>JAZHRO010000025.1:158370000-163170000 GCA_037157565.1 Thalassia testudinum | reverse complement strand
AACCCCATGCCTATCTTTTGCTAGTCCCTAGTAAAATTACATGCTATTTATAAAAGAATTAGGTCAGATTTTTTTGGAAATAGTTATTTTTCAACACTTAAAGATTTTAACTAAGACCTGATTTACAAAGATACAATGCTCGAGTGTTTGTCAAAATGTAGACCGCCTCAAGTCGTCGCCTTATTCAAAGAAGGATATTTCTCTTCTTTTCTTCTTTTTTAATTTTTTTGAATTTTTGTGTTTAGGGTTTTGGAGTACCTTTCTACAGCCACTCAACCTATCCAAGACTTGAAGAGAATCCTAAGTTCTAAGCATCTTTGTGTGACATGTGATAGACTCACTGATCAGCGATGAGAACGAACTTCGAGTTTCTACGCCTCTAGGTGACCTTGAAAAGAAATTCTGCCTAAAGGTGCATATATTCGACCGGTAGTTTTCTCCCTACTTTTATTTTTATGGGGTCAACATAAGGGCGAACCCAGCGTATATCTCTCCGGCTTATTCTACTTCTCTGCTTCTTCCTAAGAGATTAGGAATTAAACGTACATTTCTTAAGCTAGGTTCTGGACAACCTACCAATGGGCTGTTACCTACAATAACTTGCCAGTCAAACTTGTCTAGTGAAGTGACTTATTTCTTTTTTTTCTTTTTCTTTTCCTTTTCTCCTTTTCTATTTTTTCTCTTTTTGGATATTTTTCTTTTGTTTTTTTTTCTAAGTAGGTGGCTTCCCTAATCTAAGATTTACCTAATGGTAGCAGGAAAAGAATGGTCGTGTGACTGGGCTCTAGATAACTTACCAATGGGCTATTACCCACAATAACTTGCCAGCCATACCACCTTAGAAGGTTCATTACCTATTGATTGCGCAGCAATCATAGGTCTTAATTGACCTAGTTAAGCTAGGACTTAGAATAAGTTAAGGTTATTCATACATGCATATGCATTATCTGCATCTTTACTGTTTTTCTATAGCTATGCATAAAATAATGTTATAATGTGCTAATTAAGTGCATTATGTCGATTGCAGGCAATAAGCTGATCTGGAGCTGGATCTGAAGTTGGATCAAGAATAACGGGAGTTGCAGCAAAGCTGGAGCAGAAGGCTTAGTTTAGATGTAGGAATAATAATGTAAGGGAGTTAAAGGTTTTCTATTCTATTAAGTAGAAATAAAGCAGTAAAATGTGAAGAGTTTAGGTCCATCCTAGCCCTAGGATAGCCTAGAGACCTCCCCAAGCCTTAGCCACCCTTAGATTAGGTCACAATACCCTAGGAAGCCCTAAAACCCTAGTTCCAACCATTATTTGGACGTCCAGATAAGTTATAGGACATCCAAGACCCTTAGCCATCTCCCTCACACCTCAAACCCACTTGTGCAGTGTTATTGGATGTCCAGACACTTTGTCAGACGTTTAATTTCTGTAGAATACCCAAAATAGAACCTTAATTTCCCCCTGACTCAGATTGGACGTCCAGAACTGAAGTCTGGACTTCTGATTTTTAGTATAAGTCGTTTGATCATATTATTGGACATCTGATACTGGTCTCCAGTCGCTGTTTTGAGATTCAAGTCTTGATCTTAGATCTCTAGCTCCCTAGACCTAATCCCAACCCCATAGGAACCTAAATTAAGGTGTCCTAACCCTAGTACATCACCTCTAGACCTACCTAAGGACCTAATTAGGTCCTCACCAAACCCAATTGACTTAGATCAAAGTCAATTACCTTCACCTAAGTCAATTGGACTCATTGAGTCCAATTGAGCTTAGATCTCAACCCACACAAGTTCAGTTGGACTTAATGAGAGTCCAATTGACCTAAACCCAACCTAATTGAGTTATTCCACTCTTAATTATGTTCACACTCATCCAATTAAACTTAGGTTAAGTTTAATTGCATTTTCCCTTTAGTAATTAGGGTTTGTAACCCTAATTCAAGACCTACACCTACCCAAGCCCCATGGGACCTAACTTAAACCTCTTAGACACCTAGAGCACAACCACACACACACCCATTCACGCACACACACTTCTCCAGAGTTCTCTAGAACTCTCTTGAAGTGGCTCCACCTCTTGGTTGCCAAATTTAGCAACCAAGAGGCATTCAAATTGAGATCCACAATTTTTGGATCTCAAAGACCACTTCCATCCTCATGTGGCTAGCCACTCTTGGGCTCTCTCTAGAGAGTTCCACACCTCTCTAGATAGAAGCCCTTGGGTCTATAAAAAGACCCCATGGGCGGCCAAGTGACCCCATTCACTTGGCGATTCACACTCTTGGCTCCATTGGTTCCATTCATGCCCACTTCCACTTAGCTAGCCACTCGACCACCATGAGCTCATCACCACCATGGAGGACATCGTGCCGGGATGCTGGATCAATCCTCCCTCTCTCCAAGGGTCGGCCTAAGTTGCATTGGCCGCCCTTCATTCTCCTCCTAACCACTCCAAGGCCATCGGGGACCACCCCTGAATGCTCTTTATTCTGCTAGATTTAGTTTATGCTCGCCATAATTTTTACTACTTTTATTACTGCTTAGTAGTGTAGTCCTAACTCCCTCCTCAATGATGAATGCAAAATCCCCCCATTGATTCTTGTATGCAGTCATTTTCTGATAGATAGATTTAAATTCGAAGCATTTCTGTACAAGCTTTCATCTACAGTTCTGTTGCAAACAACTCTCTCACTGAATGAATGAAAAATGTTTTATATATATATGTCTCCATGTTATGAAATCACAATGAGCTTACCTGCTTTTTAATTGTCTATCCATTTTGCAACTAAGCATGTCGTTTCCCGAGGATATTGAAAATCTAACGATAGACGCTTTCTTCATAAATAGTCACCACCTCACTAGAATCGTGCGCACAGAAACTCACACGTTCACCTTCGTAATTTGTTTGATGCACGCACACGTAATCCGAGTCCATAACAGAAGCGGTGAAATCTTAATTAGGAGATTGGAAATCGGTGTGCATTTTTAAACGAAGTAGAGTGGCAAAAAGATCTATTTCTAGAGTAAAGCAAACACCTCCCAGAGACGAATGATCAGGACTCAAGTCTCGTTATTTTTAGAAAATAATATCTTTGTTGGATCGTATTTCATAACTATACTACGACCCTTTTCCTAGCAAACATGCGACCTACACTCTTCAAGACCTATCCAATTTTCGTTAAAACTACCCAAAAGCGAGTCAGTGCCAATAGTGTGTAGATGCTTAGACTTAAAATTTTCTCAAATAAGAGGGCAGGTTAATAAGTTGTGCACTTATTACCCCAACTTATTTAACTAATTAAAATTTGAATTTAGAATGGTGAGGACTCAAGAAACAAATCCACATTTTAGTGGACACCCGGGTTGATTAAGCTTGAAGACCTGAATGGTCTAAGTGTTCAAATTATACAGTTTTATTCTCTAAGATTGAAAATTTTCTAAAACCCGAGTTCTCTTTCCTAATTCCACAAATGTTTCTTTTTAATAATAAAGAGAAAATAAAAAAAATCTACGGAGCTAGCAAGATAATTTAGAGATGAATATCCACCACCCTATGCCTATCTAATGCAATGTCCTCATTGTATTAAAAAGACATGAAATAGAGTGGACTAGAGTAGAAAGCACTTGAATTGTGTGAATAACAGGTCGGCTCCAAGATGAAAAGAAACTATATACGTGCTGAATTTAGTGCATTCACCTAGGCACATTATACAAAGAAGAAATAAAAAATTCACTGATGCAGGTCATCATCAGAATAAGAAAATTTAGCTTTGGACCTGCCAGGAGAAGATGTCCACAGATGTGGACTAGATTGTGGTGCAGAACCATACCCCATGGTCGAGTATATCTAAGGTTCTGGATAAAAAGTACCTAGAACTTGAGATCAGTATGCAAGTAGGGTCGGGTCTACGATTTGTGAGGTTGAAACCTAAGTCCAAAGAGTCGGATAACAGAGAAATCAAGCTCAAAAGGATAATCAATGAATGTGCACTTGGATTGGGCATCCTCTGAATCAAAGATGTCATAAGAGTCCTGGTAGAGAGTTGGTGGTTTCAGACAAATAGGAACCCTTAGACTCAATCTTCTGCTTCCTCCAGAATTAACTTCCTAAAGCTTCATTTCCCACTTCCTATCTTTTCACAATCAGTATTTCAAATTCCGAGACCTCATGCATGTTAATCACCCCATCTGAAATTTTCAAGTCTAAAAGATGCGATTAATTAGAATTGACTTGGGTCTAGTGATCTCAAAATCAAATTCGTCAGTATACTCTATGGGGTATGATTGAGGATCGAGACTTTGAATTGAATCCTTCAAAAAGTGAGGATTTGAATCTGCCATGCGAGCCCCAAAAGGATCAATTTCCTCAATTATTGTGCCATCATATGATTCATCGAATTCCTCAGGCCTAGTCGTCTCATAGAAATCGTGTGCTGTAAACATAGGTGAGACTTCGCATAATGATTCTTCACCTTCAGAATCAAAGAAATCTAAATTCGCATTGTTGTATGTCTCAAAATCAATCACTTTCTTATTCATGGAGGAATACGTTTCCTCATTCCCCAACTTAGGGATCTCAGGTGAAGAAATCAAATCATCCTTATTTGATTGCTCTAGAACAACCTGGTCTACCATTGTCTCGTAAAACATGTTCCCCCCTACCGGTGCTTGAGTGAATTTTGACATCGGCTCTCCCGTTAGGGGTTCATCCTGGGAATCCTTCCAAGATTGGACTAAAGCAATCACAAATCTCATCTTCAATTTGGATAATTTCTTAAGTAAAAACTCACCCGGGCCCTTATCCTTAACATCCTAGAGCCAATCTAACAGATACTTGTTAAAATCGTTAATCATTTCAATCAGGGGCTCGAATTCTTCAAGGTAAGATGTTGGTTGAGCTTCTAAAGATTGTATGGTATTCCTTAAGTTAACCAACACCTTATCTTGGACCTGGTTCACCTGAACCAAATGGTTTGGTTCAGGGTTGAGTGGTTTGGGTTCAATGCAGGAGAGTTAACAAATTGAGGTTCTTGATACCTTCCCTAATAATAGGTCATTTCGGGTTGTTCAAATAGGGGTGATGACCTATATGCAGTATAATCTGGGGAAGGGTAAAGATCAGCATATCCTTCTTGATTATAGATCATATTAGGTTGTCCAAATGAGGGCGGTGATCTATAATTGATGTAGCTCGGAGAAGGATAAGAATCAAGATCTTGGTGTCCAAGGTTAGACCCTGATCATGGAGGTCCAGAACTGTATTCCCAATCAGGATTATCCCAACTAGAAGATGGATGAGAATAAGTTTGGTTGGAATAATAATCATTTTGGGAATAAGTAGTGGTAGGAGGGTAGGAGTGGAAGTGTGAATAGGATGTGGAAGGATTCATGACAGAACGGGATGAAGAAAGGTACCCTGCAATATAAACAATCAAACTAGTCCTTAAGTGGGCTAGCCTAAAGACCTACAAACTCCCAAAACCCGTTTTGAGATAAAGAAACGATTTGATCTACTTCTTTCCGATCAATCCAACCAGTTATAGGGAGTGACTGGGGAGAAAGTTCTTCCTTTGGCTTACGCCTCCAGTTCCTAGTGTATCCCTCAGCTGCGATCATTTGATTTTGCTCCTCTAGCTAGACATCATATTGAATCGTAGAAACTGACTAATCGAAAATAATCTCAGTCTGGGCTCTAAAAAACGAGTTCAATCCTTAAGGCCAACATCTACTCTATTTTAATTAGGGTTAGGTTTGAATGTGCTTTGGAATGTGATGGGCCCTTTATCTAGGTTGTGCCCTTAATGATTGATTGATATGTGTGTGCGTGCACAACTAATAATTTTCAAACAAGATTATTTTTTTGATGTGGTGAATTTTAGGGTTTAAATCTTACTTAGTAGCTTTTAGGATTCAACTTTAGGTATATTCAATCAAGTTCAGTTAGTGAGATGTTTTCCTTTAAATCTTAAAAGAATGTGGAGTGCCTGGTAAATCCCTAAAAGTTGAACCTATTTGGTAGCTACTTGATGAGTTGATTTTAATTGAAGTGGTATGGCTCAAACAACTCAAACAATTGGCCTGATGCACCACTTAATTAGGCACACAAGTGATTACCTAATCTAATTTCTACTCAATTATGTGTTGATGAGTGTACCGATCCCAAAGGTCGAGTTACCGATTGGTATAAATAATCAAAAGAGGTTGTGTACCTCTGTGAGTTTTTTTCTTTAACTTTTTCTTTATATGCGGAGGGTAAGGCGGGTGGAGGTGACAAACAAACAATCAAAAGTTGCCTTAAATTTTATGCAAGCTCTTAGGTTAATTAGGGTTTGTGTTATTAGGTGATGGAATGAAATCTAGTGAGTGGGGAGGTGGGGGTAAACTTACAAACCCTTCACCGCACTTTACTCCAATCTCCAATTTTTGTCCGTCTCGTGAGAGTACCTGCAATCACAATAAGGAGAGAAGTGAGATAAATGATAAGTCAGGAAAACGAAAATCAAAGAGTGTCGCCTTGCCAGCAACAATGCCAAAATGTTGTAGCGGAAAATCGTCGCAAATAAATTTGAGTTTTAAAACCTTGTCGTTGTAGTGTGATTTATAAGAAAAATCGTCAACAGATAAATTTTACCGAAACTCGAAAAGAATTCTGGGTCGAACCTAGGGAGGTGGACGATTGATTAAAAATTGCATTTGTTTTATTTGTAACAAAGTAGAGTAGCTGGTCGAAATTATTCAAAACTAGCTATTTACTTAAATAATAATGAATAGAAGAGAGAGAGAATATTACAAATAAAGACAAAATAGAGATAGAATAAACATGGATTTCACAATCATCAAGTGATGTTCATTACAACTAATCATTACACTAGAAAGGTGGAAAGATTGTAACTAAAAAGCGGTAAATCTACTCTAGAAAGCGATAAAAAGGTGGAGAGAAGTTGTCCTTCTCGACGGCTGCTTGAAGGACGGGCCATGTTGACGAAGTGCCCAGACGAAGGTGGTAAGATGTGGGACGAGGAGAATGATGATAGACGATGGAGAACAGGGTAGGGCGATGTTGCAGGGGGATCCGCTTCCCGAACAGTAGTGAGAAGACAACCGCGGGATGCTCCATGAAGGAGGTGAGAAGGTGAAAAAATTATATTTTTAACTCTAATGGAGCATCGCGAGTTTGGGACAAGCTTTTAAAGCTTTGGAGGGGGTGAGAGAAGAGAGGAAGGGATGAAGTGTGGGGGTCGTAGGGCTATTTATAGGTGAAGTTTGAATAGGCAAAAAGGTTATTTTATGTATAAAACATTAATTCAAGGCCTTTAGTGATGGATTTAAACGTCACTAAAGCCCCTGAACGTGGGTGTAGGTGCCGCTCGCGCACCTCTTCTCCTTATGCCCAAATGCCTATGCACGATCTCTGATTCTTAGCCGTTCGATCGCAAGATCGGACGACTTAAGATCATCGTGCGTCACTTCTTCAGCTGAACGTGCCTCACTCACCTCTCTTTAGCCGTTCAATCGTTGATGGAGTGCTGAGATTGCATGCTGATCACGCTTAAGAATGCACGTGCACGCATTGCGAGCTCTTGTGTGGCCACGTCATCGCCTCTATGATGAGAACCTCATCATGAGCCATAACTAGCTCATTTTGACCTAATACAAAGGATAAAAGCTCCTACATAACTCAAGGAAAGGCTTAACTCAGAGAATTCTGAGTTTAAGGAGAAAACAAGTCATAAGGGGTAAAAATGCAATTTTACCAGTATAATCTGCATACAGGGTAATTCAGGGTCCAAACATAGGTCAAAGCAACTTAATAAGAATAAAAGTAGGATGAGATGATCTAGAAAGGGCTACAGCAATTCCAAGGAACTAAATGATAATCTGTAACCCTAAAACAACCCACTTCAATTCACGAGGTTCAAGGAAAAGTAAAAACAGAATAAACCCTCTAAAATTCATAGAAAAATAATCTCTAGGGTTTAGAACCTTCAATTTGGCCTTCAGAACCCATTTTGACCTACATTGAGAACCATGCCCAATTAATAACTTAATTTGGGTTTTCGCATAAATTGACCGGTCAAACAAGGTTTAATATAGAAATGAAATTCACCATCAGATTCCTTAGGTCCTAATTAGTCATGTATAAAAACTTGAGCCTAAGAAGAAACCTCCTTGACCAACTTTACACTTTGGTCCTCATATATTTACTTTTTAGCCCTCAACTTTTGAACCCTCGCATTTTGGCCCCTAACTCTCCTTCGTTCTTTGCATTCAGGTCCCCCCTGCAAAACCTGCCAGCACCATGCTCCGGCGACCTTGCGCGGAGCATGGCGCCGCGCAGGGTGAGGGGGAGAGCCTAGCAAGTAAACCGGGGGTGCCCTGCGTCGTCAGCCGTTGCAGGGACACCCCCCTGGTCGCTGTAACCCGCCATACCGGCCGTGCGAACGCACGGACGGTATGGGTTTCCATCTCCGGCGTCCTCTGGCGAGGGAGACACGTCGTCTCCCTCCGCCTTCCTCCCTGATTCGGTCCCTATAAATACCCCCGTCGCTCCACCGTTCTTCCCAGCTCGGATCTGACGGAGAAAACCCCCAACTTTCCTCTCCTCTCACTCTGGCAGACGCCCACCAGCTCCGGCGGTTCCTCCTCCTCCTCCTCTTCGCTCTGCCGCAATACCAGCAGCAGGGACTTCTTCCCCTGCTCTTCCCGCGCCACGCCGCACCCAGCTGGTGCCTCTCCGGCTCTCTGCTCGCCGTCGCCCCTTCCCCTGGGCATCTTCTTCTCCGGCGACAGTCGATACGACTGTCGCCCTGCCCCGGCCCCTTTCGTCTCCATAGCTAGGTCAGAACTCCTCCCCATCTCCCCCTCTTTCTTTTCCTCACTGTCTTTTATTTGATTAAACCCTCGACCGCTCCTGTCCACCGTCACCCCCCTCGTCTCCGGCCAAACTCCGGCGAGACGCTCCCATCACCCCAGCAACCCACACGGCTCGCCGACCACCGCAGAACCTCCGCCTCCTCACCCTGATCAATCCCCGCCCTTCCACTTCCCCCACATCACCCTCTGCAACCCCACCGAACAAACCCATCCTCCGACCCACAGTCCGACCTAGGGCAGCCCTTGCACGCCGCCCCACGCCTCGCCACCACCCACACGAGCTTCGCCGCACTCTGGCGAAGCTCCCGGCACCTTCTGATTAGGCCGAGAGGCCGTTTTGCTGTGAACAGGCCACCCGACCTCCGCCGCCATTGCCGTGCAGAAGGAGCTGCTTCCGCCTGCAGCTGCAGGCGCGCCACGCCCAGCGCCACGCCCAGATTCGACTCCCAGGCCTTGCGAGGCATTTCGACAAAGCATCAGGCTCGCAGCTGGGGAGAAGGCTTCGCGTGAAGTCGCGATCGCCCGCTGCTTTCTCCACTGCGGGCGGTCAATTAGGGTGGGACATTTAGTCCCACCTCGGAAAAGTCTGAAGAGGCGCAGCGGTTTAAAGCGAAAAAGTGCTGGAGGCTTACTGCCTCAGCACACGGGGTGAGGTCCCCTTCACCCGCCCGGTTACCCGGTCTCGTCCGCGCTCACGCCCCGCGGATCTGACCCGACCCGACTTAGACTGACCTGCACTCCTCGCCCACCACGCACGCCGGTGGGCCTGGACCCGGGCGCGACCCGTACCCGGCTACCCGGCAGCTCTGGGAGAGCTATCCTATGAGCAGATTCTGTGAGAGAGAGACGGAGGGGCGGGGGGGTAGAGTAGGTTTTGCCCCCTGACGTAAACTCTGAAGTGTGCAGGCACAGGTGAAGAAGAAGGACCGCGGAAGAAGAAGGAAGCTGAGGGAGACACTGTAGCAACAAGCGGTTTAAGTCGTCTGATTGGAAAATCAGACGACGTCCTGAAGGGAAAAGAAGAAAGAAGGAGAGACGACGTCCTGACAGGAAAAAGAAAAGAAGAAAGAAGGAGATCTGAAGAACAACAGAAGAAGGCGAGGCAGAGGAGAACACAGGGAAGAACTCAAAGAAGAAGAGCAGGAACAGCTGAAGGAAGAAGAAGAACATCACCACTGCAGATAAAGAAGAAGAGGATAACAGAAGATCTGAGACGAGGAGAAGCAAAGAGAAAAGAAGAAAAGACAACAAATTCTTTCTCTCTCTTTCTTTATTTTTTGTAAAAGAAACATGTATATCTCTAGAATACAACTTGCTCCCTGAGTTCGACCTCGGGAACTCTTTTATTTTCCGAGTAAAAAATTTATATATTTGAAATGATGGCAATAACTGGCTATACTACAACGCTATAACAATAAAACCCGGTTGCCACAGCGTTTCACTCTACCACTACTCGATTGCCATCCAACGAGCAAAATCAATTGTGCCTCGCTCGTGCCTTCAATTTGAGGTGCACGAGGGCTCGACCTTGCGACCTGTGGTTCACCCACAGGCGCGTGATCGCTGCACTATCACGGTGGATGGTCGCATTTACGTTTTAAGGGCCAGGTGTCCATGGTTGTTGGATCAAGATCCAACGGCTGAGATCTTGCCTTGCCTGCACCTTCAGAGGTTGAGAAGAGATGCTGCGGCCAGTTTGGGTGGCCCTCCATCTTTTGTCTTGTAGTTGGTGCTACGAATGTCGGATTGGACCGATTTTTATGCCATTGGGCTGCAATCGTCGATCTAAACCCATCCGTGCGGTTGGATTTGTTATATGATGTATGGATTTACATCATCTTGTCCCCTTGACCTCTGATCTTTCTCAGACTGTATTTGATGTTACGGAAGTTCGATCGGGACTATCTTGAAGTCGTTGAACTCCGATCGTTACCCTGATCAAATCTGTACGGTTGGATCTTCAATCCGAGACCCCGATTAAATGTCGCCCTGTTATCTGATCACAAAAAGGGAAAATTAACCTAAACTTTATACAACCTAACCTAAATGCAATATGATGCATGTTATGCAATATTTATAATTTATGATGCAACTTTATTTCTAAGAGCACGCAAAAATAGATTGTTTATGTAGTATAAACGTGTTTACATCACCTAACCTAATTGATTCCTAAATGCAATCCAAAAACCCATTTGTGGAACAAATTCCTAAGAGCTAGGTTTGTTTTAATGCATAAGAATGATGATAAACTACCATTTATCAACGAATATGGCTGACAAGTTGGTGGTGGTAACAGATCTTCGGCTGATTGTCTAGATCTTAGCTCATGAAATGCACGTATAATTCCTAAACACTTAAGAAGAAGAGGGGAAGTAGAATAATCTAAGGAGATATACACTGGGTTTGCCCTTGTGTTGACTCCATAAAAATAAAAGTAGAGAGAAAGCTACCGGTCGTATAGATACACCTTTAGGTAGAATTCCTTTCAAGGTCACCTAAAGGCTTAGAAACCCGAAATCCATTTTAATCGCCGATCAGTGAGTCTATCACATTCACATAAAAAGATGCTTAGTACTTAGAGTTCTCTTCGAGTCTTGGGTGGGTTGGATAGCTGTTGAAAGCTGCCTCAAAACCTTAAACTCAAGAGTCCAAAAAAATTAAAAACAAAGAAAAAGAAAAAGATAGTTTTACTTTTGAATAAGGCGAGGGCTTGGGTAGTCTACATTTTAGTAGACATCCAAGTGCTGTTGAGTCTCTGCAGTTCAACTCATAGTAGAAATTTCCTAGTGTTGAAAACTAACTTTTGTCCAAGAAATATGATCCTAATTTTTTATAAATAACATATATTTTTGCTAGGGACTTGTAAAAGATAGGCATGGAGGTGTGATGTGCATACATCTAATTGACCTAAAATGCCTATTTATGCATGTTTCTAGTGTCATAAAAGCATTCATCATTATAAATATTGCATAACATGCATCATCATGCATTTACGTTAGATTGTACAAATTTTAGGTTAATTCTCCCTTTTTATGGTCAGGGAACAGGGCAACATTATCGGAGCCTTGGATTGAAGATCCAACCGTACGGATTAGATCTGGGTGATGATCGAAGTTTAACTACTTTAAGATAACCCCAATCGGACCTTCGTAGGATCAAATGCAGTCTGAGAAAAATCAGAGGTCAAGGGCCAAGGTGGTGCAAATCTGTACCTCAGACGATAAATCCAACTGCACACATGGGTTCGGATCGATGATCGCAACCTAATGATGCGAAAATCGATCCAATTTGACGTCCACAAGACCATCTACAAGTATTAGAAGATGGACAGCCCAGATGGCGCCACGTGGCGCCATCTAAGCCACCTAAGGTCACCCGCAGGACTTCCTCTTGGCACCATCTAAGCCGCCCAAGGTCACTTACAGGACTTCCTCTTCACCCACTCAAGCAAATCCCAGCCATCAATCGAAGATCCAACAACTGAAATCAATCTCAGCCGCACTTCATAGAGATAAAGAGATTAAACGCTCGAGTTATCTCGACCATTAGATATCTACCCAACGGTCGCGAGTGCTTGAGTGTTAAATCAAAAGCACGACAAAGAATAATTGATATTGCAGCAATTAAGAACTTCATATGCATGCAGGTCGTGCGATCGAGCCCCCCCCACCGCGCTTTCTCCTCGCGTACAAGAGCTCAATTCAACCACTCGATGAAGCGCCAACAGCTCAGATCGACCGATCAAATGGACATGTGATTTGGCTCCAGATCTCACGGGCAATCATACATGCTCCTCAGCATGCGCACTCATGAGCGATCTGGAGCATGCGATCATGATCTGATGACTCATGAGTTGGCCACGTCGGGTGACGCTTGGTGAACGTGGGTGCAACAGCTGAAGACTAGCGGTCAAAGACGTGGCTGTTTGAGGAGCATCTAATGGAGATCGTGCAGCGAGGATGAGGCAATCGGCTACAGCGACGTGCGTCTACAGTGACGCACGTATCCGTCACTAAAGGCAGTAGGGTTAAATGTTAAAAGATGGAATGCCTCTTTTGCCCCCATGTAAACAACTATATAATGACCCTACACCCTCCACCCTTTCATCATCCGTTCCTCTCTACTCTCACCCCCTCCAAAGCTCTACGAGCTTGTCCCAAACTCGGGATGCTCCATTAGAGTCTTGAATACAATTTTTCCACCTTCTCACCCCCATTCGTGGAGTGCCCGTGGTTGCCCTCTCACCGCTGTTCGAGAAGTAGATCCCGCTGCTACGTCACCCTGCTTCGTCCTCCCTCTGTCTTCGTTCTCTCTCGTCCAGCATCTCAACACCCTCGTCTGGGCACCTCGTCAATGGGGCTCATCCGCCAAGTAGCTGTCGAGGAAGATAACTTCTCATCACCTTCTCTTTTATCACTTTCTAGTACATATTTCCTGCTTTCTAGTGTAACAATTAGATGTAATGAACCTCATTTCGTGGTTATGAAATATTTGTTTATTCTTTCCCTATTTTCTCTTTATTTGTATTATTCTTTAAGTAGATAGCTAGCATAGATTTAATTATCTGTTTGACGGATTTTTACGCGACTGCAACGACAGAGTTTTCAAACTCAAATCTCTTAGCATAGAAATCGCGTCCAACAAGAGGCACGAAAGGTTCATTACAAATCACGGTTGTTGGATGAGATTTGGAGGAAGGGGTGAACCTACATGCAGAAGCGCGTGAAGATTCGATCAAGGATTAACGACAGGATCAGGGATGCATGAAAGCAACGATCATGATGGCTTGAGTTCATTGTGCTACAGTGGACCAGCCGCTATCAGGAGTATTGGGATTTTTGTGAGGAAGCACTTAAGGGCAAAGGGATAGAAATTTTGTAGCAAGACCCATTAATGGCAAAGAAGAATGTGGCATAGTCTCTGTGGTGTTGGAAAGAAGTCTCCGGTGGCTTACAAAATGGTCCTTGGAGGTTTTAAATGAATGAAATGTGTTATGACCTGAGAACCTAGATGTAATGCCATTATTGCAAGGTCCTAATGATGTCAAAATGCAACCAATTTTTTTATTGAAGCCCAATTTAACATTTAGGAAGTTGATTTCACTTTCAATTTGAACATCTAAACCCCAACATGTGTTCAATTTGCAAATAAATCATTAATTTATATTAATGAATAGAATATTTTATTTTATTACCTAATTTTGCATTTTTAGCACAAATTGGATGTTTTAGGTCATTTTTGTCAATTCCCATGCTTAATACATTTCTTGTGTTAATTGTATAGTGTTTAACCTAGTTTCTAGCTTAACTTGGACATTTTAGCTATGACGAGCCACACCTCATCAGATATAGAGGTACCAGAAGCATTAAAGAATGCCCCCATAATTCTTGGAAGACCATTCTTAGCCACCGCCAAGGCTAATATTGATTGCGATTCTGGAAAGATAAAAATCATGTACGGCAATGAGTCTATTACCCTAGATATTTTTCAAGCTTTTAGGCGTTTCTAAGAACCAGATTTCTTTGATTACTCGGATTCTGAGATTGAAAATTTAGTAGAGGAAACAATGCAAATTTCACACATGGGTTTTTGCTTTGCAGTTAACATGATTCCTGAATAATCTGATTTAACCCACCCTCCCACTTTAACCACATCTTCTACATCTGACTCTTCATCTAACTCCTCCCCTCTCACTTCACCCTTGGATCAAAAAGTAGAAATCATCTCAGAGCTGGGCCCTCAACTTGCCTGACTCCCTTAAATATGTTTTCCTTGGACCAAACCAAACCATGCCCTTGATTATCAGTTCTGGACTTATTGGGGCACAAGAAGAAAAGCTTCTCCAGGTTTTGAGTAAAAATAGAAAAGCTATTGGCTGGACTCTTTCTGATCTTAAGGGAATAAATTCGTCCTATTGCACCCATAGAATATATCTTGAGGACGATTCTTGCCCCTTCCGCCACGCACAAAGATGCTTGAACCCTAATATGCAGGAGGTGGTAAAAAAGGAGATTATAAAGTGGCTTGATGCTGAATCATCTACCCAATTTCTGACAGCTCCTGGGTTAGTCCCACGCAAGTTGTTCCTAAAAAAGCTGGACTAACAGTTGTCACTAATGAATATGGGGAAAATATAGCCATTAGGACCACTTCTTCTTGGCGCATGTGCATAGATTACAGATAACTGAACACCGCCACCAAGAAGGATAATTTTTCATTCCCTTTTATTGATCAAATTTTGGAGCGATTAGTTGGACATGATTATTATTGTTTTCTAGATGGTTACTCCGGCTATAATCAAGTTGCGGTCCATCTTGATGATCAAGACAAAACTACAATTACTTGCCCCTTCAGAACCTTTGCTTTCTGAAGGATACCCTTCAGTCTTTGCAACACACTTACGACTTTTCAAAGGTGTATGCTTGCAATTTTTCTAGAACTAGTAGGTGAATGTCCTGATGTCTTTATGGATAACTTCTCTGTATTTGGAGACTCCTTCGATCTTTGTCTTAGAAATCTTGAAAGCGCTCTCCTAAAATGCATAGAAGTTAACTTGGTCCTCAGTTGGAAAAAAAGTCATTTCATGGTCTAGGAAGGTATCATTCTGGGCCATGTCATCTCCAAAAAGGGAATTGTGGTAGATCAATCTAAAGTTGGTGCTATCTCTAAACTCCCACCGCCCACTACTATGAAACAAATCCGACCTTTCTTAGGACACGTGGGCTTCTACCGCCGTTTCATTAAAAATTTTTCCCAAATCTCTAAGCCCTTAAGTCATTTACTTACTAAATACTAGCCTTTCGACTTTAATGACAAATGCTTGGAGAGTTTCAATAGATTAAAGAAAGATGTCAAAGAGGCACAAATTTTATAGGGATCTTGTTACAACCCGATTCCCGAATCCCTACAGGACATGAGACCGGACCGACTCGACTGATCCCAAGACCTAGTCGTCCAACAAGAAAGTAACCAAAAAGCAGGAAAGTAAACCACATTCACTATGCTAAGTAACTAATAGTAACAAAAGTACAGCAGTAAAGAAGTAAACTACTACAGTACACACCACCACAACAATAGAAAAGTAACCAGGTACAGGAATATAAAGTACAGAATATAAGAGTACATAGGTGCAAGAAACTACTCACTACAACAGAAAAGGAGTACAACAAGAAACTATAACTACTGGGCTCTACTAGGCCCAGCACCCTCTGCAGCCGTAGGCTCGACTGCTCAACAGTTGGACCTGAAAAAGGGTTGAGTACAAAACGTCAGCGAACGTTGAGTAGAGTGGCAACCAACTAACTAAAGCAGTAAAGGTGGACAGGTAGTTGTTGTTTTCAATTTACTTTCTTTAATGATTATTCTTTTCCATCACTTTGTTTATTTATCAGGTCTCTTTCTTGATCTTGGATGTTCCTCGTGGGAACGATCCTGATTGCAATCTTTTCCGAAGAGTAGAAGTCGCACATGGTGCTCTCCTGGCTGGGAGAGTCCCATGTGATGGTCCTACACCGAGTCAACCACCCCAAGGTCAAGGACGAACATGACGGTGACTACGGCACGCGCGATAAGCGCACAGGTAGCTACCTCGCACTGGCACGCGGTCAGTCATTTCCGTTAGCGAGTGCGCCCAAAGCACAGCACGGAACCAGTATAGGACCTAGCCCTATCAGTAACAGGGGTCATGCCCTTAAGAACCAAACAGGGGTCTTGCTCCTCCATAGTCCATGCACCTTCACCTGACTACCGTCGTTTGCCTAGTGGGCCTCACAAGTTGGTGTAGGGTGGATAGCTGAACCCTGGGCCCTGTCGGGTGGCTAGCTCTCTTCCTACACTAGTAGCTCTCCCCAGTACTGTGTACGCGAGGGCCAAGAAGTCGGTACAAAGTGGCCAATCCTAACCCCAGGTCCCAACCCAAGGGCAGCTAGCTCCGCTCTACACTAAACCGGGGGACAGTCGCTCTCCTTGGTACTCCGTACTCAAGGGCCAGCTCACTTCCCCACTCACATTTCCAGTTCCATTCCATTGATTCCAGGAGCTCTACTCCTAATTTTCGGTAGGGTTCATGCTCATATTCCTCATGTCATTCCATCCAAGTTTCATCATTTCTATTTCCATTCTCAAGTTATACACATGCCACTGGTAATTCTATCATTCACATTTCCATATTCAGGTTATTCATAGGTAGCTCGTGTTTCCATCATTCACTTTTCCATTTCCAAATTATACACAGGCAGCTCATATTATGTGTGCGACAGGAAAGTTACATACAATAGTTAACAAGTACTATATATTTCGCAGGCAACTGTTATTCATTTACAGGCAATTGTTATCATTCTATCTACTCATTCAAGACTGCAATCCATTCATTCAATACAGACATTTCCAATATTTCTAGCCCTAGGATTCATGCCATACCCTAGGTTCTAATCATTCATTCCACACATGCCTTCAGGTTTGTATTTAAATTAGGGGAAGCCACTCTGCCAGTAAACCTAGGAGTAGTGTGGGCTTGAACAGTAGGCTCACATGCCTCAGCAAGCCCCGAACCCGTAACGGAACGAAGTCCTATCAGAAGGATCAATCACAAGACAATATTCAGAATAGCATAGAAAGTCTTCTAATAAGTAGAGGAATTCACAAGGAACACGTCGGTATCTTATTTGAGGAAAACAGACCTCAAACGAACCCTAAATGGGTCAAAAACATGGTTTCTGACTAATATCAGACATCTAGAACAACTTCCAGATGTCTTAAAAGTGTCCAGTGCCATACCTCAAGCCTTGTGACAATCCTTAGACGTCCAGGAACCCCTCTGGACCGTCTGGACCAAGTTCCAGACATCCGACCACCTCTCCGGATGTCTGGAAGCCCTTCTCGCCATCTGGTTCCTCGCCCAGGCGTTTGAAGTGCGTGGGAGGGCATGCCCCGCACCTTCCTGAAACCAAACCTATGCGAATCCACCAAATCTCCTCAAAAAGGCATGCAACAGTGTCTCGGTTGAGCGGCCTACATGGTCGTATCCGCAAAGAAGACGTACCTTCGCGAAGTCTACTCCTCAGACATCTGGAACCTCCTCCAGACGTCGGCTCCGTCGTCTGGACGTCTCTCCAGACGTCTGATTCTGGGAAAATCCCAGAACCAGAACTTGCTTCTGCCCTCTCGCGCCGTGCGTGGCCGTACTATGCCCTCTCGCCTGCAGCTCCGACTGCAGCAATGTCAGGGAGGACCTCCCCGATGCACTTCTCTGTTTCACGCGCGTGCCGCTCTGGCCATGCGCTCATCGGCGAGCTCCCTCGCGAGCTCACAAGTGCAACTCTTCTCCCTCTCACGCTACTCCTCTCCTTCTTACGCCACTCCTGTGCCCTCACTTGCTCTGCTGCTCTCGTTGGAGGGAAGGAGCAAGGGGCTGGTGGTTGGAAAGTAGGGTGGAATGAGAGAGAGGAGGGGGCTTTATAAGGGTGTGGGTTTAGGGTTTTGCTGGGGGCGAAATGAGAGAGAAGAAGGAAAATGAGGGGGGCGTACTGTCTGCATGCAGATGCAAGCTCGTACCCAAAATTTTCATTTTTCAGACCTTTGGGAATGAGTCCAAAAGTCTTATCAGACATCTGACCTAAATTCCAGACGTCTTAAAGGGCTTAAATAGCATGGGTCTTAACAAGCCTGATTTGAATTGTCCCTTTGAGCTAATGACAGATGCCTTTGATTTTGTTGTGGCACCCGTTCTAGGGCAAAGGATTAACAAGAAGCCCATTGTGATCTACTATGCTAGTAAAACCCTCGATGATGTACAACGGAATTACACAGTTACTGAAAAAGAATTTCTTTCCATTGTGTTTGCCCTAGAAAAATTCCGCTCATATTTTTGGGGTCACATGTTACTGTATACACCGACCACTCAGCACTTAAATATTTGCTAAACAAGAAAGATGCAAAACCCTGTCTTATTCATTGGATCCTGCTGCTTCAGGAATTCGACCTAGAAATCAAGAATAAGGTGGGTTTGCAAAATGTAGTGGCCGATCATCTCTCTCGTCTCATGATGAATGACATGTTAACCCCTCCTAATGTGTTCCTTGATGAGACTATCTTAGCTACCAATACCCTCCCCTGGTTTGCACCTATAACAAACTATTTAGCAATAGAACGAATCCCCTCTGATTGGCCAAAAACCAAAAGGGATAAGTTCTTTGCTGACATTAAATATTATTTTTGGGAGGAGCCTGACCTTTTCTGCATCTGTGCTGATCAGGTCATTCGGCGGTGTATCCCCGACTCAGAAATTCATGATATTCTAATACACTGTAACTCCATGGCCTATGTCGGCCATTCCTTGAGAAAGAAAACTGCATCTAAGGTCCTTAATTCTGGATTCTTTTCACCCAGCTTGCATAAAGATGCTCATTCTTTTGTTCGGTCCTGTGTGCATTGCCAGATCATCGGCAACATGTCTTAGAGGGATATGATCCCCTAAATCCAATATTAGAAGTTTAAATTTTCGATGTATGGGGCATCGACTTCATGGGACCGTTCATCAACTCTTGTGGGCATTTATATATACTAGTCGCAGTCGACTATGTATCAAAATGGATTAAAGCAATACCCACCCACACCAATGATCACAAGGTTATCATCAAGCTTATCAAGAAAAACATTTTTTTGAGATTTCGCATTCCAAAAGCCATCATCAGTGATGGAGGATCACATTTCACTCCCTCTCAATTTCTTCACCTTTTATCCAAATATGGGGCTAATCATAAAATTTACACACCTTACCATCCCCAAATAAATGACCAAGCAGAAGTTTCTAACAGGGAGATAAAAAATATTTTACAAAAGATGGTTAGCCCGATCGTAAAGACTGCTCCACTAAATTGGATGCTACTTTATGGGCATACGGTACAACTTTTAAAACTCCTCTCGACATGTCTCCATTCCATCTAATTTTTGGAAATGCATGCCATCTCCTTGTCGAACTCAAACATAGGGCTTTTTGGGCAATCAAACAATTAAACATGGATTTTTCTGAAGTCGATAACCATAGGAAGTTACAATTAACCGAATTGGAATGCGCAGATTTATAAAGATCGAACAAAGAAATTTCATGATAAATTATTGTTTGGAAAAATTTTTCATGTCAATCAACGCGTTTGGCTTTTCGACTCCAGATTACAAATTTTTCCAGGAAAACTAAAATCCAAGTGGGCCAACCCGTTTATTATCCTTAAAGATTATCCATACGGTGTTGTTGATCTTTTAGATCCTAAAACAAATGCTACTTTTCAAATCAACGGCCAGCGTTTAAAGGCCTATCTCGATAATACTTCAAATCTCCCATCCGACACTCTTGATTTAACTGACTTACCCTCTAATGATCATTGATGCAATTCACGCCTTGCTGAATGGCATAAAAGATATCACTGGATGGGAGGAAACCCATCGTTTTCCTACTTTACATTTTTTCTTCCGTTCAGAGGTTTTGCTTATCCTAATTCGGACCACCCTTACTACGTGATCACTTTCCCCTTCCTATTGCATGTGGACATGACATATCTTAAGCATGTGGGGTGTTTTTAAATTTTGACGATCAAATCAAGATTTTCAAAACCTTAAAACATTCAATTTTGTTTTCTCATTTTTTGCAAGCATATTCAAAAAAATAAAAATGTTGAAAACTTTTTGAAGAAATGTTGAAATCAGGACCAAGGTTGAAGATTCACGTTAAGGTACAATGTGATTTAAATCTTTAACAAATTAGGGATAAGAATGCAGATCTAAGTATTAGAATTTTTTGGTCTATTTTTAGACTAGATCAAGTATCCTTCGTTAAATTCCACCTAAACTCATGATGGTTCAGGTGACTTAATCTCCTTTTGTAACCTGGAAATTACCTACCTTTGTTTTTGATCCAAAAACCTACATATCTTGCAAAATTCTTGTGTCAAATTTCACACACAGGCCAACACCTAAAAAAAAAATTTAGAAATTAGAAAAACCCCTTGTTTGGCCATAGTGAAATCCGAAGTAGATCATTGGTTTGAGTTCCCACTACCGAGGAGGAAAATGCCTCCTTTGAGGATGCGATGTCAACATGTTTTTTTTTTTTAGAAAGAAAGGAATGCTATTGAGTCACCGATAGCAAACCAGGAGAGCTACTATTGATAATAACAAAAAATTACAAGTTCGACCCCCAATACTGTATGAGACTACAGCATAAACTTACAATATTTTCCACATACACTGGGGTCTCCTGAAAAACACACTCATTTCTTGCTCTCCATACTGCCCATAACATAGCCACCATATGTATATAAGGCTTATTCCCATCCTCAAGACCGCTCCACAAATTCCCCCAAGTGGGTAAGGACTCGTTGCATACTCTCCTCCATACATAATCAGTGATCGCACATGAGGAGAAGATATGAACACTAGAATCATTATGCAGCCCACATAAACAACAAAACTGGGTGGGGGTCCCCATCCTTCTGTGCCTCAGATCTCCAGTAATCAATCCATCCCTCCTACAGAGCCATAAGAAAATTTGTAACTTTAGTGGTACTTTTAACTTCCATAGCTTTTTCCCCATTTCTTCATCTTTCGCCATCCTGGAGGACATTATCAATTTGTCATAAGCAACCACAGTAGAGAAAATACCTTCCCATTTGTATGTGTCATATTCATGAGGCATGGGTTTGAAAGCAGCAAGCTCTTGCAAGAGACGTTCATTCTCTACACGAGTTCTTGTTTCATGATTATTCCACCCACTATTATTTAACAACCACTGCTCCGAATCAGCATCCCAATAACCAGCTACCACAGCATTTTTATTTGCAGCCGCAGCATAAGCAAGGGGGAACCTGTCTTTAAACGTCCCTCCATGTACCCATTTTTCCAGCCAAAACTTGAAACTTTTTCCATCCCCTAAAACTGATTTGAAAAAATTCCAATTTTCCTTCAGGGCACGCACCACAGAAAACCAAAAGGGGGATGGTTTACGTGGGTTAAGATGATTTTTCTCATCATTGGTACTCCCATAACTGTCCTAGATAATTTCTGTCCAAATTTTTTTTTCCCCCTGCAGCAACCGAACAGCCCACTTCAATAGTAAAGCTTCATTGAATTCTTTAAGGGATCTAACACCCATACCTCCCATCTTCTTTGGTTTGCAAATTGATTCCCAATTCAAGGGTTGAAAAAAGGCCCCTTGATGAGAGGCCCCTTTCCAAAAGAATCATTTCCGCATCACCTCCATCTTTTTCCAAATAGAGTTCGGAGCTCTAAGGACAGAGAAAAAGAAAACAGGAATCGAAGTGATAATAGAATTCAGTAATATATACCTCCCCCCTTTTGAGAGGTATCTACTACTCCAGCCTTCCAATTTCGTAGCTACCTTTTCGAAGAGGAAAGACCAATCTGCTTTCTTCATCTTAGAACATTTCAAAGGCGGACCCAGATATTTAATCGGTAGTGGAACCACAGGTGTAACAAGAATGGTGGAGATCTCATTCTGTAACCCACTATTCATCCCAAAACAGACCAGGGAGGATTTACATCCATTCAATCTGAGACCAGAAACCTCTCCAAAAATTTTTACCATATGTAACAGAGCCTGCGCTTCTCTCTTCCCCCCTTCCACAAGAAAAACAGTATCATCAGCATACTGAAGTATAGGGGCTACCCTGTAAAAAACACCTGACATCCATCCGGATCAGGAGCCCCTTCATTATTTAACTCTTTAATAGCCTTTAGCACTTCCTGTTCAGAAATAGGGGTCACAAGCATGTCTCTTTGTTCATTAGTTACACACGGGAAGTCCATTGCTACCATCCTCCAAGAACCTCTTGGGGCAGCCTTGGAAGTTTCTTTAAAATATTTACTTGCTTCAGATCTGATCTCCTTAACAGAAATAATATTTCTTTCTTCAACTTTAATAGATGAAATAAGGTTGAATCTCCATCTAGCAATAGCCGCAAGATGGAAAAATTTTGTGTTCGCATCACCCTCTTTAAGCTAAAGCTGTCTGGATTTTTCACGCCAATCCATTTCTAATTTCAGATCTTCATCCCCCACAACTGCTTGCATCTGCTGCCTCAGCTGCTGCTCCTGTTGGTTCAAAGCTAGCCTGCTCTCTTTCAGATCCAAATCCCTGATGACTGTCAAGGCTTCCCTCCTCTTCTGGTCTCTGATCAGATTCACAACCTACCCATATTCCTTCAAATTTCACGCAGACCAGCCAATTTTGCAGCAAATTTGGCTGGTCTGCTGTGTGGCAGTGCCTTGAACATCCTTGCTTTGCCACCACTGAGAAACCATTTGCACAAAGCCTTCTTCCCTAAACCAAGATCTCTTGAGTTTGAAGTATGATCCCGTGTCTGCATTCACCCCACTGTCCCAAACCAAAGGCGTATGGTTAGAGAACAGCCTATCAAGGCTTAAAACAGTAGATAGTTGATATCTCTCTAACAAACTAGGACTGCCAAAGAATCTATCCAATTTGGAAATCTGTCCATTGCCATTCCTCCAAGTATATTCCACACCACTGATGGGATATTCAGTCAAGCCCATGTTCTGCACAGCCAATTGGAAGCCAGCTGTAGAGCTGTCCATTCTCCCATCCGGGTTATCATCACCAGAAAGACAACAATTGAAATCACCCCCTACCAACCATGGGGTCTCTTGCACTCTTTGATGCATTGCATAGAGTTCCTCCCACAAGCCAGCTCTGTCTGCTACCACACAAGGACCATATATGCATGATATAAACCACTCCATATCACATTGGGGAGATTGACATCTACAAGAAATTAAGAACCTATCATGAATAATTTCAGTTACTGAAATGGAAGATTTTCTCCACCACAAAGCCAGTCCACCACACCGACCAATAGCACCCTTAGCCGCAATATCACTATGGCCAAATTGCTTAAAACAGTCCCATTCTTGACCATTCTCCCTCTCCAAGTGAGTCTCTTGTATAAGAGCACAATCTATCTCCCACTCAGAGAGATATCTACACAATGAAGCCCTTCTTTGTTTGTTGCGTAGCCCACGCACATTCCAAGACAAAACTCTCATTCCTCATTTGAAAGATCCCCATTGGCCTTACAGCCCACATATTCAACCATAATTGAATTAGCAATAGTTTGCTCCTCAATAGGGGGCAAGGTCTCCTTCCTTCTCCTTCTCAACATGTATGGAGATCTACCCACACCTCTTTTTTGATTAGAACCACTGCCACACTGCAAGTCAGTAGGAATAGCAAGCTGCATCTGGACTGGTTCTTTAAGCACCAACTGCCTTCCTATACTGCCCATTTCCATACTGCAGTTCATCTCAGAATCTGCCAATTCAGTCTCAGCAACCTCCAGACAGCCATCCTCTTTGACTATCATAGCTTGTCTGCTATCAGCAGCTGTAACAACATCTTCCATCTGATCTTCCTCAGCCATGACACAGTGACAATCCTTCCTTTTTTTTTGTTCAGGAGCATCAGCAGGAGGAGAGCGTCCATAACTGTCACTCTGTTTTCTCGCCTCATTGTTGGTTATAGGCTTTAGTTCTTCCTCAGACGATTTTTCTTGACCACATTCAACCTGCCCCAACACCTGTCCAAGAATAGCTAGCCTAACAAGCCAAGAAGTGCCCCCACATCTGATTGTGATCGAATCAGGAATTGAACCAGCATTGGTAACTTCCACCTTGATTTTTAGAGACCTAATGTCCCCCTCTCCGATCAAAACTTCAGAACCACCACAGATTGAAGCAAAGCCTGCTAGCATTTTAGAGACAACTCCCTTTAACTGCAGGTGCAGTGGCAGTCTAGAGATCTCAAGGAGAATCCTCCTGGATGTTACTCTTTATGGAGGCCGCTCAGACAAAGCCCCATCAAATGGAGAGACCATTCTCCAAATCACAATGAAGTCCTCAAAGATACTTGAATGAAATCTCAATCGTTCTACATCCAGCATGCCCAAACCATACACTAAGAAGCGAGAATGGGATAACATGGCTACCTTCCAGCCTGCAGATAGAAGATCTAAGGAACATACCAGGTTCTGAAGCGTTTCGATCGACGGCCTGCCTGCCATGATCTCTCCAATCAAAGCACCTCTCAGCGTGATCTCTGCAGTCGAGATCTCTTCCAAAGATGGTATCTCAACTTCAATTATGTGCCTACCCAAAATCGGCGGTGGTGGCGGACGAGTATCATTCTTAACCCTCCAGATAGGATGCGAGACTGCCCTATGTGATCGCAAGGGGATCCTTCTAGGACATGACTCACGCTTGTGTCCTTCACCACTGCATTCCAAGCAGATCAGGGGGTTTTACAAATCGCTGCCACATGCCCCCTTCATCTGCATCTTAAGCAGAGAACATCTCCATTCTTCCTCCTCCAGGGACGTCTTCGAGCATTTTCAGACGACCTAAAGAACCTCTCCTGCCAGATTCACTCCCTTCTCCTCTAAGCCCTCGATCTCCACGTCCTCCATTCACCTTCTGCTCCAGCCTTGGATGACTCCGCCCCATTGCCGCCCTCCACCCAATGCCAACTCCCTCCGTTCGCCTTCCTGCTCTCATTTTTTCAAACTTTCCCCAGCTTCTCATCGCGATGTCAACATGTTACTGACTCGACGTTGCTCTACATCTATATCTCATATCTTTAGATGGAACATTAAGACACAATTTTACAACTTAAGTGTCTTGGATGGTGCTCTACCCATAGCGTCGGAGCAAGAGCTTGAGTTTGCTTGGAGCACCCCTTTACACCTCATTGTATTTTGGGGTTGTGAGCTCCTAGGTAGTGTCTTGGATAGTACTATCTCAAAGTGTTGGTGCCAGAGCCCCCTAGAGGATTGGTAATGGTAATGATGATTGATGTAAACATGTTTATAACATATAAACCATCTATTTATGCATGTTCTTAGGCGTATAGTTGTATCATACATTATAAATATTGCATAACATGCATCATCTTGCATTTAAGTTAGATTGTATAAAGTTTAGGTTAATTTTCTCTTTTTGTAGTTAGGTAATAGGGCAATATTATATTGGGACCTTGGATTGAAGATCTAACTATACGAATCTAATCAGGGCGACGATCGGTGTTCAACGACTCCAAGATCGCCCCGATCGGATTTTCATAGTAACAGATGCAGTCCAAGAAAGATCAAAGGTCAAAGGGCCAGGTGATGTAAATCCATTCTTCAGACAACAAATCCAACTGTACGAATGGGTTCGGATCAATGATCGCAGCCCAACGGCATGAAAATCAGCTCAATCCGACATTCGTGGCACCACCTACGAGCATATGAAGATGGACGGCTAATATGACGCCACGTGGTGCCATCTCAGCCACCCAAACCGACCTAGTTGAAAGAGCAAGGACCTGCTGCTCCCTCTCTTGTCAACCGCACGATCAAATCTGGGTCGTTGTATCTTGATCCAATGGCCATGAGAGCGCGTGCCTTAAACCAAAGCTTGCCTCAAAGGGCAGCTTGGCACAGCAGGCGAGTGCCCTTCTGCAGAGCTGAGGTTGTGGGTTCGAAGCCCCGCGTAGCTCAAATCAAAGGCACGGGTGTGGAGCATCCCAATTTGACCATCAGATCTTGATCGGGCGGTGATGAAGGCATCGACGTGGAGCACAGAGATGTTGCGGTGCGCACACGCGATTGTACGTGCCTTTGCATGAATGATCGGATATGGGGGGCGCGATGAGGTGCAATGCATTTTGAAAACACCAGAATGTGCATGAGCATTTTGTGTGCAGAAGGAGAGGAGGTGGGGGGGAGCATGCGCATTATGCCCACGTTCAGGGTTTTAGTGACGAATAAATCTGTCACTAAAGACCCTGACATTAATGTTTTAAACATGGATTGACCTAATTGCCCCTCCATTCTTCACCTATAAATAGCCCTACCACCCCCATATATTTCTCATCCCTTCCTCTCTTCTCTCACCCCCTCAAAGGCTCTACGAGGTGGTCCCAAACCTGGGATGCTCCATTAGAGTTGCAAAATTAATTTGCCATCTTCTCACCTCCTTCATGGAACATCTCGCAGGTGTCTTCTTAACGCTGTTCGGGAAGCGGATCTTGCCGCGACGTCACCCTACCTCGTTCTCCGTCGTTCGTCATTGTTCTCCTTCGTTTAACATCTCACCACATCATTCCAGGCACTCCATCAACATGGCTCATCCTCCAAGTAGCCGTCGAGGAGGATAATTTCTCACCTTTCTTCTCTTTACTGCTTTCGAGAGTAAATTTATTGCTTTCTAATTGTAATATTTCCAGCTTTCTAGTGTAGTGATTAGTTGTAATGAACGTTACTCTATGGTTATGGAATCCATGTTTATTCTATCTCTATTTTATCTTTATTTGTATTATTCTCTCTCTTCTATTAATTATTCTTTAAGTAGATATCTAGTTTAGGTTTAATTCGACCAGCTAATTTGCTTCGTGACAACAAATCAAACGTCCACCTCCTTGTATTCGACCTGGAATTCTTTTTGAGTTTCGATAAAGTTATCTGTTGATAGATTTTTCTCGCAATTTATGCTACGATGATGAGCTTTCCAAACTCAATCTTTTTGCAATGATTTTTCTGCTTCAACAATGATCCTGATACATCTGTTAAGTATTAAGCTAAGAATAAGCATGGGGGAGATTCAAAAAGAAAAGGTTTTAAACAAGTACATGACTTTATAAATGTTGTCATTCACAAGCATAGACACAAGATTTTAAAAGATTATGCAAGTTGTGAATCGGATTCAAGAGTTGGAGAAATCCTAACTACAAAATAATTTCGGGTCATCTGAATTAACAAAGAGTTAACTTGTGAATTTTTTGAGGATACATTGATCCCGATTCATCTAATCTTTGGATCCGAAGATGAATCCTGATGTTTATCTATAACAAATCCCATGCCTCTGGTGTTTTAACCAACCAAGGTCTCGTAATCTCCTCAAATGTAAGAAAAAAATAGTTTTCCCAAAGAATCTATTTGGTGAAAATTAGTTTTGTTAAGAGACTGGCAAAAGATAAGCATGAGAGTGTGATAAACGTCAGTTTATCATCATTCTTATGCCCTAAAACAAACCTAGCTCTTAGGATTTTAGCTTCGCAAATGGGTTTTTAGGCTACATTTAGGCATCACTTAGGTTAAGCATGAATTGTATAATTTTGTTATTTTTGACACGTTTATTTGAGTATTAGGGATGAATAGATAGTTAGATCCCTAAAACCCTAGCATTCAAGAAGGCAACAGGTGAAGAGGAAGCTCAATTAAGCTAAATCTTGCTCATCATAGCTAGATACCAGCTCACTTGGGTTAGGGTTAGCTCTCTTAAGCTCCATTCAGCTCATCTTAGCTGGATGGAAGCTCAGGGTAGCTCAACTTAGCTCAGCCTAGCTCAAGTCAGCTCAGATCCAACTTAACTTAGTTGAGTCTAGCTCCTCTTAGCTCAAATCAGTTCACTGGGAGCTTTAGCTAGCTCAACTAAGTTGATAGGAGTCCACCTCAACTCAGGTCCAGCTACTTCCAGCTCCACTCAACTTAAGTCAGCTGAAGATGACCTCAACTAGCTAAAGCTAGCTCAAGTTCATCTCCCAGTGACTCCACTTAGCTCAACCTAGTTGAGCTAAGCTATTTAACCTAAGCTAGCTACTCCAGCTAGTTAAGTTATCTCCAAGAAGATCAAACCTAGTTCACATCAGCTCAATTCAGCAGAAGCCAGCTTACTTTAGCTTGGCTTAGCAACTAGAAAAGAACTAGCAAGCTAACCCAGCTAAGGTAGCTCCTTGCTGTAGTGTAGCTCCAGCTCCAATGTAGCTCCAGATAGTTCTTCCTTAGCTTCTCTTCCCAAAACCCTAGCTTCCTCCTACCTCCTCCTCTACTCACTTACTAGCTAAGCTAGCTTAGCTAGCTTAGCTAAAATATCCACTACATGGCCATCCAACACCTAGCTAAAACCATACCTAAATAGCTCCACCAAATACACCTAACCCTAAGTCCACCTATGTTACCTAGTACACTCCCTTTTTGGTGCCAACATAGGCAACCTTTAGCCCCTCAACCACCACCAAAAGCCAACTTGTTTTGGCACCAAAATACCTTCTAGAAACCCTTTCTTTGGAACCAAAACAACCCCCACATCTTAGCCTTACACCTAACCCTACAACCCATTTCAACCCCCCACCTACACCCCTTCTAGAACCATCCTTAGTTGGAGCCAAAACCATGGCACCCTTCCATGATTGGTGCCAACGTAGGTGTCCCTTAGCCACACATAACTACCCCCATGACACTCCTTTAGGTGGCGCCAAACACCCTCCAACTTAGGATCACCTAACCACCTCCATCATGCCATCCTAGCCATTCAACCAAAGCCCAGCAAACCCCCTTCATATCCCTTAGTTTGGCGCAACCCATCCATGGCCCTTAGATCCTCTAACCACCACCAAAAACCTATCCTAGCCATCCATGCCATGCATGCCTACCTAACCCCTTAACCCCTCCATAAAAAGGCCCATAACCACCACCATGGGAGACACCTTTGGCTTCATTAATCCACATATACTTCCACCTTTCATTCCATCAACTCCATGACCAAGAGAAGAAGGAGAAGAAGAAGATTAAGGGGACACTCTATCCCCTTGGTGCCTTTCCCTCTTCCCTTCTCCCTTGTGCCCCCGCCAGCCAAAGGTCTAGCCAAGCAAGGAGGACGTCGAGGAGGAGGTCTTTAGGGTGGTGCATGCCTACCCTTGGAGGAGATTTTTGGGTGGAATTCTTCCATCCTTGGAGGAGCATGGCACACCCATCTAGGGCTTGTTTTGGACAAGCTAGGGCACGCCCTATCTAGGGTTTGCCAGGAAGGAGAATCATCAACTTTTGGAGGAGCACTTTAAGGAAGGAATTGGAAGGTTCTTTCTAAGCCCAGGAGTAGCTAAGCTTGGAGCAAGAATCCTTCCCTCTTCGCCATCATCTTTGGGAGAAATTTTGTTTTACTTGCACTCTTTTATTTTCATAGTAGAAGCATTCCTCTACATTTCTTGTAAAACGACTTTTCTTCCTTCATAAAAGTTACCCTTCTATAATTTTGTTGCATCTTTTGATTGCTTTCACTTTAGTGTATTTCAGTTCCTTTCTCTAATTACCCTAGGTCTCCACGTACCTAGGGTGAGCTTAGAGAGAGGTTACTCTTATCACTTAGGTTGTAGTAATTAAGAGTAGTCTTTCTCCGCTTTTTATTTTTTGTTGTCATTATTTCAAAACTCGAAGAAAAATCTTATATTCAAAAAAATTCACAAAAAGTAAGTTGATTTCCCATTTTCAAGCGAGAGTATCAAATTTTGCAAACTTGCTTCCTTTGATGACCTTAGATACCCCACTGTCTAGGTTTTATAAATTATAAAAGTGATTGTGAATTTACATGTTGCAACAACTTAAACCCTAGTTTTAACAAATCATGCATTTCTCGCATCACTTGACAGTCATCCAACACGAAGAAGAGGAAGAAGTGGCTGTGTACATAGGGACCCTTTCATAAATAAAGGACCTGAATGTAATAAAAAAGACTTGACTGAAATGAAAATTAAGGGCTTTAATGCAAACAACGGATTTAAAGGCTTATTTTATTTTATTTCTTTTTCAACTTTTTATATATAGTTATAAATATTATAAATATAATATTTATGCCTTGAAATTACATTTTGGCCCTTTTTAGAAATATTTATTTAAGTGATTAAGTTAATTAACAACTTAGATCATTAATTCATTTAAGTTATATTAAATACCTAATACCTAGTTGAATGATCATGAATTGAGTCCTAATTATTAATGAAAATTATATTAATATTATGTTATTTTAGCTTATTTTATTAGTCCTTGCTATTTTACCCTTATATTATAATTAATCCTGCATTAATGGTATTCTTTGATAATTAGCTAGGGAAACTTGCTAAATAGTGTAAATTAGGAGCCATGATGAGTCTCTCATCACTCTTCCGTTAACCCAGTTAATGAGGATGGATACTTCTTTTATTTGGAATGGTGACTATGAGACCAGTTCCAGACACTGAAGGAGAAGTTGACTTCAACCCCTGTACTTACCATCCCTAGCAGTGGTAGTGGATTTATCGTATACACAGATGCTTCACTCTAGGGACTGGGCTGTGTTCTGATGTAGCATGGGCATGTGGTTGCCTATGCCTCGAAATAACTGAAACCGCATGAGAAGAACTATCCGATGCACGACTTGGATTAGGCAACCAAAGTCTTTGCCCTGAAGATTTGGTGCCACTACTTATATGGTGAGACCTTCGAGATTCACAAAGATCACAAGAGCCTAAAGTACCTTTTCTATCAGAAGGACTTGAATTTAAGACAGACACGCTGGATGGAACTTCTGTAAGATTACGACTGTTCGATAGTCTGTCATCCTAGGAAGGGAAATGTCGTGGCAGACGCTCTAAGTAGGAAGCCATCAGCCCGATTGGTAGCTCTTCAGGCACAGAGGTGGAGCAATATGATTAAGGCAGCCTAGTGGAAGCCATCACAAGTGACAAAATATCTGGGAGAGTTGTCGGTGATGAGGCACACACGCTTTGATCTGATATCTCGTGTAGTGGATAGACAGATGGAGGATTCTGACTTATAGATGCTTCATGATCAGGTACTCGTGGGAAATCCCAGGGAGTTCACCTTTGTGGATGGGGTACTCTGACTTTGTGGCAGGTTGTGTGTTCTGCAAGATGAAGCACTTCGACAGGAACTATTTTCCAAAGCTCATTGCAGTAGGCTCACAATCCATCTAGGGAACACTAAGATGTATCACGATCTAAAGCGGGACTTTTAGTGGCATAGTCTGAAAGAGGATGTAGGCAAGTCTATGAGACTATGCCTGGTTTGTCAGTAGATGAAGCAGAGCACTAGAGACCAGCTAGTCAGTTGCAACCTCTTCCTATCCTAGAGTGGAAGTAGGAAATCATCTCCATGGACTTTGTGACTGGGCTACCATTGACTTAGAGTGGACACGATGTTGTTTAGGTGATTGTGGATCACTTGATGAAGTCAGCATGATTCTTGCTGATTAGAGTGACTTATGGTCCTTCACAGCTAGCGAAGTTATATGTACGGGAGATCTTGTGATCGTTTGGTGTACCCAAGGAGATCATTTTAGATAGAGATGCCTGCTTCACTTCCCAGTTCTGGGGAAGTTTCTAGCATGCCTTAGGTACACAGCTAAGCCTGAGTACGTCCTATCACCCACAAAGCAACAAATAGATAGAGAGGACCATTCAAACATTAGAGGACTTGTGGAGGTCCTATATACTCGAGTGGAAAGGCTCTTGGGAGGAGCACCTACCTTTAATAGAGTTCACATACAATAACAACTATCACGCTAGTATCGACATGGCCCCGTATGAGGCATTTATGGTTGGAAGTGCACCTCTTCGCTTGCTTGGAATGAGGTTGGCATGAAGTGGGAGGTAGGCCAATAGGCGGATCAAACAAAGTAAGGAGGTCATCAAGAAAATTCGGAAGAAGCTCATTACTGCACAAAGTCGATAGAAGAGCTATGCAGATCGTCAATGACAGGATGTATAGTTTGAGGTCGATGACTTTGTGTTCCTCAAAGTGTCACCAATGAAGGGGGTTCAGAGATTTGGGGTGAAGGGTAACCTAGCTTCGAGATTCATGGATCCATTTGAGATACTGGAATGAGCTGGACCAGTTGTGTACAGACTTGCCCTGCCACCTCAGTTAGCCGACATCCACGATGTCTTCCATATCTCTAGTCTGTGGAAGCACGTGTTAGATCCAAACCATGTTCTTGGCTATGAGGGCATGGGGATAGAGGATGACCTGACCTTTTAGGAGTAGTGGTGCAGATATTGGACCATACCATTTGGAGGCTACAGAAGATCACTTTGGTGAAACTCCTATGGAGGAGTAAGAAATACGAGGCGACTTACGAATCAAAAGTGGAAATGAAGGAGAAATACTTGAAGCTTTTCATTGGTAAGTCCATGATGGGAACACCATCATGAGCCATAACTAGCTCAATTTTAACTGATTAATTCATTAAATGCTCCTACATAACTGCTAGAGAGCCCTAATTCACTACAAATCCATTTTGAGGGAAATACAAGAAACAATGGTTAAAATTGTAATTTTACCATCATATCTTGAATGCAGAATAACTATGGATTTTCTCAGAAGTTAATTAAGGGTCAAATGATCTTAAAAGTCCAACAAGTTGGTTAATACAGATAGGCAAGGGTTGTCGTGTGTTTTGAGAATTAAATGACATCTGAAATCCTAAAAATAGATCTGCTTAATTAATTGAGGCTTTGGTCAGGAAAAAATTTACCTAAACCCTCTAAAAATCATAGAAAAATATTCTCTAGGGTTTGGTACCTTTAATTTGGCCATCAGAACCCGTCTTAATCCAAAATAGAGTCCTTGACAGACATTTACCCTAATTTAGATTTTTTGCATAAATTACTTAGTCAAATGAGGTCAAAACCTAAATCTGACTTCACCATTGGATTCCTTGGGTTTAAATTAGGTTTATACCAAATTTGGGCCCAATATGAGATCATCTTGATCAAGTTGGCATTTTGGTCCAGTCAGACTCTTTCTATCTCATTTAGACCCTTAGCTTTTTGAATTCATTGCAAATAGCCCCCAATTTTGTCATCTTATTCACAAAAAGGTCCCTTTGCCATTATCACCCAAGAATCCTACTCCAGCAAGCTTCATTTGGAGAGTTCTCCTTGATTGATTGATGAAACCTTCCTAAAATTGAATTAGAGATCTTTAGGAAATCCTCTTTTCAATGGGACCAACCTTGGATCCCAACTCCTTCCCAAAAGCTTGTACAAATGCATTGAAGGAATGGGTATCCTATTTTTGCATAATCTCCAAGGTTCCCAAGCTTGTTTCCAAGCTTGGAACCCCCTCCTAAGCCTTATTTAAGCACGCCCAATGCATGGTTGTGCTCTTTAGCTAGGTTTTGGCCCAAAAACCATCTTCTAAACCCTACCTTTGCCCTCCTCCACCTTAGCTCTGGTGAGCATCCTCCTCTGTCGTCCTACGGCCTCCCAACGGCAAATTGGGAGAGTCTCCTTCCTCCTAGACTTCCTCTTCCTCTTGACAATCACATCAGAGGTGCCCTAGCCCCTTCTTCGTTGTCGTCTCTCCCTTTGGAGGTTCATCTTCCCCACATCCAGCCATCACACCGGCATGGGAATATCTCCCCCTTTCATCTCTAAATAAGGTTCTTTAGCTTCCTCTACTTCCCTACTTCTTTTTGCCTCTTTCTATCTCTCAAAATGACCATCGACCATACGTCTCCCCCTCCGTCTTCTTCCGCTCTGGCGAAGCTCCGGTGATGCCCAACTGCCACTCCACCGCACGAAGTGCGCTGCTATCACCTCCATCAGATCCGCGTGCACCACTATTCAAAACCCCTCTCTCCATTCGCTTTCTCATCCACCCATCACGCCACCGAGCACACCCATCTCCAGTTACCTTCCCTAAACCCGACCAACCACCACAGACCACCATCCTCCACGAAACCACCTCCGCTACACTCACCGTGGTCTAGTGAAACTCCTGAGGTATTCTAACACGGCCACAAGGCCCTATTTCAAGTTTCAGGTAGCAGGTTGTCCGCCACCATTGCCGTAGCTTCGAGCAAGGCTTCAAGCTCGCTCCAGGATGCAGTCAATTCAGGCGTTTGCTCTAGGCTACGTGGATTCGTCCTACGTATGTGTCCAGGTCCTTAATTCAGGATTCCAGTAGCAGCACCACCTCCAATTGGATGGAGTACTTGCAGCAGTGCATGCAAGGAAGGGTGGGACTTTAGTCCCACCTCGGAAGTGGGTAGCGAAGTTGAGGCGCATAAATTGTTTTTCTGCCTAAGGCTGTTCGCCTCCTAACCACGGGGTGAAGTCCTATTATACCTTCAACCGTGCCTCACCCGCAACACCTAACCCACGGGTCTGGCACATCTAATTACCTGCTTAATCCCTTTTCATAACTCGCTCACCACCACTACCGGTGAGCCTGGTCCCGGGTGCGCTCTACCTGAATACTCGATAACCCGTTGTGGCCCTGGGAGGGCGGATTTGAGAGAGAAAGAAAGTGAGAGCGGGGGAAGGGGGTTTCGCTCTTTGTGACACTTAGCCAAATCTAAGAGCGCCTCCCTCTATCCGTGAAGAAAGAAGAAGAGGGGAAGAGGATGAAGACAGGCAAAAGAAATAGAGAAGGTTTGAAGAAGAGGAGGAGAAGAAGAAGGCCTTAGTTGAAGAGAACAAAAGAAGGCACAGTGAAGAGAAGACAAGAACAACTACAGAATAAAAAAGGGTTGAAGGAGAAATAGAGAAGGCTTGAGAAGAGAAGTTCTGAAGAAGAGGAAAGAACTGAAGAGAAGAAGAATAAGGGTTGAGAAGAAGAGGAAGCACTTAAGCCATCTGATTATCAAATCAAACGTCTGAGGCACTGTTCATTTATTTAATTGCTTAAGTGGTCTTGGATATTGTGGGTTTATTTGGCATTCTTGCTTGACTATTATATGTTAAATAATTGGTGATCTAAATCACCACTATTTTATTTTAGATTTCTTTTTGATATGCCAAACTCTTGATAGACTTATATTCTACATTGATGATGAGTAATTAATATTCATTGCCTAGCATTATTTGGCTCATTTTCTTGTGCTCATTTACTTGTCAATGGAGATTAGCGCTTGAATTCCTATTTTCTTCCTGTGTTCGACCTCGGACTTTCATTTTTGATATTCGAGTATAAATTTTATTTATTTTTCGCACTGATTCAACCTATACTACAACGTGACGATTTTAAAACCCATTTCTGATTGGAGTATGAAGCAATTCTGTTTAGAATTCTCTACTTCAAATTTCTTGTGCCTGTTAGCGACCACGTTTAAATTCTAAATCACTTTGGGCTAACACATTTCTTGCTTGAAGCCCAAGGTGAACAAGTTAAGATCATTTGGATGAAGAATAGAGCCAATTAGGGTTCCAATTTTAGGGTTTTAGAGTGCTAGTTCACACTTGCCTGCATAAAAGGAAACAAAACCACCAGCATTTGTGTGTTACCCAAGCCCTTTGTTGAAAAGAGCTACTCAACAAAACCCTAAAAATCAGGCTCTAAATTCACTTGAACCCTAAAATCCTTGGACATAATAACCTGAGAGTCAAATCAGGGTGATTTCTAGGTTTTCACCTAGATCTCATTCTGCTATCTTTAGGGCAGGTCAGGTGAAGTTGGTCTACATTGTAGGACAACCAACCTCTAAATTAGGTCACAAGTTGAATTAACTTCTAATCAAGTGAAATTGGTAGACTTAAGGTCTTAAGTTCATACATTTCGGTCTACCTGAACCCTCAGTGACAAGGAAGGTTGGGTGGGAGAAACCCTGTAACCCATGGGGACACTCTACCGTATAGGGGTCTTTGCGGGGCTCTCCCTTCCTGTCCCCCAGGTACTTCTTGGGTGTATGAATTTATGATCCAGAGGTATCAACCACCTCGAAATTGCCTTAGTCATCCAAAAATTTTTTGGGTGCCTTGATTGGGTCCAATTCATATCTAGTCCCTCATCTTCTATTAAAACACACACACACGAGAGGGTCCTTAGGTTCTTAACCTAAGAAGCCTCAGTAGATCTTCTTGGGAGTTTCTTTTCAGATATGATCAACTTCAATTTTACCTAAGTTTTGATTTTACATCTTGATTCCACCATTTAATTCAAAAATGCAGCCTAGCTATATAGGAAGACTATTTAGAAAACCTGAGTCCCAAATGAGCTTGAATGAAAAGATACTTGAGAATGCCTATAGAAACCATGAAGAATATTATGCAAGGGACATTCAGGAAAGATTTGCAAAAACAACATAAATCATCATGAACTGTGTAGAAATAATATGGACACAAATGGAATACGATTCAACCTGGGACCTCCTATTAGTAGAACACAGTGAATTGGTGAAATTACATAACAATGATTGTCTGCAATGTTGGTTAAACCCTTCACTTCCAGAAAAATTCTATGAATTTTTAGAAAAAAGGGGAGAATTGCTGAATAAGTTATATATAACAATTGATCAAAAGTACTCGTTAGAAAATAACAAAACATCTTGGAGTGAGACTAGTGATCAACACAATTTCCCAAATCCCGGGTTCAATGATGATAATTGTGGATCCCCAGCCCAAATAAATTCAGATTCAAATTTCATAGCAATTGACATTCCTGATCTTGATGAAGGTTGGGAGGTGATTAAACAGCAAACTACACCAATAAATATGACATCTTATGTTATTTCCTAGCATTACCTATGCATCTTATATAGCCATACCCGCATTTGTAAATAGACATCTGCATGCATTTATAAAGAGGGGAAAAGAGTAAAAATTAGTGGCCATCCATTCCACTTCCATTATTAACATTTTCCTTGAGTGTGGCATCACAATTTCACCATTGCTCATTTCATTTTTTTTTTCGCATGCAGCTGCACAGCATGGTGCAGCATCCCCTCCTCGCCGCTTCTCCTACCAGCAGCATGGGGAAGTGCATGCTGTCCCTCTATAAAACACCATGCACCCTCCCCTGCACTGGGTGGCCAGTTTTTCCACCCTCAGACACCTCACTTCCACCCTCAAACCTACGCACACACAACACCACACATACTGTAACGACCCGGTTCCCGAGTCCCTACGAGACACGAGAACCGGACCGACTCGACTAATCCCAAGACCCAGTCGTCCAACGAGGAAGTAACCAAAAGACAGTAAAATAAACCACATTCAGCATGAATATAACTAACAGTAAAAGGTACAGCAGTAAGGAAAGAAACTACTACAGTAGGCACCACCACAACAGTAAAACAACATTTATCATATAACAAAAACTGCAGGTAAAGAAGGTACAGCGGAAACAAAACTACTCACTAGAACAGAAACAAAAGAAGGTACAAAGCTGTGGCAACTCTACTGGACCCTACTCGGCCCAGCGTCCTCTGCAGCCGCCGACCCTGGCTACTCAACACCTGGTCCTGAAAAAGGTAACGAGTGTAACACGTCAGCAAAACGCTGAGTAGAGTGGCAAACTAACTAAAGGCAACAGTAGAGTGTACAGTAGCTGTTATGTTCTATTACTTCCTTTATTTACATCTTTCAATTTTTCTCACTATTTCATTTACTTCTCAGATCCTTTACTTGATCTCGAATGTCCTCGTGGGACGATCTTGATTGCAGTCTTTTCCAACAGTAGAAGTAGCACGTGGTGCTCTCCTGGCCGGGAGAGTCCCCCGTGGTGATCCTACCCTCAGTCAACCACCCCAAGGTCACTGACAGACGTAACGGTGACTACGGCACGCGCGATAAACGCACAGGTAGCTAGCTCGTACTGGCACGCGGTCAGTCGTTTCCGTTAACGGGTGCGCCCAAAGCACAGCACGGAACCAGGGCAGAGCCCTCTCAGTAACAGGGGTCCAACCCCTCCACAGTAACCAAACCGGGGCCTTGCCCCTCCACAGTCCGCGCACCCTCGTCTGACTACCCTGGTTTGCCCTAGTGGGCCTAACAAGTCGGTGAAGGAGGCTAGCAGAACCCCGGGGCCCGTGGGGTAGCTAGTACTCTCCTAACACTACTAGCTCTCCTCGGTACTACGTACACGAGGGCCAACAAGTCGGTACAGAGCGGCCAAGCCTAACCCCGGGTCCCTGGGGCGGCTGGCCCCACTCTGCACTAAAACAGGTACAGGTACTTCCCTTGGTACTGCGTACCCAAGAGACAGTACAACTATATCTCAGTTCCATTCCTTTTCTTTCCAGGAGTTCCACTCCTAATTCCCCGTAGGGTTCCAGCTCTTTATCTCAGAACATCATAGGTTTCACTTTCCAGATTCACGTTCTCACATTCCATGATCTCAACATGTTTCCTTGTTCATAACAGGCAGCTGTTAATTAATTTCACAGGCAGCTTATATATTCCTTTCCATTTTTCCAAGACTGCAGTAATATACATTCCACTAGTTTTTCCATCCTAGGATTCATGCCATATCCTAGGATCTATCATACAATCTAGTTTTCCGGCCCTAGGATTCATGCAACACCTAGGAGCTATCATTCCATACATTTCTCATTCCTAGGGTTCATGCAATGCCCTAGGTTCTAGTTATGGTTCCATACTTTAACAGATTTTATTAATGCTTAAAACCACTCTACCAGGTACAACGGAAGTAATGGGGGCGTGGTCGGGAATCCCGCGTGCCTCCGCGACTCTCAAGACGGCAATCGAACGAGGTCCTATCACAAGGATCAAACACAAGGAGTGTCTCAAAACAGTGTATAGCTACTGTAGGCGGGTAGAGGAATAAATTCTGAATCGAACGCAACTCGAATCGTGGAAAACGGAGCCCAAACGGGCCCTAAACGGGTCGAGAAAGACAATACTGTGCAAAATCAGACGTCTGGAACTCCTTCCAGACGTCTTAAACGGTGGATCAGAGAATTACCTGTTCGGCTTGGTTCCCCGGACGTCCAGAAGTCTGTGGCGACGTCTCTCCTAGATCCCAGACGTCCGATGGTCTCTCCGGACGTCTGGAGGTCACTCCCGCCGTCTGGTACAACTTCCAGACGTCGGATTCGCAAAGGATGACGAATCCGAACACCTGCGCACAGCCAACCCTCCTCCTTCAGTACGGTCAGTCGACAAAAGAAGAAGGAGAAAGCGGAACTCACCTTTCAGACATCTGTATGATCACACAGACGTCGACCTTGCCGTCTGGATATCAGTCCAGACGTCTGATTCTGGAGATTTTTCCAGAATCAGAACCTCGCTCGGCCTCCGCTCGCGACGCCGCCCGCGTCGCACCTCGCGCGTCCGCTGCTCCGCCCGCAGCAGGTCCCTCTTCGCGACGCTCTGCGCCCCCTGCGCCCTCCGCCGGCCGGCCAAGCCGCTCCCGGCAAGCTCGCCCTCACGGCAGAGCCCCACCCTCGCACGCCGCAGCTCCTCCGCGCCTTCTGCTGCGCCGCTGCCGCTGCGCCCTTGCGTCCGCTCGCTCCACCCGCAGCAGGAGAGGAGGAAGATGGTGGAGACGGGAGGGGAGGCGCGCCCCCTCCCCCTTTTAACGCCGCGCGGAGAGGAGGAGAGAGACGGCCGCAGTCGCCTGCAGCCGCAGAGAAGATGCGGATCGCAGGTCTGCGCGCACAGGCGCGCAGACGAATATCCCGTGCGAGTATAACTGTTCGTCAGACGTCTGTAAACTATCCCGGACGTCTGGTCAGACGTCTGGATGTGATCCCAGACGTCTTGACAGACGTCTGGGCCACCTCCCAGACGTCTTAAAAGACGTCTGGGGTACGCGCTCGTTACAATATAACAAACTCAAAGGAAGTTTCGTCCCCGAAACTTGCGCCAACTAGGGTGCGGAAAAAGGATGTCCAAATAACCATAACAAACTCAAAGAGGACCGAAGCCGGTCCGAAAAGACGTACCCGCGAAAAGCTCTGGGTACCGCTCCCGCATTGCCGCCTCAGGCTCCCAGGTAGCCTCCTCGTACCGCTGGCTCCTCCACAAAACCTTTACCAGGGGTACTTGCTTTCGTCTCAACCTGCGGACGGCTCGGTCTAGGATCTGCACTGGCCGCTCGGGGTAGGTCAGGTCGTCGCTCACCTCGACGCTCTCGTGACTCAGTACGTGGCTGAGATCGGCTACGTACTTCCTGAGGTTGGACACGTGGAACACGTCGTGCACACCAGAAGGCTGCGGGGGAAGGGCAAGTCTGTAAGCAACGGGTCCAACCCGCTCCAGGACCTCGAAGGGCCCCACGAACCTCGGCGCGAGCTTCCCTCTCACCCCAAACCGCTGTAAGCCCTTCATGGGCGAAACACGAAGAAAGACGTGGTCCCCAACCTCGAACTGCACCTCTCTGCGTCTGCGATCTGCGTAGCTCTTCTGTCTGCTCCTGACAGTGCGGAGTCGTCTGTGGATCTGTTCAACTACCTCCTGACTCTGCCGGATCAACCTGGGGCCAACCTCCCACTTGGTCCCCACCTCAACCCAACTCAAGGGTGCCGTGCATTTCCGTCCGTACAGAGCCTCGTAGGGAGCCATGCCGATGCTCGAGTGATAACTGTTGTTGTATGCAAACTCTGCCAGGGGCAGGTGTTCCTCCCAAGAGCCCCTCCAGTCTAGTACACAGGCACGCAAAAGATCCTCAAGTGTCTGTATCGTGCGTTCCGACTGTCCGTCCGTCTGGGGGTGGTAAGCCGTGCTAAACCTCAACCTCGTCCCCAAAGCCTGCTGAAACTCAGCCCAAAACTGGGACGTAAAGCGGGTATCCCGGTCGGATACGATCTCCCGCGGAACTCCGTGTAGTCGCACCACATCACGGATATACCTCTCTGCCAACTGTGCTGGTCCCAAAGTGACTCGGATCGGCAAGAATCGTGCCGTCTTCGTCAACCTATCCACTATTACCCAGACCGCGTCGTGTCCTCGCTGGGTAACAGGTAAACCCACCACCAAGTCCATGGTGATGCTCTCCCACTTCCACTCTGGCACTGGAAGCGGCTGAAGCGGCCCTGCAGGCCTCTGATGCTCGACTTTCACCTGCTGGCACACTAAGCACTGCTGCACGAACTCACCCACATCCCGCTTCATCCCTCTCCACCAGAACTCGCGTCTCAAGTCATGGTACATTTTCGTGTTTCCGGGATGTATGGTGAATCTGGAACCGTGTGCCTCAGTCAGGAGCTCTCTCAACAGCTCCTCGTCTCTGGGGACGCACAGCCGTCCCCTCAAGCGTAACACCTGGTCTGTGAAAGAGAAGTCCCCTGGGTCCCCTGACAGTACTCTGTCGCGCAAAGACTGCAAGTACGGATCGGCCATCTGTCCCGTGATGATGCGGTCTATCAACTCTGGTCTGGTCTGCCGTGTCACCGTCACTGCCCCACAGTATCCTCGTAACTCTAGAGGTCGCCAACTGCCCACCTCCTCCAAAAGGCTCCAACTCTGTAACTGTAGACTGGCCAAGCGTGCGGGCGCCTTACGGCTCAAGGCGTCAGCCACCACATTGGCCTTTCCCGGGTGGTAGGAGATGCTGCAGTCGTAGTCCTTCAGGAGCTCCAACCAACGTCTCTGTCTCATGTTGAGCTCCTTCTGGTCAAAAAGATAGCTGAGGCTCTTGTGATCTGTAAAAATCTCGAAGGTCTCACCGTACAAGTAGTGCCTCCATGTCTTCAGCGCGAAGACAACAGCTGCCAACTCTAGGTCATGGGTAGGGTAGGTATGCTCATGGGGCTTCAGTTGCCGCGAAGCGTAAGCGACCACGTGACCCCTCTGCATGAGCACACCTCCTAACCCCTGCAAGGAAGCGTCCGTGTACACGACGAACCCGCCACTACTGTCAGGAATGGTGAGCACGGGAGCCGAGGTCAACCTCTCCTTCAGCTCCAGAAAACACGCCTCACAGGCGTCTGTCCAAGTGAAAGGCACATCCTTCCGAGTCAACTGTGTCATAGGACGTGCAATCTGCGAAAACCCTCTGATGAACCGTCTGTAGTAACCTGCCAGTCCCAGGAAACTGCGAATCTCAGTGACTGAACGTGGTCTCTCCCACCTGAGCACTGCCTCGACCTTGGCGGGATCCACCGCCAGGCCGTCTCCAGAGATCACATGACCCAAAAAGGTCACCTCCCTCAACCAGAACTCGCACTTGCTGTATTTGGCGTACAGCCTGCGTCGTCTCAGAGTGTCCAGAACCATCCGCAAGTGCTGTCCGTGCTGCGTCCGATCTCTAGAATAGATGAGTACATCATCTATGAAAACCACCACAAACTGGTCCAAGTACGGTCTGAACACCCGGTTCATCAGGTCCATGAAAGCAGCGGGGGCATTGGTCAGCCCAAACGGCATGACCAAAAACTCGTAGTGTCCGTACCGGGTGCGGAAAGCTGTCTTGGAGACGTCGGTCTCCCTGATCCTCAACTGGTGGTATCCAGACCTCAAGTCGATCTTGGAAAACACCGTGGCACCCCGCAACTGGTCAAACAAATCGTCAATCCTCGGCAGCGGATATCGGTTCTTGATGGTGACCCTATTCAGCTGTCTGTAGTCCACACAAAGGCGTAGGGTCCCATCCTTCTTCTTCACAAACAGTACCGGGGCTCCCTAGGGAGACGCACTGGGCCTCACGAAACCCTTCTCCAAAAGGTCCTGCAACTGAGACTTGAGCTCTCGCAGCTCAAGCGGTGCCATCCCGTATGGCGCGGTGGAGATGGGGTTGGTCCCTGGTACTAGTGAGATCTCAAACTCGATCTCACGCTCGGGCGGTAGTCCTGGTAACTCGTCTGGAAACACGTCGGGGTACTCTCTGACCACAGGGATGCTCTGGAAGTCTGCCATGGGGCTGTGCTCTGCCACCACACAAGCTAAGAAGCCCTCACACCCCTGGCTCAAAAGTCTCGCCGCCCGAAGTGCCGAAATGCACCTAAAACCTCCGTCCACTGGCTGCCCGTGAAACTCGAAGGAAGGCAACTCCGGAATGGAGAAGACAATCTTCCTCTCAAAGCAGTCTACCAATGCGTGGTAAGCGGACAGCCAATCCATCCCCAGGATCACCCCAAAGTCCTCCATCTGTATCATAATCAGGTCAGCTGGCAGGCTGTGTCCCCCGATGCTGACCCCGCAACCCGTGTACACCTCCTCAGCTACAAACAGCTGACCACTCGGACCTCTGATCACGAACGGGTTCTCTAACAATGTATAATCCTGGTCCAAACTAACTGCGAAACTGTCTGCGACAAACGAGTGCGTAGCGCCGGAATCGAAAAGCGTGTAAACGAGTCTGCCAGAAACTGAAACCATACCTGCTACCACCGATCCCGAAGCTCTGGCGTCCCTGTGTGTTAGGGCGTTGATACGCCCCTCAGCTCTAGGTGCGGACGAAGCAGCCACACTCTGCGTCGGACGGGTAGGTGCTGGCCGGTACCCTCCTCGCGACTGCGGTCCTCCTCCTCGCGCCTGGAAACCGCGGCCTCCTGCGCGCCCTCCAGTGCTCTGCGCGGGAAGTATCTGCTGACCTCCTGCCCTAGATGGGCAGTCCCTCCTGACGTGGCCCGGCTGGCCACACTGGTAGCAGAGGGGAACCCGACTCCCGCCCTCAGTGAGTCCCTGCTGTCGGCTAGGCGGGGGTCCGGTGCTGGCGACTGGCCCCTGTCGAGGGCCCCCAAAGGCCAGTGATGGCCCTGCACAACGTGACGGCTCTCCTGCGGACGCCACGTGTCTCCGTTCTCGCCGGCCCTGTGAGAAGTCTGGCTGAAAGGGCCTCTTCCGCCCGCCGTCGGTCTCTCGCGCGGACGGGTTGGTCTCCTCGAAAGTCATGGCTGCCTCTACCACCCTCGAAAACGTCGGCAGCTTCAGGGGTTTGACATACCCCCGGATCGCAGGCCGGAGCCCCTCGGTGAACCTCCAAAGGCGCTCCTCCTCAGTGGCTACCGCTGTCGCTGCAAAGCGGGACAGCTCCAAGAAACGCGTGCGGTACGCGCTCACGGTCATCGTCCCTTGGCGGAGAGTGTGGAACTCCCGCCTCCTCTGGTCCTGCCACGTCTGGGGAAAGTACTGCTCGCAGAAGAGGGTGACGAACTGGTCCCACGTCGGCTCGTCCCTCTCCTGTCCCCGGACCGCCCTCCACCACCGGTGTGCCGCACTCTCCAGCTGGTCAAGCCAGTCCTCTGCCTCGGTCGGGTCCTCATCCCCCTTGAAGGAGGGGGGCTTCAGCTTCCGGAACTGTCCGAAAAGCTCAAAGTGGTGCTGTAGGGGAGGTGCTGGTGCACCTCCAGGCGAAGGTGCCTCGTGTACAGAAGTGTCGGAGGAAGGTGGGGGCGGCAGGGGCCCATCCCCTCCCTCGTGTCCAGAGCCGCGTCCGTCGCGTGGCCCCACAGAGGACTCCCCCTCTGCAACCCCAGGAGGAGGTGCTCGGGGCGGTGGGTGGAGCTCCTCTCGTACAATATCCCGTATCAGTCTGGCGAGGTCCTGGGCCTGGATGCCAGGGAGTGGTGGCTGGTCCACCGAGACGTCAACGACAGCACGTCCACCTCGCCGTCCTCGCCCTCGGCCGCGCCCGCGGCCAGTCTCGCCAGTCCCACGACGAGGCATCTCCTGCAAGGAGACGCGAAACAAAACGGAAACGTCAAAACAGACGGTACCTAACAACACTTCTAAGAGCTCATGTCAAGAGATATGTTGTGGTGGCTACTCTAGCTATAAACATGTGAATTGGTTATTTTCCAGTCAGTTGATTCACTTCTCGGGACGACCTTGCTCTGATACCATCTTGTAACGACCCGGTTCCCGAGTCCCTACGAGACACGAGAACCGGACCGACTCGACTAATCCCAAGACCCAGTCGTCCAACGAGGAAGTAACCAAAAGACAGTAAAATAAACCACATTCAGCATGAATATAACTAACAGTAAAAGGTACAGCAGTAAGGAAAGAAACTACTACAGTAGGCACCACCACAACAGTAAAACAACATTTATCATATAACAAAAACTGCAGGTAAAGAAGGTACAGCGGAAACAAAACTACTCACTAGAACAGAAACAAAAGAAGGTACAAAGCTGTGGCAACTCTACTGGACCCTACTCGGCCCAGCGTCCTCTGCAGCCGCCGACCCTGGCTGCTCAACACCTGGTCCTGAAAAAGGTAACGAGTGTAACACGTCAGCAAAACGCTGAGTAGAGTGGCAAACTAACTAAAGGCAACAGTAGAGTGTACAGTAGCTGTTATGTTCTATTACTTCCTTTATTTACATCTTTCAATTTTTCTCACTATTTCATTTACTTCTCAGATCCTTTACTTGATCTCGAATGTCCTCGTGGGACGATCTTGATTGCAGTCTTTTCCAACAGTAGAAGTAGCACGTGGTGCTCTCCTGGCCGGGAGAGTCCCCCGTGGTGATCCTACCCTCAGTCAACCACCCCAAGGTCACTGACAGACGTAACGGTGACTACGGCACGCGCGATAAACGCACAGGTAGCTAGCCCGTACTGGCACGCGGTCAGTCGTTTCCGTTAACGGGTGCGCCCAAAGCACAGCACGGAACCAGGGCAGAGCCCTCTCAGTAACAGGGGTCCAACCCCTCCACAGTAACCAAACCGGGGCCTTGCCCCTCCACAGTCCGCGCACCCTCGTCTGACTACCCTGGTTTGCCCTAGTGGGCCTAACAAGTCGGTGAAGGAGGCTAGCAGAACCCCGGGGCCCGTGGGGTAGCTAGTACTCTCCTAACACTACTAGCTCTCCTCGGTACTACGTACACGAGGGCCAACAAGTCGGTACAGAGCGGCCAAGCCTAACCCCGGGTCCCTGGGGCGGCTGGCCCCACTCTGCACTAAAACAGGTACAGGTACTTCCCTTGGTACTGCGTACCCAAGAGACAGTACAACTATATCTCAGTTCCATTCCTTTTCTTTCCAGGAGTTCCACTCCTAATTCCCCGTAGGGTTCCAGCTCTTTATCTCAGAACATCATAGGTTTCACTTTCCAGATTCACGTTCTCACATTCCATGATCTCAACATGTTTCCTTGTTCATAACAGGCAGCTGTTAATTAATTTCACAGGCAGCTTATATATTCCTTTCCATTTTTCCAAGACTGCAGTAATATACATTCCACTAGTTTTTCCATCCTAGGATTCATGCCATATCCTAGGATCTATCATACAATCTAGTTTTCCGGCCCTAGGATTCATGCAACACCTAGGAGCTATCATTCCATACATTTCTCATTCCTAGGGTTCATGCAATGCCCTAGGTTCTAGTTATGGTTCCATACTTTAACAGATTTTATTAATGCTTAAAACCACTCTACCAGGTACAACGGAAGTAATGGGGGCGTGGTCGGGAATCCCGCGTGCCTCCGCGACTCTCAAGACGGCAATCGAACGAGGTCCTATCACAAGGATCAAACACAAGGAGTGTCTCAAAACAGTGTATAGCTACTGTAGGCGGGTAGAGGAATAAATTCTGAATCGAACGCAACTCGAATCGCGGAAAACGGAGCCCAAACGGGCCCTAAACGGGTCGAGAAAGATAATACTGTGCAAAATCAGACGTCTGGAACTCCTTCCAGACGTCTTAAACGGTGGATCAGAGAATTACCTGTTCGGCTTGGTTCCCCAGACGTCCAGAAGTCTGTGGCGACGTCTCTCCTAGATCCCAGACGTCCGATGGTCTCTCCGGACGTCTGGAGGTCACTCCCGCCGTCTGGTACAACTTCCAGACGTCGGATTCGCAAAGGATGACGAATCCGAACACCTGCGCACAGCCAACCCTCCTCCTTCAGTACGGTCAGTCGACAAAAGAAGAAGGAGAAAGCGGAACTCACCTTTCAGACGTCTGTATGATCACACAGACGTCGACCTTGCCGTCTGGATATCAGTCCAGACGTCTGATTCTGGAGATTTTTCCAGAATCAGAACCTCGCTCGGCCTCCGCTCGCGACGCCGCCCGCGTCGCACCTCGCGCGTCCGCTGCTCCGCCCGCAGCAGGTCCCTCTTCGCGACGCTCTGCGCCCCCTGCGCCCTCCGCCGGCCGGCCAAGCCGCTCCCGGCAAGCTCGCCCTCACGGCAGAGCCCCGCCCTCGCACGCCGCAGCTCCTCCGCGCCTTCTGCTGCGCCGCTGCCGCTGCGCCCTTGTGTCCGCTCGCTCCGCCCGCAGCAGGAGAGGAGGAAGATGGTGGAGACGGGAGGGGAGGCGCGCCCCCTCCCCCTTTTAACGCCGCGCGGAGAGGAGGAGAGCGACGGCCGCAGTCGCCTGCAGCCGCAGAGAAGATGCGGATCGCAGGTCTGCGCGCACAGGCGCGCAGACGAATATCCCGTGCGAGTATAACTGTTCGTCAGACGTCTGTAAACTATCCCGGACGTCTGGTCAGACGTCTGGATGTGATCCCAGACGTCTTGACAGACGTCTGGGCCACCTCCCAGACGTCTTAAAAGACGTCTGGGGTACGCGCTCGTTACACATACCATTCACTGCCGACCACTCTCTTCCCCTCTCCCTCTCCATACACAGCACCTCTTCTCACCAGTTGAGAAGAGGAACGCTGAGTGCAGGAGAAGCTCACAGTGGGCTCAAGACCCCACTATGAGCTCCACCACCGCCTAGCTCCATCATGAGCAAATGGGTGTGGTGGGTTGTTGTTTTATTTTTTTTTATTTTACATATTTTCCTTTCTGTTCTCTATTTGATTTTGTTTTCAGTTTCCTCTCCGTCGCCATTAGAGCAGCAAAGCTTCAAGCTCTGAAGCACGTGCACACCCATTATGCATGCTTAGCCACCTCTACGTGCCTCAGGCAACCTTTCCACATGCTCTGTGCGCGTCCACTGCTGGTCCTTGCCCTTCGCTGTACACCCTGTCGCACCTCCCCGCGCGCTACACAGCCAATTGCGCAGCTATAGAGCCGGTTGCTTTTTGCCCTCGGCACTATAGCCGCGACCTTACGCGGCTACAATGCACAACTGGCTCATTTCTCACTTATCCAATGACCGTGAGTGTTCTCTCTCCTCGCATGACCTATTCTAGTCGGTCGCTCACACTCGCTCGCTTCTACGTGCCACTGCGTGCACTCGCGTGCCTGCACCACCGCACTCGCCTACACTCGTCCCTCCACCACGCATCATATTGTGGGAATATTCACACCAGTTGCAAATATTCCCCGATATCCACGCAAAGCAAGCGCCTCCACCCTCACTCCTACACATTCGCTCCACACTTCACGCAGCACTCAGTTTTATTAGTTGCGTCTGGCTAGACGTAGACCAACTTGATACCGTGCTACATTCCATCTCCACTTCCACCTCCACCCCTATATACATAATATATACCTATATACACATATATATATTCTGTATTTACTATACATCTATACATATATATACTAAGCTAAGTGTTTCTTTCTTTCTTAGCAACTTACTCTGTTTTCATTTATCTTTTATTTCTTGCTATTAAAAAGACAAAAAAAAAAGTAAAAGAGAAAAGATAATTCTTGTCTTGCAGGTACTCGATCTTGCGAATAACAAGATCGATTTTTGGGAACCCCTAGTTGGCTACAAGCCAAGACCCATTTGGCTCAAGGTCAAGGACTTCATTTTTTGAGGGTGTACCTCAAGGACAACATTATCACCAACAAAAATCTTAAAAATAAAAAAAAAAATCAAAAACATAATAAATGCAAGGAAGAGATACATTTTAGAAAAGGCGTAGAAACTCCATGATCTTCAAATTTCCACCTCCCTGAGATCGACCTTGGGCCTAAAAGTGACTAAGATAAAATCAAGTAGGCCAGGTTAAAAATTTTGTGAAACTAGTGTAGATTAGATTTAGGGTAACTCACTATACTAATTTCAACGATAGTATCACCATATTAACAAAACCTATTCGAGTCGCATCAAGTTTTTCTGGCGCCGTTGCTGGGGAGGCGCTATTTGGAGTAAGTTTCTACTCTCATTCCTTTGATTTTCACTTCTCACACCCTTCTCTTCACGGGTATTTTATTTGCTTGTGTGCAGGTATACCGGTTGCAAGAAGGAGACAAGCAGAGGAGGTTGGACGTGGGAAAATCTAAGGTGGGTGTGAGAGCGTAAAGATGCCGGTGCCGCATTGGAGCTTCGCCCACGTGGCTGAGGAGGTAGGTGTCTTCCTCTTAGCAATTTAGGTTATCTTGTCACCTATATAAAAAAAAAACCTAAAAAAGCTTCTTGGGAATTTCTTGGGGCGAGTGGACTAAAACCACTTATTGATTATTTGCTATCACCCCCACTACCCCTTGATTTCCCGCAAACTTCGCATAGCGAAAATCCAAGAATCTTGATTCATTGTGTGAAGTGTTCTTTGATGCAAGATAAAAGTGATTGATTTCCATCCTTTCTTGCCTCATTTATTCACATTTCGGGATCACATTTTTGGTGCGGAGACTTCGAATTGAGTTGATTCCAGCCCCACCACGACTTTTCATTTGCCTTAGATTTGATCCTGAATATTTCAACCCCAACATTTTAATTTTCTTTATATCATTTGGTAGTTGAGCCTTGTGTGGAATATCATTTTGGTGATTAGGAGCACTTGAATTGAAGTGCTTTGGTTCCCTTTCACATTGACTTAAAATAGACTCGTGCATCCACACATAGAAATTTCCATCTAGGGAAGCCCATTGCATTTTTAGCATACATTAACTAATTTACATTAAAGAAGGGTTTGTTGGGCATAAAAGAACTTGTGTTTTCTCGAAACCCGGAGATTGGTTGAATTGGTAATTCAGTGGAATCCTAAAATCCATACTACTTAAGGCTGAAATTCTAAAATCCATTCACCATCTAAAACTCCAATTCGGGGAGATTTTCCTGTTGCATGCTTGATTTACACACTCTTAAAATCAACGCACTTGGGCATTACCCATATACAACACCCTTCACATTCCTGGAGCACTTGAACATAAGCTTCTAAATTAAAACTAGTAGCAACTTGACCCTTATTAAGGATTGGAGGTCTAACTATCTACGTGTAGCGCCTACATGCTAGTGTGGGTTCCCGCGTGCTATCGGGTGTCTATGATTGGGGCAAACGGCCTTTCAATCTGGCCCAGTGGTTCCGCGGTGCTCTCATTTGGTTCCGTAGGTAGCAATAGTAGGTAACTTAGATCTTTAGGTCTAAGTGCACATTGTAGAGTTTAGGAAACTGATTGCTTTGATTTGTCATCAAGTGTACCCATACGGTGTTGTTTCTCTCATCCCCTTTTCTCTTCTTATCTCCCCAATTCTTCCTGCGGTAGTGCATGTTTGGGAGGAGGTCACAAAATCCTGAATTGTTTGAATTTTCCGATAATTCTAAAAGGATAGAAATTGAATCGTCATCCTCCTCCACAAACATGGCTGCACACCCACCCCCAAATCCTGAGGGAGGAAACTACCCCCCACAAATCCCACCAGGTGGTGGTGAAGCCGTAGACCCCATAACCCTCCTCCAAGCCCAAATGGAATTGTATAATGAGCAGATTGAAACCATTAGGGAAACCTTGGAAGAAATGCAAAACCCTCCCAAATGAGAGGGGCCTACGTCTCTTAGCTCTTATAAAAATCCCGCTGCTACAAAGACCATTGGGCAAATTCGGGTCCCCATGGCTGGGGACGGTTTTGAATTAAAACCTAATGTCATTGGCCTGATTAACTTTCACTTCCATGGTCTTGCAAGTGAAGATCCCTTTCTCCATTTGGAAGACTTAACCCGATTAGCTAAAACTGTTAAACTAAGAAACATCGAGTTATCAATTGTCCTCATGAAAATGTTCCCATTTTCGTTACGGGATAAAGAGTTGCAATGGTTGCGCACCCTTGGGAGAACCATCCATTCTTGGGAAGAGATGCGAATAGCATTTCTCAAGAAATTCTTCCCAATCGGGCGACCCAATGCACTTCGCCGGGCTATAACATCTTTCACGCAACAAAACGGTGAGCAGTTTCATGAGGCATGGGAAAGGTATAATGACCTCCTCCGAAAATGTCCACACCATGGTCTGCTTAAGTGGCATGTAGCCCAGATCTTCTATTATGGGCTAAATGATACTTTGAAGTAGATTGCAAATGCTTCCTGCGAAGGGAATTTTATGAATAAAGATGAGAATGGAGCATTTGAATTATTTGAGAACATGAGTGAAAACTCAATGAACAATGCCTCCATTGTCGCCTTTAATTGTACTAGCCTGCCCTGCAATATTCACGAAGTTGACACGGGACCCTCCCAGTCATCCACAGATCTTAACCTTATTTCACAAGAATTGGATGAAGTCTCCATCATACATAAGAAGCTGGACGAGCTTCTGGTCAACCCCACCCGCTCTATGGCAAACACCTCCACACCATCACTCTGTCACAATCCTAATCCTTCCAATGCCAGGCTTATTCCCAAAAACACTGTAAGACCGTCCTTACCGAGTATCGCGCCAAGCAATTCGGTAAGCAATGTGGACTTGGCCTCTACAAGCCAATATTTCAACACGGAGGACCAAGCCTCAGTGTGCTTGGATGCATATATGCATGCAGACTCGTCTTCTAGCTTAGAAGACGCTTACGCCCTGGGGAACAACCCATTCTCTGCTACTTATAACCTAGGGTGGAGAAATCATCCTAACTTCGCATGGACCAGTAACCCGCAGCGCCAAAACCCTGCGGGTGGGCCAATGCGACCGTCCGCACCCGTCATCCCAAGGACACAGTCTAATCCTGTGGCAAATCCGCCATCGGGTCCTTGCATACCTCAAGCAGTACATGCATCAGGTCCTCTTGATAAATTAATGCGAATGATGACGGAAATGTCTAAGCTCCATGAAGAAAACATGACCTCTCTTCAACACCAATTGGCGCAGCAAAATGCTGAGATCAGTCAACTACGCATGACGATTCGATCTCAGGGCACTCTTCCAGCCCAACCTATCCCTAATCCGTGAAATTTTGTACCCCGTGGTCCTCAACCATAGGTACGACCTTCTCAGGGGCAGGTTCATCAGATTCTGCAAGCTCCGAGCACTCCTCTGGGATTTTAGGCTAATCCCGCAATAGCACCTCACCCTTATGTCCCTATTGTGAACCCTCCTCCGCATTATGATCCGACTGGACCCACGAAATCTAATGCGATTACTATGAGGAGCGGTAAGCGTACTGACGATCCGCCTCGACCTGATCCTGGCCCATCTTTTTCATCGCCCTCTCATTTGGGATGTGCACCGCATTCTCATGAGGACGATACACCCAAACTAGTGCCAGAATCAATCCCATTCCCTGAGGCTCTACTGAGGGAGCCAAAAGGCAAGAAAAAGGATACGCAGGCCTTTGATAACCTGCGTAATTTATTCAGGGATGTTGAAATCAAAGTACCCCTATTGGAGGCTATCGACCATATACCAACTGTCGCTCGATTTTTCAAAGACTACACTATACTTAGGCGACAGTCAAAGAAAACAAAGAATCCGATGGTCCTCTCGCCTCATGCGAGTTGTGCTATACTTTCAAATCTACCATCGAAGCAGAAAGATCCGAGCACACCACTTATTTCTTGTAGCATCCAAGGCTGCAATTTTAACCGTGCTCTGCTTGATCTAGGATCTTCCATCAGTCTTATACCAACCATCATGCTCGAGAAATTTTCCTTAGGAAATCTGAAACCTACCCCTGTCACATTGTAGTTGGCAGATCGTTCTGTCAAAATACCGAAGGGAGTGGTGGAAGACGTGGTGGTTAGAGTCAACAGTCTCTGTTTTCCTGTTGACTTTCTTGTTTTGGATATGGAAGTTCTTAGATCACTTCTGATTGTCCGATCATCCTTGGTCGACCTTTCTTGGCCACATCCCACGCCCATATCGACCGTGAGTCGAGCTGCATTGAGATTGTCGTTGGCTCTGAGAAGCTCAAGCTAAACATCTTCAAGGCAGCCAAGAATTTTGATTGTGATTGCATCGAGGATAACACATCTGATGAGGACATGGCCGTCAGCACGTGTATCGGACTAATAGGGACTTATTCTGACAACTGTGGATTGCCCCTGAACACAGACCATCGCTTGACTGACACATATTGTGACGTTCCCCCATCCCTCCCCTTACCCATACCTTCTCCTAACCAGACTTCTGACGAGGTTTTCTCCACTTTCCATACCTTGTGGTCTGAGTCATATTCGGGCTACTCACTATCAGTCCACCTCCTTGAAGATTGGATTGCCCTTTCTTTCCCGCCAAATCAAGTGGAAATGGGACTCCACACTGGGACTTTGAGCCAACATACTAATCACTAGGGCTATCCATTTTTTGATCCATCAATCCAAGATGCCCTCTTCTTGGCCAATCTGAGGGACAACTTCTTCCTCCTATCCTTCTTTCCTCTGATCCACTTGGGACACTCTCGTCCCAAGAAATGCCAGATCTTTCGCCATCCACTCCCGAACTGAAAGAGCTGCCTGACACGCTTAAATATGTTTTCTCGGGACCAAATGAAACGCTTCCCATAATTACTAGTTCAAAATTAACTAAGGAGAAAGAGTGCAAACTAACAAAGGTCCTTATGGAACACAAGGCAGCCATCGAATGGTCCTCATCTGACTTAACTGGCATTAGCCCCTCCTACTGCACTCACCATATATATACAAAGGAGGAAGCTTGACCTTCCCGCAAGATGCAGCGACGTCTCAACCCTAATATGCAGGAGGTCGTTAAAAAGGAAATCATTAAGTGGCTTGATGAGAGTATAACCTACCCAATCAGCGATAGCCCCTGGGTGAGCTCGATTCATGTAGTACCCAAAAAGGCGGGACTTACCATCCGTGTCAATGACAAGGGCAAATCCATCCCTACACGCACTCCTACATCTTGGAGAGTGTGTGTAGACTATAGGAAATTGAATGCTACAACAAAGAAAGATCACTTTCCGCTACCTTTTATTGACAAAATCCTGGAGCGGTTAGCGGGAAATAAATTTTTCTGTTTCCTTGATGGATTCTCTAGATATAACCAGGGCTATTGACGCCCAAGACCAAGAGAAAACCACCTTTACCAGCCCCTTCGGCACCTTCGCATTTAGAAGGATGCCATTCGAACTTTGTAACGTGCCAGCAACTTTCCAGAGATGTATGCTGGCGATATTTCATGATATAGTGGGTGACTTTCTTGAGGTCTTCATGGATGACTTTTCGGTCTTTGGACCGTCATTTGATGATTATCTAGCCAGCCTAACCTGCATCCTTTGGAGATGTATTGATGTGAGCCTTGTGCTTTCTTGGAAGAAAAGTCATTTTATGGTACACGAGGGAATTGTTCTCGGGCATATCATCTCCGATAGGGGTATTGAGGTTGATAGAGCTAAGCTTGATGTAATTGCTGATTTACCTGTGCTTAGCTTTGTCAAGCAAATCCGCTCCTTCTTAGGACACATCAGTTTCTACAGGAGATTCATCAAAGACTTCTCTAAGATTTCTAGACCTTTAACTCATCTCCTATTAATCGATGTACCCTTTGATATGGGCCCCAACTGCATACAAGCATTCATGCAGCTACGTGATGCTGTCACCAAGGCCCCTATTCTCCAGCCACCTGATTGGTCCCTCGACTTTGAACTCATGTGTGACGCTTCCGACCTTGTAGTCGGAGCCATCTAAGGACAAAGACGCAATAGACACCCCTTCATGGTGTACTATGCCAGTAAGACGTTGGATGAGGCCCAGCGTAATTATACAACCACTGAAAAAGAACTACTAGCGGTCATCTTTGGGCTGGAGAAATTCTACTCTTACCTTCTGGGCTCGCATGTTACTGTATCATTGACCACGCGGCCATTCGTCATCTCATGCACAAAAAGGATGCCAAGCCTAGACTGATTCGTTGGATCCTTCTGCTCCAAGAATTTGACCTTGAGATCCGCGATAAGGCCGGAGCCCAGAATGTTGTTGCTGATCATCTCTCGAGACTGGACCCTGACCACATTAGACTTACCCTGCCGATTAATGAGGTTTTTCTCAATGAGCAAGTACTGGCAATTAATGTGGCAAGTGGACCTTGGTATGCTGACATTGCTAATTACGTTGCTTCTGGTTCCCTTCCACGTGGCTGGCCTAAAAACCAGCGCAAGCGTCTCATCGTGGAAGCAAAGTACTATTTCTGGGATAATCCACTACTTTTTCGAATAGGTGCTGACCAGATCATCCGCCACTATATTCCTGACAGCAAATTCCCCAGTGTGCTATCCTTCTGTCACGATCAGGCCTACGGAGGCCATTTCTCTGGGAGGAAAACTACAGCCAAGGTGTTGCAGTGTGATTTCTTTTGGCCCTCCCTTCACCAGGATGCACACAATTATGCTAAACATTGCACTAGGTGCTAGTCGTTAGGGTCAATGTCACGTCGTGACATGATGCCCTTACAACCCATCCTAGCTACTAAAATCTTTGACATTTGGGGAATTGATTTCATGGGTCCCTTTCCTCCTTCCAATGGCTTTGAGTACATCCTCATTGCTGTTGATTATGTTTCGAAATGGATCGAGGCTATTCCCACATGCCATGCTGACCATGTCATATCTACTCGATTTGTCAAAGACCACATTTTTGCACGCTTTGGGATCCCTCGAGCCATTATCTCTGATGGAGGAAGTCATTTTACCCATGCTTCTTTTCGGGCACTTCTGCGGAAATATGGAGTCCACCATCAAATAGCATCTCCGTATCATCCTCAGACGAATGGCCAGGCTGAGGTGTCGAACCGACAAATCAAGCAAATTCTCCAGAAAATGGTTTGGTCTGACCATAAGGATTGGTCCAACAAGCTGATTGACGCACTTTGGACATATTGGACCACCTTCAAGGCTCCCCTTGAAATGTCTCCTTATAGAATTGTTTATAGGAAGCCTTGTCATTTGTCCGTTGAGTTGGAGCACCGCACTTATTGGGCGGTTCGTCAATGTAACCTCGACCCAGACCTATGTGGTCGAGAAAGGAAACTCCAACTCTAGGAGCTGGAAGAACTCCATCGTGAAGCCTATGATTCTGCCTTAACTTTCAAACAACGCACTAAGGCCTTTCACGATAGCCGAATTCGATAGAAGGAATTTGAGCCATCCCAGCAAGTTTGGCTTTACAATGCCCGCCTCAAATTCTTCCCAGGGAAATTAAAGTCCAAATGGACTGATCCCTACTTGGTCTCGAGACCATTTCCCAACGGGGCCGTTGAAATTGAAGATCCTAGATTTGGGCATAAATTTACGGTCAATGGGCAGCGGTTAAAACCCTTACTCATGAACCTGCTCCCGTTGGTGATGCTGTTGCCCTGCTGGAGGGTAACTAACTTCGTGCCTCACTCTGAGTCCAGCTGGGGACGTTAAATTCAGCACTTAATGGGAGGCACACCAGCAACACTCCTCCACTATCACTTACACAATTCCATTTCACTTCACTTCGCACTTCTCCACTTTTCACTTCACCACCCACCATCCACCCACCCTGCCACCCTACTATATACCTTGCACTTCAACTCTCGTTCCCTGATCCTTGGACCTTGCTTTACCCTGCATGCATATGAGGACATAGCATCATTTGGCATGGGGGGGTGGATAGGCATCCATGGGATCTGAGTATTATATGGTATCATGCAACTTCTACATCCATTATACATATCCATCTATAAATATGTACATACCCTATTTCAAAAAAAAAAAAAGAGGTATTTAGCAATGATCTGAAGGTTGAAACAAAAATACAATAAGTGTTTATGGATATTCAACCACTGTTTTGAAGATTTTCCAGGCCACAGAAGCTTGATTCACTCAGGCTTGGCTTAATTCGCTTGAGCATTGATAAGATAGATCAGAATCTCTCCTAACTAAGGACGTATTCTTGTACCTAAGTTACCAGTATAGGATTCGTTGGTTTGCTTCTACTTGAGAGCCTAAGTAATCTTGGTTCACACTACACATATCGAGAAAGATCAGGTGAACATAAGATCCAACCCTAGTGTTCATTAGGGAAGGTGGAGTCCTTACCTGTGTGTGCAGGTAGACTTTTTATCCTAGACTTTAGTCTTGTGTTTAGGAGAAACTCTTTCCACCGAAAAAGTACTCTCCCACCAAAAATGTGTGCTCCTTCAAATAAAGTTGTAAGAGATATACTGACACTTGTTAAAAAAAAAATCTTGCAAATAAGTTAGTATATCTTTCAAATGTCTGTAAATTCTTCTCCCCAAAAAAGTTTTTCAAGGAACATTACAAATACCCTGTTTCTACCATATATTCCTTGAGCCACAAAAGCAATAAAAATGGGGTTGAGTTTTCCATCATCTTTTTAAGGGTCAATTCAAAGACATTAGCTGAAACTGGGACCAACCTACACTTAAAAATTTGTGAAACCCTAGGCTTGAGCCTTAATGTTCATTTGGTCGGTCTTGATCCTTCACTATGCACAAACCATAATCTCTTGAGCTCTCGAGTACAGTAAAACCCTCTGAGTCTTGGAAATCGTACTTAGGGTTTAAATATTAAGAGTCTAGGTTAGTTGAGAGATAGTCTATATCATGTAAGACTTAAAGTACTGGTAGTCTTCTCTGCAATTGGTTCTTACAATATCCAACGGCTAAACACATTAATGTTGCTTCAAAAAAAAAATCTTCGGCTTAAGATCATTTCTAAACATGATACAAATGTGTTGCTAGGGACTAGCAAAAGATAGGCATGGGGGTATGATTGCACAGCAAACTACACCAATAAATATGCCATCTTGTGTTATTTCCTAGCATTACCCATGCATCTTATATAGCCATACCCGCATTTGTAAATAAACACCTGCATGCATTTATAAAGAGGGGAAGAGAGTAAAAATTAGTGGCCATCCATTCCACTTCCATTATTAATGTTTTCCTTGAGTTTGCATCACAATTTCACCATTTCTCATTTCTTTTTATTTTTCGCATGCGGCTGCACGGCATGGTGCAGCATCCCCTCCTCGTCGCTTCTCCTACCAGCAGCATGGGGAAGTGCATGCTGTCCCTCTATAAAATACCATTCACCCTCCCCTGTGCTGGTGGTCGATTTTTCCACCCCCAGACACCTCACTTCCACCCTCAAACCTGCGCACACACAACACCACACATACCACTCACTGCCGGCCACTCTCTTCCCCTTTCCCTCTCCATACACAGCACCTCTTCTCACCAGTTGAGAAGAGGAACGCTGAGTGCAGGAGAAGCTCACAATGGGCTCAAGACCCCACTGTGAGCTCCACCACCACCCAGCTCCATCGTGAGCAGGTGGGCGTGGTGGGTTCTTGTTTTATTTTTTTTTATTTTACATATTTTCCTTTCTATTCTCTATTTGATTTTGTTTTCAGTTTCCTCTCCATCGCCATTAGAGCAGCAGAGCTTCAAGCTCTGAAGCTCGCGTACACCCATTGTGCATGCTCAGCCACCTCTGCGTGCCTTCGCGTGCCTCAGTCAACCTTTCCGCGTGCTCTACGCGTGTCCACTACCGATCCTCGCCCTTCTCCGCGCACCTTGTTGCACCTCCCCGCGCGCTACACAGCTGGTTGCACAGCTACAGAGCCAGTTGCTTTTTGCCCTCAGCACTGTAGCGGCGACCTCACGCGGCTACAGTGTGCAACCGGCTCATTTGTCACTTATTCGGTGACTGCGAGCACTCTCTCTCCTTGCGTGACTTGTTCCAGCCTGTCGCTTGCACTCACGTGCCTGCGCGCCACTGCGTGCTCCCGCGCGAATGCACCACCGCACTCGCCTACACTCGTCCCTCCACCGCTCATCATATCGTGGGAATATTCACACCAATTGCGGATCTTCCCCGATATCCATGCAAAGCAAACGCCTCCACCCTAACTCCCACACATCCGCTCCACACTTCACGCGGCACTCGGTCTTGTTGGTTGCGTCTGGCTAGACATAGACCAACTTGACACAGTGCTACATTCCATCTCCACTTCCACTTCCACCCCTATATACATAATATATACCTATATACATATATATATATATATTCTGTATTTACTATATATCTATACATATATATACTAAGCTAAGTGTTTCTTTCTTTCTTAGCAACTTACTCTGTTTTCATTTATCTTTTATTTCTTGCTATTAAAAAGATAAAAAAAAAAGTAAAAGAGAAAAGATAATTCTTGTCTGGCAGGTACTCGATCTTGAGAATAACAAGATAGATTTTTGGGAAACCCTAGTTGGCTACAAGCCAAGAACCATTTGGCTCAAGGCTAAAGACTTTATTTTTTTAGGGTATACCTCAAGGACAACATTATCACCAACAAAAATCTTAAAAGTAAAAGAAAAAATAAAAACATAATAAACGCAAGGAAGAGATGCATTTTAGGAAAGGCGTAGAAACTCCTTAATCTTCAAATTCCTGCCTCCATGAGATCGACCCTAGGCCTAAAAGCGACCAAGATAAAATCAAGTAGGCCAGGTTAAAAATTTTGTAAAACTAGTGTAGACTTGATTTAGGGTAACTCACTATACTAATTTCAACGGCAATATCACCATATTGACAAAACCTATTCGAGTCGCATTAGGAGGATCCCATTGCAGGAGATCACGATTTTGAGCCAGCCCTAGAGATATAAAACCCTGGTCCTCCAAGCTTAGATTTCCCAGACTCCTGTGATAATGAGATTGAATCAGAACCTCTCGATGGTGTAAATTATGTTCCTTATTCTGATAAGGTGACTCTCGAGAGCAATTCTGACAATCGTGTAGAGCCCAACCTAGATTCTAGTGATCCAACCCACACCCTTAATCTAGAATTTGGATTTGAGCCTTATTGGGATGATTATGAGGCCTCGTGTGAAACAAATCAAATTTCGAATCCGGATTATAATTCTGGGCCTTTATTTGATGTATGCGCTTCTCCAATCCTCTCAAAAATACATATTGATTTTTTGGAAGTCACGCCTATCTGTGATACAGAAATCGGGGAGGTGGAAGAGTTGGGTTTTGATTCGGTCTTCCATACAAGCCAAGAACTCGAGGCCATGCCTAATAGGGACACTTTTTTGAGCTCGGAATCTAAGAATAGGCTAGACCCAAGTCAGGTTGCTAAGTCTACATCTTTTGATTTATTCTGTGGTGAAACCTCTGATCCCGAATCAGATTCAGAACTTGATTCTCGCAAATTCTCTGACGATTTCGAATCTTACTCTGATTTCGGAGAACCATTGTTTCTTGACGACTATGAGCCAATCTACGACCTCAGCATACATGATCCATTCTTCGACTCTGATTCTAAGGTCCCGGATCCCAAGATCATTGATTCAAAATCAGATTCCATTGAGATGGAATCGTTTCTTTTTATCCTCAAGAATCAGAAACAGAAAATGCCAAGAGTGTCTATAACCACGAATTCGAATCTTTTCTTGACTCAGATTTCCTTGATCCTATAAACATTCTTTAGGCATTTACCTTTGACTTTGATGGCTACTATGACGACTCTCTAAATGAACCCTCCTTTGAACATTTTCTAGAGGAGCCCTCACACACAATTCTTATTGATGTCACCTCTTCTACACATGCAGAACCTTCCCAAACCTTTTTTCAACCCCGACCCGCAACTGACTCAATTTCTACTCTGATTCTCTTCTTAATGAGTCGGTTGCACATGATTCTCCTCCACATCTTTATTGAGTTTTAGACATCAATCAGACTACAAATCACGACTCATCCTTCTCTGATCATTTTCGTAGGGTTCCTACATCCTCCATTGATTCATTTTCATTTGAGGATCCTTACTCTGACAAGGCTGATTCGACTCAGCCAAACCCTAGCTATACACTTCCACATCCTTTTGAACTCCACAGTATCTGGTGGGCACCACATCTCTTGATCCACAACTATCAACTCACTAGATTGATTAGGTTTAGGCTGCAATATCAGCCTGCTGATCTGAACAAGCACTTGGTTGGACCAATCAGGCTATTGATCAAGGTGCTTGTTTTACAAAACTCATCTGATTTGACCACTCCTCCATGACCATTTTTGCTCGACTGAAGGCATTGAATTTAGGGCTTAACGGGAGGAAACTCGTCATTCCAAAAACCTGAGATCCTTCTAATTATCCTTTTGTACTTCACGCTTATTGCACTCTGAGTTCAGTTTTAAAACAATCGATCCCACCTCTAGTACTCATACCAGAGCTTAAAATCGTCTACAACAGTCATCACGACCCGTTTGCCCTCCAGATAATCCTATTCTAATCCCTGAACCCTAACTATTTCACACCCTCCATTTACAATGAGGACATTGCAAAACGTAGGCATGGGGGATGTTAAAGTGCAAACATACAAAAATTCACAGTTCTGAAGGCTTCTCACAAAAAAATACATATTCCAAAAAATAAAAAAAATAAAAAATATAAAAAGAACAAAAAATGGAGAAGGATGGAAATTTTGAGTGAATTAATTGCATATCAGTCTTGAGAAGGAAAAGAGGGGAGGTGATTTAAATGACAAAAAAGGAGTACAGTTTGAAACAAAAAAAGATAGTCATTAGTAAAAGATTAAGGAATCTACTTAGTTCTAGTTCAAATCAAAAAGAAAGAAATAAGAGATCAAAAGTGCTAAGAGACAAAAGAGATTAGTATGAACGCTGATCTTAGGCCTCTTGGGCTGTGATTTTATGATTAAAAATTCAAGTATTTATTAAGATCTGGATAGTCCTCAAGGGGTTGAGGAAAATGTGAAGCTTAAGTATTAGGTCTAAGGCTTAGGATTATTTGGCCTCGTTAACTGACCTCTGGTTTGCAGGACTCGATAACCTAAGCACCCTAATCCACACACAGTCTGGTTCAGTGCACTTAATTATCAAAATTATGCAAATACGTTAATTTTGTGCTGAAAAGCTACCTAGATTAGGAGCAGCTTATCAACACAAGTTGATTTGGAAGAGTTTCTAGTGCGGAGAAGCGAGAAACTCCCCTGGAAAATGCGTAATAACATACCGTCTCCTAGGATATCTAAATATCATACTGGAGGCATGTAAGCACCTTGTGCTGGTTCAGATGCCATGGGCGGCATTATCACGAAATGTCGATTGCTAGGGTCTGGATTTAGCTACAGAATGCCATGGGTAGGATTATCTCGAAATCTCGAAAGGCAGGGTTCTGGGGGTTGCCATGGATGGTGTTATCTCGAAGCATTAATTGTTAGGGACCCTACGAGGATTGATGGTGGGAGCTAGGAATCTGATACAAATCGTGTTGTAAAGCCAATCCGAAGTTAGAAATAAAGAAAGGAAAAAAGAGAGAAAACTCTCCTAAAGCAAAAAAGTCTTCTATTTCTCTTTTACAAAAAAATGCACTGCAAACTGAACCGGGACTAAACATGTTTTAAGCACGGGTTCTTTAACCGCGGAATTCAACAAACCTAAGGTTAGTTCCTGTGAGCCTTAGAAACCTTCGTGGCAGACTGAGGCTAAAGCTGGTTAGGTCCTGATCTTGGTTGGTACTTGAGTACCTTTAGGCCTACATTGGCATTCTGACCTAATCTACAAAAGAAAGCACACAGCAGAAATATGAGCATAAAAAGGCATGGTCTAGAAATTAAGTTAATTCCATAAGATTTTGCTAAGGGACTAGCAAAAGTTAAGCATGGAGGTATGATGGGAACACCATCATGAGCCATAACTAGCTCAATTTGATCTGATTAAATCATTAAATGATCGTACATAACTGCCAGAGAGTCCTAATTCACAGCAAATCTATTATGAGGGAAATACAAGAAACCAGGGTTAAAACTGCTATTTTACCATTATATCTTGAATGCAAAATAACCATGGATTTTCTAAGGGGATAATTAAGGGTTAAATGGTCTTAAAAGTCTAACAAGTGGGTTAATATAGACAGAAAAGGATTTTCACGTGTTTTGAGAATTAAGTGACATCTGAAATCTTAAAAATATATTCGCTTAATTAATTGAGGTTTTGGTTAGGATAAAATTCACCTAAACCCTCTAAAAATTATACAAAAATATTACCTAGGATTTGGTACCTTCAATTTGACCATCATAATTCGTCTTGACCCAAAATAGTCCTAAACAGACATATGCCCTAATTTAGGTTTTTTGCATAAATTACCTAGAGAAATGAGATCAAAACCTAAATCTAACTTTACCATTGGATTCCTTGCGTCAAAATTAGGTTTATACCAAAATTTGGACCCAATATAAGATCAGCTTGACCAAGTTTGCATTTTGGTCCAATCAGACTATTTCTATTTCATTCAGACCCTTACCTTTTTGAATTCCTTGCAAATAGCCCCCCAATTTTATCATCTTCTTCATAAAAAGGTCCCTCCGCCATTATTGCCCAAGAATCCTACTCCAGCGAGCTTCATTTTGAGAGTTCTTCTTGATTGATTGATGAAACCTTCCCAAAATCGAATCAGAGACTCTTTGGGAAATCCTCTTTTCAATGGGACCAACCTTGGATCCCAATAATCGAATCTATTGCGATGTTGTTATTTAAGTTAATCAATCGTTTCACAAATAAGCACTGTTGTTGGGTTTTAATCCTCAGCAATGATGGCAAAAAGATGAAGCGTTTGATTACAGTTCGTATAAAAAATGTCGTTGTTGTTGTAGTATGTATCACAAATACAAATCGTTATCGCGTCAATTTTATTTAATTACATAATTTTTACTGGTTTATTCCAGATCGTTCACTATAAGACAGTTATTGATACACATCACTCTCTAAATCCAAGATTATTATTTAATTCCAAAAACGATTAATTTTATATACAATCAATAATGAATGAATGAATGAATCCATAATGAATGAATTAAATGTTTCATTATATACAAAAAAAAGTCAATGAAAATGCTTGCAAAGATCTACTTACAAACAAGCATCAAATAATACATAGATATATTCTATACTATCTATTTATAAGTTATATTACTAATACTTACATAAATATATACTACTAACTAATATTACATATCATACTAACTTAACTTAATATACTAACATATACAGTAACATATATAGAATCTACAGCGACAGATACAAACGTCGCTGGACCCCAAAAAACTATATACAAACTCTAAAGCAAAAACTAGGGTTTATAGCGACAGTTACCTTACTTTTAGTGATAGGTTATTCTATCAATGAAAATATGAAGTTACTTATATATATAGCTATATTACTTACCTATACATACTATACAACTTATTATTATTTTTTTTTACTTATACATATTATTTACATATACTATACATACAAATATACGTTATATATATATACTTCTCTTCTTTTACTTCGTAGTTTCTCTATATCCTTCTTTACCTCTTCTATGTTTAATGAGTCATTATGGCCTTTTATTACTTAACAAAAATATGTTTAATTGGCAGGCATGCCTTTCGAGGGATACACAACAAGCGAGGCAGGTGGGACTAGACCTCTACTAAGCGCACCCTAATTTCTTACTTAGGCCGCTTAATTACATTTTTAGCTCATATTTGGGCTTAATTAAGCCCTAGCACAGTAACCGGGTCCTCGGCCCACACCGCAAACTCATCACAAAGCTTAGTATATGCTCAATATGGTCAGATATGTATGTTCCCTTATTTCGGGTGCCCGATGCCCGTGACGACTGAGCGTTACAATGCATAAATTAGTGTTATACTGCTCAGACCAGTGCAAAACTCACGATGTGGCACTATCTGTGCCACGGCTGTGTGCTGGATTTAGGTGTGGTTGTGCCAAATTCACGATTTTGGCCCTCAATTCGAGGGCCATAATTTATTGTAAATTAAAATTAAATTATAGGAATTTAAAGTATTTATATAGTACTACTTAATTGTACAATTAATTTATAAATTTAATTATATTTATTAAATAAATAAATTCAACAAAGTATACAGTTTACACATACTTAATTTTAGGTTTTATTCCTTAATTACATATAAATTAGTTAATATATGGATTAATTGACCTTATACAGAGTTAGTAAATATGTTTAAATATTTTATAAACATTTTTATTGTATTTTACAAGTTTAATTTCTATTTTATTTACATTTAATTAGCACATTTTTGGAATATTTCATTTGTAAATTAAGTTTAAATAGTATATACAATATAAATATACTTAAATAGCTTAAATTACTTAAAATACATTAGTACAAATATACAGTATAGGTTTATTGAATTATAACTTAAATTACTAATTTATTTTAATTTAATCTAATAACTTAACTACCAACTTAATAAATTAATTATTTATTCTGTGCATATAATTAAATTAAAGTACAGGGTTTACTATGTTTATAATCAACATATAGCTACATATATACAATATTATAACTTAATATGGTTATTTGTAGTGTTTAATAATTTATATAGCTTATTAGTATATATAAATTAGTTTAATTAATAATTAGTTATATAATTAAGATATATACAGTATAATCTAACTTAAATATTTAATTTACATACTACAATATATACATAAGTTATTTATATTATAAATATGTACAATTCACTCTATAGATAAATAGGCTTACAATATAACTTATATATACACTTATATACATAGTATACAAAGGATTTTTAATATTTTTGAGTTTTTTTAGTTTTTTATGGATTTTATATCTGTTATGGAGATAGGTGATGAGATAGAAAGAAATAGACGAAGAAAATGAGATGTTTTTGGTGTTTTTAAGTTTAGTTTCTTTTGTTAAGTTTCATGGTATACAGAACCGTCAACTGGTAAATTCTACTAAGTCGGGGGTTTAGAATACCATGAAACTTGGTATGAACTTATGGAAATACCTAATCTTCAATCAGACAGGTTTATTTTATTTTTTATATAATTTTTATTTAATTCCAAAGTTCACAAATTCTAAGCCTTTCAAAGGGTTTCTAATGTGTGTTAAGGCCTAGAATGGGTCTCAATTGGTTTAAAAGGCAGTAAACTACCTCTAACAGACTTAGTGTAATATAAAGCAAAGAACTAGACATCAAAGCATGCAATTCTACATGGATTTGAACTAATTAAAGTATAGCTGACAAAAGAGATTTAAAATAAATTACAAGCATTTAACTGAATTTAAAAATCAATTACAATGTATGAAAGCTTGTATACAACTCATAGACAACCATTATACATAGGTCAGCTATTTTAACAGGACTAAAACCTAAGCTAATGTCTGTAACGACCCGGTTCCCGAGTCCCTACGAGACACGAGAACCCGACCGACTCGACTAATCCCAAGACCTAGTCGTCCAACGAGGAAGTAACCAAAAGAGCAGTAAAATAAACCACATTCAGCATGAATATAACTAACAGTAAGAAAGTACAGCAGTAAGGAAAGAAACTACTACAGTATATACCACCACAACAGTAGAACAACATTTATCATATAACATGAACTGCAGGTAAAGAAAAGTACAGCGGAAACAAGAACTACTCACTATAACGGAAACAAAGAGGTACAAAAGACAGTAGTAACTCTACTGGACCCTACTTGGCCCAGCGTCCTCTGCAGCCGCTGACCCTGGCTGCTCAACACCTGGTCCTGAAAAAGGTAACGAGTGTAACACGTCAGCAAAACGCTGAGTAGAGTGGCAACTAAAACTAAAGAAAACAGTAGAGTGTACAGTAGCTGTTATGTTCTATCACATTCTTTATTTACATCTTTCAATTGTCTCACTATTTCATTTATTTCTCAGATCTTTTACTTGATCTCGAATGTTCCTCGTGGGAACGATCTTGATTGCAGTCTTTTCCAAAAAGTAGAAGTAGCACGTGGTGCTCTCCTGGCCGGGAGAATCCCCCGTGGTGATCCTACCCTCAGTCAACCACCCCAAGGTCACTGACAGACGTAACGGTGACTACGGCATGCGCGATAAATGCACAGGTAGCTAACTCGTACTGGCACGCGGTCAGTCGTTTCCGTTAATGGGTGCGCCCAAAGCACAGCACGGAACCAGTACAGGGCAGAGCCCTCTCAGTAACAGGGGTCCAACCCCTCCACAGTAACCAAACCGGGGCCTTGCCCCTCCATAGTCCGCGCACCCTCTCCTGACTACCCTGGTTTGCCCCAGCGGGCCTAACAAGTCGGTGTGGGAGGCTAGCAGAACCCCGGGGCCCGTGGGGTAGCTAGTACCTCCCTACACTAGTAGCTCTCCTTGGTACTACGTACGCGAGGGCCAGCAAGTCGGTACAGAGTGGCCAGTCCTAACCCCGGGTCCCTGGGGCGGCTGGCTCCGCTCTGCACTAAACAGGGGGGGACAGTCGCTCTCCTTGGTACTCCGTACTCAAGGGCCAGCTCACTTCCCCAAAACTATTCCATTCACTTTCCAGGAGTTCTACTTCTACTTCCCCGTAGGGTTCCATCCTTTTTACTCAAACATCCAGGTTTCACTTTCCAGTTTCACATTCTTACAATCCATGTTCTCAACCACGTTATCTATTCACAACAGGCAGCTGTTAATTCAAATTACAGGCAGCTTTATATCTCTTTCCATTTTCCAAGACTGCAGTATTATACATTCCACTAGTTTTCCCATCCTAGGATTCATGCCATATCCTAAGATCTATCATACAATCTAGTTTTCCAGTCCTAAGATTCATGCAACACCTAGGAGCTATCATTCCATCTATTTCTCATTCCTAGGATTCATGCAATGTCCTAGGTTCTATTTATGGTTTCATAATTTAACAGATTTTATTAATAACTTAAAGCCACTCTACCAGGTACAACGGGAGTAATGGGGGCGTGATCGGGAATCCCGCGTGCCTCCGCGACTCCCAAGACTGCAACTGAACGAGGTCCTATCACAAGGATCAAACACAAGGAAAGTCTCAAAACAGTGTATAGCTACTGTAGATGGGTAGAGGAATTAATTCTGAAAAGAACGCAACTCGAATCGCGGAAAACGGAACCCGAACGGGCCCTAAACGGGTCGAAAACGACGACACTGTGTAAAATCAGACATCTGGAACTTCTTCCAGACGTCTTAAAAAGTGGATCAGAGAATTACCTGCTCAGCGTGGTTTCCCAGATGTCCAGAAGTCTGAGGGGACGTCTGGCCTATCTCCCAGATGTCCGATGGTCACCCAGGACGTCTGGAGGTCGCTCCCGCCGTCTGGTACAACAGCCAGACGTCTGATTCGCGTTGGATGGCGAATCACCGAGCCTGCGCACACCCATCTCCCTCCCTCAGTATGGTCAGTCGAAAGGAAGGAAGAAGAAAGCGGAATACTCACCTTTCAGACGTCTGTATGATCTTCCAGACGTCTCCCTCGCCGTCTGGCTATCAACCCAGACGTCTGATTCTGGAAATTTTTCCAGAATAGGGCACCACTCGGCTTCCGCTCGCGACGCCGCCCGCGTCGCACCTCGCGCATCTGCTGCTCAGACCGCAGCAGGTCCCTCTCCGCGTCGTTCCGCGCCCCCTGCGCCCTCCGCCGGCCGGCCAAGCCGCTCCGGCGAGCTCGCCCTCACGGCAGAGCTCCGCCCTCGCACGCCGCACCTCCTCCGCGCTCACTGCCGCCACCGCTGCCACCCTCGCGCTCGCTCGCTCTCGCGCACAGGAAGGAGAAGAGGAAGGGGATGGTGGAGACGACAAGAGGGGAGGCGTGGCCTTTTAAGGCCGCGCGAGGAGGAGGGAGAGAGTGCGTGGCAGGTCTGCAGCCGCAGAGAGAGAGGGAAAAAGAGAGAGAGAGAGGAATCGCGGGTCTGCGCGCACAGGCACGCAGACGAATCTCTCGTGCGAAAAATAACTATTTTCCAGACGTCTGGAAACAATCCCAGACGTCTGGTAAGACGTCTGGATGTGATCCAAGACGTCTTATCCGACGTCTGGGCCACCTCCCAGACGTCTTAAAAGACATCTGGGGCACGCGTTCGTAACAATGTCCATAGGATCTCAGACAAGAAATCTTCTGCTGAAATCTTCTGCAAGGCAACAGCAGCACAGTAGCTATTGGAAATCTAGCAGTCCAACAACTACTGACATCAATAGCTGCTACAGACCAAATTTAATTCCAGATGGTTTAACTGCTGCTGTAGTTAATCCATCTGCAAGACAAAAAATTATGCAGCAAGAACAAAGCAAAATTCAGCTTGCCTCTCCTGATTTAGCCATTTATATCCCAGATCAGATTCAAGAGAACCTGATTAGGGCTACAAAAGAACTAATTCAGGGTATACTTGGTTGGATTTGAAAGGGGAATGTAGTTGCAATTATAGCCATTTACTATAACTGTTGGGATTCCAAAACTCATAACAAAACTCACTAAATCTCATTCTAACAAGGGTTAAAATTATATAAAAATCATGCTCAAATGTTCAGCTCTAAATCCAGGTCCTTATCACAAGTCTAATAACAAATCAGATCACAAAAACTGATGATCTAACTCCTTCTAATGCTATAGACAGCATGTGGAAAGGGTTAGAATCAACACAGTAAATCCAAAAACTAGAATCCCAGGACTCTGAAACCTTAAGGAATATTATGAATTCCTTAGGTTAGAAAATCAGATTGCTCTTCAAAATCAACAAAATGATGCAAGGTAGAGTCTCAAATCAACTAAGTGATTTTCATTGACTCTGTAATGCATTAAAGACAATCAATCCTCACAGAAATCCAAATCAAAACATGGCTCATCTGAGGTGAATTCTGACTTTAGAATCACCTCAAATTCCCAGCCAATTAGTGAATCACATCAAAACACTTCAATTTGCTGAATCAAAGCATTTAAAGCCCAAATGAATAAAAATATTTGAAATCTAAATTCATAGAAAATCCGACAAACTGATTCACTTTTTAGCTCAGATCAGGGGATTTTGTGATAAACATGAGATGAATGGGAAACCCCTAATGTGATTTTCAATGCTAATTTCAGATCTGAAGTTAGAAACTAATTAGATATGAAATTAGGTCTTATGAGTGGGTGGATTGCGAACTACAAATCAAGAGAATTAGAAATGACATGAAAACGTGTAGAGGAAGAACAAAATGAACAGTGATTGGGTGAATTTCTTCCCCTCTAATCTGGGATGATCAGAGGAGGTGAGGGGGGAAATATTTATGCTAAATCTACTCCTAATGCTACACTACAAGCACATACAGATCAACACTACTTCTAATTCTAATTCTACTGCTAATCTATCTATCTAATGCTACAGCTAATCTAGAAAGCATTAAAACTAATCTAATAGGAAGAATGGGACCTGTGGGTCCTTAGCCGGTGGCTATGGAGGAAGAATGGAGGGGAAAGAGCTCTAGCAGAGTGAAAAGCCTGCTAGTGAGGCTCCTGGGTCGTCCTTAGGTGCTACGTGGTTCTTACCGATGAGGAGAGTCGGAGAGAAGTCGAAGATTACATAATCGGTGGCTGTGAAATCAGGGAATTGGTGAGGAGGAGAGGCTGGAGTGGAAGAACGATCGCTAAGAAAGTAGGAAAGAGTGATCCCTTGCACGCGTGACCACTGAGGTATTTAAGTAACAATCTCAGTGACTCAGATCACCACATGGGTGAAGTTAGGTGACGAGGGCATCGGCGGCAAGGATGAGAGGAGAGAATCGCGCGGGTTGCCAAGTTGAAAGTAGATCGTAGGATGGGATCTGGGGGTTGGGGTGAGCACACGCGCTGCTTCATGAGAAGCTTCGACTGAGATCGAGCCGCAAATCAAGATCAAGATAGAACGGATGGTCGAGATGCTCCGTGTTCTACGCACGCACAGTGCACGCGTGGAGGCTCCAGGTGCTGGGTTCCTTTTGGGAAACTTGAAGGGAGGCCCTTCTGTGAAGGGGTAGAACATTTATAGGAGGGCCCATAAGTGGTAGAGAATAGTAACTGAATGATCTTTAAGGGCATTCAAAGAGGTCCCTGCAGGTTACAAATTGGTCCGGGAAAGTTTTCTAAAGAAGGAAATGTGATGCATAAAGAACTTAAATGTAAATTCTAAGTTTCAAGGCCTTAATGATGTCCAAATGCCTTCAAGTTTTTATATGTGCTTAATTAAACTTTTAAGAAGTCAATTATACTTTTGATTTGGACTTTTAAACTTGTTTATGTGTTAAATTTACACTTGGATCATCATTTAACCTTTTTCTCAAGGATATCTCAACTTATGACCTAATTATGCAATCTTAACACATAATTAATGTTTTAGGTATTTTTCTTTGATTCCCACACTTAACCCTTTTTATGTGTTAATTTGGTATTGTTTAACCCAGTTTCTAGCTTAACTTTAGCTTTTTAGCTATGATGAGTAGCCACTCATCATACTTCCATGCTTTGGTTTTACTAGTCCCTTAGCAAACAATTCATTAACGTGCAAAGCAATTTAAGTATCAGCGAGGTAAGTGTGATTTGATATCTTTTCTTCTTTTCATATTTCTCAAAGTTTTAAGTGTTTGAAAATTATCTTTAAGTCGAGAGAATTTTCCTGATAAACCAACTGTGTTTATGACTGGACATTGTGAGAACCTTATTACTGTGGAAGACTGACCAGAACTCAAGACTTAAATGACATAGACCATCTCTCAACTAACAAGGACTCTTGATATTTAAACCTTAGGTCGAATTCCAAGACTCAGGGGGTTTTACAGAGACTCAGAATGCTACGAGATTATGGCTGTGCTTTGTGATAAGTCAGGACTAACCAGGTGAATTCTAAAACTCAATCCTGGGGTTTCACTTGTTTTTAAGTCTAGGTTGGTCCTAGTTTCAGCTCATGTTTTTAGATTGACTCTCAATAAACGAGGATTACTCAAGCCCAACTCTTATTGTGTTTGTGGCTTAAGGAATTTTTTTGGTGGAAGAACAGGGTATTTGTATTGAACCCTGAAAACAATTTTGGTGGAATTTTTGTATTTACAGACTTGGAGAACATACTTGACTTATTCTAAATAGCTTTTTTTTTCTGTCAGTATGTCTTCAACAACTGTATTTGGTAGAGCGCACCTTATTTGGTGGGTGAGTTCTTTGGTGGAAAGAGCTTCTCCTAGACACAAGACTAAAGACTAGGACAAAGAGTCTACCTGCATGCACAGGTAAGGACTCCACCTTCCCTAATGAACACTAGGGTTGAATTTCATATTCACAAGGTCTTTCCTAACACTATGTTGTGTAAGCCAAGGTTACTTAAACTCTTAAGAGCAAACCAGCGAATCCTATACTGGTGACTCAGGTACAAGAATACGTCCTAAAGTTAGGAGAGACTGTGGTTTATCTTGTCAAAGCTCAGAGTCTATTAAGCCAAAGCTTGAATGAGTCAAGCTACAGTGGCTCGGAAAGTCAAACCATCAAAGGTTGAATGTCCATAAACACTTATTCTAAACACTTATTCTATTTTTGTTTTTAGCTAGAAGATCATAGTTAAATACTTAAATTTCTTCTCAAATTTTTTTCACTCCTCAGAAATTTCTTTAGAGTTCTCCTTTAACAATAAAGTGCATGTCCCTTATTGTATTTTTGGAGTTTTTGTGTTTTTTCTCCTTTTTTTTGTATTTTTGGCTTTGTAATTATTTTCAAAATTTTTCAGAATTTTTCAATATTTTTGGTATTTTTAGATAATACTATATACTATACTATAGGTGTGTCTACAATTGCATTTCAGTAAATGATTCACCATTTACACTCCTCCATGCTTAAATGATGCAATGTCCTCATTGAATGAATAGGGTGGATGCAAATGCATGCTCTGCTTTTCACTATCTTAGATTGGGTGACGGAAGGAAGTCGGAATGAGGAGATATCTTTGTGCGAACGATTTTAAGTCTGATACAAGATCAGAGTGGAAAGTCGAGCTAGGAAGTGAAATGCATGACATATATAACTTTGAATGTATGCTAACAATGCAAAGGTAGATACCTAATACAAATAAAGGTGAAAACAAGAAAGGTGAAGGCAGCTATATACAAGGATAGGTTTTTCCTAAGTTTAATACCTTCAGCTAGGCATAAACCCAGTCGGTAATTCAAAATGTAGGAGCGAAATGGTGGAATTGACAATTCTGAGATCATGTGTGTAACGACCCGGTTCCCGAGTCCCTACGAGACACAAGAACCAGACCGACTCGACTAATCCCAAGACCTAGTCGTCCAACGAGGAAGTAACCAAAAGACAGTAAAATAAACCACATTCAGCATGAATATAACTAACAGTAAGAAAGTACAGCAGTAAGGAAAGAAACTACTACAGTAGGTACCACCACAACAGTAGAACAACATTTATCATATAACAAGAACTGCAGGAAAAGAAGGTACAGCGGAAACAAAAACTACTCACTAGAATAGAAACAAAAGAGGTACAAAAGACTGTGGTAAACTCTACTGGACCCTACTCGGCCCAGCGTCCTCTGCAGCCGCCGACCCTGGCTGCTCAACACCTGGTCCTGAAAAAGGTAACGAGTGTAACACGTCAGCAAAACGCTGAGTAGAGTGGCAACTAAAACTAAAGACAACAGTAGAGTGTACAGTAGCTGTTATGTTCTATCACTTTCTTTATTTACATCTTTCAATTGTCTCACTATTTCATTTATTTCTCAGATCTTTTACTTGATCTCGAATGTTCCTCGTGGGAACGATCTTGATTGCAGTCTTTTCCAAAAAGTAGAAGTAGCACGTGGTGCTCTCCTGGTCGGGAGAGTCTCCCGTGGTGATCCTACCCTCAGTCAACCACCCCAAGGTCACTGACAGACGTAACGGTGACTACGGCATGCGCGATAAACGCACAGGTAGCTAGCCCGCACTGGTACGCGGTCAGTCGTTTCCGTTAACGGGTGCGCCCAAAGCACAGCACGGAACCAGGGCAGAGCCCTCTCAGTAACAGGGGTCCAACCCCTCCACAGTAACTAAACTGGGGCCTTGCCCCTCCACAGTCCGCGCACCCTCGCCTGACTACCCTGGTTTGCCCTAGTGGGCCTAACAAGTCGGTGAAGGAGGCTAGCAGAACCCCGGGGCCCGTGGGGAAGCTAGTACTCTCCTAACACTAGTAGCTCTCCTCGGTACTTCGTACACGAGGGCCAACAAGTCGGTACAGAGCGGCCAATCCTAACCCCGGGTCCCTTGGGTGGCTGGCCCCACTCTGCACTAAACAGGTACAGGTACTTCCCTTGGTACTGCGTACCCAAGAGACAGTACAAACTACATCTCAGTTCCATTCCTTTTTCTTTCCAGGAGTTCCACTCCTAATTCCCCGTAGGGTTCAAGCTCTTTATCTCAGAACATTATATGTTTCACTTTCCAGTTTCACGTTCTCACAATCCATGATCTCAATCATGTTCCTTTATTCATAACAGGCAGCTGTTAATTTAATTTACAGGCAGCTTTATATTCCTTTCCATTTTTCCAAGACTGCAATATTATACATTCCGCTAGTTTTTCCATCCTAGGGTTCATGTCACATCCTAGGATCTAGCATACAACTCATTTTCCATCCCTAGGATTCATGCATCACCTAGGAGCTATCATTCCATACATTTCTCATTCCTAGGATTCATGCAATGTCCTAGATTCTAGTTATGGTTCCATACTTTAACAGATTTTACTAATAAACTTAAGCCACTCTACCAGGTACAACGGGAGTAATGGGGGCGTGATCGGGAATCCCGCGTGCCTCCGTGTCTCTTAAGACTGTAACTGAATGAGGTCCTACCACAAGGATCAACACAAGGAGTGTCTCAAAACAGTGTATAGCTACTATAGACAGGTAGAGGAATTAATTCTGAAAAGAACGCAACTCGAATCGCGGAAAACGGAGCCCGAACGGGCCCTAAACGGGTCGAAAAAGACGATACTGTGCAAAATCAGACGTCTGGAACTTCTTCCAGACGTCTTAAACAGGGGATCAGAGAATTACCTGTTCAGTGTGGTTTCCCAGACGTCCAGAAGTCTGCGGGGACGTCTGTCCTAGCTCCCAGACGTCCGATGGTCACCCCGGACGTCTGGAGGTCACTCAAGCCGTCTAGTACAACTTCCAGACGTCTGATTCGCAAAAGATGGCGAATCAACGAGCCTGCGCACAGCCAACTCCCTCCCTCAGTACGGTCAGTCGATAGGAAGGAAGAAGAAAATGGAATACTCACCTTTCAGACGTCTGTATGAGATACCAGACGTCGTCCTCGCCGTCTACCTATCAACCCAGACGTCTGATTCTGGAAATTTTTCCAGAATTAGGGCGCTACCCGGACTCTGCTCGCGACGCCGCCCGCGTCGCACCTCGCGCTCCTGCTGCTCAGACTGCAGCAGGTCCCCCTCCGCGTCGTTCCGCACCCCCTGCGCCCTCCGCCGGCCGGCCAAGCCGCTCCGGCGAGCTCGCCCTCATGGCAGAGCTCCACCCTCGCACGCCGTGCCTCCTCCGCGCTCACTGCGGCCGCCGCTGCAGCCCTCGCGCTCGCTCGCTCTCGTGCACAGGAAGGAGAAGAAGAAGGAGACGGTGGAGACGGGAGGGGAGGCGTGGCCCTTTTAAGGCCGCGCGGAGAGGAGAGAGAGAAGGCGCGGCAGGCGTCTGCAGCCGCAGAAGAAAAAGAGGGAATAACGAATATGCGGTCTGCATGCGCAGGCGCGCAGACGACTCGCGGGTGTGGACAATAACGGTTTTTCAAACGTCTGTAAACCATCCCAGACGTCTGGCAAGACGTCTGGATGTGATCCCAGACGTCTGGTCAGACGTCTGGGCCACCTCCCAGACGTCTTAAAATACGTCCAGGGCACGCGTTCGTAACAATATAACAAACTCAAAGTAAGTTTCGTCCCCGAAACTTGCGCCAACTAGGGTCCGGGAAAAGACGTCCAAATAACCATAACAAACTCAAAGAGGACCGAACCCGGTCCGAAAAGACGTACCTGCAAAAAGCTCTGGGTACCGCTCCCGCATTGCCGCCTCAGGCTCCCAGGTAGCCTCCTCGTACCGCTGGCTCCTCCACAAAACCTTTACCAGGGGTACTTGCTTTCGTCTCAAACTGCGGACGGCTCGGTCTAGGATCTGCACTAGCCGCTCGGGGTAGGTCAGGTCATCGCTCACCTCGACGCTCTCGTGACTCAGTACGTGGCTGGGATCGGCTACGTACTTCCTGAGGTTGGACACGTGGAACACGTCGTGCACACCAGAAAACTGCGGGGGAAGGGCAAGTCTGTAAGCAACGGGTCCAACCCGCTCCAGGACCTCAAAGGGCCCCACGAACCTCGGCGCGAGCTTCCCTCTCACCCCAAACCGCTGTAAGCCCTTCATGGGCGAAACACGAAGGAAGACGTGGTCCCCAACCTCGAACTGCACCTCTCTGCGTCTGCGATCCGCGTAGCTCTTCTGTCTGCTCCTGACAGTGCGGAGTCGTCTGTGGATCTGCTCAACTACCTCCTGACTCTGCCGGATCAACCTGGGGCCAACCTCCCACTTGGTCCCCACCTCAACCCAACTCAAGGGTGCCGTACACTTCCATCCGTACAGAGCCTCGTAGGGAGCCATGCTAATGCTCGAGTGATAACTGTTGTTGTATGCAAACTCCGCCAGGGGCAGGTGCTCCTCCCAAGAGCCCCTCCAGTCTAGTACACAGGCACGCAAAAGGTCCTCAAGTGTCTGTATCGTGCGCTCAGACTGTCCGTCCGTCTGGGGGTGGTAAGCCGTGCTAAACCTCAACCTCGTCCCCAAGGCCTGCTGAAACTCAGCCCAAAACTGGGACGTAAAGCGGGTATCCCGGTCGGATACGATCTCCCGCTGAACTCCGTGTAGTCGCACCACATCACGGATATACCTCTCTGCCAACTGTGCTGGTCCCAAAGTGACTCGGATCGACAAGAATCGCGCCTTCTTCGTCAATCTATCCACTATTACCCAGACTGCGTCGTGTCCCCGTTGGGTAACAGGTAAGCCCACCACCAAGTCCATGGTGATGCTCTCCCACTTCCACTCTGGCACTGGAAGCAGCTGAAGCGGCCCTGCAGGCCTCTGATGCTCGGCTTTCACCTGCTGGCACACTAAGCACTGCTGCACGAACTCACCCACATCCCGCTTCATCCCTCTCCACCAAAACTCGCGTCTCAAGTCATGGTACATTTTCATGTTTCCGGGATGTATGGTGAATCTGGAACCGTGTGCCTCAGTCAGGAGCTCTCTCAACAGCTCCTCGTCTTTGGGAACGCACAACCGTCCCCTCAAGCGTAACACCTGGTCTGTGAAAGAGAAGTCCCCTGGGTCCCCTGATGAACCGTCTGTAGTAACCTGCCAGTCCCAGGAAACTGCGAATCTCAGTGACTGAACGCGGTCTCTCCCACCTGAGCACTGCCTCGACCTTGGCGGGGTCCACCGCCAGGCTGTCACCAGAGATCACATGACCCAAGAAGGTCACCTCCCTCAACCAGAACTCGCACTTGCTGTATTTGGCGTACAGCCTGCGTCGTCTCAGAGTGTCCAGAACCATCCGCAAGTGCTGTCCGTGCTGCGTTCGATCTCTAGAATAGATGAGCACATCATCTATGGAAACCACCACGAACTGATCCAAGTACGGTCTAAACACCCTGTTCATCAGGTCCATGAAAGCAGCGGGGGCATTGGTCAGCCCAAACGGCATGACCAAAAATTTGTAGTGTCCGTACCGGGTGCGGAAAGCTGTCTTGGAGACGTCTGTCTCCCTGATCCTCAACTGGTGGTATCCAGACCTCAAGTCTATCTTGGAAAACACCGTGGCACCCCGCAACTGGTCAAACAAATCGTCGATCCTCGGCAGCGGATATCTGTTCTTGATGGTGACCCTATTCAGTTGTCGGTAGTCCATACAAAGGCGTAGGGCCCCATCCTTCTTCTTCACAAACAGTACTGGGGCTCCCCAGGGAGACGCACTGGGCCTCACGAAACCTTTCTCCAAAAGGTCCGGCAACTGGGACTTGAGCTCTCGCAGCTCAAGCGGTGCCATCCTGTATGGCGCGGTGGAGATGGGGATGGTCCCTGGTACTAGTGAGATCCCAAACTCGATCTCACGCTCGGGCGGTAGTCCTGGTAACTCGTCTGGAAACACGTCGGGGTACTCTCTGACCACCGGGATGCTCTGGAAGTCTGCCTCAGGGCTGGGCTCTGCCACCACACAGGCTAGGAAGCCCTCACACCCCTGGCTCAAAAGTCTCGCCACCCGAAGTGCCGAAATGCACCTGAACCCTCCGTCCACTGGCTGTCCGTGAAACTCGAAAGAAGGCAACTCCGGAATGGAGAAGACAATCTTCCTCTCAAAACAGTCTACCAAGGCGTGGTAAGCGGACAGCCAATCCATCCCCAGAATCACACCAAAGTCCTCCATCTGTATCATAATCAGGTCAGCTGGCAGGCTATGTCCCCCGATGCTGACCTCGCAACCCGTGTACACCTCCTTAGCTACAAACAGCTGACCACTCAGACCTCTGATTACGAACGGATTCTCTAACAGTGTATAATCCTGGTCCAAACTAACTGCGAAACTGGCTGCGACAAACGAGTGTGTAGCGCCGGAATCGAAAAGCGTGTAAACGAGTCTGCCAGAAACTGAAATCATACCTGCTACCACGGATCCCGATGCTCTGGCGTCCCTGTGTGTTAGGGCGTTGATACGCCCCTCAGCTCTAGGTGTGGACGAAGCAACCACACTCTGCGTCGGACGGGTAGGTGCTGGCCGGTACCCTCCTCGCGACTGCTGTCCTCCTCCTCGTGCCTGGGAACCGCGGCCTCCTGCGCGCCCTCCAGTGCTCTGCGCGGGAAGTATCTGCTGACCTCCTGCCCTTGATGGGCAGTCCCTCCTGACGTGGCCCAGCTGGCCACACTGGTAGCAGAGGGGAACCCGACTCCTGCCCTTAGTGGGTCCCTGCTGTCGGCTAGGCGGGGGTCCGGTGCTGGCGACTGGCCCCTGTCGAGGGCCCCCAAAGGCCACTGATGGCCTTGTACAACGTGACGGCTCTCCTGCGGACGCCACGTGTCTCCTTTGAGTCCTCCTAACGCGCCTAGTGTGGCGGCGAAAATCTCGTTCCACCACTAACTCCCCTGTCATACGCTCGGAAGGGGGAGGGGGTGGCGACGTGGGTGGAAGCTGAAATTCTTCTCGAACCACCTCTCGAATCAGTTGGACGAGGTTCGGAGACGGAATGCTCAGGAGAAGAGGAGGGGTAGTATGTACTCCAAGCCCGACACATCTGTCCCTCGGGCCCCGACCTCGGCCGCGGCCCACCCTCCTAGCTCCACGACGAGGCATCTCCTACAATGGAGATGCGAAACAAAATGAAAAACGTCAAAACAGACGGTACCTAACGAAACTTCTAAGAGCTCATGTCAAGAGATATGTTGTGGTGGCTACTCTAGTTATAAACCTGTGAATTGGTTATTTTCCAGTCAATTGATTCACTTCTCGGGACGACCTTGCTCTGATACCATCTTGTAACGACCCGGTTCCCGAGTCCCTACGAGACACGAGAACCGGACCGACTCGACTAATCCCAAGACCTAGTCGTCCAACGAGGAAGTAACCAAAAGACAGTAAAATAAACCACATTCAGCATGAATATAACTAACAGTAAGAAAGTACAGCAGCAAGGAAAGAAACTACTACAGTAGGTACCACCACAACAGTAGAACAACATTTATCATATAACAAGAACTGCAGGTAAAGAAGGTACAGCGGAAACAAAAACTACTCACTAGAACAGAAACAAAAGAGGTACAAAAGACTGTGGTAAACTCTACTGGACCCTACTCGGCCCAGCGTCCTCTGCAATCGCCGACCCTGGCTGCTCAACACCTGGTCCTGAAAAAGGTAACGAGTGTAACACGTCAGCAAAACGCTGAGTAGAGTGGCAAACTAACTAAAGGCAACAGTAGAGTGTACAGTAGCTGTTATGTTCTATTACTTCCTTTATTCACATCTTTCAATTTTTCTCACTATTTCATTTATTTCTCAGATCCTTTACTTGATCTCGAATGTCCTCGTGGGAACGATCTTGATTGCAGTCCTTTCCAAAAGTAGAAGTAGCACGTGGTGCTCTCCTGGCCGGGAGAGTCCCCCGTGGTGATCCTACCCTCAGTCAACCACCCCAAGGTCACTGACAGACGTAACGGTGACTACGGCACGCGCGATAAACGCACAGGTAGCTAGCCCGCACTGGCACGCGATCAGTCGTTTCCGTTAACGGGTGCGCCCAAAGCACAGCACGGAACCAGGGCAGAGCCCTCTCAGTAACAGGGGTCCAACCCCTCCACAGTAACCAAACCGGGGCCTTGCCCCTCCACAGTCCGCGCACCCTCGCCTGACTACCCTGGTTTGCCCTAGTGGGCCTAACAAGTCGATGAAGGAGGCTAGCAGAACCCCGGGGCCCGTGGGGTAGCTAGTACTCTCCTAACACTAGTAGCTCTCCTCGGTACTACGTACACGAGGGCCAACAAGTCGGTATAGAGCGACCAATCCTAACCCTGGGTCCCTGGGGTGGCTGGCCCCACTCTGCACTAAACAGGTACAGGTACTTCCCTTGGTACTGCGTACCCAAGAGACAGTACAAACTACATCTAAGTTCCATTCCTTTTTCTTTCCAGGAGTTCCACTCCTAATTCCCCGTAGGGTTCCAGCTCTTTATCTCAGAACATTATATGTTTCACTTTCCAGTTTCACGTTCTCACAATCCATGATCTCAATCATATACCTTTATTCATAACAGGCAGCTGTTAATTCAATTTACAGGCAGCTTTATATTCCTTTCCATTTTTCCAAGACTGCAATATTATACATTCCGCTAGTTTTTCCATCCTAGGGTTCATGTCACATCCTAGGATCTAGCATACAACTCATTTTCCATCCCTAGGATTCATGCATCACCTAGGAGCTATCATTCCATACATTTCTCATTCCTAGGATTCATGCAATGTCCTAGATTCTAGTTATGGTTCCATACTTTAACATATTTTACTAATAAACTTAAGCCACTCTACCAGGTACAACGGGAGTAATGGGGGCGTGATCGGGAATCCCGCGTGCCTCCGTGTCTCTCAAGACTGTAACTGAACGAGGTCCTATCACAAGGATCAACACAAAGAGTGTCTAAAAATAGTGTATAGCTACTGTAGACGGGTAGAGGAATTAATTCTGAAAAGAACGCAACTCGAATCGCGGAAAACGGAGCCCGAACGGGCCCAAAACGGGTCGAAAAAGACGATACTGTGCAAAATCAGACGTCTGGAACTTCTTCCAGACGTCTTAAACAGGGGATCAGAGAATTACCTGTTCAGTGTGGTTTTCCAGATGTCCAGAAGTCTGCGGGGACGTCTGTCCTAGCTCCCAGACGTCCGATGGTCACCCCGGACGTCTGAAGGTCACTCAAGCCGTCTAGTACAACTTCCAGACGTCTGATTCGCAAAAGATGGCGAATCAACGAGCCTGCGCACAGCCAACTCCCTCCCTCAGTACGGTCAGTCGACAGGAAGGAAGAAGAAAACGGAATACTCACCTTTCAGACGTCTGTATGAGATACCAGACGTCGTCCTCGCCGTCTGCCTATCAACCCAGACGTCTGATTCTGGAAATTTTTCCAGAATCAGGGCGCTACCCGGACTCTGCTCGCGACGCTGCCCGCGTCGCACCTCGCGCTCCTGCTACTCAGACTGCAGCAGGTCCCTCTCCGCGTCGTTCCGCGCCCCCTGCACCCTCCGCCGGCCGGCCAAGCCGCTCCGGCAAGCTCGCCCTCACGGCAGAGCTCCGCCCTCGCACGCCGCGCCTCCTCCGCGCTCACTGCGGCCGCCGCTGCAGCCCTCGCGCTCGCTCGCTCTCGTGTACAGGAAGGAGAAGAAGAAGGAGATGGTGGAGACGGGAGGGGAGGCGTGGCCCTTTTAAGGCCGCGCAGAGAGGAGAGAGAGAAGGCGCGGCAGGCATCTGCAGCCGCAGAAGAAAAAGAGGGATTAACGAATATGCGGTCTGCACGCGCAGGCGCGCAGACGACTCGCGGGTGTGGACGATAACGGTTTTTCAGACGTTTGTAAACCATCCCAGACGTCTGGCAAGACGTCTGGATGTGATCCCAGACGTCTGGTCAGACGTCTGGGCCACCTCCCAGACGTCTTAAAATACGTCCGGGGCACGCGTTCGTAACAATGTGGCTCACTAAAAGGTTTTAGCCTTTGTCCATTGATGGTGAAAGGTTCAGATTTTCCAATCTCAGTGATCTCAACGGCTCCATTATCAAAGATTCTTAAGATTTTGAAAGGTCCAATCCATTTGGATCTTAGTTTTCCTAGGAAGAGTTGCAGTCTAGAGTCGAAAAGGACTTTTTGACCAGGGTGAAATGATTTCCTATGAATGTGACGGTCATGGAAGGCCTTAAGTTTATCCTTATAAATCCTCGAGCTCTCATAAGATTCATTCCTTAACTCATCTAGCTCAGAAATTTGTAATCTTCTGTTATCACCAGCCTTCTCTAGGTCCAAATTACACTTTCTGATGGCCCAATAGGCTTTGTGTTCAAGTTCTATGGGAAGATGATAGTGTTTCCCATATACAAGTCTAAAAGGAGACATGCCTAATGTGGTTTTGTAAGCTATCCTATACGCCCACAATGCATCAGAAAGGTGGGAAGACTAATCCTTTCTATCAGGTCGAATGGTAGTCAGTAAAATCTTCTTGATCTCCCGATTGGACAATTCAGCTAGTCCATTGCTTTAAGGGTGATATGGTGTAGCAATCCTATGTGACACCCCATACTTTTGATGTAGGGATTGAAAATGTATGTTTCTAAAGTGAGACCCTCCATCACTAATGATGGCTTTTGGTACCCCAAATCTAGAGAAGATAAAATCTTGAACAAATTGTGTCACAACTCTATGATCGTTAGTCCTCGAGGGGATGGCTTATATCCATTTGGAAACATACTCAACTGCTAACAGAATATACTCGAAGCCATATGTGATAGCGATTTCACGCGGTTTGTTAAAATACGTCGTTGTAACGTGTAAAACCGATCAACTCTTAAATTTATATTCCTAGATAGGGGAGTATCTAGGGTCGTCCAAGGAGGCCAAATGTTTGCAATAGTGATTCTCTTGCTTGGAATACAATCTCAACTTTCTTTTTAATATTTTTCAATATGTAAAATTTTTTTTTGTATTTTGAAAAGACAAGGGCAAACTGCAGATTGTAGCGAAGAGAACTAACACCTACAATTGATTAACTAAAATCTAAAAGATAGAAATATCTTCTTCCTAAGCTCACTCTAGGCAAGTGGAGGCCTAGAGTAATTAGGAAGAAGAGGTGAAACAAGTGCTAGAACCAAAACAAACAACTGCAATAAAAAAAACTAAAAGAAGGCAATTTTGATTGAGTAGAATGAGTGTTCTTTTCATGGACAAGTAGAGGAATGCTTCTACTAGAATTAAACAATCTAAAAGCAAGAAAAGAAACACAAATCCTCTTGTAACAATGGTGAAGAAGGTTGTCGTCTTGCTCCAAGCCTAGCTGCTCCTTGGCTTGAAAAGAGGGCCTCCTTCTTCTCCTTCCTTGAGAGCTCCTCCAAGGTGGAAGCTACCACCTTTAATGCTCTCTCCAAGGGGTGGGCGTGCACCACCCTCAAAAACTCCTCCAAGGTGGTGTGACCACCTTCAAGATCTCCTCCAAGATCTTCCTTTCCTGGCTTCTCCTTTGGCTGGCGTGACCCAAGAGAGAAGGGAAGAGGGGAAGGCACCAAGGGGACAGAATATCCCCTTAATCTTCTTCTTCTTCTTCTCTCTTGGACGTGGGATTATTGGTGGAATATGAGAATGAAATGGCTAGCAAGGATGGCTTGAATGGTGGTGGGTAGTGGTCGTTTTATAGGGTAGGATGGGGGGTTAAGGTGCCCCTTGAAATGGAGGGCTAGGATGGAAGAATGGAGGTGGTTGGTGATCCTATGGCTAAGGAGAGTTGGCGCCAACCCAAGAGGTGTTAAAGGGGGTAGTTATGGTGGTGTTGGTGTCTTTTGGTGGTGGAGAGACACCACCATGTTGGCGCCAACATGGGGTCTTCTAGAAGGGGGGTTAGGTGGATGGTGGAGATGGGTTCAAGGGAGATTGTGTGGTGGAGATGAGGGGAGATTTTGGAGGGAAAAGTGGCGCCATTAAGGGATGGTTATGGGTAGTTTTTGGCGCCACTTTTAGGTGTCTTTTGGAGGTGGTGGGTAGGTTAGGTTGGTGCCAAGTAGGTTAGCTTATGTGGAGCTTAGGGTGGAGCTAGTTGGGTGGAGTTGGTAGGTGGGTTTTTGGGGTGGTATAAGCCAAGGAAGTTGGAGCATAGCTAAGCTAAGCTAAGCTAGCTTAGCTAATGGAGGAGTAGAGGAGAAGGTAATGGAGCTAGGGTTTAGAGGAAGGAGCTGAGGAGAAGAAGTCTGGAGTTGGAGCTGGAGCTGGCTGCTGCTGAAGAGGCTGGCATAGGGCTACTCTAGCTGGCTTAGCTTGCTAGTTCTTTGCTAGTTGCTAAGCCAAGATAAAGTGAGCTAGCTTCTACCAAAATGAGCTGAGGTGAGCTAGGTCTGGTGCTCCCGGGGAGAATCAAGCTGGTTGAGGCAGCTAAGGTAGCTTAGCTCAACTGAGTTGAGCTAAGCTGAGTCCCCGGGAGCTGGACTTGAGCTTCCTGAGCTGAGATGAACTCTTCTTCAGTTGGCTGGAGTTGAGTGGAGCTGAATGTAGCTGGATCTGAGCTGGGGTGAACTCCTGTCAACTCAACTGAGCTAGCTAGAGCTCCCTGTGAACTAGTGGGAGCTGAGATGAGCTAGACTCAGCTAAGTTGAGCTGGATCTGAGCTGACTTGAGCTAGGGTGAGCTGAGATGAACTCTCTTGAGCTGCCATCCAGCTGAGATTAGCTGAATGGAGCTGGGATGAGCTAACCCTAGTTCAAGTAAGCTAGGTTCCAGCTGCGGTGAGCTGGATCAAGCTGAGGTAAGCTGGATTAGGCTGAGTTCCAGCTAGTCTGGGCTTCTCCTTCACCATTTGCCTTCTTGAGTGCTAGGGTTTTAGGGATCTGTACATCTGTACATCCCTAACACTCACAAAAACACATTAAAACGACAATAAAAAATGCAATGCATGCCTATCCTAATTTATGCCTAAATGCAGCCCAAAAACCCGTTTGCGGAGTAAAATCCTAAGAGCTAGGTTTGTTTTAATGCATAAGAATGATGATAAACTGGCGTTTATCAATATGATTTTGGAAAGGTTCCATGAAGTCAATGCCCCAAATGTCAAAGATTTCACACACTACAATCGGATTCAAGGGCATCATTTCTCGGTGGCCAATACTGCCAAGAGACTAACAGCGTGAACATGACATACTATATTCGTGTGCATCTTTGAAGATCATGGGCCAATAAAAATCACTTTGCAAAATCTTTGCAGTGGTCTTTTTGCCAGAGAAATGACCACCACACGCCTGGTCATGAAAGAACGATAGGATGCTCTCTATCTCCTTATCAGGGACACACTTCCTAAGAATCTGGTCTTTGCAGTGCTTGAAAAGCCATGGTTCTTCCCAATAATAGTGCTTGGCCTCGGATCTAAGTCTATCTTTTTGATGTCGGACCTAATCAGTGAGAATGATTCCAGAAGCCAGGTAGTTGACAATGTCAGCATACCAGGGAAGATCAGAATGAATGACCAGCAATTGCTCGTCAGGGAAGTGGTCAGAAATAGGTAATGAAGGAGAAATTGCTTCAGAAGGAAGGCAGGATAAGTGGTTAGCTACCACATTCTGCTTTCCAGCCTTGTCATGAATCTCTAAATCAAATTCCTGCAGAACCAGGATCCATCTAATCAGACGAGATTTCGCATCCTTCTTGGCGAGAAAATGTCGAACTGCGATGTGGTCAATGTAGACTATAATGTGGGAACCTAAAAGATAAGGTCTGAATTTTTCTAGTGTAAATACTACAGCTAGAAATTCCTTTTCTGTGACGGTGTAATTCCTCTGAGCTTCATCTAAGGTCTTGCTAGCGTAATAGATGACTGTGGGTTTCCCATCCAATTTTTGACTAAGGATAGCCCCTACTACATAATCAGAGGCATCACACATGATCTCAAAAGGGTGAGACCAATCTATAGGTTGCAGTATTGGTGCCATGATAACCAGATCATGAAGTGTCGTATAGGCACAAACACAATCGTTAGAGATCTGGAAGTCTACGTCCTCAGAGAGGAGATTGGTGAGAGGTCTGGCTATTTTCGAGAAATCTGTTATAAAGCGGCAATAAAAACCAACATGCTTGAGAAAAGATCTAATCTGTTTAACCGATGAAGGTAGTGGTAGTTCAAAAATCAATTTTACCTTCGCTCGGTCAACCTCTATTCCTCTCTCAGAGATAAGGTGACCTAAAACTAGTCTTTCTTGTACCATGAAATGTGATTTCTCCTAGGAAAGTACCAGATTCACATTTTTGCATCTTTGCAGGACCTTATTCAAGTGGTCTAAGCATGCGTCAAATGTTCTCCCGAAGACCGAGAAGTCATCCATGAAGACTTCTAAGCAATCACCTACCAAATCAGAAAAGATTGCAAACATACACTGCTGAAATGTAGCAGGTATGTTGCACAATCCAAATGGCATCCTATGGAATGCAAAGGTTCCGTAGGGGCAGGTGAATGTCATTTTTTCCTGAGCATCGGGGTGAATCGTCACCTGTTTATATCCTGAATAGCCATCCAAAAAGTAGAAAAATCTATTTCCTACCAGTCTTTCCTGTATCTGATCAATGAAAGGCAATGAGGAATGATCTTTCTTCTTGACTTGGTTGAGTTTTCGGTGGTCAATACATACTCGCCAGGAACTAGCAATCCATGTAGGGATGACTTCTCCAGAATTAGTGGTTATGACAATAAGTCCAACCTTCTTAGGCACAACCTGAATAGGACTTATCCACTGGCTGTCAGAAATGGGGAAAATAATTCCGTTGTCTAACCACTTAATCATCTCATTTTTCACCACCTCTTGAAGTGTAGGGTTCAATCTACACTGGGGCTGCCTAGTAGGTCTAGATCCTTCTTCAGTTCATATCCTATGTGTGTAGTAAGAAGGACTAATGCCAGTCAGGTCAGAGAGGCTCCATCCTATAGCCTGTCTATGTGCTCTCAGGATAGATAAGCATCATGATTCTTGATCAAATGATAAGAAAGAATTGATGACAATCACAGGATAGGTCTGATCAGGTCCTAAGAAAACATACTTAAGAGAATCAAGGAAAGGTTTAAGCTCAACAGGTACAGGATCAGAAGGAGCAGGTGTGGAGATTTTAGGAGATCCTAGAGACACTAATGGAATAGGAGGTAAGTCCTTAGTCTCTAAAGTTGGTGTCTCAGTAAGAGTCAGATCAGAGTCCAAAGAGTGTTGAGGTTCTAAATTTAGTGAGTCAATTAAGGTATCCTCAACCAACCGATCCAAAGAATCCAAGGAATAGATTTTCTCAATTAAACTACATGACGGTCCTCTTTAGGCCTAAAAAGTATCAATTTTTATCTTCTGATCTCCGAACTTCAATTCTATTAGGCCCTCCTCACAATTAATGTTTGCCTTGGCCGTAGCCAAAAAAGGTCTTCCTAAAATGATAGGTGTATTCTGAATGTCCTCAGGTACTTCCATGTCAAGGAGTATAAAGTCTACAGGGAAGTAAAAATCCTTGACCTACACTATAACATCTTCCAACACTCCCTGAGGTGTCTTAACTAATCTGTCAGTTAATTGCAGGGACATCTCGGTTGGCTTCAGATTGCCAACCTCGAAATGTGTCAGTAGGGAGGTTGGGATAAGATTGATGGAAGCACCTAGGTCAAGTAATACTCTATTAAATGTAGTGTTACCTATCATGCAGAATAGGAAAGGGGTGCCTGGGTCTTTCATCTTAATAGGGAGGGTACTAGATATAATGGAACTAGCTTATTCTGAAAGGATGATTGGACTACTCCATTTTTGAATCCTTGCTTTACGCTTAGGTGTACATAGGTCTTTTAAAAACTTAGCGTAAAGAGGTATGTGGCGAATTGCATCCAACAAGGGGATGTTTATGTGGACTTGCTCAAAGAACTTAAGCAAATCCTCCTTAGGTGCCACACAAGTCTTTTTCTTTCCTTTCCCCTTCTTCTTTAAAGCCTCTGGAAATGGTACAAAAGTGGTGACAAGAGGGTCATTCCTAGGAAGAGAAGAAGCAGGATATAATGAATCAGATGGAGTAGTGGAGGTAGAAGGTCCAGAAAAAGATGTAGAAGCAGGAATAGGTGGATCTACAGTGCTTCTACCACTCCTAGTGACTATGGCATTTAATTCATCCCTAGATGTAGACAATAACTCAGAGTTAGGTAATAGAGGTGGTTGGGTTTGTGGATAGGAAGAATTTGGATCAGTGTAGAATTCAGTGTCATGCAAGGGTTGTGAAATGGCATATGCTTGACCTTGCACTGTAGGTCTAGGTTGAACATACCTCTAGGCAGGTATGTTCCTAGGGTTGGGTTGTCCTTGAGATGGGAGTGATTGGGGTTGATGGGATTCCGTCAAGTGTGATAGCTAGGCTCTCATCTCAGCTAATGCCGCGTCCTATCTCTGCTGCATAGCAATATTCTGTTGCTGCATATCAGCAAGAGCTTTCATAATAGATCCCAACTGGTCATCTCATGTAGGCCTAGGTTGAGAGTATTGGGTGGGCCGAGGTTGGGGTTGCTGGTAGGCACATAGTGGATATCCGTGTGTTTGTGGAGGTGATGCTTAGATCGGGTTGTGCTGTGGTGGTGCAGAAGGTTGTTGAAAAGGTGGTCTCTGTGAATTTCCCGACCACGAGAAATTTGGATGATTACGCAATCCAAGGTTGTAGGTCTGTGAAAATAGGTCATTGTGAATGGCGTGGAGCTCCTCCGAAGCTCCAAAAGGTGCAGGGAAGTCAGTGTAGGGAGGAACAATGGTTCCTCTAACTGGTGAAGGATATGGAGATAGAAAGTCCGGTAGTGCAGATTGTGTCACAGAAAGGTTATTCATAGTTTCCCTCCCTGTGGGAAATTGGGAAGAAGTGTGTTGTGCAGGTGACTGAGAAGGAGATGATAAAGGTTTAGAGAGAAATTTTCATACTTCATCTACTTTCTTCTCGATTAAACCCACCTTATCCAGCTCAGTAGCCACTATCTCTAAGTCTCTGCTGCTAGATTGGGCTTCGTGTACCCTTGAATGTGAGTGGGAATGTGAGGACTTTCTATTAAACATGCTCATCGAAGCATTGTTAATAGAATTCTCGGCCATACCTTCAAAGAGCTCGAAGGCTGAGTCCTTGTCCCAACACAGGAAATTGCCTCCACAAGTAGTATCTACTAAATTTCGTGTGTCATCATGGAGCACATGGTAGAAGATTTGGGCCTATTGCCAGCGTGGGATACCATGGTGGGGACACTTTCTAAGAAGCTTGTGGAATCTCTCCCAAGCCTTGTGCATCTATTCTCCTGAATTTTGGGTGAATGTGGTGATAGCATGCCTTAAGGCGTTAGTGTGGCCTACAGGAAAGTACTTTAGGAACTCATGTTCCAAAGAAGCCCATGTGTCTATTGGTGTAGTCCGTGTAAGGGTTCTGAACCAAAAGGTGGCTTTATCTTTTAATGAAAAGGAGAACATTTTCATCGAAAGCATGTGCTGATCATGACCTTACGGACCCAGGGTTTGAGCAAGATTTTTTAGCTCCTCTAAATGCTGAAAAGGGTCCTCAGGAGCAAGTCCATGGAAGTAAGGTATAAGTGCAATGATGTTCGGCTTTAGTTCAGCAGCACGACCTCCATCGGGATATCGTACTACGAGCATAGGTTGGGCAATTGCAGGATTATAGTAATCCTGTAGTTGATGTCTACGAGGTTGAGGTGGTGCCTGTGGGTTTCTAGGTTGAGTGGTTGTTGGGGGTTAGCTAAAAGATTAACAACTTGAGCCAGCTGTTGCACCTGTTGGGTTAGAGTGTTCATTTGCAATTGTGTTTCAAACAGGTGTTGAAGATGTTGCATAGGTCCTCTCTTCAAGGGTGGGTTAGGAAAATTAGGAAATGGTGGAGGTTAGAACCTATGGATTGGTGGTGGTGGTGGCGGAGGATATGCAATAAGATGTGGAGGAAGTTCTTCGAAATCCTCGAATTGTGCTGAATCATGATAATCCTCATGATGTGTGGAATAGTGAATAGGAGTTTGAGATTCGGGAGGTAAAGGATTGGAAGTGGAAGGCAAAGAAGTGGAAATAGTTGCATGGGCATCAGCACCCAAGGGGAGTACTAGCTCTAAGTTCTGGGATCTCCTACCTTCCATTGAGTCGGTCTTTGAAAGCGAATTTTAAAAAATCAGTCACAACTCAATGGAAAGGACTAATCTAGCTCAATCTCAAATGAAACCAGAAAATCCCAATCAAATCTTGATCAATCAATAGACCAATCTAACAATCAAGCGAGAAAAATTGACTTTTTTCCTAAAGGTTGCTACACAAAATAATATAGTACGCAAACAACTGTTTCAAATAATTGTACGCATCCTAAAATAGACCTAGCGGAGTGCATACTTCTAAAATCCATTGGGAGTCTGGATAAGACTGACGTGCGAATCCAGTCCTGTGGTTGCAGAAGAAGATGAGATAGAAACCCATGTATTGTTATCTTAAGTGATCGTGCTATGTGCATGATAGCAATCAACACATCGTGGTGAAAATCTCAGTCAGGGTTTCACTCAGATTTTAACGTCTCCTTTTGTTTTTGTTTCAAGTGATTTGAAGATAAATTCTATGATGCTCGTCTCGCTTTTTAATCAGTTCAAAAAAGAGATGGTCTTTTTAGATTTAAGTCAAATGCAAGTATGGCAGGAATTTGAGAAAAATATAGAATGCATACCTGACTGTAACAATCTACAGTATGCAAATTGACTTGGAATAAAATCTAGCTAGTAGAATATGCAACCTAAGATGGAAGCCTAAGGGTATGCTGCTGCTAGATAAGGATGAAATCTTTTTGAATTTTTTGATTTTATAATTTTTTTGGATTTTTGAAATAATGCAAGAATCAAAAACAAAGAGAAGAAATTGATACGGAAAACCACGTCGATGAGAGATGAGTTCGAGAGATAAAAAAATAGAGTCCAGACAGTCCACAGTTATTACAATAATGTGTGAGAACAACCTCTCAAAACTTATGCCTAACAAATAGTCCTAAGTAATATACCTAAGTCTAACTAAACTATGCTATACTACTACTATACTACTATTCCTATAGCTATGAGGGGACAACTCTGCCTGGACGTCGGGTCAGAAGCGCAACGGGTCCTCCAGGAAGACGACCTCCACCTGGAAGATGATGCTGCTCCTTCTACTCCTCAAGTGCTGTGGAAAAACAACAAATGATTAGTAAAAGAATCAAAGAATGTAGATACAACAAAGAATTAATCAATAAAAGAATAATTATGTACAAACAATGAATTTGAATGAATGAAAATAAAAATTTATATACAAATAAAGAATTAAAGAGTAATTTTGGCGTATAGAGAGTTGCCTCCTTGGCAACGGTGCCAAAAATAATCGAATCTATTGCGATGTTTGTTATTTAAGTTAATCAATCGTTTCACAAATAAGCACTGTTGTCGGGTTTTAATCCTCGGCAATGACGGCAAAAAGATGAAGCGTTTGATACGTTCGTATAAAAAATGTCGTTGTTGTTGTAGTATGTGTCACAAATACAAACCGTTATCGCGTCAATTTTATTTAATTACATAATTTTTACTGGTTTATTCCAGATCGTTCACTATGAGACAGTTATTGATACACATCACTCTCTAAATCCAAGATTATTTTTTAATTCCAAAAATGATTAATTTTATATACAATCAATAATGAATGAATTAAATGTTTCATTATATACAAAAAAAAGTCAATGAAAATGCTTGCAAAGATCTACTTACAAACAAGCATCAAACAATACATAGATATATTCTATACTATCTATTTATAAGTTATATTACTAATACTTACATAAATATATACTACTAACTAATATTACATATCATACTAACTTAACTTAATATACCAACATATATAGTAACATATATAGAAGCTATAACTACAGATACAAACGTCGCTGGATCCCAGAAAAACTATATACAAACTCTAAAGCAAAAACTAGGGTCTATAGCGACAGTTGTCTTACTTTTAGCTGCGCCCTAATTTCTTACTTAGGCCGCTAAATTACATTTTCAGCTCAAATTTGGGCTTAATTGAGCCCTAGCACAATAACCGGGTCCCCGGCCTACACTGCAAACTCATCACAAAGCTCAGTATATGCTCAAAATGGTCAGATATGTATGTTCGCTTGTTTTGTGCGCCCGGCGCCCGTGATGACTGAGCATTACAATGCATAAATTAGTGTTATACCACTCAGACCGGTGCAAAACTCACGATGTGGCACTATCTGTGCCACGACTGTGTGCTAGATTTAGGTGTGGTTGTGCCAAATTCACGATTTTGGCCCTCAATTCGAGGGCCATAATTTATTGTAAATTAAAATTAAATTATAGGAATTTAAAGTATTTATATAGTACTACTTAATTGTACAGTTAATTTATAAATTTAATAATATTTATTATATAAATAAATTCAGCAAAGTATACAGTTTATACATATTTAATTATAGGTTTTATTCCTTAATTACATATAAATTAGTTAATATATGGACTAATTAACCTTATAAAGAGTTAGTATATTTGTTTAAATATTTTATAAACATTTTTATTGTATTTTAAAAGTTTAATTTCTATTTTATTTACATTTAATTAGCACATTTTTAGAATATTTCATTTGTAAATTAAGTTTAAATGGTATATATAATATAAATATACTTAAATTAGCTTAAATTACTTAAAATACATTAGTACAAATATACAGTATAGGTTTGTTGAATTATAACTTGAATTACTAATTTATTTTAATTTAATCTAATAACTTAACTACCAAATTAATAAATTAATTATTTATTCTGTATATATAATTAAATTAAAGTACAGGGTTTACTATGTTTATAATCTACATATAGCTACATATATACAATATTATAACTTAATATGGTTATTTATAGTGTTTACTAATTTATATTGACTATTAGTACATATAAATTAGTTTAATTAATAATTAGCTATATAATTAAGATATATACAATATAATCTAACTTAAATATTTAATTTACATAATACAATATATACATAAGTTATTTATATTATAAATATGTATAATTCACTGTATAGATAAATAGGCTTACAATCTAACTTATATACACTTATATACATAGTATACGAATGATTTTTAATATTTTTGAGTTTTTTCATCTTTTTATGGATTTTATATCTGTTATGGAGATAGGTGATGAGATAGAAGGAAATAGATGAAGAAAATGAGATGTTTTTGGTGTTTTTAAGTTTAGTTTCTTTTATTAAGTTTCACGGTATACAGAACTGTCGACTGGTAAATTCTACCAAGCTAGGTGATCGGAATACCATGAAACTTGGTATGAACTTAGGGAAATACCTAATATTCAATCAGACAGGTTCATTTTATTTTTTATATTTTTTTATATAATTTTTATTTAATTCCAAAGTTCACACATTCTAAGCCTTTCAAGGGTTTTCTAATGTGTGTTAAGGCCTAGGATGGGTCTCAATTGGTTTATAAGGTAGTAAACTACCTCTAACAGACTCAGTGTAATATAAAGCAAAGATCTAGACATCAAAGCATGAAATTCTACATGGATTTCAACTAATTAAACTTACTGGTAATTAGGCTTAAAGTATAGCTGACAAAAGAGATTTAAAACAAATTACAAGCATTCAGCTGAATTTAAAATCAATTACAATGTATGAAAGCTTGTATACAACTCATAGACAACCATTATACATAGGTCAGCTATTTTAACAGGACTAAAACCTAAGCTACTGTCCATAGGATCTCAGATCAGAAATCTTCTGCTGAAACAACAGAAGCACAGCAGCAGCAAGGCAACAGCAGCACAGTAACTGCTGGAAATCCAGCAGTCCAACAGCTACTGACATCAACAGCTACTACAGACCAAATTTAATTCTAGACGGCTTAATTGCTGCTGCAGTTAATCCATCTGGAAGACAAAAAAGTCTGCAGTAGGAACAAAGCTAAATTCAACTTGTATCTCCTAATTTAGCCATTTATATCCCAGATCAGATTCAAGAGAACCTCATCAGGGCTACAAAAGAACTAATTCAGGGTATACTTGGCTGGATTTGAAAGGGGAATGTAGTTACAATTATAACCATTTACTATAACTGTTGGGATTCCAAAACTCAAAACAAAACTCGCTAAATCTCATTCTAACAAGGGTTAAAATTATATAAAAATCATGCTCAAATGTTCAGCTCTAAATCCAGGTCCTTATCACAAGTCTAATAACAAATCAGATCACAAAAACTGATGATCTAACTCCTTCTAATGCTATAGACAGCATGTGGAAAGGGTTAGAATCAACACAGTAAATCCAAAAACTAGAATCCCAGGACTCTGAAACCTTAAGGAATATTATGAATTCCTTAGGTTAGAAAATCAGATTGCTCTTCAAAATCAACAAAATGATGCAAGGTAGAGTCTCAAATCAACTAAGTGATTTTCATTGACTCTATAATGCATTAAAGACAATCAATCCTCACAGAAATCTAAATCAAAACATGGCTCATCTGAGGTGAATTCTGACTTCAGAATCTCCTCAAATTCCCAGCCAATCAGTGAATCACATCAAAACACTTTAGTTTGTTGAATCAAAGTATTTAAAGCCCAAATGAATAAAAATCTTTGAAATCTAAATTCATAGAAAATTCGACAAACTAATTCACTTTTTAGCTCAGATCAGGGGCTTTTGTGATAAACATGGTATGAATGGGAAACCCTAATGTGATTTTCAATGCTAATTTCAGATCTGAAGTTAGAAACTAATCAGATCTGAAATTAGGTCTTATGAGTGGGTGGATTGCGAAATACAAATCAAGAGAATCAGAAATGAGGTGAAAACATGTAGAGGAAGAACAAAATGAACAGTGATTGGGTGAATTTCTTCCCCTCTGATCTGGGATGATCAGAGGAGGTGAGGGGGGAAATATCTATGCTAAATCTACTCCTAATGCTACACTACAAGCACACACATATCAACACTACTTTTAATTCTAATTCTACTACTAATCTATCTATCTAATGCTACAGCTAATCTAGAAAGCATTAAAACTACTCTAACAGGAAGAATGGGACCTGTGGGTCCTTAGTCGGTGGCTAAGGAAGAATGGAGGGGGAAGAGCTCTAGCGGAGTGAAAAGCCTACTAGTGAGGCTCCTGGGTCGTCCTTAATGTAAGGGTTGCGTATGATGGTGTGTGAGGTTATGATGGTGGTTAGTATGATAATGAAAACATCATAAGTGTCATTGTAGTGAATTGTATGAAATATTAACCATCATTACAATCATTATTTAATTAACTAATTTTTACTGATTTTATTCCAGGTCGTTCACTGGGAGGTAGTTATTGATTTACATCACTCTCTAAGTCCAAAATTATCCTTTAGTTCCAAAAAAGAAGTTTTATGTCTAACAAAGAATGAATGAATGAATACTTGGTCTAATTGTTTACAAAGAATTAATTAAAATGCTTGCAAAAACTGATTATAAACAAGCACCAAATACTTCATCACTATACTCTAAACTATCTCTTTATAAGTTATATTACTAATACTTACATAAAAATACACTACCAACTAAGATTACATAGTAAACTAATTCAATTTACTATACTGACACCTACAGTAACACATATAATAGCTATAGTGGCAGATACAGACGTCGCTAGACCCCAGAAAAAGCTATATACAAACTAAAAGAGGGAAACCAGGGTCTGTAGCAACGGTTATAGTGACATCTTATTCTGTTAGTAAAGGTATGAAGTTGTTTACATAAAAGTAAATGGCTGTACTACGTATATATATATATTATAATCCTTTGTATCTGCATTCTCACTCTCTCTGTCTTGACTATACGTATTTCTTCCTTCACTCTCTCTCTTTCCACTCTACCCTTCTTCTGCCTTTCTTCTTCTTTGCCTTAGTCTTATTCTGCATTATAAGTCTTTGCAACACTACGGCATGAAAGGTGATTAACTGCTGTCATTACCCTTCGTAATTAATAAAAAATGTGTTTAATTTGCAGACACGTTTTTCGAGGGATACACAGTACCCAGAGGGTGGGACCAGACCTCTACTAAGCATGCCCTAATTGTCATTAGGCCACTTAATTGTGTATTATCAAGCTCAGATTAGAGGGCCTCTCAACCCGCGCACACACACACCCCTGGGCCCCTGGCCCCAACGCTCATATGCTCATGCTCAGAAGGTTATAAGGTTCGGTTGTTTCGGGCGTCCGACGCCCGTGACGACTGCGTCTTATACCAACAAATTCAATTTATACTGCAGCGTGCGCTCCTCAGCGCACGATGTGGTGCTATTCGAGTGTCGCATCTGCACTGAAATTGCGTGCGGCTGCATGACAAAGGGCATTTTGGCCCTCAATTCGAGGGCCATAATTTATTTTAAAATAAAAATAGATTATGGGAAAATAAAGTATTTGTATAATACTATACAATTGTACACTTAATTTGAAATTTTAATTATGTTTATTATGTAAATATATTAACTAAAGTATACAGTTTATACATACTGATTTTTATGTTTAGTTCTTTAATTACATATATATAAGTTATTATATGGTCTAATTGACCTTATAAAAAGTTAGTATACATGTATAAGTATTTTATAGACATGTTTATTGTATTTTACAGATTTAATTTCCATTCTATTTACATTTAAATAGCATATTCTGAACTATTTTATTTATAAATTAAGTTTAAATAATATAATAAGATATAACTATACTTCAATTAGCTTAAATTACTTAAAGTACATTAATCTAAATATATAGAATCAGTTAACTTAATTCTAACTCTAAATTACTAATTTATCTAATTTAATCTAATAACTTAGCTATTAACTTAATAAATTAATTATTTATTATGTATAACGAATTAAATTAAGGTACAGGGTTTAATTTGTTTATAATCTGCATATAAATATGTATATACAGTATTATAACTTAATATTGTTATGCATACTGTTTATTGATTTATATATTCTAGAAGTACATATAAGTTAGTTTAATTAATAAATAGTTATATAATTAATATATATACAGTATAATCTAACTTAAATACCCAATTTACAATATACAATATATTCATAAGTTATTTGTACAGTTTATATACATATGTTACTTATTTACATAAATAACTTAGTATAAGGCTTATATTTACAAGAATATATTTAATATACAAAGTACTTTTTAGGTATTTTTGGAGTTTTTCACTTTTTATGATTTTTATACCTATTATAGAGAGATAAGCGATGAGAAGGAAAGAATTAGACGAGGAGAAAGAAATGTTTTTGATGTTTTAAGGCGTAACCTCTATTACTAAGTTTCATGGTATACAGATCCATCGACTGGTAAATTATACCAAGTCGAGGGTTTTGAATACCATGCAACTTGGTATATAGTTAGAAAACTTTCTGATCTTCAATTAGACAGTTTTATTTTAATTTTTTATAATTTTTACTAATTTTTATTGAATTTCCAATCTCATCCATCCTAAGCCTTTCAAAAGGTTTCTAAGGGGTCCTAAAGGCTTAGGATGGATCTTAAAGAGGTCTAAAAAGGCATTGACTGCCTTAACTACAGTTAGCATGAAATCTGAAAAGAATTTTATCTATTTTAATACGATCTTCAATTTAAATCTCATAAAATCCATGTATTTGGATAGTTTGACATAACATGAACTAGCTGGCAAATGTTTAGAAGAAAAAAATAGCAAGCATTCAAAGGGTTGAAATTTAATTACTTATATAGGAAAGCTTGTATACAAAGAATACACACAACTACATGTCAGCTATCTTCAGATCATATTCTATAGTGTTTTCATATCAGAAATTTTGCTACAACATTAAAACAACACAAACAGCAGCAGTAAAGACCTCAAAGCGCCAACCCTGCAGCAAATCAGACCTAATTCCAGACGGCTTAACTGCTGCTGCAGTTAGTCCATCTGGAAGGAAATTAGGTTTATAGAAAGAAGGGGAATGTAGCTACAGTTGCAGCAACTTGCTGTGACTTTGGGATTAAAACACATACATCTTAGCTTAGAAATTCCCTTAACCCCATCTGACAAGGGTTTCACTTATCAGAAACACTCAATATTCCAATTCAAATGCAAGAACCCTTGTCAATAAATTCTCATCAAATTCAATTAGCAGAAACACTGATCTAACTCTTCCTAATGCTATAGATAGCATGTAGAAAGAGTTAAATCAATCAACTAAAATCCCCAATTCAAATCCCAGATTCGGGAACCTTAAGGAGTATTGAGAACTCCTTAGGTTATAAATCATCAATGCTCTCAATCAAACACAAACTTGTGAATACAAGATAGAACCTCAAACCACCACAGTGATTTTCCTTAGCTCTATCATACATTCAATGCATTAAAGTCCTCATAAAAACTCAGATCAGATTATGGCTCATCTGAGATGAATTCTGACATCAGAAACATCTCAGATTCCTTGCCAAACAATAAGAATCAAAATTCTTCAGTTTATCAGATCAAAACAGTCAAAACCTAATTGAGTAAAAGCCTTTGAAATCTGAGTTAATGAAAAAATCCGACAAACTGATCACTTTTTAGCTCAGATCAGGGGCTTTTGTGAGCAAAAATGGGTGAATGGGAAGCCCTTAATGTGCTTTTTGACGCCAATTTCAGATCTGAGGTTAGAAACCAATCAGATCTAAAATTATGTCTAAATGAATGGGTGAATTGTGAGAAACAAGTCGTGAAAATTAGAAGCAACTATGGAAAACATGGAGAGGGAGAAAATTTGTAATCATGGACTGTGTGAAACCATCCCCTCTGATCTGGAATGATCATAGGAGGTGAGGGGGGAAATTCTAATCTAATCTACTGCTACGGCTACACTAACAAAATAGTGAAATTAAACACTACCAATTACTTTAATTCTACTTCTAAACTACTTAACTACAGCTACATCTAAATTGCAGAAAGGTAACTCTATTCTAACAGGAAGAATGGGACCTATGGGTCCTTAGTCGATGGCTAAGGAGGAAGAAGGGAGGAAGATGACTCCAGCGGAGGAAAGAGTCTGCTAGTGAGGCTCCAGGGTCGTCCTCAGGTGCTACGTGGTCCTTAGCGACTAGGAGGTCAAGAAGAAGGCGATGATTTCATAGCCAATGGCTGCGAAATTAGAGAATGGGTGGGGAGAAGAAACTGGAGTGGATGAATGATCGCTAAGAGATGTAGGAGAGAGCGATCCCTTGCGCGTGAGACCACTGAGGTGCTTAAGTAGCAAACTCAGTGGCTCAGATCACCGCACGGGTGGGAATAGTTGATGAGGCAACCGGCGGCAGGGATGAGAGGAGAGGGGCGCGCGGCGAGCCAACTCAAAAACTGACCATCAGATGGTATCTAGGGAGAGGGGTGAGCGTACGCGCCGATTCGCGTGAAGCTTCGATTCAGATCTATTACGACCGCAGCTTCAAAACGTCTTTTAAGACGTCTGAGAGCTGGCCCAGACGTCTGACCAGACGTCTGAGACCCATTCCAGACGTCTGGGATTTATTTCTTTCGTGGCATAGAGGATTTCATCTGTGCGCCTATGCGCACAGACCTACAGATGCTCTTTTCCCCTCTCTCCTCCGCAGGCGCGGCGCTGCCCCCCTCTCTCTTTCTCTCTCCCCGCGCGGCTTTAAAAAGACTCGCCCTCTCCCTCACTCTCATCCCCTCCGCTCTCTTCTTCCTCTTCCAGTCAGAGTGCGAGTGTGAGAGTGAGCGAGCGGCGGCAGCGGCAGCCGCGGCGGGTGTGCGGGAGGAGGAGTTGCGCGAGGGAGGAGACGCTCGGCCGTGAGGGCTCGAGCTCACCGGGGCAGCGAGAGCCGGCCGGTGGGGGAGCAACAGGCGCAGAGTGACGCAGGAGGTCTGCTGCAGCTTGAGCAGCAGGCAGACGAGACGCGGTGCGGCCGTGCGTCGCGGGCGGAGGGCGAGTAGCACTCTGGTTCTGGAAGTTTTTCCAGAATCAGACGTCTGGTCATCCAACTAGACGACAGTTAAGATGTCTGGAGGACTATCCAGACGTCTGGCAAGTAAGTTATTCTTTTCCGTCCTTCATCCTTTTCTGCGACCGTTGTACTGAGAGCAATGAGTGGGTACGTGCAGGCTGAGATTCGTATCCAACGCGAATCAGACGTCTGGCTGCAGTGCTAGACGATGGGAAAGACTTCCAGACGTCCGGGGTGACCATCGGACGTCTGGGAACTAGGCCAGATGCCCCCACAGGCTTTTGGACGTCTGAGAGACTTCGCAGAGCAAAGGTATCCTCTGAACCACTTTTAAGACGTCTGGAACCTGATTTTGCACTGTTTCATCATTTTCGACCCGTTTAGGGCCTGTTCGGAGTCTGTTTTCCGCGTTTCGAGTTGCGTTCTTTTCGTAATTAAATCCTCTACCCGTCTACGGTAATTATATACTATTTTGAGAAACTCCTTGTGTTTGATCCTTGTGATAGGACCCCGTTCCATTGCAGTCTCGGAGGTTGCAGAGGCACGCGGGATTCCCGACCACGCCCCCAGTACTCCCGTTGTAGCTGGTAGAGTGGCTTTTAAGTTTATTAGTATAATCTGTTAAATTATGGAACCATAAATAGAACCTAGGACATTGCATGAATCCTAGGAATGAGAAACTAGAATGAATGGTAGATCCTAGGGTGTTGCATGAATCCTAGGGCTGGAAAACTAAATTGTATGATAGATCCTAGGGTATGGCATGAATCCTAGGATGGGAAAACTAGTGGAATATATGAATACTGCAGTCTTGAAAATGCGGAAAGGAAATAATAGCTGCCTGTAAATTGGTTTAACAGCTGCCTGTTATGAATAAATGAACATGATTGAGAACATGGATTGTAAGAACGTGAAACTGGAAGGCGAAACCTAGATGTTCTGAGTTAAAAGAGTTGGAACCCTACGAGGAATTAGGAGTAGAACTCCTGAAAAGAGAAAGGAATGGAACTGAGAAAGAAAGACGTGGTAGTGTGCTGTCTCTTGGGTACGTAGTACCAAGGGAAGTACTTGTTACCTGCTTAGTGCAGAGCGGAGCCAGCCGCCCCAGGGACCCAGGGTTAGGTCTGGCCACTTTGTACCGAATTGCTAGCCCTCGCGTACGTAGTACCGAGGAGAGCTACTAGTGTAGGGCGAGTACTAGCTACCCCACGGGCCCCGGGGTTCTACTAGCTCACCTACACCGACTTGTTAGGCCCATTGGGCAAACCAGGGTAGTCAGGCGAGGGTGCGCAGACTGTGGAGGGGCAAGGCCCCTGTTTGGTTACTGTGGAGGGGTTGGACCCCTGTTACTGAGAGGGCTCTGCCCTGTACTGGTTCCATGCTGTGCTTTGGGCGCACCCGTTAAAGGAAACGATTGACCGCGTGCCAGTGTGGGTTAGCTACCTGTGCGTTTATCACGCGTGCCGTAGTCACTGTTACGTCTATCCGTGACCTTGGGGTGATTGACTGAGAGTAGGATCACCACGGGGGACTCTCCCAGGGAACGATCTTGATTGCAGTCTTTTCCAAATAGTAGAAGTAGCACGTGGTGCTCTCCCGGCCAGGAGAGCACCACGTGCTACTTCTACTATTTGGAAAAGACTGCAATCAAGATCGTTCCCACGAGGAACATTCGAGATCAAGTGAAGGATCTGAGAAATAGATAAATTGTGAAACAATAGAAAGACGTAAATAAAGGAAGAAAGAAAATAAAATAGCTACTGTACACTTTACTTCTTCTTTAGTTTAGTTACCACTCTACTCAGGGTTTCGCTGACGTGTTACACTCGTTACTTTTCAGGACCAGGAGTTGAGCAGCCAGGGTCAGCGGCTGCAGAGGACGCTGGACCGAGTAGGGTCCAGTAGAGTTACCACTGTTCTTTTGTACCCCTTTTGTTCCCTCTGTAGTGAGTAGTTTTTGTTACTCTCTGTACTTTTCTTTACTCACAGTTCTTGTTATGTTATAAATGTTGTTCTACTGTTGTGGTGGTACATGCTGTAGTAGTTCTTTTTCTTACTGCTATATTTTCTTACTGCTGGTTATATTTCATGTTGAATGTGGTTTATTGTACTGCTCTTTTGGTTACTTCCTCGTTGGATGACTATGTCTTGGGATTAGTCGAGTTGGTACGGTTCTCGTGTCTCGTAGGAACTCGGGAATCGGGTCGTTACAAGATCCAACCACAGATCAAAATCGAAAGAGAAAACAGACGGTCGAGATTTGCCGTATTCTTTGTGCGCTACAGTGCGCACGAAGAGCAGCAGGCGAATCTCGAAATGTCAGGAAAATTGCAGGGAAAACCCCCTGTTACGACCTGATTCCCGAATCCCTACAGGGCACGAGGATCGAATCGACCCGACTGATCCCAAGACCCAGTCGTCCAACGAGAAAGTAACCAAGAAGCAGTAAAATAAACCACATTCACCATGCAAGTAACTAACAGTAAAGAAAAGAGCTACTACAGTACACACCACCACAACAGTAGAGAATTTAAAACAGGTACAGAAATATGAAGTTTACAATAAAGAGTGCAAGGTGAAATAGAAATACTCACTACTACAGAAATACGGTACAACAAAAGTACAACTACTGGGCTCTACTAGGCCCAGCACCCTCCGCAGCCACAGGCTCTGGCTGCTCAACACCTGGTCCTGAAAAGGTGGTAAGTACGACACATCAGTGAAACGCTGAGTAGAATGGCAACCAGCTAGCTAGGAAAAACAGTAAGGGTGGACAAGTAGCTGTTGCTTTTAATTACTTTCTTTATTCGTCTATTTACTCTTTCTTGGCTTATTTCTCAGGTCTTCCTCTTGATCTCGAATGTTCCTCGTGGGAACGATCTTGATTGCAGTCTTTTCCGAAGAGTAGAAGTAGCACGTGGTGCTCTCCTGGCCAGGAGAGTCCCCCGTGGTCGTCCTATGCTCAGTCAACCACCCCAAGGTCACTGACAGACGTAACGGTGACTACGGCACACGCGATAAACGCATGGGTAGCTACCCTACACTGACATGCGGTCAGTCGTTTCCACTAACGGGTGTGCCCAAAGCATAGCACAGAACCAGCGTAGGGCAGAGCCCTCTCAGTAACAGGGGTCCAGCCCCTCCACAGTAACCAAACAGGGGTCTTGCCCCTCCACAGTCTGCGCACCCTCGCCTGACTACCCTGATTTGCCAAGTGGGCCTAACAAGTCGATGTAGGACGGTTAGCTGAACCCCGGGCCCTGTGGGGTGGCTAGCTCCCTCCCTACACTAGTAACTCTCCCCGATACGGTGTATGCGAGGGCCAAAGAGTCAGTGCAAGGTGACTAAACCCACCCCTGAGTCTCAACCCGAGGGCGGCAAGCTCCCCTCTACACTAAGAAGTACTATGTGCTCCCCTCGGTACCACGTACCCCAGGAGACAACACACTTTCCCATTCACATTTCCAGATCTCATTCCATTTATTTCGAGGGGCTCTACTCCTAATTCCCTGTAGGGTTCATGCTCATGGTTCTCAGGCCAAGCCATACTAGGTTTCATCATTCTATCTTCATTTCTCAAGTTCTACACATGTAACATGCAACGTTACTACTCACATTTCAAGTTTATTCGCAAATAGCTCATATTTCCATTCCAGTTCATATACAGGCAGCTCGTATTTGATTGTAAACAACAGGAATTTACATGAGACAGTTGCTAACAACAATACTTTACAGTTTATAAGCAGCTGTTATCCATTTACAGGTAATTATTATTCCATCTACTCATTTCAAGATTGCTTTTCAACGCATTTAGCACAATCGTTCCAGTGTTTCTATTCCTAGGATTCATGCCATACCTTAGGATCTATCATCCAATCTAGTTTCAGGTCCTAGGATTCATGCCATGCCTTAGGATCTATCATCCAATCTAGTTTCAGGTCCTAGGATTCATGCCATATCCTAGGGTCTATCATTTACTTCAAATATGCATTAATGTTTGTAATTAACTAAGGGGAAGCCACTCTACCCACAAAATCGAGAGTAATGGGGGCGTGATCGGTAGGTCCATGTGCCTCCGCAACCCCCAAAGCAGCAACAGAATGAGATCCTAACACAAGGATAAATCACAGGGAACCACTCAGAACAAGATACAAGTACTTTAAACAAGTAGAGGAACTAATTCTGAGAAGAACAAAATTTTAAACGTAGAAATTAGACCTTGAACGGACCCTAAATGGGTCAAAAATGACAACTCTAACCAAAATCAGACGTCTAGAACACCTTCCAGACGTCTAAAAAGGTGGTCCGGGTCATACATTACTTCTATGCTGCTCCTCAGACGTCCAGGATCCCGCTGAACTGTCTGGACCTAGTTCCAGACGCCCGACTATCACTCTGGACATCTGGAGACGCTCTCCGCCGTCTGGTGCTGTGCCCAGACATCTGATCCGTGTGGGATGGCATGCCCCGCGCCTTCCGGAAGCAAAACCTGCATGCGCACGCAAACTCTCTCAAACACGTCACGCAACAGAGTTTCGACCGTATCCATAAGGAGAAGTAAAGGAGACAAAACGTACCTCTCAGCCGTCTGGAGCTCCCTCCAAACATCTGATTCTGGGAAAAATCCAGAATCAGAAGCTCCTTCGGCTTCTTCCCGCTGCGCGCGAGCTTACCAAGCAGCAGCTCGTCCGCTACTCGAGCTGCAACAGCATTAGGGGATATCTCCCTAGCACGACGCTCCTCCGCACACACGCCGGCTGGCCTCGAGCTGCTCCTGCGGGCTCTCTCTCTCTCTCTTCCTCACGCGCACCCCCTCTTCTTCCCTCTCGCTGCACCTCTTCCTCTCCGCACCACACTTGGCAGCAGTTGTTGCCCCTGCTCTCGCTCTTGCGCTCACGGCGGAAGAAGGAGGAGACGGTGGGGTGGTGAACGAGGGAGAGGGGAGGGGGTATTTGAAGGTGTGGGGGAGGCGTCTGCAGGTCGGCGAGGGGAGAGAAAGAGAAGAGGGCGGCGGGTTTCAGTCTGCGCGCGGCACGCGTGCAAATTCACTTTCGTACGAACGCAAAAATTTATTTTCAGACATCTGGGAAGGCATCCAGACATCTGACCAGACGTTTGGATCGACTCCCATACATCTTAAAGTGTGTTTGATGTCTCGGGTCTTAACACCCCTCTCGAAGGGGTAGAAATATTGTGTGCAAGCCCATAAGTGAAGAGAATTGTTACCAGATGGACCCTGCAGCCTTACAAAGGGGTCCCTGCGGGTAACAAGTAGGTCCAAAAGGAATTTCTAAAGACAAGAATGTAATGCATGAAGGACCTAAGTGTAAACTCTATATTACAAGGCCTAAATGATGTCCAAATGCCTTCAAATTTTTATATGTGCTCAATTGAACATTTAAGAAATTAATTGTACTTTTGATTTGGCCTTTTAAACTTATTTATGTGCTCAATTAATGCATGGATCACCATTTGTCCTTTACCTTCAGCATATCTCATTTTATGACCTAATTATGAAATTTTAACACAGAATAAATGTTTTAGGTCTTTTTCTTTGATTCCCACACTTAACCCTTTTTATCTGTTAATTTGATGTTGTTTAATCAAGTGTCTAGCTTAACATCAGCTTTTTAATTATGATGAGTAGCCACTCATCAGTCCTCAGGTGCTACGTGGTTCTTACCAATAAGGAGAGTCGGAGAGAAGTCGAAGATTACACAGCCGGTGGCTGTGAAATCAGGGAATTGGTGAGGAGGAGAGGCTGGAGTGGAAGAACGATCGCTAAGATAGTAGGGGAGAGTGATCCCTTGCACGCATGACTACTGAGGTGCATAAGTAACAATCTCAGTGACTCAGATCACTGCGTGGGTGATAGATGACGAGGGCATTGGCGGCAAGGATGAGAGGAGAGAATCATGCGGGCTGCCAAGTTGAAAGCAGACTGTAGGATGGGATCTGGGGGTTGGGGTGAGCACACGTGTCGCTTCGTGCGAAGCTTCGACTGAGATTGAACCACAGATCAAGATCAAGATAGAACGGATGGTCTAGATGCTCCGTGTTTTATGCACACACAGTGCACGCATGAAGGTTCCAAGTGCCGGGTTCCTTTTGGGAAAATTACACGGAGGCCCTTCTATGAAGGGGTAGAATATTTATAGGAGGACCCATAGGTGGTAGAGAATAGTAACTGAATGATCTTTAAGGGCATTCAAAGAGGTCCCTGCAGGTTACAAATTGGTCTGGAAAGTTTTCTAAAGAAGGAAATGTGATGCATAAAGAACTTAAATGTAAATTCTAAGTTTCAAGGCCTTAATAATGTCCAAATGCCTTCAAGCTTTTATATGTGCTTAATTGAACTTTTAAGAAGTTAATTATACTTTTGATTTGGACTTTTAAACTTGTTTGTGTGTTCAATTTACACTTGGATCATTATTTGATCTTTTTCTCAAGGATATCTCAGTTTATGACCTAATTATGCAATCTTAACACAAAATTAATGTTTTAGGTATTTTTCTTTGATTCCTACACATAACCCTTTTTATGTGTTAATTTGGTATTGTTTAACCCAGTTTCTAGCTTAACTTTAGCTTTTTAGCTATGATGAGTAGCCACTCATCACCCAACTCCTTCCCAAAAGCTTGTGCGAATGCGTTGAAGGAATGTGTATCCTATTTTTGCGTAAGCTCCAAGGTTCGCAAGCTTGTTTCCAAGCTTGGAAACCCCTCCTAAGCCCTATTTAAGCACACCCAATGCATTGCCATGCTCTTCAGCTAGGTTTTGGCCCAAAAACTCTCTTCTAAACCTTACCTCTGGCCTCCTCCGTCCTAGCTCCGACGAGCATCCTCCTCTATCGTCCTACGACCTCCCAACGACCAAATTGGGAGCGTCTCCCTCCTCCTCGACTTCCTCCACCTCTCGATGATCACATCAGAGGTGCCCTAGCCCCTTCTTCCTCGCCGTCCCTCCCTTCGGAGGTTCATCTTCCCCACGTCTGGCCATCACACCAGCATGGGTAAATCTCCCCCTTTCATCTCTAAACTAGGTTCTTTAGCATCCTCTACTTCCCTCCTTCCTTTTCCTCTTTCTATCTCTCACAACGACCGTCGACCACACATCTCCCCCTTCGGCTTCTTCCGCTCCTGCGAAGCTCTGGTGACACCAAACCGCCGCTCCACTACACGAATTGCACCGCTATCACCTCCATCAGCTTCGTCGTGCTCCAAACTTCAAAACCCCTCTCTCCATTCACTTTCTCATCCACTCATTCACGCCACCGAACACACCCATCATTGGTGTTACGAACACGGTATCAGAGTGGCGCAACGGAAGTGTCGTGAGGCCCAGTGCGTCTCCCTGGGGAGCCCCGGTACTGTTTGTAAAGAAGAAGGATGGTACCCTACGCCTTTGTGTGGACTACCGACAGCTGAATAGGGTCACCATCAAGAACAGATATCCGCTGCCGAGGATCGATGACTTGTTTGAACAGCTGCGAGGTGCCACGGTATTCTCCAAGATCGACTTGAGGTCTGGATACCACCAGTTGAGGATCAGGGAGGCAGACGTCTCCAAGACAGCTTTCCGCACCCGGTATGAACACTACGAGTTTTTGGTCAAGCTGTTTGGGCTGACCAATGCCCCCGCTGCCTTCATGGACCTGATGAACCGGGTGTTTAGACCGTACTTGGACCAGTTTGTGGTGGTAGTCATTGATGATGTGCTCATCCATTCTCGAGATCAGACGCAGCACGAACAACACTTGCAGATGGTTCTGGATACACTGAGACGACGTAGGCTGTACGCCAAATATAGCAAGTGTGAGTTCTGGTTGAGGGAGGTGACCTTCTTAGGTCATGTGATCTTTGGAGATGGCTTGGCAGTGGATCCAGCCAAGGTCGAGGCAGTGCTCAGGTGGGAGAGACCGCGTACGATTACTGAGATCCGCAGTTTCTTGGGACTAGCAGGCTACTACAGACGGTTCATCAGGGGCTTTTCACAGATTGCACGTCCTATGACACAGTTTACCCGGAAGGAAGTGCCCTTCATTTGGACTGACTCATCATTTTTTGCCGTTTAGGGTCCGTTCGGAGTCCGTTTTCCGCGTTTCAAGTTTCATTCTTTCCGGATTTATTTCCTCTACCTGTTTACAGTAATTGTATACTCTTTCGAGTAGCTCCTTGTCTTTGATCCTTGTATTAGGACCCCATTCTATTGCGGCTCTGCGGGTTGTGGAGGCGTGCGGGATTGCCGACTACGCCCCCAATACTCCCGATTTTGCGGGTAGAGTGGCCCTTTAAATTATTTAACAAAAATTGTACAATTACGAAATAATTAATAGGGTCTAGGGCATTGCATGAACCCTATGACTGAGAAATTAGATCGAATGATAGATCCTAGGGAATTGCATGAATCCTAGGATTGGAAAACTAGATTGAATGATAGATCCTAGGGTATGGCATGAATCCTAGGACTGGAAAACTAGTTGAGTATATAAACATTGCAGTTTTTGAAAAGTGGAAAGGAAATGATAACTGCCTATAAATTGGTTAACAACTGCCTGTTATAAATAGATAATTACGGTTGAGAACATGAACTGTATGGACATACAGCTGGAATGGTGAAACCTGAATTGGCTGAGTTAAAAGAGCTTGAACCCTACGGGGAATAACGAGTAGAACTCCTGGAAAGGGAATGGAATAGAATTGGGGAGGTGAGCTGGCCCTTGAGTATGGAGTACCAAGGAGAGCGACTGTCCCCCTGTTTAGTACAGAGCGGAGCTAGTTGCCCCAGGGACCCGGGGTTAGGACTGGCCACTTTGTACCAACTTTTGACCCTCGTATACACAGTACCGAGGAGAGCTACTAGTGTAGCGAGAGCACTAGCTACCCCACGGGCCTCGGGGTTTTGCTAGCTCTCCTACACCGACTTGTTAGGCCCACTGGGCAAACCAGGGTAGTCAGGCGAGGGTGCGCGGACTGTAGAGGGGCAAGACCCCTGTTTGGTTACTGTGGAAGGGCTGGGCCCCTGTTACTGAGAGGGCTCTACCCTATACTGGTTCCGTGCTGTCTTTGGGCGCACCCGTTAACGGAAACGACTGTTCGCGTGCCAGTGCGGGATAGCTACCCGTGCGTTTATCACGCATGCCGTAGTCACCGTTACGTCTGTCCGTGACCTTGGGGTGGTTGACTGAGGGTAGGACCACCACGGGGGACTCTCCCGGCCAGGAGAGCACCACATGTTACTTCTACTTTTCGGAAAAGACTGCAATCAAGATCGTTCCCACGAGGAACATTCAAGATTAAGAGAAGGATCTAATAAATAAATCAACAGTGAATAAATGGAAAAAGATAGATAAAGAAAGTAAAAATATAACAGCTACTGTACACTATACTGCTTCTTTTAGCTTTTAGTTGCCACTCTACTCAGCGTTTCACTGATGTGTTACCCTTGCTACCTTTTCAGGACCAGATGTGGAGCAGCCAGAGTCAGCGGCTGCAGAGGGTGCTGGGCCTAGTAGAGCCCAGTAGAGTTACCTGTAGTACCTTCTGTACTTTTCTTTCCGCTGTAGTGAGTTCTGTTGCTCCCTGTACTCTCTTTATTGTAAGCTTCATGTTTATGTATATGTTTATTTCTCTATTGTTGTGGTGGTGTATACTGTAGTATTTCTTTTCCCTACTGCTGTATTTTGTTACTGCTAGTTATATACATGTTGAATGTGGTTTACTTTACTGCTCTTTTGGTTACTTTCTCATTGGACGACTAGGTCTTGAGATTAGTCAAGTCGGTCCGATTCTCGTGTCTCGTAGGGATTCGGGAATCGGGTCGTTGGTTACCTTCCCCAAACCCAACCAGCCACCACAGACCACCATCCTCCACGAAACCACCTCTGCTACACTCTCCATGGTCCGGCAAAGCTCCTGAGGTATTCTAACATGACCACAAGGCCCTATTTCATATTTCAAGTAGCAGGTCGTCCGCTGCCATTGCTGTAGCTTTGAATAAGGCTTCATGCTCACTGCAAGATGCAATCACTCCAGGCGTTTGCTCCAAGCTACGTGGATTCATCCCACGTAAATGTCCAGGTCCTCAATTCAGGATTCCAGTAGCAACACCACCTCCAATTAGATGAAGGAGTACCAGCAGCTACGCATGCAAGGAAGGGTGGGACTTTAGTCCCACCTCGGAAGTGAGCAGCAAAGTAGAGGAACATAAATTGTTTTTCTACCTAAGGCTCTTCGCCTCCTAACCACAGGGTGAGGTCCCATTACACCCTCACCTGTGCCTCACTTGTGACACCTAACTTGTGGGTCTGGTGCATCCAATTACCCGCTTAAGCCCTCTTCACACCTCGCTCACCGCCCACTGTCAGTGAGCCTGGTCCCAGGTGCGCTCTACCCGAATACATGATAACCCGCTGTGGCCCTGGGAGGGCGGATCCGAGAGAGAAAGAAAGAGAGAGTGGGGGAAGGGGGGTTTTGCTCTCTGTGACACTTAGCCAAATCTAAGAGCTCCTCCCTCTGTGCATGAAGAAAGAAGAAGAGGAGAAGAGGTTGAAGACAAGCAGAAGAAATAGAGAAGGTTTGAAGAAGAGGAGGAGAAGAAGAAGGCCTTGGCTGAAGAGGACAGAAGAAGGCACAGTGATGAGAAGAAGGGAAGAACAACTACAGAATAGAGAAGGGTTGAAGAAGAAATAGAGAAGGCTTGAGAAGAGAAGAAGTTCTGAAGAAGAGGAAAGAACTGAAGAGAAGAAGAACAAGGGCTGAGAAGAAGACGAAGCACTTAAGCTGTCTGATTATCAAATCAGACATCCGAGGTACTGTTCATTTATTTAATTCTTAAGTGGTCCTAGATATTGTGGGTTTATTTGGCATTCTTACTTAACTATTATATGTTAAATAATTGGTGATCTAAATCACCACTATTTTTATTCTAGATTTCTTTTTGATATGCCAAACTCTTGATAGACTTATATTCTACATTGATGATCAATTTTGAGTAATTAATATTCATTGCTTAGCATTATTTGGCTCATTTTCTTGTGCTCATTTACTTGTTAATGGAGATTAACGCTTGAATTCCTATTTCATCCCTGTGTTCGACTTCAGACTTCATTTATGATATTCAAGTATAAATTTTATCTGTTTTTTGCACTGATTCGACATATACTACAATGTGACGATTTTAAAGCCCATTTCAGAGCGAACAACAGTCCATGACTCCTTAGGTTGTTTCTCTTTAAGGTTGTTATACACCTAACACGACTTTTCGCCTTACCTACATGTTCGCTTGAGTTTCGGGGATGAAACTCTCTTTAAGGTTGCTATATCTATAACGTCATAAAATCCAGTCTTCGAGTGATTTCAGAGTGGTTCGGGTCAATTTGAACTCATAAACACGGTCGCAGCTCGATGTTAGTATCAACACCTCTTGAAATTGCCAAAAAATATGTATTTTGAGTCAACTCCTAGTCAAACATCATCAAAATGGTGCATGTATAGTATCGTTGGATTCCTCTCGTCGCATGCTTTCCGACGACGCTTGTTTCGCGCGAATCCGAGGTGTATAACTCAAGTTATGGCCAAAATAAGTTGGAGAGGACCTAAATATAAGGTGGACCCAACCCTAGGGTTATTTGAGGTATTTCACTCCACTAATCCTACATGTAAACCTAATTTGGGTCTATAAAAAGACTCCTTGGGTCTCTAGGTTCGTCATTAATCTTTAAAGCCACTTAGAGTTACAGAGAAAGAGAGTTGGAAATTAGGATTTCTAATTTGAAATTCTAATATCAAATTCCAAGGGACCTGAGCAAAATAATGAGAAGTTCAGACTTCCCCTGCATAATTTTCGTGGAGGCTTCGACAGCTGCGTACGTAGGCTGTTTGATCCAACGGTTGTGCACGAATTCATCACACATGTCGCATGTTGGGAGCGTGGTGCTTGCACTTTCACGTGAAGAGGAAATAACGCGGGGGAGGACTCCCACCATTGATCGCCGACACATGATGATCGAATGGTTGTGGCATGCGATCTACGTGCGTGTGTGCGAACAAACCAGGCAATGACGGGTGCAGCAATGCGTGCATGGTTGGTTCACGTGAACCAGCCAATCCAGGAGTGGTTCAAGACCACCTCACATTATTTCGAGTAGTTCAAGGCTTTCCCAACCTCGGATTTTGATAAATAAGATACCATTGGAATTGTATCGACGTGTACTTCGCGATGGTACAATTTATTTTCATTTTTTAGTACTGTATCATTAGTGAAAAATGAGAACGTGATTAGGTGTTTTCGACCCTATTTTTGGTTCATGTGGACCAGATCTTGCCTCCAGTGCGTGCATGGATTTTGAGGTGGACATGGAGACCACCCCCAAGCCCTATACGCACGGTTTGGAGTCACCATGACCCTCTGGTGATATTATATAGAGTAGTCTAGTTCTCCTTGTTTCCGTCTAGATTCCACATAACTGTAGACTCGTTTCACTTGGTTCTTCGTGTGTCTCATGCCTGTTGGTGTGCATTCCCTCTTTGTTGAGTTTGGAACACTGTAATAGTATGGTTTCTACTTTTGGGTACTTAAAAGTAAATCAACTTGATATCTAATGATTGTTGATTACTAAGATGTTAAAATGTAACCTTGTTATCGCATGCTTGAAACGAACTCAGTTTTCCATGAAATAAATTCTATTGTATTTATTAAATTCTAAATAATATGGGACCACTAACATAAATTGGAAATTATTTGTAAACTAACAAGTTGGAGGATAACGTGAATATCTGTTAAATTTGTACTTATTGATGTAAACATGTTCACCTGTTTGATTGATGACAATAAAATAATACAATTATCTAGAATTGATTTAATAGCGACGGTTTAGTCAGGATTTAAAGAATGGATAACTAATTTCAGCCCCGCCACTCGTCAGATTTGGTTGTAGCTTTGGTCTTTTAGATCGATTTTGTGGCTGGTTTAGGGAGTTGTTGTCCTCCCTTTGACCCTTTAGCTAGGCTTAGCGGCCAATTGGGATAGTGAGATGCATGGCTCGAGGTTTGGAGTGGTTACCTTTTCAGCCTGTGGGTTGGTCAATGGCTGTCCGTGGTTCAGCGTACATAGTGCTTGTACGTGTTTATAGTACATGATGTAGCCACCACCCCTTTCTATAATGACCCCAGGGTGATGGAGTGATGAGTTGATGGATATAAGTCTTTTTCCCGACTGGGCGAGTGACTTATACCGATCTTGCGCTGCAGGATGCTACACGAGATTGTCTCATGCCTGAGATGTCAATTGACAGATTGTGAACTATAATAATATGGGCAAATTACATAAACAGAATTAAATAAGTAATAATTTGTAAACGGATAAACTACTAATATAGTATCCTCTTTCTTTTACTCTTGTCACTGTTGCTACTTATTGTAGTTGTTCTACTCTGCTCAATTTTTACTGACATGTTTCTCAGGTTCTGTACTCAGGTGTTGCTGAGCAGTCAAGTGCAACGGCTGCTGTTGGTTAGTCTTCTGCAGAGCTGGGTCCTACTTGAGGAGACGGTCTGTACTGAACTAGTGACTCTTAGTTGTTTCCTTGCTGCTATTAGATTTTATTTCTATCTTTTGTGATTGTATGAGAACTTTTTACTTTCTATTTTTATGATCAATTTTATCATATTGTCAACACTTTATTTATTTTCAATCAATGCATTATGGATGAATGTTTGGCTATTGATATTCTATGACTCTATGTTGGTTGACAGCGATCTTGTGGGTCGTTTGTGCTGGTTGTTAGCACATGGCGACTTGGGTTTGTCGTTTAGCGAGACTTAGGTCGTCACAATCCTTGGGTACATACAAATGGAGTGACCGAGTTGATAAGCAAGGGATACAATGCAATGAGTGGAGATTAAGGCTTAGGAAACCAATCCAAACCATAGCTCAAGTAACTGAAGTAGTAATGTGGAACTTCAGGGTCCATCAAACCAACCGAATCAAAACGTTGCCAAGATATGTCAATTCAAGCCAAAAAACCACAACAAAAGTCAACATAGGAGGTGCAACGAATGGCCTAATGTCTAGCATCAAGGGAAATAGGAGAAAAATCGGTTGAAACCTTGATCTTTTTTGAAAGAAAATCATGAAGAGTCTTATAGGGAGGATTCAGTCTCCAAGCCCGAGCAATAACAGTAGCAAAAAAAGGAAAAGCTAAATACATGACTTCGAAAGTAGTAAAAACCGTACATGGCTTCCCATCCATCATCATCGGCTAACAAATGGGGAGGAAAGCTCAAGAAAACCATTAGAAGGGAGAGATTCACCTCCCTTCCTATCTACCTCAAAGGAGAATAATGCCTTAGGTAGAGGAGGCAAAGCCTCACGCCTAGAGAAAGGTGGAGGACAACCAGAGGGAGGAGAGGAGGGGGGAGGGGGGGTGTCACAACTAGACGACAAGGCTATCGAGGAAGGAGGAGGAGATGCGATGGCCATCTTAGACCCAAGCCCTTCGATAAGATGTCTCTTTCCCGTGAAGCTCGATCTTCATCTCCAAAAGATGGCTAAGGAAGGGTTGATAACCCCCTTCAAAGAGGGGAGCAAGAGGAACTGAAAGGAGCCTTCAATGAGAGGGGATGAGAGAAGCCCTATGAAAAGGAAGAGTTGAGAGGGTCTCATGGAGTCAAGCCATTATAGGAGGAGATCAGGGGGAAAGGGAGATGAAGGCGACATAGGAGGAGGACAATTAGTGTTTAAGTCAGAGAGGAGGGCCAAGGTGAGGGAGGGCATGGGTTATCAAGTAAAATAAAGTAGAAAATCAAAGCAATGTGTGACATCCCTTCACCACACAAAGTCATAGTACATGTAATTCGCTTCCATATGTGCAACCTTTGTCCGATTCTTGAATTCATAAAGGGAAAATTTCCTAGATTTTCTTGTTAAAATATCATTATCTTTAAGATGGTGAATTAGAAATGTAATAACTTACGTAAAAATTTATGTATTCTTTAAAAAATAGATATCATCGATAATATTTATTATATTACATTGACGATATTAAAGTACCATTACTTATATCTCAACTAATTTAAAATTTAAATATCATTTATTCATATCTAAAAATTCCTAATGTAATTTAATTCAAGAGCGAGGGCACACGAACATTTGCGTAAACTTTCATATAAACATTCATTTGCCCATGAATTCTTGACTAATTTATCAACATTTCTTATTTTACCGATGTCCTTCCTATGGTAAGTCTCCATTAGACTTTCAAATTGAAAACGAGATATATCATAAAATGCTTTGGCCGACCGTTCTAACCATCTTTGACAAATGATAATATCATTTATGTTAACCTAATCCTCACACTTTTATTGCATTTTCAAACATTTCTCGAGATTAAAAGTCTTCCCATTATTCGAACTAAAAGCTACTCTGATACCTTAGTTACGTTTCAAATAAGTGACCAATCAATTTGGCTTTTTGAAACTATTGCTCCAACGAATCTCTTTCCAGCCGCTAAAAGTCGTTGACTCGTTCAATTTGCTGCGTACTCTGAAGAGATACGCATCTCCATAGACATTTTATGCTGTACAGATACTCCCGCTTTTATCATACTTATAGAGATGCCCTTATTACGTTACTTTACTCACACGAATACCCCTTCATCAGTATGAGCTTTTCTTCCGTCGGTATGATCAGTTCACAAATTAACGATACATGAGCTAATTAATTTACGAGAACGTTGTAGAGAACTAAGATCTTATGATATATTCAAAGAGTGAAATTAAATTGAAGAAGAGAATCTCAACACTGAACACTAAACATGCAGCAGCAATTGCAAATCTGCACCCAACATTTATGGGGAGGGAATATCATACAATCTTTAAGGCTGCTTTTATCATTTGAATAACAAGTACAAAAGGGTCAATTGATATAATCTGCAGTATGTGATTGCGATCAAAAGAGAGAAGACAAAGGCTTTCGAATTCTTGAGCATCTTATCAACGTTTCCAACAATGTTCCTCCCTAGGTAAGTCTCCATTACATTTTCAAACCAAAAGCAAGAGATGTCACAAGGTGCTTAATTAATCGGTTGACTATTCTAACAACCGTTAACAAAATGATAATGTCATTAATGTTAAATTGATCCTCACACTTTTCTTGCATTTTCAAATATTTCTAAGTTAAAAAGTCTTCCCATTATTCAAGCTAAAAGGTACCATGATATTTGTAACGAACGCGTGCCCCAGACGTCTTTTAAGACGTCTGGGAGGTGGCCCAGACGTCGAACCAGACGTCTGAGATCACATCCAGACGTCTGACCAGACGTCTAGGATCGTTTCCAGACGTCTGTAAAACAGTTATTTTTCGCACGAGAGATTCGTCTGCGCGCCTGTGCGCGCCTGTGCGCGCAGACCCGCGATTCCTCTCTCTCTCTCTTTTTCCCTCTCTCTGCGGCTGCAGACCTGCCGCGCACTCTCTCCCTCCTCCTCGCGCGGCCTTAAAAGGCCACGCCTCCCCTCCTGTCGTCTCCACCGTCCCCTTCCTCTTCTCCTTCCTGTGCGCGAGAGCGAGCGAGCGCGAGGGCGGCAGCGGCGGCCGCAGTGAGCGCGGAGGAGGTGCGGCGTGCGAGGGCGGAGCTCTGCCGTGAGGGAGAGCTCGCCAGAGCGGCTTGGTCGGCCGGCGGAGGGCGCAGGGGGCGCGGAACAACGCGGAGAGGGACCTGCTACGGTCTAAGCAGCAGACGCGCGAGGTGCGAAGCGGGCGGCGTCGCGAGCGGAAGCCGAGTGGCGCCCTGATTCTGGAAAAAATTTTCAGAATCAGACGTCTGGGTTGATAGCCAGACGGCGAGGGAGACGTCTGGAAGCTCATACAGACGTCTGAAAGGTGAGTATTCCGCTTTCTTCTTCCTTCCTATCGACTGACCGTACTGAGGGAGGGAGTTGGCTGTGCGCAGGCTCGTTGATTCGCCATCCTTTGCGAATCAGACGTCTGGAAGTTGTACCAGACGGCTGTAGTGACCTCCAGACGTCCGGGGTGACCACCGGACGTCTGGGAGCTAGGCCAGACGTCCCCGCAGACTTCTGGACGTCTGGGAAACCACGCTGAGCAGGCAATTCTCTGATCCACTTTTTAAGACGTCTGGAAGAAGTTCCAGACGTCTGATTTTGCACAGTATCGTCTTTTTCGACCCGTTTAGGGCCCGTTCAGGCTCCGTTTTCCGCGATTCGAGTTGCGTTCTTTTCAGAATTAATTCCTCTACCCGTCTACAGTAGCTATACACTGTTTTGAGACACTCCTTGTGTTTGATCCTTGTGATAGGACCTCGTTCAGTTGCAGTCTTGGGAGTCGCGGAGGCACGCGGGATTCCCGATCACGCCCCCATTACTCCCGTTGTACCTAGTAGAGTAGCTTAAGTTATTATTAAAATCTGTTAAAGTATGGAACCATAACTAGAATCTAGGACATTGCATGAATCCTAGGAATGAGAAATGTATGGAATGATAGCTCCTAGGTGATGCATGAATCCTAGGGCTGGAAAACTAGTTGTATGCTAGATCCTAGGATGTGGCATGAATCCTAGGATGGAAAAACTAGTGGAATGTATAATACTACAGTCTTGGAAAAAATGGAAAGGAATATAAAGCTGCCTGTAAAATGAATTAACAGCTGCCTGTTACGAATAAAGAAACATGAATGAGATCATGGGTCGTAAGAACGTGAAACTGGAAAGTGACACCTGGATGTTTGAGTTAAAAGGATGGAACCCTACGGGGAATTAGGAGTGGAACTCCTGGAAAGGGGAAGGAATGGAACTGAGATGTAGTTTGTACTGTCTCTTGGGTACGCAGTACCAAGGGAAGTACCTGTACCTGTTTAGTGCAGAGTAGGGCCAGCCACCCCAGGGACCCGGGGTTAGGATTGGCCGCTCTGTACCGACTTGCTGGCCCTCGTGTACGTAGTACCGAGGAGAGCTACTAGTGTTAGGAGAGTACTAGCTACCCCACGGGCCCCAAGGTTCTGCTAGCCTCCTTCACCGACTTGTTAGGCCCACTAGGCCAAACCAGGGTAGTCAGGCGAGGGTGCGCGGACTGTGGAGGGGCAAGGCCCCGGTTTGGTTACTGTGGAGGGGTTGGACCCCTGTTACTAAGAGGGCTCTGCCCTGTACTGGTTCCGTGTTGTGCTTTGGGCACACCCGTTATCGGAAACGACTGACCGCGTGCCAGTACGGGTTAGCTACCTGTGCGTTTATCGCGCGTGCCGTAGTCACCGTTACGTCTGTCAGTGACCTTGGGGTGGTTGACTGAGGGTAGGATCACCACGGGGGACTCTCCTGACCAGGAGAGCACCACGTGCTACTTCTACTTTTTGGAAAAGACTGCAATCAAGATCGTTCCCACGAGGAACATTCGAGATCAAGTAAAAGATCTGAGAAATAAATGAAATAGTAAGACAATTGAAAGATGTAAATAAAGAAAGTAATAGAACATAACAGCTACTATACACTCTACTGTTGTCTTTAGTTTTAGTTGCCACTCTACTCAGCGTTTTGCTGACGTGTTACACTCGTTACCTTTTTCAGGACCAGGTGTTGAGCAGCCAGGGTCAGCGGTTGCAGAGGACGCTGGGCCGAGTAGGGTCCAGTAGAGTTTACCACAGTCTTTTGTACCTCTTTTGTTTCTGTTATAGTGAGTAGTTCTTGTTTCCGCTGTACTTTCTTTACCTGCAGTTCATGTTATATGATAAATGTTGTTCTACTGTTGTGGTGGTATCTACTGTAGTAGTTTCTTTCCTTACTGCTGTACTTTCTTACTGTTAGTTATATTCATGCTGAATGTGGTTTATTTTACTGCTCTTTTGGTTACTTCGTCGTTGGACGACTAGGTCTTAGGATTAGTCGAGTCGGTCCGGTTCTCGTGTCTCGTAGGGACTCGGGAGTCGGGTCGTTACAAGATGGTATCAGAGCAAGGTCGTCCCGAGAAGTGAATCAACTGACTGGAAAATAACCAATTCACATGTCTATAACTAGAGTAGCCACCACAACATATCTCTTGACATGAGCTCTTAGACGTTTTCGTTAGGTACTGTTCCGTACTGACGTATTTCGTTGTTTCGCGTCTTCTTGTAGGAGATGCCTCGTCGTGGAACTAGGAGGGTGGGTCGCGGGCGCGGCCGAGGTCGGGGCCCGAGGGACAAATGTGTCGGGCTTGGAGTACATACTACCCCTCCTCTTCTCCTGAGCATACCGTCTCCGGACCTCGTCCAACTAATTCGAGAGGTGGTTCGTGAAGAATTTCAGCTTCCATCCACATCGCCACCCCCTCCTCCCCCTTCCGAGTGTACGACAGGGGAGTTGGTGGTGGAACGAGATTTTCGCTGTCACACTAGGTGTGTTAGGAGAACTCAAAGGAGACACGTGGCGTCCGCAGGAGAACCGTCATGATTTGCAGGGCCATCAGTGGCCTTTGGGGGCCCTCGACAGGGGCCAGTCGCCAGCACCGGACCCCCGCCTAGCCGACAGCAGGGACCCAATGAGGGCGGGAGTCGGGTTCCCCTCTGCTACCAGTGTGGCCAGCCGGGCCACGTCAGGAGGGACTGCCCATCTAGGGTAGGAGGTCAGCAGATACTCCCCGCGTAGAGCACTGGAGGGCACGCAGGAGGCCGCGGTTCCCAGGCACGAGGAGGAGGACAGCAGTCGCGAGGAGGGTACCGGCCAGCACCTACCCGTCCGACGCAGAGTGTGGCTGCTTCGTCCGCAGCTAGAACTGAGGGGCGTATCAACGCCCTAACACACAGGGACGCCAGAGCTTCGGGATCAGTGGTAGCAGGTATGGTTTCAGTTTCTGGCAGACTCGTTTACACGCTTTTCGATTCCGACGCTACGCACTCGTTTGTCGCAGCCAGTTTCGCAGTTAGTTTAGACCAGGATTATACACTGTTAGAGAATCCGTTCATAATCATAGGTCCGAGTAGTTAGCTGTTTGTAGCTGAGGAGGTGTACACGGATTGCGAGGTCAGCGTCGGAGGACATAGCCTGCCAGCTGACCTGATTATGATCCAGATGGAGGACTTTGGAGTGATTCTGGGGATGGATTGGCTGTCCGCTTACCACGCCTTGGTGGACTGTTTTGAGAGGAAGATTGTCTTCTCCATTCCGGAGTTGCCTTCTTTCGAGTTTCACGGACAGCCAGTGGACGGAGGTTTCAGGTGCATTTCGGCACTTCGGGCGGTGAGACTTTTGAGCCAGAGGTGTGAGGGCTTCCTAGCTTGTGTGGTGGCAGAGCCCAGCCCTGTGGCAGACTTCCAGAGCATCCCGGTGGTCAGAGAGTACCCTGACGTGTTTCCAGACGAGTTACCAGGACTACCGTCCGAGCGTGAGATCGAGTTTGAGATCTCACTAGTACCAGGGACCAGCCCCATCTCCACCGCGTCATACAGGATGGCACTGCTTGAGCTGCAAGAGCTCAAGTCTCAGTTGCAGGACCTTCTGGAGAAAGGTTTCGTGAGGCCCAGTGCGTCTCCCTGGGGAGCCTCGGTACTGTTTGTGAAGAAGAAGGATGGGACCCTACGCCTTTGTGTGGACTACCGACAGCTGAATAGGGTCACCATCAAGAACAGATATCCGCTGCCGAGGATCGACGATTTGTTTGACCAGTTGCGGGGTGCCACGGTGTTTTCCAAGATAGACTTGAGGTCTGGATACCACCAGTTGAGGATCAGGGAGACCGACGTCTCCAAGACAGCTTTCCGCACCTGGTACGGACACTACGAGTTTTTGGTCATGCCGTTTGGGCTGACCAATGCCCCCGCTGCTTTCATGGACCTGATGAACCGGGTGTTTAGACCGTACTTGGACCAGTTTGTGATGGTTTTCATAGATGATGTACTCATCTATTCTAGAGATCGGACGCAGCACGGACAGCACTTGCGGATGGTTCTGGACACTCTGAGACGACGCAGGCTGTACGCCAAATACAGCAAGTGCGAGTTCTAGTTGAGGGAGGTGACCTTCTTGGGTCATGTGATCTCTGGTAACGGCCTGGCGGTGGACCCCGCCAAGGTCGAGGCAGTGCTCAGGTGGGAGAGACCGCATTCAGTCACTGAGATTCGCAGTTTCCTGGGACTGGTAGGTTACTACAGACGGTTCATCAGAGGATTTTCACAGATTGCACGTCCTATGACACAGTTGACCCGGAAGGACATGCCTTTCACTTGGACAGACGCCTGTGAGGCGTGTTTTCTGGAGCTGAAGGAGAGGTTGACCTCGGCTCCCGTGCTCACCATCCCTGACAGTAGTGGCGGGTTCGTTGTGTACATGGACGCTTCCTTGCAGGGGTTATGAGGTGTGCTCATGCAGAGGGGTCACGTGGTCGCTTACGCTTCGCGGCAACTGAAGCCCCATGAGCATACCTACCCTACCCACGACCTAGAGTTGGCAGGTGTTGTCTTCGCGCTGAAGACCTGGAGGCACTACTTGTACGGTGAGACCTTCGAGATTTTTACAGATCACAAGAGCCTCAGATACCTTTTTGATCAGAAGGAGCTCAACATGAGACAGAGACGTTGGTTGGAGCTCCTGAAGGACTACGACTGCAGCATCTCCTACCACCCGGGAAAGGCCAATGTGGTGGCTGATGCCTTGAGCCGTAAGGCGCCCGCATGCTTGGCCAATCTACAGTTACAGAGTTGGAGCCTTTTGGAGGAGGTGGGCAGTTGGCGACCTCTAGAGTTACGAGGGTACTGTGGGGCAGTGACGGTGACACGGCAGACTAGGCCAGAGTTGATGGACCGCATCATCACAGGACAGATGGCCGATCCGTACTTGCGGTCTTTGCGCGACAGAGTACTGTCAGGAGATCCAGGTGACTTCTCCTTCACAGACCAGGTGCTACGTTTGAGGGGACGGTTGTGCGTTCCCAGAGACGAGGAGCTATTGAGAGAGCTCCTAACTGAGGCACACGGTTCCAGATTCACCATACATCCCGGGAACACGAAAATGTACCATGACTTGAGACGAGAGTTTTGGTGGAGAGGGATGAAGCGGGATGTGGGTGAGTTCGTGCAACAGTGCTTAGTGTGCCAGCAGGTGAAAGCCGAGCATCAGAGGCCTGCAGGGTCGCTTCAGCCGCTTCCAGTGCCAGAGTGGAAGTGGGAGAGCATCACCATGGACTTGGTGGTGGGCTTACCTGTTACCCAGCGGGGACACGACGCAGTCTGGGTAATAGTGGATAGACTGACAAAGACGGCGTGTTTCTTGCCGATCCGAGTCACCTTGGGACCAGCACAGTTGGCAGAGAGGTATATCCGTGATGTGGTACGACTACACGGAGTTCCGCGGGAGATCGTATCCGACCGGGATACCCGCTTTACGTCCCAGTTTTGGGCTGAGTTTCAGCAGGCCTTGGGGACGAGGTTGAGGTTTAGCACGGCTTACCACCTCCAGACGGACGGACAGTCTGAGCGCACGATACAGACACTTGAGGACCTTTTGCGTGCCTGTGTACTGGACTGGAAGGGCTCTTGGGAGGAGCACCTGCCCCTGGCAGAGTTTGCATACAACAACAGTTATCACTCGAGCATCGGCATGGCTCCCTACGAGGCTCTGTACGGACGGAAGTGTATGGCACCCTTGAGTTGGGTTGAGGTGGGGACCAAGTGGGAGGTTGGCCCCAGGTTGATCCGGCAGAGTCAGGAGGTAGTTGAGCAGATCCACAGACGACTCTGCACTGTCAGGAGCAGACAGAAGAGCTACGCAGATCGGAGACGCAGAGAGGTGCAGTTTGAGGTTGGGGACCACGTCTTCCTTCGTGTTTCGCCCATGAAGGGCTTACAGCGGTTTGGGGTGAGAGGGAAGCTCGCGTCGAGGTTCATGGGGCCCTTTGAGGTCTTGGAGCGGGTTGGACCCGTTGCTTACAGACTTGCCCTTCCCCCACAGCTTTCTGGTGTGCACGACGTATTTCCACGTGTCCAACCTCAGGAAGTACGTAGCCGATTCCAGTCACGTACTGAGTCACGAGAGCGTCAAGGTGAGCGACGACCTGACCTACCCCGAGCGGCCAGTGCAGATTCTAGACCGAGCCGTCCGCAGTTTGAGGCGAAAGCAAGTACCCCTGGTAAAGGTTTTGTGGAGGAGCCAGCGGTACGAGGAGGCTACCTGGGAGCCTGAGGCGGCAATGCGGGAGCGGTACTTGGAGCTTTTCGTGGGTACGTCTTTTCGGACCGGCTTCGGTCCTCTTTGAGTTTGTTATGGTTATTTGGACGCCTTTCCCCGCACCCTAGTTGGCGCAAGTTTCGGGGACGAAACTTCCTTTGAGTTTGTTATATTGTAACGAACGGGTGCCCCAGACGTCTTTTAAGACGTCTGGGAGGTGGCCCAGACGTCGGACCAGACGTCTGGGATCATTTCCAGACGTCTGAAAAATAGTTATTTTTCGCACGAGAGATTCGTCTGCGTGCCTGTGCGTGCAGACCCGCGATTCCTCTCTCTCTCTCTTTTTCCCTCTCTCTCTGCGGCTGCAGACCTGCCGCGCACTCTCTCCCTCCTCCTCACGCGGCCTTAAAAGGCTACGCCTCCCCTCCTGTCATCTCCACCGTCCCCTTCCTCTTCTCCTCCCTGTGCGTGAGAGCGAGCGAGCGCGAGGGCGGCAGCGGCGGCCGCAGTGAGCGCGGAGGAGGTGCGGCGTGCGAGGGCGGAGCTCTGCCGTGAGGGCCAGCTCGCCGGAGCGGCTTGGCCGGCCGGCGGAGGGCGCAAGGGGCGCGGAACGACGCGGAGAGGGACCTGCTGTGATCTGAGCAGCAGACGCGCGAGGTGCGAAGCGGGCGGCGTCGCGAGCGGAGGCCGAGTGGCGCCCTGATTCTGGAAAAAATTTCCAGAATCAGACGTCTGGGTTGATAGCCAGACGGCGAGGGAGACGTCTGGAAGCTCATACAGACGTCTGAAAGGTGAGTATTCCACTTTCTTCTTCCTTCCTGTCGACTGACCGTACTGAGGGAGGGAGTTGGCGGTGCGCAGGCTCGCTGATTCGCCATCCTTTGCGAATCAGACGTCTGGAAGTTGCACCAGACGGCTGGAGTGACCTCCAGACGTCCAGGGTGACCATCGGACGTCTGGGAGCTAGGCCAGACGTCCCCGCAGACTTCTGGACGTCTGGGAAACCACGCTGAACAGGCAATTCTCTGATCCACTTTTTAAGACGTCTGGAGGAAGTTCCAGACGTCTGATTTTGCACAGTATCGTCTTTTTCGACCCGTTTAGGGCCCGTTCGGGCTCCGTTTTCCGCGATTCGAGTTGCGTTCTTTTCAGAATTAATTCCTCTACCCGTCTACAGTAGCTATACACTATTTTGAGACACTCCTTGTGTTTGATCCTTGTGATAGGACCTCGTTCAGTTGTAGTCTTCGGAGTCGCGAAGGCACGCGGGATTCCCGATCACGTCCCCATTACTCCCGTTGTACCTGGTAGAGTGGCTTAAGTTATTATTAAAATCTGTTAAAGTATGGAACCATAATTAGAATCTAGGACATTGCATGAATCCTAGGAATGAGAAATGTATGGAATGATAGCTCCTAGGTGATGCATGAATCCTAGGGCTGGAAAACTAGTTGTATGCTAGATCCTAGGATGTGGCATGAATCCTAGGATGGAAAAACTAGTGGAATGTATAATACTACAGTCTTGGAAAAAATGGAAAGGAATATAAAGCTGCCTGTAAATTGAATTAACAGCTGCCTGTTACGAATAAAGAAACGTGAATGAGATCATGGGTCGTAAGAACGTGAAACTGGAAAGTGACACCTGGATGTTTGAGTTAAAAGGATGGAACCCTACGGGGAATTAGGAGTGGAACTCCTGGAAAGGGGAAGGAATGGAATTGAGATGTAGTTTGTACTGTCTCTTGGGTACGCAGTACCAAGGGAAGTACATGTACCTGTTTAGTGCAGAGTGGGGCCAGCCACCCCAGGGACCCGGGGTTAGGATTGGCCGCTCTGTACCGACTTGCTGGCCCTCGTGTACGTAGTACCGAGGAGAGCTACTAGTGTTAGGAGAGTACTAGCTACCCCACGGGCCCCAAGGTTCTGCTAGCCTCCTTCACCGACTTGTTAGGCCCACTAGGTCAACCCAGGGTAGTCAGGCGAGGGTGCGTGGACTGTGGAGGTGCAAGGCCCCGGTTTGGTTACTGTGGAGGGGTTGGACCCCTGTTACTGAGAGGGCTCTGCCCTGTACTGGTTCCGTGCTGTGCTTTGGGCGCACCCGTTAACGGAAACGACTGACCGCGTGCCAGTACGGGTTAGCTACCTGTGCGTTTATCGCGCGTGCCGTAGTCACCGTTATGTCTGTCAGTGACCTTGGGATGGTTAACTGAGGGTAGGATCACCACGGGGGACTCTCCCGGCTAGGAGAGCACCACGTGTTACTTCTACTTTTTGGAAAAGACTGCAATCAAGATCGTTCCCACGAGGAACATTCGAGATCAAGTAAAAGATCTGAGAAATAAATGAAATAGTGAGACAATTGAAAGATGTAAATAAAGAAAATAATAGAACATAACAACTACTGTATACTCTACTGTTGTCTTTAGTTTTAGTTGCCACTCTACTCAGCGTTTTGCTGACGTTTTACACTCGTTACCTTTTTCAGGACCAGGTGTTGAGCAGCCAGGGTCAGCGGTTGCAGAGGACGCTGGGCCGAGTAGGGTCCAGTAGAGTTTACCACAGTCTTTTGTACCTCTTTTGTTTCTGTTATAGTGAGTAGTTCTTGTTTCCGCTGTACTTTCTTTACCTGCAGTTCATGTTATATGATAAATGTTGTTCTACTGTTGTGGTGGTATCTACTATAGTAGTTTCTTTCCTTACTGTTGTACTTTCTTACTGTTAGTTATATTCATGCTGAATGTGGTTTATTTTAATACTCTTTTGGTTACTTCCTCATTGGACGACTAGGTCTTGGGATTAGTCGAGTTGGTCCGGTTCTCGTGTCTCGTAGGGACTCGGGAGTCGGGTCGTTACAATATTTTAGGTAGAGAAATGTTTCCCCAACGCTAGAATTCAAGTCACATTTGACACTTTTCCCTACCAAAACAGGGCCCTGCGACCGGGTGAGCCTCACACTCCTTTTGTCCACATGCAAAAAGTGGGCGGAGTGGATTGGTGACTTCAAAAAGGGCATGAATTTCAGCTCCATTAAACCATTGCTCTTTTAGGTAATTTTCAAATAAGTGATCAATCAACTTGGCTATTTGAAATCAGTTCTTCTAGACACATCTCTTTATAGCCGCCAAAAATGGTTGTCTCATGCAATTTGCTGCGTACTATTAAGAGATTTGGAAGCGCCTTGATGTACACATCTCTATAGACATTTTATGTTGTACGTATACTCCTACTTTTATTATATTTATAAAGATGCCCTTGCAACGTTTACTCACACGAAGATCCCTTAGTGTGAGCTTTTCTTTCATCAATATGAGTTTATCAATTAATGATACATGAGCTAATTAAGTTAGAGAAGCTTATAGGTAGCTAAGTTACAATAAATCCAAACAATGAGATTAAGAGAATCTCATCACTGAAGGGTAAACGTATGTAGCAATAACTTCGACTTGTATGGATATTTATGTTTGAGACAATGAAAGATAAAAATTAAGGACAACGGTTTGAATGATAGGTTATGTAAAAGGGGAAACCTATTTACGTTATAAGCATCTAAATCAAACCGAGCAAATGTCTTATTGGAGTTTAATTCCAGGAGGATCCATGTAAAAAGAATCAACTTCGCGCGTATTAATATATGTGTAAACGTGAGAATATGTAATGCCTACAGTTCATTACTCGCATGTATATACAAAACGTCCTACGAGTTGATGCAAATCTATCTATTTAAACATCTATTGACTGCTGTAATATAGGTTTCATAGCCATTAATTATTATAGCTGCAGTTCCTATACTGCTTAAAATATTTCTTAATATACCAGTTTAGAACAAGAGTTTGGAGCTCAGCGGTGATGGAAATGGTTTTAGCCTCTAGAATTCAGGTTTGGATCCTGGGAATTGTGGTGCTATATGTTGACTTTCAGGTTTGTCTCCCAGGTGCAAACTGCGCCGATCGATCTTTTCATAAATTTTTCCTAAGAGCTTTGGAGATAAATACATAATTATGGAAGTGATGATATTGGATATGATTTTGTACACACGTCTTAGGATATTTTGGGAATTGCACGGTGCAAATTTTTGTTGATGTTTATAAACATATGATTTGCCATTATAAGAAATTATTCCAGTTTAGTTTGTACAAAAAAAATACACTTGTGAAAGCCATTTTTCCTGACACGTTTTTTTACCCGTCTAGGTTCTACAAAGAATTCATTTAGAATGAGATTAAATGAAAATTATATCATGAACCATAACCAATTTAACAAAATATTATCATTGAAAATATTAGTATCTAAGAACATTAAAAAAAAAAAACCTTTTCTTAACATTTGTCGGGTAAATATTTAAATAACTTTAATACCATCTTAACATTTAATAAGAAAGATGCCAATTTAAGTCTATCGTAACATATTCTTTGGAGATAGTTGATCTATATATCTTAAAAGGATACATCACTAACTGAATATTTAATTTAAACCAAATGTTAAGATATTAAGCTCAAATCTTTTGAAATGGTATATTATAATAGATCTAATTTGATATTTATTTAATTAAATAAGTAGATAGTACCATAAATTATCTGGTCATTTAAAAAAAAAAAGCATCAAAAAGAAAGTTTCTCTTGTTTTTTTTTCCGAGGTAGTGCGGTGAGAGTGATGGTACAACGTTTCCGCACGTGAGCAATCATCTGTTGGTGAATGCATACATCATCTGCCGTAGGAGAGAAAGGGGACGGTGGCATTTGCCTTCAAAAGGGTTACATTTGTAGCACGTGCAGCAGAGAAAGCAAGACTCCAAATACCGAAACTACATGAAGTCGGCATATCCCAACTAATAAGCTAACGGGAGGGGTAAGTGGCTCCTCTGGAAGATAGCGACCTTCTGCCCCCACTTTGCCGTGGACCGTAATATTATGAACAAGGGATCATACAGGATGCATCACACGTTCTCTTGTAGTCATATAATATTTTGCTAATCTCTCTCTCTCTCTCTCTCTCTCTCTCTCTCTCTATATATATATATATATATATATATATATATATATATATATATATATATATATCAATGCACAATCATCGATAAATAGATAAAATCAGTCCGCAAATTTAGTATGTTGTACAATTTTACATAGGGCGTGCTAAAACAATTATCAATGGTTCTCACCACCTCCTCGTCCTACAAGGCATGCTTCAATTGTAACATTTTTAACTCTAAAATATGCCGCATCAACTAGGTGGTTGGGTTGGTGTAGATTTTTGTAGATTCTTGTTATGAATTTTTGTAGATTTTCCTATATTGCTACCTTACAATGCATGTTAGTAGTGATGTACATGTTATATGTATATTGTGATCAACGTTGAATTTTTATTTGCTTATTTTAATTCTATCAATTAAAATAAAAATGTATATATTATCATGAGTCGAACCTTCATCTTAATAGGAAATCAAGTTGAATTTTCAAAATCTCCCAAGATCTCACTCGTTCAACATCTAAACATAAAATAAAATATATGCATAGCACATAACTTCATATATAAATAGAGTTCACTAAAAAAAAAAAGAATATGAGTTATATTAAACGTCTAACATCAATCATCATCTATAACCATCATATAAGAAAAAGAGAATGTATCTTGAGAAAATATTACTAAATATAACATAAAAAAGGTCAACTATCACTAATTAAAAGGTCTTAACAATTGACTATGGTACATAATTCGAACAACACCCTCGCCTCTTGATGTCGTGGGGCCTTGCTACAACTCACTAAAACTTTAGGACAAAGTTTAAATAGGGAAAGTCAGCAAAAACTAAATAGAGTAGCAAACAGATGCATAATATCAATTTGAATTATAGGAAAAATTGATAGAAATAGGAAAAAGGGGTACTTTTCATATTAATTCTTTAATTATTTATTTATTGCTCAAAATCTAGATTATCTATACCTTTTCACTCTTTTGGTCATCACCAACTCGCAATCTATTTCCTTGAAAGGCACAAGAAGATATTACTGCAACATTCCAAATAATGAGATCGATACAAGACACTTTCTTAACCAAGAGAATGGCTTACACCTACCCAACTACCTAGTTAATCGCCCCAAGATCCCAACTTAGGTGAAGTGGTGACTATGAGCTCGTGTGATACGCATACAGAGCGCTACACCGCACTAACACATGGCCAATCATCTCCATTATAGGATATAGAAGAAAATAATAATAGACCTCTCAAAGTAACACATGCCCACTTACACCTAGCTACTCAGTTGGACAAACAACTTAACAAAAGAGTCATGTAACGACCCGATTCCCGAGTCCCTACGAGACACGAGAACCGGACCGACTCGACTAATCCCAAGACCTAGTCGTCCAACGAGGAAGTAACCAAAAGACAGTAAAATAAACCACATTCAGCATGAATATAACTAACAGTAAGAAAGTACAGCAGTAAGGAAAGAAACCACTACAGTAGGTACCACCACAACAGTAAAACAACATTTATCATATAACAAGAACTGCAGGTAAAGAAGGTACAGCGGAAACAAAAACTACTCACTAGAATAGAAACAAAAGGGGTACAAAAGGCTGTGGTAACTCTACTGGACCCTACTCGGCCCAGCGTCCTCTGCAGCCGCCGACCCTGGCTGCTCAACACCTGGTCCTGAAAAAGGTAACGAGTGTAACACGTCAGCAAAACGCTGAGTAGAGTGGCAAACTAACTAAAGGCAACAGTAGAGTGTACAGTAGCTGTTATGTTCTATTACTTCCTTTATTCACATCTTTCAATTTTTCTCACTATTTCATTTATTTCTCAGATCCTTTACTTGATCTCGAATGTCCTCGTGGGAACGATCTTGATTGCAGTCTTTTCCAAAAGTAGAAGTAGCACGTGGTGCTCTCCTGGCCGGGAGAGTCCCCCGTGGTGATCCTACCCTCAGTCAACCACCCCAAGGTCACTGATAGACGTAACGGTGACTACGGCACGCGCGATAAACGCACAGGTAGCTAGCCCGCACTGGCACGCGGTCAGTCGTTTCCGTTAACGGGTGCGCCCAAAGCACAGCACGGAACCAGGGCAGAGCCCTCTCAGTAACAGGGGTCCAACCCCTCCACAGTAACCAAACCGGGGCCTTGCCCCTCCACAATCCGCGCACCCTCGCCTGACTACCCTGGTTCCGTGCTGTGCTTTGGGCGCACCCGTTAACGGAAACGACTGACCGCGTGCCAGTGCGGGCTAGCTACCTGTGCGTTTATCGCGCGTGCCGTAGTCACCGTTACGTCTGTCAGTGACCTTGGGGTGGTTGACTGAGGGTAGGATCACCACGGGGGACTCTCCCGGCCAGGAGAGCACCACGTGCTACTTCTACTTTTGGAAAAGACTGCAATCAAGATCGTTCCCACGAGGACATTCGAGATCAAGTAAAGGATCTGAGAAATAAATGAAATAGTGAGAAAAATTGAAAGATGTGAATAAAGGAAGTAATAGAACATAACAGCTACTGTACACTCTACTGTTGCCTTTAGTTAGTTTGCCACTCTACTCAGCGTTTTGCTGACGTGTTACACTCGTTACCTTTTTCAGGACCAGGTGTTGAGCAGCCAGGGTCGGCGGCTGCAGAGGACGCTGGGCCGAGTAGGGTCCAGTAGAGTTACCACAGCCTTTTGTACCCCTTTTGTTTCTATTCTAGTGAGTAGTTTTTGTTTCCGCTGTACCTTCTTTACCTGCAGTTCTTGTTATATGATAAATGTTGTTTTACTGTTGTGGTGGTACCTACTGTAGTGGTTTCTTTCCTTACTGTTGTACTTTCTTACTGTTAGTTATATTCATGCTGAATGTGGTTTATTTTACTGTCTTTTGGTTACTTCCTCGTTGGACGACTAGGTCTTGGGATTAGTCGAGTCGGTCCGGTTCTCGTGTCTCGTAGGGACTCGGGAACCGGGTCGTTACAAGTCACAGGGAGGTCAGTCCACTCCCTAAATTAGTCTCTACTTCTAAGTATGGTACAACTAGCCATGCCGTTGATACCAAGCACAAGACTAACCATTTAACTAATCTCACAAGTTTCCATGCACCATCAATCCATCCATTTGTCATTTCAACTTGTTCACAATGCTATAAAATATAACAGACATATTCTCATTTATTTCATCAACTTTGAATTTATCGAACATTTAAATGAATTCATGTATTTTTTAATATTATTGTACATTACCAACCAATTTATTCAATGACCATGCTTATATGATTCAGTATGCTGAACAAATAGTAAAATTCATCGCTTAGATTTTAATAATCATGAGTTCATATTTATGGATCCATCAAGTCAATATATATTTAATCACGTTGTTAAGTTTTATTTATTCTCATGCAATTATAGGCATCTCGCTAAATATTCAAGTACCTAATAGATTATCAATCCTTAGGATAGGACTTCCATACTTAGCAAAAGGAAGGGGTACCATATAAGCATGGCAAGATGTCTAATTGAACACAAAATCATTTAATACAACTAACAAGTGTCATATGGAGTAAAGGATGGGACTACTCTACTTAATCCCACTGGAGGGTCATGGTGACTCCAAAATATGTGATCAAGGTCTAGGGATGTATGTCAAGTGCTCCTCGAAGTCCATGAATGCTCTGAGTCAATTCCTTAAGCCAGACACAACAAGAACCAAGGTCCCAAATATGTTAGAACACTCTCTTGAAATTTATAGTCCAAAATAGTATTCAAGAAAGAAAAATAAACTCACCAAAACGTAGTACGTGTCAAGAAGATTCCAGTGATCCTTATTTGTGAAAAACATATATTAAGAAGGCCCTGAACTGCCCAAAATATGAAAACTACTCGAACCAAGCCCTAGGCCCCCCCTTCATGCACCCAACGCACACACTATGCATGTTGCTCACACGTACACCTCCTAGCACACTATGCACTCATGTGCTACGTGCATCTCCACACATGTTTGCACGTTACGTGCCTTCCACGTGCTACTCTGCATGCCACTTTCTCTTTCCTTCTTTCTCCTTTCTTCCCTGATAAACACCAGTTTATCATCATTTTTATGCTTTAAAACTAACTAGCTCTTAGGATTTTACTCCGCAAACGGGTTTTTGGGTTGCATTTAGGCATAAATTAGGATAGGCATGCATTGCATTTTTTATTGTCATTTTAATGAGTTTTTGTGAGTGTTAGGGATGTACAGATGCACAGATCCCTAAAACCCTAGCACTCAAGAAGGCAAATGGTGAAGGAGAAGCCCAGACTAGCTGGAACTCAGCCTAATCCAACTCACCTCAGCTTGATCCAGCTCACCTCAGCTTGATCTAGCTCACCGCAGCTGGAACCTAGCTTACTTGAACTAGGGTTAGCTCATCCCAGCTCCATTCAGCTAATCTCAGCTGGATGGCAGCTCAAGAGAGTTCACCTTAGCTCATCCTAGCTCAAGTCAGCTCAGATCCAGCTCAACTTAGCTGAGTCTAGCTCATCTCAGCTCCCACTAGTCCACAGGGAGCTCTAGTTAGCTCGGCTAAGTTGACAGGAGTTCACCCCAGCTCAGATCCAGCTACATCCAGCTCCACTCAGCTCCAACAAGTTGAAGAAGAATTCATCCCAGCTCAGGAAGCTCAAGTCCAGCTCACAGGGACTCAGCTTAGCTCAACTCAGTTGAGCTAAGCTACCTTAGCTGCCTCAACCAGCTTGATTCTCCCCGGGAGCACCAGACCCAGCTCACCTTAGCTCAGTATGGTAGAAGCTAGCTTACCTTAGCTCGGCTTAGTAGCTAGCAAAGAACTAGCAAGCTAAGCCAGCTAGAATAGCTCCATGCCAGCCTCTTCAGCAGCAGCCAGCTCCAAATTTCAGCTCCAGACTTCTCCTCAGCTCCTCCCTCCAAACCCTAGCTCCAACACCTTCTCCTCTACTCCTCCATTAGCTAAGCTAGCTTAGCCTAGCTTAGCTTAGCTTAACTATGCTCCAACTTCCTTGGCTTGTACCACCCCAAAAACCCACCTACCAACTCCACCCAACTAGCTCCACCTAAGCTCCACATAAGCTAACCTACTTGGCACCAACCTAACCTACCCACCACCTCCAAAAGACACCTAAAAGTGGCGCCAAAAACTACCCATAACCACCCCTTAGTGGCGCCACTTTTCCCTCCAAAATCCCCCCTCATCTCCACCACACAATCCCCCTTGAATCCATCTCCACCATCCACCTAACTCCCCTTCTAGAAGACCCCATGTTGGCGCCAACATGGGGGTGTCTCTCCACCACCAAAAGACACCAACACTACCATAACCACCCCCTTTAACACCCCTTGGGTTGGCGCCAACTCACCCTAGCCATAGGATCACCAACCACCCTCATCCTTCCATCCTAGCCCTCCATTTCAAGGGGCACCTTAACCCCCCATCCTATTCTATAAAAAGCCACCACCTACCACCATTTTGGAGCACCCTCCCTTAGTATATTTTCTACCTAAACAACCTATACCTACGGCCAAGAAGAAGGAGTAGAGAAGGAGATTAAAGGGGCACATCACCAGCCCTTTTGGTGCCTTCTTCTCCCCACTCTCTTCAACTTGGGCCACGCCAAGGAGGAGGACTCTCCCACTTCAAGGAGGACGGCCAGGCAAAGGAGAAAAGCTTAGGGTGGACGTCTACCCTTGGAGAGAAACTTAGGGCACGCCCCCTTAGGGCTTGCCTTGGAGGTCATCACTTTGGCGGAGTACTGCAAGGAAGGAGTTGAAGGATTCTTTTCAAGCTTGGGAGCCACCAACCTTGGAGCAAGAAGCCCTCTTCTTCACCATCTATTTAGAGGATTTGTGTTTTCTTCCTTTATTTCAATTATCTAGTAGTAGAAGCATTCCTCTACTAGGCATTTTTGTTAAACACTTTATCAATTATCTAGTTGCCTTCTTCGCATATCTTGTTTGCATTTCTATTTGCTTATTTTCAGCATTCTTCACTTCCTCTCCCTAATTATTCTAGGCCTCCACTTGCTTAGAGTGAGCTTAGGGAGAGGCTCTACTTGCCACTTTAGAGTAGTTTACTTAATTGGAAGTGTAAACACTTTTCCCGCCATAATTTCGCATGTTGCCTTAGTTCAAAAAAAAAAAAAATATGGTATATTGAAAATTACCAAAAGAAAGTTGAGATATATTCCAAGCAAGAGAATCAATTTTGCAACCATATTGCCTCCTTGGACGACCCTAGATACTTCCCTATCTAGGATTATAAATTTAAGAGCGAAAGCGGATTTACGCGTTACAACGACGTATTTTAACAAACCGCGTATTTTCGCTATCACTTTTTGGCGCCGTTGCCGGGGAGGCACGGCTTTGCATTAACTCATTTTCTCTTGCTTGAAGTGGATCTCATCCCCTTCTCTTTCTTTCTTTTGTGTGTGCAGGAACTACAGCGGGAAAGTGGGAATCTGGAAGCGAGAGCTTAAAGATCCTTTTCTTCCCGCGAAAATTCAGGTTGGTTCCTCTTTCTAGTCACATAATTAAGTAAAACTACCAAAAATATATTAAACTTGGCTTTCAGGACCCTAAACACTTAAATTAAGTGGAGTGGTGCATTTTAAAATCATTGTTTGCTTGTATGCTTCTTTAGCACCATTCCATTGCAAGTATTGGTGTTCTGTTTTTCGGGTCTAGATTTCTGTCCAGACTTGAAAAATCGATTCCTAATACCACAGGCCTCCTAAAATCATAAATTTTCATAGAGTGATTCCCAATTAAGTTTGGAACATCTGTTCCAAATTTCAGATCAATTGGATTTGTATTTAATTTTTAAAAATTCGTGGATTACAGAGGGGTCACACCCTCTAATCTTCCTGTTTTGCTACTGTCCGCGAATTTTCAGAATTTTTATACTCATCCAATTTTTGTGAAATTTATCTTGTTGGCATCCCTGTGAAATTTTACATATCATATAAAATCATAAAAATTTTCTGAGGTCGGTGGTAATACTGAAAAGTCCATAATACCCACGGGTATTATTTCTGGACTTTGACACCAGTACAATTAAAAATTCAAAACTATTATCAAACAAATTCCTAAAATCTTACAAAAATCTTTTCTGGAATCCTTGTTTGATTTTATTCAAACTAGTGGTGTTTTTTGACTTGTTTGGACCACTACTTAATTCTGAAAGCTAAAAATAATTCATTGGTAGTTAAATTTCTGTCTTAGGGATAATTGGCTTAGGGTTTCTTCTTTCTCTTTAGAGACTCAATTAAAAGGAAATATACAATCACACATACAACTTGTCTTTCCTTTGATTGTGAACTTTCAAACTTGTTTGAAAACTTAAAGAAAAAACCCTAAAAATAATTTAATTAAATCACATCCTAAGAGACAAAAATATAAAAAATTGTGTGACAACTTGATTTTCATTGGAGCCACTCTCCAATTCCTGCACACACACAAAAAAATCAAATAACAGGGCAACAACCCAATAAACGCCCTCCACATTCCGTGTGCACTATAGAATCCTAGACCTAATTAAAATTTGTAGCAACTTGACCCCTAAGGCTTTATCAACTTAGGCTTGCTATTTAGGTCTTAAGTTTTCTTTAGTTAGTACCAATTCTGTCATCTGTATCTGGTGTTCAGGCTGAGGGGCCGTGTCAAACGACCAGGCGCGGGTTTGTACAAGCACCTGGGGTTTTCCCTGGGAAACGTTTGGGCCCAAACCTCCCCTTAAGCAACTTGGCTAGATTTGTTGATAGAACGGGTATTTACTATTGACTACTTATTTCCTATATAGACCAAGTCTTAGGTTATTATTAGGGAGTCACAATTAAGTTAGGTCTAGTTTTTGTTTGTTTGAATTGCACACTTTCTCTCATCTCTTTCTCTTCTCCTCCCCTCCCCGTTCTTCCATTTTATGCACGGGCGACGGTCTCAAAATCCGCACTTGGAAGGACCATTTGATTTCGCCCCCCACGTAAAAAGATCACTTTTTCTGTCTTCTCCTGAAAAAATGGAAACACAACAAAATAGGTCCACTGACCCTTCCACGTCTACCTCTAACCCCACCTCTAACCCTAATTCTAACCCTTCCACCCAAAACCCAACCACCAGTAACTTCCCACACTTGGAGCTCCCCAATCTTGAGTTGCCCCACACACAACATCAAGACCCCCTACCTGATCTTTTAAAATTGATGGCCGATCAGATTAATAAATTAAATTCCAATCAACAAACATTGACTAGGAACATCCAAAACCTAGCCAATCCAAGGCCAAACCCACCACCCCGTCAGCAGCCTGTTGTTCCTCTAAAAGATTTCTATGATCTGTCTTATTATGAGGAACAACCAGGGGTGGTCATACCGGAGGGGGACTTTCAGATCAAGCCAGCCGTCCTGAACCTGATTAAACACTTTCATGGCCTTCCTAGGGAAGACCCTTTCAGCCACCTTGAAGAACTAACTCTTCTTGCACAGACAACCCGTTCCCGAAATGTGCAAGAAGACATATGGCTGATGCGGCTTTTTCCATTATCTCTTAAAGATAAGGCCGCTTATTGGTTCAGGACCATTGGCCGACCCATTACAACATGGCCTCAACTCAAGAGTGCCTTCCTCAAGAAATTCTTTCCCATAGGTCGTACCAATTCCTTACGAAGATCTATTACGACCTTTCACCAAAAATCTGGCGAAACTTTCCATGATTCTTGGGAAAGATTTCAGGACCTTTTAAGAAGTTGCCCGCACCACGAGATTCCTTTGTGGCAGCTCGTGCAAATCTTCTATCATGGATTAGAAGATCAAATCCGACAATTTGTCGACTCCTCGTGTGGCGGCAACTTCTTAAATAAAGATGCTGAAAGTGCTTATGATCTATTTGAAGAAATGAGTGAAAACTCATTTAACCAAGCTTCCATGAACACATTTTGCAGAACCCAAAACCCGCAGTTTGGTGTTCATGAAATAGGCGCTCAATCTATCCCAGTCGCCCAAGACGATCTTCAAATGATCGCTCAGAAACTCGACCAGATGCATATTAATCAGAAGAAAATTGAGGAAAGACTCGCCACATCAATTCAAGCTCCACAACCACATCTAACCCAACCTAACTTTCCACGAAGAGAAAATTTGCACAATCTCAACACCACTCCTGCTGATTATTCTGAGGTTGCCCATGATTCACTGGGGAATTTCAATTATCCAGATCTTAACCCCACCCAAAATATTTTTGCCATCCAGGAGCCCTTTAAAAATTCTTCCAATTGGAAAAATTACCCGAACTACTCCTGGAATAATCAAGTTTCCTCCCAACCATATCATTTTAATGGGTATGGGTCGAATCCAAATTTCCATCCTGGGCCATCCCAACAAGATATCAATGCCCAGATGCTACGGACCCTGCAGGATATGCAAACAAAAATGACGGAAGTAACCCGCAACATCACAAATCTGAACAATCAGATTGGGGTTGCTCCCACGCAAAGACCTGTAGGACATCTTCCGTCCCAACCCATACCCAATCCCAATCACCAAGGGAACCATTATATGGGCAGAAATCCACATTATCCAAATCAGCCTCCTCCTAATCCACCTCAGCAGCCGCCCAGGTTCCTGCAATCACAGGCCCCCCCACCTCCTCCAAATAATAATCCGACTGCACATGCAGTTACCTTGAGGAGTGGGAAAACCACCACTGACCCCGAGCCTTCGCACGAACCTGGTAAGATACATGTGCAAGTTGACTCCCCACCTCCCCATCAGGAAGAAAAAGAACAACAAAAATCTCAAGACAAGATTCCTATCCCTTTCCCACAAGCTCTCTACCCTACCACCAACAAAAGAAAGAAATCTGAGCCCACTACAGAAGAACTCATGGAGCTATTTGGGCAAGTTCATATCAATATCCCTCTCCTAGATGCCATTAAATATATACCTGCCTATGCTAAATTTTTAAAGGAGATTTGTACTCCTAAAAGGCAGGCCAAAAATCTAGGACAGGTGCATCTTTCGGAGACAGTAAGCTCTGTCATACAGAGTAAGCTGCCTCCTAAGATGAAAGATCCGGGGGCGCCTTTAATTTCTGTAATTATTGATGACACTACATTTAATCGCGCCCTCCTTGATCTTGGTGCCTCTGTAAATATTATTCCCACAAGTTTATTCGAAGAATTTCAGATCGGTGAATTAAAACCCGTCGAGGTTACCCTGCAATTAGCCGACCGATCTACAATCAAACCTCGTGGGATTGTCGAGGATGTATTAGTCAAGGTCCAGAATTGTGTCTTCCCTGCAGACTTTCTGGTTCTTGACATTGAGGCACCCGAATCATTACTGGACTCCCCGATAATCCTTGGACGCCCCTTTTTGGCTACTGCAAAGGCAAATATCAATTGCCACACAGGCAAAATGGATATCAACTATGCAGGCCAAACTATCACCTTAGATATTTTTAAATCCTCCAGGAGATTCCATGATGATAACTTCTTTGAGGACTCAGATACTGAAATTTCTAATATGGTGGAGGAGACAATGTTAATAGATACTCTTACCGACCACAGTTTTTTTGAGGACTCTGATTCAGACTCAGTGGTCGGCGATATCTGTGATCCGGAAACTTGTCTTGACCCCAAATTTATTCCTGATACCCCCCTAACCCACCCACTATTCACGCACCTAACTTTTCCACACTAACTTCACCCAATCCTCACCATTCCTTCCCCGACCCCTTTCTAACGGACCTGCCACCAACCCCACCTGAGTTTAGCACCCAACCTAATTTAAACCCATGGCCAGACTCAAGCTACACTTATCATTTTCCATCCAACTTTGATCCCAATATTATTTCTAATCAATTTTTTAAGGATCTAGAAGACGACACTTTTTTTGCGGGGATCCAAGTGTCCAATTATTTACATGATCTTACGTCTTCCGTGCATACCTTCACACCCGGCTGAATGGCGTAAAAGATAGCACTGGATGGGAGGTAACCCATCATTTTCTTGCTTTCCTTTTTTCTTCTTTTTCCAGGTTTTATTCATCCTAAACCTGACCGTTCTTCACTAAGGTGATTCCTTTTCCCTCCTAATGCATGAGGACATGGCATATCTTAAGCATGGGGGGGTGTTTTTAAATTTTTACGATCGATTTAGGATGTTTAAAACCTAAAAACATGCATTTTTCTTTAATTTATTTCCTGCTTGCATACCCAAAAACAAAAAAAACAAAAAGAAAAAAAAAATTATTGAAAACTTTTTGAGGAAAAATTTTGAAATCAGGACTAAGGTCGAAAAATTCACTTCTGGTACAATGGGATTTAATCTTTAACAAACTAAGGATGAGGATTTGGATCTGATCATTAGAATTCCAGGGTCTATTTTAGACTAGATCAGATATCCTTCTCTAAAATTCCACCTGAACTCATGATAGTTCAGGTGACTTGATCCTATTTTGTAATATGGAAAGTATTTGACTTAGTTTTTGATTCAAAAACCTGCGGTTCTTGAGAAACTTCTTGTGTCAATTTTCACACACAAGCCAACACTTAAAAATAACTAAAAATTTGAAAAAACTCCCTTGTTTGGATTTAGTAAAAGTCTGAAGCAGATCATTGGTTTGAGTTCCCACCGTCGAGAAGAAGGAAAAAACCTTCTTTGAGGACACGATGTCAACATGTTACCGCCTCGGTGCTGCTCTATATCTATATTTCATATCTTTAGACGGAGCATTAAAGCGCATTTCAGCAGCTCAAGTGTCTTGGACGGTGCTCTACCTATAGCGTCGGAGCAAGAGCTTGAGTTTGCTTGGAGCGCCCCTTTTCACCGCATCGTGTTTTGGGGTTGTGAGCTCCTGGGTGGTGTCATGGACAGTGCTATCCCGAAGTACTGGCGCCAGAGCCCCCTCGAGGAATGGTAATGGGAATGATGATACCGACACATCTGTTGTAAGACTAAGCTAAAAATAAGCATGGGGGAGGAAAAAAAAATAATAATAATAATAACACGTCCTTATTAAGGTTGGCTTTTCACAAGCACCGACACAAGGTTTTAAAGGAATTTGCAAGTTGCGAATCAGATTCACGAGCCAGAAAAATCCTAAAAACAAACATTTCAAGTCATCTGAATTAACAAGGGGTTAATTTGTGAATTTTCTGAGGATATATTGATCCCGTTCTATCTAATGGTTGGATCCAAAAACAAATCCTGATGTTTATCTTCAACAAATCCCGTATCTCCTGTGTTTTAATCTACCAAGGTCCCTTAATCTCTTTTTCTCCTCAAAAGTCAAAAAAATTAGATTTCCCAAAAATTCCGTTTTCCAAAAAAAATTAATGTTTTGCTAAGAGACTGCAAAAGATAAGCATGGGGATGTGATAAACACCAGTTTATCATCATTTTTATGCTTTAAAACTAACCTAGCTCTTAGGATTTTACTCCGCAAACGGGTTTTTGGGCTGCATTTAGGCATAAATTAGGATAGGCATGCATTGCATTTTTTATTGTCATTTTAATGAGTTTTTGTGAGTGTTAGGGATGTACAGATGCACAGATCCCTAAAACCCTAGCACTCAAGAAGGCAAATGGTGAAGGAGAAGCCCAGACTAGCTGGAACTCAGCCTAATCCAGCTCACCTCAGCTTGATCCAGCTCACCTCAGCTTGATCTAGCTCACCGCAGCTGGAACCTAGCTTACTTGAACTAGGGTTAGCTCATCCCAGCTCCATTCAGCTAATCTCAGCTGGATGGCAGCTCAAGAGAGTTCACCTTAGCTCATCCTAGCTCAAGTCAGCTCAGATCCAGCTCAACTTAGCTAAGTCTAGCTCATCTCAGCTCCCACTAGTCCACAGGGAGCTCTAGTTAGCTCGGCTAAGTTGAAAGGAGTTCACCCCAGCTCAGATCCAGCTACATCCAGCTCCACTCAGCTCCAACCAGCTGAAGAAGAATTCACCCCAGCTCAGGAAGCTCAAGTCCAACTCACAGGGACTCAGCTTAGCTCAACTCAGTTGAGCTAAGCTACCTTAGCTGCCTCAACCAGCTTGATTCTCCCCGGGAGCACCAGACCCAGCTCACCTTAGCTCAGTATGGTAGAAGCTAGCTTACCTTAGCTCGGCTTAGTAGCTAGCAAAGAACTAGCAAGCTAAGCCAGCTAGAATAGCTCCATGCCAGCCTCTTCAGCAGCAGCCAGCTCCAAATTTCAGCTCCAGACTTCTCCTCAGCTCCTCCCTCCAAACCCTAGCTCCAACACCTTCTCCTCTACTCCTCCATTAGCTAAGCTAGCTTAGCTTAGCTTAGCTTAACTATGCTCCAACTTCCTTGGCTTGTACCACCCTAAAAACCCACCTACCAACTCCACCCAACTAGCTCCACCTAAGCTCCACATAAGCTAACCTACTTGGCACCAACCTAACCTACCCACCACCTCCAAAAGACACCTAAAAGTGGCGCCAAAAACTACCCATAACCACCCCTTAGTGGCACCACTTTTCCCTCCAAAATTCCCCCTCATCTCCACCACACAATCCCCCTTGAATCCATCTCCACCATCCACCTAACTCCCCTTCTAGAAGACCCCATGTTGGCGCCAACATGGGGGTGTCTCTCCACCACCAAAAGACACCAACACCACCATAACCACCCCCTTTAACACCCCCTGGGTTGGCGCCAACTCACCCTAGCCATAGGATCACCAACCACCCTCATCCTTCCATCCTAGCCCTCCATTTCAAGGGGCACCTTAACCCCCCATCCTATTCTATAAAAAGCCACCACCTACCACCATTTTGGAGCATCCTCCCTTAGTATATTTTCTACCTAAACAACCTATACCTACGGCCAAGAAGAAGGAGTAGAGAAGGAGATTAAAGGGGCACATCACCAGCCCTTTTGGTGCCTTCTTCTCCCCACTCTCTTCAACTTGGGCCACGCCAAGGAGGAGGACTCTCCCACTTCAAGGAGGACGGCCAGGCAAAGGAGAAAAGCTTAGGGTGGACGTCTACCCTTGGAGAGAAACTTAGGGCACGCCCCCTTAGGGCTTGCCTTGGAGGTCATCACTTTGGCGGAGTACTGCAAGGAAGGAGTTGAAGGATTCTTTTCAAGCTTGGGAGCCACCAACCTTGGAGCAAGAAGCCCTCTTCTTCACCATCTATTTAGAGGATTTGTGTTTTCTTCCTTTATTTCAATTATCTAGTAGTAGAAGCATTCCTCTACTAGGCATTTTTGTTAAACACTTTATCAATTATCTAGTTGCCTTCTTCGCATATCTTGTTTGCATTTCTATTTGCTTATTTTCAGCATTCTTCACTTCCTCTCCCTAATTATTCTAGGCCTCCACTTGCTTAGAGTGAGCTTAGGGAGAGGCTCTACTTGCCACTTTAGAGTAGTTTACTTAATTGGAAGTGTAAACACTTTTCCCGCCATAATTTCGCATGTTGCCTTAGTTCAAAAACAAAAAAAAATGGTATATTGAAAATTACCAAAAGAAAGTTGAGATATATTCCAAGCAAGAGAATCAATTTTGCAACCATATTGCCTCCTTGGACGACCCTAGATACTTCCCTATCTAGGATTATAAATTTAAGAGCGAAAGCGGATTTACGCGTTACAACGACGTATTTTAACAAACCGCGTATTTTCGCTATCATTCCTCTCTCTTCATTTAATTCCTCAAGATATGTATAATTTTTGAGGATGTAAATGACATCTAAAAAACTAATTAGAGCCTTAAATAGGACACTTATCATTATTAAGGTTAAGGAAAGTCCTTATTTCATGAAAATGACCCTGTGATATTGGCTTAATCATGCCTCAATCCTATTCATTTTGCTTTGAGCATAACTTGACCTACACAATTCAGATTTGTGTGAAACAACTATTGTTGGAAAGCTTGTAATGAGAAGAATTCAATGATACCACATATGATGCTTTTTTTGAAAAGGTTTGACCAAGGGCTGGCCAAAAACATGCATTTTTCATATTTTATGAGGTGTTCTAACTCAACCCAGCTCTGATAGATACGATGGGTCTGAAACGATGCAATCAACTTCGAGACAAATCGAAACTTAGATTTTGGACTAAAATAGCCTATTTAATGTGTTTAATATGTTTCATGTGTAACTTTTGCTATGCAACTTGGATTTCCACAAAATAGAAATCATTTGAAAGCTTGCAATAAGAAGAATTCAACGATACCATAAATGACATGTTCTAAGAACATTTTACGTAAGGGTTGACCAAGTTTTATCAAAACCTACATTTTCTCATTTTCAAGTTACACTAACCTGATTCACACTTGACAAGTGTTAAGGGATTTCTCTTGACACGCTTAATCCCAAAATGGACTCGAAATCAGCTTTCATGTTACATAAATCAATGTTTAGTTTTCATAAACGTCGATATGACTAATGTCAACATTATGTTAACATTGATAACTCGAGTTGTTTGAGAACAGTAGTTGATATGTATCAACCTTTACAACAAAACATTGATAGCTTGAACCATGGCTAATTACCTGAGAAATTGGGGAGAGAATTGATGCTTAAATGTTGACAAACACCTTCTATCTCAACATTTAAACATTGAGGTGGAATGTTATGTCAATGTTTAAATATCAGGGTAGTGCCCTTAGCCATTCAGAGCTTCTAAGATATAAACTAATGTATGAGATAGTGTAACACATAGTATTGCTAAAAGAGGCATAATACCACAGTAGTATATGGTATAACATACTATAGTATAATGTTATATTATTATATTATAGCATAAATACATAGCATATACTATAATAGTATAATATAATCTATTATATATTTGTAGACATTTCGATGTATATTAAACTCAAGAGTACCATTCAAGACCATTAACATTTGGGTAAAATAGAGATTGTACTAAAGTACTTAATGTAAGAAAATTCACTAAGAATAAGTTTAAAAATCATGTCAGCGCAATTTGCAAAAATTTATGATCAAATAAAATAACTAAAGGTGAGTCTAGGTCAAACATGAGGAGTCAAACTCACTTAAAATCTCACATTTATTTCCTTTTGGTGTTTTTATTGCTTTTGCAATTTTTATGATTTTTTTATATAAAGAAAATGAAGGTGAGAAGCAAGACAACTTATATAGAGCACGCAAATAAGAGAGAAAGAGAGAGACTTGAATTATAAGCTTAAATTATTTAATTACAACTAAAGAAGATATAATAAAAATAGACAAAATAAAATAATAGAGAGGGCGATGAGAAGAATCTCTCAAGATGGCTACTCGGTAAGATGACGTGCTTGGCAGCGACCCGAAGATGGAGGTGAGGAGTTGGAACGACAAAGGTGAGGGGTAAGAAGATGATGGGTAGATGAAGGCTTCGGCTAGGCTTTTGATGGAGTATGGGGTGAGGGAAGGGGGTCCTAATCCATAGGGGATGGAGGTGAGAGGGTGGAGGTGATCTTCTACCTAAAATGGAGGTGAGATGCAAGTCATGGCAGCCATAGGAAGATGGTGAGAGGAAGGTTGAAGGGAGGTGAGAGAGAAGGATTTTCTACTCTAGTATGGAGGCCAATGTACTTGGGGAGAGGGAAGGATGGAGCTAAGGTAGGTTTCCTAGCTCTAGTGTAGATAGGAATGGTTTGGTGATAGGTGGGCTATGGCCTTTATATAGGTGAAGGAAGAGGGCATTGTCCAACCAAAACAAGTCTCTCGCATGCGTGAGCGACACATACAGACACAGATCATGCACGGAGAGCACGCTCTAGCTAGCGAGCAGCTGCTGCTATCATGCTGGTACTTGAATCCCATGCACGTGCTTGCCAGGCAGGTTAGGCAAGGAGGGCACAGGCCTATCGCACGCACGTGATACATAGGCGGTTGCTGGTAGTTGAAGCATGCATGAATCTCACGTAGGTGTGGTTTGGGCACACTGTGCGTGCACCTACTAGATTGGCATGGCTAACACTCTCTTGCACACCCGAAGCAGGTAATACTTCACATGCCAAAAGCACGCGAACTGCTGAAAGTAAAGTAAATTAAGACTGTTCATGTTGAAATTTTGCAGAGATGTCCAGAGAAGCATGGATTTTCTTCAAGATCAAGGGCTTGGAGTATTGATGGATAAATTATGCCTAAGCCCTCGTAGCTTGGCAAAACTACATTTTACCGCTCTTAAGATGTTTCTTCTTCTGCATCTCCACTGCAGCCTTCCATTCTTGAAGTCCACCCCCACATTTTATTCTTACACAAATTAAAAATTATTATAATATATACAAATTATTTATAAATGAAATTATGGGCCTAATATGCCTAGATTGATTATAATGCAATATTTACAACCTAAATATGACATGTTTACCTAGGAATTAGCTTTATTTAGACATATTAAGTGTATTAACTATGCAGTTATCAGTACTCCAACTTGGATTTGGATTTGCTAAATGGCACTGATCTTCTTCTAGCCCTACAATGGACCCATAGTGGAAGGCTTACTAGTAAGTTTAAAATTTATAATTGAACCATTAGCTGATACGATTTGGCTTTTTCCTTTTTTGTAACTCTAAAGGATAATCTTGTGTGGAGCAAACCTCCTCCAAAGGAAAAGAATAAGAGAAAAGGTTGGGAAGGGAATTCTCATCAAAAGGAACCAGATCAAGATATTAGAGAAGAGTTTTTTAAGGTTAAAATATCAAGTGTTGAATCTTGGAAATGCTCTTCCTATGTCAGATTAATGCATGATAATTATACATAACATGTTTAAGTTATGGTACTTTCATAGCTTGCATCGCATACTTGCATTATAAATATTGTATATTCGGTATTAGTGCATTTAGATGATCATGCATGCAAATTATATCATTTTATGTATACTGGTTACTAATGGGTAATTTATTTTCTTTACAGGAATTTTTACATCACCCTTGTCCACATTCCATTTCTCATAATTTTTCCATCCTCATTCCTTCTATTCCCAACAATCCTATTTTTTGACTAATACCCCCATTCCTATTCTCTTCCTAATGCACATTCTCCTTCACATTTCCTAAATACACATTAATCCCACTTCCTCTCTATTTCTATTCACGCATCACCCTTCCTTTACTAAAAAAACATTCCCTTCCATGCACTCCTAACATCATTTCTTTCTCCTCTCTACCCTTCTCCCACGTAACTTAATTCCCAACAAGAATCCTAGTTCCTCCTTTCCTTTTTCCTTTGACATATCATGATCGCCATCTTTCCCCTCATTCCAAAATCCCTTAAATCACACACCCTTCACTATATATTTTCATGTACATAAACACAATCGATAAACCATTGTTTATCACTATTCTTATGCACAATTCACACTTGGTTCCTAGGTATTTTGCATTCGCGTTACAATATTAGGCATGCATTAGGCATTTCATCATTGTTAAGATCATTACATGAATAATTAGGTATTTGTGTTGCTTTAGCTGACTTTATGTGTTTTTAGGTTTATCAATGTTTCGAGGTTCCAGATTCATCACCAAAACCCTAATTTACTAGAGGAAAGGTAGAAACCCTAATCAAAAGAAGAAGACAGAAGCTCCCTCAGCTACATTCCCAACTCATTCAATTCCAATGTAGCTCATCTCAGCTCCTAGCAACTCAACTCAACTAAGCTTGGCTACTAGCTCTTAGCTAACTAGTTAAGCTAGTTGTTAAGTTCACTGCAACTCCACCTGAACTCCTTTCCTCTATTTCCAAGCTCCATCTCAACTTAAGATAGCTCAAGCTAACTTCACTTAGTTACTAGCTAGCTCTAGCTAGCTAAGCTAAGCCCACTACCTCTCCTCCTACTCTACTACCTAGCTACCTAACTCCACCCTACCTCCACCAAAAAGTGGCACCACCAGCCACCCTATAACCACCTCTATTTGGCACCAAAACTCACCATAACTACCCACCCTTCACACCTCTTCATTTACCTCCAAAAATCACCTTCTCATCCCTTCCCATTTTGGTGCCACTATGCCCTTAACCACCCTTTAACCACCACTATGGTTGGAACTAAAAATGCCTAACCATACCCGTTCAATTGGCGCCACCTATTTAAATTGCACTAGAGGGGGGGTGAATAGTGAATTTATAAAATATTGTAAGACAAAAATACAATCACAAAAAGAGACACAAGACTTTTATGTGAAAACCTAAAATGGGTGAAAACCACCACCTAAGCCAATCCCTTGACTTAGGATTTTTGATCACAAAGTGATTAGTCCACTAACCACACTACTTAAACAAGAGTAGCGTACCTCAATTACAAATCCCACCTCTGATCCCTAAACGGAGGTTTCTCCCTTCACAATGAAGAGACGGGGACCCGACAGGCCGGATACCCAAACTACAAAAATAAGAATGAAACAATACCTATAGAATACCCCAAAATATTAATGACTTCCTTATCTATTAAGAATAAAAAGAACTCCCCAAGAATTTGCAGAATGAGGTGCACCGGGAGTGTGGGTTTGCCCTTTAATCAGAGTGTTGGCACAACACAAGGGCAAAAGGAAGCAAAGAGTAACAAGCAAGTGATTTTCTAAGGAAATTGAATCTCAAGAGGTGTATCTTGCCTAAGAGGGATTGTAGTCTATTTATAGGCAAGTTTTGAACTTTCAAGAATGCTTGAGAGAGGTCTCCTTGCCGTTGGATGCAAGTCCCAAGAGATTGGGACGAAATCCAACATAAATCAAAGCAATCATGAATCTGACAGCAATATCAGACGTCTGATTTTAGGTTCAGACATCTTGTAAGACTTCTGATTACAATTATGGACGTTTGATACTATTAGCCAGGCTTACTATTTTCATTGGATCGAAATAGGGACGTATGATATATTCATATAAGATGTCTAATTATAAGTGGATCCATTCCTATTTTGATCAGATCCAAACAGGCTTCTAGATTTTAAGGAAGAGATGTTAGTATGGACATTTGTAGGATTTCCTAGACATCTGGAAACATAAAAAGGACTTGCCTTGGAAATCTAAGAGTAGATCTTTGGTTACTAATAAGATTTGCATAGAAATAAATGAGCAACGGTCCATTGATAAACGTCTGGAGACATGTCTAAACGTCTAAAAATGTATTTGCCCATTATTAACAGAAAGAAAATGGGTACTTGAGTCTAACAGTTGATTTAAGGGTGTCCAGGCAAACTATTAGACGTATGGATGAGGCTATGCACGTCTGATAGAAGTTTGCTTGGACTAATGCCTAAGAAGTCAGAATGCAAAGGCAATGCTATAGGTAATTAGACATCTGAAACACTGATCAGACATCTTAAAGTTGAAAATTAGATGTCTAACAGTTGTTATGGACGTCTGATTTGTGTCTCAATGTTAGGTTTTTGTTTCTAATTTATCCTAAGTGTAGAGAGCCTAAGTTAGCTATTTATAAGTTATGTTTGGGGGCTCTTTACAACATCTCTAGACTCAAATAAAATAAAGATTACAACCTTTGAAAGTTTACATAAAAGCCTATGACCTATGATAATACTTATGCTAATCTAGTCTTCATGCTTTTAATCCTCCGACTTGGAAAACTCCATGAAACTTGCAATTGTGTTATTACAAAGAAAAATATGATACGCTTATGTTTTATCTCTTTTTCTTTACTTTGTAAAATCTTCAAAATATTACTTATGAGGGGTTGAGCTAACACCTATTTCCTACCGTCTAATTGATGACTTGCGACAATCGTTAAACAATTGCAATAATGCGTTATTGTCAGGTTTTGGTCCCCAGCAATAGCGCCAAAAATATGATCGTCGACTTTCGATTTGCAATAAAAATGGTGTTTAAATGTCATTTAATTGTAGTATAGATGTCACGAATGCAAATCAATATCACGTCAATTTTATTTATTTAATATTTTTATTAGTTTGTTTCCAGGTCATTCACTAGGAGGTAGTTATTGATATACATCATTCTCTAAGTCAAAAAATATTCTTTTATTCCAAAAATGTTGATTTTATTTACAAAATGAATGAATGAATCAAATAATGAATGAATGGGTGTTAAGACCTGTGACATCAAAACACCTTAAGACATCTGGGAGTTGGTCCAGATGTCTGGTCAGATGTCTGGACGCCTTCCTAGACGTCTAGAAATAAATTTTTACGTGTGTATGACCGCGAGGTTGCGCACGTGCTGTGCGCAGACTAAGCCCCAGCCGCCCTCTTCCCTTCCTTCTTCCCTTTGTAGACCTGCAGAAGTTTTTCCCCCATGCCTACAAATACCCCCTCCTCTCCCTCACGCCACCCCACCCCATCCGTCTCCTTCTTTTTCCAGCACGAGAGCAAGAGTGAGAGCGAGTACGGCAGCTGCAGCCGAGTGCAGCGACGGAGAGGAGAAGAGTAGCGAGAGGGAAGAGAAGAGAGCGCGCGAGCCGTGAGAGAGAGAGCTCGCCGGAGCAGCTCGAGGCCGGCCGGCGTGCGCGAGGAGTGCGTGTCGAGGAGGTTTCCCCCGACGCTGCTGCAGCAGAGCAGCAGGCGAGCGGCTGCGCGGCGAGGTCGCGCACAGCGGGAAGAAGACGAAGGAGGTTCTGATTTTGGGATTTTTCCCCAGAATCAGACGTCTGGACCTACATCCAGACGACGTGGACGACGTCTGCAGGGAGCTCCAGATGACTGAGAGGTACGTATTTTCCCCCTATACTTCCTTTTGCGGATACGGCCATGCAGGCCGTTCCACCAAAGCTTTGTTGCGTGCCGTGTTGAGAGAGTTTTGCATGCGCGTGTAGGTTTCGCTTCGGGAAGGCGCGAGACACGCCCTCCCATGCGGTTCAGACGTCTAGACGTATCACCAGACGGTGGAGAGTGTCTCCAAACGTCCGGAGAGATAGTCGGACATCTGGAACTAGGTCCAGATGGTTCAGCATGGTCCCTGGACGTTTGAGGAGCAGTGCAGAGTGAGGTATGATTTTGGGTTCCTTTTAAGACGTATGGAAGATGTTCCAGACGTCTGATTTGAGTCAGAATTGTCATTTTTGACCCGTTTAGGGTCCGTTCGAGGTCTGATTTCCGCGTTTAAGATTCCATTCTTCTCAGAATTAGTTCCTCTACTTGTTTAAAATACTTGTATCCTATTCTAAGTGGTTCCTTGTGATTGATCCTTGTGTTAGGACCTCGTTCTGTTGCGACTTTGGGGGTTGCGGGGGCACGTGGACCTGCCGATCACGCCCCCATTACTCCCGATTTTGCGGGTAGAGTGGCTCCCCTTAGTTAATTACAACATTAATGCATCTCTAAATTAAATGATAGATCCTAGGGTATGGCATGAATCCTAGGACCTAAAAACTAGATTGAATGATAGATCCTAGGGTATGGCATGAATCCTAGGACTTGAAAATTAGATTGAATGATAGATCCTAGGGTATGGCATGAATCCTAGGACCAGAGACACTAGATTGAATGATAGATCCTAGGGTATAGCATGAATCCTAAGACTAGAAACACTGGAACGATTATATTGATTGTATGAGTTGTAGTCTGGATGAGTAGATGGAATAATAACAAGTGCCTGTAAATGGATAACAGCTACCTGTAAATTGTGAAGTATTGTTGTTAGCAACTATTGCATGTAAATTCTTGTTGTTTACGATTAAATATGAGCTGCCTGTATATGAATTGGAAATGGAAAGTTTAATGTTGGAAACACGAGCTGCCTGCGAATAAACCTGGAATGTGAATAGTAAAGTTGCATGTTACATGTGTAGGACTTGAGAAATGAAAATTGAATAATGAAACCTAGTACGGCTTGGCCTGAGAAACATGAGCGTGAACCCTACGGGGAATAGGAGTAGAGCTCCTGAAAATAAATGGAATGAAATCTGGAAATGTGAATGGGAAAGTGTGTTGTCTCCTAGGGTACGTGGTATCGAGGGGAGCACATAGTACCTCTTAGTGTAGAGGGGAGCTTGCCGCCCTCGGGTCGAGACTCGGGGTGGGTTTAGTCACCTTGCACCAACTCTTTGGCCCTCGTGTACATAGTACCGGGGAGAGCTACTAATGTAGGGAGAGAGCTAGCCACCCGACGAGGCCCGGGGTTCAGCTAGCCACCTTACACCGACTTGTTAGGTCCACTGGGCAAACTAGGGTAGTCAGGCGAGGGTGCGCGGACTGTGGAGGGGCGAGACCCCTGTTTGGTTACTGTTGAGGGGCTAGACCCCTGTACTGAAAAGGGCTATGCCCTATACTGGTTCCGTGCTGTGCTTGAGCGCACCCGTTAACGGAAACGACTGACCGCGTGCCAGTGTGGGGTAGCTACCAGTGCATCTATCGCGTGTACTGTAGTCACCGTTACGTCTGTCAGTGACCCTGGGGTGGTTGACTGGGTGTAGGATGACCACGGTGTTGATGCTAGAGCACCACGATCATTTATTTTGATGATAACAAAACACGTGTTATTTAACATTTGCAATTTGAGTCCTACATTTCAGGTCAATTGCAAATGTAGACATGCTTAAACGGAGTTCGAGCTCGCATCCAGGACAGATTGGAGGAGCTTGACGGAAAACAGAGGAGGTTCGCGTGGAGCGACAGATTGAAGATAGAAGACAAGAAGAATAGGATAGATTCTTTTTTATCCTTTCTTGTATCACTTGTCTTTATTTTCTTGCTCTTTTTATTTTCCTTAGAATATTATGTTAAAGAGCCTCAAAGTACCCTAACAGTAGTCCTAGGAACACCTGCACAACCCTAGGATACTAAGGTTTTCTGTAGAACACTTAGAAAACCAATATAGGGTTCAAACAGCACTTCCAGACGTCTAATTCTAAAATCATACGTCTGATAAAGTATTTTAAGACGTCTGACTGTTGTTTCAGACGTCAGATAACTGTTAGGCTGGACATAGTTAGTTCTGTCTGATGAAATCAGACGTCCAGACCATAGACCAGACATCTTAGGAGACGTCTGATGGATTTGCCAGACGTCCAATTAGTGGACCGTTGGCTGGCTTAGCAAACACTCAAGAATATGACTGTTAGAGCCTTATCAGACGTCCATAGGATTGTCCAGACGTCTGATAAATGGCCGTTCTGCCTCGGCTGACCCAAAATCTCTTCTCAGAGATTTTCTAGCCGTTGCAACATTTGGAAATCCATTCCCACAGTAAAAGTAGGTTTCCTGACGTCCAGACATAGTGCCAGACGTCCTATATGTCGTCTGATGGACTTGCACAAGAACCCTGTTTAGATCTGATTCAAGTCAGGAAAAGACCCGCTGACGCGGCGATAACTACTTTTTGTTATAGCGTTGTAGTATAGCCAGTTATTGCCATCATTTCAAATATATAATTTTTTTTACTCGAAAAATAAAAGAGTTCCCGAGGTTGAACTCAGGGAGCAGGTCGTATTCTAGGGTACAAATTCTTATTACAAAAATAAAGAGAGAGAGAGATGAGAATTTGGCTTCTTCTTCTTCTCTTCTCTTCTTCCTCTTTGGCTTTTGGTTTCTTTATCTCCTTGTGGTCTTCTTCTTCTGCCTTCTGTTCTTCAGATCTTCTTCTCGTGCTCTCTTCTTCTGCTTTTACTGTCAGGACATCGTCTCTTTTTCTTTCTGTCTTCTTTATCTGCAGCAGTGGGTGATGTTCTTCTTCTTCTTTCAGCTCTTGTTTCTGCTTGTCTCTTTCTTTTTCTTTTCCCTTGCGGTCCTATTCTTCTTCCTCTTTTCTGCCCTCAGAGCGTCGTCTGATTTTCCAATCAGACGACTTAAACCGCCACTGCTTCAGTGCTCCTCCTTCCTTCAGTTTTCGTCGTCCTTCTTCTCTGCCTCGCTCGTCTTCTTCTTCTTCGCCTGTGCTTGCACACTTCAAAGCTCTCTCGTCAGTGGGCAAAAACCTACTCTACCCTCCCCTGCCCCCGCGTTTCTCTCTCACAGAAGCCGCTCTTAGGAAAGCTCTCCCAGAGCTGCCGGGTAGTAGGGTACGGGTCGCGCCCGAGTCCAGGCCCACCGGCGTGCGTGGTGGGCGAGGAGTGCAGGTTAGGCTAAGTCGGGTCGGGCCAGGTCCGCGAGGCGTGCGTGCAGACGAGGCCGGGTAGTCGGGCGGGTGAAGGGGACCTCACCCCGTGAACTGAGGCGAACAGCTTAAGGCACCTTTTGCCTTTAAGCGCCCGTTCGCCTCAGTGGCTTTCCGAGGTGGGACTAAATGTCCCACCCCAATTTGGATGCCTGCGCGGAGGAAGCAGCGGCAGTCGAGGCGAAGCGTGGGGGCTTCGCGCGAGAGCTTCGACTCGACTGCAGCCTGGTACTTCGCGAAGATGCCTCGCACTGCCTGGGAGCGTGACCTGGGCGTGGCGCGCCTGGGGCAGCAGGTGAAGAAGCTGCTTCGCTTTAACAATGGCGGCGGCGAGCGCAGGTACCTGCCCACAGAGAAATGGCCTCTCGGCCCAATCAGAAACGCGGAGGACCTTCGTCGTGGTACGGCGAAGGTGGTCGGGGGGTGTGCAGGCGGCGGGGCGGAGGCTAAGGGCCACCCTAGGTCAAACTGCAGGTTGGGAGATGGGTTTGTTCGGTGGAGTTGCAGAGGGTGATTTGGGGGAAGTGGAAGGGCGGAGGTTGATCAGGGTGAGGAGGCGGAGGTTCTGCGGTGGTCGGCGAGCCGTGTGGGTTGCTGGAGTGATGGGAGTGGGTCGCCGGAGCAGGGGCCGGAGGTGGAGAAGGTGAGGGCGATTGGTCGGATCGGGGCAACAGTAAAGATGTAAAGTGAGGAAAAGGAAGAGGGGAGGAAGAGGAGAAGTTCTGACCTAGCTACGGAGACGAAAGGGGCTGGAGCAAGGCGGCAGTCGTATCGACTGTCGCCGGAGAAGAAGATGCCCGGGGGAAGGGGCGGCGGCGAGGAGAGGGCCGGAGAGGCGCCAGCTGGGTACGGCGTGGCACGGGAAGAGCGAGGGAGGACAACCCTGCAGCTGGTAGTGCGGCAGAGCGACGAGGAGGAAGAGGAGAGGCCGCCGGAGCTGGAGGGCTCCCTGTCGGAGTGGGAAGAGAGGAAGTAGGGGTCTTTCTCCGTCAGGACCGAGCTCCCTCGAACCGTGGTGCGACGGGGGGTACTTATAGGGTAGAATCAGAGAGGAGGGCGGAGGGAGACGACGTGTCTCCCTCGCCGGAGGACGCCGGAGATGGAGACCCATACCGTCCGTGCGTTCGCACGGCCGGTATGGTGGGTTGCAGCGACCAGGGGGGTGTTCCTGCGACGGCTGACGACGCAGGGCACCCCCGGTTTACTTGCCAGACCCTCCCCCTTACCCTGCGCGGCGCCATGCTCCGCGCAAGGTCGCCGGAGCATGGTGCTGGTCAGGTTTTGGCAGGAGGGACCTGAATGCAAAGAATGAATGAGAGTTAGGGGTAGAAATGTGAGGGTTCAAAAGTTGAGGGCCAAAAAGTAAATAATTAAGGACCAAAGTGTAAAGTTGGTCAAGAAGGTTTCCTCCTAGGCTCAAGTTTTTATACATGACTAATTGGGGCCTAAGGATTATGATGGTGAATTTTATTTCCAGATTAAACCTTGTTTGACTGGTCAATTTACGCAAAAATCCAAATTAAGTTATTAATTGGTCCTGGTTCTCAATGTAGGTCAAAAAGGGTTCCGAAGGCCAAATTGAAGGTTCTAAACCCTAGAGATTATTTTTCTATGAATTTTAGAGGGTTTATTATATTTTTACTTTGCCTCGAACCTCGTGTTTTTAAGTGGGTTTGTTTTTAGGGTTACAGGATGTCATTTAATTGCTTGGAGTTGCTGTAGCCCTTATTGAATCATCTCATCCCACTTTTCCTCTGATTAGGTTTCTTTGACCTATGTTTGGACCCTGAGTTACCCTGTTTTCAGATTGGATTGGTGAAATTGCATTTTTACCCCTTAGTTTCTATTTTCTTTACGAACTCAGAATCTCTCTGAGTTAAGCCTTTCCTTGGGTTATGTAGGAGCTTTTATCCTTTGTATTAGGTCAAAATGAGCTAGTTATGGCTCATGATGAGGTTCTCATCATACCCCCATGCCTAGCTTTTGCTAGTCCCTTAGCAAAAACTTAAGGTTTCAACCCTTGTTCTAGACCATGAAGTTCTTAATAGCTTCAGATAAGTGCTTTTTCATTTGAGCTTAGATTAGGTTAGAATGCTGACCATAGGCCTAAAAGGTACTCTAGTACCAATCAAGATCCAAATTTGTCTAGCCTTGGCCTCAGTCCTTAGCAAAGGTTTTTAAGGCCCACAAGAACTAACCTAAGGTTTATTGGACTTTGTGGTTAAAGCACCCGTGCTTGAAATGATTTTAGCCCTGGCTCAGTTCGCAGTGTGTTTTGTAAGAGAGAGAGATAGAAAATTTATCTGCTTGGAGAGTTCTCTCTCTTTTTCTTTTTAATTCTAGCTTAGGATTGGCTTTTCAACACGGTCTGTATCAGATTCATTGCTCCCACCATCAATCCTCAAGGGTTCCTGGCGATCGATGCTTTGAGATAGCACCCCCCATGGCAACCCCCGGAACCCTGGCTATTGAGATTTCGAGATAATCCCATCCATGGTGTTCCGTGGCTGAATCCAGACCCTGGCAATTGACACTTCGAGATAATGCCATCCATGGAATCTGAATCAGCAGAGTGCTTACATGCCCCCAGTAGGATATGTAAATATCCTAAGAGACAAGCACCGAGGAGATGATATTTTGTTACGCATCTTCGAGGGGATTTCCCGCCTCTCCGCGCTGGGAACTCATCCAAATCAACTTGTGTTGGTCGGCTGCTCCTACTCTAGGTGTACTTTTCAGAATTTTGCAACGCTTCTGCGTGATTTTGATTTTTACGCTTACTGAACCAGGCTGTGTGTGAGGTTAGGGTGCTTAGGTTACTAAGTCCCGTAAACCAAAAATTAGTTAACGAGGCTAAATACTCCCTAAGCCTTGGACCTAGTACTTAAGCTTTTCATTTTCCTCAACCTCTTGAGGATTGTCTGGATCTTAATGGGTACTAAGAGTCTATTCAAGAATGCCTAAGGTTTGCGTTCTTACTAATCTCATTATGCACTTTTCAGTTATTTTCTTAAATGAGGTCTAGAACTTAGGTTAATTCCTTAGTTCCTTACTAATGACTATCACCTTTTCTCATAATTTTGTGATCCTTTTTCATTTTGTTTCTTTTCTCCTTCTCCTTCACAAAATTTCCTTCTCCTCTTTTCCTCTTATTCTTTTTTGAAAATTTTTAATTTTTATGGTGTTTTTGGCATATGTGAATTTTTTGTTTGAAACCTTTTCTTACAAGTTTTGCACTTTCATACCCCCCCCATGCCTAAGATTTGCAATGTCCTCATTGTAACTTAGGGGGTTTTTATTTAACTTAGTTCATTCCTTAAGACAGAAATTTGGATGAGTGAATGGGTCGGGTTGAATTTTGCGGACGATTTCTAATCCCAGATGCAAGCATCTGAGGTGGGGTCGGCTGTCTACAAGGGTGAACCTTAAGTGCAAAAAGGTGTCAGAAAAAGTTTTGGATTTTTTGGAAAATGACGGGTTGCCTCCCGTTGAGCGCTAAATTTGATGCCTTCAGCCAGGCAAGAAATGCGATGGAGAGGGGATGGTGAAATCAGCAGAGTTTTGTAAGATAAGCACCTTGATTAAGAGCCTGGTTGGTCCAACCAGGTGCTTGTTCAGATTAACAGGCTGATGATGCAGCCCAAACCGAATCAATCTGGTGGGTTGATAGATGTGGATAAAAAGGTGTGGAACCCACCATATACTATGAAGCTCAGATGGATGTGGAAGTGAAAACGCAGGGTTTGGCTGAGTCGAATCAGCCTGGTCAGAGTAGGGACCCGTAGAATAATCAGTGATTGATGCAGGAACCCTACAGGGGTGATCAGAAAATGATAGAGCATGGTATGTAGTCTGATCAATGTTCGAAACCCGATGTGGAAATGCAATCGGCTCGGTGAGAGGTGAATCTGAATAGAAATTGAGTCCGGTTGCGGGTCGGGGTTCGGAAGAGGTTTTGATTAGTTCTGTGTGTGCAGACGAGGTGGCAACTGTGTATAAGGGCTCTTCTAGAAAGGAATGACAGGTGGTTTCCTGTAGAGAGTCCTCTAGGTAACTATCAAATGCCTGAAGAGTGTCTGTAGGATGAAAGAAATCTAATTTGAGCAAAGATTTGAATTCTGGGTTGCAATCACTCTTGGCATTTTCTATTTTTGGTTCCTGAGGATCGAAAAGGAATGATTCTGTGTTATCAGTGATCTCGGGAATCAGGACCTCAGAATCGGAGTCAGAGTCATGTGAACTGAGGTTGTAGATGGGCCTGGCATGTTCAGGAAGGAAAGTCTCTCCGCAATTATAGTCAGATCTGAAATTGTCGGAGAGTTGGCGAAAATGAGATTCATGATCATGAATTCCACCACAGCAAAAATCATCAGATGTGGAATCAGCAGCCTGACTGGGTTCTAGCCTATATGTCAATTTTGGGCTCAAAGAGGTGTTTTGTTCAAGCTCGAAGCTGGTAGGATAGACCCCATTAAAACCTTGCTCATCCAACTCCTCAGTTTCTGTATCATAAATTGGCATGTTTTCTGAAAAATCGATCAGATTTCCTGAGGATGTTAGAGAGGGATATTCATCAAATAGAGGCCCGGAATCATATTCTGTAAAAATTTGATTTTTCTCATAAGGGGCCTCATAATCTTCCCAATAAGTTTCAGATCTAGGTTCTAGGCTTAGGATGTGGGTAGAATTATTAGAACCTAAGTCCGAATAACCTTCGAGGGCCACCTTATCAAAATAAGGGCCGGAATTTATACCCTCAGAAGGTTCAGTTCTGATCTCATTATTGCAGGAGTTTTGAAATTCTAGGCTTGGCAATTTATGGTCTAAGTTTGGCTCATCATTTTGTTCTCCTGCAATATCCCAACCTAATTCAACATTGTCTTCTATCTGGGTTGGGATTCCACAACCACTTTGCGCCTCAGTCCCGAGATCTGGGAAACTGGATTGTTCCTTAATACTGTTCCAAGATGGTTCATCCTCTGTTTCTGGTATATACGGGTATTTTTGGTTGATAATTTGTTCTACTGATCTCATCATTTCTACCCGTTTTGTAAGGGCATCTTGGTGTTGTTCCCAAAGTACAGGATTTGTCAAGCATTGAAGGTATTCAGATTGGTGTAATTTTTCTATCTCAATGTATCCTGTCATGAGCATATCTCGGGTTGATCCTTTTGTAACTTCTGTCAAAAGAATTTGGGCACAGTTTATGATGAAAGCTGTGGTTGTTGGGACATCAACCTGAATGTTTTCTATTGGTGTTGAGGGTTTATATTTGATTTCATAGAATTCAAGGGCATCCTCAATCATCTTATCTTTCATGGATCTCAGATATTCAGGTTTTTTACATGGTAGTCTTGCTAGGTAATTAGGTTGCATCTTCGAATCAGGTGGTGGAATCAAGATAGAATCAGAAGTTTGAATTAATGGAAGAAGGGGACTTTGTTCAGAATCAGAGGAAAGAGGGGCTATGTGAATGATTTCTGCAAAAACAAGGGAGCCGAGGCTTAGCTTCGGGGAGAGTGAATTTCTATAGGAGGTTTCAAGGACCTCCTGCAAAATACTGAAGGGCTGGATGAGATAAGCAGGTGCTGGACCCAATCAAGACACCCAAAAATGTTGGGTGACTATAGAGGTTTGGGGCAGATGGACCCCTTGATCAGAAAGATCGTCCACCTGAGAATTACTTGGGCAGCCAGAGAGGGAGAGTCCCACGAAGACCCCTACACGGTAGAGCGTCCCCACGGGTTACAGGGTTTCCCCCACCTGACCTCTCTTGTCACTGCGGTTCTAGGTAGACCAGAATGGGGATCTTGACCTCTTAAGTCTACCAATTTTAGGTTAAGATTAGGGTGCTTAAAGTTACACTTGAACTTTAGTTCTTTGAGTGCAAAGAGTGACCGAATTTAAAGTTGGTTGACCCAAGGGGGCAACTTTACCTCTTGTTTCCTTTGAGAGTTTTTGGGTTTTGTCTTTTAGGGTTCAAGTGTTTAGAGAGACAATTGTTTTGGGTTTTTCTTTGAATAGGTATTTTCAGACAAGGGCTTGGGCACACTTCATTTGGTTTTCTCAATTCTTGCTTAAGGAGTGTGTCTCTAAATCCCTAGTGTTGGATCCTAGGTTGGCTCTACTTGGTCCAGTTAGCTCTTGTTGGGTAATTAGGGCTCAAGCAAGAATGTGTTAGCCCTTAAATACCCTTAATAGTGTGCAGTAATAATGGGTTGAAAACATGCAACTTTTGATGGTTTACTGAGTATAGAAGACAGGTTAGACCTATATTGCTTGTTCTTTTCTTTTCTTCCTCTTTAGAGTTTAGGGATTGAGAGGATAGAATTTTACCTGTCCTTGGAGTGGTTGTCGTGCGGTTGCTTGTCTTCTCGATTTTCTTGTATTTTCCTGCACAACAAAGGAGAGATTGTTAGCAATGTAAAAATAGGAATTTGATTATCTCTAGAATAGCCATTGCTCCCCGGCAACGGCGCCAAGAAATGACGCGGCGATAACTAGGTTTTGTTATAGCGTTGTAGTATAGCCAGTTATTGCCATCATTTCAAATATATAATTTTTTTTACTCGGAAAATAAAAGAGTTCCCGAGGTCGAACTCGGGGAGCAGGTCGTATTCTAGGGGTACAAATTCTTATTACAAAAATAAAGAGAGAGAGAGAGAGAGATGAGAATTTGGCTTCTTCTTCTTCTCTTCTCTTCTTCCTCTTTGGCTTTTGGTTTCTTTATCTCCTTGTGGTCTTCTTCTTCTGCCTTCTGTTCTTCAGATCTTCTTCTCATGCTCTCTTCTTCTGCTTTTGCTGTCAGGACATCATCTCTTTTTCTTTCTGTCTTCTTTATCTGCAGCAGTGGGTGATGTTCTTCTTCTTCTTTCAGCTCTTGTTTCTGCTTGTCTCTTTCTTTTTCTTTTCCCTTGCGGTCCTGTTCTTCTTCCTCTTTTCTGCCTTCAGAGCGTCGTCTGATTTTCCAATCAGACGACTTAAATCGTCGCTGCTTCAGTGCTCCTCCTTCCTTTAGTTTTCGTCGTCCTTCTTCTCTGCCTCGCTCGTCTTCTTCTTCTTCGCCTGTGCCTGCACACTTCAAAGCTCTCTCGACAGCGGGCAAAAACCTACTCTACCCTCCCCTGTCCCCGCGTTTCTCTCTCACAGAAGTCGCTCTTAGGAAAGCTCTCCCAGAGCTGCCGGGTAGTCGGGTATGGGTCGCGCCTAGGTCCAGGCCCACCGGCGTGCGTGGTGGGCGAGGAGTGCAGGTCAGGCTAAGTCGAGTCGGGCCAGGTCCGCGAGGCGTGCGTGCGGACGAGGCCGGGTAGTCGGGCGGGTGAAGGGGACCTCACCCCGTGAATTGAGGCGAACAGCTTAAGGCACTTTTTGCCTTTAAGCGCCCATTCGCCTCAGTGGCTTTCCGAGGTGGGACTAAATGTCCCACCCCAATTTGGATGCCTGCGCGGAGGAAGCAGCGGCAGTCGAGGCGAAGCGCGGGGGCTTCGCGCGAGAGCTTCGACTCGACTGCAGCCTGGTACTTCGCGAAGACGCCTCGCACTGCCTGGGAGCGTGACCTGGGCGTGGCGCGCCTGGGGCAGCAGGTGAAGAAGCTGCTTCGCTTTAACAATGGCGGCGGCGAGCGCAGGTACCTGCCCACAGAGAAACGGCCTCTCGGCCCAATCAAAAACGCGGAGGACCTTCGTCGTGGTACGGCGAAGGTGGTCGGGGGGTGTGCAGGCGGCGGGGCGGAGCCTAAGGGCCACCCTAGGTCAAACTGCAGGTTGGGAGATGGGTTTGTTCGGTGGAGTTGCAGAGGGTGATTTGGGGGAAGTGGAAGGGCGGAGGTTGATCAGGGTGAGAAGGCGGAGGTTCTGCGGTGGTCGGCGAGCCGTGTGGGTTGCTAGAGTGATGGGAGCGGGTCGCCGGAGTAGGGGCCGGAGGTGGAGAAGGTGAGGGCGATTGGTCGGATCAGGGCAACAGTAAAGATGTAAAGTGAGGAAAAGGAAGAGGGGAGGAAGAGGAGAAGTTCTGACCTAGCTACGGAGACGAAAGGGGCTGGAGCAAGGCGGCAGTCGTTTCGACTGTTGCCGGAGAAGAAGATGCCCGGGGGAAGGGGCGGCGGCGAGGAGAGGGCCGGAGAGGCGCCAGCTGGGTATGGCGTGGCGCGGGAAGAGCGAGGGAGGACAACCCTGCAGCTGGTAGTGCGGCAGAGCGACGAGGAGGAAGAGGAGAGGCCGCCGGAGCTGGAGGGCTCCCTGTCAGAGTGGGAAGAGAGGAAGTGGGGGTCTTTCTCCGTCAGGACCGAGCTCCCTCGAACAGTGGAGCGACGGGGGGTACTTATAGGGTAGAATCAGAGAGGAGGGCGGAGGGAGACGACGTGTCTCCCTCGCCGGAGGACGCCGGAGATGGAGACCCATACCGTCCGTGCGTTCGCACGGCCGGTATGGTGGGTTGCAGCGACCAGGGGGGTGTTCCTGCGACGGCTGACGACGCAGGGCACCCCCGGTTTACTTGCCAGACCCTCCCCCTTACCCTGCGCGGCGCCATGCTCCGCGCAAGGTCGCCGGAGCATGGTGCTGGTCAGGTTTTGGCAGGAGGGACCTGAATGCAAAGAACGAAGGAGAGTTAGGGGCAGAAATGTGAGGGTTCAAAAGTTAAGGGCCAAAACGTAAATAATTGAGGACCAAAGTGTAAAGTTGGTCAAGAAGGTTTCCTCCTAGGCTCAAGTTTTTATACATGACTAATTGGGGCCTAAGGATTATGATGGTGAATTTTATTTCCAGATTAAACCTTGTTTGACCGGTCAATTTACGCAAAAACCCAAATTAAGTTATTAATTGGGCCTGGTTCTCAATGTAGGTCAAAAAGGGTTCCGAAGGCCAAATTGAAGGTTCTAACCCTAGAGATTATTTTTCTATGAATTTTAGAGGGTTTATTCTATTTTTACTTTGCCTCGAACCTCGTGTTTTTAAGTGGATTTATTTTTAGGGTTACAGGATGTCATTTAATTGCTTGGAGTTGCTGTAGCCCTTATTGAATCATCTCATCCCACTTTTCCTCTTACTAGGTTTCTTTGACCTATGTTTGGATCCTGAGTTACCCTGTTTTCAGATTGGATTGGTGAAATTACATTTTTACCCCTTAATTTCTATTTTCTTTACGAACTCAGAATCTCTCTGAGTTAAGCCTTTCCTTGGGTTATGCAGGAGCTTTTATCCTTTGTATTAGGTCAAAATGAGCTAGTTATGGCTCATGATGAGGTTCTCATCACCCGCCCAAAATCAGACGTCTGACCTTGATATCAGACGTCTTAAAGTGGCCTTCCAGACGTCTGATGCCAGAGTTAGACGTCTGATTACCCTGTCAAGCGCAATCATTGTCCTGATTTTGGCCTGATTCTCTTGGGCTTTCACCCAAAGGCTATGGAAGCTTTTCTAAGCCTTCCAAAGCCTTCCTAAGGCCTCTATAAATAGAGGGGAGCCTTTGACACACCAACACACACTTAGAGACACCAAGACACTTGGATACACTAAGACACACCTAGAGACACCCAAGCAACATAGTTCCACTCTCTTGTGTCCTAGCTAACTCTTGCTCTCCAAGCTCAAGCTCCATTCTCTTGAGAGCATCAAGCTTCGCACACCCGCTCTCCCGCCGTAGTTCACGAGAGCGAAGTTGCGCCATCGCGTGGCTCACGCACCGCGTCATCAACTCGACGCACTCCTTGCAAAGGGGAGTTTCCTATTTCCTATAGAAGCTAGGTTTAAATTCCTTTGTTGGCTCTATAGGATTACTTGTTTTATTTTATCTTTGTCTTTTGGTTGGGTATTCGCTTTGCGAATTCCCGTCTCCTTCGTGGGACAAAATCCTTCTCATGGAGAGAAGGGGTTGAGGAACGCTACCCTCGTACTTGTAGCGTGGTTGTATTGAGGTTGAATCACCCTCGTTTTAAGTGATTCGGTTTAGTGGATTTTGATCAACTTGGTTGATCGGAAAATCCTAACTCGAGAGGGTTAGGTGGTGGTTTTCACCTGGTTTGGGTTTCCACCTAAAAACAATTGTGTACTTTGTGTGATTGCTTATTTGTGAGATTATTTATATTTTATTTCCGCATTTATTACGTCACCTCCTCCGAGTAGGGAACTTTCAATTGGTATCAGAGCAAGTCTCGCAAAATCGGCGTTACAAACCGGCGAGGATCTAGATATGGAGGGAAAAGCATTCGTGTGCATCGAAGGACACGATACCTCACGACCACCATACTTTGTCGGTATAGATTTCGTTTATTGAAAAAATCGTATGACTATGTGGTTGCAGGCCTACGACTTCCGGGTGTGGGAAAAATGCGAATCCGCATTTTTGATTCCCAAGAAACGCGCAAAAGGTTACTCAGAAGATCAGGTTCGGAATCTCAACCTCAACGCAAAGGCAATGAATGCCTTGTATTGCGCGTTGAGTCCGAAAGAGTTCGAGAAAATCCAAGAGTGCGCTACCACCCACGAGATATGGAGGAAGTTAGAAGACACTCATGAAGAGATGAGCTCGGAGGAAGAAGAAGAAGAAAAAGAAGAAGAAACCGCTTGCTTTGGTTTCATGGCCAGAGGAACCAATAGCGACAGTGAAAGCAGAAGCGACTCCGACGGCGAGGTAAATCTCGATCTACAAGAAGCTTTTAATGAACTTTTTGAAGTTAGTAAATCACTAAAAAGAGAAAATAATAGCATTAAAAAGAATCTTAGTTTTCTTAGAAATGAAAATGATAGGTTAGAAAAACAACTCAAGGACATACAAACTAGTCCTAAGGATAATAACCTGTTATTAGAAAATCATAACCTCATCAATGAAAATAATAAATTGATTGAGGAAAATGTTAGTCTAAAAATAGAAATTTCTGATTTAAAGACTAAGATGAGTATTATAGAAAAAGAAATTGCATGTCTTAGGGAAAACTCTAACAAATTAATCAACAAAGTAGATGATTTATATAGCCCTAAGATTGAGAAAGGATCTCCATCAAGGAGACCCACTAACAGATCCGGATCCAAGCTCACTTGGATACCAAAGAAAAATTTGGAATCTTGCTTTGTAGGTTTCAGGGATAACTACAACACGAAGGACTGGACCTACAAGCTCAAGGCTGGTCAACTCAAGTTGGGAAAACCAAGGAGTAGACCAAGGAGAAGAACAAGAAGACCAACGAGACGGCGAACAAGCAACGGACCCGCCGCACGTCAACCACCAGATTGGAGACCGACGCCAATGCCCGGGCCTCCAAGCTACGGATGGGAGCCCCATCCGATGTGGCCACCACCACCATTCGGGCCATTTTATTGGCCATGGTAGGTGAGGTAAAAATTGTTGACCCTATCTTTGTTTATCAATAGCATTTAGATAGGGGGAGTTAAAATTTATGAGCTAATTGTCAATTTTTAAGGGGGAGATATAAGGTAGCTAAATTTCCTTTAGAAATGGGGAGAAAAATAATAGCTATCTTGTTGTTATAAAAAAAGGGGGAGATATAAGGTAGCTAAATTTCCTTTAGAAAGGGGGAGAAAAATAATAGCTATCTTGTTGAAAAAAAAAAAGGAGAGGACATTACCTTTGTCAAAAGAAACTCATAGAAGAGCATGTTTTAAGGGGGAGTTATAGGAAATGTAAAACCAATTAAACCTTTTTGATAATGTCAAAAAGGGGGAGGTTTTTTCTACATTATTATTTATGGTTTTGTCATCATCAAAAAGGGGGAGATTGTTGGTGCTAGAGCACCACGATCATTTATTTTGATGATAACAAAACACATGTTATTTAACATTTGTAATTTGAGTCCTAGATTTCAGGTCAGTTGCAAATGTAGACGTGCTTAAACGGAATTCGAGCTCGCATCCAGGACGGATTGGAGGAGCTTGACGGAAAACAGAGGAGGTTCGCGTGGAGCGACAGATTGAAGATAGGAGACAAGAAGAATAGGGTAGATTCTTTTTAATCCTTTCTTGTATCTCTTGGATTTATTTTCTTGCTCTTTTTATTTTTCTTAGAATATTATGTTAAAGAGCCTCAAAGTACCCTAACAGTAGTCCTAGGAACACCTGCACAACCCTAGGATACTAAGGTTTTCTGTAGAACACTTAGAAAACTAATATAGGATTCAAACAGCACTTCCAGACGTCTAATTCTAAAATCAGACGTCTGATAAAGTATTTTAAGACGTCTGAATGTTGTTTCAGACGTCTGATAACTGTTAGCCTGGACATAGTTAGTTCTGTCTGATGAAATCAGACGTCCAGACCTTAGACCAGACGTCTTAGGAGACGTCTGATGGATTTGCCATACGTCCAATTAGTGGACCGTTGGCTGGCTTAGCAGACACTCAAGAATATGACCGTTAGAGCTTTATCAGACGTCCATAGGACTGTCTAGACGTTTGATAAATGACCGTTCTGCCTAGGCTGACCCAAAATCTCTTCTCAGAGATGTTCTAGCCGTTGCAACGTTTGGAAATCCATTCCCACGGTAAAAGTAGGTTTCCAGACGTCCAGACATAGTGCCAGACGTCCTATATGTCATCTGATGGACTTGCACAAGAACCCTGTTTAGATCTGATTCAAGTCAGGAAGAGACCCGCCCAAAATCAGACGTCTGACCTTGAAATCAGACGTCTTAAGGTGGCCTTCCAGACGTCTGATGCCAGAGTTAGACGTCTGATTATCCTGTCAAGCGCAATCATTGTCCTGATTTCGCCCTGATTCTCTTGGGCTTTGCACCCAAAGGCTATGGAAGCTTTTCTAAGCCTTCCAAAGCCTTCCTAAGGCATCTATAAATAGAGGGGAGCCTTTGACACACCAACACACACTTAGAGACACCAAGACACTTGGATACACTAAGACACACCTAGAGACACCCAAGCAACATAGTTCCACTCTCTTGTGTCCTAGCTAGCTCTTGCTCTCCAAGCTCAAGATCCATTCTCTTGAGAGCATCAAGCTTCGCGCACCCGCTCTCCCGCCGTAGTTCACGAGAGCGAAGTTGCGCCGTCGCGTGGCTCACGCACCGCGTCATCAACTCGACGCACTCCTTGCAAAGGAGAGTTTCCTATTTCCTATAGAAGCTAGGTTTAAATTCCTTTGTTGGCTATATAGGATTATTTGTTTTATTTTATCTTTGTCTTTTGGTTGGGTATTCGCTTTGCGAATTCCCGTCTCCTTCGTGGGACAAAATCCTTCTCGTGGAGAGAAGGGGTTGAGGAACGCTACCCTCGTACTTGTAGCGTGGTTGTATTGAGGTTGAATCACCCTCGTTTTAAGTGATTCGGTTTAGTGGATTTTGATCAACTTGGTTGATCGGAAAATCCTAACTCGAGAGCGTTAGGTGGTGGTTTTCACCCTGTTTGGGTTTCCACCTAAAAACAATTGTGTACTTTGTGTGATTGATTATTTGTGAGATTATTTATATTTTATTTCCGTATTTATTACGTCACCCCCTCCGAGTAGGGAGCTTTCAATTGGTATCAGAGCAGGTCTCGCAAAATCGACGTTACAAACCGGCGAGGATCTAGATATGGAGGGAAAAGCATTCGTGTGCACCGAAGGACACGATACCTCGCGACCACCATACTTTGCAGGTATAGATTTCGTTTATTGGAAAAATCGTATGACTATGTGGTTGCTGGCCTATGACTTCCGGGTGTGGGAAAAATGCAAATCCGCATTTTTGATTCCCAAGAAACCCGCAAAAGGTTACTCAGAAGATCAGGTTCGGAATCTCAACCTCAACGCAAAGGCAATGAATGCCTTGTATTGCGCGTTGAGTCCGAAAGAGTTCGAGAAAATCCAAGAGTGCACTACCGCCCACAAGATATGGAGGAAGTTAGAAGACACATGAAGAGATGAGCTCGGAGGAAGAAGAAGAAGAAAAAGAAGAAGAAACCGCTTGCTTTGGTTTCATGGCCAGAGGAACCAATAGCGACAGTGAAAGCGGAAGCGACTCCGACGACGAGGTAAATCTCGATCTACAAGAAGCTTTTAATGAACTTTTTGAAGTTAGTAAATCACTAAAAAGAGAAAATAATAGCATTAAAAAGAATCTTAGTTTTCTTAGAAATGAAAATGATAGGTTAGAAAAATAACTCAAGGACATAGAAACTAGTTCTAAGGATAATAACCTGTTATTAGAAAATCATAACCTCATCAATGAAAATAATAAATTGATTGAGGAAAATGTTAGTCTAAAAATAGAAATTTCTGATTTAAAGACTAAGATGAGTATTATAGAAAAAGAAATTGCATGTCTTAGGGAAAACTCTAACAAATTAATCAACAAAGTAGATGATTTATATAGCCCTAAGATTGAGAAAGGATCTCCATCAGGGAGACCCGCTAACAGATCCGGATCCAAGCTCACTTGGATACCGAAGAAAAATTTGGAATCTTGCTTTGTAGGTTTCAGGGATAACTACAACACGAAGGACTGGACCTACAAGCTCAAGGCTGGTCAACTCAAGTTGGGAGAACCAAGGAGTAGACCAAGGAGAAGAACAAGAAGACAGACGAGACGGTGAACAAGCAACGGACCCGACGCATGTCGACCACCAGATTGGAGACCGGCGCCAATGCCCGGGCCTCCAAGCTACGGATGGGAGCCCTATCCGATGTGGCCACCACCACCATTCGGGCCATTTTATTGGCCATGGTAGGTGAGGTAAAAATTGTTGACCCTATCTTTGTTTATCAATAACATTTAGATAGGGGGAGTTAAAATTTATGAGCTAATTGTCAATTTTTAAGGGGGAGATATAAGGTAGCTAAATTTCCTTTAGAAAGGGGGAGAAAAATAATAGCTATCTTGTTGTTATAAAAAAAGGGGGAGATATAAGGTAGCTAAATTTCCTTTAGAAAGGGGGAGAAAAATAATAGCTATCTTGTTGAAAAAAAAAAGGGGAGGACATTACCTTTGTCAAAAGAAACTCATAGAAGAGCATGTTTTAAGGGGGAGTTATAGGAAATGTAAAACCAATTAAACCTTTTTGATAATGTCAAAAAGGGGGAGGTTTTTTCTGCATTATTATTTATGGTTTTGTCATCATCAAAAAGGGGGAGATTGTTGGTGCTAGAGTACCACGATCATTTATTTTGATGATAACAAAACACGTGTTATTTAACATTTGCAATTTGAGTCCTAGATTTCAGGTCAATTGCAAATGTAGACGTGCTTAAACGGAGTTCGAGCTCGCATCCAGGACGGATAGGAGGAGCTTGACGGAAAACAGAGGAGGTTCGCGTGGAGCGACAGATTGAAGATAGAAGACAAGAATAGGATAGATTCTTTTTAATCCTTTCTTGTATCTCTTGTCTTTATTTTCTTGCTCTTTTTATTTTTCTTAGAATATTATGTTAAAGAGCCTCAAAGTACCCTAACAGTAGTCCTACGAACACCTGCACAACCCTAGGATACTAAGGTTTTCTGTAGAACACTTAGAAAACCAATATAGGGTTCAAACAGTACTTCCAGACGTCTAATTCTGAAATCAGACGTCTGATAAAGTATTTTAAGACTTCTGAATGTTGTTTCAGACGTCTGATAACTGTTAGGCTGGACATAGTTAGTTCTGTCTGATGAAATCAGACGTCCAGACCTTAGACCAGATGTCTTAGGAGACGTCTGATGGATTTGCCAGACGTCCAATTAGTGGACCGTTGGCTAGCTTAGCAAACACTCGAGAATATGACCGTTAGAGCTTTATCAGACGTCCATAGGACTGTCCAGACGTCTGATAAATGACCGTTCTGCCTCGGCTGACCCAAAATCTCTTCTCAGAGATTTTCTAGCCGTTACAACGTTTGGCAATCCATTCCCACAGTAAAAGTAGGTTTCCAGACGTCCAGACATAGTGCCAGACGTCCTATATGTCGTTTGATGGACTTGCACAAGAACCCTGTTTAGATCTGATTGAAGTCAGGAAGAGACCCGCCCAAAATCAGACGTCTGACCTTGAAATCAGACGTCTTAAAGTGGCCTTCTAGATGTCTGATGCCAGAGTTAGACGTCTGATTACCCTGTCAGGCGCAATCATTGTCCTGATTTTGGCCTGATTCTCTGGGGCTTTGCACCCAACGGCTATGGAAGCTTTTCTAAGCCTTCCAAAGCCTTCCTAAGGCCTCTATAAATAGAGGGGAGCCTTTGACACACCAACACACACTTAGAGACACCAAGACACTTGGATACACTAAGACACACCTAGAGACACCCAAGTAACATAGTTCCACTCTCTTGTGTCCTAGCTAGCTCTTGCTCTCCAAGCTCAAGCTCCATTCTCTTGAGAGCATCAAGCTTCGCACACCCGCTCTCCCGCCGTAGTTCACGAGAGCGAAGTTGTGCCATTGCGTGGCTCACGCACCGCGTCATCAACTCAACGCACTCCTTGCAAAGGGGAGTTTCCTATTTCCTATAGAAGCTAGGTTTAAATTCCTTTGTTGGCTCTATAGGATTACTTGTTTTATTTTATCTTTGTCTTTTGGTTGGGTATTCGCTTTGCGAATTCCCGTCTCCTTCGTGGGACAAAATCCTTCTCGTGGAGAGAAGGGGTTGAGGAACGCTACCCTCGTACTTGTAGCGTGGTTGTATTGAGGTTGAATCACCCTCGTTTTAAGTGATTCGGTTTAGTGGATTTTGATCAACTTGGTTGATCGGAAAATCCTAACTCGAGAGGGTTAGGTGGTGGTTTTCACCTGGTTTGGGTTTCCACCTAAAAACAATTGTGTACTTTGTGTGATTGCTTATTTGTGAGATTATTTATATTTTATTTCCGCATTTATTACGTCACCTCCTCCGAGTAGGGAACTTTCAATTGGTATCAGAGCAAGTCTCGCAAAATCGGCGTTACAAACCGGCGAGGATCTAGATATGGAGGGAAAAGCATTCGTGTGCATCGAAGGACACGATACCTCGCGACCACCATACTTTGCCGGTATAGATTTCGTTTATTGAAAAAATCGTATGACTATGTGGTTGCAGGCCTACAACTTCCGGGTGTGGGAAAAATGCGAATCCGCATTTTTGATTCCCAAGAAACGCGCAAAAGGTTACTCAGAAGATCAGGTTCGGAATCTCAACCTCAACGCAAAGGCAATGAATGCCTTGTATTGCGCGTTGAGTCCGAAAGAGTTCGAGAAAATCCAAGAGTGCACTACCGCCCACGAGATATGGAGGAAGTTAGAAGACACTCATGAAGAGATGAGCTCGGAGGAAGAAGAAGAAGAAAAAGAAGAAGAAACTGCTTGCTTTGGTTTCATGGCCAGAGGAACCAATAGCGACAGTGAAAGCGGAAGCGACTCCGACGACGAGGTAAATCTCGATCTACAAGAAGCTTTTAATGAACTTTTTGAAGTTAGTAAATCACTAAAAAGAGAAAATAATAGCATTAAAATCAGACGTCTGATAAAGTATTTTAAGACGTCTGAATGTTGTTTCAGACGTCTGATAACTGTTAGCCTGGACATAGTTAGTTCTGTCTGATGAAATCAGACGTCCAGACCTTAGACCAGACGTCTTAGGAGACGTCTGATGGATTTGCCATACGTCCAATTAGTGGACCGTTGGCTGGCTTAGCAGACACTCAAGAATATGACCGTTAGAGCTTTATCAGACGTCCATAGGACTGTCTAGACGTTTGATAAATGACCGTTCTGCCTAGGCTGACCCAAAATCTCTTCTCAGAGATGTTCTAGCCGTTGCAACGTTTGGAAATCCATTCCCACAGTAAAAGTAGGTTTCCAGACGTCCAGACATAGTGCCAGACGTCCTATATGTCGTCTAATGGACTTGCACAAGAACCCTGTTTAGATCTGATTCAAGTCAGGAAGAGACCCGCCCAAAATCAGACGTCTGACCTTGAAATCAGACGTCTTAAGGTGGCCTTCCAGACGTCTGATGCCAGAGTTAGACGTCTGATTACCCTGTCAAGCGCAATCATTGTCCTGATTTCGCCCTGATTCTCTTGGGCTTTGCACCCAAAGGCTATGGAAGCTTTTCTAAGCCTTCCAAAGCCTTCCTAAGGCCTCTATAAATAGAGGGGAGCCTTTGACACACCAACACACACTTAGAGACACCAAGACACTTGGATACACTAAGACACACCTAGAGACACCCAAGCAACATAGTTCCACTCTCTTGTGTCCTAGCTAGCTCTTGCTCTCCAAGCTCAAGCTCCATTCTCTTGAGAGCATCAAGCTTCGCGCACCCGCTCTCCCGCCGTTGTTCACGAGAGCGAAGTTGCGCCATCGCGTGGCTCACGCACCGCGTCATCAACTCGACGCACTCCTTGCAAAGGGGAGTTTCCTATTTCCTATAGAAGCTAGGTTTAAATTCCTTTGTTGGCTCTATAGGATTACTTGTTTTATTTTATCTTTGTCTTTTGGTTGGGTATTCGCTTTGTGAATTCCCGTCTCCTTCGTGGGACAAAATCCTTCTCGTGGAGAGAAGGGGTTGAGGAACGCTACCCTCGTACTTGTAGCGTGGCTGTATTGAGGTTGAATCACCCTCGTTTTAAGTGATTCGGTTTAGTGGATTTTGATCAACTTGGTTGTTCGGAAAATCCTAACTTGAGAGGGTTAGGTGGTGGTTTTCACCCGGTTTGGGTTTCCACCTAAAAACAATTGTGTACTTTGTGTGATTGCTTATTTGTGAGATTATTTATATTTTATTTCCGCATTTATTATGTCACCCCCTCCGAGTAGGGAACTTTCACACGGGGGACTCTCCCGGCCAGGAGAGCACCACGTGCTACTTCTACTCTTCGGAAAAGACTGCAACTAAGATCGTTCCCACGAGGAACACTCGAGATCAAGAAAGAGTCCTGATAAATAAACAAAGTGATGAAAGAAAGAATAATTAGTTAAATAAAGAAAGAAATTAGAAACAACAGCTACTTGTCCACCTTTACTGTTTTCTTAGCTAGTTGGTTGCCACTCTACTCAGCGTTTCGCTGACGTGTCATACTTACCACCTTTTTCAGGACCAAGTGTTGAGCAGCCAGAGCCTACGGCTGCAGAGGGTGCTGGGCCTAGTAGAGCCCAGTAGTTGTACTTTTATTGTACCCGTTTCTATAGTAGTGAGCATTTTGTTACACTTTTGTACTCTTTCATTGTAAACTCCATATTTCTGTACCTATTTTTAATTCTCTACTATTGTGGTGGTTTGTACTGTAGTAGTTCTTTCTTTACTGCTGTACTTTTGTTACTGTTAGTTACTTGCATGGTGACTGTGGTTTATTTTACTGCTTTTTGATTACTTTCTCGTTGGACGACTGGGTCTTGGGATTAATCGAGTCGGTCCAATTCTCGTGTCCTATAGGGATTCGGGAACCGGGTCGTAACAATGGGTTAATTATTTATAAAGGAATCAGTTAATATGCATCACAATGGCTGAAAACATATGTACATAAACAAACATCAAAAACTATATATAATTACTCTATGTTAATTATTTACAACTAATATAGGTAATTCCTAAGTATAGGTATAAAAATAACAAGTAATATATACTATACTAAATTATATTAACATACTAATATCTATAGTAACATATTTAAGTGTTGCTAAAGCCTTAGTAAAATATATACATAACAAAAGGCAAGATAGCTATCTATACTGACATATAAGTATATTTACAGTGACGTATATATACATTACTAAAACCTTAGTAACATATTTACATAACCTAAGGTAAAAATTGTTACTTACACTAACGTATATACATATATATAGTGACATATACATTTGTCGCTAAAGCTCTAGTATTTTGTACATATATAAGAGCTTAAACAACACATATACATACTATATACATATATATTACAGTATACGATATTTATTTACAAACATATACTTATTTATTATTTCTATACATATATATTTTATACGTATACTATATATACTATACATATACATATATACACACGCACACAATACATAGAGCCTCTAAAGGCTAGATACTTAGCCACACTTCACAGTTCTCATCTCCTCTTCAAGACTTAGTTTCTTTAGGGCCTCTCTTGCACAGTCGGTTCAACTAATGTTTACTTAACCAAAATATTGGTTTTTAGTTGGTGAACCGATCTTTCGTGGGATACACAGCACTCTCTCGGGTGGGACTAGACCACTACTAAACCCGATTATAATTCAATTATTATGCATTTAATCTGGTTTCAGGCCTAACAACAAGCCTACATGCCCGCACACACTTGCTCGCTCACGTTCACACGTACTCACCCACGCATGCCTGCAGGCACACGCGACACGCGCATTGAGACCAAAGACTTGTATGCTCATGTTTGGTGTCCTACACCTGATGACCGAAGGGGCTCAGAGACAAATTCCACTTATATCATGTTGAGCGGTCCTCACCACACGATGTGACGCTAATTCAATGCCCAATTGGAGCACAATTGTGCATGCGACATTTCATGAAAACAGAGAGTTTGGTACTCGATTTAAGGGCCCAAATTAAGTCCAATTTTAAAATAAGTTATATTTCTGAAAAGCCCTTATATAGGGCTATACAATGGTATAGTTAATTTAGGGAAATACATTATTTAGATATATAATTAAATTAGTGAAGTTGACTTATTATACACATTAAATTAGAGGCTAATTACTTAATTAAAGCCTAAATTAGCTAATTAATCATACAATTAACCTTATACAAGGTTTATATACATAATAAATTATTTATTAAATGTTTTTATTATTTTTTAGGAACTTTATTTTAATTTATATAGATTTAAATACATGTTTTAGTAAGTTTTGCATATAAATAACCCATAAATACTATAATACAGTATAAATACAGTATAAATATGCTAAAAATATTTAATATATCATTATACAAGTATACAGTATAACTTACCTCAATATTAGATTAAATTACTAATTTATTTTATTTTAAGTTAATAAATTAGCTAGTTAAGTTAATAACTTAATTATTTATTGTAAATATATAATTAAATTAAATTGTAGGTACTATATAGTACATAATACTTAAATACATATGTACAATAGTAGGTATAATTATGCTCATATAGATAGGTTTATATAATTATTTAGTTTAATATACATTTAGTTTATATAAATTAATATCTAATAATACAATAAAGATTATATATACAATAAGTTATTCTAGATATTTAATTTAATATATAGAATATAGCTATAAGTTATATTTACATATTATATATATATTATACAATTTATACATATAGCTTAAGTTTAATTTATATATACAAGTACATACATAATATACAAGGTATTTTTGGGTATTTTAGGAATTTTTCTGATTTTTATAGTTTTTATAGGTTTAGGGGAGTTAGGGGAAGAGAGAGAAAGAGTGAGATGAGAGAAATAGAATTGTTTTTGGTATTTTTCAAGTTTTTGTCTTTATTAAATTCTAAGGTATACTGAACTGTCGGCTGGTATGTTCTACCAAGCTGAGGGTTCAGATTACCTTGAAACTTGGCATACACCAAGATATATACCTAATCCTACGCAAGACACTTTTATTTTATTTTTTTGTGATTTTTTTAAATATTTTTATTTATTTACAAAGCAAACCAATTTAGGCCTAAAAGGGTGTTGGAAACATGAACCTAAGGCCTTAAAAGGAGTTTGAAGGGCTGAAAAATAGGCTTAGATATTCAAACACATTCAACACATTACAAGAAAGATAATAGAGTATTTCAACATAATTTTCAACTCAATTTCATTCAAATTCTCACATAATACAGTTAATTCGTTCAAGAATGGCTGACAATGATTTGAAATATGAACTACAAGTCATCCAAATCAAATTTAATTCAAATACATGTGCATGAAGGCTTGCACATTATGTTCTAACAATATGCAGCATGTCATCTCATCAGATTCTCAAATCCATCTTCAAATTCCAACTCAAATCCTCTCATTCAGGCCAAGTCAATGGCTACTGTCAAGTGGCAACAGCAACTTCTGAAATTCAGCAACAACAGCTACTGCCATTTGATCCAAAAACAGATGTTGCCTTAACCACTCAAACGACTTAAAAAATAACTAATGCTGCTACCACTGTTGCTACAACAGTTACTGCTCAACCAAAAAATCAGCAACTAGAATTGATTAGATCATCTAAAACTTGATCTGATGCTCAAATTCACCTCAATGTTGGACTGATACTTAAGATCAGTCCTTTTAATCTGTTGTGTTTAGATCTGATTACATCCCTTTGTCTCAAATCATTTAAACTTGAAAATTTGAGAATTGGTGTAAAGAAACTCAATCAGACCTCAGACCAAATCTAGAATTCATGTCATTCAAAATCAAAACCATGATGCCCTATTGTAGAGTTTGAATTTTCAATCTTGAGTCATTAGGGTGATGTCATTAGCTATAGTTCCTATTCACCATTGGCTGGTGAATAGGGACAGTAGATGATTCATTTAAACCCATTAAAACTTTGTTCATGCCTCAAATTAGACTCACTGATTTTCCTTGGCTTGGACTACTAAAGCAAAACTCAAATTAGGTGTAAGCTCATCTACAATTCAAATTCAAATTAAAACACATAAGACTCATTGCAATGCACCCAATTAAACAATTAAAAACCTCAAATAGCTCGATTGAATCCAATGAAAATCAAATGAACTCCAAATCATGCGATTGTGCATTAAAAGCAAATCTAAAAGGAATTGAGCAATTTGAGACAATAAAACTAGATCGAGGGGTCTTTGTGGATTTATGGAATGAGTAGGAAACCCCCCATGAGATCTAGAAATCAAAATTCCCCGATCTAAATTAGGCCTTGATGAAGGGGTGAATAGTGATTAAAATGCAAGAATATCAGAGAATATGGGTTCTGATATGTGGGGGGAGATTAGTGAATCGATGCGAGAATGCAAAAACCTCCTCTCTGATATGAATTGATCAGAGAGGGTGGATTGGATCTAACATAGATCTAAACTAATCTACACTAATCCATCACAAATTTCATCATCTAATCTACTCCTACTGATATAAATTACACTAACTACACTAAAAACTAATCTAGAAAGCAATCAAACTATCTATCAAAGTAGTGAATCTAGCTAAGGGAAGAAGGTGATGTCCAAGGTCACCAACTAGCGGCCGATGACGAAGAAATGGGAGAAGACCCTTCAGCTGACGACGGAGGTGTCCAAGAGCCTGAAGCTGACAGCTAGAGGCAATCGACGGAGGGAGAAGAAGCCACTTTGTCATCGTGGGAAATGAAAGGGGGTGGAAAGCTGAGGGAGTAGATCAAAAGGAACCACTAAGGGGGAGGGAGCTAGTTGGCCTGCGTGCAAGCTCAAGGAGGAGCTTAAGTAGACTTATCACTGATTGCACTCACCGCAGTGGTGAGATTAGGCTCCTAGGTTACCAATGGAGGGATGTGCTTGCAAGGGCGTGTGAAAAGCTCAACTCAAATCACTACCGTAGGAATAGATCTAGAGGGAATGGTGATTACACGCACGAAGCTTCAATTTGGAAATGGCCGTTGGATCAAGAGATCAAAGGATGAACGGCTACGATGCAAGGTGTTCTTGCGAGCTACAGGAGACTCATGCTCACAACTTTATTGGAGATTTTGCACAAAGGCCTTTCAGGCGAAGGGGTAGAAGAATTAGGACAAAACCCATTAGTGGTAAAGATTTTTGAAGTGCGGTCCTTTGTGAATTGCAAAGCAGTCCTAGCAGCTTACAAATAAGTTCCTGACGGCTTAAATGTGAATAAATGTAAATGAACTAAGGACCTAAATGTAATGTCAATGAATGCAGGGTCCTAATGATGTCCAAATGCCACCAAGTTTTCATTAAAGCCCAATTGAACATTCAAGAAGTTGATTTCACTTTTGATTTAAAGTTGTAAACCCAAATATGTATTCAATTTGCAATTGGATCAATAATTTACATTAATGAATAGAATATGTCATTTTACGACATAATTTTGCATTTTTAGCACAAATTTGTTGGTTTAGGTCATTTCTGGTATTTCCCACACTTAATCCATTTTATGTGTTAATTGTATAGTGTTTAACCTAGTTTCTAGCTTAACTTGGGTATTTTAGCTATGCGAGCCACACCACATCACCCTCCATCCCATAACCACCACCTAAACTACTACATATAAGCCCTCCATTTCATCCACGCTAACCCTCTCCTCCCTCTCAATTTAGGTGACAACTCAAGGTGGTTAACCACCATGGTTGCTGCAACCTTAGTCAACCCTCCACCACCATAACCACCCTCCTTGCTTGCCTATAAAACCACTCCATAACCACCACTTTAGACCCATCTTTGGCTACATAATTTTCTACCTTAAATCATTATAACCTACCATTGGAAGGACGGAAGACGTGGAGACTAGAAGGGATTCCCTACCACCCCCCTCTAGTTTCTACACTCTTACTCTCTCTTCCATGGAGCCATGCCAAGGAGCACATTAAGGAGGATTTCTAGGAGGTGGAGGGTGGACATCCTCCCTTGATTGGTAGAGGAAGATAACATCATCATCACTAGGAGCAAGGAGTTCTTCTTCAAGTTCAGGAGCAGCTACACTTAGAGCAAAGATTACTTCAAACACACTTTTGATATCCCTATTTCTTACTTACAATTTTGTATTTTCAATTTTGTAATAGATAAGCTTTCCTTTACATTTGGAGATTACTTATGTGGAACCCTTCCACATAAGTGAGTTCTCCAAGTGCTTCAATTGTGCATATTCTTCTTCTTCTTTATAAAATATATTCACGACATGCGATCTCCTCCTCTCAACTCTCTTCCACATGTGACCTCATTCTCCTCGCGACAACGGGACCTCCAACTCACACATCAACAACTTCTCTCTTTTCCTCTCCCTAGCTTCTTCCACTTCTTTGGCCTCCTCTCCTCTCTCGACCACATGATGATCTCCCTCCAACTCTTCTCTCCAGGTGCGTACTCCTCTTCTTCTTCCCCTCCTCTTCTTCTCCTACTTGTTCTCGTCTTCTTTTTCCTCCTTTCTTTTTCCACGTCCTCTCCTTCTTATCCTTCCTCTTCCTTCTCCACACCCTCTTCTTCCTTTCCTTCTTCTTCTTCTTCACAAGTAAGCCCACCACCTTCTCCTTCTTTCTCTCTCTCATTACACCCCCTCTCTCTTTTTACATGTTCTTTCTTCTATCTTTCTCTCTCCTCCACGTTCTTTCTCTTCCTCATCTCTCTTCTGTACACCATCACCACCTTCACCTCTCCCTTGCCATCTTCGCATTCTCTCTAGCTGGCTTCTTTCTCCTTTTCAAGCTTCTCTCAATGGTTCTCATCTTCAACATCTCCTTAGTAGTTCTCAATTCTCATTGTGGCATCTCATGGTGAGAACTCTTCTCTTTGAACTCTTCTTGGCAGTTCCTACATCTCCATGCCTTTTCGTGACTTCCTGCACTTGTTTGCATTCCTATGCATCTTTGCATTTCTCCATGGCTTCTTAGACTTCTTGCCTTCATCCATGTTTTCACCAACAGCCATCGATGACTTTCTCCACCTCCATCACAACCTCATCAACCATCTCCCTAAGCCTCTTCACTATCTTCTCGTTATTTTCATTTTTATCTATTTTATGTATTATTGTGTACTCTTAGTAGTAATAAACGTTCTATTTTTGTTTCCATGATATCTTCATATTTATCTCTGTGTTTGTTTCATTTATTTCCTTTCATTATATAAAAAAAAGTTGGCTTAGTTAGGTTAGGAAATATCTACACATCACTACCTCCTTGTAAGACGACCCATACTCTCAGCTTTTACTCTTGTATTTTTAGGAAATGGTTTTATAAATTATAAACAACATGTTGTTGCAACTATAATGACAAATTTATCCTTTTCACTATTTCACAACCAGTGTCTATTGAGGACTCAGACAAGGAATGCACTCTGATATTAAGTCAAAATTAGAAAACATGAAAGGAATGTCATTCTTGAAACACCTAAAAAGAATAACCCCCCCAGTAAAGAGGATCAAATAGGATCTTCCCAGTATTGTACACCTTCATCATATCCCATATATAATAACCTATATACTCCTACTAGTTTAGTTTGTTCTATGATGAATCTTCACACACATAAGACTCCTAGAATTTTGGGGAAAAGATCATGTGCAAGTGTTTGATGACGTCAAAGCAAAGCAAGCTACTCAAGAAAGGGAAGAAACCCATCGAAGAAGGAAGAAAGAGAAGGAACTTAGGTGTGGCAAAAGAAGGGTCCTCAAAAAAACCAAAGATTTGCTACCGAGATCCGTGATGACTTTGAGTAAACTCTGAGTGTTGAAAGTGGGAAGTAATACATTGAAGCACTAACAACTAGAATAGTAGAAGGTTATCAAGAAAACAAGAATAGTAGAACCTTTATTTTAAAAGCAGGCATTAAAGACATAGATATTAATGTTTCGAAAAAACCAAATTTAGCAAGGAATTTGATTAGAAAAGATCAATCCACTTTATGATAGCCTTTTTCTAGGTCAATTTAAAAAATTATGTTAGATCCAAGACAAGATTTGTCAATTTTTTAAGCAAGCTCGAAAGTTGTGCCTATGGTCAAACATGGATCAACTATGGATTAAACCAATTTGCTCGAGGAAAATCAAAAAGGAAAGATATGGTTTGAGACAGTCAACAATGATAAAGGAGACAAACTTATACTAATATTACTAAGAGTAATGGGATGAAAATTGGCCATAGAGGTAGGAGTGTCCTTGGAATGTGAAAGATAAAAATGACATTAGAAGCTTAGTGAGCAACTTTGTGGATAAAGAACCATTGGACTACCTAAACAACATCTTGATGGATAATGAGCCAAGAATGTTGAAGAATTCCATAGTGAAATCGCCGACACTGGAGTGTTCTTTTCAATAAGAAAAATTAAAAGGATGTTGCCTATGGAATTTCCTTTTTAAGATATACCTTTTAGATTGAGACGTATTCCTCTTAATTAAGTTTGTTAATTTATAAATAGCTTCTAACATGATGTAATGAGGAAGAAATCTTATGAATTTGAGGAAAAAAATCATAATATGCATGCCCATGAAATCTAGTGAATTTCACTAGTCCCTTTCAATCCCTATGGATTTAGGTTCATTCATTCCCATTTCTTTTCCTCTCTAAGCTAATGGAGCTTAGCAACCAAATATTTCCTCCATGATAATAAAGTAAGTGAGAACATAATTTTCATTCCTCATCTTTGACTCTAATAAACCTCTAGGGTTGTTCTCTTACCTTCTTGCTTCTTACACCCTATCACCTTTTGCACATGATGCTAATCCCAAAATGTAATTTCAACCATGACACCCTAATAAAAATTTTTTGGAACTTTTACATGAGTATCCCTTAAATTATTTTCAATAACTCATAATGCTCCTAGCTTCCTATTATTGACAAAGATATCACCAAAAAATTTATCTTGTTACATTAATATCTGATCCCTTCATTGTTAGAAGTAATGAAATTGAAATTAAAAATAAATGATTGTTTGAATTAAGCTCTCATAAATTTATTTTCTTTCTCCGTCACCCTTTTCCATTATTTAGGTCTTCTTTTTCTTCCTTCTTTAGCAATTCTTTCTTTTTTTTGAAAAGATAGATTCAACTCGACTCATATGCCCCTTCGAAAACTAGTTATCACTAGTGATTTTCTTATAATGCACTGCTAATTTTTAATATATAGCTAAAATAAACCTGACTTTTATTTCACAGCTAAACACACTAGTAACTATTGTTCGCAACTGAAATGCATGTATGATTTTTAATATACAACTAAAATGTGATGATTATTTTAGTTCAAAGCTAAAATAAATCGATGATATATAAAACAAAGTATCTGTCATATTGAGCTCCATGAAAGGTTGCGAAGAGTGAGGTGATATAAATATCACTATTTTTAGCCTGTGCTTTACTGCGGGAGTGAAAATGAACTTGAAAACCTTAGAAGAAGAGGGTGCAATGTAAGATGTTAGGAATAGTAATGAAATTATTATGGTAATGAGAAAAAGGAGCAATCGAAGGTAGTAATCTAAGGAAAATTTGGGAGAACGTCCTTTGTTTTATCGAACTTTTATTAATATAATTTTGAGAAACATGCAACACATAAGTGGTACAATGTAAGAATCATTGATTGATGTTGTGTATGGACATGTACCTTAATCATATATTTAGTCTTGTAAAGGAAAATAGAAAAAAAGGGTCTCCCCATCAATATTACTTGAACAATAATTTCAAACAGAGTTAGATGGTAGTAGGTAGTTACAATACAATTAAAGACTTGTTTTTCTATAAAGTTGATAATTCATCACAAAAAGATATCTTGGTGGAGTGATTTTGATTTGATGAAGATAGTCTGTGCAAAAGAAGAGAGAAAAGTAAACAACATGAATAGAATATGATTCTAAATTTCTTTCCTGAAAAAGTTGGAATTTAGAAGATTTAATTACTACTGGGAGGTTAATAAATTAGAAATAGGAGTTTCTATGCTTGTGTCGGGTCGATAAATTAGAAATGGGAGCACAAGAATGATAAAAAAGGGAAAATATGTGAAGAAAATGATCAAAACAAGTCTCTAGAGTAATTTCCATGCTCGTAGGGACCTCTGTTCTATTTTCATTCCATTTAAGGAGCTTCCTGCAATTTCGATTGGAAAAAATTTTAAAAATGAAGAAATTAAGGTCTTATTTGTAATTTTTAGCAAATATTAGGGCTTGGATGTAATTTCTCACATTTCATTCCATTCAAGGAGATTCTTGCAATTTTGATCGAAAAAAATTAAAAGAGGAAGAGACATAGGGTTTTATTTGCAATTTTTAGCACTTATGAGGTCTTAGATGTAATTTTTCATAGGCATTCATAAATGTAGCCAATGCCATCAACTGTAGCTACAATAACTACTATAGTGAGGAACTTCCTACAATTTCAATTGAAAGAAAATAGAAAAAAATAAGAGACATAAGGTCTTGTTTGCAATTTTTAGCCCTTATGAGAACTTGGATGTAATTTTTCACAAGCATTTATACTTCCTACAATTTCGATCAAAAAAAATTTTAAAAAGGAAGACATTGGATCTTATTTGTAATTTTTAGCACTTATGAGGGCTTGGAACTTCCTGTAATTTTGATGAAAAAAATGTAAATAAAGTAAGAGACATAGCATCTTATTTGTAATTTTTAGCACTTATAAGGCTTGGATGCAATTTTTCACAGGCATTCATAATTGCAATTGATGCCATCAAATACAGCTATAGTAGTTGCTATAATGAGGAGCTTCCTGCAATTTTGAACAAAAAAATATAAAAAAGTAAGAGACATAGGATCTTATTTGTAATTTTTAGCATTTATAAGGGTTTAGATGTAATTTTTCATTGGTATTTATAAGTGCAGTTGATGCCATCAAATGCAACTATAGTAGATGCTACGGTGCCTGATTCCACGCTAATTTAAAGATATAGTAGATGGTCTTCTTTTTATTCCTCTGGTCCATGAACATCTTTAACTAAGTTTACCAACTTGTAAGTTCAAGTACGGCCATTCAAAGATCTTCGTCGCGTTCAATTGAGAAGCTCAAGAGATCGATAAAAATTTTCATTATATTTGATGCAATTACATCATGGAGGTATCCTTAATATATATGATTGGTGTGGTATAGCAACTGTAGTAGTTACTACGCTTATCGTGACAATGGCATTGGATGCTATTATTGTGAAAATTGACAGTGCTGTCAATTGCCCGCCCTCCCCCCACCTCCTTCTCTCTCTCTCCATGCCTGTAGGGTAGGGATGATGTGATGCCTTCTGATCTCCACTCTCCTACCTCCCTCTATCCTCTTCTTCCATCTCATCCTCATCTAGATCGTCCTCAAATCAAAGGGCATCTCCCTCATCCCCATCACCTCCTCTACCAAGAACGATGCCTACATGTTTGGGGCGTCTCGTGTTCCAGGTCCATACTGGGAAGAGGAAGACCCCCCCTCGACCTCCTCTACTCCAAAGTCCCTCCTTGTAACAACCCGATTCCCGAGTCCCTACGAGACACGAGAACCGGACCGACTCGACTAATCCCAAGACCTAGTCGTCCAATGAGGAAATAACCAAAAGAGCAGTGAAATAAACCACATTCAGCATGAATATAACTAGCAGTAACAAAATATAGCAGTAAGAAAAGGAACTACTACAGTATATACCACCACAACAGTAGAACAACAATTATAACATAACATGAAGATACAAGTAAAGAAGTACAGAGAGTAACAAGAACTACTCACTACAGAGGAACAAAAGGGGTACAAAGAACTGCGGTAACTCTACTGGACCCTACTCGGCCCAGCGTCCTCTGCAGCCGTTGACCCTGGCTGCTCAACACCTGGTCCTGAAAAGTAACGAGTGTAACACATCAGCGAAACGCTGAGTAGAGTGGCAGCTAAAACTAAAGAAGCAGTAGAGTGTACAGTAGCTGTTATATTTTCTTTCTTCCTTTATTTACGTCTTTTTATTATTTCACAAATTATCTATTTCTCATATCCTTCACTTGATCTCAAATGTTCCTCGTGGGAACGATCTTGATTGCAGTCTTTTCCGAAAAGTAGAAGTAACACGTGGTGCTCTCCTGGCCGGGAGAGTCCCCTTGGTGATCCTACCCTCAGTCAACAACCCCAGGGTCGCTGACAGACGTAATGGTGACTACGGTTCCATCCATTCTCTTTCCATGAGTTCTACTCCTAATTCCCCGTAGGGTTCCAGCTCTTTTAACTCAGCACATTTAGGTTTCACCGTTCCAGTTTTACATTCATACAACCCATGTTCTCAACCATATTTATTCCTTTATAACAGGCAGCGGTTAAATCAATTTACAGGAAGCTATTATTTCCTTTCCACCTTTCCAAGACTTCAATATTTATATACATATCACTAGCTTTCCAGTTCTAGGATTCATGCCGTACCCTAGGATCTATCATTCAATCTAGTTTCCAGTCCTAGGTTTCATGCAATACCCTAGGATCTATCATTCAATCTAGTTTCTCAATCCTAGGGTTCATGCAGTGCCCTAGACTCTATTAACTATTCCATAATTGTAACAAATTTGATTAAGTAAATTAAAAGCCACTCTCCAGCTACAACGGGAGTACTGGGGGCGTGGTCGGAAATCCCGCACGCCTCCGCAATCCCCAAGACTGCAATGGAACGGGGTCCTAACACAAGGATCAAACACAAGGAGTTTCTTAGAACAGTATATAATTACTGTAAACAGGGTAGAGGATTTTATTCCGAAAAGAACGCAACTCGAAACGCGGAAAACGGACTCCGAACGAGCCCTAAACGGGTCGAAAACGACGAAACTGCCCAAAATCAGACGTCTAGAACCTCTTCCAGACGTCTTAAAATGTGGGTCAGAGCGTACCTTCATTCTGTGTAGTCCCTCAGACGTCCAGAAGCCTGCAGGGGTGTCTGGCTTAGTTCCCAGACATCCGATGGTCACCCCGGACGTCTGGAAGTCCTTCTCGTCGTCTGGCACTGCGGCCAGACGCCCGATTCACGTGGGATGGCGAGCCCTTGCGCCCTCCCGAGCAGAACCTGCACGCACCCACACCTGTTCTCAGTACGACGAGTTGCAGACGAAGGCGGGGCCGACGGCCACATGGCCGTACACGCGAAAAAGGGAGAAGATAGAAATATCTTACCTGACAGACATCTGGGAAGTCCTCTAGATGTCTTCACCATCATCTGGTCGTAAGTGCAGACGTCTGATTCTGGAAAAATTTCCAGAACCAGAGCTCAACTCGCCCTCCGCCTGCGACGCACGGCCACGCCGTGCCCGTCTGCCTGCTGCTCGAGCTGCAGCAGCCCCTCCGCGACACTCCACGCCCGCTGCTCCCCCGCCGGCCGGCTCTAGCTGCCCCGGCAAGCTCGAGCCCTCACAGTCGAGCGTCTCCTCCCTCGCGCAACACCTCCTCCCGCAGACTTGCCGCGGCCGCTGCTGCTGCTGCTGCTCGCTCACGCTCTCGCATCGGCTGGGAGAAGGCGAGGAACACGGAGGAGATGAGGGTGAGGGAGAGGGAGAGGGGCCTTTTAAGGCTGCGCGAGGAGAGAGAGAGAGACGCCGCGCCCTGCAGGAGGAGAGAGGGAAAAAGAGGGAAGAGAGCGGCGGGCGCAGGTCTGAGCACGCATGCGTGCAGACGCAACCCCGTACGCCGTAAAAATTAAATACCAGACGTCTGTAAAGGGTCACAGACATTTGGGACACTTCCCAGACGTCTTAAAAACTATCTTGAGGCCGCGTTTGTAATAATATAACAAACTCAAAGGAAGTTTCGTCCCCGAAACTTGTGCTAGCTAGGGTGCGGGAAAGAACGACATATAAAAACATAACAAACTCAAAGAGGACCGAAGCCGATCCGAAAAGACGTACCCGCGAAGAGCTCTGGGTACCGCTCCCGCATTGCCACCTTAGGCTCCCAGGTAGCCTCCTCGTACCGCTGGCTCCTCCACAAAACCTTCACCAGGGGTACTTACTTTCGTCTCAAGCTGCGGACGGCTAGGTCAAGAATCTGCACTGGCCGCTCGGGGTAGGTCAGGTCGTCGCCCACCTTGACGCTCTCGTGACTCAGGACGTGACTGGGATCGGCAACGTACTTCCTGAGGTTGGACACATGGAACACGTCGTGCACACCAGAAAGCTGAGGAGGGGGGGCAAGTCTGTAAGCAACGGGTCCAACTCGCTCGAGGACCTCAAAGGGCCCCACGAATCTCGACGCGAGCTTCCCTCTCACCCCAAACCGCTTAGGCCCTTCATGGGTGAAACACGAAGGAAGACGTGGTCCCCAACCTCAGACTGCACCTCTTTGCATCTCCGATCCGCGTAGTTCTTCTGCCTGCTCCTGACAGTGCGGAGTCACCTGTGGATCTGCTCGACTACCTCCTAACTCTGCCGGATCAACCTGGGGCCAACCTCCCACTTGGTCCCCACCTCAACCCAACTCAAGGGTGCCGTACACTTCCGTCCGTACAGAGCCTCGTCGGGAGCCATGCCAATGCTCGAGTGATAGCTGTTGTTGTATGCAAACTCCGCCAGGGGTAGGTGCTCCTCCCAAGAGCTCCTCCAGTCCAGTACACAGGCACGCAAAAGGTCCTCAAGTGTCTGTATCGTGCGCTCCGACTGTCCGTCCGTCTAGGGGTGGTAGGCTGTACTGAATCTCAACCGCGTCCCCAGGGCCTGCTGAAACTCAGCCCAAAACTGGGACGTAAAGCGGGTATCCTGGTCAGATACGATCTCCCGTGGAACTCCGTGTAGTCGTACCATGTCATGGATATACCTCTCTGCCAACTGTGCTGGTCCCAAAGTGACTCGGATCGGCAAGAATCGTGCCGTCTTCGTCAGTCTATCCACAATTACCTAGACTGCGTCGTGTCCTCGCTGGGTAACAGGTAAGCCCACCACCAAGTCCATGGTGATGCTCTCCCACTTCCACTCTGGCACTAGAAGCGGCTGTAGCGGCCCTGCAGGCCTCTGATGCTCGGCTTTCACCTACTGGCACACTAAGCACTGCTGCACAAATTCACCCACATCCCGCTTCATCCCCCTCCACCAAAACCCGCGTCTCAAGTCGTGGTACATCTTCATGTTTCCCGGATGTATGGTGAAGCTGGAACCGTGCGCCTCAGTCAAGAGCTCTCTCAACAGCTCCTTGTCTCTGGGAACGAACAACCGTCCCCTCAAGCACAGTACCTGGTCTGTGAAAGAGAAGTCCCCTGGGTCTCCTGACAGTACTCTGTCGTGTAGAGACTGCAAGTACGGATCGGCCATCTGTCCTGTGATGATGCGGTCTATCAGCTCTGGCCTAGTCTGTCGTGTCACAGTCACTGCCCTACAGTGCCCCCGTAACTCTAGGGGTCGCCAACTGCCCACCTCCTCCAAAAGGCTCCAACTCTGTAACTGTAAACTGGCTAAGTGTGCGGGCGCCTTCCGACTCAAGGCGTCAGCCACCACGTTGGCCTTTCCCAGGTGGTAGGAAATGCTGTAGTCATAGTCCTTCAGGAGCTCCAACCAACGTCTCTGTCTCATGTTGAGCTCCTTCTGATCAAAAAGGTATCTGAGGCTCTTGTGATCCGTGAAAATCTCGAAGGTCTCACCGTACAAGTAGTGCCTCCAGGTCTTCAGCGTGAAGACGACAGCTGCCAGCTCCAGGTCGTGGGTAGGGTAGGTATGCTCATGGGGCTTCAGTTGCCGCGAAGCGTAAGCGACAACGTGACCCCTTTGCATGAGCACACCTCCTAACCCCTGTAAGGAGGCGTCCGTGTACATGACGAACCCGCCACTACTGTCAGGGATGGTGAGCACGGGAGCCAAAGTCAACCTCTCCTTCAGCTCCTGAAAACACGCCTCACAGGCGTCTGTCCAAGTGAAGGGCACGTCCTTCCGGGTCAACTGTGTCATAGGACGCGCAATCTATGAAAAACCCCTGATAAACCGTCTGTAGTAGCCTGCCAGTCCCAGGAAACTGTGAATCTCGGTGACTAAACGCGGTCTCTCCCACCTGAGCACTGCCTTGACCTTGGCTGGGTCCACCGCCAAGCCATCCCCAGAGATCACATGACCTAAGAAGGTCACCTCCCTCAACCAGAACTCACACTTGCTGTATTTGGCGTACAGCCTACGTCGTCTTAGTGTGTCCAGAACCATCCGCAAGTGCTGTCCGTGCTGCATCTGATCTCGAGAATAGATGAGTACATCATCAATGAATACCACCACGAACTGGTCCAAGTACAGTCTAAACACCTGGTTCATCAGGTCCATGAAAGCAGCGGGGGCATTGGTCAGCCCAAACGGCATGACCAAAAACTCGTAGTGTCCGTACCGGGTGCGGAAAGCTGTCTTCGAGACGTCTGCCTCCCTGATCCTCAACTGGTGGTATCCAGACCTCAAGTCGATCTTGGAGAACACCGTGGCACCTCGCAACTGGTCAAACAAGCCATCGAGCCTCGACAGCGGATATCTGTTCTTGATGGTGACCCTATTCAGCTGTCAGTAGTCCACACAAAGGCGTAGGGTACAATCCTTCTTCTTCACAAACAGTACCGAGGCTCCCCAGGGAGACGCATTGGGCCTCACGAAGCCCTTCTCCAAAAGATCCTGCAACTGAGACTTGAGCTCTCGTAGCTCAAGCGATGCCATCCAGTATGGTGCGGTGGAGATGGAGCTGGTCCCTGGTACTAGTGAGATCTCAAACTCGATCTCACGCTCGAGCAGTAGTTCTGGTAACTTGTCTGGGAACACGTCAGGGTACTCTCTGACCACCGGGATGCTCTGGAAGTCTGCCACAGGGCTGGGCTCTGCCACTACACAAGCTAGGAAGCCCTCACACCCCTGGCTCAAAAGTCTCGCTGCCCGAAGTGCCGAAATGCACCTGAAGCCTCCGTCCACTGCCTGTCCGTGAAACTCGAAAGAAGGCAACTCTGGTATGGAGAATACGATCTTCCTCTCAAAACAGTCCACCAAAGCGTGGTAAGCGGACAGCTAGTCCATCCCTAGAATTACGCCAAAGTTCTCCAACTATATCATGATCAGGTCAGCTGGCAGACTATGTCCCCCGACCCTGACCTCGCAACCCGTGTACACCTCCTCAGCCACAAACAGCTGACCACTCGGACCTCTGATTACGAATGGATTCTCTAACAGCGTATAGTCCTGGCCCAAACTAACTACGAAACTGGCTGTGACAAATGAGTGCGTAGCGCCGGAATCGAAAAGTGTGTAAACTAGTCTGCCGGAAACTGAAACCATACCTGCCACCACCGATCCCGAAGCTCTGGCATCCCTGTGTGTCAGGGCGTTGATACACCCTTCTACTCTAGGTGCAGACGAAGCAGCCACACTCTGCGTCGGACGGGTAGGTGCTGGCCGGTACCCTCCTCGTGACTGTTGTCCTCCTCCTCGCGCCTGGGAACCACGGCCTCCTGCATGCCCTCCAGTGCTCTGTGCGGGAAGTATTTGCTGACCTCCTGCCCTAGACAGGCAGTCCTCCTAATGTGGCCTAGCTGGCCACACTGGTAGCAGAGGGGAACCCGACTCCCACCCTCAGTGGGTCCCTGCTGTCGGCTGGGCGGGGGTCCGGTGCTGGCGACTGGCCCCTGTCGAGGGCCCCCAAAGGCCACTGATGGCCCTGCAAAACGTGACGGCTCTCCCGCGGACGCCACGTGCCTCCTCTCTCGCCGGCCCTGTGAAAAGTCTGGCTGGAAGGGCCTCTTCTGCCTGCCGTCAGTGTCTCTCACGGATGGGTTGGTCTCCTCGTAGGTCATAACTGCCTCCACCACCCTCGAAAACGTAGGCAGCTTCAGGGGTTTAACATACCCCTGAATCGCAGGTCGGAGCCCCTCGGTGAACCTCCAAAGGCGCTCCTCCTCAGTGGCTACCGCTGTCGCTGCAAAGCGGGACAGCTCTAGAAAACGCGTGCAGTACGCGCTCACAGTCATCGTCCCCTGGCGGAGAGTGTGGAACTCCCGCCTCCTCTGGTCCTGCCATGTCTAGGGAAAGTACTGCTCGCAGAAGAGGGTGACGAACCGATCCCAGGTCGGCTCGTCCCTCTCCTGTCCCCTGACCGCCCTCCACCACCTGTGTGCCGCACTCTCCAGCTGGTACGTGGCAAAGGCCACACGGCACTCCAACGGGGGGCGAAGGGTGTCGAAAATCTTCTCGAGCTGCTCGAGCCAGTCCTCTGCCTCGGTCGGGTCCTCATCCCCCTTGAAGGAGGGGGGCTTCAGCTTCCGGAACTGCCCGAAGAGCTCGAAGTGGCGCTACAGTGGAGATGCTAGTGCACCTCCAGGCAAAAGTGCCTCATGCACAGAAGTGTCGGAGGAAGGCTGGGGCGGTGGCGGCCCATCCCCTCCCCCGAGTCCAGCGTCGCGTCCGTCGTGTGGTCCCACAAAGGACTCCCCCTCCGCAGCCCCACGGTGAGGCGCTCGGGGAGGTGGGTGGAGCTCCTCTCGCACAATGTCCCGTATCAGCTGGGCGAGGTCCTGGGCCTGGATGCCCGGGAGCAGTGGCTGGTCCACGGAGGTGTCGACAACGGCACGCCCACCTCGCCGGCCTCATCCTCGGCCGCGCCCGCGGCCCGCCTCGCCAGTCCCGTGACGAGGCATCTCCTGCAAGGAGACGCGAAACCAAACGGAAACACGTCAATATGGAACGAGATCTAACGAAAACGTCTAGGAGCTTATGTCAAAAGATATGTTGTGGTGGCTACTCTAGTTATAGACATGTGAATTGGTTATTTTCCAATCGGTTGATTCACTTCTCGGGACGACCTTGCTCTGATACCATCTTGTAACAACCCGATTCCTGAGTCCCTACGAGACACGAGAACCGGACCGACTCAACTAATCCCAAGACCTAGTCGTCCAACGAGGAAGTAACCAAAAGAGCAGTAAAATAAATCACATTCAGCATGAATATAACTAGCAATAACAAAATACAGTAGTAAGAAAAGGAACTACTACAGTATATACCACCACAACAGTAGAACAACAATTATAACATAACATGAATATACAAGTAAAGAAGTACAGAGAGTAACAAGAACTACTCACTACAGAGGAACAAAAGGGGTACAAAGAACTGTGGTAACTCTACTGGACCCTACTTGGCCCAGCGTCCTCTGCAGCCGCTGACCCTGGCTACTCAACACCTGGTCCTGAAAAGTAACGAGTGTAACACGTCAGCAAAATGCTGAGTAGAGTGGCAGCTAAAACTAAAGAAGCAGTAGAGTGTACAGTAGCTGTTATATTTTCTTTCTTCCTTTATTTACGTCTTTTTATTACTTCACAAATTATCTATTTCTCAGATCCTTCACTTAATCTCGAATGTTCCTCGTGGGAACGATCTTTATTACAGTCTTTTCCAAAAAGTAGAAGTAACATGTGGTGCTCTCTTGGCCGGGAGAGTCCCCGTGGTGATTCTACCCTCAGTCAACCACCCCAGGGTCGCTGACAGGCGTAACGGTGACTACGGCACACGCGATAAGCTCACGGGTAGCTACCCCGCACTGGCACGCGGTCAGTCGTTTCCGTTAACGGGTGCGCCTAAAGCACAGTACGAAACCAGTATAGGGCAGAGCCCTCTCAGTAACAGGGGTCCAACCCCTCCACAGTCCGCGCACCCTCGCCTGACTACCCTGGTTTGCCCAGTGGGCCTAACAAGTCAGTATAGGAGGCTAGCAGAACCCCGGGGCCCGTGGGGTAGCTAGTGCTCTCCCTACACTAGTAGCTCTCCTCGGTACTGCGTACGAGAGGGCCAGCAAGTCGGTGTACAGTGGCCAAACCCACCCCGGTCTCAACCTGAGGTGGCAAGCTCCCCTCTACACTAAGAGGTAATGTGTGCTCTCGTTGGTACCACGTACCCCAGAGACAACACACTTCCACGTCTTTCTTTCTCAGTTCCATCCATTCTCTTTCCAGGAGTTCTACTCCTAATTCCCCGTAGGGTTCCAGCTCTTTTAACTCAGCACATTTAGGTTTCACCGTTCCAGTTTTACGTTCATACAACCCATGTTCTCAACCATATTTATTCCTTTATAACAGGCAGCGGTTAAATCAATTTACAGGCAACTATTATTTCCTTTCCACCTTTCCAAGACTGCAATATTTATATACATATCACTAGTTTTCCAGTCCTAGGATTCATGCCGTACACTAGGATCTATCATTCAATCTAGTTTCCAGTCCTAGGTTTCATGCAATACCCTAGGATCTATCATTCAATCTAGTTTCTCAGTCCTAGGGTTCATGTAGTGCCCTAGACTCTATTAACTATTCCACAATTGTAACAAATTTGATTAAGTAAATTAAAAGCCACTCTACCAGCTACAATGGGAGTACTGGGGGCATGGTCGGAAATCCCGCGTGCCTCCGCAATCCCCAAGACTACAATGGAACGGGGTCCTAACACAAGGATCAAACACAAGGAGTTTCTCAGAATGATATATAATTACTGTAAACGGGTAGAGGATTTTATTCCGAAAAGAATGCAACTCAAAATGCAGAAAATGGACTCCGAACGAGCCCTAAACGGGTCGAAAACGACGAAACTGCCCAAAATCAGATGTCTGGAACCTCTTCCAGACGTCTTAAAATGTGGGTCAGAGCGTACCTTCGTTCTGTGTAGTCCCTCAGACGTCCAGAAGCCTGCAGGGGCGTCTGGCTTAGTTCCCAGATGTCCGATGGTCACCCCAGACGTCTAGAAGTCCTTCCCGTCGTCTGGCACTGCGGCCAGACGTCCAATTCACGTGGGATGGCGAGCCCTCGCGCCCTCCCAAGCAGAACCTGCATGCACCCACACCTGTTCTCAGTACGACTAGTCGTAGACGAAGGCGCGGCGGACGGCCGCATGGCCGTACACGCAAAAAAGGGAGAAGATAGAAATATCTTACCTGACAGACGTCTGGGAAGTCCTCCAGACGTCTTCACCGTCGTCTGGTCGTAAGCCCAGACGTCTGATTCTGGAAAAATTTCCAGAACCAGAGCTCAACTCGCCCTCCGCCCGCGACGCACGGCCGCGCTGCGCCCTGTCCGCCTGCTGCTCGAGCTGCAGCAGCCCCTCCGTGACACTCCATGCCCGCTGCTCCCCCGCCGGCCGGCTCTAGCTGCCCCGGCAAGGTCGAGCCCTCACGGTCAAGCGTCTCCTCCCTCACGCAACACCTCCTCCGACACACTTGCCGCGACCGCTGCTGCCGCCGCTCACTCGCGCTCTCGCACCGGCTGGGAGAAGGAGAGGAACACAGAGGAGATGAGGGTGAGGGAGAAGGCGAGGGTCCTTTTAAGGCCGCGCGGGGAGAGAGACGCCGCGCCCTGCAGGAGGAGAGAGGGAAAAAGAGGGAAGAGAGCAGCGGGCGTAGGTCTGCGCACGCATGCGCGCAGATGCAACCCCGTACGCCGCAAAAATTAAATACCAGACGTCTGGTCAGACGTCTGGGACACTTCCCAGACATCTTAAAAACGATCTTGAGGCTGCGTTCGTAACACTCCTTCTCCCTTGACAACAACTGCGCGCCGTCTTTCCCTCCTTAGCCTTAGGCAAGATTGGAGGGGTTGCCACAATGATCTGCAGATGAGAGGTGGTGATCGAACCTCTTAGAGTAGACTGTCGGACTCAAATGCAATCACACAAAAACACAAGGAATTGTTGACTCAGTTCCACCTTGAAAGTTGTACATCTAGCTAGAGGTATTAGCTCTCAAGTTTCACTATTCGAATGTAGAATACAAAGAAAACTCTCTATTCCTCTCTGTCTCCCTATGATTGCATAACCCCTTTTTCCTCGAGTGACCTAGGTATATATAGGCTATGCAATCCTCAATTGTGGGTGTCGTGGGTTCTCAGCCCACAATCCTGCAATCTAACTAATAAGAAGAACATAATTCATACTTGCCACACCTATTTTCCTTCTGAAGGAGGAATGGTTTGGCAATTTGTCTTCAGGCAACCGAGTTCACCAAGTTTCCAGGTAGACGAACATAAGTTTGCTGGATTCGACTTCAAGTAAGTGGATTTGTCAGGATGCCAGGTAGACGAGGAAAAGATCCACTGGGTCTGGCTTGGGACAACTGGACCCGCAAGAATGTCAATATCTGAATTAGTCACATCACTGGGTAAGCGAACTTGAGTCATGGAGTTTATTTCATAATCGGAAGGATTTTTCTTCCCTCATTAATTGCCCCTACTATCTTTGCCAGTTCTGGTAGTAGAGAGAGTAATAGACAATAATAAGGAATAAGCTCTGTGTGTATGGTGCCCCTAATGATAGGTTGTCTATTAATTAGGCGGCCTAATCATTTTTAGGTTACGCTCATACTACCATCTTTAAGATGGGCAAAGCACCACGCATTAGAAAATAATAGCCATATCATCGCCCATTTCTAAGGACAAATAAGCATATCACCGTCTGATTTTCCTGGCAACCTTGGAGGCCTGATTCCTGGGTATTAATGCTGTATGGTGTATGCATTGTCTGCCGCTAGTGATGGCCAGTCACTACAGGTTAATTTTTGTCGTTTATTATCGACAAGATGGGCATTAATTGCTGTAATGATGGAAAAAAATCCTTGCCACGGTAATCGGTATAGATTATGTGATTTGTGTGGGAGGCGAATCATGGGATAATAATTCACTCACAAGGGCATTAACTACCCGCAATGATGGAAGGAATTGAAAAGTTGGAATATCGCACCAAAAGAGGGTATAAATAGGAAGTCAGTAAATGCCCTCACACCCGCACTTTGACAAACTTGAGCGACCTTTAGAGCTGTCATTCTTGGAGGAGAGACTTGCCGGAGAAGAGAGCGCTGCACTTTCTTATAGTTAAGAAGATGTCGGGGGGGATCACAAGAAAAGGTCAATCCACCTCTTCCTCGTCTTCGTTGTCGGGTAAGACATTAGCATTATATAATTTTAGCTCAGACTTTCGTAGCAAGCTTGTGATAAAGACTTCCTTAGGCAACATGGACTTGGTCAAGTCCACTTTCATCCTCCTAGTCAGATTACCCATTTGTGTTCCCGAGGTGGGGAAGACTACTTTATTATTTGTAAATATACAATTGAACACGGCCTAAGGGTGTCATTAAATCCTTCTATCACTTCTTTCCATCTTGCCCCCTCTCAATTAAGCCTTAACTATTGACTAGCGTTAAATGCTTTTACCATCATCTGTTTCCATTTAGGAATCCATCCCCAGATGGGACTATTCCGCCTCCTTTTTGGCCTGATGCCCTTGAAAGTGAAGAAAGGAAGATCACCATCTGGAACCAACACCCTTTATGGCCGGAGGATGAAATATAGAATTACGGACCTACCGGACAGCCTAAAGGGGCAAGACCACCACTTCTTTATTCACAATGTGGAGAAGTTAGAGGTTCTTAGTAAGTGGCACAGTTCACCAGAGGAAGACTTGCCAGCATCATCGCACGAGCTTGACCCAAATTCCTGACGATGCCAAACAAATAGTAGAATTCAGGGTGGTAGCCCATGCTGAATTAAGGCAGGCACATGTCTGAAAGGTGCTAACGTGGGTGGTGGATTCATACCCCACGCCAAGTAAGTTAGAGGTAGTAAGATTTGTGCATATACTATGAGGGAGCAGTTTGAATAACTCATGTTCCTTTTTGATGGCAACATTCCAGAAGTTCTCCCAGCTAGAAACTCCAAAGAAATGCAGTCAAGGGGCTGGGAGTTCTTCTCATCAAGCGAAAAAGAAATCATAGGTGGGGCAACAGAGGAGAGAGAAAGACTCGAGCATGGGCCCCCGAGATTATAAAAGGAAGGAGGCAGATGGGTCAAGTGTCAAGGAAGAGTTTCGTTGAAAAAGCTGAAGAAAGGGACCTCTTCCGAGAGGAAAGTCCACCACCCATCTAGGTTGGGGTCAACTGGAAGTACTATAGCAAGGGAAAGTGCTCCACTAGCCACCAAGAATCCACCACAAGTGACTATCGAGCCAAAGATAAGATCTCCTGGGGCTAGCAGTCCTATTAGTGGTGAGAAGAGGATGTTTGACCTACCGCTTGTCCACCCTAGGGCTAAAAGTGTGTTTGATTGAACCTCTTAGAGTAGAGAGCTCGACTCAAATACAATCACACAAAAACACAAAGAATTGTTGATGCAGTTCCACATTGAAAGGTGTACGTCTTGGGAGAGGTATTAGCTCTCAAGTTTCACTATTTGAATGCACAATACAAAGAAAACTCTCTATTCCTCTTTGTCTCTCTATGATTGCATAACCCCTTTTTCCTCGAGTGACCTAGGCATATATAGGCTCCGCAATCTTCGATTGTGGGTGTCATGGGTTCTCGACCCATGATCCCACAATCTAATTAATAGGAAGAACGTGATTCATAGCCATCACGCCCATTTTCCTACTGATGGAGGAACGACTCGGCAGTTTGTCTTCGGGCAATCAAGAAGTTGTTGGGTAGATGGACATAGGTCTGCCGGATTCGACTCCGGGTAAGCAGATCCATCAAGATGTCCGGTAGATGGGTAAAAGATCCACCTGATCTGGCTAGGACAACTAGACCTGCCAAAATGTTAGTATTCGAATAAGTCACATCACCAGGTAAGTGAACTTGAGTCACCGAGTTTATTTCATAATCGGAAGGATTTTTCTTCCCTCATCGGGTAAGGATTTGTAGCTACTACAGGGACCTCTACACAAATAGAGGGGTTGCCACAAAGTTTGACGGCTACATGTGCTCCATCCTTGTCGTTGGCATGGTTATACCACTGTTCATCCAATGTCTATTCATCTGCAATTCCCCCTCACTCTCTCTTCCTTATGTGTTTCTTATCTCTCTTTCTCTCCATTCCCTTGGAGTCCCTCACTTTTCTTCCTTCTCTTTCATCCCCTTCCCCATAACCACAGCGTGGGGGGCTAATAGTTATAAAATTTCCATAGATTTTCTTCTTTCTCTTCTCCCCAATTTCCTTATCGGTCTAATTGTTCTGTATAAGGCCACCTCCCCTTCTTTTCCAATCCACCGAATGGAGTATGAGATCCCTTGCTATGGACCTTCAAGCCTTTGAATTGTCCATACTTTAATATTTGAATGCTTAACAATTACAAGATTTTACTTTAACTTGGCCTGTCAAGATGATCTTGATCTGTCTTTGAATATTTGTACAACAAACAGTTGGCAATTTTGATTGATGCTATTCATCAACATGGGACAAAAAAAAATTCATGAATGAAGGTATATATAGCTATACATATATAAGAGGAATCAATTCACAAGACTGGATTTAAAAGAACTAATAAAAAAAGTAGTCTCTAATAGTAATTTGACAGATCATACAATGGAACTAGTTTTTACCCTATGCGTTGCTGCGAGTTTAAAGTCAATCATTGCTGGAGTGCAAAAGTCAATCATGTGAAAGTATAATATAATTTTCAATCGATGCATCTTAGTTTTCGATCGATGGAAAATCAACACACCGCACGTTGAAAAATGCATTGCCCAATGTATCTTGGTTTCCAATTGGTGAAAAAAAAACACCGATCAGAAATCAAAACACATTGCACGTTGCAAAATGCATTTCCCCGATGTATTTTAATTTCCAACCAATGTCTTAGATTGTGTTTACACTACCTCATTTTGTATATGTATCATTGCATACACGTAGAAACATACTCAATATTGGTTTCTAATGGAAGAGCATAAGACGAGGAGGCCGATGGCAGAGATGAAATTTAAAATGAACGTACGTACTAAACAGTATACAAGAAAAACAAAATAAGAGGAAAAACAAATGAAAAGCGATGAGAAGAGAAAGAGTGGCACTGTAGTAGTCGAAAAAAAAACAAACAAAGAGAGCGGCACTATAGCAGCCAAAAAAAAAGCAAATAGTGGATGCGAGAAATAAATGAATCGCATGAACAATGGCATGAATAGTGCCCTGTCCACGCTGGTTCATATAGACTAAGGATATGGTCAATTACCAAATTTTGAGTTTTGTGATTAGATAATAAGAGAGTATTGTAATACTTGTAGATTTAGATTATTCAAAGGCACAAAAATGTAAAAATATGCACTTTGCAACACGTTTTAGAATGTATGTTGTAAAAAGAATACATGGTCATCCACTCTCAAATTATAGGCTTGGTGAACCCTATGCCACTGTTCACCCCCCAGAACTTAATATCATTGGTGATTTTTGAAATATCACCAATGATTTTTCATTCTAAATCAAAAATTACTAATGATTTTTGCATTTAAAACAAATATCATCGGTGATTTTTAGTTTTGAACTAAATATCACCCATGAATTTTACATTCAAACCAATTGTCACCGATGATTTAGTTTTGAACCAAATATCACTAGTAATATTTGAAATAGCAGCAGTGACTTTTAAAGTTAAGTAAAAATCACTTATGATTTCTTAATCTTTGGTGGGTGGTGGCCCTACCATGTGAATTGTACAGGATATGTAAACTTTTACATGACAAAGAAACATCACCAATGATATTTTAAATGCACCAGTGCATTTCACTAATGGGTACCAACTACATGTATTATATTCCCATGAATGCGAGGGGGACCCATAATGTTGTCCCCACTTTTACATTACAAAGCATGTTTTCCAACCCGGAAAGAAAAAGTTTCAATTTGATAGAATTCATGCTCAACCTTGAAAACAACTGCTAAGTGATAAGTTAACAATTCAAGTACAAATCAAAATTCAAAAGCAAAAAGCTATTCTGATCTAAATAAAAGATTGAGTTCAATAAAGGAATAATATATGATTTTAAGAACATATAATATATATGCATAGCCTATACTTGCCATTGTTCATCTTATTGTAACTTAAGTTCCCCAATGTCCATTGCCCGATTTTGAAAATTTTGGCTCCGTAGCCAATTTTTGTTGAAAAATGAAAAGTCGATGACGTATTTGAAGTGCTTTTCCACACCTCCCCCCTCATCTAAGTAGAGGCCATCATAGCCAGACAAAATGTGCATGTTTATTTGACACTATGTATGGATCGAACGAAGGAGAAGATAGACATGAAAAGTGACATGTGATCACGCCTGTGTTAACTATTGCTCATTTTTGTTCCCCTGATCACCTCTCTCTTTATCTCTCTCTCAACCCTTCATGCTAGCAACTTTGACTCTCACCTCTCTTATTCCGAACAACTCTGACAACACCACTCTCTTACCTCTCTTAATATGAGCAGCTCTGACTACACCACTCTCTCACCTCTCTTATTACGAACAATAACAACTATAATTTCATGTTGATCATGATCGACATCATCATAATAATAAAGCACTATTGTCAGGTTTTTGTCCCTAGCAACGATGCCAAAAATATGGTCGCAAAAACCATCTGCATGTTAAAAATGATGCTTTAATGTTGTCATTGTCGTAGTATAGTCATCATAATGCAAATAGATGTCACATCATTTTATTTATTTATATAATTTTTACCAGTTTATTTCAGGTCATTCACTAGGAGGCAGTTATTGATATACATCACTCTCTATGTTCCAAAAATATTCTGTTATTCCAAAAATGTTAATTTTATTTACAAAATGAATCAATGAATCAATTAATGAATGAATTCGTCAATTATGTACAAAAGAATTAATTAATGTTCACTGTAATGCCTTGAACATATTTACGACTAAACATGCATCAAAAACTATGTATAACTATTCTATGTTAGTTATATACAACTAATCTAATTAATACCTAAGTATAGGTGCAAAAATAACTACTAATTTACACTAGATTAAATATATTAACATATATTATTATCTTTAGTAACATACGCTATATATATAGTAACATATATACATGTCGCTATAGCCTTAATAAAAGTATATACAAAACATAAGGCAAAAGACTATGTTTACTAACATAATTATATATCTACAGTGATAGATACAGATGTCACTAAAGCCTTAAACAACAAAACTATATATACAACATAAGGCTCAAATAGTACTCTATTTACACTTATATATATACATATATACTCCCGATGTATGCATATACATTATATACATATATTTTATTTATTATACATATTCATATATTTTATATTATATACATACGTACTATATACGTTTACATACTATACATACACATACTGCACAGGTTACTCACTTACACTTAGCCATTTTCAACACTTAGAATTTCTCATGCTCCTCTTCTATCTTCTTCTAACGCTTAGTTATTTTTAAGCTCACCTCGCTCTTATCACTTAACTTGAGTTACTATTCATTTAACCAAAAATTGGTTTTTTAGTGGACGAGTCAGCTCGATTTGTGAGGATACACAGCACCTCATAGGGGCGGGACCAGATCACTACTATCAACCAGCCCTAGTTTTCATCTAGGTGTATTTTAATGCATTCTTCTGACCCAAATCTAGTCTAACTGGACCGGACCAGACCTAGGCTCCTAGCGTAATGCTCAACACAGTATCATGATCAATATGCTCATGTATGGGTATATGGTGTCTGGTGTGCCCGACGCACCTCGACTGGTGAGCAGATGCAGTAAAACATTTTATATGGCATCGAAGGCTCCAATACGCCCAATGTGGCACTATTAGTGTGCTCAACTGAGTGCTGTTCAGTGTTGCCACGTGTGCAAAATTGCAAGATTTGGTTCTCAATTTGAGAGCCTTAGTTAGGTCCAATTTCTAATTACGCTGTACCATTAGAAAGCCCTTATATAGGCTACATAATTATGTAGTAAATTTCATAAAATAACTTAATTGATTATATTTAAAAATTACTTAAAGTTGCTACTGTGTACACATTAAATTAAGGTTTAATTTATTAATTAAAGTTAAAATTAATTAGTTAATGATGCAATTGACTTTATAAATAGTTAATTAATATAATAATATATTTATTATACATTTTAAATTTATTTTAGAACATTTATTTTAATTTATATGCATTTAAATACATGTTTTAAGGAGGTATATACATAATTAAGTTATAAATGCTACTATACATTATAAATAAGTTGTAAATAGGTTGAAAATATTTAAAATTACTATATATAAGAGTACTGTATAAATTACTTCAATAATAACTTAATTTTCTAATTTATTTTATTTTAAGTTAATAATTTACCTAATTAACTTAATAACTTAATTACCTACAATAAATACATAATTAAAGTAATATATAGGTATCATACAATATATAATAATTAATTAAATACGTATGTACAATATTAGATATGGTTATAAACATATACATAGGTTTTTATAATTACATAAGATTACATACATTTCAGTTAATACAAATTAATATATCAATATACAATAAAGTTATATATATTATAAATCATCCTAAATACTTATTTAAATATATAAAATACAATTATAAGTTATTTATGTACATTATTTACATATATTATTCTATCTACATATTCCTAGTATTAAATTATACTTACAAGTATAAATAGTATCTACATAGTATTTTTGTGCATTTTTGAGTATTTTCTGATTTTTATGATTTTTATATATATAATAGAGGTAGGGGATGAGAGAGAAAGGGTGAGATGAGAGAGAGAGGAACTCTTTTTGGTATTTTTGAATTGATTTCTTTTATTTAGTTTTAAAGTATACTAAACCGTCTACTGGTATGTTCTACTAGCTAGAGGATTCAGAATACTTTGTAACTTTGTACACACCTATAAAACTATCTAATCCTACTTAAGACACCTTTATTTTAATTTTTTATAATTTTTTAATAATTTATGTGGATTATTTCAAGATCAACACTTGAGGTTTGAAGTGAATATGGACCATGCAATCCTATGCCATAATTTTAGTCCTAAAAGATGGAAGAGTGATAAAAGATTTCAAAAGTCTTGAATACATCAAATAAAAGGTGTTTGAGAATTTAAACAATGTTTTGATCTTTAATTCACTCAATCCACAAATTGGACATGTAAATACCTTAAAAGTGGCTGACACTGACATCAAATAACAATACTAAGCACTTTAAATTGAATTAAATCCAAATTCTAATACATGAATGCTTGTTACAGACTATCTAAGCATAGTAGACATGTCAGCTCTTTAAAATCCAAAGCCTAGCTCAAAGCCTCATTGAAATTCTTCCTATTCAGACCTTGCTGCTGTAATGAAAATAGCAACAACTGTTGTACCATTTTAGTAGCTAATAGCTGCTACTACTAATAATTCAATAGCTCAGCTGATGCTAAAACTATTGACAATGATCAACAACTGCTGCTGAAGCTTGCTATCCACTGTGGTTGCAATTAGCAGCCAAATGCAATGTTCAAAACTCAAAATCTCTTAACATTGGAGGTTGGATCCCATTGAATGTAGCTGTTATGCAGCCTCTTATGCACTAAAATGGGAGAATTAAACCAAAATCACATGTTCAAACCACTATCTAAAACTTGATCATGCTTTAAATTCACTTAAACATCAAATCCGAACATTGAAGTCTTCATCAAACACCCTTGAAATCCAGATCTCATCTCATATCAGGGTTGTAATATTTACATCCTAGATCTAAGATGAGTGATTGTAACTCATGAAAACTCATCTTAAAACTCTTCTAATCATCTTGAAAACCAAGGAAAATCCAAATTTATCTCCCAAAAAATATTGAAAGTTTGATCTGATTTCCATCTTACACTATGGACAGTGTAAGATGTAAATTCATCTCAAGATTTCAAGATGTGAAAACTTAATCTCCTATCCTTTGCAAGTCACTTAGGATAAATCTCAACATATCCAGATCATGATCAGAGCTCACAAAACATAAAAAAATTCTAATCTAATGTTCCTCTCATGCCACAGATAGCATGAAGAAAAGAACTTAGATTAGGCCATACAATCATTCACAATTCATTCCAAGCCACTGATCAATCTCAAATCAAAACCAAATATGAGAAAATCTACAAATCTGCTCATTCAAAATTAGAATAGGTCATTGTGAACAAATGCAATGAATGGAATTACCCTTAGATGATTTTTGGTGCCTAAATCAGATCTAAATGATCAAAGCATTAGATTTGACTTAATGCCATGATGCGTGGGTGATTAGTGACTAAAATGTGAGGACAACAGGCAAAAGTGAGTGTGAAATGAGGGGAAAGATTAAATGAACATGATGAAGGAATGAATTTGTCTCCTCTGATCTGAATTGATCAGAGGAGGAGGCACGACATTACGCTAATCTACTCCTATCTAATTACCAAATCCATGGATTAACAAGCCAATCTACTCCTGTCTAATCTTCACTAGACTAACTACAATTACAATTCCTAGAAAGCAGGGAATTCTACTTTAATTGGAGGAATGAGTTGCCTGAATCCACAACGGGTTGCTGTGGCGACGAAGGGGGATGCGAGGATCTCCAATGAGTGAATGAGGTCCCTGGGCTGCAACTGTGATGTGTATACATCTAAGTAGCCTAAAATGTCTATTTATGAATGTTCTTAGTATTATAGAAGCATCACGCATTATAAATATTTCATAACATGCATCATCATGCAGTTAGGTTAGATTGTATAAATTATAAGTTAATTTTCCCTTTTTGTGGTCAAGGGAGAGGGAAATATTTATTGAGACCTTGGATTGAAGATCTAATTGTACGGATCTAATCAAGGTGACGATCGGAGTCCAACGCCTCTGAGATCGCCCCGATCGAACCTCTGTAGCATCAGATGCAGTCCGAGAAAGTTCAGAGGTCAAGGGGCAAGGTGGTGTAAAATCCACACCTCATATGAAAAATTCAACCACATGGATGGGTTCGGATCGATGATCGCAGTCCAATAACATGAAAATCAGTTCAATTCGACATCCATGGCACCACCTAGGAGCAAAAGAAGATGGATGACCTAGATTACGCCACATGGCATCATCTAGGCCACCCAAGGACCAATCACAACCTCCCCTCACTAATGGATGGCCTTCCCTCTCCACCGTTGGATGAATATTCAATGGCCTTGAGCGTTGGACCATGAATTCATCCACTTGACAATCCATGGGTCATAGCATCATAGCACATTAGTCAAGAGCTTTATCCTTAATGGAGGTCATGGGTTCAAGCCTTGAGGACACCCCAATGCACCCTTCAAATCTCCTTTTTGCATGGCAAATGAGGCATGGCCTCATGGACATCACTCCAACGCCCCATCATGCATCATAGCATAAGATGTCCTCATGCATGCTCGGACGTCTTTAGTGAGAGATCATGAGCAATATTGCATGAAGTGGCATTTTTCTTTACGTGAAAATTCAAGTGGTGCCAACAAATCCATCCAGCACATAATGCAATTGAAGGGTGCATGCACGTGAAATTTGGGCCTCTTTTGATGGCATTTAATAGGCATGAAATATGTTTGCGGTGCCAGCGTTGGGGATGTGTGAAACATAGATCACGAGCGGCATTGCATGGCTGGACATGGGAACGTGGGTGCCATTAAGGCCCATATTTTTCTTTGTATATTTACCAAAATAACCCCCTTCCAAAAGCTTCTAAAAGGAGCCCATATTCCCTCCATTTTAATCATCTCTTCCTCTCTTCTCTCACCCCCACCAAAGCTCTACAAGCTAGTCCCAAACCCGGGATGCTACATTAGAGTTAAAAATACAATTTTTTCACCTTCTCACCCCCTTCATGGAGCATCCTGTGGTTGTCCTCTCACCACCATTTGGGAAGCGGATCCCACTGCAACGTTGCCCTACTTCGTCCTTCGTCCTCCGTCTTCATCCTCTTTCGTCCAGCATCTCACCACTCTCGTTCGGGCGCTTCATCAACATGGCTTATCCTCCAAGCAGCCGTCGAGAAGGATAACTTCTCTCCCTCTTCTCTTTATTGCTTTTTAGATTAGATTTCCCGCTTTCTAGTATAGCAAATAGATGTAACGAACATGTTTATATAATTATGAAATTCTTGTTCATTCTCTCTCTATTTTTTTTTATTTGTATTATTCTTTTCCTCTCTTCTATTAATTATTCTTTAAGTAGAATAGCTAGGTAGATTTAATTCAACTAGCTACTTTACTTCGTGACTATAAATGAAACACAGTTTTTTGATCAAATGTTTGCCTCCTTGTGCTCGATCCGAGACTCACCAGAGTTTCAATTAAATTATTTGTTTAACAGATTTTTACGCAACTACAACGATGGGTTTTCAAAACTCAAATTTTCAGCGTAGAAATCTTGAGCAACAAGCTGGTCACTACAACAATGAAATGGAGGAAGAGACACCGCCCTTGTCACCGGTGATCAATGAAGGAGGAGGGGGAACTAGAGACTTGGAAGAAATGATTAGCTCAGGGTGGTAGGGAGTTGATAGATCGCGCGCGAGGGCAGGGGAGGTGCTTAAGTAAGCCACAGAGTGAATCAAATCACTGTGAGATGAGTTTAGGCTTGATGGGAACACCATCATGAGCCATAACTAGCTCATTTTGACCCAATTAAGTCAGTAAATGCTCCTACATAACCGCCAGAGAGTCACAAGTCACACATAATCATTCTGAGGGAAAAATAAGAAACTAGGGTTAAAACTATAATTTTACCAGCTTATCATGAATGCAGTACAACGATGGATTTTCTCAAGGTTTGAATGAAGGTTAAATGATCCTAAAAGTCTAACAAGTGGGTTAAGACAGACAGAAAAGGGTTTTCACATGTTCTAAGAATTAAATGACTTTTTGAAACCCTAAAAACAGGCCTACTTAATTAATTGAGGTTCTGATCAGGATAAAATTCACCTAAACCCTCTAAAATTCATATAAAAATATTCTCTAGGTTTGTTTCAAAAAAAAATTATTCTCTAGGGTTTGAAACCTTCAATTTGACCATCAGAACCCATTTTGACCCAGAACAGAGTCACAGACTGACATTTGCCCTAATTTAGGTTTTTACATAAATTACCCAGTCAAACGTGGTCAAAACCAAAATCTAACTTCACCATTGGCTTCCTTAGGTGTAAATTAGGTTTTTACCAAAATTTAGACCCAAGATGAGTTTGTCTTGACCTACTTTGCAAATTGGTCCTATCTAATTACATATATCCTTAACTTTCAAAATCTTTTCAAACAGACCCCTAACTTTGTCATCATCCTCACAAAAAGGTCCCTACCGCCATTAAACCTATTCCTACTTTCTCTTGCGACCTTAAATTGAAAAGAACTCCCTGATTTCTTGACGAATTCCTTTTAAATTTGAAAGGGAAGTTCATCAAGAAATTTCCTTCCTTTTGAACCCGATCCTAAGCCCTAAAACCTACCCAATCTCTCATTCGAACACATGAGAGATTTGGGTATCAAGGAATTCCCAAAATCCAGCGAGCTTTCCAAGCTTGGGAAGCTTGCTTAACAACCTCTAACAGCCCTCTGATGACCTATAAAAGAAAGCCCAAACCAAGCCGAACCCTTCACGCTCGAGTTCGACTAGATTCCCCCTTAATTTCATCTCTCCCCATTCGGTCGAAGCTCCTCGACTCCGGTGATCTTCTTCGACTCCATCTTTTGTCCGCGCGTAGTATCAATGGCGAATTTATCTCCCTCTCTCTCTTTCGCGTTGTGCTGTACCCGCCAATGCCCCATCTTCCATCTTCTTCGCCGATTCCTACTCATCGGAGTGCTTTCTTCCCCGACGCTGACCATATCGCAATCAGCGCTACCTCGACTCCCCATCGTCTACCAACTACCCAGATAAGTCCATTACCTCCTCTACTTTATTTTCATCTCAACCGCACTCAATTTTGACCACGCTACCACCCATTCACCGTCATCCCTTCCGTGTCCGGCCACTCCTCCGGTGAAGCGCTCCCATCGCTACACCGCTCCATATGCCTTGTCGATATTCCCTACACCTCCGCCTCATCCCCAGGAGCAAAAGCCCTAACGTAGTTAGGCCGATTGCTCCTCCCATCCTTCCGTCGAACACACCCACTGTCACATTCCTCCTTCGACCTCCGCAGACCACCACACACCTCCATTAACCACAAGACCATCCCCTACGCATTCGTCGTGGTCTGGCGTAGCTCGTGAATTGGTTTAATTGGGGCTACAAGACCGTATTGCGATTTTCAGGTTCTCCTCCGCCGTCGCCATTAACAAAGCTTCATGCAACCTCGAAGCCTGTGTTCTTGCTATTTCTGTCCTAGGTTTCAATCCCAGGATGCGTGGAAGTCGTAGCTCCAGGTCTCTAGGCCATCAATTGAGTGGAAGAGGTGCACCTGCAACACTAATTGAACGAGGATCCCACTCCAGATGCACGCGAAGGAAGGGAGGTGGGATAGTCCCACCTCAGAAGCTGACGAGCACCTGTAGCCGAATAAATTGAAAAAGTGATATGGGTTGTTTGCCTCGACACACAGGGGGTGAGGTCCCCCACACACTCCCCTCACGTGCACCTCGTCCACGACACCTGACCTGCGGACCTTGTGCGCCTGTAAAGACCCGTTCTGTTCTGAGCCTTTTAAGATGTTTGGACTATCAGTCAGACATCTGGTCAGACGTCTGGACCCCTTCCTAGATGTCTGGAAATTGAAAATTTGTACGTGGTTTCTCATGTGTGAGCTGGCTGTGCGCAGACTTCCCTTTTCCCCTCTTCTCTCTCTTTTTTCTCCCCCGCAGAACCCTAGCCACTCCCTTATATAAGGCCCCTCTCCCTCCTTTCTCTCTACTCCATTCCACCGCCACCTTCCTTCCTCTTCACTACAGCTAGAGGGACAAGCGCGAGAGAGGGCGTGAGAGTGAGCGACGAGGAGGAGAGGCGGCGTGAAGAGAGGAGGAAGAGCTTGAGCTCGCAAGCTCGTGGGAGCTCGCTGGAGCATGCACGGCCGGAGCGGCGCGTGCGGGAAGAGGAGCGCATCGGGGGAGACGTCCCAGAAACTTTGCTGCAGGCGAGGAGAGGCTGCAGTTGCGCACAGTGAGAGGAACAGGAGGTCAGTCTGGTTATGGGTTTTTTCCAGAATCAGACGTCTGGCGTGTCATCCAGACGATGGGTTGGACGTCTGGTGATGACACCAGATGTCTAAAAGTAGGACTTTGCGAAGGTATGTTCCCCTTGCGGTTACGGCCATGCAGGCTGCACCGCAAAGCCAATCTATATGGCTAAAAGTGGGTGATTTGCCTGTCGCGTGTAGGGATAGCTTCGGGAAGGCACGGGGCACATCCTCCCGTGCATTTCGGACGTCTGGACAGCTTACCAGATGGCCGGAAGCACTCCCAGACGACTGGAGGAGAGGTCGGATGTCTAAAGTTGGGTCCAGATGGTCAAGTAGGGGTTCTGGATGTCTGAAGTCGACGTAGGAACTTGAGGTGAGACCATGGTTACTTTTAAGACATCTGGACCTTGTGGCAGACATCTGATTTAGGTCTGCAGTCCTGTTTTTGACCCCTTTAGGGTCCGTTTGGGGTCCATTTTTCGCAAACGAGATTTCTATGGATTCCTTGCAAGTTCCTCTACTTGTTAGAAGGCCTTTTATACTGTTTTGAACATTCCGTTGTGTTATGTTCCTTGGTATAGGATTTTGATCTGTTGCATGTTCGGGGCTTGTAGAGGTATGTGAGCCTGCCGTTCGAGGCCCCAGTACTCCAGGATTGTCTGGTAGAGTGGTTTCCCCCTAATTTAATTATAAGACATGAATGCATATGTGAAATTGGATAACTAGAAACCTAGGATGTGGCATGAGTCCTAGGATGAGAAGTACTTGCATTATTGGTATGCGTGTTTGAGATTGCAGTCTTAAATGAATGAATAGAAATGTGAACAACTGCCTGTTAATAAAGAAGAGCTACTTGTGAAATATAAAATGCCTGTGTTAGTTAAACAGATACCTGTGACATTACTTGTGCTATATGCAAATTGTGGAAATAGGAGCTGCATGTGTATAATCTGAGAATGGAATTGTGAATGATGAACCCTGGTATGGAATAACATGGGGAATACGAGCATGAACCCTACGGGGAATTAGGAGTAGAGCTCTTGTGGATAAATGGAACGGATCTGGAAATGTGAGTAGGAAGTGTGCTGGTCCTTGAGTACGTGGTACCAAGGAGAGTGACTGTCCCCTGTTTAGTGTAGAGCAGAGCTAGTCGCCCTTGGGTTGGGACCCGGGGTTAGGATTGGCCACTCTACACCGACTTCCTTGGCCTTCGCATACACTGTACCAGGGAGAGCTGCTAGTGTAGGGAGAGAGCTAGCCACCCCATGGGGCCTGGGGTTCAGCTAGCCACCCTACATCGACTTGTTAGGCCCACTCGGTAAACCGGGGTAGTCAGATGAGGGTGCGTGGACTGTGGAGGGGCAAGACCCCTGTTACTGAGAGGGCTAGGCCCTATACTATTCCGTGCTGTATTTGGGCGTATTCGCTAGTGAAAACGACTAACCACGTGCCAGTGTAGGGTAGCTACCCGTGCGTTTATCACGCGTGCTGTAGTCACCGCTACGTCTGTCTGTGACCTCAGGGTGGTTGATTGGGTGTAGGATTACCACGGGGGACTCTCCCAGCCAGGAGAGCACCACACGTGCCTTCTACTCTTCGGAAAAGACTGCAATCTAGATCGTTCTCACGATGAACATGCGAGATCAAGAAAGAGATCTGAAAAGTAAACCAATGGGTGAAAAAGAATGACTTATAAAACAAATAATTGGAAAAAATAATTTACCTGTTAGCCTTTACTATTTTAGTTAGTTGGTTACCACTCCACTCAGCGTTTGCTGACTCCGTTTTACTCGTACCCCTTTACAGGTCCAAGAGTTGAGCAGCCCGAGCCACCGGCTGCAGAGGGTGCTAGGCCCAGTCGAGCCCAGTAGTAGTTCCTGTTGTTATTGTACTTCCTTTTGCTAGTGAGTTAGACTGTTGTTACTATTTTTGTTTCTATACCTTGTTCTACTTTACTGTTGTGGTGGTTATATGTACTATTAGCAGCTTTTACTTCATTTACTGCTTGTACTTTTTTACTGTTAGTTACTTAGCATAGTGAATGTGGTTTACTTTCCTGCTTTTTGGTTATTTCTTGTTGGACGACTGGGTCTTGGGATTAGTCGAGTCGAGCCAGTCTCAGGTCCTGTAGCGTGATAACACCACGCAAGGGGGTAGTAATTAGGTTGAATATGGCCCATCTTTAGAATAAAAGGCACAACATAAAGTAGAATAGGAGCATTGCATGCATCAAGTACCAAGATTACTTATAAATTACATTAATGGCCATTTGTGTAAAGCATGTGTCAAAGCAGGCCCCAGATGAGCAATCGGACCGCACGGATGAATTCAGAACGACGAACGGAGTCCAACGGACTCAAGATCGGCCAAATCCGACATCCGGAGCTCCCACAATGGGCCCAAGAAATTCTGACCGTTGATCTGGAGATCAATGGCCCAGAAAGCACCACGTCGCCCCGGCCCCACCGCTCGGACGCCCTCAAGCCATCAAGGATGAATCTCGACCGTTGATCTTCGATCGAACGGCCGAAATCCGCGCGCTCGCCCGTGGTCACCGCGACAAAGCGCGGGCGTGGCGCAACGGCTAGCGCGCACGCCCGCATCGCAGCGACGCGCGTTCGAATCACGCGGAGCGGAAATCAAGCGCGAGCAAAGGGCGCGGCAAAATTGGGTCGCCCGATCATCAGCGGGCGGCTAGGATCGCGCCACGCGGCGCGATGACAGCTCCCGAGCGCCCACGCGCGCGCGCACGCACGCCCGAGGCGCGATCTCAGCGCGGGCGCGGGAGGATCTCAGCCGTCCGATCTTCGATCGGACGGCTCTCGTTCAACGTCCATGGATCGCGCTTGGAGAGAGAGGGGCGGGCAGCTGACCGGCGGTAGGAGGGCTTCACCGACGTATCTGGAAGCGGTTTTAACGACGTTCTGGATGTCGCTAAAGCACATTCTTCTTTTAGGAAGCCCTTAACTCTATTTAAACCCCCTTCTACCACCATTCAAGGCATCCTCTCCCACTTGCAACTACTCCACTCCTCTCCTAGCTAGTTTTAGGCACTCTTGTAATCGCCGGAGACGACGAGCCGCCGACGGAGCCTCCTCCACCGCCGTGGCTGCCTCGTCGCTCTCCACTCTCTCTCTACCTCTCTCTCTCTCTCTCTCTTTTAAGCTTTCATTTACTTTTGTTGAAGCATGTATTTAATGTTGTAAACCATGAACTATGAATGCATGTTTAATGAAATTATTTTCCGTTTAGTCGCCATTTTAATTTCTGTTTAAAGTGCATGATCAAAAGCAAAAGCTTTCTAACCCTAAACTCTCTCTCTATCTCTCGCTTTTCAAAACCGTCTCTTTCGCAAGCAAAACTCCGCCTTTTCGTGACAACAAGTGGTAAACAAAACCCGATTTCCATGCCTCCCTGAGATCGACACTCGGACTCACCTCCGTTTACTTCTTTTAAAACCGACGTATCAAGTGCAACTATAACGACACCTCTTAACACACACTCACGAAGGCACGTCAGTTTTTGGCGCCGTTGCCGGGGAGGCAACGGATTTGTTTTATCACCTCCATTCCACACTCATTCTCACATCGTCTAATGCCCTATTTTCCTTTTTACTTGACGGTTGCAGGAATTCGACGCATGGACTGCGAAGCGACGCATTCCACGACGGTAGCAAGGGAGTAGGCGCCTCGAGGATCGATAGTGAGTAACCTATCTCTCATTGTTTGCTTGCGTGAAAAAGCTAAAAAAAAATCATAAAAACTGGAAAAAAATTGGCGTGGTGAATGATTGCTTGACCCACATTCTTAACACATCACCCTACAAAAAATGTACACTCTAATATGCTGAATAAATTCTTGGAGTGTTCTTTTCTTTTTCTCTTGAGTGGTGTTTGCGAAGCCACCGTGAGTTGACCTGGGCCGCACCACTCAACCCTAAAACTGACTCATCTAATAGAAGCTGCACGATTATCAGGATGAGTACACTAGGGTTTTAGAGCCTCTACAAAATAAAAGGAAATCTACTTTCACTAAGTTGTGTGCAGAACTTGACGTGCCCACTGAAACTTGTTTGAAAACATTAAGACATGTCAACCCTAAAAAGTACTCAAGTAAGGATGAAACACTAAAAGACACTATATCTTAACAAATCCTTGCTTGAAAATCATGTTTTGTTAGAAGCACACACTTTGAAAGTGGAAAATTAAGAGGCACCACCCCAATCAATGCCTCATCACATCACCCTAAGCACAAGCACTATCCTAGCCCTTTAAAACTGAGTAGACGTGCCCTAGGCAGAACTGAGTTAAGTCTCAAAAGGTGAGGTTTTGTCTGCTAGGCACTTGGCTTTCATTCCCTTGGTAGAATCTGGTGACTAGGCTGCGGGGCAGTGTCAAACGACCGTGGTTGTGGGGTCTATGGAACCGGAGGCGCAAGCCAAAGGAAGAACCTTCCCTGCAATCCCCTCGTAATCAACCTGGCCAGATTAGCCTTGAGAAGGGGAGTCCAGTGCTTACGGACTTAATCACCCTTTGTGAGATTTCTAGGTCTCCTAAGGAATACACCATAAGGATTAGGCTTGTGTGCTTGATTGAAACACATTTCTCGCATCTGTCGCCCTCCGCATCCCCTCCTGCTCTTCTCTAGTGTATGCACGGGAGGCGCTCACTGCATCCCGAATTGTGTGTTTTGGGGCAGGAATCTAGGCAACGTAATTCTGTTGAAAACATGGCTGAACCTAGGGTAGATGAGGCTGAAGATCAACCCCCACCAGATGCTATGGCTGTCATCCAGGCTCAAATCAATGCTAACCATCGGCTTCAGCAACAACAAATCCACACCATCATACAAGCCATACAACGGTTACAGAACCCACAAGAACAACCACCACCTTTCAATGACATACCAGGACAACCACCACTTGATTTACCACCATTTCAGGACCAGCCAAGACCCCTCCGTGATTTCTATAACCCTTCTGCCATTAGAGTCGAGCCACACCTTAGGATCCCCGAAGGGGGAGACGATTTTGAGCTAAAACCTAATGTATTAAGTCTAATCCAGAGCCACTTTCATGGAAGCTCAAATGAAGACCCCTTTCAACACCTAGAAGATCTCAACCGCATAGCAAGAACAGTAAAACCTAGGAACATTAGCCTTGACATTGTTCTAATCAAGATGTTCCCTTTCTCATTAAGAGACAAAGCTTCTCATTGGCTTAGAACCCTAGGTAGACCCATCACCACCTGGGAGGAACTGAGGCATGCATTTTTAAAGAAATTCTTCCCCATAGGAAAGACCAATGCCCTCAGAAGAGCTATCACTACCTTCACAATCCAGGGTAGGGAACAATTTCATGAGGCGTGGGAAAGATTCAATGAACTTTTGAGGAAATGCCCACACCACGAAGTTCCAAGGTGGCAATTGGCCCAGATCTTCTACCACGGTCTGGACAGCAACCTACGGAACTTCGTCGATGCCTCATGCGGGGGAAACTTCCTAAACAAAGACAAGGAGAGCGCGTTTGAGCTCTTTGAGTCTATGAGCGAGAATTCGCTCAACAATTCCTCCATGAACCAGTTTAACAGGTCCAGTCAACCCCGTGGCGGGATTTATGAGGTGCAAGCAAATTCTGGAATGGTTGACATGGACATCATTGCCAAAAAGTTGGATCAAGTGGAATTGGTGGACAAGAAGATTGATGAGCTTCTAAACCAGACCAGGAACCCCTTGTAGACTTTCTCCCTAGCAAAGGGAGCACATAATGTTGACCTGGTCCAACCCTTCACCCAACTGAACTTGGAACAACCCCCAACCACGTTCCAGGGAGGGACCTTTGCTCCCTTGACCCTTGATTACTCCCTTCCTTCTTCATCAACATCGGCTATTCTAGAAGATGTGCAAGCCGTCCAAGGATATGCAAAACCTGACCCTTTCTCCAACACTTACAACACTGGCTGGCGTAATCACCCCAACTTTGGTTGGACAAACCAGAAACCACCGCAATTCAAAAACCAGCCCAGGCCAAACCAACAGCCACACTTGCCCCCTATCAGCAAGGACCACCAGTTAGACCCCAATATAACCAGAATAGGGTGGCCCCTCCCCCACAAAACCAAATGGACACCCTAATAAAGATGATGGCTGACATGAACCAAAAACATCAGGAAGAAATGGCCTTGGTAAAGGGACAGTTAAGCCAACTCTTGGACTGTAAACAGTAAGGATCTCTACCTTCCCAACCGCAACCGAACCCGCGAAACATAATTAACAGAGGCCCCAATTCGCAAGGGTTCCAAGGCAACCCCGGGCAGGCTCATATGGTCCAGCCGGCCCCACAAACACCTCCTGGGTTTGGTGCTTCTTCATCCTCATCTTCTCAAGGATCACCCCATGGCCCCAATGCCTCTGCGAATGCGGTGACCTTGAGAAGCGGCACCAAAACCCAGGATCCCAAATGGCCGACTCTCCCCGAGACTTTACCCGACTTAGAAGAAACACCAACCAAGGACCCAGACATGGAACCAATTCAGACACCCTATCTTGAGGCCTTGGAAACAATCAAGAGAAAAAAGAATACTGTGGAAACTGAGGAGCTGATGGAAATTTTTAAACAAGTACAGATTAATATTCCGCTTCTAGAAGCTGTCAAACACATCCCCGCTTACACCAAGTTCTTAAAGGATGCCTGTACACCCAAGCGTAAGCCGAGACCTCAAGCACCTAGGAAGGTTGTACTCTCTGAGCAAGCCAGTTCCGTGATATCAAGCAACCTTCCACTCAAACGAACTGACCCAGGAGCGCCCCTGATTTCCTGCAACATCGGGGACATGACATTTGATAGAGCGCTCCTGGACCTAGGTGCCTCTATCAACCTAATTCCCACAACCTTGTACCACCAATTTGGTTTTGGGGAGCTGGCACCAACCCCTGTCACCATCCAGCTGGCGGATAGATCAGTGAAAACCCCGAAGGGGGTTGTCGAGGACGTGGTTGTACGGGTCAAGGACTTCTATTTCCCAGTCGACTTTTTGGTGCTCGACATGGAAGTCCCTGAAAAATTACAAAACGCACCCATAATCTTAGGCAGACCTTTCTTAGCTACGGCTAAAGCAAACATCGATTGCGACACGGGATGTATGGAAATCGCCTTCGGAGACAGGAAAATGCAATTGGATATCTTCCGGGCAACAAAGTCTTTTGATTGTGATTACATTGAGGAACATGATCCCGTGGAAACTTTAATCGAGGAATGCCTTACCCTCAGTTCTGTCTCAGACCACCAAACCCGTAATTCTGACCGGTCACCATCATTACCTGTGGACCTCTGTAAGGCTGAGTATCATCACATGACACCATTTGAAGAAATCGATGTTGATCAACTACTGCCCTTTCCATTCCCATCGACTGTGGTCCCACCCGCACCTGAACTTAAACCATTGCCCGAGAATCTCAAGTACGTCTTCTTGGGACCTGGCCAGACCTTCTCAGTGATTATTAATTCCCATCTAACCAAGGATCAGGAACTAAGGTTGACTGCAACTCTTTCAGAACATCGGGCCGCCATTGGTTGGACCATCTCAGATCTAAGAGGAATTAGCCCCACCTATTGCACCCACAAGATTTACCTGGAAGACGGGGCCCGGCCTTCCCGCCAGATGCAGAGACGGTTAAACCCTAACATGCGGGAGGTCGTTAAAAAAGAAATTATCAAGTGGCTCGACGCCGACATCATCTACCCTATCTCTGATAGCCCCTGGGTGAGCCCCACTCAAGTGGTTCCAAAGAAGGCTGGGCTCACCATTGTCACTAATGATCATGGCGAATCCATCCCCACCTGCACCACCACCGCATGGCGGGTGTGTATTGATTATAGGAAGCTTAATGAAGCCACTAAGAAGGACCACTTCCCCTTGCCATTCATTGACCAAATCCTTGAAAGATTGGCAGGGCAGAAGTATTTTTGCTTCCTGGATGGATATTCAGGATATAACCAAGTCGCAATTGCTCCGGAAGATCAGGAAAAGACCACATTCACTTGCCCGTATGGCACGTTTGCATTCCGTCGAATGCCGTTCGGGTTATGCAACGCACCCGCGACCTTCCAGCGTTGCATGCTAGCCATTTTTTCAGAAATGGTGGGTGAATACTTGGAGGTCTTTATGGATGATTTCTCTGTATTCGGGAATTCATTCGACCATTGTTTGAGCAACTTGGAGAAAATCCTGAAACGATGTATCGAGGTTAACTTGGTGCTAAGTTGGGAAAAGAGCCATTTTATGGTTCAAGAAGGAATTGTCCTCGGACACATCATTTCGCATAGGGGCATCGAGGTAGATCGAGCTAAGGTTGATTTAATTTCCAAACTTCCTCCACCTAGTTCGGTCCGACAGATTCGCTCTTTCCTAGGACATGTTGGCTTCTACCGAAGGTTCATCAAAGACTTTTCCAAACTTTCCAAACCCTTGACCGACCTTCTAGCCAACGATGCCACTTTCCACATGTCTCCTGATTGCATCCAGGCTTATCATATCCTCCGGGACTTAGTCTCCACCGCACCTGTACTTCAACCCCCAGACTGGTCCCAGGATTTTGAGATTATGTGTGACGCATCAGATTTTGCCATAGGCGCTGTCCTGGGACAAAGGCAAGACAAGAAGCTTGTGGTGATCTACTACGCGAGCAAAACGTTGGACGAGGCCCAACGTAATTATACGGTCACAGAAAAAGAGTTGCTCGCTGTAGTCTTTGGACTGGAAAAATTCCGATCATACTTGCTGGGATCCCACGTGACTATCTACACCGACCATTCAGCCATCTGGCACCTGTTGGCCAAAAAGGACGCAAAACCCAGGCTCATCAGATGGATCCTGATTTTGCAGGAATTTGACCTGGAAATCCGAGACAAGGCCGGATCGAAAAATGTGGTGGCTGACCACCTGTCAAGACTTCATCTAGACCACATTGGACCCTCCCTACCTCTATCTGATACCTTCCCTGATGAACACATCCTAGCCGTGCAAGACAAGAAAATGCCATGGTTTGCTGACTATGTCAACTACCTGGTTATAGGGCAAACCCCGCACAGCTGGTCCAGACAGCAACGGGATAGGTTCTTGGCTGAGGCCAAGCACTATTTCTGGGATGATCCCATGCTGTTTCGCCTCTGTGCTGATCAGATCATCAGGAGGTGCCTCCCCGAAGACGAAGTTCAGAGTGTGCTTTCCTTTTGTCATGACCAAGCGTGTGGCAGCCATTTCTCTGGCAAGAAAACATCTGCAAAAGTTTTGCAGTCTGGATTTTATTGGCCGTCCCTATTCAAGGATGCACACATCTTTGCCAATACTTGCTCATGATGCCAAACACTAGGGACAATGACCAACAAAGATATGATGCCCCTTCAGCCCATTTTGATTGTCGAAATTTTCGACGTTTGGGGTATCGATTTTATGGGCCCCTTTCCACCATCCAACAGCTTCGAGTATATCCTGGTCTCGGTCGACTATGTTTCCAAATGGATTGAAGCCGTCGCCACCCGACGATGCGATCACAAGATGGTCATGGACTTTGTAAAGAAGAACATCTTTTCCCGGTTTGGAATACCCAAGGCCATGATCAGTGATGGTGGAAGCCATTTTATCCATTCCCAGTTCCGTGCCCTACTTAGAAAATACGGGGTAAACCACCGCATTGCCACCCCGTATCATCCACAAACAAATGGGCAGACTGAGGTCTCAAACAGACAAATCAAGAACATTTTACAGAAGACTGTGAGACCTGACAGGAAAGACTGGTCCACACGACTTGATGATGCCCTGTGGGCATACAGGACCGCTTTTAAGACCCCGATAGGCATGTCACCTTACCGCTTGGTCTTTGGCAAAGCTTGCCATCTCCCTGTCGAGTTGGAACACCGAGCTTACTGGGCTGTTAAGCAATGTAACATGGATCCCCAGTTAGCTGGTGCGTAAAGGACTCTTCAATTATCTGAGCTTGAAGAAATTCGTCGGGACGCCTTTGACAATAGTCGGCTATATAAGGAGAAAATGAAAGACGTCTACGACCGACTCATTCATAGGAAAACCTTTGAGCCAAACCAACAAGTCTGGCTATTTGATGCACGCCTGAAACTCTTCCCAGGGAAACTTAGGTCCAAATGGACAGGACCATTTCGGGTGGTCAAGCCCTATTCCAATGGGGCAGTCGAAATCACCGATCTTAATACCGGGCACACCTTTACAGTCAATGGTCAAAGATTGAAGCATTTCCTGGACTAGGTACCCCCCAAGGAAAGTGTCACCCTTGTTGAGGGCTGACACCAAGCACCGCCCAGCTGGAGGCGTTAAACTCAGCGCTTCCTGGGAGGCAACCCAGCGGATTCAGACTGATCTGGTAGTTTACGTCACTCAGGTACTATCTTTTTGAACTCTTCTGCATCCATGTATCTGCCAATGAGGACATTGTCCAACTTAAGCATGGGGGGGATGGTAAATTGCATAATCCTGAGCTTAATTAATCAGTCTGAATGAATAAATTAATTGATTAAAAAAAAAAATTGAATTTAGGAAGAAAAACTTAGGCATTAGAAACTTGTCAATAATGGAAAATAATACAAAAAGAACTTAAACACTTAGACTTTTCAGGCCTTCAGGCTTAATCAGCCCTGATGTCCATTAAAATATGGATTTAGCGGCGAATCCTTGCAACTTTAAGCTATTCTAATCCACCTAATAAATAAGGTAATAAGTATACGACTTATCAACTCACCCTCTAACTCAGGAAAACTTTGAGTCTAAGCATCTACACACATTTTTGCACAGACTCACTTCTCGGAGATTTTGACAGAAATTGGGTAGCTAATGAACTCTCTAGGGTGGTATGGCTGGCAAGTTGTCGTGGGTAACAGCCCATTGGCAGGTTGTCCAGAACCCAGCCACAGGCCATTTCTTTTTCACTGCCTCTAGGTACATTTGAGATTAGGGAAGCCACCTACGAAAAAAAAAAAAGAGAGAAAAGAAAAGAAAATAAACCACACTTCATCGCACAAGTATGGCTGGCAAGTGATCGTGGGTAACAGCCCATTGGTCGGTTGTCCAGAGCCCAGCTCAATAATTGCACAAAAAAAGACCAAAACACCTAAGGACGAAGCGGGGAAGTAGTACAAGCTGGGGAGATATACACTGGAAAATCCTTGTGTTGACCCCAAGTAAAATGAACGTAGGGAGAAAGCTACCAATCGAACAAATACACCTTCAGGCAAAAATTTATTTTCTTTTCCGGTCACCTAGGGGCGTAGAAACTCGAAGTTTGTCTTAATTACCGTTAAGTGAGTCTATCAAAGCATTCACACCAAGATGCTTAGCACTTAGGGTTTTGACCGAGTTTTGGGTGGGTTAGGTAGCCGTAAAAAGTTACCAACCCACACTGAATTCCGAAAATTCTAAAAAGACATATATAGATATATACGTATACATATGTATAGTTATATATACAAAGCAAGGATTCGGGCGATTTGTATTTTGGAAGACACCCGGGCGCTGCTTAGTCTTTGTAGATTAAGATCTTCGTATATTTACTCTTATTGACGAGTAACGAAGTGCCTAAGTAATTACTTCTTGAATTCTCCAAAGAAATAAAGGCTAGAATAAACCTTGCTAGGGACTATCAAGGAGTAAGCATGGGGGTATGATAACACCACGCAAGGGGGTAGTAATTAGGTTGAATATGGCCCATCTTTAGAATAAAAGGCACAACATAAAGTAGAATAGGAGCATTGCATGCATCAAGTACCAAGATTGCTTATAAATTGCATTAATGGACATTTGTGTAAAGCATGTGTCAAAGCAGGCCCCAGATGAGCAATCGGACCGCACGGATCAACTCAGAACGACGAACGGAGTCCAACGGACTCAAGATCGGCCAAATCCGACATCCGGAGCTCCCACAATGGGCCCAAGAAATTCTGACCGTTGATCTGGAGATCAACGGCCCAGAAAGCACCACGTCGCCCCGGCCCCACCGCTCGGACGCCCTCAAGCCATCAAGGACGAATCTCGACCGTTGATCTTCGATCGAACGGCCGAAATCCGCGCGCTCGCCCGCGGTCGCCGCGACAAAGCACGGGCGTGGCGCAACGGCTAGCGTGCACACCCGCATCGCAGCGACGTGCGTTCGAATCGCGCGGAGCGGAAATCAAGCGCGAGCGAAGGGCGCGGCAAAATTGGGCCGCCCGATTAGCAGCGGGCGGCCAGGATCGCGCCACGCGGCGCGATGACAGCTCCCGAGCGCCCACGCGCGCGCGCACGCCGGGTGGAAACGCGCGCGCGCACGAACGCCCGAGGCGCGATCTCAGCGCGGGCGCGGGAGGATCTCAGCCGTCCGATCTTCGATCAGACGGCTCTCGTTCAACGTCCACGGATCGCGCTTGGAGAGGGAGAGGGGCGGGCAGCTGACCGGCGGCAGGAGGGCTTCACCGACGTATCTGGAAGCGGTTTTAGCGACGTTCTGGATGTCGCTAAAGCACATTCTTCTTTTAGGAAGCCCTTAACTCTATTTAAACCCCCTTCTACCACCATTCAAGGCATCCTCTCCCACTTGCAACTACTCCACTCCTCTCCTAGCTAGTTTTAGGCACTCTTGTAATCGCCGGAGACGACGAGCCGCCGACGGAGCCTCCTCCACCGCCGTGGCTGCCTCGTCGCTCTCCACTCTCTCTCTACCTCTCTCTCTCTCTCTCTCTTTTAAGCTTTCATTTACTTTTGTTGAAGCATGTATTTAATGTTGTAAACCATGAACTATGAATGCATGTTTAATGAAATTATTTTCCGTTTAGTCGCCATTTTAATTTCTGTTTAAAGTGCATGATCAAAACCAAAAGCTTTTTAACCCTAAACTCTCTCTCTATCTCTTGCTTTTCAAAACCGTCTCTTTCGCAAGCAAAACTCCGCCTTTTTCGTGACAACAAGTGGTAAACAAAACCCGATTTCCACGCCTCCCTGAGATCGACACTCGGACTCACCTCCGTTTACTTCTTTTAAAACCGACGTATCAAGTGCAACTATAACGACACCTCTTAACACACACGCACGAAGGCACGTCATAGGGATTCGGGAATTGGGTCGTAACAGCTCCCGACCTGCCTAAGCCCTTCACTCCTCGGCTGCGACCATGCCCGTAGCCCTGGACCCGGGTTTGGGCCTATCCAATTACCCGATTACCCATTGAGAGGCACTGGGAGGGCAGAGCCTAAGAGAGAAAGAGAAGGAGAGATCACGTAGGGTAGGGGGAGGGTTTTACTGTAGAGAGAATTGGCTGACACTTAGCCAATTCAAGAAGTTTCCCCCTTTGTGCGAAGTAGCTGAATAGAGAAAGAAGAGGAAGAAGGCTTGAGCAACAGAGAAAGAAAGAAAGAGGAAGAAGAAGAAGAGGACCCGCACAAGAAGAAGAGCAGAAGAAGAAAAGAAGAAGAAGAAACAGAGACCCTAGCACTGTAGCACAGGGCTACTTAAGACATCTGATACTTTAATTGCATATATTTGAGACTTGATTTAAGTGTTATTTGTGAGGAGTAATTGGTGATTTAAATCATCATTTTACTACATTCTTTTTGCATATTGATCATGACATTATTTTTATTGCAGCCTTTATTCTTGATTTAAATTGTGATCTTGAGCTTTGAATTTCATATTACTCCCTGTGTTCGACCTCGGAACCTTTCGAGTAATAAAATTTATTTGTTTGAACGTTATTTTGGCTATACTACAACACGACAATTTTAAAACACCGATTTAGATCACTTAAACAAGGCTCATAGGGTTTCAACGGTGGATTTGAAGGAGATGGGTGCGCCAGAGTATCAAACCAAAAACCCACTGTTGGATGGGATCTAGGTCAGGCAATGGAGCTTCGTGCAAAGGCACGTGCTGAGAGGAGAATGATCGATCATTGGATCAGATGGAATAACGAATTGACGGCCACAGCTTCTTCAGTTCTTCGTGTACTATAGTGCACTCTAAGAGTGCAAGTGAGTTTGGTAATTTACAAGAAAGGCTCTGAAGTCTGAAGGGATATAACATTTGCAAAGGAAGTCATAAGTTCTAAGATATATAACAGCATGGTCCAAAATTCTTGCGCATAAGTCCCTGCAGCTTTAAATGTAATAAAAATGTTAACACATAAAGACTAGAATGTAAAGGCATTAATGCAGGGTCCTAATGATGTCCAAATGCCATGACATTGTTATTGGAGTTCAATTGAACATTTAAGAAGTTAATTTAAACCTTAATTTGAACTTTTGAGCTAAATCATGTGTTCAATTAGCAATTGGATCATCATTTTGCATTTATGAATATAATATCTCATTAATTGACCAAATTATGCATTTTTAACACGAATATGATGTTTTAAGTCATTTCTGTTAATTTCCACACTTAACTCATTTTCTTGTGTTAATAATATAGTGTTTAACTTAGTTTCTAGCTTAACTTGGACATTTTAGCTATGATGAGTCACACCTCATCACATGTCCAATCTTATAAATATATATGGATAAGGATGCGAGTAAGAAAACACGTGTTGCAATGCATTTTAAAATGGATGGTCTTCGTTTAACAAAAAAAAATAAAACATACCAGTTGAAAATAAAAATACACTGATGTGTTTTTATTTTCAACTAATGTATTATGATTTTTAATTGCTAGAAAACCAAAACACAATGGTTAAAAATCAAAATGCATATGTGTGTTTTCATTTTCAACCAATTTTTTACTTATACAAAGTAATTTTTCACCTATGAAAAGTGATCTCACTTAGAAAGTAAATTTTCACTTTTGGTTTAATAAACTCTAAATTCTAAACCCAAAATTCATAGGTGAAAAATCACTTTCTACATTTCAAGTGAAAACTCATTTTCCATCGGTGGAAAACTAAAACATACCAATATATTTTAATTTTCAACCTGTATGGTTTAATTTTCAACTGGTGTAAAATTAAAATACACTGATTAAAATCGTCATATATAATGGTCCATCATATTCCTTCACTCACAATGTTGCAAAATGTATAGTAATATATGTCTCTTTAATTTTTCACCGTGGATGTTAGATGTGCCTGTGAATCGACACTTCGCACATAAAAAAGGATGCAATTTTTTTTTCCTCCACCACTGACCATGCACGGGCAAATCGATAGATGGAAATCTTTTCTTGAATATTTTTGAATATTTTAGTCAATATACATAGGATGCCTTCGTATTGCACAATACTTTTCTCATATTGCTTTTTGTTAGGATGACATGCATTATTGAATACGGTAACAAAATCAAAAGGGTCATTCTTTAGTTTTTCTGTTATGTCTTTTTATACTTAGAAAAAAAAAATCGGCTAGAAGGAAAGTTCGAGTGTATTTCTTTTCATTTTTGCCCTTTTCACTTTTCAGTTTTCTTCATTTCAAGCGGTGGAGTGTTTTTTTGGGAAAATTCTGAGGTTTGAAGTTGATTATTAGTGATTATTTATGATTATTTATGTTTTTTACTTGATTATGTTCAAAGAGACAGCGGTGGGTGGGGGGTGGAGATGATGGTAAGGATGATGTGACGATGTGAGCCAAGAAGATAAGTGTGGGGATAGGGATCGGGGCATGTTTGTTAAATAATTTTTAAATATTTAAATTTTTATCAAACTTTAATTATCTTTTACTCTTCATTTTGACTAATGAAAATTTAAAAAGTTATGGGATAAATTTAGATTATTTTCTCTATTTGGTTAAATTACCCACTGCTTCCATCCCCACTCCTCTCCCCCTCTTCTTCAATCTTATTATTCTATACTAAATTAAATTAACTACATGTTCATATTCATTTTATATACGAATGATTGATTGCATTTATATCTAAGACTACCAAAATAGAAACTATGCATGTACGATTGATTGCATTTACATCAAAAGCTACCAAAATACAAACCGAAGACCATACAGCAAAATATGAGTGGGCCACCAACGAGTTAATATAAATAAGAGAATTTTAATAGGTGAAGGACCACCCAGTTGAATATATAGGATAGTGGATGCAGAGTTCTATTTTATGTTAATCTAAATATCTACATTTTGATCTCAATGATCATGGGTATCTTAATATAATAAAGTAAAAATATCAAGTGCTTTCCGGATTTCCATACACCGTAAAATATTAAGAACATCTTAATTAATAGCGTTCTTTATGGACATGTAATAGGTCAGGACATTTATATAGCCAAAAACATATACAAAAAGTGAATATTAATTCCGTGACTGGTAATATATTTCAATCAATGATGGGCAACGCAAGTCTTGGTATGGGTTACGGCCACTAAGACAACATTTTTTTTCTTTCCTGTGAAGAAACTACACCAACATTAGCCATTAGCATGGCTCCATCAAAAAAACTCATTTGCTTGTTATTCCTGTGGATAAGCCACGTGGTAATTATAATGATCTATCTACAATGTTTATATATATATAAAGTATCCATTGAGAATTGTGTTCCTAAATCTACAAAAAAATCTACCATTATGGTCATTATGATATTTTTATTAATGAAAATCATGGCACATGTCAAAGGTGATTTAGAAAATCACAATTAATATATGGAACATACTCAATCAATCATTATGTTACTTTTTAAAAATATCTTTACACATTAAAGTCGAGTTGTATTAAGATTCTATTAATAAACCATATTTAAAATATAATTAATCAAATATTACATTATTATTTGAAAGTAACCATATCACTTTAATACTTATCATATTATAACTCTCTTCTTAACCAAAATGAATTTGAAATACAAAATTTCACATGATTATAATTCAATTTTCCTCTTGTAATATAAATTCTTACATTTTAATTAAAACAAATAAGTGTAATACAAGTTAATCGTGTATATAAAAATTTATTTTCATTTGTAATATAAATTTTTGCACTTTTTCTTATAAATATTTGTAATACAAGATTTATTAATAATATAATTCATATTAAATGCCATTACTATTAGGTAATAATTATTTGTGCTACAAATATAACCCATTTATATTACAAATTTAGTCATATTTTTTATTTTCATTATACTATTATGTGTAACGCAAATTCAATGTTCACTATTACAATATGTTTACTATTTTGTTACAAAATACCTAACATTTATTACAATCTACATGCTTATACATTACGAATATATTTATTCCACATTACAGCGATTGTTCTTTGTTGTTATAATAATTTTTCATTAATTTAAGATGTATTCTTTCTTTATTTTGAAAATTCCAATGTAGAAATTATACGGATGGTTTTTGTGTTTTTGGAAAGTATAGGATTTAAGTTTGGTAATTAATAATTTTCATGTATCATTTTTTATTACCAACAATATCATAATGTTACTAATTAATTCATTATTTACTTTTAGAATGTATGTTTGAATTGGTTGTAACGTCATCCTACTTTTTAGAAATATTTTATTATATGAATGATATATGTAGATTTTTTTTTGGCAACTTCCATTAATATTAGTGCATTACAAAATCACCTTTGTTACTTTAGGTGATATTAATTTTGATCATGTAATTTTCATCTAATGGTTCTCACGTAGTGCTTAGTTAGCAATTTTTAGGCACTGTGCTCAGAGGATAGGGCTCCTTTTTTTTTTTTAAGAAAAGTGGGAGTCAATATTATTCATCCCCCACTCCCTAGAGCCAGTAAAAGGGAGACAAGGGGACTAGACCAAAACCTGCCTAGTACAATGAAAGAGGACCATGACTCACGACCTAACACAGAAAGTACCAACAAACAAAAAAGAGAAAAGCAGAATGGAGCAAGCCAAAGCTCAGCCAGTGACAGGGGAAATGGATTTTGCCCAACCTGGTGAGACCTTTGGATTTGGGGTCAAGGTGATCCAAATTGATGAAACTCCAAGGCTCATTCGCCGAAATAGCAAGCAGATTAGCTAGGCTGTTCACACAGGGGTGAATGAATTGCAATGACATGTGGTAGTTCATGAGGTGAAGAACGTGGTTGCAATGCCATTTAGCCCTCTAAGGAACTTTTAGCTTGCCTTTCCACTAGAAGTAAATCATGGAAGAATCAACTGTAAGTACCTCTGTTTTGATGCACCAAAATTATGTTTATTGCTAAAATTGACATTTCAGAGCTATCTTGGACTGAAGCCTCTGTTCAAGACACAAGTTCAGATAGTCGCAGATGTGCATCTTTTTTATTTATTTGAGTCTAGGACTTTATTGTAAGGAACCTCAAATAAAACTCAAAAATGATTTTTTTGCGTATCTTTTTAAAACCTAATTTTAGGGTTATTGATCGACCAAACTTGTTAATTGATCGACCAAAACACTTTGATTGACCAACCTACTTATTTGACCGATCAAATCAATTCATTTTAGGAAGTTGAGAAAAGTCCTATTGATCGACCAACCAAGCTAATTGATCAACAAACAAGTGATCGACCAACATCCTTAATTGATCGACCAAAGTACTTTTTGATCGACCAATTAACATTAATTGATCGACCAATTTTGTTTCCTATTCAAGCAAGATTTTTGTATAAATAGAGGTCGAATGCAGCCCATTCATACACAACGTTTAATAGAAACACCATTTAAAATTAGAGCTTCTCGTGCTTATTGCAAAATGCCTTCATATCTCATTCTTCACGTTCTTCGAAAGCACGATGCCTCGAACCTCTGTAAAAAATTGGTTTGATCATTTATTGAGGTTCCATAGAATTCATTTTATTATTATTCTATTTTGTTGCTTTTGATTTATGATCCTAAGCCTGTTTTGAAGATCCATGGTTATTGTTTTTGCTTCTCTTCAGGATAAAAGAGAAGGGTTTGTAAGAGGTTGTACCACCCTCGTTCAAGTGGTGCGAATAGTGGATTGACTAGCTTGTACTAGTCAGAAAAATCCTAAGCTGGGAGGCTTAGGTAGTGGTTTTTACCCGGATTAGGTTTCTACTATAAATTAGGTGTACTCTGTGCATGAATCTCTATTGTCTTATTTGTTAATTTGAATCTTATTTTTTTAAAGAAATACTATTCACCCCTTCCCTCTAGTAATTAGTTGCGATCCACAAGTGTTACGAACGCGACCTCAAGACGGTGTTTAAGACGTTTGGGAAGTGGCCTAGACGTCTGGGACCCTTTCCAGATGTCTGGTATTTAATTTTTGCGGCGTATGGGGTTGCGTCTGCGCGCATGCGCGCGCAGACCTGCGCCCGCCACTCTCTTCCCTCTTTTTCCCTCTCTCCTCCTGCAGGGCGCGGCGTCTCTCTCTCTCTCCCCACGCGGCCTTAAAAGGCCCCTCGCCCTCTCCCTCACCCTCATCTCCTCCATGTCCCTCTCCTTCTTCTCCCAGCCGGTGCGAGAGCGCGAGCGAGCGGCGGCAGCAGCGGCTGCAGCAAGTGTGCGGGAGGAGGTGTTGCGCAAGGGAGGAGACGCTCGACCGTGAGGGCTCGAGCTTGTCGGGGCAGCTAGAGATGGCCGGTGGGGGAGAAGGGGGCGTGGAGTGTCGTGGAGAGGCTGTTGCAGCTCGAGCAACAGGCGGACGGGGTGCAGCGCGGCCGTGCGTCGCGGGCGGAGGGCGAGTTGAGCTCTGGTTCTAGAAATTTTTCCAGAATCAGACGTCTGGGCTTACGACCAAACGACGGTGAAGACGTCTGGAGGATTGCCTAGACGTCTGTCAGGTAAGATATTTCTATCTTCTTCCTTTTTCGCATGTACGGCCATGCGGCTGTTCGCCGCGCATTCGTCTGCGACTCGTCGTACTGACAACAGGTGTGGGTGCGTGCAGGTTTTGCTTGGGAGGGCGCGAGGGCTCGCCATCCCACGTGAATCGGACGTTTGGCTGCAGTGCCAGACGACGGGAAGGACTTCCAGACGTCCGGGGTGACCATTAGACGTCTGGGAACTAAGCCAGACGTCCCTGCAGGCTTCTGGACGTCTGAGGGACTACACAGAATGAAGGTACGCTCTGACCCACATTTTAAGATGTCTGGAAGAGGTTCCAGACATCTGATTTTGGGCAGTTTCGTCGTTTTCGACCCGTTTAGGACCCATTCGAAGTCCGTTTTCCGCATTTCGAGTTGCGTTCTTTCCGGAATAAAATCCTCTACCCATTTATAGTAATTATATACCGTTCTGAGAAACTCCTTGTGTTTGATCCTTGTGTTAGGACCCCATTCCATTGCAGTCTTGGGGATTGCGGAGGCGCGTGGGATTTCCGACCACGCCCCCAGTACTCCCGTTGTAGCTGGTAGAGTGGCTTTTAACTTACTTAATCAAATTTGTTACAATTGTGGAATAATTAATAGAGTCTAGAGCACTGCATGAACCCTAGGACTGAGAAACTGGATCGAATGATAGATCCTAGGGTATTGCATGAAACCTAGGACTGGAAACTAGATTGAATGATAGATCCTAGGGTATGGCATGAATCCTAGGACTGGAAAACTAGTGATATGTATATAAATATTGCAGTCTTGGAAAAGTGGAAAGGAAATAATAGCTTCCTCTAAATTGATTTAATCGCTGCCTGTTCTAAAGGAATAAATATGATTGAGAACATGGGTTGTATGAACGTAAAACTGGAACGGTGAAAGCTAAATGTGTTGAGTTAAAAGAGCTGGAACCCTACGGGGAATTAGGAGTAGAACTCTTGGAAAGAGAATGGATGGAACTGAGAACGAAAGACGTGGAAGTGTGTTGTCTCTGGGGTACGTGGTACCAACGAGAGCACACATTACCTCTTAGTGTAGAGGGGAGCTTGCCGCCCTCAGGTTGAGACCGGGGTGGGTTTGGCCACTGTACACCGACTTGCTGGCCCTCGCGTACGCAGTACCGAGGAGAGCTACTAGTGTAGGGAGAGCACTAGCTACCCCACGGGCCCCGGGGTTCTGCTAGCCTCCTACACCGACTTGTTAGGCCCACTGGGCAAACCAGGGTAGTCAGGCGAGGGTGCGCAGACTGTGGAGGGGTTGGACTCCTGTTGCTGAGAGGGCTCTGCCCTATACTGGTTCTGTGCTGTGCTTTCGGTGCACCCGTTAACGAAAACAACTGACCGCGTGCCAATGCGGGGTAGCTACCCGTGCGATTATCGCGTGTGCCGTAGTCACCGTTACGTCTGTCAGTGACCCTAGGGTGGTTGACTGAGGGTAGGATCACCACGGGGACTCTCCCGGCCAGGAGAGCACCACGTGTTACTTCTACTTTTCGGAAAAGACTGCAATCAAGATCGTTCCCACGAGAAACATTCGAGATCAAGTGAAGGATCTGAGAAATAGATAAATTGTGAAATAATAAAAAGACGTAAATAAAGGAAGAAAGAAAATATAACAGCTACTGTACACTCTACTGCTTCTTTAGTTTTAGCTGCCATTCTACTTAGCGTTTCGCTGACGTGTTACACTCGTCACTTTTCAGGACAGGTGTTGAGCAGCCAGGGTCAGCAGCAGCAGAGGACGTTGGGCCGAGTAGGGTCCAGTAGAGTTACCGCAGTTCTTTTGTGCCCCTTTTGTTCCACTGTAGTGAGTAGTTCTTGTTACTCTCTGTACTTCTTTACTTGTAGCTTCATGTTATGTTATAATTGTTGTTCTACTGTTGTGGTGGTATATACTGTAGTAGTTCCTTTTCTTACTGCTATATTTTGTTACTGCTAGTTATATTCATGCTGAACGTGGTTTATTTTACTGCTCTTTTGGTTACTTCCTCGTTGGACGACTAGGTCTTGGGATTAGTCGAGTCGGTCTGGTTCTCGTGTCTCGTAGGGACTCGAGAATCGGGTCGTTACAAGATGGTATCAGAGTAAGGTCGTCCCGAGAAGTGAATCAACTGACTGGAAAATAACCAATTCACATGTCTGTAACTAGAGTAGCCACCACAACATATCTTTTGGCATGAGCTCTTAGACGTTTTTGTTAGATCTCGTTCCATACTGACGTGTTTCCGTTTGGTTTCGCGTCTCCTTGTAGGAGATGCCTCATCGCGAGACCGGCGAGGCGGGCCGCAGGCGCGGCCGAGGACGAGGCCGGCGAGGTGGGTGTGCCGTTGTTGATGCCTCCGTGGACCAGCCACTGCTCCCGGGCATTCAGGCCCAGGACCTCGCCCAGCTGATACAGGACATTGTGCGAGAGGAGCTCCACCCACCGCCCCGAGCGCCTCACCCTGGGGCTTCGGAGGGAGAGTCCTCTGTGGGACCACACGACGGACGCAGCGCTGGACTCGGGGGAGGGGATGGGCCGCCACCGCCCCACCTTCCTCCGACACTTCTGTGCATGAGGCACCTTTTCCTGGAGGTGCACCAGCATCTCAACTGCAGCGCCACTTCGAGCTCTTCGGGCAGTTCCGGAAGCTGAAGCCCCCCTCCCTCAAGGGGGATGAGGACCCGACCGAGGCAGAGGATTGGCTCGAGCAGCTCGAGAAAATTTTCGACACCCTTCGCCCCCCGGTGGAGTGCCACGTGGCCTTTGCCACGTACCAGCTGGAGAGTGCGGCACACAGGTGGTGGAGGGCGGTCAAGGGACAGGAGAGGGACGAGCCGACCTGGGATCGGTTCGTCACCCTCTTCTATGAGCAGTACTTTCCCCAGACGTGGCAGGACCAGAGGAGGCGGGAGTTCCACACTCTCCGCTAGGGGACGATGACCGTGAGCGCGTACCGCACGCATTTTCTGGAACTGTCCCGCTTTGCAGCGACAGCGGTAGCCACTAAGGAGGAGCACCTTTGGAGGTTCACTGAGGGGCTCCGGCCTGCGATTCAGGGGTATGTTAAACCCCTGAAGCAGCCTACGCTTTCGAGGGTGGTGGAGGCAGCTATGACCTACGAGGAGACCAACCCGTCTGCGTGAGACACTGACGGCGGGCGGAAGAGGCCCTTTCAGCCAGACTTTTCACAGGGTCGGTGAGAGAGGAGACACGTGGCGTCCGCAGGAGAGCCGTCACATTTTGCAGGGCCATCAGTAGCCTTTGGGGGGCCTCGACAGGGGCCAATCGCCAGCACCGGACCCCCGCCCAGCCGACAGTAGGGACCCACTAAGGGCGGGAGTCGGGTTCCCCTCTGCTACCAGTGTGGCCAGCCAGGCCACATCAGGAGGGACTGCCCGTTTAGGGCAGGAGGTCAGCAGATACTTCCTGCGCAGAGCACTGGAGGGCGCGCAAGAGGCTGCGGTTCCCAGGCGTAAGGAGGAGGACAGCAGTCATGAGGAGGGTACCGACCAACACCTACCCGTCCGACGTAGAGTGTGGCTGCTTCGTCTCCACCTAGAGCTGAAGTGTGTATCAACGCCGTGACACACAGGGATGCCAGAGCTTCAGGATCTATGGTGGCAGGTATGGTTTCAGTTTCCGGCAGACTCGTTTACACACTTTCGATTCCGGCACTACGCACTCGTTTGTCGTAGCTAGTTTCGCAGTTAGTTTGGGCCAGGACTATACGCTGTTAGAGAATCCGTTCGTAAACAGAGGTCCGAGTGGTCAGCTGTTTGTGGCTGAGGAGGTGTACACGGGTTGCGAGGTCAGGGTTGGGGGACATAGTCTACCAGCTGACCTGATTATGATACAGATGGAGGACTTTGGCATAATTCTGGGGATGGACTGGCTGTCCGCTTACCACGCTTTGGTGGACTATTTTGAGAGGAAGATCATCTTCTCCATACCGGAGTTGCCTTCTTTCAAGTTTCACGGACAGCCAGTGGACGGAGGCTTCAGGTGCATTTCGGCACTTCGGGCAACGAGACTTTTGAGCCAGGGGTGTGAGGGCTTCCTAGCTTGTGTGGTGGCAGAGCCCTGCCCTTTGGTAGACTTCCAGAGCATCCTGGTGGTCAGAGAGTACCCTGACGTGTTCCTAGACGAGTTACCAGGACTACCGCCCGAGCGTGAGATCGACTTTGAGATCTCACTAGTATCAGGGACCAGTCCCATCTCCACCGCACCATATCGGATGGCACCGCTTGAGCTACGAGAGCTCAAGTCTCAGTTGCAGGATCTTTTGGAGAAGGGCTTCGTGAGGCCCAGTGCGTCTCCCTGGGGAGCCCCGGTACTGTTTGTGAAAAAGAAGGATGGTACCCTACGCCTTTGTGTGGACTACCGACAGCTGAATAGGGTCACCATCAAGAACAGATATCTGCTGCCGAGGATCGATGACTTGTTTGACCAGTTGCGAGGTGCCACGGTGTTCTCCAAGATCGACTTGAGGTCTGGATACCACCAGTTGAGGATCAGGGAGGCAGACGTCTCCAAGACAGCTTTCCTTACCTGGTACGGACACTACGAGTTTTTGGTCATGCCGTTTGGGCTGACCAATGCCCCCGCTGCTTTCATGGACCTGATGAACCGGGTGTTTAGATCGTACTTGGACCAGTTCGTGGTGGTATTCATTGATGATGTACTCATCTATTCTCGAGATCAGACGCAGCACGGACAGCACTTGCGGATGGTTCTAGACACACTGAGACGACGTAGGCTGTACGCCAAATACAGCAAGTGCGAGTTCTGGTTGAGGGAGATGACCTTCTTAGGTCATGTGATCTCTGGGGACGGCTTGGCGGTGGACCTAGCCAAGGTCGAGGCAGTGCTCAGGTGGGAGAGACCGCGTTCAGTCACCGAGATTCACAGTTTCCTGGGACTGGTATGCTACTACAGACGGTTTATCAGGGGTTTTTCACAGATTGCGCGTCCTATGACACAGTTGACCCGGAAGGATGTGCCCTTCACTTGGACAAACGCCTGTGAGGCATGTTTTTAGGAGCTGAAAGAGAGGTTGACTTCGGCTCCCACGCTCACCATCCCTGACAGTAATGGCGGGTTCGTTGTGTACACGGACGCCTCCTTGCAGGGGTTAGGAGGTGTGCTCATGCAGAGGGATCACGTTGTCGCTTACGCTTCGCGGCAACTGAAGCCCCATGAGCCTACCTACCCTACCCACGACCTGGAGCTGGCAGCTGTCGTCTTCACGCTGAAAACCTGGAGGCACTACTTGTACGGTGAGACCTTCGAGATTTTCACGGATCATAAGAGCCTCAGATACCTTTTTGATTAGGAGCTCAACATGAGACAGAGACGTTGGTTGGAGCTCCTGAAGGACTATGACTACAGCATTTCCTACCACCTGGGAAAGGCCAACGTGGTGGCTGACGCCTTGAGCTGGAAGGCGCCCGCACACTTGGCCAGTTTACAGTTACAGAGTTGGAGCCTTTTGGAGGAGGTGGGCAGTTGGCAACCCCTAAAGTTACGGAGGCACTGTGGGGCAGTGACTGTGACACGACAGACTAGGCCAGAGCTGATAGACTGCATCATCACAGGACAGATGGCCGATCCGTACTTACAGTCTCTACGCGACAGAGTATTGTCAGGAGACCCAGGGGACTTCTCTTTCACAGACCAGGTACTGCGCCTTAGGGGACGGTTGTGCGTTCCCAGAGACGAGGAGCTATTGAGAGAGCTCCTGACTGAGGCACACGGTTCCAGATTCACCATACATTCGGGAAACACGAAGATGTACCATGACTTGAGACGCGAGTTTTGGTGGAGGGGGATGAAGCGGGATGTGGGTGAATTCGTGCAGCAGTGCTTAGTGTGCCAGCAGGTGAAAGTCGAGCATCAGAGGCCTGCAAGGCTGCTACAGCTGCTTCCAGTGCCAGAGTGGAAGTGGGAGAGCATCACCATGGACTTGGTGGTGGGCTTACCTGTTACCCAGCGAGGACACGACGCAGTCTGGGTAATTGTGGATAGACTGACGAAGACGGCACGATTCTTGTCGATCCGAGTCACTTTGGGACCAGCCTAGTTGGCAGAGAGGTATATCCGCGACGTGGTACGACTACACGGGGTTCCGTGGGAGATCGTATCTGACCTGGATACCTGCTTTACGTCCCAGTTTTGGGCTGAGTTTCAGCAGGCCCTGGGGACATGGTTGAGATTCAGTATAGCCTACCACACGTAGACGGATGGACTGTCGGAGCGCACGATACAGACACATGAGGACCTTTTGCGTGCCTGTGTACTGGACTGGAGGGGCTCTTGGGAGGAGCACCTGCCTCTGGCGGAGTTTGCATACAACAAAAACTAGCACTCGAGCATCGGCATGGCTCCCTACGAGGCTCTGTACGGACGGAGGTGTACGGCACCCTTGAGTTGGGTTGAGGTGGGGACCAAGTAGGAGGTTGGCCCCAGGTTGATCCGGCAGAGTCAGGAGGTAGTCGAGTAGATCCACAAGCGACTCCGCACTGTCAGGAGCAGGCAGAAGAGCTACGCTGATCGGAGACGCAGAGAGGTGCAGTTTGAGGTTGGGGACGACGTCTTCCTTCGTGTTTCGCCCATGAAGGGCCTGCAGCGGTTTGGGGTGAGAGGGAAGCTCGCGCCGAGATTCGTGGGGCCCTTTGAGGTCCTGGAGCGGGTTGGACCCGTTGCTTACAGATTTGCCCTCCCTCCTCAGCTTTCTGGTGTGCACGACGTGTTCCATGTGTCCAACCTCAGGAAGTACGTTGCCGATCCTAGTCACGTCCTGAGTCACGAGAGCGTCGAGGTGGGCGTCGACCTGACCTACCCCGAGCGGCCAGTGCAGATTCTTGACTGAGCCGTCCGCAGCTTGAGACGAAAGCAAGTACCCCTGGTGAAGGTTTTGTGGAGGATCCAGCAGTACAAGGAGGCTACCTGGGAGCCTGAGGCGGCAATGTGGGAGCGGTACCCAGAGCTTTTCGTGGGTACGTCTTTTCGGAACGGCTTCGGTCCTCTTTGAGTTTGCTATGTTTTTATATGTCATTTTTTCCCACACCCTAGTTAGCGCAAGTTTCGGGGACGAAACTTCCTTTGAGTTTGTTATATTGTTACGAACGCGGCCTCAAGATGGTTTTTAAGACTTCTGGGAAGTGGCCTAGACATCTGACCAGACGTCTGGGACCCTTTCCAAACATCTGGTACTTAATTTTTGTGGCGTACGGGGTTGCATCTGCGCGCATGCGCGTGCAGACCTGCGCCCGCCACTCTCTTCCCTCTTTTTCCCTCTCTCCTCCTGCAGGGCGCGGTGTCTCTCTCTCTCTCCGTGCGGCCTTAAAAGGCCCCTCGCCCTCTCCCTCACCCTCATCTCCTCCGTGTCCCTCTCCTTCTTCTCCCAGCTGATGCGAGAGCGCGAGCAAGCGGCGGCAGCAGTGACCGCGGCAAGTGTGCGGGAGGAGGTGTTGCGCGAGGGAGGAGACGCTGGACCGTGAGGGCTCGAGCTTGTCGGGGCAGCTAGAGCCGGCCGGCGGGGGGGCAGTGGGCATGGAGTGTCGCGGAGGGGCTGCTGCAGCTCGAGCAGCAGGCGGACGGGGTGCGGCGCGGCCGTGCGTCGCGGGCGGAGGGCGAGTTGAGCTCTGGTTCTGGAAATTTTTCCAGAATCAGATGTCTGGGCTTACGACCAGACGACGGTGAAGACGTTTGGAGGACTACCTAGACATCTGTCTGGTAAGATATTTCTATCTTCTTCCTTATTTGCGTGTATGGCCATGCGGCCATTCGCCGCGCCTTCGTCTGTGACTCGTCGTACTGAGAACAGGTGTGGGTGCGTGCAGGTTCTGCTCGGGAGGGTGCGAGGGCTCGCCATCCCACGTGAATCGGACGTCTGGCCGTAGTGCCAGACGACGGGAAGGACTTCCAGACGTCCGGGGTGACCATCGAACGTCTGGGAACTAAGACAGACATCCTTGCAGGCTTCTGGACGTCTGAGGGACTACACAGAACGAAGGTATGCTCTGACCCACATTTTAAGACGTCTGGAAGAGGTTCCAGACGTCTGATTTTGGGTAGTTTCGTCATTTTCGACCCGTTTAGGGCCCGTTCGGAGTCCATTTTCCGCATTTCGAGTTGCGTTCTTTCCGGAATAAAATCCTCTACCCGTTTACAGTAATTATATACCATTCTGAGAAACTCCTTGTATTTGATCCTTGAGTTAGGACCCCGTTCCATTACAATCTTGTGGATTGCGGAGGCGCGTGGGATTTCCGACCACGCCCCCAGTACTCCCGTTGTAGCTGGTAGAGTGGCTTTTAACTTAATCAAATTTGTTACAATTGTGGAATAATTAATAGAGTCTAGGACACTGCATGAACCCTAGGACTGAGAAACTAGCTTGAATGATAGATCCTAGGGTATTGCATGAAACCTAGGACTGGAAAATAGATTGAATGATAGATCCTAGGGTACGACATGAATCCTAGGACTGGAAAACTAGTGATATGTATATAAATATTGCAGTCTTGGAAAGGTGGAAAGGAAATAATAGCTGCCTATAAATTGATTTAACCGCTGCCTGTTATAAAGGAATAAATATGATTGAGAACATGGGTTGTATGAACGTAAAACTGGAACGGTGAAAGCTAAATGTGTTGAGTTAAAAGAGCTGGAACCCTACGGGGAATTAGGAGTAGAACTCTTGGAAATAGAATGGATGGAACTGAGAAAGAAAGACGTGGAAGTGTGTTGTCTCTAGGGTACGTGGTACCAACGAGAGCACACATTACCTCTTAGTGTAGAGGGGAGCTTGCCGCCCTCAGGTTGAGACCGGGGTGGGTTTGGCCACTGTACACCGACTTGCTGGCCCACGCGTACGCAGTACCGAGGAGAGCTACTAGTGTAGGGAGAGCACTAGCTACCCCACGAGCCCCGGGGTTCTGCTAGCCTCCTACACCGACTTGTTAGGCCCACTGGGCAAACCAGGGTAGTCAGGCGAGGGTGCGCAGACTGTGGAGGGGTTGGACCCCTGTTGCTGAGAGGGCTCTGCCCTATACTGGTTCTGTGTTGTGCTTTGGGCGCACCCGTTAACGGAAACGACTGACCGTGTGCCAGTGCGGGGTAGCTACCCGTGCGATTATTGCGTGTGCCGTAGTCACCGTTACGTCTGTCAGTGACCTTGGGGTGGTTGACTGAGGGTAGGATCACCACGGGAACTCTCCCAGCCAGGAGAGCACCACGTGTTACTCCTACTTTTCGGAAAACACTGCAATCAAGATCGTTCCCACGAGGAACATTCGAGATCAAGTGAAGGATCTGAGAAATAGATAAATTGTGAAATAATAAAAAGACATAAATAAAGGAAGAAAGAAAATATAACAGCTACTGTACACTCTACTGCTTCTTTAATTTTAGCTGTCACTCTACTCAGCGTTTCGCTGACGTGTTACACTTGTCACTTTTCAGGACCAGGTGTTGAGCAGCCAGGGTCAGCGGCTGCAGAGGACGTTGGGTCGAGTAGGGTCCAGTAGAGTTACCGCAGTTCTTTTGTACCCCTTTTGTTCCACTGTAGTGAGTAGTTCTTGTTACTCTCTGTACTTCTTTACTTGTAGCTTCATGTTATGTTATAATTGTTGTTCTACTGTTGTGGTGGTATAGACTGTAGTAGTTCCTTTTCTTACTGCTGTATTTTGTTACTGCTAGTTATATTCATGCTGAATGTGGTTTATTTTACTGCTCTTTTGGTTACTTCCTCGTTGGACGACTAGGTCTTGGGATTTGTCGAGTCGGTCCGGTTCCCGTGTCTCGTAGGGACTCGGGAATCGGGTCGTTACAACAGGATATTCTCCAACCCTCATTTGGTATCAGAGCCAAGTTGTCCAGAAGATGTCAAAATCATCTGTCGACACATATGCTGAGGGGCTTTCTACTGTTTGTCCTCCTCTCTTTGACGGGATGAACTACAGATATTGGAAGACAAGAATGCAAATCTTCCTAGAGTCCATGGATTTTGAAGTGTGGGGCATCATCGCCTCCAAGTATACTCATCCTAAGATCAAGGAAGGAATGATCGTGACATCGGATCAAAAGAAGATCGCAACTCATAATGCAAAAGCCATGAATGCAATCTTCTATGGGCTTTCGAGAGTAGAATTCAACCGCGTTTCTGCTTGCAAGACAACCTACGAAATCTGGAACATCCTTGTAGTGACCCATGAAGGCACGACAAAGGTAAAGGAAACTAGAGTGAATTTACTAATGCAAAATTACGAGTTTTTCAGGATGAAGAAAGGTGAGTCAATCAAGGAAATATTCACGAGGTTTATCGACATCATAAACTCTCTAAGGAACCTAGATCAGGAAATCAAGAATGAAGCACTGGTAAGAAAGATACTCCGATCTCTCACCAGCGATTGGGAATCCAAGACCATAGCAATCAGGAGTCGAAAGATCTGTCTACCCTCAAATTAGACAATCTTATCAGAAGCTTGATGGCCTATGAAGTTCAACTTCAACACATGAAGGAGCATGAAGGCGAAGGAGTAAATAAGAAGGCCATAGCTCTTAAAGCTACTCAAGAATCTGAAGAAACTTCAAGTGGAGAAGAGGAAGACATAGCACTCTTTCTAGAAAATTCAGAAAGTTTCTTAAGGACATGAAGAACTGGAGGAAGAAGAAAGAAGGAAGAAACAACTATGCAGTCATCTATTATAACTGTAAGAGAAAGGGACACATCAGGAAGGATTGTCCACTTCTCAGGAATGATTATGAAAAGAAGAAGAAGCACTTCAGTAAAGATGGAAAGAAGAAAGCCTTTACTGCAACTTGGGATGAGTCAGACTCAAGTTTAGAAGAAGAAGAAACATCAGGAGAAGAAGCTCATCTCGATTTGATGGCACCAGAAGATGTAGTAACCTCCTTTACTCAAGATGAAGGTAACCTCCTTTACTCAAGATGAACTATTAGAAGCATTCCTTGAATTGCATGATATAGGTACATCATTAAAATTAGAAAAAAAAAACCTAGTAAAGATACTAGACAAAGAGAAAGCACAAAAAGATGCACTTGACAACCTAAACAACGAGCTATCTATTGAAATTACAACAATAAAATCACAAATAAACCATTTAGAAATGACATAGATAAATTAAAAGAAAACTCTATTGTTCTACTAAATGACCTGACAAAATTCAGACACGGAAGTAGGAATCTGCAAAAATTGTTAGGAACACAAACCCAAAGCACCACAAAATTTGGGTTAGGCTATATACTAAAGAATAGCCATGAAGCATCTAGTTCTAGTCAAAACAAAGAGAAAGGTAGCTTGCCAAAATAGTCTATAAAAACTAACCACCATGGACCCAAGCAAAAATGGGTACCAAAAAGCGTTTTGCAATCTTGTTTTGTAGGCTCGGTAGATTATAAGAAGTGGACTTTCCAACAAATCAATGGAACATTGAAGCCACTATACCAAACAAAGCCTCACAATCGCAAATCAATAACAGGAAAGAGAAGAAAGAAGATGGATTATGGACAACGGTTGTTCCACGCACATGACCAACGAGGAAGACCTATTCCTACAACTCAACCTTCAGGAAGGTGGTACGGTCACGTTCCGGAACAACCACAAGGGTCGTATTATTGGTACTGGCCAAATTGGTAATTCTTCTACCTCAATTGATAATGTGCACTTAGTTAAAGGTTTAAAACACAATCTATTAAGTGTAAGCCAAATATGTGATAAGGGGAACAGAATTATGTTTACATCAAAAGGTTTTCAAATTCGTGATGAAGAAACAAATCAAGTTATTCCTAAAGGAAACAGACATAAAGATATTTACACCATAAGCTTTGATAAATACGACAGTCTTGAATGTCTAGTCGTATCTGACGAAGAAGCAATTCTTTGGCATAAAAGACTTGATCATGTTCACATGGGAAACATTAGTAAACTTGTGAAACATGAACTTGTCAAAGGTCTACCAAGGATCAACTTCAAGAAAAGTAAAGTCTGTGATTCTTGTCAAGTTGGCAAACAAATCAAAAATCCTTTTAAACCAAAAAGAAAGATTAGCACTTCTCAACCCCTGGATCTACTTCACTTAGACTTATTCGGACTAACCAATCTGGAAGCCTAAGCGGGTGCAAATATTATTTAGTCATAATTGACGACTTCTCTAGATTTACTTGGGTATCGTTCTTAAAGAGCAAGGACTTAACCTTAGATGCCTTTAGCAAATTAGTTAGAAGATTACAGAATGAAAAAGGATCAGAAGTAATTAGAATAAGAAGTGATCATGGTGGAGAATTTAAAAATGAATCCTTCTCGAATTTTTGTGATCAATATGGAATTAAACATGAGTTTGCCTTCCCTAGAGCTACACTGCAAAATAGTGTAGTTGAGAGGAAAAATAGGACCTTACAAGAGTGTGCCTGCACAATGCTGTGCGAATCAAAGCTGCCTCGGTATTTTTGGGCTGAGGCTGTAAACATTGCTTGTTATATCCAAAATAAAACCTTGATCAGACCAATTCTAATGAAGACACCCTTTAAACTATATTATGGAAGAACACCTAGAATTTCCTACTTCAAGATTTTCGGATGTCGATGTTTTTTGCTTAACATTAAAGATAATCTTGATAAGTTTGATGCAAAAAGCTCAAAAGGAATTTTCCTAGGTTATTCAACCAAAAGTAAAGCCTATAGGGTCTTTACTAAGAAGAATTCTGTTGTTGAGGAAACCATGCATGTATCATTTGATGAAACATTAGTTCAACCTAAATCTTCCATGATCGATGATGATGATACAATAGATGATCCCTCAAATATTCTAGAAGATATTATTTCTAATGAACTACCCAAAGATATCTCGTTTGTAAAAGATCATCCTAAAGAACTACTAATAGGAGACTTATCAAAAGGAGTTCAAACCAGATCTTCCCTTAACACATTAGCTTTTATAGCTTTTGTATCTCAATTAGAACCTAAAAATATTAAGGAAGCCTTTTTAGATAATTGTTGGATTATTGCTATGGAAGATGAACTAAACCAATTCAGGAAAAATCAAGTATGGGAACTTGTTCCAAAACCTGAGCAACAAACTATTATTTGAACCAAGTAGATTTTTAGGAACAAACTTGATGAATCAGGACATGTAGTTAGAAATAAAGTTAGACTTGTGGCTCAATGATATAATCAAGAGGAATGAATAGATTTTGACGAAACATATGCACATGTTGCTCGACTTGAATCTATTAAAAATGTTGCTAGCCTTTGCAACCCATGTGGAATTTAAGCTTTTTCAAATGGATGTCAAAAGTGCCTTTTTAAATGGATTCATTAAGGAGGAAGTCTTTGTTAAACAACCTCCAGGATTTGAAGATCCAAATCATCCAGAACACATATACAAATTAAACAAAGCACTGTATGGATTGAAACAAGCTCCACGAGCTTGGTATGAAAGATTAAAAACATACTTAATTGACAATGAGTTTAAAATTGGTCAAATCGATCCAACTTTATTTACAAAAAGAAAACAAAATGACCTCCTAATAATTCAAATATATGTAGATAATATTATTTTCGATGCTACTAATGATCTACTTTATCGAGAATTTTCAAAGGTTATACAGGATCAATTTGAGATGAGTATGGTGGGAGAACTTAAGTTCTTCTTAGGTCTTCAGATTGATCAACTATCCTCTGGAATCTTCATATCTTAAACAAAATACACAGTAGAGGTATTGAAGAAATTCTCAGTGGATAAAGTCAAAGGCAAAGAAACACCGATGATAGCTTCTATGCAATTAAAAATTGACAACACAGGTAAGTCAGTAGATTAAAAACTTTATAGGAGCATGATAGGCTCTCTATTATATTTAACTGCAAGTAGACCTAACATTCTATTTTACACTTGTTTATGTGCTCGTTTTCAAGTAAACCCTAAGGAATCACATCTGAATGTTGTTAAAAGAATCCTTAGATATCTAAACAACACACAAGACTTAGGACTCTTCTATCCGAAGTCAAACACTTTGGAATTATATTCCTTTTGTGATGCTGATATGCAGGTAGCTTCATGATAAGCTCATATTTGTGAGCTAATTAAATGTCTAAATGCCTAAACATTAAGGTAGCACATCCATTTATTTATCATGCATTAGGATGTAAATAGATTACTTTATATTTTTGACTTAATTACATAATTCATGCATTTCATTCATAATTAAAAGCATTTGGAATTGACTTAGAATGGCATGTAATTAGGCATTGCATGCGTTGTTTTAATTAACATAGAACTTAAGGATTTGTGCACAAATAATCCTAATATTTTATTTTATTAATCTTCTCCTTCTTTCACTGGTAACTGCTCCATTTCCTCCTGCGCCCATTCAATCTTCACAGTTGCCAGCATTCACTTAACGGAAAGAGTGGATCTCCTCCCGCCTGTTTGGATTTCAAATCCTTGTAGCCACAACTACAAAGGAGGAGGAATGACTGCCATTACCTGTAGGCCATCATCCTACTTTACCACCGTGCAGAGCTCAGAGCTCTTCCATTCCACACTGTGGGCCTTTACTGCAGTGAGAGCTCTGCCACTATGGACATGCGGGGTGACAGCCCGCACCATCGTCTATAGAGCCTCGCACCACCGTGCTTTGTCATTGCCATCATAGTGCCTCAACCTCCACCAACTTCATTACCGTGTGTTCACCACTATTCATCTTCCTCATTCTTCCTCTTCCTCTGGTTCAACCCACCAAACCCAACATAACCCATCACCTCCAACGCTAATAGACCTACCAGCCGTTACCCTCTCCTCGCACGTGCACCACGCCTCTCCGCATGCATAGCAGTAGTGAGCAGCCCCTGCCAGCCTCCAGTGCACATGCCCTCGCTGCGCCCCCTCGCCTCTAGCACGTGCCCCCTCGCTGTGCCTCCGCCTGCCCGAGCAACTTCCCACGCACACGCATAGCCCGCACGACCACCCTCCAGCTCCACCGCATGCAGGCACGTGCATGCCCTCACTGCACTCCCTCTCCATTCCCACGCACACACCACCCGCAGTAGTAGTATCGTGCGTGCCCCCTTGCTACACCTCCGCTACGCCCGCAGTAGCAGCACCTACGACGGTGATCCTCCAGCAGCTTCCCCCAGCGCACCTGCACGGCCAGCATGGGCCCACGTGTCTTTTGCGAGCGTGCGGCCCTTCAGCAGCTCAACACTGTGCATAGAAGCAGCAGGCCAACGCATGACTGCTAGCCTCTCCGTGTGTGAGCACCCATCGCTAGCCACCTCTGGCCACACCTCCTACACCATCGCGAAGGCCTCACTCCGGCTGACCTTTTCCTAGAGCAGCTCCTTGAATGAACCTCTCTCCCGTGTGTGAGGAGAGAGGAAGAATCCCTTATTTTGGTTTGCATTATACTTTACGAGAATTGCCATTGTCAAAAGTCATTTTTCTGATTTCTTAGATTAATTAAATTGAGGTGAAATTACAGCTTTATGCTTATTCTTCTATATAATTGTTAAGCCCTTATGATTCATCTCAACATGCATTACATTTAAATTTGAATTACATTTTAGTATGCATGCAAGTGAAAAGTACATGATATACCCCTACACAGGAACTATTTTCTTACGTGAAAATTACGTCAACAACCCTTGACTTCACAAATTTAAGGTTTACATTTAGAACGACAAATGCATTGTTTGATTTGATGAATATTTCTCCGAACTCGATTTCTACCTAGTTGTGATTTTAATAGGCCTCTACTTCCCTGTGGATACGACCTGCTCTCCTGTGCGTGGTTTATTTCAATTATTTTGAGTAGTTAATTTTCCACCACTTAGAAATACAATGATAAATCATTTTAGCTATCATCTTATTAAGAGAAAATTGACTCGTCACTTCACAGACCAAAAGAGTACTAGTGGAACTTGTCAATTTCTTGGAAATTCCCTAGTCTCTTGGTTCTCTAGAAAACAAAACACTGTTCTCTATCCACAATTGAAGCAGATTATGTAGCAGCATCCTTAGCATGTTCACAACTATTGTGGATGAAACAGACTTTAAAAGATTTTGGATTAACTTTTAAAAACAACAAAATCTTTTGTGACAACACTACTGCAATCAACTTATCTAAGAATCCAGTGCAACACTCTAGGACTAAGCATATTGATATTAAACATTACTTTCCTAGAGATTGTCTTAAAAGGGGATATCAACTTAGAATTTATTAACACAGACAAATAGCTAGTCGATATATTCACAAAACCTTTATCAAAAGATAGGTTTAATCAAATTTGTCATTCACTAGGCTTATCTAGATTAAACGAGCTTAATTAAGTGGCCTAAAAATTGACTCTTTCACTATTTTGATCAATCAATTTTCAAAAATTGATCGATCAACCTTTGATTGATCAAAACTATTATTTTGATCAACCAAAACTTGAAGTTTCCCTGGCAGGAATTTTCCCTCCACGATTCTCTCTTTGTTATCGATCAACTAAAATTTTTAATCGACCAAACTATTTGGGCGAGAATTTTCCCTCCAATGTTTCAAAATCTAATTGACCAAATACATATTTTGATCTATCATTTCTTGTTTTGATCGACCAAAATCAAATTTTGGTCGACCAAAACTAGGCGGATTCACCTTTGTGATTGTAATCTCATTTACTCATTTTCCGATCGCAATCTTTGTTTACCGTTTCTAACCTATGTTATTAGTTACCTTAAATGCAGTTACCTGTTTTGCTAATCACATTCTCTTTAAAAACACCTTATTTTTACCCCTAAACCCATTTTTTAACCATCATAAATGGTCCCCACGTCTCTCAAACTCTACCCCACAACTTCTATTCTCCTCTGATCGACCAACAACAGCGGCTTCGACCTCCTCGCACATGCCCTCCTCCATGTGTGGATCCTTCGTGCAACAGATCTCGCAAGAGCGTTGTGAAAACCCGTTCTATTCTAAGCCTTTTAAGACGTCTGGACTGTCAGTCAGATGTCTGGTCAGACGTTTGGACCCTTTCCTAGACGTCTGGAAATTGAAAATTTTGTATGCAGGGTCGGTTCTGCGCACTCGCTGTATGCAGACCGCTTTCTTTCTTCTCTCTCTTCTTCTTCTCTCCCCTTCACCAAACCCTAGCCACTCTCTATATAAGAGCTCTCACCCCCCCTTCCCCTCTTCTTTACTCCACCACTACCACCACCTTCTTCCTCTCCACTGCCGTGAAAGGAACAAGTGAGAGAGAGAGCGGGAGCGAGAGTGAGAGCAAGGAGTGGCATGAAGAGAGGAGGAGGAGGTTGAGCTCGCGGGTTCATGGGAGCTCGCCGGAGGGCACACGGCCAGAGAGACGCGTGCGGGAGGAGTGCGTCGGGGGAGTCGTCCTCGACTTCCTGCTATAGCCGGAGTTGCAACGAGAGGGAGGAGCCGCGGCTGCACGCGACGAGAGGAGCAAGAGCTCGCCTTGGTTCTGGGATTTTCCCAGAATCAGACATCTGGAGTGCCGTCCAGACAATGGGTTGGACGTCTGGTAACGACAACGGACGTCTTAAAGTAAGGTTTTGGGAAGGTACATTCCTCTTATGGTTACGACCATGCAGGATGCACTGCAGAACTGATCTGTGTGGCTAAAAGTGGGAGATTTGGTCTGTCGCGTGGAGGGGCAACTTTGTGAAGGCATGGGGCACGCCCTCCCACACGTTTCGGACATCTGGATAGCTTACCAGATGATCGGAAGCACTCCCAGACGACTAGAGGAGAGGTCGGACGTCTGGAGCTAAGTCCAGACGGTCAAGTGAGGGTCCTAAATGTCTGAGGTCGACGCAGGAACTTGAGGTGAGACCCTGGTGACTTTTAAGATGTCTGGACCTTGTGCTAGACGTCTGATTTGGTTCTGCAGTCCTGTTTTTGACCCGTTTAGGGTCCGTTTGGGGTCTGTTTTATGCAAACAAGATATCTATGGTTTCCTTGTGAGTTCCTCTACATGATAGAACGCCTTATTTACTATTCTAAACATTCCATTGTGGTATGTTCCTTGTTATAGGACTTCGATCTGTTGCATGTTTGGGACTTGCAGAGGCATGTGAGTCTGCCGTTCGAGCTCCCAGTACTCTCGTATTGTCTGGTAGAGTGGTTTCCCCTTGTTTTAATAATAAAACATGAATGCATATGTGAAATTTGATAACTAGAAATCGAGGATGTGGCATGAATCCTAGGACAAGAAACAGTTGCATTGTTTGTATGCGTGTTTGAGATTGTAGTCATAAATGAATGAGTAGAATTGTAAACAAGTATCTGTTAATAAATACGAGCTGCCGGTTGGAATATGAAATGCATGTGCTAGTTAACAGTTACCTGTGAAATAACTTGTTGAATATGTTAATTGTGAAAATACGAGCTGCATGTATAAATATGAGAATAAAAATGTGAATGATGAAACCTGGTATGGAACAACATAGTGAATATGAGCATGAACCCTACAGGGAATTAGAAATAGAGCTCCTGTGGATGAATGGAAAGGATCTGGAAATGTGAGTGGGAAGTGTGTTGGCCCTTGAGTACTTGGTACCAAGGGGGAGCGACTATCCCCTTTTTAGTGTAGAGTGGAGCTAGCCGCCCTTGGGTTGGCACCCGAGGTTAGGAATGGCCACTCTACACCGACTCCTGTTGGCCCTCGCGTACACAGTATCGGGGAGAGCTATTAGTGTAGGGAGGGAGCTAGCCACCCCATGGGACCCGGGGTTAAGCTAGCCAACCTACATCGACTTTTTCTTTGGCCCTCTGAGCAAACTGGGGTAGTAAGACGAGGGTGCGTGGACTGTGGAGGGGCAAGACTCTTGTTGCTAAGAGGGCTAGGCCCTATACTATTCCGTGCTATACTTTGGGTGTACCCACTAGCGGAAACGACTAATCGCGTGCCAGTGCGGGGTAGCTACCCGTGTGCTTATCGCATGTACCGTAGTCACCGCTATGTCTAGACAGTGACCCCGGGGTGGTTAACTGGGTGTAGGATTACCACAGGGGACTCTCCTGGCTAGGAGAGCACCATGTGTGCCTTCTACTCTTCAGAAAAGACTGCAATCAGGATCATTCCCACGAGGAACATACGAGAACAAGAAAGAGATCTAAAAATAAACCAATGGGTGAAAAGAAATAACTTAACATAAAATAATTGGAAATGATAAATTTACTTGTTAGCCTTTACTGCTTTAGTTAGTGTGGTTACCACTCTACTCAGCATTCACTGACTCCGTTTACTCATACCCCTTTTCAGGTCCAGGAGTTGAGCAGCCCGAGTTACCAGCTGTAGAGGGTGCTGGGCCCAGTTGAGCCCAGCAGTAGTTCTACTATTGTTGTACTTCTTTTTTGTTAGTGAGTTCAGACTTTGTTACTGTTATTGTTCTATACTTTTGTTCTACTTTTCTGTTGTGGTGGTGACATGTCTGTTAGTAGCTTTTACTTCCTTTATTGCTTGTACACTTTTACTGTTAGTTACCTTGCATAGTGAATGCAGTTTACTTTCCTGCTTTTTGGTTATTTCTTGTTGGACGACTGGGTCTTGGGATTAGTCGAGTTGAGCCGTTCTCGGGCCCTGTAGGGACTCAGGAACCAGGTCGTAACAAGATAGTATCAGAGCAAGGTCATCCCGAGAAATGAACCAACTAGCTTGATAATAACCAATTCACGTGCATGTAACTAGAGTAACCACCACAACATACCGCTTGACATCTGTTCTGAGTTTCTTCCATTGACGTCCGTTAGAGTTGACTTCTTTTGTTCTGTCCTTCGTGTCTCCTTGTAAGAGATGCCTCGTCGGATAGTTCCCGAGACAAGCCATGGACGTGGTCATGGACGAGGTCGGAGGGGCAGACGTGTCGGGCTTGGATTTTGTGCTACCCCTTCTCTTTTCCTGAGCGTCTAGTCCCAGGATCTTGTCCAGTTGATTCGAGAGGTCATTTGAGAAGAATTTCAACTTCTGCCTACTCCGTCGCCCCTTCATCTTCCTCCCAAGGGTAGGGGGGGGGGAGTCTTCCGGGGGACGACAGTGGCCTTTGGGGGTCCTCGACAGGGGCCAGCTGTCAGCACTGGACCCCCGCCCAGCCATCAGCAGGGACCTACTGAGGGTGGGAGTCGAGTCCCCCTCTGCTACTAGTGTGGCCAGCCGGGCCACTTCAGGAGGGACTGCCCGTCTAGGGCTGGAGCGCAGCAGATGCTCCTTGCACCGAGCGCTGGAGGTCGAGCAGGTGGTCGTGGTTCTCAGGCACATGGGGGAGGACAGTGATTAGCCCATAGTTGTGGGATATTTAAGTACTTAAGTGCCTACACATTAGGTTAATTCTAACATTTATTTAGTATAAATTAGGATGTAAATAGATTAATTCATAGTTTTAATCTAATTACATAATCCATACATTGCATTTATATCTTAAGTGCATTTAGAATTAGCTTAGAATAGCATTCATCTAATTAGATAACCAATTAGGTATATTGTTTTTATTAACATAGAAGTTGAGGGTCTATACATAAATAACCCCAATATTTTAATAATATTTGCTTTATTCGTCTTCTTTCAGAACGGCTGGCTGCCGCTCCAACGCCCGGCTGCTGCAGTGATGAAGCCATTCAAGGGGGAGCGGATGTGGTGGATCTGGTCGGCGGCTGATTTCAAAATTGTTCAAGACACTATAAAAGGAGCACGGAAGCTGCCGGCTGCAGCAGGCCTCCGCCACCGACCCACCACTGTGCAGAGAGATCCTCTCTCTTCCACTCCACACTGCCGGCCTCTACCGTGGCGGCGATTCTCCACCACCGTGGGCGTGTGGTGTGACAGGCCACACCGCCATCCGGAGCTCGCCCGCATTACCGTGAGCACCTTAGCGTGCAACTCCCTCGCCGTCGTCGCCGACCACCGTCACCAACCTACTGATCAGCCACCCTCTCAGTAACTTAAGACGTCTGGGAAATTTCCCAGACGTCTGAAGTTACCCGCTCACTTCACCGCACACGCCTGAAGTCGCCTGCAGATCCCTTCCCGCACCTGCAGAACCTTCAGCGCACCCACGTCCGTCAACCTTCAGCTCAAACACGCACAACTGCCTGCAGTCCACGCCGTTCACCACTGTGTCTGCAGAACCGCCAGCAACCGACCTCTGCGCCCTCCACCGCTCACCGGCTGCTGACCTGCGCACGCCTGCAGATCAGCCCGCGCTCTCCTCCAACGCCTGCAGACGCCCGCCTGCAGACCACCGCGCGCCAGCGCCCTCTGCAGACCACCGCGCCAGCGCCCGCCTGCAGATCAGCCCGCGCACACGCCAACCGCCTGCAGACGCCCGCCTGCAGACCACCGCGCAAGCGCCCAAGCGCCCCCTCTGCAGCTTCCACCGCACACGCCAGCGCCCGCCTGCAGACGCCCGCCTGCAGACCACCGCGCGCCAGCGCCCTCCGCAGACCTTCCGCGCGCCCACGCACAGCCGCCTGCAGCACCTCCGCCGGAGCTCGTCCGGCCACCTCCGGCCGCCGCGCGACTCGCCGTCACCACCGATTCGAAGCCCTTGATCCAAGGGACCTCCGCCGAGCTTCCCGCGCCCAGCCATCGGCTCCTCGTCGCGCAAGACAACGGGGAAGAATTCCCCTGTTTTGCTACAGTAAAGCATTGATTAAAATTTACATTTTCTGCCATTGCCAGATTTTATTCATATTCTATTCACTCTGCATTGCGGAAAATATCCTGTAGTTTATCATAATTGCCATTTCAGCATTATTTCTTGCTTAAACCTTAATCTAAAGGCAATCTTGGCTTGGTTCTTGTCCAAATTGACTCCGAACAAACATTTTTAAGTGGCGCGAATTTTAATACGTTATTGCCTCCCTGTGGAAACGACCCGCTCCTCTGCGAGTGGTTATTTCTTATTAAAAATTGATTAGTCGATTTTTCCACCACATTAAACTACAAACGACTTAAAAGTGAAAGATCGACCCGATCAAATGGCGCCGCTGCCGGGGAGGCAACAGACGCAATAATTTCGCCTAATTTTATCTTCATTATTTGTCAATTGCACAGAGATTTGACCATCTATTATTTTCTTTTCTGTGCGAGAAATTTTGTGCAAGAATCAGCCACTGTGAGAGGCGACCCTTGACGTCGCCAGACGAGAAGTGGACAAGCAATTTTGAAAGGAGGAGAAGGACGAGGACGCGACGAACACCACTGTATTTAATCGCTAATTTAATTAGAATAGAATTAAGACTGAAGACTTAATTTTTTTTTTCATTACAGTTAGTTTGAAACCCTTGTTCTGGGGCATATTTTGAGGGTTTGTTCCCTGATTTTATTTTGGACCCGTGTTGGGTAATTTTTGGGAGCCTGTTCCCTTTTCTTTAGATTTAGGTTTATTTTTTTTATTATTTCTTTTATTTGCTTGTGCATAAGTAGTTCTAAAAAAAATAGAAAAAGAAAAAAAAAAACGAGCTGCCTGCTAGAAGCTGCCTGCCCTAGGACGAACCATTTAGGTCTGTATGAGCAGCCTCTAGATTTGCTTTTCTGCATTGCGTACATTTTTGCATCGAAGATCGCTGGAGGCAAGGTACGCATTCTCTTACTTTGCATCCTATTTTTGATCACGCATTGCATTTGGGATTTAATGCGAAGACCACCTAATCTGTACTGAATAAATCTAACAAGTGGTCACATTTTTTTTTTAGAAAAAGGACTAATTAAAGGAAGGACATTTTAAAAACCAAGGATTTCATTTTCAAACTTGGCGTGCGATTCAAAGTTTAAAATCTTTTACGGTGTATGCACACTTATTTCACTTGCACCACGACACACTTCTAGACACTCCTTAGGTTTGGAAATACTAGGACAAGAGCCCTCCTTTCGTTGGATTCTGAAGTGTTCGGAACTTGAGATCAAAGGTTTTGTAAATCCAAAGAGGGGGATACCCTGTCACGGATTTTTGGGGGTAGTTGAGGAGCACCGCGAAAGCACAGCTTCAAAGGAAGGCTTAGGCCTACTTGCATCCCTCGATCTTCCGTCTTTGGATTTACTTGACCATTTGAGATTTAGGGAAGATTACCTAAGTTCCAACTAGGTCATTTTAGGCGAGCCGTAGGTTGACAATAGGCGCGTAATTGATTGGGTAACTTGTTTTGTCACCTACAATTTGAATTAAATTCAAAAGCCTAAATCTGTAAAGACCAAACAAGTCCGTTTGAATTGTGTTTGTAGTGCATGCTTGGTAGGCGTTCTCTTAGGAGACAACTTGTATTTGATCCTGAACCAGAAAGAATCCTAAGAAAAGACCTCCCAAGGGTAGAAATGGCCGGTCAAAGGAGCCTTAAGGAATATTTCATCCCAACCAACCAAGCTGGCCCAGCACTACGTAGACCTGGAGGGGATAATCCATATGAGATCAAAAGTAGTACCATATCCTTGCTACCCTCCTTTTATGGTACTACTAGGGAAGATCCTTACAGGCATATTGAGGAATTCACCGAGGTCTGTTCCACGGTGAAGCTGCAGGGCGTTACTGATGACGCTCAAATGCGGACCCTTTTTCCCTTCTCCCTAAAGGACAAAGCCATTTAAATACTTGGGATGCCCTTAAAAAGGAGTTTTTGAAGAAGTACTTCCCCATGAGCAAAACAAATCACTTTAGGAGGGAAATCATGAGTTTTGCTCAAAAGGATGGGGAAGCTTTCCATGATGCGTGGGAGCGCTTTAACGATTTGCTGAGACTTTGCCCACATCACCAGGTGCCTAAATGGCAACTGGTTGAAAGGTTCTACACCGGACTTAATGATTCGCATAGGCAAACTGTGGATGGTGCCTGTGCAGGAACCTTTCTATCTAAGACTGAGGATGAAGCTTGGAACTTATTTGATACTTTGAGTGAGAATTCTATTCACTTGAATTCTGCCTACATGGATAGAAAGCCCACTCTCATGCAAAGAAAGTTGGAGGCGAATGAAGCAAGGGACACCCAGAATTTAGCTTATCAAATTCAATTACTGAATCAAAACATGGAAAGGCTTATGTCGAACCCGAGTTCATTCACACCTAACACCTCCACATCCCAAGCTTCCGAATGTGTAATTTGTCAAGGCAATACACACGCCACTGTGGATTGCCACTTAGCCTCCCAATTCCCTGAGCTTGTACAAGCAGATTTGAATGCCGCTCAAGGGTTTCGTCCAAGACCTCGTAATGATCCTTTCTCCAACACTTATAATGAGGGATGGAGGAACCACCCAAACTTTTCATGGAGACAAGGAAATGTCTCAAATTCAGGGAATTACAAACCGCAATCCTTTCAAAACCATCAAATGAACCAACCTCAGACCTTTGCCCAACCTAAAACCTCTGAGATGGATGAATTGAAGGCGATATTGAAAACTATGCAAGAAAGTCAAAGTGCCATCATCCAATCTCATGACAAGGCTATACATGAGATGAAATCACAAATTGGACACCTTGTTGAGGCCGTTAGACAGAGGGAGACTGGGAAGTTTCCAAGTGCTGCTGAGGAAAATCCTAAAGGAAAAGGGATTGTCTTTAGGGAGCATGCTCAGGCGGTGACTATTCTGAGGAGTGGGAAAGAAATTTTCAAACCCGATGCTCCTATAGTCTCACCCCCTAAAAAAACATCCACCCCGACTTTCACCCCCACCGAAGAAGATTTGCCCAAATCTCCTCCGCTTGAAATCACCTCACCGGAAGAAGTTGCCCCCGTTCCACCCCTTACTCGACATGACAACCCTTCCACCCAGAGATCGAGAGTGCCATTTCCAGAGCGCTTATCCACCTTTGGGCAGACTTCTGCTGGCTCATCTGGAGCCAAAGATAAGACGGATGAGATTATGGAAACTTTCAAGCAAGTGCAGATTAACCTGCCTTTGCTTGAAGCTATCAGGCAGATTCCGTCTTATGCCCGCTTCTTAAAGGACTTGTGCACGAAAAAGCGGCAATCTAGAAAACAGGTCCAGTCTAAAGTTGTCCTGCCTGATTCTGTTAGCTCAATTGTTCAACATGGCACACCTCCGAAACTTAAGGACCCAGGGGCCCCATATATCTCTGTAGTTATTGGTGACTTACAAATTGATGAGGCTCTGCTTGATCTGGGTGCGGGGGTGAACATCCTTCCGAGCTATGTATATGAACAACTTGGGGGAGGCAATCTGAAGCCTAGCCCTGTAGTCCTTCAAGTTGCTGATCGATCACTTAAGACACCACGGGGAATTTTGGAAGATGTCCTCGTAAGAGTGGAGGATTTCTTTTTTCCCGTTGACTTCTTAGTTTTGGACACTGACCCTACCAACAAGCCAACCAAACCCTCCATCATTTTGGGCCGCCCCTTCCTTGCAACTTCCCATGCTTCAATTAATTGCAATACTGGGGCATTGAAAATGGGCTTTGGGAATAGGAAAATCCGGCTTAATGTGTTTGATGCTTACAAACAAGCTGGACTTGAGGATTGTTCTCAAGTTAAGGTGATAGATGACCTGATTGAAGAGGCAACTCCTGCAATGTTATGTGATGACCCCCTTCAGCATGTCATGCTAAATGAGCATTCCCATCTCTTGGAGGAATGTGAAGGGGATATACTAGAACTAGAGGAATTGCTAGGAGTTTCTGCTGAGTCTCTTCCCCCATCATTTCCGCCGAAGGCAGATTTGCTACCTGAGATGGGGACATCTATTATGAAACCCTCAACCATACAAGCCCCCAACCTTGAGTTGAAACCCCTCCCTGACACTCTCAAGTATGTTTTCCTAGATGCCAATGATACGCTCCCAGTTATCATTTCGGCTGTGCTGTCTGAGGCACAGGAGGGAGCCTTGATTGAATGCCTGTCTAGGCATAAGGAAGCTATTGCTTGGAGCATTGCTGACATTAAGGGTATAGACTCTACACTCTGCATGCACCACATTTATACTGATGATTCCATCAAGCCTTTTAGGGACATGCAGAGACGTCTGAACCCTAATATGAGGGAGGTTGTAAAAAAGGAAATCCTGAAGTGGTTGGACGCTGGGATCATATATCCCATTGCTGATAGTAAATGGGTCAGTCCCATTCATGTGGTGCCAAAGAAGGCAGGCTTTACTGTGGAACTCAACGACCAAGGTGAACAAGTTGTCACTAGACCCTCAACTGGATGGAGGGTCTGTATTGATTACCGCAAGCTGAACACCGCTACCCAGAAGGATCACTTTCCTTTGCCTTTTATTGATCAAATTCTCGAAAAATTGGCAGGGAATAAGTATTATTGCTTTCTCGATGGATATTCTGGGTACAATCAGGTGGCAGTCTTTCCTGATGACCAGGAAAAGACGACATTCACGAGTCCTTACGGTACTTTTGCATTCAGGCGTATGCCGTTTGGATTATGTAATGCCCCTGCAACTTTCCAGCGGTGTATGATGTCTATCTTTTCGGACATGATTGACGAGTGTGTCGAAGTATTTATGGATGACTTCTCTATTTATGGCTCGTCTTTCGACCAGTGTCTCATGCACCTGGAGAATGTGTTGAAACGATGTAGGGAGACTGGTTTAGTCCTCAGCTGGGAGAAAAGTCACTTCATGGTACAGAAAGGAATTGTACTTGGGCATGTTGTATCTGAGCAAGGTTTGGAAGTAGATAAAGCCAAGATTGATTCTATTTCCAAACTTCCATTGCCTAGGAATGTCAAACAGATTAGATCCTTTCTGGGCCATGCTGGCTTTTACAGGCGCTTTATTAAAAATTTTAGTAAGATTTCTAGGCCACTTTGTGACTTATTGGCGAAGGAATCTTCCTTCAGTTTTGATTCAAAGTGTGCCGAGGCTTTTCAAACTCTAAAGGAGGCCTTGATCTCTGCGCCTGTTCTCCAAGCTCCTGATTGGGCACTCCCCTTTGAGCTTATGTGTGATGCTTCGGATTATGCAGTGGGAGCAGTCCTTGGACAAAGGGTTGAGGGAAGACCTCATGTGCTGCATTATGCAAGCAAGACTTTAACTAAACCTCAGCAAAACTACACCGTCACTGAAAAAGAATTACTTGCTGTAGTTTTTGCTCTAGAGAAGTTTAGGTCTTATTTACTTGGGTCTAAGGTGGTTATTTTTACTGATCATGCAGCAGTGAAACATCTCATTGCTAAGAAAGATTCTAAGCCACGTCTAATTAGGTGGATCTTACTCCTTCAAGAATTTGACTTGGAAATACGTGAAAAGAAAGGAGTAGAAAATGTTGTGGCTGACCACCTGTCTCGTCTTCCTCTTAACGACTCTATTTCTGAAGACATTCGCGAGACATTCCCCGATAAAACTCTGATGGCGGTAACACCAACTTTACCTTGGTATGCAGACATTGTAAATTACTTGGTCACTGGACAAACTCCTGGCTCTTGGGATAAGCAGAAAAGAAAGAGATTCATTTCTCAAGCAAGATATTTTCATTGGGAAGAGCCAGAATTATTTAGAATTGGACAAGACCAAGTTTTGAGACGTTGTGTGCCTGAAGAGGAACAACAAAGTGTGCTGACATTTTGCCATGCACTTCATTGTGGAGGACATTTTGGTGCTAAGAAAACTGCTTTTAAGGTTCTCCAGTCTGGTTTTTGGTGGCCTTCCTTATTTAAGGATTCTCATAATTTTGTTAAGGCCTGTATTAGATGTCAACGGACTGGAACGATTGGGAAGAAGAATGAAATGCCTCAACATCATATTCAATCTGTTGAAATTTTTGATGTGTGGGGAATTGACTTTATGGGCCCCTTCCCGTCGTCCCATGGTTTTGAATATATCTTGGTGGCAGTTGATTATGTCTCTAAATGGATAGAGGCCATTCCGACGCGCACAAATGACCACTCTGTGGTTTTGAAATTTGTGAAGGCCAATATCATATCCCGTTTCGGCTGCCCCAAGACTATTATAAGTGATGGGGGACCTCATTTCCGAAACCACCACTTCAATCGGTTAATTAAGAGTTTGGGAGTGACTCACAAGGTTGCTACCCCTTACCACCCTCAGACAAGTGGTCAGGTTGAAGTATCAAATAGGGAGATAAAAAATATTTTGGAAAAGACCGTTAGACCTGATAGGAAAGATTGGTCCCAAAAGCTCGATGATGCTTTGTGGGCTTATCGAACGGCCTATAAGACCCCTTTGGGTACTTCTCCCTTTCGGATTGTGTATGGAAAAGCGTGCCATTTACCTGTTGAGTTGGAACATAAAGCACTTTGGGCTATTCGAAGTGTTAACATGGATTTAGAGAAGGCAGGTAAGGCACGATTTCTAGAATTAAGTGAGCTTGAGGAGCTGAGGAATGATGCTTATGACACCTCTCAAGCTTATAAAGAAAGAACTAAGGTCTTGCATGACAAGTTTATTCTTCGAAAGACCTTTGAACCCAACCAACAAGTCTGGCTTTTCAATTCCAGACTTAAGCTTTTTCCTGGGAAATTAAAATCTCGTTGGGATGGGCCTTACATAATCACCAAAGTATTCCCCCATGGAGCTGTGGAGATCAAAAATCCTTCCTCTTCAGCAACTCCCTTTATCGTCAACGGTCAACGGTTAAAACCGTACATAACTTTAGATGGCCATCTTGTTGACGAAGTCACTCTTGAGGAGCCTTAGCTCCTACCATTCTCCGCCTCAGGTAATATCTTCCTTTAGCTATTTTTGATTTTCAATGAGGACATTGTTTGAACCAGGCATGGGGGAGAGGACCTGAGGCATTTTGTTTATAGCATGCATATAAAAAAAAAAAAAAAAAAAAAAAAAAAGGTTTTGAGCTTAACTGGCTAGATCTTGCCGTCTTAAGCAAATCAGAACTCTAGGGTAGACTAAGTTAATTCTAGGGTCAAACTTTAGAAGCTAAATAAGCTACTAGCTTTAGACCTTTAGGGTCCTTTGTGGACTTAAAAACTTAAGTAGGAGTTAAGTTGCGGACCATTCTTCAAGAGGTTGAGGAAGGGAAGCTAGGGTTTGAGTTAAAAGGTGGGGTAGTACCTGGAGTCTTATTCTACCTTTTGGTTTACAGGTCCTTGTAACCCAAGCATCCAAATTGTTCACACTTGGTCTGGTAATTAACTTAATTTCTGAAAAGAGATTTGGTTCTCTTAGTTTTGACTTAAGAAAGGCTTGAAAACATATTTTGATTGGAAGAGTTCCCGCCGCAGGAGAGGTCGAGTATATACTCACCTTGAGGATGCGATGGTAACATATTACCTCCTCGGCGCTTGTCTCTTAGGATATCCATCCTACTGGGGGCATGTAAGCGCATTGCGCGGTTCAGGTACCATGGGCGGCCCTATCTCGAAGTGCCGATTGCCATAGGCCTGAATTCGCTTAAGAAATCCATGGGCGATACTATCTCGAAGTGTCGATTGCCAGGAGTTCTTGGGGTCGTTATGGGCGGTGCTATCTCGAAGCATCGAAAGCCAGGCACCCTTCGAGGTATGGTAATGGGGACAATGAATCCGACACAGACTGTGTTGATAGCTGATCTGAGGTTAGACTTAGAAGAATCAAACAAAAAAAAAGTATATATATTAAAAAAAAAAAAAAAAAAAAAAATTCCTTTAACTCAAATAACTCAGACCAATGCACAAGCACGGATGCTTTAATCTCAGGGATCAATAAACTTTAAGGTAGAGTCAGAAATCAGGGAAACTTGTGCTGGCAACTCGTCTTTAGCCGACCTAGTCTGTAACTTAGCAACTACTTAGGAACCTTGGGTTTAGAACCTGAACTTAATATGCTTCTGAAGGAAGACTAAGTGAGTTGACTAGTCTACTTAGAGTGCTAGGTTTCGCTTAATTTTGCTAGGGACTAGCAAAAACTAGGCATGGGGGTATTTGATTAGCCCATAGTTGTGGGTTATTTAAGTACTTAAGTGCCTACAGATTAGGTTAATTCTAACATTTATTTAGTATAAATTAGGATGTAAATAGATTAATTCATAGTTTTAATCTAATTACATAATCCATACATTGCATTCATATCTTAAGTGCATTTAGAATTAGCTTAGAATAGCATTCATTTAATTAGATAACCAATTAGGTATATTGTTTTTATTAACATAGAAGTTGAGGGTCTATACATAAATAACCCTAATATTTTAATAATATTTGCTTTATTCGTCTTCTTTCAGAACGGCTGGCTGCCGCTCCAACGCCCGGCTGCTGCAGTGATGAAGCCATTCAAGGGGGAGCGGATGTGGTGGATCTGGTCGGCGACTGATTTCAAAATTGTTCAAGACACTATAAAAGGAGCACGGAAGCTGCCGGCTGCAGCAGGCCTCCGCCACCGACCCACCACTGTGCAGAGAGATCCTCTCTCTTCCACTCCACACTGCCGGCCTCTACCGTGGCGGCGAGTCTCCACCACCGTGGGCGTGTGGTGTGACAGGCCACACCGCCATCCGGAGCTCGCCCGCATTACCGTGAGCACCTTAGCGTGCAACTCCCTCGCCGTCGTCGCCGACCACCGTCACCAACCTACTGATCAGCCACCCTCTCAGTAACTTAAGACGTCTGGGAAATTTCCCAGACGTCTGAAGTTACCCGCTCACTTCACCGCACACGCCTGAAGTCGCCTGCAGATCCCTTCCCGCACCTGCAGAACCTTCAGCGCACCCATGTCCGTCAACCTTCAGCTCAAACACGCACAACCGCCTGCAGTCCACGCCGTTCACCACTGTGTCTGCAGAACCGCCAGCAACCGACCTCTGCGCCCTCCACCGCTCACCGGCTGCTGACCTGCGCACGCCTGCAGATCAGCCCGCGCTCTCCTCCAACGCCTGCAGACCAGCCTGCAGCATCCTCCAACAGCCGTCTGCAGCTTCCACCGCGCAAGCCAGCGCCCGCCTGCAGACGCCCGCCTGCAGACCACCGCGCGCCAGCGCCCTCTGCAGACCACCGCGCCAGCGCCCGCCTGCAGATCAGCCCGCGCACACGCCAACCGCCTGCAGACGCCCGCCTGCAGACCACCGCGCAAGCGCCCAAGCGCCCCCTCTGCAGCTACCACCGCAGCCACGCCAGCGCCCGCCTGCAGACGCCCGCCTGCAGACCACCGCGCGCCAGCGCCCTCCGCAGACCTTCCGCGCGCCCACGCACAGCCGCCTGCAGCACCTCCGCCGGAGCTCGTCCGGCCACCTCCGGCCACCGCGCGACTCGCCGTCACCACCGATTCGAAGCCCTTGATCCAAGGGACCTCCGCCGAGCTTCCCGCGCCCAGCCATCGGCTCCTCGTCGCGCAAGACAACGGGGAAGAATTCCCCTGTTTTGCTACAGTAAAGCATTGATTAAAATTTACATTTTCTGCCATTGCCAGATTTTATTCATATTCTATTCACTCTGCATTGCGGAAAATATCCTGTAGTTTATCATAATTGCCATTTCAGCATTATTTCTTGCTTAAACCTTAATCTAAAGGCAATCTTGGCTTGGTTCTTGTCCAAATTGATTCCGAACAAACATTTTTAAGTGGCGCGAATTTTAATACGTTATTGCCTCCCTGTGGAAACGACCCGCTCCTCTGCGAGTGGTTATTTCTTATTAAAAATTGATTAGTCGATTTTTCCACCACATTAAACTACAAACGACTTAAAAGTGAAAGATCGACCAGATCAAGGAGTGGCATGAAGAGAGGAGGAGGAGGTTGAGCTCGCAGGTTCGTGGGAGCTCGTCGAAGGATGCACGGCCGGAGCAGCACGTGCGAGAGGAGGAGTGCGTCGGGGGAGTTGTCCCCGACTTCCTGCTGTAGTCGGAGCTGCAACGAGAGGGAGGAGCCGCAGCTACACGCGGTGAGAGGAGCAGGAGCTTGCCCTGGTTCTGGGATTTTCCCAGAATCAGATGTTTGGAGTGTCATTCAGACAACGGGTTGGAAGTCTGGTGATGACACTGGACATCTGAAAGCAAGGTTTCATGAAGGTACGTTCCTCTTGCAGTTACGGCCATGCAGGATGCACCGCAGAACTGATCTGTGTGGCTAAAAGTGGGAGATTTGGTCTGTCGTGCGTAGGGACAGCTTTGGGAAGGTGCGGGGCATGCCCTCCCAAGCATTTCGAATGTCTGGACAACTTACCAGATGACCGAAAGCACTCCCAGACGACTGGAGGAGAGGTCGAACGTCTAGAGCTAAGTCTAGACGGTCAAGTGAGGGTCCTGGACGTCCGAGGTCGATGCAGGAACTTGAGGTGAGACCCTAGTGACTTTTAAGACGTCTAGACGTTGTGCCAGACATCTGATTTGGTTCTACAATCCTATTTTTGACCCATTTAGGGTTTGTTTGGGGTCCATTTTACGTAAACAAGATATCTATGGTTTCCTTGTGAGTTCCTCTACATGTAGAAAGCCTTATTTACTATTCTGAACGTTGCATTGTGGTATGTTCCTTTGTATAGGACTTCGATCTGTTGCGTGTTCGGAGCTTGCAAAGGCACGTGAGTCTACCGTTCGAGCCTCCAGTACTCCTGGATTGTCTGGTAGAGTGGTTTCCCCCTATTTTAATTATAAAACATGAATGCATATGTGAAATTTGATAACTAGAAACCTAAGATGTGGCATGAATCCTAGGACGAGAAACAGTTGCACTGTTTGTATGCGTGTTTGAGATTGCAGTCATAAATGAATGAGTAGAATTGTAAACAATTATCTATTAATAAATACGAGCTGCCTGTTGGAATATGAAATGCCTGTGCTAGTTAACAGTTACCTATGATATAACTTGTTGCATATGTTAATTGTGAAAATACGAGTTGCATGTGTAAATATGAGAATGAAAATGTGAATGATGAAACCTGGTATAGAACAACATAGTAAATTTGATCATGAACCTTATGGGGAATTAGGAGTAGAGCTCTTGTGGATGAATGGAAAGGATCTGGAAATGTGAGTGGGAAGTATGCTGGCCCTTGAGTACTTGGTACCAAGGGGGAGCGACTGTCCCCTTTTTAGTGTAGAGCGGAGCTAGCCGCCCTTGGGTTAGGACCCGGGGTTAGGAATGGCCACTCTACATCGACTCCTGTTGGCCCTCGCGTACACAGTACCGGGGAGAGCTATTAGTGTAGGGAGGGAGCTAGCCAACCCAAGGGGCTCGGGGTTAAGCTAGCCAACCTACACCGACTTTTTCTTTGGCCCTCTGAGCAAACCGGGGTAGTAAGACGAGGGTGCGCGAACTGTGGAGGGGCGAGACCCCTGTTTGGTTTTGAGGGGCTAGACCCCTATTGTTGAGAGGGCTAGGCCTTATACTATTCCGTTCTGTACTTTGGGTGTACCCACTAGCGGAAACGACTGACCGCATGCTAGTGCAAGATACCTACCCGTGTGCTTATCGCGTGTGCCATAGTCACTGCTACGTCTAGACAGTGACCCCGGGATGGTTGACTGGGTGTAGGATTACCACGGGAGACTCTCCTAGCCAGGAGAGCACCACGTGTGCCTTCTACTCTTTAGAAAAGATTGCAATCAAGATCGTTCCCATGAGGAACATACGAGATCAAGAAAGAGATCTGAAAATAAACCAATGGGTGAAAAGAAATGACTTAAAATAAAATAATTGGAAAGGATAAATTTACCTGTTAGCCTTTACTGCTTTAGTTAGTGTGGTTACCACTCTATTCAGCGTTCGCTGACTCCATTTACTGATACCCCTTTTCAGGTCCAGGAGTTGAGCAGCCTGAGTTACCGGTTGTAGAGGGCGCTGGGCCTAGTCGAGCCCAGTAGTAGTTCTACTGTTGTTATACTTCCTTTTTGTTAGTGAGTTCAGACTTTGTTACTGTTATTGTTCTGTACTTTTGTTCTGCTTTTCTGTTGTGGTGGTGACATGTCTGTTAGCAGCTTTTACTTCCTTTACTGCTTGTACTCTTTTACTGTTAGTTACTTTGCATAGTGAATGTGGTTTACTTTCCTGCTTTTTGGTTATTTCTTGTTGAACGACTAGGTCTTGGGATTAGTCGAGTCAAGCCGATCTCGGGTCCTGTAGGGATTCGGGAACTGAGTTGTAACAAGCGTGCCGATCATCGCATCCTCCATCGCACGACTTCGTGACCTCTGTGCTCGCACAACTTCAACCTCCTCGTACGACCTCCATCCGGCCTCCTTTTGATCGGCCAACTTTGGTTCGATCTTGGTACATTCCAAACCTTGAATACATTCATCCCTTTGGATTTTTCTTGTGTTTAAAATGTGCTTTGACTTACTCTAACTTGTATGAATTGTTTTTGTATTTATTTCTTGCAAAATCTTGTAGCATACGTGAGTTTATCATCCGTCAAACAACCTTCTTTTTCTAGTCTGCGGTCTTTTGGTCGACCAAACCCCTTGTTGATCAACCAAATGTCCGGTTCTTTTTTTGTCGACCAGCTGAATTTTTTGATCGACCAACCGTGTTTTCCAGCACCTTATCATGGCACCAAAATGTCCATGCGGCTCTTCTATTCATCGTGATGATACTTTCGATCGCTTTTTCATTACCAAGGCCGCTCGTGATTGTTTCTCGCTGTTTGCGATATTCTCTCCACATGTTGGTAGACCCATTGCTTTCACTTATTTCGAGTCTATTTTCCCTGGGATCCATGAGAAATTTGCATACCATTAGATTTTACATTTGTTTGAGCGAAACTTTTATGCGAGTTCCAAACATAGCTGCATTCCCAGTGTTGATCCCATGGCCTGTTACCTATTTTATGCTAATCTCAAAGATATAGGTGAAGGCTCCAACATCAAGTTGACCTCGAACGTCTACGAGATAGAAGTTCTAGTCAATGCGGATGTTTTGATGGAGATTCTTTGCTGTCTTTCTGTTGGACCTACTTTTCTTGAGTTGCATCAGCAAACTTAGTCAGACATTATCAGGGAGACCCTGCTCACTCCTCATTTTGACTTGGGCTGTCCTACCAAGTCACCCTTTTTCTGTCATTTGCCTCGCTTTCTGAACCGTGTTTTCTTGTGGAACTTTATGTCCAAGTCCACATCTTTTGAAAACTACCCTAGTATTATACTGATCATCCTCTATGCCTTCTTGAAGAACAAACAGTTCAAATGGGACCATTTGATTCTTTATCTCATGAGTAAACCACCTAGCAGCTCCATCCAGTTCGGGACACTTCTATCTCATATCTTTCTCCATTTCAGTGTACCCATGGACATTAATCATAAATAGTTTATCACTCGTGTCTCCATTTTTGATAAACTCACTTTTGTAAAGATGGAGCAAGCATAGGGAGCTTGTGATGAGGGTGCACCACAGGAGCAGCAGCAGTCAAAGCAGACCATTGTACCTCCTCCGTTCTCGCCTTATGAGCACTTCAATGCGACTTGTCCACCTCCAGTGAGACCATCACCATCCTTCTATGATCAAGACTGGAGTTTCTTGGACAGATAGATTTCAGGCAGGGACTTTGTCACTATTCAGGATGTGACAGCTGGTATTTCTTTGATGATGCATAGGTAGAGGGAGACAGACATGGTCATGATGAGGCATGGGCATCAGGTATCAGAATACCTGAATGCTCAGAGTCAGTTTTTGGACAGACTTGGAGAGTCTATTCATAGCATTTAGTAGCAACTTCACCATCCTCCTCGACCTCATCGTTCAACTACCATGCCTTCTATACACCTCCTCCTCCTCCTTCTCCTCCTCCTACTTCATCAGCTTCACCAGTAGCACCACCAGCAGACCAGCAGATCACCCCTCGTAGGACATCCAGACATTCGACACCTCGTTTGTCAGCTCAGCGACGCCTTTGCCTTGGTTAGCCTACATCTTCTGAGAGATCAGACTCACTGGATCTTGAGCTAGATATTAATCTTCAGAGCACCATGGATGCATTTATGGCATCGCTAGATGCTTAGGTGTTATATTTGCTTGTATTAGTTTATTTTTGTCATGTATCAGTTTATCTTCTAGACCCTTTTATATGTTTTTCTAGACATTTTGTTATAATGTTGCATGAATATTATCTCCTTCAGTTTTATATCTCTCTCAATGCATGATCTTATATTGATGCTTATATTACTTGTTTAAAGGGGAGTTAATTATGAAATAACCAGTAGCTTATTTACTTTTTGCTGAAACAAAAAGGAGGAGATATTATGCAAAGTTATTCATAATTTTAATTTTGTTATCAAAAAGGGGGAGAATGTAAGCCCTCTATTTTGATGCACCAAAATTATGTTTATTGCTAAAACTGACATTTCAGGACTATCTTGGATTGAAGCCACTATTCAAGACACAAGTTCAGATAGTTGTTGATGTGCGTCTTTTTCATTTATTTGAGTCTAGGGCTTTATTGTAAGGAACCTCAAATAAAACTCAAAAATGATTTTTTCGCATAACTTTTCAAAATCTAATTTTAGGGTTATTGATCGACCAAACTTGTTAATTGATCGACCAAAATACTTTGATCGACCAACCTACTTATTTAACCGATCAAATCAGTTCATTTTAGGAAGTTGAGAAAAATCCTCTTGATCGACCAACCAAGCTAATTGATCGACCAACACGTGATCGACCAACATCCTTAATTGAACGACCAAAGTACTTTTTTATTGACCAATTAACCTTAATTGATTGACCAAATTTGATTCCTATTCAGGCAAAACATTTTGTATAAATAGAGGTCTAACACAGCCCATTCATACACAGCATTTAATAGAAACACCATTTAAAATCAAAGCTTCTCATGCTTATTGCAAAAGGCCTTCACGTCCTGTTCTTCACGTTCTTCGAAAGCATGACGTCTCGAATCTCTGCGAAAATCGATTTGATCATTTATTGAGGTTCCAAAGAATTCATTTTATTGTTATGCTAATTTGTTGCTTTTGATTTACTAATCCCAGGCCTGTTTAGAAGATTCGTGTTTGTTGTTTTTGCTTCTCTTCAGGATAAAAGAGAAGGGTTTGTAAGAGGTGGTGCCACCGTCGTTCAAGTGGTGCGAATAGTGGATTGACTAGCTTGTACTAGTCGAAAAAATCCTAAGTTGGGAGGCTTAGGTAGTGGTTTTTACCCGAATTGGGTTTCCACTATAAATCAGGTGTACTCTATGCATGAATCTCTATTGTCTTATTTTTTAATCTGAATCTTATTTTTTTAAAGCATTCCTATTCACCCCTCCCCTCTAGTATTTAGTTGTGATCCACAAGATATTCTCCAACCCTCATCAACCTCTAAGATAATAGGGGTGCTTTTGTGGGGCCAAAAACTGAGGAAGTGATGGATGGAGCTGAGAATAGCTAAATCGATGTTGAGAGCAGGAATTTTAGCTATGGCTACCTTAGAGAAGTTACCCAAAGAGTCACGAGCAACCCAAGCTATAAAGGAGTAAGAACTGAATCGAAATGTAGAAAAATTAACCTTAGACCCCAGGGAGGGATGAGCCCAAGAGAGGGCAAAACAAGCGAGACGAAAAAGATGGAACCAAGAGACCATATTAAACCTCCTCCAATTATGCTCCAGTAAGTAAGGGATCGCCTTAAAGACAAAACCTTCATTTCTACATTTATTCCTGGCCCACCAAATGTGGTACCAAATGAATAAGATGATGCCCTTAGTACCTTTGGAACCATACTGAGGGCAGTCCCCTCTAAGAATATCCAAGTGAAGGTCAGGGGGAATAGGATGAAGATGCGCAAGATGGATGACCCAAGAGGAGATGCGCGGGGAGATGTCACTAGAGTAAAAGAGATGGAGCAAGGTTTCAACTTTGGGGTTGTTGGGACAACAAAGACACTTAGAAGCTAAGGGAATACCCCAAAGTTGGATTTGATCATCTGTAGGGAGCCTATTGTGAATAACTCTCCAAGCATGGAGGGTCATACACAGGGGGAATTTAAGGTTCCACAAGGTTTTGTAGATCGAGTGATGAGTGGAGTTCATGAAGTTGAGGAGATAGGCAGAGGAAATAGAGAAGTTGCCATGGGGGGAAGGAGACCAAATAGGTTTGTCCTTGGAGTCAGCGAGAGAGGTATGTGAAATTTGGTACAATATGTGATTGGATAGATGATGAAGATTTTGGACCTGAGAAGGATTCAAGATGACATCCTTAATCGGAACAGTCTCGAGAGACACTTCTGGGGGAAGGAAAACTCTGAGAGGTGAGTCGTCGATCCAAAGATCTGTTCAGAAATTGATCATACCCACCTTCACAATCCAACGAAGGAAAGGAAGCATGTCCTGATAGGCCTTTGCCAGAGGCTTGAGTCTGGGGGGGAGGCAAGGAGAGGAGATGGAGAGGTGGACATAAAGATTTCTCATCAAGGTAGCATATGGAGAGTCACCACAGAGAATGTCCTAGACACATTTCATTCTGAAGGCATGGGTGACTAGGGAGATATTATGGACCCCAAGACCTACAGTGGGTAGGATGGTGAATTTGATTCCAAGTGATCCAGTGATGATGCTTAGAAGAAGTAGAAGATCCCCAAAAGAAATTAGTAAGAGTAGACTCTAGTCTCCTGATGATAGTTTTGGGGACCTCAATGGTAGCTAGGATGTGTATAGGGATAGAAGTGAGAACATGTTTGATGAGGAGAAGTCTGGCTACATTCGAAAGGAGATTAGCTTTCCAGCCTGCAAGTTTAGAGAGAACTTTATCAATGAGAGGCTGGAAATAAGAGATTTTCGAGTGCCCAATGAAGATAGGGCATCTGAGGTAGGTGAAGGGGAAAGAGCCCAATTGAAAATTAGTAATTTCAAGAATCCGAGAATGCCGATTGGTAAGTCGATTTTTGGTTTTGAGTAATGTGGTTAAGATGATCTGTCGTGTTAATAATTAAGTTGTGGAAAATCACTTAACAAATAATTACAATAAAAATTATCACTCACAGAAGAGCGGGTCATGTCCACAGGTAGGCAATGATACAATAAAATCTCCATTATTTCGTATTCTTTCAATCAAGTGCGAAATCCATAATCAAATCCGACATGAAATGCGATGGAAAGAAGACGCACAATAAGTCAAAAATATAAGGGTATATGTACAATTTTTCCTTACTGAAATATTCAATAAATATGTGATGATTTTATGTAATTTCCAATTGACATGTATTAGAGAAAATTTTTGCACATTTTAATCCCTAAAACCAATGTTAAACATGTGAATATCAATAACCATGCAATTATAAGAAAGCATGAGTATGCAGTCACAATTTCACCACAATAAAATAATCATAAATTAAAATTGATTTTGGTGGCAATGGCATTCAAATGTAAATTTTAATAGAGACAAAAACAGGGGATTTTACCTCTCTCTTCCTTGTGCATGGGAGAGAGGTTCAATCCAGGAGAGACTCCTACATGAGGTTGGCTAAAGCGAGGCCATCACGATGGTGGCAGCAGTGAATCTTGAGATGGCCGGAGCTGGCTTGACGGAGGAGAGGAGTGGTGGCGGTGGAGATGCCTGCTACTGGCCGCGCTTGCTGGTGAAGGCGTGTGCGGGTGCAGAGGGCACTGCAGGCACGTGGAGGCACAGAGGCGTGGGCACTGGGCGCTCTGTAGAGCGCGTAGGCACACGTAGGCGTGGTGGTGGCACTGGCTGCAGGTGCTGTGCGAGGTGATGGCGCAGTGAGGGTGTGGGAGTGGGTGCTAGACAGGTGCTAAAGAGTGCTGTAGGGAGTGGTGCAGCGCTTGCGGTGAAGGAAGGTTGGCCTGCAGCGTCTGCAGAGAGCGCGCAAGGCACTGGAGGTGGAAGGCGACGGCGCGGGAGCTTGGCAGTAGCGGTGGAGAGCGCTGAAGGGGCTCTTGTGGCGGAGGGTGCGGTGCAGCGAAGGTGGCGCTCGAAGGGGCGTGCTTGTGGGTGCTTGGCTGGAGGTGTGAGCACCTGCAGGGCTGAAGGCGCAAGGGCGGTCTGCATAGGGTGCACACGAGCGCGGGTGAAGGAGCGCAGCACCTGCAGGCTTGAAGGGGCACCTGCGGAGGATGGCGTGGGGCATGAATGTGTGGGTGAAGGCCTGCAGACAGTGCAAGGGCAAGCGGTGGTGCGCCTGCGGGCTGGGAGCGTTTGGCAGTAGCAGTGGCGCAGGTGCGTGGTGTAGGCTGGAAGGGCGTTTGCGGTGGAAGGCTTGGTGCACAGTGCACGTGGTGGTTCACAGGGTCCGCCCTCTCCACGGTGGAGAAGATGGAGATAATTCCCCACCAGGGGGATGAAGAAGATCTGAAGATCCAAATGATCCCCCCCTCTCCTTTGCTTCGCCTCCTCTTAACTCCTCTCTTCCGCCCTTCAAGGGATTTTCAAAATCCTTTTCTAAATATGGCTTCATTTGTTGAGGGAGGGCGGCAGGAGATTAGATATTTGTGAGGGAGGTGTTGTGGGTGGCCGGAGGATGAGGAAGGGATTGTGCCAGTTGTTTGTTGGGGAAATTTATTCCCCCCTCCTTGTTCTTTTCCAACTTTATACCTATAACAACAAAACATAAAATCATTACATAATAAGTTATAGAATACAATAAAATGGATGTAAACTTAAATAATGATGCATGCAAACATTCTATAACTTAATGTAGTTATTAACAACTTAAAAGGTAAGATTAAAGTTAACTTAGGCGTAACAATAGTCCATTAAAATGGACTCATCAAATACCCCCATGCCTAAGATTTGCTAGTCCATAGCAAAAATTTAAAATAATAGAAGTAATCAGAAGATTTCTTCCTTTCTTATTTCAAACATTAGAGATCCAGACAAATGTGATGTGATAATAGCCTAACAGATCCAAGTGAAGAAGCCAATTCACATTGGGAGTTCGTACTTCACCCTTGGTAAATATTGCTGTCGGGATAAGCAACTACTTCCCTCGGGGATAAAGCAGAAAATAATCTGTAAATTGACCCCGACTTTTGGCTTAGGTAGGAGATATCGAGTTGAATGGATTTGTATTTGGTGGTACACACTCATCTGGTGCTACATGTAATCTAGTACTACAAACTCTAAATCTCTAGACTATTAGACAAGTCAACTCAGAGAAAGGCTAAACAACTATGCTCTGTTGATGTTCCTTGGCACCCACTCTTTTCTTTTTTTTCTTTTTGAGATCACAAATCCCACCAGATTCAATAATGGTACTCACTGTTTGGTGGCCTCACATGGCATCCACACTTCAATTAAAGTCCCAATAACACTACAACTAAGTTAGAGTTCTCAACCAGTATTCGGGCGATCAGAAATACTAAAAGGTAGGTATGGGTCATATTTGGTGGAACGCGATAAGTGTTTTTTCTTTTTTTGCCTCAGAAATAATGTTACAACGATAACCCTGGACTCTTTTCTTTTTCTTCTTTTTTTTTTCTTATTCCTTTCTTTCTTTCTTTTTTTTTGTAATATAATTATTTCTTCTTTTTTCTTCTTTCTGTTTCTTCTTTTTCTTCTTTATTAATCAACACAACACGATACAGACTTTTATTTATGATGTATTATTAGGGATGATGTGGTCAAGAGGATATGGTGTGGCTTATTTGGTGGAAGTGCCTATTCTCAGCACCGAGAAGGAATGGATAGGACAGGCGTATTTCTGACCTTTAACACTATTACCCTCCTTCAGCTGTGGACTCTATGAAGGATGGTCATAACCATCTACCTTAGTCATAGCTTTATCAAGACTCCATCTCTGTGTATTTGCCTTATTTGGTGACTCTCAGGAATTCACACAAAGTACGCACACAGGAACAGAGAGCGAAAACTATGCCTAACTCTGAAGTATCATCATCTAATTGTCCAAAATTTAAGAGTCCTTACACTAGACTTAGCGCACCAGTAATCTCTCTACTTTCTTCTCACAAATATGAGGTGGATCTAATAGAAGATAGTATGCCTGACTCCCTATTAACTGTCCAAGAGTTCAGTAGACTACAAATGCTTATTGGTTTTCCTCAAGGATCCATTACCAAGTCTACGTGCACGTGAAATAAATGTACTAGATTCTAAACTTAAGAAATAATTCAGGAAGAAAAACCTCCAATGACAAAGGTATTTTGCTAGGGACTAACCCATTCAGCTCAAGAAAAGATAATTTTTTTTTTATATGCTAAGCTAAATGCATGAATACTTCCTAAAATGCAAAATGCACCCCCCCATGCCTAAATCCTACAATGTCTCCATTGTAAAATTAAAACAAGAGGAGAAAGGAAAGAAATCACCTGATGACGGTGTTATTCAAAACGCTGGGTTGCCTCCCAACAAGCACTGCATTTTCTGTCAGCAGCCAGACTTAGAAGGAACCTGTAAGTCAGGTTCCAAACAGAAAAGGGTAGGACCTAAAAATATGCGTAATAGTGTGGGCCTAGAAAATAGGTAGCCATGGATGTTGGCGAGCTGATGATGCAACATAATCCCAAATGCTTGCCTAAAGATATGAAAGCAGAAAACCTCGTTGACTACCTGGGGAGGTCTAGGAATAAGAAAGGGAATATGAAAAGAGGCCCTCGAAATGGAATAAGTGGAGGATAACAAGGACCCTCCAAAACAGGACGGATTTTAAAAGATATAAACATTAATATTTGAAACCCTTGAATGGTGAGAGTAAAAGTACAAGCATCAATCCACACTCGCCATTCTACCCGAGGATGTACTGGCCTAATATGTTCTCCAGAAAGAATGTACATGAGCAAGGATCTGATCCAAGGATCAGTTAAGGAGTATAAGGGTTGTTTGTAATGTTGGAAGGTAATGGTTAAGTCCAATGAGGGCTTAGTCGGTGTAAGGTCCAATTCCAACAATGATTCAGATTGTGTATACTCCCTAACAGTTGTAGACAACTTCAGGTTACCTTGCCTAACATTAATGATTGGAGTCATCTTTGAATCAAGGGTAGACTCCAAATTACAACTCTTTGATGGCAGGGTCAAAATGTCTGAATCATTATCATTAAGCTCATCCCCGGATTCGTTTGGTTGACTCAAATTTTTGTCGGGGTGTATATGTGATTCATTAATGAAGACAGGAGTTGGATCAGTATCCTTAATTATTCCTAAAGGAGGATCAGTCTTAATATTTTGGAGCAAGCCTATATCATTGAATTCGTTATCTTCTCGCGGTATAAATCCTCAATTGACGTGTTTTGTCCCCGAGAGTCTCCCATAGACTTCTCACTATTTTGTTTTTCCTCCTCTAATAGCAACTCTTGTTTTGGTAGAGGATGATTCTCAAAAGAAGGGAGGAATCTGAATTTCACCATATTATTTATATCCTCTGGAGGTAAATTCTCAAATAATAAATAATTCCCTTGTAATTCACTCTAGATTTTTAGTCCAGGTTCCTCTATTGGGGCATCCTCATCCTTGGAAATAGACTCTTCATATCCTTGAGACCAAAATTGATCTAATTCATCCTCCATTCCCTTAGGGTCACCTTCATTGGGTGCATTTAAATCCTCAGGATGCTAAATTGTAGGTGTTGATTCCCTAAGTGGAGGGTCAGGAGTAGGCTCACTAAGGGTAGAATGAGATTCCACCAGATAATCAATAGAGGAAGTGATACGAATAATACAACCTTGACCTGGGTTGGTAGGGGTAAGGGAAATACTGCCATTAGGGTCAAGGTCCTCAAGAGGTACCATCTTCCCTTGCTTTTGACTCCAATAAAGCTCGGGTGGATAATCACTATGATCGTTGTCCTCTAGTGGCCGTGTCTCATTGGGAGAGTCTAAGCGATAGCTACATAAAATTGGATCCCTATTGTCATTGGTTTCCTTAGAATTATTTGCATGATCATGGTCGTCTGGGTAGGGATCAGAATTATTAGGAAGCGTGTAGCTAAGCTGTCTTATTTCTTCATTTAACTGTTGACTATTCCTCAACATCTCTCCCATTGATTCCATCATTTCCTTTTGTTGTTTTTGCATTTCTATCATAAAAGCAGAGAGGCTACTATTATCAGGTTGGGGAGGATAGTCAATTTCAGGCTCTGGTTGCCTAGGGGTATCGGTCCAACCTCGATACGAAAAATCATGAAGGGTGGGAGGGTTGGGTGTTTGCATGGAAGTAGGGATTTCAGGGTTGAAAATCCCTCTCCTAGGCTTTGCTCAAAAGTGGGAGTTATCGAGCCAATGCTCCCAGGATAAGAATAAGAATGATCCCATGAATTGTCAATGTACCCATCAAAGGATGGATACGCTCGGGGCATGGGATCCTGATTAAAAGATAGGAAGTATTGACTCTGATAATCTAAATGATAGGAGTAAGAGTGATCCATTTCTTTAAGCAAGGCAGTTTTAACTCTCTTAGGGTTTAGAAGAATTCAGAACACGAGCAGAAACTTCCTAGAGAGTTCTACTGTCAAAGCAAATGCAAATTCAGTGGGATCTTGTTTTTAATAGATTGTAGGCCTGAGAATTAAATTTTCAGTTGGTGGCCAACAAGTTTTGCAAAAAAAAAAATTACGCTTCCTAGGCCAACCTTCACTGGTGCCTATAACCTACTTGCAAGGGATGGAAGTCTCAAATCGAGCCCACACACGAGGAATCGAAGTAACTTGGCGGATAGACTTGTTGATTTTCGACTAACTTCCCTTGTGGTGCAAAAGAGGAGAGGTAGAAATTTATCTAGTGACCTTATGTGTGAGGTGCACAGTGTCTTAGGTGTGTAAATATACAATCATATTTTGATTTTTTGAAATTTAGCAAACAAGATCCTTTTTGACATAATTTTTAGTCATAGATTTTAAAGTCCAACCTCTTAGCAGTCCCAATTTTTAAAGTGACCACTGAATTAATTTGATTCAAGCACTTTAGTGGTCTTAGATTTAGGTTCAATGCATATGCATGATAGGTAATTGATGCTTAAGAGAAGATGTACCTTACTCCGATTTTCTTCGTGCAATAATGTATGCAATGCAGTAAAAATAAACTAGATGCTGCTCATTCAGTCTTAGATGGTCATCCTATAGATATACAGCTTCTAGCAGGCAGTTCAAAATTTTTTTTTTTCAATAATAATAAGCAAATAGACCTAATTGAACTAACTAACAAACACGCAGTTCAAACAATTCGAATAGTTCTATAATCTAAATAAATGGGAACATGCTCCCGAAAATACGCTCTCGCATACAAGAGCGATAAGAAATAAAGAGGCACCGGGAACACGTTCCCAAAAATACCTGACAGGGTCCAAAAGACAGTAATTAAATTCTAATGCCTATCTAAACTAAATCTAACTAAGATCTACTGACTAAATCTGAAATAGGCTTCTCTGTAAGCCTATGTGTGTGGGATCAAGGCCCACGTGTTCCTATTGCTGGCCTCCAGGTGGCATCAAAGTCCACCAAAAAAAATCATCTCCGCCGTGCATGTCGTTCAGGGTCAATGTCGTCGCTCTGCTATGCCTCTCGCCGTGTCTGATTCCTCGCACAATAAAAAATTGATCAGATAACTGCGTAACTCAGAATATTCAAAAATAATAACGTGAATCTATTGCGTCTATTGCCTCCCTTGCAACAGCACCATTTTGGTAAGTCGATTTTCGCTTTCGAATAATGTGGTTAAGATGATCTGTCATTTTAGTAACTAAGTGGTAGAAAATCGCTTAACAAATAATTACAATAAAAATTACCACTCACAGAAGAACGGGTCGTGTCCACAGGGAGGCAATGATGCAATAAAATCTCGATTATTTTGTATTCTTTCAATCAAGTGCGAAATCCATAATCAAATCTGACATGAAATGCAATGAAAAGAAGATGCATAATAACTCAAAAATATAAGGGTATATGTGAAAATTTTCCTTACTAAAATATTCAATAAATATATGATGATTTTATGTAATTTCCAATTGACATGTATTAGAGAAAATTTGTACACATTTTAATCCCTAAAACCAATGTTAAACATGTGAATATCAATAACCACGTAATTATAAGAAAGCATGAGTATGCATTCACAATTTCACCACAATAAAATAATCATAAATTAAAATTGATTTTGGTGGCAATGGCATTCAAATGTAAATTTTAATAGAGATAAAGATGGGGGATTATACCTCTCTCGTCCTTGTGCATGGGAGAGAGGTTCAATCGAGGAGAGACTCGTACAGGAGGTTGGCTAAAGCGAGGCCGTCGCGGTGGTGGCAACGGTGCGTCTTGAGATGGCTGGAGTCGGCCTGCTAGAGGGGAGGAGTGGCGGTGGTGGAGAAGCTTGCTGCTGGTCGCGCTTGCTGGTGAAGGCGTGTGCAGGTGCAGAGGGCGCTGTAGGCACGTGGAGGCGCGGAGGCGTGGGCGTTGGGCACTCTGTAGAGCGTGTAGGCATGCACGGGCGTGGTGGTGGTGCTGGCTGTAGGTGCTGCACGGGGTGATAGCGCGGTGAGGGCGCAGGAGTGGGTGTTGGACAGGCGCTAAAGAGCGCTGTAGGGAGCGGTGTAGCTCCTGCGGTGAAGGAAGGTTGGCCTGCTGCACCTGCAAAGGGCGCGCAAGGTGTTGGAGGTGGAAGGTGATGGCGCGGGTGCTTGGCAGTAGCGGTGGAGAGCGCTGAAGGGGCTCTTGCGGTGGAGGGTGCAGTGCAGCGAAGGTGGTGCTCGAAGGGGCGTGCTTGTGGGTGCCTGGCTGGAGGTGTGAGCACATGCAGGGCTAAAGGCGCAAGGGCGGTCTGCAGAGGGTGCGCACGGGAACGGGTGAAGGCGCGCAGCACTTGTAGGCTTGAAGGGGCGCCTGCGGAGGATGGCAAGGGGTGCGGGTGCGTGGGTGAAGGCCTGCAGACAGAGCAAGGGCAGGCGGTGGTGCACCAACGGGCTGCGAGCGTTTGGCAGTAGCGGTGGCACGGGTGCGCGGTGCAGGCTGGAAGGGCATTTGCGGTGGGAGGCTTGGTGCACAATGCATGTGGTGGTTCACAGGGTCTGCCCTTTCCATGTTGGAGAAGGTGGAGATAATTCCCCGCCAGGGGGATGAAGATGATCCCCCCCTCTCCTTTGCTCCGCCTCCTCTTAACTCCTCTCTTCCGCCCTTCAAGGGATTTTCAAAATCCTTTTCTAAATATGGCTTCATTTGTTGAGGGAGGGCGGCAGGAGATTAGATATTTGTGAGGGAGGTGTTGTGGCTGTCCAGAGGATGAGGAAGGGATTGTGCCAGTTGTTTGTTGGGGAAATTTATTCCCCCCTCCTTGTTCTTTTCCAACTTTATACCTATAACAACAAAACATAAAATCATTACATATTAAGTTATAGAATGCAATAAAATAGATGTAAATTTAAATAATGATGTATGCAAACATTCTATAACTTACTGTAGTTATTAACAACCTAAAAGGTAAGATTGAAGTTAACTTAGGCGTAATAATAGTCCATTAAAATGGACTCATCATCGACCAAGAGGGAAGTGCTTTCCGACGAAGCAGAAGCACTTAGACAAGTTGAGCCTTTGGCCAAAATGAGATTCAAAATTCAAATGAAGACTTTGATGTTGGATATGGATCTAAGGTTCCCATTCAGAAAAAGGATAATGTCATCCGCATAAAGCAGGGTCAGAGAAGGGACTCCTCTCTTGATGGAGAAGGGGGAGATCTTGTCGTTGAAAGCTAACTCTTTGATGCCTCGAATGAAAGGTTCCATGAAGATGTTGAAGAGGAAGGGAGATAGAGGATCACCCTGTCTCAAGCCTCGAGAAACCTTGAAGAAAGGAGCGGAGCAGCCGTTAACCAAGATAGAAGAGCCGTCATACTGAACAAATTGTTTGATGAGGTTGATGGCATAAACGGAGAAGCCAAATTTACTGAGGGTACAGAAAAGCGCTTCCCATTCCACTCAATCAAAAGCTTTCCTCAAGTCTAACTAAAAAATCACGTTAGAGCTGTGGACCTTGCGGTACAAGCATTGGGAAAGCTCAAAAGTGGTAGAAATGTTATCAAAGATGGAACAACCGTGGATGAAGCTTGCTTGTTCAAGGGAAATGATTTTCGGCATGAGGGTAGATAATATAGAAGTAAGAATAGCAGAAGCAATCTTGTAGAGAACATTGCAAAGACTAATGGGCCTAAAATATGTGAGGTCATTGATAGTGGGTTTTTTGGGAATGAGGGCAATGAAGTTAAAATTGAAGGATCTCGGGGTAGAATGATCAGAGTAGAAATGGCCAATGGCCTTGACCACATCCCCCTTGATAATATCCCTATAAGAGCGGTAAAATTCCGCATTAAAGCCAACTGGACCCGACGTGGAGTTAGAAGACATACTGGAAAGGGTGTCAAAGATCTCAGTTTCCAAAGGCAATTGGGTAAGAGGAGCCAAGTTCGTAGTGGAAATAGTGTGGGGAATCACTTGAAGTAGGTGGTCTATATCACCAATCCCATCCGAAAAAAGGAGAGTACGGAAGAAGGAGGTCGCCTTAGATGCAACCCGGTCCCAAGAGCCATCCCCAATTGAAGAGGTGAGAGAGTTGCTATTATGTTTCGCGAAATGTTTCTTGATGGAAGCAAAAACGAAGCTGTTATTCCCCTTCCTAGGGTGGATCCAGTGGATCTTAGCTTTTTGAACAAGGAAGTCAGATAATTTGGCAAGGGCATCGTCAAGCTGGATACGAATATCCGAGAGCTCAGCGGTAGAGGCTCCGTCCCAGTGGGAAGCGAGTTTAGCCTCAAGGTCGTCTTGACGAGTCTCAAGGGACCCAACCAAAGCATGTATATCGCCAAAGGTCGATCTGTTCTAATGTTGAAGGGACTTCTTAAAAGAGTAGAGCTTGAAATAAAATAGGTCAATAGGATTAGAGGAAGAGCCAGTGCCAGAGTAGGACCAGATGTTGGAGACAAGAGTTTTGAAACTGGAATCATGAATCCACATGTTTTGAAAGTGAAAAGGGCAGGGTCTGGTGGGAGAAGTCTTCTGGAATGAGAAGAGGATGGGGGCATGGTCCGAGTTCCATCTGGAAAGATATCTAGCTTCCTGCAAGAGGGAGAGATAGGAGGAGGAAACAAAAATGCGATCCAGTTTCTAGTAAATCTTGGTGCTACCCTTCCTATCAAGGATAGGGCTCCTAAATACAAACAAACAAACATACATACATACATATATAGGGGCAAATCCTATTTACAGTATGCTCAAATTTGATTTTGTGAGCGCTAACGTACAACCAAATGATATAAATCTAATGGATGAAGATAAAATAGCTAATCTGCATAAACAGTGGTTTCATGATACGATCTCAACGAATGCATACCAAAAGTAATAAAGAATATAATGATTTAAGACATCACATTCTAAAAAAAAGGGATAATAAATAGAATATGGGACCTCCATGATCATCACATGTTCCTTAAATGTAGGAACTAACTACAAGCGAAATCCATGATTCAAATAAAAAATGGAAAAAAATGATAACACGAATTAAATGCATGTTGAGAATAAAAGAAGATGACATTGCTTGTAATACGGATGATGAGTCATGTGCTGTTGACAATTGTAACAATGGAAAGCAGTGGACTACAAGTACATCTTGCCCTAAAAATGAATGTTATTTGTTGTTTTGTGTGGATCTATTTGTTTATTGTAAGTTGTACATGGATGTAATAAATGAATTGTGTAGTTGTAATCAAGATAATATGAAATCATAATGAAAGCAACAACAGATTGTATCCTATCCTATAATGAAAAACCTATCCTATAATGAAAAATCGATCATGCAAACAGTGAAGAAATAATAACCGTAATAGAACAACATATTAAAATGTGTGCTACTATATAATTGTGCATATTCTTGGGGATCTATAATCTATGGTCTGCAGCTTACTTGGCAATGCATATAAGAATATGTTCCTGAGATATTTAAAAAATAGATATAATAACATACCAGTACCAAACGTTGACAAATATGATGCCTCGTTTGATAATGTATTGAATAATCTATTCACGTATAAATATTAATTCTTAAGGTAGAACTACATCGAAAATGTCATCTGATAATACTTCATCCAAAAACAGATCTCCTTATGAAAAAATACCTGCAAAAATCAACCTCTATGGATTTCCGACTTGTATTATGGTTCCATGGCAAAAAGGTGAAAAGTTATTTTGAAGTGACGTTTGTTGATGCATCGACCAATGGGAATGACGTGTATTGTAACTTAGTAAAAAAATACAATTTAGTCATGATCGTATATGTAATATATTTAATTATAGAATAATGGAATAAGGCATGGCCAAAAGAAAATAATATATAAAATAATTATAAAAATTATTTGATCAGGAGCCTCATATGAAAAAAAGATATAAGTGAGAATGCGAAAGGATGCACATTAATTGAAAGTTTCTTTTCTGGAGGTAGAGCTAGAGAGGAGGACGACAGAAGGAACCCTCGTTCTCACTTCAGCGAAAGAGGAATCAAGTAACCTGCTTCTATGGATGTCGAATCGAGTGAATGTTTCATGCACTATCTAGTGGGTTCAATGATAAAGGTGTAATATTTACTTTTGATTTCATTTAAGAATGATGAAGCCCTAATCTCACTACTTAATAAGGATGTATATGTCATTTGGTATTTAAATGGTCAGTCTTAACTATGAGATTGTTTTGTTTGTGGTCGTAGTACAATAGTCAACTAACACCAAACCATTTCCATTTTCATTAAACTAGTACGACATGTATGCTTTATGCATCGGTATGGAAAATTAGGGTTGCTGAGTGGTCATCAGTTCCCAAAGTGTTTATCTTAAAAGTAATAGTATCGGTTCTCTTAAATTATATGTGTCAGCGTCAAGTGATTTTAATAGTGTTGAAATCTTTATACATGCGTATATTCAGTAGCTGAGAGGTTGTAATACAATTTTCCTGCACCGGCAAGAGATTTTTTGTGTGAAAAGATGATGCATTATGTACGAATGAGATGTAATATGAACGAATCATATTATGGTTACTCATGTTTTGTTGTGTGTCATAATGCGAATGTGTTGTATTACGAATGTCATAGTACCCGTTTGTTGTATTATAACCAATTTCTAATAACTTCTTTATTTTTTCAAGAAACGTTTGTAATGCGATTGTGTTGGGTAGAGGATAGCATGGTTGGGGGTAGGAGATCAAATGCCAAAAAGTGCATGGATCAATCAAAACAATGAAATCAGACTGTCATGCATAAGACATCCAACAATGCAAGTGTTGAGGTGCAATCCAGGAAGGCGAAAACATCCAATACAACACAAGAAATGGCAGTGTCAAGTAGTGATCAGCAGCAGACAAAGAAGTTAGGATGTAAGTGTACACTATTTACCCTATAAGATTACAAAGCATGTGTTACAAATGCATTTCTCCATTAGAGGGTGATTATTATTTTAATCATCTTATAGTTAGAGAGTATGTCCAATACCGATGCTACATACAACACTTCAAGGAATATATGGATGTGCATCCACTCACTGAAAAGTACCAAGAGTTGTTGGAGAAAATAGCCTTCTATAGATTGGTGGGGCTGTCAAAGGTATCAATTGACTACAGGATGTTGAACTGGATTATAGAATGATACCAAGGAAGTGGTAACTTCTTACTTGGAAAAAGACTCCTCGAGTTCTCATGTGACGACATAGGTATAATACTTGGACTACCCAGTACAAGGTATTAAATAAAGATCAATGAGAAATCACTTGCACGGAGTAGTTACATCTAGGATAACATAATAGAAAATGTGAGGCAACTAAACAAATGAACAATGGAGCCAATATTAACTACTTACTATTTCAGAAATGATGACCGGTTAGTTTACATATACATAACCTGCCTCAATTGTCTCATGTTTGCCACTTTCTTGTTCCCGGAATCCAACTACAAATTCCCAAGAATACTTCTAAACTACATTGATTCTCTTGAGGATACCAAGTACTTCAACTGGTCCTTGGCGGTGTCAGAACAAATATACTTGGAAGAATGGATGATGTAGCTGACAAGATAAGATATCAGAACAAAGGCGTCAGGAATGAAAAGCTAGGTTACCTAAATGGTTGCATTCCATGTCTTTACATAAGTTACATATATGTTGATTCTATTTATTTCTACATGTTTTGTTGATAATCTACCATAAAATGTTTTGACTTTATAATGCATATATATGTTGCATTTTGCAGGTATGGACATTGGAACATTGTTTCAAGGATTCCTACATAAGTAGGGATCTAAGACCAAGGATTGGGAAGTGGACGAGCTCAACTATAGTGAACATTAAGGTGGTTGAGGACTTAAAGGACAAAGAGGTGAGGAAACATATAATAGGCAGTATTAGAACTAGTAGAAAATGAAATTATACGTGGAAGTTGTGTATGTGATTCAAGTGTGTGTCAAGCTAGCACCCATCTCTCCCTCACTTCAAATATAGACTTCAGCCACTTGTGATCGGAAAGGTTCGTGTTTTGTAAAATGTGAGCCCAACATTCCTTAAACTCCTTCACACTTTATGAATGCCATATAAGGTCATTGAGCTCACTTATTGCAAATGCACCGGTAGAAGCAAAACCTATCTTGTTGCTAAACTTGTTTACAATATGCCAACAACAAAATCTATGTATGGAATTTGGAAAGTAAGTTGCTACAGCAACAGATAGTGATGGATCCTAATATGTTACAATAGAAGATAGATGTGTATCAACAGCCTCAAGAAATCTATTAAACAGCCACTCAAATGAATCCTTCAACTCATCCATAAGAAGTCCATTGCCAAATATCATTATTTTCTTGTGGTGATTGACGCCACGAAATGTGGCAAATATTAGTTTATACTTGTTTGTATTGTATGTTGCGTCAAATAGTAAAACATCACCAAATAGTTCGTAATCCTCCAAACATACCGGATCCATCGACATGCAATGTGTGAGGCACTGGTCATGATCAACCATGTATAAGAAAAAAAATTCAGGTGTTTTTGATTTATACAACTGGAAGTGGTTAATTAGAATCCATGCATCGTGGCCTGATATCTTTTTTCTCTTGTCCCTTTTAAGTTGTATATATCCCTCACAATATTAGCAAGCCTCTCGTCAAGTCCACCATGCTTTTATAGAAAGGCTACTTGCTTATTTACGGGAATATCCATGTCCGATGGCATTTTAAGGATTACCTTTGAGTGATCACTAATATTCTTCATAGGTTTCAAGTACCTCTTCTTGCTTGGTGATGATATTAGATGATTGTGGTCATTTACAAATTTCTATATTTCCATTTGTTATTGTATGTCATAAACTTGATCACCATCTTGGCCATACATCCAATCCTAATGGTACCATATCTCTTTTTCAAGTTCCTCGTAGATGGTGATGTTGATTTCGGGAGGGGATCCAAAAATGATAGAGACTTGTTGGTAAATACATTAATAGACTTCTACAAGAAACCTTCGAAGGAATATACAAACTTCTTATATGATAAATGTTTTTCTTTGAAAAACCTATCAATCAAAAACTTAGTGCTACTCTTACATATGGTAAAACCTCTGGCAATTGCAAAATTTTGATAGAAATTTTTAGCTTCAGAGATGAAGTCAAACATCATTCCCACCTCTGAAGTTATGTGTTCGAAATCATTCTCCACAACTATTTGATTATCGGGGCTTTTGTTAATTGCAATGACTGGATGCCAACCAACTAGTGAAGAGGGAAAAATATCATCAATTCTCAAGTTGAAACTTCAACATTTACATTTAGTATTGTGCAACCACCAATATTAGTTGAAATTAATGGAAAGGTAGAGTTTCTAAATAGACATGATGTTACAAATGCATCATCCATCTTAGATGGTTCAAGTGATGTGTACCCATTTCCTGTTTCTGCAACTACATAACTAATGAACTTGTTTGAAAAACACTAATGTGTAAATTCCATTAAAAATGTAATGCAACATATGTTGTATTGCGATTGAGTTGAAATGTATAATACAGCTTTCACAACAATCGAGTTATAGATATGGTGTTGTGGATTTGTTATACATGAATCTGTGATACGACTTTTCTTCTTGTTGTATTAATAATCTACCATGCTTAGTGAATACTATTATTGTATTACAACTTTTGTAATACAACTTACTTCCAGGCATAACTGTATTCTAACTTTAAAGATTGTTTACATTCAATCTTATTGTATTACAATGTGTGTAGTACGGCATTCTTTAACGTAGGGTCGTATTACAACTTAGATAGTGGTATAAAATTACAATTATTATATTATAATATTGGTAATACGACTTTCTTCTTATTGTGATAGTAAACAATCAACCTTCTTTGTATTTACTCAACTTTGTGGAATGTATTGCACATCATCCCTACCTGGGATGTTCTAAAAAATAGAAAGACATGACATTCTTATTTTCTTACAAAAACCAAAAGAAAAAATAAATGTATACACACTATAATTATTAGACAACTCAAAAAACAAGTTTCATAGATAAATTACTTTAATACAATCTTCAAGAAAAAAGGATCCATCCATATTCCCATTCAAATCCAAATGATCCATGAATCATGTGAATAAGACTAACATCAATGTAAACAAACACTAATGACCGGTAAAGATTGACTAGAATAATAGTATCAATGTAAATATCTATAATAGTTCACCTTCATGAGTAAGAAAAATACCCATGTGTGAGGACCGAGTGCACAACTCAAACACAAAATCGAAATATTCACGGTCGCTTCGTTTGCAATGAAAAGGTCACCACGTTGAACAGATGGAGACGATAAGTATTTTTTCCCTTTCCTTCTGGCAAGTAAAGGACAAGTAACAAAAAAATGGAGTGTCGTCATGTTGTACCAAACATGACCCTGCCAAGAATTTTGATGAATAAATGGTAATTATATTAAATAGATTATACTTTATTATTTCCGTAAATTAAGGAAATCATGGGATTGAAAAGATGATTTCCAATACTTTGACGTGTACAATCGAATAACTTACATTGTGTGATTATTTTAGATCTTTTGACGATGCTATTTAAAATATATATATATATATATATATATATATATATATATATATATATATATATATATATATATATATATTCAACGAGTGGAGGCACATATAAATTCCCTAAATTATCGATAGCACTTAATTTTGGAAATCAACTTTAAAATGCAAATCATGTGGTCACCCACACCGATTTACTGTGAATAATACTCTTAAACGATCGAAGAGAGGTATATCAATGAATTCCTAACCTTTTGAACCATTTGACTAAGATCAAGTGCAGAACTTCACATGCAATATTCTAGAAAATATGGAGTAGCGTTAGATTCATCCTTGTTAAGTATCAAGGTCAAAGATAATACAGTGTGTATTATTAGGTGGGTTACATATGACTCTCATTTTTGTTTCGAATGGTGGGGGCCATTGATAGAGGTTCTCCACTCAAAGGATTTTCTTCTACTTGTTGTCAAGGAGACAATTCTTCGTAGGTTAGAAGGTAAATTATTCAATTCACGAGTACAAAAATATGCACTGTAATGTATTTGACAATGTGTGACCTTCACTTATACCTCCATTCAAAAGAGAAAGCAAAACACATGTTAAAAATTAAAATATATTAGTTGAAAATCAAAATCAATCGGTTAAAAATTGAAATTAACTGGTTGAAAATGATTTTTCACTGATTGAGAGTGAAAATACATCGGTTGAAAATAAAAACACACCATGTACTTTGCCTCTCAACCAATATCAATTCAAAATGATTTTCCACCAATTAAAAATCAAAATACATTAATTAAAAATAAAAAACACACCAGTGTGAAAATTAATTTTTCACTTAAAAGATTTTTTCCATATGAAAAGTAATTTTTACTGATGGAAAATTAAAATAAATAAATTAAAATTAGATTATCTCATTTCATATATTATAAAATACATTATAATGTATATTATTTACTTATTTTATTTTTATTGTCTTTTTTTTCTCGGAAAAAGAAAGAAAGCCTGAGGGCGTAAGGGATCGACATCCAAAATGCGGAAATGACACACTTCGCAGGATTCAACACTGTAGTGTATATGTGCTGGCTATGATTAGGGATGCCACGCCGGTATGAGGTACTAATTCCACCTTATTGTCTCCATCCTTTCTTCTACATCATTGACGTAACCACTGCCTTAAGGCCTTAATTCATTTCTATTTTCAACGACATGTCAGACGGCAATAATTTTCATTATAAAAACATTAGATGTGATCATAAATAGTAACTAGGCAGAAGATACAATTAAGACGATACCAAGTTAGCTGGCAAAAGGCTTCTATCGCTATCAAGCACTTTTTTTACTCCGAAATGGATGCCAACAATGGATTCGCATCCTCTCCCCCATGAATTTGACATTCGCGGCTGTGGTGGAATTTTGTATACACTTTTTCTTCCCAAAGAGGCCTTATTCTCTATTCTTCTAGATTATTGTCCCCACACACTTCTTTGGATAAGAAATAATTTCATACATATGATTTTAAAATATATATATTTTGTTAATTATAAATATCAAAGTCATGACACGATTTTAATAGAGATATTTAAAACCTCAACGCTCCCTTCTTCCCTCCCCCCAACTTCAAACTTCTTTCTTGCACTACTACTCCACCTCCTCTCTCCTAGCCGTTGCTTGTCATCCCTCCTCTTGCCAATTCTCCCCTCCTCCCTCCACATGTTGAAGCCATCTCTTACTAGTACATCCACCAAGGTAACCTGTAAATCCACCAATACATGTGTTTTTCTCCATTTAGAGAAAATATGTTCAAGTTTTATCATCTCTGGAATTTAGATTTTAATTTTTCAATGAATGCACATTCTACATGTTGATGTGTCATCTGGATGTTAGTTAATTAGGGTTAATTAATCGCATTATAGTATAGTATCACAATCTAGACGAATGTCATTTATTTATATATAATTTTACTAGTTTTATTTCAAGTCGTTCACTGTAGGACAGTTATTAATATACATCAATTTCTATTATCAAAAAATCATCTTTTATTTCAAAAATGTTAAGTTTACTTGCAATAGAATGAATTATGAATGAAAGAATCGAAGAATAAACTAATCTAAGTCAATTATGTACAAAAATAAATTTATGTTAATGACAATTCCTCACTAATATATACAAGATTAAAAGCATAAAAAATTATTCTAAATTAGCTTTGTTAATTATATACACTAACATCTAAGTGTAACAACTAATTAAGTACACAATTAACTAATGCCTTAAAACTATATACAATATAGAAACAAAAAGAATATAAACTAATAATATACATCAAATATATTTACAATACCTAGGTATATATATTGACTAACCTATATATCTATAACATATACATCTATAATATTAACTATATAAATATACCATACATATACTTATTACTCATATATATACCTCTCTAATTATATACATATGTAATCAAACCTTAAAAACATACTTACAAAAATAAGGTAAAAAATAATACTCTAAATACATATTTACACAATTTATCTATATATATATACTCTACTTAATATACTGATATATATACAAAGGCTACTTAACTTATTAACTCACACACTACTAACACATGCACACTACACATGCCTAACAGTTATGCACAACACTGACACACGCTCACACTAAGCACGATAAGACTAACACACTCACTGCTCACTTAGTTAATTTTACGTTAACTTAGCCCACTTAATAATTTACCTAATTAACTTATAAATATAAATGTGTACAATATCTAAGTAAACAAATAAATATAGGGATATATTACTATACATAATAATTACTATAAGATATATATACAATTATGACTATGTTAATAAGTACATACATAGCTATTTATATTTACATATAGCAAGATTATAGACATATAGTATGAATATTATATACATAAATATATTATTATAGTATATACTATGTAATCTAATATAAATATCTATATAAATAAATAAAATAAATAAATAAGTTATTTGCATACTTTACATACATATAAGTTACTACATACAAGTTATTTAGGATTATATACAAGTATATACACTAGGTATTTTTGTAGTATTTTGGAGTTTTTTAGCTTTTTCTTTTGTTTTTGTGTTTTATAGAAATGGAGAAAGAAGAGGGAAGTTGAGGGAGAAGAGGAGAGGACTCTTTTTGTTTTGCTTTTGTTTTGGATTTTATTTCTAAACCTGTAGAAGTCTAGAACTTCTGCAAGTATATTCTCCTAACAAACACACTCAAATCCTACAAGGACTCAAACACCTAGAACCTACCCTGATCTAACTCAAGACAATTTTATTTTATTTATTTACACTCTTTTTGGATTTTTCTTGGTATTTACAAACAAGGCTAAGAATAGGCTTATAAATGGTAGAACATGAACCCAAACCTATAAAACATCACAAAGTTTCTAGAAATGAAGATTAAAGTAATATTAACTTCTAGGAATCAATTAAGATTAGAATCAGATGCAAAAACATGATTTGTACATTGAATTACATTCAAATAGGCAATTTATATAGTCTATCAGAATCTATTTGCTGACAAAGGATTTAAATAAAATTTCAACATGCTTTCAATTTGTTTCTCAATCAAATACATTCTATATGTGTACATGAATGCTTCACCAACATTTTTCTACATTAATTTAGCTTGGAAAACCCAGTTAGAACTCTAAACAACATCATGACTTATCAAATTCACTCATTCTTGAATACGAGTCTCTACTTCCAATTCTATAAAATAGAAATTCAAACCACTCAAAGTTTGATCCATGTGTTTCAAAACTTGCTTCATCATTTGAAATGTAATTCTATTTAAGATTAATGCTAGAGAATTTATTACTGATACAAAATCATCTAATAACCCAATGAAATCCTTGGTTAAAAACTTTCTCCAAGCTCTGTCAGAAAGAGAAGCTCAGCTACTGCTAATGATTATCACTTTTCTAGATCTACTTGAAATTCTCAAATCCATACCAAATCACTTGAGTATATTCTTTACATTCCAGGCTTCACTTCAAGAATTGCTTAAATCACCAAAATTTAACTAGAATCCTCAGATCTTCTAGATCATCTAGAACTTGAGCCTTGAAACCAAGAAGCTTAGCATGAATCCAAGTCAATTAGAAACTAATATTAAGCATCACTATCCTTTAATAAATGACTTGAACAAAACAAAATCAGATTCAACATCAAAGAGCATCTAGAAAACCCTAATTAATCCCTCTCTTTCTCCATGGACAACATGAAGAGAAGAGACCAAGATAGGCATTAGAACTGAGTGAAACTAAATCTCAGACCTTCATCCAATTCTATCAGACCTCATTCCACTATATTCATTGGCAGATTAAAATCATCTTAAGATCCAAACTCAATGTCACCAACCTTGGCATTTGATATGCGATCGCTACAATGATTTGATCATTTAGGATCCGTGCACACCATTGAATGGTGCTCAAGGATCCATTGCAATGCTTAAGGGCTGATTAGGCCATTCTGAGGGCAATAAAATCATGGCCCTCACTACCCAGGGCAATGAACCAAAATAATACCAGATATACAAATTGGATGCAGATTCAAATCACGATGAAAAACCAATTAAAATGGCTTAATCCAATCACAATAAATTCAATTAGATATCTACAATGTTAATTCCATCAATTCAATTGAATTAGAGCTCAATAGTTCATGAAATCCATCGATCGACCATTGAAGCCAAAATCATGCTCAATAAATCCAATTGAACAAATTACTGATCAGGTGAGGGCTCTTGTGATCTGTTGACTTGAGTGGGAGAACCCTCAGGTGGGATTAGCACTCCATTAAATTGAAGAGCTACTGAGCTTCTGATCTAATGGACGCTCAGGTAAGAGAGGTGAATTGTAATTAAATCAGCGAGGGAATAAGAAGAAAGCGATCATGAGATGATGTAGAAGAGTTGTGAATCTAAGTGAATGGATGAATAAGCCTCTCCGATTTGAATTGATCAGAGAGGTCTAATCAAGGAAAACTAAATCTGACCCTGACCTACTCCTAATCAGACGCAATTGACTTATAAATCTAATCTAATCTAACTAATCTAAGTTAAGAAAGTAGTAAATCTAATCTAACAAAGCATTAAAGTCCTAATCTAACAGAGGAACGAAACCAGGAGAGAAACCATAGCTGGTGATAATGGCGAAGAAGAGGAAGAAGGTCTCCAGCTGATGAAGAGCCCATTGTTGATGCAAGTGCACCACGATCGTTGATTTTGATGATAACAAAACACTTGAATTTTAACATTTGCAATTGAGTTTAAGATTTCAGGAATACTGCAAATGGAAACAAGTGTGTAGAAGCTCAAGCTCACGTTCATGGCGTGATGGAGGGGCTTGATGGAGGATATGGAGCTTTGCTTAGGGTAAAAGCTTGAAGAAGGAGAATGAAGAATAGCATAGATGGCTATTTCAAGTGTTCTTGTATTTGTTTTTGCTCTTTATTTCTTTATATTATTTGTAAAGAGCCCAAATTATATTAACCTAAGTCCTAGGTACACTTACCTATGTTTAGAACACTTAGGCAAATCCTAAAATAGACTTAAAAAACCAAAACCATAATCAGACAGCTTTATTAGACGTCCAACAGGCTTACCAGATATCTGATATCACCTATTAAGACGTCTGATGTTTAGATCAGATGTCTAGACATAGAGCCATTGGATTTGTCAGATTAAAATCTTCTCGAGACACCTAGCCCATATTTTAATATTATTATCAGATGTCTGATAAAGAGACATTGAACCTTATCAAACCCAAATCCAAACATTAGCTTCTCGAGAATCAATTCTCGCAGAGTTATTTTGTTCCAGATGTCCAATAATAGATAAAGACGTCTGGTACAATAACTGACCACTAGACACTAGATCCCTGTTTAGTTCTAGTCAAATCTAGGAACCACCCCACACATTTTTAGACATCCAATTTATTCATTAGACATCTTAAAACTCTAAACCAGATGTCTGACCCTTAGAATCAAGATCCCTATTTAGATCCAATTATTTCCTTGAACACAATCCTTTAGGTCCAAATGTTCGAGAATATTGTCACACGTCTAATATGTCCTTATGAGACATCCGATCTAAGTAGACATCTGATTCTACTATCAGAGTCATTATGAACCAGATTTCAACCTGATTCTTCTTGGATTCAGAATGGCTATGAGGCCTCTCCAAGGCTTTCTTGAAGGTTCCTAAGGCCTCTATAAATAGAGGAGGACCTCTCCTTTATTGATAGACCTCTAGAGACAATTCTTTCTACCATTTGAGTGTTTAAGAGAAAGAAATCATCTAGAAGAGAAGTCTCTGCTCTCCAGGCTTTTTACCATATGTCCAAGAGTACTAAAACTCTGTCACATTTCATGCATACTCTCTTCCGCATAAGGGAAGTCCTTTCGCCTATAGTAGCATAGTTTAATCTATACTTTGTGGATCTATAGATTTTCTTATATTTTTCTTTTTCTTGGTTGGGTATTCACGGGTGAATTCCTGTCTCCTTCGTGAGACAAAATTCTCTTCATGAAGAAGAGGGTTTGATGTAAACTACCCTCAGTTGTAAAGTAGTGTGGTTTGTATTGAGGTTGTACTACCCTCATTTTCAGAAGCATGGTTAGTGGATTTGATCGACTCGGTCGATTGGGAAATCCTATGTCGAGAGGCTTAGGTTGTAGTTTTTACCCGGGTTGGGTTTCCACATAAAAATACTTGTCCTATGGTGAAATTCTATTTGTGTGATTGCATTTCATTTATATTAAATTTCAATTCACTATTCACCCCCCTCTAGTAGAATTTCACCCGCTAGTGGAGCTACTAGTTTCCCTTAGGCATTGTGCAAGCCATAGCGACAAGGATTGAAGGAGGGAGGTAATTCGACCTCTATCATAGGAGGAGATGAACGAAGAAGAAGCCAAAGAGGAAGAACTGACCAACTTGAGAGTTGTAGAGGGGAGCTGGTAAGGGTCGCAAACCCAGAATCAGAAATGATTTCAAAATGTAGGAGCGAAAAGGTAGAATTGACAAGTCTGAGATCATGAGGCTCAATAAAGGGTTTCAATCTCTGTCTATCCATGGTGAAAGGTTCAAATTTGTCAAATTCAGTAATCTCAATAGCTCCATAATCATTGTGAATCAGAATCAGAATTAAAGTAAAGATACTTGGTGCAAGGTCTAAGTACACAAGATATCAAGAAGAATCTATAGCTTCTACCTCTTCAAATCAATGAGTGTAAGTCAAGATGTGGAAGATGAATCAGTATTAGGATGAAGAGGTTGTTGCTGATTAGAGTATGGTGCAGAAGAATCAGAATTGTGCAAGGCTTTTGATATGACATGTGCTTGGCCGTAGGGAGGATTAGGATGAACATACTTCTGGGTAGGGACATTCCTAGGGTTCGGTTCAGTCTGAGAAGGTAATGAATGTGATCAACAAGGTGCAGTCAAGTGTGCTAGTTGTGCTCTCAACTTAGCCATAGCCGCATCCTATCTTTGCTGCATACGAGTATTCTATTGTTGCATGTCAGCAAGGGCTTTCATGATAGTCCCCAACTGCTCATCTCATGTAGGCCCAGATTGAGAGTACTAGGTGAGCCTCGGTTGGGGCTGTTGGTAGGCACACAATGGGTATCCGTCTTGTGGTGGTTGTGGTGGAGGTGGTGCTTTGGTCAAGTTTTGAAGAGGTGGTGTAGAAGGTTGTTGATAATCAGGTCTCTTTAAAGTTCTCGACCATGAGAAATTTGGATGATTACGCCATCCAGGGTTATAGGTTTGTGAATGTGGATCATTGTTAATGGCATGGAGCTCCTCCCAAGCTCTCAGAAAAGTAGGGAAGTCAGGAAATGGAGGAACAAAGGCTCCTCAAGCCAACGGTGAAGGATAGTGCAATGAATAGTCAAAGTGTGGTGGTGGTGTCACAAAAAGGTTATTCACTGTTTCCCTCCCTGTAGGAAACTGAGAAGTGTCATGTGTTGCTGACCGAGAAGAAGAAAATGGCTTTGAGAGGAATTTCCACACGTCATCTACCTTCTCAATTGAGCCCACTTTATCCAATTGACTGACCACAATTTCCATATCACGTGTGCTGGATTGGACTTCATGTACCCCAGTGTGTGAGTGTGAATGTGAGGCTCTTCTATTAAAAATGCTTATTGAAGCGTTATTAATTGAATTCTCAGCCATACCTTCGAAGAGCTAGAAGGCCAAATCCTCATCCCAACACAGGAAGTTAACTCCATATGCGGCATCAACAAAATTTCGTGTGTCATCATGGAGCTCATGATAGAAGATGTGGACTTGTTGCCAGCGTGGGACACCGTGGTGGGGACATTTCCTAAGAAGCTCATGGAATCTCTCCTATGCCTCGTACGCCTACTCCTATGTTCTGTGTGAGAGTGGTGATAGCGTGCCTTAAGGCATTGGTGCAGCTTACAGGAAAGTACTTCTTTAGGAACTCATGTTCTAAAGAAAGCCAGTTTTCTGTGGGTGTAGTCCGTGAAAGTGTATGGTACCAAAAGGTAGCCTTATCCTTAAGAGAAAAGAACATCTTCATCAAAAGTGTGTGATGATTATGACCTTGTGGAACCAAAGTCTTGGCAAGGATTTTCAACTCCTCTAAATGCTAAAAAGGGTCCTCAGAAGCAAGACCATGGAAATGGGGGATAAAAGTGATTATGTTTGCCTTCAGTTGTTCAGTAGCACGACCTTAAGAAAGAAATCAGACAACAGCAAAAGGGGTGCAACCACAGGATTATAGTAATCCCGTAGTTGAGGTCTCCGAGCCTAGGATCGAGGGTTAGCAAGAATAGGAACAGCTTTAGTAAGTTGTTGCACCTGTTGTGTTAAAGTATTCATTTGAACTTGTGTGTTAAACAAGTGTTGTAGATTTGGTGGACCTCTCTCCAATTGAGGTTGGTTTGGGAAGTTAGGGTATGGAGGAGGTGGAAAGTGTTGTGGTGGTGGGGGAGGTGGGTGATGTGCAAATTGAGGAGGATGATCCTCAAAGTCCACGTATTATGCAGAGTCATGATCATCCTCAGAATGAATGGAGTGGTGGATTGGTGTTTGAGGCTAGGGAGGTAAGGGATTGGAAGTGGAAGTAGCAGCTTGGGCATCAACACCCAAGGGAGGTACCAGTGGTGGGTTTTAGGATCTCCTACCATCCATGAGTTCAATTTTTGAAAACTCGCGATAAAACAGTTAGAAACTCATAGATGACAATCTCAATCTTAATCCAATCAAACAAATCAAAACCAAAAATCCCAATCAATCAATACAATCGTACGCTTCCTAAAAGAAATATACGAAGTGTAGACCTCTAAATCCACCCAGAATCTAGATAAGACCGGCACTACAGGAAAATAGGTCAATTGCAACAGAAAATACTATCACAAAAACATTCACTATCATCACAAAAAGTCGCATCACAAAAATTTTTACTGTCACAAATGCTAAAACATTAGTAATGATTAACAATGGTCATGAAAGACCTTATGTGATGATTAATAACAATCATAAACTTACGAAAGTAACTTACTGTCTCAAATTTGTTGGTGCCCTTCCATACAACTACTTTAGCAGCAAAATTTGTGACAATTAAAAATCGTCGCAAAATACATATACCGGTACAAAAAATATCCCTTTACTATCACAAAAGATCTTTCTTTACCTTCATAAAAGACTTTTGCTACAGTAACATACCATTGCTAAGTACACTTAGTGATGGTAATAAACCATCTCAAGTATTCCAATACCTACTTGAAGATCTTTAATGATAGTAATATACTATTACAACAATCGTAATAATTATTCTAAATGCTTATCACCATTGATATACTTGTAATATTAATAGCATTCATCATGACACCGTTAACACACTTAAGTCAAAAAATGTTCTTCATTTTATAACTCAATATTCAAGTTCTTACAAGAAAAAATATTCATAAATTACTACCAATCTAAAAAGAAATCTTAACCTTCAACCTCATCCTCAAACCCATTAACGTACCCAGCTTTACTTCTTGCAACTATGTCTTTTATTGTTAAAATAAATCCATGGCACCATGAAAAAGAAATTGACCAAATAAATCATTAGTTTCAAAAATTTGCATAAAAATTAAAAAATACAACAATCCTATTAAGAAGTAGATAGAAGGATATATAGTAATTGATGTGAATTTTTCTACCCATTTAACAAGTAACGGACTTACTAACCTCCATCCTTTCTTTGCTTAAATACATCCTCAATTGTAGCAAAAATACCAAGAGTGAATATGTTGACCCCACAGTTTATGTGATCACTTACTTGTGTAAAGTAATCCAAAATAAACCAATAAGTCATTATCACAAGGAAATGTACACTTGTCCTAAATGCTTTCTTCAAATTGATCCATATGCTAAGAGACTCAAAATACTTAACGTGACTACTTGATGGTCACTTACAAAAGTTTCAGGCTTTTAAGTATAATGCAAAAGTTCATTAATCTCATGATCAGCCACTAGCTCACTAAACTAACTGGTTGATTCAACAGAAACCTATTTACAAAGCCAAAAGAGAAAAATAGCATCACATGAAAGGAAATCTATTGAAAGTTGAAACTTTGTAGTTTCTTTAGCAAGAACCAACCTCCCCACATTGCTCAAATTCCTCCCCCACCTATTGGAAAGTGATCTGCACTATACTTTATCCATTAAATTGAAATTGAACTACTTGCTTCTTAAGAACTCTAGAGATGATTAGAGAAGAAAGTAGACATTACTTATGACCACCCACATCATATATATCAAATATCATATTGAATTTCCCATGCATCAATTTTGAGGGATCACTTCATCTTTCGCAATAACCACATCACATGCCTAAGGAAATAAGAAGATTGAATGTCACTCAATAGATGAAGTATCTTTTACAACAAAGATATAGAAGGAAAATGATTGGCGAACACAGTGAACAAGCTATAATAAATAATGTTAGAATTTCTTTTTTTTTGCAATGGAGGAATATGTTTATAGCACATTTGCTAGGTGCATATAATTAAATTTTGTGGTTGCCTTTGCTTTAATTCAAAATAATTGAGAAATACATTTCTTGATTTTTCAGGTTTTTCAAAAGCATTTCGAATATCATTATTAAACAGAAGCAGTATTTGGAACTTCCATCTCCAATCAAGAATGGAAAGTTCCACTTTACAAACCAATAAGAGTTTTGTACATTGCTAACAAAGTGCTTTTTTGAACAATAAAATCATAGATGTATTATTTCTAAAAAATCATAGATGTTTTCATTTACCTAAGCCTTTGAAAACATTGAACTGCATGAGGTTTAAAGTGGAAAAAAGAAATATCATGTAAATAGGAGTGATAAATCACTTGAAATTTAATACAAGCATAATGATAGAGCAGCAAAAAGTTCTGCAAGTCCTATGGCAAGAGGAGGAAGGATGGATACCAAAACAACTATAACCCCAATCTTGACAATCGAGGAAAAGTTGCCCTTCTTTCTGAACAAAAGTGGTAGACATTAAAGTGGAAGTTAATTAAAAATAAGCTGCAAACCTGATAGCATATGAAGGAATGAGCTCTTACTGTTATTAAATAGAAATGGTGTTCTTTTCTTTGACTGAAGTGTTCACTTGATGTTTGGCTGCATTCTTTCAAATCATCTTGAATGTCATTGCAACTTTAAGGTGTGTTAGTCTATTTCATGAACAAATATTCCTCCAAAGGAGTAGTCCACTCGCTCTCATCACATGAAGGAAAGTAAGGAGAGGGTGTTACTTTAGAAACATGGAGTTTATCCATGGTTTTGACCGCTAATTTTGCCTGGCCATCAGATAATGTCATAAACTTCCATTGAATGAATATTCTAGAAAGTGTTCTAACTGCCTTTAAATAGTTTATTTATCACAAAACAAAATATTGTTAGCAGCATAACAACCATCCAGAAAAACTTTGATCCAAGCTTCTTTGACTACTAACAATAGCTTCTTTGGTTTCTGACCCCATACATATAAGTTAATTTTTTTTCAAAAGGAAGTTAAACATGAAATAGAAATAAGAACAACCTACTTACTAATAAAAACCAAGAAGCCACATTTGCATAGAGAATTTAACTTGAGAAATCAGTTTATTAACAAATTATTGAGAATAGAAGAGGTACTCAGAAAAGAAAAGGTCTAGAGTATAAGATATTTATAGTACATATCTACTATCAAGACGTATAAATAGAAGAATACCACTAATAGTGAGTCAAAAATTATCACAAGGGAGCAAGCTTCCATGTCAATTAATAATGAGAAAGCTACTCCCACCAATTCCAATATCAACATTATTTTAAAGAGTACATACATGATTCCTTCATCCAGGGTGCTTGTAATAGGTAAAGCACCCATCATCTCCTACTAAACAAAATTAAAGTTCAAAGTACTCAACGGATAATTTTATGTAAAAACAAAGGTTTACAACAATGTTTACTATAGGAAGTAAAAAATAATTAATCTTCAAACTTAAAAAAGAGCCTAGCAACCAGCAAGCCCTAAAAGAGCTAAAATCATGGCATCCAACAAGTAGTCTACATGCTCTATGCAAGCAAAAAGGTATGTCAATAACAAACATTAATCATCCTTGAAAAAAGCAAGTCATTAACAAACATAAATCACCCTTTAAGAAGTAGGAGAAAAAATCAAAAGGTATACCTGCATGGTGTTGATGTCTAGAATTCCTTAAGAACATGCCAGGCTCTTTCTCTATCAAACACAAAGGCTCTAGTCCAAAGAGAATGCAACAAAAGTAGCTGAAATCAAAAGCGTCAAAGACAAATTAGGATTTTGACCAAATTAAAAAGGTTGACCAATCATTCAATAGAGCATGCCATAGAGAATGTAGAAGTAGCAGTAGTCTATAGTCAAAAAATGATATGAGGTTAATTACAAAGTTAGAGGTTGAAAGAATTACCAGAAGAGGGACATTACACTGTACTAGTGGTATTGCTTAATAAGGAGAACAAAAACATGTTAATGGATTGTTAGAGTTGCCCAAAAACTTTTTTATGTATGGACTTCAAGGCCTGCAATCAGTCATGTGCCTATATGCACACTTGGGCCCTAAACCTAGCATGGAAATCTATAGGGACACACCAAACATCAATGACCAAGACATCACCTTCATTCTTTTGCCATAAGTAATAGTATAAGGACATCATGAACATTATGTCATTCTTAGATATGTGGAAAAATAGGAATTCAGCAATAATTCTAACACTGATAATCCCATGAGCTCTATTGTAAAATTCTAGTTTAATTGGATTGCATGATTTGATAGGTTGCCTCATTTAAGTGAAGCGGCATCATGAGGCACTAAAAGGATAGTACCCTTTCCTTATGATAAAGCTATCATATTGTTCATAATTTAAGCTTTTGCTAATTCCACTTCACCAGGCTTCCTTTTACTAGTGCGTACCATTTTGGGGTAGATTTGAGATCAAGCTTCTTAAACTTCGGGCTACGAACAGAAACACAAGGACACAAAGGCATGTACCAAGCAGAATCCAGGTCCGTGCTATCATCACATTTTGTTGAGTAATAGTTAGGAGCACTAAGTTGATCGTAGCAGCTGTTATTATAAGTCTTTTGCCACACTGCAATATCATCTCTTTTGTTGTACAATTTGAAACACATGCTGGTCAACAACTTCTTAAGATTGTTGAAGTTAGCTTTTTGTTCCTCTATGGTGGTGTTCCAACCATGCCACCTATTCTCATAGTTAATTAGAGGACTAGAAAGAACCCAAATCCACTAGGATAAAGTATCCGATGTATTTCCATAAAGTATATTCCACCTGGACATTCTCTTAGAACTTCTAATAATCAAGATGGTGAAATTCAAAATTACAACCAGTAGTAGGTTCATCCAAAGTTTAATAAATTATATGTTAATCGAAGAGGTATAATAAAAAAGGTAGAAAAGCCAAACAACAGATATAGTTTAAGGAACAAAAAATAAACATAACTAAAGAAACTAAAGAAACATGCATGAATGCTGGTAGCTTTTTAAGTGCTGATAACACTTCACAAGCTGCAAGCACATAAAGATGGCAATATACCCTTTTATCAATAGAATAGATACTTGAATGAATATTATAGAAATTTGGGTTCGTTAACAAGTAACACATGCCAAAGAAGGTATTGATGAAAGTTAGCTGATGTCAGATAGAGTTTGATACTGCCATGCACTATTCATGAACCTATCAAAGTTTCATCATCCACTCATCAAGGGAGTAAATAACTTAAATGAATCAATGACTGAGTGATTGGCTTTCCACTGAAAACACCATGCCTAGTTCACACCCAAAAGAACAAATAACTAGTTCTTTTTTGGCAAAAGCAAGAAAATGAACATTCAACATGATTGCCAATACTACTCCACAAGTCAGATCATAGCTTTTTTTTTTTTTGGAAAAGAAGTCAGATCATAGCATTTATCTTGAATCAATAATAAAATTTTCAACTATCAAATGATCAAATTGGCATAACAATTATAAAGCTAATTTAACAGAAATACTATGAGGTGCTCTCTTTTCCAAAGAAAATAAAGAAAATGCAGCCATGGTTTTAAGGATAGGGAACCTATCAATTATAAGCCAACACTATATATTCTATTTTCAAGAAATAACTATAATCGTCATCTTTGAAATCATATAACCTTGAACTACTTTTTTTTCAAAATTAACTACTACTAACAATATAAAGAAATTGAGCAAGCCCACAAGCACATATAATACCAATTCTATCCAAGGGATAAGATATCTAGAGCATGAGTCATTTCAACTGAATTGGAAGGAATGGGAGGTGCTGGGTAGAAATTATGCCTAATAAAGCTGGGATCCCATGTTCAAGGGAAAATTGGACCTGGGCCTCATGATTATCCCTTGGTGGGAATGAAAGAGTTAAGATTCTATGGTCTAACTGATCACCTCCCCAACTTGCAACTTTGAAATGGGAACACCATTAAGAATGATATTTGGCAAGTCCACAGAAACTTAAGAGAAATGTGCTCTTTATATCTTTTATAAGCATATAAATTGAGTTCTTAACAGAAGTGAGAGATCACCCATTTTTAACAAATTAGCCCATAATTTAGTTCACACATTCTATTTTTTCAAGTCAAATTTATAATGAAATGATTGTGAACACCCACAGATTACATTCCTTACCCCACACCCAATGTCAATAGTGGTATGCACAGTCCCATCTTTCATTCCAAGAATCAGATCTTACATCAAATCTACATAAGCACCAACTCCTTTAAAGAACATGGTACCTCTGCGAGGGAAGAAATTTTTTTTCCTACAAATAATATGAAAAATGCCATCATTTAACATCTTAGTAAAGAACATAGGCTCACCAATAATACTACAGCAAAATATAATTATCAATAAAAAAAATTTTCTTCCTTGTCAATGCTGTCTTGATTGTTGTCAAAGGAAGCTAGCTAGGTAAATATGCTTTCCAATGATAAGGATGCATTAATTCCACTTCACCAAGCTTCCTTTTGCTTATGCACACCACTTCTACATGGCAAACATTAGATAAGGCATGAAGTCCTACATCCTAAAATAATAATCACTACAATAGTATGCGGGTTTTGTGACGGTCCTAAACGGTCGCTAAAATGCTATAAACCGTCACTATAGACCGTCGCAGTATATCACATCGTTGTTTTATTTTGGCAACTGTTACAATCCCATATTGTTGCCTTCTAAGCGCGTGCGAGTGAACATGAAAGTGGGATTTAACAACAATTTTAAAATTGTCCCTAAAATAAATTGGTAACTGTTATTAACTAAACCAATGCTAATTTTCTTGGTGGGAACCCAATTTACTCACCAAAAGTTTTCATACTTTTAGGGATGATTTTCACGAGAACCAATCGTCACCAAATGACATGTGAGATCATCCCTAGTGTGTATTAATCAATTAAGAGAAGTTATTAATCGATTAATAAAAGTTCTTGGAACTGCTACCATATGCACATTTGTGACAGTTGTTAAACCGTCGCCTACTATATTACACAATGGTTGTTATTGATAACCGTCGCCAATAATGCTTTACTTCTTTTTTGATGCAGTTACACAACAAATCAGAAATGCATGAAAATAACGTAAATTGTTCAAAACATTCAATAGAAAGCAATTATACAATGAAACTAATTTCTATATATATACAGACAAGGTTCAAATATTACAACAATAATAAAAATAGGAAAAATATAGACATATATACATTATGCTGTGGCACCTATGCCAGCAGCCCCAAAACCACCATCATTGTTTTCGCCATGATTCGTAATGTGGAACGACAAATGATCAGGTCCACCTCCTCCACCCCCCCTCGGAGATAGGACAAGACCTCCCACTGCTTGTTATGCTGCTCTAACAACTCCTCCTAGTGCTCCATCCTTCAAGTGGTAGCCTACTGCTGGGCAGTGACCACCTCCAACCTTTTCTCCTGCTCCACATCTCGATGTTGTAAGGTCTAAACCTCTATGAGTAGACTGTCATCGTGGGTGGATGAGGAGGATCCTTTCCTACCATACCAGGAGGAGATCGTCACACTCCTTCCAGCGCTACAAACGAAGCCTCTGTGCTCTGGAGGCATCGCGGTCCTTAAGGGCTCCTCTGGTGTGAGAAGGGTCCGCAAGACATTCCCGGAGGTCTTGTCAGCGACCTCAGGAGGATGGATCAAATCCATCATACGACTCTGTAAATATATATATATATATATATTTGCAATTAGTTTTAATATAATTGAAATTAATGTAACTGACTTTTATTTACTTACATGTGTCTCCTTGTATGTATGATGTATCCATGCACATGGGTCGTCAAGTGTTTATTTACTATGAGTCTGCTCATAGACTTGCACTCAATCTAAATGAGTACCCTCGTGTGCCTGCGCCTGAAACAAAAGTAATATTTTCATCTTATTTTAAGTTAACTAAATTATTTTAATTTTATTTCAAATACTGAATTAATAAGCTTACATATCTATCCTATAATGAGTCAATACTCATTTGACCCAAGTAGTAGGCCTGGGTAGGAGCTTGGGCCCTGTTGGCCTTATTCTTCCTGATTTGCTCATATAAGAAATATAAATTTTATTACTAAAAGATTATGTAATTATTCATTATAAATTGAGTATAAAAATAAAATTTGAAACTATTTATATACCTCTACCACTGGATCACTCTAATGCTCGCAACACTCCCTCCAAATGGAAGGCGCAATTGTAGGAGGTGCGTTTCTCGATGCCTCCTCATACGACTTATTATTAAAAAATTGGAATAATTTTGCTTATAAATTTTTAATTTTATATAAATAATTCAATAAATTTAGAATCTGAAATAATTTCATACCGTACTCTTCATCTCCTCTCTCCATCCACGATATACTTGCCAAAATGCAGCAAAATAGCCTTGGGCACATTGGAATTATCGCCCTAATCAAAAGTGCCCTGTATTCAATAATATATAAATCAATTATAATTGTTATAAATGTGAACGAATGAATTTCACATTTATACCTACAACTCCAAAATATTGGACACCTTGGACTCCTTAGAGACCCTCCTCCAATCGAAGCAGAAACATGGCACGATTGCCTTAATAATCGTGTCTAATTGGCTCATAAAGCTAAGGTAGTTCTTCACTTCCCCAGCTATAGTAACGGACACCATAATCGTGGTGCCCTCGGGTAGTCTATCGAGGTCCGCATTTCGTGTTGCACCTCGCGTGTTTTTCCTAGCTGAAAACATGAATCAACATATACTTAAAGATTAAATAAGTGAAATTAAATATAGTAAGCTTTTAAATGAAATTATTTTAAATTCTTACCAGCAATGGTGTTTGCCTGAGTATCAAGCTGCTACAACGTGTTAGCTTGAGTATCTGTCTTCTGCAACTTGCCAGCTTAAGTATCTAGCTGCTCAAACGGCTGCTGTACCTCCCCATCCACAGTCCCCTACTGCCCTAGCAACTCCTCAAGATGGGTCTCAAGTTGAGGATTCACCTCAACATCATGGTTATCTGAGGCTGACAACTGACCTCTAAAAGAAGCATGACGCTACTGGGCTAAAATATGTGGAGGGAGGTACTGAAGATAGTGCAAGGGAATCTGGGCATAATGGGTATTGAGAGGAGGCTGGGAAATAGGAGGTTGAGTCTGTGCCTCCTCCCTAACCTCATGCGTAGGTGGTGCTCTACCCTTGGCATCCCCCCTCCCCAGTGGCCTCATCTGCACATAAATAAAAATAGAATTAAGTAAACATATATTGGAAAAAGTATATGATAAAAGGAAAAAATATAAACAATTATTTTTAAAAATGTAACTAAATTTAAATTGAGTTCATTAGAAAATAAATGCTCTTAAAACTTAAATATCGGTATCTATTGCATCGAGACCTATTTCTACTTCCATTGGAATTTCTTGATATGCTTTAAATGTAACAGAAATTTCATTATCTTTTTCTTCATTGAAGAAATCACGAGGCACGGTTTTTACTGGATGATCCACCCTTTCATACTATTATCGGGCACATAAAAACTTATGATACTTGGCAGGCTAGAGTGAATGGTTCAGCTGTTTGAAGAATTTGATGGTTCTTATTTAAACTAATGAAACCATGTTTATTATCTTTTTTGAAACCAATCCCTTCCTTGAAAACATCAAACCAATCACACTTAAAATAAAACCACCTTGTGGTCGTATCTGAAACTCATCTCCACGATTTCAATGATTTTCCCATAGTAGCCATCACAACCTGTTCCATTATTGGAACTGACGAGAACTCTAGCCTATTGTGATGCCTTCGTATCATCGATTGACTTTATTCTGAACCTAAATCTGTTAATTATGTAACCGAAATGATAATATCCATAACTCAATGGAGTCTCGCATATTACATTGAAGTCATCCACCCAATGTGGGTCCTAATTTTCTTTCATCTGATACACACGCTACTTAAACCAATCAAGGAACTGCAGCTCTTGAATGGCATGAGGTGAAGACTCTTTAAATTCATTGGGAAAAGCATCGACATTGGGAATCTGTTTCAAGATATACAAGTAAGGTAAATGTCGATCCATTAAATCGATCATTCTATATTCTGTGTGTAGGATAGACCTTCCCCTCATGTCAAAATTTATTAGAAAATCATCATTTTTTTTCATTGTATCCTCCATCAAAACTCCTCTCCAGTCGATTAAATTTGTTGTCGACATTGTCAATATACATATCATAGAAGTTTATGCATTCTTCTAAAAGGTGACCCTCGATGATTGACCCCTTTGACTTAGCTTTATTTAAAACGTAATCTTTTAGCTTCTTTAGAAATAGCTCAACTGGATACATCCATCTATATTATACAGGCTCACCAACTCTTGCTTCATTTGCAAGATGTACCATTAGATGCACCATGACGTCAAAGAAAGCAAGGGAAAAATTTTGTTCCATTTTGCAGAGTGTAATTACAATTGGATCATTCCTATAGTCTAGACTTTCATAGTTCAAAGTCTTCGAGCAAACAATTTAAAAAAATCGACTCATCTCCATGAGTGAATCGACCTCTGGATCTGGCAACACCCCACGAATAGCTGCATGTAAACATGTGAATTGTGACTTTTCAATCCACTGATCTTCTTTGAACTTCATTCACACAGCGTGAGAGCTGTGAAGAAAACCTGTCTGGGACTCGAATTCCTTCCAAAAAAGACAATATCTTATCCCTCTGTCCTTGTTGTAGATTGTACATTGCTGGTGGCATTTCTTCTCCTTCGGTGACATGTAGCTCAAGACGGATACCTGGTTTCTTGAAGTTATTTCTTGATCTTAATGTGTCATTGGGATTCTCTATTAAATTCAACACGTCTAAGATGTTGTCCATGACATTTTTCTCAATATGCATGACATCAAGATTGTGACGTTGGTGAGTGTGTTTTCGTGAGGAAAAATTAGGGTCTTGGAGAGCCCATCGTCGTAGTAAAAAAAAATCGCTACCAGATAAAATTTATACCGAAACTTGAAGTGAGTCTCAGGTCAAACACAGGGAGGTGAACCTTTGGATTGAAATCCAAGCTTTGACTTTATTTGTTTTAGGTGTTTTGTCTTTTATGATTTTTTTGTATTTTTATAAGACAAGAGATTAGATCAACAAAACCTTATCTAACTAATCTACTTGTAAAATAAGAGGGAGAGAGAGAGAGAAACAATCACATATATTTTCAATATAGAGTTGCTACAGATAGAAAAGTGGAAAACTACACTAGAAAGCAAATAAAAGATAGAGATGAGAAGAGTCCCCTCAACGATCGCTTGGAGGACGACTTGCTCTGACGTCGCCTGGATGAAGGTGGCGAGAGGTGGGAGGAAAGAGAACAGTGTGGGAGGAAGGAGGACAGGGCAGGATGGTGTCATGGAAAGGATCTTCTTCCCGAAGGTGGTGAGAGAATGGCCACAGGATTCTCCATGAAAGGGGGTGAGAGGTAGGAAAAATATTTGATTTTCTACTCTAGGAGAGCATCCTGAGCTTGGGACAAGCTCTCTCTTGAGCCTTGGAGATGGTAAGGGAGAGAAAGGAAGAGATGAAGAAGAATGGGAGGGGTAGGGGTCCTTTTATAGTGGAAGAGAAGAGGCTTGGTCGTTCATGGGTCAACAACAACCTTAAAGACGTCACTAAAACTCTGCCTCAGATGTCGCTAAAACTGGTCCTCAAAAGTTGCTGAAGGCCTATAGCCAACACACATGCCCACGCGCTCACAGCTATAGAGGCGTGGTTGACGGATAGCCGTTGGATAGAGGATGGATGGCTGGGATTGCGCAAGGATCGCGAGCTGATAAACGCCAGTTTATCATCATTCTTATGCATTAAAACAAACCTAGTTCTTAGGATTTTACTCCGCAAATGGGTTTTTGGGCTGCATTTAGGCATAAATTAGGTTAGGCATGCATTGCATTTTTTTCCTGTCTTTTTGATATGTTTTTGTGAGTGTTAGGGATGAACAGATATACAGATCCCTAAAACCCTAGCACTCAAGAAGGCAAATGGTGAAGGAGAAGCTCAGACAAGTTGGAATTTAGCTTGATCCAGCTCACCAAAGCTGGAACCTAGCTCCCTTGAACTAGGGCTAGCTCATCCCAGCTCCATTAAGCTAATCTCAGCTGAATGACAGCTCAAGAGAGTTCATCTTAGCTCACCCTAGCTCAAGTCAGCTCAGATCCAGCTCAACTTAGCTGAGTCTAGCCCATCTCAGCTCCCACTAGTCCATAGGGAGCTTTAGCTAGCTCAGCTGAGTTGATAGGAGTTCACCCCAGCTCAAATCCAGCTACATCCAACTCCACTCAACTCCAGCCAGCTGAAGAAGAACTCATCCCAGCTCAGGAACCTTAAGTCCAGCTCTCGGGGACTTAGCTTAGCTCAACTCAGTTGAGCTAAGCTACCTTAGCTGCCTCAACTAGCTTGATTCTCCCCGGGAGCACCAGACCTAGCTCACCTCAGCTCATTATGGTAGAAGCTAGCTTACTTTAGCTTGGCTTAGCAACTAGCAAAGAACTAGCAAGCTAAGCCAACTAGAGTAGCCCCATGCCAACCTCTTCAGCAACAGTCAGCTCCAGACTTCTTCTCCTCAGCTCCTCCCTCCAAACCTTAGCTCCAACACCTTCTCCTCTACTCCCCCTTTAGCTAAGCTATCTTAACTTATCTAGCACCCAGCTCCTTGGCCATCCACCACCTTCAACTCAATCCTAGCTAGCTCCATCAACTAAGCTCACCTAAGCTAGCTATCCTACTCCAAGTTGGCACCACCACCATCACACCCCTTCACCCCATCACCACTACCAAAAGCCACCTATTTTCCCTCCAAAATAACCTTCTAGAACCCTTCCCTTTTGCCACCAACTTTCCCTCCAAAATTCCCTTCATCTCCACCATACACCTCTCCTTAAATCCATCTCCACCATCCACCTAACCCCCCTTCTAGAAGACCCTAGGATGGTGCCAAAATGGTGGTGTCTCTCCACCACCAAAAGCCACCAACACCACCATAACCACCCCCTTAACACCCCTTGAGTTGGCGCCAATTGCCCTTAGCCTTAGGATCCCCAACCACCTCCATCTCTCTATCTTAGCCCTCCATTCCAAGAGTCACCTTATCCCACTTCCTACTCTATATAAACCCACCACCTACCACCATTTTAGATCATCCTCCATTAGTGTATTTTGCTACCTATACCACCTATACCTACGGCCAAGAAGAAGGAGTAGAGAAGGAGATTAAAGGGGCACATCACCAACCCTATTGGTGCCTTCTTCTCCCCACTCTCTTCAACTTGGGCCACGCCAAGGAGGAGGACTCTTCCACTTCAAGGAGGACGGCCAGGCAAAGGAGAAGGACCTAGGGTGGACGTCCACCCTTGGAGAGAAGATTAGGGCACGCCCCCTTAGGGCTTGCCTTGGAGGACATCACCTTGGCGGAGCACAGCAAGGAAGGAGTTGGAGGATTCTTTTCAAGCTTGGGAGCTACCAACCTTGGAGCAAGAAGCCCTCTTCTTCACCATCTATCTATAGGATTTGTGTTTGCTTTTCTTTATTTTAATTTTTCTAGTAGTAGAAGCATTCCTCTACTAGGCTTTTTTGTAAAACACTTTTCATTAATCTAGATTACCTTCTTTGCAATTTTCAATTTTGCATTTCTACTTGCTTTGTTTTTAGCATTCTTCACTCCCTCTCCCTAATTATTCTAGGCCTCCACTTGCCTAGAGTGAGCTTAGGAAGAGGGTCTACTTGCCACTTAGAAGTAGTATTTTAAATTGAAGTGTAAATCACCTTCCCGCCACCATTTCGCATGTTGTCTTAATTTAAAACAAAAAAAAATGATATATTGAAAAATACCAAAAAGAAAGTTGAGATTTGTATTCCAAGCAAGAGAATCACTTTTACAAACATTTGGCTTCCTTGGACGACCCTAGATACTCCCCTATCTAGGAATATAAATTTAAAAGTGTATGCGAATTCGCGTGTTACAACAACGTTAAAACCTGCTTTTGCAAATCACGCGTATTTCGCCATCACTTTTTGGCACTGTTGTCGGGGAGGCACGGCTTTGCATTAGTTAATTTTCTCTTGCTTGACGTGGATCTCATCCCCTTCTCGTTCTTTCTTTTTTGTGTGTAGGAATTACAGCGGGAAGGCGGGAATCTGGAAGTGAGAGCTCAAGGATCCTTTCCTTGTGAAATTTAGGTTGGTTCCTCTTTCTTGTCACATTTAGGTTAAAAGACTACCAAAAAATATCAAAATTGGCTTTCAGGACCATAAACAATTTAATTAAATGGAGTGGTTCCCATATAAAATCCATTGTTTGCTTGAATGCTTCTTTAACACCACTCCATTTCAAGTATTGGTATTCTATTTTTTAGGTCTAGATTTCTGTCTGGACTTGAAAAATTGATTCCTAACACCACAGGACCCCTAAAATCATAAAATTTCATATAGTAATTCCTAATTAAGTTATGAACATCTATTCTAAATTTAACATCAATTGGATTTGTATTTAATTTTTTAAAATTCATGGACTGCAGAGGGGTCACACCCTCTCATCTTCCTGTTTTGCTACTGTCCGTGAATTTTTAGAATTTTTATACTCATCCAATTTTTGTGAAATTTAGCTTTCTGGAATCCTTGTAAAATTTTACACATCATATAAAATCACAAAAATTTTCTGAGGTCGGTGGTAATACTGAAAAGTCAAAAATACCCACAGGTATCATTTCTGGACTTTAACATCAGTATAATTAAAAATTCAAAATAATTACCAAACAAGTTCCTAAAATCTTAAGAAAATCTTTTTTGAAATCCTTGTTTGATTTTATTCAAAGTAGTGGTGTTGTTTGACTTGTTTGGACCACTACTTAATACAAAAGGCCTAAAATTAATTCATTGGTAGTAAATTTCTATCTTAGGGATAATTGACTTAGGGTTTCTTTCTCCCTTTTTAAAGACTCACATTAAAGGAAATTAACTATCACCAATACAACTTGTCTTTCCTTTGATTGTAAAATTTCAAACTTGTTTGAAATTTTAAAGAGAAAAACCCTAAAACGCATTTAATTAAATCAAATCCTAAAAGACAAAAATACAAAAAATTGTGTGACAACTTGATTTTCATTGGAGCCACTCTCCAATTCCTGCACACACACAAAAAAATTAAAATAATAGGGCAACAACCCAATAAACGCCCTCCACATTCCATGTGCACTATAGCATCCTAGACCTAATTAAAATTTGTAGCAACTTGACCCCTAAGGCTTTGTCAACTTAGGCTTGCTATTTAGGTCTTAAGTTTTCTTTAGTTAGTACCAGTTCTGTCATCTATATCTGGTGTTCAGGCTGAGGGGCCGTGTCAAACGACCAGGCGCGGGTTTGTACAAGCACCTGGAGTTTTCCCTGGGAAATGTTTGGGCCCAAACCTCCCCTTAAGCAACTTGGCTAGATTTGTTGATAGAATGGGTATTCACTATTGACTACTTATTTCCTATATAGACCAAGTCTTAGGTTATTGTTAGGGAGTCACATTTAAGTTAGGTCTAGGTTTGTTTGTTTGAATTGCACACTTTCACTCATCTCTTTCTCTTCTCCTCCCCTCCTTTTCTTCCATTTTATGCACGGGTGACTGTCTCAAAATCCGCACTTGGAAGGACCATTTGATTTCACCCCCCACGCAAAAAGATCACTTTTTCTATCTTCTCCTGAAAAAATGGAAACACAACAAAATAGGTCCACTGGCCCTTCCACTTCCACCTCTAACCTTACCTCTGACCCCATCACTAACCCTAATTCTAACCCTTCCACCCAAAACCCACCCACCATTAACTTCCCACACTTGGAGCTCCCAAATCTTGAGTTGCCCCAAACACAACATCAAGACCCCCTACTTGATCTTTTAAAATTGATGGCCGATCAGATTAATAAATTAAATTCCAATCAACAAACATTGACTAGGAACATCCAAAACCTAGCCAATCCAAGGCCAAACCCACCACCCCATCAACAGCCTGTTGTTCCTCTAAAAGATTTCTATGATCCGTCTTATTATGAGGAACGACCAGGGGTGGTCATACCAGAGGGGGACTTTGAGATCAAGCCTGCTGTCCTGAACCTAATTAAACACTTTCATGGCCTTCCTAGGGAAGACCCTTTCAGCCACCTTGAAGAGCTAACTCTTCTTGCACAAACAACCCGTTCCCGAAATGTGCAAGAAGACATATGGCTGATGCGGATTTTTCCATTATCTCTTAAAGATAAGGCTGCTTATTGGTTCAGGACCATTGGTTGACCCATCACAACTTGGCCTCAGCTCAAAAGAGCCTTTCTCAAGAAATTCTTTCCCATAGGTCGTACCAATTCCTTGCGAAGATCTATTACGACCTTTCGCCAAAAATCTGGTGAAACTTTCCATGATTCTTGGGAAAGATTTCAAGATCTTTTAAAAAGTTGCCCGCACCATGAGATTCCTTTATGGCAGCTCGTGCAAATCTTCTATCATGGATTAGAAGATCAAATCCGACATTTTGTCGACGCCTCGGGTGGCGGCAACTTCTTAAATAAAGATGCTGAAAGTGCCTACGACCTGTTTGAAGAAATGAGTGAAAACTCATTTAATCAAGCTTCCATGAACACATTTTGCAGAACCCAAAACTCGCAGTTCGGTGTTCATGAAATAGGCACTCAATCTATCCCTGTCACCCAAGACGATCTTCAATTGATCGCTCAAAAACTCGACCAGATGCATATTAATCAAAAGAAAATTAAGGAAAGACTGGCCACATCAACTCAAGCTCCACACCCACATCTAACCCAACCTAACTTTCCACGAAGAGAAAATTTGCACAATCTCAACACTACTCCTGCTGATTATTCTGAGGTTGCCCATGATTCACTGGGGAATTATAACTATCCAGATCTTAACCCCACTCAAAATATTTCTACCATCCAGGAGCCCTTTAAAAATTCTTCCAATTGGAAAAATTACCCGAACTACTCCTGGAATAATCAAGTTTCCTCCCAACCATATCATTTTAATGGGTATGGACCGAATCCAAACTTCCATCCTGGGCCATCCCAACAAGACATCAATGCCCAGATGATGCGAACCCTGCAGGATATGCAAACAAAAATGACGGAAGTAACCCGCACCATCACAAATCTGAACAATTATATTGGGGTTACTCCCACGCAAAGACCTGCAGGACATCTTCCGTCCCAACCCTTGCCCAACCCTAATCACCAAGGAAACCATTATACAGGCAGAACTCCACACTATCCGAATCAACCTCCTCCTAATCCCCCACCTCAGCAGCCGCCCAGGTTTCTACAATCACAGGCCCTCCCACCTCCTCCAAATAATAATCCGACTGCACATGCAGTTACTTTGAGGAGTGGGAAAACCACCACTGACCCCGGGCCTTCACACAAACCTGGTGAAATACCTGTGCAAATTGACTCCCCACCTCCCCATCAGGAAGAAAAAGAAATACAAAAATCTGAAGATAAGATTCCTATCCCTTTCCCACAAGCTCTCCTCCCCACCACCAACAGAAAAAAGAAATCTGAGCCCACTACAGAAGAACTCATGGATCTTTTTGGGCAAGTTCATATCAATATTCCTCTCCTAGATGCCATCAAATATATACTTGCCTATGCTAAATTTTTGAAGGAGATTTGTACTCCTAAAAGGAAGGCCAAAAATCTAGGCCAGTTGCATCTTTCGGAGACAGTAAGCTCTGTCATACAGAGTAAGCTGCCTCCTAAGATGAAAGATCCGGGGGCGCCTTTAATTTCTGTAATTATTGATGACACTACCTTTAATCGCGCCCTCCATGATCTTGGTGCCTCAGTTAATATTATTCCCACAAGTTTATTTGAAGAATTTCAGATCGGTGAATTAAAACCCGTCGAGGTTACCCTGCAATTAGCCGACCGATCTACAATCAAACCACGTGGAATTGTCGAGGATGTTTTGGTCAAGATCCAAAATTGTGTCTTCCCTACAGACTTTCTGGTTCTTGACATTGAGGCACCCGAATCATTACTAGACTCCCCAATAATCCTTGGACGCCCTTTTTTGGCCACTGTAAAGGCAAATATCAATTGCCACACAAGCAAAATGGATATCACTTGTGCAGGCCAAACTCTCACTTTAGATATTTTCAAATCCTCCAGGAGATTCCATGATGACAACTTTTTTGAGGACTCAGATACTGAAATTTCCAATATGGTGGAGACGATGTTAATAGATACCCTTACCGACCATAATTTTTTTGAGGACTCTGATTCAAAATCATTGGTCGGCGAAATCTGTGATCTGGAAGCTTGTCTTGACCTCAAATTTATTCCTGATACACCCCTTGAGCACCCTAACCCACCCACTATTCACGCACCTAATTTTTCCACACTAACTTCACCCAATCCTCACCATTCCTTCCCCAACTCCTTTCTTGCGGGCCTGCCACAAACCCCGCCCGAGTTTGGCATCCAACCTGATTTAAAACCATGGCCAGACTCGAGCTACACTTATCATTTTCCATCCAACTTTGATCCCAATATTGCTTCTAATCAATTTACTAGGGATCTAGAAGAAGGCACCTTTTTTGCGGGCATCCAAGTGTCCAATTATTTACATGATTTTACGTCTTCCGTGCATACCTTCACGCCCGGCTGAATGGCGTAAAAGATAGCACTGGATGGGAGGTAACCCATCATTTTTTTTCTTGCTTTCTCTTTTTCTTCTTTTTCCAGGTTTTGTTCATCCTAAACCCGACCGCTCTTCACTAAGGTGATCCCTTTTCCCTTCTAATACATGAGGACATGGCATATCTTAAGCATGGGGGGGTTTTTTAAATTTTCACGATTGATTTAGGATGTTCAAAACCTAAAAACATGCAATTTTCTTTAATTTATTTCCTGCTTGCATACCAAAAAAAAATGATGAAAAACTTTTTGAGGAAAAATTTTGAAATCGGGACTAAGGTCGAAAAATTCACTTTTGGTACAATGGGATTTAATCTTTAACAAACTAAGGATGAAGACATGGATCTGATCATTAGAATTCCAGGGTCTATTTTAGACTAGATCAGATATCCTTCTCTAAAATTCCACCTGAACTCATGATAGTTCAGGTGACTTGATCCTATTTTGTAATACGGAAAGTATTTGACTTTGTTTCTGATTCAAAAACTTGCATGTCTTGAGAAACTTCTTGTGTCAACTTTCACACACAAGCCAACACTTAAAAACAACTAAAAATTTGAAAAACTCCCTTGTTTGGACTTAGTAAAAGTCTGAAGTAGATCATTGGTTTGAGTTCTCACCGCCGAGAAGAAGGAAAATACCTCCTTTGAGGACGCGATGTCAACATGTTACCACCTCGACGCTGCTCCATATCTATATTTCATATCTTTAGACGGAGCATTAAAGCGCATTTTAGCAGCTCAAGTGTCTTGGATGGTGCTCTACATATAGTGTTGGAGCAAGAGCTTGAGTTTGCTTGGAGCACCCCTTTACGCTGTACTGTGTTTTATGGTTGTGAGCTCCTGGGTGGTGTCATGGACAGTGCTATCCTAAAGTACTGGTGCCAGAGCCCCCTCGAGGAATGGTAACGGGAATGATGATCCCGACACATCTGTTGTAAGGCTAAGCTAAAAATAAGCATGGGGGAGAAAAAAAAAGTAATAATAAATAAATTAACATGCCCTTATAAATGTTGGCTTTTCACAAGCACAGACACAAGGTTTTAAAGGATTTTGCAAGTTGCGAATCAGATTCAGGAGCTAGAAAAATCCTAAAAACAAAAATTTCAAGTCATCTAAATTAACAATGGGTTAATTTGTGAATTTTCTGGAGGATATACTGATCCCGTTCTGTCTAATGGTTGTATCCAAAAACAAATCCTGATGTTTATCTTTAACAAATCCCGTACCTCCTGTGTTTTGATCTACCAAGGTCCCTTAATCTCTTTTTCTCCTCAAAAGTCAAAAAATTAGATTTCCCAAAAATTTCGTTTTCCAAAAAATTAAAGTTATGCTAAGAGACTAGCAAAAGATAAGCATGGGGGTGTGATAAACGCTAGTTTATCATCATTCTTATGCATTAAAACAAACCTAGCTCTTAGGATTTTACTCCGCAAATGGGTTTTTGGGCTGCATTTAGGCATAAATTAGGTTAGGCAAGCATTGCATTTTTTCCTGTCTTTTTGATATGTTTTTGTGAGTGTTAGGGATGAGCAGATATACAAATCCCTAAAACCCTAGCACTCAAGAAGGCAAATGGTGAAGGAGAAGCTCAGACTAGCTGGAATTCAGCTTGATCCAGCTCACCACAGCTGGAACCTAGCTCACTTGAATTAGGGCTAGCTCATCCCAGCTCCATTCAGCTAATCTCAGCTGAATGGCAGCTCAAGAGAGTTCATCTTAGCTCACCCTAGCTCAAGTCAGCTCAGATCCAGCTCAACTTAGCTGAGTCTAGCCCATCTCAGCTCCCACTAGTCCACAGGGAGCCTTAGCTAGCTCAGCTGAGTTGATAGGAGTTCACCCCAGCTCAGATCTAGCTAGATCCAGCTCCACTCAACTCTAGCCAGCTGAAGAAGAACTCATCCCAGCTCAGGAAGCTCAAGTCCAGCTCCCAGGGACTTAGCTTAGCTCAACTCAGTTGAGCTAAGCTACCTTTGCTGCCTCAACTAGCTTGATTCTCCCCGGGAGCATCACACCTAGCTCACCTCATCTCATTATGGTAGAAGCTAGCTTACTTTAGCTTGGCTTAGCAACTAGCAAAGAACTAGCAAGCTAAGCTAGCTAGAGTAGCCCCATGCCAGCCTCTTCAGCAACAGTCAGCTCCAGCTCCAGCTCCAGACTTCTCCTCCTCAGCTCCTCCCTCCAAACCTTAGCTCCAGCACCTTCTCCCCTACTCCCCCTTTAGCTAAGCTATCTTAGCTTATCTAGCCAGCTGAAGAAGAACTCATCCTAGCTCAGGAAGCTTAAGTCCAGCTCTCAGGGACTTAGCTTAGCTCAACTGAGTTGAGCTAAGCTACCTTTGCTGCCTCAACTAGCTTGATTCTCCCCGGGAGCACCAGACCTAGCTCACATCAGCTCATTATGGTAGAAGCTAGCTTACTTTAGCTTGGCTTAGCAACTAGCAAAGAACTAGCAAGCTAAGCCAACTAGAGTAGCCCCATGCCAGCCTCTTCAGCAATAGTCAGCTCTAGACTTCTCCTCCTCAGCTCCTCCCTCCAAACCTTAGCTCCAACACCTTCTCCTCTACTCCCCCTTTAGCTAAGCTATCTTAACTTATCTAGCACCCAGCTCCTTGGCCATCCACCACCTTCAACTCAATCCTAGCTAGCTCCATCAACTAAGCTCACCTAAGCTAGCTATCCTACTCCAAGTTGGCACCACCACCATCACACCCCTTCACCCCATCACCACTACCAAAAGCCACCTATTTTCCCTCCAAAATAACCTTCTAGAACCCTTCCCTTTTGCCACCAACTTTCCCTCCAAAATTCCCTTCATCTCCACCATACACCTCTCCTTAAATCCATCTCCACCATCCACCTAACCCCCCTTCTAGAAGACCCTAGGATGGTGCCAAAATGGTGGTGCCTCTCCACCACCAAAAGCCACCAACACCACCATAACCACCCCCTTAACACCCCTTGAGTTGGCGCCAATTTCCCTTAGCCTTAGGATCCCCAACCACCTCCATCTCTCCATCTTAGCCCTCCATTCCAAGAGTCACCTTATCCCACTTCCTACTCTATATAAACCCACCACCTACCACCATTTTAGATCATCCTCCATTAGTGTATTTTGCTACCTATACCACCTATACCTACGGCCAAGAAGAAGGAGCAGAGAAGGAGATTAAAGGGGCACATTACCAGCCCTTTTGGTGCCTTCTTCTCCCTACTCTCTTCAACTTGGGCCACGCCAAGGAGGAGGACTCTTCCACTTCAAGGAGGACGGCCAGGCAAAGGAGAAGGACCTAGGGTGGACGTCCACCCTTGGAGAGAATATTAGGGCACGCCCCCTTAGGGCTTGCCTTGGAGGACATCAGCTTGGCGGAGCACAGCAAGGAAGGAGTTGAAGGATTCTTTTCAAGCTTGGGAGCTACCAACCTTGGAGCAAGAAGCCCTCTTCTTCACCATCTATCTAGAGGATTTGTGTTTGCTTTTCTTTATTTTAATTTTTCTAGTAGTAGAAGCATTCCTCTACTAGGCTTTTTTGTAAAACACTTTTCATTAATCTAGATTGCCTTCTTTGCAATTTTCTATTTTGAATTTCTACTTGCTTTGTTTTTAGCATTCTTCACTCCCTCTCCCTAATTATTCTAGGCCTCCACTTGCCTAGAGTGAGCTTAGGGAGAGGCTCTACTTGCCACTTAGAGGTATTATTTTAAATTGAAGTGTAAATCACCTTCCTACCACCATTTCGCATGTTGTCTTAATTTAAAACAAAAAAAAAATGATATATTGAAAAATACCAAAAAGAAAGTTGAGATTTGTATTCCAGGCAAGAGAATCACTTTTGCAAACATTTGGCCTCCTTGGACGACCCTAGATACTCCCCTATCTAGGAATATAAATTTAAAAGTGTATGCGAATTTGCGTGTTACAACGACGTTAAAACCCATTTTTGCAAATCACGCGTATTTCACCTTCACGCGCTCAGCTAGCGTGTCAGATAAGGCGTCGGACTGCCCATGCGATCGCGCATGCACGTGCGGGCGTATCTGTTCTCATCCATTGTGCCACATGGCATGTCTCGTGCCACTCGAGGGAGATCGTGCGACTCTATTTAGCCGCTCCCACCTATGTGGTCAATTGCGAGCATCGGAGGGCTCGAACCTGCTCCATGGATTTGCAAGTGCTCTGCACGACCGTTGCTCTATGTGCCCTTTTTGGTCCAAAGTAGCATCGACTAGTAGTGGCAAGAGGCGATTGGTCCACATTGAATCTTGATCTGCCCCTTATGTTGTGAGAAGGCATTGTTGGGCTTTTCTCAACTGTTGGATCGCGATCCAACGACTAGGATCGCGTGATGTCATTACCTGTAAGTTGGAGAGGAGGGGCATGGATGGATTTAGGTAGCTATGATGGTGCCATGTGGCACCATCAGGGTCGTCCATTTTCTTCACTTTGTAGGTGGTGTTACGGATGTCGGATTGGGTCGATTTTCGTACCATTGGGATGTGGTTGGATTTGTCATTTGAGGCTCTAAATTGCATCATCTAGTCCCTTGGCTATTGATTTTCCTCGAATTGCATAGTGTGCTATAGGATGCCGATCAAGACAATTTCAAGGGCATTGGACTTTGTTCGTCATCCTAATCAGATCCATACAGTCAGATCATCAATCCGAGGCCTTGAAATAAATCTCCTTCTCTCCTAGCCACAAAAGGGCACGAATTAACCTAAGCTTTATACAAACTATTTTAAATGCAGAATAATGCATGCTATACAATATTTATAATAGGGAATGCATATCTAAGCTTAGGAGTAGACATAAATAAGCATTTTAACCTAAATGGATGTGTATACATCATACCCCCATGCCTATCTTCTACCAATCCCTAGCAAAATCAAACTAAATGCTATGTATAACAACAGAATTAGGACTTGATCGCTTAAGGCATTAGTTGTTTATTAACAAAAGAAAATTTCAACTAGGGTCCTAAACTACGAAGACTCAATAGTGCCCAAATGCCTGCCTAAATGCAGACCACCCAAGTCCTTGCCTTATTTTGAAAAGGGAAGATACATTTTTTTCTATTTTTCTTCTTTCGTAATTTTTTTGGATTTTTGAGTTTATAGTTTCGAGGTGGCTTTCTACGGCTACTTGATGTGCACACATCTAATTGGCCTAAATACCCATTTAATCATGTTCCTAGGTCTATAAAAGCATCCTGCATTATAAATATTGCATAGCATACATCATTTTGCATTTAGACTAGTTTGCACAAAGTATAGGTTAATTTCCCTTTTTTGTGGCCAGCGATTGGGTGATATCATTTTGGAGCCTTGAATTGAAGATCCAATCGTACAAATCTGATTAAGGGGATGATCAAAGTTCAATGACTCCGATATTGCCTCGATCAAACTTCCATAGATAGTATCAGATGCAATCCGAGGAAGATCAGAGGTTAAGGGGTAAGGCAATGTAAAATCTGAATTTCAGACAACAAATCCAATCGGATGGGTTCGGATTGACGATCGCAGCCCAACGGCATGAAAATCAGTCCAATCCGACATCCTTGGCACCACCTACAAAGCAAAGAAGATGGATGGACATGATGGCACCACATGGCACCATCACAGCCACCCAACGTCAACCGCAGCACTCCTCTTCACCCGCACGATCAATTTCAGCCATTGGATCATCGATCCAACGATTGAAATTTACTCTTAGGCCAAGCATCAGTCCACTAAAGGAAAGGGTGCAAACTCTCTCGACTGTTGGATCGCCATCCAATGGTTGCCAACGCCTACCCCTTAAATCAGAAACGCGACACTATTTGAGGTGTGGCATAGCGGTCGCACCTCCTTTTGCAAAGATGAGGCATGAGTTTGACCCCTGATCGCCTTAAATAGAGCGACAGTGGTTGGCATGTCGAAATTTGCCCGTAAGATCGTAATCAAGTAGTTGAGGAGCGACGACGTGGCACAATCACATGCACTGGATGAGAATGCCTATGATGATGTGCCATTAGATACGCCACCATACGCGGGCATACGCAATGCATGAAGATGAAGCAAGCTCATGATGATCAGACGACTGAGATTGCTCCAGGTGTTTTAAAGAGCTGAAGAGGAAGAGGCGCGTATGGATCATCTAAGTCATCGGATGCATGATGGATAGTCCTTCAGCTTCGTCCTCCTTCATCCAGCATCTCATCTCCATTGTCCAGGTGCTTCGTCAACGTGGGTCATCCTCCAAGTAGTTGTCGAGGAGGATAACTTCTCACCCCCTCCTCTCTTTATCGCTTTCTAGTGTAGATTTATAACTTTCTAGTGTAGCAAGTAGATGTAATGAACATGATGCTATGGTTATAAAGCATTTATTTATTCTCTCCCCATTTTCTCTTTATTTGTATTATTCTATCTCTCTCTTCTATTAATTATTCTTTAAGTAGAATAGCTAGCATAGATTAATTTCAACTAGCTAATATGCTTTCATGACAATAATTCCAATGCGATTTTTGATCAAACGTTTGCCTCCCATGTTCGACCCGAGACTCATCAGAGTTTTAGTAAATTTTATCTGATAACGGATTTTTATGCAATTACAATGACAGGGTTTCAAACTCAAACTTTTAGTGTATGAAATTCTTGTTCATCATTTTGGCTCCATTTTAACCATCCAAACCCACCAAGGCACCTCCGCTTGACCTCTAAAGGCTCAATCAATGAATAATCTTAGCTGTTGGTTGAAGATCCAACGACCATGAGTGGGTGAGCACAAAATTGTCCACACGACCATCTGCAGCCATAGCTCATTGGTGAAGAGCGTGACTCTAACATCGACGACGCAAGTTCGAAGAGCGCTGCACCTCAAATCAATTGCGCAGGCAGGCACGGCTAAATTCGATTGTCAAATGATGATCAAGCAGTGCTGAAGGCATCAACGTGGCATGATCTGGACTTCCGGCTGAAGACATGCATTCCCCTGCACATCTAAACACCAGATTTGGCATGTCGCAAAGGCACTGTGGATCGGATGGCTTTTAAGCCATCCGATCCATTGATCGAACGACTGATGGCGATGAGGCGTGATGTGCATGCGCAACGACTAAAGACAAGTGGTCGGGCCACGTGGCATCATGCGGAGCATCCGATCTCGATCACATGGCCCTCCTTCCACGCATGCTTCAGCAATGTGTGGTCTTTATTAACACTTGCAAGTGTCACTAAAGACCTTGCCATTTCTTTCAAGGCTTTAAAAGGACTATTCTAGCCCTTTCTCCTTGCCTATAAAAAGGACCTTACACCCACCTCCTTCTTCATCCCTTGTCTTCTCCTCTCACCTCCTCCAAAGCTCTACAAGCTGGTCCCATACCCAGGATGCTCCATTAGAGCTAGAGTAAAATAATTTTCCATCTTCTCACCCCCTTCGTGGACCATCCTGCGGTTGTCCTCTCACCACCGTTTGGAAAGCGGATCCTGCTGTGACATCACCCTATTCCATCCTCTGTCCTCTAGCTTTGTCCTCTTTCGTCCAGCATCACATCCTCATCTTTCGGGCACTTCGTCAACGCGGCTCGTCCTCCAACTAGCCGTCAAGGAGGATAACTTCTCACCTCCTCTTTTTATCGCTTTCTAATGTAGATTTATAGCTTTCTAGTGTAGCAAGTAGATGTAATGAACATGATGCTATGGTTATGAAACATTTGTTTATTCTCTTCCTATTTTCTCTTTATTTGTATTATTCTAACTCTCTCTTCTATTAATTATTCTTTAAGTATAATAGCTAGCGTAGATTAATTTCAACTAGCTAATCTACTTTCGTGGCAATAATTCCAACATGATTTTTCATCAAACGTTGGCCTGCCTGTGTTCAACTCGGGGCTCACCAGGGTTTCGATAAATTTTATCTAATAGCGGATTTTATGCAACTACAATGACAGAGTTTCAAACTCAAAGTTTTAGCATAGAAATCTTGTTCATCACTACTCAACCCACCCAATCTTGAAAAGAACTTCAAGTTCTAAGAATCTTGTGAAAAGTGATAGACTCACTAAACCGTCGTCCAAATGGACTTCAGATTTCTATGACCCTAGGTGACCTTAAGAGTTTCTGCCTAAAGGTTTATCTTTTCGATTGGTAGCTTTCTCCCTACTTTTTTTTATGGGGTCAACACAAGGGCAAACCCAGTGTATATCTCCTCGGTTTATTCTACTTCCCCGCTTCTTTCCTAAGTGTTTTGAGAATTATTTGTGCATTTTTGTGAGCTGGGCTCTGGATAAATAGCAAATAGGCTGTTATCCATGACAACTTACTAACCATACTTGTGCGGTGAAGTTTGGCTTATTTTATTTTTATTTTTTCTCCTTTTCTATTTTTCTTTTTTTCTTTTTCTTTTTGAGTATCATTTTTTTTTTAGTAGGTGGCTTCCCTGATCTAAGATTTACCTAAAGCCAATATAAAGAGTATTGTCATGTAGCTGGGCTCTGGACAATCGGCCAATGGGTTGTTACCCACGACAACTTGCCGGCCATACTACCCTAGAAAGTTCATTAGCTACCTAATTTTCATGAAAATCATTGAAAAATGAGTTAGTGTAAATAGTGTGTAGATGCTTTAGACTTAGAGTCCCCTCAAATCAAAGAACGGGTTGATAAGTCGTGTACTTATCATCCCAATTTATTAACCAAATTAAAATAAAATTAACTTAGCAAGGACTCGAGACTAAGTCCATATTTTAGTGGACATCCAGGTTGATTAAGCCCGAAGACCTAAAGAGTCTAAGTTCTCTTCTAATTTTAATTTTTTTTGTCTTTTTGAATTAATTTTTTTTAAGTAAAAGAAATTCCACAGAACTAACAAATAATTTCAGAATTAAGTATCCACCCCCCATACCTAAATGATGCAATGTCCTCATTGTAAAAATAAAGACATGAAAAGGGCGGAATAAACAAAATATCACCTGAATTTCATGAAAATCTAGTCAGCTCCTTAGAGAACGTGGACATACACATGTGCTAAGTTTAATGCCTTCAGCTAAGCACGATTCACAAGTAAAGAAGACATTAAAAGTTCAGAAGTGCAAGTAAAAATTAGAATAAGAAGATTGATTTTGGGACCTACAAAAAGAAGATGTTCACAAATCTGGACCAAATTGTGATGCAGACTCATGTCCCAGGGTTGAGTGGTTCTAAGGTTCTGGATAAATATCACCCAGAACCAAAGATTGTTGTGCTTGAGGGGTCGGGCCTACGGTTTTGTGGTGTGCAACCCAAGCCTAAAGTGGTGGACAATAGGTAAATCTGGTTCAGTAGGTTTGGATGTTTACTTAGAATTCAACTCAGAAAGATAGTCAACTATTTTGTACTTGGGTTGCACATTTGCAGAATCAAAAATGTCATAAAGGTCTTGGTAAAAGGTAGGTGATTTCAGGTCAACAGGAACCCTTCAATCCAAAATTTAATTTCCCTCAGAATTCACTTCCCATAATTTAACTTCCAAACTCCTCTCCTCTAAAATTAAGTGTTTGGTTTCTAGGACTAATGCAAAATTTCGCATGATTTGTAAAAGCGGGATTTTAAAGTTGTAACATGTGAAATTGCATATGCTTTTAAAATTTATATTCCTAGATAGTAGGGTATTAGGGTCGTCCAAGGAGGCAAGTTTGCAAAAGTTAAATCTCTTGCTTCGAAAATGGAATTCACCTTTCTTTTTGGGTCTTTTTCAACATATCATTTTTATGTTTTTGAAATTAAGGCAACATGCGAAGTTGTTGGTGGGAAAAATTACTATACCTACTATGGTAATCTAAGTGACAAAATTATCCTCTTTCTAAGCTCAACCTAGGCGCACGGAGGCCTAGGTTAATTAGAAAGGAGTGAAACTACACTAAAGAGAAAGCAAGGTAATGCAATAAAAAGAGTGCAACAAGAAATCAAGGCAACTTCTTTTTTTTTTAATTAAAGAAACTGTCTACTAATAGATGAATGCTTCTACAAAAAAATTGAAAAAAAAATAAAGACAAATCCTTTAGATGATGATGGTGATGAAGAGGATGAAGCTCTTCTTGCTCCAAGCCTGGTAGCTCCCGAGCTTGAAAAGAAGGTCTTTGGCTCCTTCCTTCTATAGCTCCACCAAGATGATGTCCTCCAAGGCAAACCCTTAAGGGGTGTGCCCTATGCTTCTCTCCAAGGGTGGACATCCACCAGAAGTCCTCCTTTGCCTGACCGTCCTCCTTGAAGTAGAAGATTCCTCCTCCTTGGTGTGGCACAAGAAAGAAGAGAGTGGGGAGAAGAAGGAACCAGGGGGGCGGGTGATGTGTCCCCTTAATCTCCTTCTCTACTCCTTCTTCTTGGCCGTAGATGTTGGTAGGTATAAGGTGGAATAAAACACTAATGGAGGATGAAGAAAAATGGTGGTAAGTGATGGGTTTATATAAAGTAGGAAGGGGGCATAGGTGGCTCTTGGAATGGATGGCTAGGATAGGATATGGGGGGTAGTTGGGGATCCAAGGGCTAAGGGTGATTGGCACTAACCCAAGGGTTACCTAGGTGGTGGTTATGGGTGGTGGCACCCCTTGAAGTTGGCGCCAAAATGGATTATCGAAGGGGGGCTTAGGTGGTGCCAAGTAGTGTTCTAGAAGGAGGGGTAGGTGGGTGGCTAGGATGGGTTATATGGGTAGGTGTAGGGTTAGGATGGGTTATTTGAGGGAATTTTTGGCGCCAAAACAAGAGTAGTTATAGGTGGTTTTGGCACCATTTAGCGGTGTCTTTTGGTGGTAGTGGGTAGGCTAGGTGGTGGCACCAAAAGGAGTAGAGTAGAGCTAGCTTAGGTGAGCTTCGGTAGGGCTTAGTTGGTAGAGTTGGCTAAGGAGGGTTTTTAGGTGGTGGATTGCCAAGGGAGCTAGAGCCTAGCTAAGCTAAGCTAAGCTAAGCTAAGCTAGTAGTGGAGTAGAGGAGGAGGTATTGGAGCTAGGTTCGAAGAGAGGAGCTGAGGAGGAGAAGTCTGGGGCTTGAAGTGGAGCTGGCAGCAGCTGAAGAGGTTAGCATGGAGCTACTCTAGCTAGCTTAGCATGCTAGTTCTTTGCTAGCTGCTAAGCCAAGCTAAATTGAGCTGGCTTCTACTAAATTGAGTTGAGGTGAGCTGGGTCTGGTGCTCTCGGGGAGGATTGAGCTGGTTGAGGCAGCTAAGGTAGCTTAGCTCAACTAAGTTGAGCTAAGCTGAGTCCTCGGGGGCTGGACTTGAGCTTCCTAAGCTGGAATGAATTCATCTTCATCTGGCTGGAGTTGAGTGGAGCTGGATGTAGCTGGACCTGAGCTGGGGTGAACTCCAGTCAACTTAGCTGAGCTAACTAGAGCTCCCTGTGGACTAATAGGAGCTGAGATGAGCTAGACTCAGCTAAGTTGAGCTAGATCGAAGATGACCTGAGCTAGGGTGAGCTAAGATGAGCTCTCTTGAGCAACCATTCAGTTGAGATGAGCTAAATGGAGCTAGGATGAGCTAACCCTAGTTCAGGTGAGCTGAATTCCAACTATGGTGAGCTGTATTAAGCTGAATTCTAGCTAGTTAGAGCTTCTCCTTCACCAGTTGCCTTCCTGAGTGCTTGGGTTCTAGGGATCTAGCAACCTGTATATCCCTAACACTCACAAAAACACATTAAAAAGACAACAAAAATTGCAATGCATGCCTAACCTAATTAATGCCTAAATGCAGCCTAAAAACCCATTTGTGGAGTAAAATCCTAAGAGCTAGGTTTATTTTAATGCATAAGAATGATGATAAACTGGCATTTATCACACCCCCATGCTTATCTTTTGCTAGTCTCTTAGCAAAACTTTAATTTTTATAAGACAAACTTTTTTGGGAAATCTAATTTTTTCGACTTTTGAGGAGAAAAAGATTAAGGGACCTTGGTTGATCTAAACACTGGAGGCATGGGATTTGTTAAAGATAAACATCGAGATTAATTTTTGGATCCAAAAATTAGATAGAAATGGGATCAATATATCCTTCAAAAAATTCACAGATTAACCCCTTGTTAATTCAGATGACTTGAATTTTTTTTGTTTTTAGGATTTTTCTGGCTCTTGAATCTGATTTGCAACTTGAAATAACTTTTAAAACCTTGTGTTTGTGCTTGTGAAAAGCCAACATTTATAAGGGCATGTTTTTAGTTTAAAACTTTTTTTTTTTGTCTCCCATGCTTATTTCTAGCTTAGTCTTACAACAGATGTGTCGGGATCATCATTCTTGTTACCAATCTTTGAGGGGGCTCTGGTGCCAGTACTTCGAGATAGCACTGTCCATGACACCACCCAGGAGCTCACAACCACAAAACACAGTGCGACGTAAAGGGGTGCTCCAAGCAAACTCAAGCTCTTGCTCTGACACTATAGGTAGAGCACCGTCCAAGACACTTGAGCTGCTAAAATGCGCCTTAATGCTCCATCTAAATATATGAAATATAGATATAGAGCAGCGTTGAGGTGGTAACATGTTGACATCATGACCTCAAAGGAAGCATTTTCCTCCTTCTTGGTGGTGGGAACTCAAACCAATGATCTGCTTCAGACTTTTACTAAGGCCAAACAAGGGGTCTTTCTGATTTTTAGTAGTTTTTTTAGGTGTTGGCTTGTGTGTGAAATTTGACACAGGAAGTTCCGCAAGAAAAGCAAGTTTTTGAATCAGAAACTAAGCCAGATACTTTCCATATTACAAAAGAGGATCAAGTCACCTGAACTATCATGAGTTCAGGTGGAATTTTAGAGAAGGATATCTGATCTAGTCTAAAAATAAACCCTGAAATTCTAATGATTAGATCCATATCCTCATCCCTAGTCTATTAAATATTAAATCCCATTTCACTAAAAGTGAGTTTTTCAACCTTGGTCCGATTTGAAATTTTTCCTCAAAAAGTTTTAAACATTTTTATTTTTTTTGTGTATGCAAGCAGGAAAATAAAATGACTAAAGAAAAATGCATGTTTTTAGGTTTTGAAATCCTAAATCGGTTGCCAAAATTTTAAAAACACCTCCCATTCTTAAGATATGCAATGTCCTCATGCAATAGGAGGGAAAGAGGGATTACCATAGTAAAAGGCGATTAGATTTAGGATAGTCAAAATCTGGGGAAAAAAAAAAGTTTTAAACCAAAAACATGCCCTTATAAATGTTGGCTTTTCACAAGCATAGACATAAGTTTTTAAAGGTTATTACAAGTTGCGAATCAAATTCAAGAGCCAGAAAATTCCTAAAAACAAAAAAATTTCAAGTCATTTAAATTAACAAGGGGTTAATCTATGAATTTTTTGAAGGATATATTGATCCTGTTTCTGTCTAATTTTTGGATCCAAAAATTAATCCCGATGTTTATCTTTAACAAATTCCGTGACTCTTGCGTTTAGATCAACCAAGGTCCCTTAATCTTTTTCTCCTCAAAAGTCGAAAAAATTAGATTTTCCAAAAATTCTATTCTGTAAAAATTAAAGTTTTGCTAAGAGACTAGCAAAAGAGAAGCATGGGGGTGTGATAAATGCTAGTTTATCATCATTCTTATGCATTAAAACAAACCTAGCTCTTACGATTTTACTTCGCAAATGGGTTTTTGGGCTGCATTTAGGCATTAATTAGGTTAGGCATGCATTGCAATTTTTGTTGTCTTTTTAATGTATTTTTGTGAGTGTTAGGGATATATTGGTTGCCAGATCCTTAGAACCCTAGCACTCAGGAAGGTAACTGGTGAGGGAGAAACTCTAACCAGCTGGAATTCAGCTTAATCCAGCTCACCATAGTTGGAATTCAGCTCACCTGAACTAGGGTTAGCTTATCCTAGCTCCATTTAGCTCATCTTAGCTGAATGGTAGCTCTAGAGACCTCATCTTAGCTCAACCTAGCTCAAGTCAACTCCGATCTAGCTCAACTTAGCTGAGTCTAGCTCATCTTAGCTTCCATTAGTCGACAAGGAGCTCTAGCTAGCTCAGCTGAGTTGACTGGAGTTCACCCCAGCTCAGATCCAGCTACATCCAGCTCCACTCAACTCCAGCCAACTGAAGATGAATTCATTCCAGCTTAGCAAGCTCAAGTCCAGCCCCCAGGGACTCAGCTTAGCTCAACTTAGTTGAGCTAAGCAACCTTAGCTGCCTCAACCAGCTCAATCCTCCCTGGGAGCACTAGACTCAGCTCACCTCAACTTAATTCAGCAGAAGCCAGTTCACCTTAGCTTGGCTTGGCAGCTAGCAAAGAACTAGCAAGCTAAGCCAGCTAGAGTAGCTCCTTGCTAACCTCTTCAGCATCTACCAGCTCCGTTTCAAGCTCCAGACTTCTCCTCCTCAGCTCCTCTCTTCAAACCTAGCTCCAATACCTCCTCCTCTACTCCACTACTAGCTAAGCTAGCTTCTCTTAGCTTAGCTTATCTTAGCTAGGCTCCAGCTCCCTTGTCAATCCACCACCTGAAAACCCTCCTTATCCAGCTCTACCAACTAAGCCCTACCTAAACTCACTTAAGCTAGCTCCACTCTACTCCTTTTTGCACCACCACCTAGCCTACCCACTGCCACCAAAAGACACCACCAAATGGTGCCAAAACCACCTATAACTACCTTATTTTAGTGCCAAAAATTCCCTCCAAAAATCCCCCCATCCTAACCCTACACCTACCCATATAACCTATCCTTGCCACCCACCTACCCCTCCTTCTAGAGCCCTAATTGGCACCACCTAAGCCCCCCTTCTAGAACCCATTTTGGCGCCAACTTCAAGGGTTCCACCACCCATAACCACCACCTAGGTAACCCTTGGATTAGCACCAATCACCCTTAGCCCAAGAATCCCCAACTAACCCCCATATTCTATCCTAGCCATCCATTCTAAGAGCCACCTATGCCCCCTTCCTACTTTATATAAACCCATCACCTACCATAATTTTTCTTCATCCTCCATTAGTGTTTTATTCCACCTTAGGCCTACCTACATCTACGGCCAAGAAGAAGGAGTAGAGAAGGAGATTAAGGGGACACATCACGTGCCCCCTTGTTGCCTTCTTCTCCCCACTCTCTTCTTTCTTGTGCCACGCCAAGGAGGAGGAATCTTCTACTTCAAGGAGGATGGCCAGGCAAAGGAGAAGGACTTAGGGTGGATGTCCACCCTTGAAGAGAAGCATAGAGCACACCCCTTAAGGGTTTGCCTTGGAGGACATCATCTTGGCGGAGCTATAGAAGGAAGAAGCTGAAGACCTTTTCAAGCTCGGGAGCTACCAGGCTTAGAGCAAGAAGAGCTTCATCCTCTTCATCACCATCATCATCTAAATGATTTGTCTTTATTTTATTTTTCAATTTTTTTTAGAAGCATTCGTTTACTAGTAGATAATTTCCTTTAATAAAAAAAAAGAAGTTTCCTTGATTTCTTGTTGCACTCTTTTTATTACACTACCTTGCTTTCTCTTTAGTGTAGTTTCACTCCTTTCTAATTAACCTAGGCCTCCACGTGCCTAGGTTGAGCTTAGAAAGAGGATAATTTTTGTCACTTAGATTAGCATAGTAAGTGTAGTAAACGATGCCAAAAAGTGATGCTAAATTTGGCGTGATTTGTAAAAGCGGGTTTTAAAGTCGTTGTAACACATGAAATCACATACGCTTTTAAAATTTATATTCCTATATAGTGGGGTATCTAGGGTCATTCAAGGAGGCAAGTTTGCAAAAATTAAATCTCTTTCTTCGAAAATGGAATTCACCTTTCTTTTTGGGTCTTTTTCAATATATCATTTTTATGTTTTTGAAATTAAGGCAGCATGCGAAGTTGTTGAAGGGAAAAATTACTACACCTATTATGCTAATCTAAGTGACAAAAATTATCCCCTTTTTAAGCTCAACCTAGGCACGTGGAGGCCTAGGCTAATTAGAAAGGAGGAGTGAAACTACACTAAGGAGAAAGCAAGGTAATGCAATAAAAAGAGTGCAACAAGAGATCAAGGCAACTTCTTTTTTATTTTTTAAAGGAAATTGTCTACTAGTAGATGAATGCTTATACAAAAAAATCGAAAACCAAAATAAAGGCAAATCCTTTAGATGATGATGGCGATGAAGAGGATGAAGCTCTTCTTGCTCCAAGCCTGGTAGCTCTCGGGCTTGAAAAGAAGGTCTTTAGCTCCTTCCTTCTATAGCTCTGCCAAGATGATGTCCTCCAAGGAAAACCCTTAAGGGGCGTACCCTATGCTTCTCTCCAAGGATGGACATCCACCCTAAGTTCTTCCCCTTTGCCTAGCCATCCTCCTTGAAGTAGAAGATTCCTCCTCCTTGGCATGGCACAAGAAAGAAGAGAGTGGGGAGAAGGCACCAAGGGGGTGGGTGATGTGTCCCCTTAATCTCCTTCTCTACTCCTTCTTCTTGGCCTTAGATGTAGGTAGGTCTAAGGGGGAATAAAACACTAATGGAGGATGAAGAAAAATGGTGGTAGGTGATGGGTTTATATAGAGTAGGAAGGGGGCATAGGTGGCTCTTGGAATGGATGGCTAGGATAGGATATGGGGGGTAGTTGGGGATCTTAGGGCTAAGGGTGATTGGCACTAACCCAAGGGTTACCTAGGTGGTGGTTATAGGTGGTGGCACCCCTTGAAGTTGGCACCAAAATGGATTCTAGAATGGGGGCTTAGGTGGCGCCAAGTAGGGTTCTAGAAGGAAGGGTAGGTGGGTGGCTAGGATGGGCTATATGGGTAGGTGTAGGGTTAGGATGCGTTATTGGAGGGAATTTTTGGTGCCAAAACAAGGGTAGTTATAGGTTGTTTTGGCACCATTTAGTGGTGTCTTTTGGTGGTAGTGGGTAGGCTAGGTGGTGGCACCAAAAGGAGTAGAGTAGAGCTAGCTTAGGTGAGCTTAGGTAGGGCTTAGTTGGTAGAGCTGGCTAAGGAGGGTTTTTAGGTGGTGGATTGCCAAGGGAGCTGGAGCCTAGCTAAGATAAGCTAAGCTAAGCTAAGCTAAGCGAAGCTAGCTTAGCTAGTAGTGGAGTAGAGGAGGAGGTATTGGATCTAGGTTTGAAGAGAGGAGCTGAGGAGAAGTCTGGAGCTTGAAACAGAGCTGGTGGCTACTGAAGAGGTTAGCATGGAGCTACTCTAGCTGGCTTAGCTTGCTAGTTCTTTGCTAGCTGCTAAGCCAAGCTAAGGTGAGCTGGCTTCTGCTGAATTGAGCTGAGGTGAGCTAAGTCTAGTGCTCCCAGGGAGGATTGAGCTGGTTGAGGCAGCTAAGGTTGCTTAGCTCAACTAAGTTGAGCTAAGCTGAGTCCCTGGGGGCTGGACTTGAGCTTCCTGAGCTGGAATGAATTCATCTTCAGTTAGCTGGAGTTGAGTGGAGCTGGATGTAGCTGGATCTGAGCTGGGGTGAACTCCAATCAACTCAGTTGAGCTAGCTAGAGCTCCCTATGGACTAATGGGAGCTGAGATGAGCTAGACTCAACTAAGTTGAGCTAGATCGGAGCTGACTTGAGCTAGAGTGAGCTAAGATGATCTCTCTAGAGCTACCATTCAGCTGAGATGAGCTAAATGGAGCTAGGATGAGCTAGCCCTAGTTCAAGTGAGCTGAATTCCAGCTATGCTGAGCTGGATTAAGCTGAATTCCAGCTGGTTAGAGCTTCTCCTTCACCAATTGCCTTCCTGAGTGCTAGGGTTCTAGGGATCTGGCAACCTGTATATCCCTAATACTCACAAAAACACATTAAAAAGACAACAAAAATTGCAATGCATGCCTAACCTAATCAATGCCTAAATGCAGCCCAAAAACCCATTTGCGGAGTAAAATCCTAAGAGCTAGGTTTGTTTTAATGCATAAGAATGATGATAAACTGGCGTTTACCAGGGACCTCTAGCATAATATTTACCCCATATGATTTACCCAAGTCCAAAAATTGTTGCTGAATTAGAATTAACTTGGGTACCTTGATTTAAAAAATATCATTGTTCAGTTCTTTGGGTTGTGGTTGAGGAATGGGTTTACTGATTGAATCATCCAATAAATTTGGATTTGAATCCTCCATGTTAACCCCAACCGAATCAAAATCCTCAATTACAGGGCCATTAAATGATTGATCAGATTCCTTTGGCCCATTTGTCTCACTAAAATCATCATCCTTAAGCTTAAGTGAGACTTCGCTAAGAGATTCATCACCTTCAGAATCAAAGAATTCTTGATCCTCGTTTATATATGTCTCAAAATCGTATGTCATTTCTTGGTCCATGGAGACATTTTTCCTTACTCCCTAACTCGAGGATCTCAGGTGAGAAAATTGGTTCATCCTCAATGGGTTGCTTTAGACCAACCTGGTCATCCCTGGTTTCATAAAATTTATCCCCCTATTGCATTTGTAGATCGCGTATTTGATTTAAAGCACGTCATAGTATAGTTGCAAAATACGACCCAACAAAAATTAAGTTAATGAGATGTGAGTCTCGGTCGATCTCAGGGAGGTGTTTCGAAGAGCGAAGTTGATTTTTGATCTTTTTGCTACTTGCTTTAAAATTGGAGTTTGTGTTTGAAATAAGAATATAGGATTCACCGGTTGCATTGTTAACTTGTAAGACGTGCACGTGAGTCAGAAATAGTATTAATGTGAAAGTATGCTTGTGTGTGCATGTCTTAACTACACGATGGCGACCCACAAAATATTCATTAATCGTCAAATCTTCTATATCTTTCGGAACAGGCATTTTTGGTTGCAATGTAATAAGAAGTTAAATCAGGCAACTCATGATCATAATAGAGATACCTAAAATAATAATTTCATTCATTCACAAATGTTGTCATTACAATCGATTTTCGAGGAAAGCTTTTACATGAATGATTAAAGCGAGAATTCTAGATAGCAGAAAATGGATGCATGCATGTATCTACGGAAGATTACGCATGCATCATTCAGGTAGAGGATGGCTACACTACTAGGCAATAAATTCAATGTGGAAATTAAACTACAAAGAGCACTTATCTACGAGAAATGAGGGCATTGGAGGTGGTCTCCAATGGCCTATGGAGCCTGAGGTGGTAGGAAGGAGAAAGAGGGGTAGCCAATGGTGGGTAGGCTGACCCTTGGAGAGGTGGTGGAGAGCTTTCTCTAGCCTTGGGTGTGGAGGAGGGAGTGGTGATGGTGATGGAGCTTGTGGATGGAGGTGCACATGGAGCTAAAGGTGAATGGCTAAGTGGCTAGATGGGGGCTTGTGGCCATCCAAGGGTTCTTTAAATTGATCCTTGGTTTGGCTCTCTAGAGAACTATGGAGTTCTCTAGAAGAACCTCCATCTTGGCATCAAGATGGGTGGGGAAGTGGTCTTCTTAGATACACATTTTGTGGATCTAAGTGTGGACTCCCTTGGTTGCCATTTTTGGCAACCAATAGTGGCGTCATCTAGAGAAGACTCTAGATGGTGCGTGAATGTGTGTGTGTGTTCGTGAATGTGTGGCTAAGTGTAGCCGTGGGTAGGTGGTCAAGTGGACCGCTTAGTCTAGTTCTAAGTAGGTGTAGATTGGTCCTGTGTAGGTGTCTAAAAATAGGTTTAAGTGTAACCTATTACTAGATGGTTGATCAATTGAACTTTGCTAAGTTTAATTGAGTTTAGTAAGAACCTAATTAGGTTCTTAGGAAGGTCTTGGGTTAGCCAATTGGACTAAGAAGATCCAATTGGACTTGCTTGGGTTGATTTGAATCAATTAGATTCAGGTCCAACCCTAATTAGGTTCTACTGAGCCTAATTAGACTTGAATAGGTAGGGATGGATCAATTGGATCCTGGGTAGACCCAATTGGATTTAGGTGCACCTAATCAAGTAGGAACGCACCAAATTGGATGTAGGCTAGGTAATTGGGTTTGGGGCTAAGTCCAATTAGACTAGTCTGAGCCTAATTAGATTGGGGTTAGCCTAATTAGGTTCATCTGGACCCAATTAGAACAAGGCTGACCCAATTACCTCCAATTGAGCTAATTAGGATATCAAGGGATCTAAATGGGATTCTAAGGTGGGAATTGGGTTAAGGATAAGAGTGTTGAGTATAGGGATAGTGGATAGTGGGAATCTAGATAGTGTTATCCAGGTTTTAGCTGAAGTGGGGGAAATTGAGGTTTAGGGATAAGGGTATCCTGGAAGGGGGATAAGAGTTGGGATAATGTGGATAAGGGCATGGATAGCACTATCCATGTTTTGGTTTTCAGCTAAATTAGCCTAATAGGGAGGTGGCTTAGGGATAGGGACATGGATAGGGTTATTCTAGAGACTAGTGATGGGGATAGGGTTGTCCTAATGCTAGGGATAAGTGCAGGGATGTCCTAATGTTCATAATTTAATCTAAGCATTAAAATTTCACTTAGTAAGGTAGTATACCTCATCCCTATTTTATTTACAACTTTATTCCAAACCTCCGCTCCAACTCCACTGCAGCTTTGGCTTCTTCCCTACTTCAGATCCAACTTCAGGCCATCTTCTGAGCTTCTTATTACCTACAATCCAAATAATGCATTAATCAGTACATTATACCATTATTTTATGCATATCTAAATAAAATAGGAAAAATGCAATGTATGTTGTTTTTGCATGCATTACACTGCAATTATGATAAGTTCCAACTTAATTCAAGTCATTTAAGTCCCATGATTACTGTGCAATCACCCCCCCAACCCCCCTCCGACAGGTGCCTGAGCAGGTTCAAACATTGGCTCTCCTAAAAGGGGTTCATCCTGGGAATCATCCGAAGATTGGACTAGGGCAACCACAAATTTCATCCTCAATCTCAATTATTTCCCAAGTAGAAATTCACCTGGGCCCTATCCTTAACATCTTGGAGCCAATCCAATAAAGAACTACTAAGCTCATCAATCATTTTGATCATACGCTACAATGCTTCAGTGCATGGTGTTGGCTGAGCTTCTAAAGATTGCATAGTGTTCCTCAAGTTAGCCAGCACCCTATCTTGTACCTGGTTCACTTGAACCAAATGGTTCAGTTCAGGGTTGGGTGGGTTTGGTTTAAAACTAGGGGAATCAAAAAAATGAGGTTCTTGGGGTCCTCCCTGATAGTAGGTCATTTCAGGTTGTTCAATGAATGGTGGTGACCTATATTCAGTATGATCCTGGGGAGGGTAAGAGTTATAATAATCATATCCTTCTTGATTGTAGATAGGGTTAGGTTGATCACCAAAGGGTGAAGATCTATAATCAGTATAGATTTAGGAAGGATAATAATTATAATCATGATGTCCAAGGTTAGGTCCTGGACATTGAGGTCCGAAATCATATCCCCAATCAAAGTTATCTCGACTAGTGGATGGGTAATCATAAGTCAAGTCAGGATAGTAATCATCTTGAGGATAAGTAGTGGTAGGAGGGTAGGAGTGGAAATGTGAGTAGGATGTGGAAGGATCCATAGTAAAGCAGGAGGGAAAACAGAGGAGAGAAAGGTGACCTGCAATACAATCAACCAAACCTGTCCTTAGGTAGGTAGCCTAAAGACCTATGCTTCATAAATGAATTCTGACCACACAAGGAATTTGATGTTGTCCTTACTTTTGAAGGTGGCAAAGTTGGGTGGATGAAGCAGGGGGAGCGTGTCCTAAGGACTGCTAATTATGCCAAACCCCTTCTTACTTAAGTCGTTTAACAATCAAGCCCCCCAACTTAGCACCTTTTGAAGCAAGTAAACACCACTAATTGGAAATGTGTTCAAGAGAACACCCTGAAATGGACTCAATGAATCCTAGGGCCAACGTCCACTCAATTTTATTTAAGGCTTGGGATGATTGTGCTCTTGGAATGTGATGGGCCCTTTAGATGGGTTGTGCCCTTAATGATCAGTTTTAAAATGTGTGTGTGTACAACAAGGGTTTTCAAACAAGGTTATTATGATGTGCCTTTTAGGGTTAACCTTGTTTAGTATCTTTTAGGGTTTAATCTTTAGGTGTATTCAATCAAGTTCAGTATAACACTCCAAGTTTTTGCAAGCACTGGTGATGATATATTCCTCTGAAACTCAAAAGGAATGTGGATTGCCTAGTTAGTTCCTAAAAAATTGAACCCTAAGTGTCAAGCTACTTGATGAATCGATTTTATCTTAAGTGGTGCGGATCAAATAGCTCAATCAATTGGCCCTAATGCACCTCTTAGTTAAGGCACACAATGTCTTAACCTAATCAAATTTTTACTCACTTATGTGTATTAAGTTGAAGTGTACCGGGTCCATAGGTCAAATCCCAGTTAAGTGGTAGAATCAAAGTGATTATGCACCTTAGGTTGAGAGTTGTGGGTGTTCAGTGTGTGTAACTTTCAGTAAATCCCACAATCAAGTGGTTTTTTTTTATTTTTTAATTTATGCGAGTGGGTAAGGTGAGGTGAAGTGACAATCAAACAACTAGGACTAACCTAGGATTTATGCAAGCTCCTAGGTTAATTAGGGTTTGAGTTATTAGTGTGGCAAAATGAAATCTAAGGTGGAGGTGGTGGGGATACACTTAGAGAACCTTCTAACCACACTATACTTTGATCTATTCCGCTTTGGCTCACCTTGGAAGGGTACCTGTAATCACAGAAAGAAAGGAGCAAAGTGAGTTAAAAAGTTAAAGTGGAAAACATGGAAAAACCAAAGAGTGTTGCCACAAAAATCAGGGTTTCAAAGAATCCGTCATCGTAGTCACAAAAATCGCTACTACATAAAATTTATATCGAAACTCGAAGTGAGTCCTAGGTCGAACACAGGGAGGTGAACATTTGGTTTGAAATTCGTGTTTCAACTTTATTTGTTTTAGGCATTTTTGTCTTTTATGATTTTTTTGTATTTTTATAAGGCAAGAGATCAGATCGACTACTAGCAAAATAAAAGGGAGGGAGAGAGAGAAACAATCACATATATTTTCAATATAGAGTTTGCTACAAATAGAAAAGTGGAAAACTACACTAGAAAGCAAATAAAAGATAGAGAGAGATAAGAAGAGTCTCCTTCGATGGTCGCTTGGAGTACAACTTGCTCTGACGTCGCCTAGATGAAGGTGGTGAGAGAAGAGAGGGAAGAGAACAGTGTTGGAGGAAGGAGGATGGGGCAAGAAGGCGTCGTAGCGAGGATCTTCTTCCCGAAGGTGGTGAGAGGATGGTCACATGATGCTCCACGATTGGGGGTGAGAGGTGGGAAAAATATTTGATTGTCTATTCTGGAGGAGCATCTCGGGCTTGGGATAAGCTCTCTCTAGAGCCTTAGAGGTGGTGAGGGAAGGAAAGGAAGAGATAAAGAAGAATGGGAGGGGTAGGGATCCTTTTATAGTGGAAGAGAAGAGGCTAGGTCATTCATGGGTCAACAGCAACATCAAAGACATCACTAAAACTTCACCTCAAACGTCGTTGAAGGTCTACAGCCAATGCACACGCCTGCGAGCTCACAGCTGTAGAGGTGTGGTCAATGGACAACTATTGTATCGAAGATGGATAGTTGGGGTTGCGCAAGGATCACGTACTTAGCTAATGCATCAGATAGGGCGTCGGACCATGTGTGTGATTGCGCGTGTGCGCACGGGTGTATCTGCACTCATCCATTGCGCTGTGTGGCATGTCTCATGCCACTCGATGGAGATCCCACAGCTCTATTTAGCCGCTCCCACCTATGCGGTCAATTGCGAGCGTCAGAGGATGCGAACCTGCCCTACGTGCTCTGTTTGGTCAAAAGAGCATCGACTAGCAGTGGCAAGAGGTGATTGTGGGCCATTGGATCAAGATCCAACGGTCCACATTGAATCTTGATCTGCCCCTTGTGTTGTCAGAAGGCAATGTTGGGCTTTTCTCAGCCGTTGGATAGTGATCCAATGACTGGGATCGAGTGATGGCATTGCTTGTAAGATGGATTGGAGGAGCTTGGATGCATTTGGGTGGTAGTGATGGTGCCACATGGCACCATCATGGCTGTCCATTTTCTTCACTTTGTAGGTGGTGCCATGGATGTCGAATTAGGTCTATTTTTGTGCCATTGGGCTGCGATCATCGATCCGAATCCATTCATGCGGTTGGATTTGTCGTTTGAAGCTCCAAATTGCATCACCTAGTCCCTTGGCCGTTGATCTTCCTTGGACTTCACAGTGTGCTACAGGACTCCGATCAAGATAATTTCAGAGGCATTAGACTCCGCTTGTCATCCTAATCAAACCCGTATGGTTAGATCGCTAATTTGAGGCCATGAAATAAATCTCCTTCTCTCGTAGCCACAAAAGAAAATGAATTAACGTAAACTTTATACAAACTATTCTAAATGAAGAATGATGCATGCTATGTAATACTTATAATATGGAATGCATATCTAAGCCTAAGAACATGCATAAATAGTCATTTTAACCTAAATGGATGTGTATACATCAAATGTATTATAAGATCTTTCCAATATAGAAGCTCCATGAAGAAGATGCTTTTCTTCTTAAAACAAGAGTCCTTTAATGTTGTCAGATCTTTCCTGAAGGGGTGACCTAGTTGTATGTTGGCAAGCTTTTGACACTTCAGTCCCTAACAGTTGAATGGAATTTGTCAACAACTTATTTCTCGGATTCCTACTGGAATACTGACAAGTTGTACTGTCAAATCTATCTTTAAACTGTGCACCTCGCCATTTGTGCTCAATTGGAAGAAATCTGTGGTGCCATAAATATCTAAATTTATTACTTTCAGGAAGATGCAAATGATGTGTTTCTTCCATACATACTGAGCAGGCAAACTTCCCTTTCGTACTCCATCCAGAAAGATTCGCATACACTGGGAAGTCATTAATGGTCCACAACAAAGCCCCGTACATCTGAAGGAATTCCTTATTCTTTACAACATACGTCTGAACACCATCGTGCCATGATTGTTTCCATTCATCTACTAACAGCTGCAAGTGGACGTCAATTGCATTTCCTAGTTGCTTAGTGATGGAACACCATCATGAGCCCTAACTAGCTCATTTTGACCTAGAAAAGAGAATAAAAGCTCCTACTTAACCAAATGAAGGGCCTAACTCAAGGAATAATCAATCTGAAAGAAAAGTAAGAAATAAAGGGAAAAACTGTAATTTTACCATTGCCGTACAACAACGGGATTTTTCAGGGGCTAAACATAGGTCAAATGATCTTAACAAGATAAAAGGTGAGTTGGTTCAATCAGAAAAGGGTTAATATGAAATATGGGAATTAAATGACTTCTTATAACCCTAAAACAGACCTACTTAATTCAAAAAGGTTCTAGTCAGGATAAAATTCAACTAAATCCTCTAAAATTCAGTGAAAAATATCCTCTAGGGTTTAAAACCTTCAATTTGGCCTTTAGAACCTATTTTGACCTAAATAGGGGTCCTAGTCAAACATTTGCCTTAAATTGGGTTTTGAGCAAAATGCTCAGTCAAACGTGGTCAAACCTAAAATTCAACTTCACCATTGGATTCCTTAGGTTCAAATTAGGTTTGTACCAAAATTTGGACCTAAGGGGAGCTCACCCTGACCTACTGTGCAAAACAATCCAACCCAATTACATTTAGAACCCTAGCTTTTGAAAATCATTGCAAATACCCCCTAGCTTCCTTTTCATTCTTTGCAATTAGGTCCCTCCACCATTACTGTAGAGGAATCCTACTCCGACGAGGATTCAAGGGGGATTTCTCCTTGATTCCTCAGAGACTCCCTCTCAAATTTGAAAGGGAGATTCTTTGAGGAATTCCCGATTGTGTGAACCCAATCTCAAGCCCTGATTGCCACATAATCTCTCATGCGAACACATGAGAGATTTGGATATTTCTTGCCTTCCAAGTCTGGCAAGGCTACCTGTGCTTGGAAGCTTGCCTTCCAGGCATAAGGCCCTCTGCCAGAGGCTATTTAAAGGTCCCCTAACCCTGGCGATCATCCTCAGCTTGGTTTGGCCGGAGACAACCCCTCAAATTCGTCTCTTCTCCTCCAGCCAGACACCCAGCGAGCTCCGATGACCTATTTCTCCTCCTCTCGTCACTCTGCCACAATACCAGCGGCAGAGTTGTCTCCACCTCCGTCGTCCACGTCGCGCCATACCTGCGCATGTGCCTGCATCCTCTTCGTCATCGCTGTCCCCCTCCACTGGGATCTTCGTCTCCGGTGGCGATAGCTAGCGCAGACCGCCATCTCTTCCCCCTTCATCCATAAAATAGGTTAGATACTTCCCCTTCCTCTACTCTTTATTTTCCCTCTCTCTATTTCTATTTCCACCCCTCGGCAACCACCAACCACCACCATCTTCTCCACCTCCGACAGACCACCAGCGAGGTGCCTCCATCACTCCACGCACCCATCCACCATGCCAAACCCCTCAGAAGCTTTGCCACCTTCCACTGATCATTTTTCCCCTCTCCATTGACCGCCACATGTTCCACACTTTTCCCCTGAACAAACCCATCACCATGGCCACAGAATGACCTAGGCATGCACGCCTAGGCCACCCCACACCATGTCACCCACCGAGACACCTTTGTCGTGCCACGGCGAAGCCCCCTGTGTGATTTAATGAGGCCGCAAGGCCATTTTACTTGAGAGCAGGATCAGACCTCAACCGCCATTGGAGCAGGCTTGAAGCATCTTGCAACCTTCGATCTAGGCAGCCTCACTCCAGGCATCCTGTCCCAGGCGACGTGGATTTGTCGCCTGCACACATTCAGCCAGTGATTGGCATTGGAGAATCTTGTAGCCACAGCAATTGAGTGCGACCGCTATGGGCACGCGTGAGGAAGCGGGTGGGACTTTTAGTCCCACCTCAGGCGTTTTCGAGCAAGAGAAGCAGAATAAATTGAAAATGTGTCAAGGGCTTATCGCCTCCTGCCACGGGGTGAGGTCCCACTTGCCTCCCCACACCTCGTCTGTGCCCACGCTACGCGGACCTAATAGCCTAACCCGATTACCTGTGCACTCCTTGCGCACCACCCATGCCGGTGCACCTAGTCCTGGGAGCGCTAACCCAACCTGTTTACCTGAGATGGCTCTGGGAGAGCAAGCCTAAGAGAGAAAAGAGAGAGAGTTCGTAGGGGAGGGTAGGGGTAGGTTTTGTACTTGCAGGGAAAGGAAGAAGGAAGAGGAAGCTGAAGGAGAAGCTAAGGAAAATCTAAGGAGAAGAAGCCACAGGTGAAACCGCAGAGAAGAAGGCTGAAGAGAAGGCACGGTTGAAGAAGAATAAGGTTGAAGAGAAGGCACGGTTGAAGAAGAAGAAAGCTGAAGAGAAATAGAAGCCAAAGAAAGTCAGAGAAGGAAGAGAAAGTCAAGGCAGAAAGGAAGAGGAAGAAGAAGGAAGGAAGAAGAAGACAAAGGAGAAAGAAGCCATCGCCAAAGGAAAGGACCAAAGCCAAGGCAGAAAGAAGAAAAGGGAAAGAAGAGCCAGGGAAAGAAAGAAGGGAAGAAGAGCCAGAGAAAGAAAGAAGGAAAGAAGAACAGAGAAGCCAAAGAAGAATAGAGAAGAAAGAGCCAAGAGAAGCAAAAGAAGAATCAAACATGTTTAAGATGTCTAATTCCATACTCAGACGTCCAATTCTTCCCAATTTCTCTTTTATGCTACATTTTATTGTTCATAAACTCCTGCTTTACATTCTGAATTATCTTTTGAGTAGTTTTAAGTGTTCAAATTGCATCTATTATTGAGATTAGTGTATGAATTCCATTTGCTTCCTGTGTTCGACCTCAGACTTAAACTTCAAGTAATAAAATTTATTTGTTTTGAACACTTTTTCGACTGTACTACAATGCAACCTTTTTAAAACCCGATCAAGCGCTCTAAACACTTAGGACCTGGGATTAAGAGGGTCAACATCATAAACAAGAATTGCATGCATAGCCAAGGAGGTAAGCTATAAGTAACAATCATGACTGGCCATATAGAGTATGATGGTTACATGTTCTTAAATGGATTAAACCCGTTGCTTGCAAGTCCCAATCTAACATTACATGAATCCTCTGCAAAAGATAAATGTCTGTTGTCGAAGTTTTTCCACTCATCTGAATTAGTTGGATGGTGAATAAGACCATCTCCTAACTTGTTTTTGTGATGCCACCTTATCAACGTTGCAGTCCTACTAGAATGGAATTAACGAAAAGTTGCAACCTTGGAATTAACGGGAAGTAACAAAGAACCTTTCTGGCTTGCTTCCTCTCTCCTTTATATCTTTCCTTACCACATTCTGGGAAGGAAGTCAAGCTAGCGTACTCGTTTCTATATAACACGCAGTCATTGGGACATGCGTGAATCTTCTCACAATTCATACCAAGTACGCAGATTTGCTTCTTGGCTTCTAATGGACAGAAATTGGTACGCAAAAAGTTTTGAGTTAGAGACCTGTCGTTGCAGTTGTGTAAAAATCCGTCAATCAAAAAATTTTAACTGAAACTCTGGTGAGTCTTGTGTCGAACACGGAGAGGCACACATTTGAGTAAAAACTACATTGAAATTATTGTCATGAAAGCAGATTGGCTAGTTGAAATTAATCTGTATTAGCTATTCTACTTAAAGAATAATTAATAGAAGAGAGAGATAGAATAATACAAATAAAGAGAAAATAGGAAGAGAATAAACAAATGCTTCATATCCATCATGCTCATTACGTCTAATTGCTACAACTAGAAAGCGGTAAAAAGAGAGGAGATGAGAAGTTATGCTCCTCAACGGTTGCTTGGAGGACGAGCTGCGTTGATGGAGCACCTGGACGAGGGTGGTGAGATGCTGGATGAAAGAGGACAAAGCTGGAGGACGGAAAAGGGGACATCGCAGCGAGATTCACTTCCCGAACGACAGTAAGAGGACAACCGCAGGATGCTCCACGAAGGGGGTAAGAAGATGGAAAATTATTTTACTTTAGCTCTAATGGAGCATCCTGGGTATGGACCAACTCATAGAGCTTTGGAGGAAGTGAGAGAAGAAGAAAAGGGATGATGAAAATGAGTGGTAGGGGTACCCTTTTATAGTTGTACGAATGGGGGGCAAATAGGTCATTTTAAGGCTTATAAAATAAATGCTGGGGTCTTTAGTGGCGTATATCAACGTCACTAAAGATCCACATCATTAAAGTGTGCGTGCGTCCCTGTCTCTTCACCTTCAGTTGCGCGCACACTCACATTCAATCGATCACAGCCACACCCCTGTGTTACATGCACCCCTGCGTGCGATGGCCTAAGAGAGCTCAAACCCCTTCACCTTTAGCATTACACGCACCCTTGCGTGTGATGGCGCGTCTGCTGGTGCGTCATTGCGTGAGTCTGCTGGCACATCATCGTGCGTGTTCGCTGAGCACTTGCATCCAACGCGCACGATCGCACCATGTTGCGTCCTTCTTTGCCACCAGATCGGATCTAACGAGTGAATTTTGGTAGGTCCACTTTAGTGGACTAATTTAGTGCTTAAGTCATAATTTTGTCGATGAGAATTTAATCTAAAGCATGCTTGGTATTGACAAAATGATGTGAGCTTTTGATTTATCATTTCATGCATTAATTACATTAATCATTATGTGGAAGGATTAATTATTCACTTTAAAAGGCATCTCATCAAAGCTCAATTTGAGATATCATAGTAATGCGGGATTTTGCTTTGGCAGAAAGAACAAGGGGATCAAATTTAGAGGCATCCAATCTTCTATTTTGGAAATTTGGAATGTCGATTCTCCTTCTCTGATTCTCTCTTTCTTTTCTCTCTATATAACAAGAAGGTGGAAGGACAAGGGGGAGCTATCTCTCCTCCACAGGGAGGAAGCCCCCCTCTCCACATCTCCTCCCTATGGGAAACCAACAGAGAGGCAACCTCTGCACCGTGTGCCACCACCAACCACCAACCAACAAAGAGGCGACCTCCTCACCACCTTCTTGCGCGACCTCATGTGACCGCCACTTGTGGCCTCTTCTTCTTCTTCTTCTTCTTCTTCTTCTTTGCCGACCAAAAGAACTCAAAGCCACCAAAATGCAGCCGCTATTTCCAGCCTCGATCCTTTGCGTTGGGAACTCCATCGGACTCATCACACCACCACAAGCACAACCATACCCTCGGGCAAGCCAACCGTGCCCCACGCTCACGACCAGAAGAACCCATCGCCGACGACTTCTTCCCTATCGTCCAACCTCCTCTGGCTATCTCCATCAATGCCACGACCACCATTGTAAAGCCCTTCGCGACCTCGATCTTCTCCAAGCTCTGCACGGCCAGCCATAACTCCTCCACGCGTAAGCAAAGGGAATGGTTTCCCCTATTTTGGCATGTAATAAAATTTTCACTTGTTGCCATTGCCAACCCATGAATTTTGGATTTGATTATTTTTAATGAACTAAAATTGCATGCATGCCCTTTAGTTTCCAGTCTATTTCTCTCGTGCACTTAAGTCTTATATGTTGAATTTGATTTTTAACATGCATGCATAAAGTATCAACATGTGCAGACCTTGATTAAAGGAGAGAGCTCAATGTCTTCGATTCTAACTTTATTTACCATACATGCCATTGTGGAAAAATTGTGCACATAACCTTTTCATGCTTAAATTATTGTGTGTCTTCTTCTATTTGCCTTGTTTTGCATCGGATTTAGACACGGATCCCGCATTCGATTGGGTGAATATATGGGAAAAATATTCATGAATTTATTGATATGTTCCTCCCTGTGGATACAACCTAACTCTTCGTAGTTAATTTTATTGGTAATTATTTTTTATCTGAGATTTTTCCACCACGCGATTTATATTGCAATGACGTATTTTTCTGACGTATCATCTTCCAAGAGAAATCTCTCGATCAAATTTCACCTACATGCTGCTCTCCTAATTTGAGGGGAGGTGGGGCTCAAATCTGCGCCTCTCGCTTCATGCATGGACACTTGACCAATGCACTGCGCCTCTTCTCGTGCCGCACTTTTGATTTCTTCCTCCAGCGCTCTCCACCATTGGATGATGATCCAATGGTGGGGATTAATTTGATCTTTGTGAAGGAGGGCAATGGTGATAACTGTGGTGACGTGGGCGGTTGGGATGGCACCACGTGGCGCCATCTAAGTTGTACATCTTTCGTTTGTAGGTGGTGCTACAGAAGTCAAATTAGATCGATTTTCATGCCATTGGACTGTGATCGTCGATATGAACCCATCCATGCGGTTGAATTTATCATCTGTGGTACGGATTTAACACCACCTTGGCCCTTGAACTCTGACTTTTCTCTAATTGTATCTAATACTACGACAATCTGATCGGGGCAATCTTGGTGGTGTTAGACTCTGATCATCACCGTAATCAGATCCGTATGGTTGGATCCTCAATTTGAGGCCCCGAAATGATATTGCCTTGTCCCCTGACCACAAAAAGGGAAAATTAACCTATAATTTATACAATCTAACCTAAATGCATGATGATGCATGTTATCTAATATTTATAATACATGATGCTTCTATAAACCTAGAAATATGCATAAATAGGCACTTTAGGCCAATTAGATGTATGTACATTACACCCCCATGCCTATCTTTTGCTAGCCCCTAGAAAAACTATATGCTATTTATAAATAGAATTAGGATCAAATTACTTGGACAATAGTTATTTCTCAACACTTAGAAATTTCTACTAAAGACCTGAACTACCTAGACTCAACAGTGCCTGGGTGTTTGCCAAAATGCAGACCGCCCAAGTCCTCACCTTATTCAAAAGCAAAAGGATCTTTTTCTTCTTTTCTATTTTTTTTTTTGGATTTTTGAGTTTAGAGTTTCGGGGCAACTTTCTACGGCTACCAAACCCACCCAAGACTCGAAGAGAACTCTAGGTGCTAAACATAGACTTACTGATCGGCAATTAGAATAGACTTTGGGTTTCTACGCCCCTAGGTGATCTTGAAAAGAAATTCTACCTGAAGGTCTATCTATCCGACCGATAGCTTTCTCCCTACTTGTTACTTTTATGGGGTCAACACAAGGACGAACCTAGTGTATATCTACCCAACTTATTATACTTCTCCACTTCTTCCTAAGTGTTTAGAAATTAAACGTGCATTTCATGAGCTGGGTTCTGGGCAACTGACCAATAAGTTGTTACCACAGATAACTTGTCAGCCATACTCATGCGGTGAAGTGTGGTTTATTTCTTTTTCTTCTTCTTTTCTATTTAGATGTTTTTCTTTTTTTTTCTTTAAGTAGGGGGCTTCCCTGATCTAAGATTTACCTAAAGGCAGTAGAAAGAGAATTGTCGTATAGCTGGGCTCTGAACAACTAGCCAATGAGCAGTTACCACAGACAACTTGCTAGCCATACCACCTTAGAAGATTCATTAGCTACCCAATTTCCGTTAAAATCGCCAAAAAGTGAGTCAATACAAAGAGCGTGTATATGCTTAGGCTTAAAGTCCCCTCAAATTAGAGAGCGGGTTGATAAGTCATTACTTATCACCCAATTTATCAACCAATTATAAATAAATTTAGAATGGTGAGGACTTGAGAAATAAATCCACATTTTAGTGGACACACGAGCTAATTAAGCCTGAAAACTTGAAGAATCTAAATGTTCAAGTCCTAATGTATCATTTCCTAAAGTTGAAAAACTCCACTGCCCAAATTCTCTTTTCCTAATTCAATTATTTTTTTTCCAAATGCTAGCCATACCACCTTAGAAGATTCATTAGCTACCCAATTTCCGTTAAAATCGCCAAAAAGTGAGTCAATGCAAAGAGCGTGTATATGCTTAGGCTTAAAGTCCCCTCAAATTAGAGAGCGGGTTGATAAGTCATTACTTATCACCCAATTTATCAACCAATTATAAATAAATTTAGAATGGTGAGGACTTGAGAAATAAATCCACATTTTAGTGGACACACGGGCTAATTAAGCCTGAAAACTTGAAGAATCTAAATGTTCAAGTCCTAATGTATCATTTCCTAAAGTTGAAAAACTCCACTGCCCAAATTCTCTTTTCCTAATTCAATTATTTTTTTCCAAAAATAAAGAGAAAATAAAAAGAATCTACAGAGCTAACAAGATGATTTAGAGATGAATATCCACCCTCCCAAGCCTATTGACAGAAAGCCATTTTCCCGTATTTGAAAGTCGTCGGAAATCGTAGTATAGTCGTGCAAAAATGTTCATCAAAAATTGATTTCTAAAGATAATGAGATTTGAGTCCCGGTCATTCGTCTCTGGGAGGCGTTGCTTTTACTTTTGAAATCGATCTTTTTGCCGCTCTACTTTGTTTAGAATCGCATGCCGGTTCGTGATTATTACGTATTTACGTACGACATGCTTAGTTGCAAAAATATTAAGAGTTAGAAACAGGCAACATTAATCACGCAAAAGATAATAGCAATCATTAAGCTCATGGTGATTTCAAACAGATAGAGATATATATATATATAAATGTGTTTTCATTCATTCATTTGGGAGTTGTTGCACAAGGAATCTAGAGGAAAGCTTATACATAAATGCTTGAAAATTAAATCTGGCTACCAGAAAATGATCGTATACAAGAATCGATGGGGGGATTTCGCATGCATCATTGGGGGAGAAGTAAGACTACACTACTAAGCAATAAATGAAAGCAGTAAATATACGAAGAGCATAATCTAAATCTAGTAGAATGGAAGGGCATTCAGGGGTGGTCCACGATGGCCTTTGAATGGTTGAGAGAAGGAGGGGCAGCCAATGGAACTTAGGCCGACCCTTGGAGAGAGGTTGGGGAGCTGATCCAGCTTCCTGGCGTGGAGATGGTGGCCCCCATGGTGGTGCTCAACTCGTGGAGGTGGAGTGGAGATGGAAGTGGCTATTCTAAGTGGAATGGATGCCAAGGAAGTGAATGGGTGCAAATGGCCACCCAAGGGATCTTTTTATAGACCTAAGGGAAGCTCTCTAGAGAATTATGGAATTCTCTAGAGAGGCCTATGGTGGGAGCTCGTGGGAGAGTGAGAGAGAGAGGGTGGATGGTGGTTTTTAGATCCACCAAATGTGGATCTAAAAGTTGAATGGCTCTTGGTTGCTATTTTTGGCAACCAAGGCAACCACACATGCTAGAGAGTTCTAGAGAACTCTAGGCTAGATATTTTCATGTGAATGGTGTGTGTGGGTGTGTGTGGGTCGAAACTTAGGTGGCTAGGTTGATTAGGTTAGTTTCTAGTGGGTATAGGTCAAGGTATGTCTCAAATTAGGGTTATAAACCCTAATTCACTAAGGTAGAGTGCAATTAAACTTAATAAAAGTTTAATTGGGTGTGTGGAAACTTAATTGAGAGTAAAACAACTCAATTAAGTTAGATTTAGGTCAATTGGACTCTCATTGAGTCCAATTGGACAGTGTGTGCTGAGATCAGGGCTCAATTGGACTCAATGAGTCGAATTGAATAGGCTGATGGAATTGACTAAGATCCAAGTCAGTTAGGTTTAGTGAGGACCTAATTAGGTCCTTAGGGAGGTCTAGAGGTGGTGTACTAGGGTTAAGGCACCATAATTTAGGTTCCTATGGGGTTGGAATTGGGTTTAGGGACCTAGAGATCCAAGATCAAGGCTTAAATCTCAAAACAGGAATTGGAGAGCAGTATCAGACGTCTAATAATAGAATCAGATGTCTTATACTCAAAAATCAGAAGTCCAGACTTGTTGTCTGGACGTCCAATCAGAGTCAGGAAGGATTTCAGGTTTTATTTTGGGTATTCTGCAGAAATTCGACGTCTGACAAAGTGTCTGGACGTCCAATAACACTGCAGAAGTGGGTTTGAAGTGTGAGGGAGTTGGCTAAGGGTCCTGGACATCCTATAACTTATCTGGAGGTCCAGATAAGGGTTGGAACTAGGGTTTTAGGGCTTCCTAGGGTGTTGTGACCTAATCGAAGGGTGGCTAATGCTTGGGGAAGCCTCTAGGCTATCCTAGGGCTAGGATGGACCTAAGCTCTTCACATTTTACTGCTTTATTTCTACTTAATAGAATAGCAAACTTTTAACCCCCTTACATTATTGTTCCTACATCTAAACTAGGCCTTCTGCTCCAGCTCTGCTACAACTCCTGTTATTCCTGATCCAGCTTCAGATCCAACTCCTGATCAGCTTATTGCCTGCAATTGACATAATGCACTTAATAAGCACATTATAACATTATTTCATGCATAGCTAAAGGAAAGCAGTAAAGATGCAGACAATGCATATGTATGCGTGAATAACCCTAGCTTATGCTAAGTCCTAGCTTAATCTAGGCCAATTAAGACCTATGATTGCTGCGCAATCACCTATCTAATGCAATGTCCTCTTGTACTAAAAAGGCATGAAAAAGAGTGGAGTAGAGTAGAAAGCACCTAAATTTCATTATTACTCGGTTGGCTTTGAGATGAAAACAGACTGTATATGTGCTAAATTTAGTGCCTTCAGCTAGGCACACTATACAAATAAAGAAGAAATAAAGAATTCATAGGCGCAGGTTAGAATCAAAAGAAACAGATTCACCTCAGGACCTACTAGCAGGTGTCCACAAATGTGGACCAAATTGTGGTGTAGACCCATGCCCTAAGGTCATGTGTATCTAAGGTTATAGATAAAAATTACCCAGAACAGAAGATCATTATGCAAGTGGGGCCGAGTCTACGATTTGTGAGGATGCAACCCAAGTCCAAAAAGTTGAATAATAGGAAAATTTGTATCAAAAAGATAATCAATGAACTTTTTCTTGGGTTGGACATCCTCAGAGTTGAAAAAGTCATAAGGGTCCTGGTAGAAGGTTGCTGGTTTTAATTAAATAGGAACCCTTAGACTCAGACTTCTACTTACCCTAGAATTGGCTTCCCAAATCTTCATTTCCCAACTCCTATCCTCCATAATCATAATTTTTGGGACCTCACAAATGTCATCATCCCCATATGAAAAATCTAAGTCCAAGATTTGTGGCTGAATCAAAATTGACTTGGGTTTGATAATCTCAAAAACAAAATCATCATTATGCTCAATGGGGTGTAATTGAGGAATGTGGCTATAAATTGAATCATCCATGAAAATAGGATTTGTATCTTCCAAGCTAGCCCCAACATGATCAATTTCCTCATTATAAGGCCATCAAATGGTTCATCAAATTCCTTAAGCCCAATCGTCTTACTGAAATCGTTGCCCTCAAACTCAAGTAAAACTTCACATACTGATTCTTCACCTTCAGAATCAAAGAATTATGGATACGCATTTATGTATGTCTCAAAATTATCTATTATTGCCTAGTCCATGGAGACATTCTTTTCCTTGTACCCTGGCTCAGGGATCTCGGGTGAAGAAATCAATTCATCCTTAATTGATTGCTCTAGAACAACTTGGGAATCCCTAGTTTCGTAAAACATGTCCCCCCTACAAGTACCTGAGCGGATTCTGTCATTGGCTCTTCTGAATGAGGTTCTTCCTGGGAATCATCCCAAGATTGGAGTAGAGAAATCACAAATCTCATCCTCAATTTTGACAACTTCCCAAGTAAAAACTCACCCAAATCCTTATCCATAACATCTTGGAGCCAATCCAACAAATATTTTTTTTTGAAAGGATGAGGAATGCTATCAGGGACGATAGCAGACTAGAAAACTCTTATTTATCACAAAAAGGAGACCATTACAGACACTCATCCCACTCTTTCACATGTACCCAACAATCCCTCACAATAGCTTCCACATTACAAGACCCACCTCTAAAGAGGCACTCATTACGAGTACGCCAGACACACCACATGGCAGCTGCCATCTTCGTCTGTAGACTCCCTGTCAACAACAATTTCCTCCATAGATCGTCCCAAGTAGGTAATGGTTCCCCGCATACCTCCCTCCAAATATGATCTGTCACCAGGCACGAGGTGAAAAGGTGTATCCTGCCGTCAATGTCAAACCCGCAGCAAGGGCAACTTTGTAACGAAGCACCCAGCCTCCTACTTCTTAAGTCTCCGGTTACAAGTCCATCTTGCTTGCACAGCCACAGAAAGATTTTGATCTTGAGCGGAGTCCTCAGCTTCCAAATTCTACTGCAGTCAAAATCTGCAAGTGTGGGATCAGCAGATGTGCTCTCCATCTGCCTCTTATACGCTTTGGCCGATGTGAACTAACTGTGCATCCACCGGTAGCCATCCTCGCCTTCTGTCGACTGGAATGCTGCCAGGTCAGCAAGCAGCCATGCCTGTTCTGTTTGAGTTCTCCCGCCATCTTGCCCAACAGCTGCATTCAGTGTCCATCTGCCAACCACCTCATCCCAACACTCCCTAACAAAGACCCTGTTATCTGTTGCAGCAGCGAAGCTCCTTGGATATTTCTCACTAATCTGTCCCAGATCAGACCAGACATCTTCCCAAAAAGCAATGTTTCTGCCGTCACCGATCGACGACGCAAAATCTGACCAGTGATCATGAACTGCCCTCCTCACTGATTGCCAAAAAGATGATGGTTTGCATGGGGTTTTGCTCCACATCTGCACCTACGTAGGACCGTAGGATTCTTTAATCAGCTGGGACCACAGCTTGCCATCTTCCTCAGATAATTTGATTGCCCACTTGAGAAGCAAAGCATCATTGAATTCTTTCAGCGATCTAATGCCCAATCCTCCCTTTGATCTAGGCCTACAAACTTGCTGCCACCTCACTGGATGCATGAATCTGCCTTCCATCTTCACCCCTTTCTAGAAAAATCATTTTCGCAGCATATCCAACCTCTTCCAAACAGGTTTCGGAGATCTGAAAATTGAGAACAAGAACACTGGAATTGCAGTGATGACAGAGTTTAGCAGAATCAGCCGCCCACCCTTCGATAGGAATCTGCTGCTCCATGACTCCAGTATGGCATTTGCTTTCTCAAAGAGGGATGCCCAGTCGTTCTTCTTCAGCTTCTTGTCAGACAGAGGCAAACCCAAATTCCTCACCAGCAGGGAGGTTAATGGGGTATGCAAGATGACTGGGATCTCATCAGTCTCACCAGCAAACATGCCAACGGAGATCAGAGTAGATTTTGCCCCATTCAATCGCAGAATCGAGATCTCTCCAAAGATATTGATTATGGTAAAAAGAAATTCTGTCTCACAATGCCCACCCTCTACAAAAAACACGATGTCATCCGCGTATTGTAGAATGGGTGCCAAAGCTCGAGAATTCACAAGCGAATAACCCCTGACTGCACCCACATCTGCCAGCCTGAAACTGAATATTGCAATTGTGTCCACTGCCAGATTGAAAATAAGTGGGGCTAATAGGCATCCCTACCGTAGCCCACATTGTGGCTGAATCCAAACTCCACACGGCTTCCCGTTGACTAAAGGAGAGAAAGAAGATGTGACAATGCGCCTCTTCATCCACTGAATCCACAAAGGGGGAAAGCCCCTCCTCTTAAAAATCTCCCACAGATAGTGCCATTCTATTAAGTCGTAGGCTCTACTAAAGTCAACCTTCCACATGAAAGCTCTGGTCTTTCTCCTCTTCCATCCAGAGATCATCTCTTGTGCCACAAAGAAGGATTTTTGTAGGGATCTATTAAGGAGAAAGGCCGCTTGCACTGGACTGATCAGGTCAGACAGCACCCCTCTCAGCTTGTTTGCCAGCACCTTGCTAATAATCAGGTAGATTGAGTTCAATAATGCAATAGGTCGAAACTCGGAGAGTGTTTCTACACCATTGCATTTAGGTTGCAGGAATAGGTAGGATTTGTTGAGCCTCTCCACTTTTAAATTGCCCCTCTGAAAGTCTCCAAAAACCTCCATCACATCCCTTCCTAACACTGGCAAGAATTCCCTGTAAAATAGGACCTAAAATCCGTCAGGCCCGAAGAGCCTTCTGCATTCAGACAATCCAACAAATATTTGTTAAGATCATCAATCATTTCAATCAAAGGCTCCAATTCTTTAGTGCAAGGTGTTGGTTGAGCTTTTAAAGATTGAATGGTATTCCTTAAGTTAGTCAACACCTTATCTTGGACCTGTTCACCTGAACCAATTGGTTTGGTTCAGGGTTGGGTGGGTTTGGGTTCAGTCCAGGGGAGTCAAGAAATTGAGGTTTCTGGTGCCCTCCCAGATAATAGGTTATTTCTGATTGTTCATAAAGGGGTGGTGACCCAAATGTAGTGTAATCTTGGTGAGAGTAAGAGTTGTAATCAGGATATCCTTCTTGATTGTAGATCGGGTTAAATTGATCATCAAAGGGCGGAGATTGACGTGTGGTTGTGCGTGTGTGTTAAGAAGTGTCATTACAGTCGCACTTGCAATGCCAGTTTTAAAGTAAATAAACGGAGGTGAGTCCGAGTGTCGGTCTCAGGGAGGCGTGAAAATCGGATTTCTCTTATCACTTGTTGTCACGGAAAGCGCGGAGTTTTTGCTTGTGGAGGTGCGGTTTGAAAAGTGAGAGAGAGAGAGAGATTAGAGTTAGAGTGTTTCTTGTTTGATCATGCAACTTAAACAGAAATTAAAGTAACAACTGAACAGAAAATAACTTCATTAATCATGCACTTTTAGTTCATAGCTTACAACATTAGATACATGCTTAAGCAAAAGTAATGGAAAGCTTAAAAGAGAGAGAGAGAGGAGGGAGAGTGACGAGGCAGCCACGGCGGTGGAGGAGGCTCCGTCGGCGACTCGTCGTCTCTGGCGATTACAAGAGGGCCTAAAGCTAGCTAAGAGAGGGGTGGAGTAGTTGCAAGGGAAGTGAATGCCTTGAATGAGTTGTTGGAGGGGGTTTAAATAGGGTTAAGGGCTTTCTAAAAGAAGAAGGGGCTTTAGCGATGTCCAGAACGTCGCTAAAACCACTCCAAAAGCATCGGTGAAGCCCTCCAGCCTATCGGTAAACCGCGTGCGGTGTTTCTTCTTCACGCTCAATCCACGGCCGCTGCGCGAGAGTTGTCCGATCGAAGATCGGATGGCTGAGATCTCTCCTCAGCTGCGCTTGGATCGCGCCTCGGGCGCAGGTGTGTGCGGACGTCATCGGCCGACGTGCGCACGCGCATGGGCGCTCGCGAGCTGTGGACGCGCCACGTGGCAAAATCTCGGCCGCCTGCTGCTGATCGGGCGACCCAATTTCGCCACACACAATCTTCGTCTTCGAATTCACGCTCCGCGTGGCTCGAACCTGCGTCGCGTGCATGCGGGCGTGCGCGCTAACCATTGCTCCACACCCGCGCTTTGTCGCGGTGACTACGAGCGGGCGCGTAAGTCTCGATCGTTTGATCAAAGATCAACGGCCAAGATCTAATCTCGGCTGGATGAAGAGGTGGCATGCGGTGGAGCGGGGGTGACGTGATGCAATGAGGGCCGTTGATCTCCAGATCAACGGTCAGAACTTCTTGGGCCCATTGTAGGAGCTCCAGATGTCGAATTTGGTCGATCTTGAGTCCGTTGGACTCCGTTCGTCGTTCTGAATCCATCCGTGCGGTCCGATTGCTCATCTGAGGCCTGCTTGGACAAGTGCTTACACAAATGGCCATTAATACAATTTTATAAGCAATCTTGGTACATGATGCATGCAATGCTCCCATTCTACTTATGTTGTGCCTTTTATTCTTAAAATGGGCCATATTCAACATAATTATCACCCCCTTGTGCAGTGTTATCAGAGATCTATAATCATTATAGCTCAGAGAAGGATAGAAATCATAATCATAATGTCCAGGGTTAGACCCTGAACACGGAGGTCCAGAATTATATCCCCAATCAAGATTATCCCAACTAGTAGATGGGTGAGAATAAGTCTGGTTAGGCTAATAATCATCTTAGGAATAAGTAGTGGTAAGAGGGTAGGAGTGGAAATACGAGTAGGATGTGGCAGGATCCATTGTAAAATGGGAGGAAGAAAGGTGCCCTGTAGTACAAACAATCAAACATATCCTCAAGTGGGATAGCCTAAAGATCTACAGACACCCAGAACCCATCTCGAGATGACAGAAACAATTTGATCTACTTCTTTTCGGTCAATCCAACCAGTTAGAGGGAGGGGTTGGGGAGAAGGTTCTTCCTTTGGCTTTTGCCTCAGGTTCCTTTGATACCCCCAACCGCAATTGTTTGACTCTGGTCCCTTAGCTAGACATCAGATTGAACAGTAGAAGTAGATTAATCAAAAATAATCTCTATCGGGCCACAAAGAGCGAGTCAAATCCATAAGGCCAACGTCTACTCAATTTTAATTAGGCTTAGGCTTGAATGTACTTTGGAATGTGATGGGCCCTTTATCTGGGTAGTGCCCTTAATAATTAATTGAAATGTGTGAGTGAGTGCACAACTAGAGTTTTCAAGCAAGATTATTTGGATGAGTGGATTTTAAAGTTCAAATTTGCTTAAGTAGCTTTTAGGGTTTGAATTAAGGTGAATTCAATCAAGTTCAGGAGGCACACCAGAATTTGCAAACACGGGTGAAGATGTTTTCCTTTAAAATCAAAATAAAGTGGAGTGCCTGTGGTAGCGTTGCTTCTGTCTCTATTTATATTCGTTGTAGTATATGACAGAACAGTTACCAATTTAATACAAGATTTTTTACTCGGAATAACAAGGTTTTCCCGAGGTCGAACTCAGGGAGAAACTATGCTTCTAGAAGTCTAGTTAAGTTCTCTATTATGTTACAAAAGAAGAGAGAGAGAGAGGGAGGGAGCTAGAGTTTCTCTTGGCTTCTTCTTCTTCTCTCCTTTTCTTTCTGTCCTTTTTCTTTCAGCTGATCTTCTTCTCTTCTTTTCCTGCATTGTCTTCCTTTCTTCTTCTTTCTTTTCTTTTCTTCTTCTGCGGCTGTGGTAATCTTCTTCTTCTCTGACTTCTTCTTCTTCTTCAGCCTTCTTCTTCTTTCTGCTTCTTTTCTTCTATTCTTCTCTTTCTTTCTTTCCTTGCTTGCGACTTCAGTCTTCTTTCTTTGTTCTCTTTTCTTCCTTTTCTTCTCTGCTTCCTTCTTTCTCTTTTGGTCGCTACCCTTCCATCATCTGATGTAGTGGTCAGACGACTTAACTGTAGGTTTGCTACAGTGCCTTCATTCTCTTCTTCTTCTGTTTCTCTCCATTTCTTCTTCTTCTTCAGCTGCCCTGAGTGGCTGAGACTTCGGCTGCTCCCCTTCTTCTTTTCCTTCCTTCCTTCTTCTCCTTCTGTTCCTGCATGCTCACACAAGTGTTAGAGCAAAACCTACCCCTACCCTTCCCCGCGTCTCTCTCTTTCTCAAATTTCTCTCTTAGGACCGCTCTCCCAGAGTCGGGTAATTGGGTGCGGGTATCGCGCCTGGGACCAGGCCCACCGGCATGCGGTGATGGGCGAGGAGTGTGCGGTTTGGGTAATCGGATCCTGCCCAGACCCACGTGGCGTGAGCGTGGGCGAGGGCGAGCGAGCATGTGGTGAGCAGCGTGTGTGAGGGACCTGACCCCTGTGTTCGAAGGCGATAAGCCTAATACACGTTTTCCATTTATTCGGCTACGGTGCTTTTAGGACTTCCGAGGTGGGACTAAATGTCCCACCTAAATTTCATGAACGCTCGCAGTAGGAATCCTCGCGATTTCCATGATACGCGAGGTCGCGCCTTCGATTGGGGACCTGGGACCGTGCGTGAGTTCTTTCCACGCGACCTGGGACTCCTACCTAGGGCTGCGAGCAAGCTTGCTCCAAGCTCGGCAGTAATGGCGGAGCTGGCTCGGAACCTGAAAGCACGAAAACTGCCTCACGACTCTGTCAGAACATCAGAAAATCGGCGAAGGTGAGGCGGGGGTTGGCTAGCCACAGGGGCGCGTGTGGAGGTAGCCCTAGGTTGGACTGTGTGCGAGAAGATGGGTTTGTTCGGGGGGTGGTCGGGCGGTGGTTGGCAGTGAATGGGGAGAGGGGTTCGGTTGAGTGGAGTGAGGGGAAGCTTCTGGGGTAGTCGGCGAGGGGTGAGGAGGTCTGTGGAGGTGGAATGGACTCGTCGGAGAAGGTGGTCGGAGACGGAGCAGGTGGAGGTGGAAGTCGCGTGCAGTGGAGTAAAAAGGTAAATTAAGAGAAAGAAAATGTAAGGGAGGGGAAGAGGAAGCTATTTACCTAAGTATTAGATGAATGGGGAGGGCGGAACAGCTAGCTTGTACCTGCTGAAGCTGGAGAAGAAGGAGCCCTAGAGGAGGAGTGCGGCGACGAGGAGGCAGGCGGAGGGCACCGGTGGGTACAGCCCAGCGCAGACGAGGGAGCAAGGCAAACCTTGCTGCAGGTAGGGCAGTAGAGCGATGAGGAGGAAGAGGAGGAAGTCACTGGAAGCTTCGAGCCTTCCGACGGAGGAGGAAGGGATGAAGGGGTGGGGGTTCTCCATCAAAGAAAGCTTGAAGGAGCTGGCAGGGGGTGCCGTTCCTTATAAAGGGGTTGGCGCAGAGGGAGGGGCGGGCTGGCGACGTGCCAGCCTCGCCAGAGTGAGGCCAGAGATGACACCCATACCTTCCACGCGTTCACACGGAAGGTATGGTGGTCGGCAGAGGGCATGGGCGGGTCCCTGCGATAGAGGACGTCGTAGGGAACCCCGCTTCTGCTTTGCAGGGTGGTAACCCTTCTCTGCGCGGCGCCATGCTCCGCGCAAGGTCGTCGGAGCATGGTGCTGCACAGAGTTTGCAAGGAGGACCATTATGCAAAGAACGATGAAAAGTTGGTGGCCAAAATGCAAGGGTTTCAAAAGATAAGGGTCAAGAAATAAATGAAGAGGACCAAATTATAAAGTCTGTCAAGGAGGTCTCTTCTTAGGCTCAAGTTTTTATACAAGACCAATTTGAACCTAAGGATTTTAATGGTGAATTTTAATTCTAGGTTGGACCATGTTTGATCAGCCAATTTGCATAAAAACCCAAATTAAGTTTTTAATTGGGCATGGTTCTCTTTTTAGGTCAAAATAGATTTCTAAGGCCAAATTGAAGGTTCTAAACCCTAGAGAACATTTTTCTATGAATTTTAAAGGGTTTAGTTGATTTTTATCCTACCTCGAACCTCGTGAATTGAAGTGGATTTGTTTTAGGGTTACAGAATGTCATTTAATTCCTGGAAGTTGCAATAACCCTTATTTAGATCAGATCATCCATCTTTCTTTCTTGTTATGCTTGTTTGACCTGTGTTTCGACCCTTAATTACCCTATTTGCAATCTGCATTGGTGAAATTGTAGTTTTACCCCTTATGATTTATTTTATTCTTAAACTCAGAATTCTCTGAGTTAAGCCTTTCTTTGGGTCATGTAGGAGCTTTTTCTCGCATATCTGGGTTAGATTGTGCCAGTTAGGGTTCATGATGAGGTTCTCATCATACCCCCATGCCTACCTTTTGCTAGTCCCTTAGCAAAATATTAAGGTTTCAACCCTTGTTCTAGACCATGAAGTTCTTAATGATTTCAGATAAGTGCTTTTTCTTTTGCAAACTAGATTAGGTCAGAATGCCTACCATAGGCCTAACAGGTACTCTAGTACCAACCAAGATCCAGATCTGTCTAGCCTCAGCCTCAGTCTTTAACAAAGGTTTTTAAGGACTACAAGAACTAACCTAAGGTTTATTGGACTTTGTGGTTAAAGCACTCGTGCTTGAGATAATTTTAGCCCTGGCTCAGTTTGCAATATGTTTTGTAAGAAAGAGAGATAGAAGATTTATCTGTTTGGAGAGTTTTCTCTCACTTTTCTTTTTAATTCTAGCTTAGGATTGGCTTGTCAACACGGTATGTATCAGATTCCTTATCCCCATCATCAATCCTTAAGGGTTCCTGGCAGTCGATGCTTCGAGATAGCACCGCTCATGGTAACCCCCAAAACCCTGGCTATTGAGATTTCGAGATAATCCCATCCATGGTGTTCCGTGGCTGAATTCAGACCCTGGCAATTAACATTTCGTGATAATGCCATCTATGGAATCTGAACCAGCAGAGTGCTTACATGCCCCCGGTAGGATATGTAAATATCCTAAGAGACAAGCACCAAGGAGATGATATTTTGTTATGCATCTTCAAGGGGAATTTCCCACCTCTCTACTTTGGGAACTCGTCCAAATCAACTTGTGTTGATCGGCCGCTCCTACTCTAGGTGTCATTTTCAGAATTTTTGCGACGCTTCTGCGTGATTTTGATTTTTACACTTACTGAACCAGGCTATGTGTGCGGTTAGGGTGCTTAGGTTACTGAGTCCCGTAAACCAAAAGTTAGTTAACGAGGCCAAATACTCCCTAAGTCTTGGACCTAATACTTAAGCTTTTCATTTTCCTCAGCCTCTTGAGGAGTGTCTAGATCTTAATGGTACTAAGAGTCTATCCAAGAATGCCTAAAGTTCGCGTTCTTACTAATCTCACTGTGCACTTTCCATTTCTTTTCCTGAATGAGGTCTAGAACTTAGGTTAATTCCTTAATTTCTTACTAATGACTATTACTTTTTTTTTTTCATTTTGTGCTCCTTCTTTCCATTTTGTTCCTTTCTCCTCCTCCTTTGTAGAGTCCTCAAAATTTTCTTTCCTCCTCTTATTTTATTATTCTTTTGTTTTCAAATTTTTTTTTTTAATTTTTATGGTGTTTTTGGGATATATGAATTTTTTTGTTTAAAACCTTTTCTTACAAGTTTTTGCACTTTCATACCCCCCCATGCCTAAGATTTGCAATGTCCTCATTGTAACTTAGGGGGTTTTTATTCAGTTCATTCCTTAGGACAGATGTTTTGCTGAGTGAATGGGTTAGGGTGATTGTTGCGGACGATTTCTAATCTCAGATGCAAGCACCTGAGGTGGAGTCGGCTGTCCTAAAGGGTGAACCTTAAGTGCACAAAGGTGTTAGAAAGGTTTTTAGGTTTTCAAAGAGAATGACGGGCTGCCTTCCGTTAAGCGCTGAGTTTTACGCCATCGGCTGGGCGCAATAAGCTCAGGGAAAATGGAAGATAAATGATGATTCAGCCAAATCAGTAAAGGTTACATCAATGAACGGTTTGAGTCTCTGACCGTTCACGATGAAAGGTTCGGAATCATGGCTGAGTGGATTGATCTCGATGGCTCCATTTCCAAAAACCTGTCAGACCAAATCTTGATCCCTGGTGTGAACCCAATCTCTCGTGCGAACGCACGAGGGATTTGGGTATCCACCAACTTTCCTTCTCCGGCGAGCCGTCGGAGAGAAAGGCGTGCCCTCCATGCTCTGAAAGCATGGCCCAGTGCCTATAAAAGAACCTCCAAACCTGGTCGCCCAATTTCAGCTTGATTTGGCCGGGCTTCCACCTCCAATTCGTCTCTTCCTTCCCGGCCAAAGTACCCAGCGAGCTCCGGCGAGCCCCCCTCCCCTCCCTCTTCACTCTGCCATAAAACCAGTGGCAGAGTCATCTTCCTGATTCTCCTCCGCGTCGCGCAATACCCGCGCACGCCGCCTCAGCCCTATCGTCGCCGTCGTCCTCCTCCACCGGGCAGCTTCTTCTCCGGCAACAACAGGTACTGTTGTCCGCCTCTCCGTCCCCCTTCGTCCCTGTAAGTATGTTAGAATTGTTCTCCATCTTCCCCTCTCTCTGTTCCCCCTTTTATTTCATTTAATTGCCCCTCGACTATCGCTGACCACCCTCATCTTCCTCGCCTCCGATCGACCTCCGGCGAGCCGCCCCCACCATTCTGCCCCTCCACACAGCTCGCCAACCGTCTAATAAGCTTCGCCCCTCCACTGCCACTCCACACCTCCACAATAGCCCCCCGAACTCACCCATACCTCCGGTCACAGGTCGACCTAGGCACGCACGCCTAGGCCGTCCCATGACCTGCAACACCGTGCACGACCTTCGCCGTGCCACGACGAAGGTCCCCAGCTGGTCTGATTAAGCCGAGAGGCTTGTTCTGTGTTGGACAGTGTTTCAGCTCCTACCACCATTGACGGTTGAAGCAGCTTCGCAGCAGCTCCAGGCGTCAGTAGCTCCAGGCTTCAGGTGCAGCGGACTCGCGCGAGCAGTGTGGAGCCATCTGGTCTAGCAAGTAGCGCTGCGAAGCCCGCAGCCTTGGCAATTGCACGAAGAATCTTCTGCGGGCGCGTGCGAGATTGGGGCAGGCTTGATAGTCCCACATCGGTGAAATGCGAAGTGCAGGTGCGGTATAAGTTGAATTTGTGTTATACTCTCGTTGCCTCCGAATGCACAGGGGTGAGGTCCCTCACCTGACCCACGCTCTCCTTGTCCGCGGTTTCACCTCGCAGATCTGACGGGATCCAACCCGACCCATCCTGAGCACACCTCGCGCATCACCCCACCTGCCGGTGCACCTGGTCCCGGGTGTGAAATCCGACCCGATTACCCATGTGGCTCTAGGAGAGCGTCCTTGAGTGAATTTCTGAGAGAGAGAGAGACGTTCGGGTAGAGGGAAAAGGGTAGGTTTTGCTCTCTGTGTAGGCAAGCTGAACGTTGAGGAAGAAAGACTTAGCCGCGAAAGAGAAGAAGTAGAAGAAGAAGCTGAGCGAAGAAGAGAAGAGAAGGAAGAAAGAGAGACTGTAGAGAGAAAGGACTGCAAGAAAAGGAGCAAAGGCAAGAAGAAGACCTGTAGATCTGAAGGAAGAAGTAGAGACTCCTGAGAAGAAGAAGAGAGAAGAGAAAGAAGCCCTTTTACAGAAAAGAGAAGAGACCAAGGAAGAAGAAGTCTTCGCAGAAGAGAGAGAAGAAGAAAGGAAGAGAGACTGCAGAGAAAGAAGAAGAAAGCAAAAGAAAAAGGGAAAACACTTTTAAGACGTCTGATCACAAGATCAGACGTCCAATTTTACTCTTTTGTCCTAATTACTCTTTAACCGCATACATTCATATTTGGATTAAAGTTTTGAGTAAATTAAAGTGTTCAATTACATTTGAGATTAGTAGTAAATTCCAATTGCTCCCTGTGTTCGACCTCGGATACTCTACTTTTTTGAGTAATAAAATTCTCTATTTGTTTGAACGCTTTGTCGGCTATACTACAACGTGACATTCTTTAAACCCGATCACAAAAGCGCGAAAAAAAACTGATCTCGACGGCTCCATTTCCAAAAACCTGTTGGACCAAGTATGGTCCGACCCACTTGGATCGCAGCTTCTCAGGGAAAAGTTTGAGTCGGGCATCAAAGAGTAGAACCTTCTGACCAGGATGAAAGATCTTTCTAGAGATGTGCTTGTCATGGAAGGCTTTAACCTGCTCCTTGTAGATTCGCAAGTTCTCATATGCATCAAGACGTAGTTCATAGATCTCGCTGATTTGAAGCTTTCTGTGGGTTCCAGCCTTAGAAAGATCTAGATTACAATTCCGTATTGCCCAATAGGCTTTGTGCTCCAGTTCGACGGGAAGGTGACAAACCTTCCCGTACACCAGTCTAAAGGGAGACATGCCTAATTGGGTTTTGTGGGCGGTCCTATAGGCCCACAAGGCTTCCGGAAGTTGGGACGACAAGTCTTTCCTGTCAGGCCGAATAGTGACCTACAGGATTTTCTTGATCTCCTGATTTCATAACTCAGCTAGACCATTAGTCTGGGGGTGATAAGGAGTAGAGATTCGGTGAGACACCCCGTATTTGGTCATCAGTGACCTGAACTGAGTATTCGTGAAATGGGTCCCCCCATCTGAGATGATAGCACGAGGAATCCCGAACCGTGAGAAGATATTATGATGAATGAATTTGAGAATGATTTTGTGATCACAGGTTCGGGTCGGATGGCTTCAATCCATTTGGGCATGCAGTCCACAGCCAGCAGAATGTATTCGAAACCATCCAAAACAGGAAAGGGGCCCATAAAATCAATCCCCTAAACATCAAAGATTTCTCATACGAGAATCGGCTGCAAAGGCATCATGTCGCGATGGCTCATGTTGCCCAAAGTTTGGCAACGACTGCATGCCTTGCAGTGATTGTATGCATCCTTGAACAGAGTGGGCCAATAAAAGCCACACTAGAGGATTTTTGATGCGATTTTGTGCCTAGAGAAATGGCCACCGCATGCCTGGTCATGGCAGAAGGAAAGAATATCATTGACTTCACCTTTCGGGACACATCTCCGAATGATTTGGTCAGCACCCATGCAGAAGAGGTACGGATCTTCCCAAATGTAATACTTTGCATCAGAGAGCAATTTTTCTTTCTTGGCCTTCAGCCAATCAGACGGGATCTGATGAGATGCCAAGTAGTTTACTATATCAGCAAACCAAGGAAGTCTAGTACCAATAGTCAACAAGTGCTCATCAGGGAAATGCTCCGTGATGGGTCCGGAAGGGTTGATAATCTCAGAAGGAAGGCGGGACAAATGGTCAGCTACCACATTTTGTCTCCCTGCCTTGTCACGAATCTCGAGATCAAATTCTTGCAACAGTAAGATCCATCGGATTAGTCGGGGCTTCGCATCCTTCTTGAGAAGGAGATGCCTCACAGTTGTGTGATCCGAGTAGATGATGACGTGGGAACCCAGGAGATAAGATCAAAATTTTTCAAGGGCAAATACTACAGCTAGCAACGCTTTCTCCGTAACTGTATAGTTATGCTGAGCCTCGTCAAGTGTCTTGCTAGCATAGTAGATGACCACGGGTTTCCTGTCAACTTTCTGCCCCAGAACCGCTCCAACAGCGAAATCAGACATGTCACACATAATCTCAAAGGGTTGAGACCAATCAGGGGATTATAGGATCGAGGCCTGGGTGACTCGGTCACGGAGGTTCTCAAAGGCTTGAGTGCATTCCTTGGAGATTTCGAAGGGTACATCCTTAGAGGGAAGAGTCGTCAGGGGGCGTGCAATTTTTGAGAAATCAGCAATGAAACAACAGAAAAAATCGACGTGCCCCAGAAAAGAACGGATATCCCTGATCGAGCTAGGCATAGGAAGGCGAGAGATTAGATCAACCTTGGCTCGATCCACTTAGATGCCCTTCTCAGAAATCAGATGTCCTAGGACGATCCCCTCAGGTACCATAAAATGGCTCTTTTCCCAGGAAAGAACCAAATTAATGTCAATGCAGCGCCTGAGTATATGAACCAAGTGCTGGAGGCAATCATCAAATGATGCCTCGAAAACTGAAAAGTCATTCATGAAGACTTCCAGATAATCACCTGCCATATCAGAGAATATGGCAAGCATGCACCGCTGAAAAGTTGCGGGTGCATTGCAGAGATCGAACGGCATCCTTCGGAATGCATATGTTCCGAAGGGGCTGGTGAACGTGGTCTTCTCTTAGTCCTCAGGATGAATAGCTACCTGGTTATAACTGGAGTACCCGTCAAGGAAGCAGAAGAATCGATTTCCCACTAATTTCTCGAGAATCTAATCAATGAAAGGTAGTGGGAAATGATCCTTCTTCGTGGAGGAATTAAGTCGTCGGTAATCTATGCAGACTCTCCACGAGTTGGCTAATCGGGTAGGTATGACTTCTCCAGTTTCAGTCGTAATGGTGGTGAGCCCTGCCTTTTTAGGCACAACCTGAATGGGGCTCACCCAACGACTGTTGGAGATCGGGTAGATGATTCCTGCATCTAACCACTTGATGATCTCCTTTTTCACGACCTCCTGCATATTGGGGTTTAAACATCTCTGCATTTCACGGGAAGGTCGTGCGCCCTCTTTTGAATAAATATGATGTGTGCAATAAGAGGGACTTATTCCAGTCAAATCATCGAGAGTCCATCCAATGGCTCTACAATGTTGCTGGAGAACAACAATCAAATGGGATTCTTGTTCGGGAGTAAGCTTGGAATTTATAATCACAGGAAGGGCCTGATTAGAACCCAAAAAGATGTATTTCAAATGATCGGGAAGGGGTTTCAGTTCAAGGACGGGGTTATCAGCAGCAGCGAGTGGTTCAAGGTAGATGTGAGGTTCAAGGGTAGGAGTTATGGGTCTGTCTAAATCTGGATTTGTCTCCTCTAATTGCGGTTCAAGATCTTTCTGTGGTTGATGAGGTATAATCAGGTCATTCTCAAAATGCATTTCATCAACCAAAGCCCTGATATCACAAATCTGTTTGATGACACCGCAATTGATTCCTTGTTGGGCCTTAAATATATCAATTTTTAGGGTTTGATTTTCAAATTTGAGCTCTATTTGGCCCTCCTCACAGCTGATGTTGGCTCTAGCAGTAGCCAAGAAAGGTCTCCCTAGAATGATCGGTGTATCCCTAAGGTTTTCAGGGGCGTCCATGTCCAAGACTATAAAGTCTACTGGGAAATAGAAATCCCGCACCCTTACGATAACATCCTCGAGAATCCCTTTAGGTGACTTTATAGATCGACCTGCTAATTGTAATGTCACCTCAGTCGGTTTTAGCTCAGATTCTTCTAGGTGGTTAAGTAAGGATGTGGGTATCAGATTTATGGAAGCACCCAACTCTAGCAATGCTCTGTCGAATTGGGTATCACCTATTTTGCAGGAAATCAGGGGAGTACCAGGATCTTTAGCCTTAGGTGGGAGTCTGCTTAGGATTACAGAGCTGGCTTGCTCTGACAGTACAATTGGACTCCCACTCTTGGTTCGCGACTTACGCTGAGGTGTACACACATTCTTCAAGAATCGTGCGTAAGCCGATATGTGGCGAATTGCATCCATCAAGGGGATGTTTATTTGGACCTGCTCAAAGAGCTTGACCAGGTCCTCCTCAGGTGCCACGGGCTTGGTTGTCTTCTTTCCCTTGGTCAAGGCCTCGGGAAATGGAACCTTGGTTGGTTCTTCTAGGATAGGTCCAGGTCTTTGATTTGGGACAGCTGGATTACTGTCCTAGGGTTGGGATCACTACCAGGCTTGGAGTGGTTTCGATAGGGTGGATATTGGGTTTCCTTACCACTACTGGTCGTTACAGAATTTAGTCCTACCTGGTTTTGGTTAGGGTTGGATAATATGGGTTGCTGCTGATAGCCTGCATAGGAAGTGGAAGCCTCCATCCCGTCAGGTGAAGGAACAGAGGGGGCCTGATAAATCATGTGTGCTTGGCCTGGGTTTGGGTTCATAACGCACCGCTGGGTCGGCACGTTATTGGGGTTAGGAAGAGGTTGGGAAGGAAGTTTTCCTGGTTGGCGTGAATTTGCCAACTGGGCCAGTTGATTTCAAACCTCTGTAAGTTCGTCCTTGTGTTGTTTCTGAATAGCCACATTTGTTCTTTGAATGTCAGCCAGAGTCTAAAGGATGAGGGACATTTGGTCCTGGTTTGGCCCTGATGGATAAGGAGGGTTGGGCCGAGGCTGAGGCGGCTGGTAAGGACGAGATGGTTGTGGACGGGGCTGAAAGGGTGGTCTCTGAGTTTAGGAGTTTCCCACCCACTGAAAGTTGGGATGGTTGCGCCATCCAGGGTTGTAGGTGTTGGAGAATGGATCATTTTGGATGGCGTTGAGGTCCTCGCAGGTCTGAGGAACCTCCAAAGAATCAGAGAATGGGGGAATGGAATTCCCCTGGCTGGTATAGAAAGGATCGGATGACCCTCCAATCCGAGAATCAGATGGGGGTGGATATGGATCCATCCCAGGAGAAGGTCGGTGGAGAATGTTTTGCATAGTCTCCCGTGTGGAAGGAGGCTGTGCAAAGGAGCTATGTGCAGAGGTGGCTCGCTGCAAGTGCTGAGTCAGCTCGTCCACCTTCTTCTCAATGATGGAGACCTTGTCCAATCGATTGGCCATTAATTCCAGGTCGACTGATGCGGACAGGCCTTGCGTCTCGTGTGCTCCCCTAAGGTTCGTCGATGCGTGGGTATTCGTCCTGTCGAATAATCCCATGGAGTCATTATTGATGGAGTTCTCACACATGTTTTCAAGAATCTCCCACACGGTGTCCTCATGTTGACCCATGATATTCCCTCCGCAAGTTGCATTGACGAAAAGCCTGATATCCTCACGGAGTCCCTGGTAAAAAGACTGGACGTGTTCCCATTTAGGAACTCCGTGATGGGGGCACTTTCTCATGAGATCCTGAAAGCGATCCCATGCCTTATGGAGAGGTTCTCCTATTTACTGAGTGAAGTGGGTAATCTGATGGCGCAAGGCATTGGTCTGACCAACAGGAAAGAACTTCTTCAAAAATTCAGACTGGAGTTCTTCCCAATTGTTGATCGGCCGGGTCTATGTTTGATACTAATGAGCGGCCTTGTCCATAAGGGAGAAGGAGAACATCTTCATGAGGAGAATGTCCCGATTTTGTGTATCTGACCCAAAAGTCTGGGCCAGATGCTTTAGTTGTTTGATGTGCTGGAAGGGGTCTTCAGAATTAAGCCCATGGAATTTGGGTATGGCATAAATCATATTGGGCTTTAACTTAGAATCAGGTCCTCCAGTCGGGATTCTGACTCAAGGCTCAATAGCCACCACAGCAGGATTATAATGGTCTTGCATCATAGGATGTTGCGGTGGGTGCACAAAGTTCTGGAAGAGGTCATTGAGTCGCTGGAGCTGGTGCTCCAGATTGTTCTCTTCCTCAACTGGCTAAGCCATTGTGGAAGAAGAAGGTGAGTTGGGTTCGGAGTCGGAGGAGAGGTCGATGTGAGGTGTTGTTTTCTCAGACAGGGGCACTGAGCCTCGGCCTCGAGGAGAGTGAAGTTCTAAGGGAGGTTTCAAGGACCTCCTACCAAACATACACTGTTGGAAGAGATGAGTTTAGCAGGTGCTGGACCCAATTGAGACACCCAAGATGTTGGATGACTATAGAGGTGCGGGGTAGATGGACCCCTTGATCAAAAGATCGACCACCTAAGAATTACCTAGGCAGCCAGAGAGGGTGAGTCCCGCGAAGACCCCTACACGGTAGAGCGTCCCCACGGGTTACAGGGTTTCCCCCACCTGACCTCTCTTGTCACTGAGATTCCAGGAGACCAGAATGGGGATCTTGACCTCTTAAGTCTACCAATTTTAGTTTAAGATCAGGGTGCTAAAGTTTTCACTTGAACTTTTAGTTTTTTGAGTGCAAAGAGTGACCTAAGTTGAAGGTTGGTTGACCCAAGGGGTCAACTTCACCTATTGATTCCTTTGAGAACTTATTGGGTCTTGTCTTTTAGGGTTCAAGTGTTTTTAGAGAGCCAATTGCTTAGGGTTTTTCTGAATAGGTATTTTCAATCAATGGCTTAGGCACACTTCTTTTGGGATTTCTCAATTCTTGATTAAGGAGTGTGTCTCTAAAACCCTAGTGTTAATTCCTATGTTGGCTCTACTTGGTCCAGTTAACTCCTTGTTGGGTAATTAGGGCTCAAGTAAGAAGGTGTTAGCCCTTGAATACCCTTAATAGTGTGTGCAAGAATAGTGGTTTGAAAATATGCAGCTGTTACTAGGTATGAAAGACAGGTTATACCTATATTGTTTATTCTTTTCTTTCTTTTTCTTTAGAATTTAGGGGTTAATAGTGAGAGGATAATCGTTACCTGTACTTGGAGTGGTTGTTGTGCTGCTGCTTCTTGATTTTCCTGTGCCTACACACAAAAGAGAGAAGAGATTATTAGAAACTCATAAATAGAGATTTTATAGCTTCTAGACTAGCCGTTGCTTCCCGGCAACGGCGCCAACAAATGGTAGCATGGCTTCTGTCTCTATTTATATTCGTTGTAGTATATGATAGAACAGTTACCAGTTTAATACAAGATTTTTTACTCGGAATAACAAGGTTTTCCCGAGGTCGAACTCAGGAAGCAACTATGCTTCTAGAAGTCTAATTAAGTTCTCTATTATGTTACAAAATAAGAGAGAGAGAGAGAGAGGGAGGGAGCTAGAGTTTCTCTTGGCTTCTTCTTCTTCTCTCCCTCTTTTCTTTCTGTCCTTTTTCTTTCAGCTGATCTTCTTCTCTTCTTTTTCCTGCAGAGTCTTTCTTTCTTCTTCTTTCTTTTCTTTTCTTCTTCTACGACTGTGGTAATCTTCTTCTTCTTCTCTGACTTCTTCTTCTTCAGCCTTCTTCTTTCTGCTTCTTTTCTTCTGTTCTTCTCTTTCTTTCTTTCCTTGCTTGCGGCTTCAGTCTTCTTTCTTCTTTCTCTTTTCTTCTTCCTTTTCTTCTCTGCTTCCTTCTTTTCTGGCCGCTGCCCTTCTGTTGTCTGATGCAGTGGTCAGACGACTTAACTGTAGGTTTTCTACAGTGCCTTCCTTCTCTTCTTCTGTTTCTCTCCTTCGTTTCTTCTTCTTCTTCAGCTGCCCTAAGCGGCTGAGGCTTCGGCTGCTCCCCTTCTTCTTTTTCTTCCTTCTCCTTCTGTTCCTGCACGCTCACACAAGTGTTAGAGAAAAACCTACCCCTACCCTTCCCCGCGTCTCTCTCTTTCTCAGATTTCTCTCTTAGGACCGCTCTCCCAGAGTCGGGTAATTGGGTGCGGGTATCACGCCCGAGACCAGGCCCACCGGCATGCGGTGGTGGGCGAGGAGTGCGTGGTTTGGGTAATCGGATCCTGCCCAGACCCGTGTGGCGTGAGCGCGGGTGACAGCGAGTGAGCGCGTGGCGCGCAGCGTGCGTGAGGGACCTGACCCCTGTGTTCGAAGGCGATAAGCCTAATAACTTTTTCCATTTATTCGGCTATGATGCTTTTAGGACGTCCGAGGTGGGACTAAATGTCCCACCTAAATTTCATGAACGCTCGCAGTAGGAATCCTCGCGATTGCCATGATACGCGAGGTCACGCCTTCGATTGGGGACCTGGGACCATGCGCGAGTTCTTTCCACGTGACCTGGGACTCCTACCTGGGGCTGCGAGCAAGCTTGCTCCAAGCTCGGTAGTAATGGCGGAGCTGGCTCTGAACCTGAAAGCACGAAAACTGCCTCACGACTCTGTCAGAACATCAGAAGGGGGTTGGCTAGCCGCTGGGGCGCGTGTGGAGGTAGCCCTAGGTCAGACTGTGTGCGAGAAGATGGGTTTGTTCGGGGGGTGGTCGGGCGGTGGTTGGTAATGAATGGGGAGAGGGGTTCGGTTGAGTGGAGTGAGGGGAAGCTTCTGGGGTAGTCGGCGAGGGGTGAGGAGGTCTGTGGAGGTGGAATGGACAAGCCGAAGAAGGTGGTCGGAGACGGAGCAGGTGGAGGTGGAAGTCGCGTGCAGTGGAGTAAAAAGGTAAATTAAGAGAAAGAAAATGTAAGGAGGGGGAGAGGAAGCTATTTACCTAAGTATTAGATGAAGGGGGAGGGTGGAGCAGCCAGCTCGTACCTACCGAAGCTAGAGAAGAAGGAGCCCTGGAGGAGGAGTGCAGCGACGAGGAGGCAGGCGGAGGGCACCGGTGGGTACAGCCCGGCGCGAACGAGGGAGCAAGGCAAACCCTACTGTAGGTATGGCAGCAGAGCGACGAGGAGGAAGAGGAGGAAGTCACCGAAAGCTTCGGGCCTTCTGACGGAGGAGGAAGGGATGAAGGGGTAGGGGTTCTCCATCAAAGAAAGCTTGAAGGAGCCGGCAGGGGGTGCCAGTCCTTATAAAGGGGTTGACGCAGAGGGAGGGGTGGGCTGGCGACGTGTCAGCCTCGCCGGAGTGAGGTCGGAGATGACACCCATACCTTCCGCGCGTTCGCACGGAGGGTATGGTGGCCGGCAGAGGGCATGGCGGGTCCCTGCGACAGAGGACGTCGCAGGGAACCCCGCTTCTGCTTTGCAGGGTAGTAACCCTTCTCTGCGCGGCGCCATGCTCCGCGTAAAGTCGTCGAAGCATGGTGCTGCGCAGAGTTTGCAGGGAGGACCATTTTGCAAAGAACGATGAAAAGTTTCGGGCCTAAATGCAAGGGTTTCAAAAGATAAGGGTCAAGAAGTAAATGAAGAGGACCAAATTGTAAAGTCGATCAATGAGGTCTCTTCTTAGGCTCAAGTTTTTATACAAGACCAATTTGAACCTAAGGATTTTAATGGTAAATTTTAATTCTAGGTTGGACCATTTTTGGCTGGCCAATTTGCGCAAAAACCCAAATTATTTATTAATTGGGCATGGTTCTCTTTTTAGGTCAAAATAGGTTTCTAAGGCCAAATTGATGGTTCTAAATCCTAAAGAACATTTTTATATGAATTTTAAAGATTTTAGTTGATTTTTATCCTACCTCGAACCTCGTGAATTGAATTGGATTTGTTTTAGGGTTACAGAATGTCATTTAATTCCTGGAAGTTGCAATAACCCTTATTTAGATCAGATCATCCCACTTTCTTTCTTGTTATGCTTGTTTGACCTGTATTTGGACCCCTAATTACCCTGTTTGCAAACTATGTTGGTGAAATTGCAGTTTTACCCCTTATGATTTATTTTATTCTTAAACTCAGAATTCTCTGAGTTAAGCCTTTCTTTGGGTCTTGTAGGAGCTTTTTCTCACATATCTGGGTTAGATTGTGCTAGTTAGGGTTCATGATGAGGTTCTCATCAGCCTGGTACTGACCTTAAATGTTAACCCTAATGAGTAAGCTACTCGATGAGTTGTTTTTAGTTGAAGTTGTGCAACCCAAACAACTCAAACAATTGGCCTGATGCATCACTGAATTAGGCACTCAAGTGGTTACCTAATCTGATTTCTACTTGATTATGTGTTGATGAGTGTACTAGTTCCAAAGATCGGGTTATCGATTGAGTATGAAGAATCAGAAGACATTGTGTACCTCTGTGGGATTTTTTTAGATTTTTTTTATAAGTGGAGGGTGAGGCAGGTGAACGTGACAACCAAACAACCAAACTAAGCTGAGAGTTTATGAGAGTTCATAGGTTAATTACGGTTTGTGTTATTAGGTGGTGGAATGAAAACTACTGGTGGGAGGTGGGGATATACTTATAGAACCTTCATCCGCACTTTTTTCCAATCTAACTGTTCGAGCGAAGTCATCTTTATTTAAGGAATGCATCATAGTATAGGAAAAAATTGCTCAAAACATTTAAATTTATAAACTCAGATTCAGAAAGTGGAGTCCAAGATCATTCGCAAGGAGTAAAAATGCAATTTCAATCCACTGATCACAATATAAGAAATGATATGCAATTGAAAGTAATAATACTCTAAATGATATTTCAATAAAATTAGAAGAATAGTGCAAAAAGATTGAGTTAAAATGGTGATTTAAATCACCAAATTAGTTTAAGCTCACAACCACTTAAATGTTTCAACAATAAACCACAATCAATATCAGGCACTTTAAATATCTCAATAGTAACCAGCAGACATCGATCAAAGGCTTTAGATACCTTATCAGAAGGGGCTCAAGGGCCTCTTCAAGAGAAGCACAAGGCTCCTCTTTCCTTCAAGAGCCTCAAGAACACAGCTCAACAGCAACAGAGGCTCAAAGGCCTCACAGAAATCTCGCTAACTCTAGAGAGAGGAGAGGGCTCAAATCTCGAGGTAGCAAAACCCACCCCCTCTCTCTCAGATTCTCTTTCTTCCCTTTCCAAGCTCATAATCGAACTAGACCCAGATATCAGGTAATCGGATCCACCACCCAGACCTGCGAGGCATGAGCGCAGGTGAGGGAGTGGACGAGTGTGTGACGCACAGAGTGTGCATGGGTGTGAGGTAGGGACCTGACCCCAGTGACTCGAAGGCGATAAGGCCACGTCACTTTTTTATTTTATGCGCCTTTAAGTCTTCATTCCTTCACGATGTGGGACTATCCCACCATGCTCTCTTCGCACAACAGCTGAGGAGGTGAAGGTGTCAATTGGAGTAGCAACTGCAATCGAAGGCTTCGATTGAGGACCTTGGCAACTGTAAATGAAGTCTCCATGTCAATTGCGACCTACAATTGGATGAGTTGGGGGTTGGAGATGACGAATAGGACCATAGAAGATGAGGGCAGCAACGGAGCTCCTACGGACCTGAAAAACACGAATACAGGCTTATAGCCCTAATCAAACAAGTTCAGAAGGATCGTTGGAGCTTAATGAATGTGCTAGTGGTGGTTTCATGGAGTGACGGTGTATGTAGTGTGCTGGCGAGGTCGAGGAGGTGGTGCGGTGAGGGTGGTGTTCAGTGGAGGCATTGAGTGGCCAATCCCCTCAATTTCTTGAGGGGTTTTTGTGGGCAAGGGACAACGGAGCTTTTGGGAGAGTTGCGAGAGTGTTTTGGTGTGGTGTGGCATTGGGGCAACCTTGTTGGAGCTCAACCGGAGTGGAAGAAGACGAAGTTGGTGCAGGCAGAACGGCAGTCGAAAGTGTAGTTTAAGTGGGTAAAAATGAAGTAGAGGAGTAGGGGAGGAGTTCAAAGAACTTAGGGAGAGGGAGAACAGTCGAGGGCATCTGGTTTCGATGGGCTAGAGTCGGAGAAGGTGAAGGCAATGGTGACATGGCGGCGAGGAAGGAGAGGGAGATGACGGTCGTGCTTTAGCCGGTGACGATCGTGAGGATGAGGGGAAGATGTGGAGCCAGTCAATTTGACTGTTGGTCGGCTCGACGAAGAGGATGGAGAGGCTCACCAGAGACGAAGGTGCAGACGGCTGGAGTTGAGGAAGAGAGGGTTTTTCCAGCTTAAAACTTCGCTAAGGAGCTTGGCATTGAGTTCTGGAGCTTTATATAGACCTTGTGAGCAAGCTCTAGACAAGGAAAGGACTTATACAAGGCTTTCAATGGAAGGAAAATTTACCCAAAAATCTCGTGTGTCCGCACAAGGTTTTCCTTGTGATATGGAAGCCATGATCAGTCCCAATCAATTCCCTAGAGTGTGAACATCAATCCCACCAAATTTGGTGGGATTTGATGATGATTTGAGTAGGTTTAGGTGTGGTCAAAGGTTTCTTGGAGGTTGGTTGACCTATAATGGCAGCAAGGACTTTCTTGCAAAGAAGATAACAAAGTTGGGGGCTAAATGCAAGAAATTCAAAAGCTAAGGGCTCGATTGAGAGAAATAGAGTTTAAATGGACTAAGATGCAAACTAGGTCAAGATGGACTCTGATTAGGCCCAAATTTTGGTACAAACCTAATTTGTACCAAAGAAATCTGATGGTGAAGTTAGATTTCATTTTTGACTATGTTTGATTGGGTAATTTGCGTAGAAATCTAAATTAGGGCAGAACTTTGTCTGTAACACTATTTAAGGTCAAAATGCATTCCAAAGGTCAAATCAAGGATGCCAAACCTCAAGGAATATTTTTATATAAATTTTAGGAGATTTAGATGAATTTTATCCTGACCATAACCTTTTCAATTTAAGTAGGTCTGAAATAAGGTTTTGGGTGGTGTATTGGTTCACGGAATGCGTGAAACCCTATTCCTATCTGCATGGACCCACTTATTAGTCTTTAATGCTCAATTGACCTTTAATTAACCCATAACAAACCCCATGATTATTTTGTGTTCATAATATGCTGTTAAAATTATAGAATTAACCCTACTTTCTTGTTCTCTTCTCAAAACAGAATAATGTGTGTAACCCTCATGTAGGAGCATTTACTTTTCAACCCTGACTAAAAGTGGCTAGTTAGGGCCTATGATGGTGTTCCCATCATACCCCCATGCCTAGATTTTGCTAGTCCCTTAGCAAAAATCCTATGGATCAAACTAGGTCTCTAGGTCGAATGTAACCATCAGGATGGCTTACTAAGCTGCAACTCTAGAAATCATATCAGAATACCAACAATAGGCTTAAAGGTAGTCAAGTACTAGCCAAGATCCAGACTTGACCAGCTTCAGCCTGAGTCTACCACGAAGGTTTCTAAGGGCTGCAAAAACAGCCTAGAGGTTCATTGACCCCAACGGTTAAAGCACCCACGCGTAGAATGTAGCATGTCCAGGTTCAGTTTGCCAGTGCATTTTTATAAGAGAGAGATAGAGGGATTTTTCATTTGGAGAGTTTTCTTTTTTCTTTTTTCTTTTTATTTTTTCCTAAATCCAACCTCGAATTGGCCCTAAATACTGTCTGTATCAGATTCCTTGTCCCCACCATCAATCCTCGAAGGGTTCCTAGCTTTCGATGCTTCAGGATAGCACCGCCCATCACAACCCCCAGAACCCTCTCTTTCGACACTTCGGGATAATGTCGCCTATGGCGGCAAAGAAGAGTCCGAGGTCTAACACAGGGAGAAATAATGGAATTCACAACATTAATGTCATTCAGAATCAATGAGCACAATCAATTGATCACAAAATAGATATGCAATGAATGAAACTGATCAAAATAAATATTCAAATATAAATCAATGTATCTCAAGGTTGCATGGAATCAAAAAGAAAAGAGAATCAAAACAATGGTGATTTGAATCACCACTTATTCTCTTAATTAAGCATGCATTTAATTACTTTAATCTTAACTTAGGTTCTTAAATTATTCAAAAATACTCAGAACCAACTCAATTAGACATCTTAACAGAACACAAGGCTCTTCAGAGAGCCTTCTCCTTCTTTCTTCTTCTTCAGCTTTCTTCCTTCTTCTTCACAAGCCTTCTCTTCTTCTTCAGAACCTTCCCATTCAATGCCTTCCTCAAGCATAGAGGCACAACCTCTCCTTCACAAGCACAAGAGAGCCAACTTCTCAGTGGCTAAGTGTCACACAAGGGCATACCTACAGAGAGCAAAACCATCCCCTGCTCTCTCACAAATGCCTCCTCCTCCTCTCACAAGACCCAATTTATAGTCGGATCCAAGTACGGGTAATCGATTCTAGAATAGTGTCCAAGCTTGTGGGTGTGGTCCCAAGCGAGGGGTGCTCATAGGTCAGGTAAGCGGGTGTGCATGGGGGTGATGAGGGACCCGACCCCTCGGTGTCTTGGGCAGTAAGTGCTGATCACGAATTCAATTTATGGGTATGCACACGCCCCTCATCCACCAATGTGGACTATAGTGACCCAGCTTCTTTGAGCAAAGCCCGCAGAAAGAAATGCCTAATTGGAATGCTTACAGAGGCTTACTATCGCAATTGAGGATCTGGGCAAGGTCATGGACCTAAGTCGCATCGCTTGGGTGTGGTATTAAGTCTTGAGCTCTTCGGAGCACTTCGAACGTGGTCGGGTGAGACGGCGGCGATGGTAGAGAACGACGATGACTTCAAATGCAAAATAAGGCCTCACAGCCACATTAGAACAACTCAGGAAAATCGCCAAGTGATGGCGAAGGTGGTGGTCATGTTTGCATGGTGTGTTAGGGTGTGTGGTTGTTGGATGGAGGTGAGAAGGTGGTGCGGAGGTGGTCGTGCCTATTGGGGCATCTGAGAGGTTAATCCCCTCAATTACTTGAGGGGTTTTGGTCATTGGAGCACGGCGATGTTTATGGGAGTCATGGTGAGGCAAGCGATGCAGTGTAGCATCAGGGAGGCGTCACCAAAGCTTCATCAGAGCGGAGGAACAAGGTGACATTGAGGGTGTATCGGCAGTCGAAAGAGGGAAAGAAACGGCTAGGGAGATTAAGGAGGATAAGAGGAAGGAAGTGACCTAACTATAGGATGAAGAGAAAGTAGATTCCCACGCCAGTGTGATGGCCAGACATGGGGAAGATGAAACCTCTGTTAAGGGAGATGGCAGTGAGGAAAGGGGAAGGATGCTCTCACTATGGTTGGCGAGATGCAGACGAGCGTAAGGAAGAAGAGGGATGAGCCAATTTGACCGTTGGTCGTCCATCGGACGATGGGGAGGGAGGCCATTAGAGCTTAGGTCGGAGGAGGCCAGAGATAGTGAAATAAGAGGGATTTGAGGCCAAACCTAGCTAGTTTTGAGCAGTTGTGCACGAGGAGGTTTTATAAAGCTCCAGGGTGAGCTTTATAACAAGAAACAAGCTTCATTAGGTTGCTTAGGATTCAAGAAAACACCTGCTGATTTAGTATGATCACACATCCAATTAGATGTGATTTGGGATCGAAGGATGGTCCCAAACGACTATCCATGGTGTGAACATCAATCCCACCAATTTTGGTGGGATTTGATGAAGATTTGAATAGGATTTGGCTTGGTCAAAGGTCACCTGGTGATCGGTTGACATCCAATGGCTACAGGGACCTATGTGTGAAGAAGATAACAATGTTAGGGGGCTCTTTGCAAGGATTTTGAAAGCTAAGGGGCTATCTGAGGGAAAAAGAGTCAAACTAGACTAAAATGCAAACTAGGTCAAGATGTTCTCTAATTGGGCCCAAATTTTGGTACAAACCTAATTTGGACCCAAGGAATCTGATGGTGAAGTTAGATTACAATTTTGACCAAGTTTGATTGGGCAATGTGCGTAGAAACCCAAATTGGGGTAACTTTCTGTCTGAGACTCTGTTTAAGGTCAAAATAGGTTCAAATGGTCAAATCAAGGACATTAAACCTTATGGAATATTTTTCAATGATTTTTGGAAGGTTTAGATGAATTTAATCCTGACCAAAACCTCAGTTATTTAAGTGGGTCTGAAATTAGGATTTTAGGTTATGATCAGTTCTCAAAGTACGTGAAACCCTATTTCTGTTAGCATGTACCCTCTTATTAGCCATTAATGAACATTTGACCTTAGATTAACCCATGAGAAATCCTGTGATTATTCTGCATTCATAATATGCTATTAGAATTGTAGAATTAACCCTGTTTTAATGTATTCCTCTTAGAAAGGATATTCAATGAATTACGACTCTCCGGTGATTATGTAGTTGCATTTGTCAATTAATCCTAGCTAATTAAAGTTAGTTATGGCTCATGATGATGTTATCATCAGGTGTTGCAGGTGCCAGCGATGTGGCGCGAAAGCAGGGGTAGGGCGACGTGGCACACTACAACAAAATATATAAAAGGTGATGAATAAATAATGACGATTAGTAGCATTCATTGTTATGTTTAAATATAATAACGATTTTAGTTATTCATTACAATTTCTTTTAAAAATAACCACAATTTTAATTATTCGTTGCGATTTCTTTTAAAATTAACAACGATTCTTTTAATTTGTCATCATATATTTGTTAATGATGACAAAAATCGTCGCCATTCTATTTCAATATAAATAGATAATAAAACATATTTTTCTATTTTTTCTAAACCCTACTAACAAACTCCCCAAACACTCCTCCCCTACCCCTGCAACTTCGATTCTTCCCGCCACCTCCCTTGACTCCTCCCCTCACTCATAGATCGACGATCCCTTGACCTCCATGACCTCCCCCGACTCCATGACCTTCCCTCGCCGATCCCTTGATCACCATCACTGGTCGCCTCAACCGCTCTCCCATTGCTAGTTGCCTTGACCATCCTTGCTCTCCCATCGCTGATTGCCTCAACCTCCCCTTGACCTCGACTGATCACCACTACCGCTCCTCACTCTCACATCTTCGATCCCTTCAATTGATCGAATCTCTAGATCGTCACTACTGCTCCTCACTCTTTCATCGCTGATCCCCTCGACTGATCGAATCCCTAGATCGTCAATCCCCGATGCATCGTTGCCACCGCCTCCACCTCCTCCAACAATCTCTCCCTCACTAAGGTGAATATGATTTGCAGTAATTTCCTATCATTACCTATTTTAGGAATGTGACATTAGTAGTTGGGAACATGATGTGTGATTAGGGCTGGTAGAGGATATGCTTCTTAAGGTCGACAGCTAGTTTGCAGACTGCCATAACAGTAACTTGGAAATGTGTTGCTATTTGTGCCTCATTGGTTGCCTATGATTTTCCACTTATAGATTCTACAAATAATGACAAATCATAGAAGGATCTTGTTTGAATACCTAAGATCTTAACACAGGTAGATTGATATTGATCCCTTTACTAATTTATGGCAAAGGGTACAACCTTGTTGGTTGAATTCGTTGCTACCTTCAATAATTTGAGTGAATGATTATTTAAGAAATGGATTTGCTGGCACCTCTGCAATAGATGAAGTTGCAAGCCTCTATGCTGAGGTTATGGGTCGACTTTTAGCTGAAGCTTCACCATTTGCATCATCTGTTGGCATCTCAGGCTCAGGCAGTGCTTCTATTGCTGACCATCTTCCCATAGATGGGGACTAAACAAAATGTTGATACAACTCCTTGCCATGTAAAATGCAATAAGAGAGATCATAACTTGCATATTTCAAGAGAAAGTATTTAGTTAAGCAGTTGAACCCCTGCAACAAAAGGTTAAATAAATTGAAATTCTGGAAGCAAGCAGATTCTCAAAGTGCTTCCATCATGAACTTGCTCAACAATTACTTCAAGGCCTAAAGACCCCCTATGGTTTATTCTTTAAAAAAAAGTGGTATAGTTTATTTCTTTTGCCCAAAATTCTTGATTTCTCCCTTTAGATTTTCCTTCTTCAACTAATTGTCCTATATAGCATTCTCATGATTCATTTCTTTGTAAATCTTTTACTCAAATTAGTCTCTAGCAAAGAACAATGGTGATTGATGAAATCAGCCATTACAAAGTGTGGTTATTGCATTCTAAATGTGAATCTTCTGTAATTCTCTAGGTTGTATCTCAAAACGAAAAAAGTTTCACTCATGGAAACATGGCATCATCAATTTTGATATTTTTATTACTTCAATAATGATTTCTTATTATCAATTCAGTTTCAATTAGTGTTAGACATCTTTGGATTATTTTATTTGGAGATCGAATTTTATTGAACCTCTTGATATGTTTGAGTTTTCATTTAAATGTGTGTGCCGCATGAGTCGTGTACTCAATTTGTAAATGGGGTACCTGGTAGGTGAATGAGCACACTTTTGGAACAAGTGCTTGATGAGTAAGTAGGTAGGATGTGATAGTAGGCCTGCGAGTTGTTATTGGTTTGGATTTACTGGAAACTAACCTATTGAAATTCTTATATAAGCCAAACTTAAGTATGATGAGTTTTTCCTAGAATCAATTTTCTAACATTTATCTTGTTCTGAATAGGCCTATATTGATTTTGAAATATCAGAAGGCGAGTATGAGAGAACCTGTTAATTGTATGAGTATTTACTAGACTGAACAAAGCACCTCAAGGTGTGGATCAATTATGCAAAATTTGAGGTAGGGGTAGCTGAAGCTGATGACAAAGAGCATGTCACTTGCTCCAGAGGTAGTTAACATGAAACTTGAATGTTCTAAGTTTGTTAAGATAAATTACTATTGAGTAATTTATCCTAAATGGCAATGGAATTGTTGTCCTATTCTTTTGTAGAGGGAATTAAATAGAATAAAGTTAGAACTATATTACAACATCTTAGTGAAGCTTTGCATTGTTGGAAAGTAACATCCCATGGAAGGTATGGGATACTGATCTTGGTTACTATCTAGTTTGGCTTACTTGGGTTTTGGTTGTTCTTTTTGGCACATGCTCATCTATTTGGCAATTGTAGCTTCTTGGACTACCCATCCCCATTGAGAACATGATCCTACACCATCTATTTCCTAATTGAATTAAGCCAGCAGATTCTGAACTTGTTGTAGAAAGTTTGAGACTAAAGTTGCTTCTGTTTTATCACATGGAAAAAAAATCTTGAAACATTGATCACCTTATTTGTATTCCTTTAATTTGTAATTAAATTTACCAAATTAATCTTTTTCTAACCTTGTAAATAGCCTTTTTAGTCTCTACAGCTCAAAGAGACCTATGGTTGATTGCCTGCAGTTTAGAGTAGGAGTGAATTTCCAACCTTTTGAACTTTCAAAGGCTAGTGAGAGTAGTGCAAGATTCCCCAAGGTGACTTTAATAGAATCAGATGCCCCAAATGAACCTAGAAGTCTTGTCATAGAAGGTGAGATGAGTTACAGAAGTTGGTCTTGGATTTATTTTGCTCACTTTGTAATGTCCACAATCAAAGGTAGAATTGTTAGCATCGAAAATTAAGCTTTGTACAATTCTATTATTTGGAACATATCTAAACATATCACTTAAATGCTGATAAAAGCATCATTGTAGACATCTATTAATCTTGAAACATTGATCACCTTATTTGCATTCCTTTATTTTGTAAAATTTACCAAATGAATCCTTTTGTAACATTGTAAATGATATGGAGGCTAAAAGTACACTTGGGAGTACATCCAAAATGTTGTTGGCTATGACAAATCCAAGTTGTGTAGCTCAACCTACATTGTAGCTGGATGGTTTTGAACCCCATCAAGCACACTATGCAATTAAGCTTCTAGGAGTGAAAGAAGCAATAAAGATTTATGAGAATGGCTATGGAGTTCAAGTTCTGTAGATCAGCAGATGTATATAGTTGGGGTGCTATTGTAGCTACTAGCCATAAGATAATTTATCACTATATACTAGAAGAATTACTTTTGTTGTCTTTTTTCACTTAGAAAGAATGACAAAAAGATCGTTACAGATGGGATCTACCAAACTTTTAGTAAGGTAAGATTCGAACTTGGTCTTTTGGATGGGAACCCACTTGCTCAACCACCAAACCACTCAACTAGGTTAGGATCGAGCAAGCTACCCTCACCTCCAATGAGCAACTTATAACAGGTTAGTGGAGTCAGTACAATTGGGTTTAAAATCCTTGAGAACAAAGCATATTACTTTTCAATAACAAGGTAATGTGTTCTCTACTAACAAAGTGTTGTAGAGAGGACTGACTGATAGATGACAACATACCTAATTACTGTGGTTGATGAGCAGATTGTCCATTTACTAGTTGATTGTGCTTTCTCTATTACCACTTTCCACAACATAAGCTAGTTCATTCCTCATTATTTCTTTTGTTAGTAAATGAAGGCTGGTGTTATAAGGAAAAAGCTGTCATGTTTTAGTCATTTGTGCTCATAGGATATGTATGTAATTATGCCAAAATTAGGATGTTGATAAAGAGAAAGCATTTATGCATTAGTTTTTAATGTAAATCAAAGTAGTATATTGTTGTCATGGATGTCATGGTAAATTCTTAGGTACATCATGGAGTTTTCCTCTAACACCTATTATTTTGACTTTGATATTTCGAGCTCTGATTATCCATCTTCCTTGTGCTTTTAAAGTGGATGTGGAAGCCATAGTTCACTTTTAGCTGTTGTTGAAAGCAGCTAGGCATGTTCTTGCAGCTAGTCTACACTGACCTTGACTGGTAGACATTGATTTAATTATTTTGGCTCTTTTTTCTTTGTTGTTCTAGGTAAGCATATGGGATTTGAGAATGAAGAAAAATGGAGGTTGTGCACAAAGAATTTGAGGTTCAATTGGTGATATCATCTATGCTATCTATAGTTCTCCCATTGGTGAAATTACAATTGGCAAATCTAATCGGACCGTTACCATGTATGAGCCTCGAAGGTTTATATTAAATGGTCGCCATTCATGTGTGTCCTTATGAAGTTGAGTAAATTTTGCTACATTATCATGCTGTTGACATCTTTTAAATATTTCATGTTACAATAATCTTTAACGAGAATTAAGCATTGATTCCTCGTGTTACAATAATCTTAATCACATTAAGTTCTAAGGCCTTGAGTCACATGCATTGTAAGTTACTATTAGATTTTTATACATAATATGAGCATACTAAAGTTGGTACATTTGACATGTGTTCCTACATCTCTAGCATCTAATTCAACATTTCAACTAAAACATTCATTTCTTCATTGACGAAAGTTACTATACCCAGATTCAAATGTATAAATATTTATGAAGCTACATTTTTTCTCCCCCCCCCCCCTCCTCCACCTCCTCCAAAAAAACAAAAATTGAAGCCTTCCACTCTTTCTATTGGATTCATGAAATGTGCTGTTGACATTATTTCTATACATTTATGTAGATATCTACTATACTTCTAGCTTTTATAGTTTTAAATGTAAGTTTAAAGATTTTTTCTATTCCCTTCAATAAAGTAATAGGCTTCTCCATTACGATTTTTTGAGATGGAGTACTTTGTGTTCTCAAGCATGTTGATCATTCATTTGTGCTTCTTGATATGCACTAAGTTTTTTTTATTCTTTTTGGTTAACATGCACCAATAAATATTACTTTTTGGTGCAGGAGCTACTACCAGTTACACAACTAGTCGGGGAAACTGCCGCTGTCATGCAGGAGTTCACACAGTCAAGGTACGAAAGAGCTTATGACTTCTTTGATGTTATAGGGGCAACCTCTACTCCAAATACGGGTTATGTGCAGTGTCAACTATCTGAAAATAAAAAAAAAAATCCTAAGAAAACATGCTTTCTTTTTGTGTTACACATGGATATTTATAGGTTTGGGATCACCTATTGCTATTTCGTAGTTCTTGCAAATCTAATATTTTAAATAAGCTTAAGACGACTACTAATCTAATATTTTAAAAAGTGTTCAAAAGAAATCTATTCAAGAGTCAAGTATGTAACTCAAAAGTTAATATAATCATGAAGAATCACTTGGTCAAACCAATTGGCTTGTTAAATGTTTGCTCTTACTATTTTTATGCAATTATTACATTATGACCGCTAAAAGAATGTGCATTAGATAAAAATATTTCTCATTCTATGAACAAATTAAAATAAATAGAAAAAGAAACATAAATGCATTTCTAGTTAAACCAATATTAGGCTTATTAGAAACACTTACATGCCTTAATATTTACCTATTTATTTTATTTACAGGATTGTGGACATCTTATTTGGTTAGCAACCCATGCAAATTTCAAAGAGTTTGTGCTGTCTACTCAACTAGAATTCTTTTCCTTGGGCAGTGATATGAAAGTTCTTATTGAATGTATACTAAATATAGTTTTTTGATTCACTGATACAGAAATTATTGGGTAGTTCATCTTCTAGAGAGAAGATTTGATATGATTTTTAGTTGTTTCAGATATGGTTAAAACAAAGCTTCCTACCATGGAAAAAAAGTGAACTTTTGACAAATTTAAGGTTGTTGAATTTTTTTTTATTCCTTTATCATGGAAATAAAGTAAATTTTTTGGTGGTTATTATAACATAATTTTTCATTTTACAGGTAATCAAAATAAATTATAAGTATGAAACATTATGAGTGTTTTAAAGGATGATTAATAAATTTTTGTATTCTTTGTATATTATGACGAATTAATCGTTGACATATTCTTTACAAGGCAACAAAAAAAGTCATTTTTAAAAGAAAGTAAAGACAACGAAAACATCCGTTGCTAAATTTAAAGTATGTCGATTTTAGCGATGATTTTATTCATTATTTGAATTTGCCAACGAATATATTATTCGTTGTAAATTTAACAATGGCTCGTATAACAACGAATATGATGACGAATAAATTATTAGTTGATAGGTCACATAACGATGATTTATTCATCATCATCTTCAAAAAGTATTCATTGCCTTTACCTTTTTTGTTGTAGTGGCAATGGGGTCGACGATGGCGGGCGGTAGCTGGGGTGGCACGACGCAGGGGGTGGCCCAGGCGACAGCGGCACGGCACGGTGTATGCAGCAGCAACAACAGTAGTGGCGTAGGTGGTGGCGAGGTCGAGGTAAACGGGGAGAAGGAGGAGGAGGCGATATCGGCGAGGTTGAATTGATGGCGACAAGGATGAGGACGATGACGCGGATGACAACGATGACGCAGAGGAGCTCGAGGGAGCGATCGATCACGAAGAAAGGGGTGCTGTCGATTGGAGAAGAAGAAAGGGAGAGGAAGGGAAGGGAATCGCTCGTAGAAAATATCTAGCACTTCAGCAATGATTCTTAAAATCCGTCGCTAATACATTCACCAAATGTCATTATAGGGGCACACGTAGAGACGATTTTACCAAATACCGTCGCCAATTGAATTTAACTTATCTTTTACATGAACATCAAAATTTGGGGAGGCACGCTCTTCAATGGACATTAGGCGATGGTTATCCACATAATTGTTGCCAATCCCCAATTAATTCACATTTAGTGAACCAAAAACCCACACTCCCTAATGATCATTAGCAACAGTTATTTATAAAATCGTCACTAAATCGTTGCCCTAAGTTAAGTTTGGGTGGGGGAGGAGGGAGGAGGCTTTAAGCAACTATTAGTATGATAACTAACCCTAAAAAATCATTTCAAATTATGCTTTTTCTAGTGGTGAATAACCGAAGGCAACATGATGGCTACAAGTGATCAATTAAATACCAGAACCTAAATACTAAATTGCAATACTTAATAACAAAAGGTATATGATTTGGTAATTTACAGTATGATGCAAGCAGAAGATGGCAACTGGTTGCCCAACAAACTTCTCAAAAGCCTCCTGCATGAAACAAAAAAATATAATAAACAAAGAGCAGTTCTTGAACAATGCAAAAAAAGTTAACTAGAAAAATTATTGATAAGATGAATTGCATTTGCATGTTGACTTAAATGCCAAAAATCAAAAAACATGCATCATCAACAAACTTGGCAAGTCGAGCTTTCTTCCTACCCTCCTCATCAACAGTGGACTGCCCTACTATCCCAAACCTCTCTACTCTGGCCTTTCTCTTCACTTCTTTAGATTTGCCATGTGATATAGTAGTGCCAAACCTCTTAATCTGGACTTGTGCTTCTCCTCCTCGAAGAGCTGAACTGATATACTCAATCGCTTGGCTCAGCAGATCTTCTTTTGGAGGTCAATGGTGGCGCCTGATGCCTCTGCTACAGTCGCAGTCGCGGTCGCCGTTGGCAACGACATAGATGGCAGGAGCAACCTCGTTGCCTTGGAGTCAACCAAGGTGGCTTTCTTGGAGGATAGCTCGGTGGAGGGTGGCATGGACCTCTCCAAGGGGCAGCAGTGGTCTCTAGGGTTTTGGGGGGTTGTAAGACCTACTTCTTCGAGTCCACCTCCATTTTCTCACACAAAGAGGGGATTTGGGGGATTGAGGACTTGATAATGTCAATATTGGCTTTGTAGCTACTGATAGGGGAATTGGGGTGATTGGACTTGCTGATACTGTTAGTGTTGGGGATTGGAGCGAAGGAGGGTGAGGGGAACAATGGGTGTCAGAGGAGGAGGAGGGGTGGGGAGTTTAGGGGGAGCCCTCCTTCAGGCACCATTTGCAGGAGGAAGGGGACATTCGGGGTTGGGGGCCTTTGGCGTTGGGGGAGGGAATGGGAAAGTAGGAGCCAAAGCAGTGAAAGGCCAATGGGTGAGTGGGAGAATTCCTGTATATAAACTCTTATATAAGAAATTTTGCAATGGTTCTTTTGGGTCTCCAAAACTCTTATATAAGAAATTTTGAAAAGGATATTTATTACTGTCACTAAAAATAAATGCTTTTGTGATGGAAAAATTTACCATTGCAGGAATTGTCTCAAAAGCATAATTTTCTTGTAGTGTGCCATGCGAATCCAAACCCCTGTGGGTGCACAGAGAGATGAGATAGAAATCTGTGTGTGTACCTTATGTGATAGTGTAGTGTGTACATGATAAGCAATCAACAAATAGCAGTGAAAATCTCACATAAGGTATCAATCAGATTATTGAATAGCCTTTTTGATTAAGTTCTTCTTCTTAAGATGTGTTTTGCAGGAAGAAGAGTCTCACTTTTTAGTTTTGTTCAAACAAGTAATGGTCTTGTTTAGTTTTAAGTCAGAATGGAAGGATGGTAGGAGCTAAGGAAGATTGAAATGCGTACCTGGCTCCAACACTCTATAATTAATGCAAATTTAACAAGAAAGTAAATCTAGCAAGAAGAATCCAAAGCTAAGATAGAATGCCTATGGATATGCTACTGCTAGATAAGAGAATGAGATATTTTTGGTATTTTTTTTTCTCATTTTTTTGGATTTTCTAATACAAGCAAACTCAATTCGAAAACAAAGTGAATCGAAAAAGCAAAGTGATAAGAGAAGAGAGTAGAAAGAGAGATCAAAATCCAAAGTCCAAGTTATTACAAAAATGTGTGAGAACAAGCTTTCACAACTTATGCCTAACAAATCAATCCTAAGTATATAACCGAAGTCTAAACACTAATATCTATACTACTTTAGAAAGCAGGAAAACAACAGCTCCAGGTCGAAGACGACTCAAAGAAGTCGAGTCAAAGCTGCAGTGAGTCCTCCAGGAAGCAGATCTCCACCAGGAAGACAACACACCCCCTCCTACTCCTTAACTGCTACAAAAATAACAAATGATTAGTAAGAAAATTATATACAAAATGAATCAGAGAATATAATGAATCAAAGAATGTAAATATAAGAAAGAATATGAATAAAAGAATGAATATATACAAAGAAATTAAAAATATATACAAAAGAAAGAATAAAAGACAAATTTTGGTGTATAGAGAGTTGAATCCCAACAATGACGCCAAAAAATGATGTGCCATCTAGATCACTAGTTAATTAAGGTTAATTAATCACATTGTAATATAGTATCGCAATTCATACGGTTGTCATTTATTTATATACAATTTTTACTGGTTTTATTCCAGATCGTTCACTGGGAAGCAGTTATTGATATACATCACTCTCTATTATTCAAATATCATCTTTTATTCAAAAAATGTTAAGTTTATTTATAACAGAATGAATTATGAATTAAAAAATAAACTAATCTAAGTCAACTATGTACAAAAATGAATTTATGTTAATGAGAATGCCTCAAGAATACATACAAGATTAAAGGCATCAAAAACTATTCTAAGCTAGCTTTGTTAATTATATACACTAACATTTAAGTGTAACAACTAATTAAGTGCATAATTAACTAATGCATTGAAACTATATACAATATAGGCACAAAAAGAATATAAACTAATAATATACATCAAATATATTTACAATACCTATATACTAACTAACCTATATATCTATAACATATACATCTATAATACTAACTATATAAATATACTACACATATACTTATTACTCATATATGTACTTATCTAATTATATACAAATATAATTAATGATAACATCATCATTAGCCATATCTAACTTTATTTAGCCATATTCCATCATTAAATGCTCCTATATAACAGCCAAAGGACCATAATTCATTGCATAATCACTATGAGAGAATAACAAGAAAATAGGGGTAAAATTATAGTTTTAACAGCATATCTCAATTGCAAAATAATCATAGGATTTCTTAGGGGTTAATTAAAGGTCAAATGGTTTTAAATGTCTAAGAAGTAGGTCCATGTAAATAGAAATGTGTTTTCATGCATTTCAAGAATTAAATAACATTTGAAACCCTAAAAACAAACCCACTTAATCTATTGAGGTTTTGGTTAGGATAAAATTTACATAAACCCTCTAAAATTCATAGAAAAATATTTTCTAGGGTTTGGCATCCTTGATTTAACCATTAGAACCTATTTTGACCTAAAATAGTCTCAGACAGACAATTGCCCTAATTTATATTTTTGAATAAATTACCCAATCCAACTTGGTCAAAACCTAAATCCAACTTCGCCATCAGATTCCTTGGGTCCAAATTAGGTTTGTACCAAAATTTGGGCCCGATCAGAGATCGTCTTGACCATGTTTGCATTTCAATCTAGTATGATTCTTTCTCTTACACCCGTACCCCTAGCTTTTGAAAGTATTTGCATTTACCCCCCCCTCCCCCCCCCCAACTTTATCATCATCTTCTTTGAACAGGTCTTTGCCACCCTAGAATTCTAATCCTACAACTTCGGCAAGCTTCATTTAGCAAGATCTCTTTGATTTCTTGACGAATCCTTCTAAGATTTGAAAGGGGAATTCGTCGAGAAATTAGCTTCCCTTTTAGCCAGATTCGAAGTCCCAAAAATCGCCCAATGTATCATGCGAATCCTTTAAAGGAGTGGGTTTCCTATTCTGATGAGCCTTCCAAGCTTGAAAGCTTCGATTCCAAGCTTCAACCGACACTTTGATGCCTATATAAGAACCCCTAGGGCAGACCGGTCTCTCCAAGCTTGAATTTCGGCCATGAAACCCCCTTCCTCTCTTTGCATCGGCCGAGAAAATCCGCAAGCTCCAACGACTCCTCCTGATTTCCTTTGTCGTCCGTCTGCAATACTAGCAGCGGATTCCTTCCCCTCGACCTCTTCCACTCTTGGCCATACCAGCAGGAGCTTCCCAACCTCCGTCGTCGTCGTCGTTACCACCTACCGGAGTACTTTCTTCCCCAACAACGGTGCCAAAATGATACATTTTGGTGCCGTTGCTGAGGAGCAACATGCAATTCACCGCTATTCTCCTGTTATATTTAGATTATACTTGAGCACTAACTTGCCCTATTTTGTTTATTGTGATTTTGTGAGGTACTTCATGAGAAGATCTTCAAAGCAAATCAACCACTCCAGGGTAGGTAACTTCTCTATTCTTCCCTAATCAACCTCCGAATCTTGGGACGACAAAAAAGGAAACAATCAATTAGGAATCACCTGCCTTATTTTTTATGGTAATTATCATTTAAAGGGTAAGTCTCCTAATTTGTGAAATTTTTTCAAATTTGATTGAAGATTGAGACAATTTTGTTTAGAATTCCCTACCCCAAATTTCCTATGCCTATTAGGGATCGCGCTTAATTTCTGATCATCTTGGACTACTCACCTTCTTGTTTGAGTTTAAGATGTACATGTTGAGATCAAATTGGATGTAGAATAGAGCCAATTAGGATTGACATTAGGATTTGGAGTGCTAGTACATATTTTTTCCTGAATTAAAGGAAAGTTACCTTCCCGAATTGTGTGCTACCCAAGCCCATGATTGAAAAGATCTAGTTAGAAAAACCCTAAAATCAAGCTCTAATTTCACTTGAACTCTTAAAATCTTAGACCTAATAACCTGGGAATAAAATCAGCATGATTTCTAGGTCTTGACCTGTAACGACTCGGTTCCCGAGTCCCTACGAGATACGAGAACCGGACCGACTCGACTAATCCCAAGACCTAGTCGTCCAACGAGGAAGTAACCAAAAGAGCAGTAAAATAAACCCCATTCAGCATGAATATAACTAACAGTAAGAAAGTACAGCAATAAGGAAAGAAACTACTACAGTAGATACCACCACAACAGTAGAACAACATTTATCATATAACATGAACTGCAGGTAAAGAAAAGTACAGTGGAAACAAGAACTACTCACTATAACCGAAACAAAGAGGTACAAAAGACAGTAGTAACTCTACTGGACCCTACTCGGCCCAGCGTCCTCTGCAGCCGCTGACCCTGGCTGCTCAACACCTGGTCCTGAAAAAGGTAACGAGTGTAACACGTCAGCAAAACGCTGAGTAGAGTGGCAACTAAAACTAAAGACAACAGTAGAGTGTACAGCAGCTGTTATGTTCTATTACTTTCTTTATTTACATCTTTCAATTGTCTTACTATTTCATTTATTTCTCAGTTCTTTTACTTGATCTCGAATGTTCCTCGTGGGAACGATCTTGATTGCAGTATTTTCCAAAAAGTAGAAGTAGCACGTGGTGCTCTCCTGGCCGGGAGAGTCCCCCGTGGTGATCCTACCCTCAGTCAACCACCCCAAGGTCACTGACAGACGTAATGGTGACTACGGCACGCGCGATAAACGCACAGGTAGCTAACCCGTACTGGCACGCGGTCAGTCGTTTCCATTAACGGGTGCGCCCAAAGCACAACACGGAACCAGTCCAGGGCAGAGCCCTCTCAGTAACAGGGGTCCAACCCCTCCACAGTAACCAAACCGGGGCCTTGCACCTCCACAGTCCGCGCACCCTCGCCTGACTACCCTGGTTTGCCCCAGTGGGCCTAACAAGTCGGTGTGGGAGGCTAGCAGAACCCCGGGGCCCGTGGGGTAGCTAGTACCTCCCTACACTAGTAGCTCTCCTCGGTACTACGTACGCGAGGGCCAGCGAGTCAGTACAGAGTGGCCAGTCCTAACCCTGGGTCCCTGGGGCAGCTGGCTCCGCTCTGCACTAAACAGGGGGACAGTCGCTCTCCTTGGTACTCCGTACTCAAGGGCCAGCTCACTTCCCCAAAACTATTCCATTCACTTTCCAGGAGTTCTACTCCTACTCCCCGTAGGGTTCCATCCTTTTTACTCAAACATCCAGGTTTCACTTTCCAGTTTCACATTCTTACAATCCATGTTCTCAACCACGTTATCTATTCACAACAGGCAGCTGTTAATTCAAATTACAGGTAGCTTTATATCTCTTTCCATTTTCCAAGACTACAGTATTATACATTCCACTAGTTTTCCCATCCTAGGATTCATGCCATATCCTAGGATCTATCATACAATCTAGTTTTCCAGTCCTAGGATTCATGCAACACCTAGGAGCTATCATTCCATCTATTTCTCATTCCTAGGGTTCATGCAATGTCCTAGGTTCTATTTATGATTTCATAATTTAACAGAATTTAATAACTTAAAGCCACTCTACCAGGTACAACGGGAGTAATGGAGGCGTGATCGGGAATCCCGCGTGCCTCCGCGACTCCCAAGACTGCAACTGAATGAGGTCCTATCACAAGGATCAAACACAAGGAAAGTCTCAGAACAGTGTATAGCTACTGTAGACGGGTAGAGGAATTAATTCTGAAAAGAACGCAACTCGAATCGCGGAAAACGGAGCCCGAACGGGCCCTAAACGGGTCGAAAACGACGACACTGTGTAAAATAAGACGTCTGGAACTTCTTCCAGACGTCTTAAAAAGTGGATCAGAGAATTACCTACTCAGCGTGGTTTCCCAGATGTCCAGAAGTCTGCGGGGATGTCTGGCCTAGCTCACAGACGTTCGATGGTCACCCCGGACGTCTGGAGGTCACTCCCGCCGTCTGGTACAACTTCCAGACGTCTGATTCGCAAAGGATGGCGAATCAGCGAGCCTGCGCACAGCCAACTCCCTCCCTCAGTACGGTCAGTCGACAGGAAGGAAGAAGAAAGCGGAATACTCACCTTTCAGACGTCTGTAGGATCTTCCAGAAGTCTCCCTCGCCGTCTGGCTATAAACCCAGACGTCTAATTCTGGAAAATTTTCCAGAACAGGGCACCGCTCGGCCTCCGCTCGCGACGCCGCCCGCGTCGCACCTCACGCGTCTGCTGCTCAGACCGCAGCAGGTCCCTCTCCGCGTCGTTCCGCGCCTCCTGCGCCCTCCGCCGGCCGGCCAAGCCGCTCCGGCGAGCTCGCCCTCACGGCAGAGCTCCGCCCTCGCACGCCGCAGCTCCTCCGCGCTCACTGCGGCCGCCGCTGCCGCCCTCGCGCTCGCTCGCTCTCGCGCACAGGAAGGAGAAGAGGAAGGGGACGGTGGAGACGACAGGAGGGGAGGCGTGCCCTTTTAAGGTCGCGCGAGGAGGAGGGAGAGAGAGCGCGGCAGGTCTGCAGCCGTAGAGAGAGGGAAAAAGAGAGAGAGAGAGAGGAATCACGGGTCTGCGTGCACAGGCGCACAGACGAATCTCTCGTGCGAAAGATAACTATTTTACAGACGTCTGGAAACGATCCCAGACGTCTGGTCAGACGTCTGGATGTGCTCCCAGACGTCTTGTCAGACGTCTAGGCCACCTCGCAGTCGTCTGGGGCACGCGTTCGTTACAATATAACAAACTCAAAGGAAGTTTCATCCCCGAAACTTGCGCCAACTAGGGTGCGGGAAAAGACGTCCAAATAACCATAACAAACTCAAAGAGGACCGAAGCCGGTCCGAAAAGACGTACCTGCGAAAAGCTCCGGGTACCGCTCCTGCATTGCCGCCTCAGGCTCCCAGGTAGCCTCCTCGTACCGCTGGCTCCTCCACAAAACCTTTACCAGGGGTACTTACTTTCGTCTCAAACTGCGGACGGCTCGGTCTAGTATCTACACTGGCCGCTCGGGGTAGGTCAGGTCGTCACTCACCTCGACGCTCTCGTGACTCAGTACGTGACTGGAATCGGCTACGTACTTCCTGAGGTTGGACACGTGGAACACGTCGTGCACACCAGAAAGCTGCGGGGGAAGGGCAAGTCTGTAAGCAACGGGTCCAACCCGCTCCAGGACCTTAAAGGGCCCTACGAACCTCGGCGCGAGCTTCCCTCTCACCCCAAACCGCTGTAGGCCCTTCATGGGCGAAACACGAAGGAAGAAGTGGTCCCCAACCTCAAACTGCACCTCTCTGCGTCTCCGATCCGCGTAGCTCTTCTGTCTGCTCCTGACAGTGCGGAGTCATCTGTGGATCTGCTCAACTACCTCCTGACTTTGCCGGATCAACCTGGGGCCAACCTCTCACTTGGTCCCCACCTCAACCCAACTCAAGGGTGCCGTACACTTCCGTCCGTACAGAGCCTCGTAGGGAGCCATGCCGATGCTCGAGTGATAACTGTTGTTGTATGCAAACTCCGCCAGGGGCAGGTGCTCCTCCCAAGAACCCCTCCAGTCCAGTACACAGGCACGCAAAAGGTCCTCAAGTGTCTGTATCGTGCGCTCAGACTGTCCGTCCGTCTGGGGGTGGTAAGCCGTGCTAAACCTCAACCTCGTCCCCAAGGCCTGCTGAAACTCAGCCCAAAACTGGGACGTAAAGCGGGTATCCCGGTCGGATACGATCTCCTGCGGAACTCCGTGTAGTCGTACCTCATCACGGATATACCTCTCTGCCAACTGTGCTGGTCCCAAAGTGACTCGGATCGGCAAGAAACGCGCCGTCTTCGTCAGTCTATCCACTATTACCCAGACTGCGTCGTGTCCCCACTGGGTAACAGGTAAGCCCACCACCAAGTCATGGTGATGCTCTCCCACTTCCACTCTGGCACTGGAAGCGGCTGAAGCGGCCCTGCAGGCCTCTGATGCTCGGCTTTCACCTGCTGGCACACTAAGCACTGTTGCACGAACTCACCCACATCCCGCTTCATCCCTCTCCACCAAAACTCGCATCTCAAGTCGTGGTACATTTTCGTGTTCCCGGGATGTATGGTGAATCTGGAACCGTGTGCCTCAGTCAGGAGCTCTCTCAACAGCTCCTCGTCTCTGGGAACGCACAGCCGTCCCCTCAAACGTAGCACCTGGTCTGTGAAAGAGAAGTCCCCTGGGTCTCCTGATAGTACCCTGTCGCGCAAAGACTGCAAGTATGGATCGGCCATCTGTCCGGTGATGATACGGTCTATCAGCTCTGGCCTGGTCTGCCGTGTCACCGTCACTGCCCCACAGTACCCTCGTAACTCTAGAGGTCGCCAACTTCCCACCTCCTCCAAAAGGCTCCAACTCTGTAACTGTAGACTGGCCAAGCGTGCGGGCGCCTTACGGCTCAAGGCGTCAGCCACCACATTGGCCTTTCCCAGGTGGTAGGAGATGCTGCAATCGTAGTCCTTCAGGAGCTCCAACCAACGTCTCTGTCTCATGTTGAGCTCCTTCTGGTCAAAAAGATATCTGAGGCTCTTGTGATCTGTAAAAATCTCGAAGGTCTCACCGTACAAGTAGTGCCTCCAGGTCTTCAGCGCGAAGACAATAGCTGCCAACTCTAGGTCGTGGGTAGGGTAGGTATGCTCATGGGGCTTCAGTTGCCGCGAAGCGTAAGCGACAACATGACCCCTCTGCATGAGCACACCTCCTAACCCCTGCAAGGAAGCGTCCGTGTACACAACGAACCTGCCACTACTATCAGGGATGGTGAGCACGGGAGCCGAGGTCAACCTCTCCTTCAGCTCCAGAAAACACGCCTCACAGGCGTCTGTCCAAGCGAAAGGCACGTCCTTCCGGGTCAACTGTGTCATAGGACGCGCAATCTGCGAAAACCCTTTGATGAACCGTCTGTAGTAGCCAGCTAGTCCCAGGAAACTGCGGATCTCAATGACTGAACGCGGTCTCTCCCACCTGAGCACTGCCTCGACCTTGGCGGGGTCCACCGCCAGGCCGTCTCCAGAGATCACATGACCCAAGAAGGTCACCTCCCTCAACCAGAACTCGCACTTGCTGTATTTGGCGTACAGCCTGCGTCGTCTCAGAGTGTCCAGAACCATTCGCAAGTGCTGTCCGTGCTGCGTCCGATCTCTAGAATAGATGAGTACATCACCTATGAAAACCACCACGAACTGGTCCAAGTACGGTCTAAACACCCGGTTCATCAGGTCCATGAAAGCAGCGGGGGCATTGGTCAGCCCAAACGGCATGACCAAAAACTCGTAGTGTCCGTACCGGGTGCGGAAAGCTGTCTTGGAGACGTCGGTCTCCCTGATCCTCAACTGGTGGTATCCAGACCTCAAGTCTATCTTGGAAAACACCGTGGCACCCCGCAACTGGTCAAACAAATCGTCGATCCTCGGCAGCGGATATCTGTTCTTGATGGTGACCCTATTCAGCTGTCGGTAGTCCACACAAAGGCGTAGGGTCCCATCCTTCTTCTTCACAAACAGTACCGGGGCTCCCCAGGGAGACGCACTGGGCCTCACGAAACCTTTCTCCAAAAGGTCCTGCAACTGGGACTTGAGCTCTCGCAACTCAAGCGGTGCCATCCTGTATGGCGCGGTGGAGATGGGGCTGGTCCCTGGTACTAGTGAGATCTCAAACTCGATCTCATGCTCGGGCGGTAGTCCTGGTAACTCGTCTGGAAACACGTCGGGGTACTCTTTGAACACCGGGATGCTCTGGAAGTCTGCCACAGGGCTGGGCTCTGCCACCACACAGGCTAGGAAGCCCTCATACCCCTGGCTCAAAAGTCTCACCGCCCGAAGTGCCGAAATGCACCTGAAACCTCCGTCCACTGGCTGTCCGTGAAACTCGAAAGAAGGCAACTCCGGAATGGAGAAGACAATCTTCCTCTCAAAATAGTCTACCAAGGCGTGGTAAGCGGACAGCCAATCCATCCCCAGAATCACACCAAAGTCCTCCATCTGGATCATAATCAGGTCAGCTGGCAGGCTATGTCCTCCAATGCTGACCTCGCAATCCGTGTACACCTCCTCAGCTACAAACAGCTGACCACTCGGACCTCTGATTACGAACGGATTTTCTAACAGTGTATAATCCTGGTCCAAACTAACAGCGAAACTGGCTACGACAAACGAGTGCGTAGCGTCGGAATCGAAAAGCGTGTAAACGAGTCTGCCAGAAAATGCAACCATACCTTCTACCACGGATCCCGAAGCTCTGGCGTCCCTGTGTGTTAGGGCGTTGATACGCCCCTCAGCTCTAGGTGCGGACGAAGCAGCCACACTCTGCGTCGGACGGGTAGGTGCTGGCCAGTACCCTCCTCGCGACTGCTGTCCTCCTCCTCGTGCCTGGGAACCGCGGCCTCCTGCGAGCCCTACAGTGCTCTGCACGGGAAGTATCTGCTGACCTCCTGCCCTAGATGGGCAGTCCCTCCTGACGTGGCCCGGCTGGCCACACTGGTAGCAGAGGGGAACCCGCCTCCCGCCCTCAGTGAGTCCCTGCTGTCGACTAGGCGGGGGTCCGGTGCTGGCGACTGGCACCTGTCGAGGGCCCCCAAAGGCCACTGATGGCCCTGCACAACGTGACGGCTCTCCTGCGGACGCCACGTGTCTCCGTTCTCGCCGGCCCTGTGAGAAGTCTGGCTGAAAGGGCCTCTTCCGCCCGCCATCGATCTCTCGCGCGGACGGGTTGGTCTCCTCGTAAGTCATAGCTGCCTCTACCACCCTCGAAAACGTAGGCAGCTTCAGGGGTTTGACATACCCCCGGATCGCAGGCCGGAGCCCCTCGGTGAACCTCCAAAGGCGCTCCTCCTTAGTGGCTACCGCTGTAGCTGCAAAGCAGGACAGCTCCAAGAAACGCGTGCGGTACGCGCTCACAGTCATCGTCCCTTGGCAGAGAGTGTGGAACTCCCGCCTCCTCTTGTCCTGCCATGTCTGGGGAAAGTACTGCTCGCAGAAGAGGGTGACGAACTGGTCCCACGTCGGCTCGTCCCTCTCCTATCCCCGGACCGCCCTCCACCACCGGTGTGCCGCACTCTCCAGCTGGTACGTGGCAAAGGCCACGCGGCACTCCACCGGGGGGCGAAGGGTGTCGAAGATCTTCTCCAGTTGCTCAAGCCAGTCCTCTGCCTCGGTCGGGTCCTCATCCCCCTTGAAGGAGGGGGCTTCAGCTTCCGGAACTGTCCGAAAAGCTCGAAGTGGCGCTGTAGGGGAGGTGCTGGTGCACCTCCAGGCAAAGGTGCCTCGTGTACAGAAGTGTCGGAGGAAGGTGGGGGCGGCAGGGGCCCATCCCCTCCCTCGTGTCCAGCGCCGTGTCCGTCGCGTGGTCCCACAGAGGACTCCCCCTCTGCAGCCCCAGGAGGAGGCGCTCGGGGCGGTGGGTGGAGGAGCTCCTCTCGTACAATATCTCGTATCAGTCTGGCGAGGTCCTGGGCCTGGATGCCCGGGAGTGGTGGCTGGTCCACCGAGACGCAACAACAGCACGTCCACCTCGCCGACCTCGCCCTCGGCCGCGCCCGCGGCCAGTCTCGCCAGTCCCGCGACGAGGCATCTCCTGCAAGGAGACGCGAAACCAAACGAAAACGTCAAAACAGACGGTACCTAACGAAACTTCTAAGAGCTCAAGTCAGGAGATATGTTGTGGTGTCTACTCTAGCTATAAACATGCGAATTGGTTATTTTCCAGTCAGTTGATTCACTTCTCGGGACGACCTTGCTCTGATACCATCTTGTAACGACCCAGTTCCCAAGTCCCTACGAGACACGAGAACCGGACCGACTCGACTAATCCAAAGACCTAGTCGTCCAACGAGGAAGTAACCAAAAGAGCAGTAAAATAAACCCCATTCAGCATGAATATGACTAACAGTAAGAAAGTACAGCAGTAAGGAAAGAAACTACTACAGTAGATACCACCACAAAGTAGAACAACATTTATCATATAACATGAACTGCAGGTAAAGAAAAGTACAGCGGAAACAAGAACTACTCACTATAACGGAAACAAAGAGGTACAAAAGACAGTAGTAACTCTACTGGACCCTACTCGGCCCAGCGTCCTCTGCAGCCGCTGACCCTGGCTGCTCAACACCTGGTCCTGAAAAAGGTAACGAGTGTAACACGTCAGCAAAACGCTGAGTAGAGTGGCAACTAAAACTAAATACAACAGTAGAGTGTACAGCAGCTGTTATGTTCTATTACTTTCTTTATTTACATCTTTCAATTGTCTCACTATTTCATTTATTTCTCAAATCTTTTACTTGATCTCGAATGTTCCTCGTGGGAACGATCTTGATTGCAGTATTTTCCAAAAAGTAGAAGTAGCACGTGGTGCTCTCCTGGCCGGGAGAGTCCCCCGTGGTGATCCTACCCTCAGTCAACCACCCCAAGGTCACTGACAGACGTAACGGAGACTACGGCACGTGCGATAAACGCACAGGTAGCTAACCCGTACTCGCACGCGGTCAGTCGTTTCCGTTAACGGGTGCACCCAAAGCACAACACGGAACCAGTCCAGGGCAGAGCCCTCTCAGTAACAGGGGTCCAACCCCTCCACAGTAACCAAACCGGGGCCTTGCCCTCCACATTCTGCGCACCCTCGCCTGACTACCCTGGTTTGCCCCAGCGGGCCTAACAAGTCGGTGTGGGAGGCTAGCAGAACCCCGGGGCTCGTGGGGTAGCTAGTACCTCCCTACACTAGTAGCTCTCCTCGGTACTACGTACGCGAGGGCCAGCGAGTCGGTACAGAGTGGCCAGTCCTAACCTCGGGTCCCTGGGGCGGCTGGCTCCGCTCTGCACTAAACAGGGGGACAGTCGCTCTCCTTGGTACTCCGTACTCAAGGGCCAGCTCACTTCCCCAAAACTATTCCATTCACTTTCCAGGAGTTCTACTCCTACTCCCCGTAGGGTTCCATCCTTTTTACTCAAACATCCAGGTTTCACTTTCCAGTTTTACATTCTTACAATCCATGTTCTCAACCACGTTATCTATTCACAACAGGCAGCTGTTAATTCAAATTACAGGCAGCTTTATATCTCTTTCCATTTTCCAAGACTGCAGTATTATACATTCCACTAGTTTTCCCATCCTAGGATTCATGCCATATCCTAGGATCTATCATACAATCTAGTTTTCTAGTCCTAGGATTCATGCAACACCTAGGAGCTATCATTCCATCTATTTCTCATTCCTAGGGTTCATGCAATGTCCTAGGTTCTATTTATGGTTTCATAATTTAACAGATTTTAATAACTTAAAGCCACTCTACTAGGTACAATGGGAGTAATGGGGGCGTGATCGGAAATCCCGCGTGCCTCCGCGACTCCCAAGACTGCAACTGAACAAGGTCCTATCACAAGGATCAAACACAAGGAAAGTCTCAAAACAGTGTATAGCTACTGTAGACGGGTAGAGGAATTAATTCTTAAAAGAACGCAACTCGAATCACAAAAAACGGAGCCCGAACGGGCCCTAAACGGGTCGAAAACGACGACACTGTGTAAAATAAGACGTCTGGAACTTCTTCCAGACGTCTTAAAAAGTGGATCAGAGAATTACCTGCTCAGCGTGGTTTCCCAGATGTCCAGAAGTCTGCGGGGATGTCTGGCCTAGCTCATAGACGTCCGGTGGTCAACCCGGACATCTGGAGGTCACTCCCGCCGTCTGGTACAACTTCCAGACGTCTGATTCGCAAAGGATGGCGAATCAGCGAGCCTGCGCACAGCCAACTCCCTCCCTCAGTACGGTCAGTCGACAGGAAGGAAGAAGAAAGCGGAATACTCACCTTTCAGACGTCTGTATGATCTTCCAGACGTCTCCCTCGCCGTCTGGCTATAAACCCAGACGTCTGATTCTGGAAATTTTTCCAGAACAGGGCACCGCTCGGCCTCCGCTCGCGACGCCGCCCGCGTCGCACCTCGCGCGTCTGCTACTCAGACCGCAGCAGGTCCCTCTCCGCGTCGTTCCGCGCCTCCTGCGCCCTCCGCCGGCCGGCCAAGCCGCTCCGGCGAGCTCGCCCTCACGGCAGAGCTCTGCCCTCGCACGCCGCACCTCCTCCACGCTCACTGTGGCCGCCGCTGCCGCCCTCGCGCTTTCTCGCTCTCGCGCACAGGAAGGAGAAGAGGAAGGGGACGGTGGAGACAACAGGAGGGGAGGCGTGGCCTTTTAAGGCCGAGCGAGGAGGAGGGAGAGAGAGCGCGGAAGGTCTACAGCCACAGAGAGAGAGGGAAAAAGAGAGAGAGAGAGGAATCGCGGTTCTGCGCGCACAGGCGCGCAGACGAATCTCTCGTGCGAAAAATAACTGTTTTACAGACGTCTGGAAACGATCCCAGACGTCTGGTCAGACGTCTGGATGTGCTCCCAGACGTCTTGTCAGACGTCTGGGCCACCTCCCAAACGTCTTAAAAGACGTCTGGGGCACGCATTCGTTACATGACCTAGATCTCATTATGCCATCTTTAGGGTAGGTTAGGTGAAGTTGGTTTACATAGTAGGCTAACCAACCTTCAAATTAGTTCACAAGTCAAATTAACTTCTAATCAAGTGGAATTAAAGGCACAAATTAGGACTTAAATTTGGTAGACTTAAGAGGTCAAGTTATCCATTTTGGTCTACCTAGACCCTCAGTGACAAGGAAGGTCGGGTGGGGGAAACCCTGTAACTCGTGGGGATGCTCGACCGTATAGAGGTCTTTGTGGGACACTCCCTACCTGGATGCCCAGGTAATTCTCAGGTGGATGACTTTCTGATCAGGGGTATCATCCACCCCGAACCTCTATAGTTATCCAAAAATCTTTAGGTGCCTTGATTGGGTCAAATTTCACATCTAGTCCCTCATCTTTTCTAGTAGAGCACATACATAGATCTTCTCAGGAATTTCTAATTTGATTTGATCAACTGCAATCTAATCTTGAGTTTGATTCTACATCTTGATTCCACCACTTGATTCAAAAATGTAGCCTGGCTATATAGAAAGACTATTTAAGAAACCTGAGTCCCCAATGAGCATGAAAGAAAAGATAATTGAGAATGCTTATAGAAACCATGAAGAATATTATAAAAGGGACATCCAGGAAAATTTTTTGAAAACAACAGACATCATCGCAAACCGTGCAGGGATAATATGGGCACAAATGAACCACAGTTCAACCTGGGATAACCTACTAGCAGAACATAGTGAATTGGTGAAATTACACAATAATGAGTGTCTGCAATGTTGGTCAAGCCCTTCATTTCTAGACCAGGAATTTTTAGAAATACGGAGAGAATTGCTGAATAGGTTATATAAAACCATTGATCAAAAATACCCATCAGAAGTTAATAAAACATCTTAGAGTCTAATGATCAACACAATTTCCCAAATCCTGGGTTTGATGATCATAGTTGTTATGGACCCCCAACCCAGATGAATTCAGATTCGAATTTCATAACAAATGGCATTCCTGATGAGGGTTGCGAGGATCCAATTGTAGGTGTTACCGATCTCGAACCAACCCTATAAAATTGAAAGCCTGGTTCACCGAGCTTAGATTTCCCAAACACCTGTGATACTAAGATTGAATCAGAACCTCTCGAGGGTGTAAATTCCATCCCTTATTCTAATAAGGTGACTCTTAAGAGCAATTCTAACATCCCTGTAGAGCCCAACCTAGATTCTAGTGATCCAACTCACACCCTTAGCCTAGAATCTAGATCTAAGCCTTATCGGGATGATTACAAGGCATCGTCTGATGGAAATCAAATTTTGAATTTGGATTATGATTCTGGGCCTATATTTGATGATTGCACCTCTTCATGCTCCTCAGAGACACGGATCGATTTTTCGAAAGTGACGCCAATTTACGATACAAAAATCGAGGAGTTGGAAGAGTTGGGACTCAATTGGGTCTACCTTAGAAGCCAAGAAACCTAGCCCATGACTAATAGGCACACCTTTTTTAGCTTAGAATCTGAGAATAGGTTAGACCCAAGTCAAGTTGCTAATTCTACATCTTTTGATTTACTCTGTGGTGGAACCTCAGATCTAGAATCAGGTTCAGAACATGATTCTTACAAGTTCTCTGATGATTTCGAATCTTACCCTGATTTCAGAGAACTATTGTTTCCTGACAATTCTGAGCTAATCTACGACCTCAGCATACATGATCCATTCTTTGACCCTGACTTTGAGGTCCCTGATCTCAAGATCATTGATTCAAAATCAGGTTCCATTAAGATGGAATAATTTCTTTCTGATCCTCAGGAATCATAAACAATAATTGCCGAAAGTGTCTACAATCCAGAGTTCGATTCTTTTCTTGACTCAAATTTCCTTGATCCTATAAACACTCTTTAGGCATTTACATTTGATTTTGATGGCTATTATGAGGACTCCTTAGATGAACCTACCTTGGAATCCTTCCTAGAGGAGCCCTCGCACACAATTCTTATTGATGCCACCTCTTCTACACATACAGAGCCTTCCAAAACTAGTTCTCAACCCCGACCCGCAACCAGACTCAATTTCTACTCTGATTCTCCTCTCAATGAGCTGGTTGCAAATGATTCTCCTCCATCTTTTAAATGAGTATCGGATATTGATCAGACTACCAATTACATGCCATCTTTCTCTGATCACTCTCGTAGGGTTCTTACATCCTCCACCGACCCTTTTTCATTTGAGGATCCCTACTCTAACTAGGCTGATCTGATTCAACCAAACCCTAGCTTTTCACTTCCACATCTATTTGACTCACAAAGTACCTGGTGGTCTCCACATCTATTGATTCACATCTATCAACCCACCAGATTTATTGGGTTTGGGCTGCATCATCAGCCTGTAGATCTGAACAAGCACCTGGTTGGACCAACCAGGCTATTGATTAAGGTGCTTATTCTACAAAACTCGTCTGATTTGACCACCTCTTCTCCATACCATTTTCTACTCGGCTGAAGGCATTGAATTTAGTGCTTAACGGGAGGCAACCCGTCATTCCAAAAACCTGAGATCCTTTTGATTATCCTTTTGTACTTCACGTCTACTGCACTTTGTGTTTGGTTTTAGAATAGTTGACTCCTCCTCTAGTACTTGTATCAGGGCTTGAAATCATCCGCAACAGTTATCCCGACCCATTTGCTCACCCATTTACAAAGAGGATATTGTAAAACTTAGGCATGAGGGGGTGTTAAAGTGCAAGTACACAAAAATTCAAAGTTCTGAAGGGTTCTCACAAAAAAATACATATTCCATAAAACCAAAACAAAAATTAGAAAAGAACAAAAAAATTTTGGAGAAAGGAGAGGAAATTTTGAAAAAATTAATTGCATATCATTCTTGAGGAGGAAGTGAGGAGATGATTTAAATGTCAAAAAGGAGCAATAATTTGAAGTAAAAAGATATTGTCATTAATAAAAGATTATGGAATCTATTTAAGTTCTAGACCAAATCAAAAGAAAGAAATAAATGTCAAAAAGTGCTACGAGATACGAAGATTAGTATGAGTGTTGATTTAGGCCTTTTGGGCTGTGTTTAGGCTTAAAAATTCAAGTATCCGTTAAGATCTGGATAGTCCTCAAGAGGTTGAGGAAAATGCGAAGCTTAAGTATTAGGTCTAAGGCTTAAGGAGTATTCAACCTCGTTAACTGACCTTTGGTTTGCGGGACTCGGTAACCTAAGCACCCTAATCCACACACAAGTCTGGTTCAGTGCGCTTAATTATCATAATCATGCAAATGCGTTAATTCTATTCTGAAAAGCCACCTAGGCTAGGAGCGGCTTATCAACACAATTTGATTTGGATGAGTTCCCGACATAGAGGCAGGAAATTCCCCTCGAAGATGTACAATAACATACCGTCTCCTCGGTGTTTGTCTCCTAGGATATCTAAATATCCTACCAGGGGCATGTAAGCACCTTGTGCTGATTCAAGTGCCATGGGCGAGATTATCCCGAAATGTCGATTGCCAGGGCCTGAATTTAGCTACAGAACACCATGGGCGGCACTATCTTGAAGTGTCAAAAGCCAGGGTTCTAGGGGTTGCCATGGGTGGTGCTATTTTGAAGCATCAATTGCCAAGGACCCTGTGAGGATTGATGGTGGGAGCTAGGAATTCGATACAGACCGTGTTGTCAAGCCAATTCGAAGCTAGAAATAAAGAAAAAGAGAGAAAACTCTCCAAAAAATGCAAAAAATTCTTCTATCTCTGTAACGACCCGGTTCCCGAGTCCCTACGAGACACGAGAACCGGACCGACTCGACTAATCCCAAGACCTAGTCGTCCAACGAGGAAGTAACCAAAAGACAGTAAAATAAACCACATTCAGCATGAATATAACTAACAGTAAGAAAGTACAGCAGTAAGGAAAGAAACTACTACAGTAGGTACCACCACAACAATAAAACAATATTTATCATATAACAAGAACTGCAGATAAAGAAGGTACAGCGGAACAAAAACTACTCACTAGAACAGAAACAAAACAGGTACAAAAGACTGTGGTAACTCTACTGGACCCTACTCGGCCCAGCGTCCTCTGCAGCCGCCGACCCTGGCTGCTCAACACCTGGTCCTGAAAAAGATAACGAGTGTAACACGTCAGCAAAACGCTGAGTAGAGTGGCAAACTAACTAAAGGCAACAGTAGAGTGTACAGTAGCTGTTATGTTCTATTACTTCCTTTATTCACATCTTTCAATTTTTCTCACTATTTCATTTATTTCTCAGATCCTTTACTTGATCTCGAATGTCCTCGTGGGAACGATCTTGATTGAAGTCTCTTCCAAAAGTAGAAGTAGCACGTGGTGCTCTCCTGGCCGGGAGAGTCCCCCGTGGTGATCCTACCCTCAGTCAACCACCCCAAGGTCACTGACAGACGTAACGGTGACTACGGCACGCGCGATAAACGCATAGGTAGTTAGCCCGCACTGGCACGCGGTCAGTCGTTTCAGTTAACGGGTGAGCCCAAAGCACAGCACAGAACCAGGGCAGAGCCCTCTCAGTAACAGGGGTCCAACCCCTCCACAGTAACCAAACTGGGGCCTTGCCCCTCCACAGTCCGCGCACCCTCGCCTAACTACCCTGGTTTGCCCTAGTGGGCCTAACAAGTCGGTGAAGGAGGCTAGCAGAACCCCGGGGCCCGTGGGGTAGCTAGTACTCTCCTAACACTAGTAGCTCTCCTCGGTACTACGTACACGAGGGCCAACAAGTCGGTACAGAGCGGCCAATCCTAACCTCGGGTTCCTGGGGCGGCTGGCCTCACTCTGCACTAAACAGGTACAGGTACTTCCCTTGGTACTGCGTACCCAAGAGACAGTACAAACTACATCTCAGTTCCATTCCTTTTTCTTTCCAGGAGTTCCACTCCTAATTCCCCGTAGGGTTCCAGCTCTTTATCTCAGAACATCATATGTTTCACTTTCCAGTTTCACGTTCTCACAATCCATGATGTCAATCATGTTTCTTTATTCATAACAGGCAGCTGTTAATTCAATTTACAGGCAGCTTTATATTCCTTTCCATTTTTCCAAGACTGCAGTATTATACATTCCACTAGTTTTTTTCCATCCTAGGGTTCATGCCACATCCTAGGATCTAGCATACAACTAGTTTTCCAGCCCTAGGATTCATGCATCACCTAGGAGCTATCATTCCATACATTTCTCATTCCTAGGATTCATGCAATGTCCTAGAATCTAGTTATGGTTCCATACTTTAACAGATTTTAATAAGAAACTTAAGCCACTCTACCAGGTACAACGGGAGTAATGGGGGCGTGATCGGGAATCCCGCGCGCCTCCGCGACTCCCAAGACTGCAACTGAACGAGGTCCTATCACAAGGATCAAACACAAGGATTGTCTCAAAATAGTGTATAGCTACTGTAGACGGGTAGAGGAATTAATTCTGAAAAGAACGCAACTCGAATCGCGGAAAACGGAGCCCGAACGGGCCCTAAACGGGTCGAAAAAGACGATACTGTGCAAAATCAGACGTTTGGAACTTCTTCCAGACATCTTAAACAGTGGATCAGAGAATTACCTGTTCAATGTGGTTTCCCAGACGTCCAGAAGTTTGCGGGGACGTCTGTCCTAGCTCCCAGACGTCCGATGGTCACCCAGGACGTCTGGAGGTCACTCCCGCCGTGTGGTACAACTTCCAGACGTCTGATTCGCAAAGGATGGCGAATCAGCGATCCTGCGCACAGCCAAATCCCTCCCTTAGTACGGTCAGTCGACAGGAAGGAAGAAGAAAGCGGAATACACACCTTTCAGACGTCGGTATGAGCTACCAGACGTCGTCCTCGTCGTCTGCCTATCAACCCAGACGTCTGATTCTGGAATTTTTTCCAGAATCAGGGCGCGACCCGGACTCTGCTCGCGACGCCGCCCGCGTCGCACCTCGCGCTCCTGCTGCTCAGACTGCAGCAGGTCCCTCTCCGCGTCGTTCCGCGCCCCCTGCGCCCTCCGCCGGCCGGCCAAGCCGCTCCGGCGAGCTCGCCCTCACGGCAGAGCTCCGCCCTCGCACGCCGCGCCTCCTCCGCGCTCACTGCGGCCGCCGCTGCAACCCTCGCACTCGCTCGCTCTCATGCACAGGAAGGAGAAGGAGAAGGAGACGGTGGAGACGGAAGGGGAGGCGCGGCCCTTTTAAGGCCGCGCAGAGAGGAGAGAGAGAAGGCGCGGCAGGCATCTGCAGCCGCAAAAGAAAAGAGGGAATAACGAATATGCGGTCTGCGCGCGCAGGCGCGCAGACGACTCGCGGGTGTGGACGATAACGATTTTTCAGACGTCCGTAAACCATCCCAGATGTCTGGCAAGACGTCTGGATGTGATCCCAGACATCTGGTCAGACGTCTGGGCCACCTCCCAGACGTCTTAAAATACGTCCGAGGCACGCGTTCGTAACAATATAACAAACTCAAAGGAAGTTTCGTCCCCGAAACTTGCGCCGACTAGGGTCCGGGAAAAGACGTCCAAATAACCATAACAAACTCAAAGAGGACCGAAGCCGGTCCGAAAAGACGTACCCGCGAAAAGCTCCGGGTACCGCTCCCGCATTGCTGCCTCAGGCTCCCAGGTAGCCTCCTCGTACCGCTGCCTCCTCCACAAAACCTTTACCAGGGGTACTTGCTTTCGTCTCAAACTGCGGACGGCTCGGTCTAGGATCTGCACTGGCCGCTCGGGGTAGGTCAGGTCGTCGCTCACCTCGACGCTCTCGTTACTCAGTACGTGGCTGGGATCGGCTACGTACTTCCTGAGGTTGGACACGTGGAACACGTCGTGCACACCAGAAAGCTGCGGGGGAAGGGCAAGTCTGTAAGCAACGGGTCCAACCTGCTCCAGGACCTCAAAGGGCCCCACGAACCTCGGCGAGAGCTTCCCTCTCACCCCAAACCGCTGTAAGCCCTTCATGGGCGAAACACGAAGGAAGACGTGGTCCCCAACCTCGAACTGCACCTCTCTGCGTCTGCGATCCGCGTAGCTTTTCTGTCTGCTCCTGACAGTGCGGAGTCGTCTGTGGATCTGCTCAACTACCTCGTGACTCTGCCGGATCAACCTGGGGCCAACCTCCCACTTGGTCCCCACCTCAACCCAACTCAAGGGTGCCGTACACCTCGGTCCGTACAAAGCCTCGTAGGGAGCCATGCCGATGCTCGAGTGATAACTGTTATTGTATGCAAACTCCGCCAGGGGCAGGTGCTCCTCCCAAGAGCCCCTCCAGTCCAGTACACAGGCACGCAATAGGTCCTCAAGTGTCTGTATCGTGCGCTCAGACTGTCCGTCCGTCTGGGGGTGGTAAGCCGTGCTAAACCTCAACCTCGTCCCCAAGGCCTGCTGAAACTCAGCCCAAAACTGGGACGTAAAGCGGGTATCCTGGTCGGATACGATCTCCCGCGGAACTCCGTGTAGTCGCACCACATCACGGATATACCTCTCTGCCAACTGTGCTGGTCCCAAAGTGACTCGGATCGGTAAGAATCGCGCCGTCTTCGTCAATCTATCCACTATTACCCAGACTGCGTCGTGTCCCCGCTGGGTAACAGGTAAGCCCACCACCAAGTCCATGGTGATGCTCTCCCACTTGAGCACTGCCTCGACCTTGGCGGGGTCCACCGCCAGGCCGTCACCAAATATCACATGACCCAAGAAGGTCACCTCCCTCAACCAGAACTCGCACTTGCTGTATTTGGCGTACAGCCTACGTCGTCTTAGAGTATCCAGAACCATCCGCAAGTGCTGTCCGTGCTGCGTTCGATCTCTAGAATAGATGAGCACATCATCTATGAAAACCACCACGAACTGATCCAAGTACGGTCTAAACACCCTGTTCATTAGGTCCATGAAAGCAGCGGGGGCATTGGTCAGCCCAAACGGCATGACCAAAAACTCGTAGTGTCCGTACCGGGTGCGGAAAGCTGTCTTGGAGACGTCGGTCTCCCTGATCCTCAACTGGTGGTATCCAGACCTCAAGTCTATCTTGGAAAACACCGTGGCACCCCGCAACTGGTCAAACAAATCGTCGATCCTCGGCAGCGGATATCTGTTCTTGATGGTGACCCTATTCAGCTGTCGGTAGTCCACACAAAGGCGTATGGTCCCATCCTTCTTCACAAACAGTACCGGGGCTCCCCAGGGAGATGCACTGGGCCTCACGAAACCTTTCTCCAAAAGGTCCTGCAACTGGGACATGAGCTCTCGCAGCTCAAGCGGTGCCATCCTGTATGGCGCGGTGGAGATGGGGCTGGTCCCTGGTACTAGTGAGATCTCAAACTCGATCTCACGCTCGGGTGGTAGTCCTGGTAACTCGTCTGGAAACACGTCGGGGAACTCTCTAACCACCGGGATGCTCTGGAAGTCTGCCACAGGGCTGGGCTCTGCCACTACACAGGCTAGGAAGCCCTCACACCCCTGGCTCAAAAGTCTCGCCGCCTGAAGTGCCGAAATGCACCTGAAATCTCCGTCCACTGGCTGCCCGTGAAACTCGAAAGGAGGCAACTCCGGAATGGAGAAGACAATCTTCCTCTCAAAATAGTCTACCAAGGCGTGGTAAGCGGACAGCCAATCCATCCCCAGAATCACTCCAAAGTCCTCCATCTGTATCATAATCAGGTCAGCTGGCAGGCTATGTCCCCCGATGCTGACCTCGCAACCCGTGTACACCTCCTCAGCTACAAACAGCTGACCACTCGGACCTCTGATTACGAACGGATTCTCTAACAGTGTATAATCCTGGTCCAAACTAACTGCGAAACTGGCTGCGACAAACGAGTGCGTAGTGCCGGAATCGAAAAGCGTGTAAACGAGTCTGCCAGAAACTGAAACCATACCTGCTACCACGGATCCCGATGCTCTGGCGTCCCTGTGTGTTAGGGCGTTGATACGCCCCTCAACTCTAGGTGCGGACGAAGCAGCCACACTCTGCGTCGGACGGGTAGGTGTTGGCTGGTACCCTCCTCATGACTGCTGTCCTCCTCCTCGTGCCTGGGAACCGCAACCTCCTTCGCGCCCTCCAGTGCTCTGCACGGGAAGTATCTGCTGACCCCCTGCCCTAGATGGGCAGTCCCTCCTAACGTGGCCCGGCTGGCCACACTGGTAGCAGAGGGGAACCCGACTCCCGCCCTCAGTGAGTCCCTGCTGTCGGCTAGGCGGGGGTCCGGTGCTGGCGACTGGCCCCTTTCGAGGCCCCCCAAAGGCCACTGATGGCCCAGCACAACGTGACGGCTCTCCTGCGGATGCCACGTGTCTCCGTTCTCGCCGGCCCTGTGAGAAGTCTGGCTGAAAGGGCCTCTTCCGCCCGCCGTCGGTCTCTCGCGCGGACGGGTTGGTCTCCTCGTAAGTCATAGCTGCCTCTACCACCCTCGAAAACGTCGGCAGCTTCAGGGGTTTGACATACCCCCGGATCGCAGGCCGGAGCCCCTCGGTGAACCTCCAAAGGCGCTCCTCCTCAGTGGCTACCGCTGTCGCTGCAAAGCGGGACAGCTCCAAGAAACGCGTGCGGTACGCGCTCACAGTCATCGTCCCTTGGCGGAGAGTGTGGAACTCCCGCCTCCTCTGGTCCTGCCACGTCTGGGGAAAGTACTACTCGCAGAAGAGGGTGACGAACTGGTCCCACGTTGGCTCGTCCCTCTCCTGTCCCCGGACCGCCCTCCACCACCAGTGTGCCGCACTCTCCAGCTGGTACGTGGCAAAGGCCACGCGGCACTCCACCGGGGGGCGAAGGGTGTCGAAGATCTTCTCCAGCTACTCAAGCCAGTCCTCTGCCTCGGTCGGGTCCTCATCCCCCTTGAAGGAGGGGGGCTTCAGCTTCCGGAACTGTCCGAAAAGCTCGAAGTGGCGCTGTAGGGGAGGTGCTGGTGCACCTCCAGGCGAAGGTGCCTCGTGTACAGAAGTGTCGGAGGAAGGTGGGGGTGGCAGGGGCCCATCCCCTCCCTCGTGTCCAGCGCTGTGTCCGTCGCGTGGTCCCACAGAGGACTCCCCCTCTGCAACCCCAGGAGGAGGTGCTCGGGGTGGTGGGTGGAGTTCCTCTCGTACAATATCCCGTATCAGTCTGGCGAGGTCCTGGGCCTGGATGCCAGGGGGTGGTGGCTGGTCCACCGAGACGTCAACGACAGCACGTCCACCTCGCCGACCTCACCCTCGGCCGCGCCCGCGGCCAGTCTCGCCAGTCCCGCGATGAGGCATCTCCTGCAAGGAGACGCGAAACAAAACGGAAACGTCAAAACAGACGGTACCTAACAAAACTTCTAAGAGCTCATGTCAAGAGATATGTTGTGGTGGCTACTCTGCTATAAACATGTGAATTGGCCAAGCATGGATTTAAGGTTTCTATGATGATCTATCTGATCTTAGAGGATTGAACAAAACACTAATACACTAATCTATGGTGTGTAGGTGTTCTAGGTGATCAAATCATCATGGCGATCCAAAATTAAACACCCACCTAGGTGACAGTTCCATTAAATCTGATTTGTTTTAATTTGCATTTCATAGATTGAATGTAATTTGAGATGCCTCAATGATGTTCGGAATGTGGTTTTAACTAATTTAGATACCTTTTTTATTTCTTTCCTTTATGTTGCCTATAGCATAAGGGAAGAGATCAATTAGGGTTTCTGAAGCTTTCGAGGAATCGAATCATATTTTGTGTGTTTCCATATCTTTAAAGGAGTATTTGTGATAATTTAATAAGAAGTTTTAATGATTTGAATTCAATCTAGGTTATAGAGCTTCACTACCAAGGTCTGATAGGGTTTGTGAAATCCAAGCATTCAATTAATGTGTTAGTGTTTTGGGTGAGATGTGGAGATGATTTGAGATGATTATAGAGCATGTTTGAGTGGTTTATTGAGGTTTTGGATTTTTAAAACATCTTTGATCAATTATTTGGTGGTAGTAGCATGTTCTGAATGAGCTTTGAATGAGTTTTGATTAGGGAATTTACATGGTTTTTGAGCGAGTTTGAATTGGTCAAAGATTTTTTGAAGTAGACACTACTTGGCTCTATATCTCAAATGCATGAGTGTACCTTGGAACTTATTGATCAAGCCTTAGATGAGACTAAGTTTTCTTTTATAGTAGTAGCAACTTCTATGACTGCTAGATCTTTTAAGTACTGGAGCTGAGAATTCTAATTGAATTCAAATGAAATTTTGAACTAAAAAGAATTATCCATGTTGTTCTGATGGTAGATCAAATTTCAAGAAGCATTCATGTACCTTTGATTTTCTTTGAATTGATTTAACTAGCATGTTGTAGTTCTGTCAACATGTAACCCTGATATCTATCCAAATATTATTTTAGGCTTTAATTCAATGTTTACATCATGCTCTTGTGTTGAATCTGATCTCATGTGATGGTTGGAAGTTTCTTCTACTTATATCTTCTTTTTCTAGCACTTTAAATGGATTTTTATAGGCTTGGTTTCATGTTCAACTCTTCTTAAAGCCCTAATCTTAGCCAAATTGTAAATATAGAAAAAAATAAAAAATAAATGTAAATAAATAAAATAAAAGTGTCTTGAGTTAGATTAGGTTTATTTTTAGGTGTGTGTGAGTTTAGGTTTAGGTTTTGAGTCCATTAGTTAGGAGAACATCCTAGTAAAAGTAGAAGTCTTCTCTGGTTAAAAATAAAAGAAAAACAAACAAAAATATGAAAAAGAATCATTCTTCTTCTCTTCTCACCTTTCTCTCCTCTTCCTCTATCTTTATAAATCATAAAAATAAAATAAAAATTTGAAAAATTTGAAAAATTCCATAAAAATACCTTTGTATATAGTATTTATACTTGTATATAAGCCTAAATTAACTGTATATAATAACTTATATATTTATAAAGTATATAAATAACTTATATATTTATTTTATTTATGTAGGTAGGTATTTATGATGAGTTATACAGTATATATTATAATAATATAATTATATATTTATTTATATTATATGTACATAATCCATAAGCATTTATAGCTATCTATGTATATATTTAGAATCATAATTATAACTATAGATATAAGTTAAAGTAAACATAATGTACAATAGTCTACCCCTATATTTATTTATTTACCTATATATTGTACATATTTATGTTTATAAGTTAATTAGTTATATTATTAAATTAATTCAATTTAAATTAGTAAATTAATAGACTAATGGAATAAATAATGTTGTATAGTTGTATACTGTAGCTTAAAGTATTTTCAATATATTTATAACTTATTTATACTATATAATAGTATTTAAATTGAATATAAACATAAATATATGTAAAATCATATATTTAAATGTAGACAAATAGAAATAAATCAATAAAAATAAATTAAAAGTGTAATAATTGGATAATAATGTAAATCAACTAATTTTTAAGTCAATTGTACATTAATTTATTAATTTATACTTTAATTAACAAATTAAACTTAAAATCAATATGTAGTTTTCAATAACTTTAAGGAATTTTTAAATATAATTATATATTTAATTATTACAAATAAATTATACCAATTGAAAGCCCTATATATAGGCTACATAACTAATATAATTTAATTTCAAAATAATTAATTATTAAGTATCCTAATTAAGGTCTTAAGTTGTCCATAAACCTTAAAATTACACTGGAATTGGCACTCCAAGAAAGTCCTACACCGTGACCCTTTGAGCGCTCGTTGCCGTATAAAAGTTAAGATGCTTGCTAGCAGCGTGTCTAGTACGAGAGTTGGATCCCCATTCACCATTCATCTGATCATCTCCTTGAGCATGCATTTGAGAGAGAGAGAGAGAGAGATGTTTGAACTGGGAGCCCATGTGGTCCGGCTGGGCGCAAGTAATCTACATGGGTCGTTATTGACCCGAAACTATCCAAAAATGAACTAATAATCAAACTAGGGCTCAAGATTAATAGTGGTTGATCTGACTCTTGTGAGTTCTAGATCCTGCGAAGGGTTGGGCCCGCCAATTAAACAAATTTTCAGTGTTAAGTTAACTAAGTGGTATGTTAGCAGCTAAGTGTTACTGTGTGTCTGTGTGTTGTGTAGTATTGTAGAAAGTGTGTGTGTGTGTTATTTAGTATAAGTGTTAGTATATGTATGTTAGTATAATTATATATATTAGTAGCTAGTATAGTATATACGTATATGTATACATAGAGTATATGTATTATATACTATATATATTATTTTTGTCTCATTTTGTATATAATTGTTTCTAAGGCTCTTTAGTGACATTTACATATGTTAGTGTACGCAGTTTATATATGTTAGTATAGTAAGTTATATAGTTGCATATATATATTCTTTTTGTGCCTATATTAAAACATTACTTAGATAGCATTGTAAATAATTAACCTAAATTAGTTTAGATTAGTTTTTAATGCCTTTATACCTATATATATCTTTGAAGCATTGTCATTAACAATTATTCATTCATTCTTGTATATGTTTTACTTGGATTAGTTTATTCTTTGATTCTTTCATTCATGATTCATTCATTTGTAAATAAACTTAACATTTCTTTGAAATAAAAGATGATTTTTGGATAATAGAAGAGTCATATATGTCAATAACTGTCTTCTAGTAAATGACCTAGAATAAAATCGATAAAAATTGTATAAAATAAATGACATTCTTCTGGATTGCGACACTATAGTACGACATGATTAATTAACATGCTCTCCAGATCGTACATCAGTTTTTAGCGTTGTTGCTAGGGAGGCAACTCTCTATACCCCAAAATTTATCTTTTATTCTTTTTTTTTATATTTTTTATTTCTTTGTGAATATTGATTCTTTTATTCAAATTCTCTCTTGTATATGCATTCTTTAATTCATTATATTCTTTGATTTATTTTGTATATAATTTTCTTACTAATCTATTTTTGCAGCACTTGAGGAAGAGGAGTAGGAGTGTTCCCTTTCTAACGGAGAGTGTGAAACTCCCGCCTCCTCTGGTCCTACCAGGTTTGCGGGAAGTACTGCTCGCAGAAGAGAGACACGAATTGGTCCCACGTCGGCTATCTCCCCTCCTGACCTCTGACTGCCCTCCAGCACATATGGGTTGTGCTCTCCAGCTGGTATGTGGCAAAGGCCACACGACACTCTGTAGGAAGGTGGAGGGTGTCGAACACCTTCTCTATCTGCTCCAGCCAGTCCTCTACCTCAGACGGGCTCTCATCCCCCATGAAGAAGGGGGGTTTTCAATCTCCGGAACTGGCCGAAAAGTTCATGGTGGAGCTACAATGGGGGAGCAGGTACATGTCCAGGCAAGGAGGGCTCATGCTCAGAAGTGTCTGAGGGTCACCCCCTCCCCCTCCAACTCATATGGCGCTGCGGTGGTTCCCCTGCCCCACGGAGGACTCTCCCTCCACGTCCTCGGGAAGGGGTGGTCGAGGAGGCTGCTGGAGCTCCTCTCGTACGAAATCTCAGATCATCTAGGCAAGATCCTGGGCCTGAATGCCCAGAAGGAGAGATGGGCCGACTGGTGCCTCAGGTCTGGCACATTTGTCCCTTCGACCCCGCCCACGGCCACGTCCACAGCCAGCCTTGGGAATTCCCCGATAAGGCATCTCCTACAAGGAGACACAGGAAAAGGAGCAGGAACTGTCAACGATAACAGATTACATCAAGAGATAAGACTCAAAGCGAAGATCAAAGCGATACATTGTAATGGCTATCCTAGTTACATGCATGTGGGTGACCAGTTCTCAAACCAATTGGTTCATTTCTCGGGATGACCTTACTCTGATACCATCTAGTTACGACCTGATCCTAGATCCCTACAAGACCCAAGATCGACCCGCCTCGACTAATCCCAATTCTTAGTCATCCAATGAGAAATAACCAAAAGCATGAAATAAATCAAAACCACACATGCGATATAACTAAGCAGAAATAAATCAAAAGACAGTAAGAGAAACAGAGCAATATAGTCTATCAATATTACAAGCCATCACAACTACGATGAAGAAAAATACAGCTGAAAGTACTGAAACAGTATTACATAGAACCAAAAATACTCACTACTACAACAGGAGCTAAGGAAAATAGTAAGAAACGCAGCTGAGGCTAGGTTCGACTGGGTCCTGCTCCCTCTGTAGCCGTTGGTGCTAACTGCTCAACTCCCTAACCTGAACAAGCTTACAAAATTTTCGGAGTCAGCGAACGCTGAGTAGAGTGGTAATTTATCCATTTACATGTAATTAAGATAAACAATTAATTTATGCAATTAAACAACTATCCATTTTCATTTAGTTCAACCAAGTACTTCTATTTTGTTGTTCCTTTATTCACTTAGATCATTTCTTGATCTGGCCTGTTCCTCATAGGAACGATCTTGATTGCAGTCTTTTCAATGATGTAAGAGGTACACGTGGTGCTCTCCTGGCCGAGAGAGTCCCCCGTGGTAATTCTAAACCCAGTCAACCACCCTGAGGTCATGATTGTGATATAGCGGTGACTACAGCACACATGATAAACTCACGGGTAGCTATACCGCACTGGCATGCGGTCAGTCGTTTCTGCTAGCAGGTACGCCTAAAGGTATAGAATGGAACAGTATAGGGCCTTGCCCTCTCAGAACAGAACATGTCACGACCTGGTCCCAAATCCCTATAAGATTTAAGATTGGCTCACTTCGGTTTATCCCAAGATCTAGTCATCCAACAAGAAATAACCAAGTAACATTCAACAAACCACAATCACACAAGTACATTAACTAAGCAAGAAGAAAATTTCAACAGAGAACAGTGATATACAGCCATCATATCAAAGAGTACAGGTAACAGAATACAAAGTTATAAAAACTCACTATCAAGCAGTGGAACTAAAGCTAGGCTCGATTAGGCCCAGCGTCCTCAGCAACCGGTGGCTCAGGCTGCTCAAGTCCCTGACTTGTGCAGAATTTATTTAACCAAAGTCAGCTAATGCTGAGTAGAGTGGTGGAAAAAAATAATATGCATTTAACAAGTAGTTAACATAAATTTTTCCATTTTCCATTTATATTATGTGAGTACTCAGAGATCTCTAATTGGGATTTGTTACTTAATCTTCTTGTTCCCTATTGGAACGATTTTGCTTGCAGCTTCTCATGATATAGGATACCCACGTGGCACTCTCCTGGCTGGGGGAGTCCCACAGTGGTAGTCCTATACCCGGTCTACCACCTCGAGGTCACTATCGTGACGTAGCGATGACTACGGCACACGTGATAAGCCTGCAGGTAGCTACCCCGCACTGGCACGTAGTCAGTCATTTCCGCTAGCGAGTACGCCTCAACGTACAGTGCGGAACAGTATAGGGCATTGCCCTCTCAGAACAGATCAGGGGTCTTGCCCTCCTCAGTCCGCGTACCCTCGTCTGACTACCCCGGTTTGCCCAACGGGCTGACGAGAGTCGGTGTAGGGTGGCCATACCTAGCCTTGGGGCCCCTGGGGCGGATAGCTCCCCCCTACACTAGGTAGCTCACCTCGGTACCACATACACAAGGGCCAGTAAAAGTTATCGTAGAGTGGCCAAACCCACCTCGGGACCCAACCAAAGGGTGGCAAGCTCCCCTCTACAATACAAGGGATGGTTGCTCTCTTCGGTACTACGAAGGTCAGCCTACCTCCCTTAATAGCTATCCATAGGTAGCAAATTCCTAGAACCATCTGGTTCTCTGAGGTATGGTGTTCTTGTTTACATTCCCCGTGGGGTTCATACAGGAATTTCTTTATCACATCTGGGTTGGGTTGTTCGAAACAACAGTTCAATTCCCATTTTATTACAATATGGGACCATTTTAGCTAAAAATAGGCAGCTTTTGATTACTCAATCATTCACATGCAGTTTCTTCTAACCCTAGTGTTCATGCCAAGACCTAGGGTTCAAGAATTTATTCTTGAATATACGTTTATCCCTTCCTAGGGTTCATCTCAAGTCCTAGGATTACTTACTCACATGTATTAAATTAGAGATTTTAAGATTGTAACCACTCTACCTGGGTAACCAGGTGGAATGGGGGCTCGTACAGTGGCTCTCGGTGTCTCCACAGGTCCCGTATACCTGATGGACTGGAGACCTAAAACATAGATTGATGGGCCAAAAGGTTCAGAAAGATATAAACAAGGTATCAATATACAGAGAAACCCGTATGGAAAGCAGAGACAGTTCGTTTAAGGAAAAATGATAATAATAGGGCCTTACACGACCCAAAACATGCTATCAGATGGAAATTAGGCATCTGGGAAAGGTCCCAAATGTCTTAAAACAGTCCTCAGGGTTACCTCTCTCAGTGTTCTGCTATCAGACATTTGAAACTCACTGCAGACGCCCAAGGACTTTGTTAGACATCTGGGGGTGCTCCCGGACATCTGAAACTGCCTCGGCTATGCTCCTACCCTCTGACACATATGTACGCTGTCAGGACTTGTCAGAGAGGAAAAGTACAGAAGGTAGATCTCTACCATACGTCTTGCCCTACCTTTAGATGTCTGGTAAGACATCTGGGTGTCTCCCCGACCGTCTGATTCCATGGAAAAAGGATTCCGCAGATCCGCTCTTGGCTCCCCTTGCCTGTAGGTGCTACAGCGGAATGGCGTTGCACCCTCCGCTCTCACGCTTCCTCTCTCTCAGGTGCTCTGCTCTCACCCCGCTCTCACTCGTTCGCGGCTATGGGGTGGCAACGAAGAGGAGGGGGAGGGGTATATAAAGGGAGAGGAGGTGAGGGGAACGGAGAGGCGAGCATGGTGCGGAGTGGCGTCGCAGGAGAAGGCGTGGTGAGGTGTGGTGAGGGAGGAAGCATGGTGCTTGTACGTTGTGCGCTAAAAGCATTTTCAGACATTTGGTAAACATCCCGGACGTCCGGACAGACGTCTGGTGAACATCCCAGACATCTTAAATGTCCAAAGGGGTGGTGGGTCATTTCAGAACAGAACATGGGTCTCACCCCTCCATAGTCTGCATACCCTCGTCCGACTATCACGATTTACCCAGTGAGCCTAACAAGAGTCGGTGTAGGGTGACTAGTTCTATCCCTGGGCCTCCTGGGGTGGCTAGCTCCCTCCCTACACTAAGTAGCTCACCCTGGTACCATGTACACGAGGGCCAAACAGAGTCAGTGTAGAATGTCTAGGCCTGACCCTGGGGCTCAACCCAATGGATGGCTAGTACCCCTCTACACAAAAGGGACAGTGGCTCTCCTTGGTACCGCGTACACAAGGGCCAGCTCACTTCCCGTCTACAGGAGGTCTCCTCCTAATTCCCCGTAGGGTTCATGCTGATATTTCTTTCATTTCATATTCTAGTCTTTCTGATTTCTCTATTTACATTATCGGTTTCATTCTTAAAATAGGCAGCTCGTGATTTTCTACTGACAAGACACATACTAAGTAACCAGTACATTTGCTAGCATTTAAAGTTTTCACAGGCATCTCAAGTAAACAGTATAGCTTGAACCACCTGTTTCTGCCTTAGGGTTCATTCTCATCCTAGGGTTCTACATGTTTCTCAAGTATAGAGTATAGCTCAACCATCTGTTTCTACCCTAGGGTTCTACATGTTTCTCAAGTATACAGTATAACTCAACCATCTATTTCTGCCCTAGGGTTCATTCTCATCCTAGGATTCATTCAAGTTATTCTAAACATGCAGTTCATTTATTTAAATCATAATATTAATGTAAACCACTCTACCAGCAAATACGGGAAGAATGGGGGCTTGGATCGTAGATCCCGTTACCTCCGCGGCTCCCACGTACTCCACTGGCTGGAGACCTATACAATTGACCAACCACATCAAATGAGTCCAAAACCATATACAAGTGACACTAACTCGTAGAGAAACTCAAGAGAAAAACAACGGTACTTCGTTTGCGGAAATCCGATTCTGTTTGATTCCTAAACGAGCCAAAAACACTCATACTGTCCAAAATCATACGTCTAGGTCTAATCCTAGATGTCTTAAATGACGTCAACACTTACCTTGGGTTCCCTGCAGCTACCTCGGATGTTCAGACCCCTCTGCGATCGTTTGAGGTGAGTTCCAAACATTGGACTCTTCTTCCAATCATCTGGAGGTACGGTCAGACGTTTGGCAATGTGTCTAGATGTCCAAAAGCACCTCGAAGGGTGCACCCCATGCATTTCCAATGGCCTGCCCCTTGCATACATATGCACAAACCTCAGAAAAGGCCGGACAAGATCCCTGCAGTGAGGCCTATGATGAGAACCTCATCATGAACCCTAACTAGCACAATCTAACCCAGGTATGCAAGAAAAAGCTCCTATATAACTCAAAGAAAGGCTTAACTCAGAGAATTCTGAGTTTAAGAAGAAAATAAGTCATAAGGGGTAAAAATGCAATTTCACCAACACAATCTGCAAATAGGGTAACTCAGGGTCCAAACACAGGTCAAACTAACCTAATAAGAAGGAAAGTGGGATGATCTGATCCAACAAGGGCTACAGCAACTCCAGGGAATTAAATGACATTCTGTAACCGTAAAACAAATCCACTTCAATTCACGTGGTTTGAGGTAGGGTAAAAATCAACTAAACCCTCTAAAATTCATAGAAAAATAATCTCTAGGGTTTAGAACCTTCAATTTGGCCTTAGAAATCCATTTTAACCTACATTGAGAACCATGCCCAATTAATGATTTAATTTGGGTTTTACGTAAATTGGTCGGTCAAACATGGTCTGACATAGAAACAAAATTCACCATTAAAATCCTTAGGTCCAACTTAGTCATGTATAAAAACTTGAGCCTAAGAAGAGACCTCCTTGACCGACTTTGCAATTTGGTCCTCATCATTTACTTTTTGACCCTCAACTTTTGAAACCCTTTCATTTTGGCCCCTAATTTTCTCTTCGTTCTTTGTATTTTGGTCCCTCTTGCAAGTCTCTGCACAGCACCATGCTCCGGCGACTTTGCGCGGAGCATGGCACCGCGCAGGGTGAGGGGGGCATCCTGCAAAGAGAATGCGGAGTCCCCTGCGATGTCTGCTATCGCAGGGACTTGGCCTTGCCACCTGACGACGCCCACACCTTCCGTGCGAACGCGCGGAAGGTATGGGTCTCGTCTCCGACCATACTCCGGCAGGGACGCAAGTCGCCAGCGTACGTCTGCCCCTCCGCCACCGCCTTTATAAAGACCAGCGTCGCCAGCCGTTTCTCAGAGCTCGATCTTGATGGAGAATCCCTCAACCCTTCCTCTCTCTCCACTTCGAAAGGAACCCACCAGCTCCGGCGGCTCCTCCTCCTCCTTCTCGTCGCTCTACTGCAATACCAGTAGCAGAGCCACCTTCGCCTGATCTCCCCGCGTCGCGCCGCACCAAGCGTGCGCCTCCCTGCCCTCTTCCTCGCCGCCGCTCTCTCCCTCTGGGTGTTTCTTCTCCGGTGACAGTCGATACGGCTGCCCGCCACTCCAGCCCCCCTTCGTCCCCGTAGGTAGGTTACAGTTACTTCCCTTCCTCCCCTCTTTCTTTCCCCAACTTAATTTGTTTGATCGCCCTACGACCACGCCTGACCACCCTCATCTTCCCCACCTCCGGTCACTCTCCGGCGAGTCGTCCCCGTCATCCCACAACCCCATACGACTCGCCAACTATCCCAAAAGCTCCGCCTCACTTCACCAAACACCCTCCGCCCCTCCACTGCCACTCCACACCTCCACAGCACACCCCCGATCAAACCCACTTTTTCAGTTGCAGTCCGTCCTAGGGCTGCCGCCATACACCGCCCCGCAACCTGCTACACCCCACACTACCTTCGTCGTGCCATGGTGAAGGTTCCCCTGTGGTCTGATTAGGCCGAGAGGCCCTATTTGTGTTAGGCAGACTTTCAGCTCTCGCCGCCATTGGCGACGATGCAAGGAGCTTCCAAGCGAGCTCCAGGCCTCGAAGCGTCAGGACTCCAGCTGAGGCGAACTGGGAAGACTCGGGTGAAGGCAGGCAGCTGGTTTGCAAAGGGAAACGAGGACACAGCTGCTGAGGCGAGGTCGCGTCCTTCCTGCAGGCACGCACGAGAAGGGACAAAGTTTAGTCCCACATTGTGAGTCTTCAAATCACCGCACCACTTTAAATTATTTTTGTGTATACGACTGGTTGCCTCGGAACGCACCTGGGGTGAGGTCCCTCGCCCATCACCCACCTCGTCCGCGGATTCATCTCACGGACCTGGCTGATCCGACCCGACACTACCTTGCACTCCTTGCGCACCACCCACGTCGGTGAGCCTGGTCCCGGTTACGTAACCCGACCCGTTAACCTGGCTCTGGGAGAGCTTCCTGTGAGTGGGTTACAGAGAGAGAGAGACGTGCGGGTAGAGGGAAGGGCTAGGTTTTGCTGTGCCCTGTGCAGGAACAGGGCGCGAAGGAGGCAGACTCAACACTTAGCCGCAGAAAGGAGAAGAAGAGGAGCAGAAGAACAAGAAACCCTAAAGAAGCCTTGCAGCTGAGCAAGGTAGGAGACCAAAGAAGAAAAGAAGCAGAGGAAGAAGAAGGCTCGCCAAAGAAGAGAAGAAGTAGTGAAGGAAGAAAAGAAGCACTGTAGCAGACCACCGTTTAAGTCATCTGACTGCGGTATCAGACGACGGATGAAGCTTCAGAGGAGATAAAGCAGAGAGGAAGAAGAAGAAAAGAGAAGGCTCCGCAACTGAAGAGAAAGAAAAGAGAAGAAGGAAGAAAGAAGCAGAAGAAGACTTCGCGCAAGAAAAGAGAAAGAAGAAGAACTGAAGAAGAAAAGAAATAGAAGACAAGCAGAAGAAGAATTGAAGGCAACAGGAAGAAGAAGACCCGTAGAGACACTGCAGCTGAAGAAAAGCCAAAGAAGAGAAGAAGAAGACAAGCAAAGAGAGAAAGAAGAGAAGAAGAAGAAGCCAAAAACTAAAATCTATCTCTCCCTCTCTCTCTCTTATTTTTGTAATAAAGAAAACTCTGTACTTCTAGAATTCTAGTAGCTCCCTGAGTTCGACCTCGGGAAACCAAACTATTTCTGAGTAAATTTTGATAGTAACGACAACCATAGCTGTCTTATTTTACACTATAACGAAATTACTGTAATAAGCACTAAAACGAACAAAGATTAGCAGCGGTTGAAAAATCTTGTCACTAGCCTGCATGGCCATAACCGCACAAAAGCACGTACCTTAGCACAGAGCATGCTTTCAGACATCCGGCTTTAGCTCCGGACATCTTTCCTCTACTCCAAACGTCTGGGATGAGCTCCAGATGTCTGATACTAGAAAATATCAAGTAGTAGAACCTCCACGAGACTTCTTCTCCATGCGGAACCCCTCCGCGCCGCTTGCAGCTACTACACCGGCAGCTTTCGAAGGCCGCGAGCCCACCTCCGCGAGCTCCTCCTCCTCAAGCACAAGCTCCTCCAAGCTCCTCCCATGCTCTTACGACTCCCTTGCGAGCTCCTCCTCTCGAGCTCTCCTCTCCTCCTCCACGTCCCGTCTCTCTCTCTCAGCTTCCTCTCCTCTCACCACGCTGGAAGGAAAGGAGGAAGGAAGGATGGAGGTGGTGGCTGGTGGAGATGAATGGAGTGGCATGGGAGAGGGGGTTTAAATAGATAAAGGGTTAGGGTTTGGGGTGAGGAGAGGGGCGTCTGCGTGCGGAAAAAGAACAGTAGGCTGGTTCTTCCACTTTCAGACGTCTGACCCTCCATCAAGACGTCTAGACTGACGTCTGATGGCTCATCCAGACGTCTTAAACAACTCGAAAGGGCCACGGGTCATTTCAGTCCGGCTGGGCGCGAGCAATCTATGTGGGTCGTTATTGGCCCAAAACTATGTAAAAATGAATTGATAATCAAACTAGGGCCCAAGATTAGTAGTGGTTGATATGGCTCCTGTGAGTTCTAGATCCTGCGAAGGGTTGGGCCCACCAATTAAACAAATTTTCAGTGTTAAGTTAACTAAGTGGTATGTTAGCAGCTAAGTGTTAGCGTGTGTCCGTGTGTTGTGTAGTATTGTAGAAAGTGTGTGTGTGTTATTTAGTATTAGTGTTAGTATATGTATGTTAGTATAATTATATATATTAGTAGCTAGCATAGTATATACGTATATACATACATAAAGTATATGTATTATATACTATATATATTATTTTTGTCTCATTTTGTATATAATTGTTTTTAAGACTCTTTTGTGACATTTACATATGTTAGTGTACGTAGTTTATATATGTTAGTATAGTAAGTTATATAGTTGCATATATATATTCTTTTTGTGCCTACATTAAAGCATTACTTAGATAGTATTGTAAATAATTGACCTAAATTAGTTTAGATTAGTTTTTAATACCTTTATACCTACATATATCTTTGAAGCATTGTTATTAACAATTATTCATTCATTCTTGTACATGTTTTACTTGGTTTAGTTTATTCTTTGATTCTTTCATTCATGATTCATTCATTTGTAAATAAACTTAACATTTTTTTGAAATAAAAGATGATTTTTGGATAATAGAAGAGTCATGTATGTCAATAACTATCTCCTAATAAATGACCTAGAATAAAATCGATAAAAATTATATAAAATAAATGACATTCTTCTGGATTGCGACACTATAGTACGACAATTTTAATTAACACATTCTCTAAATTGTACATCATTTTTTAGCACTGTTGCCAGGGAGGCAACTCTATATATCCCAAATTTTATCTTTTATTCTTTTTTTTATATATATTTTTGATTTCTTTGTGAATATTGATTCTTTTATTCAAATTCTCTCTTGTATATACATTCTTTAATTCATTATATTCTTTGATTTATTTTGTATATAATTTTCTTACTAATCATTTGTTGTTTTTGTAGCACTTGAGGAAGAGGAGTAGGAGGGGGAGTGTCCCCTTCCTAATAGAGTTTCTACTTCTTGGAGGAGACACTACTGCTTTGACTCGACTTCCTAGTAGAGTCGACCTCGACTTGGAGCAGCTGTTTTTCCTGCTTTTCTATAGTAGCATAGCTATTTGGTTTAGGCTTAGGTATATACTTAGGATTTGTTGTTAGGCATAAATTGTAAGTGCCTATTCTCACACTTAATAATTGGACCTTGGACCTGTGATTTCTTTCTCTATCTCTCATCCATTAGGTTTTTTGATTCACTTTCCTTTTCTATTTGATTTTGCTTGTTTCATTAAAAAAAAAAATAGAAAAATCAAAATTACAAAAGTACTTCATTCTCTTATCTAGCAGGAGCATATCCTTAGGCATTCCATTCATAGGAATTGCATTCTTCCTACTAGATTTCTTTACTTGTCAAATTACATATAGTGTAGAGTGATGGAGATAGGTACACATTTCTATCCTTCCTTAGCTCCTGCCATATTTTGCATTTGACTTAAGTATCAAGGCCATTATTTGTTTGCAAAAGACTAAAAAGTAAGACCATTTGCCTGCAAAACACTCCTAAGAACTCAAATCTAAATAAAAAAGCAGATTCAATAATTTGCTTGATACCTTGTATGGTTTTCATCGATACTCTGTTGCTTGCTTATCATGTACACACTACACGATCACATAAGGTACACACATGGATTTTTATCTCATCTTTCTGTGCACCAACAAGAGTCTGGATTCACAAGTTGGGCTTATCCATACTCTGGGTGGATTTACAGGTCTGCACTCCATGTGTAAATTTATCTTAGGATGCGTATAGTTGCATTGAGATATTTATTTGCGTACATTTATCAAACAACTAGTATGTGACAACTCAGAAAATAAGTTTCATAGATAAATACCTTAAAAGTAATCTTCGAAAAAAAAGATCCATCCATATTCTCATTCAAATCTGAATGATCCATGAATCATGTGAATAAGACTAATATCCATGTAAACAAACTCGAATGACAGGTAAAAATTGACCAGAATAATAGTATCAATGCAAATATCTATAATAGTTCACCTTCGTGAGTAAGAAAAATACCTATGTGTAAAGATCGAGTGCACAACTCAAACACAAAATCGAAATATTCACAGTCGCTTCTTCGGCTATGGAAAGGTCACCACATTGAATAGATGGAGACGAGGAGACTATAAGTATTTTTTCTCTTTCCTTCTGGCAAGTAAAGGACGAGTAAAAAAAAAAAGGATATGTAACACCAAAAATGATCTTGCCAAGAATTTCGGTGAATATATGATAATTATATTAAATAGATTATAATTTATTACTTCCGTAAATAAAAGAAAACCATCACGATTGAAAAGTTGATTTCCAATACCATTGTGGAAATGAGAATGATTATTGAAATCTAATGTACATGATCTAACGACTTACACTGCCCACTTATTTAGATCTTTTGAGGGCAACGCTCAAAAGATATGTTTTCTATATATATATATATATATATATATATAAAATGTTCAACAAGGGGAGGGGAACTCAACTTTAAAATTCAAATCATGTGATCACCCACACCGATTTACCGTGAATAATACTCTTAAACGAAGAGAGATATATTAATCAATTTCGTAACTTTTTAGACCTTTTGACTAAGATCAAGGGTAGAACTTCACATACAATATTATAAAAAATATGGAGTAGGGTTTAGATTCATCCTTGTTAACTACCAAGGTCAATGATAATATGGTGTGTATTATTAGGTGGGTTACCTAAGCTCTCATATTTGTTTGGAATGCTAGGGTCTTTAATAAAGGTTCTCCACTCAAATCATTTTCTTCTTTTTCATGTCAACGAAACAATTCTTCGAAAGTTAGAAGTAAATCGTTCAATTTACAAGTATAAAAATATACATCTTAATATATTTAGTAATGCATGACCCTCACTCATGCCTCCATTCAAGAAAGAAAGCAACATGTATGTTGAAAAGTAAAATATGTCAGTTGAAAATTAAAATTAACTAATTAAAAATTAAAATTAACATGTTAAAAATAATTTTTCATCAATTAAAAATAAAAATATATTAATTAAAAATAAAAACATACCGATATATTTTCTATCAACTAATACTAATTCAAAATAATTTTCCACGAATTAGAAATTCAAAATATACTAGTTAAAAATGAAGAACACATTAATAAAAGTAATTTTTCACTTGTAAGATGATTTTTTACTTATAAAAAATAATTTCTATTAATAAAATTTAAAATACATCAATTGAAAGTACATTCTTTCACTTCACATATTAAAATGTATATTTATTTACTTTTTTTTTCTTTTCACTTTTCTACTTTTTTTTAAAGCAAAGAAGAGAAAGCCCATGACGGCGTTAGGGACCGACAGCCAAAATGCGGAAATGACACGCTTCGTAGGATTCGCCAGTGTAGTGTATATGTGCTGGCTATGATTGGGGATGCTGCTCTATCACGGCGATATGAGGCACTAATTCCATCTTACCGTCTCCATCCTTTCTTTTCCATCATTTACTTAACCAGTGGCATGAGGCCTTAGTTCATTTCTGTTTTCAATTACATGTCACATGGCAATAATTTTTATTATAAAAAAATTAGATGTGCTCATAAATAGTAACCAGGCAGGAGCTACCATTACGACGATACAAAGTTAGCCAGCAAAAGGCTTCTATCGCTATCGAACACTTTTTTTTTATTACTATCATTTGAAACATAAATACTCCCAAATGGATGCCGATTCGCGTCCTCACCCCCATGATTTTGACATTCGCGGCTGCAGTGGAATTTTGTATATACTTTTTCTTCCCAACGAAGACTTATTTTCTATTCTTCTATATTATTGTCCCCACACACTTCTTTAGATAAGAAAAAATTTTGTACAGATAATTTTAAAAATATATATTTTGCTAATTATAAATATCAAAGTTGTGACATGATTTTGATAGACATTTAAAACCCCAACGGTCCCTTCTTTCCTCCCCCTAACTTCAGATTTCTTCCTTGCACTACTGCTCCACCTCTTCTTTCCTCACCGTTGCTGGTTGTCCCTCCTCTTGCTAATTCTCCCCATCCGCCTCCTCATGTTGAATTCATCTCTCACCGGTACATCCACCAAAGTAACCCGTAATCCACCAATACACTTGTTTTTCTCATTTTAGCAAAAATACATTCAAGTTTTATCGTCTCTGGAATTAAGATTTTAATTTCTCAATGAATGCACATTCTACATGTTAATGTGTCATCTGAATCACTAGTTAATTAAGATTAATTAATCACATTGTAGTATGTATTGCAATCCAAATGGATGTCATTTATTTATATATAATTTTTACTGATTTTATTCCATGTCGTTCACTGTGAGATAATTATTGATATACATCATTCTCTATTATCCAAAAATAATCTTTTATTCCAAATATGTTACGTTCATTTACAATAGAATGAATTATGAATGAATGAATCAAAGAATAAATTCGTTTAAGTCAATTATATATAAAAATAAATTTATGTTAATGATAATGGCTTAAGAATATTTACAAGATTAAAGACATCAAAAACTATTATAAGCTAGCTTTGTTAATTATATACACTAACATAATTATGTACACAATTAACTAATGTCTTAAAACTATATACAATATACGCACAAAAAAATATAAACTAATAATATACATCAAATATATTTACAATATCTAAGTATATATACTAACTAGCCTATATATCTATAACATATAAATCTATAATACTAACTATATAAATATACTATACATATACCTATTACTCACATATATACCTATCTAATTATATACATATATAACCAAAACCTTAAAAACATATTTACAAAAATAAGGTAAAAAGTAATACTCTAAATACATATTTACACACTTTATCTATATACATAACTCTACTTAATATAATGATATATATATATGTACATGCGCTACTTAACTTGTTAACTCACACACTACTAACACACATACGCTACACATGCCTAACACTTATGCACAATGCTTACACACGCTCACACTAAGCATGCTAAAGCTAACACACTCACTGCTCAACACTTAGTTAATTTTACGTTAACTTAGCCCACTTATTTTACCCTATAACTTACAAAAAATTGGACATTGAAATTTTTATTCCTCCCTCTCTCTCTGCCTCTGCTCCCCCTCGCTCTTACCCTTTACCTCCGTTCTTGCCCCTTTCCCCTCCCCCTTTCTCCTTCCTTATTTCCTTCTCTCCGCTTTTTTCCTTCTAAGGTTGATTTGTGCTCTTCCTCTGCTGGTGAGGCCCTCTGGCCCTCCCTCCTTGGAGGGGGGTTGTTGTGCTCCTCGCCTTAGCGATGGCTCCGCTCGGAGTCTCACTGTGCACGAACTTTGGCCTCTTTACTCTTTGTTTTTTTAGATGATCGATTTTGCAGTGTGGCTTTTCTTGTTTGTTTGGTGGTTCATCGCTCATTTCAACATGGTTTTACTTCTCATCGCTGGTTTTTCTCTGGAGTTTTCTAACCGTTGGTGTCTCAGTTCTTGGGTTGAAACCCTTTGCTGCTCTACCTTTTTCTCCTTGCGGTCTGGGTGTGATAGCCTCTTAGCTAGGTACACCCAGATCCTCGCAATCTCCTCGATCAGATGATCCTCACCCACCGAAGCGATCTTTTGCCTCAGTGATCACGAGCTTCAGTTCTTTGGAACCCTCATTTGTGGAGCTGGAGCTGAAGGTTAGACGATCGGAGTGCATGATGGGGTCCTTGCTACTTCTTTCTCACCTGATGAGGTCTCTAATCTCTCACAGGGGTTTTCCACCTCTCTTGTCGTTCGTGCTTGGGGCCCTAAACCCTCTACACAGAGACTGAAGGATTTTATGTTTAATCACTTGAATATCCAGTCAAACTTTGCTCTGGTTTTGTTGGATGCTTAGCATTGGCTCCTTTGCTGCGAGACTTATGTGCATTTCTCCTCTATTTTTTCTATGGGCTTGGTGGTTATTGATCGCATGCGGTGCCAGTTTATTCAATGGTCGCCTTCCTTTCACACCAATTCTCTGATTTCTACAGCATCGGTGTGGGTTGGGTTTCCCGGCCTTAACCTGTACTTGATCCACCCCAACGCCCTATTTTCCATAACTTACCAGCTGCGAAACCCAATTTGTGTGGATCCCCGTACGGTTCAGGGCCTTCATCTTGCCTACCCCAAGGTGTGTATGGAGATAGATCTTCTTGCCCCTCGTCTTGATTCTGTGTTCATTTTTAATGGGGATGTATAGATCGCTTAATGTGTTATTTTTGAAAGGATCTTGTTGTTTTGCCTGAGCTATAGGAAATTTGGCCATGTTGCTTCCTTGTGCCCAAAGCTTTCTTTGCACGCGGCAACTAAGGAGTTCTCGAAGGATGCATAGAAGGAGGCTTCCACTTCTCATTCAGAGGAACCTTTCTTGGACCCTATTGGCTTGACTAGGCAGGATGCGGATGGCTCGGTGATGGATTCCTGTGAGCCCTGCTTGGCTCTCACACTCCATCCAGATGTCTCTTCTGAGCCGGTGTCTGGGGAAGGGTTTTCTAAATCTCCTATGTCAGCATGTATAATTTCTTCTCCTCTTTCATCTAAGGGGGCTTAGGTATCTGCTGCTAGCATCAACACTGGTCCAAAGAGGAAGGGGAGACGACGTATCCAAGTTCGTTGAAGGATGAAACACGATCCCTCCACTACAGCCATGGGGAAGGAGGTGTTAGGTTTGGAACCTCGATCCTCCCTCCCAAAGGTGAAAAGTTCCCTTTTAGTCCCTTCTATTTCAGCTTTTGATTCTATGTTGTCTGATTGTGGTGTGCATGCCTCTTTTCACAAATCCACTCGATTTTTGATGGAGATTTCTAGTACTTTTCCTGACGAAATGGCCTCGAGTTTCCTTGCTATTATTAGCAACAATTTTTCTAATTCTACGGTTTCCTCCTTGGCGAACTCTGATGGCAGGAATGCCATGCTCTTACATGATTTTTCTAACCAAAGTCGGATTTCTAAGCATAAAGTTGAGCATGATTTTACTTTTCCTAATGGTGATAATGCTAGAATTCAGATGGTTAAATGTGGCCCTTCTAATGACTCTTGTGGGTTATCCTGGGGTATTTAACTTCCCTTTCCCTCTCCTCCTCCTCCTCTAAACCCCAAGCCACCCTTCATTGCTGAGGTTGGAGGGAGGGAGGATATCTTGAACAATGATGACAATCATCTAGATGATATTTCTGATGTCGAGTCTCAAGGCCTTTTGGATTTTTTCGTTGTGGAACCCCTTTTCCTCCAGGAAAAGGCATACAAGGCACAAGTCTCCATCGATGGCAAGAGGAATCTGTGGTGGTCAATCCTTGGAGGGAATGGGAAGGATTACTCAAAGTCATTCTACATCACTTCAAAAAACCTTCTACCTATGAATTGTCTCTTTTGGAATTGTAGAGGCATTCTTAATGCCCCTACTATGAATCGTCTGAAGGACATGATCCACCTTCATTGTCGTAGTCATATCTTCTTGTTTGAACCATTCGCTAATTCTTCTTCTATAGACTCCATTCATAAAGACATCTCCTTTCATTACTGCTTTGTGGTTCCGAAGGCTCCTAAGATTTGGTGTCATTGGAAGGAAAGTATCTCCATCAATCTTTTTACTAGCATTAATCAGGCTTTAACGATCCAATGCTCCTTCGGTGCTTCATCGATTAAGATCTCTGCCGTTTATGCTTCTTGTGAGCCTAATCAACGTTTGCTCCTTTGGGATTTCCTTACTTGCACCTCGATCATCAGCCCAATTACTTGGATTATAGGGGGTGACTTTAATTGTGTTCTTCAGGCCTCAGAGAAATCTGGAGGACTTCCTTTCTCACAATCTCTTGCGGATCCTTTCCAATCTTGCATTCACCACCTGGGCCTCTTGGAGATGCCTTTGTTAGGATCTCAATTCTCGTGGTGCAATGGCCGACATGGAAGTACTAGGATCTATCAAAAAGCTTGATCGTGTCTTGTTGAACTCACATGCCTAGACTTTTCTCTCCACAGGTTTGTATGCATCTAGAACAAACTCAAACCACCCCCTTATGATTCTTTCTTCTACTGCTAATCGTGTTTCCCGTCTGTTGGTGCTAAAGCACCACGATCATTTGTTTTGATGATAACAAAACACGTGTTATTTAACATTTGCACTTGGAGTCTTAGATTTCAGGTCAATTGCAAATGGAGACGTGATTAGACGGAGTTCGAGCTCGCATCCAGGATGAAATGGAGGAGCTTGATGGAGAACAGAGGAGATTTGCGAGGAGCGATAGCTTGAAGAAGGAAGGAGATGAAGAATAAGATAGATTTCCTTCTCTTGTACTCCTTGTATTTTTCGTTTCTTTTGTTGCTCTTTATTTTTGTTACTTAGATTCATGTTAAAGAGCCTCAAAGTACCCTAACAGTAGTCCTAGGAACATCGGCACAACCCTAGGACACTTAGGTTTTCTGTAGAAAACTTTGAAAACCAATATAGGGTTCAAACAACATTTCCAGACATCTAATTCCAAAATCAGACGTCTGATAATGTGTTTCAAGACGTCTGACTTCTGACTGTTGATTCAAACGTCTGATAAACATTCAGGCTGGACTTGGTAGTTCTGTCTGATGAAATCAGACGTCCATACCTTAGACCAGACTTCTTAGGAGACGTCTGATGAATTTGCCAGACATCCAATTAGTGGACTGTTGGCTATCTTAGCATACGCTCAAGGGTATGACCGTTAGAGCCTTATCAGACGTCCTTAAGCCTTTCCAGACGTCCGATAATTGTCCGTTTTGCCTCGACTGACCCGAAAATCTCTTCTCAGAGATTTTCTAGCCGTTGCAAATCCATTCCCATGAAAAAGTAGGTTTCTAGACGTCCAGACATAGTGCTAGACGTCCTGTATGTCGTCTGATGGACTTGCACTAGAACCCTATTTAGATCTGATCCAAGTCAGGAAGAAACCCGCCAAAAATCAGACGTCTGATGTTGTTCCCAGACGTCTTAAAGTGATCTTCCAGACGTCTGATGCCAGGATCAGACGTCTGATAACCCTGTCAGTGCAATCATTGTTCCTGATTTCGGCCTGATTCTCTTGGGCTTTGCTCCCAACGGCTATGGGAGCTTTCCTAAGCCTTCCAAAGCCTTCCTAAGGCCTCTATAAATAGAGAGGAACCTCTTGCACATTAAGACACACCAAGTAATACATTTTCACACCATTTTGTGTCTCTTGATCCTAGGAAGCAAGCTCTTGCTCTCCAAGCTCCAGTTCTTCATCTAGAGAGCATCAAGCATTTGCGCACCCGCTCTCCCGCCATAGTTCACGAGAGCAACGTTGCGCCGTCGCGTGGCTCATGCACCTGTGTCATAGATCTGACGCACTCCTTGCAAAGGGGAGTTTCCTAATTCCTATAGAAGCTAGGTTTAAAATTACTTTGTTGGCTCTACAGGATTATTTGTTATCTTTGTTATTTGGTTGGGTATTCGCTTTGCAAATTCCTGTCTCCTTCGTGGGACAAAATCCTTCTTGTGAAGAGAAGGGGTTGAGGAACGCTACCCTCGCACTTGTAGCGTGATTGTAATTGAGGTTGAATCACCCTCGTTTAAAGTGATTCGTTTAGTGGATTTTAATCAACTTGGTTGATCGGAAAATCCTAACTCGAGAGGGTTAGGTGGTGGTTTTCACCCGGTTTGGGTTTCCACCTAAAAGTATTTGTGCACATTGTGCAGTTGTTTATTTTGTGAGATTGGTATATATTCTATTCCACATTTTATTACGTCACCCCCTCCTGGTAGGAAATCCACAATTGGTATCAGAGCAGGTTTCGCATTATCGGCGTTACACACTGGCGAAGATCCTATGGAGGGGAGCAGTTCCGCGAGTAGGATTTCCGAGGGCCAGTCTACGACTCGTCCGCCGTTCTTCGACGGGAGAAACTACCCTTACTGGAAGCTGCGGATGAAGACGTGGCTTCAAGCCACCGATTTCATGATTTGGGCCAGGTGCGAGACCCCCTTCGACATTCCAGAAAAGCCCGCCGCAGGATACTCGCAACAGCAGATCCGGTAACTCTCGCTCAACGTGAAAACAATGAACGCGTTGTATTGCGCACTCAGCCCGGAGGAGTTCAACAGAATCTCGCAATGTGCCACCGCATACGAGATTTGGCACACACTCGAGGTAACTCATGAAGGTACCTCTAAGGTAAAAACTTCTAAACTCAATTTACTTTCACAAGAGTTTGAGGCTTTTTCCATGAAATCTAACGAAGCTTTAAGTGAGATGAACACTAGGTTCACTCTCCTAGTAAACAATTTGAAAGCTTTAGGGAAGACTTTTATCAAGGGGGAGCTTCAAGGGAAGCTTCTTCGTTCCCTTGGATCGGAGTGGGAACAGAAAGTCAACGCCATCGAGGAGGCGAATGAAGTGGAGGAGCTCAACATGGAAGATCTCCTAGACAATCTAATGGCCTACGAGACTAAGTTGAAGTAGAAGAAGAAGGATACACCGGAGCCTAAACCAAAGAGGACTCTCGCCTTCAAAGCTACGTCGGATAGCGAGGTAAGTTCCGACGACGAAGACTTTAAATTTTTACTTAAAAAGTTTTCCAAGTTGTGTAGGGAATTGAAGAAGGAGAAGAAGGAGAGCCCGAGACGTTGTTATCACTGCAACGAGAAAGGACACCTACGACTAGAGTGCCCTCTTCTCAAAAAGGAGAAGAAGGAAAAAGAGAAGAAATCTAAGAAGAAGGCGTTCCAAGCCACTTGGGAGGATTCGAGCTCGGAGGAAGAGGAAGAAGAAAAGTCTGTAGAAGAAGAAACCGCTTGCTTCAGCTTCATGGCCAGAGGAAGCGACAACGAAAGCGAAAGCGACTCAGACAACGAGGTAAATTCTGATTTATAAGATGCTTTTAATGAGTTGTATGAGATTAGTAAATCACTGAAAATAGAAAACAAAAGCATGAAAAAGAATCTTAGTTTTCTTAAATCTGAAAATGATAGGTTAGAAATAAAACTTAAGGATTTAGAAGCTAGTCCTAAAAATGATAACCTATTACTAGAAAATCATAACCTCATCAATGAAAATAATAAATTGATTGAGGAAAATGTTAGTCTAAAAATAGAAATTTTTGATTTAAAGACTAAGATGAATATTATAGAAAAAGAAAGTGCATGTCTTAGGGAAAACTCTAATAAATTAATCAACAAAGTAGATAATTTTTATAACTCTAAGGTTGAGAAAGGATCTCCGTCAAGGAGACCCGCTAACAGATCCGGATCCAAGCTCACTTGGATACCGAAGAAAAATTTGGAATCTTGTTTTATAGGGTTCAGGGATAACTACAACATGAAGGACTGGACCTACAAGCTCAAGGCTGGTCAACTCGAGTTGGGAGAACCAAGGAGTAGACCAAGGAGGAGAACAAGAAGATCGACGAGACGGCGAACAAACGACGGACCCGCCGCACGTCGACCGCCAGACTGGAGACCGGCACCAATGCCCGGGCCTCCAAGCTACGGATGGGAGCCCCATCCGATGTGGCATCCACCACCACCATTCAGGCCATTTTATTGGCCATGGTCGGTGAGGTAAAAATCATTTACCCTATCTTTTTATCATAAGCATTTAGATAGGGGGAGCAAAAAATTGTAAGCTAATTGTCAATTTTTAAGGGGGAGCTATAAGGTAGCTAAATTTCCTTTAGAAAGGGGGAGAAAAATAATAGCTATCTTGTTGTTATAAAAAAGGTGGAGGACATTACCTTTGTTAAAAGAAATTTATAGAAGAGCATGTTTTAAGGGGGAGTTATAGAAAATTTAAAATCAATCAAACCTTTTTGATAATGTCAAAAAGGGGGAGGATTTTTTGCATTATTATTTATGATTTTTTCATCATCAAGAAGGGGGAGATTGTTGGTGCTAGAGCACCACTATCATTTGTTTTGATGATAATAAAACACGTGTTATTTAACATTTACACTTGGAGTCTTAGATTTCAGGTCAATTGCAAATGGAGACGTGATTAGACGGAGTTCGAGCTCACATCCAGGATGGATTGGAGGAGCTTGATGGAGAACAGAGGAGATTCGCGAGGAGCGATAGCTTGAAGAAGGAAGGAGATGAAGAATAGGATAGATTTCCTTCTCTTGTACTCGTATTTTTCGTTTCTTTTGTTGCTCTTTATTTTTGTTACTTAGATTCATGTTAAAGAGCCTCAAAGTACCCTAACAGTAGTCCTAGGAACACCGGCACAACCCTAAGACACTTAGGTTTTCTGTAGAAAACTTAGAAAACCAATATAGGGTTCAAACAACATTTCCAGACGTCTAATTCCAAAATTAGACGTCTGATGATGTGTTTTAAGACGTCTGACTATTGATTCAGACGTTTGATAAACATTCAGGCTGGACTTGGTATTTCTGTCTAATGAAATCAGACGTCCAGACCTTAGACCAGATGTCCAATTAGTGGACCGTTGGCTGTCTTAGCATACGCTCAAGGGTATGACCGTTAGAGACTTATTAGACGCCCTTAAGCCTTTCCAGACATCCGATAATTGACCGTTTTGCCTCGACTGACCCAAAAATCTCTTCTCAGAGATTTTCTAGCCGTTGCAAATCCATTCCCATGAAAAAGTAGGTTTCTAGGCGTCTAGACATAGTGCCAGACGTCCTGTATGTCGTCTGATGGACTTTCACTAGAACCCTGTTTAGATCTAATCCAAGTCAGGAAGAAACCTGCCTAAAATCAGATGTCTGATGTTGTTCCCAGACGTCTTAAAGTGATCTTCTAGACGTCTGATGCCAGGATCAGACGTCTGATAACCTTGTCAGTGCAATCATTGTTCCTGATTTCGGCCTGATTCTCTTGAGCTTTGCTCCCAACGGCTATGGGAGCTTTCCTAAGCCTTCCAAAGCCTTCCTAAGACTTCTATAAATAGAGAGGAACCTCTTGCACATTAAGACACACCAAGTAATACATTTTCACACCATTTTGTGTCTCTTGATCCTAAGAAGCAAGCTCTTGCTCTCCAAGCTCCAGTTCTTCATCTAGAGAGCATCAAGAATTTGCGCACCCGCTCTCTCGCCGTAGTTCACGAGAGCGACGTTGCGCCATCGCGTGGCTCATGCACCCGTGTCATCGATCCGACGCACCCCTTGCAAAGGGGAGTTTCCTAATTCCTATAGAAGCTAGGTTTAAAATTACTGTGTTGGATCTATAGAATTATTTGTTATCTTTGTTATTTGGTTGGGTATTCGCTTTGCGAATTCCCGTCTCCTTCGTGGGACAAAATCCTTCTTGTGAAGAGAAGGGGTTGAGGAATGCTACCCTCGCACTTGTAGCGTGGTTGTAATTGAGGTTGAATCACCCTCATTTAAAGTGATTCATTTAGTGGATTTTGATCAACTTGGTTGATCGGAAAATCCTAACTCGAGAGGGTTAGGTGGTGGTTTTCACCCGGTTTGGGTTTCCACCTAAAAATATTTGTGCACATTGTGCGATTGTTTATTTTGTGAGATTGGTATATATTCTATTCCACATTTTATTACGTCACCCCCTCCTGGTAGGGAATGCATACCGTCCACAGCCTTTTCATTTTCAAAATATGTGGTTTAGTGATCATTCATTTCGGCAATTTGTGCAAAATGTCTGGAAGGATACCAATGTCAATCTCGAGCTAGATTTGATCTCTATTTTCTATTCCAAGTTGTCAGCTCTCAAAAGGTTTTTAAAAGCGTGGAATAGATCGACTTTTGGGGATATTCAAGATATTGTCAATGGCCTTGAGACTCACTATGAGGATATTGATTCTAGACTCGCATCCCACTGGGATGACGACCTGATCACTAAAATGAGTGATTTGTAAAAGCAGGTTTTTAAGTCGTTGTAACACGCATTTAGATCGCGTTTAAATTTGTAAAATCTGAGTACTTAGGTAAGTATTCGGGCCATCCCTAGAGAGGCAAGAAAGCTTTTACCAAAATTCTCGCTTGATCTTTTGGAAATAAACATCTTTTTTAAGGTTTTTGAAATATGTAAATTTTTTTCGTTTTGAATAGGGCAAAAACAAATGCGGAGAGAATGACGGAAATTTAAGCTATGGAAATTGCAAGCTGACAGCGAAAATACGCGGTTTGTTAAAATACGTCGTTGTAACGCGTAAATCCGCTTTCGCTCTTAAATTTATAATCCTAGATAGGGGGGTATCTAGGGTCGTCCAAGGAGGCCAAATGTTTGCAATAGTGATTCTCTTGCTAGGAATATAAATCTCAACTTTCTTTTTGGTATTTTTCAATATATCATTTTTTTGTTTTAAATTAAGACAACATGCGGAATGGTGATGGGAAGGTAATTCACACTTCAATTTAACTACTACTTTCTAGTGGCAAGTAGAGCCTCTCCCTAAACTCACTCTAGGCAAGTGGAGGCCTAGAATAATTAGGGAGAGGGAGTGAAAAATGCTAAAAAGCAAAGCAAGTAGAAATGCAAAATAGAAAATTGCAAAGAAGGCAACTAGATTACTGAAAAATGTTTTACAAAAAAGGCTAGTAGAGGAATGCTTCTACTACTAGAAAAATTAAAATAAAGAAAAGCAAACACAAATCCTCTAGATAGATGGTGAAGAAGAGGGCTTCTTGCTCCAAGGTTGGTGGCTCCCAAGCTTGAAAAGAATCCTTCAACTCCTTCCTTGCAGTGCTCCGCCAAGGTGGTGTCCTCCAAGGCAAGCCCAAGGGGGCGTGCCCTAAGCTTCTCTCCAAGGGTGGACGTCCACCCTAAGTCCTTCTCCCTTGCCTGGCCGTCCTTCTTGAAGTGGAAGAGTCCTCCTCCTTGGCGTGGCCCAAGTTGAAGAGAGTGGGGAGAAGAAGGCACCAAAAGGGCTGGTGATGTGCCCCTTTAATCTCCTTCTCTACTCCTTCTCCTTGGGCGTAGGTATAGGTGGATGTAGGTAGAAAAATACACTAATGGAGGATGGGAATTATGTGGTGGTAGGGTAGGGTATTTATAGGATGGGAAGGGGGGGTGGTTATGGTGTTTTTGGAGGGAAATGAAGGGGTGCTTGGTTATTTTTGGAGGGAAAAATGGGAGGGAAATGAAGAGGTGCCTTGGTTTTCCCTCCAAAAATACCTTCTAGAAGGCAATTTTGGAGGGAAAAAATGGAGGGTGGAGATGGGCTTTGATGGTGGATGTAGGGTGGTGATGGAAGGGATAGTTGGCACCAAAATAAAGTAGGAGTAGGTGGTCTTTTTGCTGGAGCTTAGGTAGTAGGGTAATAGGTTTTGGTGCCATGGAGGTGGACTAGCTAAGTTAAGCAGCTTAGCTAGCTTAGCTAGTAGGGAGTAGAGTTGGAGGCATTTGGAGCTAGGGTTTTCAGGGAGAAGAGCTGAGGAGGAGAAGTCTGGAGCTGGAGCTAGAGCTGGCTGCTGCTGAAGAGGCTGGCATGGGGCTACTCTAGCTGGCTTAGCTTGCTAGTTCTTTGCTAGTTGCTAAGCCAAGCTAAAGTGAGCTAGCTTCTACCAAAATGAGCTGAGGTGAGCTAGGTCTGGTGCTCCCGAGGAGAATCAAGCTGGTTGAGGCAGCTAAGGTAGCTTAGCTCAACTGAGTTGAGCTAAGCTGAGTCCCTGGGAGCTGGACTTGAGCTTCCTGAGCTGAGATGAATTATTCTTCAGCTGGCTGGAGTTGAGTGGAGCTGAATGTAGCTGGATCTGAGCTGGGGTGAACTCCTGTCAACTCAGCTGAGCTAGCTAGAGCTCCCTGTGAACTAGTGGGAGCTGAGATGAGCTAGACTCAGCTAAGTTGAGCTGGATCTGAGCTGACTTGAGCTAGGGTGAGCTAAGGTGAACTCTCTTGAGCTGCCATCCAGCTGAGATTAGCTGAATGGAGCTGGGATGAGCTAACCCTAGTTCAAGTAAGCTAGGTTCCAGCTATGGTGAGCTGGATCAAGCTGAGGTGAGTTGGATCAAGCTGAGGTGAGCTGGATTAGGCTGAGTTCCAGCTAGTCTGGGCTTCTCCTTCACCATTTGCCTTCTTGAGTGCTAGGGTTTTAGGGATCTGTGCATCTGTACATCCCTAACACTCACAAAAACACATTAAAACGACAATAAAAAATGCAATGCATGCCTATCCTAATTTATGCCTAAATGCAGCCCAAAAACCCATTTGCGGAGTAAAATCCTAAGAGCTAGGTTAGTTTTAAAGCATAAAAATGATGATAAACTGGCGTTTATCACACCCCCATGCTTATCTTTTGCTAGTCTCTTAGCAAAACATTAATTTTTTTGGAAAACGGAATTTTTGGGAAATCTAATTTTTTTTTTTTTTTTTTTGACTTTTGAGGAGAAAAAGAGATTAAGGGACCTTGGTAGATTAAAACACAGGAGATGCGGGATTTGTTGAAGATAAACATCAGGATTTGTTTTTTGGATCCAACCATTAGATAGAACAGGATCAATATATCCTCAGAAAATTCACAAATTAACCCCTTGTTAATTCAGATGACTTGAAATGTTTGTTTTTAGGATTTTTCTGGCTCGTGAATCTGATTCGCAACTTGCAAATTCCTTTAAAACCTTGTGTCGGTGCTTGTGAAAAGCCAACCTTAATAAGGACGTGTTATTATTATTATTATTATTATTATTTTTCTCTCCCCCATGCTTATTTTTAGCTTAGTCTTACAACAGATGTGTCGGTATCATCATTCCCATTACCATTCCTCGAGGGGGCTCTGGCGCCAGTACTTCGGGATAGCACTGTCCATGACACCACCCAGGAGCTCACAACCCCAAAACACGATGCGGTGAAAAGGGGCGCTCCAAGCAAACTCAAGCTCTTGCTCCGACGCTATAGGTAGAGCACCGTCCAAGACACTTGAGCTGCTGAAATGCGCTTTAATGCTCCGTCTAAAGATATGAAATATAGATATAGAGCAGCGCCGAGGCGGTAACATGTTGACATCGCGTCCTCAAAGAAGGTATTTTCCTTCTTCTCGACGGTGGGAACTCAAGCCAATGACCTGATTCAGACTTTTACTAAATCCAAACAAGGGAGTTTTTCAAATTTTTAGTTGTTTTTAAATGTTAGCTTGTGTGTGAAAATTGACACAAGAAGTTTCTCGAGAACCACAAGTTTTTGAGTCAAAAACTAAGTCAAATACTTTCCATATTACAAAATAGGATCAAGTCACCTGAACTATCATGAGTTCAGGTGGAATTTTAGAGAAGGATATCTGATCTAGTCTAAAATAGACCCTGGAATTCTAATGATTAGATCCAAATCCTCATCCTTAGTTTGTTAAAGATTAAATCCCATTGTACCAGAAGTGAATTTTTCGACCTTAGTCCTGATTTCAAAATTTTTCCTCAAAAAGTTTTCAACATTCTTTTTTATTTTATTTTTTTTTCCTTTTTATTTTTTTTTGGGTATGCAAGTAGGAAATAAATTAAAGAAAAATGCATGTTTTTAGGTTTTAAACATCCTAAATCGATCGTAGAAATTTAAAAACACCCCCCCATGCTTAAGATATGCCATGTCCTCATGCATTAGGAGGGAAAAGGAATCACCTTAGTGAAGAACGGTCAGGTTTAGGATGAATAAAACCTGGAAAAAGAAGAAAAAAGGAAAGCAAGAAAATGATGGGTTACCTCCCATCCAGTGCTATCTTTTACGCCATTCAGCCGGGCGTGAAGGTATGCACGGAAGACGTAAGATCATGTAAATAATTGGACACTTGAATGTCCGCAATAAAAATGTCTTCCTCAAGATTCCTAAAAAGATGAGTGGTAAAGATAAAGGGATCAAAATAAAATAGAGAAATGGAAAAATGACCCAGATCTGGCCATGGTTTAAGTGCTTGTAAATTTTCAGATTCTGGTGGGTCGAGTGATAGGTCCAATGGAAAGGGATGGGGAATGGAGTCAATGAGATGTAGGGTGTGTGAAGTTAGTGTGGATGTTTCAGGAAGATGAAAAGGGGGAAAGTCAAACCCTAGTTGATCTGGAAAGTCTTGGACCACATAACTATCCTTAGAATAAGAATCAATAAAATCTAGATCAATAGTGGTCAAAGATGAATGAGATTGGATCAACATAGACATTTCAAATACTGCTTCCATTTTATTATCAGTGTCCTCAAAAATTTTGTGATTAATGGACCTCTTGGAAGCTTGAAATAAATCTAATGAGAAGGTCTGGTTACTGCAACTTATATTCATTTTCCCAGAATGAGAATTGATATTAGCTGCTGCCATAATCAAAAAAGGTCTTCCAAGGATGGCATTAATGAGAGCCTTGGGTACCTCTATGTCAAGGACCAGAAAATTTACCGGAAATAGACAATTCCGGACCTTGATAATACTATCCTCAACAACTCCCTGCGGTTGAATGGTAGATCGATCTTCCAATTGAAATTGAACCTTGGTAGGTTTTAAATCACTGAATCGAAATTCCTCGAATAAGACAGGGGGGATGAGATTACTAGAGGTACCTAAGTCGAGGGGGGCACGAAAAATGGTGTCAGTTACGACAATTGAGATAAGTGATGTGCCCTGGTCCTTTTTTGTGAAAGGCAGCTTGCTCTGAAAAACTGAGTTGGCTGTCTTTGAAAGGACCAACCTTTCTAGATTCTGATCATGCCCTTTTGCAGTAAATTCTTTAGAGGCATGGGGGGAATCTAGGAAGGGAATATTCCTCTCGACTTGCTCAAATAAATCCAAAGAATTGTGGTCAGAGGGCTCTGATTTTGGATTGTTGGATTGCAGTTTTTGAGAGTGGGAAATAGGGTTTGAATCAAGTGTTTTTGGGGTTTCTTTTTCTTCTTCCTTATTAAGGTTAGGGGGGTCAATCTGCATTGGTTGAGAATCAGTTTCATCATTTGATTGAGAAGGCCTTAAATCCATGGTGGTTTCCTCACTCCTCATAGTCTCTGCATATGCAGCTTGGTGTTCACTGAGAGGAGGTAGGGGGGCCTGATGTTGAAAGAAACTGGGTAGGTGCTGTGATATTGGGTTAATAGGAGGCTGAATCATGTGGTTCTGATGTTGGTAGACACCCGGGTGTTGGTTCCTGTGATTAATAAAGTTTGGTGTGGGTTGGGATGGTGAGTGTCCTACAGGTCTTTGAGTCGGAATATCCCCAATTTGATCATTGAGATTGTTAATAAGATGGGTTGTTTCCTTTGTTTTTCTTTGTAACTCTTGCAAGGTTTTCATCATCTGGGCATTAATGTCTTCTTGAGATTGCCCAGATTGATAAGTCTGATTTGAACCATACCCTCCAAACGGGTTCTGTTGTTGGTGTGGAACCGGATTGGTCCAGGAGTGGGTCGGATAATCCCCCCCATTAGAGGAATTTTTCAATTTCTCCTGGATAGTAGGGACATTTTGGGTGGGGTGATGATTGGGATAAACATAATTCCCTGTTGAACCATAGAAAGCCTCAGAATAACAATTATACTCAGCATGGGATTTATGCAGATTTTCTCTCTTGCGGGTGTTAAAAGGGGTGAGATGTGGAATGTGTGGAGCTTGGGCAGGTGTGGCAGGATTCCCTTGGTTGGCCAGGTTTGTTAAATCCTTATGCAACTGTTGTTGCTTAACTTGTAGCTGAGCCATGATAGAGTAGAAATTAGGTGGAGGGGCCTGATTAAGAAGCTCCTGGGTGGAAGAATAGGGGAAAGAAAAATTAGCATGCGGGTTAGAGGACCAATTTTTATTTTCCATTTTAAAAGAATAGGAAGAATGCAGAAAAGTCTTTTCTTGGGGAGGCAAAATCAAGTGGTCCCTCCAAGTGTGGAGTTTTGGACCGCCGCCCGTGCAAAATGGAAGAAACGGGAGGGGAGGAGAAGAGATGGAGATGAGAGAAAGTGTGCAAATCAAACAGACAAAACTAGACCTAACCTAAATGTGACTCCCTAATAATAACCTAAGACTTGGTCTATATAGGAAATAAGTAGTCAATAGTGAATACCCGTTCTATCAACAAATCTAGCCAAGTTGCTTAAGGGGAGGTTTGGGCCCAAACGTTTCCCAGGGAAAACCCCAGGTGCTTGTACAAACCCGCGCCTGGTCGTTTGACACGGCCCCTCAGCCTGAACACCAGATATAGATGACAGAATTGGTACTAACTAAAGAAAACTTAAGACCTAAATAGCAAGCCTAAGTTGATAAAGCCTTAGGGGTCAAGTTGCTACAAATTTTAATTAGGTCTAGGATTCTATAGTGCACACAGAATGTGGAGGGCGTTTATTGGGTTGTTGCCCTGTTATTTGATTTTTTTGTGTGTGTGCAGGAATTGGAGAGTGGCTCCAATGAAAATCAAGTTGTCACACAATTTTTTTTTATATTTTTGTCTTTTAGGATGTGATTTAATTAAATGAATTTTAGGGTTTTTCTCTTTAAGTTTTCAAACAAGTTTGAAAGTTCACAATCAAAGGAAAGACAAGTTGTATGTGTGATTGTATATTTCCTTTTAATTGAGTCTCTAAAGAGAAAGAAGAAACCCTAAACCAATTATCCCTGAGACAGAAATTTAACTACCAATGAATTATTTTTAGCTTTCAGAATTAAGTAGTGGTCCAAACAAGTCAAACAACACCACTACTTTGAATAACATCAAACAAGGATTCCATAAAAGATTTTTGTAAGATTTTAGGAATTTGTTTGATAATAGTTTTGAATTTTTAATTGTACTGGTGTCAAAGTCCAGAAATAATACCCGTGGGTATTATAGACTTTTCAGTATTACCACCGACCTCAGAAAATTTTTATGATTTTATATGATATGTAAAATTTCACAGGGATTCTAACAAGATAAATTTCACAAAAATTGAATGAGTATAAAAATTCTGAAAATTCGCGGACAGTAGCAAAACAGGAAGATTAGAGGGTGTGACCCCTCTGTAATCCACGAATTTTTAAAAATTAAATACAAATCCAATTGATCTGAAATTTGGAACAGATGTTCCAAACTTAATTGGGAATCACTCTATGAAATTTTATGATTTTAGGAGGCCTGTGGTGTTAGGAATCGATTTTTCAAGTCTGAACAGAAATCTAGACCCGAAAAATAGAACACCAATACTTGCAATGGAATGGTGCTAAAGAAGCATACAAGCAAACAATGATTTTAAAATGCACCACTCCACTTAATTTAAGTGTTTAGGGTCCTGAAAGCCAAGTTTAATATATTTTTGGTAGTTTTAATTATTTATGTGACCAGAAAGAGGAACCAACCTGAATTTTCGCGGGAAGAAAAGGACCTTTGAGCTCTCTCTTCCAGATTCCCGCCTTCCCGCTGTAGTTCCTGCACACACAAAAGAAAGAAAGATAAGGGGATGAGATCCACTTCAAGCAAGAGAAAATGATTTAATGCAAAGCCGTGCCTCCCCGGCAGCGGCGCCAAAAAGTGACAGCGAAAATACGCGGTTTGTTAAAATACGTCGTTGTAACGCGTAAATCCGCTTTCGCTCTTAAATTTATAATCCTAGATAGGGGGGTATCTAGGGTCGTCCAAGGAGGCCAAATGTTTGCAATAGTGATTCTCTTGCTAGGAATATAAATCTCAACTTTCTTTTTGGTATTTTTCAATATATCATTTTTTTGTTTTAAATTAAGACAACATGCGGAATGGTGACGGGAAGGTAATTCACACTTCAATTTAACTACTACTTTCTAGTGGCAAGTAGAGCCTCTCCCTAAACTCACTCTAGGCAAGTGGAGGCCTAGAATAATTAGGGAGAGGGAGTGAAAAATGCTAAAAAGCAAAGCAAGTAGAAATGCAAAATAGAAAATTGCAAAGAAGGCAACTAGATTACTGAAAAATGTTTTACAAAAAAGGCTAGTAGAGGAATGCTTCTACTACTAGAAAAATTAAAATAAAGAAAAGCAAACACAAATCCTCTAGATAGATGGTGAAGAAGAGGGCTTCTTGCTCCAAGGTTGGTGGCTCCCAAGCTTGAAAAGAATCCTTCAACTCCTTCCTTGCAGTGCTCCGCCAAGGTGGTGTCCTCCAAGGCAAGCCCAAGGGGGCGTGCCCTAAGCTTCTCTCCAAGGGTGGACGTCCACCCTAAGTCCTTCTCCCTTGCCTGGCCGTCCTTCTTGAAGTGGAAGAGTCCTCCTCCTTGGCGTGGCCCAAGTTGAAGAGAGTGGGGAGAAGAAGGCACCAAAAGGGCTGGTGATGTGCCCCTTTAATCTCCTTCTCTACTCCTTCTCCTTAGGCGTAGGTATAGGTGGATGTAGGTAGAAAAATACACTAATGGAGGATGGGAATTATGTGGTGGTAGGGTAGGGTATTTATAGGATGGGAAGGGGGGGTGGTTATGGTGTTTTTGGAGGGAAATGAAGGGGTGCTTGGTTATTTTTGGAGGGAAAAATGGGAGGGAAATGAAGAGGTGCCTTGGTTTTCCCTCCAAAAATACCTTCTAGAAGGCAATTTTGGAGGGAAAAAATGGAGGGTGGAGATGGGCTTTGATGGTGGATGTAGGGTGGTGATGGAAGGGATAGTTGGCACCAAAATAAAGTAGGAGTAGGTGGTCTTTTTGCTGGAGCTTAGGTAGTAGGGTAATAGGTTTTGGTGCCTGTAACGAGCGCGTGCCCCAGACACCTTTTAAGACGTCTGGGAGGTGGCCCAGACGTCTGTCAAGACGTCTGGGATCACATCCAGACGTCTGACAAGACGTCCGGGACAGTTTACAGACGTCTGGCGAACAGTTATGCTCGCACGGGATATTCGTCTGCGCGCCTATGCGCGCAGACCTGTGTTTCTGCCCTCTTTCTCTGCGGCTGCAGGCGGCTGCGACCGCCTTCTCTCTCCTCTCCGCGCGGCGTTAAAAGGGGGGGCGCGCCTCCCCTCCCGTCTCCACCATCTTCTTCCTTCTTCTCCTGCCTGTGCGCGAGAGCGAGCGGACGCGAGGGCGCAGCGGCAGCGGCAGCCGCAGTGAGCGCGGAGGAGCTGCGGCGTGCGAGGGCGGGGCTCTGCCGTGAGGGCGAGCTCGCCAGGAGCGGCTTGGCCGGCCGGCGGAGGGCGCAGGGGGCGCAGAGCGTCGCGGAGAGGGACCTGCTGCGGGCGGAGCAGCGGACGCGCGAGGTGCGACGCGGGCGGCGTCGCGAGCGGAGGCCGAGCAGGGTTCTGATTCTGGAACAATTTCCAGAATCAGACGTCTGGGTTGATATCCAGACGGCAAGGTCGACGTCTGTAAGATCATACAGACGTCTGAAAGGTGAGTTCCGCTTTCTTCTTCCTTCTTGTCGACTGACCGTACTGAGGGAGGGGGGTTGGCTGTGCGCAGGTTCGCTGATTCGCCATCCCTTGCGAATCAGACGTCTGGAAGTTGTACCAGACGGCGGGAGTGACCCCCAGACGTCCGGAGGGACCATCGGACGTCTGGGATCTAGGCAGACGTCCCCACAGACTTCTGGACGTCCGGGGAACCAAGCCGAACAGGTAATTCTCTGATCTACCGTTTAAGACGTCTGGAAGGAGTTCCAGACGTCTGATTTTGCACAGTATTGTCTTTCTCGACCCGTTTAGGGCCCGTTTGGGCTCCGTTTTCCGCGATTCGAGTTGCGTTCGTTTCAGAATTAATTCCTCTACCCGCCTACAGTAGCTATACACTGTTTTGAGACACTCCTTGTGTTTGATCCTTGTGACAGGATCTCGTTCAGTTGCAGTCTTGAGAGTCGCGGAGGCACGCGGGATTCCCGATCACACCCCCACTACTCCCGTTGTACCTGGTAGAGTGGCTTTAAGTATTAATAAAACCTGTTAGAGTATGGAACCATAACTAGAACCTAGGGCATTGCATGAATCCTAGGAATGAGAAATATATGGAATGATAGCTCCTAGGTGTTGCATGAATCCTAGGGCCGGAAAACTAGATTGTATGATAGATCCTAGGATATGGCATGAATCCTAGGATGGAAAAACTAGTGGAATGTATATTACTGCAGTCTTGGAAAAATGGAAAGGAATATATAAAGCTGCCTGTAAATTTAATTAACAGCTGCCTGTTATGAATAAAGAAACATGTTTGAGATCATGGAATTTGAGAACGTGAATCTGGAAAGTGAAACATATGATGTTCTGAGATAAAGAGCTGGAACCCTACGGGGAATTAGGAGTGGAACTCCTGGAAAGAAAAAGGAATGGAACTGAGATGTAGTTGGTACTGTCTCTTGGGTACGCAGTACCAAGGGAAGTACCTGTACCTGTTTTAGTGCAGAGTGGGGCCAGCCGCCCCAGGGACCCGGGGTTAGGATTGGCCGCTCTGTACCGACTTGTTGGCCCTCGTGTACGTAGTACCGAGGAGAGCTAGTAGTGTTAGGAGAGTACTAGCTACCCCACGGGCCCCGGGGTTCTGCTAGCCTCCTTCACCGACTTGTTAGGCCCACTAGGGCAAACCAGGGTAGTCAGGCGAGGGTGCGCGGACTGTGGAGGGGCAAGGCCCCGGTTTGGTTACTGTGGAGGGGTTGGACCCCTGTTACTGAGAGGGCTCTGCCCTGGTTCCGTGCTGTGCTTTGGGCGCACCCGTTAACGGAAACGACTGACCGCGTGCCAGTGCGGGCTAGCTACCTGTGCATTTATCGCGCGTGCCGTAGTCACCGTTACGTCTGTCAGTGACCTTGGGGTGGTTGACTGAGGGTAGGATCACCACGGGGGACTCTCCCGGCCAGGAGAGCACCACGTGCTACTTCTACTTTTGGAAAAGACTGCAATCAAGATCGTTCCCACGAGGACATTCGAGATCAAGTAAAGGATCTGAGAAATAAATGAAATAGTAAGAAAAAATTGAAAGATGTAAATAAAGGAAGTAATAGAACATAACAGCTCCTGTACACTCTACTGTTGCCTTTAGTTAGTTTGCCACTCTACTCAGCGTTTTGCTGACATGTTACACTCGTTACCTTTTTCAGGACCAGGTGTTGAGCTGCCAGGGTCGGCGGCTGCAGAGGACGCTGGGCCGAGTAGGGTCCAGTAGAGTTACCACAGCTTTGTACCCCTTTTTGTTTCTGTTCTAGTGAGTAGTTTTTGTTTCCGCTGTACCTTCTTTACCTGCAGTTTTTGTTATATGATAAATGTTGTTTTACTGTTGTGGTGGTGCCTACTGTAGTAGTTTCTTTCCTTACTGCTGTACTTTCTTACTGTTAGTTATATTCATGCTGAATGTGGTTTATTTTACTGTCTTTTGGTTACTTCCTCGTTGGACGACTGGGTCTTGGGATTAGTCGAGTCGGTCCGGTTCTCGTGTCTCGTAGGGACTCGGGAATCGGGTCGTTACAAGATGGTATCAGAGCAAGGTCGTCCCGAGAAGTGAATCAACTGACTGGAAAATAACCAATTCACATGTTTATAGCTAGAGTAGCCACCACAACATATCTCTTGACATGAGCTCTTAGAAGTGTTGTTAGGTACCGTCTGTTTTGACGTTTCCGTTTTGTTTCGCGTCTCCTTGCAGGAGATGCCTCGTCGTGGGACTGGCGAGACTGGCCGCGGGCGCGGCCGAGGGCGAGGTCGGCGAGGCGGACGTGCTGTCGTTGACGTCTCGGTGGACCAGCCACCACTCCCTGGCATCCAGGCCCAGGACCTCGCCAGACTGATACGGGATATTGTACGAGAGGAGCTCCACCCACCGCCCCGAGCACCTCCTCCTGGGGTTGCAGAGGGGGAGTCCTCTGTGGGACCACGCGACGGACGCGGCGCTGGACACGAGGGAGGGGATGGGCCCCTGCCGCCCCCACCTTCCTCCGACACTTCTGTACACGAGGCACCTTCGCCTGGAGGTGCACCAGCACCTCCCCTACAGCACCACTTCGAGCTTTTCGGACAGTTCCGGAAGCTGAAGCCCCCCTCCTTCAAGGGGGATGAGGACCCGACCGAGGCAGAGGACTGGCTTGAGCAGCTGGAGAAGATCTTCGACACCCTTCGCCCCCCGGTGGAGTGCCGCGTGGCCTTTGCCACGTACCAGCTGGAGAGTGCGGCACACCGGTGGTAGAGGGCGGTCCGGGGACAGGAGAGGGACGAGCCGACGTGGGACCAGTTCGTCACCCTCTTCTGCGAGCAGTACTTTCCCCAGACGTGGCAGGACCAGAGGAGGCGGGAGTTCCACACTCTCCGCCAAGGGACGATGACCGTGAGCGCGTACCGCACGCGTTTCTTGGAGCTGTCCCGCTTTGCAGCGACAGCGGTAGCCACTGAGGAGGAGCGCCTTTGGAGGTTCACCGAGGGGCTCCGGCCTGCGATCCGGGGGTATGTCAAACCCCTGAAGCTGCCGACGTTTTCGAGGGTGGTAGAGGCAGCTATGACTTACAAGGAGACCAACCCGTCCGCGCGAGAGACCGACGGCGGGCGGAAGAGGCCCTTTCAGCCAGACTTCTCACAGGGCCGGTGAGAACGGAGACATGCGGCGTCCGCAGGAGAGCCGTCACGTTGTGCAGGGCCATCAGTGGCCTTTGGGGGCCCTCGACAGGGGCCAGTCGCCAGCACCGGACCCCCGCCTAGCCGACAGCAGGGACTCACTGAGGGCGGGAGTCGGGTTCCCCTCTGCTACCAGTGTGGCCAGCCGGGCCACGTCAGGAGGGACTGCCCATCTAGGGCAGGAGGTCAGCAGATACTTTCCGTGCAGAGCACTGGAGGGCGTGCAGGAGGCCGCGGTTCCCAGGCACGAGGAGGAGGACGGCAGTCGCGAGGAGGGTACCGGCCAGCACCTACCCGTCCGACGCAGAGTGTGGCTGCTTCGTCCGCACCTAGAGCTGAGGGGCGTATCAACGCCCTAACACACAGGGACGCCAGAGCATCGGGATCCGTGGTAGCAGGTATGGTTTCAGTTTCTGGCAGACTTGTTTACACGCTTTTCGATTCCGGCGCTACGCACTCGTTTGTCGCAGCCAGTTTCGCAGTTAGTTTGGACCAGGACTATACACTGTTAGAGAATCCGTTCGTAATCAGAGGTCCGAGTGGTCAGCTGTTTGTAGCTGAGGAGGTGTACACGGGTTGCGGGGTCAGCATCGGGGGACACAGCCTGCCAGCTGACCTGATTATGATACAGATGGAGGACTTTGGAGTGATTCTGGGGATGGATTGGCTGTCCGCTTACCACGCCTTGGTAGACTGTTTTGAGAGGAAGATTGTCTTCTCCATTCCGGAGTTGCCTTCCTTCGAGTTTCACGGGCAGCCAGTGGATGGAGGTTTCAGGTGCATTTCGGCACTTCGGGCGGTGAGACTTTTGAGCCAGGGGTGTGAGGGCTTCCTAGCTTGTGTGGTGGCAGAGCACAGCCCCGTGGCAGACTTCCAGAGCATCCCGGTGGTCAGAGAGTACCCCGACGTGTTTCCAGACGAGTTACCAGGACTACCGCCCGAGCGTGAGATCGAGTTTGAGATCTCACTAGTACCAGGGACCAGCCCCATCTCCACCGCGCCATACAGGATGGCACCGCTTGAGCTGCGAGAGCTCAAGTCTCAGTTGCAGGACCTTTTGGAGAAGGGTTTCGTGAGGCCCAGTGCGTCTCCCTGGGGAGCCCCGGTACTGTTTGTGAAGAAGAAGGATGGGACCCTACGCCTTTGTGTGGACTACCGACAGCTGAATAGGGTCACCATCAAGAACAGATATCCGCTGCCGAGGATCGACGATTTGTTTGACCAGTTGCGGGGTGCCACGGTGTTTTCCAAGATCGACTTGAGGTCTGGATACCACCAGTTGAGGATCAGGGAGACCGACGTCTCCAAGACAGCTTTCCGCACCCGGTACGGACACTACGAGTTTTTGGTCATGCCGTTTGGGCTGACCAATGCCCCCGCTGCTTTCATGGACCTGATGAACCGGGTGTTCAGACCGTACTTGGACCAGTTTGTGGTGGTTTTCATAGATGATGTACTCATCTATTCTAGAGATCGGACGCAGCACGGACAGCACTTGCGGATGGTTCTGGACACTCTGAGACGACGCAGGCTGTACGCCAAATACAGCAAGTGCGAGTTCTGGTTGAGGGAGGTGACCTTTCTGGGTCATGTGATCTCTGGAGACGGCCTGGCGGTGGATCCCGCCAAGGTCGAGGCAGTGCTCAGGTGGGAGAGACCGCGTTCAGTCACTGAGATTCGCAGTTTCCTGGGACTGGCAGGTTACTACAGACGGTTCATCAGAGGGTTTTCGCAGATTGCACGTCCTATGACACAGTTGACTCGGAAGGATGTGCCTTTCGCTTGGACAGACGCCTGTGAGGCGTGTTTTCTGGAGCTGAAGGAGAGGTTGACCTCGGCTCCCGTGCTCACCATCCCTGACAGTAGTGGCGGGTTCGTTGTGTACACGGACGCTTCCTTGCAGGGGTTAGGAGGTGTGCTCATGCAGAGGGGTCACATGGTCGCTTACGCTTCGCAGCAACTGAAGCCCCATGAGCATACCTACCCTACCCACGATCTAGAGTTGGCAACTGTTGTCTTCGCGCTGAAGACATGGAGGCACTACTTGTACGGTGAGACCTTCGAGATTTTTACAGATCACAAGAGCCTCAGATATCTTTTTGACCAGAAGGAGCTCAACATGAGACAGAGACGTTGGTTGGAGCTCCTGAAGGACTACGACTGCAGCATCTCCTACCACCCGGGAAAGGCCAATGTGGTGGCTGACGCCTTGAGCCGTAAGGCGCCCGCACGCTTGGCCAGTCTACAGTTACAGAGTTGGAGCCTTTTGGTGGAGGTGGGCAGTTGGCGACCTCTAGAGTTACGAGGGTACTGTGGGGCAGTGACGGTGACACGGCAGACCAGGCCAGAGTTGATAGACCGCATCATCACGGGACAGATGGCCGATCCGTACTTGCAGTCTTTGCGTGACAGAGTACTGTCAGGGGACCCAGGGGACTTCTCTTTCACAGACCAGGTGTTACGCTTGAGGGGACGGCTGTGCGTCCCCAGAGACGAGGAGCTGTTGAGAGAACTCCTGACTGAGGCACACGGTTCCAGATTCACCATACATCCCGGAAACACGAAAATGTACCATGACTTGAGACACGAGTTCTGGTGGAGAGGGATGAAGCGGGATGTGGGTGAGTTCGTGCAGCAGTGCTTAGTGTGCCAGCAGGTGAAAGCCGAGCATCAGAGGCCTGCAGGGCCGCTTCAGCCGCTTCCAGTGCCAGAGTGGAAGTGAGAGAGCATCACCATGGACTTGGTGGTGGGCTTACCTGTAACCCAGCGAGGACACGACGCAGTCTGGGTAATAGTGGATAGATTGACGAAGACGGCACGATTCCTGCCGATCCGAGTCACTTTGGGACCAGCACAGTTGGCAGAGAGGTATATCCGTGATGTGGTGCGACTACACGGAGTTCCGCGGGAGATCGTATCCGACCGGGATACCCGCTTTACGTCCCAGTTTTGGGCTGAGTTTCAGCAAGCTTTGGGGACGAGGTTGAGGTTTTAGCACGGCTTACCACCCCCAGACGGACGGACAGTCGGAACGCACGATACAGACACTTGAGGACCTTTTGCGTGCCTGTGTACTAGACTGGAGGGGCTCTTGGGAGGAGCACCTGCCCCTGGCGGAGTTTGCATACAACAACAGCTATCACTCGAGCATCGGCATGGCTCCCTACGAGGCTCTGTACGGACGGAAATGCACGGCACCCTTGAGTTGGGTTGAGGTGGGGACCAAGTGGGAGGTTGGCCCCAGGTTGATCCGGCAGAGTCAGGAGGTAGTTGAGCAGATCCATAGACGACTCCGCACTGTCAGGAGCAGACAGAAGAGCTACGCAGATCGCAGACGCAGAGAGGTGCAGTTCGAGGTTGGGGACCACGTCTTTCTTCGTGTTTCGCCCATGAAGGGCTTACAGCGGTTTGGGGTGAGAGGGAAGCTCGCGCCGAGGTTCGTGGGGCCCTTTGAGGTCCTGGAGCGGGTTGGACCCGTTGCTTACAGACTTGCCCTTCCCCCGCAGCTTTCTGGTGTGCACGACGTGTTCCACGTGTCCAACCTCAGGAAGTACGTAGCCAATCCCAGCCACGTACTGAGTCACGAGAGCGTCGAGGTGAGCGACGACCTGACCTACCCCGAGCGGCTAGTACAGATCCTAGACCGAGCAGTCCGCAGGTTGAGACGAAAGCAAGTACCCCTGGTAAAGGTTTTGTGGAGGAGCCAGCGGTACGAGGAGGCTACCTGGGAGCCTGAGGCGGCAATGCGGGAGCGGTACCCGGAGCTTTTCGCGGGTATGTCTTTTCGGACCGGCTTCGGTCCTCTTTGAGTTTGTTATGGTTATTTGGACATCTTCTTCCCGCACCCTAGTTGGCGCAAGTTTCGGGGATGAAACTTCCTTTGAGTTTGTTATATTGTAACGAGCGCGTGCCCCAGACGCCTTTTAAGACGTCTGGGAGGTGGCCCAGACGTCTGTCAAGACGTCTGGGATCACATCCAGACGTCTGACAAGACGTCCGGGATAGTTTACAGACGTCTGGCGAACAGTTATGCTCGCACGGGATATTCGTCTGCGCGCCTGTGCGCGCAGACCTGCGTTTCTGCCCTCTTTCTCTGCGGCTGCAGGCGGCTGCGACCGCCTTCTCTCTCCTCTCCGCGCGGCGTTAAAAGGGGGGGCGCGCCTCCCCTCCCGCCTCCACCATCTTCTTCCTTCTTCTCCTGCCTGTGCGCGAGAGCGAGCGGACGCGAGGGCGCAGCGGCAGCGGCAGCCGCAGTGAGCGCGGAGGAGCTGCGGCGTGCGAGGGCGGGGCTCTGCCGTGAGGGCGAGCTCGCCAGGAGCGGCTTGGCCGGCCGGCGGAGGGCGCAGGGGGCGCAGAGCGTCGCGGAGAGGGACCTGCTGCGGGCGGAGCAGCGAACGCGCGAGGTGCGACGCGGGCGGCGTCGCGAGCGGAGGCCGAGCAGGGTTCTGATTCTGGAAAAATTTCCAGAATCAGACGTCTGGGTTGATATCCAGACGGCAAGGTCGACGTCTGTAAGATCATACAGACGTCTGAAAGGTGAGTTCCGCTTTCTTCTTCCTTCTTGTCGACTGACCGTACTGAGGGAGGGGGGTTGGCTGTGCGCAGGTTCGCTGATTCGCCATCCCTTGCGAATCAGACATCTGGAAGTTGTACCAGACGGCGGGAGTGACCCCCAGACGTCCGGAGGGACCATCGGACGTCTGGGATCTAGGCAGACGTCCCCACAGACTTCTGGACGTCCGAGGAACCAAGCCGAACAGGTAATTCTCTGATCCACCGTTTAAGACGTCTGGAAGGAGTTCCAGACGTCTGATTTTGCACAGTATTGTCTTTCTCGACCCGTTTAGGGCCCATTTGGGCTCCGTTTTCCACGATTCGAGTTGCGTTCGTTTCAGAATTAATTCCTCTACCCGCCTACAGTAGCTATACACTGTTTTGAGACACTCCTTGTGTTTGATCCTTGTGACAGGATCTCGTTCAGTTGCAGTCTTGAGAGTCGCGGAGGCACGCGGGATTCCCGATCACGCCCCCACTACTCCCGTTGTACCTGGTAGAGTGGCTTTAAGTATTAATAAAACCTGTTAGAGTATGGAACCATAACTAGAACCTAGGGCATTGCATGAATCCTAGGAATGAGAAATATATGGAATGATAGCTCCTAGGTGTTGCATGAATCCTAGGGCCGGAAAACTAGATTGTATGATAGATCCTAGGATATGGCATGAATCCTAGGATGGAAAAACTAGTGGAATGTATATTACTGCAGTCTTGGAAAAATGGAAAGGAATATATAAAGCTGCCTGTAAATTTAATTAACAGCTGCCTGTTATGAATAAAGAAACATGTTTGAGATCATGGAATTTGAGAACGTGAATCTGGAAAGTGAAACATATGATGTTCTGAGATAAAGAGCTGGAACCCTACGGGGAATTAGGAGTGGAACTCCTGGAAAGAAAAAGGAATGGAACTGAGATGTAGTTTGTACTGTCTCTTGGGTACGCAGTACCAAGGGAAGTACCTGTACCTGTTTTAGTGCAGAGTGGGGCCAGCCGCCCCAGGGACCCGGGGTTAGGATTGGCCGCTCTGTACCGACTTGTTGGCCCTCGTGTACGTAGTACCGAGGAGAGCTAGTAGTGTTAGGACAGTACTAGCTACCCCACGGGCCCCGGGGTTCTGCTAGCCTCCTTCACCGACTTGTTAGGCCCACTAGGGCAAACCAGGGTAGTCAGGCGAGGGTGCGCGGACTGTGGAGGGGCAAGGCCCCGGTTTGGTTACTGTGGAGGGGTTGGACCCCTGTTACTGAGAGGGCTCTGCCCTGGTTCCGTGCTGTGCTTTGGGCGCACCCGTTAACGGAAACGACTGATCGCGTGCCAGTGCGGGCTAGCTACCTGTGCATTTATCGCGCGTGCCGTAGTCACCGTTACGTCTGTCAGTGACCTTGGGGTGGTTGACTGAGGGTAGGATCACCACGGGGGACTCTCCCGGCCAGGAGAGCACCACGTGCTACTTCTACTTTTGGAAAAGACTGCAATCAAGATCGTTCCCACGAGGACATTCGAGATCAAGTAAAGGATCTGAGAAATAAATGAAATAGTAAGAAAAAATTGAAAGATGTAAATAAAGGAAGTAATAGAACATAACAGCTCCTGTACACTCTACTGTTGCCTTTAGTTAGTTTGCCACTCTACTCAGCGTTTTGCTGACGTGTTACACTCGTTACCTTTTTCAGGACCAGGTGTTGATCTGCCAGGGTCGGCGGCTGCAGAGGACGCTGGGCCGAGTAGGGTCCAGTAGAGTTACCACAGCTTTGTACCCCTTTTTGTTTCTGTTCTAGTGAGTAGTTTTTGTTTCCGCTGTACCTTCTTTACCTGCAGTTTTTGTTATATGATAAATGTTGTTTTACTGTTGTGGTGGTGCCTACTGTAGTAGTTTCTTTCCTTACTGCTGTACTTTCTTACTGTTAGTTATATTCATGCTGAATGTGGTTTATTTTACTGTCTTTTGGTTACTTCCTCGTTGGACGACTGGGTCTTGGGATTAGTCGAGTCGGTCCGGTTCTCGTGTCTCGTAGGGACTCGGGAATCGGGTCGTTACAGTGCCATGGAGGTGGACTAGCTAAGTTAAGCAGCTTAGCTAGCTTAGCTAGTAGGGAGTAGAGTTGGAGGCATTTGGAGCTAGGGTTTTCAGGGAGAAGAGCTGAGGAGGAGAAGTCTGGAGCTGGAGCTAGAGTTGGCTGCTGCTGAAGAGGCTGGCATGGGGCTACTCTAGCTGGCTTAGCTTGCTAGTTCTTTGCTAGTTGCTAAGCCAAGCTAAAGTGAGCTAGCTTCTACCAAAATGAGCTGAGGTGAGCTAGGTCTGGTGCTCCCGAGGAGAATCAAGCTGGTTAAGGCAGCTAAGGTAGCTTAGCTCAACTGAGTTGAGCTAAGCTGAGTCCCCGGGAGCTGGACTTGAGCTTCCTGAGCTGAGATGAATTATTCTTCAGCTGGCTGGAGTTGAGTGGAGCTGAATGTAGCTGGATCTGAGCTGGGGTGAACTCCTGTCAACTCAGCTGAGCTAGCTAGAGCTCCCTGTGAACTAGTGGGAGCTGAGATGAGCTAGACTCAGCTATGTTGAGCTGGATCTGAGCTGACTTGAGCTAGGGTGAGCTAAGGTGAACTCTCTTGAGCTGCCATCCAGCTGAGATTAGCTGAATGGAGCTGGGATGAGCTAACCCTAGTTCAAGTAAGCTAGGTTCCAGCTATGGTGAGCTGGATCAAGCTGAGGTGAGTTGGATCAAGCTGAGGTGAGCTGGATTAGGCTGAGTTCCAGCTAGTCTGGGCTTCTCCTTCACCATTTGCCTTCTTGAGTGCTAGGGTTTTAGGGATCTGTGCATCTGTACATCCCTAACACTCACAAAAACACATTAAAACGACAATAAAAAATGCAATGCATGCCTATCCTAATTTATGCCTAAATGCAGCCCAAAAACCCATTTGCGGAGTAAAATCCTAAGAGCTAGGTTAGTTTTAAAGCATAAAAATGATGATAAACTGGCGTTTATCACAAGCCCACTAGTGCCTTACTCCTTCCAACTCACCCTAAGCATGAAAGGCCTAGTGCAATGAAAAAGTAAGTCAGAAAATAATCACAAGCCTTTTAAACGAAAAGTAGAAGAATGCTTCTTAATTAAAAGAGTTTTACAATGGGTTGGAAAACTCACAAGTGAGAAGAATCTCCACTTGTAATTTCCACCTAAATTGAAATCTAGCGCTAAGCTACTATGCAACTAAACAACAAAAAGTAGAAGAAAGCTTAGAAGATGTTGATGATGCTGATGATGTTGCCTAGAACTCCTGCTCTAGTCCTGGTTGCCCCAAGACTAAAAGGATTTCCTCTCTCCTTCCTGGACGTCCTCCACAAGGAAAGCCTAGGTGGGCATGCTTCTCCCTACTAGACTGGATGACTTTCCACTCCAAGAACTCCTCCCTAAGGTGGCGTGGACCACCTTCAGAGCCTCCTCCCCTGGATGTCCTTCTTGCCTAGCTTTCGTCCTTGGTATGTGATAGCGATTTTACGCGGTTTGTTAATTAGGCAATTTAGTGTCGTTGCAACGCGTAAATCCGCTTTCGCTTTTAAATTTATATCCTAGATAGGGGAGTATCTAGGGTCGTCCAAGGAGGCAAAAATTGCAAAATTAATCCTCTTGCTTACAGATAGATCTCAACTTTCTTTTTGATATTTTTCAATATGTAATTTGTTTGTATTTTGAAAAGACGAGGGCAAACTGCAGATTGTAGCTAAAAGAACTAACACCAACAAATGATTAACTAAAATCTAAAAGATAGAAATATCTTCTTCCTAAGCTCACTCTAGGCAAGTGGAGGCCTAGGGTAATTAGGAAGAAGAGGTGAAACAAGTGCTAGAACCAAAACAAACAACTGCAATAAAAAGCTAAAAGAAGGCAATTTTGATTGAGTAGAATGAGTGTTCTTTTCAAGGACAAGTAGAGGAATGCTTCTACTAGAATTAAACAATCTAAAAACAAGAAAAGAAACACAAATCCTCTTGTAACAATGGTGAAGAAGGTTGTCTTCTTGCTCCAAGCCTAGCTGCTCCTTGGCTTGAAAAGAGGGCTTCCTTCTCCTCCTTCCTTGAGAGCTCCTCCAAGGTGGAAGCTACCACCTTTAATGCTCTCTCCAAAGGGGTGGGCGTGCACCACCCTCATAAACTCCTCCAAGGTGGTGTGACCACCTTCAAGATCTCCTCCAAGATCTTCCTTGCCTGGCTTCTCCTTTGGCTGGCGTGACCCAAGAGAGAAGGGAAGAGGGGAAGGCACCAAGGGGACAGAATATCCCCTTAATCTTCTTCTTCTCTCTTGGACGTGGGCTTCTTGGTGGAATATGAGAGTGAAATTGCTAGCCAAGGATGACTTGAATGGTGGTGGGTAGTGGTCTTTTTATAGGGTAGGATGGGGGGTTAAGGTGCCCCTTGAAATGGAGGGCTAGGATGGAAGGATGAGGGTGGTTGGTGATCCTATGGCTAGGGTGAGTTGGCGCCAACCCAAGGGGTGTTAAAGGGGGTGGCTATGGTGGTGTTGGTGTCTTTTGGTGGTGGAGAGACACCCCCATGTTGGCGCCAACATGGGGTCTTCTAGAAGGGGGATTAGGTGGATGGTTGAGATGGGTTCAAGGGGGATTGTGTGGTGGAGATGAGGGGGGATTTTGGAGGGAAAAGTGGCGCCATTAAGGGGTGGTTATAGGTTGTTTTTGGTGCCACTTTTAGGTGTATTTTGGAGGTGGTGGGTAGGTTAGGTTGGTGCCAAGTAGGTTAGCTTATGTGGAGCTTAGGTGGAGCTAGTTGGGTGGAGTTGGTAGGTGGGTTTTTGGGGTGGTACAAGCCAAGGAAGTTGGAGCATAGCTAAGCTAAGCTAAGCTAAGATAAGCTAGCTTAGCTTAGCTTAGCTTATCTTAGCTATGCTCCAACTTCCTTGGCTAGCTTAGCTAAAGGTGGAGTAGAGGAGAAGGTGTTGGAGCAAGGGTTTGGAGGAAGGAGCTGAGGAGGAGAAGTCTGGAGCTGGAGCTAGAGCTGGCTGCTGCTGAAGAGGCTGGCATGGGGCTACTCTAGCTGGCTTAGCTTGCTAGTTCTTTGCTAGTTGCTAATCCAAGCTAAAGTGAGCTAGCTTCTACCAAAATGAGCTGAGGTGAGCTAGGTCTGGTGCTCCCGAGGAGAATCAAGCTGGTTGAGGCAGCTAAGGTGTTACGAGCCGTGCTTTCAAACATCTTTTAAGACGTCTGGGAGGTGTCCCAAACGTCGTACCAGACGTCTGGTATCACTTCCAGACGTCTGGGATTCATTTTTCTGCGCGCACACTATTGCGTCTGCGCGCCTGTACGCGCAGACCTGCTCCGCCTCTTCTTTTTCCATCTCCCTCCTGCACCCTCTGTCGTGCTCTCTCTCTCCTCCTCACGCGGCCTTAAAAGGGCACGCCCTCTCCCTCACTCCCGTCACCTCCGTCTCCTTCCTCTTCTCCTTCTAGCCGTGCGCGAGAGCGTGCGCAAGAGCGAGCGCGAGGGTGCAGCGGCGGCGGCGACAGCCGCGGCGGGTGCGGGAGGAGGTGCTGCGCGGGGGAGGGAGCGCTCGGCCATGAGGGCGAGCTCACCGGGGCTGCTAGGGCTGGCCGGCGGGGGGCGCAGCGGGCGCGGAGTGATGCGGGAGGACTGCTGCAGCTCGAGCAGCTGGTGGAGTACTCGCGGCGTGGCCGGGCGTCGCGAGCGGAGGGCGAGTGGCGCCCTGGTTCTGGAAACTTTTCCAGAATCAGACGTCTGGGCTGATAGCCAGACGACGGGCACGACGTCTGGAAGACTGTCCAGACGTCTGAACGGTGAGTTATTTCCATCTTCTTCCTTTTCTTCGACTGACCGTACTGAGAGAGAGAGATGGGTACGCGCAGGTTCGGTGATTCGCCATCCAACGCGAATCAGACGTCTGGCTCCAGTGCCAGACGGCGGGAACGACTTAAAGACGTCCTGGGTGACCATCGGACGTCTGGGAACTAGGCCAGACGCCCCCGCAGGCTTCTGGATGTCTGAGAGCCCACGCAGAGCGAGGTAATTCCCTGATCCACTTTTTAAGACGTCTGGAACTTTGGAAGAAGTTCCAGACGTCTGATTTTACACTGTTTCGTCGTTTTCGACCCGATTCGGGCCTGTTCGGGCTCCGTTTTCCGCATTTCAAGTTGCGTTCTTTTCGGAATTACATCCTCTACTTGTCTACAGTAGCTGTATACTGTTTTAAGAAGTTCCTTGTGTTTGATCCTTGTGATAGGACCCCATTCCGTTGCAGTCTCGGGGGTCGCGGAGGCACGCGGGATTCCCGACCACGCCCCCATTACTCCCGTTGTACCTAGTAGAGTGGCTTTAAGTATAATCTGTTAAATTATGAAACCATAAATAGAACCTAGGACATTGCATGAATCCTAGGAATGAGAAATAGATTGAATGGTAGATCCTAGGGTGTTGCATGAATCCTAGGGATGGAAAACTAGATTGTATGATAGATCCTAGGATATGGCATGAATCCTAGGATGGGAAAACTAGTGGAATGTATGAATACTGCAGTCTTGGAAAATGTGGAAAGGAAATAATAGCTTCCTGTAAATTCGTTTAAACAGCTGCTTGTTATGAATAAATGAATATGAGTAAGAATATGGGATGTATGAACGTGAAACTGGAAAGGTGAAACCGGAATGCGTTGAGTTAAAGAGCTGGAACCCTACGGTGAATTAAGAGTACAACTCCTGGAAAGTGAATGGGATAGAGTTGGGGAAGTGAGCTGGCCCTTGAGTACGGAGTACCAAGGAGAGCGACTGTCCCCCTGTTTAGTGCAGAGCGGAGCTAGCCGCCCCAGGGACCCGGGGTTAGGACTGGCCACTCTGTACCGACTTGCTGGCCCTCGTGTACGTAGTACCGAGGAGAGCTACTAGTGTAGGGAGGTACTAGCTACCCCACGGGCCCCGGGGTTCTGCTAGCCTCCCACACCGACTTGTTAGGCCCACTGGGGCAAACCAGGGTAGTCAGGCGAGGGTGCGCGGACTGTGGAGGGGCAAGGCCCCTGTTTGGTTACTGTGGAGGGGTTGGACCCCTGTTACTGAGAGGGCTCTGCCCTGTACTGGTTCCGTGCTGTGCTTTGGGCGCACCCGTTAACGGAAACGACCGACCGCGTGCCAGTGCAGGTTAGCTACCCGTGCGTTTACCACGCGTGCCGTAGTCACCGTTACGTCTGTCAGTGACCTTGGGGTGGTTGACTGAGAGTAGGATCACCACGGGGGACTCTCCCGGCAGGAGAGCACCACGTGCTACTTCTACTGTTCGGAAAAGATTGCAATCAAGATCGTTCCCGCGATGAACATTCGAGATCAAGTGAAGGATCTGAGAAATAGATAAATTGTGAAACAATAGAAAGACGTAAATAAAGGAAGAAAGAAAATTTAAAATAGCTACTGTACACTTTACTGTTTCTTTAGTTTAGCTGCCACTCTACTCAGCATTTTGCTGACGTGTTACACTCGTTACCTTTCAGGACCAGGTGTTGAGCAGCCAGGGTTAGCGGCTGCAGAGGACGCTGGGCCGAGTAGGGTCCAGTAGAGTTACCACTGCTCTCTTGAACCTCTTTTTGTTCCGTTATAGTGAGTAGTTCTTGTTTCCGCTGTACTTTTCTTTACCTGCAGTTCATATTATGTTATGAATGTTGTTCTATTGTTGTGGTGGTATATACTGTAGTGGTTTCTTTCCTTACTGCTGTATTTCCTTACTGTTAGTTATATTCATGTTGAATGTGGTTTATTTTACTGCTCTTTTGGTTACTTCCTCGTTGGACGACTAGGTCTTGGGATTAGTCGAGTCGGTCCGATTCTCGTGTCTCGTAGGGACTTGGGAATCGGGTCATTACAAGATCGTATCAGAGCAAGGTCGTCCTGAGAAGTGAATCAACTGACTGGAAAATAACCAATTCACATGTCTATAACTAGAGTAGCCACCACAACATATCTCTTGACATGAGTTCTTAGACGTTTCCGTTCGGTATCGTTCCATAGTGACGTGTTCCGTTTTGTTTCGCGTCTCCTTACAGGAGATGCCTCATCGCGAGACTGGTGAGGCTGGCCACGGGCGCGGCCAAGGACGAGATCGGCGAGGTGGGCTACCGTTGGCGACACCCCAGTGGACCAACCACTACTCCCGGGCGTCCAGGCCCAGGACCTCGCCCGGCTGATACGAGACATTGTACGAGAGGAGCTCCACCCACCGCCCCGAGCGCCTCACCCTGGGGCTGCGGAGGGGGAGTCCTCTGTGGGACCACTCGACGGATGCGGCGCTGGACACGGGGGAGGGGATGGGCCGCCGCAGCCCCCACCTTCCTCCGATACTTCCGTGCACAAGGCACCTTCGCCTGGAGGTGCACCAGAACCTCCCCTACAGCGCCACTTCGAGCTCTTCGGGCAGTTCCGGAAGCTGAAGCCCCCCTCCTTCAAGGGGAATGAGGACCCGACCGAGGCAGAGGGCTGGCTTGAGCAGCTGGAGAAGATTTTCGACACCCTTCGCCCCCCGGTGGAGTGCCGCGTGGCCTTTTCCACGTACCAGCTGGAGAGTGCGGCACACAGGTGGTGGAGGGCGGTCCGGGGACAGGAGAGGGACGAGCCGACCTGGGACCGGTTCGTCTCCCTCTTCTGCGAGCAGTACTTCCCCTAGATGTGGCAGGACCAGAGGCGGTGGGAGTTCCACCTCTCCGCCAAGGGACGATGACCGTGAGCGCGTACCGCACGCGTTTCCTGGAGCTGTCCCGCTTTGCAGCGACAACGGTAGCTACTAAGGAGGAGCGCCTTTGGAGGTTCACCGAGGGGCTCCAGCCTGCGATTCGGAGGTATGTCAAACCGCTGAAGTTGCATACGTTTTCGAGGGTGGTGGAGGCAGCTATGACTTACGAGGAGACCAACCCGTCCGCGCGAGACACTGACGGCAGGCGGAAGAGGCCCTTTCAGCCAGACTTTTCACAGGGCCGGCGAGAGAGGAGACACGTGGCGTCCGCAGGAGAGCCGTCACGTTTTACCGGGCCATCAGTGGCCTTTGGGGGCCCTCGACAGGGGCCAGTCGCCAGCACCGGACCCCCGCCCAGCCGACAGCAGGGACCCACTGAGGGCGGGAGTCGGGTTCCCCTCTGTTACCAGTGTGGCCAGCCGGGCCACATCAGGAGGGACTGCCCATCTAGGGCAGGAGGTCAGCAGATACTTCCCGCGCAGGGCACTGGAGGACGCGCAGGAGGCCACGGTTCCAAGGCGCGAGGAGGAGGACAGCAGTCGCGAGGAGGGTACCGGCCAGCACCTACCTGTCCGACGCAGAGTGTGGCTGCTTCGTCCGCACCTAGAGCTGAAGGGCATATCAATGCCCTGACACACAGGGACGCCAGAGCTTCGGGATCGGTGGTAGCAGGTATGGTTTCAGTTTCCGGCAGACTCGTTTACACGCTTTTCGATTCTGGCGCTACGCACTCGTTTGTCGCAGCCAGTTTCGCAGTTAGTTTGGACCAGGATTATACACTGTTAGAGAATCCGTTCGTGATCAGAGGCCCGAGTAGTCAGCTGTTTGTAGCTAAGGAGGTGTACACGGATTGCGAGGTCAGTGTCGGGGGACATAGCCTGCTAGCTGACCTAATTATGTTACAGATGGAGGACTTTGGAGTGATTCTGGGGATGGATTGGTTGTCTGCTTACCATGCCTTGGTGGACTGTTTTGAGAGGAAGATTGTCTTCTCCATGCCGGAGTTGCCTTTTTTCGAGTTTCACGGACAGCCAGTGGAAGGAGGTTTCAGGTGCATTTCGGCACTTCGGGCGGCGAGACTTTTTAGCTAGGGGTGTGAGGGTTTCCTAGCTTGTGTGGTGGCAGAGCCCAGCCCTGTGGCAGACTTCCAGAGTATCCCGGTGGTCAGAGAGTACCCTGACGTGTTTCCAAACGAGTTACCAGGACTACCGCCCGAGCGTGAGATCGAGTTTGAGATCTCACTAGTACCAGGGACCAGCCCCATCTCCACCGCGCCATACAGGATGGCACCGCTTGAGATGCGAGACCTCAAGTCTCAGTTACAGGACCTTTTTGAGAAAGGTTTCGTGAGGCCCAGTGCGTCTCCCTGGGGAGCCCCGGTACTGTTTGTGAAGAAGAAGGATGGTACCCTACGCCTTTGTGTGGACTACCGACAGCTGAATAGGGTCACCTTCAAGAACAGATATCCGCTGCCGAGGATCGACGACTTGTTTGACCAGTTGCGGGGTGCCACAGTGTTTTCCAAGATCGACTTGAGGTCTGGATACCACCAGTTGAGGATCAGGGAGACCGACGTCTCCAAGACAGCTTTCCGCACCCGGTACGGACACTACGAGTTTTTGGTCATGCCGTTTGGGCAGACCAATGCCCCTGCTGCTTTCATGGACCTGATGAACCGGGTGTTTAGACCGTACTTGGACCAGTTCGTGGTGGTTTTCATAGATGATGTACTCGTCTATTCTAGAGATCGGACGCAGCACGGATAGCACTTGCGGATGGTTCTGGACACTTTGAGACAACGCAGGTTGTACGCCAAGTACAGCAAGTGCGAGTTCTGGTTGAGGGAGGTGACCTTCTTAGGTCATGTGATCTCTGGAGACGGCTTGGCGGTGGACCTAGCCAAGGTCGAGGCAGTACTCAGGTGGGAGAGACCGCGTTCAGTCACTGAGATTCGCAGTTTCCTGGGACTGGCAGGCTACTACAGACGATTCATCAGAGGATTTTCACAGATTACACGTCCTATGACACAGTTGACCCAGAAGGACGTGCCCTTCGCTTGGACAGACGCCTGTGAGGAATGTTTTCTGGAGCTGAAGGAGAGGTTGACCTCGGCTCCCGTGCTCACCATCCCTGACAGTAGTGGCAGGTTCGTTGTGTACACGGATGCCTCCTTGCAGGGGTTAGGAGGTGTGCTCATGCAGAGGGGTCACGTTGTCGCTTACGCTTCACGGCAACTAAAGCCCCATGAGCATACCTACCCTACCCACGACCTAGAGTTGGCAGCTGTTGTCTTTGCGCTGAAGACTTGGAGGCACTACTTGTACGGTGTGACCTTCGAAATTTTCACAGATCACAAGAGCCTCAGATACCTTTTTGATCAGAAGGAGCTCAACATGAGACAGAGACGTTGGTTGGAGCTCCTGAAGGACTACGACTGTAGCATCTCCTACCACCTGGGATAGGCCAATGTGGTGGCTGACGCCTTGAGCTGTAAGGCGCCCGCACACTTGGCCAGTCTACAGTTACAGAGTTGGAGCCTTTTGGAGGAGGTGGGCAGTTGGCGACCTCTAGAGTTACGAGGGTACTGTCTGGCAATGACGGTTACACGGCAGACCAGGCCAAAGCTGATAGACCGCATCATCACAGGACAGATGGTCGATCCGTACTTGCAGTCCTTGCGCGACAGAGTACTGTAGGGAGACCCGGGGGACTTCTCTTTCACAGACCAGGTGCTGCGCTTGAGGGGACGGTTGTGCGTTCCCAGAGACGAGGGGCTGTTGAGAGAGCTCCTAACTGAGGCACACGGTTCCAGATTCACCATACATCCCGGAAACACAAAGATGTACCACGACTTGAGATGCGAGTTTTGGTGGAGGGGGATGAAGCGGGATGTGGGTGAATTCGTGTAGCAGTGCTTAGTGTGCCAGCAGGTGAAAGCTGAGCATCAGAGGCCTGCAGGGCCGCTGCAGCCGCTTCCAGTGCCAGAGTGGAAGTGGGAGAGCATCACCATGGACTTGCTGGTGGGCTTACCTGTTACCCAGCGGGGACACGACGCAGTCTGGGTAATAGTGGATAGACTGACGAAGACGGCGCGATTCTTGCCGATCCGAGTCACTTTGGGACCAGCACAGTTGGCAGAGAGGTATATCCGGGATTTGGTACGACTACACGGAGTTCCGCGGGAGATCGTATCCGACCGGGATACCCACTTTACGTCCCAGTTTTGGGCTGAGTTTCAGCAGGCCTTGGGGATGCGGTTGAGGTTTAGTACAGCTTACCATCCCCAGACGGACGGACAGTCTGAGCGCACGATACAGACACCTGAGGACCTTTTGCGTGCCTATGTACTGGACTGGAGGGGCTCTTGGGAGGAGCACCTGCCCGTGGCGGAGTTTGCATACAACAACAGTTATCACTCGAGCATCGGCATGGCTCCCTACGAGGCTCTGTACGGACGGAAGTGTACGGCACCCTTGAGTTGGGTTAAGGTCGGGACCAAGTGGGAGGTTGCCCCAGGTTGATCCGGCAAAGTCAGGAGGTAGTCGAGCAGATCCACAGGCGACTCCGCACTGTCAGGAGCAGACAGAAGAGCTACGCGAATTGGAGACGCAGAGAGGTGCAGTTTGAGGTTGGGGACCACGTCTTTCTTCGTGTTTCGCCCATGAAGGGCCTGCAGTGGTTTGGGGTGAGAAGGAAGCTTGCACCGAGGTTTGTGGGGCCCTTTGAGGTCCTGGAGCGGGTTGGACCCGTTGCTTACAGGCTGGCCCTCCCCCCGCAGCTTTCTGGTGTACACGACGTGTTCCACGTGTCCAACCTCAGGAAGTACGTAGCCGATCCCAATCACGTACTGAGTCACGAGAGCATCGAGGTGAGCGACGACCTGACCTACCCCGAGCGGCCAGTGCAGATTCTAGACCGAGCCGTCCGCAGTTTGAGACGAAAGCAAGTACCCCTGGTAAAGGTTTTGTGGAGGAGCCAGCGGTACGAGGAGGCTACCTGGGAGCCTGAAGCGGCAATGCGGGAGCGGTACTCGGAGCTTTTCGTGGGTACGTCTTTTCGGACCGGCTTCGGTCCTCTTTGAGTTTGTTATGGTTATTTCGACGTTTCCCGCACCCTAGTTAGCGTAAGTTTCGGGGATGAAACTTCCTTTGAGTTTGTTATATTGTTACGAGCCGTGCTATCAAACGCCTTTTAAGACTTCTGGGAGGTGTCCCAGACGTCGTACCAGACGTTTGGTATCACCTCCAGACGTCTGGGATTCATTTTTTTGCGCGCACACCGTTGTGTCTGCGCGCCTGTACGCGCAGACCTGCTCCACCTCTTCTTTTTCCCTCTCCCACCTGCGCCCTCTGTCGCACTCTCTCTCTCCTCCTCACGCGGCTTTAAAAGGGCACGCCCTCTCCCTCACTCCCGTCACCTCCGTCTCCTTCCTCTTCTCCTTCCAGCCATGTGCGAGAGCGTGCGTGAGAGCGAGCGCGAGGGTGCAGCGGCGGCGGCGACAGCCGCGGTGGGTGTGGGAGGAGGTGCTGCGCGGGGGAGGAAGCACTCGACCGTGAGGGCGAGCTCGCCGGGGCTGCTAGGGCCGGCCGGCGGGGGGCGCAGCGGGCGTGGAGCGACGCGGGAGGATTGCTGCAGCATGAGCAGCAGGCGGAGTACTCGTGGCGCGGCCGGGCGTCGCGAGCGGAGGGCGAGTGGCGCCCTGGTTCTGGAAACTTTTCCAGAATCAGACGTTTGGGCTGATAGCCAGACGGCGGGCATGACGTCTGGAAGACTGTCCAGACGTCTGAACGGTGAGTTATTTCCGTCTTCTTCCTTTTCTTCGACTGACCGTACTGAGAGAGAGAGATGGGTACGCGCAAGTTCGGTGATTCGCCATCCAACGCGAATCAGACGTCTGACTCCAGTGTTAGACGGCGGGAACAACTTACAGACGTCCTGGGTGACCATCGGACATCTGGGAACTAGGCCAGACGCCCCCACAGGCTTCTGGACGTCTGAGAGCCCACGCAGAGCGAGGTAATTCCTTGATCCACTTTTTAAGACATCTGGAAGAAGTTAGCGACATCTGATTTTACACTGTTTCGTCGTTTTTGACCCGTTTCGGGCCCGTTCGGGCTCCATTTTCCGCATTTCGAGTTGCGTTCTTTTCAGAATTACATCCTCTACCTGTCTACAGTAGCTGTATACTGTTTTGAGAAGTTCCTTGTGTGTGATAGAGTTGGGGAAGTGAGCTGGCCCTTGAGTACGGGGTACCAAGGAGAGCGACTGTCCCCCTATTTGGTGCAGAGCGGAGCTAGCCGCCCCAGGGACCCGGGGTTAGGACTGGCCACTCTGTATCGACTTGCTGGCCCTCGTGTACGTAGTACCGAGGAGAGCTACTAGTGTAGGGAGGTACTAGCTACCCCACGGGCCCCGGGGTTCTGCTAGCCTCCCACACCGACTTGTTAGGCCTACTGGGGCAAACCAGGGTAGTCAGGCGAGGGTGCGCGGACTGTGGAGGGGCAAGGCCCTTGTTTGGTTACTGTGGAGGGGTTGGACCCCTGTTACTGAGAGGGCACTGCCCTGTACTGGTTCCGTGCTGTGCTTTGGGCGCACCCGTTAACGGAAACGACTGACCGCGTGCCAGTGCGGGTTAGCTACCCGTGCGTTTACCGCGTGTGCCATAGTCACCGTTACGTCTGTCAGTGACCTTGGGGTGGTTGACTGAGAGTAGGATCACCACGGGGGACTCTCCCGGCAGGAGAGCACCATGTGCTACTTCTACTGTTCGGAAAAGACTGCAATCAAGATCATTCCCACGAGGAACATTCGAGATCAAGTGAAGGATCTGAGAAATAGATAAATTGTGAAATAATAGAAAGACGTAAATAAAGGAAGAAAGAAAATTTAAAACAACTACTGTACACTTTACTGTTTCTTTAGTTTAGCTGCCACTCTACTCAGCGTTTTGCTGACGTGTTACACTCGTTACCTTTCAGGACCAGGTGTTGAGCAGCCAGGGTCAGCGGCTGCAGAGGACGCTGGGCCGAGTAGGGTCCAGTAGAGTTACCACTGCTCTCTTGTACCTCTTTTTGTTCCGTTATAGTGAGTAGTTCTTGTTTCCGCTGTACTTTTCTTTTCCTGCAGTTCATATTATGTTATGAATGTTGTTCTATTGTTGTGGTGGTATATACTGTAGTGGTTTCTTTCCGTACTGCTGTATTTCCTTACTGTTAGTTATATTCATGTTGAATGTGGTTTATTTTACTGCTCTTTTGGTTACTTCCTCGTTGGACGACTAGGTCTTGGGATTAGTCGAGTCGGTTCGGTTCTCGTGTCTCGTATGGACTTGGGAATCGGGTCGTTACATAAGGTAGCTTAGCTCAACTGAGTTGAGCTAAGCTGAGTCCCCGGGAGCTGGACTTGAGCTTCCTGAGCTGGGATGAGTTCTTCTTCAGCTGGCTAGAGCTAAGTGGAGCTGGATGTAGCTAGATCTGAGCTGAGGTGAACTCCTGTCAACTTAGCTGAGCTAGCTAGAGCTCCCTGTGGACTAGTAGGAGCTGAGATGAGCTAGACTCAGCTAAGTTGAGCTAGATCTGAGCTGACTTGAGCTAGGGTGAGCTAAGGTGAACTCTCTTGAGCTGCCATCCAGCTGAGATTAGCTAAATGGAACTGGGATGAGCTAATCCTAGTTCAAGTGAGCTAGGTTCCAGCTGTGGTGAGCTGGATCAAGCTGAGTTCCAGCTAGTCTGGGCTTCTCCTTCACCATTTGCTTTCTTGAGTGCTAGGGTTTTAGGGATCTGTGCATCTGTACATTCCTAACAATCACAAAAACATATTAAAAGGACAATAAAAAATGCAATGCATGCCTATCCTAATTTATGCCTAAATGCAGCCCAAAAACCCGTTCGCGGAGTAAAATCCTAAGAGCTAGGTTAGTTTTAATGCATAAGAATGATGATAAACTGGCGTTTATCACACCCCCATGCTTATCTTCTGCTAGTCTCTTAGCAAAACTTTAATTTTTTAGAAAACAGAATTTTTGGGAAATCTAATTTTTTTTTTTTTTGACTTTTGAGGAGAAAAAGAGATTAAGGGACCTTGGTAGATTAAAACACAGGAGGTACGGGATTTGTTAAAGATCAACATCGGGATTTGTTTTTGGATTCAACCATTAGATAGAACGGGATCAATATATCCTCCAGAAAATTCACAAATTAACCCCTTGTTAATTCAGATGACTTAAAATGTTTGTTTTTAAGATTTTTCTGGCTCGTGAATCTGATTCACAACTTGCAAAATCCTTTAAAACCTTATGTCTGTGTTTGTGAAAAGCCAAAATTTATAAGGACGTGTTATTATTATTATTATTATTATTATTATTTCTCCCACATGCTTATTTTTACCTTAGTCTTACAACAGATGTGTCGGGATCATCATTCTCGTTACCATTCCTCGAGGGGGCTCTGGCACCAGTACTTCGGGATAGCACTGTCCATGACACCACCCAGGAGCTCACAACCCCAAAACACGATGCGGTGAAAAGGGGCACTCCAAGCAAACTCAAGCTCTTGCTCCGACGCTATAGGTAGAGCACCGTCCAAGACACTTGAGCTGCTAAAATGCGCTTTAATGCTCCGTCTAAAGATATGAAATATAGATATAGAGCAGCGCCGAGGCGGTAACATGTTGACATCGCATCCTGAAAGAAGGTATTTTCCTTCTTCTCGGCGGTGGGAACTCAAACCAATGATCTGCTTCAGACTTTTACTAAATCCAAACACAGGAGTTTTTCAAAAAAAAAATTTTAATTATTTTTAAGTGTTGGCTTGTGTGTGAAAATAGACACAAGAAGTTTCTTAAGAAATGCAAGTTTTTGAATTAGAAACTAAGTCAAATACTTTCCGTATTACAAAATAGGATCAAGTCACCTGAACTATCATGAGTTCAGGTGAAATTTTAGAGAAAGATATCTGATCTAGTGTAAAATAGACCCTGGAATTCTAATGATCAGATCCATATCCTTATCCCTAGTTTGTTAAAGATTAAATCCCATTGTACCAAAAGTGAATTTTTCGACCTTAGTCCCGATTTCAAAATTTTTCCTCAAAAAGTTTTCAACATTTTTATTTTTTTGGGTATATAAGTAGGAAATAAAGAAAATTGTATGTTTTTAGGTTTTGAACATCCTAAATCGATCGTAAAAATTTAAAAACACCCCCCCATGCTTAAGAAATGCCATGTCCTCATACATTAGGAGGGAAAAGGGATCACCTTAGTGAAGAACGGTCGGGTTTAGGATGAACAAAACCTGGAAGAAGAAAAAAGGAAAGCAAGAAAAAAATTGATGGGTTACCTCCATCCAGTGCTATCTTTTACACCATTCAGCCAGGCGTGATGTGCACTAGTGATCAAGGGTGGCTGGCTCAGTAAAATTAAAAGATTCAGATGGAATTCTAGGCGTATGGTCAAAATAGGGCTTTAAACGCTGGCCATTGACTTGAAATGTCGAATTAGTTTTTGGATAAAAAAGGTCAACAGCACCGTATGGATATGTTTTATGGACAATAAAGGAGCCAGTCCATTTAGATTTTATTTTGCCAGGAAAAAGACATAATCTCGCATCGAAAAGCCAAACACGTTGATTAACGTCAAAGTGTTTCCGAACAATATATTTATCGTGAAATTTCTTTGTTCGGTCTTTATAAATCCTTGCATTTTCATAGGAAAAATTACGTAATTCTTCCAATTCAGTTAATTGTAATTTTCTATGGCTACCGACGTCAGATAAATCCATATTGAGTTGTTTTATTGCCCAAAAAGTCCTATGTTCTAACTCTACTGGGAGATGGCATGCCTTCCCAAAAATCAGACAGAAGGGAGACATGCCAAGTGGAGTTTTAAAAGCGGTACGGTAGGCCCATAAAGCGTCGTCCAATTTGGTGGACCAATCTTTACGGTCGGGCCTAACCGTCTTTTGTAAAATATTTTTAATTTCCCGGTTAGAAACTTCAGCCTGGCCATTAGTTTGGGGGTGATATGGTGTGAAAATTTTATGATTAACCCCGTATTTAGAAAGGAGGTGACGGAATTGTGACTGGGTGAAATGTGAGCCTTCGTCACTGATAATGGCTTTTGGTATGCCAAATCTTGAGAAAATATTTTTCTTAAGAAATTCGACAACCACACGGTGATCACTAGTGCGGGTGGGTATTGCTTCTATCCATTTAGAAACATAGTCGACTGCGACTAATATATACAAATACCCACCAGAGTTGATGAACGGTGCCATGAAGTCGATGCCCCAAACATCGAAAATTTCAACTTCTAAAATAGGATTAAGGGGCATCATATCCTTTTGAGTCATGTTGCCGATGCTCTGGCAACGCACACAGGACCGAACGAAGTCATCAGCATCTTTGTGCAAGCTGGGCCAATAAAATCCCGCATTAAGGATTTTAGCTGCAGTTTTCTTGCCTGAAAAATGTCCGCCACAGGCCATTAAGTGACAATGTGTTAAGATATCATGGATTTCAGAATCGAGGACACATCGTCGAATGACCTGATAGGCACAAATGCGGAAAAGGTCGGGCTCCTCCCAAAAATAATATTTAATATCAGCAAAGAACTTATCCCATTTTGTTTTTGGCCAATCAGCAGGGATTTGTTCTTTTGCTAAGTAGTTTGCGATGGGCGCAAACCAAGGGAGGGTTGTAGCAGCTAAAATACTTTCATCAGGGAACTGATCTGGCGGGGTCATTATGTCATTCGTCATAAGACGAGAGAGATGGTCGGCCACTACATTGTGCAATCCCACCTTATCCTTGATTTCCAGGTCAAATTCCTGGAGCAGCAGAACCCAACGGATAAGGCGGGGTTTCGCATCTTTCTTTGTCAGCAAATATTTAATTGTTGAGTGGTCTGTATAAACAGTGACACGTGACCCCAACAGATAAGATCTAAATTTTTCTAAGGCAAATACAATGGTAAGAAGTTCCTTTTCAGTAACCGTGTAATTCCATTGTGCATCATCAAGGGTTTTGCTAGCATAATAGATCACAACGGGCTTCTTGCCAATTCTTTGCCCTAGAACGGCCCCTACAGCAAAATCTGAGGCATCTGTCATTAATTCAAAGGGACTATTCCAATCAGGTCCCTGCAATATTGGCGCCTCAGTAACCTCTTTCTTCAACCTCAAAAAACTCTCCAAGCACTTATTATTAAAATCAAATGGCTGGTCTTTAGTAAGAAGCTAACTTAAAGGCTTGGAGATTTGGGAAAAGTTTTGTATGAATCGACGGTAGAAACCCACATGACCCAAAAAGGATCTGATTTGTTTGATAGTAGTGGGCGGTGGGAGCTTAGATATAGCATCTATTTTTGCTTTATCTACCGCGATTCCTTGTTTAGAAATAACATGGCCCAAGACAGTACCTTCTTGGACCATGAAATGACTTTTTTCCCAGCTGAGGACCAGATTAACTTCTATGCACTTTTGGAGGGTTCTTTCAAGATTTTTGAGGCAATGGTCAAAAGAATCCCCAAAAACAGAGAAGTCATCCATAAAAACTTCTAAACATTCACCTACCAGGTCTGAAAAAATTGCAAGCATGCACCTTTGAAAAGTCGTAGGTGCATTGCAAAGACCGAAGGGCATTCTTCGGAAAGCAAAGGTTCTGAAGGGGCAGGTGAAAGTTGTTTTGTCCTAGTCCTCAGGATGAACCGCCACTTGATTATAGCCAGAATAATCGTCCAAAAAACAGTAAAATTCCTGTCCGGCTAACCGCTCCAAGATTTGATCAATAAAAGGGAGCGGGAAATGATCCTTCTTGGTGGCGGTGTTTAATTTTCGGTAATCTATTCACACGCGCCAAGAAGAAGCGGTTCGAGTGGCTATATTTTCCCCGTTTTCATTGGTGACAACTGTTAGTCCAGCCTTTTTGGGGACAACTTGAGTTGGACTAACCCAGGAGCTGTCAGAAATGGGGTAGATGATATAAGCATCCAGCCACTTAATAATCTCCTTTTTTACCACCTCCTGCATACTAGGATTCAAGCGCCTTTGTGGTTGGCGGGAGGGGCGAGAATCGTCCTCTAAATATATACGATGCGTACAATAGGACAGATGAATGCCTTTAAGATCAGAAAGGGCCCAGCCAATAGCTTTTGATATTTACTCAAAACCTGGAGAAGTTTGTGCGCTTGTGCCCCGGTGAGTCCAGAATTTATAATCTGGGGCAGGGTCTGATTTGGACCCAGGAAGACATATTTAAGGGAATCGAGCAAAGGTTTTAATTCCAATTGTTGGCCCGGTTCCGAAAGAGTTTCCGCTTTGTGGGTTAAAGGTGAGGTGAGAGTGAAAGGGTCAGCTGGAATGTTAGCTGGTCGTGTGGTTGAGGTGGAAGGGTGAGAAAAAGTAAATTGTTCAGGAACCGTATTTACAACAAAACAGGAACCTAATTGGGAAATCTGCAATGTTTCCTCCATAATGTTTTCTATTTCTGAATCCGAATCATCAAAGAAATCTGGTTCCTGGAACCGCCTAGAGGCTTGAAAAATGTCTAGGGTTATAGATTCACCGCCACACATGATCTTCATCTTTCCAGAATCACAATCAATATTGGCGTGGGCGGTGGCTAAGAATGGTCTTCCAAGAATAATGGGGGCAAATTTAAGTGCTTCAGGTACCTCAATGTCTAGGACTAAAAAGTCTACTGCGAATAGACAATCTTTGACCCGGACAAGAACATCTTCAACAATTCCCCTTGGTTTAATCGTAGATCAGTCGGCTAATTGGAGAGTAACCTCAACAGGCTTCAATTCACCGATCTTAAATTCCTCAAAAATAAATGTGGGGATAAGATTAATTGAGGCACCAAGATCCAAGAGAGCGCGATCAAATGAGGTATCATTAATGATAACTTGGATTAGGGGGGCGCCGGGATCTTTTCTCTTAAGAGGCAGTCGGCTCTGCACAACTGAGCTGACTGTCTCTGGAAGAATTACATTTCCTAAATTCTTGGGCTGCCTTTTTGGAGTACATAAATCTTTTAGGAATTTTGCATAGGCAGGGATATACTTAATGGCATCTAGGATAGGGATATTAATTTCTACTTGCCCAAATAAATCCATTAATTCCTTCTCAGTGGGCTCGGATTTTGTCTTTTTCTTTTTAGAAGAGTGGAGGGCTTGTGGAAATGGGGCAGGGTTGCCCTGTTTTGCATGAATTGGTTCCTGAACAATAGGAGGGGAAGAGTTAATCTGTGTGTCATTAGAGCGGGTTTCTTTAACAAGCAGGGTATTGTGAGTGGTTTTCCCATTCCTCAAGGTAACTGCATTTGCAGTCTGGTTGTTTCTAGGATGAGGATGGGGGGCCTGGCTGTTATTGAAACACGGCGGATGCTGAGGTGCTGGCTGAATAGGTTGACTGTGATATCCACCTTGAAATTGATTCCTTTGATTGTTTGGGTTGGGCATGGGTTGGGATGGTAAATTCCCAATAGGTCGATGATCAGGAGTAACCTTAACTTGGTGTTGTAAATTGGTAATCATACAGGTTACTTCTGTCATTTGAGTCTGCATTCCTTGCAGAGTTTTCATGACCTGATTATTAATATCATCCTGGGATGGTCCAGGTTGATACAAAGGTTGCCCATAATTCCCAAAATAGTTTTGTTTGGGAAAAGGAATCGGATTCAGGTTTTTCCAGGAGTGATTCGGGTTAGTCCTCCAATTTTGATTGGAAGTGTTGGAGGGGTTTCTAAATTACTCCTGGAGAGCATAAATATTTTTCGAGGTGGAATAAAAAATATTTTGGTCAGAATTCCCGGTTAAATCTTGCGGGAAATCAGCCGAAATTTGCTGGCCAGCAGATGTGGCATCGATATTGTGTAGATTTTCTCTTCGGAGAATGTGTGGGGGGTTAGTGTGTGGAGAGTGGACGTGTGGAGCTTTGAGCTTTTCTTCCATTTTCTTTTGGTGAATTTGGATCTGGTCCAGTCGTTGAGCTAACATATATAAATCATCTTGTGTGACTGGAACAGAGGTGGTTTTGGAGTCAATTTCATGGACTCCGTGTTTGGGGTTTTGTGATCTGCCAAAAGTGTCCATTGAAGTCATGTTAAATGAGTTTTCACTCATTTCTTCAAAGAGAAGATAGACACTTTCGGCGCCTTTGTTAAGAAAACTGCCCCCACATGAGGCATCCACAAATCGTTTTAATTGATCTTCTAATCCGTGATAGAAGATCTGCACTAGCTGCCATTGTGGAATTTCATGGTGGGGACAACTTCATAGAAGTTCCTGAAACCTTTCCCAGGCTTCGTGGAGGGGTTCACCAATTTTTTGTTGAAAGGTCGTTATAGATCTTCTTAATGCATTTGTTCGACCGATCGGAAAATTTTTTTTAAGAAAAGCACTTTTTAATTAAGGCCAGGTGGTAATAGGATGCCCAACTATTCTAAACCAATGTGATGCTTTGTCTTTAAGAGAGAGAGGAAAGAGTCTCATTAACCACATGTCTTCCTGCACATTGCGGGAACGAGTGGTTTGAGCGAGGACAGTTAATTCCTCGAGATGACAAAAAGGGTCCTCTCTTAGAAGACCATGAAAATGCTTGATAAGGTTTAGAATGGCGGGTTTGATTTCGAAATCCCCTTGTGGTATGACCACCCCTAGTCTTTCCTCATAATTGGAAGGATCATAGAAATCCTTAAGAGGAATGATAGGCTGTTGGCGGGGTGGTGGATTTTGTCCTTGATTAGCTAGGTTCGTGACAGTCCTAGCTAGATCTTCTTGATTTTGTTGTAGTCGAGCCAAATGGTCGACCATTAATGCAAAGGGATTTGTATTATGGGTTATAATTAGAGGGCCACCTGGCCCTGCTGGTATTTCTGGTTACTCCAAGTTAGGAAGGTGAAGGAGGGTGGAGTCAGCTTGTGGATCGGCTGACGGGTTAGAAGTGGAAGCAGAATTTTTTTGACGGCTTCCTGGGTTTTCCATTTTTTTAGAAGACGAGGGGGAAGAAAACAATGATTTCTTACTGCGGGGGGCGAAATCAGATGGTCCCTCGAGGTGTGGCTTTTGGGACCGTCGCCCGTGCATGCACTACTTGGAAGATTTGGAGGGGAGGAGAAGAGATAGAGATGAGAGAAAGTGTGCAAATCAAACAAACAAAACTAGACCTAACTTAAATGTGACTCCCTAATAACCTAAGACTTGGTCTATATAGGAAATAAGTAGTCAATAGTGAATACCCGTTCTGTCAACAAATCTAGCCATGTTACTTAAGGGGAGGTTTGGGCCCAAACGTTTCCCAAGGAAGACCCCAGGTGCTTGTACAAACCCGCGCCTGGTCGTTTGACACAGCCCCTCAGCCTGAACACCAGATATAGATGACAGAATTGGTATTAACTAAAGAGAACTTAAGACCTAAATAGCAAGCCTAAGTTGGTAAAGCTTTAGGGGTCAAGTTGCTACAAATTTTACTTAGGTCTAGGATGCTATAGTGCACACGGAATGTGGAGGGCATTTATTTGGTTGTTGCCCTGTTATTTGATTTTTTTGTTTGTGTACAGGAATTAGAGAGTGGCTCCAATGAAAATCAAGTTGTCACACAATTTTCTTGTATTTATGTCTTTTAGGATTCAATTTAATCAAATGTGTTTTAGGGTTTTTCTAATTAAATTTTCAAACAAGTTTGAAAATCCACAATCAAAGGAAAACAAGTTGTATGGGTGATTGTATATTTCCTTTTAATTGAGTCTCTAAAAAGAAAGAAGAAACCCTAAGCCAATTATCCCTAAGACAGAAGTTTTACTACCAATGAATTATTTTTAGGCTTTCAAAATTAAGTAGTGGTCCAAACAAGTCAAACAACACCACTAATTTTAAGAAAATCAAACAAGGATTCCAAAAAAGATTTTTGTAAGATTTTAAGAAATTGTTTGATAATTATTTAAATTTTTAATTGTACTGGTGTCAAAGTCCAGAAATGATACCCGTGGGTATTGTGGACTTTTCAGTATTAGCACCGACCTCAGAAAATTTTTGTGATTTTATATGATGTGTAAAATTTTACAAGAATTCCAGAAAACTAAAATTCACAAAAATTGGATGAGTATAAAAATTCTAAAAATTCATGGATAGTAGCAAAATAGGAAGATTAAAAGGAGTGACCCCTCTGCAATCCATGAATTTTTAAAAATTAAATACAAATCCAATTGCTCTGAAATTTGGAATAGATGTTCCAAACTTAATTGGGAATCACTCTATGAAAGTTTATGATTTTAGGAGGCCTGTGATGTTAGGAATCAATTTTTCAAGTCCGAACAGAAATCTGGACCCGAAAAACAGAACACCAATACTTGCAATGGAGTGGTGTTAAAGAAGCATACGAGTAAACAATGGATTTTATAATGCACCACTCCACTTAATTAAGGTGTTTGGGATCCTGAAAGCCAAGTTTAATATATTTTTGGTAGTTTTAATTAATTATGTGACCAGAAAGAGGAACCAACCTGAATTTCGGGGGAAGAAAAGGAACTTTGAGCTCTCGCTTCCAGATTTTCGCCTTCCCGCTGTAGTTCCTACACACACAAAAGAAAGAAAGAGAAGGGGATGAGATCCACTTTAAGCAAGATAAAATTAATTAAAGCAAAGCCGTGCCTCCCCGGCAACGGCGCCAAAAAGTGATAGCGATTTTACACGGTTTGTTAATTACGCAATTTAGTGTCGTTGCAACGCGTAAATCCGCTTTCGCTTTTAAATTTATATCCTAGATAGGGGAGTATCTAGGGTCGTCCAAGGATGCAAAAATTGCAAAATTAATCCTCTTGCTTACAGATAGATCTCAACTTTCTTTTTGATATTTTTCAATATGTAATTTTTTTGTATTTTGAAAAGACGAGGGCAAACTGCAGATTGTAGCTAAAAGAACTAATACCTACAAATGATTAACTAAAATCTAAAAGATAGAAATATCTTCTTCCTAAGCTCACTCTAGGCAAGTGGAGGCCTAGGGTAATTAGGAAGAAGAGGTGAAACAAGTGCTAGAACCAAAACAAACAACTGCAATAAAAAGCTAAAAGAAGGCAATTTTGATTGAGTAGAATGAGTGTTCTTTTCAAGGACAAGTAGAGGAATGCTTCTACTAGAATTAAACAATCTAAAAGCAAGAAAAGAAACACAAATCCTCTTGTAACAATGGTGAAGAAGGTTGTCTTCTTGCTCCAAGCCTAGCTGCTCCTTGGCTTGAAAAGAGGGCTTCCTTCTCCTCCTTCCTTGAGAGCTCCTCCAAGGTGGAAGCTACCACCTTTAATGCTCTCTCCAAAGGGGTGGGCATGCACCACCCTCATAAACTCCTCCAAGGTGGTGTGACCACCTTCAAGATCTCCTCCAAGATCTTCCTTGCCTGGCTTCTCCTTTGGCTGGCGTGACCCAAGAGAGAAGGGAAGAGGGGAAGGCACCAAGGGGACAAAATATCCCCTTAATCTTCTTCTTCTCTCTTGGACGTGGGCTTCTTGGTGGAATATGAGAGTGAAATTGCTAGCCAAGGATGACTTGAATGGTGGTGGGTAGTGGTCTTTTTATAGGGTAGGATGGGGGGTTAAGGTGCCCCTTGAAATGGAGGGCTAGGATGGAAGGATGAGGGTGGTTGGTGATCCTATGGCTAGGGTGAGTTGGCGCCAACCCAAGGGGTGTTAAAGGGGGTGGTTATGGTGGTGTTGGTGTCTTTTGGTGGTGGAGAGACACCCCCATGATGGCGCCAACATGGGGTCTTCTAGAAGGGGGATTAGGTGGATGGTGGAGATGGGTTCAAGGGGGATTGTGTGGTGGAGATGAGGGGGGATTTTGGAGGGAAAAGTGGCGCCATTAAGGGGTAGTTATAGGTTGTTTTTGGTGCCACTTTTAGGTGTCTTTTGGAGGTGGTGGGTAGGTTAGGTTGGTGCCAAGTAGGTTAGCTTATGTGGAGCTTAGGTGGAGCTAGTTGGGTGGAGTTGGTAGGTGGGTTTTTGGGGTGGTACAAGCCAAGGAAGTTGGAGCATAGCTAAGATAAGCTAAGCTAAGCTAAGCTAAGCTAGCTTAGCTAAAGGTGGAGTAGAGGAGAAGGTGTTGGAGCTAGGGTTTGGAGGAAGGAGCTGAGGAGGAGAAGTCTGGAGCTGGAGCTGGAGCTGGCTGCTGCTGAAGAGGCTGTCATGGGGCTACTCTAGCTGGCTTAGCTTGCTAGTTCTTTTCTAGTTGCTAAGCCAAGCTAAAGTGAGCTAGCTTCTACCAAAATAAGCTGAGGTGAGCTAGGTCTGGTGCTCCCGGGGAGAATCAAGCCGGTTAAGGCAGCTAAGGTGTTACGAGCCATGCTTTCAAACGTCTTTTAAGACATATGGGAGGTGTCCCAGACGTCGTACCAGACGTCTGGTATCACTTCCAGATGTCTGGGATTCATTTTTCTACGCGCACACCGTTGCGTCTGCGCGCCTGTACGCGCAGACCAGCTCAGCCTCTTCTTTTTCCCTCCTGCGCCCTCTGTCGCACTCTCTCTCTCCTCCTCGCGCGGCCTTAAAAGGGCACGCCCTCTCCCTCACTCCCGTCACCTCCGTCTCCTTCCTCTTCTCCTTCCAGCCGTCCGCGAGAGCGTGCGCGAGAGCAAGCGCGAGGGTGTAGCGGCGGCGGCGACAGCCGCGGCTGGTGCGGGAGGAGGTGCTGCGTTGGGGAGGAAGCGCTCGGCCGTGAGGGCGAGCTCGCCGGGGCTACTAGGGTCGACCGGCGGGGGGCGCAGCGGGCGCGGAGCGACGCGAGAGGACAGCTGCAGCTCGAGCAGCAGGCGGAGTACTCGCAGCGTGGCCGGGCATCGCGAGCGGAGGGCGAGTGGCGCCCTGGTTCTGGAAACTTTTCCAGAATCAGACGTCTGGACTGATAGCCAGACGACGGGCACGACGTCTGGAAGACTGTCCAGACGTCTGAACGGTGAGTTATTTCCGTCTTCTTTCTTTTCTTCGACTGACCGTACTGAGAGAGAGAGATGGGTGCACGCAGGTTTGGTGATTCGCCATCCAACGCGAATCAGACGTCTGGCTCCAGTGCCAGACGGCGGGAACGACTTACAGACGTCCTGGGTGACCATCGGACGTCTGGGAACTAGGCCAGACGCCCCCGTAGGCTTCTGGATGTCTGAGAGCCCACGCAGAGCGAGGTAATTCCCTGATCCACTTTTTAAGACGTCTGGAACTTCTTCCAGACGTTTGATTTTACACTGTTTCGTCGTTTTCGACCCGTTTCAGGCCCGTTCGGGCTCCGTTTTCCTCATTTCGAGTTGCGTTCTTTTCGGAATTACATCCTCTACCTGTCTACAGTAGCTGTATACTATTTTGAGAAGTTCCTTGTGTTTGATCCTTGTGATAGGACCCCGTTCCATTGCAGTCTCGGGGGTCGCGGAGGCACGCGGGATTCTCGACCACGCCCCCATTACTCCCGTTGTACCTGGTAGAGTGGCTTTAAGTATAATCTGTTAAATTATGAAACCATAAATAGAACCTAGGACATTGCATGAATCCTAGGAATGAGAAATAGATTGAATGGTAGATCCTAGGGTGTTGCATGAATCCTAGGGCTGGAAAACTAGATTGTATGATAGATCCTAGGATATGGCATGAATCCTAGGACAGGAAAACTAGTGGAATGTATGAATACTGCAGTCTTGGAAAATGTGGAAAGGAAATAATAGCTACCTGTAAATTCTTTTAAATAGTTGCCTGTTATGAATAAATGAACATGAGTAAGAATATGGGATGTATGAATGTGAAACTGGAAAGGTGAAACCGGAATGCGCTGAGTTAAAGAGCTGGAACCCTACGGGGAATTAGGAGTACAACTCCTGGAAAGTGAATGGGATAGAGTTGGGGAATTGAGCTGGCCCTTGAGTACGGGGTACCAAGGAGAGCGACTGTCCCCCTGTTTAGTGCAAAGCGGAGCTAGCCGCCCCAGGGACCCGGGGTTAGGACTGGCCACTCTGTACCGACTTGCTGGCCCTCGTGTACGTAGTACCGAGGAGAGCTACTAGTGTAGGGAGGTACTAGCTACCCCACGGGCCCCGGGGTTCTGCTAGCCTCCCACACCAACTTGTTAGGCCCACTGGGGCAAACCAGGGTAGTCAAGCGAGGGTGCGCGGACTGTGGAGGGGTAAGGCCCCTGTTTGGTTACTGTGGAGGGGTTGGACCCCTGTTACTGAGAGGGCTCTGCCCTGTACTGGTTCCGTGCTGTGCTTTGGGCGCACCTGTTAACGGAAACGACTGACCGCGTGCCAGTGCGGGTTAGCTACCCGTGCGTTTACCGCGCGTGCCGTAGTCACCGTTACGTCTGTCAGTGACCTTGGGGTGGTTGACTGAGAGTAGGATCACCACGGGGGACTCTCCCGGCAGGAGAGCACCACGTGCTACTTCTACTGTTCGGAAAAGACTACAATCAAGGTCGTTCCCACGAGGAACATTCGAGATCAAGTGAAGGATCTAAGAAATAGATAAATTGTGAAACAATAGAAAGACGTAAATAAAGGAAGAAAGAAAATTTAAAACAACTACTGTACACTTTACTGTTTCTTTAGTTTCGTTGCCACTCTACTCAGTGTTTTGCTGACGTGTTACACTCGTTACCTTTCAGGACCAGGTGTTGAGCAGCCAGGGTCAGCGGCTGCAGAGGACGCTGGGCCGAGTAGGGTCCAGTAGAGTTACCACTGCTCTCTTGTACATCTTTTTGTTCAGTTATAGTGAGTAGTTCTTGTTTCCGCTGTACTTTTCTTTACCTGCAGTTCATATTATGTTCTGAATGTTGTTCTATTGTTGTGGTGGTATATACTGTAGTGGTTTCTTTCCTTACTACTGTATTTCCTTACTGTTAGTTATATTTATGTTGAATGTGGTTTATTTTACTGCTCTTTTGGTTACTTCCTCATTGGACGACTAGGTCTTGGGATTAGCCGAGTCGGTCCGGTTCTCGTGTCTCGTAGGGACTTGGGAATCGGGTCGTTACAAGATCGTATCAGAGCAAGGTCATCCCGAGAAGTGAATCAACTGACTGGAAAATAACCAATTCACATGTCTATAACTAGAGTAGCCACCACAACATATCTCTTGACATGAGTTCTTAGACGTTTCCGTTCGGTATCGTTCCGTAGTGACGTGTTCCATTTTGTTTCGCGTCTCCTTACAGGAGATGCCTCGTCGCGAGACTAGTGAGGCTGGCCACGGGCGTGGCCGAGGACGAGATCGGCGAGGTGGGCGTGCCGTTGCCGACACCCCAGTGGACCAGCCACTACTCCCGGGCGTCCAGGCCCAGGACCTCGCCCGGCTGATACGAGACATTGTACGAGAGGAGCTCCACCCACCGCCCCGAGCACCTCACCCTGGGGCTGTGGAGGAGGAGTCCTCTGTGGGACCACTCGACGGATGCGGCGCTGGACACAGGGGAGGGGATGGGCTGCCGCAGCCCCCACCTTCCTCCGATACTTCCGTGCACGAGGCACCTTCTCCTGGAGGTGCACCGGCACCTCCCTACAGTGCCACTTCGAGCTCTTCGGGCAGTTCCGGAAGCTGAAGCCCCCCTCCTTCAAGGGGGATGAGGACCCGACCGAGGTAGAGGACTGGCTTGAGCAGCTGGAGAAGATTTTCGACACCCTTCGCCCCCCGGTGGATTGCCGCGTGGCCTTTGCCACGTACTAGCTAGAGAGTGCGACACACAGGTGGTGGAGGGTAGTCCGGGGACAGGAGAGGGACGAGCCGACCTGGGACCGGTTCGTCTCCCTCTTCTGCGAGCAGTACTTCCCCCAGACGTGGCAAGACCAGAGGAGGCGGGAGTTCCACACTCTCCGCCAAGGGACGATGACCGTGAGTGCGTGCCGCACGCGTTTCTTGGAGCTGTCCCGCTTTGCAGCGACAGTGGTAGCTACTGAGGAGCAGCGCCTTTGGAGGTTCACCGAGGGGCTCCGGCCTACTATTCGGGGGTATGTCAAACCCCTAAAGTTGCCTACGTTTTCGAGGGTGGTGGAGGCAGCTATGACTTATGAGGAGATCAACCCGTCCGCGCGAGACACTGACGGCGGGCGGAAGAGGCCGTTTCAGCCAGACTTTTCACAGGGCCGGCGAGAGAGGAGACACGTGGCGTCCGCAGGAGAGCCGTCACGTTTTACAGGGCCATCAGTGGCCTTTGGGGGCCCTCGACAGGGGCCAGTCGCCAGCACCGGACCCCCGCCCAGCCGACAGCAGGGACCCACTGAGGGTGGGAGTCGGGTTCCCCTCTGTTACCAGTGTGGCCAGCCGGGCCACATCAGGAGGGACTGCCCGTCTAGGGCAGGAGGTCAGCAGATACTTCCCGCGCAGAGCACTGGAGGACGCGTAGGAGGCCACGGTTCCCAGGCACGAGGAGGAGGACAGCAGTCGCGAGGAGGGTACCGGCCAGCACCTACCCGTCCGACGCAGAGTGTGGCTGCTTCGTCCGCACCTAGAGCTGAAGGGCGTATCAACGCCCTGACACACAGGGACGCCAGAGCTTCGGGATCGGTGGTAGCAGGTATGGTTTCAGTTTCCGGCAGACTCGTTTACACGCTTTTCGATTCCGGCGCTACGCACTCGTTTGTCCTAGCCAGTTTCGCAGTTAGTTTGAACCGGGATTATAGACTGTTAGAGAATCCGTTCGTGATCAGAAGTCTGAGTGGTCAGCTGGTTGTAGCTGAGGAGGTGTACACGGATTGCGAGGTCAGCGTCGGGGGACATAGCCTGCCAGTTGACCTGATTATGTTACAGATGGAGGACTTTGGAGTGATTCTGGGGATGGATTGGCTATCCACTTACCACGCCTTGGTGGACTATTTTGAGAGGGATGTTGTCTTCTCCATGCCGGAGTTGCCTTTTTTCGAGTTTCACCGACAGCCAGTGGATGGAGGCTTCAGGTGCATTTCGGCACTTCGAGCGGCAAGACTTTTGAGCCAGGGGTGTGGGGGTTTCCTAGCTTGTGTGGTGGCAGAGCCCAGCCCTGTGGCAGACTTCCAGAGTATCCCAGTGGTCATAGAGTACCTTGACGTGTTTCCAAACGAGTTACCAGGACTACCGCCCGAGCGTGAGATCGAGTTTGAGATCTCACTAGTACCAGGGACCAGCCCCATCTCCACCACGCCAAACAGGACGGCACCGCTTGAGCTGAGAGAGCTCAAGTCTCAGTTACAGGACCTTTTGGAGAAAGGTTTCGTGAGGCCCAGTGCGTCTCCCTGGGGAGCCCCGGTACTGTTTGTGAAGAAGGATGGTATCCTACGCCTTTGTGTGGACTGCCGACAACTGAATAGGGTCACCATCAAGAACAGATATCCGCTGCTGAGGATCGACGACTTGTTTGACCAGTTGCGGGGTGCCACGGTGTTTTCCAAGATCGACTTGAGGTCTGGATACCACAGTTGAGGATTAGGGAGACCGACGTCTCCAAGACAGCTTTCCGCACCCGGTACGGACACTACGAGTTTTTGGTCCTGCCGTTTGTGCAGACCAATGCCCCCGCTGCTTTCATGGACCTGATGAACCGGGTGTTTAGACCATACTTGGACTAGTTTGTGGTGGTTTTCATAGATGATGTACTCGTCTATTCTAGAGATTAGACGCAACACGGACAGCACTTGCGGATGGTTCTGGACACTCTGAGACGACGCAGGCTGTACGCCAAGTACAGCAAGTGCGAGTTTTGGTTGAGGGAGGTGACCTTCCTAGGTCATGTGATCTATGGAGACGGCTTTGCGGTGGACCCAGCCAAGGTCGAGGCAGTACTCAGGTGGGAGAGACCGCGTTCAGTCACTGAGATTCACAGTTTCCTGGGACTGGCAGGCTACTACAGATGATTCATCAGAGGATTTTCACAGATTGCACGTCCTATGACACAGTTGACCCAGAAGGACGTGCCCTTCGCTTGGACAGACGCCTGTGAGGCGTGTTTTCTGGAGCTGAAGGAGAGGTTGACCTCGGCTCCCGTGCTCACCATCCCTGACAGTAGTGGCGGGTTTGTTGTGTACACGGATGCCTCCTTGCAAGGGTTAGGAGGTGTGCTCATGTAGAGGGGTCACATTGTCGCTTACGCTTCACGGCAACTGAAGCCCCATGAGCATACCTACCCTACCCACGACCTAGAGTTGGCAGCTGTTGTCTTTGCGCTGAAGACTTGGAGGCACTACTTGTATGGTGAGACCTTCGAAATTTTCACATATCACAAGAGCCTCAGATACCTTTTTGATCAGAAGGAGCTCAACATGAGACAGAGACGTTGGTGGAGCTCTTGAAGGACTACGACTGCAACATCTCCTACCACCCGGGAAAGGCCAATGTGGTGGCTGATGCCTTGAGCCGTAAGGCGCCCGCACACTTGGCCAGTCTACAGTTATAGAGTTGGAGCCTTTTGGAGGAGGTGGGCAGTTGGCGACCTCTAGAGTTACAAGGGTACTGTGGGGCAGTGATGGTGACACGGCAGACCAGGCCAGAGCTGATAGACCGCATCATCACAGGACAGATGGCCGATCCGTACTTGCAGTCCTTGCGCGACAGAGTACTGTCAGGAGACCCACATGAAGGGTTGCATGGAGGTTAGGTTTAGGTGCAGTTGGCACCATTTTAGGTGGGTTAAAAGGGGAGTTAGGTCGCCACTTTAGGGTTTCTAGAAGGGGGTTATGTGTAGGGTTTAGATGGGCATATAGGGTGAGGTGTAGGGCTAGGAAGGAGCCTCATGTTGGCGCCAAAATGAAGGGATGTATAAGGCTTTTTGGTGCCAGCATGAAGGATGTCTAAGGTGGTGGTTATGGTGGGTTGGCGCCAAAAGGAATTGGGTTAGGTTAGGGTTAGTTAGGGTTAAGGTGGAGGAGTGGATGGCTATGGATTTTTAGGTGGAGCTGGAGCTTAGCTAGTAAAGTAGTGGTAGAGGAGCTAGGGTTTCATGAAGGAGGAGCTAGGAGAGAAGACTCTGGAGTTGATGGAAGCTATGCTGGAGCTAGGTTTGTTGAGGCAGCTTCAAGGGGAGGTCAACTACTAAGCTCGACTACTTAGTTCTTATGCAAGTAGCCATGCTTGGGTAGTTGAGCTCAGTTGAGCTGGCCTCAACCGAACTGGAGCTAGGTTGAGTTGGAACTGCCTCTGATGAGAACTCCATAGCTAGCTAAGCTACTAGTTGATAAGTAGTAGCTCAGCTAGCTTAGAGTTTAGCTACTATGAGATGGCTGGAGCTGAGGTGAGATTAGCTTGAGCTAAGGTGGACTAATGTCAACCTAGTCGAGCTAGCTAGAGCTCCCTGTGGACTGAGTGGAGCTAGGATGAGCTAGACTCAACGAAGTTGAGTTGGATCTGAGCTCAGTTGAGCTAGGGTATGCTAAGTTAAGCTATCTTGAGCTACCATCCAGCTAATATGAGCTGCATGGAGCTAGAATGAGCTAGACTTAACCAATGTGAACTGATGTTTAGCTGGTATGAGTTGGATCCAGCTAGGGTTCAGCTAATCTGGACTTCTTCTTCACTTTCTTCCTTCTTGAGTGCTAGGGTTTTAATGGTTTGAATATCTGTTTAACCTTAACACTCAAGTAAAGATGTCAAAAACACAAAAAAAGAATGCAATGCATGATTAACCTAATTTATGTCTAAATGCAACCCAAAAATCCATTTGCAAAGCAAAATCCTAAGAGCTAAGTTTATTTTAATGCATAAGAATGATGATAAACTGGCATTTATCACAACCTTGTTGCTGAGCTTAGTGATACCTAAATTCAACTTGATGATGCTCTTGCCAAGCTAAATGATTTTCTCCTTCAGAAAGCTAAGATTGATTGGATTAAAGATGGGGAAAGGAGCACTAAATTCTTCTACTCTACCATTAAGAAGCGATTTGCTAAGAGGAATAGAACGTCCCTTTCCAATGTTGTTAGGGTTGGGTGTTGGGATACTGCCTCGTCCAAAGCTTTTGACTTCTTTAAGGATCTTCTAACATCGGAAAGCCCATCGGGTCCCTTTCCATTGCTAGAGATTGTTACGAAAATTCTCCCTATGGAAGACTCCGATCTTCTCACCCATGTCCCTGACTCTACTGAAATTTTCAATATGATCTTTAACGTGCCTATCAATCACACTCCTGGGCCTGATGGTTTTAATGTTGAGTCTATACTCACTTTTGGGACCTTATTACAGATGACTTAGTTCAGGCTATTTCCCATTTCTTCACTCATAATCAAGCCCCTCGCTCTTTGAATTGCAACTTCATCTCACTTATCCCAAAGAAAATCAGTGTCCAAAACATCTCAGAATATCGGCCGATCAGCCTCTACAATGTCTTTTACAAAATTGTCTCTGGCATTGTGGCAAGTAGGCTTTCTTCCATTCTCCCCAAAATCATTTCCCCTGAGCAAGTGGGGTTTGCTAAAGGAAGATCTCTATTTGACCATATTGTGACTACTTTTGAGCTCACCCAACGTATTGACTATAAGGTCTTTGGATCTAATATTATTGTCCAGCTTGACTTGCAGAAGGCCTATGATAAGGTTGAGTGGGATATTTTGTATCAAATTCTTCAGAAGTTTGGCATCTCCACCTCTGCTGTCTCCCTCCTTAAATCTTTTGTGGAGCATGAGGGGTCATCTGTCCTCATTGATGGCATCTCTGGTCCTTTCTTTCAAGTGACTTGGGGTCCTAGCCAAGGAGACCCAATCACTCCTATGATCTTTGACATCTTCATGGAGCCAATCATTTGGGGTATCAAAGAGCTCGCTTTCCATGGGAAAATCAAACCCTTCTCCATTAAATGAGGCATCATTCTGCCTCTTAGTTTACTTTATACTGACAATGCTATCCTATTTCTTAATGGGAACTTACAATCCATTTCTAATCTTTCTAAGTTCCTCCATCATTTTCAAGACTCCTATTACGACCCGATTCCCGAATCCGTACAGGACACGAGACTGGACAGACTCGACTGATCCCAAGACCCAGTCGTCCAACGAGAAGTAATCAAAATGCAGGAAAGTAAACCACATTCACTATGCTAAGCAACTAACAGTAAAAAGGTATAGCAGTAAAGAGGTAAAAACTGCTACAGTACATACCACCACAACAGTAGAAAAGTAACCAGATACAGAAATATAAAGTGCAGAACGTAAAAGTACAGAATATAAAGGTATAGAGTCTAACGCACTACTACAAGGAGTACAACAAGAAACTACAGCTACTGGGCTCTACTAGGCCCAGTACCCTCCGCAGCCGTAGACTTTGGCTGCTCAACACCTGGACCTGAAAAGGGTTATGAGTACACAAAGTCAGCGAATGCTAAGTAGAGTGGCAACCAACCACTAAAGCAGTAAAAGTGGACAAGTAGTTGTTGTTTATCAATTATTTTCTTTAACTAATTATTCCTTTTCACCACTTGGTTTATCTATCAGGTCTCTTTCATGATCTCGAATGTTCCTCGTGGGAATGATCTTGATTGCAGTCTTTTTTTAAGAGTAGAAGGCACACATGGTGCTCTCCTAGCTGGGAGAGTCTCCCGTGGTGATCCTACACCCGGTCAACCACCCCAAGGTCACGGACAGACGTAACGATGACTACGGCACACGTGATAAGCGCACGGGTAGCTACCCCGCACTGGCACGTGGTCAGTCATTTCTGTTAGCGGGTGCGCCCAAAGTACAGCACGGAAACAGTATAGGGCCTAGCCCTCTTAGTAACAGGGGTCTAGCCCCTAAGAACCAAACAGGGGTCTCGCCTCTCCACAGTCCACGCACCCTCGTCTGACTACCTTGGTTTGCCCAGTGGGCCTAACAAGTCGGTGTAGGGTGGCTAGCTAAACCCCAGGCCCCGTAGGGTGGCTAGCTCTCCCTGCACTAGTAGCTCTCCCCGGTACAGTGTACACAAGGGCCAAGAAGTCGGTACAGAGTGGCCAATCTTAACCCCGGGTCCCAACCTAAGGGCAGCTAGCTCCGCTCTGCACTAAACAAGGGACAGTCGCTCTCCTTGATACTATGTACTCAAGGGTCAGCTCACTTCCCCACTCACATCTCCAGATCCATTCTAGTTATTTCCAGGAGCTCTACTCCTAATCTCCCCATAGGGTTCATTCTCATATTTCTCATGCCATTCCATACCAGGTTTCATCATTCACATTTCCATTCTCAGGTTATATACAAACAGCTCGTATTTCTATCATTCACATTTCCATTCTCAGAGTATACACATGCAACTTGTATTATATTAATTAATGAATACAATAGGAAGGTTACGTGCAACTGGTAACTAACACAGGTTATTCATAATTCACAGGCAACTTGGTTCATTTACAGGCAACTGTTTAACATTTCTATCTACTTATTCAAGACTGCAATTCAATCACGCATACAGACATTTCAAGCCTCTCTCGTCCTAGGATTCATGCCACATCCTAGGTTCTAATCATTCATTCCACACATGCATTTCGGTTTGTATTTAAATTAGGGAAGCCACTCTACCAGTAAACCCAAGAGTATTGGGGGCTTGAACGGTAGGCTCACGTACCTCAGCAAGCCCCGAGCCCGCAATAGAACGAAGTCCTATCACAAGGAACAATCACAAGGGAACTATCAGAACCATAAGGAAAACCTTCTAACAAGTAGAGGAACTCATACGGAAAACATTGGTATCTTAATTGTGGAAAATGGACCTCAAACAGACCCTAAACGGTTCAAAAGTAGGGTTTCTATCTCAAATCAGACGTCTGGAACATCTTCCAGACATCTTAAAAATGTCCAGTGTCATACCTTAAGTTTTGCACCAATCCTCAAACGTCCAAGAACTCTTCTGGACCGTCTGGACCCAACTCCAGACATCTGACCACCTCTCCGGACGTCTGGAAGCGCTTCCTGTCGTCTGGTACGTCACCCAGATGTCTGAAATGCGTGGGAGGGCATGTCCCACACCTTCCCAAAGCGAATTCTGCATGCCACCAGCAAATCTCCCAAAACGGAATGCAAAAGGGTTATCGGCGGTGCGGCCTGCATGGCCATATCCGCAAAGAGGACGTACCTTCACGAACTCTCACCTCAGACGTCTGGAACCGCCTCCAGATGTCCTAACTGTCGTCTGGAGGTCACTCTAGACGTCTGATTCTAGGAAAAACCCAGAACCAGAACCTACTTTTGCTGCTCTCACGTCGCTTGTGGCCGTGTCACGCCCCCTCTCCTGTAGCTCCAACTGCAGCAGTGTTGAGGAGGACCTCCCCGACGCACTCCTCCTCCTCGCACACGCGTTGCTTCGGCCGTACGCTCACCGATGAGCTCCCACGCGAGCTAGCGAGCTCACTCTCCTCCTCTCCTCACACCGCTCCTCCTCGATGTCGCCCGTGCGCTCTCTCGCTCGGCTGCCTCTCTCGCTAGAGTGGAGAAGAGGGGAAGGTGGCTGATGTGAGGGAAATGAGAGAGGGGGAGGGGGTTTTATTGGATCGATGGGTTAGGGTTTTGCTGGAGGCGGGGAGAGAGAGAAGAGGAGGAAAAATGAGGCTACTGTCTGCACGCAGCACGTACGCAGATGCGAGCTCAAACTCAAATTTTTTGATTTCCAGACGTCTGGGAAGGTGTCCAGACGTCTGACCCACCATCTAGACGTCTTAAAAGGCTCAAACAGAATGAGTCTTAATATCATAACAAACTTAAAGGAAGTTTTGTCCCTGAAACTTGAGCTAGCTAGGGTGCGGAAAAAGAACAGTATACACATAACAAACTTAAAGAGGACCAAAGCCGGTCCGAAAAAGACGTACCCTCAAAAAGCTCCGAGTACTGCTCTCGCATCGCCGCCTCAGGCTCCCAGGTAGCCTCCTCATACCTCTGGCTCCTCCACAAGACCTTCACCAGGGGTACTTGCTTCCATCTCAAACTCCTGATGGCTCTGTCTAGTATCTGCACTGGTTGATCGGGGTAGGTCAGGTCGTCACCCACCTCGACACTCTCGTGGCTCAGAACGTGACTAGGATCGGCAACATACTTCCAGAGGTTGGACACGTGGAACACGTCATGCACACCAGAAAGCTGGGGAGGAAGGGCAAGCCTGTAAGCAACGTGTCCTACCCGCTCCAGGACCTCAAAGGACCCCACAAACCTCGATGTGAGCCTCCCTTTCACCCCAAAATGCTGCAGGCCCTTCATGGGTGAAATGCATAGAAAGACGTGATCCCCAACCTCGAACTGCACCTCTCTGCACTTCCAATCGGCATAGCTCTTCTGTCTACTCCTGATAGTGCGAATTCGTCTGTGAATCTGTTCAACTACCTCCTGACTCTGCTGGATTAGCCTGGGGCCAACCTCCCACTTGGTCCCCACCTCAACCCAACTCAAGGGTGCAGTACACCTCCGTCCGTACAGAGCCTTGTATGGTGCCATGTCGATACTCGAATGATGGCTATTATTATATGCAAACTCTGCCAAGGGCAAGTGCTCCTCCCAAGAGCCCTTGCAGTCCAGTACACAGGCACGCAAAAGATCCTCAAGTGTTTGTATTGTGCGCTCTGACTGTCCGTTTGTCTGGGGGTGGTACACTGTGCTGAACCTCAACTATGTCCCCAAAGCCTGCTGAAACTCAGTCCAAAACTGGGATGTAAAACGGGTATCCTAGTCGGATACAATCTCACGTGGAACTTCGTGCAGACGTACCACATTGCAAATATACCTCTCTGCCAACTATGCTGGTCCCAAGGTGACTCGGATCGGCAAGAAACATGCCATCTTCGTCAATCTGTCTACAATCACCCAGACCGCATCGTGTCCTCGCTGGGTAATGGGTAAGCCCACCACCAAGTCCATGGTGATGCTCTCCCACTTCCGCTCTAGCACGGGAAGTGGCTGCAACAGCCCTGTAGGCCTCTAATGCTCAGCCTCCACCTGCTGGCACACGAAACACTACTGCACGAATTCACCTACATCCCATTTCATCCCTCTCCACCAAAAATCACATCTCAAATTATGATACATCAACGTGTTCCCAGAATGTATGGTGAACTTGGAACCGTGTGTCTCAGTCAGGAGCTCTCTCAACGACTCCTCGTCCCTGGGAACTCACAAACGTCCCCTCATGCGCAGCACCACATTAGTAAAGGCGAAGTCTCCAGGATCCCCTGACAGTACTCTGTCACGCAACGACTGCAGGTACGGGTCTGTCATTTGTCCTGTGATGATGCGGTCTATCAGCTCTGGCCTCGTCTGTTGTGTCACAGTCACTGCCCCAAAATGCCCCAGTAACTCTAGGGTTCGCCAACTACCCATCTCCTCCATGAGTCTCCAACTCTATGCCTGTAAACTGGCCAAGTGGGCGAGTGCCTTTCGGCTCAAGGCGTCAGCCACCACGTTGGCCTTTATCGGATGGTAGGAGATGCTGCAGTCATAGTCCTTCAGGAGCTCTAACCAACGTCTCTATCTCATGTTAAGCTCCTTTTGATCAAACAAATACCTGAGGCTCTTATGGTCCGTGAATATCTCAAAGGTCTCACCGTACAGGTAATGCCTCCATCTCTTCAGCGCAAAGACGACAGCTGCCAACTCTAGGTCGTGGGTAGGGTAGCTATGCTCATGGGGCTTCAGTTGCCGCGAAGCGTAAGCGACAACGTGACCCCGCTGCATGAGCACACCCCCTAACCCCTGCAAAGAGGCATCCGTGTACACAATGAAACAGCCACTGCTGTCTAGAATGGTAAGCACAGGAGCCGAAGTCAGCCTCTCCTTCAACTCCTGAAAACACGCCTCACAAGCATCTGTCCAAGAAAAGGGCACATCCTTCCGAGTCAACTATGTCATAGGACGTGCAATCTGCGAGAAACCCCTGATAAACCACCGGTAGTAGCCTGTCAGTCCCAAGAAACTACGGATCTCTATCACTGTACGTGGTCTTTCCCACCTGAGCACTGCCTTTACCTTGGCTGTGTCCACAACCAAGCCATCCCCTGAAATCACATGACCTAAGAAGGTCACCTGCCTCAACCAGAACTCGCACTTGCTGTATTTGACATACAGCCTACGTTGTCTCAATGTGTCCAAAACCATCCGCAAGTGCTGTCAGTGTTGTGCCTAATCCCGTGAGTAGATGAGTACATCATCAATAAATACCACCACAAATTGACCCAAATACGGTCTGAACACCCGGTTCATCAAATCCATGAAAGTAGTGGGGGCGTTGGTCAGCCCAAACGGCATAACCAAAAACTTGTAGTGTCCGTACCAGGTGTGAAAAGCTATCTTGGAGACGTCGGTCTCCTTGATCCTCAACTGATGGTAGCCAGACCTCAAGTCTATCTTGGAGAAAATCGTGGCACCTCGTAACTGGTCAAAAGAGTCATCAATCCTCGGGAGTGGATACCTATTCTTGATGGTGACCCTATTTAGTTGTCTGTAGTCCACACATAGGCGTAGGGTACCATCCTTCTTTTTCACAAATAATACCAGGGCTCCCCACGGAGACGCACTAGGCCTCACAAATCCCTTCTCCAAAAGGTCTTGCAACTGGGACTTGAGCTCTCGCAGCTCAAGTGGTGCCATCCTGTAAGGTGCTGTAGAAATGGGGCTGGTCCCCGGTACCAGTGAGATCTCGAACTCAATCTCACGCTCAAGCTGTAGTCCTGGCAGCTCTTTTGGGAACACATCGGGGTACTCTCTGACCACCAAGATGCTCTGAAGGTCTGCCACGGGGCTGGGCTCTGCCACTACACAAGCCAGAAAGCCCTCACACCCCTGGCCCAAAAGTCTCGCCACCCAAAGTGCAGAAATGCACCTGAAACCTCTGTCCACCGGCTATCCGTGAAACTCAAAGGAGGGTATCTCCGGTATGGAGAAGACAATCTTCCTCTCAAAACAGTCCACCAAAGCATGATAAGCGGACAGCCAGTCCATCCACAGAATCATGCCAAAGTCCTCCATCGGTATCACAATCAGATCAGCGGGGAGGCTGTGTCTCCCAACACTGACCTCACAGCCTGAGTAAACCTCCTCAGCTACAAACAGCTGACCACCCGGACCTCTGATCACAAAAGGATCCTCTAACAACACACAATCCTGTCCCAAACTGACAGCAAAAGTAGCAGCAAGAAATGAGTGCGTGGCGCCGGAATCAAAATGTGTGTAAACTAGTCTGCCGGAAACTGTAACCATACCTACCACCACTGAACCTGAAGCTCTGGCGTCTCTGTGTGTCAGGGCATTGATACGCCCCTCATCTCTCGGTGAGGAAGAAGCAACCACACTCTGCGTCGGACAGGTAGCCACTGGCCGGTACCCTCCCCACGACTACTGTCCTCCCCCATGCACCTGGGAACCAAGTCCTCCTACTCGTCCTCCAGTGCTCGGTGTGGGGTGCATCTACTGACCTCCAGCCCTAGACGGGCAATCCCTCCTGATGTGGCCCGGCTGGCCATACTGGTAGCAAAGGGGAACTCGACTCCTGCCCTCGGTAAGTCCCTGCTGACGGCTGGGCGAGGGTGCAGTGCTGGCACCTGGCCCCTGTCGGGGGCTCCCAAAGGCCACTGATGGCCCCGTAAAGTGTGACGGTGCTCCTACGGGCACCGCATGCCTCCTCTCTCGCCGGCCTTGTGAGTAGTCTGGCTGGTAGGGCCTCTTCCATCCACTGTCAATGTCACGTGCGGTTGGGTTGGTCTCCTCATATATCATAGCTGCCTCCACCACTCTCGAGAACGTAGGTAGCTTCAGGGGTTTGACATACCCTCGAATGGCAGGTCGGAGCCCCTCGGTGAACCTCCACAGGTGCTCCTCCTTAATAGCCACAGTTAGCGCAGCAAAATGGGATAGCTCCAGAAAACACGTACGATACGTGCTCACAGTCATCGTCCCCTGGCGGAGAGTGTGGAACTCCTACCTCCTCTGATCCTGCCACGTCTGTGGGAAGTACTGCTCGCAGAAGAGGGTGACGAATTGGTCCCATGCTGCCTCTACCCCCTCCTGACCCCTAACCGCCCTCCACCACCTGTGCGCCGTGCTCTCCAGCTGGTACGTGGCAAAGGCCACGCAGCACTCCACAGGGGGGCGAAGGGTGTCAAACACCTTCTCGATCTACTCGAGCTAGTCCTCTGCCTCGGTCAGGTCCTCATCCCCCTTGAAGGAGGGGGGCTTTATTTTCCAGAACTGTCCGAAAAGCTCGTAATGTCGCTGAAGGGCGGAAACGGGTAAGCCTCCAGGCAAGGAGGGCTCATGCTCGGAAGTGTCAGAGGACGGTGGGGGCGGTGGAGGATCATCCCCTCCCATAAGTCCAGTGCTGCGTCTGTCTCGTGGTCCCATAGAGGACTCCCCCTCCACATCCCCAAGGAGAGGCGCCCGTGGAGGCGGGTGGAGCTCCTCTCGTACAATCTCCCGCATCAACTAGGCGAGGTCCTGGGCCTGAACGCCTGGAAGAAGTGGCTGGTCCACTGAGACATCGGGCACAACACGTCCTCCACTCCGACCTCGTCCACGGCCGCGTCCGCGGCCCGCCCCAATGACTCCACGTCGAGGCATCTCCTACAAGGAGACACGAACAACAGATCAAGAAGACATCAATTCCAACGGATAATCCACAAAAGAACCTCAGAACAGATGTCAAAAGGTACGTTGTGGTGGTTACTCCAATTACAAGCACGTGAATTGGTTATTCTCAAGCTGGTTGGTTCACTTCTCGGGACGACCTTGCTCCGATACCATCTTGTTAGGACCCGGTTCCCGAATCCCTACAAGACACGAGGCTGGACCAACTTGATTGATCCTAAGACCCAGTCGTCCAATGAGAAGTAACCAAAAAGCAAGAAAGTAAACCACATTCACTATGCTAAGCAACTAACAGTAAAATGGTATAACAGTAAAGAGGTAAAAACTGCTACAGTACATACCACCACAACAGTAGAAAAGTAACCAGGTATAGAAAAATAAACTACAGAATGTAAAAGTACAGAATATAAAGGTACAAAGTCTAACTCACTACTACAAGGAGTACAACAAGAAACTACAACTACTAGGCTCTACTGGGCCCAACACCCTCCGAAGTCGTAGAATCTGGCTGCTCAACACCGGGACCTGAAAAGGGTTATGAGTACACAAAGTCAGCGAACGCTGAGTAGAGTGGTAACCAACCACTAAAGCAGTAAAAGTGGATAAGTAGTTATTTTTCAATTACTTTCTTTAATAAATTATTCTTTTTCACCACTTGGTTTATCTTTCAGTTCTCTTTCTTGATATTGAATGTTCCTCATGGGAACGATCTTGATTGCAGTCTTTTCCGAAGAGTAGAAGGCATACGTGGTGCTCTCATGGCCGGCAGAGTCCCCCATGGTGACCCTACACCCAATCAACCACCCCAAGGTCACGGACAGACGTAACGGTGACTACGGCATGCGCACTAAGAGCATGGGTAGCTACCCCGCACTGGCACGCAGTCAGTCGTTTCCATTAGCGGGTGCACCCAAAGTACAGCATGGAACCAGTATAGGGCCTAGCCCTCTCAGTAACAGGGGTCTAGCCCCTAAGAACCAAATAGGGGTCTCGCCCCTCCACAGTCCGCGCACCCTCGCCTGACTACCCTGGTTTGCCCAGTGGGCCTAACAAATCGGTGTAGGGTGGCTAGCTGAACCCCGGGCCCCGTGGGGTGGCTAGCTCTCCCTACACTTGTAGCTCTCCCTGGTACAGTGTACACGAGGGCCAAGAAGTCGGTACAGAGTGGCCAATCCTAACCCTGGGTTCCAACCCAAGGGCGGCTAGCTCCACTCTGCACTAAACAGGGGATAGTCGCTTTCCTTGGTACTACATACTCAAGGGCCAGCTCACTTCCCCACTCACATCTCCAGATCCATTCCAGTTATTTCCAGGAGCTCTACTCCTAATCTCCCCGTAGGGTTCATTCTCAGATTTCTCATGCCATTCCATACCAGGTTTCATCATTCATATTTCCATTCTGAAGTTATATACATACAGCTCGTATTTCTATCATTCACATTTCCATTCTCAGAGTATACACATGCAGCTCGTATTATATTAATTAATGTATACAACAGGAAGGTTACATGCAACTGCTAACTAACACAGGTTATTCATAATTCACAGGCAACTTGGTTGTTTTACAGGCAGCTGTTTAACATTTCTATCTACTTATTCAAGACTGCAATTCAATCACACATACAGACATTTCAAGCATCTCTCGTCCTAAGATTCATGCCACATCCTAGGTTCTAATCACTCATTCCACACATGCATTTAGATTTGTATTTAAATTGGGGAAGCCACTCTACCAGTAAACCCAGGAGTATTGGGAGCTTGAATGGCAAGCTCACGTGCCTCAGCAAGCCTTAAACCCGCAATGGAACGAAGTCCTATCACAAGGAACAATCACAAGGGAACTATTAGAACCATAAGGAAAACCTTCTAACAAGTAGAGGAACTCATACGGAAAACATTGGTATCTTAATTACGGAAAACGGACATCAAACGAACCCTAAATGGTTCAAAAGTAGGGTTTCTGTCTCAAATCAGATGTCCGGAACATCTTCCAGACGTCTTAAAAATGTCCAGTGTCATACCTTAAGTTCTGCGCCAATCCTCAGATGTCTAAGAACTCTTCTTGATCGTTTGGACCCAGCTCCAGACGTTCAACCACCTCTCCGGACATCTGGAAGCGCTTCCCGTAGTCTGGTACGTCGCCCTGAAATGCGTGGGAGGGCGTGTCCCGCGCCTTCCCAAAGCAAATCCTGCATGCCACCAACAGATCTCTCAAAACGGCATGCAAAAGGGTTATCGGCGGTGCAGCCTGCATGACCGTATCCACAAAGAGGATGTACCTTCGCAAACTCTCACCTCAGACGTTTAGAACCGCCTCCAGACGTCCTAACCGTTGTCTGGAGGTCACTCCAGATGTCTGATTCTAGGAAAAACATAGAACCAGAACCTGCTTCTGCTGCTCTCGCGTCGCTTTTGGCCGCACCGCGCCCCCTCGCCTGCAGCAGTGTTGGGGAGGACCTCCCCAACGCACTCCTCCTCCTCGCACATGCGCCGCTCCGACCGTACCCTCACTGGTGAGCTCCCACGCGAGCTCGCGAGCTCACTCTCCTCTCCTCACATTGCTCCTCCTCGACGCCACCCGCACGCTCTCTCGCTCACACTGCCTCTCTTGCTGGAGTGGAAAAGAAGAGGGGAAGGTGGCTGGTGTGAGGGAAACGAGAGAGGGGGAAGGGGTTTTATAGGATCGGTGGGTTAGGGTTTTGCTGGAGGTGGGGAGAGAGAGAAGAAGAGGAGGAAAAATGAGGGTACAGTCTACTCGCAGCACGGGCGCAAACGCGAGCTCGTACTCAAATTTTTTGATTTCCAGACGTTTGGGAAGGTGTCCAGACGTCTGACCAGACGTTTGACCCACCATCCAGATGTTTTAAAAGGCTCAAACAGCATGGGTCTTAACAACTCCTCAGGTCAATGTATTAGTAAAACCAAGAGTCAATGCTTTATTGGTAAACACTTCCCCTTTGGTACGATTTCTCAGATCCTTCAACTTCTTGATATCCAACTAGGATCCTTTCCCTTTCAATATTTAGGATGTCCAATATTTCCTGGTAGAGCCAAAAGTATCTATTTCTCTCATATCATTGACAAAATCCAATCTAAACTTGTGGGATGGAAAGCAAACCTTCTCTCATTTTCTTCCAGGCTGATGCTCATCAAACATGTTCTCTTCTCTATCCCAATTCATATCCTTTCTATCCTGGATGTGCCAAACTCCATCCTCACAAAGTTGGATTCTATTTTTTGCTTCCTTCTTTTGGGGTGACATGGATTTGGACAAACATCACCATTGGATCTCCTAGAAACAAAACACCTAACCTCTGGATATGGGTGGTTTGGGGATTCATAATCTCAAACTGTTTGTGTTTTCTCTCAGAATGAAGCATGTTTGGAACTTATTCTTCTCCAATTCACCCTATTCCAACCTCATGTTACAACTGTATGGCAAATCTCCTGTCATTCATTCTCTTCCTTCAAGGATTAGGCCTCTTTGGGATGCCTACTCTTCTATGAAACCACTGATTCGCTGGGAGGTTCATGAAGGGAAAATTGATTTCTGGATGGACCTTTGGGTTAGCGATGCTGCTCTAGCGAATTTCTTCATAATCAACATTCCCCGGTCCCAGCCCCGGCTCTTGTCAACTCTGTCATTGACAATTTCCTTAGCCACCCTCTCTCTGCTTATCTCCCTCATCATATATGTTCTAAAATCTCTGAGACCACACTGAATCACAACAAGGATATTCCCATCTGGACTCCCAATCACACTGGGAACTTCACGGTTGCCTCTGCTTATCAAAACTTCTTCAAGAATTCTCCTGCTAATCTGGCTTCTAAGTATCTATGGAGCCTTAAGCTACCATTGAGATTGTCTATCCTAATGTGGAGGATTCTTCATTCTAAACTTCCTACGGATGATAACATCATTAGGCTTGGATTTTCCCTTCCGTCCAAATGCTCATGTTGTCTTCATATTCCCTAAATTGAAACAATTCCCCACTTATTCTCTACCAGCCAACTTCATATTGTTTCAAGTTGGACGTTCTCTGAGAGTGTCATCAGCCCTATTAGTCCCAATTTCTTTTTTTGAAGAATGAGCACCCTTGCTAAGCGTTGGCAGAGTCGTATTTACAAAGGCCTTATTTGCTTCATTTGGTTTAACGTCTGGACTATCAGGAGCAAGTTAAGAAATGACCATATTACTATTAATCGTATTAACTCCTTTCTGGCGGGTGTAATAGATTTGACATTGGGATTTGGCTTCATAAAATGAGACCTTCTACATTTGCGATGAATTGGATTCATCCTTCTAATGGTTTTAAAATTAATTCTGTTGTTCGCCGTAGAGGTTCATTTTTGCATTTGGGTTGGGTTCTGCGTGATCAATGTGGAGATTTCATGAAAGGTGCCTCTTGGAGGGTTCCCTCTATGCTTAAGGAGAAGGCACTGATATGGACGTTTATTCATTCTCTCTCTACTGTTGATGGGATCGTCATTCTTCATCTAGAATCTAATTCCACACTACTTCACTATTTGTGGGATGGAAAAGTTCCTATTCCTTGGATGCTCAAAAAGGATTTCAGTCTACTGAAGGCAAGCAAGAAGTGGATTTGCTCCTTCACGTATATCTCACCTGCAACCAATGCACTTGCTTCTTATTTTGAGGGTTGGCTACTGGAGATTGGAATGTTCTCTAGGATCCTATGCAACTAGCTCCTAGAGCCAAGGGTACTATCAAACTCGATTGCCTCAAGTTTCCTTATGTCATTTCCTCCTTTTGACGCTTTCTTACTTAGTTTTCCTTTTTCTTAGTGCTATTTTGTACTCGGCCACGAGTTGTAGTCCTTTCTATTTTGTACCAAGTAGGTTTTGATTTGGTCCCCTTGCCTCTTTTTTTGCCCCTTGGGAGTGAGGGATGAATAAGATCTACTCCTTTTCTTAAAAAAAAAAAAAAAACTTACAAAAAATTGGGATTTTGGGCCTACTTTTCATGGGGTCTACGACCCCTTAAGGGATCGAATCAACCATTACTAGGTTGGCCCATAGAGGGAGTTCTTATTTATGTATAGTTTTAGGCCCAATCAGGCCCACAAAGCTCACGCAAGCCTAGCGGCCCACGCCCATACCTCTATCTCTTTCTCTTTTTTGAAATCATGCTCGTTAATATGCTCTGGGGATCCAACCCCCGTACTGGATGGTCGATCCCCAGGTGCCTTTACTTAAATACTACCAAGTGTGCTTTGCCACTTCCGATGTGGCGCTAAATTCGTGTGCCAAATAGCACGCATATCGTAACTTTGTGCTAATTTTAAGGACTTAATTAGGAGTTAATTAGTTAATTATTTTACAATTAAATTATATGGATGTATAACCAATACATAGGGCTGCTTATTAGTATAATTTATTTACATTAATTAAATATATAAATATATTTAAAAATTGGTTAAAGTTAGGGATAGATACATGTTTAATTTAGTGTTTATTTCTTAATTAAAGTATGAATTAATGAATTGATAATACAATTGGCTCTTAGTTTAGTTAATTTATATAATTATATAATTAATGAATATTTTTAATTAATTTTAATTGATTTATTTCTATATTTACACCTTTAATGTACATAGTTTATATATATATACATATATTATACAATATAAATACTATTCTACAGTATAAATAGGGTTAACATACTGAAATTACTTTAAATTATAATATACAATAATATACTATAATTTATTTCATTAGTTTATTAATCTACTAATATATATTTTATTAACTTAATAATTTACCTAATTAACTTATAAATACAAATATGTACAATATCTAAGTAAATAAATAAATATAGGGATATATTACTGTGCATAATAATTACTATAAGATATATATACAGTTGTGAATATGTTAATAAGTACATATATAGCTATTTATATTTACATATAGATTATATATATAGTATAAATATTATATGCATAAATATATTATTATAGTATATACTATGTAACCTAATATAAATATCTATCTAAATAAATAAAATAAATATATAAGTTATTTACACACTTTACATACATATAAGTTACTATATACAAGTTATTAGGATTATATACAAGTATATACACTATATACACTAGGTATTTTTGTGGTATTTTGGAGATTTTCAGCTTTTTCTTTTGTTTATGTATTTTATAGAAATAGAGAAAGATGAGAGAAAGTGAGGGAAAAGAGGATAGAACTCTTTTTGTTTTGTTTTTGTTTTGGATTTTATTTCTAAACCTACAGAAGTCTAAAACTTTTGCAGGTATGTTCTTCTGACAAACACACTCAAATCCTACAACTAAGGACTCGAACACCTAGAACCTACCCTAACCTAACTCAAGACTATTTTATTTTATTTATTTACACTCTTTTTGGATTTTTCTTAGTATTTACAAACAAGGCTAAGAATAGGCTTATAAATGGTTAGAACATGAACCCAAACCTATAAAACATCACAAAGTTTCTGGAAATGAAAATTAAAGCAATATTACCTTCCAGGAATCAATTAAGATCAAAATCATATGTGAAAACATGATTTGTATATGGAATTACATCCAAATACGTAGTTTATACAGTCTGTTAGAATCTATTTGCTGACAAAGGATTTAAACAAACTTTCAACATGCTTTTCAATCAAATACATTCTATATGTGTACATGAATGCTTCACAAACCTTTTTCTACATCAATTTAGCAAGGAAAACCCAGTTAGAACTCTAAATAACATCATGACTTATCAAATTCACTCTCAACATACCTGAACAAGAGTCTCTACTACCAATTCTGTCAAGGACAAATTGAAACCATTCAAATTCTGATCCATGTGTTTCAAAACTTGCTTGATCATTTGAAATGCAAATCTGTTTAAGATTAATGTTGGAGAATTTATTACTGATACAAAATCATCTAATGACCCAATGAAATCCTTGATTAAAAACTTTCTCCAAGCTTTCTCAGAAAGAGTAGCTCAGCTTCTACTAATGATTGTCACGTTTCCAGATTTGGTTGAAACTCTCGGATCCTAACCAAATCACTTGAGTATATTCTTTACATTCTAGGCTTCACTTCAAGAATTGGTTAAACAATCAAAATTTAACTAGAATCCTCAAATCTTCCAGATCATCTGGAACTTGAGCCTTGAAGCCAAGAAGCTTAGCATGAATCCAAATCATTTAAAAACTAATATTAAGTGTCACATTAAATGACTTGAACAAAACAAAATTAGATTCAACATCAAAGAACTTTTAGAAAGCCCTAATTAATCCCTCTCTTGAGCCATGGATAGCATGAAGAGAAGAGACCAAAATAGGCATTAGAACTAACTAAAACTAAATCTTAGACCGTCATCCAATTCTATCAGACCTCATTCCACCATTCATTGGCAGATTAAAATCATCTTGAGATCCAAATTGAATGTCACCAACCTGGGCATTTGATATGTGACCGCTACAATGATTTAATCATTTAGGATCCCTGCATGCCATTGAATGGTGTTTAGGGATCCATTATGATGCTTAAGGGTTGATTAGGTCATTGCAAGGGCAACAAAATCGTGCATCGAACATCATAGCCTTCACTACCTAGGGCAACGAACCAAAATAATACCAGATATACAAATTGGGCACGGATTCAAATCATGATAAAAATCCAATTAAAATGGCTTAATCCAATCACAATAGATTCAATTAGATGTCTATAATGTTAATTCCATCAATTAGATTGAATTAAAGCTCAATAGTTCTTGAAATCCATTGATCAACCATTGATGCGAAAATCATGAGCAATCAATCCAATTGAACAAATTATTGATCAGATGAGGGCTCTTGTGATCTGCTGACATGAGTGGGAGAACCCTCAGGTGGGATTAGCACTCCATTAGATTTGAGAGCTACTGAGCTTCAGATCTAATGGATGCTAAGGTGAGAGAGGTGAATTGTGATAAAATCAGTGAGGGAATAAGAAGAAAGAGATCATGAGATGATGTAGAAGAGTTGTGAATCTAGGTGAATGGATGAATATGCCTCTCTGATCTAAATTGATCAAAGAGGTCTAATTGAGGAAAACTAAATCTAACTCTGATCTACTCCTAATCAGATGTAATTGACTTGTAAATCTAATATAATCTAACTAATCTAAGCTAAGAAAGTAGTAAATCTAATCTAACAAAGGAAGGAGATCGGAGAGAAAGCACAACTAGTGACTGTAACGAAGAAGAGGAAGAAGGTCTCCAACTGATGAAGAGTCTACTAGCGGATCTCCTAGTTGCCCTCAAGTGTTGCGCGAGCCTTAGTGACAAGGATTGAAGGAGAGAGGTAATTCCACCTCTATCATAAGAGGAAATTAGTGAAGAAGAGGAAGCTAGAGAGGAAGAACTAACCAACTCGAGAGGAGTAGTAGGGAGCTGGTAAGGGTCATGAGCTCACTATGGAGATGTATTTATAGGCTTAAGGGCTCGATGTCACTAGCAATCAAAGCTTTGAGGTCATTAGTCATCAAGGGCTGTGATGAGATTTAGGAAGTGCAAGATAGACTAAGGTGAATAGTGACCGTAGGATAAGATTTGGAGAGTGGCGCGATACTATGTGCACTAGCTCCAGCAGGTTGGATCAAGATTGGCTGTGGATCATGTGAGGAAGGGAATGGATAGACAGGAGGTGTTGTATTCTTCGCATAAGAACACTTGCAACTACTTGTGTTTTGGATCATTTGCAAAACACCCTTGGAGTGAAATGGTAGAGAATTTAGGTAGTAGCCCATAAATGAAGAAAATTATACCAACTAGTCCTTGAAAATATTCAAATAGGTCCTTGACAGAATTGTGTATAAATTGTGAAGGCTCTTTTGTATAAGAAGGGCCTAAATGAAAAACATCAAAAATAAGGTCCTAATGCATTCAAAATGCAATGAAGATTTTATGGCATAAATTTTGAACATTTTAGCGATTAATCCCATGGTTGATTGTGAATTTTTGCTCAAATTGATGTTCAATTGATAATAGATATAGCCATTTTCATACTTAGGTAAATAATCTCTCAAATGTGACCTAACTGTGCATTTTTAACATAGAATTGATGATTTAGGTTATTTTCATTAATTCCCACTCAACCCATTTCTTATGTTAATTTGATAGTGTTTAACCTAGTTTCTAGCTTAACTTAGGCATTTTAGCTATGATGAGCCACACCTCGTCACATGTCTTAATGCATTCCAATTTAATTTCTTCATATTTTCTTACGAGATTTACGAATAATTCTCTAACTTTTAATTAATACAAACTATTATAGACTCATTGACTAATTTACCCCAAATGAAATAGGTGCCTCCATTGGTTTAGTCCAAAAGAGACTACCTCTTTGGCAAATTCAAAAGCCTTAATTAATTAGGCCCAAAGTCAATGTTACTAAAACCTAAATGTTTAGAGCAAGACCAGAACAATCACAATCCCTCTCCCAAGCATTGGTTAGTCTTCCTAGCTTTCAATATCTTATTAGAGCATGTGACCTAGAGAGCAATTGGCCTATATATAGGAAGTGAATATCTTCTTAAAGCTTTAACTTTTTAGATAAGAATGAATGATGTAATTGAAAGAGTTGATTTGAAGTATAAGATTTCCTGTTGGACTTAATTAGTTCTTGAAGAATGTATATTTTCAATGTTGGGAGCTACACATAGAGGATGCGAATATCTTGTTAAAGCTTTAATTGGTTAAAGAATAATGAATGATTGATATAGAAGAATGCTTGATTCATTTAGAAGAGTTGATTTGGTGTACAAGATTTAAGAATAGTTGATGTAAATGATTTTAATAATGATATTTCAGGTTAGTTGAAATAGCACCAAGTTTTTTGTGCTTGTTGCATGCAAGTGGGAATATTATTGATGGAGAAGATGGAGTCAAATATGATAGATCCTTTTGCAAGAATTTAAGGGTTTTTAGAGATGAGAAAGACTTGGACAAGTTTAAAGAGAAGATAATGAAGGAACTACAAATTGATCCTCTAACACATGACATTGGGATGGTATATAAACTTCCAATGATTGTAAAAAGTGGAGATCACAAGTGAATAACTTACATTATGTTGCCTATTACAAATGGCGATGCTCTTGTTTCACGCGTTGGTATTATGGACACCATGGGGGCGAAGTACTTTTCAAAACTTTTTATTAAAATCCATGAATTGTGACTTATCCCTCCAACGAGTGTTACAGTTGTCCAACCTCCAGTGAATACTCCAATTATCTAGCCTCTAGTGAGTGGGCATACTACTCATTATTTTGGAAATGATCATGGTGGTTTCAATGAAATCCCATCAAATGATGATGTTGACATCCATGAAGAACCCAATGATTTCTTACATGATCCCCCCTCACATACAATGGATCAACATGGCAGCAACAATGTGCATTACATTATAAAACAATAGTTTCTATAACTTTCCAGTTGAGTTTGGATATATCAATTGTGAGGAAAGTGTTTCCAATATGAAGGCGACAGTTCTATGTTGGAAAGGCATTCAATACCAAGGACAATTTAATTGTTGCAGTGAAAGACTTCCATGTTAGACATAAAGATAACTTCTTCATTTGTGAGTCAAATAGGAAAGTGTGGGTTGTTGAATGCAGTCAAAGGAGAAGGGTTGTAGATGGAGACTTGGTAGACATATGAGGAAATTTGATGGCAAATTTGTCGTTGGCATTGTTGATTGACTGCACCCATGCCATAACCTTGTTACAAATGTAGACTATCGCTAGTTGGATTGTAATTTCATGGCACATTACCTCGTGAAATATGTGCAAAAATCAACAACTACCAAGGTCAGAGAATCAAAGACTTTCGTGATAGAGTTTAAATGCAAACTCAGCAAAAAAAAAGCTTCGAATGCCAAAAGAAAAGCAATTGAGATTGCATATGGTGATTGAGATACTCTTATAATGACATGGTACACTTCATGAAATCAATGAAACAAATCTTAGGACTGAGATTAACTTTAAGTAGGACATGAGACCCTCGAGAGATAGCAAAAGGATCTTTGGAAAGCATTTTAGGCTTTTAGGCCATGTATTAAGGCATTCCAACAATGCCGACCACTTATTAGCATTAATGGTTGCAAACGTGCTTTCGTCGAGTTTGAAATAATGTGTTGCAGTATAGCAATGAAAATGAATCAACACTTAAATTTATAATCTCGAATTTGAGCCCAAGGTCGTTCGCAAGGAGCAAAATAATCGCAATATAAACCACTAATCAAGTAATATAATGAAGCACAAGAAGTTTGATATAAAAAGAAATAGATGCTCAATTTATTACAATATCAAAACTCCAAAAAGATATAATTTTTTGAGTGACAAAAATACGATTCAAATAAGCTCATCTCAATACTGAAGACTCTGATCAGATATCTAGAACTAATGATCAAATGACTTAAAGTTAGAATTCAGATGTCTAACTCAAAGTCAGACCAAGCAAAATCCCCTACCCTTCTCTCACATCCCTGTTCCTTTCTCTCTTTCTTTCAAACCCGATTCAGTCCCAGACCAAACTCAAAATCTGGCCCAGGTTCTCACTCAAGTGTGCACTCACGTGCGAGCATGTGTGTGTGCATATGTGCATGAAGAGGGTTAGGGGAACCGACCCGCTGTGATCATAGGCAGCCAAGTAGTGAGTGGAGAAAGTTATAAACACATTTCAAAAGTAAATCCCCACAATGTGGGACTAAAGATAGCCCCTTCTCTTTGCATTCTTGCGTGATGTTTGTTTGCTCAATTGTTGCTACAACTGGTGTTGGTTCTCAAATCAAAGGCCCAAATGAGACCCCCATGCTTGTCCGCAGCGATTGGAGGTGCTGGCAAGTGAATGATCACTGGACGGCTGCTGACAACGATGAAGACAACAGCAAATGGCATTGATCCTGCAAGGAGAAAATGGCCTTGTGACCCCAATTAGATAGCCGAGAAGCTTCGTTTTGGCTAGGTGGTGCTAATGGTTGTGGTAATTTGGTGTTTGGTGGTTCGTGGTGGCCGGATGGTGGAGATTGGAGGAGCTTCGGTGAACGGAGTCAAGGAGAAAGAGATGCAATGAGGGTGAATTAAGTTGGGTGAAAGTGTCGTGGAGGTGTGGGCATGCTTACGTCAAGTTTAATTAAGGTGGAGGAGGGTGGGGGTTGTTCGGCAATGAAGGTGGCCATGGCCGTGGTTGCTGGAGTTGGAGAAGGAGAGGGAGAATGGAGCTAAGAGTTGCCCTAAGCCTAATTGGGAGAGAGAGAATAAGAAGCCCTAAGCTAATTTACCTAAAGGACGACGAGGGAGTGGTCACTGGTGTGACAGTCAACGAGGAAGGAGGTTGGATTCTAGAGTAGACGAGGGGTAGAAGGTCTAATGCTTCACATGAAGCTTCGTGTATGAATGAGGGAGGAAAGCCCTTTGCCTATTGTTCATGGCAGAGGGCGAGGAAGGAGGATAGAGGATCTCCAAGGTACGTCGATTGTCCACCAAGGAGGAAGAAGAAAAGAGGTTTTGACGGTTAAATGGGTACGAGGTTGACTCGAAGAGGTTCGACCCTTTATATAGAAGAGATTCTGCACTCAAACAAGCCAAGAATAGCAAGTATTGACTTGTTATTTGATTGATTTTTGAGCTCATGGATTTCAAGCTCACCGACGTGGATCTGGCCAAATCAGAGCTCAGGAAGTTGCTCAAACGATTGGGATTGATCAGATTGTCAATCCCACCAAGTTTGGTGGGATTTAACAAGGATTTGGGTGTCTAATTCCTCAATCAAAAGTCTCACATTTGGGTCACCCCTTACTGCAATTGCCTACTTAGGCTTGAGGAAGAAGATGATGGAGGAAGGAGTATTTTTGTAATAATAACAAAAGTTAAGGACCTGAATGCAAGAATAATCAAAAGCTAGGGGTAATTTTGTGACAATAAAAAACATAGGGGCTATAATGCAAACTAGGTCAAGGAGGACTCTGATTGAGCTAAAATTTTGGGGACAACCTAATTTGAACCTAAGGAATCTAATGATGACATCAAATTTAGGTTTTGACTACTTCTAACTGGGTAATTTATGTAGAAACCCAAAATAGAATAAATTCTCGTTGAAGTCTATTTTTGGTCAAATGGGTTCCTTTGGTCAAAGTGAATGTTCCAAATCTCGTAGAATATTTTTTAATGATTTTTAGGAGGTTTATATGACATTTATTTCTATTAGAACCTGTTTAATTGAGGTGAGACTGAAATTAGGGTTTGTATTATTAAAACAAATGCGGGAAGATTGGTTTCCTTTATAACTAGCAAATGTGTACTAACACTTCAAAACCCTAATATGTTAACCCTAATTGTCTCTATTTCAGATCCAATTTGATTTCAAATGTGACACATTGGACTCAAACAAGAAAGTGAGTAATCCACGGTGTTGAGAAATTAGTGCAAGTCCCTAATTAGCACAAGAAGTATGGATTGGGTATCTCTAGCCAAATCAAATCGCATCAAATCTAATTTCAATCAACCTTGCGTAAATCAAGAAACTTTCACCTTGAATGATATTACTAGAAGAATAAGGCAAAATTGGATCCTAATTTCATTTATTTCCCTTTTTTTTTCAAAAGAGAAGGGGATTATGGAAGAGAAAACAACGATTACCTACCCCTGGTATGGTTGCTCGAGCGGACGATCTTCAATGGAGATTCACCTTGAAACAACACAACAAAATAGATAGAGAAAGTTAGAATTCCAAATCAAGAATGACTATGAGTAGTGGTGACTTGCATGTTGCTCCTCAGCAACGGTGCCAAAATGCTAGCGTACTTTCGTCGAGTTTGAAATAATGCATCGTAGTATAGCAATGAAAATGAATCAACACTTAAATTTATAATCTCGAATTTGAGTCTGAGGTAGTTCGTAGGGAGCAAAATAATTTCAATATAAACCACTAATCAAGTAATATAATGAAGCATAGGAAGTTTGATATAAAAAGAAATAGATGCTCAATTTATTGCAATATCAAAAATCCAAAAAGATATAAGTGTTTGGGTGACAAAAAGATGATTCAAATAAGCTCAACTCAAGACTGAAGACTCTAATTAGACATCTGGAACTAATGATCAAACAACTTAAAGTTAGAATTCAGACATCTGACTTAAAGTCAAACCAAGCAAAACCCCCTACCCTTCTCTCAAATCCCTGTTTCTTTCCCTCTTTCTTTCAAACCCGATTTAGTCCAAAACAAAACCAAAAATCCGACCTAGGTTCTCGCTCAAGCGTGCGCTCAAGTGCGTGCAAGCATGTGTGTGCACGTATGCGTATGGAGAGGGTTAAGGGACTTGACCCCCTGTGAACATGGCTAGCTGGGTAGTGAGTGGAGAAAGTTATGAATGCATTTCAAAAGCAAATCTCCACGATGTGGAACTAAAGATAGCCCCTTCTCTTCGCGTTCTTGAGTGGTGTTTGTGCACTCAATTGCTGCTACAGCTGGTGTTGGTTCTTAAATCAGAGGCCTAGATGAGACCCTCGTGCTTGTCCATGGTGATTAAAGGTGGTGGTGAGGCAAATGATTGCCGGATAGCTGCTGACGATGATGAAGAAGACGATGGCAATGGCGATGACCCTGCAAGGAGAAAATGGCCTTGTGGCCCTAATTAGATAGCCGGAAAGCTCAACCGTGGCTAGGAGGAGGTAATGGCGGTGGAAATTTGCTATTTGATGGTTTGTGGTGGCTAGATGGTGGAGATTGGTGGAGCTCCAGTGAATGGAGTCGAGGAAGGAGAAGGAGATGCGATGATGGTGAATTAAGTTGGGCGAAAGTGTCATGGAGGTGTGGGTGTTCCTTCATCGTGTTTAATTGAGCAGAAAGAGGGTGGAGGTTGTCCGACATTGAAGGTGGCCGTGGTGGTGATTGCCAGAGTTGGAGAAGGAGGAGAGGCAAAATGGAGTTGAGAGTTGTCCTAAGCCTAATTGGGAGAGAGAAAATAAGAAGCCCTAAGCTAATTTACCTAAAGGACGACGGGGGAATGGTCATCAATGTGACCACCGGTGAGGAAGAAGGAGGTTGGATTCCAGAGCCAACGAGGGGGTAGAAGGTCTAAAGCTTCGCATGAAGCTCCGTGTATGAATGAGGGAGGAAAGCCCTCTACCTATTATTAATGGCAGAGGATGAGGAAGGAGGATAGAGGAGCTCCCTACTGTAGTTGCCTTCTTAAACTCAGGGAAGAAGATGATGGCAGCAAGGTTATTTTTGTAAGAATGAAAAAAGTTAAGGACCTAAATGTGAGAATAATCAAATGCTAGGGGTAGTTTTGTGACAATCAAGAACTTAAGGGCTATAATGAAAACTAGGTCAAGAAGGACTCTGATTGAGCTCAAATTTTGAGGTCAACCTAATTTGGATACAAGGAATCTAATGGTAACCTCAAATTTAGGTTTTGACCAAGTTTGAATGGGTAATTTACCAAGAAACCCAAAATAGAACAAATTCTCGCTAAAGTTTGTTTTTAGTCAAAATAGGTTCCTTTGGTCAAAGTGAATGTTCGAAACCTCATAGAATATTTTTTAATGATGTTTAAAAGGTTTAGATGACATTTATTTCTACCAGAATCCATTTAATTGAGGTGAGATTGAAATTATGGTTTTTATTATTAAATTAATCTTCAAATCTCAGAAAACCCTTATTTATTCAGCTTAAACCCACTCTTTTGGAAATTAAGCTCATTTAACCTTATATTAAGTCCTAAATAACCCCTTAGTTAATCTACATTTGTGACTAGGTGTTAAAAACAACAAAATTACCCTATTCTCTTCTCAAATTCAATTCAGAATGAAATTACGACCTTCTAATGAATATTCAGGAGCATTTATTACTGTAATTAGGTTAAATTAAGCCTATTAACACCAATGATGGTGATACCATCAATGGCACACACTTGTATGCCATGTACAACCATAAGTTGTTGGTTGTTAACAGCATGGATGGAGCCAATCACATTGTTCCACTAACATTTGCTCTGGTAGACGAGGAAAGGGAAGAGACATGGTCGTAGTTTCTAACATGCATCAGGTATTTTTTTATCTAGGAGAGACATGGACCAATATGCATTATTTTAGATAGACATGGAAGCATAAAGGCAGCATTGAGAAATCTAGAAGTAGGAATATCGTTCCTCCTTTTGTGAAATGGAGATTTTGTTCGTGTCATATTTTCAACAATTTCAATGGCATGTATGAAAGCACAACAATGAAAAAAACTTGTGCAAAGAACTTCCCTTGAGGCTTGTCCACTTAAGTTTAATGCTTGTATGGAAAAACTTAAGGAATTAAAAGAAGATGCCCTCACTTGGTTTGAGAAGCAATCAAACCTGAATGAAATTTGAACAATTGCTTTTGATGGTGGATTTAGATGAAGATATATGACAACCAACATATATGAAAGCTACAATGCAGTCTTAAAAGATACAAGATCTTTGCTAGTTGCTACATCGGTGAAGAAAACATTTCATAATTGTATGACGTACTTTCAAGATCGTTGAGGCAATGCAGAAGCAACCTTAGTTAGAACTAAAATATACACCACTTGGGCTAACAATAACTTGCAGAAGTAGAAAACGATTGCCCATGGGCACACAATGAAAATGTGTCACTAGAGTCCTAAATTATAATATGAAGTTGTAACTAGGGAACGACAAACAACATATAGAATGAAGGTGGGAAAACTACATCAGCGAACATAATAGCAAATAATGCACATGTGAAAAATGGCAAATTTGTAGGATTCCATGTTCACATGCTTTGGCTACACTTGCACACAAGAATTTGAATTTGGATGCATTCATGCTGCATTAGTATACTTGGGAGCAGCAACTTCAATGCTATCAACGAAGGTTCTATCCTATTCCTGACAGACAATTATGGACTTAGTTGCTTACTAAATTCTCTAAACTAATTCTAGATCCAAATTGCAAGTGCACAAAGGGTCATCCTAGATCTTCTCGTCTCCAGAATGAAATAGATTTCCAAGAATTGTCTCAACCAAATACATGCACCAAGTGTGGTGGCACATGACACACAAGGAGTAATTATCTTCTTAGAGCTACTTCTACATCATCTTTGAATGTGCCTACACTAAATGTGCCTCCATTTAATGTTCCAAATGTGAACAGTCCATCAACTAGAACAAATGTTACGAGACGTACCAAGTGACCAAGGGATCCTACTACACCAAAGAATTCAAATAAATGTGGAATGTGCGATGGTCTTGGATATAATAGGAGGCATTGTCATGTTGGAGTTATGTGTCTTGAGAAAACCAACCTAAGTCGAATCACTCGATCGCTAATTCAGATTTGATTATCAAATCATATGGACACACTAATATGGTTAGATAGGTCCCTCAATACAATCGAGATAATGTACTACCTCATGTTAGATATAATGATGACGGATATTGAAGGTGTTGAATTGCAAGTAGTGTTATTTAATTAGGTGATATTAGCGTGCAAATGAATATAGTGGAAGTGGTTACCTACAATCAAACCTACACAGATTTTTCAAATGTATTTAACATGGAAAAAATCAAATTTTAAGTTGTCACATTTTTGCCCAGGGTCGAACTTAGGGTGGTGGGTTTAAGGTTCTCGATTTCTACATAAATCCTAGAAACGAGTCATTTCCTTTTGCTTATTATGTTTTTGGATTTTTCTTAGTTTTAAGATTTTTTTGTGATAACCTTGGTCCTTGAGATACACCCTAAAAAATATTCAGTCCTTGGCTTCAGGCCAACTACAATCCAAGTAATCTCGCTACATGCAAGATCAGGTACCTGCAAGACACAAAGTTATCTTTTCTCTTTTACAATTTTTTTGATATTTTCTTAATTATCAAATAAAAGATAATAAGAGAGAAAAGGAAACAAATGAGGGAATTAAAATAAATGGAAATACTTAGTTTTTTTTTTTTTTTGAAACTGTAATGAAAGCTATCATTCCACGATAGCAATCCAGGAGAGCATTTTATTCATCAAAAAAGAATGACTTTACAAAACAGATCCCCATACATGTATGAGGGACCAACATACATTTACAATTTGTTCCACACAAACTGGTCTCTCCTGAAACAAAAACTCATTCCTCTCCCTCCAAATACACCACATCACTATTGCCATATGTATATGCAACTTATCCCGTATCAGAAATTTTTGCCAGAGTAAGTTCCATGTGGGGAATGGTTCCCTACAAACTCTTCTCCAAACCGCATCAGTTACCACACAAGATGAAAAAATGTGTCTAGTACTGTTAGTGGGCAACCCACAAAGCAAGCACGACTGTAAAGCAATGCTCATCCTCCAATGTCTGAGATCCCTTGTAACCATTCCATCTCTCTTGCATATCCACAAGAAAATTTGGATTTTAGTTGGAATTTTCAGTAGCCATCATTTTCTTGCTATCATATCCACCTCCTCAAAACTGGACAAAATTCTGATCTTTAGATCCCTTCCCACCGATAATGATCCTTTATTCCACCCACCGATAAATACTTAGCTTATTTATATATGTACATATGTATTTATAAGATATATATGTCTATGTATATATGTATGTATATATATATATAGATATATAAAGAGAGGAAATGGAGGATGGGATTAGAAAATTGGATGTAGCACCATGCTAGGTTAACAGACGTCCAGAGAGACATCATTAACTCTAGCTATGTGTCGCGTGAATGTATGGATCGGACGTGTGTGCATGTGCATGTTTGAATGCTTGATGTGCATGGGTTATCACATATGTGTGTGCAACACATGCGCGTACACTCGCGATATAATGTGCAGAAAATGGGAATCGTGCACGTAGTGTGAAAGTGTGAATTTGTATGTCGATGTGTGTGTGTTTGTTAATGTGAGTGAGGGTGCTTGCAAGTGAGTGTATACATGGGCACACTATGTGTGCCCAAGAGGAGTGAAGGCGCATCCAAGCACTAAGAGAGGGCCGCAGGTGCTGGTGAGGGCATGTGACCAACAAAATTAGAAGTGGCCCGATCAAAATCGCGTCAGCCAGTTGTGCTTAGAGATCGTGTGGGTGCATGTGACCAGCAAACTGAGAAGCCCGTTGGTCACCTTCGTGCCCCAACCGGTTGCACTTAACACGCATGGAGGAGGAGGCGACCAGGTGTTGCGATTGTGATCGATTAAGTTCCTCACTTAGCTAGTCATGCAAAGAGAAAGGGAAGAGTGAGGCTGGTGTGGCATGTGTGCATGGGGCCCTATCACCAAATAAGTGAGAAGCTTTCCAGTGATGAGGCCACAAAAATGAAGTGCAATTGACACACTATAGCAAAATAGAGCAGCTCGTCTAATGGCCATAAAGAAAACTATGAAAAGCACAAAACAAACTACGATATAAACATAAAATCACCATGTCTTACTACTCACAAAGGAGCTAGACGGTGGTGAGTCCTCGTCGTGGTGGTTGCGACCATAAGAGGGATCTCCTCTATCATCAGCGTGGCCTCTCAACTAGTAAGAGGGTGCTAAGATTAGGAGAGGACTAGAGGGAGAGAGGAAAGGCAATGGTCAACGAGAGGATGGGTGAGTGTGTGTGTATGTGTGCTGTAAGCAAGTGTGGGTGCTAACCTCCTTAGAGTGGAGGTGAGGGTGTGCTTTTATAGGTGAGGGGTGGTGTGTGCAGCAAGCATGTAGGTGGCCGTTAAGGATATTTGGGAAAATATGGATAAAGCACTTACGATCTTGGATGATGAACATAGGTAATAGGTGGATAAAATGGATGGGGACACACACATGGGAAATCAAATATGAAGAAGCTAACTCTCTCTCTTTCTTCCTCTAAATTATTCATGAATGCAGGTATTTACAAAATGCATGATTTGTTAATTAATCCTACTGTGTAATCCTAGAAAATAACATAAGATTGACAAATTGTTGGCGTAAATTGTTGCGCAAGTAGAAGGATCCAAATGATTTAGATCGAGGTTTTCGATAAATTATCAAGAACCATCATGATATCCAACTATAGTCTCCAGTTTGAAAAGAGTGGCAATCTCCTTTAGAGACTATTGCCTGACTAATGCCCTTGATGCACATCCTCTACACGAAATAGAGATTCAGAACTGTTACTCGAGTGAACTCAAGGAGTTGACTCAATGAGATAGAGATATCACTGTCACGGAGAAGGTGTATTGATAAACACACATGAATTCATGATAAAATGCTTAGTTATGATAGTTCCTAGGCTTAGCATTGCATATCATGTTATAAATACTGCATAACATCCATTGCATGGCATTTAGGATAGTTGTATGTTTTGTATATTAATTTCTTCATTTTATATGGCCAAGAGGCAATGCAACGTCCTTACAGACTTCGGATGAAAAATCCGACCATACGGATGGATCCGGAGTGACGATAGCAGTTCGACAATGTAGAAATCACTTCGATCCTAGCACCATGGCATCCTCTGCAAGCAATGAAGGGTGGACGGTCCAGATGGTGCCACGTGGCACCATCTGGAGCACCTAAAGCCACCCGCCCTCACCACGCTACCGCAACTCCTCTTTGCGACACATCTGCGGATGTGGTGCAATGGTGGCTACGTTGGATTGCAAGGGAAGGGTGCGGGTTCGAATCCCTGTAGCCCCCCCATCTCAATCAAGCGGCGAGCAATGTAGCCAGCGCATGCATGCCCATGCAGTCGCAGTGGTAGTGCAGCGCCAGCACGCATCAGTAGCACATGCATGCGTGCACGCCAACACATGCCAACACGCATGCCAGGCAGGACCTCCGCACAATCTGCATGCATGGAGCAGGTGCATGCTCGGTTGGCGCCAACCTTCAGTGACAGCTTGGTAGACATACAGCGATGCTTACAGTCGTCGCTAATTATTCACTAGCCAACAAGGCTAACTGTGGGCGTGAGTGGGCGTGAGCTGCCTACAGCGACACTTCCAGTGACGACTTGGTCACTAATGGTCCCATTCCTATTCTAGCCTCTTTTCATCCACTATAAAAGGACCAACACCCCCTCCCTTCCAAGCCATCTCTACCTACTCTACTCCCACCTACTCCCAAGCTCTAGCAAGCCTACCAACGCTCTGTTAGAGTTTGCTCTCAAGCTCTCAAGGCGCCTATTAGTGCAACGAGACTCTGCCCCACCAAATACTCCTTCAATTTCCCATCTCCATTCATAGGTCTCCTTGGAGCCGTCCTCCCACCTCCATTCCAGTAACAGATCATCTCCGCCTTCTCACCTCCATTCCAGTAACAGATCATCTCCACCTTCTCACCTCCATTCCGAAGCTGCGCTGAAGCTTTCCTCTACCCGACATCCTCCCACTTCTCACCTCCATCGTCCTGCTTCCCAACTCCTTCATCCGAGCTTCCGCCAGGCGCCATTGTCTCGTCGAACAGTCGCTTCGGGAGATTTCTTCTCACCTCCCTCTCTTTTTATGTTTTCTATATTATTGTAATTGACATACATGCAATACATCAGATTCAATTCTATTTCTCGCTTGTGATTGATTGTCATTTTATTTCAAAAATAAAAAAAGAACAAAACCCTAAAACACCAAAAAGGAACAAATGGAAGCGCAGTTTTCATACAAAGTAAACATCGCCTACCTGTGTTCGATTCGGGACTCCCTTGGAGTTTTGATATAAATTTTATTTGATCATGAGTTTTGCAACTACGAGACGGGTTACTCGTAACCCTGATTTCAAATACGCAAAATGTGTGATTATTTTGGCACCGTTGCCGGGGAGGCAATAGAATTACTTTATTATTTTTTGTGCTTCTTTGCATTTACATAGCACTAACCCCGCTTGTCTTTGATCTACTATCTTGCAGGTACCCTAGCATAGAGATCCAAGTGCGGTAAACCGGAGTAAACTACGGGTAGAGTGTTTTGTAAGTGTCCCCCTCCACTAGTTTCATTTCGCCACATCCATAACTAAGACTTAATCTAATTATGTGTTTGCATAAACTCTAGGATAGAATTGTTTGTCTTGTTTGCCACCTTCATCCACCTCAACCCCTCATTTTATAAAAATAAAATAAAAAGATACTTTCTGTGGGATGAATCAATTTACATACTCTATACACCTACCTCAGAGGCACATAACTTGACTTGATTTCATCTACTCAATCGGGATTCCGACCTGTGGACCTGGTACACGAATTCAACACATAAACGAGTAGAAATCATATTAGGTTAATCACCTTTTTGTGCCTTAATTGGTGGTACATTTGAGCCGATTGATAGAATTGTTTGGGCCGCACCACCTAATTTAAAAGAGGTTCATTTTGTAACTACCCCAGAGGATTCAATAACTAGGTCAAGCCAGGCACTCCATATTTTTTTTAATTTCTAAAGGAAAATACTTGAACACGTGCTTTTAAAAGAAAACTTGGTTTTCCTCACAAAACTTGGTTGAAAACACCTAATATTTGAATCCTAAAAGCTATTAAGCAAGATTCGAACTCTAAAACTCACCTCATCATTAATAATCTTGCTTAAAAATCTCTTGGTTGTGCACATTCACACATTCTCAAACAGATCATTAAGGGCACAACCCATTAAGGGCCCATCACATTCCAGAAGCACCATTGTCCCAAGCCTAACTAAAATTGAGTAGACGATGCCATAAGGATTGGTTCACTCTAGGGGATCCAGATTGAGATTGTCCATGATTAACCTACTTATACTAGTCAATCTGATGTCTAGCTAGGGGAGTAGCGTCAAACGACAACGACTGGGGGGTACACTAAGAACCAGAGGCGCAAGCCAAAGGAAGAACCTTCTCCCCAGTCTCTCCTTTTAACTGGTCAAATTGCCTGGACATAAGTAGAGTAAAACATCCATAATCTTAAGACGGATTCTGAGAGTCTATAGACCTTTAGGCTACCCCATCTAAGGACAGGCTTGTATTCTTGTGCTGCAGGGTTCCCTCTCTTCCCCGTCCTTCCGACTTCCTTCCAGTGTATGCTTGGAAGGAGGTCATTGAACCCTAGATTGGAAGGACCTTTAGACCATTCCCGGAGGTGGAGGTTAAGCTTTAGCCAAGTAGATCCCATGGCTGATCAACAACCACCTCCCCCACCCCCAAACCAGCAAGAGCTGAATCAGAGGTAGTTGGAAGATATCTAGCAGATGCATCAATGGTTGCAACATATGAATGGTCAGAGCGCTCAACCCTTGAAGGATTTTTATGATCCTTCAAACTATGGGGAATGTCCTGGCATCATGATTCCTGCCAGGGACATAGAAATCAAGCCCCAAATCTTAAGCTTGATTAAGCATTTTCATGGGCTTGGCTCGAAGGACCCATTCCAGCACTTGGAGGATCTAACCACTTTGGTTCAAACCACCAAAGCAAGGAATGTGAACGAAGAGCAAATGATCATGAGGCTCACAAAATGTTGATAGCGGAAAACTACGTGATTGGATTTTGAAAACCTGTCGATGTAATTCGATTTGCAAAGCAATCCGTCAACAGATAAATTTAATTAAAATTTGTAAAGAAATTCTGGGTCAAATACAGGGAGACTACGTCGATCTAAAATCCATGATTTTTTTTTTGGTATTTTTGTTTGAAAGTGAGATAATTACAATGGAATTGATATAAACAATAAGAGAGAGAGAGAGATAGAGATAGAGAGAGAGAACAATCACTTGATATAATAATATTATTTTTACAACTAGAAAGCGGGAAATGATTACAGCTAGAAAGCGGGAAATTCTATTCTAGAAAGCGATAAAAGAAGGGAGAGAGATGTTATCCTCCTCGACGAATGCTTGGAGGACGGGCCTGACGGAGCGATGCCTAGAAGATAGAGGATGGAGCAGGAAGAAGGAGGATGAAGCAGGAAGAAGCAGGAAAGAGGCAGCACGTTGTCGTCGTCGCAGGATCCACTTCCGAGAAAACTTGGATTTGGCTCTAGAGTAGCATCTCGAGTGTGGGACAAGCTTCTCTTGAGCTTTGGAGAGGGAGAGAGGTGAAGGAAGGGATGAGAATTTCGTAGGGTAGGGGTCTCCTTTTATAGTTGCAAGGATTGGGGGCAATTTGGTTATTACAAATTAAAACATTAAATGGGGGGATCTTTAGTGATGGATTTAAGTGTCACTAAAGACCCCACGTCGTCACAACTTTGCGTGCACGCCCACCCCCTTTCCTTCTGTGCGCTCAACGCTCGCCCACATCCAAGACATCTCAACTGTCCGATCTCAAGATCGGACGACTTAAAATGCTCCTCGCCCGCTTCAGATTCGCACGTTAACCGCGTGTAATCGCACGTGCATAATTGCATTCGATTGCACGTCTATCTGATTGGAAGATCTTGGCCATTCGTAGCTGATCGCATGGTCGAGATAAAACATGCGCGCGCCTGTGATTGCCAATCAAACCCACACCTCGTGCTCGTGTAAGGGCATTCGACCGCTGCGCTGCCTCCTCTTTATCGACTTTCCAACCGCTGCACGCACGCTTGTGGCCGTTGGATCAAGATCCAACGGCCTAGATCTGATCTTGCATTGAGGAGAGTGAGAGAGCATGGTGGGTCCTCGCATATTGGCTGAGCTGGTTTGGGCAGTCGAGATGGCGCCATCTTAACCGTCCATCTTTTGTGACTTGTAGAAGGTGCCACAAATGTCAGATTGAGCCGATTTTCACACCGTTAGGTTGGGATCATCGATCCAAACCAATCCATGCGGTCAGATTTGTCATATGAAGTGTGAATTGACACCATCTTGGCCCTTGATCTCTGACCTTCTTTGGACTATATCTGGTGTTACGAATGTCCGATTAGGGCAATCTTGGAGTTGTTGAACTCTCGTCGTCGTCCTGATTAGATCCGTACGGTCCGTCCGAAGCCCCAATTAAAATTTTCCTTGTCCCTGGTCATAAAAGGAGACAATTATTATACAATTTATACAATTTGACCTAAATGCATGATTATGCATGTTATGCAATATTTACAATGCATGATGTTAATATGACACTAAGAACATGCATTAATAGACATTTTTGGCTATTTAGATGTATGCACATCAGGCTCTTCCCCCATTCTCTCAGGGATAAAGTCGCACATTGGTACCGGACCATAGGAAGACAGATAGAAACTTGGGCTCCTCTTAAGTCGACTTTCTTGAATAAATTCTTCCCTATCAAAAGGACCAATGCCTTGCAATGAGCAATTACCACTTTCGCCCAGTGGTCGGGGGAACCATTTCATGGTGCCGGGGAGCGATTCCAGGAACTTTTGAGGAAGTGTCCACACCACGAGGTGCCGAAATGGTAACTCGTGCAGATTTTCTATCACGAGTTGGTGGAGCAACTGTGTAATCACATGGATGCTTCCTACGAAGGCAATTTCCTCAACAGGGATGCAGATAGTGCATATGACCTGTTTGAGGAAATGAGCGAGAACTCAATTAATCATGCCTCCATGGATGCATTCAACTGATCCCAACAACCCAGGTCAAGTGCTAACGAGATCCAGAATTCCCATTCATTTGACATGGAATTGATTTGTAATAAACTGGATAAAATGGACTTGGTTGCTAAGAGAATGGAAGAATGGATGTCTGGGAATTCAGGAAACACTTCTATACCTACTCAATCCCAGAATTTGGGATTCCATTCCTCACGAGCTCCCACGGGGCGGGAGTTCGTGAACCAACTTGAATCGGCTCAACCTGTGAGCCAGGATTTCTCGAAACCTTATGGGTTCCAAACTGGGGCCTTTGATCCTAGTTTTTCTTATCCTTCCTTCTCTCCATCCTCTCCCTATGAGGATGCGTATGCAATGCAGGAGAATGTTAGGTCTAACCCGTATTCCAACACTTATAACTCGAGTTGGGGGAACCACCCTAACTTCTCCTGGAAAAGTCAAGGGCAATAGACCCAAACTCGACCCAGCAACTATGCATCTCAATGACCTATGGGTCAGGGTCAAGTATACACCCAGTTGCCCCCGAGACTAGTTACACAGCCATCTTGGGATGCCCAACAATCTGCAGGGCAGGCTGAGTTAAATTGGCAGATGGTAGAAATGAAAGGGTCCATGCTTCAGCTTATGCAGCAAATGAAGACATCATTGGATAACTTGCAATCCGAGTTAATTGCTAATACCCGACAACCCGGATCTCTACCATCTCAACCCCTACCCAACCTGTGCAATGTGCAAAATCAGGGCACTCGAGCCCAAGGGTACGGAAATCAAAGGGACCCACATGCACATGCTCAGGTGGTTGAGCAGGGTCCCTCATCATCTTCTTCTGGTTATATGACCAACCAAGGCCCTCCAATCTTCACTACCCCACCTTAAGACCCAAGCCCTTATGCCTCTGCAAACTTTGTCACCTTGAGAAGTGGAAAGCAAACCCAGGACCCTAAATTACCTTCTAGATGGCAAAACCCTAGGGAGGTTGAGAGAGAAGAGGAGATTGAAGAGGACAATAAGGCCTAGGGATTGAAAATTGAAAATACCACCCATATCCCGTTCCCTAAAGCCCTATTGAAAATCAAGAAGAAGAAATCCCTAGATAGCAATGAGGAGCTCTTGGATTTATTCAAGAGCGTAGAGATCAATATTCCACTCCTCGATGCTCTTAAGCACATCCTAACTTATGCTAAATTTTTGAAAGAACTATGTACCCAAAAGCGTAAGCCAAGAGAACCCACTCTGAGGAAGGTGATTCTCTCTAAGCAGGCAAGTTCTATGATCCTGCATCACCTTGCTCAAAAGAAGAAAGATCTAGGTGCCCCCTTGATCTCATGCATTATTGAGGAATACACTTTTTATAGGGCACTGTTGGATCTAGCTACATCCATCAACCTAATCCCAACTTCTCTTTATGAGAGGTTTAGGTTAGGTGAACTCAGGCCAACTTCAGTAACGCTACAAATAGCGGACCATTCGGTCACCACACCGAGGGGTGTTATTGAGGATGTAATCGTCAAGGTTAAGGATTTCTATTTTCCCGTAGATTTCCTTGTCCTTGACATGGATGTACTTAATGATTTAAGGAACACGCTCATCATTTTGGGGCATCCGTTCCTAGCTACCGCCAAAGCCAACATAAATTATGAAAGCGGTAGTATGGAGATCGCCTTTGGGGATAAGAAGCTAACTCTGGATATTTTTAAGGCAATAAGAGGATTTGAGGATTGTGGATTCATTGAGGAGCTTGAGGATCAGGATTTTAAGACTCGTATGATGATCAGTGCACTCGAGGACTCCACCAGCTTTAGCGAACCCAACCCACAACCCTCCATGATAGACCTGCCACATCCTGAAGAGGTTGTTGATTTTGTTCATTCCCAGCCTCTTCCACTAGATTGTCTTGATGAATCTTCATCAGCATCCCCCCTACCTTCTATTCCAAACCCACCTCAGCTGGAACTGAAACCATTACCCAAAAATTTGAAATATGAGTTCTTAGGACCTAAAAACATGCTCCCTGTGATTATTAGTGCTGATTTGACTAAGGAGCAAGAATCGAGGTTAATTAAGGTCCTTAAGAACAATAAGGAGGCAATTGGTTAGACCATCCACGACCTTAGGGGGATCAAGCCATCTTATTGTAATCATCATATTTTTATGGAAGATGGATCCTGCCATTCTCGTGAGATGCAAAGGAGACTAAACCTGAATATGCGAGAAGTAGTCAAGAAGGAGATAATCAAGTGGCTCGATTCTAGGATTATTTACCCAATCTCGGAAAGTCCATGGGTTAGTCCCATTCAGATTGTACCCAAGAAGGTAGGAATAACCATTACGACTAACGAGAAAGGGGAAACCTTCACCACTCGTTCAGCTTCTGCTTGGAGAGTATGTATTGACTATAGGAAGCTGAACACAACCACTAAAAAGGATCACTTTCTCTTGCCATTCATCGATCAAATCCTTAAAAGGTTAGCTAGGCAAAAACACTTTTACTTCCTGGACAATTGTTCAGGATATAACCAAGTACCTATCATCCCGAATACCAGGAAAGACAACCTTCACATGTCCCTACGGAACCTTTGCATTCCGTAGAATGCCTTTCGGGCTTTGCAGTGCACCTGTGACTTTTCAAAGGTGCATGCTGGCCATCTTGTCTGACATGGTAGGAGATTGTCTTAAGGTATTCATGGATGTTTTCTCCATTTTCGGAGATTCTTTTGAGTCTTGCCTAGCTAACTTAGAATTGATCATCCAAAGATGCATCAAAACACGGCTGGTCCTTAGCTGGGAAAAGAGGCACTTTATGACTCAGGAAGGCATTATCCTAGGTCATGTGGTGATGAGAGCCTCATCATGAGCCATAACTAGCTCATTTTGACCTAATAAAGAGAATAAAAGCTCCTACATGACTTAAAAGAGGGCTTAATTGGAGGAATAAGTGTTCTGAGAAGAAAACATGAAATAAAGGTTAAAACTGCAATTTTACCATTGCAGTACATAAACGAAATTTCTCAGAGATATAACATAGGTCAAATGGTCTAAATGAGATAAAAAGTGGGTTGAATCAATCAGAAATGGGTTCATGTGCAATCTAGGAATTAAATGACATTTGGTAACCCTAAAACAGACCCGCTTAATTCAACAAGGTTTTGGTCAGGATAAAAATCAATTAAACCCTCTAAAAATCATGGAAAAATATCCCCTAGGGTTTAGAACAATCAATTGGCCTCTGGAACCTAGTTTGACCTAGATTAGGGTCCTAGCTCATTAATTGACCTAAATTGGGTTTTTACGTAAAATGTCCAGTCAAACGTGGTCAAACCTCAAATCCAACTTTAGCATTGGATTCCTTAGGTCAAAATTAGGTTTTTGCCAAAATTTGGACATAAGGGGAGGTCATCTTGACCTACTTTGCAATTTAGTACACCCAATCACATTTTGGTCCCTATCTTTTGAAAACCATCAAAATAACCCCCCTATCTTTCTCGCTAGTCTTACAATCAAGTCCTTCCACCATTATTGGGGAAGATTCTTCTTCGACGAGGTTAACAGGGGGGATACGCTCAAATCCCTCAGAGATCTCCCAGAATTGGAAGGGAGATTCTCTGAGGAATTCCCTTCCATCTAAGCCCAATCTTGATCTCTGATTTCTTTCCAAACTCTCGTGCGAACGCACGAGAAATTTGGATCTCGACCACCTTCCTTCTCCGGTGAGATAGCGGTGGCCAGAAGCCTACCCTCCACGCACCAGAAAGCTCAGCCAGCACCTATAGAAAGACCTCCGACCCTCTGCGAGATCTCAGACTTGTCTTAGCCGTAGAATCCTCCAAATTTTCTTCTCTCCTCTCTCTGGCCAAGGAACCTGCAAGCTCCGGTGACTACCTCCCCTCCTTCTCGTCGCTCTGCTGCCATACCAGCAGTAGAGTCTACTTCGCCTCATCTTCCCGCGTCGCGCCGCACCAAGCGCACGTTTCCCCGACCTTTTCCTCATTGTCGTCATCTCCCTCAGGGTTATCTTCTCCGACGACGGCAACTACGAGCCGTCTGACTCCGCTGCCCCTGTTCTCTCCCAATAGTCCAGATAAGTCCCCCATCTTCCCCTCTTTCATTTCCTCATGTTATTTCACTCAATAGACCCTCGACCGTTCCTGTCCACCGCCACCTTCCTCATCTCCGGCCACCCTCCGGCAAGACGCTCCCGTCGCTCTGCAGCCCCACACGTCTCGCAGACCATCACATAACTTCCACCTCATCTCACTGAGCACCCTCCACTCATCCATAGCCCCGCCACACCACCACAGCAACCCCCCAAACACACCCACCCATCCGGCCACAGAGCAACCTAGGCACTCATGCTTAGGCTGCCCCACGGCCTGCCACATAGCTGATCACCTTCGCCGTGACACGGCGAAGGTCCCCCAGTGATCTAATTAGGCCGCGAGGCCATTTTCGTGTCTGACAGATTCCACGCTCCAACCGCCATTGACGATGACTTGACGAAGCTCCATGCTCGCTCCAGGCTTCAGGACCGTAAGGCTCCAGGTGCTGCGAATTTGGGGAGGTCGTGCGAACGGAGCTGACCCAGCAGGTGAAGCCAACAGAGCCTGTAGTTGAGGAATTGAAGGCACGATCGGCTGCGGGCGAGCGAAGAACAGCAGTGGGCTTTAGTCCCACATCGGTAACCCACGACGCACGCACACCCTTTAAATTGTTTTTGTGAAATAATCTCTTCGCCTCCAGTTACACTTGGGGTGAGGTCCCTCACCCATTACACTGCGCCTCGTCCGTGGTTTTGCCTCACGGATCTGGCGTGACCTGACCCGACTTTGTCCCGAGCACACCTCACGCACTACCCTCACGCCGGTGTGCCTGGTCACGGGCGCGCAATCCGATCCGTTTAACTGGCTCTGGGAGAGTGTGCTGAGAGTGGTTTACACAGAGAGAAAGAGAGACGCGCGGGTAGAGGGATAGGTTTTGCTATGCCTAGTGTGTGCAGGACACAGGTTCTTAGCCGCTGCAAGAAAGAAGGAAAGAAGCTCTACAGCCAAGGACGAGAGGCAAGGCAGAGAAGAAGAAATGCCAAAGGGAAACAGAAGAAAGAAGGAAGGAGAGAGGCAAGGCAGAGAAGAACAGAACCAAGGAAGACTGAAGAAGAAGAAGACAAGGGGCAGACAAAGACTCAAGAAGGAAAAGGAAAAAGAACGTCAGACCTTGGTCGCAGGAAGAAATAGAGGGAGAGAAACAGAAGCATCAAGGAAGAAAAGGAGCTTCATTTTAAGACGTCTGATATTGTATCAGACGTCCATTTTTTTTGTTTTCTCTGAGCAATTTCTTTTTATAATTCTCATTGAACTCGGATACACTTATTTTCATTTAAAAGGTTGTGTTCTCAAGTTTTGAAAGTACTTAAATTTCTCCCTGTGTTCGATCACGGATACTCCGATTTTCGAGTTATAAAATCTTTATTTGTTTTCACGAAAATTTCTTCTATATTACAACGCATTAATTATTAAAACATGATCTAGCCACGTAAACATGTGGTCTCTAGTCGAGGTATTGAAGTTGATAAAGCTAAGGTGGATGCTATCTCTAGACTTCCTTCACCCACATCCGTAAAATAGATCCGCTCTTTCCTTGGGCATGTGGGTTTTTACAAAAGATTCATTAAGGTTTTCTCAAAGGTTGCTCGGCCCTTGAGTAACCTTTTGGCCAAAGACATGCCGTTCGAGTTTGATGAATCATGCTGTAAGGCATTTGATTTATTAAAAACGGCAGTCACCTGTGCCTCGGTGTTGCAACCACCAATCTAGACAGCCCCATTTGAGATTATGGCTGATGCATCTGATTATGCCATTGGGGTTGTCTTGGGTCAAAAGATTGAGAAAACGCCCTCTATGATTTACTATGCTAACAAGACTCTGGACGAAGCCCAGAGGAACTACACTGTTACTGAAAAATAATTGCTAGCTATAGTTTTCACTTTAGAAAAATTCAGGGCTTATCTTTTAGGTTCTTGTGCCATCATCTATACCGACCACTCGACCTTGAAGCATCTCTTGGCCAAAAAGCATGCCAAACACTGGCTTATTTGCTAGGTTCTGCTGCTTCAAGAATTCGATCTTGAAATCAGGGATAAAGTTGGGGCACAAAATGTAGTGGCAGATCACCCCTCGAAAATCCTAATTGATTCTCCTCATTCAGATGTCCCGATCTCTGATACTTTTTCGGATGAGACTATCCTTACAGTCTTCGGTATCCGAACCCCCTGGTATGCAGATATCGTCAATTATTTGGCCGTTGGTCAAATCCCCCAGGATTGGACCAAACAATAACCGGATAGACTTGTGTCTGAGGCCAAATATTATTTTTGGGATGATCCTGAGCTGTATCGCATCGGCGCAGACCAGATTATTCGTCGATGTGTCCCGGAAATCAAGTTCCATAGCATACTTGAGTTCTACCAGACATCTACTTGTGGTGGACACTTTTCTAGGAAAAAGATGACAACAAAAATCTTACAATCCGGATTCTATTGGCTGTCATTATTTAAGGATGCCCAAGAATTCTCAAAGTCATGCAGCCAATGCCAGACACTCAGGAACATGGCTAAGAGAGATATGATGCCCCTGAACCCAATTCTTTCCATCAAAATTTTTGACATTTGGGGCATTGACTTTATGGGACCTTCCCTCCATTTGGACACCGGTATATTCTGGCTACTGTTGATTACGTGTCCAAATGGATTGAAGCAATTCCCACTCGAACCAATGACCACAAGGTGGTCATCAATTTTGTGAAGAAAAATATCTTTAGTCTGTTCAGGGTTCCTCAGGAAATATCAATGATGGTGGCACACATTTCACTCATGCCCAGTTTTGGAATTTACTGGGGAAATACAGGGTGAATCATCATATTTCCACACCTTATCACCCTCAGACGAACGGACAAGCAGAGGTCTCCAATCGGGAGATCAAAAACATTTTGTAGAAAATCGTTAGGCCTGATAGGAAGGATTAGAGCCAAAAGCTAGATGATGCTTTTTGGGCCTATTGTACGGAGTACAAAACTTCTATCGGTATGTCTTCGTTTCATCTGGTGTTTGGTAAGGCATGTCACTTACCAGTAGAACTTGAACATCAGGCATTTTGAGCCATCAGGAAATGTAATTTTAACCTAGAGTTGGCTGAGAAAACTAAGAAACTCCAACTATCTGAGTTGGAGGAGCTTTGAAATGATGCTTATGAAAATGCCAAAATCTATAAGGCAAGGACTGAAGCTCTCCATGACCAGATGATTTCACGCAAGAGCTTTGAGCCAAACTAGAAGGTCTGGCTTTTCGATTCTCGATTGAAGATTTTCCCCAAAACACTCAGGTCTAAGTGGGATGGCCCATTTGTTATTGAGAGGATTTTCCCTAACGGGGGCCGTCGAAATCTCAGACCCAAAGACCGATAATATCTTCAAGGTTAACGGACAGCATCTCAAACCATTTATTAACCATGTGCTCCCTAAACCCGTCTCGGACAAGGTTGCTCTTACCTTACCTTAACCACCACGGGCCGATCATCGCCTAGCTGAAAACACTAAGCTCAGCACATGTAAAGATTGTTCTAGGCTGGCTAGAGTCTCATGGAAACCAGGTGCTATTCTTCCACTTATACTCTCCTTCATGCTTTCATTTTTCACAATGAGGACATTACAATAGCTAAGCATGGGGAGATGGATATATCTTATAATCTTTTTGTCAGTTGTAACAGTAATTTCCTATTATTTGATTCTATCAAAAAAAAAAAAAAAGAATTAGGAGACGAGAACTTTGGCATTAGGAGTTGCAAACTTTAGGAATTGATACTTTGAGACCTGAATACTTAGACTCCTCAAGTCTTCGGGCTTAATTAGCCCGGGTATCCAATCGAATGTGGACTTAGTCTCGAGTCCTCACCAATTAAAATTCATTTTAATTTGGTAAATAAATTGGGATGATAAGTATGCGACTTATCAACCCACACTTTGATTTAGGGGGACTTTAAGCCTAAGCATCTACACACTTTTTTTGCACCGACTCACTTTTCGGCAGTTTATTTGAAAATTGGGTAGCTAATGAACTATTTAGGGTGGGATGGTTGGCAAGTTGTCGGTGGTAACAGCTCATTGGCTGGTTGTCCAGAGCCTAGTTACAAGACCATTTTCATTGTACTACCTTTAGGTAAATCTTAGATCAGGAAAGCCACCTACTTAAAAAAAAATAGAGAGAAAAAAATAGAAAAAGGAGAAAAAAATAAATAATAAAAAAACCACATTTCACCGTACGAGTATGGCTAGTAAGTTGTCACGAGTAACAACCCATTGGCCGGTTGTCCAGAACCCAGCTCACAAAAAAAAATGCACAATAATTCCCAAAATACTTAGGGAAGAAGCGGGGAAGTAGAATAAACCAAGGAGATATACACTGGGTTCGCCCTTGTGTTGACCCCATAAATAAAAGTAGGGAGAAAGCTACCGTTTGAAAAGATAAACATCTAAGCAAGGTCACCTAGGGTCGTAGAAACCTGAAGTCCGTTTTAACGGCCGCCTAGTGAGTCTTTCACTCTTTTCACCAGATGCTTAGCACTTAGCGTCCTTTTCGAGTCTTGGGCAAGTTGGGTAGCCGTAAAAAGTTATCCCGGAACTCTTAAACTCCAAAAGTACAAAAAAAATTAGAAAAGAAGAAAAATAAGAAAAAAAATTTTGTATCTTCTCTTCTCAAATAAGGTGAGGGCTTGGACAGCCTGCATTTTGGCAGACACTCGGGCATTGTTAAGTCTTCGTAACTAGGCCTTAGGTTGAAAGTTCCTAAAACAGCCAACAAATTATGCCTAAGAGATCGAATCCTAATTCTACTTTTATAAATAGCATTTAGGATAATTTTGCAAGGGCTAGCAAAAAGTAAGCATGGAGGTATGATAAACACACATGAATTCAAGAAAAAATGCTTATTTATGATAGTTCCTAGACTTAGCATTGCATATCTTGTTATAAATACTGCATAACATCCATTGTATGACATTTAGGATAGTTGTATATTTTGTATATTAATTCCTTCATTTTATATGGCCAGAAGGTAATGCGACATCCTTACAAACTTTGGATGAAAAATTCGACCATATGGATGGATCCATAGTGACGATCGCAGTCTGGCAATGTAGAAATCACCTCGATTTGGGCACTGTGACATCCTCTACAAGCAATGAAGGGTGGACGGTCCAGATGGTGCCATGTGGCACCATCTGGAGAGTCCAAAGCTACCCGTCACATCTCTAAGGGCCACCCATCAAGTGATCTCAATCTTTGGATGAAAATCCAACGGCTGAGAGCCCGCCCTCACCATGTAGCTGCAACTCCTCTTTGCGACACACCTGCGGACGTGGCGCAATGGTGGCTACATTGGATCGTAAGGGAGGGGTGTGGGTTCGAATCCCCGTAGCCCCCCATCCTCAATCAAGCGGTGCGCAACGTAGCCAGTGTGATAAACGCACATGAATTCATGATAAATTGCATATTTTTGATAGCTCCTAGGTTTAGCATTGCATATCATGTTATAAATACTACATAACATCCATTGCATGGCATTTAGGATAGTTGCATGTTTTGTATATTAATTCCTTTATTTTATATGGTCGGGAGGAAATGCGATGTCCTTATAGATTTCAGATGAAAAATCTGACCGTACGGATGGATCCGAAGCCACGATCACAGTCCGATACCATAGAAATCACCTCGATCCAAACACCGTGGCATCCTCTGAAGCAATGAAGGGTGGATGGTCTAAATGTTGCCACGTGGCACCATCTGGAGCGCTCAAAGTCACCCGCCACATCTCCAAAGGTTGCCTATCGAGTGATCTCAGCCGTTGGATGAAAATCCAATGGCTGAGAGGCCGCCCTGACCACGCGAGCGTAATTCTTCTCCGCAACACACATGCAGATGTGGTGCAACAGTGAGGTTGAGCACTCTCAAAGAGCGAGTGCGAGATCGAGCTGCGATTCACCGCGCCCTGCTACAGTGCCAGCTGCAATAGGGCTACCCGGTCGCAATCGAGCGGTCAAGATTCCCTACGCGTGATCCAACACCACCCACCAACATGAAGGTCCATGCCAGAACACATGCATGCCATCTGGGGTGTGCATTTAAGTCAACTGCGAGTAGCACCCGTCGTCTGATCTTCATAATCGCGCGAGGCGTGCAATTCAAATTAGAGTGTGCGCGATCTGTAGGCACATCTCGACTGTGCGATGCATCATCCAACGGTCGCCAGCGCACGCCTTAGTGGTGCGAATTTCAAATACTGGTAGGTACGTGCCCTCCTCTTACAATCACGGCCATCCATGCCTAATCCAACGGCCGACAATTGCCATTCCTATGATATCTACGAGCATGAGCGTTGGTCACAGTCTTTACAACGATAGAAGAGCAGGCCTTTAGTGACACTTGCAACTATCACTAAATGGCCTACGTAGTGCGTGCGCCAGCCAAGGCATTGAAGAGGTGCGGATCTTTTGGCGATAGCTTGAGCGGCCTTTAGTGACGCTTGTAGCTGTCGCTGAATGCCTGTGCGCGAGATGCTCTTCTTCCTTCCACTATATAAACAACCCTACACCCCCCATTCCTCTTCATCTCTACCTACTCTACTCCCACCTACTCATAAGCTCTAGCAAGCCTACCAACGCTCCATTAGTGCTTACTCTCAAGCTCCCAAGGCTCCTACTGGTGTAGCGAACCCCTGCCTCACTAAATATTCATGCCTCTTCCCATACCCATTTATAGGTTGCATTGGAGCCGTCGTCCCACCTCCATTCCAGTAGTAGATCATCTCCACCTTTTCACCTCCATTCCAGAGCCACACCGAAGCTTTCCTCTACTCGACGTCCTCTTGCATCTCACCTCCATCGTCTCACTCACCTCCTTCATCCAAACTTCAGCCAGGCGTCATCGTCTCGCCAAACAGCCGATTCGGGAGATTTCTTCTCACCTCCCTCTCTTTTTATGCTTTCATAGTTTATTGTAATTGACATTGGAATGATATATATATCATATTTGTTCCATCTCTATCTTGTGATTCATTCTGCTTATCTTCTTCTTTCAAAAATACAAAAAAAATAACAAAACCCTAAAATACAAAAAAAAAAGCAAAATGAAGCATGGTTTTCAATTAAAATAAACGTTGCCTCCCTGTGTTCAACCTGGGAATCTATTGAACATCGGATGACTATGCTATCAGAATTGGTTTTGAAAACCTGTCGTTGTATTTCAAGTAGCGAAGAAATCCGTTCAACAAATAAAATTTATACTGAAAAATTTGTAAAAAAATCCTGGGTCGAACTCAGGGAGGCTACGTCGATCAAGATTTGCAATTATATTTTTGTGTTTTTGTTAAAAGGATAGAATAATCACAATGGAATGGAATCAATATAGACAATAAGAGAGAGAGAGAAAACATTCGCTTAATATTGCAAAATGGTTTTACAACTAAGTGAGAAAAGATTACACAAGAAAGCGAGAAATTATTACAGTTAGAAAGCAGGAAAATTCTACTCTAGCAAGCAGGAAAAAGAATGGGAGAGAGAAGTTATCCTCCTCGACGATCTCTTAGCGGATGAGTCGGACATGACAACGCCTGGAAGATGAGGAGTGGAGTGGAAAGGAGGATGAAGCAGGAGGAACGTGAACGAGGCAGCACGTCATTGTCGTCGTGAGATCCGCTTTTGGAACGGGGGTGAAAACTTGATTTTAGCTCTTGAGAAGCATCCTGGGTGTGGGACAAGCTTCTCTTGAGCTTTGGAGAGGGAGAGAAAAGAAGGAAGGGTTGAGAAATCCGTATGGAAGGGGTCTCCTTTTATAGTTGCAAGGAGTGGGGCATTTTGGACACTACAACTTGAAAAACATTAATTTAGGACCTTTAGTGATGAATTTATCCATCACTAAAGGCCTGAACGTGGCTGACGTGTGCACCGCTCGCGCGCCCCTTCGCCTCCGCACCCTTCAATGCACGCGCACATTCGTGCACTCTCAGTTGTCCGATCAAGAAATCAGATGGCTTAAGCTGCCTACGCCCGCGTGCGATCACACGTAAGTGCCGCGCGTCTGATTGAGCATGGGCGCTATCGCTCAATCTCCGTCGTTGGATCTACATCGTGCGGCTCTAATCACGCGCCTGCTTGCAGCGAATGCAGGCTCGAACGCTCGTCGCGTGCTTGCGTAGCATGCTCAACCACTGCACTAGGTGTGCGATTATGTTGTGTGGAGTGTTTTGCGTACGGCTGATCTCGGCAGTTGGATCTTCATCCAATGGTCGAGATCAAACATAGCATGCGCCTTCAGAAGAGGATAGCGTTGGATGAGCGGTGGCGTGGTGCAATCTTGGCCGTTTGATGGGCATCCAACGGCTGAGATTTGTCGAGCAGGTGAAGGAGAGCTGTGGCTGGTGTTGGGCGGCTATGATGGTGCCACGTGGCACCATCTAGTGGTGCCATCTAGCTCATCCATCTTCTGAGTGATGTAGATGGTGCCACAGGTGTCGAATTGGACCGATTTTTGCGCTGTTAGGTGGTGATCGTTGATTCGAACTCATCTGTGTGATTGGATTTGTAGTCTGAGGTGCAGATTAACACCATCTTTGCCCTTACTCTTTAAGGTTCCTCAGTCTCTATATGGTGCTACGGATATCCAATTAGGGCGATCTTGGAGTTGTTGAACTCCAATCGTCGCCCTGATCAGATTTGTACGGTTGGATCTTCGATTCGAGGCCCCAATAAAATGTTGTCCTGTCCCTGACCATAAAAAGGCGACAATTACTATACAATTTATACAACTTGATCTAAATGAACTATTTACAATATATGATGCTAATGTGACACTAAGAACATGCATTAATAGACATTTTAGGTTAATCAGATGTATGCACATCACACCCCCATGCCTATCTTTTGCTAGTCCCTAGCAAAAACTACATGCTACTTATAAAAGAATTAGGTTGGATTACTTGGGCATAAGTCATTTTTAACATTAAGAAATTTTTACTCAGGATCTAAACTTTCAATGACACAACAACGCCCGAGTATCTGCCAAAATGCAGACCGCCTCAAGCCCTCACCTTATTCAAAGAAAAATCTCTTTTTCTTCTTTTTTAATTTTTTTGGATTTTTGAGTTTAGGATTAAAAAGTAGCTTTTTACAGCCACTCAACCCACCCAAGATTTGATGAAAACCCTAAGTTCTAAGCATCTTATTGTGAATGTGACAGACTCGTTGATCGACAATTAGAATGGACTTTGGGTTTCTACGCCTCTAAGTGACCTTAAAAAGAGAGTTCTGCCTAAAGGTGTATCTTTACGATCGATAGCTTTCTCCCTACTTTTATTTTTATGGAGTCAACACAAGGGTGAATCCAATGTATATCTCCCCATCTTATTCTACTTCTTTGCTTCTTCCTAAGTGTTTTGGAAATTTTTAGTGCATTTCTTGAGCTGGGTTTTGGACAACCGGTCGATAAGCTGTTACCACCGACAACTTGCCATCCATACTCGTGCGACAAAGTGTGACTTATTTCTTTTGTTTTCTTTTGTTTTCTTTCTTTCTTTTCACCTTTTTCTTTTTCTTTTTCTTTTCTTTTTGACTTTCTTTTTTCTTTTTAAGTAGGTGGCTTCCCTGGTCTAAGATTTACCTAAAGGCAGCAAGAAGAGAATGGTCCAGTGACTGGGCTCTGGACAACCTACCTATGGGCTGTTACCCACGATAACTTGTTAGCCATATCACCCTAGAAGGTTCATTAGCTACCCAATTTTCATTAAAATCGTCGAACAACGAGTGAGTGACAAGATAGTGTGTAGATGCTTAGACTTAAAGTTCCCTCAAATCAAAGGGCGGGTTGATAAGTCATGTACTTATCACCCAAACTTATTTAATCAAATTAAAATATAATTCAGGATGGCGAGGACTCGAAAAATAAATTCACATTTTAGTGGATACCCAGGCTGATTAAGCCCAAAGACTTGAAGGGTCATAGTGTTTAGGTCCTATTGTAATATTTCCTAAGATTGAAAAGTCCTAATGTCCAAGTATTCCTTCCTAATTCAATTTTTTTATGTATATATAAGAATAGAATTTACAAGAATTTCACAGAGCTAACAAAATGATTTAGAAATGAATCCACCCCCCCATGCCTAGCTGATGCAATGTCCACATTGAGAATAAAAGACATGAAAGGAAGGGTAGAGTACGGAAGATATCACCTGAATATGAAGCTTGGGTCAACTCTAAGTCAGACTATACAACTGCTGAGTTTAATGCTGTCAGCTAGGCGAAGTCCAGCCAAAGAAGTCACAACATGGCTAGAGCAACCATGTCTGAGATGGGTTCTGGAATAGTACGATCAATAACAAGCTTCAGACATTGACCATTGACTTTGAATGAATTACCCATCTTCGGGTCAGAGATGTGAGCAACTCTATTTGGAAATATCTGATCGATAATCAATGGACAGTTCCATTTTGACCTAAGTTTGCCAAGAAAGAGCTTAAGTCGAGAATCGAATAGCCAGACCTTCTGGTTCAGCTCAAAGCTCTTGCGAGAAATCAATTGGTCATGTAGAGCTTTGGTCTGAGCCTTATAGATCTTGGCATTCTCATACGCATCATTTCTAAGCTCCTCCAACTCAGATAGTTGGAGTTTCCTGGTCTTCCCAGCTAAACTCAGATCTAGATTGCACTGCTTGATTGCCCAGAATGCTCTATGTTTAATTTCTATGGGTAAATGACACGCCTTTCCATACGCCAGACGAAATGGAGACATGCCGATGAGCATTTTATACACCGTACGGAAGGCCCAAAGAGCATCCTCAAGCTTTTGAGTCTAGTCTTTGCAATCAGGCCTAACCATTTTCTGCAGAATATTCTTGATCTCCCGATTGGAGATCTCGGCCTGTCCATTCGTCTAGGGATGGTAAGGTGTGGAGATTCGGTGATTAACCCTGTATTTTACCAGCAAATTACGGAACTGGGCATTAGTGAAATGGGTGCCACCATCATTGATGATGGCCCTCGGAATCCCGAACCTACTGAAGATGTTCTTCTTGACAAAATCGCTAACCACCTTATGGTCATTGGTTCGGGTGGGAATCGCCTCGATCCATTTGGACACGTAATCAACAGCGATGAGAATGTACTGATGTCCAAATGAAGGGAGGAGGGGTCCCATGAAATCGATGCCCCAAACGTCGAAGATTTCAATAGGAAGAATCGGGTTTAAGGGCATCATATCTCTCTTAGTTATGCTCCCGAGTGTTTGGTATCGGGAACACGACCTTGAGAATTTATGGGCATCCTTGAATAAAGATGGCCAATAGAATCCAGATTATAAAATTTTTGCAACCATCTTTTTCCCGAAGAAGTGTCCACCACACGCAGATGCATGGCAGAACTCAAGAATACTGTTGAATTCGTTCTTCGGGAGCCATCGACGAATAATTTGATCAGAGCCAATGCGGTACAGTTCAGGGTCCTCCCAGAAGTAATATTTGGCCTTAGATTTGAGCCTATCCTGTTGTTGCTTGGTCTAATCCTGGGGGATTTGACCAACGGCCAAATAATTAACGATGTCAGCAAACCACGGGGTTTGGACACCTGAAACTATAAGGATGGTTTCATCCGGAAAAGTATCAACAATTGGAGTGTCTGAATGAGAAGAATCACTCAGAAGTCTCGACAGATGATCCGCCACCACATTCTGTACCCCAGATTTATCTTGATTTCAAGATCAAATTCTTGAAGCAGAAGAATCCAATGAATAAGCTGGGGTTTGGCATCCTTTTTGGCCAAGAGATGTCTCAAGGTCGAGTGGCCGGTATATATAATGACGTGAGACCCTAAGATATAAGCTCTGAATTTCTCCAAAGAAAATACTACAGCTAGTAATTCCTTCTCAGTAACAGTGTAATTCCTTTGGGCCTCGTCCAGAGTTTTACTAGCGCAGTAGATGACAGAGGGCTTCCTATCAACTTTCTAACCCAAAATAGCCCCGACGACGTAATTAGAAGCGTTAGTCATGATCTCAAAAGGGGCTGTCCAAACTGGTGGTTGCAACACCAGAGCACAAGTGACTGCCGTTTTAATAAAATCAAATGTCTTACAACATGATTCGTCGAAATCAAACAGCGTTTCTTTGGCGAGAAGATTGCACAGAGGATGAGCAACCTTCGAAAAGTCCTTGATGAATCTCCTGTAGAATCCCACATGACCAAGAAATGATTGAATTTGTTAACAGATATGGGAGGAGGAAGTTTAGTGATAGCATCAACCTTAGCTTTATCCACTTTGATTCCCTGTTTAGAGATTACATGACCCAAGATGATACCTTCTTGTGTCATGAAATGACTCTTTTCCTAGCTAAGGACCAATCTTGTTTTGATGCATCATTTAAGAATCATTTCAAGATTAGCTAGACAAGAGTCAAATGATTCTCCAAAAATAGAGAAATCGTCCATGAAGACTTTCATAAACTCTCCCACCATGTCAGAGAATATGGCCAGCATATACCTTCGAAAAGTCGCAGGTGCATTGCATAAGTCGAATGGCATCCTACGGAAAGAAAATGTTCCATAGGGATAGGTGAAAGTTGTTTTTTCTTGATCCTAGGGATAGATAGAAACTTGGTTATATCTTGAGTAGCCATCAAGAAAATAGAAGTACTTCTGCCTGGCTAATATTTCCAAGATTTGATCAATGAAAGGTAGAAGGAAATGATCCTTTTTCATGGCCATGTTCAGCTTTCTGTAATCGATACAAACCATCCAAGAGGAAGCTGAATGAGTTGTGACAGATTCTCCTTTCTCATTAGTCACAATGGTAATCCCAGCTTTCTTGGGAACAATCTGCATAGGACTTACCCAAGGACTATCAGAGATTGGATAAATGATTCCTGCATTGAGCCACTTAATAATCTTCTTCTTGACCACTTCTCGCATATTTGGATTTAATCTCCTCTGCATCTGGCAAGAAGGGCGGGATCCATCTTCCAAAAATATTCTGTGATTGCAATAAGATGGCTCGATCCCCCTAAGGTAATGAATGGTCCAACCAATTGCCTCCTTATGTTCCTTCAGTACCTTAATCTGTTTAATCTCCTGCTCCTTTGTTAATTTAGCACTGATAATCACAGGGAGCATTTTATGTGGTCTTAAAACTGATATTTCAGATTCTCAGGCAATGGTTTTAGTTCAAGCTGGGGCGGATTGATGATTGAAGATAAGGAAGATGCTGATGAAGACTCATCAAGAGGAAGAGGTTAAGAGTGAACAAAATTAGTAACCTCTTCAGAAGATGGCAAGTTTGCTATAGAGGGTTGCGGGTCCAATTCGTCATTAAAGGAGGAACTTTTAAATGCAGAAACTATTATACAAGTTTCAAAATTCACATTATCATCCTCAAGTTCCTCAATAAATCCACAATCCTCAAATTTATTAATCACCTTAAAAATATCCAATTTCATTCTTTGATCCCCAAAGGCAATTTCCATGCTACCACTTTCACAGTTAATGTTGGCCTTGGCGGTAGCCAGGAACGGACTCCCTAGAATGATGGGCGTGTTCTTTAGATTTTCAGGTACATCCATGTCAAGGACAAGGAAATCTATAGGAAAATAGAAATCCTTAACCTTAACAATAACATCTTCAATAACGCCTCACGAATTTGTGACTGAACAGTCCGCTAACTGCAGTGTTACTGAAGTCGGTCGAAGTTCACCTAATCTAAACTTCTCGTAAGGAGAAGTCGGAATTAGATTGATGGACGCACCCAGATCCAGCAATGCTCTATCAAAAGTATAATCTCCGATGACACAAGCAATCAAAGGAACACTTGGATCTCTCTTTTTCTGAGGGAGGTGGTGCAGGATAACAGAACTAGCCTGCTCGGAGAGTACCACCTTCCTCAGAACAAATTCTCTCGACTTATGCTTCTGTGTACATAAATCCTTTAAAAATTTTGCGTAAGCCGGTATATGCTTGATAGCGTCGAGGAGTAGGATATTGATCTCAACATTCTTGAAAATATTCAAAAGCTCCTCATTACTATCAACAGACTTCTTCTTCCTTGATCTGATTAAGGCCTCAGGAAAAGGAACATGAGTCGGATCTTCAGAATTTGGTTCTTGAGCCTTGATTTCTTCTCCAGAGCTCTCCTTTCTCTCCTCAGGTTCTTCAGGATTCGGTAAATCAGAACAATGTGGTTGTAGATCCTGAGTTTGTTTACCAGTCCTCAAGGTAACAGAATTTGCGGATGCATACGAGTTCGGGTCTTGGGAAGGGTTAAGAAAGATTGGAGGGGTTTCATTAGCCAAGAACAGTTAATTTGTAGAAGAAAAGGAAGAGGAAGGACCTTTCTCAACCACCTAAGCATGTGGGTGTGGGTCCCTCTGATTTCCGTACCCATGGGCTTGACTGCCCGGATTCAAGATATTTCGTGGGTTGGGTACAGGTTGAGATGGTAGAGATCCAGGTTGACGAGAATTAGCTATGAGCCCAGTTTGCAAGTTGTCCAGCGAGGTTTTCATTTACTACATGAGCTGGAGCATAGATCCTTGCATCTCTACCATCTGTCGGTTCAAATCAACCTGCACTACTAGTTGACGGGCATTCCAAGTTGGTTGATTGACCTGATTCTGAGGCAACTGAGTATAAACATGACCCTGACCCATTGGTCGTTGTGGAGCATAGTTGCTAGGTCGGAATTGGGTCTACTGCCCCGGGTTTTTCCAGGAGAAGTTAGGGTGGTTTCTCCAACCCGGATTATAAGCGTTGGAGTAGGGGTTGGGTCTAACATTCTCCTATATAGCACAAACATCCTCATAGGGTGAGGATGGAGAGAAAGAAAGGGAAGGATCAGAGAAACTGGGATCAAAGGCCCCAGTTTGGAACTTGTGGGGTTCTGAATAATGCTGGCTTACAGGTTGAGCCGCATCAAGTTGATGCACGAACTCTCGTCCAGAAGGAGCTCGCGATGAATGGAATCCTGAATTCTGGGATTAAGTGGATCAATAGTTGTTCATTGAGTTTCTAGCCATCCACTCCTCCATTCTCTTAGCAACCAAGTCCACCTTATCTAATTTATTACAAATCAATTCCATATCGAATGAATGAGAGTCATGGACTTCATTAACATTCGATCTGGGCTGCTGGGACTAGTTAAAAGTATCCATGGGGCATGATTGATCGAATTCTCGCTCATCTCCTCAAACAAATCGTGCACTCTATCTGCGTCTTTGTTGAGGAAATTGCCTCCGCAAGAAGCGTCCACGTGATTTCTGAGTTGCTCAGTCAACCCGTGGTAGAAGATTTACAACAGTTGCCATTTCAGCACCTCGTGGTGTGGACACCCCCGCAATAGGTCCTAGAATCACTCCCAGGCAACATGAAACTGCTTCCCCGGCCGTTGGGTAAAGGTAGTAATTGCTCGTCTCAAAGCATTGGTACGTCCAACAGGGAAGAATTTCTTCGGAAAGGCTGATTTCAACTAATTCCAAGTTACAATTGGTCTTCCTATAGTCCTATACCAATGAGCGGCTTTATCCCTAAGAGAGCGGGGGAAGAGCCTCATGATCATTTGCCCCACATTCATGTTTTGCGCCTTGGTGGTCTGGACCAAAGTGGTCAAGTCCTCCAAGTGCTGAAACGAGTCTTCAGAGACAAGCCCATGAAAATTTTGATCAGGCTTAACACCTGGGGCTTGATTTCTATGTCTCCGGCAGAAATCTGGATGTCGGGACATTCCCCATAATTTGAAGGATCATAAAAATCCTTCAAGGGCTGAGCGCCCAGCATTCTCTGGAACCATTCTTGCATTCTCTGCATTTGTTCCAGCTGCCTGCGAAATACCTCCTGTGGATCATGGGGTAGAGGAGGCTATTGATCAGCCATGAGATCAATTTGGCCAAAATCCAATCTACACCTCCTAGAATACTCTAGTGGTCCTTCCAATCGAGGATTCAATGACCTTCCCAGCATAAACTAGGAAAAGGTCGGAAGGACTAGGGATAAGAACCCTACAGCACAACAAAACAAGCTTGTCCTTAAGTGGGGTAACCTAAGGATCTATTGACTGTCAGAACCTGCCTTAAGATTATAAACGATTTACTCTACTTGTGTCTGCTCAATCCAACTAGTTAGAAGGAGGGATTGGGGAGAAGGTTCTTCCTTTGGCTTGCATCTCCAGTTCCTAGTGTACCCCCCAATCATGGTCGTTTGACGCTACTCCCCTAGCTAGACATTAGATTGATCAATACAAGCAGGTTAATCGTAAACAATCTCATACTAGGCCCCAAAGAGCGAATCAGTCCTTAAGGCCAATGTCTACTCAATTTTATTGAGGCCTAGGATTGTAGTACTTATGGAATGTGGTGGGCCCTTAAAATGGGTTGTGCCCTTAATGATCAATTGAGTATGTGTAAGTGCATGCACAACCAGAGTTTTCAAGCAAGATTATTTGTGATGAGTAGATTTTATTGTTCAAATCTTACTTAAGTAGCTTTTAGGGTTTAGAATTAGGTTGAATTCAATCAAGTTTAAGGCAAACCAAGTTTTCAAGCACAGGTGAAGATTGCTTTCCTTTTTAAAATCAGAAATAGAGTGGAGTGCCTAGTATGAACCTAGATTGAAAACCCTAAGAGGAAGCTACTTGGTGAGTTGATTTTATGTTGAGTGGTGCAGCCCAAACAACTCAAACAATTGGCCACAATTGCGCCACTGAGTTAGGCACACAAAAATGATTAGCCTAGAATGATTTCTACTCCTTTATGTGTTGACTTGTGTGTACCAGTTCCACATATCAGAATCCGATTGAGTAGAAGAAAATCAATTAGGTTAAGTGCCTTAAATGTGGGTGTATGTTGTATGTATGTTGAATTACCCCACAAAAATATCTTTTTATTTTTTTATATGCGAGTGTGAAATGGATGTGGGTGGAAATCCAAACAATCAAACTAATCCTAGGATTTATGCAAACACCTAGGTTAATTGGAACTTGAATTTAATGTGATGAAATGAAATCTATGGAGGGGAAAGAATGGAGAGCACTTACGGTCGTCTTCAACTGCACATTACTATGATCTACCGCTTGACGAATCCCTGATAAAGGTATCTGCAAAACAATAGACACGAGAGAAAGTAAGTTAGAAGATAGTAAAGTGCGTGAAATGCAAAAGAAAATCAAAAAATCGTTGCCTCCATGGCAACGGTGCCAAAATGTTAAACGTCAGATGACTACGCTATCGGAATTGGTTTTGAAAACCAGTCGTTGTAGTTCGAGTGGCGAAGAAATCTGTTCAAGAAATAAAATTTATACCGAAAAATCTGTAAAGAAATCCCGAGTCGAACTCAGGGAGGCTACGTCGTTCAAGATTCGCAATATATTTTTGTGTTTTGTTAAAAGGGCGGAATAATCACAATGAAATGGAATCAATATAGACAATAAGAGAGAGAGAGAAAGCATTCACTTGATATTGCAAAATGCTTTTACAACTAAGAAAGCGAGAAAAGATTACACTAGAAAGCAAGAAATTATTACAGCTAGAAAGCAGGAAAATTCTACTCTAGAAAGCAGGAAAAAAAATGGGAGAGAGAAGTTATCCTCCTCGACGATCGCTTGGAGGACGAGTCGAATGAGACAACACTTGGAAGACAAGGAACGGAGCAGGAAGGAGGAAGTAGAAGGAACGGGAATGAGGCAGCATGTCGTCGTCATCACAGGATCTGGTTCCAGAACGAGGGCGAAAACTTGATTTTAGCTCTTGAGGAGCATCCCAGGTGTGGGACAAGCTTCTCTTGAGCTTTGGAGAGGGAGAGAAGAGAAGGAAGGGATGAGAAATCAGTATGGAAGGGGTCTGCTTTTATAGTTGCAAGGAGTGGGGGCATTTTGGACATTACAACTTGAAAAACATTAATTCAGGACCTTTAGTAATGGATTTATCCGTCACTAAAGTCCTGAACGTGGCCGACGTGCGTGCTGCTCGCGCGCCCCCTCACCTTCGTGCCCTTCAATGCACGAGCACTTTCGCGCGCTCTCAGCCATTCGATCAAGAGATCGAACGGCTTAAGTTGCCTACACTCGCGTCGCGCGCCTGCTTACGATCACGCGTAAGCATCGTGCATCTGATCATGCATGGGCGCTATCACTCAATCTCCACTGCTGGATCTGCATCGTGCGGCTCTAATCGCGTGCCCGCTGGTAACGAACGTGGGCTTGAATGAGCGTCGCGCACTCGACCGCTGCGCTGGGCGTGCGATTGTGTTGTGTGGAGTGTTTTGTGCATGGCTGATCTTGGCCATTGGATCTTCATCCAACAGTCAAGATCAAACGTAGCATGCACCTTCAGAAGAGGAGAGCGTTGGATGAGTGGTGGCATGGAGCGATCTCAACCGTTGGATGGGCATCCAACGGCTAAGATTTGTCAAGTGGGTGAAGGAGAGCTGCAACCGGAATTGGGCGACTATGATGGCGCCACGTGGTGCCATCTAGGCTGTCCATCTTCTGAGTGATGTAGATGATGCCATGGGTGTCGGATTGGACTGATTTTCATGTCGTTAGGCTACGATCGTCGATCTGAACCGATCTGTTTGGTCGGATTTGTCGTCTGAGGTGCGGATTAACACCATCTTGGCCCTTGCACTTTAACATTCCTCGATCTCTATCTAGTGCTACGGATGTCCGATTAGGGAGATCTTGGAGTCGTTGAACTCCAATCGTCACCCTGATCTGATCTGTATGGTTGGATCTTCGATTTGAGGCCCTGATAAAAAGTCGCCCTATCCCTGACCATAAAAAGGAGACAATTACTATACAATTTATACAACTTGATCTAAATGCATGATTATGCATGTTATGCACTATTTACAATGTATGATGCATTAATAGATATTTTAGGTTAATCAGATATATACACATCAGACTCCCTTGGAGTTTCGGTATAAATTTTACTTGATCACGAGTTTTGCAACTACGACGATGGGTTACTTGTAACGTAACCCTGATTTCAAACTCGCAAAACACATGCGATCATTTTGGCGTCGTTGCCGGGGAGGCAACGGAATTTACTTTATTGTTTTCTGCGCTTCTTTGCAGGCAACGGAATTTACTTTATTGTTTTCTATGCTTCTTTGCATTTACATAGCACTAACCCTACTTGTCTTTGATCTACTATCTTGCAGGTACCCTAGCATGGAGATCTAAGTGCGGTAGACCGGAGTAAAGTGCCGGTAGAGTGTTTTGTAAGTGTCCCCCACATTCCCCCCCCCCCCCTTAGTCCATTTCGCCACAATCATAACTAAGACCTAATCTACGTAAGTGTTTGCATAAACCCTAGGATAGACTTTATTTGTCTTGTTTGCCACCTTCACCCATCTCACCCACATCTTATATATATAAAAAATAAAAAGATATTTTCTATGGGACGAATCAATCTACACACTCTATACACCCACATCAAAGGCACATAACCTGACTTGATTTTCATCTACTCAATCATGGTTCTGACCTGTGGACTGGGTGCATGAATTCAACACATAAAAGAGTATAAATCATATTAGGTTAATTACATTTTTGTGCCTTAATTGGCAATGCATTAGAGCCGATTGATTGAATTGTTTGGGCCGCACCACCTAATTTAAAAGAGGTTCATTTTGTAGTTGCCCCATAGAATTCAATAACTAGGTCAAGCCAGGCACTCCATAATTTTCTTGATTTCTAAAGGAAAATACTTGAACACGCGCTTTTAAAAACAAACTTAGTTTGACTCACAAAACTTGGTTGAAAACACCTAATATTTGAATCCTAAAAGCTATTAAGCAAGGTTCGAACCCTAAAACTCACCTCATCATTAATAATCTTGCTTGAAAACCTCTTGGTTGTGCACATTCACACATTCTCAAACAAATCATTAAGGGCACAACCCATTAAGGGCCCATCACATTCCAAAGCACCAATTTCCCAAGCCTAACTAAAATTAATTAGACGTTGGCCCTAAGGATTCATTCGCTCGTCGGGATCCAGATTGAGATTATTCACCATTAACTTGCTTATACTAGTCAATCTGATGTCTAGCTAGGGGAGTAGCATCAAACAATCGTGGCTGGGGGGTACACTAGGAACCGGAGGTGCAAGACAAATGAAGAACCTTCTCTCTAGTCCCTCCTTACTAGTCGGATTGCCTGGACATAAGTAGGGTAAATCGCCCATAATCTTAGGATGGATTCTATGAGTCAGTAGACCTGTAGGCTACCCCCTCTAAGGACAGGCTTGTATTCTTGTGCTGCAGGGTTCCCTCTTTTCCCCATCCTTCTGACTTCCTTCCAGTGTATGCTTGGAAGGAGGTCATTGAATCCTAGATTGGAAGGACCTTTAGACCATTCTAGGAGGTGGAGGTTGAGCTATAGCCAAGCAGATCCCATGGCTGATCAACAACCACCTCCCCCATCCCTAAACCAGTAGGAGCTGATTCAGAGGCAGTTGGAAGAATTGCAACAGATGCAGCAATGGTTCCAATGTATGCTTGGTCAGGGCGCTCAACCCTTGAATGATTTTTACGATCCTTCAAACTATGGGGAATGTCTCGACATCATGATTCCCGCCAGAGACAAAGAAATCAAGCCCCAAGTCTTAAGTTTGATTAAGCATTTCCATGGGCTTGGCTCAAAGGACCCATTCCAGCACTTGGAGGATCTGACCACTTTGGTTTGGACCACCAGAGCAAGGAATGTGAACGAAGAGCAAATGATCATGAGACTTTTCCCCCACTCTCTCAGGGATAAGGCCGTACATTGGTATCGGACCATAGGAAGGCCGATTGAAACTTGGGCTGCTCTTAAGTCAGCTTTCTTGAAGAAATTCTTCCCTATCGGAAGGACCAATGCCTTGCGATGGACGATTACCACTTTCGCCTAGCGGCTAGGGGAACCGTTTAATGGTGCCTGGGAGTGATTCCAAGAACTTTTTAGGAAGTATCCACACCACGAGGTGCTGAAATAGCAACTCATGCAGAGTTTCTATCACAGGTTGATTGAGCAACTCCGTAATCACATGGATGCCTCCTATGGAGGCAATTTCCTCAACAGGGATGCAGATAGTGCATACGACCTGTCTGAGGAAATGAGTGAGAACTCAATTAATCACGCCTCCATGGATGCATTCAACCGGTCCCAACAACCTAGGTAAAGTGCTAATGAGATCTAGGATTCTCATTCATTTAACATGGAATTAATTTGTAATAAACTGGATAAAATGGACTTAGTTACTAAGAGAATGGAAGAATGGATGTCTAGGAATTCAGGAAACACATCTATACCTACTCAATCCCATAATTTGGGATTCCATTCCTCACGAGCTCCCATGGGGTGGGAATTCGTGAACCAACTTGATTTGGCTCAACTTGTGAGCCAGGATTTCTCAGAACCTTATGGGATCCAAACTGGGGCCTTTGATCCCAATTTTTCTGACCCTTCCTTCTCTCCATCCTCATCCTGTGAGGATGCATATGCAATGCAGGAGAATGTTAGGTCCAACCCGTATTCCAACACTTATAACTCGGGATGGAGGAACCACCCTAACTTCTCCTAGAAAAATCAGGGGCAACAGACCCAAACTCGACCCAACAACTATGCATCTCAAAGACCTATGGGTCAGGGTCAAGTATACACCCAGTTGCCCCTGAGATCGGTTACTTAGCCATCCTGGAATGCCCAACAATCCGCAAGGCAGGCTGATATGAACCGACAAATGGTGGAAATGCAAGGGTCCATGCTTCAACTTATACAACAAATGAAGACATCATTGGATAACTTGCAATTCGGGTTAATTGCTAACGCCCGACAACCCGGATCTCTACCATCCCAACCCATACCCAACCTGCGTAATGTGCAAAACTAGGGCAATAGAACCCAAGGGTACGAGAATCAAAGGGACTCACACACACATGCCTAGGTGCTTGAGTAGGGTCCCTCATCATCTTCTTCTTCTGGTTACATGACTAACAAAGGCCCCCCAATCTTTACTAACCCACCTCAAGACGCAAACCCGTTTGCCTCTACAAACTTTGTCACCTTGAGAAGTGGAAAGCAAACCCGAGATCCTAAATTACCTTCTAGATGCCAAAACCCTGGGGAGCTTAGGAGAGAAGAGGAGATTGAAGAAGACAATAAGGCCCAGGGACCGAAAATTGAAAATTCTACCCATATCCCGTTCCCTAAAGCTCTATTGAAAACCAAGAAGAAGAAAACCCTAGATAGCAACGAGGAGCTCCTGGATTTATTCAAGAGCGTAGAGATCAATATTCCTCTCCTTAATGCTATTAAGCACATCCTAGCTTACGCTAAATTTTTGCATGAACTATGTACCCCAAAAGCGTAAACCAAGAGAACCCACTCCGAGGAAGATTCTCTTTAAGCAGGCAAGTTTTGTGATCCTACAACACCTTCCTCAAAAGAAGAAAGATCCGAGTGCCCCCTTGATCTCATGCATTATTGGGGAATATACTTTTGATAGGGAACTATTAGATTTAGGTGCATCCATCAACCTAATTTAAACTTCTCTATATGAGAGGTTTGGGTTGGGTGAACTTAGGCCAACCTTAGTAACTCTACAGTTAGCGGACCAATCGGTCACCACATCGAGAGGCGTTATTGAGAATGTAATTGTCAAGGTCAAGGACTTTTATTTTCCTGTAGATTTCCTCGTCCTTGACATGGATGTACCTAATGATTTGAGGAACACGCTCATCATTCTGGGGCGTCCGTTCCTAGCTACCACCAAGGCCAACATAAACTATGAAAGCGGTAGTATGGAGATCACCTTTGGAGATAAGAAATTAACTCTGGATATTTTTAAGGCGATAAGAGGAATTGGGGAGCTCGAGGATCAGGATCTTGAGACTTGTATGACAATCAGTGCACTCCAGGACCCCACCAGCTTTAGCGAACCCAACCCATAACCCTCCATGGTAGACCTACCACATCTTGAAGAGACTATTGATTTTGTTCATTCCCAGCCTCTTCCACTAGATTGTCCTAATGAATCTTCATCAGCATCCTCCCTACCTTCTGTTCTAAACCCACCCCAGCTAGAATTAAAATCATTGCCGAAAAATTTGAAATATGAGTTCTTAGGACCTAAAAACATGCTCCCTGTGATTATTAGTGCTGATTTGACTAAGGAGCAAGAATCGAGGTTTATTAAGGTCCTTAAGAACAACAAGGAGGCAATTGGTTGGACCATCTATGACCTTAGGGGGATTGAGCCATCTTATTGTAATCATAGTATTTTCATGGAAGATGGATCCACCCTTCTCACGAAATGCAGAGGAGACTAAACTCGAATATGCGAGAAGTGGTCAAGAAGGAGATAATCAAGTGGCTCGATGCTAGGATTATTTATCTAATCTCGGATAGTCCGTGGGTTAGCCCCATTCAGATTGTACCCAAGAAAGCAGGAATAACCGTTACAACTAATGAGAAAGGGGAAACCTTCACCACTTGTTCAACTTCTGCTTGGAGAGCCTGCATTCACTATAGGAAGCTGAACACAGCCACTAAAAAGGATCACTTTCCTTTTCCATTCATCGATCAAATCCTTGAAAGGTTAGCTAGGAAAAAATATTTGTGCTTCCTGGATGGTTATTCAGGATATAACAAAGTCCCTATCCATCCCGAAGACCAGGAAAAGTCAACTTTCACATGTCCTTACGGAACCTTTGCATTCCGTAGAATGTCGTTTGGGCTTTGCAATGCGCCTGCAACTTTTCAAAGGTGCATGCTGGCCATCTTCTCTGACATGGTGGGAGATTGTCTTGAGGTGTTCATGGATGATTTCTCCATTTTCGGAGATTCTTTTGAGTCCTGCCTGGTTAACTTGGAATTGATCCTCCAGAGATGCAACAAAACACAGCTGGTCCTTAGCTAGGAAAAGAGCCACTTTATGACTCAAGAAGGCATTGTCTTGGGTCACATGGTCTCTAGTCGGGGTATTGAAGTTGATAAAGCTAAGGTGGATGCTATCTCTAGACTTCCTCCACCCACATCCGTAAACAGATCCGCTCTTTCCTTGGGCATGTGGGTTTTTATAGAAGATTCATTAAGGATTTCTCAAAGGTTTCTCCGCCCTTGAGTAACCTTCTGGCCAAAGACATGCCATTCGAGTTTGATGAATCATGCCGCAAGGCATTTGATTTATTAAAAATCATAGTCATCTGTGCCTCGGTGTTGCAACCACCGGCCTGGATAGCCCCATTAGAGATTATGGTTGACACATCTGATTATGCCGTCGGGGCTGTCTTGGGTCACAAGATTGAGAAAAAGCCCTCTGTGATTTACTATGCTAGCAAGACTCTAGACAAGGCCTAGAGGAACTACACCGTTACTGAAAAAAATTGCTAGCCGTAGTTTTCTCTTTGAGAAAAATTCAGGGCTTATCTGTTTGGTTCTCATGTCATCATTTATACAGGCCACTGAGCCTTGAAACATCTCTTGGCCAAAAAGGATGCCAAACCCCAGCTTATTCGCTGGATTCTGCTACTTCAAGAATTTGATCTTGAAAACAGGGATAAAGCCGGGGCACAAAATGTAGTGGAGGATCACCTCTCGAGAATCCTAATCGATTCTAGTCATTTGGTTGTCCCGATCTTTGATACTTTTTCAGATAAGACTATCCTTACAGTCTCAAGTATCTGAATCCCTTGGTTTGCAAATATAGTCAATTATTTGGCCTTTGGTCAAATTCCCCAGGATTGGACCAAACAACAATGGGATAGACTTGTGTCTGAGGCCAAATATTATTTGTGGGATGATCCCAAGCTGTACCGCATCGGTGCAGACCAGATTATTCGTTGATGCATCCCGAAAATTGAGTTCCATAGCATACTCGAGTTCTGCCACAAATCTGCGTGTGGTGGACACTTTTCCGGGAAAAAGATGGCAGCAAAAATCTTGTAATCCGGATTCTATTGTCCGTCATTATTTAAGGATGCCCAGGAATTCTCAAAGTCATGCACCTGATGCCAGACACTCGGGAACATGGCTAAGAGAGAAATGATGCCTCTGAACCCAATTCTTTCCGTCAAAATTTTCGACATTTGGGGCATCGACTTTATGGGACCCTTCCCTCCTTCATTTGGACACCAGTATATTCTGGTCGCTGTTGATTACGTGTCCAAATGGATTAAGGCAATTCCCACCCAAACCAATGACCACAAGGTGGTCATCAATTTTGCGAAGAAAAATATCTTCAGTCAGTTCAGGGTTCCTAGGGCAATTATCAGTGATGGTGGCACACATTTCACTCATGCCCAGTTTCACAATTTACTGAGGAAATACGGGGTGAATCATCAGATTTCCACACCTTACCACCCTCAGATGAACGAACAGGCCAAGGTCTCCAATCGGGAGATCAAAAACATTTTGCAGAAAATCGTTAGGCCTGATAGGAAGGATTGGACCCAAAAGCTAGATGATGCTCTTTGGGCATACCATAGGACGTACAAAATGCCTATCGGTATGTCTCCGTTCCGCCTGGTGTTTGGTAAGGCGTGTCACTTACCCAAAGAACTTGAACACTAGGCATTTTGGGCCATCAGGAAATGTAATTTTGACCTTGAGTTGGCTGGGAAAACCAGGAAACTCCAACTATCTAAGTTGGAGGAGCTTCGAAATGATGCTTATGAAAATGCCAGAATCTATAAGGCAAGGACCAAAGCTCTCCATGACTAGATGATTTCATGTAAGAGCTTTGAGCCGAATCGGAAGGTCTGGCTTTTTTATTCTCAATTGAAGCTTTTCCGTAAAAAACTCAGGTCTAAGTGGGACGACCCGTTCATTATTGAGCAGATTTTCCCTAATGGGGTCGTCGAAATCTCTGACCCAAAGACAGGTAGTATCTTGAAGGTCAACAAACAGCATCTCAAACCTTCATTGACCATGTGCTACCTGAACCCATCTCAGACAAGGTTGCTCTTACCTTGCCTTAACTGCCGCGGCCGATCATTGCCCAGCTGAAGGCACTAAACTCAGCACATGTAAAGACTGTTCCAAGCTGACCAGAGTTTCACAGAAACTAAGTGCTATTCTTCCACTTCTCTCCTACATGCTTTCATTTCGAACAATGAGGAATTGCAATAGATAAGCATTGGGGGGTGGAAATATCTTATAATCTTTTTGTCAGCTGTAACAGTAATTTTCTTTTTTTATTCTATTTAAAAAAAATAGAATTAGGAGACAAGAACTTAAGCATTAGGAGTTGCAAACTTTAGGAATTAATACTTTGAGACCTGAACACTTAGACTCTTCAGGCTTCGGGCTTAATTAGCCTGGGTGTCCACTCGAATGTGGACTTAGTCTTGAGTCCTGGCCAATTCAAATTCATTTTTAATTTGGCGAATAAATTGGGATGATAAGTATACAACTTATCAACCCGCCCTCTGATTTGAGGGGACTTTAAGCTTGAGCATCTACACACTTTTTTCTTGCACTGAGTCACTTTTCGGTGGTTTCTTCAAAAATTGGGTAGTTAATGAACTATCTAGGGTAGTATGGCTAGCAAGTTATCAGTGGTAATAGCTCATCGGCCAATTGTCCAGAACCCAGTCACAAGAACATTTTCATTGTACTGCCTTTAGGTAAATCTTAGATCAGGAAAGCCACCTACTCTCAAAAAAAAGAAAAGAAAGAAAAAAAATAAGAATAAAATAAATAGAAAAAGGAGAAAAAAATAAAACCATACTTCACCGCACAAGTATGGCTGGTTAGTTGTCGTGGGTTACAGCACATTGGCTGGTTGTCCAAAACCCAGCTCACAAAAAAAGATGCATAATATTTTCCAAAACACTTAGGGAAGAAGCGGGGAAGTAGAATAAACTGGGGAGATATACACTGGGTTTGCCCCTATGTTGACCTCATAAATAAAAGTAGGGAGAAAGCTACCGATCAAAAAGATAAACGTCTAGGCAAGGTCACCTAGGGTCGTAGAAACCAAAAGTCCGTTTTAACGGCTGTCTAGTGAGTCTTTCACTATTTTCACAAGATGCTTAGCACTTAGAGTCCTTTTCGAGCCTTGGGAGGGTTGGGTAGCCATAAAAAGTTATCCTGGAGGTCTCAAACTCCAAAAGTACAAAAAAATTAGAAAAGAAGAAAAATAAGAAAAAAAATTTTTGTATCTTCTCTTCTCAAATAGAGCGAGGGATTGGATGATCTGCATTCTGGCAAACACCCAGGCACTGTTAAGTTTTTGTAATTAAGTCATGGGGTTGAGATTTTCTAAAGCAATCAATGAATTTTGCCTAAATACTTGAATCCTGTTCTACTTTTATACATAGCATTTAGGTTAATTTTGCTAGGGACTAGTAAAAAGTAAGCATGGGGGTATGATAAACGCACATGAATTCATGATACATTCTTATTTTTTATAGTTCCTAGGGTTAGCATTGCATATCATGTTATAAATACTGCATAACATCCACTGCATAGCATTTAGGATAGTTGCATGGTTTGTATATTAATTCCTTCATTTTATATGGCTAGGAGGCAATGCGAAGTCCTTATGGATTTTGGATGAAAAATCCGACCATACAGATGGATCTGGAGCGACAATCACAGTCCGAAAACATAGAATCACCTCGATCCAAGTACCATGGCATCCTCTGCAAGCAATGAAGGGTGGACGGTCTAGATGTTGCCATGTGGCACCATCTAGAGTACCCAAAGCTGCCCGCCACATCTCCAAAGGCCGCCTATCGAGTGATCTCAGCCTTTGGATGAAAATCCAATGGCTGAGAGGATGCCCTCACCATGCGAGTGTAATTCTTCTTCGCAACACACCTGCAGATGTGGCGCAGCGGTAAGGTCGAGTGCTCTCAAAGAGCAAGCGCGAGATTGAGCCGCGATTCGCCGTGCCTCGCTACAGTGCCAGCTGCAATAGGGTTGCTTAATTGCAATTGAGCAACCCTATTGCAGCTGCAATTGAGCGGTTGAGATTCCCCACGTGCAATCCAACGCCGCCCATCGACACGAAGGCTCACGCCAGATCACACGCATACCATCTGGGGCGTGCATTTAAGTCGATCGCGAGCAGTGCCCTCCATTCGATCTTCACAATCATGCAAGGCGCACGATTAAAATTAGAGCACGTACGATCTGCGGGCACGTCTCGACTGTGCGATGCATCATCCAATGGCTGCCAGTGCACGCGCTAACGGTGCGAATTTCAAACGCTGGCAAGCGCACACTCTCCTCTCACAATCACAATCGTCCACGCCTGATCCAATGGCCGACGATTGCTGCACCTATGACAGCTGCGGGCGTAAGCATTGGGTGCAGACTTTACAACGACAGAAGAGCGGGCCTTTAGCGACACTTGCGGCTGTCACTAAATGGACTGCGCAGTGCGTGCACCAGCCAAGGCATTGAAGAGGTGCGGATCTTTTGGCAACAGCTTGAGCAGCCTTTAGTGACTCTTGTAGCTGTCGCTGAATGCCTGAGCAGGGGATGCTCTTCTTCCCTCCACTATATAAACACCCCTACACCCCCCATTCCTCTTCATCTCTACCTACTCTACTCACACCTACTCTTAAGCTCTAGCAAGCCTACCAACACTCCATTAGAGCTTACTCTCAAGCTCCCAAGGCTCTTATTAGTGTAGCAAACCTCTGCCTCACCAAATATTCATCCCACTTCCCATCCCAATTCATAGGTCGCCTTGGAGCCATCCTCCAACCTCCATTCCAGTAGCAGATCATCTCCGCCTTCTCACCTCCATTCCGGAGCCACGCCAAAGCCTTCCTCTACCCGACATCCTCCTTCATCTTGCCTCTGTCGTCCCACTCCTCACCTCCTTCGTCTGAGCTTCTGCTAGGTGCTATCGTCTTACCGAACAACTGATTCGGGAGATTTCTTCTCAGCTCCCTCTCTTTTTATGCTTTCATAGTTTATTGCAATTGACATTGGAGATATATATATATATCATATTTGTTCCATCTCTATCTTGAGATTCATTCTGCTTGTCTTCTTCTTTCAAAAATACAAAAAAAATAACAAAACCCTAAAATACCAAAAAAAAACAAAACGAAGAATGATTTTCAATTAAAGTAAACGTCACCTCCCTGTGTTCAACCCGGAACTCCCTTGGAGTTTTGATATAAATTTTATTTGATCACGAGTTTTGCAACTACAACGACGGGTTACTTGTAACCCTAATTTCAAACTCGCAAAACACATGCGATCACAGTGCATGCGTGCACATGCAACAGTAGCAACAGCGCAGCACCAATAGCACATGCGTGCATGCATGCCAGCGTGTACGCCAGGCAGGACCTCCATGTAATCTACCTACATGGGGCGAGCACGTGCTCGGTTGGCGCCAGCCTTCAGTGATAGATTGGCAGACATACAGCGACGCTTACAGCCGTCGCTAATTATTCGCACGCTAGCAAGGCTAGTTGTGGGCATGGGCTGCCTTCAGTGACACTTCCAGCGATGACTTGGAGGTCACTAATGGTCCCATGCCTATTCTAACCTCTTTTCATCCACTATAAAAGGACCAACACCCCCTCCCTTCCAAGTCATCTCTACCTACTCTACTCCCACCTACTCCCAAGCTCTAGCAAGCCTACCAACTCTCTGTTAGAGTTTTCTCTCAAGCTCCCAAGTTGCCTATTAGTGCAACGAGACTCTACCCCACTAAATACTCCTCCAATTTCTCATCCCCATTCATAGGTCACCTTAGAGCCATCCGCCCACCTCCATTCCGATAGCAGATCATCTCTGCCTTCTCACCTCCATTTCAGAGCTGCGTTGAAGCTTTCCTCCACCCGATGTCCTCCCGCTTCTCACCTCCGTCATCCTACTTCCCAACTCCTTCATCCGAGCTTCCGCCAGGCATCGTCGTCTCGTCGAACAGCCTCTTTGGGAGATTTCTTCTCACCTCCCTTTCTTTTTATGTTTTCTATATTATTGTAATTGACATTCATGCAATACATCATATTCAATTCTATCTCTCTTGTGATTGATTGTCATTTTATTTCAAAAATAAAAAAATAACAAAACCCTAAAACACCAAAAAGAAACAAATCGAAGCGGGGTTTTCATACAAAGTAAACGTCACCTCCCTATATTCGACCCGGGACTCCCTTGAAGTTTCGGTATAAATTTTATTTGATCACGAGTTTTGCAACTACGACGACGGGTTACTCGTAACCCTGATTTCAAACACGTGAAACACATGCGATCATGTATCCTTTGACCTAAGACAAATATGTGTCTCTATGTCTGAGTATGCACATTTGGTGAACCAATAGGGATACACGTACCTTGGTGTCGAAACTGGAAAGCTGGTGTGCATAAAAGGGCATAGGTGACACATGATTTCTCAAAGGGATCACATAAATTTACTATCGTAGTTGTACGTAGATCAAGAAACTTGAGCTAGCCCTACATATATTAGGAAGTATGAAATTCCATGCATGATCATACAAGTCCTGATCAAACCCATACATGAAGAAAAGAAAATAGTCACTTGGGAAAGATTCTAGTTTTCATTCTCGTCCCAATAACACAAAGAGAATGTGATGATGGGATAGACAGTGAATCTACGATTCAATCCCAAGGGTTCGATATGTCTTATAAGGTGAAGGATTAACAGGTATTTGGAATACCTAAGGGAGGAATAGTGCCATAATTCCTCTAATCATAAGTCCTTGATTATTGACATTATGAAACCAATAGTCATTTTAGTGTGTTCCTATTTGATTGGGTGTATTGAATTGATTTAAGTGTTCGCATTGCAAACATCGGAATTAGTCATCCTCAACATGAAGGATCTCATTCGCTTGCCGAGACAAAGGGAGTCCCCAAAGCGGGACTTATTTAAGAAGGCATAACACGTAGGGTGCTATGTTATGCCACCTATATGTATAATTCTTACTCGTGGGGATCCTGAAATGGAGAGATACTAGATCTTTCCATGTGGTTCCAGTTACAATGGTTGTTTTACCAATTTTTGTTTTCAGGTTTTCATGGACATCAACTCGAGTTTCGTTTCGATGAAACATTTTAAAACCTATGTTTCTCAAACTTTCGTGATGCAATGAGAAACTGGGGATCGAATTATTCAATTCCCAACCCCTCAATCGTCAAATAGAGTTCCCCACAGGGACCTAAATTTTCCTCACAGTGGTCTCAAAGCCTAGGTTAACCTAGTTTTTGGCAAAAAATCATGAAATTAAGGTTTTTAATCACACCTTGATTTATATGTTGTAATTGGTTGATCGATTTTATAGCCAATTGACCCACTAGAGCGTAGCAAGATGTCTAATTACAGAATCAGACATTCGGCTACTAAGGGTCATACACCTGACATTGGATGCCAAGTGTACAAGCAAAATATTAAGAAGCAAGTCGACAAGTTGGTGAACCTGGCAACTTACTTTACTATAGCAAGTCGACTGATCGTAAAATGATACGACTGACTACAAAGCAAGTTATTCCTGATGAGAGGCTAGGGTACCACATTATAGTTAGTCAGCCAAAATAAAAATAAGTTGTTTAGTTACTAAGTGTTGGGAATCGTATAACGCGTATTTGATCCGAATGCATCGTAGTATAGTTGCGAAATACGATCAACAAAAATAATTTATAAGGATAACAAGACTTGAGTCCTGGTTGTTCGTCTCTGGGAGGCATTTATGGAAATGCAGATTTGAAATTGAACTCTTTCGCCCTACTTGCTTAAAATCTCATGTCGGTGTATGGTGATTTACGTATTGATGTATGACATGCTAGTTGCCAAAAGATAGTAATTAAAAGCAAGCAACTTTAATCACACAAAATATATTACAATAAGCTCATGGTGATTTTCACACATAGATTTATATATAGAAAAAGATTTTTATTCATTCAATTCATGATGGTGGCTACAGCATTAAGCTCATGGAAAGCTTATAGAGGAATGCTTGGAAATACAAATCTATCTAGCAGAAAATGATCGCATACATGAATCTAAGGAGGGATTATAAATGCATCATTGGGAAGAATATGGAGCTACACTACTAAGCAGTAAATAAAGCATGTAAATCTAAGAAGAACTATAATCTAACCTAGCAGAAATAAGGGCATTCGAAGGTGGCTCCGATGGCCTTTGAGTGGTTGAGAGGAGAAGGAGGGTCGGCCAATGGTGCTTAGGCTGGCCCTTGGAGAGAGGTTGAGGAGGTGATCGAACATCTTGGCGTGGAGATAGTGGTGGCCATGGTGAAGCAACTCGTGAAGGTGGAGTGGAGGTGGAATGTAGCTAAGCTAAATGGAAGCCAAGAGTGAATGGGTGCAAATGGCCACCCCTTAGGTCTTTTTATAGACCTAAGGGAAGCTCTCTAGAGAATTATGGAATTCTGTAGAGAGGCCTATGGTGGGAGCTTGTGGGAGAGTGAGAGAGATAGGATAGATGGTGGTTTTTAGATCCACCAAATGTGGATCTAAAAATTGAATGGCTCTTAGTTTCTAATTTTAGCAACCAAGGCAACAACACATGGTAGAAAATTCTAGAGAACTCTAGGCTAGGTATTTTTGTGTGGATGGTGTGTGTGGGTCGAAACTTAGGTGGCTAGGTTGATTAGGTTAGGTTCTAGTGGGTTTAGTTCAAGGTAGGTCTCAAATTAGGGTTGTAAACCCTAATTCACTAATGTAAAGTGCAATTAAACTTAATACAAGTTTAATTGGGTGTGTGAAAACTTAGTTGAGAGTAAAATAAATCAATTAAGTCAGGTCTAGGTCAATTGGACTCTCACTGAGTCCAATTGGATAGTGTGTGCTGAGATCAGGGTTCAATTGGACTCAATGAGTCCAATTGAATAGGCTAATGGAATTGACTAAGATCCAAGTCAATTAGGTTTAGTGAGGACCTAATTAGGTCCTTAGGGAGGTCTAGAGGTGATGCACTAGGGTTAGGGCACCTTAATTTAGGTTCCTATGGGGTTGGAATTGGGTTTAGGGACCTAGAGATCCAAGATGAAGGCTTGAATTCTAAAATAGGAACTGGAGGATAGTATCAGATGTGTAATAATGTTGTCAGACGTCTTATAATGAAAAATCAGAAGTCCAGACTTCAAGTTTGGACATCTAGTCAGAGTCGAGAAGGTTTCTAGGTTCTATCTTGGGTATTCTGCAGAAATTGGACGTCTGACCAAGTGTCTGGACGTCCAATAACACTGCAGAAGTGGGTTTAAGGTGTGCGGGAGTTGGCTAAGGGTTCTGGACATCCTATAACTTATCTGGACATCCAGATAGAGGCTAGAATTAGAGTTTTAAGGTTTCCTAGGGTGTGGTGACCTAATCTAATGGTGGCTAAGGCTTGGGGAAGCTTCTAGGCTATCCTAGAGCTAGGATGGTCCTAAGTTCTTCATAATTTACTACTTTATTCATACTTAAATAGAATAGCATACCTCAACCCCTTACATTATTGTCTACTACATCTTATTCTAGGTCTTTTGCTCCAGCTCTGTGCAACTCCAGTTATTCTTTATTCCTCAAATTCGGCTTTAGATCTTGATTCAAATCTGCCTTCTGGTCAGCTTATTACCTGTAGTTGACATAATGCACTTAATCAGCACATTATAGCATTATTTTATGCATATCTAAAAGAAAGCATTAAAGATGCAAGTAATGCTTTTGCGTGCATGAATTATCCTAACTATGCTGAGTCTGAGCCTAGTTTAGGTTAATTAAGACCTATGATTGCTGCGCAATCACTAAGTAACCAACAGACTAATTGCTTAGCCAACTGATTGATTACTAAGGAATTGGATTCTGATGTCATCCCTGTTGTAGCCAATCAACCATCGGTCGACTGGTTAATATGCAAAACTTGCTTCTTGGTACGATATTGACCCAAAATAGAATTGGAATTTATCCGACCTTTAATGAAAAACCTGATATGGGTATTAGGGAATATCTGTTTGTTTTACAACAAATTTGGTTGATTTTGGTTTTGTTTTTGTGCCCATGTTTTGTGCCCATTGATTGATGATGTTAATGTGATCCTTGTAGATTTAGGCATGTAGAAATTTCAAACAAAAAATTAATTTGGAAATCAAATTTCATATTTCTAATAGGATTATTTTTCTGGAATTAGATTGTTTTTGAAAATAATAGGATGTATACATTCATTCCAAATTGGATGTTAAATTAGGGTATATTAGTAATAACTAATCGGACTCACCATAATATGATTAATTAGTAACTAGAGGGGAATTAGACACTCACATCCCCTTGACATGTGATGTGATGGGTTATCTGTATGTCTTTTTCAGTAATGTTTTGATGGATTTATATTGTGGATAAATGATGTGATCATTGTGGCATGCAGGGTGGAGTGTAGTTAGTAGTTGACGTATTTGTTATGTAATCCCTATAATTTGGGCGCCCCATTTTACATGTGATATAATTTGTGTGGAATGAATGTATGTATGTGATTGGATGCATGGGGATGTGATCTCAAGCACAATACATAAGAAATATTGGAATGCAATTCTAATTGTAGAGTAGATCATGCTTAGTAATTTAATATGATTAAATTGACTATCTCAAACAAACCCAGTCAAACTAGTAGGACTAGATCCCTCAAGCATTAAGCGGATAATCATGGTGATGATGAACCTTTGGCCTCTACCAAGGCGAGGAAGATGAAACCATGGGGTTGTGCTAATGGGTGTGATCCCCCTCGAGGCATCATTAGCTATGGCATGCACATGGAGCGAATGCCTCTTTTCCGGAAAGAGATAGGTCATATATGAACCAGCCCATCTGTAGTTCATAGCCCCTAGATTAGGTGCATTTGAGGAGTTCATGTACGTAGTCACGAGAACACTCAACGATGGTTTGACGTCCATGGTGTGGTGACACCAAGGGCCAAAACACAAACACACAAGTTAAACTTGTGAGGCGGAAATTATTCTCGCTTCTCTTGTTAGGATTGTATATGCAGGCCCTCTGTAGCTACACTATCTCAATGAAAAGGAGAGTTTGTTCCCACGTGAGACATGTCAATGATCCTCGATACGTCCCAATTGGACCTGTTTAGCATGAACCTGGTTGAGGTTTTACATAGACTAAGAGAGGATGTCCTCCTAGGAACTAGAGTCACCCGCCAAGATGAACTAGATGACTGATAAGACGTGCTTGTCCAAATACTCCCCCAATCTTAAGCGATGCTTCTTCATCAAGGGGTCAGTGGCGAAAAGCTCCATTACAAGGTCTAGATGGAGTCCTTCCTGCACTTCTCTCTTAAGCTGGTGAGTCTCCTTCCACCATTCTTCTCCCAAGGCTGAAGCCATTTCAACATCCTTCTTTTGCAACTCAATTCTCCCCTCAAGAAGGGAGACTGCCTCCCTAGCCTCATACCTCTCTGCTCGAGGCACCTCTACAGCATTTGAGAGGTCGATGTAAATCCTCTCGTGCAAGGACCTCTAAGCATGACACTGATACAATAGCCTCTCGACAACCTTTCATAACTTTAAAGATCATCGAATCACCACATCCACCTTGGAGAAATGGGCCTCTAGCTCAGTGACTAGCCCAGCCAAGCCCTTGTCCTAGCGCTTCAGGAGCTGATTGAGCTCCAAATATGCTTCCCAAGTTCTAGCTAACCAGCTCTAGCAAAGGGAAACCTCTTTCTCTACTTTGGCAAGGGCCCTTGCATGCAAGAAAACTCTACCCCATCCTGACTGTCTAAGCTAGGCGGCCCTCTCCTCCTCGACCTTCTCTCAAGTGGCCACCACCTCGTGTAATTCAGTACAAAGGTCCCAAGCATTCCAATAAGCCACGTCCACCCAAGATGCTGCTTGTTCAATAGAAAAGGTGGAGCATCGACCAAATCCAACACTCGGGGCCATAGACAAGACACCTCCATAGAGGGCATCTTGCCCTATCACCTCAACCTGCAAATGGGCAAGTGACCAAACTAAAACTCGAAAGGCACAAGGAAAGCTATTGTTGAAGATAAGAGTACCTACCACTCAAAGTCAATTTTGATAAAAATTTCACAAGTTGGCAGGCGCATGATGTAAAGAAACCCACTCGACGCTGTATAAAATGAATTCCAGTACCTTATCTTTGTCTACAGGCCCATCCATTCAAAAGCATCTAAAAGGATCTCTAGAAATTTTTGAGAAGTGTTGATGCCAAAAACTTACTACTACGGCTCCCGCACTCACTAAAGAACCACAACTACCTTGGACGAGTCAACTAGCTCACCGTCTAGCACCCAAACCACATCACTCTCCCTTTGCTCCCACACAATGTAGGCACATCACCAGAAGAATCAACTCGTGCCATTGATCAATCGATTATGCTAAAGGAAATCCAAGGAGACGTCGTAGTGGTAGCAAACCAATCGAATCAAAACATTAAAAATATAACCACGTATAAATGTAGGTGTCAATCCACAACGAAGGCAATGAACATGAACTAATTATTATTTAATCTCGAAACTACACGTTCACAAGAGGATGAGACAAAAGCGAAGGAAAGCAAACTAGAGGAGGCGTCCCCCCCTTGGCGATGCAGAGCGCGGTGATCGTCGAAGACGCAATCACGATCATGGTGTGGGGACTCGACGCTATCACCACCGAGCTGATGGAGATGGAGAATGTGGAGGAAATCTCCACAATGTAGTAGACACGGTGAGTACGTGGTGATGCACGATGTACGCGGTGTTGCACGATGGTCATGGAGGAGGTTACTCCATGGTGGTGGAGAGGAGGAAGAAGAAGAGGGCATGCCCTCCCTTCTTCTCCCTTCTTGCATTGGTGGAGAAGTGGTGGCCGACCACCTTAAGGAGGAGGAGGGAGATATGCATTGGTGGCCTCCTTAAGATGTGAATCTAGATCCACATTTTGTGGATCTCATTAAGGTCTTTCCAAGAGGAGACTATTGCCTTGATTGTCCTCCATAAGAGTGCACGCCACCAATCAAATAGGGGTGAATTTGCATAGGAATTTACCCTCCTCTTGCATTTTCTTGCATTCCGAGATTCCAAATATACCCCCGTTTGCAGACAAAATAAACATCAATAATTATATATAAGGAGATTATTATTTATTGTGCATAGGCATATGCATAATGCAAAGAAAATGTAAACATGTAATTATTTATAGTACATACTGAAATGCATGATGCTATAAAATGTGACCAACACTAAATTCGAACACATGCAGTTATTCTAAATGTGCATGATTCCTAAATTGGGAGAATTAACTAATAAATGGATGCAAATTATATTAATCTGCATATCCTTATTTCATGACTAAATGAATGTATTAATACGTCCTAATATGCAGGAAATAGCAACCTTAATCTTACTAATAGTCCACTAAAGTGGATTGATTGCGTAGCAATCATAGGACTTATCAACCTGAATTGAGTTAGATCCTAGCTTAACTTAGGAATAATACATGCATAAGCTACATATGTTGCATCGTAACTACTCTACTTAGCTATTCATAGAATAATGCTATTTTACCCTATTAATTAGTGAATAATTGTATTTACAAATAATAAGGAGCTTAGAAGATGGCCTGAAGTTGAATAAAGCTGGATAGAAGATGGAGTTGCAGCAGAGCTGGAGCAAAAGCTCGGAACAAAGCTAGGAATAAACAAGAAATGAAGACATAGAGTAAGAAGGAGGTAGACTAGGTCGCTTGTAAGAATAATTATAGAAATTAAAGTAAAGAACTTAGGATAACCCATTCCCCAAGCCAGCCTCCCATTAGGCTAATTTAGCCTAAAAACCCAAAACATGGATTGTGTTATCCCTGTTCCTACCCATACTATCCATGCTCACATCCCCCACTTGGGATATCTCCATCCTAAACCCTAAATCAACTTTCCATCACATTTTTGGACGTCTAGATAGTGTGTCTGGACATCCAATCTCTGCAAAAACCCCAGCCAGAACATAACTCCAATACTAATATAGAATTGGATGTCTAACCTATTCTTCAAACATCCAACTTTGAAGTATAAGTCATCTAACCACACTTCTAGATGTCTGGAGGTCCTCTCCAGTTCCTGTTTCTGGAACTAGAAGCCCGAGCTTGCCTCCTTTGACCTAGAAACTCTACCATACACCTTAGGAAACCTATTTAGAGACCTCCTAAGCCTATCCCACTACCCTTAACCCTAACCTAAGTAGGTTAGACCATAATCCTAATCCAAGAACCTAATGAGGTTCACACTAAACCTGATTGACTCAATGTGAGTTAATTAGGCTAACCCTTTGATTAATTGGGCTCATGGAACCCAATTGGAAGTTTACCTTTGTCAATTTGACTAGAATGAGTCTAATTAGAGTCAAGTAAACCTAGCCTAATCAAGTTGCATACCTAGTTGAGTGGTTGCACCCAAATACGATCAAGTTCACACAAGACTTGATTGATTACATTTCCACCCATGCAAGTCTAATTGGATCCAATTATAATCCAATTGACTCACCCACAACCCAATTAGGTTGATGAAGAACCTAATTAGGTAATTCCTAACCCAATTACACACACATGCACCTAATTAGACTAAGACACTGCCAAATAGACTCAACCTACTAGACCTTAGGCTAACCTAACCCACCTAGGACTAACCCAACGCAACCCATCCTCTCTTCCACCACTTGGATGACTACTCTAGAATACTCTAGTGTGCCTCCAACCAAGTCTATGCCCTCCCTAACCTCTCCCCCAAAACGTGGATCTCACATGACCACTTCTTCCTCCAAGTTGGTGAGTCCAAGGCCACCTACACGCCAACCCTAAGCTACCCTCCCAACTCTATAAAAAGCTAACTCTTTTGGCTGCCCACCATCATGCACCTCCACCCTCCATAGTTGTCCCTCCTCGTTAAATCACCACCACGTCCAAGAGGCCGACCACCACACCTTGTGGCCGTCCTCCTGATCACTAAAAAGCGTGATTTGTAAAAAGGGTTTTTAAGTCGTTGTAACACTTAATTTGGGTCACTTTTAAATTTGTAAACTCTGAGTACTTGGGAAAGTATTTGGGTCGTCCCAAGAGAGGTAGGAATGCTTTAAACCAAATTTCTCGCTTGATTCTTGGAAATCAACTTCTTTTTTTTTAGGTTTTGAAATATGTAATTTTTAGGGTTTTTGAATACGGGCAAAATAATACAGAGAGACAAAAATTGAAACCATGGAAAAGCAAAGCAACAAGTGCCTTGCTTCTCCAACTCACCCTAAGCACAACATGCCTAGTGTAATGAAGAAGCAAGTCACAACACAACCACAAGCTATCTAAAAAAATAGAGGAATGATTTTGTTGATTAGAAAAATTATTTTACAATGGGCTAGAGAGCTCACAAGTGAGAGGTAATCTCACTCGTAATCTCCAACAAAAACACTACACTACTATGCAAAAGAAATAACAAGAGTATAGAAGAAAGCTTAGGAAGATAATGTTGATGATGATGCTACTGCCCAGAATTCCTGCTCTAGTTCTAGTTGCCCCAGGAACAAAAGGAAATCTTCTCTCTTAAATGTCCTCCTTGTGGCAAACCCTAGGTGGGCATGCCTCCTCCTCCTTGGTGCGGAAGATCTCCACTTCAAGAACTTCTCCCTAAGGTGGCATGGACTACCTTCAGTATCTCCTCCTTGGATGTCCTCCTTACCTGGTTGTCCTCCTTGGTTTGTTGGCGACACAAGGAAGAAGAAGAAGAAGAAGTTGAAGCCACCAAGGAGACAGGGTGTCTCCTTGATCTTCTTCCTTCTCTCCTTCTCTCTTTGGACATTGGATATGGGTAGAATAATGGTAGAGAAATGTAACCAAGGATGATTTGAAGTGCGTAGTTAGTGGTCTTTTTATAGGATGGGTAGGGGTGTAGGTATGGTTAAGGGATGGATGGCTAGGATGTCTGATAGGGGGTGGTTAGAAGATCCTAGGGTTGAGGTGAATTGGCGCCAAAATGGAGAGGTGCTGGTGGTTGGCGCCAACTCTAGGTGGGGGCTAGGGTTAAAGATGGTTTAGGTGTGTTGTATGGCTAGGATTAGGTTATATGGTGGTGGTTAGGAGATGAGTGACTAGGGTAGGTTGGTGCCAACTAAAGGGATGTATGGAGGTTGGGTTAAGGTGGTGGTTGGCGCCAACCTAGGTGGGTTTAGGTGGGTTAGTTGGCATGGGAATTAGGAAGGGTTGGGATGGCTCCATGTGGTGGTAGTTAAGGGATTAAGGGTGGATTTAAATGGGGCCAAGGTGAGGAGGTGTTATGGTGTTTTGGCACCAGTTATGTAGTGGTTATAAGGTGGTTAAGGTGGTTTTGAGTTGGCGTCAAGAGGGTTTTCTAGAAGGGGGTGATGTGTATGGTGTAGATATCCTTATGAGGGTAGGTGTAGGGTTGTGATAAGTCTTCAAGTTGGTGCCAATTTAGAAGGGATGTGGGGGTGTTTTTGGTGCCAACTTAAAGGGGGTTAAGGTGGTCGTTATGGGTGGTTAGGTTGGGGAAAAGGTAAGTTAAAGTTGGCTCCAAGGGGGGTTCTAGAATAGGTTTAGGGGGATGGTGGTGATAAGAAGGGGTTTTGGAGGGAAAGTTGGCGCCACCTTTGAAGGTGGCTTTTGGAGGTGGTGGGGTGAAGAGATGTGGGGATGGTGGTGCCAACTATAGGTGGAGGTAGGTGGTTAGTGTTTATCGAAGTGAAATAAGGTTTTAAAAATAACGTGTTGTAATATAGTTGAAATCACTTTGAAAACAAATAGATTTTATTACTCGAAATTTTAAGTCCAAGGTCGAACACAGGGAGAAAATTAGGGTTCAGAAATCAAGAGCACAATTTTGAGAAATTGAATATAATATGCAATGAAAACCAAAGTTATAGTGCAAAAAGATAAATGTAAACATAGAATATCAATGTATATAAAGAAGCACAAAAAATGGACGTCTGATTTGTGAATTAGACGTCTTAAACTATGGGTGCTACAGTGCTTTTTCTTCTCTTTTTTGTTCTCTGATCTCTATCTCTGCCAGCTCACTTTCTTCTTTTCTTCTTTTCTCATGCCTATGCCTTAGCCTTTCTTTGCCTTCAGCTTCTTCTCCTTCCTTCTCTTTCTTTCTTTCTCTGGCGGCTCCTTCCTTTCTTCTACCTTCAGTCCTTCTCTTTCTTTCTCTTTCTTCTTCTATTCTTCAGCCTCTCTGACTTCAGCTTCTTCCTCTTCAGCCTTGCCTTCTCCTTTTTTAGCTTTCTCTGGCCTCCGCCTTCTTCCTTGGCTTCTTCTTCTCTTTTCCTGTGAGAGCAAAACCTACCCCTACCCGTGCACGTTCTCTTCTCCTCTCTCTCTTAGGCTTGCTCTCCCAGAGCCATCGTCTCAGGTAATTAGGTCGGGTACGTGCCCAGGACTAGGCCCACCGGGGTGCGGTGGTGGGCGAGGAGTGCAGGGTCAAGTATACGGGTCACGCCAGGTCCGCGGAGGTCGGGTCACGGATGAGGCGGGTGTAGATGAGTGGGACCTCACTGTAATTTCCTACTTGGAGGGGGTGAGATCAGTGTAACGTAAAAAATGCGGAATTGAAATATAAACAATCTCACAAGATGCAATCACACAAAGTACAAAAAGTATTTTTAGGTGGAAACCCAAACCGGGTGAAAACCACCACCTAACCCTCTCGAGTTAGGATTTTCCGATCAACCAGGTTGATCAAATCCACTAAACCGAATCACTTTAAACGAGGGTGATTCAACCTCAATTACAACCACGCTACTTAAACGAGGGTAGCGTACCTCAACCCCTTCTCTTCACGAGAAGGATTTTGTCTCGCGAAGGAGACGGGAATTCGCAAAGCGAATACCCAACCAAATAACAAAGATAAAACAAGTAATCCTATATAGCCAACAAAGTAATATTTAACCTAAGCTTCTATAGGAAATAGGATGCTTCCCTTTGAAAGGAGTACGTCGACGATGCGGATGCGTGTGCCACACGACGGCGCGACGTCGCTCTCGTGAACAACAGCGGGAGAGCGGGTGCGCAACAGCTTGATGCTCTCAAGAGAATGGAGCTTGAGCTTGGAGAGCAAGAGCTAGCTAGGACACAAGAGAGTGGAAAGTGTATTACAAAGTGTTTCTTGTGTATCTTGGTGTGTCTAGGTGTGTCTTTGTGTTGCAAAGGTTCCCCTCTATTTATAGAGGCCTTAGGAAGGCTTTGGAAGGCTTAGGAAAGGTTCCATAGTCGTTGGGTACAAAGCCCAAGAGAAACAGCCCGAAATCAGGAACAATCATTGTTCTGACAGGCTTATCAGACGTCTAATTCTGGCATCAGACGTCTGCAAGTTCACTTTAAGACGTCTGAAAATAAGGTCAGACGTCTGATTTTGGGCGGGTTTCTTCCTGACTTGAATCAGATCTAAACAGGGTTCTTGTGCAAGTCCGTCAGACGACATATAGGACGTCTGGCACTATGTCTGGACGTCTGGAAACCTACTTTTTTTGTGGGAATGGATTTCCAAACGTTGCAACGGCTAGAAAATCTCTGAGAAGAGATTTTGGGTCAGCCGAGGCAAAACGGTCAATTATCAGACGTCTGGAAAGTCCTATGGACGTCTGATAAGGCTCTAACGGTTACATTCTTGAGTGTTTGCTAAGCCAGCCAACGGTCCACTAATTGGACGTTTGGCAAAGTCATCAGACGCCTCCTAAGATGTCTGGTTTAAGATCTGGACGTCTGATTTCATCAGACAGAACTAACTTGTCCAGCCTAAATGTTATCAGACGTCTGAATCAACAGTCAGACGTCTTAAAACACTTTATCAGACGTCTGATTTTGGAATTAGACGTCTGGAAACTCTGTTTGAACCCTACATCGATTTTCTAAGTTCTCTACAGAAAACCTAAGTGTCCTAGGGTTGTGCAAGTGTTCCTAGGACTACTGTTAGGGTACTTTGAGGCTCTTTAACATGAATCTAAGTGACAAAAATAAAGAGCAACAAAAGAAACGAAAAATACAAAGAGTAAAAGAGAAGGAAATCTATCCTATTCTTCATCTCCTTTCTTCAATCTATCGCTCCTCGCAAATCTCCTCTATTTTCCATCAAGCTCCTCCAATCTGTCCTGGATGCGAGCTCAAATTTCCCCTAATCACGTATCCATTGCAATTGGCCTGAAATCTAAGACTCCAAGTGCAAATGTTAAATAACACGTGTTTTGTTATCATCAAAACAAATGATCGTGGTACTCTAGCACCAACACTCACCCCGTGGCTAGGAGGCGATAAGCCAAATGCAGTTTTGCAACTTATGTAGCTACAACGCTTCCAGAATTTCTGAGGTGAGACTATCTTCCCACCTCTCTTGTGCGTGCCTGCTGCAGGGATGTCTTTGGCTGATTTCAGCTGCTATTTCAGCCTTCGAAGCCAATTGCTTGCCTAGAGCTATACGCGGAAGTATTCCGCACAACTTGGGGCTATAAACTTGGAGCGGGGAGATCTGGAGGGAGGTTGCAAGCAAGCTACTTGCTTGCATCAATGGCGGCGGACCTCCTACACTTGTTAACACGCAAACAACCTTGCAGCCTCATCAGAAAGCTCAAGAGGCTTCACCGAGACACAGCGAATGTGTTGCGGGGCTCGGCATGGCATGGGGCTACCGGAGTGCATGTGCCTAGGGCACCTTGTGTGCGTAAGAGTGGGTGTGTTCGAGGGGTGTTTTGGGTGTGTGGCGCGGTGAGTGAAGTGAGGGTTTATGTTCAATGAAGTGTTGTGGAGCTTATGGGGTGGTTGGTGATAACACTGCATCATGGGGTAATAATTCTATTAAATGGGGTCCATCTTAAGAACAAAATGCACAGATAACACATCATAAATAAAAGGGGAGCATTGCATGCATCATACGTCAAGATTGCTTACAAAATAGTATTAATGGACATTTGTATAAGTACTTGTCAAAGCAGGCCTCAGATGAGCAATCGAACCACACGGACGGATTCAAAGCGACGAACGAAGTCCAACAGACTCGAAATCGGCCAAATCCGACATCCGGAGCTCCCGCAATGGGCCCAAGAAGTTCTGACCGTTGATCTGATGATCAACGGCCCATGGCTTGCCATGTGGTGCCCGCTCGCTGCATCCAGACAGCCGACCGATCTCGCCTTCACCCGAAGGACAAATCTCAGTCGTCGATCTTCGATCGAACAGCTGAGAACCACTCGCGCACCCGCCCTCGCCATGACAAAGCAGCGGGCATAGCACAGCAATCGAAGAGCTCACCCACGCTCACGCAACGCGGGTTCGAAGCACGCTGCACGGAAATTGTGAGGCGAAGGCGCGCACGAGCGAAATTGGACCGCCCGATCAGCAGCGGACGAGCGCGATTGCGAGATGTGGCACCCACAGATGCACCTTGACTAGACGCGCGCGATGACGTAAGGGTGTGGGCATGATCCAGGCGCACGCCCCGCACGGAATCTCAACCGTCCAATCTTCGATTGGACGGCTTACGACACACGCACGCAGATCAGGTGCGAAGAAGCACAAGGCGCGGGTAAGCAACCAGCAGGCAAGGGCCTTCACTGACGTTTTGGGAAGGGTTTTAGTGACGTCCCAGATGTTGCTAAAACCCCTTCTTCATTTGGAAAGCCCTTCTTCCTATTTAAACCCCTTCCAACCACCCATGGAAAGCATTCACTGCACTTGCAAGTGTTCTACCCCCTCCTAGCTACCATTAGCTCCCTTTGTAATTGCCGGAGATGACGAGGCACCGACGGAGCCCCCCTCCACCACCGTGGCTACCTCGTCGTTTCCTCTCTCTCTCTCTTTCCCTCTTTATCTTGAGCTTTACTTTACTTATCACCAAGCATTTATCTAGTGTTGTAATTATGAACTAAAGTTGCATGTTAAATGAAGTCATTTTCTATTCAATTGCCTACTCTCTTTTATGTTTGAATTGCATGCTGTGAATGAAACAATTCTAACCCTAATCTCTCTCTCTCACTCACTTTTCACCCACAACTTTTCGCAAGCAAAAAAATTGTTATTTTCATGACATTAAGTGATAAGAGAAATCCGATTTTCACGCCTCCCTGAGACCGACACTCGGACTCACATCCATTTCTTCATTTTAAAACCGACGTTGCGAGCGTAAGCTATAACGACTCTTCTAAATAAACATGTCACGCGCATGTTATTTTTTGGCACAATTTCCTAGGAGGCAACGAATTTGTTTTGTCACTTCCATTTTACATCCATGCTCACGTTGTTTGACGCCTTGTCTCCTTCTACGTGATGGTTGCAGGAATTCGACGCTTGGACGGCGAAGCAGTGTAACTCATGACGGTAGCAAAGGAGTAGGCACCACGAGGACCGGTCGTGAGTATTTCTTCACCCATGCTTGTTTGCTTGCTTAAAAATCTAAAAAAGAAATCGTAAAACAGAAAAAAAATTGGTGTGGTGCATGATTACCTGACCCACATCCTTAACACATCACCCAACAAAAAAATACACTCTAACATTCTGAATAAATTCTTGGAGTGTTCTCTTTTTTTTTTCTTTTTGAGTGGTATTTGCGAAGCCTCCTTGAATTGACTTGGGCCGCACCACTCAACCCTAAAAATGACTCATCTAATAGAAGCTGCATGATTATTAGGATGAGTATATTAGGGTTTTAGAGCCTCTACACAACAAAAGGAAATCTACTTTTACCGAATTGTGTGCAAAACTTGACGTGCCCACTGAAACTTGTCTGAAAACATTAGGACACTCAATCCTAAAAAAAATAAAAGTAAGGATGAAACATTAAAAGACACCACATCCTAAAAAAATCCTTGCTTGAAAACCATGTTTTGATAGGAGCACACACACTGAAAGTGGAAAACTAAGAGGCACTACCCCAATCAACACCGCATCACATAACCCTAGCACAAGCACTATCCTAGCCCTTTTAAAACAGAGTAGACGTGCCCTAGGTAGGACTAGGTTAAGTCTCAAAAGGTGGGGTTTTGTTCGCTGCGCACTTGGCTTTCATTCCCTTAGTAGAATTTGGTGACTAGGCTGCAGGGCAGTGTCAAACGACTGCGGTTGTGAAGTCTATGGAACCGGCAGTGAAAGCCAAAGGAAGAACCTTCCCTGCAATCCCCTCGTAATCAAACTGGCCAGATTAGCTTTGGGAAGGGAAGTCCAGTGCTTATAGACTTGATCACCCTTTTGGAGATTTCTAGGTCCCCTAAGGAATACACCATAAGGACTAGGCTTGTTTGCTTGGTTGTACACACACTTCTCGCATCTGTCGCTCTTCGCATCCCCTCCTGTTCATCTCTAGTGTATGCACGGGAGACGCTTACTGCATCCTGAGTTGTTTATTTTGGGATGGGAATCCAGGTGACTTGATTCTGCTAGAAACATGGCTGAACCTAGGGTAGATGAGGTTGAGGACCAACCCCCACCAGACACAGTGGCCATCATCCAAGCCCAGATTAATGCAAACCACCGGCTTCAGCAGCAACAGATCCACACTATCATGCAAGCCATACACCGGCTGCAAAACCCACAAGAGCAACCATTACCACCTTTCCAGGGCCCACAAGAGCAACCGCCACTTGATCTACCACCATTCTAGGACCAACCTAGGCCCCTTCGCAACTTCTACAATCCTTCCGCTATTCGAGTTGAGCCGCACCTTAGGATCCCCGAAGGGGGAGATGATTTTGAGATAAAACCAAATGTCTTGAGTCTGATTCAGAGCCACTTCCATGGAAGCTCAAATGAGGACCCCTTCCAACACCTAGAGGATCTTGACCAGATAGCCCGAGCTGTGAAACCTAGGAACATTAGCCTTGACATTGTTTTGATTAAGATGTTTCCCTTCTCGCTGAGAGACAAGGCATCCCACCGGCGTAGAACCCTAGGTAGACCCATCACCACCTGGGAAGAACTGAGGCATGCATTCTTAAAGAAATTCTTCCCCATAGGAAAGACCAATGCCCTCAGAAGAGCCATTACTACCTTTACACTCCAGGGTGGGGAACAGTTCCATGAGGCGTGGGAAAGATTCAATGAACTACTAAGGAAATGCCCACACCACGAAGTACCAAAGTGGCAATTGGCCCAGATCTTCTACCACGGTCTGGACAGCAACCTACGAAACTTCGTCGATGCCTCATGTGGGGGGAAGTTTCTGAACAAAGATGAGGAGAGCGTGTTTGAGCTCTTTGAGTCTATGAGTAAAAATTCTCTCAACAATAACTCCATGACCTAGTTTAACCGATCCAGTCAACCCCGTGGTGGTATTTATGAGGTACAAGCAAATTCTGGAATGGTTGACATGGATATCATTGCCAAGAAATTAGATCGAGTGGAATTGGTGGATAAAAAGATAGATGAGCTACTGAACCAGACCAGGAACCCGTTACAGACCTTCTCCCTAGCAAAGGGAGCTCACAATGTTGACCTGGTCCAGCCCTTAAGCCAATTGAACCTGGAACAACCCTTGACCACGTTCCAAGGAGGGACCTTTGCTCCCTCAACCCTTGATTACTCTCTTCCCTCCCCATCGACATCTGCTATCCTTGAAGATGTACAGGTTGTCCAAGGTTATGCTAAACCTGACCCTTTCTCCAACACTTACAACACTGGCTTGCGTAATCACCCCAACTTTGGTTGGACAAACCAAAAGCCACCTCAATTCCAGAACCAGTTCAGGCCAAACCAGCAGCCAAACCTGCCCCCTATCAGTAAGGACCACCAGTTAGACCCCCATATAATCAGAATAGGGCGGCTCCTCCCCCGCAGAACCAAATGGACACCCTGATAAAGATGATGGCTGAAATGAACCAGAAACATTAGGAAAAAATGGCCTTAGTAAAGGGACAGTTAAGCCAACTATTAGACTGTAAATAGCAAGGATCACTACCTTCCCAGCCACAACCGAACCCACAAAATGTGATTAACAGAGGCCCCAATTTGCAAGGGTTCCAGGGCAATCCCGGGCAAGCTAACATGGTCCAGCCCGTCCCACAAACACCCCCTGGGTTCGGTGCTTCTTCGTCCTCGTCTTCTCAAGGATCAACCCATGGTCCCAATGCCTCTACGAATGCGGTAACCTTGATAAGCAGCACCAAAACCAAGGATCCCAAATGGCCAACTCTTCCCGAGACTTCACCAGCTGAAACACCCGATTCAGAAGAGGCACTGGAAAAAACCAAGGACCCAGAAATAGATCCTATCCATGTTCAAACACCCTACCCCGAGGCCTTGGAAACAATCAAGAAGAAGAAAAGTGTTGTAGAAACTGAGGAGCTTTTGGAGATCTTTAAGCAGGTTCAGATTAATATTCCGCTCCTTGAAGCCGTTAAGCACATCCCGGCTTACGCCAAGTTTTTAAAGGATGCCTGTACACCCAAACGTAAGCCAAGACCTCAAGCACCTAGAAAGGTTGTGCTCTCTGAGCAAGCTAGTTCCGTAATATCAAGCAACCTTCCGCTCAAGCAAACTGACCCAGGAGCACTTCTGATATCCTACAACATCGGGGACATGACATTTGATAGAGCGCTCCTGGACTTAGGTGCTTCCATCAATCTGATTCCAACAACCCTGTACCACCAATTTGGTTTCAGAGAGTTGACACCCACACCTGTCACCATCCAGCTGGTTGATAGATTTGTGAAGATCCCGAAAGGGGTCGTCGAGGAGGTGATTATGCGGGTCAAGGACTTCTATTTTCTGGTCGACTTCTTGGTGCTCGACATGGAAGTCCCTGAAAAACTACAGAATGCACCCATAATCTTAGGCAGACCTTTCTTAGCTACAGCTAAGGCGAACATCGATTGTGACACGGGATGTATGGAAATCACCTTCAAAGACAAGAATATGCAATTAGATATCTTCCAGGCGACCAAGTCTTTTGATTGCGATTGTGTTGATGAACATGATCCCATGGAACCTTTGGTCGAGGAATGCCTCACCCTTAGTTCTGTCTCAGACCACCAAGCCTGTAACGACTGTTCTGACCTGTCACCATCGCTACCCATAAACCTCTGTAGGGCTAATTACCATCAAACAACACCATTTGAGGAAATTGATGTTGATCAACTCCTGCCTTTCCCTTTCCCTTCGACTATTGTTCCACCCGCACTCGAACTAAAGCCACTACCTGAGAATCTCAAGTATGTCTTCTTGGACCTGACCAGACCTTCCCTGTGATTATTAACTCTCATCTAACCAAGGATCAGGAACTCAGGTTGACCTCGACCCTTTCAGAACATCGAGCTGCCATTGGATGGACCATTTCAGACTTGAGAGGAATTAGCCCCTCCTATTGCACTCATAAGATTTACCTGGAAGATGGGGCATGCCCCTCTCACCAGATGCAGAGACGGTTAAACCCAAACATGCGGGAGGTCGTTAAGAAAGAAATTATCGAGTGGCTTGACGCTGACATCATCTATCCCATCTCTGATAGCCCCTGGGTGAGCCCCACTCAAGTGGTTCCAAAGAAAGCCGGGCTCACCGTTGTTACCAATGAGCATGGCGAATCCATCCCCACCCGCACCACCACCGCATGGCGGGTGTGTATTGATTACAGGAAGCTCAATGAAGCAACCAAGAAGGATCATTTCCCCTTTCCATTCATTTACTAGATCCTTGAAAGACTGGTAGGGCAAAAGTATTTCTGCTTCCTGGATGGATATTCAGGATATAACCAAGTCGCAATTGCTCTTGAAGATCAAGAGAAGACCAAATTCACTTGCCTGTACGGTATGTTTGCATTCCATCATATGCCGTTTGGGCTATGCAACACACCCACTACCTTTCAGCGTTGCATGCTAGCCATTTTTTCAGAAATGGTGGGTGAATACTTGGAGGTCTTTATGGATGATTTCTCTGTATTTGGGAATTCATTCGACCACTGTTTGAGCAACTTGGAGAAAATCCGGAAATGATGTATCGAGGTTAATTTGGTGTTAAGTTGGGAAAAGAGCCATTTTATGGTTTAAAAAGGAATCGTCCTCAGTCACATCGTATCGCATAGGGGCATTGAGGTGGATCGGGCTAAGGTTGATCTAATTTCCAAACTTCCTCTGCCTAGCTCGGTCCAGTAGATCCGCTCATTCCTGGGACATGTTGGCTTCTACCGAAGGTTCATAAAAGACTTCTCCAAGATTTCCAAACCCTTAACTGACCTTCTGGCCAACGAAACCATATTCCACATGACCTCTGATTGCATCTAGGCTTATCACACCCTCCGGGACTTAGTTTCCACAGCACCTGTACTTCAGCCCTCGGATTGGTCCCAGGACTTTGAGATTATGTGTGATGCATCAGATTTTGCCATAGGCGCTATCCTGGGACAAAGGCAAGACAAGAAACCCATGGTGATCTACTATGCAAGCAAGACGTTGGACAAGGCCCAACGAAATTATACAGTCACAGAAAAAGAATTGCTCACTATAGTTTTCGGCCTAGAGAAGTTCCAACCTTACCTGCTGGGATCCCACGTGACCATCTATACTAACCATTCAGCCATCCAGCACCTGTTGGCTAAAAAGGACGCGAAGCCCATGCTCATCAGATGGATCCTGCTCTTGCAGGAATTTGACCTGGAAATCCTTGACAAAGTCGGATCAAAGAATGTGGTGGCTGACCACTTGTCTAGACTTCACCCAGACCACATTGGACCCTCCCTGCCTTTATCTGACACCTTTCCCGATGAACACATTCTGGCTGTGCAAGACAAGAAACTGCCTTGGTATGCTGACTATGTCAACTACCTGGTTGTAGGACAGACCCCGCACAGCTGGTCCAGACAGCAACGGGACAGGTTTTTGTCCGAGGCCAAGCACTATTTCTGGGATGATCCCATGCTGTTTTGCCTCTGTGTCGACCAAATCATCAGGAGGTGTATCCCCGAGAACGAAGTTCAAAGTGTGCTATCCTTTTGTCATGACCAAGCTTATGGTGGTCACTTCTCAGGAAAGAAAATGGCTGTGAAGGTTCTGCAGTCCAGATTTTACTGGCCTTCCCTATTTAAGGATGCACACAACTTTACCAAGACTTGCTCTCGCTGCCAAGCACTGGGGACCATGACCAGAAAAGACATGATGCCCCTCCAGCCCATTTTGATTGTCGAGATCTTCAACGTTTGGGGTATTGATTTTATGGGCCCCTTTCCACCATCTAATGGCTTTGAGTACATCCTAGTCTCGATAGACTATGTTTCTTAATGGATTGAAGCCGTCGCCACCCACCGATGCCATCATAAGACTGTCATGAACTTTGTTAAGTAGAACATCTTTTCCCAGTTTGGAATACCAAAGGCCATGATCAGTGATGGTGGAAGTCATTTTATTCACTCCCAATTCCATGCCCTACTTAGAAAATACGAGGTTAACCACTGCATTGCTACCCCATATCATCCACAAACAAATGGGCAGACCGAGGTCTCAAATAGACAAATCAAGAACATTCTACAGAAAACTGTGAGACCTGACAAAAAAGACTAGTCCACACGACTAGATGATGCCCTATGGGCATACAGGACTGTTTTCAAGACCTCGATAGGCATGCCACCTTATCGCCTGGTCTTTGGAAAAGCCTGCCACCTTCCTGTCGAATTGGAACACCAGGCTTACTGGGCTGTTAAGTAGTGTAACATGGATTCCCAGTTAGCCAGTGCGTAGAGGACGCTCCAACTCTCTGAGCTCGAAGAAATTCGTCGAGACGTCTTTGAGAACAGTCGACTGTATAAGGAGAAAATGAAAGTCGTCCACAACCGACTCATCAATAGAAAGACCTTTGAGCCTAACCAGCAAGTCCGGCTTTTCGATGCCCGCCTAAAACTCTTTCCAGGGAACTCAAGTCCAAGTGGACAGGACCATTTAGGGTTGTCAAGTCTCACTCTAATGGGGTGGTTGAAATCGCTGATCTGAACACTGGGCACACTTTTACAGTTAATGGCCAAAGATTGAAACACTTCCTAGCCCAGGTTCCCCCAAAGGAGAGTGTCACCCTCATTGAGGGATGACACGAAACACCGCCCAGCTGGAGGCGTTAAACTCAGTGCTTCCTGGGAGGCAACCCAGAGGATTCAGAATGATCCGGTATTCTACATCACTCAAGTAATATCTTTTTGAACCCCTGTTACATCAATGTATTTGCCAATGAGGACATTGTCCAACTTCAGCATGGGGGAGGGTGGTAAATTGCATGATCCTGAGCTCATTTAATCAGTCTGAATAGAATAAAATAAATTGAATTTAGGAAGAAACTTAGGCATTAAAAATTTGTCAATAGTGGGAAATAATACAAAAGGAACTTGAACACTTAGACTTTTCAGGCCTTCAGGCTTAATCAGCCCTGGTGTCCGTTAAAATATAGATTTAGCTTCAAATCCTTACAACATTAAGCTACTCTAATCCACCAACTAAATAAAGTGATAAGTATACGACTTATCAACTCACCCTCTAACTTAGAAAGACTTTTGAGTCTAAGCATCTGCACACATTTTTGCACAGACTTACTCCTCGGAGATTCTGACAGAAATTGGGTAGCTAATAAACTCTCTAGGGTGGCATGGCTAGCAAGTTGTCATGGGTAACAGCCCATTAGCAGGTTGTCCAGAGCCTAGCCACGGGACCACTTCTTCTTCATTGCCTCTAGGTAAATTTGAGATCAGGGAAGCCACCTACCAAATAAAAAAAAAGGAGAAAAAAGAAAATAAAATAAACCACACTTCACCGCACGAGTATGGCTGGCAAGTGATCGTGGGTAACAGCCCATTGGTCGGTTGTCCAGAGCCCAGCTCAGTAATTGCACAAAAAGAACCAAAACACTTAAGGAAGAAGCAAGGAAGTAGTACAAGCTGGGGAGATATACACTGGAAAAATCCTTGTGTTGACCCCAATTAAAACAAATGTAGGAAGAAAGCTACTGATCGAACAAATACACCTTCAGGCAAAATACTTCATAGTCCGGTCACCTAGGGGCGTAGAAACCCAGAGTCTATCTAAATTACTGTTGAGTGAGTCCATCGTGATCTTCACACCAAGATGCTTAGCACTTAGAGTTTTGTCCGAGTTTTGGGTGGGTTGGGTAGCCGTAAAAAGTTACCAACCCACTCTTAATTCCAAAAAAATCTAAAAATAAGAATTTATATATTTACATACATTAAAGCAAGGATTCAGGCGATTCGTATTTTGGAAGACACAAAAGTGCTGCTTAGTCTTTGTAGATTAAGATCTTAGTATATTTCCTCCTATTGACAAGTGACGAAGTGTCTAAGTAGTTACTTCTTAAATTCTGACAATTGGCGAGGTTGATGGAGGTGCGGAGTGGCGGGGATGCCTCACCAGAGGTCTGGCCGGAGTTGGAAGGGGTGATGGTGATTAAGTGCGTCGAAGGGCATTTTTGGGAGATAAGGGTGAGAAAAAGGAGTAGAAAGAAAAAGGGACTTATCTAGGCGTAAAGAGATGAAGGGGGAGGCAGAGATGGCGGCTGGCTCGTATTGCCTTCGTTGGAGATGAAGCACTCAGTGGGGGGAGAACGGCGACGACGATGGGGCTGCAGAGGCGTCGGCAGGTGCGGCGCGATGCGGACGAATAGGAGGAAGATGACCCTACCACTAGTATTGTGGCTAGGCGATGAGGGAAAGAGAGTGAGGTCGTCGGAGCTTGCTGAGCCACTGGCCGGAGGAGGAAGAGACGAATTTGAGGGATTTTCTGGCCAATGTCAAGCTTAGGAGATGCGAGGTGACTTGGGTCTGCTTATATAGGTTTTGGAAGATGGATTTGTACTTGGAAGCCAAGCTTCCAAGCACGACAAGCTTGCCAGAGAAGGCAAGTTGAAGGAGATTCGAATCTCTCATGCGGTGCTGCAGAGGGATTAACCTGAAATCCCGGAGGAATACTCGGAGCTTGCAGAATTTGATGAACCTGTTCCTGAGAAGGTTGTACCTGTGGTTGTGGACCACAGGGTACAAAGTTTTGCGGGTTTGGAACAGGTTGGGCGGGAAATGTATGATAAGCGTCGGTTACTCCGACGGTTTCGTTATATCGTTGTAGTAAAGCCGGTTGTTACCAACGTTTCATATAAAAATTTTTTACTCGGAAAAATAAAAGAGTTCCCGAGGTCGAACTCAGGGAGCAAGTTGTATTCTAGAGATATACAAGTTCTATTACAAAAATAAAGAGAGAGAGAGAGAGATGAAAATTTGGCTTCTTCTTCTTTTCTTCTTTCTTCCTCTTTGTCTTTGGTTCTTCCTGTTCTTCTTCTTCTTCTTCTTCTTTGTCTTTGGTTCTTCCTGTTCTTCTTTTTCTTCTTCTTCTTCTTCTGCTTTCTTCAGATCTTCCCCTCGTGCTCTTCTTCTTCTGTTCTTCCTTGTTTCCTTTCTTTCTTTTTCTTCAGATCGTCTTCTTCTTTTCTTGCTTCTTGCTTCTCTTCATTTCTTCTTCTGCAATCGTGGTGCTTCTGCCTTCGGCTACTAAGTCTCCCTTCCTTCTTCTTCAGCCTACCTTCTGTGCTGCTCTGGCTGCTGACTGTCCGTCGTCTGGCCCGGTGCTTCGACGACTTAACTGAGCAGTTGCTACAGTGCAGCTGCTTCTTCTTCCGCAGTCCTTCACCTGTGCCTGCACGCTCAAGAGTTCATCAGAGGGCAAAAACCTACTCTACCCCCCTCCCCCGCGTATCTCTCTCTCTGAAATCACTCTTCGGAAGCTCTCCCAGAGCGCTACCGGGTAATCGGGTTCGGGTCAGGCCCGGGTCCAGGCCCACCGGCGTGCGTGGTGGGCGAGGAGTGCAGGTCAGTCTAATCGGGTCGGGCCAGGTCCGCAGAGCGTGGTCACGGACGAGGCCGAGTCGGGTCGGGTCGGGTGAGAGGGACCTCACCCCGTGGTAACTGAGGCAAACAGCATAAGGCAGTTTTTGCCTTTATGCGTCCGCGCGCCTTCGAGAGGTTCCGAGGTGGGACTAAATGTCCCACCCCAATTCTCTCACGCCTGCAGCAGGGATGGCGCTTCCAATTGTATCAGCTGTTGAGGCGCGCAGCTCCAATTGAGGGCCGGGGTGTGTGCGCAAGACTCTTCCGCGCTGGCCGTGGCTCTTAAACCTGGGATATCTAGGCTTGGAGCGACCTCGAGCAAGCTTCGAGCTTCCTCGCCAATGGCGGTCAAGGCCTGGAATCTGAAATCAATAGAACGGCCTCTCGGCCAAATCAGACAGGCGGGGGACCTTCGCCGTGGCACGGCGAAGGTGGTCAGGGGGTCTGCAGGGGGCGAGATGGAGCTGTCAGGTCGTCCTAGGTCAAACTGTGAGCGAGGGAGTGGGTGTGTTCGGTGGGTCTGCAGAGGGTGTTTGGTGGGAAGTGGAGGGGCGGAAGAGGATGAGGGTGAACAGGGTCGGTAGAGGGCTTAATTGACTAAATCGAAAGCGGGGAAAGAAAGAGGAGGAGAAGGGGAGTAAGTCTAACTTAACTGCAGGGACGAAGGGGGAGGAACAGGGCGACAGTCGTATCGACTGTCGCCGGAGAAGACGATGCTCAGGGAGAGGGGCGGCGGCGAGCAGAGGGCTGGGGAGGCGCCAGCTGGGTGCGGCGTGGCGCGGAAAGAGCAGGGGAGGACGTCTCTGCTGCTGGTAGTGCGGCAGAGCGAAGAGGTGGAGGGGGAGGAAGTCACCGGAGCTGGTGAGCGTCTGCCGGAGAAAGAAGAGAAGAAAGCTGGGGGTTTTCTCCGTCAGATCCAGGCTGCCCTCGTCGGTGGAGCGGCGGGGGGTATTTATAGGGTTGAAGCAGGGAGGAAGGCGGAGGGAGACGACGTGTCTCCCTCGCCGGAGAATGGTCGGAATACGAACCCATACCGTCCGTGCATTCGCACGGCCGGTATGGGGGGCTACAATGACCACGGGGGTGCTCCTGCGACGGCTGACGACGCAGGGCACCCCCGGTACACTTGCCAGGTCCTCCAGCTTACCCTGCGCGGCGCCATGCTCCGCGCAAGGTCGCCGGAGCATGGTGCTGGCAGGGTTTTGCAGGAGGGACCTGTTTGCAAAGAACGAAGGAGAGTTAGGGGCCAAAATGCGAGGGTTCAAAAGTTGAGGGCCAAAGAGTAAATATATGAGGACCAAAGTGTGAAGTCGGTCAAGGAGGTTTCTTCTTAGGCTCAAGTTTTTATACATGACTAATTAGGACCTAAGGAATCTGATGGTGAATTTTATTTTCATATTAAACCTTGTTTGACCGGTCAATTTGCGCAAAAACCCAAATTAAGTTATTAATTGGGCATGGTTCTCAATGTAGGTCAAAATGGGTTCTAAAGGCCAAATTGATGGTTCTAAACCCCAGAGATTATTTTTCTATGAATTTTAGAGGGTTTATTCTATTTTTACTTTGCCTCGAACCTTGTGAATTGAAGTGGGTTGTTTTAGGGTTACAGATTATCATTTGGTTCCTTGGAAGTGTTGTAGCCCTTGCTAGATCATCTCATCCCACTTTTATTCTTATTAAGCTGTTTTGACCTGTGTTTGGGCCCTGAATTACCCTGTATGCAGATTATACTGGTAAAATTGCACTTTTACCCCTTATGACTTGTTTTCTTCTCAAACTCAGAATTCTCTGAGTTAAGCTTTTCCTTGAGATATGTAGGAGCTTTTATCCTCTGTATTGGGTCAAAATGAGCTAGTTATGGCTCATGATGAGGTTCTCATCATACCCCCATGCCTAGCTTTTGCTAGTCCCTTAGCAAAAAACTTAAGGTTTCAACCCTTGTTCTAGACCATGAAGTTTTCAATGGTTTTAGATAAGTGCCTTTTTATTTGAGCATAGATTAGGTTAGAATGCTGACCATAGGCCTAAAAGATACTCTAGTACCAATCAAGATCCAAATCTGTCTAGCCTTAGCCTCAGTCTTTTAGCAAAGGTTTTTAAGGCCCGCAAGAACTAACCTAAGGTTTATTGGACTTCGTGGTTAAAGCACCCGTGCTTGAAATGATTTTAGCCCTGGCCCAGTTCGCAGTGCGTTTTGTAAGAGAGAGATAGAAAGTTTTTTTTTTCTGTTTGGAGAGTTTTCTCTCTCTTTTTCTTTTTAGTTCTAGCCTAGGATTAGCTTTTCAACACGGTCTGTATCAGATTCCTTGCTCCCATCATCAATCCTCAAGGGTTCCTGGCGATCGATGCTTCGAGATAGCACCGCCCATGGCAACCCCCGGAACCCTGGCTATTGAGATTTCGAGATAATCCCATCCATGGTATTCCGTGGCCGAATCCAGACCCTGGCAATTGACACTTCGAGATAATGCCATCCATGGAATCTGAACCAGCAGAGTGCTTACATGCCCCCCGTAGGATATGTAAATATCCTAAGAGACAAGCACCGAGGAGATGATATTTTGTTACGCATCTTCGAGGGGATTTCCCGCCTCTCCGCGCTGGGAACTCGTCCAAATCAACTTGTGTTGATCGGCCATTCCTATTCTAGGTGTTCTTTTCAGATTTTTGCGACGCTTCTGCGTGATTCTGATTTTTACGCTTACTGAACCAGGCTGTGTGTGAGATTAGGGTGCTTAGGTTACTGAGTCCCGTAAACCAAAAATTAGTTAACGAGGCCGAATACTTCCTAAGCCTTAGACCTAATACTTCAGCTTTTCATTTTCCTCAACCTCTTGAGGAGTGTCCAGATCTTAATGAGTACTAAGAGTCTATTCAAGAATGCCTAAGGTTTGCATTCTTACTAATCTCATTGTGCACTTTTCAGTTATTTTCTTGAATGAGGTCTAGAACTTAGGTTAATTCCTTAGTTCCTTACTAATGACTATCAACTTTTCTTATAATTTTGTGCTCCTTTTTCTTTTTGTTTCTTCTCTCCTTCACAAAATTTTCCTTCTCCTCTTTTCCTCTTATTCTTTTTCGAAAAATTTTTTTAATTTTTATGGTATTTTTGGCATATGTGAATTTTTTTGTTTGAAACCTTTCTTACAAGTTTTTGCACTTTCCTACCCCCCCATGCCTAAGATTTGCAATGTCCTCATTGTAACCTAGGGGGTCTTAGTTCAGGGTGAACTTCGAGTGCTGAAAGGTGTCAGAACAAGTTTCAGGTTTTCAAAGAGAATGACGGGCTGCCTCCCGTTAAGCGCTGAGTTTTACGCCATCGGCTGGGCGCAATAAGCTCAAGGGGAACGGAGGATATAAGATGCCTCAGCCAAATCAGTAGAAGTTATATCAATGAACGGCTTGAGTCTTTGACCATTCACGATGAAAGGTTCAGAATCGTGGCTGAGTGGACTGATTTCGATTGCTCCATTTCCAAAAACCTGTCGGACCAAATATGGTCCGACCCACTTAGATCTCAGTTTTCCTGGGAAGAGTTTGAGTCGGGCATCAAAGAGTAGGACCTTTTGACCAGGATGAAAGATCTTTCTCGAGATGTGTTTGTCGTGGAAGGCTTTAACCCGCTCCTTGTAGATTTGCGAGTTCTCGTACGCGTCTGTGCGTAATTCATCGATCTCGCTGATTTGGAGTTTTCTGTGGGTCCCAGCCTTGGAAAGATCTAGATTACAGTTCCGTACTGCCCAATAGGCTTTATGCTCCAGTTCGACGGGAAGGTGGCATGCCTTTCCGTACACCAATCTAAAGGGAGACATGCCCAATTGGGTCTTGTGGGCGGTCCTATAGGCCCACAATGCTTCCGGAAGTCGGGACGACCAGTCCTTCCTGTCAGGTCGAACAGTGACCTGTAGGATTTTCTTGATCTCCCGATTCGACAGCTCAGCTAGACCATTAGTTTGGGGGTGGTAAGGAGTAGAGATTCGGTGAGACACCCCGTATTTGGTCATCAGTGACCTAAACTGAGCATTTGTGAAATGGGTCCCCCCATCAGAGATTATTGCACGAGGAATCCCGAACCTTGAGAAAATGTGTTGATGAATGAATTTGAGAACGATTTTGTGATCACAGGTTCGGGTTGGTATGGCTTCGATCCATTTGGACACGTAGTCCACAGCCAACAGAATGTATTCGAAACCATCCGAAATAGGAAAGGGGCCCATAAAATCAATCCCCCAAACATCAAAGATTTCGCATACTAGAATCGGTTGCATAGGCATCATGTCGCGATGGCACATGTTGCCCAAAGTCTGGCAACGACTGCATGCCTTGCAATGACTGTATGCGTCTTTGAACAGTGTGGGCCAGTAAAAGCCGCACTGGAGGACTTTTGATGCGGTTTTATGCCCGGCAAAATGGCCACCGCATGCCTGGTCATGGCAGAAAGAGAGGATATTGTTGACTTCCCCTTCCGGGACACATCTCCGGATGATCTGATCGGCACCTATGCGGAAGAGGTACGGGTCTTCCCAAATGTAATACTTGGCATCGGAGCGTAATTTGTCTTTCTTGGCCTTCGGCCAATCGGACGGGGTCTGATGAGATGCCAAGTAATTTACAATATTAGCAAACCATGGAAGGCTAGTACCAATAGTCAGCAGGTGCTCATCGGGAAAATGCTCAGTGATGGGTCCGGAAGGGTCTATCATTTCAGAAGGAAGACGGGACAAGTGATCAGCTACCACGTTTTGTTTTCCCGCTTTATCGCGAATCTCGAGGTCAAATTCTTGCAACAGCAAGATCCATCGGATCAATCGAGGTTTCGCGTCCTTCTTTGCAAGGAGATGCCTCACAGCCGTGTGATCCGAGTATATGATGACATGGGAACCCAGAAGGTATGATCTGAACTTCTCTAGGGCAAATACTACAGCTAGCAGCTCTTTCTCAGTAACTGTATAGTTACGCTGAGCCTCATCGAGTGTTTTGCTGGCGTAGTAAATGACCACAGGTTTCTTGTCATTTTTCTGCCCCAAAACCGCTCCTACAGCGAAGTCGGATGCATCACACATGATCTCAAAGGGTTGAGACCAATCAGGGGACTGTAGGATCGGGGCTTGGGTGACTCGGTCACGCAGGATTTCAAATGCTTGAGTGCATTCCTTGGAGATTTCGAAGGGAACATCCTTGGAGAGAAGAGTGGTCAGGGGGCGTGCGATTTTTGAAAAATCAGGGATAAATCGTCGATAAAAACCGACATGCCCTAAAAAGGATCGGATGTCCCTGATCGAGCTAGGCATAGGAAGGCGAGAAATCAGATTAACCTTAGCTCGATCCACTTGGATACCTTTCTCTGAAATTGAGTGTCCCAGGACAATTCCCTCAGGCACCATGAAATGGCTCTTTTCCCAGGAAAGAACCAAATTCACGTCGATGCACCGCCTGAGTATCTGGACCAAGTGTTGGAGGCAATCGTCGAATGATGCTCCGAAAACTGAAAAGTCATCCATGAAGACTTCCAGATAATCACCTACCATATCTGAGAATATGGCAAGCATGCATCGCTGAAAAGTAGCGGGTGCATTGCAAAGACCGAAAGGCATCCTTCGGAAAGCGTATGTTCCGAAGGGGCAGGTGAATGTGGTCTTTTCTTGGTCCTCAGGATGGATTTCCACCTGGTTATAACCGGAGTACCCGTCAAGAAAGCAGAAGAACCTATTTCCCGCTAATTTTTCGAGAATTTGATCAATGAAGGGTAGTGGGAAATGATCCTTCTTCGTGGAGGAATTGAGTCGACGGTAATCTATACAGACTCTCCACGAGTTGGCTAATCGGGTAGGAATGACTTCTCCGGTCTCAGTCGTTATAGTGGTGAGTCCTGCCTTCTTAGGCACGACCTGAATCGGGCTCACCCAACGACTATCGGAGATCGGGTAGATGATCCCGGCATCTAACCACTTGATGATCTCCTTTTTCACGACCTCCTGCAGATTGGGGTTTAAGCGTCTCTGCATCTCACGAGAAGGTCGTGTGCCCTCTTCTGAATAGATATGATGAGTACAATAAGAGGGACTTATTCCAGTCAAATCATCGAGGGTCCATCCGATGGCTCTGCGATGTTGCTGGAGGACAACAATCAGACGGTATTCCTGTTCAGGATTGAGGTTGGAATTGATGATCACAGGAAGGGTCTGATTAGAACCCAAAAAGATGTATTTCAAATGAGCAGGAAGGGGTTTCAGTTCAAGGACGGGGTTTTCAGCAGCAGCGGGTGGTTCAGTATAGATGTGAGGTTCAAGGGTGGGAGTTATTGGGTTGTTCACATCTGGATTTGACTCCTCTATTTGCGGGTCAAGATCCTTCTGTGGTTGATGAGGAATACTCAAGTCATTCTGGAGGTGTGATTCATCAACCAAAGTCTTGATGTCACAAATTTGCTCGATGACGCCGCAATTAATTCCTTGTTGGGCCTTAAATATATCAATTTTCAGTGTTTGATCTCCAAACTTAAGCTCTATTTGGCCCTCCTCACAGCTGATGTTGGCTCTAGCAGTAGCCAAGAAAGGTCTCCCTAGAATGATTGGTGTATCCCTAGGGTTCTCAGGTGCATCCACGTCTAAGACTATAAAGTCCACTGGAAAATAGAAATCCCGCACTCTTACGATAACATCCTCGAGAATCCCTTTTGGTGACTTTATAGATCGATCTGCTAATTGTAATGTCACCTCAGTTGGTTTCAGCTCAGATTCTTCCAGATGGTCAAGTAAGGATGTGGGTATCAGATTTATAGATGCACCTAAGTCTAACAATGCTCTGTCAAATTGGGTACCACCTATCTTACAGGAGATCAGGGGAGTTCCAGGATCTTTTGCCTTGGGTGGGAGTCTACTAAGGATTACAGAGCTGGCTTGCTCTGACAGAACAATTGGGCTCCCTCCCTTGGTTCGCGGCTTACGCTGGGGTGTACATATATTCTTTAGAAATCGTGCGTAAGCTGGTACGTGGCGGATTGCATCCATCAAGGGGATGTTTATGTGGACCTGCTCAAAGAGCTTGACCAGGTCCTCCTCAGGGGCCACGGGTTTGGTGGTCTTCTTTCCCTTGGTCAGGGCTTCGGGAAACGGGATCTTGGTTGGTTCCTCTAGGATAGGTCCTGGTTGTGGGTCTGGAACAGCGGTACCTTGGATAACTATCCTAGGGTCATGATTATCAGGCTGGGAGTGGTTTGGATAACGCGGGTCCTGAGTTGTCTTACCACTACGTGTTGTTACAGAATTTAATCCGGCCTGATTTTGGTTAGGATTTGGTAGGAGGGGTGGCTGCTGCTAAAATCCCGTACGAGAAGTAGAGGCTTCCATCTCGTCTGGAGATGGAGCAGTGGGGGCCTGATAAATCCATTGAGCTTGGCCTAAATTTGGATTCATAACGCGCTTCTGAGTTGGCACGTTATTTGGGTTAGGAAGGGGTTGGGAAGGGAGTGTGCCTGGCTGGCGAGAATTTGCCAACTGGGCCAGCTGAGTTTTAACTTCAGTAAGCTCGTCCTTGTGCTGTTTTTGAATGGCCGCATTCGATTTTTGAATGTCAGCCAGAGTCTGAAGGATTAAGGACATTTGATCTTGATTTGGCCCTGATGGATAAGTAGGGTTGGGCCGAGGCTGAGGCGGCTGGTAGTGATGAGAGGGCTGTGGGCGGGACTGAAAAGGTGGTCTTTGGGTTTGAGAATTTCCCGCCCACTGAAAATTGGGATGGTTTCGCCATCCAGGGTTGTAAGTGTTGGAGAATGGGTCGTTCTGGATGGCGTTGAGGTCCTCGCAGGTCTGAGGAACCTCCTGAGAATCAGGGAAAGGAGGAATGGAGTTCCCCCGGTTGGTGAAGAAAGGATCGGATGATCTTCCAGTCCAAGAATCAGATGGGGATGGATATGGATCCATCCCGGGGGAGGATCGGTGTAGGATGTTTTGCACAGTCTCCTGTGTGGAAGGAGGTTGTGCAAAGGAGTTACGCGCAGAGGTGGCTCGCTGCAAGTGCTGAGTCAGCTCATCCACCTTCTTTTCAATAATTGAGACCTTGTCCAATCGACTGGCCATTAATTCCAGGTCGACTGATGCGGACAGGCCCTGCGTCTCATGTGCTCCCTTAAGATTCGTCGCTGCGCGGGTATTCGCCCTGTCGAATAATCCCATGGAGTCATTGTTGATGGAGTTCTCGCACATGTTTTCGAGAATCTCCCATACGGTGTCTTCATGTTGACCCATGATGTTTCCTCCGCAGGTTGCATTGACGAAAAGGCGGATGTCCTCACGGAGTCCCTGGTAAAAAGATTGGACTTGTTCCCATTTAGGAACTCCGTGATGGGGGCACTTCCTCATGAGATCCTGAAAACGATCCCATGCCTCATGGAGAGGTTCTCCTGATTGTTGAGTGAAGTGTGTAATCTGATGGCGCAAGGCGTTGGTCCGACCAACGGGAAAGAACTTTTTCAAAAACTCGGATTGAAGTTCTTCCCAAGTGTTGATCGGCCGGGTCTGAGTTTGATACCAATGGGCGGCCTTGTCCATAAGAGAAAAGGAGAACATCTTCATGAGAAGAATATCCCGATTTTGCGCATCTGATCCAAAAGTGTGGGCCAGATGCTTAAGCTGTTTGATGTGCTGGAAGGGATCTTCAGAATTAAGCCCATGGAATTTAGGTATAGCATGAATCATGTTGGGCTTTAGTTCGGAATCAGGTCCTCCAATCGGGATTCTAACTCGAGGCTCAATGGCCACCGCAGCAGGATTGTAGTGGTCCCGCATCATAGGACGCTGTGGTGGGTGCACGAAGTTTTGGAAGAGGTCATTGAGTCGCTGGAGCTGGTGTTCCAGATTATTTTCTTCCTCAACTGGCTGAGCCATGATGGGGGAAGAAGAAGAACTTGGTTCTGAATCAGAAGAGAGAATAATGTGAGGGTGTTGCTGCACAAACACGGGCGTCGAGGCTTGGCCTTGACGAGAGTGAATTTCTAAAGGAGGTCTTAAGGGTGGTCTTAGAGACCTCCTTCCGTACATGCACAATTGGGAGAGGTAAGTTTAGAAGGTGCTGGACCCAATCAAGACACCCAAAAATGTGTTGGGTGACTATAGAGGTGCGGGGCAGATGGACCCCTTGATCAGAAAGATCGTCCACCTGAGAATTACCTGGGCAGCCAGAGAGGGAGAGTCCCGCGAAGACCCCTACACGGTAGAGCGTCCCCACGGGTTACAGGGTTTCCCCCACCCGACCTCTCTTGTCACTGCGGTTCCAGGTAGACCAGAATGGGGATCTTGACCTCTTAAGTCTACCAATTTTAAGATCAGGGTGCTTAAGGTTTCACTTGAACTTTAGTCTTTTTAAGTGCAAAGAGTGACCTAATTTAAGGTTGGTTAACCCAAGGGGTCAACTTTACCTATTATTTTCTTTAAGAGCTTTTAGGTCCTGTCTTTTAGGGTTCAAGTGTTTAGAGAGAGCCAATTGTTTAGGATTTTTCTTGTTAATTATTTTCAATCAATGGCTTGGGCACACCTCTCTAGGATTTCCTCAATTCTTGATTAAGGGGTGTGTCTCTACTGAAATCCTAATGTTTGACCTTATGTTGGCTCTACTTGGTCCATTTAACTCTTTGTTGGGCAATTAGGGCTCAAGCAAGAATGTGTTAGCCCTTAAATACCCTAAATAGTGTGCAGGAGTGATGAGTTGAAAACATGCAACTTTTTATGGTTACTAAGTATGGAAGACAGGTTAGCCCTATATTTCTTTTCTTTTCTTTCTCTTTAGAGTGTAGGGGTTAATAGTGAGAGAAAAGATTTACCTGTCTTCGGAGTGGTTGTCGTGTGGTTGCTTGTCTTCTTGAGTTCCTGTAGCTGCACAAAAGAGAGGAGTTTATCAGAAATTAAAAGATACAGGAATGTTTACCTCTAGAATAGCCGTTGCTCCCCGGCAGCGGCGCCAAAATGATAAGCGTCGGTTACTCCGACGGTTTCGTTATATCGTTGTAGTAAAGCCGGTTGTTACCAACGTTTCATATAAAAATTTTTTACTCGGAAAAATAAAAGAGTTCCCGAGGTCGAACTCAGGGAGCAAGTTGTATTCTAGAGATATACAAGTTCTATTACAAAAATAAAGAGAGAGAGAGAGAGATGAAAATTTGGCTTCTTCTTCTTTTCTTCTTTCTTCCTCTTTGTCTTTGGTTCTTCCTGTTCTTCTTCTTCTTCTTCTTCTTTGTCTTTGGTTCTTCCTGTTCTTCTTTTTCTTCTTCTTCTTCTTCTGCTTTCTTCAGATCTTCCCCTCGTGCTCTTCTTCTTCTGTTCTTCCTTGTTTCCTTTCTTTCTTTTTCTTCAGATCGTCTTCTTCTTTTCTTGCTTCTTGCTTCTCTTCATTTCTTCTTCTGCAATCGTGGTGCTTCTGCCTTCGGCTACTAAGTCTCCCTTCCTTCTTCTTCAGCCTACCTTCTGTGCTGCTCTGGCTGCTGACTGTCCGTCGTCTGGCCCGGTGCTTCGACGACTTAACTGAGCAGTTGCTACAGTGCAGCTGCTTCTTCTTCCGCAGTCCTTCACCTGTGCCTGCACGCTCAAGAGTTCATCAGAGGGCAAAAACCTACTCTACCCCCCTCCCCCGCGTATCTCTCTCTCTGAAATCACTCTTCGGAAGCTCTCCCAGAGCGCTACCGGGTAATCGGGTTCGGGTCAGGCCCGGGTCCAGGCCCACCGGCGTGCGTGGTGGGCGAGGAGTGCAGGTCAGTCTAATCGGGTCGGGCCAGGTCCGCGGAGCGTGGTCACGGACGAGGCCGAGTCGGGTCGGGTCGGGTGAGAGGGACCTCACCCCGTGGTAACTGAGGCAAACAGCATAAGGCAGTTTTTGCCTTTATGCGTCCGCGCGCCTTCGAGAGGTTCCGAGGTGGGACTAAATGTCCCACCCCAATTCTCTCACGCCTGCAGCAGGGATGGCGCTTCCAATTGTATCAGCTGTTGAGGCGCGCAGCTCCAATTGAGGGCCGGGGTGTGTGCGCAAGACTCTTCCGCGCTGGCCGTGGCTCTTAAACCTGGGATATCTAGGCTTGGAGCGACCTCGAGCAAGCTTCGAGCTTCCTCGCCAATGGCGGTCAAGGCCTGGAATCTGAAATCAATAGAACGGCCTCTCGGCCAAATCAGACAGGCGGGGGACCTTCGCCGTGGCACGGCGAAGGTGGTCAGGGGGTCTGCAGGGGGCGAGATGGAGCTGTCAGGTCGTCCTAGGTCAAACTGTGAGCGAGGGAGTGGGTGTGTTCGGTGGGTCTGCAGAGGGTGTTTGGTGGGAAGTGGAGGGGCGGAAGAGGATGAGGGTGAACAGGGTCGGTAGAGGGCTTAATTGACTAAATCGAAAGCGGGGAAAGAAAGAGGAGGAGAAGGGGAGTAAGTCTAACTTAACTGCAGGGACGAAGGGGGAGGAACAGGGCGACAGTCGTATCGACTGTCGCCGGAGAAGACGATGCTCAGGGAGAGGGGCGGCGGCGAGCAGAGGGCTGGGGAGGCGCCAGCTGGGTGCGGCGTGGCGCGGAAAGAGCAGGGGAGGACGTCTCTGCTGCTGGTAGTGCGGCAGAGCGAAGAGGTGGAGGGGGAGGAAGTCGCCGGAGCTGGTGAGCGTCTGCCGGAGAAAGAAGAGAAGAAAGCTGGGGGTTTTCTCCGTCAGATCCAGGCTGCCCTCGTCGGTGGAGCGGCGGGGGGTATTTATAGGGTTGAAGCAGGGAGGAAGGCGGAGGGAGACGACGTGTCTCCCTCGCCGGAGAATGGTCGGAATACGAACCCATACCGTCCGTGCATTCGCACGGCCGGTATGGGGGGCTACAATGACCACGGGGGTGCTCCTGCGACGGCTGACGACGCAGGGCACCCCCGGTACACTTGCCAGGTCCTCCAGCTTACCCTGCGCGGCGCCATGCTCCGCGCAAGGTCGCCGGAGCATGGTGCTGGCAGGGTTTTGCAGGAGGGACCTGTTTGCAAAGAACGAAGGAGAGTTAGGGGCCAAAATGCGAGGGTTCAAAAGTTGAGGGCCAAAGAGTAAATATATGAGGACCAAAGTGTGAAGTCGGTCAAGGAGGTTTCTTCTTAGGCTCAAGTTTTTATACATGACTAATTAGGACCTAAGGAATCTGATGGTGAATTTTATTTTCATATTAAACCTTGTTTGACCGGTCAATTTGCGCAAAAACCCAAATTAAGTTATTAATTGGGCATGGTTCTCAATGTAGGTCAAAATGGGTTCTAAAGGCCAAATTGATGGTTCTAAACCCCAGAGATTATTTTTCTATGAATTTTAGAGGGTTTATTCTATTTTTACTTTGCCTCGAACCTTGTGAATTGAAGTGGGTTGTTTTAGGGTTACAGATTATCATTTGGTTCCTTGGAAGTGTTGTAGCCCTTGCTAGATCATCTCATCCCACTTTTATTCTTATTAAGCTATTTTGACCTGTGTTTGGGCCCTGAATTACCCTGTATGCAGATTATACTGGTAAAATTGCACTTTTACCCCTTATGACTTGTTTTCTTCTCAAACTCAGAATTCTCTGAGTTAAGCTTTTCCTTGAGATATGTAGGAGCTTTTATCCTCTGTATTGGGTCAAAATGAGCTAGTTATGGCTCATGATGAGGTTCTCATCATGCCCTGAGATCGAGTCGCCATGCTTAGTTGACTGATCTCAGCATTCTGCTGCGCCAAATGCTGAAGAGAGGTCATGTTTTCTTTATGGCGCTTTGACATTTCCGTCATCATTCGCATCAATTTATCAAGAGGTTTTGATGCGTGTTTGGTTTTCTGTACACAAGGGCCTGATGGCAGATTTGCCATAGGATTAGACTGGGCCCTTGGGATGACGGGTGCGGACGATCGCATTGGTCCACCAGCGGGGTTTCGACGCTGCGGGTTGTTGGACCATGCAAAATTGGGATGATTGTGCCACCCTGGGTTATACGTGGCGGAAAACAGGTTATTCCCCAGGGTGCAGGCATCTTCTATGCCAGAAGACGTGTCCGCATATGTGTCCGAGTACACGGAGGCTTGGTCCTCCATGTTGAAATACTGGCTCGCAGAAGCCAGTGCCACATGACTTACCGAGTCGCTTGGCGCGACACTCGATAAGGAAGGTCTTGCAGGGTTTCTCGGGATAAGCCTGGTGTTGAAAGAATTGAAATTGTGACGAAGTGGTGAGGCGGGGGTGTGTGCCATGTTTGTGGAGGAGGAGGATGATTCGGCTCTTTTTCTAGATTTATCAGTCAATACAAGCAATTCAGGGTTTTGTGACCTCCTTCCAAACATGCACTACCGCAGGAAGAATTGGGGAGATGAGAAGGGAAAAGGGATGAGAGAAATGACGCCGCAAAGGTACACTTGATTACAAATCAATACAGTCAAGTTCCTAACCTCTACAGTGTGCCCTTAGACCTAAATATCTAAGTTACCTACTATCACGAACTACGGAACCGAATGCGAGCACCGCGGAACCACCGGGCCAGATTGAAAGGCCGTTTGCCCCAGTCTTAGACACCCGATAGCACGCGGGAACTCTCACCAGCACGTAGTCGCTACACACAGGTAGTTAGACCTCCAATCCTTAGTAAGGGTCAAGTTACTACCAGTTTTAATTAGAGGCTTAGGGTCAAGTGCTTTTGGAATGTGAAGGGCGTTGTTTACGGGTAATGCCCAAGTGATTGATTTTAAGAGTGTGTAAGAACAAGCATGCAACGGGGAAATCTCCCCGAATTGAAGTTTTAATTGGTGAATGGTTTTTAGAGTTCAACCTTAAGTAGTATGAATTTTAGGATTTTGCTGAATTACCAATTCAACCAATCTCCGGGTTTTGCAAGAATACAGGTTTTCTTTCTAAAGCCCAAGAAACCCTTCTTCAATTATCAGTTAGTTAATGCATGCTAAAATGCAATGGGCTACCCTAAATGGAGATTTCTATGTGTGAATGCGCGAATCAATTTTATACCAATGTGAAAGGGAGCCAAAACACTTCAATTCAAGTGCTCCCAATCACTAGAAAGATATCCACACACAAGGCTTCAACCAACAGATAAAGAAACTAAAATTGTTGGGGTTGAAGTATTCAGGATCGAATCACAGGCAAGTTTGAAAAGTCGTGGTGGGGTTGGAATCAACTCAATTCCAAATCTCCCCACCAAAAATGTGATCCTGAATTAAAGATAAGTGAGGCAAAAGAGGGATACAAGCAATCTTTTTCTTTGCCTCAAAGAATACTTCCCACGGCGAAAAATCTAAGAATCAAGATTCTCAGATTTTCGCTATGCGAAGTAAGGCGGGAAATCCCGGAGCAGTGGGAGTGAAGACAATCAATCAATCAAGTGAATTTTAATCCACTTGCCCTCAAGAAATCCCAAGAAGTTTTTCTAGTTTTTAGTTTTAACGTATAGTAAATAACGTAAAAATATATGTACATATGTATGTATATAAGTAAATATATCTATATATATATATATATAAATGTATAAGTATATATGTATAGATTTATATAGCTATATATGTGTTTATATATATAGGTGTATAGATATATATATGTATATATGTATATAAGTATATATGTATGTATATAGATATTTATATATGTATATAAGTATATATATATATATTACTATATAGATATATATATATGTATATATGTATATATATATGTATATATGTATATATATATGTATATAGATATGTATCTATATATGTATATAAGTATATATATATATTACTATATAGATGTATATATATATATATGTATATAAGTATATATGTATCTAGATATATATGTATATATATATGTGTATATGTATAAGTATATAGATATGTATATATATATATATGTATATGAGTATGTGTATATATATATATATATATATTATATTATATGTATGTATACATAACTATATAGATAGACTATGTATATATAAGTATATATATATAGATATATGTATATATATATATATATATATATGTATATATGTTACTATGAGTGTGTGTGTGTGTGTGTGTCGGTGAATGGGTGTGTGTGTGTTTCTGTAAGTTAAATAAGAGAGAGAGAGAGAGAGAGAGTACGTGAGAGAGAGCGGGAGCGGGCGGAGAGATCGGCAGAGAGAGAGAGCGGGCGAAGGAGTGATCGCGGACGCGCGAGTTAAGACGTCTGCCGGAGGCGGCAGACGTCTGACTCTGCGTCGTCTGAAGGCGGAGGCAGACGTCTGAAGACGGCGGGTGCGGGCGCGCCTTCGCGTAAGGTTCTGCAGGCCTGCGCGAAGTCGACGAGCGAGCGATGGCGCGGAGGGGCGAGCGTGGAGGAGGTTCTGCGGTGGTCGCGGAGGGTCGCGGGGGTCGGCGCGAGGACGTAACCGGCCGCTGCAGTGCGCGCGGCGGCCGGCTGCGGGTGCAATGCGGGGTGGACAGAACGGAGACGGAGGCGGGGAACGGGCCTGCAGGCACGCGCGGAGGGTTGCGCGCCTGCGGGGAAGGTCGCGGAGGAGGCGGGGGGTGCTGCTGTTGCTGCTGCTGTTGTCGCGGTTTAGCTGCTGCTGCTGCTGCTTCAAGCTTCGGAGCTTGAAGCGGCAGCAATGGCGTTAAAGAGAAAAACGCAACGAGGGAAGGCACCACGCCCACCGGCTCGTCGAAGAGCTGGGCGGTGGTGCTCCCACTGTGGTGGTGTGCACCACAGTGGGTACTCCTGCTCGTCGAGTGCCTCCTCGACGGAGGGCCGACGCATGGGAGGGGAGAGCAGGTGCGAAGGTGGCTGCGGGTTTGAGTTGCTGCCGCAGCTGCGTATTGCAGCAACGTCCCTCTTCTTCGTCGCGAGGAAGAGCTGCGGCTTTATAGAGGAGGAGAGCATGGCGGGGAGGCATGGCAGCAGCAGGGAGAGGCGTTGGAGAGTGGCAGCTGCAGGGAGAGGCGCGGGAAGGACAGCAGGGAGAGGCGCATGGCGTTGCATGCGGCTGCGGGAGGAGTTGCAGCCGCGGGAAGAGAAGAAAGAAAGATGAAAATAAAAATAGAGAAGGGACTTTTGCAAAGAAACACTTGAGAAAAAAAATAATTATGCAAGCCATTTATTCATTTCTCCTCCTCTCATGATTAAATGCATGCATGCAACCGTTTTTACAAATGCGACTATAGGATTATAATATACATAGTTAATGCTAGAAAATAGCATAAGAAGGCGTTATTATAGGCGTGTTTTGAGGTGCAAACACCTGCCGCTCCACAGCTCCATCCGCCTCGCCAACCACCCCAGAAGCATCGTAACACTCCACTGATCATAAACCCTCACTCCACTCACCGTGCCACACCCCCAGAACACCCCCCAAACACACCCACTCTCACACACACAGGGTGCCCTAGGCATTCACACTTCGGTAGCCCAACGCCACGCCGACCCTCGCACTACGTTCGCTGTGTCTCGGAGAAGCTTTTTGAGCTTTCTGACGAGGTCACAAGGTCGTTTTCGTGGTTGACATGTTTGGAGGCCCACCACCATTGACGCACATAAGCTGCTAGCTTGCAAACTCGCTCCAGGTCTCCCCGCTCTAGGTGCATGGCCCCAGGTTGCACGAATTCCTCTTGCGCACAGATCCAAGCAACCAATTGGCTACGAAGACCACATAGCAGCTGCAATCAAGCGTCATTTCTTGCTGTGAACGCATGCGAAGGGAGGTGGGAAGATAGTCCCACCTCGAAAATTTTGGAAGCGCCGCAACAGAATAAGAGGAAAAAGTGCAGTAGCCTCTTCACCTCTTGACCACAGGGTGAGGTCCCACTCACCCTCTCACTGCCTCGTCCGTGACCCGATCCCCGTAGACCTGGCTTGACCTGTATATCCGACCTGCACTCCTTGCCCACCACCGCACACCAGTGGGCCTGGTCCCAGGCTCATACCCAACCTGATTACCCAAGAAAGTGGCTCTGGGAGAGCGAGCCTAAGAGAGAAAGAGGAGGAGAGATTGCAGGTGGGTAGGGGTAGGTTTTGCTCTCGTAGGAAAGAAGAAGAAGAAGAAGCCAAGGAAGAAGAGGGCGGAGGCCAGAGAAGTTAAGGAAGGAGGAGAAGGCTGAAGAGGAAGAAAGCTTAAATCAGAGAAGGCTGAAGGGCTGAAGAAGAAAGAGAATGAGAAGGAACTGAAGGTAGAAGAAACAGGAGTTGTAGAGAAAGAAGAAGAAGAAGAAAGAGAAGAAGCCAAAGGCAAAAGAGAAAGGCAAAGGCACAGGCACGAGAGCAGAAGAAAAGGGAGAAAGAAGAAGAAGGAAGGAAGCATCCAGAGACAGTGATCAGAGAAGAGAGAAATAGAAGCACTGTAGCAACCATAAGTTTAAGACGTCTAATTCACAAAATCAGACGTCCATTTTTTGTGCTTTCTTTATATATATTGATATTTTGTGGCTACATTTACATTTTTCCATTACAACTCCAGTTTTCATTGCATATTATATTCAATTTCGCAAAAGTTGTGCTCTTGATTTTTAAACCCTAATTTGCTCCCTGTGTTCGACCTCGGACTTAAAACTTCGAGTAATAAAATCTATTTGTTTTCGAGTGATTTCAACTATACTATGACGCATCGATTTTGAAACACCTAATTTCGCCTCATGAACAACTTCCTCTTCACTTTCTTCTTAAGTGCTAAGGTTTTAATGGTTTGAGCATCTTCTTAACCTTAACACTCAAGTAAAGATAAAAACTACAAAAAGAATGCAATGCATGCCTAATCTTAGGTTATGCCTAAATGCAGCCCAAAAACCCATTTGCGGAGTTAAAAGGTTAAGAGCTAGATCTATTTCAAGTCATAAGAATGATGATAAACTAGCATTTATCACCTCCTCCCTCCCTCCACCTCCAATCCACATGGCCACCAAGGACCACCCTTGGTGCCCATTTGTTCTAGTAGTAGTAGTTCTATTGCTTTTCATTTCTGCATTTTATTGCTACAAGTAGATAGTACATCCTCCACCTTTGCGTCATGCTTAGGCTCTCCTTGGCCTAAAGGTGTGCTTCTCTCTGTGTGGCTTAGATGGGCCTCCATACCCTTGGTCTAGCCACCATCATCCTCTAGTGTCGATGGCTCCCTGAGCATTCTCGTTGGGATAATTTTCTATTAGCTGTAGTTGATTTTATTCTCCATGTACAAGCATTCTTCTACCATTGTTTTGTGAATAGTAATGCTGGTTCACTGATATATAATTCCTTATCTCCATTTGTGGATCATCTTTGCTTTGTTCAAAAAAAGAGAAAAAAATTTAAAAAAAAAGTAATAAATCATGGAAGTTTCGAACCATATCAACGAAATGGCACTTGATATAAATGTGGTTGGTAGTCATCATTTTATTGAGTTTGTGTGTACCGATGCTCACACTTTCATGTTTATTATCTACCTTACGCACACTCATGTTGTTCGCACACATAATATTACTAGCGAAGTGCTTATTCGTAATATCGAAATTGGACTGCAATTTTAGGTGGATTCACAAGCTATGAAAATTAGAATCAATTTTCCATTATCGTCTCCTTGAGATCGACTAGGATTCACTATGAGTTTTGTTATAAATTGATTGTTTAGGCTTGTTACGTGACTTTACTACAATGAAATCTACTATTTCACGTAATTTAAACTAAACATGGACTCATCACCTACTCCCATGAAAGGCATCGACATGCAACGGACTCAAAGAGAGAAGCACTCCCTCACCTTGCCTTTTTGATGAGGGCCCTTTCCCACCCGAAGGGGAGAGAGATTCTCTCTTCCTGGACAAATACCCTCAAGGCACGAACATCGAAGCATAAGAAAAGCTACAGGAAGCCAATCGGGATCATGAACACAAAACTAACACATACTGAACCTAAGGTCACTAGCACCCCTTTAAACTTGACCCAACGCCAAAACCCAACACGAGCTTCTACGAAACGCAAACATCTCCAAAGGATAAAGGAGAGTGCACAAACCACCTAGGAAATCCCCCCCCTCCCCACCCTAATGAAAGGCAACTAGGCATGTAGAGCAACGACATTAAAGGCATGCCCAAAAGCCCAAAAGTCGACAATCCCAATGGTGCTTAAGGCGAGCCATTAATAATAGTTTGATGACAGAAGGCATCGCAATTGAAAAAAGCAGGATGATGGCACCACATCACACAAAGAGAATTACTTTCCCCCGCAAAGGAGAACACAACCTAGCTGACCACCAAAAACGATGTTGCAATGCGTGTAAACCCCACCCCTACAGCAAAGGTTTGCTTAAAAGCAAAGTAAGAGCCAAAGCAAGAAAAATAGGGGCAACCACTCTAAAATTTCCTCAAGGAAGGGGCCCTCTTAGCTAGGTTGATGGACGACATCCCACCAATAGAATAACTGTTGATCCACGTCAGGCCACCCAAACCAAGCAAAGGTCGGCCAACAAAAGCCATAAGCACAATCTTCAACGGATCGATGAAGTGCACAAACCCCACCCCCAACAAGCCCCCCCTGCCTATATAAGGGAGAGAGGAAGGCAAAGGGACAAACCCCTCTATCGCCCTCGGTTATCCTGTCAACACATAATATGATAGGACACGTCCAAATAATGAGCCTAGGAGGATGTGGCAAACACCATGTAGTTTTCCCTTCGAAGAGGGGTGACGTAATAAATGCGGAAATAAAATATAAAGCAATCTCACCAAAGAAAACCAATCACACAATGTACACAATTGTTTTTAGGTGGAAACCCAAACTGGGTGAAAACCACCACCTAACCCTCTCGAGTTAGGATTTTCCGATCAACCAAGTTGATCAAAATCCACTAAACCGAATCACTTAAAACGAGGGTGATTCAACCTCAATACAACCACGCTACAAGTACGAGGGTAGCATTCCTCAACCCCTTCTCTCCACGAGAAGGATTTTGTCCCACGAAGGAGACGGGAATTCGCAAAGCGAATACCCAACCAAAAGACAAAGATAAAATAAAACAAGTAATCCTATAGAGCCAACAAAGGAATTTAAACCTAGCTTCTATAGGAAATAGGAAACTCCCCTTTGCAAGGAGTGCGTCGAGTTGATGACGCGGTGCATGTGCCACGCGACGGTGCAACGTCGCTCTCGTAGACAACGGCGGGAGAGCGAGTGCGCGAAGCTTGATGCTCTCAAGAGAATGGAGCTTGAGCTTGGAGAGCAAGAGCTAGCTAGGACACAAGAGAGTGGAACTATGTTGCTTAAGTGTGTCTTGTGTTTCTCTTGGTGTGTCTTGGTGTGTCAAAGGCTCCCCTCTATTTATAGAGGCCTTAGGAAGGCTTTGGAAGGCTTAGGAAAGTTTCTATAGCCGTTGGGAACAAAGCCCAAGAGAATCAGGCCGAAATCAAGACAATGATTACGCTTGACAGGGTAATCAGACGTCTAACTCTGGCATCAGATGTCTGGAAGGCCACTTTAAGACGTCTGATTTCAAGGTCAGACGTCTGATTTTGGGCGGGTCTCTTCCTGACTTGGATCAGATCTAAACAGGGTTTTTGCGCAAGTCCATCAGACGACATATAGGACGTCTGGCACTATATCTGGACGTCTGGAAACCTACTTTTACTGTGGGAATGGATTTTCCAAACATTGCAACGGCTAGAAAATCTCTGAGAAGAGATTTTGGGTTAGCCGAGGCAAAATGGTCATTTATCAGACGTCTGGCAAGGCCTAAGGACGTCTGATAAGGCTCTAACGGTCATAATCTGCAGTGCCTGCTAAGCAGCCAACGGTCCACTATCTGGACGTCTGGCAAGTCCATCAGACGTCTCCTAAGATGTCTGGTATAAGGTATGGACATCTGATTTCATCAGACAAAACTAACTATGTCCAGCCTAACAGTTATCAGATGTCTGAAACAACAGTCAGACGTCTTAAAATACTTTATCAGACGTCTGATTTTGGAATTAGACGTTTGGAAATGCTGTTTGAGCCCTATATTGGTTTTCTAAGTATTCTACAGAAAACCTAAGTATCCTAGGGTTGTGCCGGTGTTCCTAGGACTACTGTTAGGATACTTTGAGGCTCTTTAACATAATATTCTAAGAAAAATAAAAAGAGCAAGAAAATAAAGACAAGAGATACAAGAAAGGATTAAAAAGAATCTATCCTATTCTTCTTGTCTTCTATCTTCAATCTGTCGCTCCACACGAACCTCCTTTATTTTCCGTCAAGCTCCTCAAATCCGTCCTGGATGCGAGCTAGAACTCCGTTTAAGCACGTCTACATTTGCAATTGACCTGAAATCTAGGACTCAAATTGCAAATGTTAAATAACATGTGTTTTGTTATCATCAAAATAAATGATCGTGGTGCTCTAGCACCAACACACCATACCCAAAACCTTGGGACACAAACCACATCATCCCATCATCACTGCAATCTCCAATAGCGGGAGGCATGAGACAATGGCTAGCCACCATCCACCCTAAATCTTAAGTGAAAGAACCGTGCAATATAGGTCGCATCCCCTAGAGAGGGTGTGAGACCTAGCAGTACTATGAGTGGCCAAATGCCCACCATGTACGAACAAAGAACAAGCATCTCCCCCTAAAGGAGAGAGGAGGCAAAAAGGCTCACCCACCCCATTGACCAGGTGGGAAGGCCATCGAAACAAGTCTACCCCCCCCCTCTCCCCATCCACTCCTCCCAAAAGAGAGAGGGGAAAAAAGGCTCACCTGCTGCATTAAGCAAGTGGGAAGGCTACCAAAACAAGCCCCTCCCCCCTGCACTCCCCCCCAAAGTAAGGGCCAAAGCAAGAAAAATGGGGGTAACCACTCCAAAATTGCCTCACAAAAGGGGCCTTCTTACCTCGATTGATGGATGACATCCCGCCAACAAAATAACCGTAGATCCACATCAAGCTACCCAAACCAAGCGGAAGTCAGCCAACAAAAGCCATAAGGAAAATCTTCAATGGATTAATGAAGTCCACAAACCCCACCCTCAACAACCCCCTCCCCCCCGCCCCCCACCCCCTCCTATATAAGGGAGAGAGGAAGGCAAAGGGACACACCCCTCTATCGCCCTCAATCATCCTGTCAACACATTATATGATAGGACACGTCCAAATAATGAGCCTAAGAGGATGTGGCACACACCATACCCCAAACCTTGGAACACACAAGCCACATCATCCCATCATCACTGTAGCCACCAACAATGAGAGGCATGAGGCGATGGCTGGCCACCATCCACCCCAAATCTCAAGTGAAAGAACCGTGAAATACAGGTAGCATCCCCCAAAGAGGGTGTGAGACCTAATAGTACTGTGAATGCCAAATGGCCACCAAGTATGAATAAAGAACAAGCGCCTCCCCCTAAAGGATGGAGGAGGCATGCAAAACTAGTCTGCCCCCCTCCCAAAAGAGAGAGGGTGTAAAAAGGCTTAGCCACTACATTGAGCAGGTGGGAAGGCTACCAAAACAAGCCCCCCCCCCCCCACTCTGAGAGGAGAGAGGGGGCAGAAAAGCTCACCCAACCCATCGAGCAAATGAAAAGGCCACCAAAATAAGCACCCCTAAAGGAGAGAGGGCAAAAAGGCTCATCCGCGACATTGAGCAAACAGAAAGGCCTCCAAAACAAGCTCCCCACCCTAAAGGAGAGAGGAGGCAAAAAGGCTCACCCACTGCATTGAGTAGATGGGAAGGTTGCCCAAACAAGCCCCACCTAGAGGAGAGAGGGGGCAGAAAGGCTCACCCACAGCATTAAGTAGGCAAGAAGGCTACCAAAACAAGCTGCCCCCCTCCCACCTTCTAGAGGAGAGAGGGGGTAAAAGGCTTACCCACCTCATTAAGTAGGAGGAAGGCCACCCTAACAAACCCTTCCCCTAAGGAAGGGACGAAGCAAAAAGGCTCAACTGCTACATTACTAAGATGAAGGCCACCCTAACAAACCCTTCCCCAAGAAAGAGGAGAAGAAAGGCTCAGTCACTCCATTGAGTAGGCGGAAGGCTATTAGTACATCAAGGGGAGATAAAAGATTATGTTCCTAATGCCCCTCATATTTATTTAATTAAAATGCATATGATTCATATTATTTCTTTTTTAAGTATGCATCAATTCCTTTTGATAAGGGGAGTTTCTTGAAATTTTTTATTATTTTGTTAAACATCAAAAAAGGGAAGATTGTTTGTACATTAGTATTATGTAACACTATTTTGATGTTTAACAAAATATATAATTATCATCTTGTTTGTATCTTATCTTTTGAATTGTTGATTATCAATTACATAAGCTTGATGAGATACAAGAAGGATTGAAAAGCATGGACATTTATGTTAGCTCATGAATATCATCATGTTTCTAGATGAAAGCTACTTTTACTTTATTTTAGATCTTTGTTAAAAATCCTGTTAATTGCACAAACACTTTCAAAATTGCTTATTCAACGTCTGATTATTTATACTTAGAAACTAAGTATTTTTTATTAAATGACTAATTAGCACTATTTCACAACATTATTCTTACATTGAATTTTATCTACTTATATCTTTATGTGAACACTTCAAAATTCTTTTAGAAGTTATCTTCGGCACATGTTTATAGGATGTTTGAAACTTCTCAAAATTATGAATGTTGTAACCACTCAAATCTTTTTAATTCAAAATAAATAACTCTACATCAATTATCATACAAAATACAAAAATTAGTCACATAATTGATTTCAACTATAATTTTGTCAATCAACTAATTTATGTAATCATTTGTTATTATGAATTTCATATTCGAATTTCAAATTCAGTTTTGATCCTTCATAACTAAATAAACGTTTGTAACTCAACGTTTGTGACTTTTCATGAACCCACGTTCATCTACAAATATTCTCCTTGGTTATTTATTAAAAATACATTAGCTACTCCTATCTTTATTAGAAAAATCTTCAAGAGTACATCATTTTGCAAAAAGCTTTCTCTCACGCAATCAAAGTGCTCTCAACTCCTTCAAGCATGCTCGAACACAAAGAATTTTATAACTTCCACGCATCAAAGTTAATTTTCATAAAGGGAAGTTTGAAAGGAAGTATTTCTTATTTCTGTACTCCTTACCTTCATGTGCCTATTTCATATTCACTAGGAAAAGTTCTATTGGAGTATATTTGATTAATTTATTTGAGCTTATGCTTTCACACCATACTAATGCACATTTGGCTCTATAAGATTGTTGTAAACTTCATTTATATTGTTGTGGGGTTTCCTAGTCTGGAATTTCCGTTCTTCCTCAAAAGAAGAATAATGATACTTTCTTGTGGGTTGTACAAGAAAGTGATTGATGTAAATTGAGGCATGCCACCCTCTACATTAAGTGGTATTAGTTAGTGGATTTCTTGCACAAAGCAAGTAAAAAAAATCCTTGTTGGGAGACATGGTAGAGGTTTTTCCCAGTTGAAGGGTTTCCTCTTTAAATACTGTGTTCATTCATGGTTTGTATACTTTGCTTTTTAAATTTTATTTTTATTTGATAATTGCTATTTTGTTTTGCACAATTCATCCCCTTCTTGTGCCATTCTTAATGGATGGCACCATCATCGAACATCTTATATGCCTATCAGACATCCTATAAACTTATCAGTCGACACATAGCTACCTGTTGAATCTTGGAAACCTAAATCAAGAATGATTTTGTCACAGCTTGAATCCTAAAATGATTACCACATCAAACATCCAACAAGAACACTAGATGTCCTATAAGATGACTGAAACTTAGACCAAACATCCTAGCTCACTCCAAACCCAAGTCCAGGAAATATGGCTAGAGTAAATAAGCCTCCAACCTTCTAGTCAGTTGACCTTTACTCTCAAATAATTCGTCTGGTCCCTTGATCAAATGTCTCAAAGCCTTTTCATTAGGCATCTACCCCTTTCATCAAACATTTGACTAGACCAAATCAGACAACTCATAACCCAATCAAATGTCTAATACTGTATTCGCAGTTGTAGATCTTTTTGCAATCTATTCTAATTTTGAGAAATATTATTTCTAATCACTTCCAATGGCAACATGACCTCTCTTAACCAATCTAAAGCCTTCCTAACACCTCTATAAATACTCTTGTGACACTCCATTGTTAGATACAACACCTAGAGTAAATTCTTTCTGCCATTTTCACAAAGAGAAAAGATCAAAGAGAGAAAGTTACTCACCTACTCTCCAATCCTCCTACACACTATTTAAGAGCTTTATTCACTACGCCAAAACTCTAATTTAGTTCCATCCAAGGGAAGTTTCCTAACCTACAAAAGCTAGTGTTTACATATACCTTGTGGATCTATAGGGATCTTTGCTTTTCCTTTTATTTTGTTGTAAGGGTGTTCGGTTCGTGAATTCCCATCTCTCGGAGATAAAATTGCATCGGTTGGATTTGATGCATGTTGTCCTTAAGGTTACACCACCCTTGGGTTAAAGTAGTGTGCAGTTTAGTATTTTTGATTGCTGGCCAATTGGGGGAAATCCTAAGTGGGGAATACTTAGGTGGTGGTTTTTACCCATGAGGGTTTATCACCTAAAAATTCTATGTTCCTTGTGATTTGATAGATTTTATGCATTTTGATTTTTAAACTCTATATTTACTTCAATTGCACTAATCACCACCCCTTTAGTGCACCCTCATTACTCTCCCTTACAGTGCTAATATCATTTGCTTCGTAAATGGTGCTACCCCTAATCTTTAGAGGTTCTTTAACTTCATACAATACTTTAAAGACTGCTCAAGGTAGAAAGTAAACCACAACAAAAGCTTCTACATTGTTGGTTCTTGCTTTCCTTTCGGTTGTCTCTCCTGTATTCTCGCTATTTCTAGGTACCTCTTTAGATCCTCCCCTCTCACCTACCTTGGATGTCCAATCTTTAATGGCCATGCCCATTGTTCCTACTTCCAACCTATCATCAAGAAAATTCAAGAGAAACTTGTAGGTTGGAAGGGCGTTCTTCTTTCTTATGGTGCCCATATCTTACTCATTGAGCATATTTCACTTCTATCCCTATCCACATTCTCTCTATGCATGATGTGCCCAAGGGCATTATTAATTGGCTAAACTCTATATTTACTCAATTCTTCTGGGGATCCAATGATTTTGGCCTTAATTCCCATTAAATATCATGGGAGAAAATTTGTAAACCCAAGGAAGGTGGGGGATGGAGTGTGTGCAATCTTCATGCTTTAGTGTTTGCCTTGCACATGAAGAGAGCATGGAGAATTACTTTTGAAGACTCCCCCTACACACATCTCATGCGAGCCCTTTATGGCCCTCATAAAGTTACACCTAAGCCTTCTCTCCCTACTAGATGGCAACTACTTTGTGATACTTGGTCCTTTGTTTCTCCTCATATATCATAGGAAATTGGAGAGGGTAAAATTAGCTTTTAGTGTAACCATTGGATTGGGAACTCTCCTTTGCATACTTTCCTCCCTGTAGGGCTCATTCTGACACCTTGCTCTGTTCATGAGGCCCTCACTACTCTCAACTCCTTACCCTTCAAGAATTATCTCTCGACTTTACTATTAGAATAAATGAATGCTATTATCTTCAGCAATTCTAACAATACTACCAAATGGAAGCTTGTTGCCTCTACTACATTTTCCACTAGCTCAACCTATAAAAGTCTCTATTCCCACTCCCCTTCTCTTCTTTTCAGTAAAAGAATATGGGATCTTAGGTTGACACTATCCCACGCCATTCTTCTATGGAGATTCCTTCTTAGGCACCTCTATATGGAGGAATTAATTCTCTCCATAGGAATCTCTACTACTTCTAGATGCTACAAGTACCCTTTAAACCCTCAAATGAAGACTGGCCAACATCTCTTCTCCTCTAGTACCCTCTCTATCTTGTTAAGAGAGTGGTTAGTCTCCAAAGTTCATATCTCTGACCCGTTCCCTCCCCACTGATCTTTCCATTCTTTTTAGCGATCACATCCAACTTCCTCCTTCCTCTATTAAATAGTATCAAGCCATTGTAGCTTTCTTATAATCCACGTCATTTGGTTTATGCACAACAAAATAGAGTGGATGGTACCAATCTTCATGCTTGGAGATCTAATTATTTTGAGGTTCTATGGTCTTGCTTAGAGCTTGGGAGTGGATTATTTCTAGTTGTTGTGCTAATTTAGTGTTGAATTGGGCTCCTCCTCCTCATGGCCTTAAGATTAACTTCTCTTCTCAAAGTGATGGCCTTGGCTATTTTGGGTCATGGATTATTCAAGGCACTTCAGACAAGGTTATTGATGTGGGCAATGGATCTTATTCTACTTTAACCCCCTTAGCAGCTGAAATTCAAAACCTTGCCATGGCCTTTAGCTTATTGCCAAAACCATGCCATTTCCCCTTTACATGTGGATACTATTCCCCCCTCTCTATTTTTGGTGGAAAAATTCATCCCTTCTTCCTTAGGAGGTGCAGGTATGCATTCTCACCATGCTTAAATTCAGGCATCTCATTAACTCTATAAATTTTGTTCACAGGTTCGTAAACACTACAGTGGAAAAATTAGGATAACCTTGGGCCAACAAAGCTAGCACACATACTACTAAGACAACTTTATGGAAAGAGGTGGAGATTTTGCAAAATATTCCTTTTAAGTTCAAGGACTTTTGAAGCTTTATTCCTTCACCATATCTAATATACACTCCCTCTAACTTCTCATACCTATGAGATCTTGGGTCCTTTTTGTTTGAAATGATGTATCTAGTTCGGCTAACTTATCTTCTTAGGATCTAGTCTTGAGGTGTCGTCCTTGTCAATATTTTGATCTATATTTGTTCTTTTTCTCCTTGATGTACTTGGCAAGTTAGGTTCATGCCCCCTACCTTTTTGTTTAATGAAATCATTCCTTTTTCCAAAGAAAGAAGGTTAGCATACGCTAAGAAGTCAATACTATCCACATCAATGCCATGCAAATCTAAAGGAATTCTCTTTTCTATGCATCATATGTTTCAATATCGATAGACTACAACAATTTCAACTCATCCCCAACTGGTTGTTGATAAACATCAATGGCATTTCTAGTGGTCTTAAGACCTAAGATGAGTATAAGTCAACATCATAGTTGATGATTTCATACACATAGAGGGGGCATATTCGTAAGTAACTATCACTAATCAACTAGATCGAGTATAATGGATACATGTTTTTAAATGGATTAAATCTATCAATGACAAGATTGAACCATACATTACATGCATATGTTGCAAAATCAAAATGCTCGTTATTAAATGTACTTCACTCATCTGCATCTAATAGATGATGCATCAATACCATCTCATGACTTGTTATTATGATACCATGTCATCCAATTTACAATCTTACTCAACATAAACAGACATTGAAGTGATATTATGGAAAAGTAATGCAGCCACTTCTAAGCTTGCCTCTTCCCCGTGGTTAGTCTTGTGTTATTTTATGTACTTCAAAATACCATACTTTGAACAACTTTCTAAATTATTGTTATCTTTTCGATACAACAAAAAGTCCTTCCTAAAAGCATCTACCTTTCCACCCTTCAAACCCAATAACCACAATTGTTTCTTTGCATTATTACCATGATGAGCAAAATCTTTCAAGTTTCTCTGATAAACATTAAAATATTGGAAATCATTTTTAGAAATGACTCTATTCATCACCTTAATCTAAAACATCGTAAGGAAAAATGTCAATCTTAATATAGAACTAATCCCTAAAGTAAAGTTCCTCGGTTGGTTTTAATACTTTCTAAAACTAAGTGCAATCAAGAAAAGTATTTTTCTTCATCAATTATATGTAAGTAAGCATGTCTCGATTCTTACGGCATCTCCACCTCCATTAATTTGCTCGCCTAATATTCTATTCTAATGGGGACTGAGAGATTTTGCACATGATAAAAGGTTAGGAATTATACCTGAGGTAAATATCATGATTTGGGCACCCCTTTTACTACTTTGTTAACAAAGGCTCATTGTGACTCATTTCAAATACTTTTCCACATGTGCATTGTTCTTCTACACGAATAAAATTTCAGACTTGATATTACATCTTGTGGAAAATCTCGTACGACTTTAATTTGAATGGTTGAAGCTTATATTTCTTTTTTTTCTTCTTCTTCTTTATTTTTTCGGTGAGAAGATGCAAACTTGTGAGAATATCTGGTCTTTATTTTTCGACAAGAAGATACAAATTTGTGATAGTATCTTTATAAGCTTAACCATTCAAAGTAATAACATGGGTATTGGTAGTGGTGGAATGACGGGATGAGTCTATTTGCATGTGGATTTTAAATCCATTCATCAGTGCCCGATTTTAAATCGAAGTATGTCGATTTGCATGTCGCCGATCTATGCATAAATCGACACATGTGAACTAAATATGCGCATGAGATTAATTTCATCTTCCAACGAAATTGATCGACATACCTCAAGAGATCTGACGCATCTTAGTTATCGAGTAGAGGGACCACGTGATCATACCAAAATCCAGCCATATAAATATGTCTTTACTTGCCAAAAAGCAAAGGTCGTAGATTAAAGTGAGTGAAAGTCCGAGGGCATTTTTCTGGCCGACGTTTTCTGGCCGACGTCGAGAACATGATGGCTCTGACGTTTATGGGGTGGAGGTCGATGAAAATGACATCATAATAAAAATAGTAATGAAAATTTATTGCGAGGACGACCCGAGTGAGAAGAACTATATATACCCCCGTTCGCTTGTTCGTTAAGAACCCATCAGCAACCGCGCTCCTCTCTGTTGTGACTTGTGAGTCTCTCTCTCTCTCTCTCTGGTTCTCGATCTCGATCTCGTACCAACATCTGTGCCATGCATGCTATTAGTTTCAGTTTGCGACACGCTAAACGAATGCAGTCGTTGTTCATTCCTGGCATGCATCGTTTATTTCATTTCCTTTTTTGTTTTTCTTGCCACCTTTGTATGCATTGCGCTTCTAATTAGGTCATATTTTCTATATTGATATATATTTGTACGTATAATCGAGGTGTCTTATTCGTTTTAAAAGTAAAATTAATTGTTCAAGGAAAGAAGCACGTGGCACATTGTGAAAGCTAGACTGTAAGATTTTACCATCGGTGTACTTGTTGGAACCATGTAATTTGAGTCGTTGAACCAAAGTTCGTTTAGGAGATTACCACCTTACGAAAATGCAACTGAAGACAATAAAAACAAAAAAAAAAAAAACAAACAAAACAGTAAAAGCAAAAAAGAAGGTAACTTTCCCATGGAAACAAACATGCAACTCCATCCACACCTGCGGCTGACCTGCTATTGCCAGCTGATGAATTTCCCTACTGGACTCAATCAATTTGCATATATCAATTAGAAAAATAGTTTTTTTCAAGATAAATTTCGAATCAACATCCACACCTCCTGGAGGATCTCTACTCCTCCACAGACCCTTCTTGTCTTCTTCAGCAAGATTGGTGGTTGAGATCACCCGAGTGGATTTGGACTTACATTTTGTTTGCTCCATTACTGTTACACCATCAAAATTAAGCCTTACCCTTTTCCATTACTTCTTACAGAGACATAATTTCCCACCTTGCTACGTACATATATACATACATAGTCGTGGGATTAGTCGATCGGACGCCGGAGAAAATGCCGGGAGTCTTCGAAGCCGAGAGGGTCATTGGCGAGTTCGACGACATGACGAGGAACGCCGTCGAAGTGCAGAAGGAGACCCTAAGCAAAATTTTAGAAGCCAATGCACGTGCGGAATACCTCCAGAGGTACGGCGTCGTCGACGGTGTGGTCGACACCAACGAAGAGCGCTTCAAAGCACGTTTGCCTCTCGTCACCCACAGCGATATCGAGCCTTACATCAGGAGGATCGTCGGTGGGGACACTTCCCCTTTTCTCACTACCGATCCCATCACTGCTATGTCTATAAGGTACGTACGTCTATAAGTACATATTGTATTACGTATTTTAATTTGCTTAATCATTCGACTACTGGTCGACATGAATTCCATCACGTGGTTTTTACAGCTCAGGCACCACTCAAGGGAAGCCCAAACATTTGCCATTCAACGAGGAGTTGGCTCAAATTAGCATGCAGATCTTTCGGACGTCTTTTGCTTTCCGGGAAAGGTATGTTTCAAATTGCTAATTTTCCATTACCATATAAGAATTTCACGTGCATCCCTTTAATCATAAATCAATATATATATATATAAAATGAAGTAAAATGATAGACACTTACATCCATCATTATAAATTCATGAAAATAAGCTTAGTCGAATGATCGATAGCAATTATATGCGTGACGTGGCGATGACTGCAGGGAGTTCCCGATAGGGAAAGGAAAAGCGCTTCAGTTCATATACAGCGGCAGGATCTCGAGGAGCGCTGGCGGCGTCACCGTCACCACGGCGACCACGAACCTCTACCGCAGCGAGCTCTTCCGCGCCACGATGGAAGACATACGCTCTGACTGCACCAGCCCGCCGGAGGTCATCTTCGGCGGCAACTTCCAGGAGTCCCTCTACTGCCACCTCCTCTGCGGCCTCCTCCAGTCGTCCTCCGTCCAGCTCGTCTCCTCTTCCTTCGCCCACAGCATCGTGCTCGCCCTCCGTGCCCTCGAGCTCCTCTGGCCCGAGCTCTGCTCCGACATACGACACGGCACTCTCTCAGCCCGCATCACCTCCCCCGCGATTCGCGCTGCGGTGTCGAGGCTGTTGTCCAGGCCGGACCCGGAACTCGCCGACAGGATCGCCGGCAAGTGCAAGGGCCTGACGAATTGGTACGGGGTGATACCGGAGCTGTGGCCGAACTGCAAGTACGTGTACGGGATCATGACGGGGTCGATGGAGCCGTACCTCGAGAAGCTCAGGCACTATGCAGGTGACGTGCCCATCGTGAGTGCCGACTACGGGGCTTCCGAGGGATGGGTCGGGGTCGTCACGGATCCAAAGGCGGCGCCGGAGGAGGCCACCTTCGCCGTTGTGCCCAACATCGCCTATTTCGAGTTCCTCCCCTTGCAGCAGCATGAGGAGGGGGACGCCAAGCCGATTGGGCTCGCGGAGGTCCAGATCGGATGCGACTATGAAGTTGTTCTCACCACTTTCACAGGTGATGTCTCATGACCACCACCATCATCCTGAATACTCCTCATCCAAATCTTATATGTTTCTGTCCCTCCATTAAATGGACGAAAACGAAACTGATCTGTCATCTATGACTGAAATAATCGAATGAAAGCAAAAGGGTAGGGCCAGTAACGCAATTAATTAAATCTGGGTGGTCCTGATGGAGAAGCCGTTCTCATGCAAACTCCATACAGTTTCCTTCCCACGACACACTCCCACAGACAACCAACCAACCAACCCAATTGTCATTGTAATGGGTGAGCGGGGCCTTAGAATTAACGAAGATGGTTGATTGGGGATCCGCGTTCCTCAGTCGGCTCCTCATGACATGCATGCGGACACGATTGCACATCTAAGAACACCAGCGTTCCCATACCCCCACATAAGCCCCAGTAGTCCTACCCCCGTGTAAGCCCCAGATGAGCACCGAAGAAACGGATCGATGCATGTTCCAAATAAGAGACTCTTCCCTCTACCTTTTTTATATTATCACGAATATTAAGATGGTTAATTATTCGAAGACATTCCCCTGAAAATAATGATACTTACTGGAATACATACCCCCTATAATACAAATATACTTTTGGGAAGTGCATGACGTTAACAGAGAGAAGTACATATGCACGATAATGCAGGTCTGTACAGGTACAGGCTAGGGGACGTGGTGAGGGTCACCGGGTTCTACAACTCAACCCCAAAGCTCAGGTTCCTCCACAGGAGGAGCCTCGCGCTGAGCATCAACATCGACAAGAACACCGAGAAGGACCTTCAGCTCTCCGTCTACGAGGCTGCAAAGCTCGTTGCAGCTGACAAGCTCGAGGTCCTCGACTTCACTGGCTACGCCGACGTCTCCAACGGGCCCGGGCATTACGTGGTCTTCTGGGAGCTCTCTGGGGACGCAGGCGGTGACGTCCTCTCAGCGTGCGCCGACTGCATGGATCGGTCCTTTGCGGACATCGGATACGTGGGATCGCGGAGGGCGGGGGCCATTGGCGCTCTGGAGCTGAGGGTCTTGAGGAAGGGGACGTTCCACAGGGTGATGGAGCATTACGTGGCGATGGGGGCCGCCGTCAGCCAATTCAAGACGCCGAGATGCGTCGCGCCTTCCAACGTGAAGGTGTTGCAGATCCTCAACGACGCTGTGGTTGCCAAGTACTTCAGCACGGCCTATGATATATAATTAGTTGTTCATGGTAGTTAACAGGAGGAGTAGAGTAGGGTCTCCTTGTTATCATGTTATGGCTTTTGCTTTTTGGTATGCCTTGATCCGGTTTGGAGATTTTATAGATTGCTTTTGTGGCTTTGGGTCTTAGTGTGGAGGAGAAGTGTGGGGGATGCGAGTCCAAGGTTTCACGATATCTATGTAATATGGATCTGTGGCTCAAATGATCAACCATGTACGGCCGTTTTTTTGTAAATTTTGATCGCCGTTTTAATAATCCAACCATATGTATGCATCCTTATATATGGTCTGAATTAATATGCGTGTCTCATAAATCATACGAATCTGTGACATATAATACGTTCATCGTAGTAACCATTGTAAATAGTTATCCAATGCATTTGGAAAAGAGAAATAAGGCCTGGTTTTTACTTGACCCCCCATCTAAGTGGCAGGGTAACGGCATCTGCCATCACCTCATGTGTCCGCTAAAAAAAAAACGTAGGTGATAGAGATCGGACTTTGACTCGCCCCTCTCGACTAACCTGTGGTCAATTCGAACCTCACTGACTAGGGAAAGCTTTGGACGCCCTATCGGCCGAAACACGGGATTTGACCCCGTCCCCCGTAAACTCGCGCAGAAAAATAGTGAATCAAAGCGACACACATCTCGGTTAATTTATTCAAGGCGTCACCTCGGTGATCAATTTATTTATCCTTCTATCCCAAGCCATACTTGAATCGAACGGTGGTCACACTCTTCTTGGTGGTGGGAAACGAGCCAAACTAGTTAAGTCAGCGGCTCAGCCTCCATCAAAGATCTGTCATTTAGAACCCACCATGGAGACGATATCCTAAAGATCGAATGGCTGGCACTCACTCTGGAGCAAACTGGAGAGGCAACGAGAGGGCCCAAGAAGTTACCATCTCAATCTTCCGAAGAATCACCCTGGGTCCCTCTCATATCCCCATCTAACTAATCACCTTCAAATCCACCCTCAAGGGTTACGCAAAACTATTGGATGGCGCACGTCCTGGTGGCTTTGGTGCAACCCGACTATGTGGGCACCCCCACAGCATGAGCTGAAGTCTACACTAGTCGAGGTGACACACCAGCCTCTCCTACTATTTGTAGCCAACTCCTCCTAAGCCTCCCATAGGAAAGGGGAAAGCCCAGATCTTCCCCCAAAGGCCCACCACCTCCAAAACAAGGAGGCCATTATCAACAACAACGACTCAGGGCGGGACATGGACATAGCCAAGCTACACCAGGAGATCTGGGAAATATATGGGAATCTCTAGAATGGGCCTGCTAAGTTCCGACCTACCACTTCCTCGACCTCCAGAGATATCCGAGAGCTCCAAGAAGCGGAAGAAATAGGCCATGTCAACCCTCAACTACTTCCAATTGATTGACTTGCATTTCAGCCTCACCATTAAGGCCACTGTCAACGAGGAAGGCTTGGAGACCAAAGACAAAGTATCCCAAGGGCTTCGATCACCTTATCATCCACCTCTATGATGGGACGAACGAAACCCCAACTCCACATCAGTCATTTCCAAAACCTCATGGCTGCGTAGAGGTGTTAGGAGGATGCTTAGTAGTGGTTGGTTTTCCCTTTCGTTACTCACGAGGGAAGCTAATGAATGGCTCTCCAGTTTACTCAAAGGATCCATCAACTCCTTCACAAATTCAGAGGGTCATTTCCTTCAATAGTTCTCCTTGTACCAGAGGGTTATGGAGGGCTTAGTTGTCCTCTACTCTAATGTCCAATAGAAGGGGGAGAGGCTATATAACGGATTATTTGCAATGGTTCTACGATTGCTGCAAGGATTGTGACTGCCTTACCGAGTCAGTCACCATCAATAAGCACATCTCGGGACTCTCCTATAGTGACTTCTTGAAGAACATGCATCGAAAGGCACCCAAGGTATTGGACAAACTAATAGAGAAGGTTGTGTCATTCATCGCCGATGAGGAGCTGAAGACCATGAAGCCCCATCTACAAAAGGCCATTCATGGTTTGACTCGGGGAAGGAGGCGAATCATCAGCCTCAAGACATGGCTACTGCATCTTTCTCTTTTATGAAGGGAAAGAAATAAATAAATAGGGCTCCTAGCCATATGTGAAAAGCCTCAAATCCACTTTCTAAAATCGTTTTGGGATTGAGTGTGTCAAGATAAATTTGTTTATATTTATCAGGCACAAATCGGATTCCTGTGCTTCGAAAATGAGGAACATTGTATATTTTGATCAAATTTTGTTAACCCTTGAAAAATATGCCCGAACCATGTCAAATTTGATACCATTAAGTTTCTCTTGTCATAAGCTTTCCAATGACATCCATTTCGTGTAATTCTAAGGTCCGTAGTAAACATTGCATGTTAAATACGAAAATATGAGGGGTGACTTAAATAATTAAAATTTGAGGGGACAATTTGGGCTGTTGGGACCTAAGCTAACCAAGAAGCTATAAATAGAGCCCATGGGGTCCTTAAGCCATCATTTAAACCTCTAATGTGCATAGAGATCGGGAGAAGGAGCAAAATTGCAAAGAGAGAGAAAGGAAAACAGAAATCAAGAGGAGAGAGGGAGCAAAATCAAAGAGAGCATAAGAGAGAGATCAAGAGGAAAGAGAGAGCGACACTACAGGAAAATTATGCTTTGAGACAGCGACTTGCAATGGTAAATTTTTCCATCACAAAAGGATCCATTTTTTGTAATAATAATAACATACCCTTTCCAAAGCTTAATTGTAATATTTTTAGAGACCTAAAAAAATTGTCACAAAAATAAAAAGAAGAATATGCATGCATTCTCCCACCAATCCAAAAAATACCGCCCTTATTATGTTTTTCTCTTTTTTTTCAAAGCTAACATTCCCTTTACCCTTCCTAATCAGTCTCCTCTCCCTCTGCCATCCTTGCACATTCACTGCCACTGCATCTTCTTCACATGGATGCCCACCTCTTTTCTAGCAAGACTACCTTTGCCCTCCACTCCTTCAGCATCTGCAATGGCCATGCCATCAGGCTCCTTCAGAACTACCTCGAGTTCACCTTCGCCTCCACACTTAGTGCTGCCCAAATGCTATCTTGGTTTTGAGGCGCTACTGGTTAGGGCGGATGAGGCAACTATGTCAAAGATGGAGATCAATTCGTGGGGATCCTATTCTCGTTGGCAACGATGGGGTTGCCCAAGGGATGCACAAGAACCTTATAATGAGCATGGCACAACAGGCCGATGGCAACAACCCTAACTTGGACATGGAGGAAGGGGGATGCGGTGTTGTGCATGTTCCCCATAGTTTTGATCCTTGCTTCTGGGGCCGAGGTATTTGATCTTGTTTGTTGTTTTTAAGATTCATTGTAGTTTTCCTATTGCTCTATTCTGATCTTGATGACTCTTTTGGGTTGAAATTTTGGATTAGTGTATTTCACATATATTGAATTTTCTTTATCAATATTCAGATTGAAACAAAAGCAAATGCTATTAAATCTGTTGCATCCTCAAATTGTCTTCTAACAATGAGTTTAGATAGAGTGGTTTTGACATTCGGTGTGTGCTTTAGTTAATTTTCTAATTTCTTCTAGTTACTTAGGTAAACTCAGGTGTTGATCCAACTTTGATGCGTACAAAACTGAAAGAGACCCTTCTACATGTAATGCAAAAGCAACTAGTAAAGAGTCTATCTTGTTTTCTTTGGCCTTTTTTTTCACTTTTGATTAGAAGTTCATTTTCTTTTTTGGCATGAGTCATGAACTTTGATTTTGTTGTGCTATAGAATATGTGACCTACCATTATTGATCATGTACTCAATATGTTCATGACTGTATGACCCTGTTATTCTTCACACTTCATTTGCAAGACTTTCAGGGCCTCTTAATACACCAATTAAGGTAAAGTTTCTCTAGGAGGATTTTGTTCTTACTTTATTCTAATGACCAAAACATTTAATCCAATTTTTAATGAGAGCTCACCATATTCTTGGTGCTCTAGATGATGGTTTCCAAGGACCTCCCACAAGTCTTTTTCTCCCTCTACAAGAAAATCAATGATGTTCATTTTCTTGCATAAGATCTCTAAATAATCTTCCACTACCATGTGAGTTGCTACCAAATTGTCTATATTTTTTGTTAACATCATACAAGCTTTTCGATTAGGAAAAATGTGTTGCCAAACCATTTCTTTTTCTTGTTTGGTGTCAAGAGACCTAATGGTTCTTATTTTGATGATTTTTTTGCCTTTGCAAACTTGTTTATGTTTGCATATCATCAATTTCAGAATGGTGGTCTACTCTTATTTCTTATGTGCTGTCAAATGACCTAGTGGATCTCATTTTGATGATTATTTTCTATAAACTTATTTTTATCTGTATAACAATGATTTTCAAGGTAAATCAGTATCTCAAAATCAATGTTATAAAGGAGCTAAAGGTTGAGATGCAGTTGGCATCAAAGCAATTAAAGGTTTAGTTTTGCATTCGACTGAAAATTTCACTTCGACTTTTCTATAATTGCACAATATTTCTAGCTATTCTTTTTCTTTGGAAATTACACTGTTGGAAGTGAAAGATGCCTTCTCAAGTGAGATGCTTTAGGAGGCTTATGTTGTCTGGTTATGAATAAAAAGGCGAGTATTGTAAAGTCAAGAAAAGCTCTATGTTGTTTCAAATAATTATTTTCATGCTTGTTTTAAGCAATTGAGGGTGATAAAAACAATCAAGGCTACAAATTGGAAATGGTGATCACGTCTTGTTCATTAAAATATTTGGTGTACTTGTCATTCTTATGCTTATACATGTTCATAACATAGCTATCATCCCTAGGTGATAACAAAGGAAATTGAGAGGTTGAAAGGTAGACTTGCACAAGAGTTTAAGATTAAAAACCTAGGAAAATTGAAGTATCTCATTCAAAAAGAGGTTGTTAGGTGTAAGGATTTTCTTATATCTATAAGCTAAAGTATGATACCTAGGAAAATTGAAGTATCTTCTTGCAAGAGCTGTGAGGTTTGAGGATGCTCTTGCCATGTGCAAAAAAAAGTATATAGTTGAGTTATGGTAGAATATGGGAAAGCTTGAATATAAACCTATTTCCACTTGGATAGTCACATAAACTTGGCCATAATCCTTGACACATTTAAAATTCAAAATTCTTCTTATAGGTTGACAATTATGAAATTTATGAACTATTCCTCTCAAAAATTTGGGAATCATTCAAAACACTGCAACTACTTTTGGAGATATTTAGATACAGCAAGAACAACCAAGCCTTTTCCTACTTTTATTGAGCAATTATTATTTTTCATGATTAAATGTTGTGCAGTCTTTCATTTGATGTTACATCCTTATGGAACTTATCAACAATTGCATTAGTCAATTGTTGGATACCATGTTCCAGCTAATGCACTTTCCCACAAATTTGTGTAGGACTGAAACATATGCATATTTTTGATTTGACATATGCACACAATGATGTAAAACTTGGTAATGTCCTTCTTACTTGTAGAAAAGGTCAACCACCTATTTTAATCCTTAAGGACTTCGGAAGTGCTACTCTGGCAAGAAAGCAAATCCTTTCACATTCTAAAGCACTTTAATGGCAGGTATTAGCTTATCATCCAATTAAAATATCCTTCCCATTGGGTGCCACATACATCACTTGGGCACTTTGAAATTTTTGTTGCAATTGTATGTGCAAACCTTTTAGTCTCCTGTTGCCTCGATTAAACATGTGATCTCCTTTAAGCAAAAGAAGTATTTCAGATGTGCTTAGAGTATGATACTGAAATGTTTAACGGTTTAACTACTGTTAACTTTTTGCATTGGATTATTTTTAAATTTGGAATTCTCTAGTTTATAAAGATTGAATAGTTGATGGATTAGTAAGGGTTGCAGTTGAGGTCAATGGTCTTTCGTCAATGTATGATGCCTGTATTAAGCATGAAGGTGAACTAAGTTCTATTATGATTTAGTAGGATACAAAATGGAGTTACATTATGGCTAAACAGAACTTTCTGAAACTTGGATTTCTTTACTTGGATTATGGCCTTCTTAGATTTCTTTACTTGGATTATGATCTGAGAGCATCCATAGCCGTTAGATGAGCATCCGTAGCCATTAGATCGCGCACGCTTCGCACCTATGCTGGCAAGGGTGAACATCCACTGTTCGATCCCGATCGCATGGCTGAGGGCACACGCAAATTGCGCCTTCGCGAAATTTGAATGCAGGTGCATCGCACCTTCACGAAGATCCAACAACGAAAAGCACACACGATCATCTTAAATGGGTACCCCAGATTGCGTGCGTCTGATCTAGCATGCATCCGTGCGTCGTCAGGCGAGCGTTTAATCGCGCGTACGCAATCCTGACTACTCAATCAAGATCGAGCAGTCCAATTTTTCTGGCGTTGAGGTGGTTGCAGCAAATAGTCACTTGAACCCTCGCCAATTCTTTGAGAACTGGGTGTGCAACCACCGTGGTAGAGCGTCGGATGGTCGTGCCAACGGTTGCCGCCTCCCTGGTTCTCGACTGTTGGATGAAGATCCAATGGTTGAGATTTCATCAAATCTTCCCCCTTTGGAGCTGAGTGGCCGGTCGAGCGGTGGATTCTCAGTCGTTGGATTGAGATCCAATGGTTGTGATGTCCTCTTGAGGCCCTTTGGAGGAGGCTGGATGATGTTGGGCGATCTGGATGGTGCCATGTGACACCATCTGGACAGTCCACCTTTCCTTACTTGCAGAGGATGCCACAGTGTTCGAATTGAGATGATTTCCATGTTGTCGGACTGTGACCGTCACTCCATATTCATTCATACGATCGGATTTTGAATTTGAAGCTTCAAAATGTCACACCCTGTCTCCTGGCCACAATAATGCAGGAATTACTGCACAATTTATACACATTATATTAAATGCAGTATGATGAATGTTATGCAGTATTTATACTATGGAATGCAATGCTAGGCTTAGGAACTATCATAACTAAGCATTTTATCATGAATACATGCATATTAATCATACCCCCATGCTTATCTTTTGCTAGTCTCTAGCAAAATTAACCTAAATGCTATGTATAATAATAGAATCAAGATTTGATTACTTAGGAAAGATTTGTTGATTGCATTAAAAAATTTCAACTAAGGACCTAATTACAAAAATTCAACAGTGCTTGGGTATCTGCCAGAATGCAGACCACCCAAGTCCTCACCTTATTTTGAGAAGGGAAGATACATTTTTTTTCTTCTTTTCTAATTTTTGGAATTTTGGAGTTGAGAGTTTGGGGATAACTTTTTACGGCTACCCGACCCACCCAAGACTCGAAAAGGACTTTAAGTGGTAAGCATCTTATGAAAGAGTAATAGACTCACTAGATGACCTTTAAAATGGACTTCAGGTTTCTACAACCATAGGCGACCTTAAGAATTTCTACCTAAAGGTTTATCTTTCTGATTGGTAACTTTCTCCCTACTTTTTCTTTTTATGGGGTCAACACAAGGGCCAACCCAGTATATATCTCTCTGATTTATTCTACTTCCTACTTCTTGCCTAAGTGTTTTGAGAATTATTTGTGCTTTTTGTTGTTAGCTGGGCTCTAGACAACCGGCCAATGAGCTATTACCACTGACCACTTGCTAGCCATAATCATGCAGTGAAGTGTAACTTTTTTTTTCTCCTTTTTTTTCTAAGTAGGTGGCTTCCCTGATCTAAGATTTACCTAAAGGCAATAGGAAGAGAATGGTCGTGTGGCTGGGCTCTGGACAACTAGTTGATGAGCTATTACCATTGACAACTTGCCAGTCATACCACCCTAGATGGTTCATTAGGTACCCAATTTCCATAAAAACTGTTGGAAAGTGAGTCAATGCAAATAGTGTGCAGATGCTTAGACTTAAAGTCCCCTCAAGTCAGAGGATAGGTTGATAAGTTGTGTACTTATTACCCCAATTTATTAGCCAAATTAGAATAGAATTACTTGGCGAGGACTCAAGACCAAGTCCACATTTGAGTGCATACCCAAGTTAATTAAGTCCAAAGACCTGAAAAGTCTTCGTGTTCAAGTCCTAAAGTATCATATCCTAAAGTTCGCAACTCCTAATACCAAAGTTCCCTTCTAATTCTAGTTTTTTTTTTAAATAACAGGAGATTACTGTTACGGGCTGACAACAAGATTAAATCACAAAGTATCTACCCCTCAATGCCTAGCTAATGCAATGTCCTCATTGTAAAATAAAAGCATACAAGAGGGCAGAATAGGATGAATATCACCTAAATTCTATGAAACTCCAGTCAGCTCCAAACAGTCTATACACGTGTTGAGTTTAATGCCTTCAACTAGGTGATGTCCGGACAACAGAGATTAGAGCAAGGTGAGAGCAACCTTGTTTGAGACAGGTTCAAGGAGCACATGGTCAACATAGGGTTTGAGACATTGCCCGCTGACATTGAAGGAATTACCCATCTTTGGGTCAAATATTTCGATGGCCCCGTTAGGAAAAATCCACTCAATAATGAACGGGCCATTCCACTTAAACCTAAGCTTGTCAGGGAAGAGCTTAAGTCGAGAATCAAAAAGCCAGACCCTCTGGATCGGCTCAAAGCTCTTACGAGAAATCATCTGGTCATGAAGAGTTTTAGTCCTTGCCTTATAGATTCTAGCATTCTCATAGGCATCATTTCTAAGCTCCTCCAACTCAGATAGTTGGAGCTTCCTAGTCTTCCCGGCTAACTCTTGGTCAAGATTGCATTTCATGATGGCCCAAAATGCCCGGTGTTCTAATTCTACGGGTAAGTGACATGCCTTACCAAACACCAAACGAAACAATGACATACCGATAGACGTTGTGTACGCTGTACGGTAAGCCCAAAGAGCATCATCCAGCTTTTGGGTCCAATCCTTCCTATCAGACCTAACCATTTTCTGCAGAATGTTCTTGATCTCCCGATTGGAGACCTCGGCCTATCTGTTCATCTGGGAGTGGTAGGGTGTGGAAATCTGATGAATCACCCCATATTTTACTAGTAAATTCCTGAACTGGGCATAGTGAAATGCGTGCCACCATCACGGATAATGGCCTGAGGAATCTCGAACCGACTGAAGATATTTTTCTTCACAAAATTGATACCACCTTGTGGTCATTGGTCCAGGTGGGAATTGCCTCAATCCATTTGGACACGTAATCCATAACAACAAGAATATACTAGTGTCAAAATGAAGGAAGAAAGGGTCCCATGAAATTGATGTCCTAATGTAGACACATCCATTTCGGTTAAAACTCCTATTTATGCATGTTCCTAGGCTTAAATTTGCATTCTATATTATAAATATTGCATGGCATGCATCATTCTGTATTTAGAGTAGTTGTGTATATTTTAGGTTAACTGTGTTCTTTTTTTGGTCAGGAGAGAAGAAGACTTATTTTGGAGCCTTGGATTGACGATCCGACCATACAGATCTGATCAAGACGATGATTGGAGTCCAATGCCTCTGAAATCGCCTTGATCGGAGTCCTGTAGCACCATATGCAGTCCGAGGAAGATCAACAGCCAAGGGACTAGGTGACATAATTCGAAGCTTCAAACGACAAATCCAACCACGTGGATGGATTCGGGTCGATAATCGTAGCCCAACAGCACGAAAATCGACTCAATCCTATCTCTGTAGCAGCCCCTACAACGAAAAGATGGACGGCCCAGATCGTGCCACATGGCGCAACCCAGGCTGCCCATGCGCATGCACGTGCCACCACACGCACACAGCAGCGCAGGCATGAGCCTGCGTGAAGGCACGCACGTGCAGCAGCGACAGCATGGGTTGTATTCAGCGACGTTTGTGGTGGATCTTCAACGACGTTTGTGACTGTCACTAAATGTCCTCTATATGAATTTGATTCTTTCTTCTACTATAAAAGGACCCCTACCCCTCCCATTTTTCTTCATCTCTTCCTTTCTTCCTCTCACCACCTCCAAAGCTCTAAAGAGAGCTTATCATCCCAAGCCTAGAATGCTCCTTTAGAGTAGAAAACAAACATTTGTTCACGCCTCTCATCCCCCTTCGCGGAGCATCCCGTGGCTGTCTTCTCACCACCCTTCAGGAAGAAGATCCTCGCTGTGACGCCATCCTGCCCCACTCTCCGTTCTCCAGCTCCGTCCTCATCCGTCCCGCTCCTCACCATCTTCCTCGAGGTGACGTCAGAGCAAGTCATCCTCCAAGCGACTATCGAGGGGGATTTCTCTCACCCATCTCTATCTTTATTGCTTTCGTAGTATAGTTTTCCTGCTTTCCCAGTTGTAATAAACATTTCATTATAAAAATACATGATCATTTCTCTCTCTTTATCTCTCTCTTTTTATTTTACAAGTAGATTAGCTACATTTCATCGACCTGATCCTTGCCCTATTAAAAATACCAAAAAAATTAGAAAAGACAAAAATGACAAAAATAAATAAAAAACAAAACGGGAATTTTCAAAACCAAATGTTTGCCTCCCTGTGTTCGACCCGAGACTCACTTTTCGAGTTTCAGTTATAAATTTTATCTTATCGACGGATTTTCTCACGAATCGAACTACGACAGGTTTTCCAAACTCCATACCTTTCCGCGTGCAAATCTGCCGTCATCATTTTGGCGTCGTTGCCTGGGAGGTAACGGTCTTTGGTTTTTTCATGTTTTTTCACATTACTTACATACTTTTCTAACCTATCTTTCTTCTTCTATTTATTATCTTGTGGTAGATTGGAGTAAAGTGCGAGTAGAGACATTTGTAAGTTTTCCCCCACCACCCCCACCCTCGATTTCATTTCACCACACTAATAACTCAAATCCAAATTAGCTTAGGTGCTTTTTATAAACCCTAGAATAGATCTGGTTGTTTGTTTGCAACCTCCACCCATCTCATCCTCGCATATATAAAAAAAATACTCTTCTCTTGTGGGATTTACTGAAAGTGTCACACATTAAACACCCACAACTTTTGACTTAAGGTGCACCATTCCACTTTGATTCTACCACTTAACCGGGATCTGACCTATGGAACTAGTATAATTCAACTCAATACACATAAGTGAGTAGAAATCTGAATAGGTTAAACATTTGTGTGCCTTAACTAAGTGGTGCAACAGGCTAATTGATTGAGTTGTTTGGGCCTCACCACTGAAGATAAAATTCATTCATCAGTAGCTTGCCACTTAAGGTTAACCTTTAGGGTTGAACCAAGTACTCTGCATTATTTTTTTGATTTCTAAAGGAATATATCATCACCAGTGCTTTCAAAACTTGGAGTGTTCTCTTGAACTTGATTGAATACACCTAAGATCAAACCCTAAAAGCTACTAAACAAGGTTAAACCCTAAAAGACACATCATCAAATAAACTTGTTTGCAAACCCTAGTTGTGCACACACACACATTTGAATTGATCATTAAGGGCACAACCCATCTAAAGGGCCCATCACATTCCAAGAACACAATCATCCCAAGTATAATTAAAACTGAGTAGATGTTGGCCTTAAGGATTGATTCGCTCTTCGGGGTTTAGACTGATATTTTTTCGATTAATCTACTTCTGCTGATCTATCTGATGTCTAACTAAGGGAGTAGCGTCAAATGACCACGGCTGGGGGGTACACTAGGAACCGGAGGCACAAGCCAAAGGAAGAACCTTCTCCTCAGCCCCTCCTTCTAACTAGTTGGATTGACAAGATAAAAGTAGACCAAATCAGTTATAGTCTCAAGATGGGTCCTAGGAGTCTATAGGTCTTTAGGCTAACCTGCCTAAGGACAGGGTTGATTGCTTGTATTGCAGGGCTCCTTTCTCTCTTCTGTTTTCCCTCTTATTCTACCATGTATCCTTCCACATCTGACATGTATTTCCCATCCTACCTTCCTACCAACACTTATCCCCAAGATGATTACTATCCCGACTTGACTTATGACTACCCATCTCCAAGCCGGGACAACTTTGATTGGGGATATGAATCCGGACCTCAGTGTCCAGGGCCTAACCCTGGACAACAAGACTATGATTACTATCCTTCCCAGAGCTACAATGATTATAGATCTCCACCCTTTGATGATCAACCTAACCTGATCTATAATTAAGAAGGATATGCTGACTATAACACCTACCCTCCTCAGTATTCCACTGAATATAGGTCACCACCATTCTTTGAACAACCCGAGATGACCTACTATCAGGGAGGAACCCGAGAACCTCAATATCTTGACTCCCCTAGAATGAACCCAAACCCACCCAACCCTGAACCGAACCATTCGGTTCAGGTGAACCAGATTCAAGATAGGGTGTTGGCTAACTTAAGGAACACCATCCAATCTTTAGAGGCTCAGCCAACACCATGCACTGAAGCATCAGAGCCTATGATAAAAATGATTGATGAGCTGGATAACTCTTTATTGAATTTGCTCCAACATGTTAGGGATAAGAGCTTGGGTGAGTTTCTACTTGGGAAATTGTCAAGGTTGAGGATGAAATTCACGGTTGCCTTAGTCCAATCTTGGGATGATTCCCAGGATGAAACCCCTTCAGGAGAGCCAATGTCTGAACCCTCTCAGGCGCTTGTTGGGAGGGATACATGTTCTGAGACTAGGGATGACCAGGTTGGGCTAGAGCAACCCATTGAGGATGAACCAAGTTTCTCACTCGATATCCCAAAGCCAGGGAATGACGAAAAATGTCTCCATGGACCATGAAATGACATGATTTTGAGACATTTATAAATGAGGATAATGAATTCTTTGATTCTGAGAGTGACAAATCTCTTAGTGAAGTCTCACTTGAGCTTAAGGAGAATGATTTTGTGAGACTAACGGGCTCAAGGAGCATGACGAATCATTTGATAGCCTGTTCATTGAAGATTTGCATTCAGTTGGGGCTAACTTAGAGGATTCGAATTCTCATTTACTAAAAGATTCAATTAGTAGCCCAATTTCTCAACCACACCCCGAAGGGATTAATTTTGATTTGGAAATCATTGTACCCAAGTCAATCCTGATTCAGCCACAATTGTTGGACTTGGATATTTTGGATGGAGTGTATAACGATCTGGAGGTCCAAGAAACCTTGATCTTGGAGGATAGGAAGTTGGAAACAAAAATCTGGGAAGCTATTGACCTGAAACCACTTAATTTCTACCAGGACCCTTATGATATCATTCACGTGCGACCCAAGCTTGGAATAATTGAGTATCTTCCTGAGCTAAACTATAAATGGACACCCGATTTTAATTAATCAGATCAATATGTTGTCCGATACTTTAGTCTTGGGTTGCACACCACCAAACCACAGGCCCAGCCCCGTAAGCACAATAATCTTAGGTTCTAGGTGATTTTCATCTAGAACCTTAGAACCACTCAACCCTGGGGCATGGGTCTGCACCACAACTTAGTCCACATCTGTGGGCATCTTCTACTGGCGGGTTTGAGGATTAATCTTTTGATTTTGATTTTAACCTGCACTTGTGAATTCTCCATTTCTTCTTTGTTTGTATTTTATGCCAAGCTGAAGGCAATAAATTCAGCACTTGTGTATATTCCACGTTCTCTGCGGAGCTGACCGGATTGTCACGAAATTCAGGTGATATCTTGTTATTCTGCCCTTTTCATGTCTTTGTTTGTATAATGAGGACATTGTATCAGTTAGGCATGGGGGGTGGATATTTAATCCTGAAATTATTTTGTTAGCTCTATAGAATTTCTTTTATTTTCTTTAAAAAAAATTTGAAAATTCAAAAAGACAAAAAAAGAGAAAAAAATAGAATTAGGAGAAGAGAACTTAGGCTTTTTGAAGTTATTAACTTTAGAAAATGATACAATAGGACCTGAACACTTAGACTCTTCAGCTCTTTGAGCTTAATTAACTCGGGTGTCCACTCGAATGTGGACTTAGTCTCAAGTCCTTGCCAAGTAATTTTACTTTAATTTAGTGAATAAATTGGGATGATAAGTATACGACTTATCAACCCACCCTCTAATTTGAGGGGATTTTAAGTCTAAGCATTTACACACTATTTGCACTGACTCAGTTTCTGATGGTTTTTACGGAAATTGGGTAGCTAATGAACTATCTAGGGTGGTATGGCTGGCAAGTTGTCGGTGGTAACAGCTCATCGGTCGGTTGTCCAGAGCCCAACCACACGACCATTCTCTTCCTGCTGCATTTAGGTAAATCTTAGATCAGAGAAGCCACCTACTTAGAAAAAAAAAGAGAAAAAAAAGAAATACTTAGAATTAAAAAAATAGAAAAATGAGAAAAAAATAATAAAACCACACTTCACTGCACGAGTATAGCTTGCAAGTTGCCGTAGGTAACAACCCATTAGCTGGTTGTCCAAAGCCCAACTCACAAAAATACACAAATAATTCTCAAAACACTTAGGGAAGAAGCGGGGAAATAGAATAAATCGGGGAGATATACACTGGGTTTGCCCTTGTGTTGACCCCATAAAAAATAAAGTAGGGAGAAAGCTACCGTTCATAAAGATAAACCTCTAGGCAAAAATCTTTAAGGTCACCTATGGCTGTAAAAACCTGAAGTTCGTTTTAACGATCTCCTAGTGAGTCTATCACCCATTTACAAGATGCTTAGCATTTATAGCCCTTTTCGAGTCTTAGGCAGGTCGGGTGGCCATAAAAACTTATCCCGAAACTCTCAAACTCCAAAATAATGAGAAAAGAAAAAAAAAGGTATCTTCCCTTTTTCAAATAAGGCAAGAACTTAGGCAGTCTGCATTCTGACCGACACCCGAGTATTGTTGAGTTTTCGTGGTTTAGGACCTTAGTTGGAATTTCTATTGTTAATAAACAACTTAGGTCTAAGAAATCTAATCCTAATTCTGTTATTGTACATAGCATGTAGTTTAATTTTGCTAGGGACTAGCAAACGATAGGCATGGGGGTATGATGTAGACACATCCATTTTGGTTAAAATACCTATTTATGCATGTTCTTAGGCTTATATTTGCATTCCATATTATAAATATTACATAGCATGCATCATTCTACATTTAGAGTAGTTGTGTATATTTTAGGTTAATTGCATCCTTTTCATGGTCAGGAGAGAAGAAAATTTATTTCGAAGCCTCAGATTGATGATCTGACCGTACAGATCTGATCAAGACGACGATCGGAGTCTAACGCCTCCAAAATTGCCTTGATCGGAGTCCCGTAACGCCATATGCAGTCCGAGGAAGATCAATGGCCAAGGGACTAGGTGATATAATTTGGAGCTTCAAATGACAATCTGACCATGCGGATAGATTCAGGTCGACAATCGCAGCCTAATGGCATGAAAATCGACTCAATCCGACCTCCGTAGCAGCCCCTACAACGGAAACAAGATGGACGACTCAGATCATTGCGACCTCTGTAGTAGCCCAGCGACGTTTGGGGTGGATCTTCAGTGACGTTTATGACCGTCACTAAATGTCCTATATAGGAATTTGATTCTTTCCTCCACTATAAAAGGACCCCTACCCCTCCCATTTTTCTTCATCTCTTCCTTTCTTTCTCTCACCACCTCCAAGGCTCTAAAGAGAGCTTGTCCAAAGCTCGGGATGCTCCTCTAGAGTAGAAAACAAACATTTGTTCTTGCCTCTCATCCCCCTTCGTGGAGCATCCTGTAGCCGTCTTCTCAACTCCCTTCGAGAAGAAGATCGTCGCTGCGATGCCGTCCTACCCCACCCTTCGTCCTTTGGCTCCATCCTCGTTCGTTCCGCTCCTCACCACCTTCCTCTAGGCGATGTCAAAGCGAGTCATCCTCCAAGAGACCATAAAGGGGGATTTCTCTTACCTATCTCTATCTTTATTGCTTTTGTAGTATAGTTTTCCTGCTTTCCTAGTTGTAATACATGATTGTTTCTCTCTCTCTCTCTCTCTCTCTTTTTATTTTGCAAGTAGATTAGCTAAATTTCATCGACCTGATCTCTTGCCCTATTAAAAACACAAAAAAAATTAGAAAAGATAAAAATGACAAAAACAAATAAAAAGCGAAATGCGTATTTTCAAAACTAAACGTTTGCCTCCCCGTGTTCGACCTGGGACTCACTTTTCATGTTTCAGTTATAAATTTTATCTGATTAATGGATTTTCTCGTGAATTGAACTATGACAACGGGTTTTCTAAACTCCGAACCTTTCCGCATGCGAATTTGACCTCATTATGCCCCAAATGTCGAAAATTTCGATGGGAAGTATCGAGTTTAGGGGCATCATGTCTCTCTTGGCCATATTCCCGAGTGTCTAGCATTGAGCGCATGACCTTGAGAATTCCCGGGCATCCTTAAATAACGATGTCCAATAGAATTCATATTGCAAAATTTTTGCCGCCGTCTTTTTCCCAAAAAAGTGTCCACCACACGCAGATGCATGGCAAAACTCAAGTATACTATGGAACTCATTTTCCGGGATGCATCGATGAATAATGTAATTGGCACCAATGCGGTACAGCTCAGGATCATCCCAAAAATAATATTTGTCCTCGGACATAAGTCTATCCCGTTGTTTGCTCTGATCTTGGGGGATTTGACCAACAGCCAAATAATTAATGATATTCGTAAACCAAGGGGTTCGAATACACAAGATGTAAGGATAGTCTCATATGGAAAAGTGTCTGAGATAGGGATATCTGGATGAGAAGAATCAATTAGGATTCTCGAAAGGTGGTCAGCCACTATGTTTTGTGCCCCAACTTTATCCTTGATTTCAAGATCAAATTCTTGAAGTAACAGAATCTAGCGAATAAGCCAAGGCTTGGCATCCTTTTTAGCCAAGAGATGTTTTAAGGCCGAGTAGTTGGTGTAGATGATAACATGAGATCCTAAAAGATAAGCCCTAAATTTTTCCAAAGCGAAGACTATGGATAGAAACTCTTTTTCAGTAATAGTGTAGTTCCTCTAAGACTCGTCCAGAGTCTTGCTAGAGTAGTAGATAACAGAGCGCTTCTTATCTATTTTCTGACCTAAGACAACCCCGACCGCATGATCAGATGCGTCAGCCATACTCTCAAATGGAGCTTTCCAAAAAGATGGTCGCAACACTGAGGTGTAGGTAACTGCCTTTTTTAATAAATCAATTGTCTTGCATCACACTTCATCAAACTCTAACGGCATGTCTTTGGCCAAAAGGTTACTCAAGGGTCGAGCAACCTTCGAGAAGCTCTTGATGAATCTTCGATAAAAACCAACATGACCCAGGAATGATCGAATTTGTTTCACAGATGTGGGTGGAGGAAGTTTAGAGATGGCATCCACCTTAGCCTTATCAACCTCAATTCCCCGATTAGAGATCACATGACCCAAGACAATGCCTTCTTGAGTCATAAAGTGGCTCTTTTCCCAACTAAGGACCAGTCGTGTCTTGATGCATCTCTTGAGGATCACTAATGCGTTAGATCCTCAACACAATTAATTAAGTTATTTAAGCTTAATTAATTGCATGAGAAAGTAACTTAAGTTAACTTGAATTTATGTCGATTGTGTAGTATAGGGTCAAGTTAACCTAACATTTTAGATTTTAAATTCTTTTTTAACTGGTTGAGTCCAAGTCATTCACTGGGAGGCATAATAGTAGCTTAATTCACCATTTAATTTCTAAGTATAAATTACTAACTACTTAATCAATCATATTATAATTAAAATACTTTAAGTACATGAATAATTACATAAGAGATAGATCAAATTAGCACATGAAACATTCCATTAGAAACAAACACATTTACACATATAATGTCATTAAGAATCAAGTAAACATGTTTATTACATCATTACTTCTAATTACAAGAGATTAAGGCAAGAAAATGATATACAAGAAGTATATTTGCCTTTTATAATGTTGAGAGCTCAAAATAACAAAACCAAAATATTTAAGTGCAATTTAAGGAAAAACAAAAGTTCAAACATCTTAAAAGTAGAGTGCCAAGACATCTGATTTTCCTATCTCTTTTCTTCATTCTATCTTTAGCCCTTTTCTTCTTTGTTATTTCCTTTCTTCTCTATCGTTGCTTTCTCTCCCCTTCTCTCCCTTTTCCTTTACTCTCTTAGCTTAATTCCCTTATCTCCTCCTTTTATCATTTCCTCGAGCTCATTCCTTTCCTTAACCTTAACTTCTTTACTGTGCTTAATGAGTTCCATACTTAACCAAATTTGCAAGCACTTAACCCATTTAATCTTCAATTTATAAAAATTAATGTTTAATGGGTGGCCCAAGCTCGTTCGGGGATACACAATTCCCAATTGGGCGAGACTAGACCGTACTTGAGCTTGGGCCTAGTTCTTAATTGATGGATTTTTTTCATATGTTCATCAATGCACAGTCTCCGGCCTCCCAGGCCCATATGCCCACTCACGGGCCCACGCTCATGCCCACACGCGCATGCACACACACACCCATGCACAGTCACATGCATCACATGCACCCATGCCCAAGCCATTTTCTTTCCGTGCCCTGCACTAATGACTGAAGCGTCGTATGTAGAAAATCGTATTATACCAGTGCGTGTGGCTACAACTTACCGATGTGGGACTATGTTTCCTAGGTCCAGGCCAATCTTTCGATGAAGATTTCGGCCGGCTTAGTTGATGGTTTCGACCAAGCAAAGGCTCGATCGAAAGCCCTTGGTCTGCTATACATGATTGGAACACCAATTTGGTGTTCAAGTGAGGTTAAGCCCTTTGATTTGAAGGGTGAAGACCAAGGATTCTCACAACCATTCATGACCTGTAGAAGATAAATTTCAGGTCATTTGACCTAAGGGAGAGGCTTCTGACCTCCAGATGAGGTCCTAGACTTCTTCAGGTTAGAATTCCGCACAGAAAGAATGAAGAAAGAAGCTTTGAGAAGCTTCAGAGAGAGGAATGAGACTCTAAGCTCCGTTCAAGCAACTCAGAGCTCCAACCTAAACTCTGATCTGCAAAGGAAAGAGATAATAACCTTCCAGAGAGAATTAACAACCTCAGCAGATTGTTTCACACTTATTTGGGCAGAATTGGCGGTTGAATCTCTCCAAGGCTCAATAAACTCAGTAATGGGTTCTAAAGAGCCCATACTGACCAGTGAATCAAAACACTTAAAATCCTCAATGCAACTCATTCTAATCAACTCTAAAACATTCCAGATCATCCCAGTATTCAATTGAAACATTAATTTCACAGAATTAGTCAGTTAATCCTCGAGTTAGACACAGATTTGACCAAATCAAGCTCGGAGTTGACTTTCTATTCTAGGCTTTCTTAGATCAAATTAAGGATATAGATCGACTCGATTCAACCCCAGAAGTGATCTAGAACATCAAAATCATATTTTGAAGCTTATAGTGGGTTATCAGACATTGTCGCCTGATCACTAAAGTGAGTTTGTTCGTCAGAACAAACCAGAGATTCTTGTAGGAATCAGAGATCAAGAATGGAGTATACAAGCTCTGCTCTTGCTTCAGAACCTAAAACCCTCCAACTCCACCGGAGATGGAGAAGACGGAGATCAAAATCGAGCTCCAAAAGTTTAACAACAGGTTAATCACTAAGAAATGATCCTTGCACTCTAAAGAGACAATCTAGAGCTCCTCACAGAGCTTCGAGGGCTGATTCTCAAATTTGACTCACCGGAGCTCTGGTGAGTCTAGAAATATGTGAATGGAGTTCGAAACTCCACAATTTTAACCACAAATGATTCTAGGAGCTTCCTAAGGTCACAAGGAAACTCAGGAACTTGTCAATTAACTCAATTAATAATTACATCGATTGATTAGCTTTGAATCCATAAACAAACTTTCTGAGCTCATTAGAACTCAGAACAATCCCTCTCACTCAATTGAGTGAGGAGAAGGGATAATTAGCAACCGGCGATGATTTATAGATGGATTAACTCCTCTGAGATCGCCATAAATAGCCGCTCAGAGGTTGGCATGGAATTAGGCATTTACTAATTAGGTGATCATTTATCTAATTAGATACAAGATTACGGAGTGCTGATGGAGGGCCCCAGAGAGAACTCAGTCAATGGTTGTAACGGAGGAAGAAATCAGAGGGAAGAAGGAAGAAGTCCGGTGGACGTGTTTGCGGAGTAGAGGCGGAGTCCGAAGTCGTCGCTTTGTCCAAAGACACAACGGAGGACGACAGAGCTTGGTAGATGGTGGAAGCGATCGAAAGAAGTGTATGAAAGTGGAGGTAGGTCGTCGGAGTTGGAGAGAATAGCCTATCAGTTAGCTGCAGTTAGGGAAGAGGGTAGGGAGCTAACCGCTCAAATCGTAGGGTTAGAGGGGTATTTATAGGATTCGGCGATGGCTAAAGGGCTTGAATCCAGACAGATTTGCGTCTAGGTGCAGCTTAACCTCCGGCATTGTTTTCGACACCGGTGAGGTTAACACCTATACCTAATTAGGATTTATGAATAATCTAGATCGGTGGATGGGATGAAGGAGGTGAGTGCAAGCTCTAGGAGCTTGGTGAGGATGTTCTGACGGAGGATGGACGGTGATCGTGAGGTAAACGCATCGCCGATCGTGAGTCGTTCAAGTGTGTGAAGAAGAAAAGAAGAGGAAGAAGATGGTGTACACAAGGACCTGAATGCGAGGAAAGTAAAGGACCTAGGTGAAAGGAAAGGACTCAAATGCAATGAATTCTAGGGACTAAAATGTAAATAGAGGCCATTTAAGTTAATTTTAATTTAATTCTTTTCCAGCTTTTTATATATAAATATAAATTAGCTAAATATTATATTAAAGCCATGTATTCACATTTTTGACCAATTTATTTATATTTATTTACTTATTAACTTACTTAAGTTATTAAAGACTTAGTTCTTAAGTTACACATAAGTTAAATAAAGTATTAATTAGGTAACTAATTAATGGTATTTTGAGTTCATTTATTAATTAAATTAATAATAATGTTAATTGACTTTTAATTAAGTATTTTTAACTTATTTTAAGGTCCTTTAATGATTTCTCCCTTATTACATAATTTACCCTTATATATGCTTATTCCTAGCTAATTAACTAAGGAAACTAGTTAATTAGGGGTAATTAGAAGCCATGATAAGCCTCTCATTATAACCCCAAGCCAAAGTTTTTCTAGTCCCTAGCAAAATTAACCAGAAATATAATAATTTAAACATCAGGGTTTAAATTATTATAAATAAAAACTAAGTAGAGGAATGCTTAAGTCAGAATTTTGGATATTCAATTTTTTAGATTTTATGTATATATATAAATAAGTATCCATAAATATGCAGAGTATTCTGCGAAAATCTCTTTACTTAGACTTAAAAACTTAAATACCCTTCTCAAAACACACTCTATTAAAAATAGAGTTTTTGACGAGAATTTTAACGAAAAATCAGAATACCGAAAACCCACTTATTCTCTGTAATCACTTTAAACCCTTGAAACTCAGAATTCAAAGTGTTTTAACAAAACAAAACTCAAGAGTTGGAAATTAAATTTTAACTCAAAAACTCAATAAACTTAACTTAATCCTTAAGTTTATGAAATCTGATTTTTATCAACCCAAGTTTTAGCAAATTAGCCAGACACTCATTATTAATCAAACTCAGGATGGTAAAACCCTAATCTGCCAACCCACTGTACCAAGGACAGACTTCTAGACCTAGGGTTTTGTCAATCTTTCTCCTTTAGGCCTTACCTAAATTGTCACTTATTTTACACTGATTATCTTCACTTAGTCTGACTAACCACTCTGACCTTTGGTCAGAATAAAAATCGTCCGCATAGAGATCTTTGATCTCCTCTTTCCGATTCCTTCCGTCACCCTACACTAAGTGAAGTGTAATATCTTTTCCACACTTCTTATAATGAGAACATTGTAATATTTTGGCTTGGGGGGGTGTGAAGTGACATTTTCACTTTAAGTGTATTTGTAGATAAAAGTAAAAATATAAAAACACAAATAATGAAATATCCACGGAAATAAAAAATAGAAAGACCTAAAAATTAAAAAATATTAGAAAAGCCAAAAATACCCTAAAATTTTGAAAAAATGTTGAAAAATTCATAAAAATTTGAAAATTTCATAAAGCATAAAAACAAAAATATACAAATATAAAAATTGAAAAATTACAAAATCATAAAAATAATAAAGGGGTTTTACACTTATAATAAGAAGAAAAAGAAGAAGATACCAAAACTATATTTATACTTAATTATATTAGTATTTTAAGAGCTTAATTTTTCTTTTAGGTCAGAAACCAAATATATATATATATATATATTTTTTATAAATAGTATTTCATAAGATCATTAAATCCTTATTTAGACTTTTACTTAAATAATCTTTTCAAAACACGCATCTATTTGCAAAATTTTGAACAGGATTTTATTTAAGTTAGAGTCTGAAATCCTAAGGATCTGTTTTTTTGCTCTTTACCTTGAAATAAAGTAACTAAGGTGTATTAAGTTTAAAACTTGAGTTTTAAAATTAAATTGTAACTTTTTTGGTTAATTAGATTAAGTAAGTCCTTTTTCTTTTTGAACATCTATTTTTACCACCAAGTTAAGTAAAAAGGTCAGATATTCAGAGTTAATTAAGTAAAGAGTTGGTAAAATCTTAGTCTTAAGGTCTATCAGGCTATAGTTAGCTTAATCAACTAAGGACAATCATCTAGACTTAGCGAGTTGTGTCTTGACAGATCCTGTGTGAGGAAACTAAGAGTTTAAAGGACCTGAGAGTGAATGGCTTTGCTGTCCAAGCTCTGGTTTGAGAGCTAAGTAACCTAAGTGTCCAAAATTCACACACATAGAGTTGTCTTGTTGGCAACTAAGACCGCAAAAACATAGAGGTTAAGTGATCGATTATAAATCTTCTTTAGTCCAAGATTTCTGCAAGGCGGCTCTTGAAAGGGTGAAGGATGTGACACTCACCTAGAAAAAGGATATGGAGTATTATATTAGTAAGAAAATGTGAAGGTGGACAAAAATAATAAAAAAAAAGAGAAAAGAAAAAGAAAAAAAGAATAATACACTCTGCAGTTAAGCACCTCGCTACAAATGGGTACTTATGCAGTTTTATCCACCAAATAAAGCATTTTGGTACAAATGGATGCTACACTTCCTTCCATCAAATAAAAGAACACCTCGCTACATATGGGTGTTCTATCCTATAAAAAAGAGTTGAAAAAAATATGAAGATAAAAATTAGGAATAAGAGACCCAGTGGTCCACCAGGGAGATATACATAAAAAGTGTTGACCTCGAGATAAAAAAACTGGTGAGGAGAAAGCAACCAAATCTGAGTAAGGCCCAGTCAAAGGTTTGAATTAGAATAACCTAGATTGGAAATTGATGTCTTAAGATCTGGATTTTTGCAACTTTGGATGCCTTTAGGACAATTCTCTTCACAAGCATGGATGCTTTAAAATCATAGCTACTGAACCTTTATAGTGGGCAGTGAACCTTAAGAAATCAAGTTTTGAGGATTTGCTGTTGAGAGATTTGAGTGTATGTGTAGAGAAAAGTGTAGAAAATAGGAAACAGCTATATACAGAATTGAGTGGTGGAATGATGGATGCCTTAGTGGAGCATGTAACAATCTCCAACAAGACCCAAAACATGTGGTTCCAAGAAAGGTTTTAAACATTGAACATTAACTTTGAAGGGTTGATCCTTGTTGGGTTCGGTGATTTTGACAGCTCCATTGTCAAAGACTCTAACTACAATAAATGGACCTTGCCATTTAGACCTAAGTTTCCCAGGGAAGAACTTCAAATGGGCATCAAAGAGCAACACCTTCTGACCAGGTGTGAAAGATTTGTCGGAAATGTGTTTATCATGGAACGCTTTAAGTTTTTCCTTATATAGCTTTGAACTCTCATAGGAATCATGTCGTAATTCCTCAAGTTCACTAAGCTGCAACCTCTGGTGATCACCAGCCTTCACGAGGTCCAAATTACAGGCTTTAATTGCTCAATAGGCCTTGTGTTCGATTTCTATGGGAAGATGACAAGGTTTCCCATAAACAAGCCTGTATGGTGACATGCCTATTGGTGTTTTATGGGCTGTCCTATAAGACCACAAAGCCTCATCTAAATGGAAAGACCAATCCTTCCTATTAGGTTGGATTTTCATTTGAAGGATCTTTTTGATCTCCCGATTAGAGACCTCAGATTGCCCATTGGTTTGGGGATGATAAGGTGTAGCAATACGATGTGTAACCCCATATTTTCTAAGTAGGTTCCTAAACTGAGCATTATTAAAATGGGATCCGCCGTCAGAAATGATAGCATGAGGTACCCTAAAACGAGCAATAATATGACTCTGTATGAAAGGAATGACAACTCGATGATCATTTGTGCGTGTGGGTACGGCTTTGATCCAACTAGATACATAATCAACTGTGAGTAAAATATACTTGAAGCCAGAAGAGGACGGAAATGGAGCCATGAAATCTATGCCCCAGATATCAAAGATTTCATAGACTACAATCAGGTTCAGAGGCATCATGTCTTTTCGGGACATGCTACCAAGAGTTTGGCAGCAAGTACATGCCTTACAATATGTCTGTGAATCTGCAAATAAAGTGGGCCAATAAAACTTGCATTGAAGAACTTTTACAATGGTCTTACGACCAGAAAAATGACTGTCGCAAGCCTGTTCATGACAAAAGGAAAGAATAGAATCAATCTCGGAAGAGGAAACACAACAACTGATGATTTGATCGTTGCAGAGTCGAAACAAATACGGATCTTCCAAAAAATAGTATTTGGCTTCTGATCTGAGTCGTGATTTGCGATTCCCATCCCAATCAGGTAGGAATTGATGTGTAACCAAATAATTGACGATGTCTGCATACCAAGGAAGATCTGACGATATAGCCAAAAGATGTTTGTTGTTCTCTCTAAAATGGGTTTTAAAATTGTCGTGTAGTAATATAGTTTGAATCAGCGCGAAAAACAAATAATATTTATACTCGAATATCATAAATGAAGTCCGAGGTCGAACACAGGGAGCAATTAGAAGAAATAATTCTCAAGATCGCAATATAAGCAATGTATAATAGAACTCTAAACAAGAATGATATATAAATGAAAGTGAATGCCAAATAATGCAAAAAGAATGGGGTAAAATGGTGATTTGAATCACCAATTACCCTTAACAATTATCACAAATATTTCAACAATACTAATCAATTAAATGCCACGTAGGATAAGTGCACAGTGCACTTCAGATGAAGCTCAGACGTCTGTTCAGCCGGCCAGACATCTTATCCTACTCAAAGGTATTTCTATTTTTCTTCTTCCTCTTCTCTGTGCTTCTTCTCTTCTTTCCTTCTCTTCTTGCTTTCCTTCTTCTTCTTTTTCTTCTGGCTGTGCCTTCTCTCTTCTTCTTCTGCTGCTCAGGCTTCCTCTCCTTCTTCCTCTTCACGCGTAAGGGGTGTTGGTGCTAGAGCACCACGATCATTTGTTTTGATGATAACAAAACACGTGTTATTTAACATTTGCAATTTGAGTCCTAGATTTCAGGTCAATTGCAAATGAAGACGTGTTTAGACGGAACTCGAGCTCGCATCCAGGACGGATTGGAGGAGCTTGACGGAAAACAGAGGAGGTTCACGTGGAGCGAAAAATTGAAGATGGAAGGAAATGAAGAATAGGATAGATTTCCTTCTTTTGTACTTGTTGTATTTTTTCGTTTCTTTTGTTGCTCTTTATTTTCCTTAGAAAATTATGTTAAAGAGCCTCAAAGAACCCTAACAGTAGTCCTAGGAACACCGGCACAACCCTAGGATACTTAGGTTTTCTGTAGAATACTTAGAAAACCAATATAGGGTTCAAACAGCACTTCCAGACGTCTAATTCCCAAATCAGACGTCTGATAAAGAATTTTAAGATGTCTGACTGTTGTTTCAGACGTCTGATAACTGTTAGGCTGGACATAGTTAGTTATGTCTGATGAAATCAGACGTCCAGACCTTAGACCAGACGTCTTAGGAGACGTCTGATGACTTTGCCAGACGTCCAATTAGTGGACCGTTGGCTGGCTTAGAAAACACTCAAGATTATGACCGTTAGAGCCTTATCAGACGTCCATAGGACTTTCCAGACGTCTGATAAATGACCGTTTTGCCTCGGCTGACCCAAAATCTCTTCTCAGAGATTTTCTAGCCGTTGCAACGTTTGGAAATCAATTCCCACAGTAAAAGTAGGTTTCCAGACGTCCAGACATAGTACCAGACGTCCTGTATGTCGTCTGATGGACTTGCGCAAAAACCCTGTTTAGATCTGATTCAAGTCAGGGAGAAGCCCGCATAGAATCAGACGTCTTAAAGTGGCCTTCCAGACGTCTGATGCCAGAGTTAGACGTCTGATAACCCTATCAAATGTAATCATTATCCTGATTTCGGCCTGATTCTCTTGGGCTTTGCACCCAACGGCTATAGAACCTTTCTTAAGCCTTCCAAAGCCTTCCTAAGGCCTCTATAAATAGAGGGGAGCCTTTGCAACACAAAAACACACAAGATATACACTTAGAAACACAAAAGACACACTTAAGCAACATACTTCCACTCTCTTGTGTCCAAGAAGCTCTTGCTCTCTAAGCTCAAGTTCTATATCTTGAGAGCTAAATTCAGTTTGCGCACCCGCTCTCCCGCTGTTGTTCACGAGAGCGACGTAGCGCCATCACGTGGCACACGCACCGCGTCATCGTCGACGCACTCCTTGCAAAGGGGAGTTTCCTATTTCCTATAGAAGCTAGGTTTAATTATTTTGTTGGCTCTATAGGACTATTGTTTATTTTATCTTTGTCTTTTGGTTGGGTATTCGCTTTGCGAATTCCCGTCTCCTTCGTGGGACAAAATCCTTCTCGTGGAGAGAAGGGGTTGAGGAACGCTACCCTCGTACTTGTAGCGTGGTTGTACTGAGGTTGAATCACCCTCGTTTTAAAGTGATTCGTTTAGTGGATTTGATCAACTAGGTTGATCGGAAAATCCTAACTCGAGAGGGTTAGGTGGTGGTTTTCACCCGGTTTGGGTTTCCACCTAAAAATACCTGTGTACATTTTGTGATTGCTTATTTTTGTGATATTGCTTTATATAGTTCAATTCCGCATTTTTTTGTCACGCTGATCTCACCCCTCCAAGTAGGGAACTTTCAATTGGTATCAGAGCAGGTCTTGCGAGATCGGAGTAACACCCGGCAAGAGATCAAATGGAGGGAAGCACATCAGCGATCAAATTTTCCGAGGGGCAGTCCACAACCCGTCCGCCCTACTTTGACGGGAACAACTACAGCTACTGGAAGCTGAGGATGAAGACGTGGCTCCAAGCCACTGAATTCGAGGTATGGGGATGTTGCGAAACCCCATACGAGATCCCGAAGCGACCCCAAGGAGGCTACTCGCAGGTGCAGATTCTAGAGCTCTCACTCAACGCAAAGGCAATGAATTCCTTGTATTGCGCATTGAGTCCAAAAGAATTCGAACGAATCCAAGAGTGCACCACCGCCCACGAGATATGGAGGAGGTTGCAAGGCACTCATGAGGAGACGAGCTCGGAAGAAGATCTCGGGGAGAAGGAAACCACGTGCCTTGGTTTCATGGCAATTGGAGAAAGTGAAAGCGAAAGCGACTCAGACAACGAGGTAAATCTCGATCTTCAAGAAGCATTTAATGAACTTTTTGAGATTAGTAAATCACTTAAAATAGAAAACAAAAGTATTAAAAAGAACCTTAGTTTTCTTAAATCTGAAAATGATAGGTTAGAAAAACAACTTAAGGACATAGAAACTAGTGCTAAGGATAATAACCTGTTATTAGAAAATCATAACCTCATCAATGAAAATGATAGTCTTAAGTTAGAAATTTCTGATTTAAAGACTAAGATGAATACTATAGAAAAAGAAATTGCATGTCTTAGGGAAAACTCTAACAAACTAATCAATAAAGTAGATGATTTTTATAGCCCTAAGGTTGAGAAAGGATCTCCATCAAGGAGACCTTCTAACAAATCCGGATCCAAGCCCACTTGGATACCGAAAAAAGAATTAGAATCTTGTTTTGTAGGGTTCAGGGATAATTACAACATAAAGGACTGGACCTACAAGCTCAAAGCTGGTCAACTCAAGTTGGGAGAACCAAGGAGTAGACCAAGGAGGAGAACAAGAAGACCGACGAGACGGCAAACAAACGACGGACCCGCCGCACGTCGGCCTCCAGATTGGAGACCGGCGCCAATGCCCGGGCCTCCAAGCTACGGATGGGAGCCCCATCCGATGTGGCATCCACCACCACCATTCGGGCCATTTTATTGGCCATGGTAGGTGAGGTAAAATTCTTAACCCTATCTTTTTATCATAAGCATTTAGATAGGGGGAGTTAAAAAATTAATGAGCTAATTGTCAATTTTTAAGGGGGAGATATAAGGTAGCTAAATTTCCTTTAGAAAGGGGGAGAAAAATAATAGCTATCTCATTGTTACAAAAAGGGGGAGGACATTACCTTTGTCAAAAGAAACTCATAGAAGAGCATGTTTTAAGGGGGAGTTATAGGAAATGTAAAACCAATTAAACCTTTTTGATAATGTCAAAAAGGGGGAGGTTTTTTTCTGCATTATGGTTTTTTCATCATCAAAAAGGGGGAGATTGTTGGTGCTAGAGCACCACGATCATTTGTTTTGATGATAACAAAACACGTGTTATTTAACATTTGCAATTTGAGTCCTAGATTTCAGGTCAATTGCAAATGAAGACGTGTTTAGACGGAACTCGAGCTCGCATCCAGGATGGATTGGAGGAGCTTGACGGAAAACAGAGGAGGTTCACGTGGAGCGAAAGATTGAAGATGGAAGGAAATGAAGAATAGGATAGATTTCCTTCTTTTGTACTTGTATTTTTTCGTTTCTTTTGTTGCTCTTTATTTTCCTTAGAAAATTATGTTAAAGAGCCTCAAAGAACCCTAACAGTAGTCCTAGGAACACCGGCACAACCCTAGGATACTTAGGTTTTCTGTAGAATACTTAGAAAACCAATATAGGGTTCAAACAGCACTTCCAGACGTCTAATTCCCAAATCAGACGTCTGATAAAGAATTTTAAGACGTCTGACTGTTGTTTCAGACGTCTGATAACTGTTAGGCTGGACATAGTTAGTTATGTCTGATGAAATCAGACGTCCAGACCTTAGACCAGACGTCTTAGGAGACGTCTGATGACTTTGCCAGACGTCCAATTAGTGGACCGTTGGCTGGCTTAGAAAACACTCAAGATTATGACCGTTAGAGCCTTATCAGACGTCCATAGGACTTTCCAGACGTCTGATAAATGACCATTTTGCCTCGGCTGACCCAAAATCTCTTCTCAGAGATTTTCTAGCCGTTGCAACGTTTGGAAATCAATTCCCACAGGAAAAGTAGGTTTCCAGACGTCCAGACATAGTACCAGACGTCCTGTATGTCATCTGATGGACTTGCGCAAAAACCCTGTTTAGATCTGATTCAAGTCAGGGAGAAACCCGCATAGAATCAGACGTCTGACCTTGGAATCAGACGTCTTAAAGTGGCCTTCCAGACGTCTGATGCCAGAGTTAGACGTCTGATAACCCTATCAAATGTAATCATTATCCTGATTTCGGCCTGATTCTCTTGGGCTTTGCACCCAACGGCTATAGAACCTTTCTTAAGCCTTCCAAAGCCTTCCTAAGGCCTCTATAAATAGAGGGGAGCCTTTGCAACACAAAAACACACAAGATATACACTTAGAAACACAAAAGACACACTTAAGCAACATACTTCCACTCTCTTGTGTCCAAGAAGCTCTTGCTCTCTAAGCTCAAGTTCTATATCTTGAGAGCTAAATTCAGTTTGCGCACCCGCTCTCCCGCTGTTGTTCACGAGAGCGACGTAGCGCCATCACGTGGCACACGCACCGCGTCATCGTCGACGCACTCCTTGCAAAGGGGAGTTTCCTATTTCCTATAGAAGCTAGGTTTAATTATTTTGTTGGCTCTATAGGACTATTGTTTATTTTATCTTTGTCTTTTGGTTGGGTATTCGCTTTGCGAATTCCCGTCTCCTTCGTGGGACAAAATCCTTCTCGTGGAGAGAAGGGGTTGAGGAACGCTACCCTCGTACTTGTAGCGTGGTTGTACTGAGGTTGAATCACCCTCGTTTTAAAGTGATTCGTTTAGTGGATTTGATCAACTAGGTTGATCGGAAAATCCTAACTCGAGAGGGTTAGGTGGTGGTTTTCACCCGGTTTGGGTTTCCACCTAAAAATACCTGTGTACATTTTGTGATTGCTTATTTTTGTGATATTGCTTTATATAGTTCAATTCCGCATTTTTTTGTCACGCTGATCTCACCCCTCCAAGTAGGGAACTTTCAAGGGGGAGGTTCCTTAAGCGGCTAAGTGTCAGCCATTGGTCCTGAGAGAAAAACCCCCTACCCCTATGCTCTATCTCTCCTTCTCTCTCTGGGATCTGCCCTCATAGGGCCTCAGGTTATCGAGTAGAGCACACCCAGGACTAAGGCTGCCGGCCGTGAGTGGTAGCTGAGGAGTGCTTAGGTTAGCTGGGTATACGGATCTGCCAGACCCACGTGTAAGGTGTTGCGGGCAAGGCTCATGAGAGGCACGTGTGGGGATCTCACCCCCTGTGTTCTGTTGAGGCAAATAGCCTATGAGACAAATTCAATTTATGCGGGTGCGAACGCTCGTTAGCTTTCGAGGTGGGACTATCCCACCACCTTCTTCTGTGTGCAGCTGTAGTGGGTTGCCTTCGCAGAAATGGAGCAGCAACAGTAGGTGTTGGTGCTAATTGAAGACCTGGAGCTCTCCTTGGAACCTCTCCGCACAACCTGGGCGCATCACCTGGAGCTTGCGTGGCTGGACAAGGCTTCCAGCTTCGCTCGAAGCTGTGGTAATGGCGGTCAAGGGAGTGAAGACCTGAAAGTCAAAATACAGCCTCTCGGCCTTGTCAAATAAGTTTAGGAGCTTTGCTGTAGGGTGGCGAGTATGGTGGTGGGTGTGGTGTGTCATGAAGGTGGCTGTCGTGACCGGACAGTGTCGGAGTTGGTGTGCGGAGGTGGGTGTGTTCAGTAGAGGGTTTGGAGGAGCAATCGACCTAACTAAGTTAGGGCTTTTGCTCCTGAGGTCGAGGCGGAGCTGTAGGTATGAATGGAGAAAGGTTTGGGGGTGTGTGGAGCGAGATGTACCTCGTTGGAGGAGTGGTCGGACGCAGAAGGAGTGATGGTGAACAGGTGGTTGCGTGGTCGAAATTAAGTATGGTTAGGATGAAAATGAAGTAGAGGAGTTAGGGGACTTATCTAGGTAGTTGGCAGACGACGGGGAGTCGAGGGGGCACCGATTATGGTATGGTCGGCGTCGAGGAAGAAAGTTCTCTGGTGAGAAGGAATCGACGAGGAAGATAGAGGACAGGGTGTCGGCGGGTACAGCATGACGCGGAAGAAAGGGAGGGAGAGAAATCCATCGCCGATATTGCGCGTGGATGAAGGATGGAGTCAGAGGACAGACGTTGAGGAGCTTTGGCCAGATGAGGAGAGATGCAATTAAGGGGGAATCCGGTCAAATTTGGGCGTGGGAAGTTCGGTCTGATCTGGAGGTCCTTTTATAGGCCTCTGGAGGGAGTTTTGAGCTTGGGAAGCAAGCTTCCCAAGCTTGGAAAGCTCACCGGAGTTGGAATTCTCTAGGATACCCAAATCTCTCATGTGTTCGCATGATAGATTGGGAAGGTTTTAGGGCATGGGAATTGCCTCAAAAGGAAGGGAATTTCTTGACGAACTTTCCTTTCAAATCTGAGAGGGATTCGTCAAGGAATCAAGAAGAACTTGCCAAATTTAGGTCGCTGGAGTTTGTAGAAATAGGATTCATGGCTGAAGGGACCTATTTGAAGAAAATGATGATAAAGATAGGGGCCTTTTTGTAAGGATTTTGAAAGTTAAGGGCAAATGTGTGATATAAAAGAATAAGATAGTACCAAATTGCAAATTAGGTCAAGACAGTCTTATATTGGGCCTAAACTTTGGTACAAACCCAATTTGGACCTAAGGAATCAAATGGTGAAGTTAGATTTTATTTTTGACCTAGTTTGACTGGGTAATTTATGTAGAAACCCAAATTAGGGCAAATGTCAGTATGAGATTCTGTTTTGGGTCAAGATGGGTTCTAATGGTCAAATTGAAGGTACCAAACCCTCGAGAATATTTTTTTATGAATTTTAAAGGGTTTAGGTGAATTTTATCCTGACTAGAACCTCAGTTAATTAAGCATATCTATTTTTAGGGTTTCAGAAGTTATTTAATTCTCAAAACACGCGAAAACCCTTTTCTGTCTATATTAACCCACTTGTTGGACATTTAAGGCCATTTGACCCTTAACTAACCCCTAAGAAAACCCGTGGTTATTCTGCATTCAAGATATGTTGGTAAAATTACAATTTTAACCTTGTTTTACTATATGTCTCTCAGAATGATTATGCAATGAATAAGGGCTCTCTGGCGGTTATGTAGGAGCATTTATTGACTTAATCTGATCATCCTGAGCAAGTTAAGGGTCATTATGGTGTTCCCATCGTACCCCCATGTCTAGCTTTTACTAGTCCCTTAGCAAAATCTCATGGAATTAACTTAGATTCTAGACCATGCCTTTTTATGCTCAGATTTTTATTGTGTGCTTTCATTTGTAGATTAGATCAAAATGCCAATAGTAGGCCTAGAGGTACTCAAGTACCAATCATGATCTGGACCTGACTAGCTTTAGTCTCAGTCCACCGCAAAGGTTTCTAAGGCCCATAGGAACTAACCTAAGGTCCGTTGAACTCTACGGTTAAAGCACCCATGCTTAAAACATGTTTAATCCTAGTTCAATTTGCAGTACATTTTTGTAAGAGAGTGACAGAAGATTTTTTTTATTTTTGGAGAGTTTTCTCTCTTTTCTTTCTTCATTTATAGCTTCGGATTAGCTTTACAACATGGTCTGTATCGGATTCCTAGTTTCCACCAACAATCCTTGCAGGGTCCCTGGCAATCGATGCTTTGAGATAGCACCGCCCATGGCAACCCTCAGAACCTTGGCTTTTGAGATTTCGGGATAATCTTGCCCATGGTATTCTGTAGCTAAATCCAGACCCTGGCAATCGACATTTCGTGATAATCCTGCCCATGGCATCTAAAGTAGCATAAGGTGCTTACATGCTCCCGGTAGAATATTTAGATATCCTAGGAGACAAGCACTGAGGAGACGGTATGTTATTGTCATCTTCGAGGGGAATTTCCCACCTCTCCTCGTCGGGAACTCTTCCAAATCAACTTGTGTTGATCAGCCGCTCCTAATCTAGGTAGCTTTTTCAGAACAAATTTAATGCATTTGCATGATATTGATAATTAAGCGCACTGAACCAGACTATGTGTGGATTAGGGTGCTTAGGTTACCGAGTCCCGCAAACCAGAGGTCAGTTAATGAGGTCGAATAATCCCTAAGCCTTAAACCTAATACTTAAGCTTCTCATTTTCCCCAACCTCTTGAAAACTATCCAGATCTTAACGGATACTTGAATTTTTAAGCCTAAACACAAGCCCAAGAGGCCTCAGATCAGCATTCATACAAATCTCTTTTATTTCTTAGTACTTTTATTTCTTTCTTTTGATTTGGTCTAGAACTAAATAGATTCTTTAATCTTTTACTAATGACTATCTATTTTTGTTTCAAACTGTGCTCCTTTTTTACATTTATATCACCTCCCCTTTCTCTCCTCCAAAATGATATGCAATTAATTCTTCAAATTTCCTCCCCTTTCTCCATCTTTTTTATTTTTTTCAATTTTTTATTTTTTTTTTCGAATATTTATTTTTTTTTATGAAACCCTTTCTTGTGAAGTGATTCTCACAGCGCTTTGCACTTTAATACCCCCCCAAGCCTACGATTTGCAATGTCCTCATTGTAAATTAGGTGGGTTTGAATTTAGCTTAAATCAAACATTAGAACAAGTTTAGGTGGGTGGATGGGTCGAAGTGATTGTTGCGGACGATTTCAAGCTCTGGTACGAGTACCAGAGGTGGAGTCGGTTATTCTAATGGACGAACCCTAAAGTGTAATATGAGTTCTGCACAAGATGTGTCAAGAAGGGTCTCGAATTTTTCAACAAGATGACGGGTTGCCTCCCGTTAAGTGCTGAGTTTAATGCCATCAGCCGAGTGCAATGAACTCAGGGAGAATGGAGATCAAAAGATACCTCAGCCAATTTCGTATCGGTGAGTTCAATGAATGGCTTAAGTCGCTGACCATTCACGATAAAAGGTTCAAAATCAAGGTTGGGTTGACTGATTTCAACGGCTCCATTTCCAAAAATCTGTCTAATAAGATATGGTCCAATCCATTTTGATCTGAGTTTTCCTGGGAACAGTTTGAGTTAGGCATCAAAGAGTAGGACTTTCTGACCAGGTGAAAGATCTTTCTGGATATGTGCTTGTCGTGAAAGGCCTTAACCCACTGTTTGTAAATTCGCTAGTTCTCGTATGCGTCATTGCATAGTTCATCGATCTCGCTCATTTGAAGCTTTTGATGGGTTCCTACCTTAGAAAAATCTAGATTACACTTCCGTACAACCCAATAGGCTTTGTGCTCCAACTCAACGGGGAGGTGACATGCCTTCCTGTACACCAATCTGAAAGGAGACATAACCAATTGGGTCTTATGGGTGGTCTTATAAGCCCACAAGGCTTCCGGAAGTCGAGACAACCAATCTTTCTTATCAGGTCGGACAGTGACCTGAAGGATTTTCTTGATCTCCAGACTTAATAGCTCAGCTAGACTGTTGGTTTGGGGGTGATAAGGAGTAGAGATTCGGTGCGACACCCTGCATTTAGTCATCAGTGATCTGAACTGAGCATTCGTGAAATGGGTCCCTCCATCAAAGATAATGGCACGTGGAATCCTGAACTGAGAAATGTTCTGATGAATGAATTTGATTACCACCTTATGATCGTTGGTTCAGGTCGGGATGGCTTCGATCCATTTAGACACATAGTCAACAGCAAGAAGAATGTACTCGAAGCCATCCGAGATAGGGAAGGGTCCCATGAAATCAATCCCCCAGATATCGAAGATTTCGCATATGAGAAACAATTGCAAGGGCATCATATCGCAATGGCTCATGTTGCCCAAGGTCTGGCAATGAGTGCATGCCTTATAATGATTGTATACATCTTTGAAAATCGTGGGCCAATAAAAGCTGCACTGGAGGACTTTTAATGTAGTTTTTGTCCGGAGAAGTGCCCGCTGTAGGCCTGGTCATGGCAGAAGGACAAAATGTCCTGAATTTATACTTTCGAGACACACCGTCTGATGATACGATCAACACCAATGTGGAAGAGGTACGAGTCTTCCCAGATGTAGTATTTGTCATCAAAAAGTAATTTGTCTTTCTTGGCCTTCGGCCAACCAAACGGGATATGATGTGATGCCAAGTAGTTCACCAAATTAGCAAACCGAGAAAGTCTCGTACTAATAGTCAGGAGGTACTCATCAAGAAAGTGTTCTGTGATGGGTTCGGAAGGGTCAATACTGTCAGAATGAAGGCGGGATAAGTGGTCAGCTATCACATTCTACTTTCCTGCTTTATCATGAATCTCGAGATCAAATTCTTGCAACAACATGATCCAGTGGATTAGTCAAGGTTTCGTGTCCTTCTTCGCAAGGAGGTGCCTCACTACAGTGTAATCTGAGTATATGATAACACAGGAACCCAAAAGATATGATCTTAATTTCTCCAGGGCAAATACTACAGCTAGCAGCTCTTTCTCGATAACTGTGTAGTTACGCTAAGCCTCGTCAAGTGTCTTGCTAGTGTAGTAGATGACCACGGGTTTCTCGTCTATTTTCTGCCCAAGTACCGCACCCACAGCGTAATCAAATGCATTGCACATGATCTCAAAGAGTTGAGACCATTCAGGGGATTACAGGATAGGTGCCTAGGTAACTTGATCACGTAGGATCTCAAATGCCTGAGTGCACTCCTTGATAATTTCAAAGGGGACATCCTTGGAGAGAAGACTATTCAGGGGGCGTTCGATTTTTGAGAAATCGGGAATGGATCGACGGTAAAAATCGACGTGCCCCAGAAAGGATCAGATGTCCTTGACCGAGCTAGGCATAGGAAGTTTGGAAATCAGATTCACCTTGGCTCGATCAACCTGGATGCCTTTTTTAGATATGAGATGTCTCAGGACAATTCCCTCAAGTACCATGAAGTGGCTCTTTTCCCAGGAAAGAACCAAATTCACGTCGATGCACTGCCTAAGGATTTGGACCAAGTGCAGGAGGCAATCATCAAATGATTCCCCAAATATCGAGAAGTCATCCATGAAGACTTCAAGCTATTCACCTACCATATCTGAGAATATGGCAAGCATGCACCACTGAAAAGTAGCGGGTGCATTACAGAGACCAATGGGAATCCTTCGAAATGCATATGTTCTGAAGGGGTAGGTGACGGTGGTCTTCTCTTGGTACTCAGAATGGATTGCGACCTGGTTATAACAGGAGTACCCATCCAAGAAGCAGAAGAATCGATTTTCCGCTAGTTTGTCGAGGATTTGATCAATGAACGATAGTGGGAAATTATCCTACTTCGTGGAGGAATTGAGTCTTCTGTAATCAATGTAGACTCTCCACGAGTTCGCTATATGGGTCGGTATGGTTTCTCCGATTTCAGTTGTGATCATGGTGAGTCCAGCTTTCTTAGGCACAAGTTAAATTGGGCTCACCCACCGACTGTCGGAGATCGGGTAGATGATCCCTGCATCTAACCACTTGATGATCTCCTTTTTCATGACATCCTGCAGATTTGGATTCAGGTGTCTCTGCATTTCATGGGATGGTCGTGAACCCTCTTCGATATAGATGTGATGTGTGCAGTATGAGGGGCTGATGCCAGTCAGATCATTGAGAGTCCATCCAATGGCTCTCTGACGCTGCTGTAGAATAGAAATCAATCGTGTTTCCTGATCAAGTGTGACTCGGGAGTTGATAATCACAAGAAACGTCTGATTGGAACCCAGAAAGGCATATTTGAGATGGTCAGGGAGAGGTTTCAATTCCATAACAAGATTATCAGCAGTAGCAGGTGGTTCAGGGTGGGTGTCGGGAGCAAAGGAAGTAGCTATGGGTGTGTCTAGGTTAGGTTCATGCTCCTCTAATTGCAGGCTTTGATATTCTTGTGGTTGATCAGAAATATTCGGGTTTTCCTCGATACATAGATCGTCAACCATGGCCTTGATATCACAAATTTGTCCTACAACTCTGCAATTAATTCCTTGTTGGGCCTTAAAGATATCGATCTTTAGCGTCTTGCTCCCAAATTTTAACTCAAGTTGGCCCTCCTCACAATTAATATTGGCCCTAGCAGTGGCTAGAAAGGATCTCCCTAATATGATTAGTGTATTCTTCAAGTTCTCAGGAGCATCCATGTCTAAGACAATGAAATCCATGGGAAAATAGAAATCGTGTATCCTAACTATGACATCCTCGAGAATTTCTTTTGGTGACTTAATAGATCGATCGGCTAACTACAAAGTCATCTCTGTCAGTTTAAGCTCAGATTCCTCAAAGTAGTTTAGTAAGGATGTAGGTATCAAATTTATGGAAGCTCCCAGGTCTAATAAGGCTCGGTCAAATTGTATATCATTGATAGCACAGGAGATTAGAGGGGTGCCTGGGTCTTTTGCCCTAGGTGGGAGTTTGCTCAAAATGACAAAGCTGGCTTGCTCCGACAATACGATTGGGTTCCTGCCTTTGGTTCGCTGCTTACGCTTCGGTGTACAAAAGTCTTTCAGGAATCATGCGTAATCTGATACGTGGCGAATCACATCCATCAAGGGGATGTTTATATGGACCTGCTTAAAGAGCTTGACCAGATCCTCCTCAGGTGCCACGGGTTTGGTTGTCTTCTTTCCTTTGGCCAAGGCCTCGAGAAATGGAACCTTAGATGGTTCCTCTAGAATTGGCACAAGCTCTTGACAGAAACCATTTTCACGCATTTTAAAGTCATCAAAAATCATAGTATAGTAACACTAAACGCTCGTCAAAAATAATTTCTAAAGATAATGAGACTTTGAGTCCCAGTTGTTCATCTCTGGGAGGCATTTATGCAAATCTGAAATTGATCTTTTCCGCTCTACTTGTTTAAAATCGCACATCGGTTTCTAATCGTTGGATCAAAGTTTTTCCACTTTCATTATGAACCCTGATTACGTGCATATGTGTTAGATAGATGACAAAGGTGAAAGTGTGAGTTTCAGTACGCACGATTCTAGTTATATGGTGGTTGTTTACGGAAAATGTATTAATAGTTAAATCCTCAATATTTTCTGGTATTGACATGCTGGTTGCAATAGATAATATTTAAAAACAAGCAACTTTGATCACACAAAGTATATTGCAATCAATAAGCTCATAGTGATTTTCAACATAGCGATATATATAAATATATAATATTTCTTTCATTCATTCAGGAGGGTGTTTGCAACATGGAACTAAAGGAGAGGTTATAGAGGAAAGCTTGAAAACATAAATCTAGCTAACAGAAAATGATCGCATACATGAATCTATGGGGGGATTTTACATGCATCATTGGGGGAGAATAAAGAGCTACACTACTAAGCAGCAGTAAAAGCATGTAAATTATAAAGAAGTAGCTACTAATCTTGCAGAAATAAGGGCATTCAGAGGTGGGCTCTGATGGCCTTTGAATGGTTGAGAGGAGAAGGAGGGGCAGCCAATGGTGCTTAGGCTGACCCTTGGAGAGAGGTTGGAGAGGTGATCCAGCATCCTGGCGTGGAGATGGTGGTGGCCATGGTGAGCAACTTGTGGAGGTGGAGTGGAGGTGGAATGTAGCTAGCCTAAATGGAAGTGAATTAAGCCAAGAGATGGATGAGTGCAAATGGCCACCCCTTAGGTCTTTTTATAGACCTAAGGGAAGCTCTCTAGAGAATTATGGAATTCTCTAGAGAGGCCTATGGTGGGAGCTCATGGGAGAGTGAGAGAGAGAGGATGGATGGTGGTTTTTAGATCCACCAAATGTGGATCTAAAAATTGAATGGCTCTTGGTTGCTAATTTTAGCAACCAACGCAACAACACATGGTAGAGAATCCTAGAGAACTCTATGCCAGGTATTTTCATGTGGATGGTGTGTGTGGGTGTGTGTGGGTTGAAACTTAGGTGGCTAGGTTGATTAGGATAGGTTCTAGTAGGTTTAGGTCAAGGTAGGTCTCAAATTAGGGTTGTAAACCCTAATTCACTTAGGTAAAGTGCAATTAAACTTAATACAAGTTTAATTGAGTGTGTGGAAACCTAATTGAAAGTAAAACAACTCAATTAAGTCAGGTCTAGGTCAATTGGACTCTCACTGAGTCCAATTGGACAATGTGTGCTGAGATCATGGCTCAATTGGATTCAATGAGTCCAATTGAATAGGCTAATGGAATTTACCGTGATCCAAGTCAATTAGGCTTAATGAGGACCTAATTAGGTCCTTGGGGAGGTCTATAGGTGATGTACTAGGGTTAGGGCACCTTAATTTAGGTTCCTATGGGGTTGGAATTTGGTTTAGGGACCTAGAGATCCAAGATCAAGGCTTGAATCTCAAAATAGGGTCTGGAGGTCAGTTCTGGACGTGCAATAATAGTGTCAGACGTCTTATAGTGAAAAATAAGAAGTCCATACTTGTCTTCTGGACGTCCAATCGGAGTCAGGAGGGTTTCTAGGTTCTGTCTTGGGTATTCTACAAAAATTGGATGTCTGACCAAGTGTCTGGACGTCCAATAACACTACAGAAGTGGGTTTAAGGTGTGAGAGAGTTGGCTAAGGGTTCTGGATGTCCTATAACTCATCTAGACATCCGATAGAGGCTAGAATTAGGGTTTTAGGGTTTCCTAGGATGCGGTAACCTAATCTAATGGTGGCTAAGGCTTGGGGAGGCTTCTAGGCTATCCTAGGGCTAGGATGGACCTAAGTTCTTCACAATTTATTGCTTTATTCCTACTTAATAGAATAGCATACCTTAACTCCCTTACATTATTATCTACTACATCTAATCTAGGTCTTCCACTCCAGCTCTGTTGCAACACCAGTCATTCTTTATTCTTTAAATCCAGCTTTAGATCCAACTTCAAATCTAGCTTCTGATCAGCTTGTTACCTGCAATTGACATAATGCACCTAATCAGTACATTATAGCATTATGTTTTGCATAGCTAAAAGAAAGCAGTAAAGGTGCTAGTAATGCTTATGCATGCATGAATTACCCTAACAAATGCTAAGTTCATGTTGAAATCGTAAAGCGCATTTTGATAGGAAAACATCGTAGTATAGTATGTAATACAATCAAACAAAGATATTTAATAAAAGATAAGGAGACTTGAGTTCCAGTCGTTCGTCTTTGGGAGGCATTTGTTTTACTTCTGAATCCGATCTTTTACTACTCTACTTTGTTTAAAATCGCACGTTGGTTTCTAGTCTTCTGATTAAGATTTCACCACTTCTATTATGAACCCTGATTACGTGCGCATGTGTTAAATAGATCACAAAGGTGAAAATGTGAGTTTCTGTGCGCACGATTCTAGTGAGGTGGTGATTGTTTACAGAGAATGCGTCTATGGTTAGATTTTCTATATCTTCCGGAAATGACAAGCTTGTTGCAAAATAGATAAATAAGTGAAAACAGGCAACTGGAATAACGCAGAAAAGATGGAAATCAATAAGCTTATGGTGATTTCAAAACATAGAGATATATATATGTATTTTTCATTCATTCATTTGGAGAAGTGTTTGCAACAAGAATTGTAGAGGAAAGCTTGTACAAGAATGCTTAGAAATGTAAATCTAGCTACCAAAAAATGATCGCATACAAGAATCTACGGGGGGGATTTTGCATGCATCATTAGGGGAGAATAAGAACTACACTACTAAGCAGTAAATAAAATGAGTAAATGTAAAGAGCTAACTACTAATCTATCAGAAGTGAGGGCATTCAGAGATGAGCTCCGATGGCCTTGGAGTGGTAGAGAAGAGAATGAGGGGCGGCCAATGGAGCTTAGGCCAGCCCTTGGAGAGAGTTTGGAGGAGCGATCCAGCATCCTGGCATGGTGTCCTTCATGGTGGTGCTCAGCTCGTGGAGATGGAGTGGAGATAGTGGTGACTAACCTAAGTGGAGGTGGATGGAGCCAAGCATGTATGGCCAAAAGTGGATGGGTGAAAATGGCCAACCGTTAGGTCTTTTTATAGACCTAAGGGAGTCTCTCTAGAGAAGTGTGGAACTCTCTAGAGAGAGCCCAAGAGTGGCCGACCAAGAGAGGATAGAAGGGGTTCTTAGATCCACAATTTGTGGATCTAAGAATTGAATGCCTCCTGGTTGCTACATTTGGCAACCAAGAGTTGGCGCCACTTCAAGAGGGTTCTAGAGAACTCTAGAGAAATGTGGGTGCGTGAATGGGTGTGTGTGTGTGTGTGTGTGTGTGTGTGTGTGTGTGTGGTCGTGCCCTAGGTGCCTAAGAGGTTTAGGTTAGGTCCTAAGGGGTTTGAGCAATTGTATACCTTGAATTAGGGTTGCATACCCTAATTGCTAAGGGAAAATTGCAATTAAACTTAACCTAAGTTTAATTGAATGAGTGTAAACCTAATTGAGAGTGAAATAATTCAATTAGGTTGGGTTTAGGTCAATTGGACTCTCACTAAGTCCAATTGAACTTGTGTGGGTTGAGATTTGAGCTCAATTGGACTCAATGAGTCCAATTGGCTTAGGTGATGGTAATTGACTTTGATTTAAGTCAATTGGGTTTGGTGAGGACCTAATTAGGTCCTTAGGTAGGTCTAGAGGTGATGTACGAGGGTTAGGACAACTTAATTTAGGTTCCTATGGGGTTAGGATTAGGTCTAGGGAGCTATAGATCCAAGATCAAGGCTTGAATCTGAAAACAGGAACTGGAGACCAGTTCCAGACGTCCAAAACAAGATCAGACAACTTATACTCAAAAATCAGAAGTCCAAACTTCAGTCCTGGACACCTAATCTGAGTCAGGGGGAAATCTAAGTTCTGTTTTGGGTATTCTGCAGAAATTGGACATTTGACAAAATGTCTGGACGTCCAATAACACTACAGAAGTGGGTTTGATGTGTGCGGGAGGTGGCTAAGGGTTTTGGACGTCCTATAACTTATCTGGACGTCTAGATAAGGGTTGGAACTAGGGTTTTGGGCCTTCCTAGGGTGTTGTGACCTAATCTAAGGGTGGCTAAGGCTTGGGGAAGTCTCTAGGCTATCCTAGGGCTAGGATGGACCTAAGCTCTTCACATTTTACTGCTTTATTTCTACTTAATAGAATAGCAAACCTTAACTCCCTTACGTCATTATTCATACATCTAATCCAAGTCTTCTGCTCCAACTCTGCTGCAACACCCATTATTCCTGATCCAGCTTCAGATCCAACTCCAGATCCAGCTCCTGATCAGCTTATTACCTGCAATCGACATAATGCACTTAATCAACACATTATAACATTATTTTGTGCATAGCTAAAGGAAAGCAATAAAGATGCAAATAATGCTTATGCATGCATGAATTACCCTAACTTATGCTAAGTCCTAGCCTAATTTAGGCCAATTAAGACCTATGATTGCTACGCAATCATACTCCTATGACTAAATCTTGCTAGTCCCTAGCAAATGAAGACTAAATTATTTACAGAAGGGTTCCTAAAGGATTGATTATTTTATTAAGTGTATGCCTAGAGATTTTTCTCCTTTTTGTTTTCATCCTATGCTCTAGAAATCCAGACAATCGTGAAAGTGCAGCTATGTAGCTTTTGCAACGGATTCGAGTGAAAAACTGATACACCTCTAAAGCCTGTACTTGACCCCTAGTAAAAATTTTTGCAGGATAGGTGGACTTCTTCCCTCAGGGTATTCAAGATATTTTATGAATTTCACCCTGGCTTTAGGCTTAGGTAGAGAATCTCTGAGGGAAAAGATTATATATTTGGTGACTCACTCTCGACTAGTGCTACATAGAGACTAGTACTACAGAATCTAGATTCCCGGATTACTAAGTAACTCAACCCAGAGAAAGACGAGAAAAACTATGCTCTCTTTTGATTCCTTTGTATTCATTCTCTCTCTCTCTTTTTCTTTTCTTTCTTAGAGCTCATAACCTCACCAGATTCACACATATGATCTGTATTTGGTGGTCTCACTTGGCATTAACACTTTAATTGAGTTTCCATAACCCTAACACTAAGTTGGAATTCCTCAACCAGTATTCGGGCGGTCAGAAACACAAGAAAGGTGGGTTAAGGCCATATTTGGTGGAACTCAAATTTATTTAGTGGTATTTCCTCAATGCATCTAAACTAAATATTCACTCTTTTTTTTTCTTTGCTTTTTCTTCTTTCTCTAATTTTTTTTTCAATTTTTCTTTCTTTTCATCATTTTTTTTTCTAACACAACACAACTAGCACACATCCATGAACTTTATTGAGGAGGCATTATTAGGGATTGGTGGTACTCAAGAGACATTGGGTGGCTTATTTGATAGAAGTGCCTACTCACGGCACCGGGAGAGACGGATAGGATGGTGTATTTCTGACCTTGACGTCAATACCCTCCTTCAGCCGAGGATTCCATAAAGAATGGTCGTAACCATCCACCTTAGCCCTAGTTTTATGAAAACTCGCTCTCTGCATATTTACCTTATTTGGTGGTTCTCACAATTCGCACAAAAATGTATACGTAGGAATTGAGAGAGAAAACTGAAGGTTCGGCCCGGGATGACGTAATAATTGCGGAAATAAATAATAAACAATCTTCACAAAATAACAATCACACAAAAGGCACAAAGTATTTTTAGGTGGAAACCCAAACCGGGTGAAAACCACCACCTAACCCTCTCGAGTTAGGATTTTCCGATCAACCAAGTTGATCAAAATCCACTAAACCGAATCACTTTAAAACGAGGGTGATTCAACCTCAATTACAACCACGCTACTTAGACGAGGGTAGCATACCTCAACCCCTTCTCTCCACGAGAAGGATTTTGTCTCGCGAAGGAGACGGGAATTCGCAAAGCGAATACCCAACCAAATAACAAAGATAAAATAAACAAGTAATCCTATAGAGCCAACAAAGTAATTTTAAACCTAGCTTCTATAGGAATTAGGAAACTCCCTTTGCAAGGAGTGCATCGAGTTGATGACGCGGTGCGTGAGCCACGCGACGGCGCAACTTCGCTCTCGTGAACTACGGCGGGAGAGCGGGTGCGCAACAGCTTGATGCTCTCAAGAGAATGGAGCTTGAGCTTGGAGAGCAAGAGCTAGATAGGACACAAGAGAGTGGAAAGTGTATTACAAAGTGTTTCTTGTGTATCTTGATGTGTCTAGGTGTGTTTTTGTGTTGCAAAGGCTCCCCTCTATTTATAGAGGCCTTAGGAAGGCTTTGGAAGGCTTGGAAAAGCTTCCATAGCCATTGGGTGCAAAGCCCAAGAGAATTAGCCCGAAATCAGGAACAATCATTGTTCTGACAGGCTTATCAGACGTCTAATTCTGGCATCAGAGGTCTGGAAGTTCACTTTAAGACGTCTGATTTCAAGGTCAGACGTCTGATTTTGGGCGGGTCTCTTCCTGACTTGGATCAGATCTAAACAGGGTTCTAGTGCAAGTCCATCAGACGACATATAGGACGTCAGGCACTATGTATGGACGTCTGGAAACCTACTTTTTCTGTGGGAATGGATTTCCAAACGTTGCAACGGCTAGAAAATCTCTGAGAAGAGATTTTGGGTCAGCTGAGGCAAAACGGTCATTTATCAGACGTCTGGACAGTCCTATGGACGTCTGATATGGCTCTAACGATCATATTCTTGAGTGTTTGCTAAGCCAGCCAACGGTCCACTAATTGGACGTCTGGCAAAGTCATCAGACGTCTCCTAAGACGTCTGGTCTAAGGTCTGGACGTCTGATTTCATCAGACAAAACTAACTATGTCCAGCCTAATAGTTATCAGACATCTGAATCAACAGTCAGACGTCTTAAAACACTTTATCAGACGTCTGATTTGGGAATTAGATGTCTGGAAGTGTTGTTTAAACCCTATATTGGTTTTCTAAGTTCTCTACAGAAAACCTAAGTATCCTAGGATTGCGCAGGTGTTCCTAGGACTACTGTTAGGGTACTTTGAGGCTCTTTAACAGAAATCTAAGTAACAAAAATAAAGAGCAACAAAAGAAACTAAAAATACAATGAGTACAAGAGAAGAAAATCTATCATATTCTTCATCTCCTTCCTTCTTCAATATATCGCTCCTCGCGAATCTCTTCTGCTCTCCATCAAGCTCCTCCAATCCATCCTGGATGCGAGCTCGAATTCCATCTAAACACGTCTACATTTGCAATCGACCCGAAATCTAAGACTCCAAGGGCAAATGTTAAATAACACGTGTTTTGTTATCATCAAAACAAATGATCGTGGTGCTCTAGCACCAACAATCTCCCCCTTTTTGATGATGACAAAACCATAAATAATAATGCAGAAAATCCTCCCCCTTTTTAACATTATCAAAAAGGTTTAATTGATTTTACATTTCCTCTAACTCCCCCTTAAAACATGCTCTTCTATAAATTTCTTTTGACAAAGGTAATGCCTCCCCCTTTTTTATAACAACAAGATAGCTATTATTTTCCTTTCTAAAGGAAATTTAGCTACCTTATATCTCCCCCTTAAAAATTGACAATTAACTTATAATTTCCCCCTATCTAAATGCTTATGATAAAAGGATAGGGTAAAGAATTTTTTACCTCACCTACCATGGCCAATAAAATGGCCCGAATGGTGGTGGATGCCACATCGGATGGGGCTCCCATTCGTAGCTTGGAGGCCCGGGCATTGGCGCCTGTCTCCAGTCTGGTGGTCGACGTGCGGCAGGTCCGTCGCTTGTTCGCCGTCTCGTCGGTCTTCTTGTTCTCCTCCTTGGTCTACTCCTTGGTTCTCCCAACTTGAGTTGACCAGCTTTGAGTTTGTAGGTCCAGTCCTTTGTGTTGTAATTATCCCTGAACCCTACAAAACAAGATTCTAATTCTTTCTTCGGTATCCAAGTGAGCTTGGATCCGGATCGATTAGCGGGTCTCCTTGATGGAGATCCTTTCTCAACCTTAGGGCTATAAAAATTATCTATTTTGTTGATTAATTTGTTAGAATTTTTCCTAAGACATGCGATTTCTTTTTCTATAGTTTGCATCTTAGTCTTTAAATCATAGATTTCTAACTTTAGACTATTATTTTCCTCAATCAATTTATTATTTTCATTGATGAGGTTATGATTTTCTTATAATAGATTATCATTTTTAGGACTAGCTTCTATGTCCTTAAGTTATTTTTCTAACCTATCATTTTCATTTTTAAGAAAGCTAAGATTCTTTTTCATGCTTTTGTTTTCTATTTTTAGTGATTTACTAATCTCAAATAGTTCATTAAAAGCTTCTTGTAAATCGAAATTTACCTCGTTGTCGAAGTCGCTTCCACTTTCACTGTCGCTATTGCTTCCTCTGGCCATGAAACCAAAGCAAGCGGTTTCTTCTTTTTCTTCTTCTTCTTCCTCCGAGCTTGAATCGTCCCAAGTGGCTTGGAACGCCTTCTTCTTAGATTTCTTCTCATTTTCCTTCTTCTTATCCTTTTTGAGAAGAGGGCACTCTAGTCGTAGGTGCCCTTTCTCGTTGCAGTGGTAGCAACGTCTCGGGCTCTCCTTCTCCTTCTTCTCTTTCTTTAATTCCCTACAAAACTTGGAAAATTTTTTAAGTAAAATTCTAAAGTCTTCGTCGTCGGAACTTACCTCGCTATCCGACGCGGCTCTGAAGGCGAGTCTTCTTCTGTTTAGACTCCGGTGTATCCTTCTTCTTCTGCTTCAACTTTGTCTCGTAGGCCATTAGATTGCCTAGGAGATCTTCCATGTTGAGCTCCTCCACTTCGTTCGCCTCCTCGATGGCGGTGACTTTCAGTTCCCACTCCGGTCCGAGGGAACGAAGAAGCTTCCCTTGAAGCTCCCCCTTGATGAAAGTCTTCCCTAATGCTTTCAAATTATTTACAATGAGAGTGAACCTAGTGTTCATCTCACTTAAAGACTCGTTAGGTTTCATAGAAAAGCATTCAAATTCTAGAGAAAGTAAATTTATTTTAGAAGTTTTTACCTTAGAGGTACCTTCATGAGTTACCTCGAGTATGTGCCAGATCTCGTATGCGGTGGCGCATTGCGAGATTCTATTGAACTCCTCCGAGCTAAGTGCGCAGTAGAGGGCGTTCATGGTCTTCGCGTTCAAAGAGAGTTCGCGAATTTGTTGTTGCGAGTAGCCTCCCACGGGTTTTTCTGGGATCTCAAATGGCGTCTCGCACCTGGCCCAAATCGTGAAGTCATTGGCTTGAAGCCAAGTCTTCATCCGCAGCTTCCAGTAGGGGTAGTTGCTCCCGTCGAAGAATGGCGGACGGGACGTGGACTGCCCCTCGGAGATTCGGATTGCGGATGTGCTCCCCTCCATGAACTTCTTGCCGGGTGTTACTCCGATCTCGCAAGGACCTGCTCTGATACCAACTGAAGATTCGACCCTACCAGGAGGGATGACGTAATAATTGCGAAAATAAATAATAAACAATCTTCACAAAATAACAATCACACAAAAGGCACAAAGTATTTTTAGGTGGAAACCCAAATCGGGTGAAAACCACCACCTAACCCTCTCGAGTTAGGATTTTCCGATCAACCAAGTTGATCAAAATCCACCTAAACCAAATCACTTTAAAACGAGGGTGATTCAACCTCAATTACAACCACGCTACTTAGACGAGGGTAGCGTACCTCAACCCCTTCTCTCCACGAGAAGGATTTTGTCTCGCGAAGGAGACGGGAATTCGCAAAGCGAATACCCAACCAAATAACAAAGATAAAATAAACAAGTAATCCTGTAGAACCAACAAAGTAATTTTAAACCTAGCTTCTATAGGAATTAGGAAACTCCCCTTTGCAAGGAGTGCGTCAAGTTGATGACGCGGTGCGTGAGCCACGCGACGGCGCAACTTCGCTCTCGTGAACTACAGCGGGAGAGCGGGTGCGCAACAGCTTGATGCTCTCAAGAGAATGGAGCTTGAGCTTAGAGAGCAAGAGCTAGCTAGGACACAAGAGAGTTGAAAGTGTATTACAAAGTGTTTCTTGTGTATCTTGATGTGTCTAAGTGTGTTTTTGTGTTGCAAAGGCTCCCCTCTATTTATAGAGGCCTTAGGAAGGCTTTGGAAGGCTTGGAAAAGCTTCCATAGCCGTTGGGTGCAAAGCCCAAGAGAATCAGCCTGAAATCAGGAGCAATCATTGTTCTGACAGGCTTATCAGACGTCTAATTCTGGCATCAGACGTCTGGAAGTTCACTTTAAGACGTCTGATTTCAAGGTCAGACGTCTGATTTTGGGCGGGTCTCTTCCTAACTTGGATCAGATCTAAACAGGGTTCTAGTGCAAGTCCATCAGACGACATATAGGACGTCTGGCACTATGTCTGGACGTCTGGAAACCTACTTTTTCTGTGGGAATGGATTTCCAAACGTTGCAATGGCTAGAAAATCTCTGAGAAGAGATTTTGGGTCAGCTGAGGCAAAACGGTCATTTATCAGACGTCTGGACAGTCCTATGGACCTCTGATAAGGCTCTAACGTTCATATTCTTGAGTGTTTGCTAAGCCTGCCAACGGTCCACTAATTGGACGTCTGGCAAAGTCATCAGACGTCTCCTAAGATGTCTGGTCTAAGGTCTGGACGTCTGATTTCATCAAACAAAACTAACTATGTCCAGCCTAATAGTTATCAGACGTCTGAATCAACAGTCAGACGTCTTAAAACACTTTATCAGACGTCTGATTTGGGAATTAGACGTCTGGAAGTGCTGTTTAAATCCTATATTGGTTTTCTAAGTTCTCTACAGAAAACCTAAGTATCCTAGGGTTGTGCAGGTGTTCCTAGGACTACTGTTAGGGTACTTTGAGGCTCTTTAACAAAAATCTAAGTAACAAAAATAAAAAGCAACAAAAGAAACGAAAAATACAATGAGTACAAGAGAAGGAAATCTATCCTATTCTTCATCTCCTTCCTTCTTCAATATATCGCTCCTCGCGAATCTCTTCTGCTCTCCATCAAGCTCCTCCATTCCGTCCTGGATGCGAGCTCGAATTCCGTCTAAACACGTCTACATTTGCAATTGACCTGAAATCTAAGACTCCAAGGGCAAATGTTAAATAACACGTGTTTTGTTATCATCAAAACAAATGATCGTGGTGCTCTAGCACCAATAAAAACTATGCCTAATCTTTGAGTATCATTGCCTAATTATCTAAGATTCCAGATTCCTTGCACTAATCTTAGAGCACCAGTACACTCTACTCTAATCTCACACTATTTGGTGGATTTTTGGAAGAAAATCTACCTGACTCCCAAAACACTGTCTAGGGGTTCAAGAAAAGAAACACTGCTTCTTCTCGACAGACTAAGACGTTTTCCAGCCTTCACCGTGAATCCATTGCAAATTCTACGTGTGTATGAAAAGTTGTACTGGATTCCAGATTACAGGAATCAACTAGAGGATAAAATCCCTAATGCATTCTCTTAATAAAATAATCTTATTCATGAATGCAATATGTATATATGCTATAAACAATTAACCTCTTATATTCATACTTCATGAAATTCCCGTATTGGGTTACAATCAGCTTGACCCTAAATTTAGAACAAAAGGTGAGCAAGTGAGTCGGAAATGGCTGTTGCGGACGATTTTTAGCTCTAATGCGAGCATTGGAGGTCGAGTCGGTTGTTCTTTTATTTAGGATCCTAAAGTACGTTTTACATGCAGCTCTGAGGTTTTCCTAAATGTTGGCATAAAAATTTTTCAATTTTGTTGTATCTCCCCCCCATGCTTAAGTTCTTGCATGTCCTCATGCAAGAAGAAAATAAATACTGCAGGGAGAGAATGGGTAGAAATCACCTGTAATTGCTTCTAAAATTATACATTCAGCACCGGCCAACCTGTCAGTATGCAATATGCAGAAAGAAAATATGCTAAAAGGAAAAATATGCTATGTATAAAGTGGTTATGTATTGTTAAGACCCCGGCATCAAACGTCTTTTAAGTCGTCTGGGTGTAGGACCAGACGTCTGGACGCCTTCCCAGACGTCTGGAAATTAATTTTTGCGGCGTACGGTTGCGAGCTTGCGCGCATGCGCATGCAGACTGACCCACCACCCTCTTTTCTTCTCTCCCTTCCCTTCCCACCCTGTTGCGCCTTCTTTTTCTTCTCTCTCTCTCTCTTCCCCGGTGCCTTCAAATAGCCTCTCTCCCCCTTCCCTCTCCCTCACCACCACTCCACCGTCTCCTCCTTATTATTCTTGATAACGTGAGAGTGCGAGAGCGAGGGCAGCAGCTGCTGCCGAGTGAGCATAGGGAGGAGGAGGTGTAGCGGGAGGGAGAAGAGGCAGAGTGCGTGAGGAAGAGAGGGCGAACTTGCCGGTGCTGCCAGGGCCGGCCAGCAAGAGCGTAGCGCTGGGGAGATGATGCTGCAACTCAGGCAGCAGGCGAGCGTGGTGTAGCCATACGCAGCAGGCGGAGGGCAAGGAGGTCCTAATTCTGGGAAAATTTCCCAGAATCAGACGTCTGGACCTACGTCCAGATAACACGGGAGACATCTGAAGGAAGATCCAGACGTCTGAAAGGTACAATATTTCTTTTCTTCTTCATTTCGCGTGTACGGCCATACAGGCCGTTCCGCCAAAGGGTTCTTCCTCATTTTCGTGTTGAGGTCGGTTGCGTACGCGTGCAGGTTTCATTCGGGAAGGCGAAAGGGCACGCCCTCCCACACAGATCAGATGTCTGGGAATAGCACCAGATGGCGGAGAGAGTCTCCAGACGTCCGCAGTGATAGTCGGACGTCTGGAACTAGGTCCAGACTGTTCAACGGGATTCTGGACGTCTGAAGAACCGCGCAAAAACAAGGTATGACCTGAACCATCGTTTAAGACGTCTGGAAGATGTTCCAGATGTTTGATTTAGGGCAGACTTGTCATTTTTGACCCGTTTAGGGTTCGTTCAAAGTCTGTTTTCCACGTTTCAAATTTCGTTCTTCTCATAATTAGTTCCTCTACTTGTTTACAGTACTTGTATCCTATTCTGAGTAGTTCCTTGTGTTTAATCCTTGTGATAGGACCCCGTTCCATTGCAACACTGGGGGTTGCGGAGGCATGCAGACCTACCAACCATGCCCCCATTACTCCCAGTTTTGCAGGTAGAGTGGCTTCCCTTAGTTAATTACAAGCATTAATGCATATCTAAATTAAATGATAGATCCTAGGGCATGGCATGAATCCTAGGACTGAAAACTAGATTGAATGATAGATCCTAGGGTATGGCATGAATCCTAGGACTGAAAACTAGATTGAATGATAGATCCTAGGTTATGGCATGAATCCTAGGACTGAAAACTAGATTGAATGATAGATCCTAAGATGTGGCATGAATCCTAGGAATAGAAACACTGAAATGAATGTCTTGAATACCTAAATTGCAATCTTGGATAAGTAGATAGAATAATGATAATTGCCTGTAATTGGATAACAGCTGCCTGTGAAATGTAGAGTACTGTTACTAATAACTGTTACATGTAGTTTCTGTTGGTTGAAATTAAATACGAACTGCTTGTATATAAATTGGAAAGGAAAAGAAGTTTGAATGTTGGAAACATGTACTATATGCGGATAAACCCGAAATGATGAAACTAGTATGGCTTGGCCTGAGAAGCATGAGCATGAACCCTACGGGGAATTAGGAGTAGAACTCCTGGAAATAAATGAAATGGAACTAGAAGAGTAAATGGGAAAGTATGTTGTCTCTTGGGTACGTAGTACCAAGAGAAGCATAGGTTACCTCTTAGTGCAGAGGAGAGCCAGCCGCCCTAGGGACCCGGGGTTAGGTCTGGCCACTTTGTACCAACTCTTGGCCCTCACGTACACCGTATCGGGGAGAGATACTAGTGTAGGGAGGGAGCTAGCTACCCCACGGGCCCCAGGGTTCAGCTAGCCATCCTACACCGACTTGTTAGGCCCACTGGGCAAACCAGGGTAGTCAGACGAGGGTGCACGGACTGTGAAGGGGCAAGGCCCCTGTTTGGTTACTGTGGAGGGGCAAGACCCCTGTTTGGTTATTGTGGAGGGGCAAGACCCTTGTTTGGCTACTGTGGAGGGGCTAGACCCCTGCTACTGAGAGGGCTCTACCCTATACCAGTTTCGTGCTATGCTTTGGGTGCACCCGTTAATGGAAACGACTGACCGCATGCCAGTGCGGGATAGCTACCTATGCGTTTATCGCACGTGTCGTAGTCACCGTTACGTCTGTCAGTGACCTTGGGGTGGTTGACTGAGCGTAGGATGACCACGGGGGACTCTCCCGGCCAGGAGAGCACCACGTGCTACTTCTACTCTTCGGAAAAGACTGCAATCAAGATCGTTCCCACGAGGAACATTCGAGATCAAGAGAAAGACCTGAGAAATAAACCAAGAAAGAGTAAATAGATAAATAAAGAAAGAAATCAAAACACAATAGCTACCTGCACACCTTTACTATTTTTCTTAGCTAGCTGGTTGCCACTCTACTCAGCGTTTCGCTGACGTGTCGTACTTACCACCTTTTTCAGGTCCAGGTGTTGAGTAGCCAAAGCCTACGGCTGCCGAGGGTGCTGGGCCTAGCAGAGCCCAGTAGTGTACTTTTGTTGTACCATTTTCTATAGTAGTGAGTATTTCTGTTTCACCTTGTACTCTTTTATTGTAAACTTCATAATTCTGTACCTGTTTTAATTCTCTACCGTTGTGGTGGTGTGTACTGTAGTAGCTCTTTTCTTTACTGCTGTACTTTTGTTACTGTTAGTTACTTGCATGGTGAATGTGGTTTATTTTACTGCCCTTTGATTACTTCTCGTTGGACGACTGGGTCTTGGGATCAGTCGAGTTGGTCTGCTTCTCATGTCCTGTAGTCGTAACATGTATAAAGTGATGGATGAATGTGGGGTGGATGCTATCTATATGTGCTGAGTTTAACACCTCCAGCTGGGCGAGACTTCAAGCACATGTCCTCAATAAGATGAATAATCTCGTCAGTTGGAGGTTCCTAGGCCAAAAATGGCTTGAGGCACTGGCCATTTACCATGGATATATGCCCAGATTTTGGGTCCCTAATCTGGACTGCCCCATTAGGATACATCTTCAAATAATCTGGTCCGCTCCAATGCGGAAGAGCAGTGGGTCATCCCAGAGGTAGTATTTGGCTTCTGCAGTGAATTTGAGTTTTTGGTCCTTGGATAGGTTCGCGGGGATCTTGCCTGTGGCAAGGTAGTTCGCAATATCCGCTTACCAGGGGAACTCAACAAATTGAACTGCTAAGAGAGATTCATCCAGAAATTGCTCGTGGATAGGTAGGGAATAAGGAATGTGTCCTGGGTCCAATCTGGATAGGTGATCCGCCACAACATTCTACTTTCCGGCCTTGTCGCGGATTTCGATATCAAATTCCTGCAATAGAAGGACCCATCTGATGAGCTATGGTTTGGCATCCTTCTTTGCCAACAAATGCTGGAGGGCAGAGGGGTCAGTGAAAATGATGACCTTGGACCCTAATAAGTAAGATCTGAATTTCTCCAACCCGAATACTATAGCTTGCAGTTCTTTTTCGGTGACAGTGTAATTGCGCTAAGCCTCATTCAGCGTCTTGCTAGCATAGTATATGACAAAGGGTTGTTTCTCCCGATGCTGGCCTAAAACAGCACCAACGGCAAAGTTAGAAGCGTTGCACATCATTTCAAAATCGAGCGACCAATCGGGTGGTTGGAGAATCAGGGAGTCAGAGACAGTGCTTCGTAAAGTCTCAAAGGTGCTGAGACACGAGGTATCAAATTCAAATGGGACATCGGCAACTAGGAGATTCGTCAAAGGCGATGCGATTTTCGAAAAATATCGTATAAATTTCCAATAGAAGCTGACGTGACCCAAGAATGATCTGATTTGCTTGACCAAGCTAGGTGGCGGTAAGTGGGAGATGATCTTTAATTTAGTTCGATCGACGTCGAGTCCATTTTTGGAGATCCTGTGCCCTAGTACTATGCCATCCCTCACCATGAAATGGCTTTTCTCCCAGGATATACACCGTTTTAGGATCTTGGTGAGGTTATCAAGACAAGATGCAAAATCATCTCCGAAAATAGAGAAGTCATCCATGAACACCTCCACATAGTCCCCAATCATGTCAGAGAAGATGGCTATCATACAATGTTGAAATGTCACTAGTGCGTTGCAAAAGACAAAGGGCATTCGCTTGAAAGCGAATGTTCCAAAGGGGCATGTGAATGTGGTCTTGTCTTGATCTTCAAGGCTAATCACTACCTGATTATACCAGGAGTATCCATCCAAAAAGCAAAAGAAACTACGTCCCGCTAACTGTTCCAAGATCTAATCAATGAAAGGCAAAGGAAAGTGATCCTTCTGGGTAGCTGTGTTCAGTTTCCTATAGTCGATGCAGACCCGCCAAGATGTCGCAGTGCAGGTCGGGATGGATTCACCTTTTGCATTCTTTATGACGGTGAGTCCTGCTTTCTTAGGCAATATCTGGATCAGACTCACCCACTGGCTATCAGAGATTGGGTATACAATACCTGCATCCAGCCATTTGATGATCTCCTTCTCAACAACCTAGCATATTCGAGTTAAGTCATCTTTGAGGTTGTCTCAAAGGTTTCACCCCCTCATCCGTGTAAATATGATGAGTGCAGTACGAGGGGCAAATACCGCGGAGATTAGCAATACTCCACCCTATAGCAACCCTATGGTCTTGCAGCATAGAAATCAATTGATGCTCTTGTTCTTGGGTTAAGTGGGCATTGATAATGACTGGGTATGTCTCACTTTCGCCCAAGAAGACGTACTTGATTGAGTCAGGTAAGGGCTTCAAATCAATCACGGGTGGGTCAGAGTCTGAAATGGGAGTGGGAGGAGCAGAATCGAGGGTGGGAATCTGCTGATCCATGTGCATGTGAATTCCCGCTGAGTTGCTCCCTATGAAATAATCGATTGTGACTACGTTAACGGGCAACCCGTTAGCTGTGGTCACGTCTTCCTGCAACAATAAGGGAAATTCAGTAATGTGTGGATCAAGATAGCTGGATTCAGGGGTGTTGTGGTCAGGAGCACACCTTAAACAGTCAAATCCTTGGGGAGATATGTGTAGTGCAGTGGTCTCAGTCCCGTGTGGATCGAGGTCCAAGAACCCTGATAGTGTAGACGAAGGAGACATCGGGTCATCATAGAGGATCCCAATGTTACTACAGTATGCCGAATCTTCGTCTTCACCATCCTCCTCTATTCGATCATAGTCGAAGTTCTTTACTTCCCTGAATATGTCAAGTCGAAGTTGCTCATTGCCTAGGGCTATCTCCATACACCTGGATGCACAATCAATGTTCTCTCGGACTATCACTAGAAATGGGCAACCCAAAATAATTGGTGCATCTCGGAGATTAGGAGGAACTTCCATATCAAGAATGAAAAAGTCTGCGGGAAAGCAGAATCTGTGGACTTTTACGATCACGTTCTCAACCACCCCCCTCGGTGTTTTGATTGATCTATCAGCCAGCTGAATCGTGACCGAGGTGGGCTTCAACTCCCTAAATCAAAATCGATCAAATACGGCAATGGGAGTTAGGTTGATGGACGAACCCAGATCTAGAAGGGCCCGATCAAATGGAGAATCCTGCAAGAAGTAGGATATAAGTGGGGTACCAGGGTCTTTCTTTTTCGGCGACAAGTCGGCTAGAATCACGACGCTAGCTTCTTTCGACAGTACCGCCTATCATCCAATTCTCGGCTGTCGCTTCAAGGTACAATAATCCTTGAAGAATCTAGCGACAGTGGGAATGTGATCAATTGCCTCGAGGTGGGGGACCTGAATATGTACTTCCTTGAACATCGATTTCAGATCCTCAAAATTTCGTGTGCCCTTTTTCCATACTACATTTTGTGTCAGAGCCTCAGGAAAAGGGATGGGAATCTCAGGGTCGAGTGGCCTTTTACCCTTATCAACCGCAGGTGGCTCCTGAGATGAAGGAGTCGAACCCGCCTGAGGTGAAGGGTGGGAAAAATCAGGACCCGCCTGCCTATGTGGTGGGTCGAATGTCTTCCTTCTGTTCCTCAAAGAGGCAGCATGTGCATCGACTTGCTGTCCATGAGGTGGTGGGGGAGCGGAAGGGGCAGAATATGCGGGGTTCTGCAAAGGCGGCTGGCCTTGCACATAACCGAGTGGTGCAGGAGGCGCCTGTAATATGGCGTGTGCCTGTCCCTGTGGTGCCTGAAACCTAGGCGAGGCACCTTGGTTTTGCACATATCGAGGATTCGAGACGGGTTGGGAGGGCAAGGCTCCCTGAGTTCTATGCTTCTGTAACAACTAGTTCTACGTGTTCTGTATGGTCTGTATCTGATCAGCCATCGCCTTCATAATCTGCAAGCTATCTTGTGTAGATTTCCTCATTGATTCTTACAACTCCTCTTTCAATGCCTCCAAAGGGTCAGCCCGCTTTGGAGGGTGACTAGCAGCTTGGTGCAGCAGTTGGTATAAAGAACGGGGTTGCTGCTGTTGAGACGGGAATGGCTGTTGCCTAGGGTACGTGTTTTGCACATTCCCGTATTGCCTAGTCTGGTAGTGTGGATCATGATGTGGTCTCTGTGAATTACCAGACTAAGAGAAGTTCGGATGCTGGGGCCAACCAGGGTTATACGTCTCTAAATATGGTTTATTACACCCGTATCCTTGGATAGCACTGACATCCTCGAAGGCCGAAGATGTCTGAGACGTATATTCATCAAGGTGATATGCATTATAATCTGCGGGTGGTGCGTAACCATGGTCTTAGGGTGCCAGATCTGGATTATTTACGGGATCCTGATATGCGGGATCTCATAAATACGGAGAAGATGCATCCCGAGTGAGTAGATTACCTCGAGCAGGAAGAGCTCGGGGTGCATAGGAGGGTCTTGAGGCAACAGAGTTCAAGTCAGATTGACCCTGACTAATCTGGTCAATCTTCTTCTCATTAGGTTTATTCTATCTAGCTGCTTGATGATGATATCCATGTTGGCTTGAATAGACTCGGTGTGAGCCTCGTGGACACCAACCTGCTGCTGACCAGGCTGGTAGAACTGGTTCATGGATGCGACATTCATCAAGTTCTCCGCCAAAGATTCGAACAGCTCAAATGTGTTGTTCTCGTCTTTCACGAGGAAATTCCTGCCACTAGATGCATTGGCCAGATACCGATGTGTGTCATCCAGCCCATGATAAAAGATCTGAGCCAGGTGCCATTTGGGTATACCATGGTGCGAGCATTTCCGGAGAAGGTCGTGAAATCTATCCCAGGCTTCATGTAACTTCTCCCCATCTCCTTGGGAGAAAGTCGTGATTGCGTGCCGCATTGTGTTTGTTCGACCGATTGGGAAGAACTTTTGCAGGAATTCACGTTGTAATTCCGGCCAGGTTCCAATTGGCTTCCCAATGGTCTTGAACCAGTATGAAGCTTTGTCCCTCAGAGAAAATGGGAAAAGCTTCATTAGAACAATCCCAAGATCGATATTCCTGGGTCGAATCATTTCAGCGAGTCGACTCAGGTACTCAAGGTGCTGGAACGGGTCTTCGCTTGACTTCCCATAGAAGTGAGTGCTGATCAACCCAATCACATTGGGCTTGAGCTCAAATGCATCTCCGCCTGCAGGAATTCTGACTAGTGGTGTGATAATTTGTGCGGCTAGGTTGTAGAAATCCCGCAGTTGTTCTCCTCGCGGCAATTGCTGCATCCTGTCAAGAGCCATTAAGATGCGATCCATGCTCTGCCGATGTCACTCCTCGGATTCGACTACCCGGGCTTCCAGACGAGCCATCGGATCCATATTCTCAATATCCTAACCCAGTCTAGGTCTAGGTCCAGGATTAGCCATGGTGGCTCTGGGAATAGAAGAGGTGGGGGGAGAAGATGGTTCCGGCGAGGTGACTCGCCTCCTTGGGAGTGGCCCCCAAGTTCCAACCAAGTGAGGTCTAAGTGACCTCCTTCCTCACATACACCACCCAACCCCTGGGTTGGTGTAGCCAAGCCGGACAAGGCTAAGGCCCTATCAATCAAGTGGTCCTTACGAATCAGGTGACTGGATTTGTCGTTTTATGTTTTAATTCCTAAAGAAATTCTTCGTATAACCGACTGAAAGCGATTCCCGCCTCTTCGCTAACCCAGCCAAGAGGTTGAAAACACCCAATAGTACGACAACGAATTCGGGTTTTATTTCGTGTTTTAAAATTTATTTTAGCTCGTTTTCTTTAGTTGGGGATTTCTTTTGGTGAGTGGCCCACAAGGTGACCTAGCTCACAGGGTAAGTGCTAGACTTGATTAAGTCTAGGTTAGCCCAAATGTGGTCTCTAAGTTGTAACCCTAAAGATTCAACCTAAGGTTCATGCACTTCTAGGGTTTTGTTTTGTTTCAGCAGACCACCAAAAATAAAACTCATTCTCTGACAACAATTGGAATCCAATTAACTTGAAATTGGGCGAGTAGATTCCCTTTTCAATTATATTTTCAGAGAATATTTTTTTGAAATTTTTACTATTTCAACCAAATTTTTAGGGATTTTTGAATGTCAGGTCAGACCTAGAATTTTGACCCTCGGTCAGTTTTTCGCTTTGAAACAATATCAATTGACCTTCAAAAATTCTGGAAAAATATGGAAAATAAAGCCAATGAAATCAAATTCAAACCCCCATCATTTTTAGTCAAAACAGATTCACAGATTGCTTAGAATGGCTTTTTGAAATTTGAAAATTCTCAAATCTGGGTCAGTCTAACCCCATTGCACTTCGCGAATTTTTAAAAATTGTATACTTGGAATTTTTTCAAAATAATAGTGTCATTTCAAAGATGGTTTGAAAATGAAGGTTTGGCTTGAATTTCAGAATTTTTGCTCACTAATTTTACGCAATCGAATTTTTAAATCAAACTTTGAAATCTGGCCAAAAATCAGAAGATGGTGGAAAGACTTTTTAAAGAGGGTTTGGGTTTGAAATCCAAGCCTTCCACCAAAAATGTTTCTTTTCTTTTTGAAAACTTTTGCAAATTTTTTTATTCTTTTCAAAAGGATAAATATTTTTTTTAAGGGATTTTCACAAATATATATTTTTTTTTCTTTTTACTTTTTCAAACTACCCTAGGATTCAAAAAGAGACCTAATCAAGTTTTAAAAAAAAAATTCTTTTTCATGAAAATAAAGAGATTTTTTTTTTCAAAAGAAATTGTAGAAAGTAAATCTACTCCTAGGGTTCCAAAGAAAACATAATCTAAAGAGGAGATGATGTGCACCTGATTTTTTTCTTTGTTGCGCTCGTCGTGTGCGCAAATGCCATTTTTTTCCGTGTTGTCCTGCACATCCTAAACAAAGTAAAGAGAGATTTGTCAGTGATAGTTTAAAAGATCGAAATCAAAGAAAATGATGTTGCCTCCCTGGCAACGGCGTCATTTGTTGAAGTCATAAAGTGTGTTTTGATAGGAAAACATCATAGTATAGTACACAATACAATCAAACAAAGATATTTAATAAAAGATAACGAGACTTGAGTCCCGGCCGTTCATCTTTGGGAGGCATTTGTTTTATTTTTGAATTCGATCTTTTACCTCTCTACTTTGTTTAAAATTGCACGCCGATTTTCAGTCTTCTGATTAAGATTTCACCACTCCTATTATGAACCCTGATTACGTGTGCATGTGTTAAATATATCACAAAGGTGAAAGTGTGAGTTTCTGTGCACACGATTCTAGTGAGGTGGTGACTGTTTACAAAGAATGCATCTATGATTAGATTTTCTATATCTTCCGGAAATGACATGCTTGTTGCGAAATAGATAAATAAGTGAAAACGGGCAACTGGAATCACGTAGAAAAGATGTCAATCAATAAGCTCATGGTGATTTCAAAACATAGATATATATATATATGTATGTATTTTTCATTCATTCATTTGGAGAAGTGTTTGCAACAAGAATTGTAGAGGAAAGCTTGTACAAGAATGCTTAGGAATGTAAATCTAGCTACCAGAAAATGATCTCATACAAGAATCTACGGGGGGATTTTGCATGCATCATTGGGGGAGAATAAGAACTACACTACTAAGCAGTAAATAAAAGAAGTAAATGTAAAGAGCTAGCTACTAATCTATCAGAAGTGAGGGCATTCGGAGGTGGGCTCCGATGGCCTTGGAGTGGTAGAGAAGAGAATGAGGGGCGGCCAATGGAGCTTAGGCCAGCCCTTGGAGAAAGTTTGGAGGAGTGATCCAGCATCCTGACATGGTGTCCTTCATGGTGGTGCTCAGCTCGTGGAGATGGAGTGGAGATGGTGGTGGCTAGCCTAAGTGGAGGTGGATCGAGCCAAGCTTGTATGGCCAAAAGTGGATGGGTGAAAATGGCCACCCCTTAGGTCTTTTTATAGACCTAAGGGAGTCTCTCTAGAGAAGTGTGGAACTCTCTAGAGAGAGCCCAAGAGTGGCAGACCAAGAGAGGATAGAAGGGGTTCTTAGATCCACAATTTGTGGATCTAAGAATTGAATGCCTCTTGGTTGCTAAATTTAGCAACCAAGAGTTGGCACCACTCCAAGAGGGTTCTAGAGAACTCTAGAGAAGTGTGGGTGCGTGAATGGGTGTGTGTGTGTGTGTGTGTGTGGTCGTGCCCTAGGTGTCTAAGAGGTTTAGGTTAGGTCCTAAGGGGTTTGAGCAGTTGTATACCTTGAATTAGGGTTGCATACCCTAATTGCTAATGGGAAATTGCAATTAAACTTACCCTAAGTTTAATTGAATGAGTGTAAAGCTAATTGAGAGTGAAATAATTCAATTAGGTTGGGTTTAGGTCAATTGGACTCTCACTAAGTCCAATTGAACTTGTGTGGGTTGAGATTTGAGCTCAATTGGACTCAATGAGTCCAATTGGCTTTGGTGATGGTAATTGACTTTGATCTAAGTCAATTGGGTTTGGTGAGGACCTAATTAGGTCCTTAGGTAGATCTAGAGGTGATGTACTAGGGTTAGGACAACTTAATTTAAGTTCCTATGGGGTTAGGATTAGGTCTAGGGAGTTAAAGATCGAAGATCAAGGCTTGAATCTCAAAACAGGGACTGGAGACCAGTTCTAGACGTCCAAAAGCATGATCAGACGACTTATACTCAAAAATCAGAAGTCCAGACTTCAGTTCTAGATGTCTAATCTGAGTCAGGGGAAATCTAGGTTCTATTTTTGGTATTTTGCAGAAATTGGATGTCTGACAAAGTGTCTAGACGTCCAATAACACTGCACAAGTGGATTTGAGGTGTGCAAGAGGTGGCTAAGGGTCCTGGACATCCTATAACTTATCTGGACGTCTAGATAAGAGTTGGAACTAGGGTTTTGGGCCTTCCTAGGGTGCTGTGACCTAATCTAAGGGTGGCTAAGACTTGGGGAAGTCTCTAGGCTATCCTAGGGCTAGGATGGACCTAAGCTCTTCACATTTTACTACTTTATTTCTACTTAATAGAATAGCAAACCTTGACTCCCTTACATCATTATTCCTACGTCTAATCCAAGTCTTCTGCTCCAGCTCTGCTGCAACACCCATTATTCCAGATCTAGCTTTAGATCCAGCTCCAGATCCAGCTCCTGATCAGTTTATTGCCCGCAATTGACATAATGCACTTAATCAACACATTATAACATTATTTTGTGCATAGCTAAAGGAAAGCAATAAAGATGCAGATAATGCTTATGCATGCATGAATTACCCTAACTTATGCTAAGTCCTAGCCTAATTGAGGTCAATTAAGACCTATAATTGCTGCGCAATCAGTCCTTGCCTTATTTAGGTCAATTAAGACTAATAATTGTTGCGCAATCATACTCCCATGCCTAAATCTTACTAGTCCCTAGCAAATGCAAGACTAAATTATTCACATAAGGGTCCCTAAGGGATTGATTATTTTATCAAGTGTATGCCTAGAGATTTTTCTCTTTTTTTTTTCATCCTATGCTCTAGAAATTCAGACAATCGTGAAAGTGTAGCTATGTAGCTTTTGCAATGGATTCGAGTGAAAAAATAATTCACCACTAAATCCTGTATTTGACCCATAGTAAAAATTCTAACGGGATAGGTGGACTTCTTCCCTCGGGGTATACAAGATATTCTATGAATTCCACCCAGCTTTTAGCTTAGGTAGAGAATCTTAGAGAGAAAAGATTATATATTTGGTGGCTCAGTCTCGACTGGTGCTACATAGAGATTAGTACTTCAGAATCTAGATTCCCAGATTATCAAGTAACTCAACTCAGTAAAAGACGAGAAAAACTATGCTCTCTTCTGGTTCGTTTGTATTCATTCTCTCTTACTCTATTTTTTTTTTTTTAGAGCTCACAATCTCACCAAATTCTTATGTATGACTTATATTTGGTGGTCTCACATGACATTAACACTTTAATTGAGTTCTCATAACCTTAACACTAAGTCAAAATTCCTCAGCCAGTATTCGAGCGGTCAGAAACACAGAAAGATAGGTTAAGGCCATATTTGGTGGTATTGCCTCAATGCAATTGAAATAAACACTAAATATCTCTAACTATCATCACCTAATTATCTAGGATTCTGGATTCCTTGCACTAATCTTACAGCATCAGTACTCTCTATTCTCATCTCACACTATTTGGTGGATTTTTGGAAGAAAATCTGCCTAGCTCCCAAAAACACTGTCCAAGGGTTCAAGGGAGGAAGTACTGCTTCTTCTCGACAAACTAAAGACATTTATCAGCCTTCACTGTGAATCCATTACAACTTCTACGTGTGTGTGAAAAATTGTACTAGATTCTAGATTACAGGAATCAACTAGTGGATAAAATCCCTAGTGCATTCTCTTAATAAGATAATCTTATTCATGGATGCACTATGTATATATGCTATAAACAAGTAACCTCTTATATTCGTACTTTATGAAATTTCCCTTTCGGTTTACATTTAGCTTGATCCTAAATTTCAGAATAGGAAGGGTGAGCAGATGAGTCGAAAATGGCTTTTGTGGACGATTTCTAGCTCCAATGCGAGCATTGGAGGTGGAGTCATTTGTTCTTATATTTAGGATCCTAAAGTACGTGTAACATGCAGCTGGAGGTTTTCCTAAGGGTTGGCATAAAAATTTTTCAGTTTTACTGTACCTACCCCCCCATACCTAAGTTCTTGCATGTCCTCATGCATGAATATAAAAGAAAATAAATACAGTAGGGAGTAAATGGGTGGAAATCACCTGGAATCACTCCTGAAATTTTAACGTTCAGCACCGACTAACCTGACAGTATGCAATATGCAGAAAGAAAATATGCTAAAAGAAAAATATGCTATATATAAAAATGAATATGGATAGGGTGATGGATGTGGAGTAGATGCTGAGTTTAACACCTCCAGCTGGGCGAAAACTCAATCAAATGTATCAGTTCTAGCATAGGAGCTGGTCAAGAGTAAGAGAAAGATATGCTCATATGCTCCCAGAATCAGTGGTCCGGAGATGCGAACCAGCTGATTGTGCACCCCTACTCCAAAAAGTCTAGCTATAAGAAAGTGTGGAGTGGTGGTGGAAAATAGAGGATAATCAGAGGGGGGATCATGATGTTGATTCAGCTGATTTATCATGTCCCACAATTCAGCAGGAAGTTGCTGAGGGAGTAGATCAAAATGTATCTCAGAACCAAAATCTGAGTCATAGGGATCCTCATAACGATAATTGACATCAAAGATCATGCTCTCTCCATGCTCTAGATCATATGGGGGTATCCGTGAAAGTAGAAGATCTGTGGGGAGGTCACTAAAATCCTCGTCAAAAATTACTTCGTCCTCATCAGTACTCATTTCCGATTCATCGGAGGCTGATTCTTTAGGCTCGGAGTCGAGCCATCCATTAGATTGACTAGGATGGTAGTTGCATCCCCAGCTCATTCTACTCAAAGCTTCACCCTCATATGCATTGGGCTCCTCAGTAATTCCTGCCTCAAGTAGCATATTTATTTCTTCAGTCAAGTCATCCATAGCTACTTCTGGTCTTCGGATGTCAGGATCAGGGATAGAAAGTGTCATCTCAGAATCTCTAACATCCGAATTAGGTATGTAGGTGAAAGAAGAAGAGTGCAGATCAGAAGATGTTGGCTCTAGCACAGGTTCACCTATAATGGGAAGTGGCCTAGATTGATCAGTAGTGTCACATGTAATGTTTGCCTCAAGATCCATATGCTCAAATGGATCTACTTCCCTTATCATGGTTGGGTTATCTAACCCAAGAGGTATCTCCCAATATTCAGGATAATCTGATTGTAGCACAGTCCTGGAGATATCAGTCCTTTCCTGCTCAGTTTTCTGAATGGAGTTCTCAGATGAACCCATTTGGAATACTTCCTGCTCTTGTCTCATATCCAAGTTGGATTCTTCTTCCCCTGAATTATCTTCTGGCATCTGCTCCCGAGAATCTTCTGTGTGTCCTTCCGGCGTAGTTGTTTCAGATTCTTCGAGGTCTTCAAGGCTATTTTCCACTTGATATCTCAAAAGCAGTAGTTCTTGAGTTTCCCGATTTTGTCCAATTAGCCTTGTTATCCCTGTTGTTCCCTGAAGGAGCTCCATCACAGCTTGTTGATACGGAATCCAGCTTTGTCTTTGGTTCGGCTCAGTGATAGCTTGGATTTCATGTAGATAGGATGCAACCTTTTCCTTAATGCTAGCTATAGCTCTCTGTATTCTGTAATGCAGTCACATATGCACTGGTAGCTCTTCAAGGGTTCCAAGGGGTGAATCATGTCTATGCATATTCCATGTGTGAGAAGTAGGAGTGTGAAATCCATATCCTGGGTTATAAGATGCAGTCCTTTGAGGGACCGACTGGTATGGGTCATAATATCTAGGGCCAGGATATGGGTTAACCATTTCGGTAACCCGGGGAGAAGGATCAGGCGAAGCGAAAAGTCATCTTCGCCACCTTGGGTTCTGATCCCGAGGTTGAGCTGATTCAGTGACCCGGGCTCTCAGATAAGCTCATGGGTCCAGCTCTTCTGGATCCTGATTAGGTCCAGATCTAGGGTTAGCCATTGCGGCTAAGCAGATAGAAAAAGAGGGTAGGGGAGAAGATGGTATTGGTGAGGTGACTCGCCTCCTTGGGAGCGACTCCCAAGGTCCAACCAGTCGAGGTCTGAGTGACCTCCTTCCTTACATACACCACCAAACCCCTGGGTTGGTGTAGCCAAGCCAGACAAGGCTAAGGCCCTGTTAATCAGATGGTCCTTATGATCGGGTGACCAGAACTTTTGTTTTAAGTTCGAATTCCTGAAGAAAAATTTGTCGTGCAACTGACTGAAAATGATTTCCGCCTCTCAAGCTAACCCAGCCAGTTTGGTTACGAGAGGACTAAGGGGAAGGTTCTTCCTTTGGCTTATGCCTCCGGTTCCGTTACCTTTAGCCACGGTCATTTGGCACTACCCCGCAGACTTAGTCACCAAGTTTAGCAAGAGAGATTGAAAACACCCAATAGTATGACAACGAATTCGGATTGATTTCGTGTTTTAAAATTGATTTTAGCCCTTTTTCTTCAGTTGGGGTTTGTGGTGAGTGACCCACAAGGTGACCAAGCTCACCTGCTAAACACTAGACTTGACTATGTCTAGGTTAGCCCAAATGTATGGTCTCTAGAGTGTAACCCTAAAGATGTAACCTACGGTTCATGTAATTCTAGGGTTTTTTGTTTTTTCTTCTTCAGCAAACCACGAAATTAAGACCAATTCTACGACAAAATTGGAATGAGAATAAGTTGAAATTTGGCAAGTAGATTCCTTTTTAAATTATCTTTCCATAGAATATTTTTTTATAATTTATAATGTTTCAATCGAATTTATAAATATTTTTTAATGTCAAGGGGTCAGATATGAAATTTTGACCCCTGGTTGATTTTTCAAATTGAAACAATACCAAATGAATTTCAAAAATTTGGAAAAAATATGGGAATTAAAGCCAATGAGATCATCTTTCAAACCCCACCATTTTTAGTCAAAATAGATTTTCAAATCGCTCGGAATTGCTTTTACAATTTTGAAAAATTTTGAATCTAGGTCAGTCTGACCCTCTTGCATTTCGCAAATTTTTAAAAATTTTGTACTTGGAATTTTATAAAAAGACGAAGCAGTTTGAAAGATGGTTTGAAAATGAAAATATAGGTCGAATTTCAGAATTTTTCACTCATAAATTTTTCAGAAATTAAATTTTTAAATTAGAATTTGAAATCAGGCTAAAGATCAGAGGGTGGTAGAGAAGCTTTTAAAAGGTGTTCGAGTTTAAAATTCAAACTTTCCACCAATTTTTTTTTTAAAAAATTTTGTAATTTTTTTTTTCAAGAAGGATTTTTTTTCAAAGGATTTTCATTTTTTTTTTTTTGCTTTTTCAGAACTAACCTAGGATTCAAAAAGAAACCTAATCTAACTACCTAGATTTTTTCTTTGATTTTTTTTCTTTTTCATGAAGATAAATTGGTTTTTTTTTCTTTTTTTTTCAAATAAATCTAACCTAGGGTTCAGAAAGGGAAATCCTAATCTAAGATGAGATGTGCACCTGATTTTTGTCTTAATCGGTGCTCCTTGCGTGCGTAGATTCCTGTTTTTCCTATTTTCCTGCATATCAAAAGACAAGCAAAGGAAGATTTATCAGTGATAGCTCAAAAGATCAAAATAAAAAATGATATTGCCTCCTCGGCAACGGTGCCATTTGTTGGGATAGTAGATCGCATTTTTTATAAGAAAAAGCATCGTAGTATAGTGCGCAATATAAAAAAGAAAAATATTTATAAAGATAACGAGACTTTGAGTCCCGGTCATTCAACTCTGGGAGGTATTTATGCAAATCTGAAATTGATCTTTTCCACTCTACTTGTTTAAAATCGCACGCCGGTTTCTAATCGTCAGATCAAAGTTTTGTCACTTTCATTATGAACCCTGATTACATGCGCATGTGTTAGATAGATGACGAAGGTGAAAGTGTGAGTTTTAGTACGCACGATTCTAGTTATGTGGTGGCTATTTACAGAAAATGCATTAATAGTTAAATCCTTAATATTTTTTGGTACCGACATGCTGGTTGCAATAGATAATATTTAAAAATAGGCAACTTTGATCACACAAAATATATTGCAATCAATAAGCTCATGGTGATTTTCAACACAGAGATATATATATAATATTTCTTTCATTCATTCAGAAGGGTGTTTGCAACATCGAACTAGAGGAAAGCTTGAAAACATAAATCTAGCTAACAGAAGATGATCGCATACATGAATCTATGGGGGGATTTTGCATGCATCATTGGGGAAGAATAAAGAGCTACACTACTAAGCAGTAATAAAAGCATGTAAATTATGAAAAACTAGCTACTAATCTAGTAGAAATAAGGGCATTCGGAGGTGGGCTCCAATGGCCTTTGAATGGTTGAGAGGAGGGGCGGCCAATGGTGCTTAGGCTGGCACTTGGAGAGAGGTTGGAGAGGTGATCCAGCATCCTGGTGTGAAGATGGTGGTGGCCATGGTGATCAACTCGTGGAGGTGGAATGTAGCTAGCCTAAATGGAAGTGACTTAAGCCAAGAGATGGATGGGTGCAAATGGCCACCCCTTAGGTCTATAAAGGGAAGCTCTCTAGAGAATTATGGAATTCTCTAGAGAGGCCTATGGTGGGAGCTCGTGGGAGAGTGAGAAAGAGAGGATGGATGGTGGTTTTTAGATCCACCAAATGTGGATCTAAAAATTGAATGGCTCTTGGTTGCTAATTTTAGCAACTAAGGCAACAACACATGGTAGAGAGTTCTAGAGAACTCTAGGTCAGGTATTTTCATGTGGATGGTGTGTGTGGGTGTGTGTGGGTTGAAACTTAAGTGGCTAGGTTGATTAGGATAGGTTCTAGTGGGTTTAGGTCAAGGTAGGTCTCAAATTAGGGTTGTAAACCCTAATTCACTTAGGTAAAGTGCAATTAAATTTAATACAAGTTTAATTGGGTGTGTGGAAACCTAATTGAAAGTAAAAAACTCAATTAAGTCAGGTCTAGGTCAATTGGACTCTCATTGAGTCCAATTGGACAGTGTGTGCTGAGATCACGGCTCAATTGGACTCAATGAGTCCAATTGAACAGGCTGATGGAATTGACCATGATCCAAGTCAATTAGGCTTAATGAGGACCTAATTAGGTCCTTAGGGAGGTCTAGAGGTGATGTACTAGGGTTAGGGCACCTTAATTTAGGTTCTTATGGGGTTGGAGTTGGGTTTAAGGATCTAGAGATTCAAGATCAAGGCTTTAATCTCAAAATAGGGTATGGAGGGCAGTTCTGGACGTCTAATAATAGTGTTAGACATCTTATAGTGAAAAAATAAGAAGTCTAGACTTGTTATCTAGACGTCCAATCGGAGTCAAGAGGGTTTCTAGGTTCTGTCTTGGGTATTCTGCAGAAATTAGATGTCTAACCAAGTGTCTGGACGTCCAATAACACTGTAGAAGTAGGTCTAAGGTGTGTGGGAGTTGGCTAAGGGTTATGGACATCCTATAACTCATCTAGACATCCAGATAGAGGCTAAAATTAGGGTTTTAGGGTTTCCTAGGGTGCAGTGACTTAATCTAATGGTGGCTAAGGCTTGAGGAGGCTTCTAGGCTGTGCTAAGGCTAGGATGGACCTAAGTTCTTCACAATTTATTGCTTTATTCCTACTTAATAGAATAGCATACCTTAACTCCCTTACATTATTATTTACTGCATCTAATCTAGGTCTTCCACTTCAGCTCTGCTGCAATACCAGTTATGCTTTATTCTTCAGATCCAGCTTTAGATCCAACTTCAGATCTAGCTTCTAATCAGTTTATTACCTGCAATTGACATAATGCACCTAATCAGTACATTATAGCATTATTTTATGCATAGCTAAAAGAAAGCAGCAAAGGTGCTAGTAATGCTTATGCATGCATGAATTACCCTAACTTATGCTAATTCCTTGCGTTATTTAGGTTAATTAAGACCAATGATTGCTATGCAATCAGCTCTTTATCAGGGATGCGTGTGTCCTGGATGACTAATCTAGGGTTAGGGTTTACGGTCTCAAGCATGTTGTGGCTAGGAAAGGGTGGGTTTTGTGTTGCTTTGCCACTACGGGTGGTGACGGAATTTAATCCTGCCTGACTTTGGTTTGGGTTAGGCAAAATAGGTGTTTGCTACTGAAATCCTGAGTACGAAGTCAAAGCATCCATCTCGTCAGGTGATGGAGCATAAGGGGCTTGATAAACAAAGTGAGCTTGGCCCTTATTTGGGTTCATAACACACCTCTGGTTTGGCACATTATTCGGATTTGGAAGAGGCTGGAAAGGAAGTGCACCAAGCTGACGAGCACTTGTCAGCTGGGCCAATTGATTTCGTAACTCAGAGATCTCTTCTTTGTGTTGTTTTTGCATGTCAAGCAAGGTTTGGAGATCAAAGATGTATGATCTTCCTTAGGTGGTCTAGATTGGAATTTTTGAGTGGGCCTCGGTTGGGTGGTCTGATAAGGATGCGGAGCCTATGTCAAGGTTGGAATTGAGGTCTTGGATTCAGGTTATGTTCCGACCATGAAAAGTTAGGGTGATTACACCATCCAGAGTTGTAAGTGCTGGAGAAAGGATTATTCTGGATGGCATGAAGATCCTCGCAGGTCTGAGGAGCTCTAAGATAATCAAGGTACGAGGGTTCAGAATTCCCCCAATTGAGGTGGGCTGACCTGGATTTTCCTTCAAAGCCATAATCAGACGGAGGTGGATATGCATCCATCCCCGGGGAGTGGTAGATGTTGTGCGTAGCCTCCCTACCCGTGGGTCGGTGCACATATGTGCTTTGAGGTGCAACAGTGGATTTGTGTAGATGACGAGTGATGTCATCCACCATTTTCTCAATAATGGAGACCTTGTCCAATTGACTAGCTACCAACTCCAGATCAATGGATACGGAAAGGCCTCAGGGTTCGTGTACCCCCCGATTATTTGTCAATGCGCAGGAGAACGTCTAAGCATACACACCTAATGACTCATTGTTCAGGGAGTTCTCACACATGTTCTCAAGAATTTCCCAGATTGTGTCCTCATGTTGACCCATGATGCTACCACCACAGGTTGCATTGACAAAGATCTTGATGTCTTAACGGAGACCGTGGTAAAAGAATTGGATTTGTTCCCACTTCAGAACTCTATGATGGGGGCACTTACGCATGAGATCCAAAAAATGATCCCATGCCTCCTGTAGAGATTCTCCCGTTCCTTGGGAGAAGTGCATGATTTGGTGCCGCATTGTGTTTGTACGACCAATAGGGTAGAATTTTTGTAGTAAGGCTATTTGAAGTTCTCCCCATGTGCTAATCATGTGTGGTTGAGTTTGGAACCACTGAGTGGCTTTGTCAGCTAGAGAGAATGAGAAGAGTTTCAAGAGTAATCCATCCCAATTTTGCACATCTGCCCTAAAAGTGTGGGCCAGATGTTTTAGGTTTTTGATGTGCTGGAAAGGATCCTCAGAATTCAAGCCATGAAATTCTGGGTTCACATGAAGCATGCTAGGCTTGAGATCTACCTCGGATCCTCCCACAAGAATGTTGATTCGGGGTTCGATTTCCACCGCTGTGGGATTATAGTGATCTCGCATTTGAGGATGCGAAGGTGGGTTGATGATGGCATTGATTTGATTTTGGAAATCATGGAATTGTTGCTCAAGATTAGGTTGATCTTCTTGGTGATCCATAGTTGATGAAGGGGAAGTAGGTTCTAAATTAGAGGATATATCAATGTAATCAGGTTGTTGCACAAACACGGAAGTCGAGGCTCCACCTCGACGAGAGTGAATAGCTAATGGAGGCCTCAAGGATGGTCTTAAGGACCTCCTCCCAAACATGCACTGCTAGAATGGATGAGGGATAGCAGGTGATGGACCTAATCAAGACACCCAAAAATTTTGGATGACTATAGAGGTTCGGGGCGGATGATACCCCTTAGTCAGAAAGCTGTCCACCTGAGAATTACCTGGGCAGCCAGAGAAAGAGAGTCCTATGAAGACCCCTACATAGTAGAGTGCCCCCACGAGTTACAGGTTTTCCCCCACCCAACCTCTCTTGTCACTGAGGATCCAGGTAGACCAGAATGGGGACTTGACCTCTTAAGTCTACTAGTTTTAAGTTAAGAGTAAGGTGCTTATGATTTCACTTGAACTTTAAGATGTTTTTGTGCAAAGTGACCTAATTTGAAGATTGGTTAACCCAACAAGGTGGGTCAACTTCATCTGTTTTGTCCTTTTGAAAAATTTAGGTCCCTCTTTAAGTGTTCAAATGAAATTAAGAGCCTGTTTTTAGGGTTTGCTTGAATAGATTAATTTAACCAAGGCTCAAGCACACACTGTTTGGGAAGATTAATTCTTGATTAAGCAAGTATATCTCTAAAACCTTAAACTGGAAACCCTAATTGACTCTGATTGGTCCAATTTAATTTGTCCAAATGTCGTACCTAGGGCTCAAGCAAGAAGGTGATAGCCCGAGATACCTTAAGTCCTAAATAGGTGCACAAATCAGGGTTTGGATGTTTCTCTAGAATGTATCAAATCAGGCAACTTGATGATTTGTCTAAGAATAGAATGCAAGTAGCCTTAATTGATTTTTTTCCTTTTTTTTTTTAGCTTTTTCAGAATCAGGGGATTAGGAAAAATTGGATGGAGTTTACCTGCCTCTGGAGTGGCTGATGTGTGGCTGATCTTCCTCCAATGAATCCCTGAAACATATCACAGTCAAAAGAGATAGAGCAAGTTAGTACCAAATCAAATATGGCAATCAAGAGATCAAAATTACGCGTTGCTCCCTGGCAATGGTGCCAAAGATGTTTGTTGTTCGCTTTGAAGCAGGTTTTAAAATCGTTGCGTTGTAATATAGTTCGAATCGACGCAAAAAATAAATAATATTTATACTCAAATATCAGAAATGAAGTCCAAGGTCGAACACAGAGAGCAATTAGCAGAAATAATTCTAAAGATCGCAATATAAGCAATGTATAATAGAACTCTAAACAAGAATGATATATAAATAAAAGTGAATGTTAGATAATGCAAAACGAAGGAGGTAAAATGGGATTTGAATCACCAATTACCCTTAACAATTATCTCAAATATTTCAATAGTACTAATCAATTAAATGCCACATAGGATAAGTGCACAGTGCACTTCAGATGAAGCTCAAACATCTGTTCAGTCGGTCAAACGACTTATCCTGCTCAAAGGTATTTCTCTTTTTCTTCTTCCTCTTCTTTGTGCTTCTTCTCTTCCCTTCCTTCTTCTTCTTTTGCTTCTGGTTGTGCCTTCTCTCTTCTTCTTCTGTTGCTCAGGCTTCCTCTCCTTCCATCTTCACGTGCATGGGGGAGGTTCCTTAAATAGCTAAGTGTTAGTCATAGGTTCTGAGAGCAAAACCCCCTACACCCGTGCGCTATCTCTCCTTCTCTCTTTGGGATCCGCCCTCCCAGGGCCTCAGGTTATCAGGTATTCTGGTCGAGCGCACTTGGGACCAGGGCTGCCGGCCGTGAGTGGCAGCCGAGGAGTGCTTAGGTAGGCGGGTATATGGATCTGCCAGACCTGCGTGTAAGGTGTCGCGGGCGAGGCGTGTGCGGGGATCTCACCCCCTGTGTTCTGTTGAGGCGAATAGCCTATGAGACAAATTTAATTTATGTGGGTGCCGATGCTCGTCAGCTTTCGAGGTGGGACTATCCCACCACCTTCTTCTGTGTGCAGCTGCAGTGGGTTGCCTTCGCAGAATTGGAGCAGCAACAGTAGGTGTTGGTGCCAATTGAAGACCTAGAGCTCTACCTGGAACCTCTCCGCACAACCTGGGCATATCACCTGGAGCTTGCACGACTAGACAAGTCTTCAAGCTTCGCTTGAAGCTGTGGTAATGGCAGTCGAGGGAGAGAAGACCTGAAAGTCAGAATACGACCTCTCGACCTTGTCAAATAAGTTCAGCAGCTTCGATGTAGGGTGGCGAGTATGGTGGTGGGTGCGGCATGTCGTGAAGGTGGCTGTGGTGGCTGAACAGTGTCGGCGTTGGTGCGTAGAGGTGGGTGTGTTCAGTAGAGGGTTTGGAGGAGCAATCAACCTAACTAAGTTAGGGAATTTGCTCTTGAGGTCGAGGCAGAGGTGTAGGGATGAATAGAGAAAGGTTTGGTGGTGTGTGGAGCGAGATGTGCCTCGTCGGAGGAGTGGCCAGACGTGGAAGGGATGACGGTGAACGGGCGGTAGCGTGGTCGAAATTGAGTGTGGTTGGGATGAAAATGAAATCGAGGAGTTAGGGGACTTATCCAGGTAGTTGGCAGACGACGGGGAGTTGAGGCAGCATCGATTACGGTATAGTCGACATCGGGGAAGAAAGCGCTTCGGTGAGAAGGAATCAACGAGGAAGACGGAGGACGGGGAGTCGGCGGGTACAGCATGACACAGAAGAGAGAGAGAGGGAGAGAAATCCATCGTCGGTATTGCGCGCAGATGAAGGATGGAGTCGGAGGAGCTTCTTGGACATCGAGGAGCTTCAGCCGGATAAGGAGAGACGCAATTAAGGGGGAATCCGGTCGAATTCGAGCATGGGAAGTTCGGTCTGATCTAGAGGTCCTTTTATAGGCCTCTAGAGGGAGTTTTGAGCTTGGGAAGCAAGCTTCCTAAGCTTGGAAAGCTTGCCAAAGTTGGAATTCTCTAGGATACCCAAATATCTATGCGTTCACATGAGAGATTGGGAAGGTTTTAGGGAATGGGAATTGGCTCAAAAGGAAGGGAATTCCTTGACAAACTTCCCTTTCAAATTTTAGAGGGATTCGTCAAGGAATCAAGGAGAACCTGCCAAATTTAGGTTGTCAAAGTTTGTAGAAATAGGATTCATGGTGGTAGGGACCTATTTGAAGAAAATGATGATAAAGATAGGGGCCTTTTTGTAAGGATTTTGAAAGTTAAGGGCATATGTGTGATATTAAAGAATCAGACAGGACCAAATTACAAACTAGGTCAAGACAGTCTCAAATTGGCCCAAATTTTGATGAAAACCTAATTTGGACTAAAGGAATCCAATGGTGAAGTTGAATTTTGGTTTTGGCCTAGTTTGACTGGGTAATTTATGTAAAAACCTAAATTAGGGCAAATGTTAGTTTGAGACTCTATTTTTGGTCAAGATGGGTTTTAATGGTCAAATTAAAGGTACCAAACCCTAAAGAATATTTTTATATAAATTTTAGAGGGTTTAGGTGAATTTTATTCTGACCAAAACTTCAGTTAATTAAGCGAGTCTATTTTTAGGATTTTAGAAGTCATTTAATTCTCAAAACATGCGAAAACCCTTTTCTGTCTATAGTAACCCACTTGTTGGACATTTAAGGCCATTTGACCCTTAAATAACCCCTGAGAAAACCCACAATTATTCTTAATTCAAAATATGATAGTAAAATTACAATTTTAACCTTATTTTACTTTATTTCTCTTAGAATGATTATGCAATGAATAAGGGCTCTCTGGCAGTTATGTAGGAGCATTTATTAACTTAATTAGATCAACCTAAGCTAGTTAAGGCTCATGATGGTGTTCCCATCAATGTTTATCAAGGAAGTGCTCAGTGGTTGGAGGAGATGATTCAATAATCTCAGAAGGAAGGCGAGAAAGGTGGTCGGCGACATCATTCTGTCATCCTGCCTTATCACAAATTTCTAGGTCAAATTCTTGCAAAAGCAAGATCCATCTGATCAACCTAGGTTTCGTGTCCGTTTTGGATAGAAGGTGTCTAATAGCAGAGTGATTAGAGTACATAACGATTTGAGATCCAAGTATATAAAATCTAAACTTTTCCAATCCAAATACTATCGCTAGTAATTCCTTTTCTGTAACCATGTAGTTCCTTTGTGCCTCATTCAAAGTCTTACTAGTGTAGTAAATCACTACTGGATTTTTCTTGATTTTCTATCCCAAAACAGCTCCAACTACATAATCTGATGCGTTACACATGATTTCAAACGGTAAATCCCAATTACGTGGTTGCAGGATCGAAGCCTGTGTAACTCTGTCTCTCAATGTCTCAACTACAGATATACACTCCTCACTCATCTCAAAAGTTGTGTCATTTGTGATGAGGTTTGTGAGTGGTCGGGCAATTTTCAAAAAGTCAAGTATAAATCTTCTGTAGAAACCCACATGCCCGAGAAAAGATTCGATGCCCTTTATTGAGTTAGGAATTGAAAGATTTGAGATTTGATTGATATTGGCTCGATCTACTTGGATACCTCGCTCAGACACGAGGTGGCCAAGTACAATGTCCTCTAGAACCATAAAATGGCTCTTATCCCAGCTGAGGACAAGATTCACTTCTATACATCTCTTAAGAATCTTCGACAAATTATCCAGAAAAATATCAAATGTTTTCCCGAAGACTGAAAAATCATCCATGAATACTTCCATGCATTCACCCACTAATTCAGTAAAAATGGCTAACATGCAATGCTGAAAAGTCGCGGGTGCATTGCAAAGCCCAAATAGCATTCTTCGGAAAGCAAAGGTTCCGAAGGGGTAGGTGAAAGTCATTTTCTCTTGATCTTCGATATAAATTGGGACCTGATTGTATCCAGAGTAACCATCCAAGAAGCAGAAGAACCCATTACCAGCTAATCTCTCAAGGATCTAATCAATGAATGGCAAGGGAAAGTGGTCCTTTTTTGTAACCGTGTTGAGCTTGCAATAGTTGATGCAAACCTGCCACAAATTCGCAATTCATGTGGAAATGGTTTCTCCATATTCGGTCTTAATTATGGTGAGTCCTGCCTTTTTAGGTACCACTTGAATTGGACTCATCCAAGGGCTATCGGATATAGAATATATAATGTCAGCATCTGGCCACTTGATTATTTCCTTTTTTACGACCTCCTTCAGATTTGGATTTAAACATCTTTAAGCTTCTCTTGAAGGTCATGCCCATTCTTCTATATAGATGCGATGAGTACAATAATTGGGGCTAATCCCGGTGAGATCATGTAGAGTCCACCTAATTGCCTTCTTATGATCTCGTAAAACCTTGATCAATTTTAATTCTTGTGATTCATATGGATTGGCATTGATGATTACAGGATATGTTTGATTAGGTTCGAGATAGACAAATTTAAGAGTATCAGGCAATGGCTTCAATTCTAGTGCAGGAGTCGAATCAACGGCAGGATTTGGGGCAGGATTTTCAATTGCAAGAAGTGACTGAAATGAGTCATGTGATTCAGATTCAGGATCGAGTACAGATTCTGATAGCGGGTTTTCATTTTGAGGGTACAAGATATCAAAAGAACTAGGGTCATCCTCAAAAATTGAGATAGATCTAATTTCCTCAATCCATTTGCAATCTAATCCTTTAGAAGCTCTAAATATATCCAATTTTATTGTCTTCTCCCCAAATTTTAACTCAATCCTTCCAGACTCACAATCTATGTTGGCCTTAGCAGTGACCAAAAAAGGTCTCCCTAAAATAATTGGGGTATCTCTAATGCGTTCGGGTACTTCCATATCAAGTACAATGAAATCCACAGGAAAATAAAAGTCCCAAACTCTTACAATAATACCTTCCAACATTCCTTTAGGTGACTTAATAGATCTATAACTAATTGTAAAATCACATTAGTAGACTTAAGATTTTCTATTTGGAAATGATCTACTAAGGATGAAGGAATCATATTAATAGATGCTCCTAAATCTAGGAGGCCTCTATCAAAACACTGGTCCCCAATTATACAGGAAATAAATGGAGAACTCGGGTCTTTCTTTTTCAAAGGAAGCATACTCGAAATAATAGAGCTCACTTGCTCTGAGAGTACCATAGTGCTTCCATTCCTCGGCTTATGCTTAGGAGTACATAATTCCTTGAGAAATCTCGTATAAGTCGGAATATGTTTGATAGCCTCTAGGAGTGGGATATTAATATGTACCTGTTCAAAAATTTTAACTAAATCCTCATCTAATGTAACAGGTTGCTTTTGTTTCCTAGTCTTCTTCAAAGCTTCTGGGAATGGGACTTGAATTTCCTATCCTACTGAGGTATTACCCTGATCTTGCGAATTAGTGAGATTCACAAGATTGGTTGCGTCACCTCTCACAGGTGTAGAAACAGGGGTCGTTCTAGATGTACTAGGGTCTTAGGAAAGGTTTCGTGGATCTACTGGATCCCTAGTGGAAGTCCCACAACGGGTTGTAACAGAGTTAATACCTGCGTGCGAAGAAGAAGCTGGTGAAGAAGAAGATGCTTGATTCTGGAAAGACGGATTAGAGAGTAGAGGCTGGTTGCCTTGAGTCGAAAAAGATTGCTGCTGATTTTGATACTCGTAATCATGAGTAGCAGAAGGTGGATTCTAATTCGGATTTTGATTCAGGGGTATTTGATTAAGGAAATGGACTTGTCCCTGATTCGGATGTTGAAATCCCAAGTGTGGTCTCTGCTGGATATTCCTAGGGTTTGGAACTGGCTGGGATGGAAGGGCCCCTAGCTAACGGGACTCAGCTAACTACGTGATTTGACCCCTGAGATCAGCCAATCTATCGAACATTGCCGTTGTACCTTAGCAAGAGCTTTAGCATTCTGTCACTGGCTCTTAGTCACAGCTCGCAAAATCTAGTCGAGCTGCGAGTCTCTATTTGGCCCCATGAAGTTCTACGATCCCACGTAAAATGGCCTCGCATTTGGTTGCTGAGAAGGCAACTAAGGTGGGTTTTGATGGGTCTGATTCGGATAAGATGGTCTTTGATTTTGATCAGCCCAAGAGAAAATTGGGTGGCTTCTCCATCCAGGATTATAGGTATTAGAATAAGGATTTGATCTTGGAGTGTTTTCTTGGATGTCATGTACATCAAAAGGATACGTCGTGGGGAAAAAGGTGGGAAAGATGTGGGAACAAAGGTCCCTCCTTGGGTTGGTGCTGGAGTAGAGAGATAACCCAAGGAAGATGGATCTCTAGAATCCAGATTATTCACAAACTCCCCACGGGAATTTGTGAAATAGGTAAACGTGGGGATTCTATGTAGCAATAAGAGGTGTAAGATTTCACACCATGTTTCTAACCTCGTCGAGATGCTTCGCTACGATATCGACTTTGTCCAGTTTCTCTACAATGATCTCCAAATCCTTGGAACTGGACAAATTCCTGATCTCGTGAATGCCCTTCTGCAGGTTTTGATGCGTTGTATTGGTGCCCCACATGAATTGCGACATTGAGGCATTTTTGATCGAGTTCTCCGCCATCCCTTCAAATAGTTCTGAGGCGAATTTTGTGTCACGATTCAAGAAATCCCTCCACAAGAGGTATCGACTATATTACGAATGCCCTCTTGCAATCCATAATAAAAGATGTGCATTAGTTGCCAGCGAGGGATGTCATAATGTGGGCATTTCCTTTGTAATTCATGAAAGCGTTCCCACCCTTCATGAATTGGTTCTCCTTGATTTTGAGTAAAGGTAGTGATGGCTCGCCTTAATGCATTGGTGCGACCAATAGGGAAGAATTTCTTCAAAAATGCGGATTCGAGTTCAGCCCAAGTCGAGATTGGTCGTGCTATAGTTCTATACCAGTAGGCAGCCTTGTCCATAAGGCTAAAGGAGAACATTTTCATTAATAAGATTTCCCGGCTTTGATTTCGAGGACCAGGACTCTGAGATAGATTTTTTAGATCTTCAATATGTTGGAATGAATCCTCGGATGCAAACCCGTGAAAGTGTGGGATTAGACCTATAATGTTTGGCTTTAATTCTGGGTCATTTTCCCCAACAGGAATCCTAACATTAGCCTCTACTTGTGCATTGGAAGTATTATAATAGTTGTAGAGTAGAGACCTAGGACAAGGGATTGGTAAATCAGGGTTTTCAAAACCCGCCTCAGGTTGAGGTGGAGGATGGGTTTGCAAGTTCTGCAAATTTTGAAGAATAGCCATCAACAAATTAATTTGACGGTTCTGCTCGAGCATCTGAAGATTCTGGTTCAGAGCACCTCATGGACATCAAAAGGCAGCATCTACCTCTGACCAGAAGAGGAAGGGATCTCAGGATTCTGGTTCTGCATTTGGTCCATAAGATCAAATGCAGAAAAAGCAAATGAATCAGACGAGAAAATTATTGGTTGTTTTAGTGCAATTGGCTTAGGAATACCTGTCAACGGAGATACGAGAGGCAATTTCAAGGATCTCCTCACATGCATAAACCAAAAGAATGTGCAAAGGCACACTCACACCACTGAAAACAGCGGCAAACAAGACTCAAAAATAGCGTAAAAAGTGAGTTTTTCTCTTCTTTCAAAGGAAAGAAGAGAGTCCTAGAATATACAAAAATAATTTGGATGCAAACAAGCATAATACCAGTATCAAAATATGCGTCCTAAACTCGTGTCTACGCAAGTGCGTATCCTTAAGGCTCAAAGGTCTAAGGTCTAGGTTCGAGGTCACTCACTACAAGCTCCTTGGGGCTTAGTAGTGAGACAGACTTTTTGATCTTCAACCAAAGCCCTAAGAGGTACAAAGAGGAGAGGTAGAAAAATCAAACTCGTGTGACTCTAGTGATCGCATTGTGTGTGAGATAGAATGCAACAGACGAGAGCGTAAAAACCCTCATGCATTCTCCGAACAGATTGAGTCACAAATTTTAATAATCCTCTTTTTACTTAATCCTTTTCACAAAAATGATAGAAAGAAGTAAAATGACTGCTTTTTAGGTAATTTCAAACAAAAATATGGTCTTGTTTATTCTCCAATGACAGGGATCTAGGCAGGTTTTGCATGTGTTTTCCCGTTGATGCGAGAAAATAATAGAAAAATCCCGAGTCAGATTTTGTAGATACTAGCAGATAATGCACTCTTAAGAGTGTATGCCTAAGACATGTTGCTGCTAGTCAGAAAGGTATGCGTATTTTTGTATTTTTTAATTTTTTCTAACCTAAATGCAACAATACAAACTACACTAAAGACTAAGGAATGGGTATGTATAATGGTCTAGGAAAAAACAACGTGAAAAATTCCTGCGTCCTTTCCTGAGAATACCCGCAAAGGTAACACTAAAAAGAAAATAGAAAACATACAAAACAAAACTAATTAGTAAAAGGAAATATTTACAAACACAAAATAATGGAGAATATAAATTATAGTTACCTCCCTGGCAACGGTGCCATTAAAATGATATGTTAGATCCTCAACATAGTTAATTAAGTTATTTAAGCTTAATTAATTTCATTAGAAAGTAACTTAGGTTAACTCAAATTTATGTCGGTTGTGTAGTATAAGGTCAGGTTAATCTAACATTTTAGATTTTAAATTCTTTTTTAACAAGTTGAGTCCAGGTCATTCACTAGGAGGCATAATAGTAGCTTAATTCACGATTTAATTCCTAAGTATAAATTACTAACTACTTAATCAATCATATTATAATTAAAATACTTTAAGTACATGAATAATTGCACAAGAGATAGATCAAATTAGCACACGCAACATCCCATTAGAAAGAAACACATTTACACATATAATGTCATTAAGAATCAAGTAAACATGTTTATTACATCATTACTTCTAATTACAAGAGATTAAGGCAAGAAACTGATATACAAGAAGTATATTTGCCTTTTACAATGTTGAGAGCTCAAAATAACAAAAACATAATATAAAAGTGCAATATAAGGAAAAATCAGACGTCTGATAAAAAGCTCAAACATCTTAAAAGTAGAGTGCCAAGACGTCTGATTTTCCTATCTCTTTTCTTCATTCTCTCTTTAGCCCTTTTCTTCTTTGTTATTTCCTTTCTTCTCTATCATTGCTTTCTCTCTCCTTCTCTCTCTTTTCCTTTACTCTCTTAGCTTAATTCCCTTATCTCTTCCTTTTATCTTTTCCTCAAGCTCATTCCTTTCCTTAACCTTAACTTCTTTACTATGCTTAATGAGTTCCACACTTAACCAAATTCGCAAGCACTTAACCCATTTAATCGTCAATTTATAAAAATTAATGTTTAATGGGCGGCCCAAGCTCGTTCAGGGATACACAGTGCCCAATTGGGCGGGATTAGACCCTACTTGAGCTTAGGCCTAGTTTTTAATTGATGGATTTTTTTCATATGTTCATCAATGCACATTCTCCGGCCTCCCAGGCCAACACGCCCACTCACGGGCCCACGCCCATGCCCACATGCAAGCACGTGCATCGCACGTACCCACACCCAAGCCATTTTCTTTTCGCACCCTACGCTGATGACCGAAGCATCATATGCAGAAAATCGCATTATACCAATGCGTGCAGCTACAACTTAGCGATGTGGGACTATGTTTCCCAGGTCCAGGACAATCTTTCGATGAAGATTCCGGCTGGCTTAGTTGATGGTTTCGACGAGCAAAGGCTCGATCGAAAGCCCTTGGTCTGCTCTACATGATTGGAACACCAATTTGGTGTTCAAGTAAGGTTAAGCACTTTGATTTGAATGGCAAAGATCAAGGATTTTCACAGCCATTCATGGCCTGCAAAAGATAAATTTCAGGTCATTTAACCCGAGGGAGAGGCTTCTGACCTCCAAATGAGGTCCTGGACTTCTTCAGGTTAGAATTCCGCACAGAAAGAATGAAGAAAGAAGCTTTGAGAAGCTTCAGAGAGAGGAATGAGACTCTGAGCTCCATTCAAGCAACTCAGAGCTCCAACTTGAACTCTGATCTGCAACGGAAAGAGATAATAACCTTCCAGAGAGAATTAAACAACCTCAGCAGATTATTTCGCACTGATTTGGGCAAAATTGACGGTTGAATCTCGCCAAGAACTCAACAAACTCAGTAATGGGTTTTAAAGAACCCATACTAACCAGTGAATCAAAACACATAAAATCCTAAATAAAACTCATTCTAATCAACTCTAAAACATTCCATATTGTCCCAGTATTCAATTGAAACATTAATTTCATAGAATTAGTCAGTTAATCCTTGAGTTAGACCTAGATTTGACCAAATCAATCTCGAAGTTGACTTTCTATTCTAGGTTTTCTTATATCAAATTAAAGACCTAGATCAACTCGATTCAACCCCAGTAAGTGATCTAGAACATCATAATCATATTTTGAAGCTTCTAATAGGTTATCAGACTTTACTTCCTAAGCACTAAAGTGAGTTTGTTCGTCAGAACAAAGTAGAGATTCTCGCAAGAATCAGAGATCAAGAATGGAGCATACAGGCTATGCTCTTGCTTCACAACCTAAAACTCAGGCCTGAAACCTAACAGAGAGGTTTCTCCAACTCCACCGGAGATGGAGAAGACAAAGATCAAAATCGAGCTCCAAAAGTTTAACCAACAAGTTAATCACCAATAAATGATCCTTGCACTCTAAAGAGACAATTTGGAGCTCCTCACAGAGCTTCGAGGGCTGATTCTCAGATTTGACTCACCAGAGCTCGTCGGAGCTCTGATGAGTCTAGAAATATGTAAATGGAGTTCGAAACTCCACAATTTTAACCACAAATGATTCTAGGAGCTTCCTGAGGTCACAAGGAACCTCAGGAACTTGTCAATTAACTCAATTAATAATTACATCGATTGATTAGCTTTGAATCCAGAAACAAACTTTCTGAGCTCATTAAAACTCAGAACAGTCCCTCTTACTCAATTGAGTGAGGAGAGGGATAATTAGCAACCGACGATGATTTATAGATGGATTATTAGATGGATTAACTCCTCTGAGCTCTCCATAGATAGTGGATCAGAGGTTGGCATGGAATTAGCCATTTACTAATTAGGTGATCGTTTATCTAATTAGATACAAGATCGGGGCCCTTAGATTATGGAGAGGTGATGGAGGGCCCCAACGAAGGTGCTCTAAAGTAGGAGACCTCCGCTATTGATAGCGGAGGTCGCCGATGATGGTGAGATGGTCTAGGCGATTCAGCTACTAAAAGTGAGGGAAAAGAAATGCTATGAATTCATGATAAGATAAAGAAGGTGATCGATGTGTAAAATAGCAAAAGAATGCTCCAGACAAGCTCAAAGAGCTTGTCAAAGCTGGAGAAGATGGCGAATGAATTGAGCATAAAAACCTAACTAAGCTATCTAATCTACTAAACTAAAACTATGCTAAACTTACCTACACCTAAGCCTACTGTTACTTGGACGAAGGGGACAGAGAGAACTCCGTCGAAGGTCGTAACGAAGGAAGAAATCAGAGGGAAGAAGGAAGAAGTCCGACGGGCATGTTTGCGGAATAGAGGCGAAGTTCGAAGTCATTGCTTTGTTCAGAGACACAATAGAAGACGACAGAGCTTGGCAGATGGTGGAAGCGATCGAAAGAAGTGTATGGAAGTGGAGGTAGGTCTTCAGAGTTGGAGAGAATAGCCTATCAGTTAGCTGCGATTGGGGAAGAGGGTAGGGAGCTAACCGCTGAAATCGTAGGGTTCGAGGGGTATTTATAAGGTTCGGCGATGGTTAAGGGGTTTGAATCCAGACGGATTTGCGTCTAGGTGTAGCTTAACCTCCGGTGTCGTCTCCAACGTCAGTGAGGTTAACACCTATACCTAATTAGGATTTATGAATAATCCAAACTAGTGGATGGAATGAAGAGGGTGAGCGCAAGCTCCAGGAGCTTGGCAAGGATGTTCTGACGGAGGATGGACGGTGATCGTGAGGTAAACGCACCGCCGATCGTGAGCCATTCAAGCGTGTGAAGAAGAAAAGAAGACGAAGAAGACAGTGTACATAAGGACCTAAATGCAAGGAAAGATAAGGACCTAGGTGAAAGGAAAGGGCTCAAATGTAATGAATTCTAGGGACTAAAATGTAAATAGAGTCCATTTAAGTTAATTTTAATTTAATTCTTTTCCAACTTTTTATATATAAATATAAATTAGCTAAATATTATATTAAAGCCATGTATTCACATTTTTTACCCATTTATTTATATTTATTTGCTTACTAACTTACTTAAGTTTTTAAAGACTTAGGTCTTAAGTTAGACTTAAGTTAAATAAAGTATTAATTAAGTAACTAATTAATGGTATTTTGAGTCTATTAATTAATTAAATTAATAATAATGTTAATTGACCTTTAATTAAGCATTTTTAACTTATTTTAAGGTCCTTTAATGATTTGTCCCTTATTACATAATTAACCCTTATATATGCATATTCCTAGCTAATTAACTAGGGAAACTAGTTAATTAGGGATAATTAGAAGCCATGATGAGCCTCTCATCAATCACTTCCAAGTTAGCTAGGCATGACTCGAAGGAATCTCCAAAAGCGGAGAAATCATCCATGAACACCTCTAGACAACCTTCCACCATGTCAGAAAAGATGGCCAACATGCACCTTTGAAAAGTCGCAGGTGCATTGCAAAGCCCAAAAGGCATCCTAAAGAATGAGAAAGTTCCATAGAGACATGTGAAAGTTATCTTTTCCTAGTCTTTGGGAGGAATAGGGACTTGGTTATATCCCGAATAACCATCCAGGAAGCAAAAGTACTTTTGCCCAGCTAACCGTTCTAGGATTTGATCAATGAATGGCAAAGGGAAATGGTCCTTTTTGGTGGCTGTGTTCAACTTCCTATAATCAATACAAACTCTCCAAGAGGAAGCCGAACGGGTGGTGAAAGATTGATTGCGCAGCAATCATACGTCTTAATTGACCTAAATTAGGCTAGGACTTAGCATAAGTTAGGGTAGTTCATGCATGCATAAGCATTATTTGCATCTTTACTGCTTTCTTTTAGCTATGCATAAAATAATGTTATAATGTACTAATTAGGCGCATTATGTCAATTGCAGGTAATAAGCTGATCAGAAGCTAAATCTGAAGCTGGATCTGAAGAATAAAGAATAACTGGTGTTACAACAGAGCTGGAGTGGAAGACCTAGATTAGATGTAGTAGATAATAATGTAAAGGAGTTAAGGTATGTTATTCTATTAAGTATGAATAAAGCAATAAATTATGAAGAACTTAGGACCATCCTAGCCCTAGGATAGCCTAGAGCCTTCCCTAAGCCTTAGGCACCCTTAGATTAGGTCACCGCACCCTAGGAAATCTTAAAACCCTAATTCTAGCCTCTATCTGGATGTCTAGATGAGTTACAGGACATCCAGAACTCTTAGCCAACTCCTGCACACCTTAAACCCACTTCTGCCGTGCTATTGGACGTCCAGACACTTGGTCAGACGTCCAATTTCTGCAGAATGCCCAAGACAGAACCTAGAATCCCTCCTGACTCTGATTGGACAACCAAACAACAAGTCTAGACTTCTGATTTTTCACTATAAGGCATTTAACACTATTATTAGACGTCCAGAACTGCCCTCCAGACCCTATTTTGAGATTCAAGCCTTGATCTTGGATCTCTAGGTCCCTAAACCCAATTCCAACCCCATAGGAACCTAAATTAAGGTGCCCTAACCTTAGTACATCACCTCTAGACCTCCCTACGGACCTAATTAGGTCCTCACTAAATGTAATTAACTTGGATCTTAGTTAATTCCATCATCCTATTCAATTGAACTCATTGAGTCCAATTGAGCCTTGATCTCAGCACACACTATTCAATTGGACTCAGTGAGAGTCCAATTGTTACTCTCAATTAGGTTTCCACACACTCAATTAAACTTGTATTAAGTTTAATTTCACTTTACCTAAGTGAATTAGGGTTTACAACCCTAATTTGAGACCTACCTTGACCTAAACCCACTAGAACCTAACCTAATCAACCTAGCTACCTAGGTTTCGACCCACACACACCATCCACACAAAAAATACCTAGCCTAGAGTTCTCTAGAACTCTCTACCATGTGTTGTTGCCTTGATTGCTAAAATTAGCAACCAAGAGCCATTCAATTTTTAGATCCACATTTGGTGGATCTAAAAACCACCATCCATCATCTCTCTCTCACTCTCCCACGAGCTCCCACCATAGGCCTCTCTAGGGAATTCCATAATTCTCTAGAGAGCTTCCCTTAAGTCTATAAAAAGACCTAAGGGGTGGCCATTTGCACCCATCCACTCTTGGTTCCATTTAGCTTAGTTTCATTCCACATCCACTCCACCTCCATGTCCATGAGTAGCTTCACCATGGCCACCACCACCTCCACGCCAAGATGCTGGATCACCTCTGCAACCTGATTAGCCCATAGTTGTGGGCTATTTAAGTATTTAAATGCCTAAACATTAGGATAATTCTAACATTTATTTAGCATAAATTAGGATGTAAATAGATTAATTCATATTTTTAATTTAATTACATAATCCATACATTGCATTCATATTTTAAGTGCATTTAGAATTAGCTTAGAATGCCATTCATCTAATTAGTTAACTAATTAAGTACATTATTTTAGTTAACATAAAACTTGAGGGTTTGTATATAAATAACCATAATATTTTAATAATATCCTTTATTCTTCTTCTTCTCAGCAACGGCTCGGTTGCCGCTGCAATGCCTCCGGCCTCACTAAAAGCGCATTCATGGATCGGCGGAGAAGGTGGATCTGCTCCCGCCTCTCCATTCAAATTTGTGCAGGCCGCTACAAAAGGAGGAGAGAGGATGCTGAGCGAGGCAGGCCTCCGCCACCGACCCACCACTGTGCAGAGAGAACTTCTCTCTTCCACTCCACACTACCGGCCTCTACTGTGGCGACGAGTCTCCATCACCGTGGGTGTGTGGTGTGACAGGCCACACCGCCATCCGGAGCTCGCCGCATCACCGTGAGCACCTTAGCGTGCATCTCCCTCGCCGTCGTCACCAACCACCACCGCCGCAACCACCGTCACTGCAATCACCTTCTCATTCACTTAAGACATCCGAGAAATTTCCCGGACGTCTGAAGCTACCCACTCACCTGCGATCACCCGCCTGCGTACCCGTCTGAAGTCCACCCGCACCCGCACAACCACATCCGCCCACCTCACCGTTCACGCCCGCACCACCACCCCCGCGCCTGCGCCTTCATCCGTGCACGCCCACGCCTACAGCGCCACCCACCAGCCTCCAGCGCAACCGCGCCCACCATCAGCCTTCTCCATCTCCACGCCCTCCAGACCGCGCACACCCTCCTCAGCCTGCAATGCCCACCTCCCGCGCCTGCAGCAGCAACCGCGCCTGCAGAACCTCCAACCACGCCCACCAGCCTGCAGCGCCCTTCTCCCGCGCCTGCAGAACCGCCAGCGCCTGCACCCTCCAACAGCGCCTGCAGTCCACGCCATTCACCCCCGCGCCTGCAGAACCGCCAGCAGCGCCCTCCGCCCACGCTTGCTGCAGCCTGCGCACCCGCTGAATCGCCTGCAGACCCGTCCTCCCGCGCCTGCAGAGCCGTCAGCAGCAGCGCGCGAGCAGATCTCACGCCAACAGCCGCGCAAGCTCACCGGCTGCAGCACCTCCGCCGGAGCTCGTCCGACCACCTCCGGCCGCCGCGCGACTCGCCGCCACCACCGATTCGAAGCCCTCGGTCTAAGGGACCTCCTCCGAGCTTCCCGCGCCCGGCCATCCGCTCCTCGTTGCGCAAAACAAAGGGGAAAAATTCCCCTGTTTTGCTACAGTAAACCATCAATTAGAAATTACGTTTTCTGCCATTGTCACTTTTTAATGATATTTTATTAATTCTGCATTGCGGAAAATATCCTCTAGTTTCTCATAATTGCCATTTCAGCATTGTTTCTTGCTTAAACCTTAATCTAAAGGCAATCTTGGCTTGATTCTTGTCCAAACTAACTACGAACGAACGTTTTTAATTGGTGCGAATTTTAATACGTCATTGCCTCCCTGTGGATACGACCCGCTCCTCTGCGAGTGGTTATTTCTTGTTAAATATTGATTAGTCGATTTTTCCACCACATTAAACTACAAACGACTTTAAAGCGAAAGATCGACGAGTCACAACCTCTCTCCAAGGGCTAGCCTAAGCACCATTGGCCGCCCCTCCTCCTCTCAACAAACTCAAAGGCCATCGGAGCCACCTCGGAATGCCCTTATTTTTTCTAGATTAGATTATAGTTCTTCTTAGATTCACATGCTTTATTTACTACTTAATAGTGTAGTTCCTTACTTCTCCCCCAATGATGCATGCAAAATCCCCCCATAGATTCATGTATGCAGTTGTTTTCTGGTAGCGAGTAGTTTTATTTCCTTGTACAAGCATTCCTCTACCTGTGCTCTGCAACTTTGATATCATCATCACCTTTTATATATATAAATATATATGTTGAAAATCACCATGTGCCTAGTTATCATCTTTTGGTGTGATTGAAGTTGCATGTTTTAATTACTATCTTTTGGCAACTAGCATGTTGTACATCAATACGTAAATCACCATAAACCAGCATGAGATTTTAAGCAAGTAGAGCGAAAGAGATCGATTTCAAATCAGCATTTCCATAAATGCCTCCCAGAGACGAATGACTGGGACTCCAAGTCTCGTTATCTTTATAAATATTTTTGTTGATCGTATTGTGCACTATACTATGATGCCTTTTCTTATCAAAAATGCACTCTACGAGTCACAACAAAGATTCCCCTATCTCATTAGTCATGACGGTTATCCCTGCCTTTTTGGGCATAATCTGAACAGGGCTAACCCATGGGCTATCTGAGATCAGGTAAATAATGCCTGCATCAAGTAACTTGATTATTTCCTTCTTGACCACTTCTTGCATATAAACGTCGTCGGTAACGTTATAACGTTGTAGTAAAGCCGGTTATTACCAACATTTCAAATATAAAATTTTTTTACTCGGAAAAATAAAAGAGTTCCCGAGGTCGAACTCAGGGAGCAAGTTGTATTCTAGAGATATACAAGTTCTATTACAAAAATAAAGAGAGAGAGAGAGAGATGAAAATTTGGCTTCTTCTTCTTCTCTTCTTTCTTCCTCTTTGTCTTATCTCCTCTTTGGCTTTTGTTCTTCCTGTTCTTCTTCTTCTTCTTCTGCTTTCTTCTGTCTTCTGTTCTTCCTTGTTTTCTTTCTTTCTTTTTCTTCAGATCTTCTTCTTCTTTGTCTTCACCTGCCTTGACCTCTCTTCTTCTTCTTTCGCGATGGCCGTGGCTCTTCCTTCTTCTTCAGCCTGTCTTCTTTCCTGCTGCTGACCTTCCGTCGTCTGCCCCGGTGCTGAGACGACTTAACGATGCCTTCGCTACAGTGCAGCAGCTCCTTCTTCTTCAGCGGGTCTGCTTCTTCTTCTTTGGCCTGCACACTTCAGAGTTTTTTTTTGTCAAGAGGCAAAAACCTACTCTACCCCCCTCCCCCGCGTATCTCTCTCTCTGAAATCACTCTTCGGAAGCTCTCCCAGAGCGCTACCGGGTAATCGGGTTCGGGTCAGGCCCGGGTCCAGGCCCACCGGCGTGCGTGGTGGGCGAGGAGTGCAGGTCAGTCTAATCGGGTCGGGCCAGGTCCGCGGAGCGTGGTCACGGACGAGGCCGAGTCGGGTCGGGTCGGGTGAGAGGGACCTCACCCCGTGGTAACTGAGGCAAACAGATGGTGGCACTTTTGCAACTTATGTGGGTGTGTGGCTTCAGAAATTCCCGAGGTGGGACTATCCGCGCACCCCTTTTCTCTCACGCCTGCAGTAGGGATGGTGCTTCCAATTGCAACAGCTGTTGAGGCTCGCAACTCCAATTGAGGGCCAGGGTGTGTGCGCAAGACTCTTTCGCGCAGCCTAGGTCTTCAACCTGGGATATCTAGGCTTGGAGCAACCTCAAGCAAGCTTCGAGCTTCCTCGCCAATGGCGGTCAAGGCCTGGAACCTGAAATCAATAGAACGGCCTCTCGGCCAAATCAGACAGGCGGGGGACCTTCGCCGTGGCACGGCGAAGGTGGTCAGGGGGTCTGCAGGGGGCGAGATGGAGCTAACAGGTCGTCCTAGGTTAAACTGTGAGCGAAGAAGTGGGTGTGTTCGGTGGATCTGCAGAGGGTGTTTGGTGGGAAGTGGAGGGGCGGAAGAGGATCAGGGTGAGGAGGCGGAGGTTCTGCGGTGGTCGGCGAGCCGTGTGGGTCGCTGAGGTGATGGGCGCGGCTCGCCGGAGGGTGGTCGGAGGCGGAGAGGATGAGGGTGAACAGGAGCGGTCGAGGGTTTAATTGACTAAATTGAAAGCGGGGAAAGAAAGAGGAGAAGAAGGGGAGTAGGTCTAACTTACTTGCAGGGACGAAGGGGGAGGAACAGGGCGACAGTCGTATCGACTGTCGCCGGAGAAGACGATGCTCAGGGAGAGGGGCGGCGGCGAGCAGAGGGCTGGAGAGGCGCCAGCTGGGTGCGGCGTGGCGCGGGAAGAGCAGGGGAGGAAGTCTCTGCTGCTGGTAGTGCGGCAGAGCGAAGAGGTGGAGGGGGAGGAAGTCGCCGGAGCTGGTGAGCGTCTGCCGGAGAAAGAAGAGACGAAAGCTGGGGGTTTTCTCCGTCAGATCCAGGCTGCCCTCGTCGGTGGAGCGGCGGGGGGTATTTATAGGGATGAAGCAGGGAGGAAGGCGGAGGGAGACGACGTGTCTCCCTCGCCGGAGAGTGGTCGGAACATGAACCCATACCGTCCGTGCGTTCGCACGGCCGGTATGGTGGCCTACAATGTCCAGGGGGGTGCTCCTGCGACGGCTGACGACGCAGGGCACCCCCGGTACACTTGCCAGGTCCCCCACCTCACCCTGCCCTGCGCCATGCTCCGCGCAAGGTCGCCGGAGCATGGTGCTGGCAGGGTTTTGCAGGAGGGACCTGATTGCAAAGAACGAAGGAGAGTTAGGGGCCAAAATGCGAGGGTTCAAAAGTTGAGGGCCAAAGAGTAAATATATGAGGACCAAAGTGTGAAGTCGGTCAAGGAGGTTTCTTCTTAGGCTCAAGTTTTTATACATGACTAATTAGGACCTAAGGAATCTGATGGTGAATTTTATTTTCATATTAAACCTTGTTTGACCGGTCAATTTGCGCAAAAACCCAAATTAAGTTATTAATTGGGCATGGTTCTCAATGTAGGTCAAAATGGGTTCTAAAGGCCAAATTGAAGGTTCTAAACCCTAGAGATTATTTTTCTATGAATTTTAGAGGGTTTATTCTATTTTTACTTTGCCTCGAACCTTGTGAATTGAAGTGGGTTGTTTTAGGGTTACAGATTATCATTTGGTTCCTTGCTAGATCATCTCATCCCACTTTTATTCTTATTAAGCTGTTTTGACCTATGTTTGGGCCCTGAATTACCCTGTATGCAGATTATACTGGTAAAATTGCACTTTTACCCCTTATGACTTGTTTTCTTCTCAAACTCAGAATTCTCTGAGTTAAGCTTTTCCTTGAGATATGCAGGAGCTTTTATCCTTTGTATTGGGTCAAAATGAGCTAGTTATGGCTCATGATGAGGTTCTCATCATACCCCCATGCCTAGCTTTTGCTAGTCCCTTAGCAAAAACTTAAGGTTTCAACCCTTGTTCTAGACCATGAAGTTTTCAATAGTTTTAGATAAGTGCCTTCATAGATTAGGTTAGAATGCTGATCATAGGCCTAAAAGGTACTCCAGTACCCGTCAAGATCCAAATCTGTCTAGCCTTAGCCTCAGTCTTTTAGCAAAGGTTTTTAAGGCCCACAAGAACTAACCTAAGGTTTATTGGACTTCGTGGTTAAAGCACCCGTGCTTGAAATGATTTTAGCCCTGGCTCAGTTCGCAGTGCGTTTTGTAAGAGAGAGATAGAAAGTTTTTCTGTTTGGAGAGTTTTCTCTCTCTTTTTCTTTTTAGTTCTAGCCTAGGATTGGCTTTTCAACACGGTCTGTATCAGATTCCTTGCTCCCATCATCAATCCTCAAGGGTTCCTGGCGATCGATGCTTCGAGATAGCACCGCCCATGGCAACCCCCGGAACCCTGGCTATTGAGATTTCGAGATAATCCCATCCATGGTATTCCGTGGCCGAATCCAGACCCTGGCAATTGACATTTCGAGATAATGCCATCCATGGAATCTGAACCAGCAGAGTGCTTATATGCCCCCCGTAGGATATGTAAATATCCTAAGAGACAAGCACCGAGGAGATGATATTTTGTTACGCATCTTCGAGGGGATTTCCCGCCTCTCCGCGCTGGGAACTCGTCCAAATCAACTTGTGTTGATCGGCCGCTCCTATTCTAGATGTTCTTTTCAGATTTTTGTGACGCTTCTGCGTGATTCTGATTTTTACGCTTACTGAACCAGGCTGTGTGTGAGATTAGGGTGCTTAGGTTACTAAGTCCCGTAAACCAAAAATTAGTTAACGAGGCCGAATACTCCCTAAGCCTTAGACCTAATACTTCAGCTTTTCATTTTCCTCAACCTCTTGAGGAGTGTCCAGATCTTAATGGGTACTAAGAGTCTATTCAAGAATGCCTAAGGTTTGCATTCTTACTAATCTCATTGTGCACTTTTCAGTTATTTTCTCGAATGAGGTCTAGAACTTAGGTTAATTCCTTAGTTCCTTACTAATGACTATCACTTTTTCTCATAATTTTGTGCTCCTTTTTCATTTTGTTTCTTTTCTCCTTCACAAAATTTTCCTTCTCCTCTTTTCCTCTTATTCTTTTTCGAAAAAAAATTTTTAATTTTTATGGTATTTTTGGCATATGTGAATTTTTTTGTTTGAAACATTTTCTTACAAGTTTTTGCACTTTCCTACCCCCCCATGCCTAAGATTTGCAATGTCCTCATTGTAACCTAGGGGGTCTTAGTTCATTCCTTAAGACAGAAATTTGGGTGAGTGGATGGGTCGGGTTGAATTTTTGCGGACGATTTCAAATTTCAGATGCGAACATCTGAGTTGGGGTCGGCTGTCTATAAGGGTGAACTTCGAGTGCTGAAAGGTGTCAGAACAAGTTTCAGGTTTTCAAAGAGAATGACGGGCTGCCTCCCGTTAAGCGCTGAGTTTTACGCCATCGGCTGGGCGCAATAAGCTCAAGGGGAACGGAGGATATAAGATGCCTCAGCCAAATCAGTAGAAGTTACATCAATGAACGGCTTGAGTCTTTGACCATTCACGATGAAAGGTTTAGAATCGTGGCTGAGTGGACTGATTTCGATTGCTCCATTTCCAAAAACCTGTCGGACCAAATATGGTCCGACCCACTTAGATCTCAGTTTTCCTGGGAAGAGTTTGAGTCGGGCATCAAAGAGTAGGACCTTTTGACCAGGATGAAAGATCTTTCTCGAGATGTGTTTGTCGTGGAAGGCTTTAACCCGCTCCTTGTAGATTTGCGAGTTCTCGTACGCGTCTGTGCGTAATTCATCGATCTCGCTGATTTGGAGTTTTCTGTGGGTCCCAGCCTTGGAAAGATCTAGATTACAGTTCCGTACTGCCCAATAGGCTTTATGTTCCAGTTCGACGGGAAGGTGGCATGCCTTTCCGTACACTAATCTAAAGGGAGACATGCCCAATTGGGTCTTGTGGGCGGTCCTATAGGCCCACAATGCTTCCGGAAGTCGGGACGACCAGTCCTTCCTGTCAGGTCGAACAGTGACCTGCAGGATTTTCTTGATCTCCCGATTCGACAGCTCAGCTAGACCATTAGTTTGGGGGTGGTAAGGAGTAGAGATTCGGTGAGACACCCCGTATTTGGTCATCAGTGACCTAAACTGAGCATTTGTGAAATGGGTCCCCCCATCAGAGATTATTGCACGAGGAATCCCGAACCTTGAGAAAATGTGTTGATGAATGAATTTGAGAACGATTTTGTGATCACAGGTTCGGGTCGGTATGGCTTCGATCCATTTGGACACGTAGTCCACAGCCAACAGAATGTATTCGAAACCATCCGAAATAGGAAAGGGGCCCATAAAATCAATCCCCCAAACATCAAAGATTTCGCATACTAGAATCGGTTGCATAGGCATCATGTCACGACGACTCATGTTGCCTAAAGTCTGGCAACGACTGCATGCCTTGCAATGACTGTGTGCGTCTTTGAACAGTGTGGGCCAGTAAAAGCCGCACTGGAGGACTTTTGATGCGGTTTTATGCCCGGCAAAATGGCCACCGCATGCCTGGTCATGGCAGAAAGAGAGGATATTGTTGACTTCCCCTTCCGGGACACATCTCCGGATGATCTGATCGGCACCTATGCGGAAGAGGTACGGGTCTTCCCAAATGTAATACTTGGCATCGGAGCGTAATTTGTCTTTCTTGGCCTTCGGCCAATCGGACGGGGTCTGATGAGATGCCAAGTAATTAACAATATTAGCAAACCATGGAAGGCTAGCACCAATAGTCAGCAGGTGCTCATCGGGAAAATGCTCAGTGATGGGTCCGGAAGGGTCTATCATTTCAGAAGGAAGACGGGACAAGTGATCAGCTACCACGTTTTGTTTTCCCGCTTTATCGCGAATCTCGAGGTCAAATTCTTGCAACAGCAAGATCCATCGGATCAATCGAGGTTTCGCGTCCTTCTTTGCAAGGAGATGCCTAACAGCCGTGTGATCCGAGTATATGATGACATGGGAACCCAGAAGGTATGATCTGAACTTCTCAAGGGCAAATACTACAGCTAGCAGCTCTTTCTCAGTAACTGTATAGTTACGCTGAGCCTCATCGAGTGTTTTGCTGGCGTAGTAAATGACCACAGGTTTCTTGTCATTTTTCTGCCCCAAAACCGCTCCTACAGCGAAGTCGGATGCATCACACATGATCTCAAAGGGTTGAGACCAATCAGGGGATTGTAGGATCGGGGCTTGGGTGACTCGGTCACGCAGGATTTCAAATGCTTGAGTGCATTCCTTGGAGATTTCGAAGGGAACATCCTTGGAGAGAAGAGTGGTCAGGGGGCGTGCGATTTTTGAAAAATCAGGGATAAATCGTCGATAAAAACCGACATGCCCTAAAAAGGATCGGATGTCCCTGATCGAGCTAGGCATAGGAAGGTGAGAAATCAGATTAACCTTAGCTCGATCCACTTGGATACCTTTCTCCGAAATTGAGTGTCCCAGGACAATTCCCTCAGGCACCATGAAATGGCTCTTTTCCCAGGAAAGAACCAAATTCACGTCGATGCACCGCCTGAGTATCTGGACCAAGTGTTGGAGGCAATCGTCGAATGATGCTCCGAAAACTGAAAAGTCATCCATGAAGACTTCCAGATAATCACCTACCATATCTGAGAATATGGCAAGCATGCATCGCTGAAAAGTAGCGGGTGCATTGCAAAGACCGAAAGGCATCCTTCGGAAAGCGTACGTTCCGAAGGGGCAGGTGAACGTGGTCTTTTCTTGGTCCTCAGGATGGATTGCCACCTGGTTGTAACCGGAGTACCCGTCAAGGAAGCAGAAGAACCTATTTCCCGCTAATTTTTCGAGAATTTGATCAATGAAGGGTAGTGGGAAATGATCCTTCTTCGTGGAGGAATTGAGTCGACGGTAATCTATACAGACTCTCCACGAGTTGGCTAATCGGGTAGGAATGATTTCTCCGGTCCCAGTCGTTATAGTGGTGAGTCCTGCCTTCTTAGGCACGACCTGAATTGGGCTCACCCAACGACTATCGGAGATCGGGTAGATGATCCCGGCATCTAACCACTTGATGATCTCCTTTTTCACGACCTCCTGCAGATTGGGGTTTAAGCGTCTCTGCATTTCACGAGAAGGTCGTGTGCCCTCTTCTGAATAGATATGATGAGTACAATAAGAGGGACTTATTCCAGTCAAATCATCGAGGGTCCATCCGATGGCTCTGCGATGTTGCTGGAGGACAACAATCAGACGGGATTCCTGATCAGGACTAAGGTTGGAATTGATGATCACAGGAAGGGTCTGATTAGAACCCAAAAAGATGTATTTCAAATGAGCAGGAAGGGGTTTCAGTTCAAGGATGGGGTTTTCAGCAGCAGCGGGTGGTTCAGTGTAGATGTGAGGTTCAAGGGTGGGAGTTACTGGGTTGTTCACATCTGGATTTGACTCCTCTATTTGCGGGTCAAGATCCTTCTGTGGTTGATGAGGAATACTCAAGTCATTCTGGAGGTGTGATTCATCAACCAAAGTCTTGATGTCACAAATTTGCTCGATGACGCCGCAATTAATTCCTTGTTGGGCCTTAAATATATCAATTTTCAGTGTTTGATCTCCAAACTTAAGCTCTATTTGGCCCTCCTCACAGCTGATGTTGGCTCTAGCAGTAGCCAAGAAAGGTCTCCCTAGAATGATTGGTGTATCCCTAGGGTTCTCAGGTGCATCCATGTCTAAGACTATAATGTCCACTGGAAAATAGAAATCCCGCACTCTCACGATAACATCCTCGAGAATCCCTTTTGGTGACTTTATAGATCGATCTGCTAATTGTAATGTCACCTCGGTTGGTTTCAGCTCAGATTCTTCCAGATGGTCAAGTAAGGATGTGGGTATCAGATTTATAGATGCACCTAAGTCTAACAATGCTCTATCAAGTTGGGTACCACCTATCTTACAGGAGATCAGGGGAGTTCCAGGATCTTTTGCCTTGGGTGGGAGTCTACTAAGGATTACAGAGCTGGCTTGCTCTGACAGAACAATTGGGCTCCCCCCCTTGGTTCGCGGCTTACGCTGGGGTGTACATATATTCTTTAGAAATCGTGCGTAAGCTGGTACGTGGCGGATTGCATCCATCAAGGGGATGTTTATGTGGACCTGCTCAAAGAGCTTGACCAGGTCCTCCTCAGGGGCCACGGGTTTGGTGGTCTTCTTTCCCTTGGTCAGGGCCTCGGGAAACGGGATCTTGGTTGGTTCCTCTAGGATAGGTCCAGGTTGTGGGTCTGGAACAGCGGTACCTTGGATAACTATCCTAGGGTCATGGTTATCAGGCTGGGATTGGTTTGGATAATGCGGGTCCTGAGTTGTCTTACCACTACGTGTTGTTACAGAATTTAATCCAGCCTGATTTTGGTTTGGATTTGGTAGGAGGGGTGGCTGCTGCTGAAATCCCGTACGAGAAGTAGAGGCTTCCATCTCGTCTGGAGATGGAGCAGTGGGGGCCTGATAAATCCATTGAGCGTGGCCTAAATTTGGATTCATAACGCGCTTCTGGGTTGGCACGTTATTTGGGTTAGGAAGAGGTTGGGAAGGGAGTGTGCCTGGCTGGCGAGAATTTGCCAACTGGGCCAGCTGAGTTTTAACTTCAGTAAGCTCGTCCTTGTGCTGTTTTTGAATGGCCGCATTCGATTTCTGAATGTCAGCCAGAGTCTGAAGGATTAAGGACATTTGATCTTGATTTGGCCCTGATGGATAAGTAGGGTTGGGCCGAGGCTGAGGCGGCTGGTAGTGATGAGAGGGCTGTGGGCGGGACTGAAAAGGTGGTCTTTGGGTTTGGGAATTTCCCGCCCACTGAAAATTGGGATGGTTTCGCCATCCAGGGTTGTAAGTGTTGGAGAATGGGTCGTTCTGGATGGCGTTGAGGTCCTCGCAGGCCTGAGGAACCTCCTGAGAATCAGGGAAAGGAGGAATGGAGTTCCCCCGGCTGGTGAAGAAAGGATCGGATGATCTTCCAGTCCAAGAATCAGATGGGGATGGATATGGATCCATCCCAAGGGAGGATCGGTGGAGGATATTTTGCACAGTCTCCTGTGTGGAAGGAGGTTGTGCAAAGGAGTTACGCGCAGAGGTGGCTCGCTGCAAGTGCTGAGTCAGTTCATCCACCTTCTTTTCAATGATTGAGACCTTGTCCAATCGACTGGCCATTAATTCCAGGTCGACTGATGCGGACAAGCCCTGCGTCTCATGTGCTCCCTTAAGATTCGTCGCTGCGCGGGTATTCGTCCTGTCGAATAATCCCATGGAGTCATTGTTGATGGAGTTCTCGCACATGTTTTCGAGAATCTCCCATACGGTGTCTTCATGTTGACCCATGATGTTTCCTCCGCAAGTTGCATTGACGAAAAGGCGGATGTCCTCACGGAGTCCCTGGTAAAAAGATTGGACTTGTTCCCATTTAGGAACTCCGTGATGGGGGCACTTCCTCATGAGATCCTGAAAACGATCCCATGCCTCATGGAGAGGTTCTCCTGATTGTTGAGTGAAGTGTGTAATCTGATGGCGCAAGGCGTTGGTTCGACCAACGGGAAAGAACTTTTTCAAAAACTCGGATTGAAGTTCTTCCCAAGTGTTGATCGGCCGGGTCTGAGTTTGATACCAATGGGCGGCCTTGTCCATAAGAGAAAAGGAGAACATCTTCATGAGAAGAATATCCCGATTTTGCGCATCTGATCCAAAAGTGTGGGCCAGATGCTTAAGCTGTTTGATGTGCTGGAAGGGATCTTCAGAATTAAGCCCATGGAATTTAGGTATAGCATGAATCATGTTGGGCTTTAGTTCGGAATCAGGTCCTCCAATCGGGATTCTAACTCGAGGCTCAATGGCCACCGCAGCAGGATTGTAGTGGTCCCGCATCATAGGACGCTGCGGTGGGTGCACGAAGTTTTGGAAGAGGTCATTGAGTCGCTGGAGCTGGTGTTCCAGATTATTTTCTTCCTCAACTGGCTGAGCCATGATGGGGGAAGAAGAAGAACTTGGTTCTGAATCAGAAGAGAGAATAATGTGAGGGTGTTGCTGCACAAACACGGGCGTCGAGGCTTGGCCTTGACGAGAGTGAATTTCTAAAGGAGGTCTTAAGGGTGGTCTTAGAGACCTCCTTCCGTACATGCACAGTTGGGAGAGGTAAGTTTAGAAGGTGCTGGACCCAATCAAGACACCCAAAAATGTGTTGGGTGACTATAGAGGTGCGGGGCAGATGGACCCCTTGATCAGAAAGATCGTCCACCTGAGAATTACCTGGGCAGCCAGAGAGGGAGAGTCCCGCAAAGACCCCTACACGGTAGAGCGTCCCCACGGGTTACAGGGTTTCCCCCACCCGACCTCTCTTGTCACTGCGGTTCCAGGTAGACCAGAATGGGGATCTTGACCTCTTAAGTCTACCAATTTTAAGATCAGGGTGCTTAAGGTTTCACTTGAACTTTAGTCTTTTTAAGTGCAAAGAGTGACCTAATTTAAGGTTGGTTAACCCAAGGGGTCAACTTTACCTATTGTTTTCTTTAAGAGCTTTTAGGTCCTGTCTTTTAGGGTTCAAGTGTTTAGAGAGAGCCAATTGTTTAGGATTTTTCTTGTTAATTATTTTCAATCAATGGCTTGGGCACACCTCCTTTGGATTTCCTTAATTCTTGATTAAGGGGTGTGTCTCTACTGAAATCCTAATGTTTGACCTTATGTTGGCTCTACTTGGTCCATTTAACTCTTTGTTGGGCAATTAGGGCTCAAGCAAGAATGTGTTAGCCCTTAAATACCCTTAATAGTGTGCAGGAGTGATGAGTTGAAGACATGCAACTTTTTATGGTTACTAAGTATGGAAGACAGGTTAGCCCTATATTGCTTGTTCTTTTCTTTTCTTCCTCTTTAGAGTGTAGGGGTTAATAGTGAGAGAAAAGATTTACCTGTCTTCGGAGTGGTTGTGTGGTTGCTTGTCTTCTTGAGTTCCTGTAGCTGCACAAAAGAGAGGAGATTATCAGAACTTAAAAGAAACAGGAACTTGTTTACCTCTAGAATAGCCGTTGCTCCCCGGCAGCGGCGCCAAAAATGAAACGTCGTCGGTAACGTTATAACGTTGTAGTAAAGCCGGTTATTACCAACATTTCAAATATAAAATTTTTTTACTCGGAAAAATAAAAGAGTTCCCGAGGTCGAACTCAGGGAGCAAGTTGTATTCTAGAGATATACAAGTTCTATTACAAAAATAAAGAGAGAGAGAGAGAGATGAAAATTTGGCTTCTTCTTCTTCTCTTCTTTCTTCCTCTTTGTCTTATCTCCTCTTTGGCTTTTGTTCTTCCTGTTCTTCTTCTTCTTCTTCTGCTTTCTTCTGTCTTCTGTTCTTCCTTGTTTTCTTTCTTTCTTTTTCTTCAGATCTTCTTCTTCTTTGTCTTCACCTGCCTTGACCTCTCTTCTTCTTCTTTCGCGATGGCCGTGGCTCTTCCTTCTTCTTCAGCCTGTCTTCTTTCCTGCTGCTGACCTTCCGTCGTCTGCCCCGGTGCTGAGACGACTTAACGATGCCTTCGCTACAGTGCAGCAGCTCCTTCTTCTTCAGCGGGTCTGCTTCTTCTTCTTTGGCCTGCACACTTCAGAGTTTTTTTTTGTCAAGAGGCAAAAACCTACTCTACCCCCCTCCCCCGCGTATCTCTCTCTCTGAAATCACTCTTCGGAAGCTCTCCCAGAGCGCTACCGGGTAATCGGGTTCGGGTCAGGCCCGGGTCCAGGCCCACCGGCGTACGTGGTGGGCGAGGAGTGCAGGTCAGTCTAATCGGGTCGGGCCAGGTCCGCGGAGCGTGGTCACGGACGAGGCCGAGTCGGGTCGGGTCGGGTGAGAGGGACCTCACCCCGTGGTAACTGAGGCAAACAGATGGTGGCACTTTTGCAACTTATGTGGGTGTGTGGCTTCAGAAATTCCCGAGGTGGGACTATCCGCGCACCCCTTTTCTCTCACGCCTGCAGTAGGGATGGTGCTTCCAATTGCAACAGCTGTTGAGGCTCGCAACTCCAATTGAGGGCCAGGGTGTGTGCGCAAGACTCTTTCGCGCAGCCTAGGTCTTCAACCTGGGATATCTAGGCTTGGAGCAACCTCAAGCAAGCTTCGAGCTTCCTCGCCAATGGCGGTCAAGGCCTGGAACCTGAAATCAATAGAACGGCCTCTCGGCCAAATCAGACAGGCGGGGGACCTTCGCCGTGGCACGGCGAAGGTGGTCAGGGGGTCTGCAAGGGGCGAGATGGAGCTAACAGGTCGTCCTAGGTTAAACTGTGAGCGAAGAAGTGGGTGTGTTCGGTGGATCTGCAGAGGGTGTTTGGTGGGAAGTGGAGGGGCGGAAGAGGATCAGGGTGAGGAGGCGGAGGTTCTGCGGTGGTCGGCGAGCCGTGTGGGTCGCTGAGGTGATGGGCGCGGCTCGCCGGAGGGTGGTCGGAGGCGGAGAGGATGAGGGTGAACAGGAGCGGTCGAGGGTTTAATTGACTAAATTGAAAGCGGGGAAAGAAAGAGGAGAAGAAGGGGAGTAGGTCTAACTTACTTGCAGGGACGAAGGGGGAGGAACAGGGCGACAGTCGTATCGACTGTCGCCGGAGAAGACGATGCTCAGGGAGAGGGGCGGCGGCGAGCAGAGGGCTGGAGAGGCGCCAGCTGGGTGCGGCGTGGCGCGGGAAGAGCAGGGGAGGAAGTCTCTGCTGCTGGTAGTGCGGCAGAGCGAAGAGGTGGAGGGGGAGGAAGTCGCCGGAGCTGGTGAGCGTCTGCCGGAGAAAGAAGAGACGAAAGCTGGGGGTTTTCTCCGTCAGATCCAGGCTGCCCTCGTCGGTGGAGCGGCGGGGGGTATTTATAGGGATGAAGCAGGGAGGAAGGCGGAGGGAGACGACGTGTCTCCCTCGCCGGAGAGTGGTCGGAACATGAACCCATACCGTCCGTGCGTTCGCACGGCCGGTATGGTGGCCTACAATGTCCAGGGGGGTGCTCCTGCGACGGCTGACGACGCAGGGCACCCCCGGTACACTTGCCAGGTCCCCCACCTCACCCTGCCCGGCGCCATGCTCCGCGCAAGGTCGCCGGAGCATGGTGCTGGCAGGGTTTTGCAGGAGGGACCTGATTGCAAAGAACGAAGGAGAGTTAGGGGCCAAAATGCGAGGGTTCAAAAGTTGAGGGCCAAAGAGTAAATATATGAGGACCAAAGTGTGAAGTCGGTCAAGGAGGTTTCTTCTTAGGCTCAAGTTTTTATACATGACTAATTAGGACCTAAGGAATCTGATGGTGAATTTTATTTTCATATTAAACCTTGTTTGACCAGTCAATTTGCGCAAAAACCCAAATTAAGTTATTAATTGGGCATGGTTCTCAATGTAGGTCAAAATGGGTTCTAAAGGCCAAATTGAAGGTTCTAAACCCTAGAGATTATTTTTCTATGAATTTTAGAGGGTTTATTCTATTTTTACTTTGCCTCGAACCTTGTGAATTGAAGTGGGTTGTTTTAGGGTTACAGATTATCATTTGGTTCCTTGCTAGATCATCTCATCCCACTTTTATTCTTATTAAGCTGTTTTGACCTATGTTTGGGCCCTGAATTACCCTGTATGCAGATTATACTGGTAAAATTGCACTTTTACCCCTTATGACTTGTTTTCTTCTCAAACTCAGAATTCTCTGAGTTAAGCTTTTCCTTGAGATATGCAGGAGCTTTTATCCTTTGTATTGGGTCAAAATGAGCTAGTTATGGCTCATGATGAGGTTCTCATCAACAGGGCTAACCCATGGGCTATCTGAGATCAGGTAAATAATGCCTGCATCAAGTAACTTGATTATTTCCTTCTTGACCACTTCTTGCATATTAGGGTTAAGTCTCCTTTGCATTTCTCGAGAAGGGTAGGATCCATCTTCCATCAAAATACGATGATTACAGTAAGATGGCTCGATCCCCCTAAGGTCGTGGATGGTCCAACCAATTGCCTCTTTATTCTTCTTAAGGACCTTAATCAATCACAATTCTTGCTTCTTAGTCAAATCAGCACTGATAATTACAGGGGGTGTATTCTTAAGTACTAAGAACTCGTATTTCAAATTCTCAGGCAATGGTTTCAATTTCAGCTGAGGTAGGTTCAGTATAGAGGGTAAGGAGGATGCTGATGAAGATTCATCAGGACAGTCCAGTGGAAGAGGTTGGGAGTGAACAAATCAATAACCTCTTCAGCATGCGGCGAGTCTGCCACGAAGGGTTGTGGGTTAGGTTCACTAGTGCTGGTAGAGTCCTCGAGTACATTGATCGACATACGTGTCTCATAATTGAAATCATGATCCTCGAGCTCCTCAATATATCCACAATCCTCAAATCCTTTTATCGCCTTGAAAATATCAAGTGTCAATTTCCTATCTCCAAAGGCAATCTCAAAACTACCGCTCTCAAAATTGATGTTGGCTTTAGCGGTAGCTAGGAACGGGCACCCCAGAATGATGGGCGTGTTCCTCAAGTCTTCAGGTACATCCATGTCAAGGACTAGGAAATCTGCAGGAAAATAGAAGTCCTTGACCTTGACAATAACATCTTCAATAACGCCTTTCGGTGTGGTGACTGAACGGTCCACTAAGTGTAGCGTTACTAAGGTTGGCCTAAGTTCGCCTAACCCAAACCTCTCACAAAGAGAGGTCGGGATTAGGTTGATGGATGCGCCTAAATCCAATACTGCCTATGATGGGAACACCATCATGAGCACTAACTAACTCATTTTGACCCAATTGAGTCAATAAATGCTCTTACATAACCAACTGAAGGTCATAATTCATTGCATAACCTTTCAGAGAGAAAAATAAGAAACTAGGGGTAAAACTGTAATTTTACCAATGCAGTACAACCATGGGTTTTCTCAAGGGCTATACAAAGGTCAAATGGTCTTAATAAGATAACAGGTGGGTTGGATTTGACAGAAAAGGGTTTGTGTGTGTTCTAAGAATTAAATGACTTTTGAAACCCTAAAAATAGACCCACTTAATTAACCAAGGTTATGGTCAGGATAAAATTCACCTAAACCCTCTAAAAATCATAGAAAAATATTCTCTAAGATTTAGTACCTTCAATTTGGCCATCAGAACCCATCTTGACCTAAAATGGAGTCTCAGACAGATATTTGCCCTAATTTAGATTTTTGCAAAAATTATCTAGTCAAACATGGTCAAAACCAAAATCCAACTTCACAATTGGATTCCTTGGGTCCAAATTAGGTTTGTACCAAAATTTGGACCTAAGGAGAACTTGTCTTGACCTAGTTTGCAAAAAGGTCCTGTCTGATTACAATTCTACCCCTAACTTTCAAAAACCCTTGCATTTAGCCCCCTAACTTCCTTGTCATCTTTGCAAATAGGTCCATCCACCATTATCGCAGAGGAATCCTACTCCGGAAACCTTTAAAAGGAGATTTATCCTTGATTGCTCAAAGAATCTCCTCCAAAATTGGAAGGGAGATTCTCTGAGAAATTCCCTCCAATATGAACCCAGTTGGATGCCCTGAATCTTTCCCAATCTCTCATGCGAATGCATAAGAGATGTGGGTCTCTTGAAAGTTTCCATCTCCAGCGAAGCATTCCTTGCTAGGAAGCTTGGCTTCCAAGCACAAAAACCTCTCCAATGACCTATTTAAGAAGCCCCAGATCCAACCGATTCTCCTCAGCTTGAATTTGGGCTGGAATCCCCCATATTCCTCTCTCCCCTCCAGCCACAAGTCCCCGCAAGCTCCGATGGCCTCTCTCTAGCTCCGTCGTCGCCCAACCACAATACCAGTGGCAGATTCACTTTCACCACCATCCTCCGCGTCGCGCAATACCCGCCTACGTCGTCCCTGCCCCGTCTTCACCGCCGCCTCTCCTACGGAGGTTCGTCTTCCCCACGTCTAGCAACCACACCGGTGTTGGATCTCTATCCCTTCTGTCCCTTAGAAGTAGTTTCTTAGACACCCTCTCTCTCACACATTCTTCCCCACTCTCTATTTCCCAAAACAAACCACCGACGCTACTGACCACCGTCATCTCCTCCATCTCCAGCGATACCTCCGGTGGGGTGATCCCACTGCTACACACCTCCATCCACCTCGCCAACCACCCTACAACCTCCACCACACCTTTCTGATCATATCCCCTCACTCCATTCACTCCATCGACCACCCAAACACCTCACCGAACACACCCACTCACACACACACAGTACGCCCTAGGCACACACTCACAAACACCCACACGCCACACCACATCCGCCAGCAAATCCACCATGCTCCAACGATGCTCCCTGAATGATTTGACGTGGCCGAAAAGCCGTTCTCTTGATTTCAGGTATCAAGCCTTGTCCACCATTGCTGCTGAGCTTGAAGCAAGCTCGAAGCTGCCCCAGGTCTTGCTATGCCCAAGCTTCAATCCTAGGACGCGCGGAATCACCTCACGCACGGTTCCAGGCCCTTAGTTGAAGTCATGTGCCTCTGCAGCCTCACTAATTTGTCGAAGACCCTATTGCTACGGTGCGCGAAAGGAAGGTGGGACATTTAGTCCCACCTCGGAAGTGAAGAGGCGCTTTCATGCACATAAATTGGAAAAGTGAAAGAGGCGGTTTGCCTCCAACACTGAGGGTGAGGTCCTCCTCCCCCTTTACCAGACTCGTCCGCGACATTACCCCCGCGAACCTAGCTGACCCGACTACCCGCCTGACTTCACTCCTCGCTCACCACACACACCAGTGAGCCTAGACCCGGGTATGTGATAAGTCTGATTACCTGACCAGTTGAGGCTCTGGGAGAGCGAGACTGAAATAGAAAGAGAGAAAGAGAGAGGAGAGCAACGTGAGGGAAGGGGTTTTTGCCCTGGAGAGTTTGGCTCCAACACTTAGTCGGATTCAGAAGGTAGAAGGGTCAGAGGAGAAGAAAGCCTAAGGAAGAGAAAGGAAGAGAAGAAGAGAAGGACTGCTGAGCTAAAGGGTTGAAGAAGAAGAAGAAGAGAATTAAAGGAGAAAGCAAAATAGAAGAAGCAAGAGCAAAGAAGAAGAAAGCCTGAGAAGAATAGAAGAGAAAGGAAGAAACAGAGAAATAAGAGAAAGAGAAAGAGAAGAAGAAAAGAATAAGGGGACAGTAGCCAAAGTCATTTAAGACGTCTGATTGCAAAATCAGATGTCTGAATTCCTATTTCCTTCTTTAAGTAGATTTGAGTAATTATTCTATGTATTAGACTTATAATTAGTGATTCAAATCACCATTATTTTGTCTACAACTCTTTTGACTCTTCATATACTCATATGCTCTACATTCCTAATTAGTTTTTGAGTAATATTTTGTGTTCAAGTTGCATTAATTGCTGAGATTGGTATGTGAAATCCATTTGCTCCCTATGTTCGACCTCGAAACATTTTCCGAGTAATAAAATTGTATTTGTTTTCAAAGCGATTTCGACTGTACTGCAACTCGATTATTTTAAACATCGATCTCGCTCTGTTAATATTTTGGTGCCATTGCCGGGGAGTAACATGCAATTCACCACTATTCACTACATTATTTGATTATATTTGATCACTAACTTGCCTTATTTGCTTTATTGTAATTTTGCAAGGTACTTCACGAGGAGATCTTCCGTGCAAATCAACCACTCCAAGGTAGGTAACCTCTCTATTCTTCCTTAATCAACCTCCTAATCTTGGGAAGACAAAAAGAAAATAATCAATTAGGAATCACCTGCCTTATTTCTCATAGTAATCATCATTTAAAAGGCAAGTTTCCTTATTTGTGACATTTTTTCAAATCTCATTGAAGTTGAAGCGATTCTATTTAGAGATCCTACCCCAAATTTCCTGTGCTTATTAGGGAATACGCTTAATTTCTAATCTTCTTGGACTACGCACTTCTTATTTGAAGTCCAAGGAGAACATTTTTGAAGATCAAAGTGGAATTGGAAATAGAGTCAATTAGGGTTTTGGAGTGCTAGTTCACACTTGCCTGCATAAAAGGAAACAAACCCACCCGCATTTGTGTACTACCCAAGCCCTTGATTGGAAAGATCTAATCAAGGAAAACCCTAAAATCAGGCTCTAAACTCACTTGAACCCTAAAATCCTTGGACCTAATAACCTAGGAGTCAAATTAGGGTGATTTCTAGGTCTTGACCTAGAGTCATTCTACCATGTTTAGGGCAGGTCAGGTAAAGTTGGTCTACATTGTAGGACAACCAACCTCCAAATTAGGTCACAAGTCAAATCAACTACTAATTCAAGTGAAAACAAAGGCACAAATTAGGACATAAAACTGGTAGACTTAAGAGATCAAGTTATCCATTCTAGTCTACCTGGACCCTTAGTGACAAGGAAGGTCGGGTGGGGGAAACCCTGTAACCTGTGGGGGCGCTCTATTGTGTAGGCGTCTTAGCAGGACTCTCCCTTCCTGGTTGCCCAGGTAATTCTCAAGTGGACGACTTTCTGATCCAGGGGTATCATCCATCCTGAACTTCTATAGTCATCGAAAAATCTTTGGGTGCCTTAATTAGGTCAATATCACAATCTAGTCCCCCATCCCTTCTACTTAGAGCACACACACAGATTGTCTTAAGAATCTTTTTCAGATCTAATCAATTTTGATCTAAACTTGAATTTTGATTCTACATCTTGATTCCACCATTTGATTCAAAATTGTAGCCTGGCTACTTAGGAAAACTATTAAAGAAACCTAAATCTCAAAGATCCATGAGAGATAGAATAGTTGAGGATGCCCTTAGATTTTATGAGATTGATTACAAAACCTCAAAACCAATTGAAGACATTTAGGTTAATGTATCAACAACAACAACCTTTATCATAAACTATGCCCAATTATTACAAACAGAAGCAACAAAGGGATCAACCCAGGATATTCTCATAACAAGATACATCGAGATAGAAAAATTGCATAACTTTGAATATCTCCAATGCATGACAAATTCTATACTTTGGGAAAAACACCAAGATGATCTTGAAAAATGGGAAGAAATGATGAATTTGTTGAAACAAGTTATCAATCAAAAATACCCATACATGCCCCAAAAAGATAATGAAACATCTTGGAATAATATTGAGCATCAACATGATTTCCCAAATCCCAGGTTTGAGACACAAGGTTGTTGTAGATTCCCAACCCAGATGGAATATGATATGCCTGAATTTGAAATAGGTTGGGAGGTCCCAATTGCAGGAGAACACGATTTTGAGCCAGCCCTAGAAAACCAAAACCCTGGTTCGCCAAGCATAGAATTCCTAGACTTCTGTAATAATGAGATTGAATCAGAACCTCTCAAGGGTGTAAAACCCGACTCGCAATCTAATAAGGTGACCCCCAAGGGCAATTCCGACATCCCTGTAGAGCTCAGCCTAGATTCTAGTGATTCAACTCACATTTTCAGCCTAGAATATGGATTTGAATCCTCTTGGGATAATTACAAGGCCTCGTATGACGAAAATCAAAGTTTGAATTTGGATTATGATTCTGGGACTTTATTTGATGAATGTACCTCTCCAACATCCTTAGAAATACAGATTGATTTTTTGAAAGTCACACCAATCTACGATATAGAAATCGAGGAGTTGGAAGAGTGGGGTTTTGATTGGGTCTTCCCTACAAGCCAAAAACTTGAGCCCAGATCCAATAATGGCATCTTTTTGAGCTTGGTATCTACAAATAGGCTAGACCTCAGTCAGGTTGCTGAGTCTACATCTTCTAATTTACTCTGTGGTGGAACCTCTGATCTCGAATCAAATTCAGAACTTGATTCTCGCAAGTTCTCCGACGATTTTGAATCTTACTATGATTACGGAGAACCATTGTTTCCTGATGACTATGAGCCAATCTACGACCTCAACACGCATGATCCATTCTTCGACTCTGACTCTGAGGTCCCTAATCCCGAGATCACTTATTCAAAATCAAGTTCCATTGAGATGAAATCATTTCTTTTCGATCTCAGGAATCAAAAACAAGAAATGCCGAGAGTGACTACCATCCAGAATTCGGCTCTTTTCTTGACTCTAATTTTCTTCATCCTATAAACACTCTTCATGCATTTACCTTTGAGTTTGATGGCTACTATGAGGACTCTCTAAATGAACCCACCTTTAATTCTTTTTTAGAGGAGCCCTCATACACAATTCTTATTGATTCCACCTCTTCTACATATACAGAACCTACTCAAACCCATTTTCAACCCCGACCCGCAACTGGACTCAATTTCTACGATGATTCTTCTCTCAATCCGGTTGCAGATGATTCTCCTCCACATTCAAATCGGGTTTCGAACATTGATCATACTACAAATCACGTCCCATCCTTCTCTGATCACTCCTGTAGGGTTCCTACATCATCCATTGATTCTTTTTCATTTAAGGATCCCTACTCTGATCAGATTGATTCGACTCAGCCAAACCCTGGATTCACACTTCCGCATCATCCCAAGCTCCACAGTATATGGTGGGTTCCACATCCCTTGATTCACATTTATCAACCCACCAAATTGATTGGGTTTGGGCTACATCATCAACCTGTTGACCTGAACAAGCACCTGGTTGGACCAACCAGGATTTTGATCAAGGTGTTTGTTCTGCAAAATTCATCTGATTTGACCACTTCGTCTCCATACCATTTCCCACTCGACTGAAGGCATTGAATTTAGCGTTTAATAGGAGGTAACCCGTCATTCCAAAAATTGAGATCCTTTTGATTATCCTTCTATACTTCACGTCTATTACACCTTAAGTTTGATTTTAGAACAGTCGATCCCACCTTTGGTACACGAGCCAGAGCTTGAAATCGTCTGCAACAGTCATCCCGACCCGTTCGCCCACTGTTTGCACCTCAAAACACGCCTATAAGGACGCCTTCTTATGCTATTTTCTAGCATTAACTATGTATATTATAATCCTATAGTCGCATCTGTAAAAATACTTGCATTCATGCATTTAATTAAGAGGAGGGAAGATTGAAATAAATGACTTCATAATTCACTTTTTTCCTCGAGTGCATATTTGCAAAAATTCCCTTCTCTATTTTTATTTCCTCTTGATTTCTATTTTTTCTCCCTATGGCTGCAACTTCTTCTCCGCTGCCTCTCCCTGCCGTCCTTCCCGCTGCTGCAACTTCCCGCGCCCTCTCCCTGCCCAAGCCATTCCCTGCGGCTGCCATTCCTCCCATTCCCCGCATGCTGCATGACCATGCTCTCTTCTTCTATAAGAAGCCACGGGTTCTTCTTCTTCAGAGGCTGGCGGCAGCAAGAAAAAAAACCCACCTTCAGCTCATCACCACCACCGTCCTCCCCTCCATACGCCGGACCTCCTTCGAGGAGACACCCGGCGGGCAGGAGCTCACTGTGGTGCACACCACCACAGTGAGACCACCACCGCCCAGCTCTTCAAAGAGCCGGTGGGCGTGGTGGCTCTTCTCTTTTTCATTTTTTTTCCCATTCCCGCACTTCCCGCCATGGCTGCCGCTTCAAGGTCTGAAGCTTGAAGCAGCAGCAGCAGCGGCCCCCGCAGCCTCCGCGAGCAACTGCAGGCGCCCCAGCCCCTCTGCGCGCGCCTGCAGGCCTTCCCCGCCTCCGTTCGTCTGCTCTGTCGCCCGCCTCTGCGCCCGCAACCGGTCGCTGCGCTTCTCAGCAGCGGCCGGCCAGGCCCCTTCCCGCCTCCCTGCCAACACCCACAGAGCCCCGCGCGCACTGTCGCGAGCCTCCGCGCTCGCAGCAGGTCGACGCAGACTCCTCATCTCCTCTGCGCGAGTACGCCCCCGTGCGCCCGCGACCTCCAGACGTCGGCCGCCATCTGCAGACGACGTATCGTGCCTCCTGCAGAGCGGCTGCATTCTCTCCCTCTGCCGATCTCTCTCTCTCTCTCTCTCTCTCTTTTTTCACTTACAGCAACACACACACACCCATTCACCGACACACACACTCACACACTAATAGTAACTTATATACATACATATATATATATATATATATACATATATATATACATATACATATATCTATATATATATACTTATATATACATAGTATATCTATATAGTTATGTATACATACATATAGTATAATATATATATACATATACATATAATATATATATATATATATATATATATATATATACACATACTCATATACATATATATATATATACATATCTATATACTTATACATATACACATATATATATACATATATATCTAGATACATATATACCTATATACATATATATATATATATATATATATATCTATATAGTATTATATATATATACTTATATACATATATACATAGCTATATACATATATACATACATATATATATATATATATACACCTATATATATATATATATATATATATATATCTATATATATCTATACATATATACTTATACATTTATATACATACATATGTACATATATTTTCACGTTATTTATTATACGCTGTATCGCGGGGATATCTGCACCAGTTGCTGATATTCCCTGATACACGCGTACAAAAAAGCGTGGTCCCATACATCATCCATCCTCCATCCACACTCCACGCGGCACCTAGTCGTGTTGGTTGCGTCTCTCTAGACGTCGGCTGACTCGACATAGTGCTACACTCCATCGTCACCTCCACCCCCACCCCTTTATATATATACTACATATAAATATATATCTATAGCTACTATATTTACTTTCTATCTGATAGCTTCCTTAGTAAAAAGATAAAAAAAAGGTATAAAAGTGAAAAGATAATCTTTGATTTGCAGGTACCCCCGTCTTGCAAGTAGCAAGACGTGTTTTGAAACTCTGTTTTGGCTAAAAGCCAAGGACACAATTTTGAGGGTGTGCCTCAAGAACAAGGATTACCAGAAAAAAAAACCTAAATAAGAAAAATACCAAAAACAGAATAAACGAACGGAAGAGACGCGTTTTAAGGAAAACGTAGAAACTCGACTTGAACCCCACTTCCCTGAGTTCGACCCTGGGCTTAAAAGTGACAAGATAAAATCAATTAGGCCAGGTTAAAAATTTTGTAAAGAGATGGTTAGGTCTGAATTAGGTTAACCACTATACACATTTCAACGATAAAAATATCATATTAATAACCTATCCAGGCCGACCATCACCCACCCAATAATCTTGTTCTAATTCTTGAACCCAAAATTGTTTCACACCCTTTGTTTACAATGAGGACATTGTAAAACTTAGGCATGGGGGGGTCGTAAAGTGCAAGCATACAAAAATCAAAGTTCGGAAGGGTTCTCACAAAAAATCACATATTCCAAAAATACCAAAAAAATAAAAAATTTCTTGAAAAAGAATAAAAAAATGAGAGGGGAGAAAATTTTGAGACCATACAAATTTTGAGGAGAAAAAGGGAAGGAGTTAAAAATGCCAAAAAGGAGCACAATTAGAAAAGAGAAAGAGATAGTCATTAGTAAGAAATTAAGGAATTGACTTAGTTCTAGACCATATCAAAAGAAAAAGAAAATGAAAGGCAAACAGTGCTAATGAAACAAAGAAGAGATTAGTAGGAACGATAATTTTAGGCCTTTTGGGTTGTGATCCTAGGCTTAAAAATTCAAGTACCCGCTAAGATCTGGATAGTCCTCAAGAGGTTGGGGAAAATGCGAAGCTTAAGTATTAGGTCTAAGGCTTAGGGAGTATTCATCCTCGTTAACTTACCTCTGGTTTGCAGGACTCGATAACCTAAGCACCCCAATCCACACACAGTCTAGTTTAGTGCGCTTAAGTATCAAAATCACGCAAATGCATTTAAATTGTTCTGAAAAAAAGTCACCTAGATTAGGAGCAACTGATCAACACAAGTTGATTTGGACGAGTTCTCAGTGCGGAGAGGTGGGAAATTCCCCTCGAAGATGCACAATAACATATCATCTCCTCGGTGCTTATCTCCTAGGATATCTACATATCCTATCGGGGGCATGTAAGCACCCTGTGCTGGTTCAGATGCCATGGGCGGCATTATCCCGAAATGTCGATTACCAGGGTCTGAATTTAGCTACAGAACACCATGGGCGAGATTATCTCGAATTCTCGAAATCCAGGATTCTAGGGGTTGCCATGGGCGGTGCTATCTCGAAGCATCAATTGCTAGGGACCCTTCGAGGATTGATGATGGGGACTGGGAATCTGATATAGACCATGTTGTGAAGCTAATCCGAAGATAGAAATAAAAAGAAAAGAGAGAGAAAACTCTCCGAAAAGAAAATTCCTCTGTCTCTCTCTGACAAAAACGCACTGCAAAATGAACCAAGGCTAAAACATGTTACAAGCACGGGTGCTTTAACCGCGGAGTTCAACGAACCTTAGGATAGTTCCTGTAGGCCTCAAAAACCTTCGCGGTAGACAGAGGCTAGAGCAGGTCAGGTCCAGATCTTGGTTGGTACTTGAATACCTTTAGGCCTACTATCAGCATTCTAACCTAATCTACAGAAGAAAGTACACATCACAGTTTTAAGCATCAAAGGAACTTATGGTCTAGAATCAAAGTTAAAGCCTTAAAATTTTATTGAGGGACTAGCAAAAGCTAGGCATGGAGGTATGATGGGAACACCATCATGAGCCCTAACTAGCTCATTTTGATCCAATTGAGTCAATAAATGCTCCTACATAACCAACTGAAAGTCATAATTCATTGCATAAACTTTCTAAGAGAAAAATAAGAAACTAGGGGTAAAAGTGTAATTTTACCAATGCAGTACAACCACAGGTTTTCTCAAGGGCTAAACAAAGGTCAAATGGTCTTAATAAGATAATAAGTGGGTTAGATTTGACAGAAAAGAGTTTGTGTGTGTTCTGAGAATTAAATGACTTTTGAAACCCTAAAAATAGACCCACTTAATTAACCAAGGTTATGGTCAGGATAAAATTCACCTAAATCCTCTAAAAATCATATAAAAATATTCTCTAGGATTTAGTACCTTCAATTTGGCCATCAGAACCCATCTTGACCTAAAATGGAGTCTCAGACAGATATTTGCCCTAATTTGAACTTTTGCAAAAATTATCCAGTCAAACGTGGTCAAAACCAAAACCCAACTTCACCATTGGATTCCTTGGGTCCAAATTAGGTTTGTACCAAAATTTGGACCTAAGGAGAACTTGTCTTGACCTAGTTTGCAAAAAGGTCCTGTCTGATTACAATTCTACCCCTAACTTTCAAAAACCCTTGCATTTAGCCCCCTATCTTCCTCGTCATCTTTGCAAATAGGTCCATCCACCATTATCGCAGAGGAATCCTACTCCAGCAACCTTTAAAAGGTGATTTCTCCTTGATTGCTCAGAGAATCTCCTCCAAAATTGGAAGGGAGATTCTCTGAGAAATTCCCTCCAATATGAACCCAGTTAAATGCCCTGAATCTTTCCCAATCTCTCATGCGAATGCATGAGAGATGTGGGTCTCTTGAAAATTTCCATCTCCGGCGAAGCATTCCTTGCTAGGAAGCTTGGCTTCCAAGCACAAAAACCTCTCCAATGACCTATTTAAGAAGCCCCAGATCCAACCGATTCTCCTCAGCTTGAATTTGGGCTGGAATCCCCCATATTCCTCTCTCCCCTCTGGCCACAAGTCCCTGCAAGCTCCGACGGCCTCTCTCTAGCTCCATCGTCGCCCAACCACAATACCAGTGGCAGATTCACTCCCACCACCATCCTCCGCGTCGCGCAATACCCGCCGACGTCGCCCCTGCCCCGTCTTCACCGCTGCCTCTCCTACGGAGGTTCGTCTTCCCCACGTCTGGCAACCACACCGGTGTTGGATCTCTATCCCTTCTGTCCCTTAGAAGTATTTTCTTAGACTCCCTCTCTCTCACACATTCTTCCCCTCTCTATTTCCCAAAACCAACCACCGACGCTAATGAGTCCATTTTAATGGACTAATATTACGCCTAAGTAACTTTAATTATGTCTTTTAGGTTTATTAATAACTATATTAAGTTATAGAAGGTTTGCATGCATCATGATTTAGGTTTACATTTATTCTATAACTTAATATGTTCCTTTTATGTGCAGGAAAAATAACTAGCAAAAGAATGAGGGCAAAACGATAAATTACCCTTTTTTCTAAATCACCGGCGGCTGTTCTTTTCCCCATTCTTTGGGAAACCCTCAACAGCCGCCGGCCAGAGATAGTTAAGGGATTTGAAAATCCCTTAACTCTCGGAGGCGCAACAGAGAAGTTAAAAGGAAGAGGAGGGGAGCAAAGGAAAGGATCTGCTTCATCTACGGGTTCTTCTTCCTCCCCTTGGGGGGATATCCTTCCTCTCCACTGTGGAGAGAGCATGCACTGTGGAGAAGGCGCAACAACCCATCCTGCCCTCGCCACGCCACCACTCCATCGCCCTCCTAAGAGCCCACAGGCGCTGCACCGCCCCCCCCCCCGCAGGTTCGCTGCCCTTGCACGCCCGCAGGGCTGCTCCCGCACTGCCTGTAGGCAGTTCTCCAGTCCACCGCACGCATGCGTGCCTTCCTGCCTCTCCACCCTGCAGGCGCGCCAGCAAGGCCTACCTCTCAACTTCAGGCGCAGCACCGCCTGCCCATCAGCGCACCTGCAGACGCCAACTGCAGACGCCCGCCCAAGCGCCGCACCCACAGGCGCACCCACAAGCGCACCCACAGGCGCACCTCCCGCAAGCGTGCACCGCTCGCCCTGCAGCGCCCGCTCCAGCCTCTGCAAGCACCCCGAGCGCCTTCCTGCCTCTCCACCCTGCAGGCGCGCCGGCAAGGCCTACCGCTCAACTTCAAGCACAGCACCGCCCGTCCATCAGCGCACCTGCAAGCGCCAACTACAGGCGCCCGCCCAAGCACCGCACCCACAGATGCCACCTTCAGACTGCTTGCCCGCACCTGCAGGCGCGGCAGGCCACCGTGCGGCTGCAGTAGCCTCCACCTCCTCCAACAAGCCGACGCTCCAGCCACCTCCGCCGGCCACCTCTAGCCACGCCGCTGCCACCGTTGCATAGCTCTCGTCAAGCCGCACCTCCCTGCCGATTCTCGCAGCCAACCGTGCACGGCCGCATGATTGCGCAGCAATCATAGGTCTTAATTGACCTAAATTAGTCTAGGACTTAGCATAAGTTAGGGTTATTCATGCATGCATATGCATTATCCGCATCTTTACTGCTTTCCTTTAGCTATGCATAAAATAATGTTATAATGTGCTGATTAAGTGCATTATGTCGATTGCAGGGAATAAGCTGATCAGGAGCTAGATCTGAAGCTGGATCAGGAATAACAGGAGTTGTAGCAGAGCTGGAGCAGAAGGCCTAGTTTAGATGTAGGAATAATAATGTAAGGGGGTTAAAAGTTTGTTATTCTATTAAGTAGGAATAAAGCAATAAAATGTGAAGAGCTTAGGTCCATCCTAGCCCTAGGATAGCCTAGAGACTTCCCCAAGCCTTAGCCACACTTAGATTAGGTCACAACACCCTAAGAAGCCCTAAAACCCTAGTTCCAACCCTTCTCTAGATGTCCAGATAAGTTATAGGATGTCCAGGATGTTGGTGCTAGAGCACCACGATCATTTATTTTGATGATAACAAAACACGTGTTATTTAACATTTGCAATTTGAGTCCTAGATTTCAGGTCAATTGCAAATGAGGACGTGTTTAGACGGAGTTCGAGCTCGCATCCAGGACGGATTGGAGGAGCTTGACGGAAAATAGAGGAGGTTCGCGTGGAGCGAAAGATTGGAGATGGAAGACAAGAAGAATAGGATAGATTCTTTTTTATCCTTTCATGTATCTCTTGTATTTATTTTCTTGCTCTTTATTTTCCTTAGACATTATGTTAAAGAGCCTCAAAGAACCCTAACAGTAGTCCTAGGAACACCGGCACAACCCTAGGATACGTAGGTTTTCTGTAGAACACTTAGAAAACCAATATAGGGTTAAAACAGACTTTCCAGACGTCTAATTCACGAATCAGACGTCTGATAAAGGATTTTAAGACGTCTGACTGTTGTTTCAGACGTCTGATAACTGTTAGGCTGGACATAGTTAGTTCTGTCTGATGAATTCAGACGTCCAGACCTTAGACCAGACGTCTTAGGAGACGTCTGATGACTTTGCCAGACGTCCAGTTAGTGGACCGTTGGCTGGCTTAGAGGACACTCAAGAATATGACCGTTAGAGCCTTATCAGACGTCCATAGGACTTCACAGACGTCTGATAAATGACCGTTTTGCCTCGGCTGACCCAAAATCTCTTCTCAGAGATTTTCTAGCTGTTGCAACGTTTGGAAATCAATTCCCACGGTAAAAGTAGGTTTCCAGACGTCCAGACTTAGTGCCAGACGTCCTCTATGTCGTCTGATGGACTTGTACAAAAACCCTGTTTAGATCTGATTCAAGTCAGGGAGAAACCCGCATAGAATCAGACGTCTGACCTTGGAATCAGACGTCTTAAAGTGGCCTTCCAGACCTCTGATGCCAGAGTTAGACGTCTGATAACCCTGTCAAATGTAATCATTGTCCTGATTTCGGCCTGATTCTCTTGGACTTTGTTCCCAACGGCTATAGAACCATTTCTAAGCCTTCCAAAGCCTTCCTAAGGCCTCTATAAATAGAGGGGAACCCTTGCAACACATATACACACTTAGAAAAACACAAGACACACCTAAGCAACATACTTTCCACTCTTTTGTGTCTCTCTTGCTCTCCAAGCTCAAGCTCCATCATCTTGAGAGCTAAATTCAGTTTGCGCGCCCGCTCTCCCGCTGTTGTTCACGAGAGCGACGTAGCGCCATCGCGTGGCACACGCACCGCGTCATCGTCGACGCACTCCTTGCAAAGGGGAGTTTCCTATTTCCTATAGAAGCTAGGTTTAATTATTTTGTTGGCTCTATAGGACTATTGTTTATTTTATCTTTGTCTTTTGGTTGGGTATTCGCTTTGCGAATTCCCGTCTCCTTCGTGGGACAAAATCCTTCTCGTGGAGAGAAGGGGTTGAGGAACGCTACCCTCGTACTTGTAGCGTGGTTGTACTGAGGTTGAATCACCCTCGTTTAAAGTGATTCGTTTAGTGGATTTTGATCAACTTGGTTGATCGGAAAATCCTAACTCGAGAGGGTTAGGTGGTGGTTTTCACCCGGTTTGGGTTTCCACCTAAAAATACCTGTGTACATTGTGTGATTGATTTTTTGTGAGATTGCTTTATATTTTATTTCCGCATATTATTACGTCACCCCCTCTTCGAAGGGAATTACAATTGGTATCAGAGCAGGTTTTCCGCCGACAGGAGTAACATCTGCGGAAAGATCACATGGAGGGAAGCTGTTCCACAAGCAGGATTTCCGAGGGGCAGTCCACAACCCGTCCGCCCTACTTTGATGGGAACAACTACACCTACTGGAAGTTGCGGATGAAGACGTGGCTTCAAGCCACCGACTTCACAGTCTGGGCCAGGTGCGAGACCCCCTTCGACATCCCAGAGAAACCCGCCAGAGGATACTCGCAGCAGCAGATCCGGGAGCTCTCTCTCAACGCGAAAACAATGAACGCGTTGTATTGCGCGCTCAGCCCGGAGGAGTTCAACAGAATCTCGCAATGCGCCACCGCATACGAGATCTGGCACACACTCGAGGTAACTCATGAAGGTACCTCTAAGGTAAAAACTTCTAAGCTCAATTTACTTTCACAAGAATTTGAGGCTTTTTCTATGAAAACTAACGAAACTTTAAGTGAGATGAACACTAGGTTCACTCTCATAGTAAATAACTTGAAAGCTTTAGGGAAGACTTTCATCAAGGGGGAGCTTCAAGGAAAGCTTCTTCGTTCCCTTGGACCGGAATGGGAACAGAAAGTCACCGCCATCGAAGAGGCGAACGAAATGGAGGAGCTCAACATGGAAGATCTCCTAGGCAATCTGATGGCCTACGAGACTAAGTTGAAGCAGAAGAAGAAGGATACACCGGAGCCTAAACTAAAGAAGACTCTCGCCTTCAAAGCCGCGTCAGATAGCGAAGTAAGTTCCGACGACGAAGACTTTAGAATTTTACTTAAAAATTTTTCCAAGTTTTGTAGGGAATTAAATAAAGAGAAAAAGGAGAAGGAAAGCCCGAGACGTTGCTACCATTGCAACGAGAAAGGGCACCTACGACCAGAGTGCCCTCTTCTCAAAAAGGAGAAGAAAAAGGAAAAGGAAAAATCTAAGAAGAAGGCGTTCCAAGCCACTTGGGACGATTCCAGCTCGGAGGAAGAAGAAGAAGAAGAAACCGCTTGCTTTGGTTTCATGGCCAGAGGAAGCAACTGCGACAGTGAAAGCGGAAGCGACTCCGACGACGAGGTAAATCTCGATCTTCAAGAAGCTTTTAATGAACTTTTTGAGATTAGTAAATCACTTAGGATAGAAAATAAAAGCATTAAAAAGAACCTTAGTTTTCTTAAAAATGAAAATGATAGGTTAGAAAAACAACTTAAGGACATAGAAGCTAGTCCTAAGGATGATAACCTATTATTAGATAATCATAACCTCAACAATGAAAATACTAAATTGATTGAGGAAAATAATAGTCTAAAATTAGAAATTTCAGATTTAAAGACTAAAATGAACATTATAGAAAAAGAAATTGCATGTCTTAGGGAAAATTCTAACAAATTAATCAACAAAGTAGACAAGTTTTATAGTCCTAAGGTTGAGAAAGGATCTCCATCAAGGAGACCTTCTAACAAATCTGGATCCAAGCTCACTTGGATACCGAAGAAAAATTTGGAATCCTGTTTTGTAGGTTTCAAGGATAACTACAACACAAAGGATTGGACCTACAAATTCAAGGCTGGTCAACTTAAGTTGGGAGAACCAATGAGTAGACCAAGGAGGAGAAGAAGAAGACCGACGAGACGGCAAACAAACGACGGACCCACCGCACGTCGACCACCAGATTGGAGACCGGCGCCAATGCCCGGGCCTCCAAGCTACGGATGGGAGCCCCATCCGATGTGGCATCCACCACCACCATTCGGGCCATTTTATTGGCCATGGTAGGTGAGGTAAAACCCTTTACCCTATCTTTTTATCAGTAGCATTTAGATAGGGGGAGTCAAAAATTAATGAGCTTATTGTCAATTTTTAAGGGGGAGATATAAGGTAGCTAAATTTCCTTTAGAAAGGGGGAGAAAAATAATAGCTATCTCATTGTTACAAAAAGGGGGAGAATATCACCTTTTGTTAAAATAAATTCATAGAAGAGCATGTTTTAAGGGGGAGTTATAGGAAATGTAAAATCAATTAAACCTTTTTGATAATGTCAAAAAGGGGGAGGATTTTTTATGCATTATTATTTACGGTTTTGTCATCATCAAAAAGGGGGAGATTGTTGGTGCTAGAGCACCACGATCATTTATTTTGATGATAACAAAACACGTGTTATTTAACATTTGCAATTTGAGTCCTAGATTTCAGGTCAATTGCAAATGAGGACGTGTTTAGACGGAGTTCGAGCTCGCATCCAGGACGGATTGGAGGAGCTTGACGGAAAATAGAGGAGGTTCGCATGTAGCGAAAGATTGGAGATGGAAGACAAGAAGAATAGGATAGATTCTTTTTTATCCTTTCATGTATCTCTTGTATTTATTTTCTTGCTCTTTATTTTCCTTAGACATTATGTTAAAGAGCCTCAAAGAACCCTAACAGTAGTCCTAGGAACACCGGCACAACCCTAGGATACGTAGGTTTTCTGTAGAACACTTAGAAAACCAATATAGGGTTAAAACAGACTTTCCAGACGTCTAATTCACGAATCAGACGTCTGATAAAGGATTTTAAGACGTCTGACTGTTGTTTCAGACGTCTGATAACTGTTAGGCTGGACATAGTTAGTTCTGTCTGATGAATTCAGACGTCCAGACCTCAGACCAGACGTCTTAGGAGACGTCTGATGACTTTGCCAGACGTCCAGTTAGTGGACCGTTGGCTGGCTTAGAGGACACTCAAGAATATGACCGTTAGAGCCTTATCAGACGTCCATAGGACTTCACAGACGTCTGATAAATGACCGTTTTGCCTCGGCTGACCCAAAATCTCTTCTCAGAGATTTTCTAGCCGTTGCAACGTTTGGAAATCAATTCCCACGGTAAAAGTAGGTTTCCAGACGTCCAGACTTAGTGCCAGACGTCCTCTATGTCGTCTGATGGACTTGTACAAAAACCCTGTTTAGATCTGATTCAAGTCAGGGAGAAACCCGCATAGAATCAGACGTCTGACCTTGGAATCAGACGTCTTAAAGTGGCCTTCCAGACGTCTGATGCCAGAGTTAGACGTCTGATAACCCTGTCAAATGTAATCATTGTCCTGATTTCGGCCTGATTCTCTTGGACTTTGTTCCCAACGGCTATAGAACCATTTCTAAGCCTTCCAAAGCCTTCCTAAGGCCTCTATAAATAGAGGGGAACCCTTGCAACACATATACACACTTAGAAAAACACAAGACACACCTAAGCAACATACTTTCCACTCTTTTGTGTCTCTCTTGCTCTCCAAGCTCAAGCTCCATCATCTTGAGAGCTAAATTCAGTTTGCGCGCCCGCTCTCCCGCTGTTGTTCACGAGAGCGACGTAGCGCCATCGCGTGGCACACGCACCGCGTCATCGTCGACGCACTCCTTGCAAAGGGGAGTTTCCTATTTCCTATAGAAGCTAGGTTTAATTATTTTGTTGGCTCTATAGGACTATTGTTTATTTTATCTTTGTCTTTTGGTTGGGTATTCGCTTTGCGAATTCCCGTCTCCTTCGTGGGACAAAATCCTTCTCGTGGAGAGAAGGGGTTGAGGAACGCTACCCTCGTACTTGTAGCGTGGTTGTACTGAGGTTGAATCACCCTCATTTAAAGTGATTCGTTTAGTGGATTTTGATCAACTTGGTTGATCGGAAAATCCTAACTCGAGAGGGTTAGGTGGTGGTTTTCACCCGGTTTGGGTTTCCACCTAAAAATACCTGTGTACATTGTGTGATTGATTTTTTGTGAGATTGCTTTATATTTTATTTCCGCATATTATTACGTCACCCCCTCTTCGAAGGGAATTACACAGGACCCTTAGCCAACTCCCGCACACTTCAAACCCACTTCTGCAGTGTTATTGGACGTCCAGACACTTTGTCAGACGTCCAATTTCTGCAGAATACCCAAAATAGAACCCGAAATCCTTCCTGACTCTGATTGGACGTCCAGACAACAAGTCTGGACTTCTGATTTTTGAGTATAAGATGTCTGATTCTATTATTAGACGTCTGATACTGCTCTCCAATCCCTATTTTGAGATTTAAGCATTGATCTTGGATCTCTAGGTCCCTAAACCCAATTCCAACCCCATAGGAACCTAAATTAAGGTACCCTAACCCTAGTACACCACCTCTAGACCTCCCTAAGGACCTAATTAGGTCCTCACTAAACCTAATTGACTTGGATCTTAGTCAATTCCATCAGCCTATTCAATTGGACTCATTGAGTCCAATTGAGCCCTGATCTCAGCACACACTATCCAATTGGACTCAGTGAGAGTCCAATTGACCTAGACTTGACTTAATTGAGTTGTTTTACTCTCAATTAAGTTTTCACACACCCAATTAAACTTATATTAAGTTTAATTGCACTTTACCTTAGTGAATTAGGGCTTATAACCCTAATTTGAGACATACCTTGACCTGTACCCACTAGAACCTAACCTAATCAACCTAGCCACCTCAGTTTCGACCCACACACACCCACACACACCATCCACACGAAAATACCTAGCCTAGAGTTCTCTAGAACTCTCTACCATGTGTGGTTGCCTTGGTTGCCAAAAATAGCAACCAAGAGCCAAATTTTTAGATCCACATTTGGTGGATCTAAAAACCACCATCCACCCTCTCTCTCTCACTCTCCCATGAGCTCCCATCATAGGCCTCTCTAGAGAATTCCATAATTCTCTAGAAAGCTTCCCTTAAGTCTATAAAAAGACCCCTTGGGTGGCCACTTGCACCCATTCACTTCCTTGGCATCCATTCCACTTAGAATAGCCACTTCCATCTCCACTCCACCTCCACTAGTTAGCACCACCATGGAGGCCACCATCTCCACGCCAGGAAGCTGGATCAGCTCCCCAACCTCTCTCCATGGGCCAGCCTAAGTTCCATTGGCCGCCCCTTCTTCTTCTCTCAACCATTCAAAGGCCATCGGGAACCACCCCTGACTGCCCTTCCATTCTGCTAGATTTAAATTATGCTCTTCATATATTTATTGCGTTTATTTACTACTTAGTAGTGTAGTCTTACTTCTCCCCCAATGATGCATGCGAAATCCCCCCATCGATTCTTGTATGCGATCATTTTCTGGTAGCTAGATTTAATTTTCAAGCATTTATGTACAAGCTTTCCTCTAGATTCCTTGTGCAAAAACTCCCAAATGAATGAATAAAAACACACACACACACACACACATATATATATATATATATATCTATTTGAAATCACCATGAGCTTAATGATTGCTATTATCTTTTGCGTGATTAATGTTGCCTGTTTCTAACTCTTAATATTCTTGCAACTAAGCATGTCGTACGTAAATACGTAATAATCACGAACGGGCATGCGATTCTAAACAAAGTAGAGCGGCAAAAAGATCGATTTCAAAAGTAAAAGCAACGCCTCCCAGAGACGAACGACTAGGACTCAAGTCTCGTTATCTTTAGAAATCAATTTTTGATAAACGTTTTTGCGCGACTATACTACGATTTCCGACGACTTCCAAATGCGCGAAAATGGCTTTTTGTCACCGCACACGCGAGGAGGAGAGAGGAGAGATCCTCTGTTTTTACCTCTATTAAAAATTACATTCAATGCCATTGTCAAGTTTATATTAATATTTTATTCTGGCCACATTACACTGATGCACTCAGATTTTCTTGAAATTATTTTATTAGTGTTATGTGCATGTTTCTATCTTGAATTTCAAATTAGAATTGCATGAAAGTTGAATTCACATGATAAGCCAGTACACATGCATCTTACACATATTTTTTAGGCTTAATTTCTGATGTAAAAATTGCATAAACACCCCTGAACTTTTAAAGAAATTGCAAACTTCATTTAAAATAGCATTTTCCTCGCATTAAAGTTGCAGAAGAGTTTGCGAACTGTGCATTCTTTGACTCGTGAATGTATTAGGCTAATTCCTCCCTGTGGAGACGACATAACTCTTCGTGGTTAGTTTTGAAAATTTAAATGTTTTGAAAAGTGATTTTCTACCATGCGATTAAAAACGACACATCATTTTATGATAAAGTTTCAACGAAAACGAAGATTGCTCTTTCAAATGGCGCTGTTGCCAAGGAGGAAAATTGCCTATTAATTTTTCGAGAATTTTATGTTATTTTTATGCTATTTTAAAAGCTTTTCTGAACTACTAACTGTGGATTTTCTTCTGTGCAAAAACACGTGACAAATGCAACGGACGCATACAGCAGAGACGATCTTTTTGGTGGACCTTGAAGCCACCTGGAGGACGGCAACAGGAACACGTGGGCCTTGATCCCACGCACATAAGCTTACGGAGAAGCCTATTTCTGATTTAGGCAGTAGGTCTTAGTTAGATTTAGTTAGATAGACATTAGAATTTAATTTCTGTCTTTTAGACCCTTGTTGGGTATTTTTGGGAACGTGTTTCCAGTGCCACTTTATTTCTTATCGCTCTTATATGCGGGAGCGTGTTCCCATTTATTTATTCGAACTGTTTTGAACTGCATTTCAGTTAGTTAGTTAGATTAGGTCTGTTTGTTATTATTATTTTAAAAAAAAAAAATTTGAACTGCCTGCTAGAAGCTGCATATCTATAGGACGATCATCTAAGACTAAATGAGCAGCATCTAGTTTATTTTTATTGCATTGCATTCATACACTGCACGAAGAAAGCTGGAGTAAGGTATGTCTTCTCTTGATCATTAATTACTTGTCATACATATGCATTGAACCTAAATCTAAGACCACTAAAGTGCTTGAATCAAAATAATTCAGTAGTCACTTTAAAAATCAGGACTGTTAAGAGGTTGGACCTTAAAATCTGTGACTAAAAATTGTGCGCAAAAGGATCCTGTTTGCGGAATTTCAAAAAATCAAAACACGATCATATGCTTGCACACTTGAGACACTGTGCACCTCACATAAGGTCACTAGATAAATTTCTACCTCTCCTCTTTTGCACCACAAGGGAAGTTAGTCGAAAATCAACAAGCCTATCCACCAAGTTACTTCGGTTCCTCGTGTGTGGGCTCGATTCGGGACTTCCATCCCTTGAGAGTAGGTTATAGTCACCAGCGAAGGTTGACCTAAGACACGTAATTTTTGCAAAACTTGTTTGGCCACCAACTAAACATATAACTCTAAGGCCTACAATCTACTAAAAACAGATCCCGTTGACAATAGAACTCTCTAGGAAGTTTTCTGCTTATATTCTGAATTTTGCTAAATCCTGAGTTAAAATTGTTTTGCTTAAAGAAATGGATTACTCTTACTCCTATCATTCAAATTATCAGAGTCAATACTTCCCATCTTTCAATCAGGATCCCATGCTCCGAGCGTATCCATCCTTTGATGGGTACATTGACAATTCATGGGATCATTCTCATTCTTATCCTGGGAGTACTGGCTTGATAACTCCCACTTTTGAGCAGAGCCTAGGAGCGGGATTTTCCAATCCTGAAATCCCTACTTCCATGCAAACACCCAACCCTCCCACCCTTCATGATTTTCCGTATCGAGGTTGGACCGATACCCCTAGGCAACTAAAGCCTGAAATTGACTATCCTCCCCAACCTGATAATAGTAGCCTCTCCTCTTTTATGATAGAAATGCAAAAACAGTAAAAGGAAATAATGGAATCAATGGGAGAGATGTTGAGGAATAGTCAACAATTAAATGAAGAAATAAGACAACTTAGCTACACAGTTCCCAATAATCCTGATCCCTACCCATCCGATCATGATCATGAAAATAATTCTGAGGTAGTTAATGACAATAGGGATCCAATTTCATGTAGCGATCACTTAGACTCGCCCAATGAGACGCAGCCACTAGAGGACAATAATCATAGTGATTATCTACATGAACTATATTGGAGTCAAAAGCAAGGGAAGATGGTACCTCTGGATGACCTTGACCCCAATGACAGTATTCTCCTTACCCGTACCAACCTAGGTCAAGGTTATATTATTCCTATCACTTCCCCTCTTGATTATTTGGTGGAATCCCACTCTACTCTTAGTGAGGCTACTCCTAACCCTCTACTTAGGGAATCAACACCTATCATTCAATATCCTGAGGATTCAAATGCACCTAATGAAGGTGACCCTAAGGGAATAGAGGATGATCAATTCTGGTCTCAGGGATATGAAGAGTCTAATTCAGAGGATGAGGATGCCCCAACAGAGGAACCTGGACTGAAAATCTGGAGTGAATCACAGGAGAATTATTTATTAACTCCAGAGGATAGAAATAATAAGATTAAATCCAGATTCCTACTTTCTTTTGAGAGTCATCCTCCATCAAAATAGGAGTTGATATTAGAGGAGGACAAACAAAATAATGAAAAGTCTATGGGAGACTCTCGGGGACAAAACACATCATTTGAGGATTTATACCCTGAGAACAATAACGAATTCAATGATATAGGCTTCCTCCAAAATATTAAGACTGATCCTCCATTAGAAATAATTGAAGATACTGATCCAACTCCTAATAAATCACATATACAGCCCGACAAATATTTGAGTGAACCAAACGAATTTGGGGATGAGCGGAATGATAATGATTCTGACATTTTCATCCTGCCATCAAAGAGTTCTAATTTGGAGTCTACCCTTGATTCAAATATGACTCCGATCATTAATACTAGGCAGGGTAACGTGAAGTTGTCTACAACTAGGGAGTGTACACAATCTGAATCATTGTTGGAATTGGACCCAACTAAGCCCTCATTGGACTTAACCATTACCTTCCAACACTACAAACAACCCTTATACTCCCTAACTGATCCGTGGCTCAGATCTCTGCTCATGTACATTCTTTCTGGAGAATATATCAGGCCAGTACATCCTAGGATAGAATGGCGAGTATGGATTGATGCTTGTATTTTTACTCTCGCCAAGGGTTTGAACTAATAATGATTATATCTTTTAAAACCCGTCCTGCTTTGGAGGATCCTTCTTATCCTCCACTTATTCCATTTCGGGAGGCCTCTTTTCATATTCCCTTTCTTATTCCTAGACCTCCCCAGGTAGCCAATGAGACTTTCTGTTTTCATTTCTTCTGGCGAGCATTTGGAATTACATTGCATCATCAGCTCGCCAACATCTGTGGTTACCTGTTTTCTAGGCCTGTGCTGTTATGCATATTCTTAGGGCCTAACCTTTTCTGTTTGGAAACAAACTTATAGGTTCCTTCTTAGTCTGGCTGCTGACAGAAAATGCAGCGCTTGTTGGGAGGCAACCCAGCGGTCATCAGGTGATTTCTTTCCTTTCTCCTCCTATTTTAATTTTACAATGGGGACATTGTAGGATTTAGGCATAGGGGAGTGCATTTGCATTTTAGGTGCATTCATGCATTTAGGTTAGCATATAAAAAAATAAATAAATAAATAAATAATTCTCTTTTCTTGAGCTAAATAGGTTAGTCCCTAGCAAAATACCTTTGTTATTGGAGGTTTTTCTTCTTGAATTATTTCTTAAGTTTAGAATCCAGTACATTTATTCACGTGCACGTAGACTTGGTAATGGATCCTTAAGGAAAACCAATGAGCATTTATAAGTCTACTGAACCCTTGGACAGTTCATAGGGAGTCAGGCATACTATCTTCTAGTAGATCCACCTCATATTTATGAGAAGAAAGTAGAGAGATTACTAGTGCGCTAAGTCTAGTGCAAGGACTCTTAAATTTTTGGACAATTAGATGATGATACTTAAGAGTTAGGCATAGTTTTCACTCTCTGTTCCTGTGTGCGTATTTTGTGTGAATTCCTGAGAGTCACCAAATAAGGCAGATACACAGAGATGAGGTCTTAATAAAGCTATGACTATGGTGGATGGTTACGACCGTCCTTCATAGAGTCCTCAGCTGAAGGAGGGTAATAGTGTCAAAGGTCAGAAATACGCCTATCCTAGCCATTCCTTCCCGGTGCCGAGAATAGGCACTTCCACCAAATAAGCCACACAACTTCCTCTTGACCATCATCATCCCTAATAATGCCTCATAAATAAAAGTCCGTATAGTATTGTGTTGATTGAAAGAGAAACAAAAAATAGAAGAAATAAATAAAAAAAAAAAGGAAGAGAGAAAAGAAGAAGAAAAAGAGAAACAAAAAGAAGAAAAAGAAATAGTTATATTACAAAAAAAAAAAAGGTTTAAGTTTATGATGTAACACTATTTCTGAGGCAGCAGAACACCTATCGTGTTCCACCAAATATGACCCATACCTACCTTCTAGTATTTCTGATTGCCTGAATACTGGTTGAGGACTCTAACTTAGTTGTAGAGTTATTAGGACTTTAATTGAAGTGTGGTTGCCATGTGAGGCCACCAAATAGTGAGCATAATTTCTAAATCTGGCGAGATTCGTGATCACAGAAAGAAAGAAGAGAGAGAGTGCCCAGGAACATCAAGAGAGCACAATTGTGTAGCCTCTCTCAGAGTTGACTTGTCTAATAGTCTAGAGAGCTAGAGTCTGCAGTACTAGACTATATGTAGCACCAATTGAGTGTGTGCCACCAAATACAAATCCATTCAACTCAATATCTCCTACCTAAGCCAAACACCGGGGTCAAATTACAGATTATCGTCTGCTTTATCCTCGAGGGAAGTAGTTGCCCATCTCGACAGAAATTTTTGCCAAGGGTGATGTATGAACTCCCAATGTAAATCGGCTCTTTCACTTGGATCTATTACCTAGGCTATCAGCACTTCACGTTTTTCTGGATTTCTAAAGTTTTGAAGTAAGAAAAGAAGAAATCTTCTGATTACTTCTATTATTTTTCATTTTTGCTAGGGACTAGCAAATCTTAGGCATGGGGGTATTTGATGAGTCCATTTTAATGGACTAATATTACGCCTAAGTAACTTTAATTATGTCTTTTAGGTTTATTAATAACTATATTAAGTTATAGAAGGTTTGCATGCATCGTGATTTAGGTTTACATTTATTCTATAACTTAATATGTTCTTTTTATGTGCAGGAAAAATAATTGGCAAAAGAATGAGGGGAAAAAGATAAATTACCCTTTTTTTTAAATCACCGACGGCTGTTCTTTTCCCCATTCTTCAGGAAACCCTCAACAGCCGCTGGCCAGAGATAGTTAAGGGATTTGAAAATCCCTTAACTCTCGGAGGCGCAACAGAGAAGTTAAAAGGAAGAGGAGGGGAGCAAAGGAAAGGATCTGCTTCATCTATGGGTTCTTCCTCCCCCTGGGGGGATATCCTTCCTCTCCACTGTGGAGAGAGTATGCACTATGGAGAAGGCACACCAACCCATCCTACCCCCGCCATGCCACCGCGCCATCGCCCTCCCAAGAGCCCGCAGGCGCTGCACCGCCCCCCCCACAGGCTCGCTGCCCTTGCACACCCACAGGGCTGCTCCCGCACTGCCTGCAGGCAGTTCTCCAGTCCACCGCGCCTTCCTGCCTCTCCACCCTGCAGGCGTGCCCGCAAGGCCTTCCGCTCAACTTCAGGTGCAGCACCTCCTGCCCATCAGCGCACTTGCAGGCGCCAACTGCAGGCACCCGCCCAAGCACCGCACCCACAGGCGCACCTCCCGCAAGCGCGTGCCGCCCGCCTTGCAGCACTCGCTCCAGCCTCTGCAAGCACCCCGCGTGCCTTCCTGCCTCTCCACCCCGCAAGCGTGCCTGCAAGGCCTACTGCTCAACTTCAGGCATAGCACCGCCTGCCCATCAGCGCACCTGCAGGCGCCCGCCCAAGTGTCGCACCCACAGACGCCACCTTCAGACTGCTCGCCCGCGCCTGCAGGCGCGCGCCGCACCCGCAAGCGTGCGCAGGCCACCGTGCAGCTGCAGCAGCCTCCATCTCCTCCAACAGGCCGGTGCTCTAGCCACCTCCGCCGACCACCTCCAGCCACGCCGCTACCACCGTTGCATAGCTCTCGTCAAGATGCACCTCCCTGCCGATTCTAGCGGCCAACCATGCGTGGCCACACAGGTGAGGAGGAGAGAGGAGAGATCCTCTGTTTTTACCTCTATTAAAAATTACATTCAATGCCATTGTCAAGTTTATATTAATATTTTATTCTGGCCACATTGCACTGATGCACTCAGATTTTCTTAAAATTATTTTATTAGTGTTATGTGCATGTTTCTATCTTGAATTTCAAATTAGAATTACATGAAAGTTGAATCCACATGATAAGCCAGTACACATGCATCATACACATATTTTTTAGGCTTAATTTCTGACGTGAAAATTGCATAAACACCCCTGAACTTTTAAAGAAATTGCAAACTTCATTTAAAATATCATTTTCCTCGCATTAAAGTTGCAGAAGAGTTTGCGAACTGTGCATTCTTTGACTCGTGAATGTATTAGGCTAATTCCTCCCTGTGGAGACGACCTAACTCTTCGTGGTTAGTTTTGAAAATTTAAATATTTTGAAAAGCGATTTTCTACCACACGATTAAAAACAACGACACATCATTTTATGATAAAGTTTTCAACGAAAACGAAGATCGCTCTTTCATACGCTACTGACCACCGTCATCTCCTCCATCTCCAGCGATACCTCCGGCAAGGTGTTCCCACCGCTACACACCTCCATCCACCATGCCGACCACCCTACAACCTCCACTGCACCTTCATGATCATATCCCCTCACTCCATTCACTCCATCGACCACCGAAACACCTCACCGAACACACCCACTCACATGCACACAGTACACCCTAGGCACGCACTCACAAACACCCACATGCCATGCCACATCCCCCATCACATCTGCTGTGCTCCGATGACATTCCCTGAACGATTTAACATGGCTAAAAGGCCGTTCTCTTGATTTCATGTATCAAGCCTTGTCTGCCATTGCTACTGAGCTTGAAGCAAGCTCAAAGCTGCCCTAGGTCTTGCTACGCCCAGGCTTCAGTCCCAGGATGCGCAGAATCACCTCACGCATGCTTCCAAGCCCTCACTTGAAGTCGTGTGCCTCTGCAGTCTCGCTAATTTGTCTAAGACCCTACTGCTGCGGTGCATGAAAGGAAGGTGGGACATTTAGTCCCACCTCAGAAGTGAAGAGGCACTTTCATGTGCATAAATTGAAAAAGTGAAAGCGGCTGTTCGCCTCCAACACTAAGGGTGAGGTCCTCCCCCTTCACCGAACTCGTCCGCGACATTACCCCCGTGGTCCTGGCCGACCTGACTACTCGCCTGACTTCACTCCTCGCTTACCACACACGCCGGTGACCTAGACCCAGGTATGTGATAGGTCCAATTACTCGACCGGTTGAGGCTCTGGGAGAGCGAGACTAAAATAGCAAGAGAGAAAGAGAGAGGAGAGCTACGCGGGGGAAGGGGGGTTTTTGCCCTGGAGAGTTTGTCTCCGACACTTAGTCGAATTCAGAAGGTAGAAGGGTCAGAGGAGAAGAAAGCCTAAGGAAGAGAAAGGAAGAGAAGAAGAGAAGGACTGCTGAGCTGAAGGGTTGAAGAAGAAGAAGAGAATTAAAGGAGAAAGCAAAATAGAAGAAGCAAGAGCAAAGAAGAAGAAGAAAGCCTGAGAAGAATAGAAGAGAAAGGAAGAAACAGAGAAATAAGAGAAAGAGAAAGAGAAGAAGAAAAGAAGAAGGGGACTGTAGCCAAAGTCATTTAAGACGTCTGATTGCAAAATCAGACGTCTGAATTCCTATTTCCTTCTTTAAGTAGATTTGAGTAATTATTCTATGTATTAGACTTATAATTAGTGATTCAAATCACCATTATTTTGTCTACAACTCTTTTTACTCTTCATATACTCATATGCTCTACATTCCTAATTAGTTTTTGAGTGATATTTTATGTTCAAGTTGCATTAATTGCTGAGATTAGTATGTGAATTCCATTTTCTCCCTGTGTTCGACCTCAGAACATTTTTCGAGTAATAAAATTGTATTTGTTTTCAGAGCGATTTTGACTATACTGCAACACGATTATTTTAAACATTGATCTCACTCTATTAACAACTTATCAAAAGTGTATTCTCCAATGAAATCAAAGGAGCACCTGGATCTCTCTTCATCTGAGGAAGATGGTGTGCAGGATAACAGAACTCGCCTACTCAAAGAGAATCACCTTCCTTGGGGTGGGTTCTTTTGGCCTACGCTTTTGAGTACAAAGATCTTTCAGGAACTTAGCATAAGAGATGTGCTTAATAGCATTGAGATACGAGATATTGATCTCTACACTCTTGAATAAATTCAAGAGCTCCTCATTGCAATCTAGGGTTTTCTTCTTCCTAGTTTTCAATATGGCCTCAAGGAAAGGGATGTGGGTGGTGTCCTCAATTTCAGGTCCCTGAGCCTTGTTTTCTTCTTCAACCTCCTCCTTTTCTTCCTCGGGCTCCCTAGGGTTTTGGTTGCTATCCCTAGGGTTTCGGTTACTATAAGGTTGTTCAAGGTCTTGGGTTTGCTTCCCGCTCCTCAGGTAATAGAGTTTGCAAAGGTGTATGGGTTCAGGTTTTGAGGTGGGTTAGGAAAGATTAGAGGGCCTTGATTGACCAAATATCCAAGAGCAAAAGAAGAGGAAGGACCCTACTCAACCACTTGAGCATGTGCGTGTGGGTTCCTTTGATTTCTGTACCCTTTAGCTCTATTGCCTTGATTTTGTACATTACGAGGGTTGGGTACGGGTTGGGATGGTAGAGATCTGGGCTGTTGAGTGTTAGCAATAAGCCCAGATTGCAAGTTGTCCAATGATGTCTTCATTTGCTGCATAAGCTGGAGAATGGATCCTTGCATTTCTACCATCTGCTGGTTTAGATCAGCCTGCCCTGCGGATTGTTGGGCATTACAAGATGTCTAAGTAACTGATCTCGAGGGCATCTGAGTGTATACTTGACCCTGACTCGTAGGTCTTCGAGGTGTATAGTTGTTGGGTCGTATTTGGGTCTATTCACTTGATTTTTGCAGGAGAAGTTAGGGTGGTTCCTCCAACCTGGGTTATAAGTGTTGGAATACAAATTGGACCTAGCATTCTCTTGTATCGCATATGCATCCTCATAGGGTGAGGATGGAAAGAAGGAAGGATCAGAAAAACTAAGATCAAAGGCCCCAGTTTGGAACCCATAAGGTTCTGAGAAATTCTAGCTCATAGGTTGAGCCAACTCTAGTTGGTTCATGAACTCCCACCCCGTGGAAGCTCATGAGGGATGGAAATCCGAATTCTAGGATTGAGTGGGTGTAGAAGTGTTTCCTGAGTTTCCAGCCATCCACTCTTCCATCCTTTTTGCAACCAGGTCCCCCTTATACAATTTGTTGCAAATCAAATCCATGTCAAATGAATGGGAGTTCTGAATCTCATTAACATTTGACCTAGGTTGTTGGGGCTGGTTGAAAGTATGCAGGGAGGCATGATTTATTGAATTCTCGCTTATGCCTCAAATAGGTCATATGCGCTATCTGCAGCCCTATTTAGGAAATTACCTCCGCAAGAGGCATCCACATGATTACGGAGTTGTTCTACCAACCCATGATAAAATATCTACAGGAGTTGCCATTTCGGCACCTCGTAGTGTGGATACTTCCTCAAAAGATCCTAGAATCGCTCCCAGGCACCATGAAATGGTTCCCCCAGCCGCTGGGCGAAAGTGGTAATCGCCCATCTTTTTTTATTTGAGAAAGAAAGGAATGCTATCGAATCACCGATAGCAAACCAGGAGAGCTTTTATTGATAATAATAAAAAATTATTTACATAATCGAACCCCAATGTTGTATGAGACTCCAGCAAAAGTTTACAATATTATCCACATACACTGGGGTCTCCTGAAAAACACACTCATTTCTAGCCCTCCATACAGCCCATAAAATAGCCACCATATGTAAACATGGCTTATTCCCATCCACAAGACCGCACCATAAATTCTCCCATGTGGGTAAAGACTCATTGCATACTCTCCTCCATACATAATCTGTGATCGCGCAAGAAGAAAAGATATGAGTGCTAGAATCATTATGCATCCCACATAAATGACAAAATTGATTGGGGGTACCCATCCTTCTGTGCCTCAGATCTCCAGTAATCAGGCCATCCCTTCTACAGAGCCATAAAAAAATTTGTATCTTTAGTGGAATTTTTAACTTCCATAGCTTCTTCCCCATCTCGTCAGCTTCCGCCGTCTTGGTGGACATTATCAATCTGTCATAAGCAGCCGCAGTAGAAAATTTACCCTCCCATTTGTAAGTGTCATATTCATGGGGCATGGGTTTGAAGGCAACAAGTTCTTGCATGAGACGTTCTTTCTCTACACGTGTTCTTGTTTCATGATTATTCCCCCCACCATTGTTGAGTAGCCATTGCTCCGATTCCCCCCATCTTAAAGCATTAGTCCGTCCAATTGGGAAGAATTTCTTCAGAAAAGTCGACTTAAGAGCAACCCATGTTTCTATTAGCCTTTTAATGATCCAATACCAATGTGCGGTCTTATCCCTGAGAGAATGGGGGAAAAGCCTCATGATCATTTGCTCTTCATTCACATTCCTAGCTTTGGTGGTCTGAACCAGAGTGGTCAGATCCTCCAAGTGCTGGAATGGGTCCTCCGAGCAAAGCCCATGGAAATGTTTAATCAAACTTATGACCTGGGGCTTGATTTCTACATCTTCGATGGCAATCATGACGCAGGGATGTTCCCCATAATTTGAAGGATCATAGAAATCCTTCAAGGGCCGAGCACCCTGATCATTCATTCGTTAGAACCATTGCTGCATCTGCTGCAGCTCTTCCAACTACCTCTGAATCAACTCCTACTGGTTCTGGGGCAGGGGAGGTGGTTGTTGATCATCCATGGGATCTGCTTAGCTATAACTCAACCTCCGCCTCTGGGAATGGTCTAAAGGTCCTTCCAAGTGAGGGTTCAATGACCTCCTTCCAAGCAAGCACTAGAAGGAAGTCATAAGGGCGAGGAAAAATGGAACCCTACAAAACAAAAATGCAATCCTGTCCTTAAATTGGGTATCCTAAGGACCTATGCCTCAGAAATAAACTCCAACCACACCACAAATTTGGTGTTGTCTTTGCTCCCGAAGATGGTAAAGTTGGACCAACGAAGTAGGGGTAGCGTAAATCGAAGGCCACTAATTATGCCAAACCCCTACTTGAGTCGTTTGACAATCGGGTCCCCCAACTTAGCACCTTTTGAAGCAAGCAGACATCACTAATTTGAAGTGCATTCAAGAGAGTACCCTGAAATGAACTTTGTGAATCCTAGGGCCATCGTTTCTCAATTTTAGTTAGGCTTGGGATAATAGTGCTTTCAAAATGTGATGGGCCTTGTTAATGGGTTGTGCCCTTAATAGTTTGTTTGAAAACATGTGAATGTGCACAACTAAGAGTTTTCAAGCAAGATTATTCAGGATGAAGTAAGTTTTAGGATTCGAATCTTGCTTAGTAGCTTTTAGGATTCAAATATTAGGTATATTCAACCAATTTTTTAGGAGGCAAACCAAGTTTGAAAGCACGATGCTCGAAGGGTTTTCACATTTTCGAATATGGAAATCGTCGTTATGTCATAGTATAGTGAGAAATCTGATCAAAACAAAAATATTTGTAATAATGAGACGGTGAGTCTCGGTCGAACTCAAGGAGGCATTTTGGAAATGCAAATTTCGATTCCGATCTCTCTCTCTCTACTTGCTAAAACTCATGCCAGCTTTTAATGATTTACATATTTATGCACAACATGTTGTTGCTAAAGGTGCAGAGATTAAAGCAGGCAACTTTACTATCACAATAAATATTTTGCAAGGAAGCTCATGGTGATTTCATAACAAACATATATATATAATTAGATGATTTTCATTGAATCCAGAATCGGATCTAGCTGAAAGCTTGTACAAGAATGCTTAAACAAAACAACCAGCTAGCAGAAAATGAGTGCATGCGTGGATCTACGAGGAGATTACACATGCATCATTAAGGGGGAAGAGAGCTACACTATGAAAGTAGAAAATTAAAGCAGAGAAAACTATGAAGAACTATGAGCTACTTATCTACGCTAGTAGAAAGAAGGGCATTGGAGGTGGTCTCCAATGGCCTTTGAGATGGAGGTGGTAGGGAGAAGGAAGAGGGGCAGCCAATGGTGGTTAGGCCAGCCCTTTGAGGGAGGAAGGAGAGGTGATCTTGGCTCTTGGTGTGGAGGTGGTGATGGCCATGGTGGTGGAACTCGTGGAGGTGCACATGAACGTGGAGGTGAAAGGCTATGGTGATGGGTGGATGTTTTTAGAACCAAGATGGGTTGCAAGTGGCTATCTAAGGTTCTTTAAATAGAGCCAAGGGAAGTGCTCTAAAGACATGTAGAACTCTCTAAAGAGAGCCCCAATGTGGCTGGCCAAGATGAGGTGGAGGTGGTTTTTAGATCCACAATATGTGGATCTAAAATTTGAATTACTCTTGGTTGCTATTATTAGCAACCAAGGTAACACACTTGGATAAGAGTTCTAGAGAACTCTTAGTGTATTTTCGGCTAGGTGAGGGTGTGTGTGTGTGTGTGTGTGCGTAAACATGTGTGTGTGTGGCTAGGTGGTCTAGTGGTCTAGGTTAGGTCCTAAGGGTTTGGGTTAGGTTAGGTCATAGAATTAGGGTTAGAAACCCTAATTACTAAGGTAGATGTGCAATTAAACTTGTAATAAGTTTAATTGAAAGAGTGCAAACCTAATTGAGAGTGAGATTACACGATTAGGTTAGGCTTAGGTCAATTGGACTCTCATTGAGTCCAATCAAACTTGTGTAGGTTGAGATCAGAGCTCAATTGAACTCTATGAGTCTAATTGACTAGGCAATTGTAATTGGCTATGATCCAAGGCAATTGATCTTAGTGAGAACATAATTAGGTTCTTAGGAGGGTCTAGGGGTGGTGTACTAGGCTTAGGGTAGCTTAATTTAGGCTCCCTAGGATTTGGAATTGGGTTTAGGGACCTAGGAAATCAAGATCCAAGCTTGATTTCCAAAATAGGGTCTGGAGAGGGGTATTAGAAGTCTAATATAAGTGTTAGAAGACTTATACTCAAAAATCAGAAGTCCAAACTTCTTGTCTGGATGTCCAACCAGAGTCAGGGAGGAATCAATGTTCTGGCTTGGGATTCTACAGAAATTAGATGTCTAACATCTTGTCTGGACATCCAATAACACTATAGACTTGGGTTCTAGGTCAGCAAGTTGTGCCTAAGGGTTCTGGACGTCAAATAACTTATTTGGATGTCCAGATAAGGGTTGGAACTAGGGTTTTGAGGCTTCCTAGGATAAGGTGACCTAATCTGAGGTTAGCTAAGGCTTAGGATGGTCTCTAGGGCTATCCTAGGGCTAGGATTGGTCCTAAGTTCTTCATAATTTAAACTCTACATTAAATTATACTAGGTAGAGTAGCATACCTCAACCCTACATAAATTTTCTACTTTATTCCTAAGTCTTCTACTCCAGCTTTGCTGCAGCACCAGCTTCTCTTTATTCTTTAAATCCAGGTTCAAATCCAGCTTTAGATCTTCTTATTACCTACAAACCATATAATGCACTTAATCAGCACATTATAACATTATTCTATGCATAGCTAAAATAAAGAAATAAAGATGCAAAGTATGCTCATGAATGCATGGATTACACTAAGTTAAGCTAGGTTGTAACTTAATTTAGGTCATTTAAGACCTATGATTACTATGCAATCACACAGGTTCAAGTATTTTCCTTTATGGATCAAGAAAATATGGAGTGTCTGGCTTGTCCTAACTATTTGAATCCTATGGGGCGGCTACAATATGAATCAGTTTTAAATTTGGTGGTGCGGCCTAAACAATTCAAACAATTGGCCCTGATGCACCACCGATTAAGGCACACAAAAGGTGATTAACCTAGTCTAATTTCTACTCTTTTATGTGTTGATTTGTGTGTGTATTGGTTCTACAGGTCAGAGTCTCGGTTGAGTAGATAAAATCAAAAGAGGTTATGTGCTTCAAATGTGGGTGTGTGTAGTGAGTATGTTAATTCTCGTCCTACAATCAAAAGAAGTATCTTTTTTTTTATATATAAGCGGGGGTGAGATGAATGGAGGTGGCAAATAAGACAAACAACTTCTATCCTAGGGTTCATGAAAACACCTAAGTAGATTAGGTCTTGATTATTAAGGTGGTGAAATGATCTAGTGGGTGGGTAAGTAGGGGGAAAACTTACAAATATCTCTATCCATACTTTACTCCAATCTACCGCCTTTAGCTCATCGATTGAGTTCTTGCAAGACAGTGAATCGAAGAAGAAAGATAGGTTAGAAAAATATGTAAGTAATGCGGAAAAACACGAAAAATCGAATCAAAGTCCGTTGCCTCCCTGGAAACGGTGACAAAATGATTAGAGGATTTTTGCGAAGAAAAGTTAGGGTTTCGGGAAACCTATCGTCGCAGTCGCAAAACTTGCTATCAAATAAAATTTACTGAAACTTGAGAGAGAGTACCGGTCGAACACAGGGAGGCGACGTTTGTTTCTTGAAATCTACATTTTGCTTTGTTTGTTTTTGGTATTTTTAGGGTTTTGTTATTTTTTTGGTATTTTAAGATAAGATTGACTACTTGAATAAGAAGAGTAGAATATCAGCACAAAGAGCAAGCTAAGCTAGTGTAAAACTAAATATAGAGAAATGAAATTGATATATTAAGAACGGAGTTTATTACAATTACACTAAGCAAAAATTTAGTATGAAAGATAAAGGAAATAGAGGTGAGAGGAAGTCTCCCAAGGTGGATGTTTGGTGAGACGACGACGCTTGGTGGTACTTGGATGGAGGGGGAGAGCTACTGGACGTCGAGGATGAGGCACAAGATGAATCCGGGTAGAGGAAATCTTCGCTAGGCTCGTGGGAATGGTGATGAGGAGGTGGAGGTGATTGTCTACCTGAATGGAGGTAAGGGGACAGCTCTGTGGTCTCCTATGAAGGGGGTGAGGGTAAGGTTGAATACTTGGTGGAGTAGGGGAATGCTACACTAATAGGAGGCTGTGGAGCTTGGGAATGAGCACTTAGGAGCTTGGAGGGCTCTTTGGAGCTCTAGAGTAGGTGAGGAATGGCTAGGTAGAGATGAAGGTGGATGGAGAGGTGAAGGGGGCTTTAAATAGGTGAAGGGAAGAGGTTTGCCGTAGCCATGCACTTCAATGCTGCGCACACGGCACGCGCCACAAGCGCACCGCCTGCACACAATTGCACGCAGCTCAGCGCACCCACGTGCGCATTGCGCGCTTGGTGCTGGCACACCCGTGCACCGCAGCTAGCAGATGCTAGAGCATCCACAGTCGTTAGATGAACATCCAAGGGTGGAGAGCGAGGGCAGATCCGCGCTCTCAGATTGCACGCGCTTCGTGCCTTTGCTGGCAAGGGTGAACATCCACAGTTCGATCCTGATCGCGTGGCTAAGGGCACGCGTGGATCACACCTTCACGAAATTTGAATGCAAGCGCATCACACCTTCGCAAAGATTCGACGATGAAGAGCACGCACAGTCATCATAAATGGGTGCCCCAGATTGCACGTGTCTGATCTAGCGTGCATCCACACGTCGTTGGGCGGGCATCTAATCGCATGTGTGCAATCCTGACCATGCGATCAAGATCAAGCGATCCAATTTTGCTGGCGTTGAGGCGGTCGCGACAAATCACCACTCGAACCCTCGCCAATTCTTTGAGAGTCTAGTGCGCAACCACTGTGGCAAAGCACCAGATGGTCACGCCAAGGGCTGCTACCTCCCTAGTTCTCAACTGTTGGATGAAGATCCAACGATCAAGATTTCATCAGATCTTCCCCCTTTAGAGCTGAGTGGCCGATTGAGCGGTGGATTCTCAGTTGTTGGATTGAGATCCAACGGCTAGGATCTCCTCTTGAGGCGCTTTGGAGGAGGCTGGGCATCATTGGGCAATCTGGATGGTGCCATGTGGCACTGTCTGGACCGTCTACCTTTCCTTGCTTGCAGAGGATGCCACGATGCTTGGATCGAGATGATTTCCACGTTGCCGGACTGCGATCGTCGCTCCAGATTCATCCGTATGGTTGGATTTTGCATTTAAAACTTCAAAATGCTGCGCCCTGTCTCCTGGCCACAATAATGTAGGAATTACTATACAATTTATACACATTATACTAAATGTTGCATGCTGAATGTTATGCAGTATTTATACTATGGAATGTAATGCTAGGCTTAAGAACTATCATAAGTAAGCATTTTATCATGAATACATGCATGTTAATCAGGAGGCCATGGGATGATAGGCCAAACAGTCGGATCCGTCAAAGGATCTGTACTGGAGATGGCCCTTAAAGGCCCCGCACCTAGCCAAGTGACACTAGTTCAGGAGTGTGCTTCAAGCAACGCCCCACACATGGAGTGACAGGTGCTCCAACACCTAAATGATGCCCTATTTTGGGCGACCCCCCGACCGAGAGGGATGAACTTCAACCATGTGTGTTTCTACTATTCACACGTGGTGAGTGTTCTTCTATTTGATTCTCAATTCTTACTTTTTATATGACATTGAGTCTTATACCCTCATTTGTGCTCCTTGACAAATTGAAGCTCTCGGGACCCTCTTTGCCTCGAAAGAAGATGCGCCATTAGACATCCCCGATCCTAGCGCCCCCACTAAGGTGGCTGAAATGGTCGCCAAATGGGTAGTGACTGTGAGGGAAGAGTAGAGGAATTTTATCCATCTGCTCGAGGATGCTACTACTGCCTGAGATAGGGCAGCGAAGGTCGCTGAGGAGGCTATACAAAAGCTCTACTCGTAGTAACAAGCGGCCAGCCAGGCGACCCATCTATAGGAAGAGCTAAAGAAAGCCCGCTAAGACCTACGAAGAATCAGGTATACAGGGCAGAAGTTGGAGGAGAGTCTCATCGCAACCCACAAGAGGGATCTTGTGGTGTTGTGAGACTTGTCTGAGCAGCTACAAACCTCCTATACCAACCTGCTTTCACTAAAGGAGGAAGTGCAAGTGCTGAAGGTTGAACACTCCTCTACCATGGAGGGGTATGAGACGACTCTTAAAGAAGAGCGCTTCTGCCTGAGAACAACTGTCGACGAGCTTTTCAATCTAAAGACAAGCCATGAGAAGGTGGAGGTAGCTGTGGAAAGCCTGAGAGCCAGCCTCACTAAGGCCCAACAGCTTGCAAAGGACAGGGGCAACAAGGTGCTCTAGCTAGAACGTATTACACAACCGAAGCTTGACCCTAAGACGGTGATGGCAGATGAGCCCATATTTATGGGCTAATTAGTTACTTAAATACCTAGGAATTAGATTAATATTGGCACATAAATTGCATACAATAAGATGTAAATAGATTAGTCTAATTATCCATTTATTTACATATTCCATGCATTGCATTCATACTTAGAATTCATTTAGAATAGCATGCATTAGAATAATTAATTTTTTAGGTTGCATTACATGCATTATTTTATTTCACATTTCTTTTAAGGGCTTATAAATAAACAACCCTCATTTAATTTCTTTATTTTATCTCCAATGGATGCATGCAGACAATTGTGCTGGCTAAATGCACAAGCGATAATCGTGGATCTTTGTTCCCACGATGTGCGTCGCTTCTTCTTCAACCAACGTCTGCCTGCGTCTGCACTCCTCTAGAGCTATAAAAAAGGGAGAGCCTCAATTGGGCTCAGCAAGCCACCACCATCCCGACCCACCACTGTGCAAAAGCCCTTGAGCTTCTCCATTTCACCACCACCAGCCTCGACTGCGGCAGTTGCTCCACCACCGTAGGCGTGCGTCGTGACAAGATGCTCTGCCAAATCAGAGCAACTACGTTACTGCGAGCACCTTAGTGTGCATCCCTCCACACTACATCATCGCCATCACCAACAACCATCTCCAGTTCCTCACCCCCGCACCAGTTAAGACGTCTAGGAATGATCCCAGACATCTGACCTCCACCTTCCTCTTTGTTTTTCCTTTCTCTATTTTTCCTCCACCAAAAACAACCCAAACATCAACAGCACATCACCTCCGCACCTTGCCACCCTCGCTACGCCTCCACGTGCACCGCCCTTCCCGCACGACTTGCGCACACACCTGCGCACTTCCAGCAATGCGTACAGCCTCATCATCTGCAACAGCAACCTCCACGCTACACCACCTCCTCCAGCGCACAGCAGCAGCAGCTACCCCCCTCCAGCACAGTCCTCCTTCAGCATCTCTCTGTGTGCGGCCTGCAGTGCTTGCGTGCACCTAGCTCACCTCTGCTTCCCCTCCGAGTGCATAGCACCTCCACGCGCCCACAGTAGCAGCAACCCCTTCAGCACCTTCGTCAGCCCGCAGCAGTAGTCGTGCCCTTCATGCGTGGCCAACATGCCTCCAGCAGTTGCGCACCTGCAACCTTCCCGCGCAGCCAATGTGCCCCCTTCAACAGCGCGTCGCACTCACCCGCGCGCCTACAGCGCCCGCACAACCCTCTAGTGCGCATCGCCAATAGCCACCGCCAAAACCCACCTTCTCCGGGGCTCCATCCAACCAGCTCTGGCCACCTCACAACTCGTCGCCACCATCGCCACGAAGCCCTCAATCAAGAGATCCTCCAAGTTTCGCACCTCCGGTCATAACCTCCTCCTCACGCACGAACAAGGGGAAGTTTTCCTCTATTTTGCTACAATAAAGCACCAATTAGTTTTTACGATCCATGCCATTGTCAACTTCATTTTCTGATTAAATTATTCTGGTGATTTTATGCAAAGAACCTCCCTCTTTCTCGTAAATACAATATTAGCATGTTAAAGTCTTATTATCTCATTTGAAAAGCGATTTTGGCTTGATTTCTTGACGAAATTAATAGTGAACATCGATTTTTGACCCTTGCGAGTTTAAATAGGCCATTGCCTCCCTGTGGATATGACCCGCTCCTAATTGAGTGGTTATTTTAATTATTGATTAGTCAATTTTTCCACCACTTGCATACTACAACGATGCGTTATTTCATCTACGAAACTTAATCGAAAGCGGAAAATCAGCACGTCAATGGCATTCTTCACCACTGACCCATCTATGGAGGAAAGCTGGGACACGATCTCAAAGGATATCGACAAATATACCCTAGCGATCATGCAATTGTTTCTGGAGGGAATAAGACATAGATGGAGGAGTTATGCACTTGATTTATGGACCGGTTCCTGTCTGAGTTTGACTGTCAAAAAGCTAACTTTCCAATCATGGACAAGTATCCCATAGAACTACCTGAGGACCAACTGGCTCCTAAAGAGGAGGCAGACAAGCCGAGTCCATCAGGAGCTGTAAGGCCACCTACTCTCCCCGTCAACCCTTCTCATGTAGTTTCTTCGCCCACTTTAACTCCTAGAGCTGACATTTTTGAAGACTTGGAGTGAAATTGCCTGATTTTGTAGCAGTGTTGTTTCTATTTCCCCTGTTAATTACTTTCTTTTTTTTTGTGGGCCATTTTCCCAGGAAATGTAACAGACAACACTTACAATGAAATGAAAATAAAAGTTGTTATCTTTATTCTCTTTTCTCTTTCTTTCTATACATGATACAAACATAGATTACTCGCATGCCAAGTACGAGAGATTGCCTTGCCGCCTAAGGTCTATAATTCTTTACAAATTTTGTTAGGTCCCTTCCATGGGGCATCTAACTTCCCACTCGAGTGACTTGGCTAGAGACTTCACTTTTGCGCAAGACTAGGTCTCCTTCTGAGAACTTACGCTTACACACCTGCTTGTTATAGGCAGTTGCTGTGGCTTCCTTGTATTTAAGCATAACTTCCGACTCTTTCTTCCTTAGCTCATCCACGAGGTCCAAGGCCAGGCGAACTTGATCATCATTGGTGACAGGGTCATATAGTTATGTCCGGTAGGTAGGGAGGACTGTCTCTATAGGTAGCTGGGCTTCCATGCCATACACAAGACTGAATGGTGTGTGGCCTGTGGAAGTCCTTTAGCAAGTCCTGTGGCCCCAACAGCTCGTTTGTCCACCTCCCTTTAGCTGAATCCAGTCAGCATTTTAGTGCTGAGATAATGGTTTGGTTGGTTACCTTCGCCTGTCCCTTTGCTTGGGGGTGACCAACGGACGTGAAGCACAGGCAGATAGCTTAGCTAGTGCAAAATTTTTTGAACTTTTGCAAGTGAACTGGGTACTATTGTCTGTGACAATGCACTGAGATATCCCATATCAAGCTATGAAGTTTTTCCAAATGAACAAGACGACCCTATCGGTTGTTGGGCTAGCCATGGCTTCAACCTCAACCCACTTAAAGAAATAGCCCACCGCCACCATTATGAACTACTTCTGAGGCAGGGCTGGTGGGAAAGTGCCTATGAAGTCCATGCCCCATTTGGCAAAGGGGATGGGTGATATGATAAGTACTAACTTTCCAGGCGTTAAATGGTGCATGGTAGCAAACCTCTGGCACTTGTCACACTTGCACATGAATTCATTGCATTGCTGCTTCATCTGGGGCCAAAAAAACCCCACCTGAAACAGTCGAGCCAAGAGTGCCTTGTACCCTTCATGGTTCCCACATATACCTCTGTGAGCTCCTTGGAGAGCTTGAGATGCCTCCTCTTTTGTAAGGAAACGCAACAAGGGGGTGGAATACCCCTGCTTGTACAATTGCCCCTCAATTAAGGTGTACCTGTAGGCCTTCAGGCAAAATACCTTGGGCCGTGGTTCCCTTGAGGGAAGCTCGCCTATGTTCAGGTAGGTGATGATAGGTGTCATCCATGTTGTTGATTGCTCTATCGTGAATATCTTGGGAGCAAGCACTATTGGCTCCTTCAAAATTTGAAGACAGATATCCTCCTCTTTCTCAAGCGGGATCATTGAGGCTAGGCATGCTAAAGCATCCGCTAGGGGGTTGTCAGATCGGGGTATCCACCTAATAGAGATGGTTCTGAAATCCTACAGCTCCTCCTTGACCTTGTCAACATACATGATCATATTTGGATCCTAGGCTTGGTACTTGTCATTGATTTGATTGGTGACCAACTGAGAATCCGTGTAGACTTCCAGCAAGGAGACACCTCTTGATTTTACTATCTGGATGCCAGCTAACATGGCCTCATACTCCGCCTGATTGTTGGATGTTGGGAAGACAAGTTTAATGGCCTAATTATCAGTAACACTGTCGAGGCAATCAAGGCTACGTCGGTCTCAGACTCAGCCATCATGGATAAGCCATCAACATATAGCTTCTAAGGCAGAGTGAGGGAGGCAGCTAGGTCTGTAAATTCTGCCATAAAGTCCTCCAAGACTTGACCTTTGATTGATCTTCCTAACTGGTACTGGACGTCAAATTCCACCAACTCCATGCCCACTTTATCTATCGTGCTGACCTCGTGGGTTTATGTAACATTCGCCACAGGGGTAGTCAGACAGGACTACTATGTATGGGCTTGGAAGTACGAACGTAGCTTTCTGGCGACAGTCACCAAAGCTAGTCTGAGTTTCTCAATGATCGTATACTTAGCTTTTGCACCTTGATAGGTCTTTCTGATGAAGTATACTTGTTGTTGCCCCCCTTCTCGTTCGCTAATTAAGACGATGATGATGGTGGACATGGATGCCGCCAAGTATAAGTAAAGAGATTCCCCAAGCTTAGGAGCTATCAAGATGGGGAGACTTCTGAGTGCTTCCTTTACTCCCTCTAAAGCCTTTTGGCAATGGGGAGTCCAATGGGCAGCCATATAGCCTTTGCCCTTTTTTATACACTCAAAGAAAGGAAGGCATTTGTTAGAAGATAGAGACAAGAATCAGCCTAAAGAGGTGATTTTGCCAACTAATGACTGCATCCCTTTTAGTGTACTTGGTGGTTCCAAGGCCACAATCACCTGAATCTAATCGGGGTTGGCTTCGATTTCTCTGTTGAAAACCAAGAACCTAGGAATTTCTCAGCTGAAACCCCAAATACACACTTTTCAGGGTTCAGGCAGAGGCGGGTGTTCCTTAAGACATGGAACACTTCTACCAAATATTCTAAGTGTTGAGGGAAGTTTGATCCCTTCACTAACATATCATCTATATACACTTCAAATGATTTTCCTATTAAATGAGAAAAAATCATATTTATAAGGAGCTGGTAAGTTGCTCCAGCATTTTTCAAGCCAATGGGCTTGACTTTACACTAAAACAAACCCCTATCCATTATGAATGAGGTATGAGGTCTGTCTGCCAGAGCAAGGATAATCTGGTGATACCTGCTGTAGGCGTCCAAGAAGGACATGTGAGACTGAACACTGCAGGAGTCTACCAGAGTATCCACCCTTGGCAAGGGGAATTCATCCTTCAAGCAAGATTCATTCAGGTTGGTGAAGTCTATGCACATTCGCCATTTCCCAATGGTTTCCTTCATTATGACCACATTTGAGATCCATGTAGGGTACAAAGACTCCTCAATGAAGCCAGCTTCAAGGAGCTTCTGGATTTTAGCCTTAGCCACTTGCCACTATTCGGCTGACTTATGTCTACGTGCCTATTTTATTGCCCAGGTGCCCATGTGAATGTTGAGGTGGTGCTAAATCATGGATGGCCCACCCCCAACAAGTTATTGGCAAACCAAGCGAATATGTCTGCATTGGTCCTGACCGAAGTAACAACTCCTGAACCTCAGGGGGATCAAGGTTTGCTCCAACCTTAACAAGCTTCGTAGTGTCATCAAGATACAGCTGAATAGCCATGGCTAAAGAGCCCGACTAGAGTTTTGAAGTTGCCGGCGGATCAACTAGAGCCGTTTCCTACTAGATCGCCTGGACTTGGCTTCTCTTCCCCCATTTCTGTGGCTTGGGGGGTCTTGGCTCCATGGATCATTCCAGCTCGATCCTTAGGAGTTCTCGCCTGGTCGTTTGATCCCTGTGTACTATTTCTACTCCTCAAGTAGTTTGGAATGGAATGAATTGGAAATACAAGTAGGGGATCAGGCGAAATGCATGGGTTGTTGGAAAGCTGATGATGCCGCCAAATGTTGCCGTCAACCCAACCACTATGAACATGATCATCCTATTGAGGTGCCTGTCACTATCGCAAATAGACAAGGGAAGGCTAATCCCCCCTGTCGACATCACCTTGTGATTGTCGAACCCCACAACCAGGTGAGTTGACGGGGAGAGGTGCTCTTCTTTAAAGTGCAACTTAAGCAACATCTTCGAAAAGAGGACATCAACGATACTGCCTTCGTCCACCAAGAGCCTAGGTTGTAGCTAGCCTACCAGTAGGAGTGTCACCAAGAGCGGGTCAGTATGCTCTGCTAGGCTAGGTAGAGAGGTGAAGAGCCTAGAGGCCACCTGCTTGATAGAACCTCCTTTGCCCCACTGAAGAGTAGGGAGCGTACTGTGAGGAGTCGATCTAGAGGGAGTGGCTTGTTGACTTGTGGCAATGTTAACCCCAAAAATGACCTTGACCTCCATGCCATTTAGTTCAAGTGGCGGGAGATGAGCATTTTGGGGTAATGCCGCTAGGACCTGGCGGTGGTACTCTGCCGGGGGAAGTGGAGAAGATAGTGCCTGCTCGATCTGGCAAGCCAATGACCTGTTTGGCTCCTAGTTCGTGGCAAGGACCATGTTGGCTCCTTGAAGCTACTAAAGCTTCTCCTTATGGTAGTCTTCTGGACCCTCCATTGGTCTCTTACCCTTGTCTTGACTCTTATTTCACCTGACAAAATGGGCCAAGTTTCCGAGTTAGATCTGGGACTTGATCTAGTCGCGCAAATCTCGGCAATCTTTAGTAGCATGCCCCTAAGCCTTGTGGTACTTGCAGTAGGTCCCAGACTCAGCCATCTTCTTGAAAAGCTTTGGTGGGGGTAGCAGGTCTTCATTTATGGACCACACCTCCACCAACACGTCCGCCTGATTCACAACCAGGGGAGTGTATTCTTCAATAAACTCCCACCTAGGCTGGCGAGGTCCATTGTTTCAGCCCTTGGTGGGTTGGTCGCTTCTCTAGTCTTGAAAATTGCCCTTCCACTTGTTGAAGAAACTACCTCCATGGATGGGTATGGGAGCCGAATCTCCCGAGGTCCTCTTCTCTTCAACGGGACCAAGATTATCTCTGTATCCTTCTACCAGCCAGCTACATGAGAGAAAAGAGTGGTCCTATTCCACGAACCTCATAGCCGTATCCCACAACTCTGCCATATCTCTAGGTGGGAAGTCGTCAATGTCATAACAAAACCTTTGGGTCAGGAGACCTAACTTGAAGTATTGGGTGGCTATGAATCATGAGGCATCTTACACTTGAAGTACTGGGCCTTGAATCGGTCAAGGTAGGACTGGGAAGATTCATTCTTTTGCTGTCAGATTTTCGACAACCTTTCGGTTTGTCTCTAACCCTTTGCTACCCTACAAAGTACTAGCAAAACTTATCCGCCAGTTCTTGGAAGTAGGTGATCTGTCCAGCTGGCAGTTCATTAAACCATTCATGGGCCATACCAGACAAGTAAGACGGGAATACCCAATAGAGTACTCCGTCTGGGCAACATGCACCACAATCATCTAGCGGTAGCACCCCACAAAACTATTGGGGTCTGTTGTCCCATCATACTAGGCCATAACGGGCTATTTTAATTTTTCTGGCAGGGGGCCATTATAACCTCCTCTATGAAGGGGTAGGTGGTGACATAGGCACGTGGCCATATACCCCTCATTTCCTTGGTGACTTGGCGGACGATCTCAGGTATTGAGCCTCCGCCACTGGTTGCCAAAGGTTGAGCCCCAAACTGTACTCCCGATGAAGGCAGACGAGGAGCTTTTGGCAGGCTGGGAGGAACTTCCCCTTTCTGTCTACTGAGCTTGCATTTTTTAGCTTTTCAAGTGATTGCGTATCAATCATAGGTCTTAATTGACCTAAATTAGGCTAGGACTCAGCATAAGTTAAGGTAGTTCATGCATGCATAAGCATTATTTGCATCTTTACTATTTTTCTGTAGCTATGCATTAAATAATGCTATAGTGTACCGATTAAATGCATTATATAATTTACAGGTAATAAGAAGCTCAGGAGTTGGATCTGAGACTGGATCTGAAGCTGGACCTAAAGCTAGAGTTGTAGCAGAGCTGGAGCAGAAGACCTAGAGTAGATGTAGTAGACAATAATGTAAGGGAGTTGAGCTATGCTATTATGTTAAGTAGGAATAAAGTAGTAAATTGTGAAGAACTTAGGTTCACCCTAGCCCTAAGACAGACTAGAAGCTTCCCCAAGCCTTAGCCACCCTTAGATTACGTCACTGCACCCTAGGAAGCCCTAAAACACTAATTCCAGCCTATTCCTAGATGTCCAGATGAGTTATAGGACATCCAGAACCCTTAGCCACAACCCGCACACCTCAAACCCACATCTGCAGCATTATTGGACATCTAGGCATTTGGTCAGACGTCCAATTTCTGCAAAATACCCAAGACAGAACCTAGAATTCCTCCTGACTTTGATTGGACATCCAGACAATAAGTCTGGACTTCTGATTTTTCATTATAAGACATCTGATAACTTTATTGGAGTCCAAAACTATTCTCCAATTCCTATTTTGGAATTCAAGCCTTGATCTTGAGTTCTTAGGTCCCTAAACCCAATTCTAACCACCTAGGAACCTAAATTAAGGTGCCCTAACTCTAGTACATCACCTCTAGACCTCCTTAAGGACCTAATTAGGTCCTCACTAAACCTAATTGACTTAGATCATAGTCAATTTCATCAGCCTAACCAATTGGCCTCAGTGAGTCCAATTGAGCCCTGATCTCAGCACACACAACCCAATTAGACTTAGTGAGAGTCCAATTGACCTAAACTTGATTTAATTGAGTTTTTTTACTCTTAATTAGGTTTTCACACGCCCAATTAAACTTTTATAAAGTTTAATTGCATTTTACCTTAGTGAATTAGGGTTTGCAACCCTAATTTGCGACCTACATTGACCTAAACCCACTAGAACCTAACCTAATCAACCTAGCCACCTAGGTTTCGACCCACACACACCACCTACACGAAATTAGACTAGATAGAGTTCTCTATAACTCTCTACCATGTGTTGTACCCTTGGTTACTAAAAATAGCAACTAAGATGCATTCAATTTTTAGATCCACCAAATGTGGATCTAAAAACCACCCATCCACCCTCTCTCTCCCTCTCCCATGAGCTCCCACCATAGGCCTTGAAACGCTGTGGGCAACCGGGTTTTATTGTTATAGCGTTGTAGTATAGCCAGTTATTGCCAACATTTCAAATATAAAATTTTTTTACTCGGAAAATAAAAGAGTTCCCAAGGTCGAACTCAGGGAGCAAGTTGTATTCTAGAGATATACATGTTTCTTTTACAAAAATAAAGAAAGAGAGAGAGAAAGAATTTGTTGTCTTCTTTTCTCTTTGTTTTTTCCTCGTCTCAGATCTTCTTCTTCTTTGTCTGCAGAGGTGATGTTCTTCTTCTGCAGTGGTGATGCTCTTCTTCTTCTTCCAGCTGTTCCTGCTCTTCCTTTTTCTTCTGTCTTTCTTCAGATCTCCTTCTTTCTTCTTTTCTTTTTCCAGTCAGGACGTCGCCCCTCCTTCTTTCTTCTTTTCCCTTCAGGACGTCGTCTGATTTCCAAATCAGACGACTTAAACTGCCTGTTGCTACAGTGTCTCCCTCAGCTTCCTTCTTCTTCCGCGGTCCTTCTTCTTCACCTGTGCCTGCACACTTCAGAGCTTACGTCAGAGGACAAAACCTACTCTACCCTCTCCCCCCGCGTCTCTCTCTCTCTGGAACCACTCTTGGGAAAGCTCTCCCAGAGCTGCCGGGTAATCGGGTTCGGGTCGCGCCCGGGTCCAGGCCCACCGGCGTGCGTGGTGGGCGAGGAGTGCAGGTCAGTCTAAGTCGGGTCGGGTCAGGTCCGCGGGGCGTGAGCGCGGACGAGACCGGGTAACCGGGCGGGTGAAGGGGACCTCACCCCGTGTGCTGAGGCAGTAAGGCTAATGCACAAAATCAATTTAAACAGTGAAAAGGTTGTGAGGCTTACCGATGTGGGACTAAACGGAGACCTCTCCTCGCGTGCGCCTGCTGGGAGACCGCGGCCTAGCTTCTGCAGCTGCGGCTTCGATTTGCGTAGGTTGCTGGCTGGCTGCCTTCGCAAGACTCCCCGTAATCCGCAGCAGCTGGAGACCTGGAGTCCTCAAGCCTGGAGCGCGGGAGAAGCTGCTTCAATGTGCGTTAATGGCGGTCGAACCTCAAAACCTGTCGGACACGAATATGGCCTCTCGGCCTGATCAAACCACTGGGGAACCTTCGCCGTGGCACGGCGAAGGTGTGGAGCTGCGCGGCAAGCCGCAAGGTGGTGTCTGGCGGCAGCCCTAGGTTGGACTGCAACCGGAGGAATGGGTTTGTTCGGGGGAGCGTTACGGAGGTGTGGAGTGGCAGTGGAGGGGTGGGGGGTGCTCAGTGTGATGAGGCGGAGGTTCGGTGAGGGTCGGCGAGGTGTGTGAGGCTGTGGAGCGATGGGAACATCTCGCCGGAGGGTGGCCGGAGACGAAGGGGGTGACGATGGTCAGGGTCGGTCGAGGGCTTAATTGAACAAATTGAAACCGGGGAAAGAAAGAGGAGAGGAAGGGAAGTAGTTCTAACTTACTTGCAGGGACGAAGGGGGAGCAGTAGGGCGACAGTCGTATCGACTGTCGCCGGAGAAGAAGATGCTCAGGGAAAGGGGCGGCGGCGAGCAGAGAGCCGGAGAGGCGCCAGCTGGGTACGGCGTGGCGCGGGAAGAGCAGGGGAGGAAGTCTCTGCTGCTGGTATTGCGTCAGAGCGAAGAGGAGGAGGGGGAGGAACCGCCGGAGCTGGTGAGCGTCTGCCGGAGAGAGAAGAGAGGAAAGTTGAGGGTTTTCTCCGTCAGATCCGAGCTACCCCGGTCGGTGGAGCAACGGGGGGTATTTATAGGGATCAAAATAGGGAGGGAGGCGGAGGGAGACGACGTGTCTCCCTCGCCGGAGGATGGCCGAAGACGAAAACCCATACCGTCCGTGCGTTCGCACGGCCGGTATGGTGGGCTACAGCGACCAGGGGGGTGTCCCTGCGACGGCTGACAACGCAGGGCACCCCCGGTTTACTTGCCAGGCTTTCCCCCTCACCCTGCACGGCGCCATGCTCCGCGCAAGGTCGCCGGAGCATGGTGCTGGCTGGTTTTGCAGGGGGGACCTGAATGCAAAGAACGAAGGAGAGTTAGGGGCCAAAATGCGACGGTTCAAAAGTTGAGGGCCAAAAAGTAAATATATGAGGACCAAAGTGTAAAGTCGGTCAAGGAGGTTTCTTCTTAGGCTCAAGTTTTTATACATGATTAATTAGGACCTAAGGAATCTGATGGTGAATTTCATTTCTATATTAAACCTTCTTTGACCGGTCAATTTATGCAAAAACCCAAATTAAGTTATTAATTGGGCATGGTTCTCAATGTAGGTCAAAATGGGTTCTGAAGGCCAAATTGAAGGTTCTAAACCCTAGAGATTATTTTTCTATGAATTTTAGAGGGTTTATTCTATTTTTACTTTGCCTCGAACCTCGTGAATTGAAGTGGGTTGTTTTAGGGTTACAGATTATCACTTAGTTCCTTGGAATTGCTGTAGCCCTTGTCAGATCATCTCATCCCACTTTTATTCTTATTAGGTTGCTTTGACCTATGTTTGGACCCTGAATTACCCTGTATGCAGATTATACTGGTAAAATTGCATTTTTACCCCTTATGACTTGTTTTCTCCTTAAACTCAGAATTCTCTGAGTTAAGCCTTTCCTTGAGTTATGTAGGAGCTTTTATCCTTTGTATTGGGTCAAAATGAGCTAGTTATGGCTCATGATGAGGTTCTCATCAGGCCTCTCTAGAGAATTCCATAATTCTCTAGAGAGCATCCCTTAGGCCTAAAAAAAGACCTAAGGGGTGGCCATTTGGTCAATCTTGGCTCTTTGGCTCCATTCCACTCATTCCACCAACACCTCCACCTCCATCTCCACGAGTACACCATGGCCATCACCACCTCCATGCCAAGAGCCTAGATCACCTTCTCCAACCTCTCTCCAAGGGTCGACCTAAGCACCATTGGCCACCACTCTTTCTCCTCTCACCCACTCAAAGGCCATCGGAGCCCACCTCCGAATGCCCTTCGTTCTGTTAGCTAGATAAGTAGCATAGTTCTTCGTAGATTTATTGCTTAATTTACTACTTAGTAGTGTAGCTATCTCTCCCTCCTACATGGTGTACGAGCAGTCTCTTACAGATTCGCACGTGCACACATTTTCTGTTAGCTAGATTTAAATTTCCCTGTACAAGCATTCCGCTACCTGTGCTGTAACCAACATCATGCCTCAATGAAAATATCTATATATGTTGAAAATCACCATGTGCCTAATTATCATCTTTTGGTGTGATTAAACTTGCATGCTTTCAATTCCTGATATTCTGGCAACAGCATGTCGTATATCAATATGTATTTAGTATAAATCGACATGCGATTTTGAACGAGTAGAGCAAGCGAAATCGAATTTGAATTTGCATTTCCAAAATGCCTCCCAGAGATGAACGATTGAGACTCCAAGTCTCGTTATTATAAAATTATTTTTGACGAGTGAATTTCGCAACTATACTACAACGATGTTTTCCTTCAACTCGTGATCACCGCTTTTCATCGAGTTTTTCATGCATGCGGACATTCTCCTCTTCCACCATACGACACCACTTTAATTTTTTATCTTTAGGGCTCAAACTTTGGGGCTCCTCTGATTGGAATTTGCCTAACTTCTTATCTGCTTGACCTCAAGGAGTTTATTGTTGAATGATTGTTGTTCAGCCTGTAGAGCCGCCAGTCTGGCCTAGTACTGTTCTTCTCTCGCTTGCATCTCGAGGATAGGATCTCACCCAGGAACCTCAAGTAGGTAGCTAGGTTGAGCTAGCTTCTCCTTACTGGGCTCGAAAGGCTAGGGATGTCTCTTGGATAATGAGATGCTTGATTTTGCCTATGTTGGCACCTTCTCTAGATACTGTGAGATGAATTGCGAGTTGTAGGGGCTATCGTTGAGATTTGAAGTATGGAAACGGTATCGGATGAAAATCGCTTCCCACAGACAGTTCCAATTGATCGGCATTAAAGTGCAAACACATAAAAATTCAAGTTTCTGAGGGCTTCTTACAAAAAAATACACATCCAAAAAACCAAAAAAATAAAAATTGAAAAAAAAAATGGAAAAGGGAGGAAAATTTTGAGAGATCATTGTATATCTTTCTTAAGGAGGAAATGAGGAAGTGATTCAAAATGTCAAAAAGGAGCAAATTCAAGAAAAAAAATGATGGTCATTAGCACTTGATTATGGAGATTACTTAAGTTCTAGACCTAATCAAAAGAAAAAAATTAAGTCTTGAAAAAATAGAGTGACAAGGAGATTAGTATGAGTGCTGATCTTAGGCCTCTTGGGCTTGTTTTAGGACTTAAACATTCACATATCCATTAAGAACCGAATTAGTTCTCAAGAGGTTGAGGAAAGTGCGAAGCTGATGTATTAGATTTAAGGCTTAAGGATTATTTAGCCTAGTTGCCTGCCCTTTGGTTTGCAAAACTTGGTAACCTAAGCACCCAAAATCAGACACTTGGTCTCGTTCAGTGCACTTAATAAAGAAAAATCTGCCAAAAGTGTTATATTCTGAAAAATCATCTCAAAGATCTAGCTTAGGAGCGACTCGACAACACAAGTTGATTGGACGAGTTCCTGGCGCGGGGAGGTGGGAAATTCTCCTCGAAAATGCGTAATAACATATCATCTCCTCCGCGCTTGTCTCCTAGGATATCTAAATATCCTACTGGGGGCATGTAAGTACCTTGTGCTGGTTCAAGTGCCATTGGCAAGATTATCCCGAAATGTCGATTGCCAGGGCCTGAATTTAGCTACAAAACACCATGGGTGACACTATCTTGAAGTGTCGAAAGACAAGGTTATGGGGGTTTCCATGAGTGGTACCATCCCGAAGCATCGATTGCAAGGGACCCTTCGAGGATTAATGGTGGGGACAAGGAATCCGATACAGACCATGTTTAGGGCCAATTCGAGGCTAGATCTAGGGAAATCTAAAAAGAAAAGAGAGAGAAACTCTCCAAATGAAAATCCTTCCATATCTTTCTTACAAAAATGCACTGGCAAACTAAACCTGGGCCTATTATGTTTATGCACGGGTGCTTTAACCGTTGTGTTCAACGAACCTTCGGGTAGTCTTTGCAGGCCGTAGAAACCTTCACGGCAGATTGAGACTAAAGCTGGTCAGGTCTAGATCTTGATTAATCCTTGAGTACCTCTAGGCCTACTATTAGCATTTTGACCTAATTTCTAAAAATTAATAAGAATCAGGCAGCTGAACATCAATGCATGGTCTAGAACTCTAGTTCTTTCCATAAGATTTTGGAAAGGGACTAGCAAAAGTTAGGCATGGGGGTATGATGATAATGTCATCATCTGTCATAACTAGCTTTATTTAGTCATAATCAATTGACAAGTGCTCTTACATAACTGTTAGAGAGTTGTAATTCGCTGCATATCCTTTTTGAGAAAAGTGCATTAAATCAGGGTTAAATCTGCAGTTTTAACAGAAGATCATAAATACAGAGTAATCGTGGGGTTTTCTAGGGTTTAAATGAAGTTTAAATGAGCATTAATGACTAACAAAAGGGTTCATGCAGTCAGAAATAGGTTTTCGTGCATTTCAAGAATTAATGGACATCCAAAACCCTAATTTCAGACCCACTTAATTAACTGAGATTCTGGTCAGCATAAAATTCATCTAAACCTTCTAAAAATCATATAAAAATATTCCATAAGGTTTGGTATCCTTGATTTGACCATTGGAATCCATTTTGACCTAAAATAAAGTCTCAGACAAGAAGTTGCCATAATTTGGGTTTCTACGTAAATTACCCAGTCAAACTTGGTCAAATTTGAAATCCAACTTCACCATCAGCTTCCTCGGGACCAAATTAGGTTTTACCAAAATTTAGGCCCAATCAAAGATCATCTTGACCTAGTTTGGATTTTGGTCTGGTCTGATTCTTTTTCTCTCAAATAGCCCCTCAACTTTCGAAATCTATTACAAGGACCCCCCTAACATCATTGTCTTCATCAATAGGTCCCAGCCGCCATTGCAAGTCAACCGACCTCCAGGCTGGCGTTGACCGACCTAAATCCTACTCAAATAGTAATCAAATCCCACCAAACTTGGTGGGATTGATGTTCATACATAAACAAATCATCTAGGATCAATTTGGAGTTCCAAATCCCCATAGATTGCTTGTACGAACGTACGAGAATCGTGAGTCCTATTTCTTCAATCCCAAGCCATGGAAATCCTTCTTTCCTGATCAAGAGCTTTCTCTGAAGCTCTATAAAGAGTCGGCATGCACAACCGCCCTTATTGAGCTTGGATTGGAGGTCGGAATCCCCTTCTCTTCTCCCTGACCTCCGTCTCCACCAACTCCAACGACCCTCTTTGACTACCTTCTTCTCTCGTCGTCATGGCAATAGCTGGCAGGAAGATCTTCCTCTCGCTCCTCCGCGTGTCGTAATACCAACGAGCATCCTCTATCTCCCCTCGTCATTGCTGCTTCTCCCACCGGAGGCTTCACCTTCTCTAGAGTTGACCGTACCATAACCAGTGCCTTCCTCCCCTTTCATCCAATTAGCTAGGTGAACTTCCCTCCCTTACTTCCTTGAGTAGTATCATGTGCTTAGATTCTAGTTTAAACCTCTACTATCACCATCCTTCCTCCTTCCCCAACTTCAACGAAGCTCTAGCGAGCTCCTCTGGCCACGCCACTCCACGAAACTCCACACCACAACTCTCAAAACACTCCTCTCGCTTTGGGGAGTAAAAGCCCTCAACAAATTTTGGCTTTTGTCTCCCTAAACACGTGGTCGAACAAACCCATCAAACCCGTCATCCACCACCTTTGGCCGACCTTCACAAGCCTTGAAACACCACCACACGACCACCACCGCATTCCTTGTTTCATGGAGAAGCTTATGGACATTGTAACTGGGGCTTTAAGCCTGTATTTTGTGTTTTAGGTTCTCCATGCCGCCATCACCATCCATGTCGTCATCTTCTCCATCTCCGGTCGCACCTCTGGCGAGGCTTCATCGACACTCCACCGCACCACATGCCTCACCAACACCCTCATAAGCTCCACCATACCTCCACGCACAAAACCCCTCTACTTATTCGCCATTCCACCCATCCAAACACTCCACCAAACACACCGCCTTCACACCATCTATTCCACGTCTACCAACCCTCTACGACCACCTTCACAGCACGCCACTGCCACCACTGCCTTTGCCTCATCCACGTGAAGCTCCTAAGGTTATTTAATGTGGTCATAAGGCCATACCTTATGTTTCAGGTGTTCTCCATCGTCCTCCATCGTCGCCACCATCTCCGATGACATTCACCCCTTTCCGAATCTTTCAGGCTATCCGGACTCCAGGCCAGAACCTCTCCAGGTCCTCAATTAGGCAAGAAGACCTCAGCTGCTACTCCAATTCGACGAAGTGCTCACTGTAGCTTCATGCGAAGGAGAAAGGGACGCATAGTCCTACCTCAAAAGCGACAGAGCCACCTAAATGAGATATATTGAATTCATGCTTTATGTCCTCTGCCTAGTACACGGGGGTCAGGTCCCCTTTACACCTTCACCCGCTTAACCGCCTATGCCACTCCTCGCCTGCGACCCACGCATGGAGGCTTGGACACTATGCATGACCTAATAACCCGATTGAGATCCAACTATACACTTACTTGTGGTTCGAGAGAGAAGAAGGAAGAGAAAATTGTGAGAGAATGGGGGAGGGTTTTGCTCTCTTGTGCTTTCTACACTTAGCCGCTGAGGAACTTAGTCCCTTATGCTGTGAAGGAAGAAAAAGAAAGGGAGAAGAAGAGGCTCGGAAAAAAGGAAGGCTTGAGAAGAAGAAGAAGGAAAGCAGAAGGTGTGAAGAGAAGCAAAGAAGAGCACTGTAGCAGGGCCACATTTAAGTTGTCTGATGCAATGCTCTGTCGTCTGAAGATACTGTGGCCACTTATCTTGCATGGCATTTCTGATTGATGATACTGTTCAAATATTGAGTAGTTGATATATATGCTTAATTAAGGCTAATAATTGGTGATTTAAATCATCATTATTTTGTCTTAGATTTATTTTTATCATTGTGATCTATTGAAATACTCATGCTTATAATTGAATATCAATTCAGCTATCCTTCTCCCTTCTGGAAATCTGTGACTAAGGCTTTAACTGATCACTTCCATCTGCTGCAACCATCACTTGGAGATGGCAGATCCTTCAGTTTCTGGAAGGAGGGCTGGTCTGAGCTGGGTGTATTGAAGGAGTTCTACCCGAGAGCTTTTGCTGCAGCAGCTGACAAGGATGCCACTGTCAGCAAGGTCTGGTCCTGCAGCAACAGCAGCTGGAATCTGGATGGTGAGGAGTCCAGTAGAAGAGCTACCCAGCTATGGGAAGAAAAGAGAAGGCTTATCTCTAACCTTGAGAGTTTCAGACCTAGGCCTAGAGTGGAGGACAAATACCTTTGGGAGGGGATTTATAGTGTCCAATCTGGCTATAATAGAATGTTGAGCATTGAAGATGGTTGGAGATATGATTCCATTGACAAGAAGATCTGGTTGTTAAAAATTCCTCTCAAGGTTCAATTTTTTCTCTGGCTATGCAGGAGAGATGGTTTAATTACAAGTGATCTATGCCACAGAAGGTTGGGTACTGATCACCATGTTTGTTTTTTGTGTGAGATGAGTACTAACAATATAAATCACCTTCTTTCTTCTTGCCTTGTCACCGATGCCATCTGGAGAAAAATTTGTCAGGAGCCATTACCAGAGTGGGATTCTATCTGGCACGGGTTTGAGGTGAGAGGGAAGCCACATGTCCACATGGCTGCTACTATTTAGTGTGTATGGAAGGGTAGGAATGAGAGACTTTTTCAAGAGAGGACGATATGTTGTGAGAGTATTGTTAGAGAGTGTTGGTTCCTCATACACTCTTGGGGATCCTTTTTGTAAGTTCCCTTACATTGCATATAATATACTGCTCCGAACTGCTATCGTAAGACGATAGCTCTCCTTTCTATTTCAAAAATAATAATAATTGAATATCAATTTGAGTAGATATTATTCATTGAATATCTCTTTTGTGCTTCGATTATGGTGCTCACTAATATGCAATTAAAGATTAGTGTGTGAATTCCATATTTGCTCCCTATGTTCGACCTCGGACTTCAATTTAGATTTCGAGTAATAAATTTTATATGTTGATTGAGTTATTTAAGAGTGCTACGACGACAAAACATTAAACTCCTATCTGGTTCATTTATCATTTTGGCATTGTCCCTGGCAACAATGCCAAAATGTTTGTCGAGCTTTCATCGAGTCTTACGGAAATTGCGTTGTAGTACAGTCGACAAATAGCTCTCAAACAAATAAAATTTATAACTCGAAATCATGAAAAAAAGTTCGAGGTCGTTCGTTGGGAGCAACAATGCAAATCAATCACCAATCATAATATTCAAATGAGAACGAATAATCTAACTCAAAATTGAATAAAATAAGCAATATATTTCGTCTAAAAAATAGATAGAAAAAAAATTAGTTTCCAAAGAGCCAAAAAGTTGTTGCAACTCAAGCACAAATGAGCCTTGTATTTTAGCCTTCAACTCAGTCCATATTAAACATCTCCCAAGGGTCTCCAGACATCTTAAAATCAACAGCCAACACCTTCATGTTTTGAGCCAAAACTTTTATCCGAACTGGGTACGAAATTTAAGGTAAAATGCTCCCACGCGTGCGTGAGCACATGTGCATGCATGTGGGGCATTAGGGACCTAACCCCCTAGATACTAAAGCAAGCAAGCAATGTGCATCAAACATAATATATCAAAAATTAAATTAAAATCCCACGAGGTGGATCTTTCTCCTTGCATTCTTCAGCATGAGCAGTAGTTGGGAGCAACTTCAAACATGGAAGAGGGGGAACTTGGTTGCCACCATCCGACCGTTGAATTTTTTATCCAAAGGCATAGATGCAATTCTTGTGCCAAGCCATGTCTATTGAGGACCTTCATGTGGAACTTGGTGGCCAAACGACGAGCTTTGACGGCATAGATGGTGATGGCAACATGGAGAACCTACCAAGAAAAGTGCCAAAATGCTAAATGAGCCAGATAGGAGTTTAATGTTTTGTTATTGTAGCACACTCCTAAATAGCTCAATCAACAGATAAATTTTGTTACTCGAAATCTAAATTGAAGTCTGAGGTCGAACACAAGGAGTAAATATGGAATTCATGCGCTAATCTATAATTGCATATAAATGAGCACCATAATCGAAGCACAAAAGAGATATTCAATGAATAATATCTACTCAAATTGATATTCAATTATAAGCATGAGTATTTCAATAGATCACAATAATAAAAAGAAATCTAAGACAAAATAATGGTGATTTAGATCACTAATTATTAGCCTTAATTAAGCATATATATCAACTACTCAATATTTGAACAGTATCATCAATCAGAAATGCCACGCAAGATAAGTGCCCACAGTATCTTCAGACAGCAGAGCATTCCATCAGACAACTTAAATGCAACCCTGCTACAGTGCTCTACTTTCCTTCTTCTCATGCCTTCCTTTCTTCTGAGCCTCTTCTTCTTCCTTCACAGCACAAGGGACTAAGTTCCTCAGCAGCTAAGTGTACAGAGCACAAGAGAACAAAACCCTCCCCTGCTCTCTCATAATTTCCTCTTCCTTCTTCTCTCTCAGTCCCCAAGTAAGCACATAGTCGGATCTCAATCAGGTTATTGGGTCATGCATAGTGTCCAGGCCTGCGTACATGGGCCATAGGCAAGGAGTGGCATAGGCAGGTTAAGTGGGTGAAAGGGTAAAGGGGGACCGACCCCCATGTATTGGGCAGAGGGCCTAAAGCATGAATTCAATATATCTCGTTCAGCTGGCTCTGCCTCTTCCGAGGTGGGACTATGTGTCTCTTTCTCCTTCATGTGCAGCTGCAGTGAGCACTTCGTCGAATTGGAGCAGCAGCTGAGGCCTTCTCGCATAATTAAGGATCTGGAGAGGTTCTGGCTTGGAGTCCGCACAGCCTGGAAGTAGAAGGGAGTGAGATTGCGGCCGGAAAGGGACGAACGTCGTCGGAGATGGTGGCAGCGATAGAGGATGACAGCGAACACTTGAAATGTAAGGTACGGCCTTACGGCCACATTAAATAACCTCAGGAGCTTCGCGTGGATGCATCAAAGGCTTTAGTGGCGGTGGCATGCCGTGAAGGTGGTCGTAGAGGGCTGGCAGACGCGGAATAGGTGGTGCGAAGATGGTGTGTTCGGTGGAGTGTTTGGATGGGTGGAACGACAAATAGGTAGGGGGGTTTTGTGTGCGGAGGTATGACAGAGCTTATGAGGGTGTTAGCGAGGCGTGTGGTGCGATGGAGTATCGAGGAGGCCTTACTGGAGGTGTGGCCGGAGATGGAGAAGATGACGGTGTGGATGGTGATGGAGGCGTGGATAACCTAAAACACAAAATACAGGCTTAAATCCCCAATTAGAATGTCCATAAGATTCTCCATGAAACAAGGAATGTGGTGGTGGTCATGTGGTGGTGTTTTGAGGCTTTTGAAGGTCAGCCAAAGGTGGTGGACGACGGGTTTGATGGGTTTGTTCGACCACATGTTCGGGGAGACAAAAGCCAAAATTTGTTGAGGGCTTTTGCTCCCCAAAGTGAGAGGAGTGTTTTGAGAGTTGTGGCATGGAGTTTCGTGGAGTGGAGTGGCCAGAGGAGCTCACCGGAGCTTCGCCGAAGTTGGGGAAGAAGGAGGAAGGACGGTGATAGTAGAGGTCTAAACTAGAATCTAAGGGCATGATACTACTCAAGGAAGTAAGGGAAGGAAGTTCACCTAGCTAATTGGATGAAAGGGGAGGAAGGCACCGTTTATGTTACGGCCGACGCCGAAGAAGGTGAAGCCTCCAGTAGGAGAAGCGGCAACGTCGAGGGGAGATAGAGGATGCTCGCTGGTATTGCAACATGCAGGGGAGCAAGAGGAAGATGTTCCCGCTAGCTATTGTCTATGATAGCAAGCGAAGAAGGTAGTCGAAGAGGGTCACCTAAGTTGGTGGAGACGGAGGTCGGGGAGAAGAGAAGGGGATTCCGACCTCCAAACCAACCTCAAGAAGAGCGGTTGTGCATGTTGGGTCTTTGTAAAGCTTCAAGGAGAGCTCTTGATCAGGACAGAAGGATTTCCATGGCTTAGGATTGAAGAAATATGACCCATGATTCTCGTGCATTCGCACAAGAAATCTATGGGGATTTGGAACTCCAAATTGATCCTAGAAGATTCGTCTATGTGAACATCAATCCCACCAAGTTTAGTGGGATTTGATTACCATTTGAGTAGGATTTAGGTCAGTCAATGCCATCCTGAAGGTCGGTTGACCTCCAATGGTGGCAAGGAACTATTGGTAAAGAAGACAATGAAGTTAGGGGGGTCCTTGTAATAGATTTTGAAAGTTGAGGGGTTATTTGAGAGAAAAAGAGTTAGACTGGACCAAAATGCAAACTAGGTCAAGATGATCTCTGATTGGACCCTAATTTTGGTACAAAACTAATCTGAACCCAAGAAATCTAATGGTGAAGTCGGATTTTGGTTTTGAACAAGTTTGACTGAGTAATTTACATAGAAACCTAAATTAGGGCAACTTACTATCTGAGACTCTATTTAGGTCAAAATGGGTTCCAATAGTCAAATCAAAGATACCAAACCTTATGGAATATGTTTCGATGATTTTTAGAGGGTTTAGTGAATTTTATCTTAACCATAACCTCAGTTAACTAAGTGGGTCTGAAATTAAGGTTTTGGATGTCCATTAATTCTTGAAATGCACGAAAACATGTTTTTGTCTGCATTAACCCTTTTGTTAGTCATTAATGCTCATTTGACATTCATTTAACCCCTGGAAAACCCCATGATTACTCTACATTTATGATCTTCTGTTAAAACTGTAGATTTAACTCTAATTTAATACACTCTTCTCAGAAAGGATATTCAATGAATTACGACTCTTTGGCGGTTATGTAGGAGCAGTTGTCAATTGTTTCTGACTAAATAAAGCTAGTTATGGCCGATGATGATGTTATCATCATACCCCCATGCCTAACTTTTGCTAGTTCCTTACCAAAATCTTATAGAAAGAACTAGAGTTCTAGACCATGCATTGATGTTCAGTTGCCTGATTCTTATCACTTTTTAGAAATTAGGTCAGAATGCTAATGGTAGGCCTAGAGGTACTCAAGTATCAATCAAGATCCACACCTGACCAACTTCAGTCCCAATCTATCGCGAAGGTTTCTACGGCCTGCAAAGACTACCCGGAGGTTCATTAAACCCAGCAGTTAAAGCACCCATGCATAAACGTAACAGGTCCAGGTTCAGTTTGCCAGTGCATTTTTGTAAGAAAGAGATGGAAGGATTTTCATTTGGAGAGTTTCTCTCCCTTTTCTTTTTAGATTTCCCTATATCCAACCTCGAATTGGCCCTAAACATAGTCTGTATCGGATTCCTTATTCCCACCATCAATCCTTGAAGAGTCCCTGGCAATCGATGCTTCGGGATAGCATCTCCCATGGCAACCCCCAGAACCATGGCTTTCGACACTTCGAGATAGTGCCACCCATGGCATTCTGTAGCTAAATTCAGGCTCTGGCAATCGACAATTTGGGATAAACCCACCCATGGCACTTGAACCAGCACAAGATGCTTACATGCCCCTGGTAGGATATTTAGATATCCTAGGAGAAAAGCACCAAGGAGACGATATGTTATTACGCAACTTTGAGGGGAATTTCCCACCTCTCCACGTCGGGAACTCATCCAATCAACTTGTGTTGTCGAGCCACTCCTAAGCTAGATCTTTGAGATGATTTTTCAAAATAGAACACTTTTAGCATATTTTTCTTTATTAAGCGCACTGAACCAGACTAAGTGTGTGATTTTGGGTGCTTAAGTTACCATGTCTCGCAAACCAAAGGGCAGGCAATGGGGCCAGATAATCCCTACTTTTTAGACCTAACACATCAGCTTCATGCTTTCCTCAGCCTCTTGAGGACTAATCCGGATCTTAACGGATACGTGAATGTTTAAGTCCTAAAACAAGCCCAAGAGACCTAAGATAAGCACTCATACTAATCTCCTTGTCTCTCTATTTTTTCAGGATTTAATTTTTTTCTTTTGATTAGGTCTAGAACTTAAGTAATCTCCATAATCAAGTACTGATGACTATCATTTTTGTTCTTGATTTTACTCCTTTTTGACATTTTGAATCACTTCCTCATTTCCTCCTCAAGAATGATATACAATGATCTCTCAAAATTTTCCTCCCTTTTCACCATTCTTTTATTTTTTTTAAAATTTTATTTTTTGGTTTTTTGGATGTGTATTTTTTTGTGAGAACCTGTCAGAAACTTGAATTTTTATGTGATTACACTTTAACACGCCCCCCCATGCCTAAGTTTTGTAATATCCTCATTGTAAATTGGAGGGTATGAAATTAGCTTAGTTCAAGGATTAGAACAGGGACAAAGGGTGGGTGAACGGGTCGGGATGACTATTGCAGATGATTTCAAGCTTGATACAAATACCAAAGTTGGAGTCGGCTATTCTAACTCTGAACTCTAAGTGCAGTAGGAGTGTAGCTCAAAAGGATGATTAGAAGGGTCTCGATTTTTTGGAATGATGGGTTGCCTCCCGTTAAGCACCAAATTCAATGCCTTCAGCTGAGCAAAAGGTGATCATGGAGAGGGAGTGGACAAATCTGATTAGTTTTGTAGAACAAGCACCTTGATCAAAAGCCTAGTTAGTCCAACTAAGTGCTTGTTCAGATTGATAGGCTGATGATATAGCCCAAACCCAATCAATCTGGTGGCTTGATGGATGTGAATCGGTAGATGTGGAGCCTACTAGGTATTTTGTGGCTCAAACAGATATTTCAGTGCTAATCATGGGTTTGGCTGAGTCAAATCAGCTTGGTCAGAGTAGGGATCCTCGAAAGAAAATGGATCTATGGAGGATGTAGGAACCTTACAAGAGTGATCAGAAAAGGATGGGACGTGATTAGTAGTCTGATCGATGTCCGAAACTCAATTGAAAGATGGAGGTGAATCGTATGGAACTGGATCAAAGAGAGGTGAATCAGAGTAGAAGTTGATTCCAATGGTGGGTCAAGGTTGGAATCAAATTTGAGAAGGCTCTGTATGTATTGCAGAAGAGGTGGCTTCAATGAGAACTGTGTGTGTTGAGGGCTCCTCTAGAAAGGATTCAAAGGTGGGTTCATCTAGAGGGTCCTCATCAAAATCAAAGGTAAATACTTGGAGAGTGCTTATAGGATCATGGAAATCTGAGTCAATAAAAGATTCGAATTCTGGATTGCAGACACTCTCGGCACTTACTGTTTCTGATTCCTGAAGATCAAAAGGAATGATTCCATCTCAATGGAAACTGATTTTGAATCAATGATCTCAGGATCAGAGACCTTAGAGTCAGAATCGAAGAACGGATCGTGGATACTGAGGTCATAAATTGGCTCGTAGTCATCAGGAAACAAAGGCTCTCCAAAATCAGAGTAGGATTCGAAATCATCGGATAATTTACGAGAATGAGTTTCTGAATCTGATTGTGGATCGAGAGTTCCACCACAAAGAGAATCAAGATGCGAAGAATTAAGATGCGAAGAATCAACAACCTGACTTGGATCTAACCTAATTTCAGATTCCAAGCTTAAAAAGGTGTCATTAGGCATAGACTCGGGTTCTTGGCTCCTAGAGTAGACCCAATCGATTCCCAACTCTTCCAACTCGATTTTTGTATCATAGATCGGCGTGACTTTCGAAAAATCAATTCGTATCTCTGAGGAGTCTAGAGAAGTGTACTCATCAAATACAGGCCCAGAATCATAATTCAAATTCAAAATCTGACTCTCATCACATGGGGCCTCATAATCAACCCAATTAGGCTTAGATCTAGATTCTAGGTCAGATGTAGTCATTGGGTTACTAAAAGCTAGTCTAGGCTCTATAGGGGTGTCAGAATTATTCTCAAGGATCACCTTATCAGAATAAGGGGCGGAATTTACACCCTCGAGATGTTCTGATTCAATCTCATCATCACAAGTGTCTGGAAATTCAAGGCTTGGTGAGCCAGCTTCATGGTTTTTTAGGGATGGTTCAAAATCATGAACACCAGCAATCGGATCCTCCCAACCCATCTCAAGAACAGGTGTATCATTCAACACATAATTTAATTTCACTTCCATTTGGGTTGAGGGCCCACAATAATTCTGATTTTCTAACCCAGGTTCTAAGGAATCATGTTGATCAGCAGTGTTGTTCCAATGTGTCTCATTATCTTCTGAAGGGATGTAGGGGTGATGCGAAAAGTCGCGTGATTTATAAAAGCGGGTTTTTAATGTCGTTGTAACACGCGAATTCACATACGCTTTTAAATTTATATCCTAGATAGGGAAGTATCTAGGGTCGTCCAAGGAGGCCAAATGTTTGCAAAATTAATTCTCTTGCTTACAAAATAGATCTCAACTTTATTTTTGGTATTTTAAATATATGAATTTTTTTTTTGTGCTTTGAAATAATACGGGCAAAGTGCGAATTGTAGCGGAAAGTACTAACACCTATAATTACTTAACTAAAACTTAAGAGATAGATATATCCTCTTCCTAAGCTCACTCTAGGCAAGTGGAGGCCTAGAGTAATTAGGAAGAAGAGGTGAAACAAGTGCTAGAACCAAAACAACAATTGCAATAGAAAGTAAAAAGAAGGCAATTTGATTAACTAGAATTTGTGTTCTTTTTCCAAGACAAGTAGAGGAATGCTTCTACTAGAAATGAAAAAATCTAAAAGCAATAAAAGAAACACAAATCCTCCTGCAAAAATTGGTGAAGAAGGGAGTCTTCTTGCTCCAAGCCGAGCTGCTCCTTGGGTTGAAAAGAGGGCCTCCTTCTTCTCCTTCCTTGAGAGCTCCTCCAAGGTGGATGCTACCACCTTCAATGCTCTCCTCCAAGGGGTGGGCGTGCACCACCCTCAAAAGCTCCTCCAAGGTGGCGTGGACCACCTTCAATATCTCCTCCAAAGATCTTCCTTGCCTGGCTTCTCCTTTGGCTGGCATGGCTCAAGAGAGAAGGGAAGAGGGGAAGGCACCAAGGGGACAGAATATCCCCTTAATCTTCTTCTTCTTCTTCTTCTCTCTTGGGCGTGGGCTCTAGGTAGAATATGAGAGTGAATTTGCTAGCCAAGGATGCCTTGAATGGTGGTGGGTAGTGGTCTTTTTATAGGGTATGATGACGGGTTAAGGTGCCTCTTGAAATGGAGGGCTAAGATGGAAGGATGGAGGTGGTTAGATGATCCTAGGGTTAAGGGTTGTTGGCGCCACCTAAGGGGTGTAAGGGGGGTAGTTAGGGTTGGTCAAGAGGCACCTAAAAGTGGCGCCAACCATGGAGAGGTGCCATGGGCTGGCGCCAACTTTGAGGTTTCTAGAAGTTGGGATTATGTGGAGGGTGGAGATGGGTTTAAGGGGAGATGTGTGGTGGAGATGAAGGGGATTTTTGGAGGGAAAAGTGGCACCAACAAGGGGTAGTTAGGGTGGTTTTGGCACCACTTTTAGGTGTCTTTTGGAGGTGGTGGGTAGGCTAGGTTGGTGCCAAGTAGGTTTAGCTTATGTGGAGCTTAGGTGGAGCTAGTTGGTGGAGTTGTTAGGTAGGGTTTTTGGGTGGTACAAGCCAAGGAAGTTGGAGCATAGCTAAGCTAAGCTAAGCTAGCGTAGCTAATGGAGGAGTAGAGGAGGAGGTGTTGGAGCTAGGGTTTGGAGGGAGGAGCCGGTTCTGAAGAATCTAGAGCTGAAGTGGAGCAGGCAGCTGCTGAAGAGGTCAACATGGGGCTACTCTAGCAGGCTTATCTTGCTATTTCTTTGCTAGCTACTAAGCCAAGCTAAAGTGACATGGCTTCTATTGAATGGAGCTGAGGTGAGCTGGGTCTGGTGCTCCCGGGGAGGATTGAGCTGGTTGAGACAGCTAAAGTAGCTTAGCTCAATTAGCTTGAGCTAAGCTAGGTCCCCGGGAGTTGGACTTGAGCTTCCTGAGCTGGGATGAGTTCTTCTTCAGCTGGCTGGAGTTGAGTGGAGCTGGATGTAGCTGGATCTGAGCTGGGGTGAACTCCAGTCAACTCAGCTGAGCTAGCTAGATTTCCCTATGGACTAGTGGGAGCTGAGATGAGCTAGACTCAGCTAAGTTGAGCTGGATCTAAACTGACCTGAGCTAGGGTGAGCTAAGATGAGCTCTCTTGAGCTGCCATTCAGCTGAGATTAGCTAAATGAAGCTGGGATGAGCTAACCCTAGTCCATGTGAGCTAGGTTCCAACTGTGGTGAGCTGGATCAAGCTGAGTTCCAGCTAGTCTGGGCTCCTTCTTCACCAATTGCCTTCTTGAGTGCTAGGGTTTTAGGGATCTATATATCTGTTCATCCCTAACACTCACAAAAACACATTGAAACAACAAAAGAAAATGCAATGCATGCCTAACCTAATTAATGCCTAAATGAAGCCCAAAAACCCGTTTGCGAAGTAAAATCCTAAGAGCTAGGTTTGTTCTCTATAAATAAACCCTTGGATCATTAGTTTGCACATAAGAAATAGAAGAGAAAAATTCTAGAGCTATATTTCATATTTCCACCAAAGTTTGAAGAGAAGAAAAGTGTTTGCTGCCCTCAAATCTTTCTACGTTTTGCAAACTCCTCAATGTGTTTTGTTCACGCATTCACAAAGCAAATATCATTCATTCTAGGCTCTCAAATCGGTAATATCATTTATATATGTTTGTTGAGAGGCTTAGGTATTTAGTTGTAAGATTTCTTTTGTCTTACACTTGTTCTCTTATTTGTAATTGAACTTGTTGCTCATTGGGTTGAGGTAACCCATGAATTACCTCGTTTAGTAAATTGATTTCCTCAGGGTTGAGGGAATCATGTTAAAAACCCTAAGCTGGGAGGCTTAGGTAGTGGAGTACCCAAGTGAGTGGGGAACAACTATACATTTTGTGTCCTTTGTGGTTTGAATTGATTATTAAAATCTTTCTTGTTATTACTAATATTGTTCTTGAGTGTTTGTGTGCATAGCCATTCTATCTTTAGATCCTCTCAACCAAAGCAAGCAAGCAGTGTGCATCAAACATGATATATCAAAAATTAAATTAAAATCCCACGAGGTGGGTCTTTCTCATTGCGTTCTTCAGCGTGAGCAGTAGTTGGGAGAAACTTCAAACATGGAAGAAGGGGAACTTGGTTGCCACGATCCGACCATTGAATTTTTTATCCAAAGGCACGGATGTGATCCTTGTGCCAAGCCATGTCTATTGAGGACCTTCACATGGAGCTTGGTGGCCAGACGACGGGCTTCAACAGCATGGATGGTGATGGCAGCGTGAACCTAAAACACAAAAGCAGGCTTAATGCCCCAATTAGAATGTCCATAAGCTTCTCCATGAAATAAGGAATGTGATGGTGGTCATGTGGTGGTGTTTCGAGGCTTGTGAAGATCGGCCGAAAGTGGTGGACGGCGAGTTTGATGGGTTTGTTCGACCACGTGTTCGAGGAGACAAAAGCGAAAATTTGTTGAGGACTTTTGCTCCCCAAAGTGAGAGGAGTGTTTTGAGAGTTGTGGCGTGGAGTTTCATGGAGTGGTGTGGTCGAAGGAGCTCACCGGAGCTTCGCTGAAGTTGGGGAAGAAGGAGGAAGGACGGTGATAGTAGAGGTCTAAACTACAATCTAAGGGCATGATACTACTTAAGGAAGTAAGGGAAGGAAGTTCACCTAGCTAATTGGACGAAAGGGGAGGAAGGCAACGGTTATGGTACGGCCGACATCGGAGAAGGTGATGCCTCCGGTGGGAGAAGCAGCGACAACGAGGGGAGATAGAGGACGCTCGCTGGTATTGCGACACACGGAGGAGCGAGAGGAAGACGTTCCCGCCAGCTATTTTCTGTGACGACAAGCGAAGATGGTAGTCGAAGAGGGTCACTGGAGTTGGTGTAGATGGAGGTCGGGGAGAAGAGAAGAAGGGGATTCCAACCTCCAAACCAAGCTTAAGAAGAGCGGTTGTGCACGTCGGCTCTTTATAGAGCTTCAGGGAGGGCTCTTGATCAGGAAAGAAGGATTTCCATGGCTTGGGATTGAAGAAATAGGACCCATGATTCTCATGCGTTCACACAAGCAATCTATGGGGATTTGGAACTCCAAATTGATCCCAGAAGATTCATCTGTGTGAACATCAATCCCACCAAGTTTGGTGGGATTTAATTACCATTTGAGTAAGATTTAGGTCAGTCAACGCCATCCTGGAGGTTGGTTGACCTGCAATGGCGGTAGAGACCTATTGGTGAAGAAAACAATGAAGTTGGGAGGTCCTTGTAATAGATTTCGAAAGCTGAGGGGCTATTTGAGAGAAAAAGAGTCAGACTGAACCAAAATGCAAACTAGGTCAAGAAGATCTCTAATTGGGCCCAAATTTTCGTATAAACCTAATTTGAACCCAAGGAATCTTATGGTGAAGTCAAATTTTGGTTTTGACCAAGTTTGACTAGGTAATTTACGTAAAAACCCCAATTAGGGTAACTTCCTATTTAAGACTTTGTTTTAGGTCAAAATGAGTTCCAATGGTCAAATCAAGGATACAAAATCTTATAAAATATTTTTATTTGATTTTTAGAGGATTTAGATGAATTTTATCCTGACTAGAACCTCAGTTAATTAAGTGGGTCTAATTCTTGAAATGCGTAAAAACCCATTTCTGTTTACATGAACCCTCTTGTTAATCATTAATGTTCATTTGACCTTCATTTAACCCTTGGAAAATCCCATGATTACTCTGCATTTATGATCTTTTGTTAAAATTGCAGATTTAACCCTGATTTAATACACTCTTCTCAAAAAGGATATGCAATGAATTACAACTCTCTGGCGGTTATGTAGGAGTAGTTGTCAATTGATTCTGACTAAATAAAGCTAGTTATGGCTGGTGATGATGTTATCATCAATCGGGCTCCTTCGTAAATAGAGGATCTGACTCAATAATCACACACAAGAAATCATAGAAAAGAGAAGGAAATTGGCGACCTAGTTCCACCGTAAGGGGTGTACGTCTGGGGGGAGGGGAAATTGGCGACCTAGCTCCCAAATCTCCATTAGAATTAATGGTAATATGAAGTCTCTATTTTTCTCTCTCTCTCTCTGACTGCGTGAAGTGGACCTTCGAGGGTCCCTCTTTCCTATTTGTAGCACAGGAAATATCCTAACAACGTATGATCTTCCACAACGGTCGTCATGGATTCTCCGGCATGTCCATTATTTGGCTATTAATAGCACTGGTAACACCATCGTTACTGTCGATGTGGGTGTAGTGGGTGTTATTGTCTCCTCTTTGACTCCAGTCAACCCAGGTCCTTCGGCAGGTCGATCCTATCCGGATTCGCCTAGATAAAGGTAAGTCTGGATTTGTCTGAGTGTAGGTGGGTCAGGCAGGGCTGGACCTACCTGTTTACCCAGTATCCGGGTAGCCAGATCCTTTTTTGGGCTTCTTGCAAAGTTTTAAGTCCGAGGGTGCTTTTTTCCCCACATCAGTATTTAGGCTCTGCTATTTTGTTGATTACATGTAGCCATCATGTTGCTTTCGGTTATTGTTACTTTAGGATGCAAGAGTTCATGCCTTATCTAATGTTATATGTCGTGCACACTAGCAAAAGGAAGCCTGGGGAAGTGGAATTAATGAATCCTTATTATTGGAGTTTACTGCATAAACAAAAGCATGGATGTTATGGTGTTGATTGGTATCTTTAATGGTGCAATTTGTTATATGTCTACTACACTCTTGTTGCAGGTTCTTGCTAGTTATTCTCATTATAGAATTGAGTCATGGAATATTTATAAAAGCACCATCAAATGATGTTTTTAGTTTTTACAAGAGACTATATGGAATCATGGCTGAGATTATACCATCTAAAGTGCATACGTGTCAGGAATATGGCATATTCAATCTTATATATGTATAATTTGTTTCCTTTGCCACACCAAAGTTGCATTGCATACATTCAGTGTTTGACTTTGCTTTCATGATCCCTGTAGCACTCTACTTGCCTATTGATTTAGCTCTTTGTCTAAAAAGAGAATGTTATTTGCAAGAAGCATGTGCCATGTTAGTCTATATTAGATGTGCTCTGTCAACTGCAATGAATGATTAGCAAAGGGATCACTTATTATTAATAGGTCTATCTCATGGCTAAAGCAATGATATTTCCCACATCCCTTCATGTTTTTTGCCATTTTTGACCATCCTATTGGAAAAAGGAATCTAGATTTCAAACTTAGCCTCATGTACTTCTTTGTAATCATAAATTGTCAGGATAGACAACTTACATGTGCTTAGAGCTTTGAAGATATTATTGCTTTGTCAACCTATCAAATCATACAATCTAATTCAACTACAATTTAGAGTAGAGCTCATGGGATTATCAATGTTTGAATTATAGTTGAATTCCTATTTTTCCACATATCTAAGAAGGACAGTGTTCGGGATGTCCTCCTACTTTTATGGCAGAAGAATGAAGGTGACATCATGGTCAATGGTCATTGATGTTTGGTGTGTCCCTATAGATTTCCACGCTAGGTTTAGGGCTCAAGAGCAGACATAGGTACATGAATGATTGGAGGCTGAAGCCCATACAAAAAAATCTTTTTGGGCAATGGCAGCAATCCATGTAACATGGTTTTGTTCTCCTTATTGAGTAATACCACTAGTAGAGTAAAATGTACTTTTGGTAGTTCTTTCAGCCTACAACTTTGTAATTAACCTCATATCATTTTTTGACTATAGATTATAGCTACTTCTGCATTCTCTATAGCGTGCACTAATGAATCATTGCTCATCCTTTTTAATTTGGTCAAAATCTTAATTTTTCCTTGACACTTTTGATTTCAGCTACTTCTATCACATTCTCATTGGACCAGAGCCTTTATCTATGTTTGATAAAGAAAGAACCTAACAAGTTCTCGAGGAACTAGGCATCAATGCTATACAAGTACACCTTTTGATTTTTTTGCTTGCTTCCTTAGAGGGTGATTGATGTTTGTTAATGACTTCCTTTTTTCAAGGATGATTAACATTTGTTATTCACATGGACCTTTTTGATTGCAAAAACCATGTAGAGTACTTGTTGGATGCCATAACTTTAGCTCTTTTAGGGCTTGTTGGTTGCTATGTTCTTATTTTAAGTTCAAAGAATAATTATTTTTTACTTCTTATAGTAAACGTCGTTGTAAACCTCCATTTTTACGTAAAATTATAGGTTGAGTACTCTAAACTTTAATTTTGTTCAGTAGGTGATGATGGTCGCTTTAACTATTACAAGCTAGCTTGCAAAAGTCTAGATGAAAGAATCATGTCTCTACTTCTTTTCAAAACAATGTTGATATTGGAATTGCTCGGAGTAGATTTCTCATTATTAATTGACATGGGAGCTACTCCCTTGTGATAATTTTTTGCTCATTATTAGTGGTATTCTTCTATTTATACTTCTTGGTAGTAGATATGTATCTTAAATATCTTCTACTCTAGACCTTTTCTTTTCTACGTAAGTCTTGGATACTTGGTTTAGGGGGCAACTAGTGGCTATTAAAACCATAAACAAAGTAAACATTTTCATTTCTCAATAATTTGTTGACAACCTGATTTCTCAAGTTAAATTCTTTATGCAAATGTGGCTTCTTAGTTTCCTTTGGTAAGCATATTTCTATTCCTATTTCATCTTTAACTTTTTGAAAAGAAATATCTTTAACTAATTAACTTATATCTATGGGGGTTAGAAACCAAAGAAAGTATTGTTAGTAGTCAAAGAAGCTTGGACCAAAGTTATTTTGGATTGTTGTTTTGCTACTAACAATATTCTTGTTCTATGATAAATAAACTGTCTAAAAGCAACTAGAACACTTTCTAGAATATTCATTTGATGGAAGTTTATGACATTATCTAATGGTCAGGAAAAATCACCCACCAAAACCATGGATGAACTCCATGTTCCTGAAGTAACGTACTCTCCTTACTTCCGTTCATGTGATGAGAGAGCATAGACTACTCCTTTGGAGGAATCATTTGTTCATGAAATAGAGAGTGACACACCTCAAAGTTGCAATGACATTCAAGATGATTTGAGAGAATGAAATCGGACATCAAGTGAACACTTCAGTCAAAACAACATTATTGCTATTTAATGGCAGCAAGAGTCCTATACCATCAGATCCGAAGCTTATTTTCCATTAACTTTTCCTACTTTAATGTGTACCACTTCTGTTTAGGAAGAAGGGCAACTTTTCCTCAATTGTCAAGATTAGGGTTATAGTGGCTCTGGTATCCATCCTTCCTCCTACCATAGGACTTGTAGAATTTTCTACTCCTTTATCATTGTGCTTCTTGTATCAAATTTCAATTGATTTATCACTCCTATTCACATTCTATTTCTTTTTTACACTTTAAACCTCATGCAGTTCAATGCTTTCAAAGGCTTACATAAATGAAAACATCTATGTTTTTCTAAAAGAATACATCCATAGTTTTATGGTTCAGAAAAGCACTTTGTTAACAATGTACAAAACACCCATTGGTTTATAAATTGGACCTTTACATTCTTGATTGGTGTTGGAAGTTCCAAATATTGCTTCTCTTCAATAATGATGTTGGAAATACTTATGAAAATAGTGGAAAATCAGCAAACATATTTCTCAATTATTTTTGAATTAAAGTACAGGCAACCACAAATTTTAACTATATGCAGCTAACAAGTGTGTCATAAACAGATTTCTTCATTGCAAAAAAAGGAAATTCTAACAATAGTTGTTGTAGCTTGTTCACAAACCCTTAATGTGACTTTGGCTTTTGATTATCCCTTTTATGAATACATTTTTGGAAATTTAGACCAGTGACACTTTCTTTGCTTTTAATTACTTTATTCAATCCCTGATGGAATCTACATAATGCTATATGTCCATTTACTTAGTACTTTGCTCACTTGTGTCTCTGACCGTCATCATTTCTTCTCTCTTAGTTTCAAGTTCAAGCACAAAATTGTTATGCTGAGCCAGGCAATCGCAATTGGCATTCTCAACTTGCGTAGGTGTAACCTGCTAGAGAGGAGAGGTCTTGGGTAGCCCAAAAGGAATTGGCTTTTACAGGGTAGCAGAAAATTAATATAACCTCTAGGTAGGATCAGGTTCCTCTAGAACTCAAGAACCTTCTTAGGGGTTAAGACCAGATGCATATGATTTTTCTTTTCTTTTCTTTTTTCATTCTTGTTAAATGGAAATAGTATTCAAGTAAATTTGTGTCTAAAGCAATGTGATTGGTACCATCAATTTTCATTTGATTTTATATAAACCTAATCAAAACCAAAGTTTGTTTGCATGTTTTTAATTGAGCCTAGTTATATGGATTCTTCTCCATCATACTTGTCCTCTTGGAGCCATACTTGTGATTACCAAATAAGCAAAGGTCATGATTTTGCAGTATTGACTAGGCTTCTATCAAGCAATGTTGTTGTGTAGCCAACAATGTGTGCCAAGTTGAATATAGAAATAGTTGTAGAATAGTGTTACAGCGTTATAGTGTGCAATTTTGTTTTGTCATGGCAATTTATTAACTAGTATTATCCTTTTATCAACTGGTCTGGGAATTGCTATTTGAGGTTCAACTTTTCACCAGACTACTTTTTTCAATATATGCACTCCTAAAATAGTCTTTATTTTATTAGTGGTTAATAATCTTTTTTTAAAAATTCTTGAATCTGTCTTTTCATGTGATGAACTGAATTTCCATTGAACTCATCCACACCTTGCATCTATAGTGTATTTTTTGGTATTCCTTGGGTTGTCCTTAAGAATGAGTTTAAACTCAAGAAAATGACAACATTTACTTTTTTTCATATTGTCCATTTAAATAAGGAGTATCCCTTTATAACAATTATTTGGTTTGTTTAGTGTTGATTAACTAGTTGCATCATTCTTTCTAATTTTTTTAAAGAAGATATAAGCAATTCTATGATGTATGATATAAAGTAGTCTCCATCATGGGTTGTTTTAGCATAAAAATGGAAGAACTAATATGTCCTGGATGTAGTTATGCACCAATGTTTTTGTATCTTTAACATTGATTAGTTTATGTCATTTTGTAACTAACTTATGTGTTGGTAGATTTTATGTTTATTCTATTATAATTTCTTTTTCTGAACTGTTGTAGGGTGGATCTACTCCGATACTTCTTGAGGCTAAAGTAACATTGTACGAAGTATAGCAAACAAGGGTGATGTTCATGGGAATGAGTCCAAGGATGAAGATGAAGATTATTTTTTAGACTAGTTTGCATTATGGAAGGGATGTATTTATCTATTATGTGATGTGTACGCCTTTTTCTTGTGAGAATTTGAATATTTTGAATTGAGAATGAATGAAGTGTATTTTTTGACTTATGTGTGTGAATATATACTTTTGTTATGCATGTGAATGTTGCTATAATGACTAAAGAAAAGTTAATCATAAGGGGTTAAATTACAGTAATTAAAAATTCTTAAATGGGTAAATAAAATTTTTTGTGATGATGAATGAAAGATTTTGTGGTGGTATATATATTTTGTGACAGTTTTTAAATGTCATAAATTGCCTTTTGTGACAATGAATGAAGTATTTTTGTGATGTTATGCATATTTTGTGACAATTTTTAAATGTCAAAATTTTTCGTGCCAAATTAATTTTGTGAAATGACACCAAAGAATTTGAGATGGTACATTACTGTTGCAAATTTGTGATGGTTTATAACCATCATGAAAGATTATTTGTGATGATTATTAACTGTCGCGTAAGGTCTTTCATGATGGTTTGTAATCGTCACAAATGGTAGATCATTTGTGACAGTAAAACTTTTTGAGACGCCACTTTTTGTGACGATTTATGTTACCATCTCAAAAAGGTTTTTGTGATGGTAGTGGATGTTTTTGCAACAGTAATATTTTGCTTCAATTGACATATTTTCCTGTAGTGGTAAAGGGGGACGCACATTCACACGCTCTCATGCAAGAGAATAAGAAAAAAAATATCTCAAGCAAGAGGATTGCATAGGAAGGGTAAGGAGAGAGAAGAACACGGGGAAGAGAGAGAGAAGGGGAAGCGGTGATGCCAACAAGCACATCAACAATGTGCTTCCCGAGCCACTACGTTAGCAGTGTACAGTTTTCAAGTCACACGCGAGTGCAAGCATACAGAAGCCTCATTTCACATTTTGATCAATTTTGGAGTCAAATGATGTCTGTTTCTCGTGTTCCAAGACTCGTTGGAATCGTTTCTTCATGAACTATACCTTGGTAAACACTAAACTCAGTTTTGGGAATTATTTAGTATAAAAAAATTTTAGTAAAGTCCCTATGATGATTTTAAAATATCCCTTTGCATTTTTTGATGTAGATCCAATCTCTAAAGCAGATACTGAATATATAGGACCCCAGAGCGATAGCGAGGGACTATGGGCACACGTTTCGAAGACATCATGACCCTCCGATGACATTAGGTAGAATAGTCCCCCATTTTTCTGATAGAGATTATTATTATGCCCCCATTTGTCATAGTCATTATTTTATGCACATTCTTTCATCTTGCTGAGTCTTAGAGTCCATGAAATATTATGTTGCTTGTTTATTTTCTTACATAAATATGAGAATGAGATGTCAAAGTAAAATAATGGAATATACATTGAAGAGAATTGGTTAGTTGATAATTCAAGACTGATGTGCATACATCTGATTAACCTAAAATGTCTATTAATGCATGTTCTTAGTGTCACATTAGCATCATACATTGTAAATAGTGCATAACATGCATAATCATGCATTTAGATCAAGTTGTATAAATTGTATAGTAATTGTCTCCTTTTTATGGTCAAGGGCAGGGTAACTTTTTATCATGGTCTCGGATCGAAGATCCAACCGTACGGATCTAATCAGGGTGACGATTGGAGTTCAACGACTCCAAGATCGCCCTAATCGGACATCCGTAGCACCAGATAGAGATTGAGGAACCTTAAAGATCAAGGGCCAAGATGATGTTAATCCGTACCTTAGACGACAAATTCGACTGCACGGATGGGTTCGAATCGACGATCGCAGCCTAACGACGCGAAAATCGATCCAATTCGACACCTATGGCACCATCTACATCACTCAGAAGATGGATGGCCTAGATGGTGCCACGTGGCACCATCATAGCCACCAAGCACCAACCACGGCCTTCCTTCTTCACTCGCTCGCTTGATCTCAACCATTGGATGCTCATCCAACGGCTGCAGAGCCACGCGCACAAAAGCGTCTGCTTGCCTAAAGAGGAGGTGTAGCGCAGCGGTCGAGCGCCCCTTCGCGAGCGAAGGGTGCGTGTTTGAGCCATGCTACACTTCAAATCAAAGAGTGGGCGTGCAGCAGGCGTGCGATCAAAGCCGTGCGATGAAGATTGAGCGGCGAGGAGCGAGCGATAGTGCCCACGCGAGATCAGACGTGCGGCACTTACGAGTGATCGCACCTGGAATATGGCGACATGACCCATACTTATTTTAAGTTTGAATTCCTGAAGAAAAATTCGTCGTGTAACCGACTAAAAGTGATTCCCAGCTCTCAAGCTAACCTAGCCAGTCTGGTTACGAGGGGACTAAGGGAAAGTTCTTCCTTTGGCTAACGCCTCCAGTTCCGTTACCCCTTAGCCACGGTCGTTTGACACTACCCCCACAGACTTAGTCACCAAGTTTGGTAAGAGAGATTGAAAACACACAGTCGTATGACAACGAATTCAGGTTGATTTCGTGTTTTAGAATTGATTTTAGCCCGTTTTTATTCAGTTAAGGTTTGTGGTCAGTGGCCCACAAGGTGACCAAGCTCACCGGCTAAGCACTAGACTTGATTAAGTCTAGTCTAGCCCAAACGTGGTCTCTAGATTGTAACCCTAAAGATGTAACCTAGGGTTCATGCAATTCTAGGGTTTTTTTTTGTTCTTCTATTTTGTTATTTTTCAGCAAACCACAAGAATAAAACTAGTTCTCTAAACAAAATTGCAATCAAATTAAATTGAAATTTGACGAATAGATTCCTCTTTCAATTATCTTTTCAGATAATATTTTTTTGTAATTTTTACTCTTTCAATCGAATTTATAGAGATTTTTAAATATCAAGGGGTCAGATCTGGAATTTTGACCCCTAATCGATTTTCAAATTGAAATAGTATCAAATGATTTTCAAAAATTTAGGAAAAATATGGAAATTAAAGCCAATGAGATCAGCTTTCAAATCCCGCCATTTTTAGTCAAAATAGATCCGCAGATTGCTCGAAATTGCTTTTTGAATTTTGAAAAATCTTAAATCTGGGTTAGTCTGACCCCTTGCACCTCACAATTTTTAAAAATTTTTTACTTGGAATTTTTTCAAATGAACGATGAGGTTTGAAAGATGGTTTGAAAATGAAGTTCTATCCCAAATTTCAGAATTTTTCGCTCATTAATTTTTTGGCAATTGAATTTTTAAAACAGACTTTGAATTCTGGCCGAAAATCAGAGGGTGGTGGAGAAGCTTTTAAAAGGTGTTTGAGTTTAAATTTCAAACTTTCCACCAAGTTTTATTTTTTTTTAAACAAAATTTTGAATATTTTTTTTAATAAGGTTTTTTTTTTCAAAGGATTTTCATTTTTTTTTTGCTTTTTCAAAACTAACATAGGATTCAAAAAGAAACCTAATCTAGCTACCTAGATTTTTTTTCTTTGATTTTTTTTCTTTTTCAAGAAAATGAATAAGATTTTTTTTTTTGCAAATGAAATTGCTACAAGCAAATCTAACCTAGGGTTTAAAAAAAAACTTAGACTAAGGCAGATATGATGTGCACCTAGAATTTTTTCCTGTGCTCGTTGTGTGCGCAGATCCCATTTTTTTCCTATTTTTCCTGCACATCCAAAGACAAGCAGAGGAAGATTTGTCAATGATAGCTCAAAAGATCGAAATAAAAAAAAATGGCATTCCCTCCCCGGGAATGGCACCATTTGACAGAAGTCATTTTTGTGCATTTTAAAGTCATCGGAAATCGTAGTATAGTCGCACTAAACGCTCATCAAAAATAATTTCTAAAGATAACAAGACTTTGAGTCCCAGTCGTTCGTCTCTGCAAGGCGTTTATGCAAATCTGAAATCGATCTTTTCCGCTCTACTTGTTTAAAATCGCACATCAATTTCTAATCGTCGAATCAAAGTTTTGCCACTTTCATTATGAACCCTGATTACGTGTGCATGTGTTAGATAGATGACGAAGGTGAAAGTGTGAGTTTTAGTATGGACGATTCTAGTTATGTGGTGGCTGTTTACGGAAAATGCATTAATAGTTAAATCCTCAATATTTTCCGGTACCGGCATGCTGGTTGCAATAGATAATATTTAAAAACAGTCAACTTTGAACACACAAAATATATTGCAATCAATAAGCTCATGGTGATTTTCAACACAGAGATATATATATATATATAATATTTCTTTCATTCATTCAAGAGGGTGTTTGCAACATGGAACTAAAGGAAAGCTTGTAGAGGAAAGCTTGAAAACATAAATCTAGCTAACAGAAAATGATCGCATACATGAATCTATGGGGGGATTTTGCATGCATCATTGGCGGAAAATAAAGAGCTACACTACTAAGAAGTAATAAAAGCATGTAAATTATGAAGAACTAGCTACTAATCTAGTAGAAATAAGGGCATTTGAAGGTGGGCTCCGATGGCCTTTGAATGGTTGAGAGGAGGAGGGGCAGCCAATGTTGCTTAGGCCAGCCTTTGGAGAGAGGTTGGAGAGGTGATCCAGCATCCTGGCATGGAGATGGTGGTGGCCATGGTGAGCAACTCTTGGAGGTGGAGTGGAGGTGGAATGTAGCTAGCCTAAATGGAAGTGAATTAAGCCAAGAGATGGATGGGTGCAAATGGCCACCAAAGACCTAAGGGGGACTCTCTAGAGAAGTGTGGAACTCTCTAGAGAGAGCTCCAAGAGTGGCCAACCAAAGAGAGAGAGAGGCGGTTCTTAGATCCACCATTTGTGGATCTCAATTTGAATGGCTCTTGGTTGCTAATTTTGGCAACCAAGAGTGGCGCCACCTTTGGAAGAACCTAGAATACTCTAGGTTGTGTGGGAGTGTGTGAATGGGTGTGTGTGTGTGGTCGTGCCCTAGGTGTCTAAGTGATATAGGTTTGGTCCTAAGGGGTTTAGGTTGGTGTAGACCTTAAATTAAGGTTGCAAACCCTAATTGCTAAGGGGGAATTGCAATTAAACTTAACACAAGTTTAATTGAATGGGTGTGAACCTAATTGAGAGTAAAATAACTCAATTAGTTTGGGCCTAGGTCAATTGGACTCTCACTAAGTCCAATTGGACTTATATGGGTTGAGATATGAGCTCAATTGGACCCTATGAGTCCAATTGACTAGGCAATGGTAATTGACTATGATCTAAGTCAATTAGATTTAGTGAGGACCTAATTAGGTCCTTAGAGAGGTCTAGATGTGATGTACTAGGGTTAGGGCACCTTAATTTAGGTTCCTATGGGGTTGGAATTAAGTTTAGGGAGCTAGAGATCCAAGATCGAGGCTTGAATCTCAAAACAGGAACTGAAAAACAATTCCAGACGTCCAATAATAGCATTAGACGAGTTATGCTAAAAAATCAGAAGTTCAAACTTCAATCCTGAACATCTAATCAGAGTCATGAAGGATTCTAGGTTCTGTCTTAGGTATTCTGCAGAAATTAGACATCTGACCAAGTGTCTGGACGTCCAATAACACTGCAAAAGTCGATTTAAGGTGTGCGAGAGTTGGCTGAGGGTTATGGACGTCCTATAATCTATTTGGATGTCCAGATAGAGGTTGGAATTAGGGTTTTAAGGTTTTCTAGGGTGTGGTGACCTAATCTAAGGGTGGCTATGGCTTGGGGAGGCTTCTAAACTATCCTAAGGCTAGGATGGACCTAAGTTCTTCACATTTTGCTACTTTATTCCTACTTAATAGAATAGCATACCTTAACTCCCTTACATTATTGTCTACTACATCTTATTCTAGGTCTTCCGCTCCAGCTCTGCTGTAACACCAATTATTCTTCTATTCTTTAGATCTAGCTTCAGATCTACCTTCTGAACAGCTTATTACCTGTAATTGACATAATGCACCTAATTAGTACATTATAGCATTATTTTATGCATAGCTAAAAGAAAGCAGTAAAGATGCAAATAATGCTTATGCATGCATGAATTATCCTAACTTATGCTAAGTCCTAGCCTAATTTAGGTCAATTAAGACCTATGATTGTTGCGCAATCATACCCCCATGCCTACATCTTGCTAGTCCCTAGCAAATGCAAGACTAAATTATTCACAGAAGGGTCCCTAAGGGATTGATTATTTTATCAAGTGTATGCCTAGAGATTTTTCTCCTTTTTATTTTCATCCTATGCTCTAGAAATCCAAACAATCGTGAAAGTGTAGCTATGTAGCTTTTGCAATGGATTCGAGTGAAAAACTAATTCACCTCTAAAGCCTGTACTTGACCCTTAGTAAAATTCTAGCAGGATAGGCGGACTTCTTCCATCGAGGTATTCAAGATATTCTATGAATTCCACCCCAGCTTTAAGCTTGGGTAGAGGATGTCTAAGGGATACAGGTGTTTATTTGGTGGCTCACTCTCACTTGGTGCTACATAGAGATTAGTATTTCAGAATCTAGATTCCCGGACTATCAAGTAACTCAACTCAGAGAAAGACGAGAAAAACTATGCTCTCTTCTGGTTCCTTTGTATTCATTCACTCTTTCTCATTTTCTTTTTCTTTTCTCTTCTTTCTTTTTCTTAGAGCTCACAATCTCACCAGATTCACACATATGACCTGTATTTGGTGGTCTCACTTGGCATTAACACTTTAATTGAGTTCTCATAACCCTAACACTAAGTCGGAATTCCTCAACCAGTATTCGGGTGGTCAGAAACACAGAAAAATATGTTAAGGCCATATTTGGTGGATCTTAAATTTATTTGGTGGTATTACCTCAATGCAACTGAAATAAACACTAAATATTCACTCTTTTTTTCTTTGCTTTTTCTTATTTTTCTAAATTCTTTTTTTTCAATTTTTCTTTCTTTTCATTGTTTCTTTTTTTCTCCTTTTTTCTCTTTTTTTTTTCTTCTTTCAACACAACACAACTAGCACATATTCATAAACTTTATTAAGGAGGCATTATTAGGGATTGGTGGTACTCAAGAGACATTGGGTGGCTTATTTGGTGGAAGTGCCTACTCACAGCACCGGGAGAGACTGATAGGACGGTGTATTTCTGACCATGACATCAATACCCTCCTTCAGTCGAGGATTCCGTAAAAAATGGTCGTACCCATCCACCTTAGCCCTAGTTTTATGAAAACTCGATTTCCACGTATTTGCCTTATTTGGTGGCTCTCAAAACTCGCACAAAAATGTATATGCAGGAACTGAGAGCGAAAACTATGCCTAATCTCTAAGTATCATCACCTAATTATCTAGGATTCTAGATTCCTTGCACTAATCTTAGAGCACCAGTACACTCTACTCTCATCTCACACTATTTGGTAGAGTTTTGGAGGAAAATCTGCCTGACTCCCAAAACACTGTCCAGGGGTTCAAGAAAAGAAGCACTGCTTTTTCTCGACAAACTAAAGACGTTTATCAGCCTTCACCATGAATCCATTGCAAATTCTACGTGTGTGTGAAAAGTTGTACTGGATTCCAAATTACAGGAATCAACTAGAGGATAAAATCCCTAATGCATTCTCTTAATAAAATAATCTTATTCATGAATGCAATATGTATATATGCTATAAACAAGTAACCTCATATAATTTGTACTTTGTGAAATTCCCGTATCGGGTTACATTCAACTTGACCCTAAATTTAAAACAAGAGGTGAGCGGGTAAGTCGGAAATGGCTGTTGCAGACGATTTCTAGCTCCAATGCGAGCATTGGTGGTGGAGTCAGTTGTTCTTTTATTTAGGGTCCTAAAGTACGTTTAACATGCAGCTCCAAGGTTTTTCCTAAATGTCGGCATAAAAATGTTTCAGTTTTACTGTATCTAACCCCCCATTCCTAAGTTCTTGCATGTCCTCATGCATGAATGTAAAAGAAAATAAATACAGCAGGGAGTAGATAGGTAGAAATCACCTGTAATTGCTCCTGAAATTATACATTCAACACTGGCCAACCTGACAGTACGCAATATGCAGAAAGAAAATATGCTAAAAGGAAAAATATGCTATGTATAAAAATGGTTATGTATAGATGATGGTGGAATGTGGGATATGTTATCCATACGTGCTGAGTTTAACGGCTCCAGCTGGGTGAGAATTCAATTACATGTCCTCAATAAGATGAATGATCTCATCAATTGGAGGAGGTTCCTAGGCAAAAAATAGCTTGAGGCGCTGGCCATTTACCGTAGATATTTGCCCAGATTTTGGGTCCCTGATCTGGACCACCCCATTAGGATATGGGTGAATCACAACATATGGGCCAGTCCACTTGGACTTGAGCTTCCCTGCGAAAAGTTTTAATCATGAATCGAACAACCTAACTTGCTGGTTGGGCGTGAATGTTTTTCTCCAGATGTGGCGGTCATGAAAGGCCTAGGTCTTGTCCTTGTATATCAATGCGTTCTCATAGGCCTCTCGTCGGATTTCTTCTAAATCGCTAAGCTGGAGTTTCCGTTCTTGACCTTCTGCATCGAGGTCAAGGTTACATTTTCACACCACCCAAAAGGCGCGGTGTTCCAGCTCTATAGGAAGGTGACAGGCCTTGCCATATACCATACGATATGGTGACATTCCGAGTAGGGCCTTGTACGCAGTCCGATATGCCTAGAGTGTATCAACTAATTTGTCGGACCAGTCCTTCCTGTCTGGTCTAACCGTCTTCTAGAGAATCAGCTTGATCTGACGGTTAGACATTTCTGCCTGCCCATTGGTCTATGGGTGATACAGGGTGGCTATACAGTGATGTACCCCGTATTTCTTTAATAATGTCCTGAAGTGGGCATGGATGAAGTGGCTTCCCCCGTCGCTAATTAGAGCACGGGGTATTCCGAATCTCGCGAAGATGTGTTGTCATACGAAAGAAATGACAGTCTTGTGATCAGCCCGTCTCGCCAGGATGGCCTCGACCCACTTCAAGACATAGTCAATGGCTAGTAATATATACTTGAAGCCATGCGAGTTCGGAAAAGGGCCCATAAAATTGATGCCCCAGACGTCGAACACCTCTACAACCATGATGGGCTCCAGTGGCATCATGTCTCTCCTGGTCATAGAACCGACCGACTGGCATCGTTTACAGTGTTGGGCATATTCGTGTGTATCTCTGAAAATAGTTGGCCAGAAAAATCCTGACTGCAAAATTTTTGCAGCAGTTTTCCGTCCCGAGAAATGACCACCATAAGCATCATTGTGGCAAAAAGATAACACACTGGGGATCTCAAAATCTGGGATGCATCTTCGAATAATCTGATCCGCTCCAATGCAAAAGAGCAGTGGGTCATCCCAGAGGTAGAATTTAGCCTCCGCAATAAATTTGAGTTTCTGGTCCTTAGATAGGTTCGCGGGAATCTTGCCTGCGGCAAGATAGTTAGCAATATCCGCGTACCAGGGGAACTCAACAGAGTGAACTGCCAAAAGGGATTCATCTGGAAATTGGTCGTGGATAGGCAGGGAATAAGGAATGTGGGTAGGTCCAGTCTGGATAGGTGATTCGCCACAACATTCTGCTTTCTAGCTTTGTTTTGGATTTCAATATCAAATTCTTGCAATAGAAGGATCCATCTGATGAGCTGAGGTTTGGCATACTTCTTTGCCAACAAATGCTGGAGAGCGGAGTGGTCAGTGAAGACGATAACTTTGGACCCTAATAAATAAGTTCTAAATTTCTCCAACCCGAATACTATTGCTAGCAGTTCTTTTTCGGTGACAGTAAAATTGCACTAAGCCTCATTCAGCGTCTTGCTAGCATAGTATATGACAAAAGGTTGTTTTTCCCAATGCTGGCCTAAAATAGCACCGATGACAAAATCAGAAGCGTCACACATCATCTCGAAATCAAGTGACCAGTCGAGCAGTTGGAGAATCGGGGAATCAGAGAGCGCTAAAGTCTCGAAGGCGCTGAGACATGAGGTGTCGAATTCGAATGGGGCATCGACAACAAGGAGATTCGTCAAAGGTCGTGCAATTTTCAAGAAATCGCTTATGAATCTCTAATAGAAGCCGATGTGACCCAAGAATGATCTGATCTGCTTGACTAAGCTAGGTGGCTGTAAGTGAGAAATAATCGCAGATTTAGCTCGATCGATGTTGAATCCATTTTTAGAGATCCTGTGCCCTAGTACTATGCCAGTCCTCACCATGAAATGGCTTTTCTCCCAGGATAGTATTAGGTTTACCTCAATACATCATTTCAGGATCTTGGTGAGGTTATCAAGACAAGATGCAAAATCATCTCCGAAAATGGAGAAGTCATCCATGAACACCTCCACATAGTCCCCAAACATGTCAGAGAAGATGGCCATCATACAACGCTGAAATGTTGCTGGTGCGTTGCAGAGGCCAAAGGACATCCGCTTGAAAGCGAATGTTCCAAAGGGGCATGTGAATGTGGTCTTGTCTTGATCTTCCGGGCCAATCGCTACTTGATTATACCCGGAGTATCCATCCAAAAAGAAAAAGAAACTGCGTCCGACTAACCGTTCCAAGATCTGATCAATGAAAGGCAAAGGAAAGTGATCCTTCTAGGTAGCCATGTTCAGTTTCCTATAGTTGATGCAGACCTGCCAAGATGTCGCAGTGCTAGTCGGGATGGATTCGCCTTTATCATTTTTCACTACGGTGAGTCCTACTTTCTTTAGCACTATCTAGATCGGACTCACCCATTGGCTATCAGAGATTGGGTATACAATTCCTGCATCCAGCCATTTGATGATCTCCTTCTTAACAACCTCTAGCATATTCGGGTTTAGCCTTCTTTGAGGTTGTCTCGAAGGTTTCACCCCCTCATCCGTGTAGATGTGATGAGTGCAATATGAGGGGCGAATACCGCAGAGATCAGTAATGCTCCACCCTATAGTAGCCCTATGGTCTTGTAGCGTAGAAATCAATTGATGCTCGTGTTCTTGGGTTAAGTGGGCACTAATAATGACTGGGTATGTCTCACTTTCGCCCAAGAACACATACTTAAGTGAGTCAGGTATGGGCTTCAATTCAATCATAGGTGGCTCAGAGTCAGTAATGGGAATAGGAGGAGCAAACTCGAAGGTGGGAATCTGCTAATCCATGTGCATGTGAATTCCCGCTAATTCACTTCCTGTGAGATAATCGGTTGTGACTGCATTAACGGGAAACCCGTTAGCTGTGGTCACGTCTTCTTGTAACAACAAGGGTGATCTAGTAGTGTACAGATCAGGATAGCTAGATTCAGGGGTGCTATGGTCGGAAACACACCTTAAACAGTTGGATCCTCGGGGAGATATGTGCAATGTAGTGGTCTCAGTCTTGTGTGGATCGAGGTCCAAGAACCCTAATAGTGCAAACGAATGAGACATTGGATCGTCACAAAGGAGCCTAATATTACCACAGTATGTCGAATCTTTGTCTTCACCATCCTCCTCTATGCGATCACAGTCAAAATTCCTTGATGCCGTAAATATGTCAAGTCGAAGTCATTCATTACCTAGGGCTATCTCCATACACCCGAATGCACAATCAATGTTTGCTCAAGCTGTCACTAGAAATGGGTGACCCAAAATAATTCGTGCATCTCGGAGATTAGGAGAAACTTCCATATCGAGAATGAAAAAGTCTGCGGGAAAGCAGAATCCATGGACTTTTACGATCACGTTCTCAACCACCCCCTTCGGTGTTTTTACTGATCTATCAGCCAGCTGAATCGTGACCAAGGTAGACTTTAACTCACCAAATAGAAATCAATCAAATACGGCAGTGGGAGTTAGGTTGATGGACAATCCCAGATCTAGAAGGGCCCAATCAAATGGAGAATCCTGCAAGAAGCAGGATATAAGTGGGGTACTAGGGTCTTTCTTTTTCAGCAGCAAGTCGGCTAGAATCACGACGCTAGCTTCTTTTGACAGTACCGCTTGTCGCCCAATTCTAGGCTGTCGCTTCGAGGTACAATAGTCCTTGAAGAACCTAGCGACAGCGGGGATGTGATCAATTGCCTCGAGGAGAGGGACCCGAATATCTACTTCCTTGAACATTGACTTTAGGTCCTCAAAATTTCGCGTGTCCTTCTGTACTACATTTCACGTCAGAGCCTCGGGAAAAGGGATGGGAATCTTAGGGTCAAGTGGCCTCTTACCCTTATCTGCCATAGGTGGCTCCTGAGATGAAGGAGTTGAACCCGCCTGCGGCAAAGGGTGAGCAAAATCAGGACCCGCCTGCCTATGTGGTGGGTCGAATGTCTTCCTTCCACTCCTCAATGAGACAGCATGTGCATTGGCTTGCTGTCCATGAGGTGGTGGGGGAGCGGAAGGGGCAAAGTATGCGGGGTTTTGCATCAAAGGCGGCTGGCCTTGAGTGTAACCAGGTGGTGCAGGAGGCGCCTGTAATATGGCGTGTGCCTGAAACCTAGGCGGGGTGCCTTGGTTTTGCACATACTGAGGGTTCGAGACAGGTTGGGAGGGCAAGGCTCCCTGAGTCCTATGCTCCTGCAACATCTAGATTTGCATGTTCTGTATAGTCTGTATCTAGTCAGCCATCGCCTTCATTATCTACAAGCTATCCTTTGTAGATTTCCTCATCGATTCTTGTAGCTCCTTTTTCAGTGCCTCCAGAGGGTCAGCATGCTTTGGAGGGTGACTAGCAGCTTGGTGCAGCAGCTGGTATATAGAACGGGGTTGCTGCTGATGTGGGAATGGCTGCTGCCTAGGGTACGTGTTTTGCACATTCCCGTATTGCCTGGTCTGGTAGTGTGGATCTTGATGTGGTCTCTGTGAGTTACCGGACCAGGAGAAGTTCGAATGCTAGCGCCAACCAGGGTTATACGTCTCTAAATATGAGTTATTACTCCTGTATCCTTGAATAGCATTGATGTCCTCATAGGCCTAAGATGTCTAAGACGTATATCCATCAAGGGGATATGTATTATAGTCTACGGGTGGTGCGTAACCCTAGTCATATGGTGTTAGATCGGGATTGTTTACGAGATCCTGATATCCAGGATCTCGTAAATAAGGAGAAGATGCATTTTAAGTGAGTAGATTAACTCGAGCAGGAGGGGCTTGAGGTGCATAGGAGGGTCTTGGGGTAGCAGAGTTCAAGTTAGATTGACCCTAACTAATTTGGTCAATCTTTTTCTCGATCAGGTTTATTCTATCCAGTTGCTTGACGATGATATCCACATCGGCTCGAATAGACTCGGTGTGAGCCTCATGGACACCAACCCGCTGCTAACCAGGCCGTTGGAACTGGTTCATGGACGCGGCATTCATCAAGTTCTCCGCCAAAGATTCGAACAACTCAAATGCACTATTCTCGTCTTTCGCGAGGAAATTCCCGCCACTAGATGCATCGGGCAGATACCAATGTGTGTCATCCAGCCCATGGTAAAAGATCTGAGCTAGGTGCCATCTGGGTATACCATGGTGCAGGCATTTCCAGAGAAGGTCGTGAAATCGGTCCCAGGCTTCATGCAACTTCTCCCCAGCTTCTTGGGAGAAAGTTGTGATCGCACTCCTCATCGCATTCGTTCAACCAGTTGGGAAGAACTTTTGTAGGAATTCATGTCGTAATTCCGTCCAGGTTCCAATTGGCTTCCCAATGGTCTTGAACCAGTATGAAGCTTTGTCCCTCAGAGAAAATGGGAAAAGCTTCATCAGAACAATCCCAATATCAATATTCTTGGGTTGAATCATTTCTGCGAGTCGACTCAGGTCCTCTAAGTGCTGGAACGGATCTTCGCTTGAGTTTCCATAAAAATGACTGCTGATCAAACCAATTACATTGGGCTTGAGCTCAAACGCGTCTCTGCCTACGGGAATCCTGACTAAGGGTGCATCGATCGGTGCAGCTGGATCATAGAAATCCTGAAGTTGTTCTCCTCGTGGTGGATGCTGCATTCTGTCAAGCGTCGTCAAAATACGGTCCATGCTCTGCTAATGCCACTCCTCAGATTCAATAACTCGGGCCTCCAAACGAGCCATCGGGTCCAGATTACCAGCGTCCTAACCCAGTCTAGGTCCAGGTCCAAGATTAGCCATTGCGGCTAAGGGAGTAGAAGAAGTGGGGGGAGAAGATGGTCCTGGCGAGGTGACTCACCTCCTTGGGAGCGGCTCCCAAGGTCCAACCAGTTGAGGTCTAAGTGACCTCCTTCCTTGTATACACCACCCAACCCTTGGGTTGGTGTAGCCAAGCCAGACAAAGCTAAGGCCCCGTCAATCAGATGGTCCTTATGATCGGATGACCAGATTTTTCATTTTAAGTTTGAATTCCTGAAGAAAAATTCGTCGTGTAATCGACTGAAAGTGATTCCCGCCTCTCAAGCTAACCCAGCTAGTCTGGTTATGAGGGGACTAAGGAGAAGGTTCTTCCTTTAGCTTACACCTCTGGTTCCGTTACCCCTTAGCTGCAGTAGTTTGACACTACTCCGTAGACTTAGTTACCAGATTTGGTAAGAGAGATTAAAAACACCCAGTAGTATGACAACGAATTTGGGTTGATTTCGTGTTTTAGAATTGATTTTAGCCCGTTTTTCTTCAGTTGGGGTTTGTGGTGAGTGGCCCACAAGGTGACCAAGCTCACCAGCTAAGCACTAGAATTGATTAAGTCTAGTCTAGCCCAAACGTGGTCTCTAGATTATAACCCTAAAGATGTAACCTAGGGTTCATGCAATTCTAGGATTTTTTTTTTTGTTCTTCTGTTTTGTTATTCTTCAGCAGACCACAAGAATAAAACTAGTTCTCTAAATAAAATTGGAATTCAATTAAATTTAAATTTGACGAGTAGATTCCTTTTTCAATTATATTTTTATATAATATTTTTTTTGTAATTTTTACTATTTCAATCGAATTTATAGAGATTTTTAAATGTCAATGGGTCAAATTTGGAATTTTGACCCTTGATTGATTTTTCAAATTGAAACAATAACAAATGATTTTCAAAAATTCAGGAAAAATATGGAAATTAAATCCAATGAGATTAGTTTTCAAACCCCACCATTTTTAATCAAAACATATTCGTGGATTGCTCGAAATTACTTTTTGAATTTTGAAAAATCTCAAATCTGGGTCAGTCTGACCCCTTACACTTCGTAAATTTTTAAAAATTTTTTACTTGGAATTTTTTTAAATGAATGATGGAGTTTAAAAGATGGTTTGAAAAAGAAGTTCTAGGCCAAATTTCAGAATTTTTTGCTCATTAATGTTTTGGCAATTGAATTTTTAAAACATACTTTAAAATCTAGCTGAAAATCAAAGGGTGGTGGAGAAGCTTTTAAAAGGTGTTTGAGTTTAAAATTCAAACTTTCTACCAAATTTTCTTTTTTCTTTTCAAAAAAAAATTTGAAGATTTTTTTTTAATAAGGATTTTTTTTTCAAAGGATTTTTAACTTTTTTTTTATTTTTTCAAAACTAACCTAGGATTCAAAAAGAAACCTAATCTAACTACCTAGATTTTTTTTTCTTTGATTTTTTTTTCTTTTTCACGAAAATGAATAAGCTTTTATTTTCAAATGAAATTGCTACAAGCAAATCTAACCTAGGGTTTAAAAAAAAACCTAGACTAAGGCAAATATGATGTGCACGTGGAATTTTTTCCCGTGCTCGTTGTGTGCATAAATCCCATTTTTTTCCTATTTTTCCTATACATCCAAAGATAAGCAGAGGATGATTTGTCAGTGATAGCTCAAAAGATCGAAATAAAAAAAAATGACATTGTTGGGAGTTCTAGCCCAAATTTCAGAACTTTTCGCTCATTAATTTTTTGGAAATTGAATTTTTAAAACGGACTTTGAAATCTGGCCGAAAATCAGAGAGTGGTGGAGAAGCTTTTAAAAGGTGTTTGAGTTTAAAATTCAAACTTTCCACCAAATTTTCTTTTTTCTTTTCAAAAAAAATTTTGAAGATTTTTTTTTAGAAGGATTTTTTTTTCAAATGATTTTCAACTTTTTTTTTTTGCTTTTTCAAAACTAACCTAGTATTCAAAAAGAAACCTAATCTAACTACCTAGATTTTTTTTCTTTGATTTTTTTTTCTTTTTCACGAAAATGAATAAGCTTTTTTTTTTTCAAATGAAATTGCTACAAGCAAATCTAACCTAGGGTTACAGAAAAACCTAGACTAAGGCAGATATGATGTGCACCTGGAATTTTTTCCCGCACTCATTGTGTGTGCAAATCCCATTTTTTTCCTATTTTTCCTGCACATCCAAAGACAAGCAGAGGAAGATTTGTCAGTGATAGCTCAAAAGATTGAAATAAAAAAAATGATGTTGCCTCCCCGACAATGGTACCATTTGACAGAAGCCATTTTCACGCATTTTAAAGTCGTCAAAAATCGTAGTATAGTCGCGCTAAATGCTCGTCAAAAATAATTTCTAAAGATAATAAGACTTTGAGTCCTGGTCGTTCGTCTCTAAGAGGCATTTATGTAAATCTAAAATCGATCTTTTCCGCTCTACTTGTTTAAAATCGCACATCGGTTTCTAATCATCGGATCAAAGTTTTGCCACTTTCATTATGAACGCTGATTACGTGCGCATGTATTAGATAGATGACGAAGGTGAAAGTGTGAGTTTCAGTACGTACGATTCTAGTTATGTGGTGGCTGTCTATGGAAAATGCATTAATAGTTAAATCCTCAATATTTTCTAGTACCAACATGCTGGTTGCAATAGATAATATTTAAAAATAGGCAACTTTGATCACATAAAATATATTGTAATCAATAAGCTCATGGTGATTTTCAACACAGAGATATATATATAAAAAATATTTCTTTCATTCATTTAGGAGGGTGTTTGCAACATGGAACTAAAGGAAAGCTTATAGAGGAAAGCTTGAAAACATAAATCTAGCTAATAGAAAATGATCGCATACATGAATCTATGGGAGGATTTTGCATGCATCATTGGGGGAGAATAAAGAGCTACACTACTAAGTAGTAATAAAGCATGTAAATTATGAAGAACTAGCTACTAATCTAGTAGAAATAAGGGCATTCAAAGGTGGCCTCCGATGGCCTTTGAATGGTTGAGAGGAGGGGCGACCAATGGTGCTTAGACTGACCCTTGGAGAGAGTTTGGAGAGGTGATCTAGCATCTTGGTGTGGAGATGGTGGTGGCCATGGTGAGCAACTCGTGGAGGTGGAGTGGAGGTGGAATGTAGCTAGCCTAAATGGAAGTGAATTAAGCTAAGAGATGGATGGGTGCAAATGGCCACCTCTTAGGTCTTTTTATAAACCTAAGGGGGACTCTCTAGAGAAGTGTGGAACTCTTTAGAGAGAGCTCCAAGAGTGGCCAGCCAAAGAGAGAGAGAGGTGGTTCGTAGATCCACCATTTGTGGATCTCAATTTGAATGGCTCTTGGTTGCTAATTTTGGCAACCAAGAGTGGCGCCACCTTTGGAAGAACCTAGAATACTCTAGGTTGTGTGGGAGTGTGTGAATGGGTGTGTGTGTGTGGTCGTGCCCTAGGTGTCTAAGTGATATAGGTTTGGTCCTAAGGGGTTTAGGTTGGTGTAGACCTTAAATTAAGGTTGCAAACCCTAATTGCTAAGGGGGAATTGCAATTAAACTTAACACAAGTTTAATTGAATGGGTGTGAACCTAATTGAGAGTGAAATAGCTCAATTAGGTTGGGCCTAGGTCAATTGGCCTCTCACTGAGTCCAATTGGACTTGTATGGGTTGAGATCTGAGCTCAATTGGACCATGAGTCCAATTGACTAGGCAATGATAATTGACTATGATCTAAGTCAATTAAGTTTAGTGAGGACCTAATTAGGTCCTTAGGGAGGTCTAGAGGTGATGTACTAGGGTTAGGACACCTTAATTTAGGTTCCCATAGGGTTAGAATTGGGTTTAGGGAGCTAGAGATCCAAGATCAAGGCTTGAATCTCAAAACAGGAACTGGAGAACAGTACCAAACGTCCAATAATAGCATCAGATGACTTATACTAAAAAATCAGAAGTTCAGACTTCAATCCTGGGCGTTTAATCAGAGTTATAAAGGATTTTAGTTTCTGTCTTGGGTATTCTACAGAAATTGGACGTCTGACCAAGTGTCTGGACATCCAATAACACTGCAGAAGTGGGTTTAAGGTGTGCGGGAGTTGGCTAAGGGTTCTGGACGTCCTATAATCTATCTGGATGTCCAAACAGAGATTGGAATTAGGGTTTTAAGGTTTCCTAGGGTGTGGTGACCTAATCTAAGGGTGGCTAAGGCTTGGGGAGGCTTCTAGGCTGTCCTAGGGCTAGGATGGACCTAAGTTCTTCACATTTTACTGCTTTATTCCTACTTAATAGAATAGCATACCTTAACTCCCTTACATTATTGTTTACTACATCTTATTCTAGGTCTTCCACTCTAACTCTACTGCAACACCAATTATTCCTATATTCTTTAGATCCAGCTTCAGATCTACCTTCTGATCAGCTTATTACTTGTAATTGACATAATGCACCTAATCAGTACATTATAGCATTATTTTATGCTTAGCTCAAAGAAAGCAGTAAAGATGCAAATAATGCTTATGCATGCTTGAATTATCCTAACTTATATTAAGTCCTAGCCTAATTTAAGTTAATTAAGACCTATGATTGCTACGCAATCATCCCTCCTAACTGGTTGGATTGAGCAGACACAAGTAGAATAAATCATTTATAATCTTAAGGCAGGTTCTGGGAGTCTATAATCCTTAGGCTACCCCACTTAAGGACATGCTTATTTTGTTGTGCTGCAGGGTTCTCATCCCCAGTCCTTCCGACCTTTTCCTAGTTTATGCTGGGAAGAAGGTCATTGAATCCCCGATTGGAAGGACTACTAGAGTATTCTAGGGGCCGTAGATTGGATTTTATCCAAATTAATCCCATGGCCGATCAACAACCTCCTCTACCTCAAGATCCCCAGGAGGTATTTCGAAGGCAGCTGGAACAAATGCAGAGAATGTAAGAATGGTTCTAGAGAATGCAGGGTGCTCAGCCCTTGAAGGATTTTTATGATCCTTCAAATTACGGGGAACGTCCTGGCATCCAGATTCCTGCCGAAGATGTAGAAATCAAGCCCCAGGTGTTAAGCCTGATCAAACATTTCCATGGGCTTGGCTCTAAAGACCCGTTTCAGCACTTGGAGGACTTGACCACTTTAGTCCAGACCACCAAGGTGCGAAATGTGAATGAGGAGCAAATGATCATGAGGCTCTTCCCCCACTCTCTTAGGGATAAAGCCGCTCATTGGTACAGGACTATAGGAAGACCAATTGCAACTTGGAATGAGTTGAAATCGACCTTTCTAAAGAAATTCTTCCCTATCGGACGTACCAATGCTTTGAGACAGGCAATCACTACTTTTACCCAGTGGCTAGGGGAGCAGTTTCATGTGGCCTAGGAGTGATTCCAGGACCTATTGCAAAGGTGTCCACACCACGAGGTGCTGAAATGGCAACTCATGCAGATCTTCTACCACGGGTTGACTGAGCAACTCAGAAAGCATGTGGACGCTTCTTGCGGAGGCAATTTCCTCAACAAAGACGCAGATAGCGCACACGATTTGTTTGAGGAAATGAGCGAGAATTCAATTAATCATGCCTCCATGGATACTTTTAACCGATCCCAGTAGCTCAAATTGAATGTTAATGAAGTCCACGACTCTCATTCATTCGATATGGAATTGATTTGTAATAAACTTGATAAGGTGGACCTGGTTCTAAGAGAATGGAGGAGTAGATGGCTAGAAATTCAATGAACAACTCTTGATCCACTCAATCCCAAAATTCGGGATTCCATTTGTCGTGAGCTCCTTCTGGACGGGAGTTTGTGAATCAACTTGATGTGGCTCAACCTGCAAGCCAACATTATTTGGAACCCCACGGGTTCCAAACTGGGGCCTTTGATCCCAATTTCTCTTATCGTTTGTTTGCACCTCAAAACACGCCTATAAGAACGCCTTCTTATGCTATTTCCTAGCACTACCTATGCATATTAGGATTCCATTGTTGCATTTGTAAAAATACATGCATTCATGCATTTAATTGAGAGGAGAGGAGAATGAAATAAAAGGGCTTCATAATTTACATTTTCCTCAAGTGCCTCTTTACAAAAATCCATCTCTTCTATTTTTTATCTCCACTTGTTTTTTATTTTTCCTACGGCAACCTCTTCTCCGCTACCTCTCCCCGCCATGCGCCTTCCCGCAGCCGCATGCAGCAGTCCCGCCTCTCCCTGCTGTCCTGCGGTCCTTCCCGCTGCTGCAACTTCCCGCGCGCGTCCGCCCTCTCCCTGCCCAAGCCATTCCCTGCGGCTGCCATTCCTCCCATCTCCCGCTGCTGCAACCTCTTCTCCGCTGCCTCTCCCTGCCATCCTTCCCGCTGCTGCAACTTCCCCGCGCCTCTCCCTGCAGCAGCCACTCTCCAACGCCTCTCCCTGCTGCTGCCATGCCTCCCCGCCATGCTCTCCTCCTCTATAAAGCCGCAGCTCTTCCTCGCGACGAGGGGGAGGGGGGAACATTGCTGCAATACGCAGCTGCGGCTGGCTGCAGCAAGAAAGAATCACACCAGCAGGCCGCCACCTTCCTCTCCTCCCTCTCCCCTCCATACGCCGGACCTCCTTCGAGGAGACACCCGGCGGGCAGGAGCTCACTGTGGTGAACACCACCACAGTGAGACCACCACCGCCCAGCTCTTCAAAGAGCCGGTGGGCGTGGTGGCTCTTCTCGTTTTTTCATTTTTTCCATTCCCGCACTTCCCGCCATGGCTGCCTCTTCAAGGTCTGAAGCTTGAAGCAGCAGCAGCAGCAGCAGCAGCAGCCTCCGCGAGCAACCGCAGGCGCCCCAGCCCCTCCGTGCTCGCCTGCAGACCTTCTCCGCGTCCGCTTCCTCGCTCTGTCGCCCGCCGCTCGCGCCCGCAACCGGCCGCTGCGCGCCTCTGCAGCGGCCGGCCAAGCGTCTTCCCGCTCCCTGCCAACCTCTGCAAGCGTCCGCGCGCGCCTGCAGACCTTCTCCGCGTCCGCTTCCTCGCTCTGTCGCCCGCCGCTCGCGCCCGCAACCGGCCGCTGCGCGCCTCTGCAGCGGCCGGCCAAGCGTCTTCCCGCTCCCTGCCAACCTCTGCAAGCGTCCGCGCGCACCTGCAGACCTCCTCCGCGCCCGCCTGCAGACTCCCCGCCTCCCTCTCTGAGCGCGCTGTCGCGAGCCTCCGCGCTCGCAGCCGGCGACGCAGACTCCTCTCCTCCTCTGGGCGAAGACGCGCCCGTGCGCCCGCGACCATCAGACGACGGTCTTCACCTCCGGACGTCTTAACTCGTCCCCTGCAGTGCGGCCCGCTCTCTCCTGCCTTCGCTCTCTCCTGCTCTCTCTCTCCCATTCTCTCTCTCTCTCTCTCTCACTCTCTCTCACAACACTTTCTCACACACTACACCGACGCACACAGACATCTACACTCACACTTTCACACACACACACACACACCTATACTATAAACATATATATACGCATACTTATATATTGATACATATATACATACATATATACATATATATATCTATATAACTATATACATATATCTACATATCTAGATACATATATACTTATATACATATATATATATATATCTATATAGTATTATATATATATACTTATATATACATAGTATATCTATATAGTTATGTATACATACATATAGTATTATATATATATACTTATATACATATATACATAGCTATATACATATATACATATATATATATATATATATATATATATATATATATATATATCTATACATATATACTTATACATTTATATACATACATATGTACATATATTTTCACGTTATTTATTATACGCTGTATCGCGGGGATATCTGCACCAGTTGCTGATATTCCCTGATACACGCGTACAAAAAAAGCGTGGTCCCATACATCATCCATCCTCCATCCACACTCCACGCGGCACCTAGTCGTGTTGGTTGCGTCTCTCTAGACGTCGGCTGACTCGACATAGTGCTACACTCCATCGTCACCTCCACCCCCACCCCTTTATATATATACTACATATAAATATATATCTATAGCTACTATATTTACTTTCTATCTGATAGCTTCCTTAGTAAAAAGATAAAAAAAGGTATAAAAGTGAAAAGATAATCTTTGATTTGCAGGTACCCATCTTGCAAGTAGCAAGACGTGTTTTGAAACTCTGTTTTGGCTAAAAGCCAAGGACACAATTTTGAGGGTGTGCCTCAAGAACAAGGATTACCAGAAAAAAAAAACCTAAATAAGAAAAATACCAAAAACAGAATAAACGAACGGAAGAGACGCGTTTTAAGGAAAACGTAGAAACTCGACTTGAACCCCACTTCCCTGAGTTCGACCCTGGGCTTAAAAGTGACAAGATAAAATCAATTAGGCCAGGTTAAAAATTTTGTAAAGAGATGGTTAGGTCTGAATTAGGTTAACCACTATACACATTTCAACGATAAAAATATCATATTAACAACCTATCCAGGCCGACCATCATCGTTCCCTTTCTTTCTCTCCATCCTCACCCTATGAGGATGTTTGTGCTGTACAAGAGAATGTTAGATCCAACCCCTACTTCAATGCTTATAATCCAAGTTGGAGAAATCACCTTAACTTCTCCTGGAAAAACCTGGGGCAGCAGACTCAATTCCGACCCAGCAACTATGCTCCGCAACGACCAATAGGTCAGGGTCATGTTTATACTCAGTTGCCCCTGAATCAGGTCAATCAGCCAACTTGGAATGCCCGTCAACCCCTAGGGTAGGCTGATTTGAATTGACAAATGGAAGAGATGCAAGGATCCATGCTCCAACTCATGCAGCAAATGAAAACCTTGCTGGACAACTTGCAAACTGGGCTCATAGCTAATTCTCGTCAACTCTAATCTCTACCATCTTAACCCGTACCCAACCCACGAAATATCCTAAATCCAGTCAATCAAGCCCATGGTATAGAAATCAAAGGGACCCACACACACATGCTCAGGTGGTTAAGCAGGGTCCTTCTTCTTCTTCTTCTTCTTCTGCAAATCAATGATTCCTGGCTAATAAAGCCCCTCCAATCTTTCTTAACCTTCTCCAAGACCCAAACTCGTATGCATTTGCAAATTCTATTACCTTGAGGAGTGGTAAACAAACTCAGGATCCACAACCACACTATTCTGATTTACCAAATCCCGAAGAACGTGAGGAGAGAAAGGAGAACTTTGGAGAAGAAATTAAGGCTCAAGAACCTGATTCCAAAGATCTGACTCATGTTCCTTTTCCTGAAGCCTTGATCAGATCAAGGAAGAAGTCTGTTGATAGTAATGAGGAGCTTCTGAATATTTTCAAGAATGTCGAGATCAATATCCTGCTCCTTGACTCTATCAAGCATATACCGGCTTACGCGAGAATTTTAAAGGATTTATGTACACAGAAGCGTAAGTCAAGAGAATCTGTTCCGAGGAAGGTGGTACTCTCCGAGCAAGCTAATTCTGTTATCCTGCACCACATTCCTCAGAAAAAAAGAGATCCAGGTGCTCCTTTGATTTCTTGTGTCATCAGAGATTACACTTTCGATAGAGCACTGCTGGATCTGGGTGCATGGTGCGTTTCTAGGGTTTCGTCGTAGTATAGTACAAAGAAACGGTCACCAATTTAATACAATTTGTTACTCGGAATAAAACGTTTCCCGAGGTCGAACTCAGGGAGCAAACTATAATTCCAGAAGTATATAAATTCACAATATATAATGTTTTACAAAAAATTAAGACAAAAGGGGAGAGAAAGAGAGTGAAAATTCTCTTCTTGCTTTTTCTTCTTCTCTCTTCTTCTCTTTAGCCAGCCTATCTTCTTCTTCCTTCTTCTCTGCTTTTCTTCTTTCTTTCTACGTCTTCTTCTTCTTTGCTGCTGAGGTTTCTTCATTCTCTCTCTTTTTTTTTTCTCTAGCCTTTCCTCTGCTCTTCTCTTCTGCTTAACTCCTTTCTTTCTTTCCGACGTCTGATTCAGAAATCAAACGCCTTAACTGCTCGGTTGCTACAATGCTGCTCTTCCTCTTTTCTTCAGCATCTTTCCTTTCTTTCTTCTTCTCTGCGGCTAAGTCTCAACCGCTGCTCTTCTTCTTCTTTCTTTCTTCTCGACGTCTTCTTCTTGTCTTTGCTATAGAGGGCTCCCTCTCTCTCTTTTCTCTTTCTCTTCCGCTCCTTCCTTTCCTCTTCTCTTCTTTTCCTTTTTCCCAGCGCGGCTATGTCCCAGCGCCTGCTCCTTTTCTCCTTTCTTCTTTCCTACGCACACACACGAATGTCAACGCAAAACCTACCCTACCCCTTCCATGCGTCTCTCTCTCTCTGAATCTCTCTTTGGTAAGCTCTCCCAGAGCCAGGTAATCGGGTCGGGTCGCGTTCCCGAGTCCAAACGCACCCGCGTAGGTGGTGCACGAGGAGTGCACAGAAGTGGGAAGTCTGGTCGGGTCAGATCCACGTGGGCGTGCCGTGGACGAGACCCGGTGAATAGGTGAGGGACCTCACCCCAGTGTTATCGGAGGTAACCAGCTGATAACACTTTTCCAATTTATGTGGGGGTGTGTGCCCACACACTTCTGAGGTGGGACTAAAGTCCCACCTCCGATCTCGGGCGCCTGCGGGAGAAAGCTTCGAGCAATTGGGGCAGCAGCCGAGGCTTGCGACCCCAATTGAAGTCCTGGGTGTGTGCGCAAATTCCTTCTGCGTCGCCTGGGGCTCACGCCTGGAGCTGAAGAGGCCTGGAGCTGCCTGCCAAGCAGCTCCTGCTGCTCGTCAATGGCAGCGAGGAGGCCGAGACATGAAATCACGAAGACAGCCTCACGGCCATGTCAAACAATGCAGGGAGCTTCGCCAGAGGATGGCGAAGGTGGTGCTGGGGTCGTCGTGGTGGGAAAATGGCTGTGGCCGTGTGCCTAGGGCACACGGCAGAGATGCAGGTGGGTGTGTTCGGGGGGTTCTCAGAGTGTGTAGGGAAGTGAATGGAGTGGGGGAAATGCTTGTATGGAGTGAGGGGGAGCTTCTGGGCTTGTCGGCGAGGGGTGGAAAGGCCTGTGGGGGTGGAGCGATCTCACCGGAGATGGTGGCTGGAGGTGGAGCAGATGGAGGTGGTCGTGGCAATCGAGGGGTGTAAAGTGACAATTTAAGAGGGGAAAAGTGAAAGGAGAGTAAGAAGAAGGTTCCTACCTACTTAATCGACGAAGAGGGAGAGGAAGAAGCCCAGCTCGTGCCTGTCGGAGCTGGGGACGAAGGTGCCTAGAAGAGGAGTAACGGCGATGAGGAGGAGATCTGGAGACACCAGCTGGTGCAGCCTGGGGTGGGAAGACGAGGTAGAGTGAGCTCTGCTGCAGGTGTGGCAGCAGAGCGACGATGAGGAGGAGGAAAGTTCACCGGAAGCTTGGGCTGTCTGACCAGAGAGAGAGGAGACAAAGGAGGAGGTTTTCTCGGCCAAAACTAGCTTGAAGGAGACGGCTGCCCCTGTCGCTCCTTATAAAGGTGTTGGAGAGAAGAGGGTTTCGAGGGAGCGACGTGGGGTGCTCGCCGAAGATGATTGGAGATGGAGACCCATGCCTGTCGTGCATTCGTATGAGAGGCATGGGCAGCCGCAGTTCGTTCCTGAGAGCAGTTGCCTTACCCTGCGCGACGCCATCCTCTGCGCAAGGTCGCCGGAGGTATGGTGCCTACGCAAGGTGGTAGGGAGGACCATTCTGCAAAGAATGAAGGGGAAGATAGGGAGCTAGATGAAAGGTTTTGAAAAGATAAGGGTCAAAAAGTAATTCAAGAGGACCAATTTGTAAAGTAGGTCAAGATGGTCTTCTCTTATGCCCAAATTTTTATACCAACCTAATTTGAACCTAAGGAATTCAATGGTGTAGTTTGATTTTTGGTTTGACCACGTTTGACTGGTCAATTTGCGTAGAAACCCAAATTAGGTTAAAACTTGGGCATGGTTCTCAAATTAGGTCAAAATAGGTTGCAAAGGCCAAATTGAAGGTTCTAAATCCTAAGGAATATTTTTCCATGAATTTTAGAGGGTTTAGTTTATTTTTATCCTACCTAAAAGCTCATGAATTAAAGCGGATTTGTTTTAGGGTTACAGAATATTATTTAATTCTTAGAAGTTGCTATAACCCTTTTCAGTTCAGATCATCTCACTTTCTTTCTTATTAAGCTCATTTGACCTGAGTTTAGTCCCTTAGATACCTCGATTGTGTACTGCATTGGTAAAATTACAGTTTTACCCCTTATGACTTATTTTATTCTTCAATTTAGAATTCTCTGAGTTAGGCTTTCCTCTAGGTTTTGTAGGAGATTTTTCACACTTATTTAGATCAAATTGTGCTAGTTAAGGTTCATGATGAAGCTCTCATCATACCCCCATACCTAGCTTTTGCTAGTCCCTTAGCAAAACCCTAAGGTTTTAACCTTTGTTCTAGACCATGAATTTCTTATCAAGTTTAGATAAGTGCTTTTTCTCTTATATCCTTGATTAGGTCAGAATGTCAATCATAGGCCTAAAAGGTACTATAGTACCAACCAAGATCCAGATCTGTCTAGGTTTAGCCTCAGTCCTTAGCAAAGGTTTTTAAGGCCTACAGGAACTAACCTAAGGTTTATTGGACTTCGTGGTTAAAGCACCCGTGCTTGAGATAATTTTAGCCTTGGTTCAGTTCGCAGTACGTTTTGTAAGAGAGAGAGGTAGAAGATTTATTTGTTTGGAGAGTTTTCTCTCTCTTTTTCTTTTTAATTCTAGCTTAGGATTGGCTTCTTAACACGGTCTGTATCAGATTCCTTGTCCCCATCATCAATCCTCAAGGGTTTTTTGCAGTCGATGCTTCGAGATAGCACCGCCCATGGTAACCCCTAGAACCCTAACTTTCGAGATTTCGAGATAATCCCGTCCATGTTGTTCCGTGGCCGAATTCAAACCCTGGCAATTGACACTTCGTGATAATGCCATCCATGGTATCTGAACCAGTAGAGTGCTTACATGCCCCCAGTAGGATATGTAAATATCCTAAGAGACAAGCACCGAGGAGATGATATTTTGTTACACATCTTCGAGGGGAATTTCCCACCTCTCTACGCAGGGAACTCGTTCAAGTCAACTTGTGTTGATCGGCCGCTCCTACTCTAGATGACATTTTCAGAATTTTTGAAATGCTTCTGTGTGATTTTGATGCTTATGCTTACTGAACTAGACTGTGTGTGTAAATTTGGGTGCTTAGGTTACTGAGTCCCGCAAACCAAAAGTTAGTTAACAAGGCCGAATACTCCCTAAGCCTTGGACCTAATACTTAAGCTTTTCATTCTCCTCAACCTCTTGAGGAATATCTAGATCTTAATGGGTACTAAGAGTCTATCCAAGAATGCCTAAGGTTTGCGTTCTTACTAATCTTGTTGTGCACTTTTTTCTTTTTCTTAATGTGGTCCAGAACTTAGGTTAATTCCTTAGTTCCTTGCTAATGACTATCTCTTTTCTTCCATTTTGTGCTCCTTTTTATCATTTTGTTCTTTTTCTCCTCCTCATTTGTAAAGTCCACAAAAATTTCTTTCCTCCTCTCATTTTATTATTCTTTTTCAAAAAATTTTTTAATTTTTATGGTGTTTTTGGTATATATGAATTTTTTTGTTTAAAACCTTTTCTTTGCACTTTCATACCCCCCCATGCCTAAGATTTGCAATGTTCTCATTGTAACATAGGAGGGTTTTTATTTAGCTTAGTTCATACATTAGGACAGATATTTTGGTGAGTAAATGGGTCAGGGTGGCTGTTGCGGATGATTTCTAATCTCAGATGCATGCACCTGAAGTAGAGTCGGCTGTCCTAAAGGATGAACCTTAAGTGCGAAGAGGTGTCAGAAAAGGTTTCGGATTTTTCCAAAAAGAATGACGGACTACCTCCCGTTGAGCGCTAAATTCGATGCCTTCAGCCAAGCGAGAAATGGGATGGAGAGGGAATGGTTAAATCAACAGAGTTTTGTAAGACAAGCACCTTGATTAAGAGCCTGGTTGGTCCAACCAAGTGCTTGTTCAGATCAACAGGCTGATGATGCAACCCAAACCCAATCAATCTGGTGGGTTGATAGATGTAGATCAAGAGGTGTGGAACCCATCATATACTATGAAGCTTAGATGGATGTGGAAATGTAAATGCGGGGTTTGGCTGAGTCGAGTCAGCTTAGTCAGAGTAGGGACCCGTAAAACAATCAGTGAATGATGCGGGAACCCTACAGGGGTGATTAGAGAATGATGGAACATGGTCTCTAGTCTGATCAGTGTCCCAAACCCGATTTTGATGTGGAATTGCAATCGACTCGGTGAGAGGTGAATATGAATAGAAATGGAGTCCGGTTGTGGGTCGGGGTTAAGAAGAGGTTTTGATCAGTTCTGTGTGTGTGGAAGAGGTGGCTTGAATGAGAACTGTGTATGAGGGCTCTTCTAGAAACGAATGACAGGTGGTCTCCTGTAGAGAATCCTCTGGGTAACTATCAAATGCCTGAAGAGTGTCTATAGGATGAAGGAAATCTGAATTGAGAAAAGATTTGAGTTCTGGGTTGCAATCACGCTTGGCATTTTCTGTTTTTGGTTCCTGTGGATCGAAAAGAAATGATTCTATGTTATCAGTGATCTCGGGAACCAGGACCTAAGAGTTGGAGAATGAGTCATGTGAGCTGAGGTCGTAGATGGGCTTGGTGTGTTCAAGAAGCAGAGTCTCTCCGAAATTATAGTCAGATCCGAAGTTGTCGGAGAGTTTGCGAAGATCCAGTTCTAAATGAGATTCATGATCATGAATTCCACCGCAGCATAAATCACCTGATGTGGAATCAGCAGCCTGACTGGGGTCTAGCCTATATGTCAATTCTGGGATTAAAAAGGTATTCTGTCTAGGCTCAAGTTCCAAGCTGGTAGGATAGACCCAATTGAAACCCCACTCATCCAACTCCTCAGTTTTTGTATCGTAAATTGGCATGTCTTCTGGAAAGTTGGAAGTTGGAGAGGGATATTCATCAAATAGAGGCCCGGAATCATATTATATATTAAAAAGTTGATCTTTATCATATGGGGCCTCATAATCTTCCCAATAAGTTTCAGATCTAGATTCTAGGTTTAGGATGTGGGTAGAATTACTAGAATCTAAGTCTGAATAACCTTCGAGGGTTACCTTATCAAAATAAGGGGTAGAATTTATACCCTCAAGAGGTTCAGTTCTGATTTCATTATTGCAGGAGTCTTGGGATTCTAAGCTTGGCGATTCATGATTTAGGGTTGGCTCAATATTATGTTCTGCAATATCCCAACTTAGTTCAATATTATGCATGTTGTTTTCTATCTAGGTTGGGAATCCACAACCACTTTATGCCACAGTCCCGAGATCTGGGAAACCGGATTGCTCCTTAATGCTGTTCCAAGATGGTTCATCATCTGTTTCTGGTATATACGGGTATTTTTGGTTGATAGTTTGCTCCAGTAATCTCATCATCTCTACCCATTTTTCAAGGGCATCTTGGTGTTGTTCCCAAAGTACAGGATTTGTTAAGCATTGAAGGTATTCAAATTTGTATAACTTTTCTATCTCAATGTATCCTGTTAGGAACACTTCTCGGGTTGATCCTTTTTTGGCTTCTGTCAACAGAATTTGGGCACAGTTTATAATGAAGGCAGTGGTTGTTGGGACATCAACCTGAATGTTTTCCATTGGTGTTGAGGGTTTATACTTAATTTCATAAAACTCAAGGGCATCCTCAATCATTTTATCTCTCATGGATCTTTGTGATTCAGGTTTCTTGAAGGGTGATGCTACGTAATTAGGCTGCATATTTGGATCAGGTGGTGAAATCAAGATGTAGAATCAGAATTTCGATGTAGACTCAAGTTGTGCCATGATGGAAGAAGGGGGACTTGGTTCAGAATCAGAGGAAAGGGGCTATGTGGAAGGTTTCTGCAAAAACAAGGGAGCCGAGGCTTAGCCTCGGGGAGAGTGGATTTCTAAAGGAGGTTTCAAGGACCTCCTACCAAATACAGAAGGACTGGATGAGATTAGCAGGTGCTGGACCCAATCAAGACACCCAAAATGTTGGGTGACTATAGAGGTTCGGGGCGGATGGACCCCTTGATCAGAAGGTCGTCCACCTGAGAATTACCTGGGCAGCCAGAGAGGGTGAGTCCCGCGAAGACCCCTACACAGTAGAGCGCCCCCACGGGTTACAGGGTTTCCCCCACCCGACCTCTCTTGTCACTAAGATTCCAGGTAGACCAGAATGGGGACCTTGACCTCTTAAGTCTACCACTTTTAGTTAGGATCAAGGTGCTTAGAGTTTTCACTTGAACTTTAACCTTTTGAGTGCAAAGAGTGACCTAAGTTAAAGGTTGGTTGACCCAAGGGATCAACTTCACCTATTAGTTCCTTTGAGAGCTTATTAGGTCTTGTCTTTTAGGGTTCAAGTGCTTTTAAAAGCCAAATTTCTTAGGGTTTCTCTTGATAGATGTTTTCAAGCAATGGCTTAGGCACACTTCTTTTGGAAATTTTTCATTCTTGCTTAGAAAAGTGTGTCTCTAAAACCCTAGCTTTGAATCTTATATTGGCTCTAATTGGTCCAGTTAGTTGCCTCTAGATTAGGTAATTAGGGCTGAAGCATGAGGGTTTTATCCCTAACTACCTTTAATGGATGTACAGATAAAGTATGTTGAAATTTGAAAACAGGCAACTTTGGTGTTTTACTACGTATAAAAGACAGGTTATTCCTAAATTGCTTTTTTTTTTCTTTTTCTTCCTCTTTAGAATTTAGGGGTTTAAATGAGAGGATAGAAAATTACCTATCCTTGGTGTGGTTGTGCAGCTACTTATTTTCCTTTTGATTTCCTGTGCCTGCACAACAAAAGAGAAAAGATTAATCAATAGAAAATCAAAAACTGTGAATCAATAGCTTCTAGAATAGCCGTTGCTCCCCGTCAACGGTGCCAAAAACTAATGCGTTTCTAGGGTTTCGTCGTAGTATAGTACAAAGAAACGGTCACCAGTTTAATACAATTTGTTACTCGGAAGTTTCCCGAGGTTGAACTCAGGGAGCAAACTATAATTCCAAAAGCATATAAATTCACAATATATAATGTTTTACAAAAAATTAAGACAAAAGGGGAGAGAAAGAGAGTGAAAATTCTCTTCTTGGCTTTTTCTTCTTCTCTCTTCTTCTCTTTAGCCAGCCTGTCTTCTTCTTTCTTCTTCTTCTTTGCTTTTCTTCTTTCTTTCTGTCTTCTTCTTTGCTGCCGAGGTTTCTTCCTTCTCTCTCTTTTTTTTTTTCTCTGGCCTTTCCTCTGCTCTTCTCTTCTGCTTCACTCCTTTCTTTCTTTCCGACGTCTGATTCAGAAATCAGATGCCTTAACTGCTCGGTTGCTACAGTGCTGCCCTTCCTCTTTTCTTCAGCATCTTTCCTTCCTTTCTTCTCCTTTCTTCTTCTCTGCGGCTAAGTCTCAGCCGCTGCTCTTCTTCTTCTTTTTTTATTCTCTGCGTCTTCTTCTTGTCTTTGCTACAGAGGGCTCCCTCCCTCTCTTTTCTCTTTCTCTTCCGCTCCTTCCTTTCCTCTTCTCTTCTTCTTCCTTCTTCCCTGCGCGGCTAAGTCCCGGCCCCTGCTCCTCTTCTCCTTTCTTCTTTCCTGCGCACACACACGAATGTCAGCGCAAAACCTACCCTACGCCTTCCCCGCGTCTCTCTCTCTCCCCGAATGTCTCTTTGGTAAGCTCTCCCAGAGTCGGGTAATCGGGTCGGGTCGCGTTCCCAGGTCCAGACGCCCCGGCATGGGTGGTGCGCGAGGAGTGCATAGGAGTGAGAAGTCGGGTCGGGTCAGATCCGCATGGGAGTGCTGCGGACGAGACCCAATGAATAGGTGAGGGACCTCACCCCAGTGTTATCGGAGGCAACCAGCCGATAACACTTTTCAATTTATGTGGGGGCATGCGCCCACACACTTCCGAGGTGGGACCAAAGTCCCACCTCCGATCTCGTGCGCCTGTAGGAGAAAGCTTCGAGCAATTGGGGCAGTAGCCGAGGCTTGCGACCCCAATTGAAGTCCTGGGTGTGTGCGCGAATTCCTTCTGTGTCGCCTGGGGCTCACGCCTGGAGCTGAAGAAGCCTGGAGCTGCCTGCCAAGCAACTCCTGCTGCTCGTCAATGGCGGCGAGGAGGCCGAGACCTGAAATCACAAAGACAGCCTCACGGCCACGTCATACAATGCAGGGAGCTTCGCCAGTGGATGGCGAAGGTGGTGCGGGGGTCATCGTGACGGGAAAATGGCTGTGGTCGTGTGCCTAGGGCACACTGCAGAGATGCAGGTGGGTGTGTTCGGGGGGTGCTCAGAGTGTGTAGGGCAGTGAATGGAGTGAGAGAAATGCTTGTATGGAGTGAGGGGGAGCTTCTGGGCTTGTCAGTGAGGGGTGGAAAGGCTTGTGGGGGTGGAGCGATCTCGCCGGAGATGGTGGCCGGAGGTGGAGCAGATGAAGGTGGTCATGGCAGTCGAGGGGTGTAAAGTGCCAATTTAAGAGGGGAAAAGTGAGAGGAGAGTAAGAAGAAGGTTCCTACCTACTTAATCGACGAAGAGGGAGAGGAAGAAGCCCGGCTCGTGCCTGTAGGAGCTGGGGACGAAGGTGCCCAGAAGAGGAGTAACGGCGACGAGGAGGAGATCTGGAGACGCCAGCTGGTGCTGCCTGGCGTGGGAAGACGAGGCAGAGTGAGCTTTGCTGCAGGTGTGGCAGCAGAGCGATGATGAGGAGGAGGAAAGTTCGCCGGAAGCTTGGGCTGTCTGACTGGAGAGAGAGGAGATGAAGGAGGGGGGTTTTCTCAGCCAAAACTAGCTTGAAGGAGACGGCTGCCCCTGTCGCTCCTTATAAAGGTGTTGGCGAGAAGAGGGTTTCGAGGGAGCGACGTGGGGTGCTCGCCGGAGATGGAGACCCATGCCCGTCGTGCGTTTGCACGAGAGGCATGGGCAGCCGCAGGTCACAGGGGAGGGTCCCTGCGATAGAGGATGACGTAGGGAACCCCCCGTTCGTTCTTGAGAGCGGTTGCCTTACCCTGCGTGGCTCCATCCACAGCGCAAGGTCGTCGGAGGTATGGTGCCTGTGCTGGGTGGCAAGGAGGACCGTTCTGCAAAGAACAAAGGGGAAGATAGGGGGCTAGATGTAAGGTTTTGAAAAGATAAGGGTCAAAAAGTAATTCAAGAGGACCAATTTGTAAAGTCGGTCAAGATGGTCTTCTCTTAGGCCCAAATTTTTATTCCAACCTAATTTGAATCTAAGGAATTCAATGGTGTAGTTTGATTTTAGATTTGACCATGGTTAAAACCCAAATTAGGTTAAAACTTGGGCATGGTTCTCAAATTAGGTCAAAATAGGTTGCAAAGGCCAAATTGAAGGTTCTAAACCCTAAGGAATATTTTTACATGAATTTTAGAGGGTTTGGTTGATTTTTATCCTACCTAGATCCTTGTAAATTAAAGCGAGTTTGTTTTAAGGTTACAAAATGTTATTTAATTCCTAAAAGTTGGTATAACCCTTTTCAGATCAGATTATCCCACTTTCTTTCTTATTAAGCTCATTTGACCTGAGTTTAGACCCTTAGATACCCCGTTTGTGTACTGCATTGGTAAAATTACAGTTTTACCCCTTATGACTTATTTTATTCTTCAATTTAGAATTCTCTGAGTTAGGCTTTTCTCTAGATTTTGTAGGAGCTTTTTCACACTTATTTAGATCAAATAGTGCTAGTTAGGGTTCATGATGAAGCTCTCATTAGTGCATCCATCAACTTAATTCTGACTTCTCTTTACGAGAAGTTTGGATTAGGTGAACTTCGACCGACTTCAGTGACGCTACAGTTAGCGGACCGTTGGGTCACAAATTTGTGAGGTGTTATTGAAGATGATATTGTTAAGGTTAAGGATTTCTATTTTCCTGTAGATTTCCTTATCCTTGACATGGATGTACCTGAAAATTTGAGGAACACTCCCATCATTCTGGGGCGTCCGTTCCTGGCTACCGCTAAAGCCAACATTAATTGTGAAAGCAGTAGCATGGAAATCGCCTTTGGGGATCAAAGAATGAAATTTGATATTTTTAAGGCGATTAATAAATTTGAGGATTGTGGATTTATTAAGGAACTTGAGGATGATAATATGAATATTGAGACTTGTATGATGGTGTTGAACGAGAATCTACGCTAACGTGTTTGGTTTTGGAAAACCCGTCGTTGTAGTTCGAAAGCGAAGGATTCGTGTTCAACAAATAAGATTTATACCGAAATAAGAATTCCGGGTCGAACTCAGGGAGGCTACGTTGATCTATATTCGCAATTATGCTTTTTTAGGATTTTTGATAAACAAGGCGAAATAATTACAATGGAGCTATCAAATTGAGAGAGAGAGAGAGAAAGAGAACATGCATTCAATATTTCAATTGTTTATACAAGCAAACGAAATTAAAGTTACACTAGAAAGCGGGAAATCAATTACACTATAAAGCAGGAAAATTCTACACTAGAAAAGCTGTAAATAAGAATGGGAGAGAGAAGTTATCCTCCTCGACGGTCGCTTGGAGGACGAGCCGAACGGGACGACGCCTGGACGAAGGAGAACGAGGTGGGACGAAGGAGGACGAAGCAGAAGAACGGGAACGAAGCAGCACGCCGTCGTCGTCGCGGGATCCACTTCCGAAGGGGGACGAAAATTTGGACTTTATCTCGCGAGAGGCATCCCGGGTGTGGGACAAGCTTCTCTTGAGCTTTGGAGAGGTAGAGAGGAGAAGGAAGGGATGAAAATTTCGTATGGAGGGGGTCTCCTTTTATAGTTGCAAGGAGTGGGGGCAAAATGGACATTACATCTTCAAAATAATAAATAAGGGGTCTTTAGTGACGGATAAAACCGTCGCTAAAGCCCCGCCGTCGCCGTCGCCGCCGCGCCACGCGCGCCCACTCGGCTGGCCTGCGCGCGTAACGCAGACGCACGTCCGCGTCGTCTCAGCCGTCCGATCGCGAGATCGGACGGCTTAGATCGCGCCCGCGCCCGCTGCGTAGCGCGCCGCCCGCGTGCGATCGCGCGCCCACCAGGGCGTCCAATTGCGCGTCGGCGCTATCGGGCGCGCGCGGCCGTTGGATCTTCATCCGACGCTCGTGCGCGCCCGCTCGCCCGCGCCTTCGACCCCCTCTCCGCGGCTCGAACTCGCGACCTCTGCTTCGCCCGCAGCTGCGTAGCCGCTGCGCTACGCGGCGAAATGGTCGCGCGGACGTTTTTAAATGCGCGCGACCGCAGCCGTTGGATCGAGATCCAACGGCGGAGAGGAGACGTTGCGTGGTCTTCACAGGACTCCTGCGGCCGATTGGGCGGCTGGGATGGCGCCACGTGGCGCTATCTTGGCCGTCCATCTTCTGGAAGTTGTAGATGGTGCCACGGATGTCGGATTGACTTGATTTTTGTGTCGTTCGGCTGCGATCGTCGATCCGAATTCATCCGTGTGGTCGGATTTTCCATCTGAAGTGCGGATTTACACCATCCTGGCCCTTGATCTTCTAGGGTTCCCCGGTCTCTATCTGATGCTACGGATGCCTGATTAGGGCGATCTTGGAGTCGTTGAACTCCAATCGTCGCCCTGATCATATCCATACGGTTGGATCTTTGATCCGAGGCCCCGATAAAATATTTGCCCTGTCCAAGCACATAAAAGGAGACAATTAACCTCCATTTTATTCAAACTACTCTAAATGCAAGATGATGCATGTAATGCAATATTTATATCATGAAATGCAATCCTATGCTTAAGAACATGCATAAATAGACATTTTAAGTAGTGTAAATGTGTTTACATCATACCCCCATGCCTATCTTTTGCTAGTCCCTAGCAAAAACTATATGCTATTTATAAAAGAATTAGGTTAGATTATTTGGACCTGAGTTATTTTCAATCATTAAGAAATTGTCTACTTAAGAACTGAACTTTCAAAGACACAACAGTGCCCGGGTATCAGCCAAAATGCAGACCGCCTCAAGCCTCGCCTTATTCAAAGAAAAATTTCTTTTTCTGTTTTTACTCTCTTTTTTTTTAGATTTTCAAATTTTAGGGTTTAAGAGTGGCTTTCTACGGCCATTCAACTCACCCAAGATTTGATGAGAACCCTAAGTTTTAAGCATCTTATTGTGATTGTGATAGACTCGTTGACCGGCAATTAAAACGGACTTCGGATTTCTACGCCTCTAGGTGACCTCAAAAAGAATTCTGCCTAAAGGTGTATCTTTACAACCGGTAGCTTTCTCCCTACTTTTTATTTTTTTAACGGGGTCAACACAAGGGTGAATCCAGTGTATATCTCCCCGGTTTATTCTACTTCTCCGCTTCTTCCTAAGTGTTTTGGGAATTTTTAGTGCATTTTCTGAGCTGGGTTCTGGACAACCGGTCGATGAGCTGTTACCACCGACAACTTGCCAGCCATACTCGTGCGGCGAAGTGTGGCTTATTTCTTTTTGTTCTTTTCTCCTTTTTGATTTTTTTTTTTTTTTTTTTTTAAGTAGGTGGCTTCCCTGGTCTAAGATTTACCTAAAGGCAGCAAAAAGAGAAAGGTCCAGTGACTGGGCTCTGGACAACCTACCTATGGGCTGTTACCCACGATAACTTGCCAGCCATATCACCCTAGAAGGTTCATTAGCTACCCAATTTCCGTTAAAATCGCCAAACAACGAGTCAGTGCAAAGAAAGTGTGTAGATGCTTAAGACTCAAAATTCCCTTAAATCAGAGGGTGGGTCGACAAGTCGTGTACTTATCACCCAACCTTATTTATTCCAATTATAATAGAATTAAGATGGCGAGAACTCAAAGACAAATCCACATTTTAGTAGATACACAGGCTAATTAAGTCCAAAGACCTGAGGGGTCTTTGTGTTCAGATCCTAATGTAAAATTTCTTAGGATTGAAAAGTCCTAATGTCCAACTAATCCTTCCTAATTTTTTTTTTTTTTTTTTTTTTTTTTTTTTTTTAGAAAGAGAGCAATTTATATGGATTTCACAAAGCTGACCAACTAATTCAAAAATGAATCCACCCCCCCATGCCTAGCTGATGCAATGTCCTCATTGAAAAAGAGACATGAAAGAAAGGGTAGAATATGAAAGATGTCACCTGGATATGAAGCTCGTATCAGCCTTGTGTTATATGTACAACTGCTGAGTTTAATGCCGTCAGCTAGGCGAAGTCCAGCCAAAGAAGTCACAGAATGGCTAGAGCAACAGAGTCTGAAACGGGTTCTGGAAGATTATGGTCAACAACAGGCTTCAGACGTTGACCGTTGACTTTAAAGGTGTTACCCGTCTTTGGGTCAGAAATCTGAATGGCACCATTTAGAAAAATCTGATCAATTATGAATGGGCCACTCCATTTAGATCTAAGTTTACCAGGAAAGAGCTTAAGTTTAGAATCGAATAACCAGACCTTCTGGTTTGGCTCAAAGCTCTTGCGGGAAATCATTTGATCATGTAGAGCTTTGGTCCGAGCCTTGTAGATCTTGGCATTCTCATAAGCATCATTTCTAAGCTCCTCCAACTCAGATAATTGGAGTTTCCTGGTCTTCCCAGCTAGATTTAGATCTAGATTGCATTGTTTGATTGCCCAGAATGCCCTGTGTTCAATCTCTACGGGTAGATGACACGCCTTTCCATACACCAGACGGAATGGAGACATGCCGATAGGTGTTTTATACGCCGTACGGTAGGCCCAAAGAGCGTCCTCAAGCTTTTGAGTCCAATCCTTGCGATCGGGCCTAACCGTTTTTTGTAGAATGTTCTTGATCTCTCGATTAGAGATCTCGGCTTGTCCATTCGTTTGGGGATGGTAAGGTGTGGAAATTCGATGATTAACCCCGTATTTGGCCAATAAACTCCGGAATTGGGCATTAGTAAAATGAGTGCCACCATCACTGATGATAGCCCTCGGAATCCCGAATCTACTGAAGATATTTCTCTTGACAAAGTTGATGACCACCTTGTGATCATTGGTTCGGGTGGGAATTGCCTCAATCCATTTAGACACATAATCAACAGCGACAAGAATGTACTGATGTCCAAATGAAGGGATAAAGGGTCCCATGAAATCAATGCCCCAAACATCGAAAATTTCGACAGGAAGAATAGGGTTTAAGGGCATCATGTCTCTCTTAGTTATGCTCCCGAGTGCCTGGCATCGAGGGCATGACTGTGAGAACTCCTGGGCATCCTTGAATAAAGACGACCAATAGAAGCCAGATTGCAAAATTTTTGCAGCCGTCTTTTTCCCGGAGAAATGTCCACCACACCCAGATGCATGGCAAAACTCAAGTATACTGTTGAATTCATTCTCCGGTATGCATCGGCGAATAATCTGATCAGAGCCGATGCGATACAGTTCAGGGTCCTCCCAAAAGTAGTATTTGGCCTCAGATTTGAGTCTATCCCGTTGTTGCTTGGTCCAATCCTGGGGGATTTGACCAACGGCCAAATAGTTAACAATGTCAGCAAACCATGGGGTGTGGACACCTAAAACTGTAAGAATGGTTTCGTCCGGAAAAGTGTCAGCAATCGGAATGTCCGGACAAGAAGAATCACCTAGGAGTCTCGACAAATGATCCGCCACCACATTTTGTACCCCGGTTTTATCCTTGATTTCAAGATCAAATTCTTGAAGAAGAAGAATCCAACGAATAAGCCGGGGTTTAGCATCCTTTTTAGCCAAGAGATGTCTCAAGGCCGAGTGGTCGGTATAAACAATAACATGAGACCCCAAGAGATAAGCCCTGAATTTTTCCAACGCAAATACTACAGCGAGTAATTCCTTTTCAGTAACAGTGTAATTCCTCTGGGCTTCATCCAAAGTTTTACTAGCGTAGTAAATGACAAAGGGCTTTCGATCAATTTTCTGACCCAGGACAGCCCCGACCGCGTAATCAGAAGCATCGGTCATGATCTCAAATGGGGTTGTCCAAATAGGTGGTTGCAAAATTGGCGCACAGGTGACTGTCGTTTTTAAGAAATCAAATGCCTTTTGGCATGATTCGTCAAAAATGAACGGTGTTTCTTTGGCAAGAAGATTGCTCAAAGGGCGGGCAACCTTCGAGAAGTCCTTGATGAATCTTCGATAAAATCCCACATGGCCAAGAAATGATCTGATTTGTTTAACTGATGTGGGAGGAGGAAGTTTAGCGATAGCATCAACCTTAGCTTTATCCACTTCAATTCCCCGTTCAGAGATTACATGACCCAAAACGATGCCCTCTTGGGTCATGAAATGACTCTTTTCCCAGCTAAGGACCAATCGTGTCTTGATACATCGCTTAAGAATCATTTCCAAATTAACCAAACAAGAGTCAAATGATTCTCCGAAAACGGAGAAATCATCCATGAAGACTTCCATAAACTCTCCCACCATGTCGGAAAATATGGCTAGCATACTCCTTTGAAAAGTCGCAGGTGCATTGCATAACCCGAAAGGCATCCTACGAAAAGCGAAGGTTCCGTAGGGACAGGTGAAAGTAGTTTTTTCCTGATCCTCGGGATGGATAGGAACTTGGTTGTATCCCGAGTAACCATCAAGAAAACAGAAGTACTTCTGCCCGGCTAATTTTTCCAGAATTTGATCAATGAAGGGCAGGGGAAAATGATCCTTTTTAGTGGCAGTGTTCAGCTTCCTGTAATCAATACAAACTCTCCAAGATGAAGCTGAACGAGTTGTGACAGATTCTCCTTTCTCATTAGTCTCAACAGTAATCCCGGCTTTCTTTGGAACAATCTGAACGGGACTTACCCAGGGACTGTCAGAGATTGGATAAATAATTCCTGCATCGAGCCACTTGATGATTTCCTTTTTTACCACTTCTCGCATATTTGGATTCAATCTCCTCTGCATCTGGCGAGAAGGGCGGGATCCATCTTCCAAAAATATTCTATGATTGCAGTAAGATGGCTCGATCCCCCTAAGGTCATGAATGGTCCAACCAATTGCCTCCTTATGTTCCTTTAGAACCTTAATCAATTTAATCTCTTGCTCCTTTGTCAATTTAGCACTGATAATCACAGGGAGCGTATTCTGAGGTCCTAAAAATTGATATTTCAAATTCTCGGGCAATGGTTTCAATTCGAGCTGAGGTGGGGTGATGATTGATGGTCGGGTAGATGCTGAAGATTCAACAAGAGGGAGAGGTTGTGAGTGGACAAAATCAGTAACCTCTTCCGAAGATGTTAAGTCAGAGGGTTGCGGGTCAAATTCATCAACCAAAGAGGAACTTTCAATTGAAGAAACTGTCAAACAAGTTTCAATATTAATATTATCCTCATCAAGTTCCTCAATAACTCCACAATCCTCAAATTTATTGATCGCCTTAAAAATATCTAATTTCATACGTTGGTCCCCAAAGGCGATTTCCATGCTACCGCTTTCACAATTAATGTTGGCCTTTGCGGTAGCCAGGAACGGACGCCCCAGAATGATGGGCGTGTTCCTCAGATTATCTGGTACATCCATGTCAAGGACAAGGAAATCTACAGGAAAATAAAAATCCTTGACCTTAACTATAACATCTTCAATAACGCCTCGCGGGTTTGTGACCGAACGATCCGCTAACTGTAGCGTTACTGAAGTTGGCCGAAGTTCGCCTAACCCAAACTTCTCGTAAAGAGAAGTCGGAATTAGGTTGATGGATGCACCGAGATCCAAAAGTGCTCTATCAAATGTGTAATCTCCGATAACGCAAGAAATCAAAGGAGCACCAGGATCTCTCCTTTTCTGAGGGAGGTAGTGCAGGATAACAGAACTAGCCTGCTCGGAGAGTACCACCTTCCTCGGAACAGATTCTCTCGACTTACGCTTTTGTGTACATAATTCCTTTAAAAATCTTGCGTAAGTCGGTATGTGCTTGATAGCATCAAGGAGCGGGATATTGATCTCAACATTCTTAAATAAATTCAGAAGCTCCTCATTGCTATCAACAGACTTCTTCCTCTTTGCTTTGGTTAAGGCTTCAGGAAAAGGAACACGAGTCAGATCTTTGGAATCGGATTCCTGAGCCTTGATTTCTCCTTTAGAATTCTCTTCTCTCTCCTCAGATTCTTCAGGATTCAAAAGATTAGAATAATGTGGTTGTGGATCCTGAGTCTTCTTACCACTTCTCAAAGTGACAGAATTTGCAGAAGCGTAAGAATTTGGGTCTTGAGGAGGGTTAGGAAAGATTGGAGGGGCTTGATTGACCATGAATTGTTGATTTACAGAGGAAGAAGATGAGGAACCCTGCTCAACCACCTGAGCATGCGCGTGTGGGTCCCTCTGATTTCCGTACCCTTGGGCTTGATTGCCCGAATTTGTAATGTTTCGTGGGTTGGGTACGGGTTGGGATGGTAGAGATCCGGGTTGGCGAGAGTTAGCAATGAGCCCGGATTGCAAGTTGTCCAGTGAGTTTTTTCATTTGCTGCATGAGCTGGAGCATAGATCCTTGCATCTCTACTATTTGATGGTTCAAATCAGCCTGCCCTGCGGGTTGACGGACATTCCAAGCTGGCTGATTGACCTGATTCGGAGGCAACTGAGTATATACTTGACCCTGACCCATTGGTCGTTGCGGAGCATAATTGCTGGGTCGGAATTGGGTCTGTTGCCCCGAATTTTTCCAAGAGAAGTTAGGGTGGTTTCTCCAACCTTGATTATAGGCATTCGAGTAGGGGTTGGATCTAGCATTCTCTTGTACAGCACAGACATCCTCATAAAGTGAGGATGGAGAGAAAGAAAAGGAAGGATTAGAAAAACTGGGATCAAAGGCCCCAGTTGGGAACCCATGGGGTTCCGAAAAATGCTGACTCATATGTTGAGTCGCATCAAGTTGATTCACGAACTCCCATCCAGAAAGAGCTCGTGAAGAATGGAATCCCGAATTTTGGGATTGAGTGGATTGAGAGTTGTTCATAGAATTGCTAGCCATCCACTCTTCCATTCTTTTAGCAACCAAGTCCACTTTGTCAAGTTTATTACAAATCAATTCCATATCAAATGAATGAGAGTCATGGACTTCATTGACATTTGATCTGGGTTGTTGGGGACCGGTTAAAAGTATCCATGGAGGCATGATTTATTGAATTCTCACTCATTTCCTCAAATAAATCATGTGCACTATCTGCATCTTTATTAAGGAAATTGCCTCCGCAAGAAGCATCCACATGGTTTCTGAGTTGTTCAGTCAACCCATGATAAAAAATCTGCACGAGTTGCCATTTCGGCACCTCGTGGTGTGGACACCTCCGCAATAAGTCCTGGAATCGCTCCCAGGCCACATGAAACTGCTCCCCCGGCCGCTGGGTAAAAGTAGTGATTGCCCGTCTTAAAGCATTGGTACGACCGACTGGGAAAAATTTCTTCAGAAAGGCCGATTTCAACTCATTCCAAGTTGTAATTGGTCTTCCTATTGTCCTATACCAATGCGCGGCCTTATCCCTAAGAGAGTGAGGGAAGAGCCTCATGATCATTTGCTCCTCGTTTACGTTTCGAGACTTGGTGGTCTGGACCAAAAGTGGTCAAGTCCTCCAAGTGTTGAAACGGATCCTCGGAGCCAAGCCCATGATAATGTTTAATCAGGCTTAACACCTGGGGCTTGATTTCTACGTCACCGGCTGGAATCTGGACGCCGGGACGTTCCCCGTAATTTGAAGGATCATAAAAATCCTTCAAGGGCTGAACGCCCTGCATTCTCTGGAACCATTCTTGCATTCTCTGCATTTGTTCCAGCTGCCTTCGAAATTCTTCCTGTGGATTTCCAGGCAGAAGAGGCTGTTGTTCGGCCATGGGATCAAATTAACCAAAATCTAACTTGCGCCTCCTAGAATGTTCTAATGGTCCTTCTAATCTGGGATTCAATGACCGTCTTCCCAGCATAAACTAGGAGTAGGTCGGAAGGACCGGGGATAGGGACCCCTACAGTACAACAAAACAAGGCTGTCCTTAAGTGAGGTAGCCTAAGGATCTACTGACTCCCAATACCAGCCTTAAGACTGTAACTGATTTACTCTACTTGCGTCTGTATAAATCCAACCAGTTAGAAGGAGGGACTGGGGAGAAGGTTCTTCCTTTGGCTTTCGCCTCCGGTTCCTAGTGTACCCCCCAGCCGCGGTCGTTTGACGCTACTCCCCTAGCTAGACATCAGATTAATCAGTACAAGTAGGTTAATCAAAAACAATCTCAGACTAGGCCTTGAAGAGCGAATCAAACCTTAGGGGCCAACGTCTACTCAATTTTATTACAGCCTGGGATTGTGGTGCTTATGGAATGTGATGAGCCCTTATAATGGGTTGTGCCCTTAATGATTGATTGAAATTTGTGTAAGTGGGTGCACAACCAGGGTTTTCAAGCAAGATTATTTATAATGTGTGAATTTTAATGTTCAAATCTTGCTTAAGTAGCTTTTAGGGTTTCAAATTAGGTGAATTGCAATCAAATTTCTAGGCAAACCAAGTTGTAAAACACGGGTGAAGATAGTTTTCCTTTAAAATCAGAAAGAAAACGGAGTGCCTAGAATATACCTAGATTGAAAACCCTAAGGAGGAGCTACTTGATGAGTTGGTTTTAAATAAAGTGGTGCGGCCCAAACAACTCAAACAATTGGCCACAATTGCACCACTAAGTTAGGCACTCAAAGATGGTTAACCTAGAATGATTTCTACTCTGTTATGTGTTGCTCTGTGTGTACCGGTTCCACAGATCAGAACCCGGTTGAGTAGAAAACAAATCAAGTTAATCAAGTGCCTTGAATGTGGTTGTGTGTTGTGTGTTTGTTGAAAGTTACCCCACAAAATTATCTTTTTGTTATTATTATTTTTTTATGAATGAGGGTGAAATAAGTGTGAGTAGAAATCCAAACAACCAAACTATTCCTAGGATTTATGCAAACACCTAGGTTAATTGGAATTTGGATTTAATGTGGCGAATGAAATCTATGGAGGGGGGAAAGAATGGGGGGAGCACTTACAGTTGTCTTCAACTGCACTTTACTCCAGTCTACCGCTTGTTGATTCCTTGATGGAGGTCTCTGCAAAACAATAGACACAAGAGAAAGCTAGTTAGAAAACAAATAAAGTGCAAGAAATGCGAAGAAAAGATCGGAAATCGTTGCCTCCCCGGCAACGGCGCCAAAATGTTGAACGAGAGAATCTACGCTAACGTGTTTGGTTTTGGAAAACCCGTCGTTGTAGTTCGAAAGCGAAGGATTCGTGTTCAACAAATAAGATTTATACCGAAATAAGAATTCCGGGTCGAACTCAGGGAGGCTACGTTGATCTATATTCGCAATTATGCTTTTTTGAGGATTTTTGATAAACAAGGCGAAATAATTACAATGGAGCTATCAAATTGAGAGAGAGAGAGAGAAAGAGAACATGCATTCAATATTTCAATTGTTTATACAAGCAAACGAAATTAAAGTTACACTAGAAAGCGGGAAATCAATTACACTATAAAGCAGGAAAATTCTACACTAGAAAAGCTGTAAATAAGAATGGGAGAGAGAAGTTATCCTCCTCGACGGTCGCTTGGAGGACGAGCCGAACGGGACGACGCCTGGACGAAGGAGAACGAGGTGGGACGAAGGAGGACGAAGCAGAAGAACGGGAACGAAGCAGCACGCCGTCGTCGTCGCGGGATCCACTTCCGAAGGGGGACGAAAATTTGGACTTTATCTCGCGAGAGGCATCCCGGGTGTGGGACAAGCTTCTCTTGAGCTTTGGAGAGGTAGAGAGGAGAAGGAAGGGATGAAAATTTCGTATGGAGGGGGTCTCCTTTTATAGTTGCAAGGAGTGGGGGCAAAATGGACATTACATCTTCAAAATAATAAATAAGGGGTCTTTAGTGACGGATAAAACCGTCGCTAAAGCCCCGCCGTCGCCGTCGCCGCCGCGCCACGCGCGCCCGCTCGGCTGGCCTGCGCGCGTAACGCAGACGCACGTCCGCGTCGTCTCAGCCGTCCGATCGCGAGATCGGACGGCTTAGATCGCGCCCGCGCCCGCTGCGTAGCGCGCCGCCCGCGTGCGATCGCGCGCCCACCAGGGCGTCCAATTGCGCGTCGGCGCTATCGAGCGCGCGCGGCCGTTGGATCTTCATCCGACGCTCGTGCGCGCCCGCTCGCCCGCGCCTTCGACCCCCTCTCCGCGGCTCGAACTCGCGACCTCCGCTTCGCCCGCAGCTGCGTAGCCGCTGCGCTACGCGGCGAAATGGTCGCGCGGACGTTTTTAAACGCGCGCGACCGCAGCCGTTGGATCGAGATCCAACGGCGGAGAGGAGACGTTGCGTGGTCTTCACAGGACTCCTGCGGCCGATTGGGCGGCTGGGATGGCGCCACGTGGCGCTATCTTGGCCGTCCATCTTCTGGAAGTTGTAGATGGTGCCACGGATGTCGGATTGACTTGATTTTTGTGTCGTTCGGCTGCGATCGTCGATCCGAATTCATCCGTGTGGTCGGATTTTCCATCTGAAGTGCGGATTTACACCATCCTGGCCCTTGATCTTCTAGGGTTCCCCGGTCTCTATCTGATGCTACGGATGCCTGATTAGGGCGATCTTGGAGTCGTTGAACTCCAATCGTCGCCCTGATCATATCCATACGGTTGGATCTTTGATCCGAGGCCCCGATAAAATATTTGCCCTGTCCAAGCACATAAAAGGAGACAATTAACCTCCATTTTATTCAAACTACTCTAAATGCAAGATGATGCATGTAATGCAATATTTATATCATGAAATGCAATCCTATGCTTAAGAACATGCATAAATAGACATTTTAAGTAGTGTAAATGTGTTTACATCAGATGGTTTCTGCATTGGAAAGTTTCTCCTCTGATGATGAATTGGACCTGCAACCCTCTATGGCAGACCCGCCATCTTTTGAAGAGGTTATTGATTTTGTTCACTCTCAACCTCTTCCTCTTGATGAGTCTTCATCGGCATCTTCCTTACCTTCAATCATCAACCCGCCCTAGCTTGAACTGAAACCATTGCCTGAGAATCTGAAATATCAGTTTTTAGGACCACATAAGACTCTCCCTATGATTATCAGTGCTAAATTAACAAAGGAGCAGGAGATTAAACTGATTAAGGTCCTGAAGGAACACAAGGAGGCAATTGGTTGGACCATTCATGACCTTAGGGGGATCGAGTCATCTTATTACAATCATAGAATATTTTTGGAAGATGGATCCTGCCCTTCTCACCAAATGCAGAGGAGATTAAATCCAAATATGCGAGAAGTGATCAAGAAGGAGATTATTAAGTAGCTCGATGCAGGAATATTTATTCAATCTCTGATAGTCCTTGGGTAAGTCCTGTGTAGATTGTTCCCAAGAAAGCCGGGATTACTGTTGTGACTAATGAGAAAGGAGAATCTGTCACAACTCGTTCAACTTCCTCTTGGAGGGTTTGTATTGATTATAGGAAGATGAACATGACCACGAAAAAGGATCATTTCCCTCTGCCTTTCATTGATCAAATCTTGGAAAGATTAGCCAGGCAAAAGTACTTTTGTTTTCTTGATGGCTACTCGGGATACAACTAAGTTCCTATCCATCTCGAGGATTAGGAAAAAACTACTTTCACCTGTCCATACGAAACCTTTGCTTTCCATAGGAAGCCATTCTATTTATGCAGTGCACCTGCGACTTTTCAAAGGTGTATGCTGACTATATTCTCTGACATGGTGGGAGAGTTTATGGAAGTCTTCATGGACGATTTCTTTATTTTTGGAGAATTGTTTGACTCTTGTCTAGTTAATCTTGAAATGATTCTTAAATGATGTATCAAAACAAGATTGGTCCTTAGCTGGGAAAAGAGTCATTTCATGACACAAGAAGGCATCGTCTTGGGTCATGTAATCTCTGAACGAGGAATTGAAGTGGATAAAGCTAAGGTTGATGATATTGCTAAACTTCCTCCTCCCACATTTGTTAAACAAATTCAATCATTTCTAGGTCATGTAGGATTCTACAGGAGATTCATCAAAGACTTTTCGAAGGTTGCTCGTCCTCTAAGCAATCTTTTCGCCAAAGAAACACCGTTTGATTTCGACGAATCATGTCATAAGGCATTTGATTATCTTAAAACGATAGTCACTTGTGCTCCAGTGTTGCAACCACCGGTTTGGACAACCCCTTTTGAGATCATGACCGACGCATCTGGTTACGCAGTCGGGGCTGTTTTGGGTCAGAAAGTTGATGGAAGCCCTCTGTCATCTCCTACGCTAGAAAAACTCTGGACGAGGCCTAGAGGAATTACATTATTACTGAGAAGGAATTATTAGCCTTAGTATTTGCTTTGGAGAAATTTAGGGCTTATCTCTTAGGGTCTCATGTCATTATATATACCAACCACTCAGCCTTGAGACATCTCTTGGCCAAAAATGATGCCAAACCCCGACTTATTTGTTGGATTCTTCTACTTCAAGAATTTAATCTTGAAATCAATGATAAATCCAGGGTACAGAATGTGGTGGCGGATCATCTGTCGAGACTTTTGAGTGATTCTTCTTGTCCAAACATCTTGATTGCTGATACTTTTCCAGACGAAACCATCCATACAGTTTCAGGCGTCCAAACCCTGTGGTTTGTTGACATTGTTAATTATTTGGCCGTTGGTCAAATCCCCTAGGATTGGACCAAGCAACAACGAGATAGACTCAAATCTAAGGCCAAATATTATTTCTGGGAGGACCCTGAACTGTACTGCATCATCTTTGATCAGATTATTCACCGATGTGTTTCGGAGAACGAATTCAACAGTAACTCGAGTTTGCTATGCATCTGCATGTGATGGACACTTCTCCGGGAAAAAGACAGCTGCAAAAATTTTTCAATCTGGATTCTATTGGCCATCTTTATTCAAGGATGCCTAGGAATTCTCAAGGTCATGTTCCCAAAGCCAGGCACTCAGGAGCATAACTAAGAGAGATATGATGCCCCTAAACCCAATTCTTCTTGTCAAAATCTTCGACGTTTGGGATATCGATTTCGTGGGACCCTTCCTCCCTTCATTTGGACATCAATACATTCTCGTCGCTATTGATTACGTGTCCAAATGGATTGAGGCGATTCCCACCTGAACCAATGACCACAAGATGGTCATCGATTCTGTTAAGAACATCTTCAGCAGGTTCAGGATTCCGAGGGACATCATCAGTGATGGTGGCACTCATTTCACTAATGCCTAGTTCCGTAATTTACTGGCTAAATACGGGTTTAATCACCGAATCTCCACACCTTACCATCCCCAAATGAGTGGATAGGCCGAGATCTCCAATCGAGAGATCAAGAATATTCTATAGAAAATGATTAGGCCTGATCGCAAAGACTAGACTCAAAAGCTTGAGGACACTCTTTGGGCCTATCATACGGCGTATGAAACGCCCATCAGCATGTCTCCGTTTCGTCTGGTGTATGGAAAGGCATGCCATTTACCCGTAGAAATTGAACATAGGGCATTCTAGGCAATCAAGCAGTGTAATTTAGATCTGAGTTTAGTTGGGAAGACCAGGAAACTCCAACTCTTTGAGTTGGAGGAGCTTAGAAATAATGCGTATGAGAATGCCAAGATTTACAAGGCTCGGACCAAAGCTCTACATGACCAATTGATTTCCCGCAAGAGATTTGAGCCGAACCAGAAGGTCTGGCTATTCGATTCTCGACTTAAGCTCTTTCCCGGCAAACTTAGGTCGAAATGGAACGACCCATTCATTATCGACCAGATTTTTCCAAATGGAGCTGTTCAGATCTCTAACCTGAAGACAGGTAATTCATTCAAAGTCAACGGTCAACATCTGAAACCTGTTATTGACCGTACTCTTCCAAAACCCGTCTCAGACACAGTTGCTCTAGCCATGTTGTGACTTCTTTGGCTAGACTTCACCTAGCTGACGACATTAAACTCAACAGTTGTATAGTTTGACTCAGAGTTGACCTAAGCTTCATATTCAGGTGATATCTTCTGTACTCTACCCTTCCTTTCATGTCTCTTCTTCTCAATGTGGACATTGCATCAGTTAGGCATGGAGGGGTGGATTCATTTTTGAATCATTTTGTCAGCTCTGTGAAATTCTTGTAAATTCTATTTCTCTTCTTATATATACATAAAAAAAAATTGAATTAGGAATGAATACTTGGACATTAGGACTTTTCAATCTTAGGAAATATTACATTAGGATCTGAACACTATTACCCTTCAGGTCTTTGAGCTTAATCTGCCCGGGTATCCACTAAAATGTGGATTTATTTTCGAGTCCTCGCCATCCTGAATTCTATTGTAATTTGATTAAATAAGTTTGGGTGATAAGTACACGACTTATTAACCTGTCCTCTGATTTGAGGGAACTTTAAGTCTAAGCATCTACGCACTATCTTGTCACTGACTTGTTCGGCGGTTTTAATGAAAATTGGGTAGCTAATGAACCTTCTAGGATGATATGGCTAGCAAGTTATCATGGGTAACAGCTCATAGGTAGGTTGTTCAGAGCCCAGTCACTGGACCATTCTCTTCTTGCTGCCTTTAGGTAAATCTTAGACTAGGGAAGCCACCTACTAAAAAAGAAAAAAAAAGAAAGTCAAAAAGAAAAGAAAATGAAAAAGAAAAAGGAGAAAAGAAAGAAAGGAAAAAAAAAGAAAATAAAAAAAAAGTCACACTTTGCCGCACGAGTATGGTGGGCAAGTTGTCGGTGGTAACAGCTCATCAACCAGTTGTAAAGAACCAACTCAAGAAATGCACTAAAAAAAATATTCCTAAAACACTTAGGAAGTAGTGGAGAAGTAGAATAAGTTGGGGAGATATACACTGGATTCACTTGTGTTGACCCCATAAAAATAAAAGTAGGGAGAAAGCTACCGATTGTAAAGATACACTTTTATGCAGAACTCTCTTTTTAAGGTTACCTAGAGACGTAGAAACCCGAAGTCCGTTCTAATTGCCGATCAACGAGTCTATCACATTCACAATAAGATGCTTAGAACTTAGGGTTCTCATCAAATCTTGGGTAGGTTGAGTAGCCATAGAATGCTACTCTTTAACCCTAAACTCAAAAATCCTAAAAAATTAGAAAAGAAGAAAAAGAGAAAAAGAAAATTTTCTTTGAATAAGTCGAGGGCTTGAGGCGGTCTACATTTTGGCAGATACCTGGGCGCTGTTGTGTCTTTGAAAATTCAAATCCTGAGTAAAAAATTTTCTTAATGTTGAAAATAACTTATGCCCAAGTAATCCAACCTAATTCTCTTATAAATAACATGTAGTTTTTGCTAGGGATTAGCAAAAGATAGGCATAGGGGTGTGATGTGCATACATCTGATTAACCTAAAATGTCTATTAATGCATGTTCCTAGTGTCACATTAGCATCATACATTGTAAATAGTGCATAACATGCATAATCATGCATTTAGATCAAGTTGTATAAATTATATAGTAATTGTCTCCTTTTTATGGTCAGGGGTAGGGTAACTTTTTATCAGGGTCTCGGATCGAAGATCCAACTGTACGGATCTAATCAGGGCGACGATTGGAGTTTAACGACTCCAAGATCGCCCTAATCGGACATCTGTAGCACCAGATAGAGATCGAGGAACCTTAAAGAGTAAGGGCCAAGATGATGTTAATTCGTACTTCAGATGACAAATCTGACTGCACGGATGGGTTCGAATCGACGATCGTAGCCTAATGACGTGAAAACCGATCCAATTCGACACCTGTGGCACCATCTACATCACTCAGAAGATGGACGGCCTAGATGGTGCCACGTGGCACCATTATAGCCACCCAGCACTGGCCGCAACCTTCCTTCTTCACCCACTCGCTTGATCTCGACCATTGGATGCTCATCGAACGACCACGGAGCCGCATGCACAAAAGCATCCGCTTGCCTAAAGAGGAGGCATAGCGCAGTGGTCGAGCGCCCTTTTGCGAGCGAAGGGCACGCGTTCGAGCCACACTGCACTTCAAATCGAAGAGCGGGCGTGGAGCGGGCGCGCGATCAGAGCCGTGCAATGAAGATCGAGCAGCGGGGAGCGAGAGATAGCGCCCACGCGTGATTAGACGCGTGGCGCTTACGCGTGATCGCACGTGGGCACGCGGCACAGGTGTAGCTGCTCTCAGTCGTCCAATCTCTTGATCTAACAATTGTGAGCATGCGAACGTGCGTAATCGTTTTGGGCGGAGAAGAAGAGCAGGCACGCGCAGCGCGCACACACGTCGCCCACGACGGACCTTTAGTGACATTTAAGTTCGTCACTAAAGGTCCCATATTAATTTTTTAAAATTAAAATGTCCAAAATGCCCCCACTCCTTGCAACTATAAAAGGAGATCCCCTCCATACGAATTTCTCATCCCTTCCTTCTCTTCTCTCCCTCTCCAAAGCTCAAGAGAAGCTTATCCCACACCCGGGATGCTCCTCAAGAGCTAAAATCAATTTTTCGCCCCCATTCCAGAAGCGGATCCTGCGATGACAACAGTGTGCTGCCTCGTTCCCATTCCTCCTACTTCGACCTCCTTCTTCCGGCTCTGTTCCTCGTCTTCCAGGCATTATCTCGTCCGACTCGTCCTCCAAGCGATCGTCGAGGAGGATAACTTCTCTCTCAAATTCCTTTTTCCTACTTTCTAGAGTAGAATTTTTCTCATTTCTAGTTGTAATAATTTTTATACTTTCTAATGTAATTTCTCGCTTTCTTAACTGTAAAATCATTTTGCAACATCAAGTGAATATTTTCCCTCTCTCTCTCTTATTGTCTATATTCCATTTTATTGTGATTATTCCGCTCTTTAAACAAAAGCACAAAAAAAATAATTATGAATTTTGATCGACGTAGCCTCCCTGAGTTCAACTTGGGATTTATTTTCCGATATAAATTTTATTTGTTAAACCCGAGTTCTTCGCTACTCAAACTACAACGACAGGTTTTCAAAATCAACTCCGATAGCGTAGTCTTTCGACGTTCAACAATGACCTATATATAAAAATTGATATTGAGTTATAAGTTTGGATAATTAAATTGAGAATGCTATGAAAGAAATAAATGTGTTATTTTCTGATAAATTAAAGAGATGACATATATTGGTTCTTATTGTTAGATTGAAAGAGATAATATGATCACTCTATCTACTGCATTAGCAAATAATTTATGAACCAAACATATTGTAAATGGCTTAAACCTGTGAAATGCTATTTGGCAACTATCCCTGTAAAAAATGAACATTTTAAATATGATAAAATTGATAATTGAATGTAGATAACTGGATGGTTCTGATAAGTTGGTCTAGCTTTGTTGGTGAACCAAGGAGTGTGTTAGCCTCCTTGCAAATCTGTGAAGGGCATATTGGCCAACCAAGCAAAAGGGTACAAGTACGCGAGTGTATATATATACGCAATATTTTGGTTGGATATGTACCTAGGTCGTGGAGAGGGCTATCTACAAGCCAGCATAGGTTGCATCCATGCATATAGCTCATAGTATCTAGCCACCACATTACCTACGCTAGGACCCCATGGTGATAGAACGAGATGTAAGGTAAGTGCAAAGTTTCCTCCTGGCAAAGAGGATGCTACATGTTTGTCATACTTCTTGGGAAATCACAGCAAGATCTCCTCCTGATTTTTGAAGAATTGATATGAGATAATCATGACTAGAATATTAAGGGTCACACACTGTTCAGAAAAATGATCAAAAATTCCTGAAAAATAAATTTATAAGAAATGTTCGAAATGATAAATTAGTACCCCTCTTTATTGCACTTTTACTTTCCTGTTACTTTTCTTTGCTTGTACTACTCTACTCAGTGTTTACTAATGTCTACTTTGGGCTCCACACTCATGTACAATTAAGCAATCGAGAGCAGCTGCGCACGAAGTAGTCGGTGCAAGACCTTGTTCAGTAGCTGCAAATGATCTATGACTTCAGGAGCCCTTTTAGTTGTCCAGTTTCCTCCCAGTTTGTGTGAGATGTATTAAACAGTTTTTCAGTGCTTTTTCTTTTCGCTTCTAGACTTGCAAACCTAATTACTATGAATAGCATTTTATGCTTTATTTTCTTTATCTCAATGCCATATGATTAGTTTATTTATCTCTATTTATATTTTATGATTATGTGCTTGGTGACTGCAATCCTGTTTAGTTTCACTATCGTACTTGGCAACTCAGATTCCACCGGTTGGATATGCATGGTGCAATTCGGGTCATCACGCGTACCAAATCAAGGTCATCCCACTAATCATAAAATAAGTCAAAAGAACCATACAGACATTCAGATTACGTTGTGGACAGGACTCTTAACCACATCGTGATGCAATATCCCTATCCCTAATATCTACAATATTCTAATTTAGATCCTCCCTTTTCACTTCTGGTCTTAAAATCCTTGCTTACAATTTTCACATACTTTGATTCATGTTGTCGCTTAGGTCATGGTCTCTAAGTCCTATATTTACTCAACTTGACCATTCTAGTCATGCAATTGCTACCCTTGATCACCTTCTAGTCTAAGTTGTCCTTATAACTTTCCAACATCCTTATCTTAAAGAAGGAAAGATCTCCAAGTCCTTAACGGAAGAATAGCTATGCCTTCCTATACGGAGATTGATCGTTGAAACTCGCTATTGATAAAACACGTCGTCGTAACATAGATTTCCACTGCAACAAAATGTGCAAAAGATGACGAATAAATAACGAAGATTTGCAATATTCGTCATTATGTTTAAATATAACAATGATTTTATTTTTTCATTGCAATTCTTTTTTAAATATCAACCATTTTGGTTATTCATTATGAATTTTTTTAAAAAATAATAACAATTATTTTCATTCGTTGTTAGCTACTTGTTAATAATAAAAAAAATCGTCGTTATCTTATTTAAATTTAAATAAATAATTAAAAAAATTTAATTTTCGAAACCCTCGTATCCCACCACACACACGCCCACACGCAGACACACACCCCCGACCCACTTCGAACCCACCCCCCAACCCCCCGCCCGATCACTTGACCAATCCCTCGATCGCCGCTTCGATCGCTTCCGTCCTCGTCACGTGCTCTGATCCACCATCCTCCTCGCGTGCTCCGATCGCTCCCGCCACCGTCGCTCCTCACTTTCGGATCCCTAGATCACCTCTCCTCCCATGCGTTAGCACCGGTCGATTGATCCTCCAGGGGGTGAGCTGCCGATGCTGCTCCAACCTCAATCACCTCCCGTTGTAAGATACTCCCTATCATTATTGTCGTTTCGGTGTCTGTTGCGTGTGATTTGGCGATAAGGATCTTGTGTAGGGGATCCTATTGCCGATTTTGGATCTTGATTCTGTCACAACTCCCCTCACATTCCAGAGAGAACGAGAGAGATGGGTGGCGGCGAGGGAGGAGAGGACGGGGAGGAGAAGGAGAAGGTGGTGCTGATGTGGGGATACCTCCCAGGCGCCACGCCCGACAGGTCCCCCCTGCATCCCGACGTGATAAAAAAAAAAGGGTAGGATCGGGATAATGGAGGGGATTTGATGTTTGATGTGGATCCCTCTCCTTCTGATCCTGTGGTTAGCTCCCCTGTTCCTAGGACTCCATTGGTGGCTGCTAACGCTTGCAAAGCTATTGAAGCCCTAGATACTGATGGACCTCCCAAAGGAGCCTCTGGGAATGGCAAGGAAAATTTAGACATTTATACTGCAGTCTATGATATTAATCCTCCCTTTCCTTCTTCTATGGGGGATATTAGAAATAGGACCCAGAGGTCCTTTAAGGTTTGCCAACCCATGAAAGATTTGGAAGGTCAAGGCGAGGAAAATGAAATTTCATAGGAAGGAGAAGGAGATCGTTGCTCATATGCCCCTTACAGTATGGCCCTTTAAAGTGCTACTAACTAGAAAGAGGAGATTAAAGAGAATGCTGAGAACATACAGATTCCTATTTTGCTGAGGATTAGATTTTTGTCATGCTTCTTCTAGTCTTTCTTAAAATCTCTTTTAGTGTTTCCTCTTTAATGGAGTCTATGTTCAGTTATCGTCTCTGTCGATACTTTGTTTAAGGACAGGGGATGTCCTCAACAATATATTCGCAAAGATGGTAAGCTTGACCGTGGCCCTTGCTATTTGAGAGTTGCTCATCCTTGAGTCCGTCCTCAACAATATATGGTGCGTGATGAGTTTGGCGGTTAAGTTCATGTCGCCCTGCCTATTTAGTCAATTAAATCTTATCTTTTTGAGGGGGAAAAAAAGGTGCATTAGTTAGGATACTTGGTGTACTTGTAATATCTCTTAGCTGCTGTCATATACTAGCAAGGGATAATCCCGACATAGATCATCGTGGACATTGGTTTACTTTTCTTAACTTATTCTTCATTTTCCTATAGCTAGTGGCATATGGTAATTCAAAAAGCATCGGTATCTTTAGTTTAACTTATTTGGTGTACGTGTTAAAGCATCTTAGTTCTTCCTACTTCAACATTATTTATGTCAGTTTTTGATGAAACTATAAGGAATCCATCTTAAATAAACATCTTTTGTTTATCTTTAATCAAACTACATAGCCAGTACAAACTACCTACCTCCATAGCCAGTACAAACTACCCATAAAATTCCTTTGCTTCAATGATTGAACAAGCGATCATTCTTGTGAATCCTAATCATGACATTAGAATTTTTAGGAGTAGAGATTACAACAATCCAGATTTAGCTCAACAAAAAAAAAAACAAAAAACTAATGAAATTTGAGCAAGCTATACAAGTGTCCAGCTCCACTATCTATTGTTTTAGATTTGAGCAATTTGTGTTGTATACATTTGACCTCATATCCAACATGTTGCTACAGGCAACCATTCTTTGCCAAATCAACTCATGCCTAGAGATGGGGATGATTTCAGTAATTTTGTCATTCTTTACTCCAAAAGCTTCATTATGCTTAATAAACTACAAAATTGTCGTCTTTTGTCATGTAAGCTTTTTCAGTAATAGTTTGTTAACCTTTTTTCTTAATGAAAAATGCATTAATTTATAGTTAATGAGATCATTTTTGTCAATTGTAGGATTTTTGTATTTGGTTGAAAAATGGATAAAAGTTGGATGAGAAAGCCGATTAGTAGTAATGAATACCAAAGAGGAGTTCAAGGTTTCATTCAGCTTGCCATTGCAAGAGGTCTTAAAGGAGATAAATTTTATTTTCAATATAAAGTTAAGAAGTCCAGAGGATATTCATCTTCATTTACTTCGTTGTGGGATTTTGTCAAACTATTACCAGTGGACTTTTCATGGAGAATAAAACCTTATGTCTGGTTGCAATGTATCCCTAGGACTACAAAGTTCTCCTAGTGACACACCTTATAGTGAGCAAGTACAATCTACAGGACAAGTTGATATTAAAAGATTATTTGAAGACATTGGAAGTTTTAGATCTGCAAGTCCAGATAGTCCAGATAATGTTCCATTGGGGCAAGATGGTGATGGAGGTAATTTTGAGATTAATGATGATCTTCAAGGTAGAGAGATGGGTGGTGGACCTAACTTGCATGGCGATAAGACTTCTACTCGATTTCATAGCATTTTAGAAGATTGTGATAAGGACCTTTATCTAGGTTGCAAGAACCTTTCCAAGATATCCTTCATCTTGAGATTGTATCACCTTAAGTGTTTTAATAGATGGTCTACCAAAAGTTTTAGCATATTGCTTGAATTATTGAATGAAGCTTTACCTGAAGGATCCTTGCTTCCCTCTACATACTATCAAGCAAAAAAGATTATCAAAGAATTAGGACTTGGTTATGAGAAAATTCATGCTTGTCAAAATGATTGCATGGTATTTTATGGAAATGGTCTTGAAAAGCTAGATAAATACAATGTATGTAATGCATTGCGTTGGAAAAATGTGAATAATGATGATGATAATGCTAATGAGAATGATGTGGCGACCAAACAAAAGTCATGCAAAGTTTTGAGGTACTTCCCTTTAAAACCACGATTTGATTGGCTTTATCATTCATCAAAGATAGCATTGTCAATGAGATGGCACGCTGAGGGTTGTAAAAAGGATGGCAAAATCAGGCATGTGGCTGATGGATTAGCTTGGAAGGAATTTGATGCTCAATATCCAGACTTTGCCTCTGAAGATCATAATTTAAGGCTTGCACTATCTAGTGATGGATTTAATCCTTATCGAACAGTGAGTACAACATACAGCACTTGGCCGGTTGTGTTGGTTATATATAATTTGGAACCATGGGCTTGTATGAAATAATCTTCTCTACTTCTTTCTATGATTATTCCTAGACAAAAGAGTCCTAGAAATGATATTGATATATTTTTGAAGCCTTTAATTGAAGAATTGAAGGACTTGTGGGAAGGCATTGATGTCTTTGATGCCCATACAAAGCAGAAATTCAAATTAAGAGCAATACTTCTTTGGACAATTAATGATTTTCTTGCAGTTGGAAATTTAAGTGGCTAGAGTACGATGGGGAAATTTGCTTGTCCCTATTGCATGGTTGAAACTCCTTCTTAGTGGTTGACTCACAGTGGCAAGTTTTGTTACATGGGTAGTCATCGATGGCTAGAACCAAGCCATTCTTTTCGATTTCAAAAGGAACAATTTCAAAAGGAACGATTTGCTTCGTTTGCCTCCAATTACACCATCCAGAGTTGAGATTGAATGACAACTACTAGGCCTTAAATTTAGTTATGGGAAGGCATTTGCTTTGTCAAAAAAGCGACAAAGAGATGGAAGCTTGCAAAGGCAGGTTGAAGTACTAGCACCACAAGAATGTGTTTTTGAGGATGTTGATGACTTAGTTAATGATGATATTGAGTGTGAGAAGGGATATGAATCACAAAATGTTAGCATACATATCTGGAAGAAAAGGAGTATCTTTTTTTATCTTCCATATTAGAGACACAATCTCCTTTGTCATAGCTTAGATGTCATGCATGTAGAAAAGAATGTTTTTGATAACATAATTGGGACTTTGATTGATATCCCTGCTAAAAGCAAAGATAACTTAAAAGCACGTCTTGACTTGCAAAAGATGGGATTAAGAAGAGAACTCCATCCCAAGCTTACGAATGATAAGTATGATTTTGATTCGGCTTCTTACACACTGAACACAAAAGAAAAAGATCTCTTTTTGTTCGTATTGAAAAATCTCAAGGTTCCTAATGGTTATGCTTCAAATATATCAAGATTGGTAAATCTTAAAGAAAGGAAGCTTGTTAACCTTAAGAGCCATGACAACCATATTCTCATGCAAGATATTCTTCCCATTGCTCTCAGAGCCTTGGTGTCAAAATCAATTGTAATTGTCATTTCTGAATTATCTAATTTTTTTAAGTCCTTGTGTGCAAAGACACTCGACCCAAGCAAGCTTGATCAATTACAATCTCGTGTTGTGCTCACAAAATGTCAAATGGAGAAGATTTTCCCACCAAGTTTTTTTACTATTATGGTTCACTTGATTCATTTGGTTGAGGAGGTTAAGCTTGGAGGTCCAATGGTTTATAAGTGGATCTACCCTATTGAAAGGTAAGCATTACATTTACCTTAGTTGTTTACCATTGTATATTTTATATTCTTGATCTTATTTTGATTGTTTAATAATCACCTCATACCAAAGATTCTTATGTCGCTTGAAGTCTCATGTGAGAAATAAAGCCTACCCAGAAGGATCCATTGCGGAGGGATATGTAGCCGATGAATGTTTAACCTTCATTTCAAGATACTTCGGTAGTGTAGAGACAAGATTCAATCGTCAACCAAGGAATAATGATAGGGTTGAAAATTTGGTTGGATGTTTGTTTAAGAGCGGTGGCCGAGTTCTTGAGAGGATAGATGCTTGTGTTTTTGACAGCATATCACTTGCTCAAGCACATCGTTATGTGCTTCTTCATTACAAAGGCATTGAACATTTTCGTAGGTACGTCTAATAATTTATATAATTGATGGGATATTTTTATAGCCAATTTGTGTTAGCATTTTCATCGTTGGTAATAGTTTGAACTATTAATTAATTTAGTGAGTTCTTACTTGAGATGCACAACATAGACAATTCCAATCGAGTTAATAGTGGGATGGAGCAAAAGTAGCTACTTGAGCACTTCCCATCATGGCTATCTCAAAAGGTAGTGCATCATTATCTATTACAATTCTTGTTCTTTAAGTCATTTGTAAATTTTAACATTATCTTTTATTCTAGGTTTCAAGATCGAAAAAAAATCAATATCCTCATGAACTAGTGGCAATAGAAAAGGGGTCCGAATAATGTGGTTAGAAGTTTCAACTCTTTCCTAATCAATGGATTTAGATTTCACACAAAATCCATAGAAAGATACCGAAGTGTACAAAATAGTGGAGTTATGGTTGAAGTAGCTAACCTACCTTATTATGGTACCCTCACTGGTATCTATGAGTTAAACTACTCTTCAGAGGTTAAGGTTGCCCTTTTTCGTTGTAATTGGGTGGATGTTAAATCTCGTAGAGGATTTAAGATACAAAATGGATGCACTCTAGTAAACTTTTCTAGATTAATACATACTTGGAAACATCTAGAAGATGATCCATTCATATTTTCAACTCAAGCAAGACAAGTGTTCTATGTTCAAGATCCCAAAATTAGTGGATGGCATCGTGTTATTGTTACAAATCCTAGAGACTTGTTTGATATGGGTATCTCAAATGACAGTGATGAAGAGATGCAATTTCATATAATCCTTGCATGCCTAATGTTACAACTGTTGACGACTTAGACCATTGCAACACCTGGATTAGAAGGGATGAAGATGATAATGATTGAAACTTTAAAGTCAAAATTTTGCATGGTATATATGATTTCAATGTGAGATTCATGTTTCACGTGGCTAAGCCCTCTCCCATGACTAATGACTTGTATATTGGCACATATCTTAGACTTCATCCAAGGAGTGATATCTAGTCCAACTGTTGAAAGATTACGAGAAAAATAGTCAAGTCATAAATATTGGCACCTGGATATCATCATCGAAGAAATAAATATCGACATCAGAATATGTTCTATGCTTGAGTTATTCACATTTAAAGCTTTGTTCTAATTTAGTACTTAGAGCATCTATAATGTAGGCATGTGAAGCTCATCAACAAGAATCCAAAACATTGATTGATTATTGCAGTTCAGATTTTTTTTTTAAGATTTTGCACTTCAAAATTGGCAATAAGAAATGAGTATCTATTGTAGGACCTCATATTGCCTTCAACTTTTCTCCATCGTTCTCCTGCATATATTTTTGAAATGGCTCTCAAGTTTATTTGACCCCTCAATAGTACATTTTTTTTTATTGCAGATTATTAATAGTACTATCACTAACTTTATAATGTTTGAAATACTACTTAGGCATACTTTATGGCTCGATCAAGAACTTTCAATGGATGCCATATATCTGAATCACAATCATAGGACAAAGTAGCCAATGAAGAACCATCTAATTCAACTAACATTCCAAGGGAACAAGAGCAACCAAAAATACTAGACCCTATGGATGACATGCATGGAAATATGCAAATTTTAGGTTTTATGAATTGATTTTATAATGAAATCTTTAGTCTATTTTATAAAAAAAATCTATCTAGTTCTATTAACCGTTGACTGTTGGACTTGTAATTTGATAGATGAAAGTGGAATTGTGAGAATAAGAAGAGAACTCACATATGCTAAAGATGTGTAGTCACTACCTGATGGGCATAAGGTGGTTGTTGAGTGTAATGAATTAGCTCAACCTGTGGATAAAGCGACTGGGATATTGAGTAGTTGGCTTGACACTATGGCTCGTAATGGAACAATGTGTCCGCTAGAGGATGAGGATTGGAGAGTGCTAAAAAAGGTCTATGGTGGTTATCTTATTAGCTAAGTGAAGGTAAGAATAAAATATAAGATAAAGGTGTTTCAAGTGAAAATTGTGTTGTGAAATCTTTCTTTTTATTCTTGTTGTATTCATAGTATGATTGTGATTTATTTATGTTTATAGATGAAATTTCTATTTCCTAAAAATGTTTATGTGAATACTTGGATTTTTGAATCACTTGGTCAAAATGGAGAGGATTCAAGCGTGTCCTTAAAGTTAAATATGTTCCTAAGGATGCATTGGAAGATACACCTAAGAGAGAGTTGAAAAAACTTTAGGTATATTTCTATCAAAAAATAATTTTATAAGTACTCTTTTATTTAAACTAAAATATATTTTTAAAATTAATTTTTAGTTCCATTTTAAAAATAGATCATTAGTCATGCTTCTGAATGTGTTGAAGTTGGGCAATGGAAGCATTTGATTGAATGCTGGTTCTTAGAGAAGAGTAAAGTAATGTTTTATTCACAATTTATAATAAAAAAGTTAAGATTGTGATTTGTTTCCTTTATTTGAAAAAATCATAACAAATAATGACGAAATTGTACATTACAGAAGCATTCAAATGTTAGTAAGTTGGCAAAGCAAGTAGCTTTGGATTATGGGACTAATCTACATACAACCGGTTCCAAGAGCTATGCTAGGAAGAAAAAGGAATTCATATGCTTGCTCTCTTTTTCTTATTCTTTAATGCTGAATAAAACTTAACTTTCTTTTTATATGTTTGTTTTTGTTGACCTATATAAAGAATAAAGATAATGGACAAGATCCTGGTAAGATTGAATTTTTTGAGATAACACATGCCAAGAAAAGTAAGAATGATGAAGGGATACTAGTGTTTATCAATGATATTCCAAAAGAGAAAGTGGTATGGCTTTAATGAAATAATTTTGATTATATTTGTTTATGTTTGATATTTTACAGTGCGTCGTTCATTATGATGATTTTTTCAATTGACAATGATTTTTACTACTTAATCATATAGGAAATTGCAAGAAAGCTAGTACAAGGATGTTTATCTGATTCTGAATCACTTAGTGGTGTTGTTGAGACTGAAGTCTATAATGAAGTTTTTGGAGTGCACAAATGGGGTAGATCTAAAGGGTATGGCTTGGGAGCAAGATCTTTACAACATCAAGGGCATCGTATTATTGTTAGGAATACAATTGAGAATGCAGAGATAGAATTGTTAAAGTTGCAGATGAAAGAAATGCAAGAGACAATGAAAAATCTAAAGATTCAAAATGAATCGCAATCTTATGCCAAAATATGGGTGGGCAATCTATGGAAAATATGAGACATTTGCAGGCATGTTTCATAATACTTGTATGCTTATTTGCTATCTACTTGATCATTTGATGTCTTTATGTGAAAAGATTATTTTCTTTTATTTATTTATTTTTGGTGCTACCATAGGAGAAGAGAATGAACTTTTTTCAATAATTTGTAGGATTTTCTAATCCTTTTGAGGTGAATAATGAAGTGAGTATTTTATACTTTTATATGGAACGAATTATTTTTTATCGAGTGATTTTGATCTTAATTTTTGTTTGTAGGTTCCCAATTTGTCAAAGAAGTCATCAACTAGTAGCACAAAAAAGCCAATAGTAGGTTCTGGTTAAATAATTTTGTTGGAACATTTTGAATGGTAAGCTTTTATCAAAATTAATATGGTATTTTTGGTAGGTTACAACTATAGAACTAGTCATATAATATTTAACTGGAATTCAAATCATTTTCTCTTGTCCAATGCAGTTGTGGCAGCTTAGGGGATGGTGATGACATGGTTTTGCCTACTAAAAAAAGATTTGCATGTAAAAACCTTGTAGGTTAGTAGATAACATTCCCTTTCACCCACACTCACTATCCTGGCATTTCTCATCCCAGCAAATCCCTCCCTCTGTCTCAGGCCCTCTTCCAATTTCTAAAACCTGTGTACCCTCCCTTCTACTACATGAAAGTTAGTGGTACACATACTAAGAAGGGATGTGTGAAGGTGTGTGAAGGTGTGGACTTGACGTGGTTTCGTGTGGAATTGGCGATTTTGGTGTGGTTTCAATCTTTTGTGTGTTTCTTTGCATGGAGGTGTTTGGTTCAGAGTATAATGCTCTTACTGTTTGTCTTTTACGTCCAATTTTATAGCAAAGATAATTTTCTTGTTTTATGGCTGGCGTCTTGTTGCAAGGGAGAGAGTTCATTGAGATTAGTAGGTTGATTTTATTTTGTTTTGTTTTTTTTTTATGATCATTGTTTATGCTATTCCCTATTGTGAGGGGGTACACGTCTGCACATGGAATAGAACAGTGTTACGCTTAATTTTGAGGTCCACCTGTATTGGTGGTGAAATCTGTGTCGTTAATCACATGGTTTTGATTTATTTTATGTGATTTCTGGGCTTTTATACATTTAGCCGTGGGGGCATTAGGTATTATTACCAGGATTTGAGAAGGCTACTGCGGATTTCTATTTGAGCTCTGTGAAGTTACTCTAAGATTAGATGGTTCCCTCATGCATGTTTGCAGGTGGCTACTTTGTCTTGGGGGTTTTGTTTTGGAGTTGATGTGCCCTGTGTTGGGTGTAGGCTATTGGGATTTGTTTCTGAATTTAGGTGCTGATGATGGCTTTGTGAAGCAATGGTGGGTTTACTAGTAGGTACTTTCTTCGATCCATTAAGTGTAATTTTTCATAATATTTTAGATGGGTTTTAATTATTTCATTATAGCTCTTGTGAAAACTGTAGCTCTTTGTAGGGTGTAGCTCAAGAAGAACAGAAATGGAAGAATTCAAGGTGCATTTTTTTATGTCAAAAATGTAGATTATCTCAGTCTAAGTTTAAGAGTTTATTAAGGAGTTGATTGAATGATAAATTTCAAAAGGAAGCCAAAGCCAAACTACAAGGAAGAAGTAACTTGTAAGGAAGAGGTAAGAAGTAAGTTGTAAGGAATCAAGGGAAGCCAAAGCCAAACAATAAGGAATTTGCTATTTTAGAACTTGTTTAGTTGCTTTGCAGCCTACTTGGTGACTCCAATATAATCAAAGATGTCTCCTTTCGAGGATGTTCAGGTTCCACTGGAGATTTCCTCCAGTTGGGTAGTCAACCACAAGTGGCCTTTGGAGTGCTAGACTCACAAAGTCACTAGGTGGATCTATGGAAAGATAGGTAACCAAGTTGATGCTCTGTTGGTTGGCTAGGCACTGTTCATCTTATTATTATTATTATTAGATGTTTTCAATTATTTTCTTGCTGTGCTTTTAGAATTTTTTGTATCTATCTCTCAGCAAACTTTCTTTTCTTATTTTTAAAATTGTCACCTCACAAAGTCACTAGGTGGATCTAGGGAAAGATAGGTAACTGAGTCAATGCTTTGTTATTTCTTGTCATTCTGCATATTTGTATTGTCTCACGTTTATGGTTGTTTGTGCTTAAGTTCACTATATTTATTGTTTACTACGATTATTTACGTATGCTGTTATGCTCTTGTAAAGATGATGCTTTTCAGGAATGATTTTTTTCTAAATGGAAAAGATACAACACCAAACTTCAAATTACTCGGATAGCAGACAAATCCTAATACATAGGAGAACATACTTCATTTTTTTAATGTAATTTAACAATGTCTCTCTTTATATATCATACCTTTAATTTTTTCATTGCTTGTAGGTGAGGATTCCTTCTTCGCAATGATCATATTTTAGCATGATCCAGACAATCTATTCATCCACAAGCTATTCAACCAAAAGAAGTGTGATTGTTGATTGTAAGCTTCATTCAAAATAAGATTCTTCCAGGATGGTAGATTCCCAACTACCGCAACCAATAAGAGTAAAGTATCAGGGCTAACTGGCTTCTATGTCTTCCACAGATTTGTTGACTCAATTGGATCCTCCTGTAGCTCCTCTTGTAACCTGGTAAGCTCCAACTCCCTCTCAAGTCTGATGTACTCTAAAGTCTAGCCTAGCTTGCTCTTGCTCCCACTCTAAGTCCCTTGGCTAGCATCGATGCATCAACTTTGTCTGGTGTCACTAGTACTCTGTACTGCATTGTATAGATGTGTGTTGTTGTACCGACCTTGTGGAAAGCATGCTCAAGCTCCTTAATGGTATCATATGATGAGAAAATGCTTGGCTCCGATTGAACATTGCAAAGGAATGTAGAGTTTAATTAGATAGCTTTTTGTTCAATTAGATAGTTTTTTTTAGGTACATAAATTCTAAAGGTTTATAAAGGTAGGCATTTTTTGGTTTGACTTGTTTATATGAAACCTCTTCAATCTTTCAAGTGTATTTTTATAAAGTTTTCATTAGAAAATTTCAATTTGTGAAGAATGTTTTAGTGGATATTGTAAAATAAATTTTTATTTTATAGGTAATCAACATAAATTATAAATATGATACATTTTGAGTATTTTAAAGGATAATTAATAAAACTTTTTATTCTTCTTACATTGTGACGAATTAATCGGTGGCATTTATTTACAAGGTGATGAAAAAAATCATTGTTAAAAGAAAAAGAGAACGAAAATATTCATCTCTAAACTTAAAATGTGAAAATTTTATTCGTTATTTGAATTTGCCAATGAATATATTATTCGTCATAGATTTAACAACGATTTGTATAGTAATGAATGTGATGAATAAATTATTTATTAATAGGTCATATAATGGTGATTTATTTATTATTATTTTCATGAAATATTCATCGTCGACCATTTTTGTTGTAACGTTCATGATCGTTTTAAATTTATAAATTGAAACTCGTAAATTTTTAGATTAAAATCAAGAGTTCAAGTCATCTTAAATGGTTAGGGTTTAATTAACTCCTAAATAAGCTTAAGTACTATTTTTGTGAATTTTAGGATTTTTAGCTTTTTTGGATATTTTTTATAAGAAGAAAGATAAGGATAAGTAGAATCAGGGATTGAATCATAATAGATAGGGTGTAAATGTAAATTGCAAATAAATATTTTTCAAATATCCAAAAATTATGAGAAAATTATCGAAACTAATTTATAACCTAAAAACATTATCTACCGAATTTCCTGCAAAAGTAAAGTCTAGAATGCATTGAGAAGAATCTGGAAGCTACTGTAGGGATTGACATGTGAGCATCCCTAGACTTGGGCATAAAATATGAATTAATTTTTGTGTATAGTGAATTTTTGCATGAAATTTGAACAAAAAATAAAACTAGAAATAAGGAATAAATGTACTTTTTTTGAATTTTTATGATGTAAAGAAATCAAAGTGAAAAATCAACCTATAAAATGCAAATTAAGAAAACATGCAAACTATTATGATCTATTCAACTAAGCAAATTAGCAACCACAAAAGAGAATAACTCAAAAATACTAGCTTTTATTGTGATAAAATAGCAAGTTTTACAACTAATATCTAAGACAAAAACTAGAAAGAAAATAGAAAGCAGAGAGAACATTTGAAAAAGAAGAAGAATCTCAAGCGAAGAATAGAGAGCAAAGAGCGGAGAGTGCATGGCGGGTGGAGAGTTCCACCAAAGGCCTCTGGGAAGTAGTCCAAGTGAAGATGAAGTAGTTGGAGAAGTCGAAGAAGCAGAGATGCTGTGGGAGACAAAGATGGAGAAACTTTGGACTAGAAGAAGATGGAAACATGGTGGAGGTGGCTTAAGGTTACGGTTTATAGAGATGGGTGCTCAGCCATGCTTGGTGGAGGAAGGGAGAGAGTTGGCATGAAGAGGTGGAGAGTAGATGGTGATGGAGATGAATTATGTGGGTGTGCGCTTGAGGGATTTTTATAGAAGGTGAAGTCAATTGTGATTGGTGGAAGGAGGGTAGCTAGGATTGATGTGATTGGAGGGTAGTAATTAGGATTGGAAGGGTGGATGACTATGATTGAGTAGGCTAGGTGGCATGGGGTTTGGATAGGGTTAGGGTTAGGGTTAGTTGGGGTCAAGACGATGGTGGGTGTTATTCATGCTAAAGTCATGTTTAAAATATGTATTGTAGTATAGGTAACTAAAGTGATGAAAACACTTTAAATTTAAAATCTCAAAAAAATGAGTTCCGAGGTCATTCGCAGGGAGTAAAATAATCACAATGTAACTACTAATCAAGCATTCAAGTAGAGCTCAAAAGATAGACATGATAAAAAGACATGCAATATACATCAAGCTTTAAAATATGTATGTGAAGCAAATGTCAAGAGACCAAAAAAATTATGTTTTTCAACTCAATATATGTCTCAATACTTAGGCTATTTCCCAAATCAGACGTCTGTTGAGAACCACAGATGACTTAAGATGCAAGATTGGATCGAAGTCCAGTAGTCTAATCCTTAACTCAGAGCAAAACCCTCCCCTATTCCTCACAACCCAAACCTTCCTCTCTCCCTAATCAAACCTTAACCAGATCCGGTTCAGACCAAACCGGTTCGCCCAAACCCGCGTGGTGTGAGCACAGGCGAGGGCACGTGCATAAGGCGTGCATGTGGGGGACCCGACCCCTTGTGGTCTTAGGCAAACAGATGATGCACAAAATGCCTTATGAAGAGATTTCCATATCTTCTCTTAATGATGTGGGGCTAAAGAGTCCCATGTCTTCTTTGTTCTTCATCATAAGCTGCTGTTGCTGATTAAAGGGTCAATTAACTGTGGGATGGGAAATCCACGGCCAAGATTTGTTCCTTGAGGACTTCTGCAGCTAATGAGGGTGATCCCCTGGTGGTTCGTTCGCCGGAGACGGTTGAATGATGCCAAAGAAGGTGAAGGTCGATGGCAAACACCTAAAACAAGAAAATGGCCTCTCGGCCCAAATTAAAATTAAAGTGTTCAAAAGCTTTACCAAAGCTTGTGAGAGTGTGGTGGCGGTGCATATTTAGTTAATGAGTGTGTGATGTGATTGGACAAAGTTGGAGTAGGTGGTGAGGTGTAGTGTTCAGCCGGTAGAAATATAAACCAAAACCCTCAATTTCTTGAGGGCTTTTGGTCTAAGAGGTGAGGCAGAGCTTGTGGTGGTGGTGTGGTTTCATTGTGTGTGGCAACAGCATGAGCTTGCCGAAGCTCTCACCGGAGTCGAGGAAGAAAAGGAAAGAATGGGGAAGTGATGACTTTAAACCTAAGTTTAAGGGGCCTAAGAGAGTCTAGGAAGGAAGAGGGAGAGATTGAGAAGCTTATCGAAGGGAGAGAAAGCGAAACCATGCCCGACGTTGACCGGCCCGACATAGGGAAGATGATGACGACGATGAGTGGAACAACGAGGAAGATGGGGTCGGCAACGCCCTTGCTTTGACTTGCAAGGGCTGCGAGGACGAGGGGGAAATAGTGGTGATGCCAACTGAGTGTAAGCACATGCGGAAGATGGAGAACGAAGAAGCTCGTCGGAGTCGAAGGTGTGGACAACCGTGCATGAAGACTAGGGTGGAAACATGGTCAAACTTGACTAAGGAACACGTTGGAGGGTGCTAGAGCTTATATAGAGGAGGTTTTTGACCTTGAATTGCCTTAAATTAGTGAGATCGCTCTCAATTTTTGGCAAATTCAGCCCCACTGATTTTGAACTTTACCGACATCGATTGAATCAAATTTGGAGCTCAAGATCCTGGTGAATTGGAAGAGAATGATCCGAATACCAATCCCTCCAAATTTGGAGGGATTTGGTGTAGATTTGATGTAGTAAATCTCCAATCAAAGATTGTGGGTTTGGGTGTATCTCCTACTGTAATTGCCCGATTTGAACGTGAGGAGAAGATGGAGGTGGGACCTTAATGCAAGAAAAACATAAAAGTAGGGGGTTGGTTGTAATAAAAGTCAGAACCTTAAGGGGTCTTGTGTGATAAATAGAAACCTATGGCCTAATTTGCAAACTAGGTCAAGAACTTCGATTGGGCTCAAATTGGTTAACCTAATTTGGACCCAAGGAATCAAGTGCTAACCTTGCATTTTGGTTTTGACGTAGTTTCAAAGGAAAAATTACGAAGAAGCCCAAAATAGAATAAACTCCAGCCTAAGTCTTTATTTTTTATCAAATGGATTTTGATGGTCAGAGCGAAGGTACCAAATCTCTTAGAATATTTTTTGATAATTTTTAGGAGGTTTAGGTTGACTTTATTTTTATCAGAACCCTTGCAATTTAAGTGAGGCTGAAATTAGGATTTTCAGGTAATAAATTGATCTTCAAACTGCAAAAACCCTAATTTGATCAGTGCAAGCCCACTTCTTGAGCAATTAAGCTCATTTGACCCTGGATTAAGCCCCATTTAACCCCTTAGTTAATCTACATTAGTGATTAGATTAAAATGGCAGAATTAACCCATTTTCTTGTCATCTTCTCATATTCAATTCCGAACAGAGTTATGATCTCCTAACGAATATTTAGAAGCATCTATTACTATAGTTAGGCTAAATTATGCTTATTAACACCAATGATGGTGCTACCATCATACTCCCATACCTAACTTTTGCTAGTCTCTAATAAAATCCTATGGAACAGACCAGATCCCTAAGTTGGATTTTAACCATCAAGATGCCTTATGTTGACATCGCTTTCATCGAGTTTAAAATACGCATCATAGTATAGTCAGCAAAAGAGAATAGACATTTAAATTTATAATCTCTAAAAATGTGAGTCCAAGGTCATTCATATGGAGTAAGTAACGAATCAGCTCACTAATCACAATTTTCAGAAATAATAGCACAAGTGAAACAATCAAAATGATATTCAATATAGATCAAAAATGTATCTCAAATGTCAGGGATAAAAGTGTAAAAATAAAAAGTTAAAAATGGTGGTTGAAACCACCAAATTAACCCTAGAAATTAAGCATTAACCAGAATCAAATACCCCAACAGTACCAGAACAGAATCACTAATCCACGCAAGTAAATATCTCCACAGTGCAACCAATCAGATGTCGGTCAAGCACATCAGATGCCTTAATCTTCTCAAAGGCCTCACAAACACAAGGCACAAGCCTCACAAACATACCATAAGAAGCAAGCAGTAGAGGCTAAGTGTTGAGTAAGGGGGAGCACAAATCCCAATGCGCTACAGTGCAAAACCCCCCTCCTCCTTAGATCTCTTTCTCTCTCAAACCAGACCCGGGTGAACAGTAACCGAGTATATGAATCAGACCCAGACCCGTAAGGTGCGAACACGAGCGAGGGCACATGCGTATGCACGTGTATGAGTAGGACCTCACCCTGGTGCGTTCGGAGGCGATTAACTACTACACCAAAATCGTTATATATCAAAAATTGTTTTATCTTTCACCAATGTGGGACTAAAAGTGGCTGTTTCCCTTCGTGTGCAGCTGCAAATGCGTGTCTTCTTCAATTGCTGTTGTGGCTGCTACTGCTTTGATCTATTGATGACTTGGAGCTCTTCTTGAGGTTAAGTCGTAGCTCTTGGGGGTGGTGTTGAGGTTGATCGATGGTAGACGGTAGAGTGACGGCTGATGGAGGCAGAGGAAGGAAGCTCACCGGCATAGACCTGAAATGCAAAAATACAAGCTAAAGGCCCCAATCAGTATGTTCAGAAGGTTCATCATGTCCTAAGGAACACAGTGGTGGTGGTATTGAGGTGTATGGTGGTCGGTGGAGGTCTGTCAGTGACGAAAAGGGTGAGCGAAGGTGGGTTTGCTCGGTCAAGAGGTTGAGTGAGTGTGTGGTGAAATTGGTTGAGGGGTTTTGATGGAGGAGGTGAGGCAATGCTTGTGGGCTTGGTGATGAGTTGTTTGGTGGAGTGGAGCAGCAGCGCGGACTCGCCAGAGTCGGGACTGGTGTTCGGGAAGATGAGGGTGGAACAGTGGTACGGTGATCGAAATAGGAGGAGGTAGACCTAAGCTAGCGGGATAGAGGAAGGAGAAGACCTAACTAATGGGTCGAAAGGGAAGGAATTCTATGCCGGCATGCCTTGTCGGACATGGAAGAGGTGAACTCTCTGATAAGGGTAGACGGCACAACGAAAGGGTGTGGATGCCCTGGCTTTGGCCCACCAGGCATGGAGGAACTTGAGGTGGAGTTTGGACCAACCAATTTAATGTTTGGGTGGTCGGAAGAAGGAGATTGAAGAAGCTCATTGGAGTCAGGTAGGGGACGACCGGAAGAAGGGAAGAGCTATTTTTGGCCTAGACTAGACTAAGGAGGAAGCTAGAACCTTTAAGGGTTTAAATAGAGCTCAAATATGAACTCTAAATCAAGGAATGACCTTGATTGAGCGACGGTTTCAAGAGAAAAAGTTCCCCAAATTCCTCGAGCTCGCTTGAGCTCTAGGAATCGATTTGGGATTCCAGAGATTGTTCAAATGATCGAGTATCTCCTTAAGATCAATCCCTCCAAATTTGGAGGAATTTGGATATGATTTGAGAGAGAAATCCTCTCTCAAATCTCGACCTGAAGTTGTGTTCACACACTAATGGTGGTAGGGACCAAAGTGTAAAGAAGATGAGAAATTTATGGGGGCATTTGTAAGAAACTTGAAACTTAAGGGCTTCAGTGTAAGAAACAGAGATTTTATGAACTAAATTGCAAACTAGGTCAAGATGGACTCTGATTGGGGCCAAATTTTGGTATTAACATAATTTTGACCCAAGGAATCTAATGATGAACTGGGATTTGAGTTTTGACCATGTTTGACTGGGTAAATTGTAGAGAAGGCCAAATCAGGGAAAAATTCTATTTAAAACTCTATTCTAGGTCAAAATGAGTTCAGATGGTCAAACCAAAGGTAACAAACCTCTTAGAATATTTTTCTATGAATTTAGGTTGTTTAGATTAATTTTATCCTAACCAAAACCTTTCCAATTTAAGTGGGGTTGATAATTAAGGTTTTTAGTCCTGTTTTCACCCTCGAAATGAATGAAACCCTGATTCAGACAGTGTAAACCCACTTTTTGTTCTTTTATGCTCAATTGACCTTCAATTAACCCCTAAAAAATCCCATGGTTAATCTGCATTTGTGATGTGAAGTTAAAACAACAGAATTAACCTTGTTTATTATCTTCTCAAAATAGATCAAAGTGGAATTAGGGCCTTAGGTGATCATTTAGGAGAATCTCTTTATTCCAACTAAATTAAGTTATTTATGATGAATGATGGTGTTACCATGACCTTACCAAGCCGCATCTCTAAAAATTAGATCAAAATACCAACAATAGGCCTAGAGGTACTCAAGTACCAACTAAGATCCAAACCTGACCAGCCTCAGCCTTAGGTCCTCCGCGAAGGTTTATAAGGCCCACATAATCTGCCTAGAGGTTCGTTGACTCTAGCAATTAAAACACCCATGCATAGGTGCAACAAGGTCTCAGTTCCATTTGCAAGTGTCTTTTTTAGAAGAGAAAGATAAAGATATGTGTTTTGAGAGTTTTCTCTCTTTTTGTTTTTAAATTCCCCTAAATCTAACCACGGATTGGCCCTAAACACGGTCTGTGTCGAAGTCCTTATCCCCACCATCAATCTTCGAAGGGTCCCTGACAATCGATGATTCAGGATAGCATCGCCCATGGCAACCCCCAGAACCCTGGCTTTAGACACTTTGGGATAGTGCCACCCATGGTTTTCTGCAGCTAAATCTAGGCCTTGGCAATCGACATTTTGGGATAATGCCACCCATGGCACCTGAACTAGCACAAGGTGTTTGCATGTCTCCGGCTAAATATTTAGATATCCTAAGAGGCAAGCACTGATGAGACGATATGTTATAATGCATCTTCGAGGGGAGTAGTTTTTTTCCTCCTCTCCACGCTGGGAACTCATCCAATCAACTTGTGTCTTTGAGCTGCTCTTAAGCCAGATCTTCAGGAAAACATTTTTAGAATAGAAGAATTTATGGCATTATTCTTCATTAAGTGCACTGAACCAGATTGGTGTATGATTCTTAGGTTCCTAGGTTACCAAGTTCAGCAAACCAAATGACAAACAACAGGGACAAAGAATCCCTAAACCTTAGACTTAATACATCAGCTTCGCAACTCCCTCAATCTCTTGAGGAATTGTGCAAATCTTAACAAATGCATGAGTGTTTAAGCCCTAAAATATTCCTAAGAGGCCTAAAGTCGGTATCCTTTACTTATCTCCTAAGATTTAGCCCTTCAGGTCTTAATTCATCATCTAATACAGCCTAGAACTTAGGTAGGTTCCATACTCAATTGCTAGGTGATAGCGATTTTACGCGATTTGTTAATTAGGTCGTTGTAACGCGTAAATCCGCTTTCGCTCTTAAATTTATAATCCTAGACAGGGAAGTATCTAGGGTCGTCCAATGAGGCAATATGGTTGCAAAATTGATTCTCTTGCTATGAATATAAATCTCAACTTTCTTTTTAGTTTTTTTTTCAATATATCATTTTTTTTATTTTTAAGCTAAGGCTACATGCGAACTGATGGCGGGAAAAGTGATTGACACTTCAATTTAAATACTACTTCTATGTGGCAAGTAGAGCCTTTCCCTAAGCTCACTCTAGGCAAGTGGAGGCTTAGAATAATTAGGGAGAGGGAGTGAAGAATGCTGAAAATAAGCTAATAGAAATGCAAACAAGAAATGTAAAGAAGGCAACTAGATAATTGATAAAGCGTTTTACAAAAGGCCTAGTAGAGAAAAGCTTGTACTACTAGAAAAATGCAAATAAGAAAAGAAAACACAAATCCTCTAGATAGATGGTGAAGAAGAGGGCTTCTTGCTCTAAGGTTGGTGGCTCCCAATCTTGAAAAGAGTCCTTCAACTCCTTCCTTGCAGTGCTCCACCAAGGTGATGTCCTCCAAGGCAAGCCCTAGGGGGGCGTGCCTTAAGTTTCTCTCCAAGGGTGGACGTCCACCCTAAGTCCTCCTTTGCCTGGACGTCCTCCTTGAAGTGGAAGAGTCCTCCTCCTTGGCGTGGCTCAAGTTGAAGAGAGTGGGGAGAAGAAGGCACCAAAGGGGCTGGTGATGTGCCCCTTTAATCTCTTTCTCTACTCCTTCTTCTTGGCCGTAGGTATAGGTGGTTTAGGTAAAAAAATATACTAAGGGAGGATGCCCCAAAATGGTGGTAGGTGGTGGCTTTTTATAGAATAGGATGGGGGGTTAAGGTGCCCCTTGAAATGGAGGGCTAGGATGGAAGGATGAGGGTGGTTGGTGATCCTATGGCTAGGGTGAGTTGGCGCCAACCCAAGGGGTGTTAAAGGGGGTGGTTATGGTGGTGTTGGTGTCTTTTGGTGGTGGAGAGACACCCCCATGTTGGCGCCAACATGGGGTCTTCTAGAAGGGGGGTTAGGTGGATGGTGGAGATGGATTCAAGGGGGATTGTGTGGTGGAGATGAGGGGGGATTTTGGAGGGAAAAGTGGCGCCATTAAGGGGTGGTTATGGGCAGTTTTTGGCACCACTTTTAGGTGTCTTTTGGAGGTGGTGGGTAGGTAAGGTTGGTGCTAAGTAGGTTAGCTTATGTGGAGCTTAGGTGGAGCTAGTTGGGTGGAGTTGGTCGGTGGGTTTTTGGGGTGGTACAAGCCAAGGAAGTTGGAGCATAATTAAGCTAAGCTAAGCTAAGCTAGCTTAGCTAATGGAGGAGTAGAGTAGAAGGTAATGGAGCTAGGGTTTGGAGGAAGGAGCTGAGGAGGAGAAATCTGGAGTTGGAGCTGGAGCTGGCTGCTGCTGAAGAGGCTGGCATGGGGCCACTCTAGCTGGCTTAGCTTGCTAGTTCTTTGCTAGTTGCTAAGCCAAGCTAAAGTGAGCTAGCTTCTACCAAAATGAGCTGAGGTGAGCTAGGTCTGGTGCTCCCGGGGAAAATCAAGCTGGTTGAGGCAGCTAAGGTAGCTTAGCTCAACTGAGTTGAGCTAAGCTGAGTCCCCGGGAGCTGGACTTGAGCTTCCTGAGCTGGGATGAGTTCTTCTTCAGCTGGCTGGAGCTGAGTGGAGCTGGATGTAGCTGGATCTGAGCTGGGGTGAACTCCTGTCAACTTAGCTGAGCTAGCTAGAGCTCCCTGTGGACTAGTGGGAGCTGAGATGAGCTAGACTCAGCTAAGTTGAGCTGGATCTGAGCTGACTTGAGCTATGGTGAGCTAAGGTGAACTCTCTTGAGCTGCCATCCAGCTAAGATTAGCTGAATGGAGCTGGGATGAGCTAACCCTAGTTTAAGTAAGCTAGGTTCCAGCTGCGGTGAGCTGGATCAAGCTGAGGTGAGCTGGATCAAGCTAAGGTGAGCTGGATTAGGCTGAGTTCCAGCTAGTCTGGGCTTCTCCTTCACCATTTGCCTTCTTGAGTGCTAGGGTTTTAGGGATCTATATACCTGTACATCCCTAACACTCACAAAAACATATTAAAAAGACAATAAAAAATGCAATGCATGCCTAACCTATTTTATGCCTAAATGTAGCCCAAAAATCCGTTTGCGGAGTAAAATCCTAAGAGCTAGGTTTGTTTTAATGCATAAGAATGATGATAAACTGGCGTTTATCACTAGGACTAACATAATTTTTCTTTTTATACTCCTTTTTCTCTATTTTTCCCTTCTTTTTCTTCCTTAAACCAGATTTACAATTCAACTCATATGTTTTTCCTCTCCTTTCATCCTTTTCTTTTGTATGAAACCCCCTAATAGAATCGAATTTCACGTTGTTTTGCACTTCCATACCCCCTCATGCCTAAGATTTACAATGTCCTCATTGTAAATTAGGTGGGTTCGAGTTCAGATTATGTTGTACGTTAGAACAGGTTCAGATGGGTGGGTGAACTGGTCAGATGGCTGTTGTAGACGATTTTAAACTCCAATACGAATATCGGAGGTGGAGTCGATTCTAAGGAACAAACCCTAAAGTGTAATATGAATTCAGCTCAGAATTGGGAAAGAAGAGTCTCAGGTTTTCAAATGATGAGTTGCCTCCCATTAAATGCTAAGTTTAATGCCATCAGCTGGGCGCAATGTGACTCATGTTGAATGGAAGTCAAAAGATTCAACAGCTAGATTCAAATTAGTGTGTTCAAGCAATGGTTTCAGTGTTTGACCATTCTCTACAAAACGATCAGAGTCCTAGCTAAGTTCACTGATTTCCACAGCTCCATTTTCAATGATCCTTCGGACTTGAAAAGGCCCGGTCCATTTTGATCTTAGTTTTCCTAAGAAGAGTTTGAGTCAGACATCAAAGAGAAGCACTTTCTGACAATGATAGAAAGATTTTCGTGATATGTGCTTGTCATGAAAGGCCTTAATCCACTCCTTATAGATACACAAGTTCTCGTCTACATCATTATGTAACTCATTGATCTCTCATTTGCAATCGACGTTGGATTCCAACTTCCCTGAGATCCAGATTACACTTCCGTACTGCCTAGTAGGCTTTATGCTCCATCTCTACAGGAAGGTGACATGCCTTCCCATAAATGAGTTTGAACGGAGACATTCCTAGCTGGGTTTTATGAGCATTCCTCTAGGCCCATAATGCTTCAAGAAGTCAAGTAGACCAATCCTTTCTATCAGGTCGAACAGTGACCTGAAGAATTTTTTTGATCTCCGAGAGATCTTCGCCAGTCCACTGGTCTGAAAGTGATAAGGAGTCGAGATACGATAAGACACCCCATACTTTTTCATTAGGGATTGGAAGTGTACATTCACAAAATGGGACCCACCATCGCTGATGATGTCTTTAGAAACCCCAAATCTAGAAAAGATGTTCTCCTGGATGAAGCGGAGGACAACTTTATGATCATTCATTCTCGTGGGGACAGCTTCAATCCATTTCAAGACATAATCAACAGCAAATAAGATGTACTCGAAGTCGTTAAATATTGGAAAAGGTCTCGTGAAATCAATCCCACAAATGTCAAAGATTTCACACACGATGATCGGATGTAAGGGCATCATATCGCGTAGGCTCATGTTGCCAAGGGTTTGGCAACGGGCACATGCCCTGCAGTAATATTGTGCGTCTTTAAATAGAGTAGGCCAAAAGAACCCACACTGGAAGATCTTCGCTGCGATTTTACGCTCCAAGAAATGGCCACTATAGGCCTAGTCATGACAGAATGATATGACATCATTAACCTCATCGTCGGGAATGCATCTCTGACATTACCGATATGGATCAGATAGGGATCTTCCTAGACATAGTACTTGGCATTGGAAATCAGCTTGTCCTGTTAGGTTTTTGCCTAATCAAACGGGACTTTCCCAGTGACCAAGTAGTTCACAATATCCGTGAACCAAGGAAGTCCATTAATGACCAAGAGATGTTCATCCGGTATATGCTCAGTAATAGGTCCAGATAGGTCAATGATCGAAGAAAGGAGGCGGGACAAATGGTCAGTTACCACATTCTACTTTCCTTACCTTATCACATATCTCGAGGTCAAATTCTTGAAAGAGAAAGATCCATCGAATCAGCCTTAGTTTCGCATCCTTCTTCACAAGTGCCTCATCGCAGTGTAATCCGAGTAAATGTTGACATGGGAGCTCAGGAGGTCTGATTTGAATTTCTCCAGACAAAATACTACAATCAACAGCTCCTTTTCCATAATCGTGTAATTACACTGAGCCTTGTCCAGTGTGTTGCTGGTGTAATATATTACCACTGATTTCCCAACAATTTTCTACCTAAGCACTGCTCCTACTGCATAATTCGATGCATCGCACATGATCTCGAAGGGTTAAGACCAGTCAGGAGATTGTAGGATTGGCACTTAGGTTATTCGATCGCGTAGAATCTCAAAGGGATGAATTCACTCATGTGTCATCTTGAAAGGAGTGTCCTTCGAGAGAAGATTCATCAAGCGGAATGTGATTTTCAAGAAATCAGTTATGAATACTCAGTAGAAATCAATGTATCCCAAGAATGATCAGATATCTTTGACGGAGGAAGGTACAGGTAATTTGGAAATCAAATTCACCTTGGCTCAATCAACTTGGATACCTTTCTCAAATACGAGGTGTCCAAGTACGATGCCTTCAGGAACCATAAAATGGCTCTTTTCCCAGGAGGGAACCAGATTCACATCAATGCACCATTTGAAGATTTGAACCAAGTGTAGAAGGCAATCATCAAAGGTTTGATCGAAAATCGAGAAGTCATCCATGAAGACTTCAAGGTATTTACCATGTCGAAGAATATGCTAGCATGCATCGCTAAAAGGTGGCAGGTGCATTGCATAACCCAAATGGCATCCTACGGAACGCATATGTATCATAGGGGCAGGTAAAGGTGGTCTTCTCCTGATCTTCAGGATGAATTGTCACTTTGTTATATCCAGAGTAACCATCCAGAAATAGAAAAATCAATTTCCCGCCAGTTTTTCGAAGACCTGGTCAATGAATGGGAGGGGGAAATGGTCTTTCTTCATGGAAGTATTCAGTTTCCAATAATCTATGTAGACTCTCCACGAGTTCACAATTCGAGTCAGGATGGTTTCTCCAGATTCAGTCGTAGTCACGGTGAGCCCTGCCTTTTTAAGCACAACCTGGATGGGACTCACCCAGTGGCTATCAGAGATGGGGTAGATAATTCTTACAACGATCCACTTGTTGATTCCCTTTTTTACAACCTTCTGAAGATTTGAGTTTAGTCTTATCTGCATCTCTCTAGAAGGTCATGAGCCCTCTTTGGTATAGATACAATAAGTGCAATATGAGGGACTTATTCCAGTTAGGTCATCCAGAGTCCAGCCAATGGCTCTACAATGCTGCTGGAGGATAGAAATCAATTTTGTTTCCTGATCGGGAGTGAGTTGAGAGTTGATAATCACAGGAAACATTTGATTCGAATCCAAAAACACATATTTCATATTATCCTAGAGGGGCTTTAATTCTAGCAACGGGTTATTAGCAGCAAGTAGGGGTTCAAGATTGGCCTTAGAGGCTGCAGTGGAAGCAAGGGATAAGTCTAGACGAGTTTTGGGCTCCTTGATCTATGGGTCAAGATCTTCTTGTGGTTGAGGTCCTTGGAGAATTGAGTTCATCTCGGGAATTGGGTCCTCAACCAGAGAACCATGTTGCAGACTTCTTTGATTGCCCATAGTTGATTCTTGATAAACACCAGTTTATCATCATTCTTATGCATTAAAACAAACCTAGCACTTAGGATTTTTCTCCGCAAATAGGTTTTTGGGTTGCATTTAGGCATTAATTAGGTTAGGCATATATTGCATTTTTTTATTGTATTTTTGATATGTTTCTGTGAGTGTTAGGGATAAGCAGATTGCCAGGTCCCTAGAACTCTAGCACTCAGGAAGGCAACTGGTGAAGGAGAAGCTCAAACCCGCTGGAACTCAGCTTGATCTAGCTCACCATAGCTGAAATCCAACTCACCTGAACTAGGGTTAGCTCATCCTAGCTCCATTCAGCTCATCTCGACTGAATGGTTGCTCAAGAGAGCTCATCTTAGCTCACCCTAGCTCAGGTCAACTCAGATCCAACTCAACATAGCTAAGTCTAGCTCATCTCAGGTCCCATTAGTTCACAGGGATCTCTAGCTAGCTCAGCTGAGTTGACTGGAGTTCACCTCAGCTCAGGACCAGCTTGATCCAGCTCCAGTCAACTCCAACTAGTTGAAGATGACTTCATTTCAGCTCAGGAAGCTCAAGTCCAGCTCCCGGGGATGTAGCTTAACTCAACTCAGTTGAGCTAAGCTACCTTAGCTGCCTCATCCAGCTTGATCCTCCCCTGGAGCACCAAACCTAGCTCACCTCAACTCCTTATGGTAGAAGTCAACTTACTTTAGCTTGGCTTAGCAGCTAGCAAAGAACTAACAAGCTAAGCCAGCTAGAGTAGCTCCATGCCACCCTCTTCAGCAGCTGCCAGCTCCAGTTCAAGCTCCAGACTTCTCCTCCTCAGCTCCTCTCTTCAAACCCTAGCTCCAATACCTCCTCCTCTACTCCATTACTAGCTAAGCTAGCTTAGCTTAGCTTAGCTAGGCTTCAGCTCCCTTGGCAATCCACCACCTAAAAACCCTTCCTAGCTAGCTCCACCAACTAAACCCTACCTAAACTCACCTAAGCTAGCTCCACCCTACTCCAAGTTGGTGCCACCACCATCACCACCTTTCATCCCACCACCTCCAAAAGCCACCTTCAAGGTGGCGCCAACTTTCCCTCCAAAACCACCATAAATCCCCCCCATTCATCTCCTTTTGATCCCATCTCCACCATCCACCTCAACACCTTCTAGAAGACCCACAATTGGTGCCAACTTTAGGTGCCTTTTGGCCACCATAACTACCCCCCTTAGCACCCCTTAGGTGGCGCCAATTAACCCTAGCCCTAGGATCAACCTAACCACCCATAACCACCCCTAAAATCAATCCTAGCCCTCCACCTATTCACGCCAACCCTACCCCCTTCCACCTCTATAAAAACCCACCCCATTCCACCAAAAAAATTCATCCTCCCTTTAGTATAATTCCACCCTACAACCACCATATCCACGGCCAACGAAGAAGAAGAGCAGAAGATTAAGGGGGCATCCTACCCGCCCCCTTGGTGCCTTCTTCCCCTTTTTCTTCTCCCTTGTGCTATGCCAAGGAGGAGGAGCACTGCCCCACTAGGAGGACAGCCAAGCAAGGAGGAGCAAGGGTGGTGCACGCCCACCCTTGAAGGAGATCCTTAAAGGTGGTAGCTTCCACTTTGGAGGACACCATCTTAGAGGAGCATAGCAAGGAAGGAGAAGGAGGAGCCCTTTTCAAGCCTAGGAGCCACTAAGATTGGAGCAAGGAGCTTCCTCTCTTCACCAACAATTCAGGAGGATTTGTGTTTTATTTTATTTATTGCAATTATCTAGTAGTAGAAGCATTCATCTACTAGGGTTTTTTGTAAAACACTCTCTCGTTTAATCAAAGTTGCCTTCTTTAATCTTTTGTTGCATAGTCTTGTAGAATTCTTATTTAACATTTTTCACTCCCTCCCCCTAATTACTCTAAGCCTCCACGTGCCTAGAGTGAGCTTAGGGAGAGGCTCTACTTGTCACTATAATAGTAGTGTAGTGGATTAGTATAGAGAATTTTCTCGCTATCAACAAACCCGCATTGTTCCCGTTATTTCAAAACCTAAAAAAATCATATATATAAAACATCAAAAAGAAAGTTGAGTTCCCTTTAAAGCAAGAGATTTGATTTAGCAAACAATTTGGCCTCCTTGGATGACCCTAGATACTTTCCTATCTAGGTTTTATAAATTTAAGAGCTGATCGATTTTACGTATTACAATGACATATTTTACAAACTGCATAAAATCTGGACCAATTCCTTTCTAGGCCTTAAAGATATCAATCCTTAATGTCCTATTCCTAAATTTTAACTCGATCTAGCCCTCCTCGCAATTGATGTTTGCCTTAGCTGTAGTTAGGAACAGTCTCCCTAAGATGATCAGTGTATATCTCAGATTTTCAGGAGTGTCCATGTCCAAGACAATGAATCCACCGAAAAGTAGAAATCTCGTACCCTAACTAGAACATCCTCGAGAACTCCTCTTGGTGACTTTATTGATCTGTCAGTCAGCTGTAAAGTCACCTCAATCAATTTGAGCTTGGTTTCCTCAAAATGATCTAGTAGGGAGGTGGGGATCAGGTTTATGGAGGCTCCTCAATCCAATAAAGCTCGATCGAATTCTAGGTTGCCTATCCTACAGGAGATCAAAGGGATGCCAGGATCCTTTGCCTTTTGCAGGAGTTTACTCAAAATTATAGAGCTTACTTTCTCTGACAGTACAATCGGACTCCCATCTTTGTTTCGTGGCTTACACTTTGGTGTACACAAATCCTTCAGAAATCATGCGTAAGCTGGTACGTGGTAGATCGCATCCATCAAGGGAATGCTTATTTGGACTTCCTCAAAGAGCTTGACCAAGTCCTCCTCAGGTGTCACAGGTTTGGATTTCCTATTTCTTTTGGCTAAAGCCTCTGGAAATGGAATATCTATAGGTTTCTCCAAAGTTGGTTCAGGTTCTGGGTCAGGGACCAGTGGAATTGTCCTTGGTATCCACCCTTGGTTTAGGCCTTGGACTACTTGGACCAAGTTGATTAGGATAAGGTGGGTCCTGGGTAGTCTTGCCACTAGGAGTAGTGACAAAGTTTAGTCCTACCTGGTTTAGATTAGGAGTTGGCAAGAGAGGAGGTTGTTGCGATATCCCATGTATTAAGTCAAAGCCTCCGACCCATCAGGTGGAGGTGCAAAAGTGGCCTGATAAATATAATGAGCTTGGCCCTAATTTGGGTTCACAATGCATCTCTGGTTCGGCACGTTGTTCAAGTCTGGCAGAGGTTGGGAAGGAAGTGCACCTGGCCGACGAGACCTAGCCATCTGTGCAAGCTGATTATGAGCCTCTATGATTTCTGTATTAGGCTGCCTCTGCTTGGCAGCATTGGTCTTCTGCATATCACCCAAGGTCTGTAGAATTAGGCTCATCTTGAAAGTTTGGGTTGGGCCTAGGCTGAGTGGGTTACTACAGACGTAGATTTTGTAGTCGAGGTTGGAATTAAGATCTAATGTTCTGATTATTTCCCAACCACACGAAATTTGGATGATTACACCACCCAGGGTTGTAAGATTTGGAGAATGGATCATTTTGGACAGTGTGGAGCTCCTCGCAAGGTTGAGTAGCTCCTGAGTAGTCAGAGTGTAAGGGTTTAGAGATCCCCCAACTAAAGCAGGATGGTTCGGAGTTTCCCCTGAAACTAGGATCAGATGGGGGTGGGTAGGTATCCATCCCTAGATAAGATTGGTGGTGAATGTTATGCACGGCCTCCCTCCCTGTGGGCAGATGTGCATATGTGTTTGGTTGAGAAGTGGCCTTCTGTAGTTGGCGAGTCAAATCGTCCAACTTCTTTTCGATAATTGAGATCTTATCCAATCGACTGGCCACCAGCTCCAAATCAACGGATGTGGACAAGTCTCGTGTTTCGTGTATGACTCTTGTGTTTGTCGATGCACGAGTAGTTATCTAGTTAAACATACCCATTAAGTCATTGTTTATGGAGTTCTCGCACATGTTCTCGAGAATCTCCTAAACCATGTCATCATCTCTACCCATGAAGTTGCCTCCATAGGCTGCATCAATGAATAACCGTATATCCTCATGGAGTCCCTGGTAAAATGACTAGAGTTGCTACCACTTAGGAACTCCGTGATGAGAGCATTTCTGCATGAGATCTAGAAAACGATCCCTTGTCTCATGAAGTGTCTCCCCTGCATTTTGTGTGAAATGCATGATTTGGTGCCTCAGGGCATTAGTGCACCCCACTAGGAAGAATTTTCTTAGGAATTCATCTTGTAAACCTTCCTGAGTGTTGATCAGTCGAGTCAGAGACCGATACCAATGAGTCACCTAGTCCTTCAAGGAGAAGGGGAACATCTTCAAGAGCAGGGTGTTTCGATTTTGCACAGATGGCCCAAGAATTTGGGCCAGATGTTTCAGCTCTTGGATGTGCTGGAAAGGGTCTTCAAAACCCAATCCATGAAAGTGGGGAATCAAGTTGATTATATTTGGTTTCAACTTGGTATCTGGTCCGTTAGCCGAAATTTGCACCCTGGGTTCTATGGCAACAGCTGTGGGATTATAACGGCCCCGCACCTATGGACGTGGTCGAGGATTGGCCAGTGCATGGATTAAATCAGTAAAAGTTTGCAACTGGTCTTGCAGGTTTTGAATCTCACCACCTCCTTGAGGATCTTGATTCTCCATGGAAGCGGATGATGGAGAACTAGGTTTGGATGCATGATCAGAGGAGATGTCGATCTGATTGTACGGGGACCCAAACAATTGAGTCAGGGTTTGATCTCGACAAGAGTGAACCACTAATGGAGGTCTTGAGACTAGTCTTAAGGACCTCCTCTCGTACATGCACTATAGAGTCAGATGAGGGACTGAATGTGTCTTGGACCCAATCAAGGCACCCAACAAGATTAGATGACTAAGGTAGTTAGAGGTTGATTTACCTCAAGATCAAAAACTCACCCACCTGAGAATTACTTGGGCAGCCACGAAGGGAGAGTCCCGCAAAGACCCCTACACGGTAGAGTGTCCCCATGAGTTACAAGGTTTCCCCCACCCGACCTTCCTTGTCACCGCGATTCCAAGTAGACTAGAATGTGTGAATTGAGACCTAAGTCTACCAATTTTAATCCTTCTTGTCCCTTGAATTTCACTTGAATTTAGAATTGATTTGAATTGCGACCTAATTTGGAGGTTGGTTGATTCACAAAGTGAACCAACTTCACCTGACCTATCCTAAAGTTGAAGATGAAATTTGGGTCAAATCACCCAAACCACCCTGATTTGGTTCTTAAACAGGTTATTATGTCCAACTTTTAATGATTTCAGTGAGTATAAAGCCTTGATTTCAGGGTTTACTTGTTAAGATCAATTCATCCAAGGGCTTAGGTAGCACACAATGCAGGAATACCTTTCCTTTTTAGCAAGCAAATGTGCACTCGTTCTTGAAGCCCTAATGTAGAAATCTTAATTTGGCTCTATTTCCATATGCAATTACTTCCAAAGATGGCACCTTAGGCTTAATCAAGAAGGTGAATAGCCCAAGATGCTCAATGTCCCTAATAGGTGCAAGTATTAGGATTAGGGTTCTCTGATCAGAGTCAAAATCGAATCAAATCTAATCGCAATCAATTGAAATAAATCAGGAAACAAACTTTTGCCTTGAATGATGATTACTAGGAAAATAAGGCAGGTTTGATCCCTAATTATGTTGCTTCCTTTTTTATCTTTCTAGGAGAGGAGGGGATTATAGAAGAGGGAATAGTGGTTACCTGCCCCTAGTGTGGTTGTTCGAGTGGCTGATCTTCAGTGGTGATGCACCTCGTGACAACACAACAAAGCAGATAAAGAAAGTATTCAATTCAAGAATGAATGTGACTAGTGGTCAGAATGCACGTTGCTCCCCAGCAACGACTCCAAAATGTTATTCGCGTTAAAGCCATGTTTAAAATACGTGTTGTAGTACATGTAACTAAAGCGACGAAAACACTTAAAATTTATAATCTCGAAAAATGTGAATTCCAAGGTCGTTTGCAAGGAGCAAAATAATCACAACATTACCACCAATCAAACATTTAAGTAGAGCTTAAAAGATCCACATGATAAAAAGATATGCAATATATATCAAGCTTAAAAATATGTATGTGAAGTAAATGTCAAGAGACCAAAAAATTATGTTTTTCAACTCAATATATGCCTCAACACTTATGCTGTTTCCCAAACCAGACATCTGTTGAGAACCATAGACGACTTAAGATTCAAGACTGGACTGAAGTCCAATCGTCTGATCCTTAACTCAAAGCAAAACCCTCCCCTATTCCTTACAACCCAAACCTTCCTCTCTCTAATCGAACTCTAACTAGATCTGGTTCAAACCAAACCTGATTCAGCCTAGACCTGCATGGCATGAGCGTGAGGGAGGGCACGTGCGTGAGGCATGTGTACGGGGGACCCGACCCCTCGTGGTCTTGGGCAAACAGATGCTACACGAAATGCCTTATGAAAAGATTTCCAAATCTTCTTTTAACAATGTGGGACTAAAGAGTCCCATGTCTTATGCGTTCTTCATCGTAAGCTGCTGCTACAGTGAAGCTTTAAGTCTCTATTTTTTGTCAAATGGATTCTGATGGTCAAAGTGAAGGTACCAAATCTCTTAGAATATTTTTTGATGATTTTTAGGAGGTTTAGATTGACTTTATTTTTATCAGAACCCTTTCAATTTGAGTAAGGATGAAATTAGGATTTTCAAGTAATAAATTGATCTTCAAAATGCAAAAAACCTAATTTAATCAGTGTAAGCCCACTTCCTGGGAAATTAAGCTCATTTGACCTTAGATTAAGACCCAATTAACCCTGTAGTTAATCTGCATTAATGATTAGATTAAAATGGTAGAATTAACCCATTTTCCTATCTTCTTCTCAAATGCAATTCAGAATAGAGTTAAGATCTCCTGATGAATATTTAGGAGTATTTATTACTGTAGTTAGGCTAAATTAGGCTTATTAATACCAATGATTATGCTACCATCAATGGGTTGAGATTAATTGGATGTAGGATGGAAGATGGCTTATGGTCGTGGGTTTTGGGATGGAAGGGATAGGCCTAGGGTTTTAAATCAAGCTGGCATGGAGGTGAGATGGAGGGCTAGTATTAGGTGCAACTTGAGATGGAGGGTTAGGATTACATTTGAAGTTGGTGTGGACTTAGGTATAAAATCAAAGGTGGTTCCAACTTTAAAGACAGGGTAGTATTGTTGTAGTGCTTTAATGGCAAATTATGATGTGGAAGAGATGATGTGTCTTGATGTAAGTGGAGGAAAGGTGAGGCCATGGATTAATGAAGTGGAGGATGAGGTGGATGGCCATGGTGTGTGATGGTAACACCATCATTCGTCATAACTAACTTAAATTAGTCTGAATCAAGTGTTAGATGCTCCTAAATAATCGTTTGAGAATCGCAATTCCGTGTTGAACTGAATTGAGAAGAAGATAGGAAAAAGGGTTAATTCTACTATTTTGACATCTGATCATTAGTGCATATTAACCACGGGATTAATCAGGGGTTAATTCAAGGTCAAATGAACTTGAATGACCAAGAAGTGGGCTTAGAATAACTAAATCAGGGTTCTATGCACTTTGAAGATTAAAATATTACAGAAAAACCCTAATTATCAGCCTTACTTAAATTGAAAGGGTTATAGTAGAGATAAATCAATCTAAACCTCCTAAAAATCATTACAAAATATTTTAAGAGATTTGGTACCTTCACTTTGACCATCAGAACCAATTTTAACCAAAAATAGAGATATAGACGAGGATTTGCCCTGATTTGGGCTTATGTACAATTTACCCAGTCAAATGTGGTCAAAACCTAAATCCAAGTCAACCATTAGATTCCTTGGTCCAAATTAGATTAATACTAAAATTTGGGCTTAATTAGAATCCATCTTGACCTAATTTGCAATTCAGTCCCTATATCTCCGTTCTCTACGTCCAAGACTTAATCTTTTATATTTTTCTTACCAGGACACCCCTAATTTCTCAGCTTCTTCACAAAGAGGTCCCCACCACCTGAAACCTCTTTGTTTCCTAAACACAAAGTCAAACCCAAAGAAGTCGTGCTTTGACCATGGAGTGCTCTTCCAATTCAAACCCAAATCCCTCCAAATTTGGAGGGATTGTCAATCAAGAGATCCTCTTCCTTTCCAAACAAGTCATGAATCCTATTGTGAAGAGGAATGTTCTCGGTACATAAATCGCATTTTAAAAGATGATTTAGTCTTAGTATAGTGCGAAGCGCATCGACAAATTAATTTATAAGAACTAGGAGTACTGGGTCGTTCACAGGGAGGAAATCTTGATTTTAATGGAAGCTTTTCAATAAAACTAATTCTCAATAGATATATATATATGTATATATGTATAGAGCAGATATCCAAACAATCAGAATTTTATTGCAATTAAATAGAATTTTTCACAATAGAAAATGCTAATAGAGACAGATAGATAGCAGATAGATAGAAAGAGAGGGAGGGTGAGAGAGAGAGAGAAAAGAAGAAGGCAGAGAGACGAGGTCGCTTGTAGGATGCTTGTGCGAGATGCGATAGCACCTTAGATCTAGGGCATCGGGACGAAGGTCGGAGTTGCTGAGACAGAGCCTGGTCTGGAGAGAGAAAGAGTTATATCTAAGTTCTAGTAGGAGCTCTTCAATTAGGGGGCCCTGGACCTTCTTTTATAGCTTTGATGGAGGGAAAAGAGGGTATTTTAGCCCTCCATCTCATGTAACTACTCTAGTTTGATCATATCCATTGATCGAGAGATCAACGGACCTGATTAGGCCTCAAAACACCTTCAAAAACTCCTACACTCAGATTTAATCTCGTGGCGACACATGATAGCCGCGGGTACGTTGGATGGCCATCGAGTTTTTAGCCCGTATTCGTGATTTTCAGGTCATGCTGGATCTCCACCTTACACCCCCACCGCCTGCTGTCGTACGTCGATCTCCAACCCCAACTCACCTCTAGCAGCAGCGGACCACATCCACGAAGCCTTCCAAAGCTTCAATTGAAGAAGAGAGTAGACGTAGCAGCATCAATTGGAGGATTCTCATCAGTTGAACCAACGTGAATACAAGGACCAAGATAGTCCCACATCAGACATTTTTGAAAATAATTTTAGTATTTTTTGAATTCTATCCATAGGCTACTCGCCTTCGAACACAGGGTCAAGTCCCAATAGCATGAGCCAACGCACGCTGCCCGCTAGCCCACACCTTCCGAGATGGACCTCCCCCTCCCCCTATGTGTTGAACCTCTGGTCTGGTCTAGTCTGGTCTGGACTAGAGGAGAGAGAAAGGTTTTGTGAGAGAGGAAAGTGGGGGTTTTTGCTCCTCAGAGAAGTTGAAGTGGACTTAAAATGTCTGAGGCTTACTGAGGACGTCTGATCTGAGGAGTCTAATATGAGAATTGGCTAAGTGTTGAAAGGAGCATTAAGGAGTTAATCTTGAGACTTGAGCTGTGAGAGAATAGCCTAAGTGTCTTAGTGTTACATTGGTGGTTCCAACAACCATTATTTTTCTCTCTATTCTTTTTGTTCTCTGACATACATTGAGCATATTTTTCATATATATTGAGTTTTATTTTGAATATTGGATTGGTGCTTGAATTGCGATTTCATCTACTCCCTGCGAATGACCTCAGAAACTCACGCTTTCTCGATCTTTACAAATTTTAAGTATTGACTCATTTTCCATTGCTATACTACGACGCATTTCTAAAATCCGATAGAAATTTGCTCAACATTTTGTTGGGAAGCAACGTGCAATTCACCACTATTCATATCATTCTTGAGTTGATTTCTAACTTACCCTATCTGCTTTGTTTTGTTGTTACGAAGTGAATCACGAGGAAAATCGTCCGCGCAATCAGCCACACCAGGGTAGGTAAAATTTCTCTTCTTTAATTCTCTCTCAAACTTGGGAAGATTAAAAAGGGAAACAAATTAATTAGGATCCAACTTGCCTTACTTTCCTAGTAAATATCATTCAAGGCAAAGGTTTCCTAATTGGTGCACTTTGATTGAAATCAAAATTGAAGTTGAGGCGATTTGATTAGAAAGAACCCATCCATACTTCCCGTACCTATTAGGGATTTGTGCTAAATTTCTCCACACCTTGGACTACTCACTTTATTGTTTGAGTGCAAGGTGTCATATTTGGATTCAAATTGGACTTGGAAATAAAGCCAATTACAGGTACACATTAGGGTTTTGAAGTGTTAGTACACATTTGCTGACAATAAAGGAAATTGATCTTCCTGCATTTATGTGCTACCCAAGGCTCTAAAATCAAGTAGGCCCTAAAATCAAGGCTCTAAATTCACTTGAACCTTAAAATTTGGGACCTAATAACCTATTTGAGAACCAATTTAGGATGATTTGGGTGTTTCTACCCAAACCTCATCCTCAAACTTAGGACAGGTCAAGTAAAGTTGGTTTACTTTGTGAATCAACCAACCTCCAAATTAGGTCATGATTGCACAACAATCATGGGTCCTAATCAACCTAAATAATGTCTAAACCTAGCTTAAATTGTGGATAGTGTACTCATCTTGCATATCATGCAATGCATCAGTCTATTTAGAATAGATGAGATATCCTGCTAGTTAATAGTTTTTATTGTCATTTTGCAGATAATAAAGTGATCCAAGATGGAGATAATGGAATAAAGCAATAAATGAAGAAGAAGACTAATCCAGATAAGAGGAGTGAGGAGGATAGCCTTATCCCTACCCTTAGAAACCTTAGGAAAACCTTCCCAAACCCAAAATGACCTCCATTAGGACACCTTAGCCTCAAAACCCAAACATGGATAGCACTATCCATGTTCTTATCCACCCTATCCCTCTCCCAAACACTAGGAACCCCACCAGACACCCTAGGAAACCTAATTAGAGACCTCCTAAGCCTAGTCCACTATCCATAGCCCTACTTATCCTATCCTTAACCCAATTGAACCATCTCATACCTAAATTGGGTGCACCTGAGCCCAATTAGATCCACCTAGGATTAAATTGACTCATACCTATTAGGTTTACCTAAGCCTAAACACACACACATCCAATTAGACTCGACCCAGACCCAATTAAGTTCACTCCTCTCCAATTAGATTTTCCTAATCCTAATTAGGTACATATCCACCTAATCTAGGTCAACATAACCTAGATTTACCAAAACCCACACGACATCACTCTACGAAATTCAAATCACACACACACACCTTCCTAAATCCTACCTTCCTATTCTACCCCTACCAAACCCATGCACACCCACTCTTGGAAACCCTAAAACCCATGCATCAACTCTAGATCCTACATTGGTGGAAATTCTATTTGGGGAGCCATCAAAAGTGGCGACTACCATTTTGAAGTTGCCGTCCCATAAAAGCCAAAATGAAGAGCCACGAAATTATTCATTCCATGCATTCTCTCCATTCCACACTTGCGACCACTCCCTTCCACCCTCCAACCCTAAGGTCGCCCTCCTCCACCTTCTTTAAGATGCTCCTCCTCCCATAAGCACCACCATGGGTGGCTAAGCAAGAAGAGGAAGAAGGCCACCTTCCTCCTCTACTCTCCTTCATGAGGGCATGGCTATAAAGGGGACATTCTCCTCTTTTCCATGGTCGGCTAGAAAAGCTAGAGAAGCTTCTCTCCAAAGCTTCAAGGATGGCTAGGAAGAAGAAGGGTTCTCCACCCTCTCTTCTTCTTGTGGGCGTGCTACCCTCTCTCCACTTGGGTGCACTTGCCCCCTCTCTTTCTTCTTCTTGTTGGATGGCCATGAAGGCTCACCCATAGCCTCTTGTGGCCGACCATCTCTTTTGGTAGGCGTGTAGACGGGTTTGCATACCCAAGGTCTAGCCTACACCCTCACACAAGGCCGATGGCCCTAGTGGAAACTTTCCGGCGTGAGGGATTTTCTCTATTTATATGCTTTCTAGTGTAGATGTGTTGACATTTTTATACATAAATAATATTGTGTGATCATCATTCTATGATTGATTGTCTTGTCTTCATGCGACTTAGGTTTGTCACACTGTGCACGGCCACCATGGCCTCATTTAGATGCACATAGTCACTTAGGTTTTTGCAAGTTTATCTAGATCTAGGTTTCATTTCGCTTTTCAAAATAAAAATCAAAAACACAAAAAAAAGTGCAAAAGACAAAAAGACCAAAAATATTATGTTAGATTTAGGTTAGAAAAGCCGATTCAAATCTCGACTTGTTTTCATGCCTCCCAAAGACGAATGACCGAAACTCAAATTCTAAAAAGAAAAGAAATCTACGTGAGTTTTGTAATCAATTAAATATTTTGTTCAAGGGTTTAGCGTGACCATACTACGATTTTTGACAATTTCAAAATGTGCGAAAACAGACTTGTCAAATGGCATCGTTGCTGGGGAGGCAACAAAATTGATTTTGATCTTTTGAGCTTTCAGTGACAAATATTCCTCTGCTTGTTTGTTGGATGTGTAGAAAAGTAGGAAAACAAGATCTGCGCACACATTAGGCGTAGAAAAATCATCAGGTGCACATCTCCTCTTAGATAAGGATTTCCCTTTTTCGAACCCTAGGTTAGATTTCCTTCTAGTAATTTCATTTGAAAAAAAAAAGTTTAGGTAGTTAGATTAGGTTTCTGTTTGAATCTTAGGTTAATTTTCTTGAAAAAAAAGAAAAAAAAATTTGAAAAAAAAAGCTTTTCCATTCAAAAAAAAAACTAAAAAGTTTTTGAAAAAAAATTGAAAAGAAAAAAAAATCATTTTTGTGGAAAGTTTGAATTTTGAACTCAAACACCTTTTAAAAGCTTTCCCACCATTCTCTAATTTTCGACCATATTTCAAATTCCGAGTTAAAAAATTCAATTGCCAAAAAGTTAATGAGCAAAAAATTCTGAAATTCGGCCTATACCTTCATTTTCAAACCATATTTCAAAGGACACCATTCATTTGAAAAAATTTAAAGTAGAAAATTTTTAAAAATTTGTGAAGTGCAAGGGGGTCAAAGTGACCCAGATTTGAAAATTTTCAAAATTCAAAAATCAATTTCAAGCAATCCGCGAATTTGTTTTGACTAAAAATGATGGTGTTTGAAAGTTGATATCATTAGTTTTAATTTCCATATTTGTTTCAAATTTTGGAAGGTCATTTGATACTATTTCAAAGTAGAAAATCGACCAGGGGTCAAAATTCCAGATCTGACCCTCTGATATTTAAAAATCTCTATAAATTCGATTGAAATAGTAAAAATTTTAAAAAAATATTCTATGAAAAGATAATTAAAAAAGGAATCTACTTACCAAATTTCAACTTATTCTAATTCCAATTTTCATCAGAGAATTATTCTTATTTTCGTGGTCTGCTGAAGAAGAAAAAAGCCCTAGAATTGCATGAACCCTAGCTTACACCTTTAGGGTTACACTCTAGAGACCATACATTTGGGCTAGACTAGACTTAATCAAGACTAAGGTTTAGCCGGTGAACTTGGTCACCTTGTGGGCCACTCACCATAAACCCCAACTGAAGAAAAAAGGGGTTAAAATAAATTGTAAAACACAAAATAAACCCGAATTCATTGCCGTATTACTGGGTGGTTTCAACCACTCTTGCCAAACCTGGTACTAAGTTTGCGAGGTAGTGTCAAATGACCATGATTAAGGGGTAACAGAACCGGAGGCGTGAATCGAAGGAAGAACCTTCCTCTTAGTCCCCTTGTAACCATACTAGCTGGGTTAGCATGAGAGGCGGGAATTACTTTCAGTCAGTTGAACGATGAAATTTCTCTTCAGGAATTAGAATTTTAAATGAAAAATTTGGTCATCTGATCATAAGGACCATCTGATTGACAGGGCCTTAGCCTTGTCTGGCTGGCTACACCAACCTAGGGGTTGGTTGGTGCGTGTGAGGAAGGTCACTCTGACCTCGATTGGTTGGACCTTGGGAGCCACTACCAAGGAGACAAGTTACTTCGCCTAGGCCATCTTCTCCCCCACCTTCTTCTTCTATCTGCTTAGCTGTAATGGCTAACCTTAGATCTGGACCTAATCAGGATCCAGAAGAGCTGGACCCACAAACTTATCTAAGAGCCAGGGTCATTGAATCAGCTCAACCTTGAGATCAGAACACAAGGTGGCGAAGACGACTTTTCGCTTCACCTAATCCTTCTCCTTGGGTTACCGAAATAGTTAACCCATATCCTAACCCTAGATATTATGACCCATACCAGCCGGTCCCTCAAAGGACCACATCTTATAACCCAGGATATGGATTTCATACTCCTGCTTCTCACCCATGGAATATGGGTAGACCTAATTCACCCCCTAGAACCCCTAAAGAACTACCACTGCATATGCGACCGCATTATAGAATACAGAGAGCCATAGCTAGCGCTAAGGGGAAGGCCTCATTCTATCTAAAAGAAATCCAAGCTACCACTAATCCAAACCAAAGACAAAGCTGGATTCCGTATCAAGTAGCTTTGATGGAGCTCCTTTAGGGAACAGCAGGGATAACAAGGCTACTTGGACAAAATCGGGAAACTCAAGAACTACTGCTTTTGAGATATTAAGTGGAAAATAGCCTTGAAGACCTCGAAGAATCTGAAATGACTATGCCGGACGAACACGCAAGAGATTCTCGGGAGCAGATGCCGGAAGATAATTCTAGGGAAGAAGAATCCAGCTTGGATATGAGACAAGAGTAGTAAATATTCAGAATGGGTTCGTCTGAGAACTCCATTTAGGAAACTAAGGAGGAAAGGAATGATATCTCTAGGACTGAGCCACAATCGGATTATCCTGAATCCTGGGAGATACCTCTTGGGTTAGATAACCCAACCATGATAAGGGAAGTAGATCCATTTGAGGATATGGATCTTGAGGCAAACATTACATGTGGCACTATTGATCAGTCTAGGCCACTTCTCATTGTAGGTGAACCTGTGCTAGGGCCAACATCCTCTGATCTGCACTCTTCTTTCACCTACATCCCTAATGAGGAAGCTAGAGATTCTGAGATGACACTTTCTATCCCTGATCCTGACATCCGAAGACTAGAAGTAGCTATGGATGACTTGACTGAAGAAATAAATATGCTACCTAAGGCAAGAATTACTAAGGAGCCCGATGCATACGAGGGTGAATTGAGCAGAATGAGCTAGGGACGCACCTACCATCCTAGTCAATCTAATGGATGGCTCGGCTCGGAGCTGAAGAGTCAACCTCTGATGAGTTAGAGATGAGCACTGATGAGGACGAAGTGATTTCTGATGAGGATTTCAGTGACCTCCCCACTGATCTTTTACTTTCACGGATACCCCCATATGACCTAGAGCCTGGAGAGGGCATGATCTTTGATGTCAATTATCATTATGAGGATCCCTATGACTCAAATTTTGGTTCTGAGATGCATGTTCATCTACCCCCTCAGCAACTTCTTGTTGAATTTTGGGACATGATAAATCAGCTGAATCAACATCATGACCCCCCTCTGATTATCCTTTATTTTCCACCACCACTCCACACTTTCTTATAGTCAGACTTTTTGGAGTAGGGGTGCGCAATCGGTTGGTTTGCATCTCCAGACCACTGATTCTAGGAGCATACAAGCACATCTTTCTCTTAATCTTGACTGGCTCCTATGCTAGAACTGATATGTCTGATTGAGTTTTCGCCTAGATGGAGGTGTTAAACTCAACATCTACCCCACATTCTACCATCACCTATACGTGCTAATGGGAACACCATCATGAGCCCTAACTAGCTCATTTTGACCAAGAAAAGAGAACAAAAGCTCCTACATAACCAACTAGAGGTCCTAATTCCATGAATAAACATTCTGAGATAAAAGTAAGAAACAAGGGATAAAACTATAATTTTACCATTGCAGTACAACAACATATTTTATCATGGGCTAAATACAGGTCAAATAGTCTTAACAAGGTAAAAAGTGAGTTGGTTCAAACAGAAAAGGGTTCATGTGAATTTTGGGAATTAAATGACTTCTTGTAACCCTACAACAGATCCACTTGATTTAACAAGGTTCTGGTCAATATAAAATCCACCTAAATCCTCTAAAAATTATAGAAAAATATTCTCTAGGGTTTAGAGCCTTCAATTTGGCCCTTGGAACCTATTTTGACCTAAATTAGGGTCTCATTCAAATATTTACCCTAAATTAGGTTTTTACATAAATTTCCCAGTCAAACATGGTCAAAACCAAAATCCAACTTCATCATTGGATTTCTTAGGTCTAAATTAGGTTTGTACCAAAATTTGGACCTAAGAGGAATTCATCTTGACCCACTTTGCAAACAGGTCCAGCCCAATTGCACTTCTACCCCTATCTTTTGAAAACCTCTGCAGAACCCCCCTAGCTTCTACTTCCTTCTTTGCAATTAGGTCCCTCTTCCATTATAGCGGAGGGAATCCTACTCCAGCAAGATTTCAAGGGCAAGATCTCCCTGATCTCTCAAAGAATCCCCTTCAAAATTGAAAGGGAGATTCTCTGAGAAATCTCCTCCAGTATGAACCCAATTTGAGGCTCTGTTTGGTACCTAATCTCTCATGCGAACGTATGAGAGATTCGGCTCTCCTCTAAGTTGCCATCTCCGGTGAGCTTGCCGTGCTTGGAAGCTTGGCTTCCAAGCACAAATCCATCCTCCAAGGCCTATATAAGCAAACCCAAGCCACCTCGCATCTCCCAAGCTTGACATTGGCCGGAAAATCCCTCAAATTCGTCTCTTCCTCCTCCGACCAGTGGCTCAGCAAGCTCCGGCGACTTCCCTCTCTCTCCCTCGTCGCCTAGCCACGATACCAATGGCAAGGTCCTCTTCCTCCTGTACGTCCGCGTCGCGCCGCACCCGCCGACGCCTCTGTAGCCCCTTCGTCGTCGCCGTCCTCCCCCCACTAAGCGCTTCGTCTCCAACAATGGCAATACAAGCCGGCTGCCATCTCTGCCTCCCCCTTCATCTCTTTACACCCAGATAAGTTCCCTTTTCCCTTCTAATCCTTGTTCCCTCTTTATTTCTTGAAAACACCCATTGACGCACTCCACCACCCTCACCCCTTCCAACTCCGGCCAGACCTTTGGCGAGGCATCCCCATCTCTCCGAACCTCCATCCACCTCGCCAACCATCCGATAAGCTCCGCAACACTTCATTGAACATAAACCCTCACTCCATACATGCTACCACTCACCTACAAGGGCCCCCGAGCACACCCACTCAACGCACACAAGGTGCCCTAGGCACACTCACTCCGACAGCCCCATGCCACACCAACCCCCGCAGTACACTCGCCGTGCCTTGGCGAAGCTTTCTGAGCTTTCTGACATGGCCGCGAGGCCATTTGCGTGATTACAGGTTCGGAGGGTCACCGCCATTGACGCAAGTGAGAAGCTTGCTTGCGAGCTCTCTCCAGGTCTGCCCGCTCCAGGCCAACAGTCCCAAGTGACGCGGAATATTTCCACGCACAGCTCCAGGCAGCCAATTGGCACTGAAGGTCGAAGCATCAACTACAATCAAGTGAAGTTCTCTGTTGCGGACTGATGCATTTCTTACTCAACTCAGTTAATTAAGTTAATTTTACTTAATTAAGAGTAGAGAAAAGTTACTTAGGTTAACTCGAAATTGTGTCAAATATTAGTATAGAGTCGAATTAACCTAACATTTTAGAAAATTTTTACTAGTTGAGTCCAGGTCGTTCGTTGGGAGGTATAATTCATTCTAAATTCACTAGTTATTTATATTTTTCTTTATAAATATAGGAGGTATAATTAAATTAATTGTAGAAACATGAATTTTGCAAAAATTGATTAGATTGAACAAATATGCAAAATCCCATATGCGAACTTATTTACCACATTTATCTCAATAGATTTAAGGCAAGTGAGAGTTTGTCTATTCAACATATACCTTATTACAACAATTGAAAGTAAGAGAAATTAAAAATAAAACAAGAAAAACAACTTCTTAATTTCTTTTATTCTTCAGCCTCTCTCTTCTTCTCACTTTCTTCCTTTCTTTCTTTATTTTTCTTTTATTCTATTTATCCTTTATTTTTTTTCTCTTCTCTTTTTATTTCTCTCTTATTCTCTCGAGCTTCTTTTCTTTCTTCTCGTATTCTGCCTTTTTCTTCTCCCTTAGTATTTCCTTAAGCCTCCTCCTTAGTCTTCATGCCTGTTAACCTTCAGCCTTTATGCCTTATCTTCTCCTTTCTTTCCTTCTCTTTCGAGTCCTTCTGTTTCCTCTCTTCCTTTCTTTCTCTTCCCTTAGCCTTTCTTCTTCAACACTTAGCTTCTCAGCACTTAGCCTTCAGCTCTTCTTTTCCTTAAGCCAGCTGAGCCCAGTTTTTCCTTTAACCAAAAATTGGTTTAAGGTTTGCGGCGAGGTCCTTTCGAGGATACACAGCACTCTGAGATCAGGGTGGGACCAGACCCTACTCTGTCCTCGCCTTATTTGATTATGATTTATTTTTGGTTTATTTCTTTCTCGAGCCAACCAGCTCAATCGCCTCCCAGGCCTCGCCCTCCCAGGGCCAACATCGCACACGCCCACTCGAGCTCACACCCGCAGGCATACACATGCCCGCACACACACACACATGCTCAAATCAAATGCTCATTCGTAACCGTGCCTGTGGGACTATGTTTCCCCCTCCAGACCCGACTTCAACTGAGGATTTCTCCCTACTCAGAGCTCCAAATCAAGTGATTCAAAGCTTGATGGAAAGCTCTAAGGTAGCTCTACAAGGTTGCTGGGTCAATTTTAGGTTAAGAGGATGTTTTCCTCTTCGATTTTAAGAGTGAATCTAGGGGGTTCCTCTGGGTTAAACACTGCCTGGAAGTAGAGATAATATTTCACAGAGTCCACAGCTGGACTTTCCTCTCTCAGTAAGGCCTAAATGGGTTCTGCATAAGATTCTGCAGCAGCTGGAGTGTGTTTTGAAGCTCTTAAAGCTTTAGGAACAGTAGAGAAGCTTCAAGCTTCTCTGAAAGCTTCAGAGAAAGGATTTAAACTTAAAAATAGGTCTAACAGACACAGAAGAACATTCTTAATCGATTTAAACAGATTCTAAGGGTTGTTACAAATTAATCTGAGCAGGATTTCACTTCAAATCTCATCAAAGAGCCACTGCTATCAGTTTGGGTTCGAAAACAACCCAAACTGGCAGTAATTGAATTCCAACCAAATCACTCATCTGAGCTCATTTAATTCACTCAAAAATCATTTAACAAAATATCAGAAACTCTTCAGACTCCTCAATTCATCAGATTTTGTACAAAACCCAAAGATTAGAATCAGGTTTGACTTGAAGGCTTCAAAGTTTGATTTTCTGATTAAAGCTTTTTCACAGGAAATTAAAACCTAAAATCTCTTCTCCTCATCCTCAGAAACATGCTCAGACCTCTAAACAGATGTTTTGACCTAAGACGCTAGGGTTCCAGGATCATCGCCTGAGCTCCAAATGTGGTCTGTTCGACAGAAGGATTGGAAGATTGCTGCACTAATCTGAAGACTTAGATAACTTCAGTGCACTAACAAGTCTAGAAGCTTCAGTGCAGTGCACTGAAGCTTCTAGACCTGTTAAATATGGTTCTTAAGCTTCTGGACAGGTTTCTCCAACTCTGCCGGAGTTGGAGAAGATGAAATCCTATCTCAAGCTCCAGATATAAAAATCCCAAATAAACAACCTCAAATTAATTAGTGATCGTAATTACATCATTCTAGAGCTTTTTGATAAGATGATTTTCGAATAATGTATCAAGATGATTTATCGTTGTAGGATCAAAGTGTTGGAAAATCGCTTAACAAAATAATTAAAATTAAAATTAAACCACTCGCAGAAGAGTGTGTCGTGTCCACAGGGAGGCAATGATGCAATAAAATCTCAATTATTTCGTATTCTTTCAATCAAGTGTGAAATCCATAGTCAAATCTGACATGAAATGCAATGGAAAGAACATGCACAATAACTCCAAAATATAAGGGTAGATATGCAATTTTTCCTCACTGAAATATTCAATAAATATGTGATGATTTTAAGTAATTTCCAATTAACATGTATTAGAAAAAATTTGTGCACATTTTAATCCAAAACCAATGTTAAAGCATGTGAATAACAATAACCACACAATTATCAGAAAGCATGAGTATGCAGTCACAATTTTACCATAATAAAATAATCATTAATTAAAATTGATTTTGGTGGCAATGGCATTCAAATGTAAATAATAATTAACATAAAAGCAGAGCATTTTACCTCTCTCCTCCTTGCACATGGGAGAGAGGTTAAATCGACGAGCTACTCCTACAAGAGGTTGGCTGAAGCGAGGCCTTTGCTGTGGTGGCAGCAGTGCGTCGTGAGATGGTCGGAGTCGGCCTGCCGGAGGAGAGGAGTGGCGGCGGTGAAGGAGCCTACTGCTGCCGCGCGTGCTATAGGAGCAAGGAGAGCAGTGTGTGCGGGTGCTGGGGTGCTGCAGGCGCGCGAACGCTCTACGGAGCACACAGGCGCACGGGGGCGTGGGTGCTGGAGTGCAGGCTGTGGCGCGCAGACGTGAAGGTGCGTGGAGCGCGCGCTGTGGACGAGCGGAGGTGCGGAAGTGCAGGGGCGCTGAAGGTTCTGGAGAAGGAGAGGAGGCATGGGTGTGCTAGCTGGGATGGAGGCGCGTGGTGGGTCTGATGGAGAGGGAAGAAGCTGTTGGTGATGGCACAGGCACGTGTAGTGGCTAAGGCACTGCAGGGTGCGCTGGAGATGAAGTGATGTAAACACATTTACACTACTTAAAATGTCTATTTATGCATGTTCTTAAGCATAGGATTGCATTTCATGATATAAATATTGCATTACATGCATCATCTTGCATTTAGAGTAGTTTGAATAAAATGGAGGTTAATAGTCTCCTTTTATGTGCTTGGACAGGGAAAATATTTTATCGGGGCCTCGGATCAAAGATCCAACCGTATGGATATGATCAGGGCGACGATTGGAGTTCAACGACTCCAAGATCGCCCTAATCAGGCATCCGTAGCATCAGATAGAGACCGGGGAACCCTAGAAGATCAAGGGCCAGGATGGTGTAAATCCGCACTTCAGATGGAAAATCCGACCACACGGATGAATTCGGATTGACGATCGCAGCCGAACGACACAAAAATCGAGTCAATCCGACATCCGTGGCACCATCTACAACTTCCAGAAGATGGACGGCCAAGATGGCGCCACGTGGCGCCATCTCAGCCGCCCAATCGGCCGCAGGAGTCCTGTGAAGACCGCGCAACGTCTCCTCTCCGCCGTTGGATCTCGATCCAACGGCTGCGGTCGCGCGCGTTTAAAAACGTCCGCGCGACCATTTCACCCGCGTAGCGCAGCGGCGACGCAGCTGCGGGCGAAGCGGAGGTCGTGGGTTCGAGCCGCGGAGAGGGGGTCGAAGGAGCGGGCGAGCGGGCGCGCACGAGCGTCGGATGAAGATCCAACGGCCGCGCGCGCCCGATAGCGCCGACGCGCAATTGGACGCTCTGGTGGGCGCGCGATCGCACGCGGGCGGCGCGCTACGCAGCGGGCGCGGACGCGATCTAAGCCGTCCGATCTCGCGATCGGACGGCTGAGACGACGCGGACGTGCGTCTGCGTTACGCGCGCAGGCCAGCCGAGCGGGCGCGCGTGGGCGCGGCGGCGACGGCGACGGCGGGGCTTTAGCGACGGTTTTATCCGTCACTAAAGACCCCTTATTTATTATTTTGAAGATGTAATGTCCATTTTGCCCCCACTCCTTGCAACTATAAAAGGAGACCCCCTCCATACGAAATTTTCATCCCTTCCTTCTCCTCTCTACCTCTCCAAAGCTCAAGAGAAGCTTGTCCCACACCCGGGATGCTTCTCGCGAGATAAAGTCCAAATTTTCGTCCCCCTTCGGAAGTGGATCCCGCGACGACGACGGCGTGCTGCTTCGTTCCCGTTCTTCTGCTTCGTCCTCCTTCGTCCCGCTTCGTTCTCCTTCGTCCAGGCGTCGTCCCGTCCGGCTCGTCCTCCAAGCGACCGTCGAGGAGGATTTCTCTCTCCCTATTCTTTTTACTGCTTTCTAGTATAGATTTACTGCTTTCTAGAGTAGTCTATTCGTCCTCCGAGCGATCGTCGAGGAGGACATTTCTCCCTCCATTCTTTTAATGCTTTCTAGAGTAATTGTTTTATGTTTTCTAGTTGTAATGAAAGAACTCTTTTATGATAAATTCCTTGTCTATTCTACATCTCATTTTGATTTCCATGTATAGTATTCCTTCGCTCTCTCTTACTCCCTCTCTCTCTTTTATTTGTTGTAGATACTTAGATAGTTTAAATTGAATTTCTTTGTGACAAAATAAAAAGAAACGCGGAGTTTTTAAATCAAACGTTCGCCTCCCTGTGTTCGACCCGGAATTCTTATTTCGGTATAAATTTTATTTGTTGAACACGAATCCTTCGCTTTCGAACTACAACGACGGGTTTTTCCAAAAAAAACCAAACACGTTAGCGTAGATTCGCGTTCAACATGAAGTGAGGGAGCATGGTGGGCTACAGGCGCTACTGGAAGGCGCTGGTGCTGCTGGTGATGGCGCGCACGAGCAGATATCATGCGGTGTCGGCGTGTGCACTGGAGGTGGATGCGCTAGAGGATGGACGCGTGGTGGCACTTGGTAGGGCTGAAGGTGGCTGCGGTGGGGTGTAGGCAATTGTGTGCAGCAGCTAAGAGTTGTGCATGGAAGTGGCATTATTTTTGGGTTCCTTTTGGTGGAGTGGAGGAAAAACAGAGGATGGGGGAAGAAGATGAAAATGATGCTGTAGGAGTTCAGACATCTGGGAACATTCCCAAACGTCTTAACGGATGGGGGCGTGAAGTTACGACGGTGGTGGTGGTGGATGTTGGTGATGGCAGTGAGGGTGGTGCACACTGAGGTGTTCACAGTAATGCAAATGAGCTCCAGATGGCGGTGTGGCCTGTCACGCCACACGCCCACGGTGGTAGAGGCTCGTCACCACGGTTGAGGCCGGTGGTGGTGGAGCGGACGAGAGGGCAACTCTCTACACAGTGATGAATTGGGGTGGAGGCCTCCTCTCAACGGCAGCTCTCCCTTCTCCTTTTATAGCCACGGCCACACTGGTTTCAAATTCAAAATGCCGTAGCTTGAATGTGATGCACAGGAGGAGGCGAAGCCGAAGCCAGAGGAGTTACCTGTGCAAAGGAGAAAAAGAATAAAATAATAAAATATTATGGTTATTTATGCATAAACCCTTAACTTCTATGTTAACTTAAAACAATGCATGCAATGCACCTAATTGGTTAACTAATTAAATGAATGCAATTCTAAATTAATTCTAAATGCATTTAAATATGAATGCAATGCATGAATTATGTAATTAAATCAAAAATATGAATTAATCTCTTTACATCCTAATTCATGCTAAATAAATGTTAGAATTAACTTAATGTCTAGGCACTTAAATACTTAAATAGCCCACAAATATGGGCTAATCACTTTTCATCATCTTCTGTAGGCTGAAGATCAAGAATTAACTTGCCGGAGCTCCGGTGAGTCCAGAAAAAGGTGTAAAGTGTGTTCAGAATGGTAAATCGTGCCATTTTTTATTTGAAAAGGTTCCTAAGGTTGCAAGGAAGCTCAGGATCTCATTAAATTCCTCTTTAATTCATTACATGAATGATTAATCAGTAAAATCAGTTTAAATGTAATCTGAGTTATTTGAGGCTCAGGACTTGGTCTCCCACTCGAATGAGTGATTGAGACAATTCAACAATTATCTACGATCATAATTATATAAATAATTTATAATTTAAACTGCTCCTGAGTCGCCATAGACAGTGAGCTCAGGAGCTTAGATAAATTTAGGTATTTAAGTTATATATGATAATTGATCAAATTAAGATAATAATTAAGATCCTTTGATGATGAATTGATGATGAAGGATCTGATGAAGGTGAATCTAAGTCAACTACTGCCGCCATGGACAGCAGTAGTAGCTAATGGAGGTGAAATTGGATTAGGTGATTCAATGATCCAATTAATGATTAAATGAGTTAGAAATGATCATGAGTGGTTTAAGAAGGTGGACAGTGGTTTCAAAAGAAAAAATTAAGGCTCTAACAAGCTCAAGGAGCTTGTCGGAGTGAAGGAAGATGACATCCGAAATCTGACATTACGGCTAACTACCTACCTAACTACCTACCTAAACTACCCTACTCGTACTCCTACTCCTAATCTACTATTACCTGGACGAAAGGGGTCAAAGGGATTCCACCAAAGGCTCATGGCAAACGAGTGAAATTAGAGGGTAGTCAAAAGATATCCAGCAGTGGATGTGAGGTGAAGCAAAGGATCTCCTTGGTCGATGCCTGTGTCCAAAGACGCGGCTGACCTCGGCGAAGCTCCTCAACTGATCAGGATGGATGGAGGAAGTCGGAAGATGAGATGGGGAGTTGCCGGAGTTGCGGAGAGAATAGCCTATCGAAGTCAACTGCAGTGTTAGAAGAGGGAAGGAAGCCAACTTGAGAGAAATCAGAGGGGTGAGGGGGTATTTATAGTGGATGGCAACGAAGAAGACAGCGAAGTCTGGACGAAGAAGAAGCTTGGGGAGCTTAACCTCTGCCATCGTCTCCAACGACGGTGAGGTTAACTCCCACCAGAAATTAGGATTTTCGAGTAATCCAGATCGAGGGATGAAGATGGAGTGGTGAGTGTAAGCTCTGGGAGCTTGGAGAAGGAAGGATGATGTCGGTAGGGCGGTGATGGTGTGGTGGAATCACTCACCTTCGTCAACCGTCCAAACGGATGAAGAAGAAGAATACGAGAGGGACCTAAATGTAGTGAAACTTAAGGACCTTTATGAAGATTAAGGACCCGATTGCAATGAATTTTAAGGACCAAAATGTAAACTCAGGTTTTAAAGGTTTATTTTAACTTAGATTTTTTTCAACTTTTTATATATGTTAGTAAATAAGGTAACTATTATGATTACACCTTGAATTTACATTTTTGACCTTTTTAGGTTAATTTATTAAATTAGGTAAAATTACTTAAGTTATAATATACTTATGTATACATTATGTTTAAATTACTTAACTTATTAATTAAGGAAATGATTAATAAGATTTCAAGTTCAATTATTAATTAAATTGTTAATCAAATTATAAGATATTACTTTTAACTTATTTTAAGGTCATTTACTAAATATCCATTATTTTATAATTAACCCTTATATATTCATAACCTTAGCTAATTAACTAGGAAGACTAGTTAATTAGGGGTAATGAGAGATCATGATGAGTCTCTAATCATACCCCCAAGCCAAATTTTTGCTACTCCCTAGCAAAATTAACTAAGACTATGATGATTTAAAGCACTTGGGTTTAAATTATTATAAATAGTAACTACGTAGAGGAAAGCTTAGATCAGAAATTTTTAAGTTTAGTATAAATGATTAATGTATAGAGAATATGTGAAAATTTTCTTAGTTAGACTTATAACATTTTTAAAACACACTTAAAATAATTTGTTAACAAGAATTTTATTCAGAATTAGAATTCCTCAAAAATCTCTTAATCTTTATAACTATTCTTAACTCAAATTAGAATACAGAGTGTTTTAACGAAACAAAACTTAAGAATTGAGAATTAAATTTTAACTCAAAAACTCAATAGAATTAAGTTAATCCATTGTTTATGATATTTGACTTTTATCAATATAAGTTTAAACAAATTAACCAGATACTCATTATTAATCAAACATAGAATAGTAAAACTCTAACTTACTAGCCTACAACACCAAAGAACAACTTCTAGACCTAGGATTCTGTCAATTCTTCTCCTTTAGGGCTCAACTTAAAATCTTCAAAACCTGATTTCTTAGGCTTCGCTACCCAATACCAAAGTTCAGTAGCTATGATTTTAAAACATCTGTGCTTAGTGAAGAGATTTGTCCTAAAGTCATCCAAAGTTGCAAAAATCTAGATCTTAAGACATCAATTTCCAATCCCAATTATTCCAATTCAAGCCTTTGGCTTGGCCTTGCTCAGGTTTGGTTGCTTTCTCCTCACTAGTTTTCTATCCCGAGGTCAACACTTTTTATGTATTTCTCCCCGGTGGACCACTGGGTCTCTTATTCCTAATATTTTTATCTCCATATTTTTTTTCACTTTTTCTATAGATTAGAACACCCATTTGTAGCGAGGTGTTCTTTTTATTTGATGGAAGGAAGGGTAGCATCCATTTGTATTGAGATGCTTTTATTTATATGTGTGGAAAAATTGCATAAGCACCCTTTTGTAACGAGGCACTTAACTGCAGGGTGTTTTATTTATTTATTTTTCTTTTCTTTTTCTTTTCCCCCCTTCTCATTTTTCTTACTAACTTTATTCTCCAAATCCTTTTTCTAGGTGAGTGGCACATCCTTCACCCTTTCAAGAATCGCCCCGTGGAAATCCTTAGACTAAAGAGGATTCAGAATTGATCTCTTAACCTCTGTGTTTTTGCGGTCTTAGATGCCAACAAGACAATTCTATGTGTGTGAATTTAGATGTTTAGGTTACTTAGCTCTCAAATCAGAGCTTGGACAATAAAGCCCTTCACTCTCAGGTTCTTCAAATTCTTAGTTTCCTCCTATAGGATTCGTCAAGACAAAATTTACCAAGTCTAGTTATTTATCTTTAGCCTGTAAGTCTTGTAAACTAAAATTCTACTAACTCTCTATCTAATTAACTTTGAATATCTGGCCTTTTTACTTAACTTTATGATAAAATCAAATTTTCAAAAAGCAAAAGGATTACTTAATCTAATTGAATAGAAAGTTATAATTTAATTCCAAAACTTAAGTTTAAATCTTAATACACTTAGTTTCTTAATTCAAGGTAAAATAGAAAAATAAATCTTTAAAAGATTTAAAGATTTCTAACTCAAATAAAACCTTGTTTTAAAAATAAAAGTGTGTTTTTTACAAAATGTTTAAGTAAAAATCTAATTAAGAATTGAATGCTCTTAAATATTCTGTATATATTCTATATATATTTTAATTTCTGACCTAAAAGAAAATTAAGTTCTTAATTATAGTAAATATATTTTTCTTTCTTCTTTTCTTCTTTATTAAAAGATGAATATACCACTCTTATTATTTTTATGAATTTTCCAAATATTTCAAATTTTTATGAAATTTTTTATTTTTTAAAATTTTTATCATTTTTAGAATTTCTATTTTTTTAAATTTCGTGGATATTTAATTTTTATGTGTTTTTTTTTAACCCACACTTAAAGTGAAAATTTCACTTCAACACCCCCTAAACCAAAATTTTACGATGTCCTCATTGTAAAAAGAGTGAAAAGATATTATACTTCATTTAGTATTAGGTGATGGAAGGAGTCAAATAGAGGAGATCCAAGGATCTCTATGCGGACGATTTTAAGTTTGACCAAAGGTCAGAGTGGTCAGTCAGACTAAATGAAGGTAATCAGTAAAATATGAAGTGAAATTTCAGAGTAAGTGTAGAAGAAAAATCAAAAAGGTAAAAATAGGAAACAGCTATGTACAAGTGTGGTGGATGGATAGAAAAACCCTAGTGGAGCATGTAACATTCTCCAACAAAACCCAAATGATGTGATTCCAAGAAAGGTTTTAGACATTGACCGTTGACTTTGAAGGGTTGATCCTTGTTGGGTTAACTGATTTTGACAACTCCATTGTCGAAGACTCTAACTACAACAAATGGCCCTTGCCATTTAGACCTAAGTTTACCAGGGAAGAGCTTCAAACAGGCATCAAATAACAAACCTTCTGACCAAGTACAAAGGATTTGTAGGAAATGAATTTTTCATGGAAGGCTTTAAGTTTCTCCTTATACAGCTTTGAACTCTCATAAAAATCATGACGTAATTCCTCAAGTTCGCTAAGCTGTAACCTACGATTTTCACCAGCCTTCATGAGGTCTAAATTATAGGCTTTAATTGCCCAATGGCCTTGTGCTCAATTTCTACGGGAAGATGACAGGGTTTCCCGTAAACAAGTCTGTATGGTGACATGCCTATTGGTGTTTTGTGGGCAATCCTATAAGCCCACAAAGCCTCATCTAAACGGGAAGACCAATCCTTCCTATCGGGTCGGATTGTCATTTAAAGGATCTTTTTGATCTCCCGATTAGAGACCTCGGTTTGCCCATTAGTTTGGGGATGAGAAGGTGTAGAAATACGATGTGTAACCCCATATTTTCTAAGTAAAGTTTTAAACTAGGCATTAATAAAGTGGGAACCGCCATTAGAAATAATGGCATGACGTACCCCAAAATGAGCGAAAATGTGACTCCGTATAAAAGGAATGACAACTCGATGGTCGTTTGTGCTTGCGGGTATGGCTTCAATCCAACGAGAAACATAATCTACAGCAAGTAAAATATAATGGAAGACAAAAGAGGATGGAAACGGACCCATAAAATCTATTCCCCAAATATCAAAGATTTCACATACTATAATCGGGTTCAAAGGCATCATGTCTTTTCGTGTCATTCTACCAAGTGTTTGGCAGCGACTACATGCCTTACAATAAGTCTGAGAATCAGCAAATAACATGGACCAATAAAACCCACTTTGCAAAACTTTTGCAACGGTCTTTCTACCAGAAAAGTGACCACCACAGGCCTGGTCATGACAAAAAGATAGGATAGAGTCAACCTCAGAAGAGGTGACACAATGCCTGATGATTTAAACATTACAGAGTCTAAAAAGATATGGATCTTCCCAAAAATAGTATTTAGCTTCTGCTTTGAGTCATGATTTGCAATTCCCGTCCCAGTCTGGTGGGAATTGATGTGTAACCAAATAATTAACAATATCTGCACACCAAGGAAGATCTGTGGATATAGTCAAAAGATGTTCATCAGGAAAGTGTTCTGTGATTGGTGGAGATGACTCAATTGTATCAGAAAGAAGACAGGAAAGATGATCTGCAAAACATTTTGCCTACCCGCCTTATCACGAATTTCTAGGTCAAATTCTTGTAAAAGCAAGATCCATCTTATCAACCTAGGTTTTGTGTCCTTCTTAGATAGAAGGTGTCGGATAGCTGAGTGGTCAGAGTACACTATGATTTGAGATCCGAGTATGTAAGATCTAAACTTTTCTAATCCAAATGCTATTGCTAGTAACTCTTTCTCTATAACTATGTAATTCCTTTTTGTCTCATTCAATGTTTTAATAGCAAAGTAAATTACCACCGAATTCTTCTCAATTTTCTATCCCAAAATAGCTCCTATTGCATAATCTGATGTATCACACATGATTTCAAATGGTAAATCCCAATTAGGTGGTTGCAAAATTGGAGCCTGTGTAAGTCTATCTCTCAAAGTTTTAAATGCTAAAATACACTCCTCATTCATCTCAAAAATCGCATCCTTTGTGAGGAGGTTTGTGAGTGGTCGAGCAATTTTTGAAAAATCAAGGATGAATCTTCTATAAAATCTCACATGCTTGAGAAATGATCTAATGCCTTTGATCGAGTCAGGGATTGGAAGATTTGCAATTTGATTGATCTTGGCTCAATCTACTTGGATACCTCGCTCAGATACGAGATGACCAAGTACTATGCCCTCTGGAATCATAAAATGGCTCTTCTCCCAACTAAGGACAAGGTTTACCTCAACTAAAGACAAATTACCCAAGCAAATATCAAATGTTTCCCCGAAGACTGAAAAATCATCGATAAAGACCTCCATATTCACCCACCATTTCGGAAAAAATGGCTAACATGCAACGTTGAAAAGTCGCGAGTGCGTTGCAAAACCCAAATGACATTCTTCGAAAAGCAAAGGTTCCGAAGGGGCAGGTGAAAGTCATTTTCTCTTGATCTTCGAGATAAATTGCAACTTGATTATATCCAGAGTAACCATCTAAAAAGCAAAAGAACCTATTACCAGCTAATCTCTCAAGGATTTGATCAATGAATGGTAAAGGAAAATGGTTCTTCTTTATAACAATATTCAGCTTACGATAATCAATACAAACCTGCCACGAATTCGCAATTCGTGTGGGAATGGTTTCTCCAGATTCAGGTTTGATTATGGTGAGTCTTGCCTTTTTGGGTACCACTTGAATTGGACTCACCCAAGGGCTATCAGATATAGGATAGATAATATCAGCATCAAGCCACTTGATTATTTCTTTCTTAACGACCTCCTTTAGATTAGGATTTAGGCATCTTTGAGCTTCTCTTGAAGGTCGTGCCCCATCTTCAATATAGATGCGATGAGTACAAAAACTGGGGCTAATCCCTGTGAGATCATGTAAAGTCCACCCAATTGCCTTCTTGTGGTCTCGAAGAACTTTGATCAATTTAGATTCTTGTGATTCAGATAGATGAGAATTGATTATTACAGGATATGTTTGATCAGATTCGAGATATACATATTTAAGATTGTCAGGCAATGGTTTCAATTCAAGCATTGGAGTTGAATCAACAGCAGGATTTGGGGCAGGATTTTCAATTGTGAAAAGTGATTCAGATTCAAAGTCAAATTCGGGATTGAGTAGAGATTCCAATAATATTTCGTTGCTTTGAGGGTATGGGATATCAAAAGATGTGCTTTCTAATTCTAAAGAACTAATGTCATTCTCAAAAGCTTCTATTGATTTTATTTCCTCAATCCATTCACAATCAAATCCACTAGAAGCTCTAAATATATCTAACTTACTTATCTTCTCCCCAAATTTCAATTCAATCTTTCCTGATTCACAATCAATATTGGCTTTTGCAGTAGCCAAAAAGGGTCTCCCTAAGATAATTGGGGTGTCCTTAATGTGTTCGGGTACTTCCATATCAAGAAAAATAAAATCTACAGGGAAGTAAAAATCCCGAACTCTCACAATAACATCTTCCAACATTCCTTTAGGTGACTTAATAGATCTATCAGCTAATTGTAAAGTCACATTGGTAGACTTAAGATTTTCCATTTTAAAGTGTTTTACCAAAGAGAAAGGAATGAGGTTAATAGAAGCTCCTAAATCTAAGAGGACTCTATTAAAACACTGACCCCCAATTATACAGGAAATAAATGGAGATCCTGGGTCTTTCTTTTTCAAAGGAAGCGTACTTGAAATAATAGAGCTCACATGCTCCGAAAGTACAACAGTGCTTCCTTTCTTCGACTTACGCTTAGGTGTACACAATTCTTTAAGAAATCTCTCATAAGTCGGGATGTGTTTGATAGCATCTAGGATTGAGATATTAATGTGTACCTATTCAAAAATCTTAATCAAATCTTCATCTAATGTAACAGGTTGTTTCTGTTTCCTAGTCTTCTTCAAAGCTTCTGGGAATGGGATGTGGGTTTCCTGTTCTACTGAGGTATTACCTGGATCTCGCAAATTAGCGGGAATTGTGGGATCGAGTTCCGCACCTCTTCCAGGTGTAGAAATAGGGGTTGATCTAGATGTACTAGGGTCTTGGGATAGGTTCCTTGGAAAAATTGGATCCCTAGTGGAAGTTCCACGGCGGGTTGTAACAGAGTTAATACCCGCATGAGAAGAAGTAGCTGATGAAGGAAAAGATGCTTGTGAAGTTTGGAAAGATGGATTATTAATTAATGGTTGATTCATAATTGATTGCTGTTGATTTGGATATTCAAAATCAAGATTAGAAATAGGTGGATTCAAATTTGGATTTAAATTTGGATTCAGGGGTAATTGATTAAGAAAATGGACATGTCCCTGATTCGGATTTTGAACTCCCAGGTGTTGTCTTTGTTGGATATTCCTAGGGTTTGGAATTGGCTGGGATGGAAGGGTCCCTAGCTGACGAGATTCAGCTAACTGCGTGATTTGACCCCAAAGATCAGCCAATTCTGCCGAACATTGTCGTTGGACTTCAGTAAGAGCCTCAGCATTGTGTTGCTGAAATGACAATGTAGGCGGGTTTTGTCTGGTCTAAGTCGGATATGATGGTCTTTGTGTATGGTCAGACCAAGAAAAATTAGGGTGATTATGCCATCCAGGATTATAGGAATTTGAATATGGGTTTGATCTTGGTGTGTATCCCTGAATGGCGTTTAAATAAAGAGGATAAAGCATGTTTTCTGCAATAGGAAAGGGTGGGGAAAAGGGTAGGTAAGATTGTGGGACAAAGGTCCCTCCTTGGGTTGGTGAAGTAGATAGAAAACCCAAGGAAGATGGATCTCTAGAATCCAGATTATTCACAAATTCCCTCCCCGCAAGAATTTGCGAAACAGGTAAATGCGCGAGATTCGTAGCAAGTAGAGGCGTAAGAGTCTTCATTGTATTTCTAACCTCATCGAGATGCTTTGCTACGATATCGACTTTGTCCAATTTTTCTGCAATTATCTCTAAATCCTTTGAACTGGACGAGTTACCGATCTTGTGATTGCCCTTACGTGGATTTTGATAATTCGTGTTTGCACCCTGCGTAAATTGCGACATTGATGCATTGTTGATCGAGTTTTCCGCCATCCCTTCAACTAATTCTGAGGCGGATTCTGCGTCGTGATTTAGGAAATTCTCTCCACAAGAGGCATCAACTAAATTGCGAATGCCCTCTTGTAAACCATAATAGAAGATGTGCATGAGTTGCCAACGAGGGATGTCATGATGTGGGCATTTCCTTTGCAATTCATGAAAACATTCCCACACTTCATGAATTGGTTCTCCTTGGTTTTGATTGAAAGTAGTAATAGCTCGCCTTAAAGCATTAGTTCGACCAATAGGAAAGAATTTCTTTTGAAAAGTATATTCGAGTTCAGCCCAAGTTGAGATTGGTCTTGCAATAGTTCTATACTAATAAGCAGCTTTGTCTTTAAGGCTAAAAGAGAACATTTTCATAAGTAGGATTCCCCTATTTTGATTTTGAGGTCCAAGAGTTTGAGATAGATTCTTTAGATCTTCTATGTGTTGAAATGGATCCTCGGAAGCAAATCCGTGAAAATGAGGGATTAGACCAATGATGTTCGGCTTCAATTCAAGATCATTCTCCCTAATAGGTATCCGAACATTAGGCTCTACTTGTGCATTAGATGAGTTGTAGTAATCTCTAAGTAGAGGCCTTGGACGAGGGATCGGTAAATCAAGGATTTCAAAACCCGCCTCAGGTTGAGGTGGAGGACGGGTTTAAAGAGTCTGTAAATTATTTAAGGCTACCGTTAAAAGATTAATCTGTCTAGTCTGCTCAAGCATCCTAAAATTCTGGCTCAGAAGTGCCTCATGAACATCAAAAGGTGTCATCTCCCCTTGACCAGAAGAAGAAGGGATCTCAAGATTTAGATTCTGCTTTTGATCCATAGAAGTAGATGGATCAAACGGAAAAACCATTGGTTGCTTATCTACAACCAGCCTGGGATCACCTATCAACGATGGTGCAAGAGGCGGATTCAAGGATCGCCTCCCATCCATAAAATGGAAAATAATGTGCAAAGGCACATGCACACCACCAAAAAAAAATAGCAGCACAAAAACCCGTAAAACAGTGCAAAGACGTGGGTTTTGCTCTTCTTTCAAAGGAAAGAAGAGATTGCTAGGATACACAAAAGTAATTTGACGTAAACAAATAAAGTAACAGTATCAAAATACGCATCCTAATCTGTATCTACGCAGGTGCGTAACATTAAGGCTCAAAGGTCTAAGGTCTAGGATTGAGACCGCTCACTACTGGCTCCCCAGGGCTCTAGTAGTGAGACAGACCTGTTGATCTTCAACCAAAGCACTAAGAGGTGCAAAGAGGAGAGATAAAAAAATAGACTCGTGTGACTCTAGTGATCATGCTATGTGCACGATAGCATGCAACAGACGATAGCGATAAAAACTGCATGCATTCTGCAATCAGATTTAGTAACAATTTTTAACTTCCTCTTTCTAGTTAATCATTTACAAAAATATATCAACTAAAATTCAATGGCCGCTTTTTAGATCTTTTCAAACAAAATATATGGTCTTTTTAATATCTCAAAAGACAGGGATCTACGCAGGTTTTCTCGTGTTTTCCCGCTGATGCGAGAAAAACAGTAAAAATTCCCGAGTCATATTCTCACTAATACTAGCAGATAATGCACTCCTAAGAGTGTATGCCTATGATATGCTGCTACTAGTCAGAAAAAGATGCATTTTTGTATTTTTTAATTTTTAATGCAACAAATCAAACTACTCTAAAGACTAAGACTAGAAATACTTACAACAAAAATAGCAAAACAGAAATAGAATCCCACCTTCTCCGGAGATTACCTGCGAAGGTGAACCTTAAAAGAAGACAAAAAACAAAACAAAAACAAAACAAAACACAACTAATTAGAATAAAGACAGAAATATAATTACAAATACCTCCTATTTAGACAATTAACCCATTAAATTCTAGTGAATTAAAGGATTGCCTCCCCGGCAATAGCGCCATTAAAATGATGCTTAGACAAAGAAACGCCAGGGAATGTTTTGATGAATGAAATAAAGCAAAATATTACCTCCCCGGCAATGGCGCCATTAAAATGATGCATTTCTTACTCAACTCAATTAATTAAGTTAATTTTACTTAATTAAGAGTAGAGAAAAGTCACTTAGGTTAACTCGAAGTTGTGTCGATTAGTAGTATAGGGTCGAATTAACCTAACATTTTAGAAAATTTTTACTAGTTGAGTTCAGGTCGTTCGCTGGGAGGTATAATTCATTCTAAATTCACTAGTTATCTGTATTTTTCTTTATAAGTATAGGAGGTATAATTAAATTAATTGTAGAAACATGAATTTTGCAAAAATTGATTAGATTGAACAAATATGCAAAATCCCATATAAAAACTTATTTACAACATTTATCTCAATAGATTTAAGGCAAGTGAGACTTTGTTGATTCAACATATACCTTATTACAACAATTGAAAGTAAGAGAAATTAAAAATAAAACAAGAAAAACTTCTTAATTTCTTTTATTCTTCAGCCTCTCTCTTCTTCTCTCTTTCTTCCTTTCTTTCTTTATTTTTCTTTTATTCTATTTATCCTTTATTTTTTTTCTCTTCTCTTTTTATTTCTCTCTTATTCTCTAGAGCTTCTTTTCTTTCTTCTCTTATTGTGCCTTTTTCTTCTCCCTTAGTATTTCCTTAAGCCTCCTCCTTAGTCTTCATGCCTGTTAACCTTCAGCCTTTATGCCTTATCTTCTCCTTTCTTTCCTTCTCTTTCGAGTCCTTCTGTTTCCTCTCTTTCTTTCTTTCTCTTCCCTTAGCCTTTCTTCTTCAATACTTAGCTTCTCAGCACATAGCCTTCAGCTCTTCTTTTCCTTAAGCCAGCTGAACCGGGTTTTTCCTTTAACCAAAAATTGGTTTAAGGTTTGCGGCGAGGTCCTTTCGAGGATACACAGCACCCTGAGATCAAGGTGGGACCAAACCCTACTCGGTCCTCGCCTTATTTGATTACGGTTTATTTTTGGTTTATATCTTTCTCGAGCCAACCGTCTCAACCGCCTCCCAAGCCTCGCCCTCCCAGGGCCAACATCGCACACGCCCACTCGGGCGCACACACGTAGGCATACACATGCCCGCACACGCACACACAAGCTCAGATCAAATGCTCATTCATAACCATGCGCCGAGCGCTGACGATTGAGAAGCCCATGCAACAAAAACGTTTTATACTAAGGCACCCGCTCGTCACTTGCCGATGTGGGACTATGTTTCCCCCCTTTAGACCCAACTTCAACTGAGGATTTCTCCCTACTCAGAGCTCCAAATCAAGCGAATCAAAGCTTGATGGAAAGCTCTAAGGTAGCTCTACAAGGTTTCAGGGTCAATTTTAGGTTAAGAGGATGTTTTCCTCTTCAATTTTAAGAGTGAATATAGGGGATTCCTACGAGTTAAACACCTCCTAGAGGTAGAGATAATATTTCACAGAGTCCACAGCTGGATTTTCCTCTCTCAGTAAGGTCTAAATGGATTCTGCAAAAGATTCCACAGCAGCTGGAGTGGGTTTTGAAGCTCTTAAAGCTTCAGGAACAGCAGAGAAGCTTCAAGCTTCTCTGAAAGCTTCAGAGAAAGGATTTAAACTTAAAAATAGGTGTAACAGACACAAAAGAACATTCTTAATAGATTTAAACAAATTCTAAGGGTTGTTACAAATTAATCTGAGCAGGATTTCACTTCAAATCTCATCAAAGAGCCACTGCTATCAGTTTGGGTTTGAAAATAACCCAAATTGGCAGTAATTGAATTCCAACCAAATCACTCATCTGAGCTCATTTAATTCACTCAAAAATCATTTAACAAAATATCAGAAACTCTTCAGACTCCTCAATTCATCAGATTTTGTACAAAACCCAAAGATCAAAATCAGGTTTGACTTGAAGGCTTCAAAATTTGACTTTCTGATTAAAGCTTTTTCTCAGGAAATTAAAACCTAAAATCCCTTTTCCTTATCCTCAGAAACATGCTCAGACCTCTAAACAAATGTTTTGACCTAAGACACTAGGGTTCCAACCTCATTGCCTGAGCTCCAAATGTGGTCTGTTCGACAGAAGGATTGGAAGATTGCTACACTAATCTAAAGACTTAGATAAGTTCAGTGCACTGCACTGAAGCTTCTAGACCTCTTAAATATGGCTCTTAAGCTTCTGTACAGGTTTCTCCAACTCTACTGAAGTTGGAGAAGACGAAATCCTATCTCAAGCTCCAGATATAAAAATACCAAATAAACAACCTCAAATTAATCAGTGATTGCAATTACATCATTCTGAAGCTTTTCATCATCTTCTGTAGGCTGAAGATCAAGAATTAACTCGCCGGAGCTCCAGTGAGTCTAGAAAAAGGTGTAAAGTGTGTTCAGAATGGTGAATCATGCCATTTTTTATTTGAAAAAGTTCTTGAGGTTGCAAGGAACCTCAGGATCTCATTAAATTCCTCTTTAATTCATTACATGAATGATTAATCAGTAAAATCAATTTAAATGTAATCTAAGTTATTTGAGGCTCAGGACTTGGTCTCCCACTCGAATGAGTGGTTGAGACAAGTCAACAGTTATTTGCGATCATAATTATATAAATAATTTATAATTTAAACTACTCCTGAGTCGCCATAGACAGTGAGCTCAGGAGCTTAGATAAAATTAGGTATTTAAGTTATGTATGATAATTAATCAAATTAAGATAATAATTAAGATCCTTTGATGATGAATTGATGATGAAGGATCTGATGAAGGTGAATCTAAGTCAACTACTGCCGCCATGGACAGCAGCAGTAGCTGATGGAGGTGAAATTGGATTAGGTGATTCAATGATCCAATTAATGATTAAATGAGTTAGAAATGATCATGAGTGGTTTAAGAAGGTGGACAGTGGTTTCAAAAGAAAAAATTAAGGCTCTAACAAGCTCAAGGAGCTTGTCGGAGTTAAGGAAGATGACATCTGAAATCTGACATTACGGCTAACTACCTACCTAACTACCTACCTAAACTACCCTACTCGTACTCCTACTCCTAATCTACTCATGAAAGGGGTCAAAGGGATTCCATCGAAGGCTCATGGCAGATGAGTGAAATTAGAGGGTAGTCGAAAGATCTCCGGCGGTGGATGTGAGGTGAAGCACAAGATCTCCTTGGTCGATGCATGTGTCCAAAGACGCGGCTAACCTCAGCGAAGCTCCTCAGCTGATCAGGATGGATGAAGTCAGAAGATGAGATGGGGAGTTGCTGGAGTTGCAGAGAAAATAGCCTATCGAAGTCGGCTGCAGTGTTAGAAGAGGGAAGGGAGCCAACTTGAGAGAAATAAGAGGGGTAAGGGGATATTTATAGTGGATGGCGACGAAAAAGACAGCAAAGTCTGGACGAAGAAGAAGCTTGGGGAGCTTAACCTCCGGCATTGTCTCCAACTACGGTGAGGTTAACTCCCACCAGAAATTAGGATTTTCAAGTAATCCAGACCGATGGATGAAGATGGAGTGGTAAGCGCAAGCTCTAGGAGCTTGGAGAAGGAAGAATGATGTCGGCAGGGTGATGATGGTGCGATGGAATCACTCTCCGTCGTCAGCAGTCCAAACGGATGAAGAAGAAGAAGACGAGAGGGACCTAAATGTAGTGAAACTTAAGGACCTTTATGAAGATTAAGGACCCGATTGCAATGAATTTTAAGGACCAAAATGTAAACTCAGGTTTTAAAGGTTTATTTTAACTTATATTTTTTTCAACTTTTTATATATGTTAGTAAATAAGGTAACTATTATGATTACACCTTGAATTTACATTTTTGACCTTTCTAGGTTAATTTATTAAATTAGGTAAAATTACTTAAGTTATAATATACGTATGTATACATTATGTTTAAATTACTTAACTTATTAATTAAGGAAATGATTAATAAGATTTCGAGTCCAATTATTAATTAAATTGTTAATTGAATGATAAGATATCACTTTTAACTTATTTTAAGGTCCTTTACTAAATATCCCTTATTTTATAATTAACCCTTATATATTCATAACCTTAGCTAATTAACTAGGAAGACTAGTTAATTAAGGGTAATTAAAGATCATGATGAGTCTCTCATCACGGATGCATGCAAATGGAGGTGGGAAGATAGTCCCACCACGAAAACTTTTCACCGCCCACAGCTGAATAAATTGCAAAAGTGCATAGGCTTTATCGCCTCCTAACCATGGGGTGAGGTCCCACTCACCTTTACCCGCCTCGTCCGTGACCTGACCTCTGTGGACCTGGCATACCCGTTTACCCAACTCAGCACACCTCTCCCACCACCGCACGCCGGTGGGCCTGGTCCCGGGTGCATGCCCGACCTGATTACCAGAGACGGTGGCTCTGGGAGAGCGAACCTAAGAGAGAAAGAGGAGAAGAGAGCATGCGTGGGTAGGGGTAGGTTTTGCTCGTGCAGGGAAAGGAGAAGAAGAGGAAGCCAAGGAAGAAGAAGGTGAAGGCTGAAGAGGAAGAAGCTAAAGCCAGAGGAAGCTAAGGAAGGAGAAGACAAGGCCAAAGAAGAAAGAGTTGAAGAGGCAGGAGCTGAAGAGAAAAAAAAGAGGACTGAAGGCAAAAGAAAGGAAGGAGCTGCCAGAGAAAGAAAGAAAGAAAAAGAAAGAGAAGCAGCTAAAGGAATCAAAGGCAGAGAAAGGCTAAGGCACGAAAAGAACAGAGAAGAAAAGAAGAAGAAAGTGAGCAGCCAGAGACAGAGATCGGAAAAGAGAAGAAGGAAGAAGAGCACAGCACTGTAGCAGCCATATTTTAAGACTTCTGATTTGTCCAATTTTTGTGCTTGCCTTCATACATTGATTTCTTTATTCTTCTGTGCTTACATTTTTGCACTATAACTTTGGTTTCTATTGCATATTATATTCAATTTATCAAGTTGTGCTCTTGATTTCTAAACCCTAATTTGCTCCCTGTGTTCGTCCTCGAACCTAAAACTTCGAGTAATGAAATCTATTTATTTTCAAAGCGATTTCAACTACATTACAACGCATTATTTTAAAACTCGATTTCGCCTTGTCAACAGGTACCATTTGTATACATAGCATATTTTTCTTTTAGCATATTTACTTTTCGCATATTGCATACTGTCAGGTTGGCTAGTGCTGAACGTTAAACTTCAGGAGCAATTCCATGTGATTTCTACCCATTTACTCCCTGTTGTATTTATCTTCTTTTATATTCATGCATGAGGACATGCAAGAACTTAGGCATGGGGGGGTAGATACAACAAAACTGAAAATTTTTATGCCAACATTTAGGAAAACCTCAGAGCTGCATGTCAAACGTACTTTAGGACCCTAAATAAAAGAACAACCGACTCCACCTCCAATGCTTGCATTTGGAGCTAAAAATCGTCTGCAACAACCACTTTCGACTCACCCACTCACCTTTTGTTCTAAATTTTGGGTCAAGCTGAATGTAACCCAAAAGGAAAATTTCATGAAGTACGAATATAAGATGTTACTTGTTTACAACATATATACATAGTGCATCCATGAATAAGATTATCTTATTCAAATAATGCATTAGGGATTTTATCCTCTAGTTGATTACTGTGATCTGGAATCCAGTACAACTTTTCACACACACACGTAGAATTTGTAATGAATTTACGGTGAAGACTGATAAACATCTTTATTCTGTCAAGAAGAAGCAATGCTTTTTTTCCTGAACCATTAGACAGTGTTTTGAGAGTCAGGCATATTTTCTTTCAAAAATCCACCAAATAATGTGAGATGAGAATAGCGAGTACTAGTGCTCTAAGATTAGTGCAAGGAATCTATAAGGAAGCGCAAGGAAGCAGGTGGGACATTTAGTCCCACCTCGGTTGTTTTCGAGCAAGCTGTGCGGTATAAGATGAAAATGTGTCAGGGGCTTATCGCCTCCTAACACGAGGTGAGGTCCCACTCGCCTCCCCATGCTTCGTCCGCGATACACTACTCTGCAGACCTGGTGGCCTGACCCAATAACCTGTGCACTCCTCACGTACCACCCACACCGGTGTGCCTGGACCCGGGCGCGTTGACCCGACTCATTTACTCGAGAAAGGCTCTGGGAGAGCGAGCCTAAGAGAGAAAAAGAGAGAGAGTTCGCAGGGGAGGGTAGGGGTAGGTTTTACACTTGCAGGGAAAGGAAGGAAGCCACAGGTGAAGTCGCAGAGAAGAAGAAGGCTAAAGAGAAGGCACGGTTGAAGGAGAAGCTAAGGAAAGAAAAAAAAGCTAAGGAAGGAGAAGGCACGGTTGATGAAAAGGCAAAGCTGAAGCCAAAGAAAGAAAGAAGAAGAAGAGCTGAAGTCCAAGGTAGGAAGGACCAGAAGAATCAGAGAAGAAAGAATGAAGGAGAAAAACTAGAGAAGAAAGAAGAGAAAGCCAAGGCAGGAAGAAGAAGAAGATAAAGAAGAAAGAAGCCAACGACAAAGGAAAGAAGAACAGAAGAAGAAAGAAGCCAAAGAAGAGAAAGGCAGAGAAGAGAAGAAAACAGAAAAGAAGCAGAAGGCAGAAAAATAAGAAGCACTGTAGCATTTGATTTTAAGACATCTGATTCTACAATCAATCGTCCAATTCTTTCCAAATTTCTCTTTTATATATTTTCTATCTACATTTTATTAACCATATACTCTTGCTTTACATTCTGAGTTAGATTTTGAGTAATTTTAAGTGTTCAAATTGCATCTATTATTGAGATTAATACATGAACTCCATTTGCTCCCTGTGTTCGACCTCGGACTTAAACTTTGAGTAATAAAATTTATTTATTTTCAAAGCAATTTCAACTATACTACAACGCATTACTTAAACCTGATTTCTCCTTACAAACAAGCGAGTTTTCATAAAACTAGGGCTAAGGTGGATGGTTACGTCCATTTTTTACGGAATCCTCGACTGAACGAGGGTATTGATGTTAAGGTCAGAAATACACCGTCCTATCCATCTCTTCCGATGCCGTGGGTAGGCACTTCCACCAAATAAGCCACCTAATGTCTCTTAAGTACCACCAATTCCTAATAATGCCTCCTCAATAAAGTTCATGAATGTATCCTAGCTTGTGTTGTGTTGAAAAAAATTATACATAGAAAAAAAAGGGAGAAAAAGAAAAAAATGAAAAAAAAGAAAAAAATTAGAAAAATGAGAAAAAGCAAGAAAAAAAGCGTGTGTGAATATTAGTGTTTATTTCAGTTGCATTGAGGCAATACCACCAAATAAATTTGAGTTCCACCAAATAAGGCCTTAACTTATCTTTCTGTATTTTTGACCGCTCGAATATTGGCTGAGGAATTTCGACTTAGTGTTAGGGTTATGGAACTCAATTAAAGTGTTAATGCCAAGTGAGACCACCAAATACAGGTCATATGTGTGAATCTGGTGAGATTGTGTGCTCTAAGAAAAAGAAAGAAAAGAAAAGAAAAAGAAAAAAAGAAAAAGAAAAGAAAAGGAAGAATAAATACAAAAAAACCAAAACAGAGCATAGTTTTTTTCGTCTTTCTCTGAGTTGAGTTAATAATTTGGGAATCTAGATTCTATAATACTAATTTCTATGTAGCATCAAGTGAGAGTGAGCCACCAAATAAACACATCCATTTCCCTCCAACATTCTCTACCTGAGCTTAAAGTTGGGGTGAAACTCAAAAAAATATCTTGGATGCCCCGAGGGAAGAAGTCCGCCTATCCCGCTAGAATTTTACTAGGGGTTAAGTATAGACTTGAGAGGTGAATCAGGCCTTTCACTCGATTCCGTTGCAAAAGCTACATAGCTGCACTTTCCCGTATCTAAATTTGTAGATTTTTGGATGAAACAAAAGGAAATCTTTAGTCAAGCTCTTTGATAAAAAGAATAAGTGGTCCTTTAGGAGTTGAACTTGTAAATAACTTAACCATGCACTTAGTCTGGCATTTGCTAGGGACTAGCAAAGTTTAGGCATGGGGGTATGATTGCATAGCAATCATGGGTCCTAATCAACCTAAATAATGTCTGAACCTAGCTTAAATTGTGGATAGTGCACTTATATCTTGCATATCATGCAATGCATCAGTATATTTAGAATAAGATGAGATATCCTGCTAGTTAATAGTTTTTATTGCTATTTGCAGATAATAAAGTGATCCAAGATGAAGGAGATAGTGGAATAAAGCAATAAAAGAAGAAGAAGACTGATCCAGATAAGAGGAGTGAGGAGGATGGCCTTATCCCTATCCTTAGAAACCCTATGATAGCCTTCCTAAACCCAAAACGACCTCCATTAGGAGACCTTAGCCTCAAAGCCCAAACATGGATTGCACTATCCATGTCCTTATCCACCCTATCCCTCTCCCAAACACTAGGAACCCCACCAGACACCCTAGGAAACCTAATTAGAGACCTCCTAAGCCTAGTCCACTATCCATACCCTACTTATCCTATCCCTAATCCAATTGAACCATCTCATACCTAATTGGGTGCACCTGAGCCCAATTAGATCCACCCAGGATCTAATTGACTCATACCTATTAGGTTTACCTAAGCCTAAACACACACACACATCGAATTAGACTCGATGTAGACCCAATTAGGCTCACTCCTCTCCAATTAGATTTTCCTAAGCCTAATTAGGTCCATACCCACCTAATCTAGGTCAACCTAACCTAGATTTACCAAAACCCACACAACATCACTCTACGAAATTCAAATTACAGACACACACCTTCCTAAATCCTACCTTCCTATTCTACCCCTACCAAACCCACACACACCCACTCTTGGAAACCCTAAAACCCATGCGTCAACTCTAGATCCTACATTGGTGGAAATTCTATTTTGGGAGCCATCAAAAGTGGCGACTACCATTTTGAAGTTGCCTTCCCATAAAAGCCAAAATGAAGAGCCACAAAATTATTCATTCCATGCATTCTCTCCATTCCACACTTGTGACCACTCCCTTCCACCCTCCAACCCTAAGGCCGCCCTCCTCCACCTTCTTTAAGATGCTCCTCCTCCCACAAGCACCACCATGGGTGGCTAAGCAAGAAGAGGAAGAAGGCCACCTTCCTCCTCTACTCTCCTTCATGAGGGCGTGGCTATAAAGGGGACATTCTCCTCTTTTCCATGGTCGGCTAGAAAAGCTAGAGAAGCTTCTCTCCAAAGCTTCAAGGATGGCTAGGAAGAAGAAGGGTTCTCCACCCTCTCTTCTTCTTGTGGGCGTGCTACCCTCTCTCCACTTGGGTGCACTTGCCCCCTCTCTTTCTTCTTCTTGTTGGATGGCCATGAAGGCTCACCCATAGCCTCTTGTGGCCGACCATCTCTTTTGGTAGGCGTGTAGACGGGTTTGCATACCCAAGGTCTAGCCTACACCCTCACACAAGGCCGATGGCCCTAGTGGAAACTTTCCGGCGTGAGGGATTTTCTCTATTTATATGCTTTCTAGTGTAGATGTGTTGACATTTTTATACATAAATAATATTGTGTGATCATCATTCTATGATTGATTGTCTTTGTCTTCATGCGACTTAGGTTTGTCACACCGTGCACGGCCACCATGGCCTCATTTAGATGCACATAGTCACTTAGATTTTTGCTAGTTTATCTATATCTAAGTTTCATTTCGCTTTTCAAAATAAAAATCAAAAACACAAAAAAAAGTGCAAAAGACAAAAAGACCAAAAATATTAGGTTAGATTTAGATTAGAAAAGCTGACTTAAATCTCGACTTATTTTTACGCCTCCCAGAGATGAACGATCGGACTCAAATTCTAAAAAGAAAAGAAATTTATGTGAGTTTCGTAATCAATTAAATATTTTGATCAAGGATTTAGCGCGACTATACTACGATTTCTGACAATTTCAAAACACGCGAAAATGGACTTGTCAGGTCACAATTTGAAATAATTTCTAAATCAAGTGAAATTCAAGGCACAAGCAGGATTAAAATTGGTAGACTTAGGTCTCAGCTCACACATTTTGGTCTACTTGGAATCACGGTGACAAGGAAGGTTGGATAGGGGAAACACTGTAACCCGTGGGGATGCTCTACTGTGTAGGGGTCTTTGTGGGACTCTCCCTCCCTGGTTGCCCAAGTAATTCTCAGGTGGGTGAGTTTTTGATCCAAAAGTCCATCTGCCTCGAACTACCTTAGTCACTCAACCTTGTTGGATGCCTTAATTAGGTCCAAGACACATTATGACCTCATCTGATTCTACAGTGCATGTACGAGAGGAGGTCCTTAAGGCCAATCTTGAGACTTCCATTAGCAGTTCACTCTAGTCAGGGTCAAGCCTCGACTCAATTGTTTGGGTTCTCTTCCAATCAGATCGAAATCTCTTCTGATCATTCCACATCTGAGCCCAATTCTCCATCCTCTGCTTCCATGGAGAATCAAGATCTTGAAGGACAAGGTCCAAACCTGGAAGATCGACTACAGACTCTTACGGATCTGATCCATGCTCTGGCCAATCCCCGACCGTGCCTGCAGATGTGAGATCGCTACAATCCCCCTGCAGTAGCTATCTAACCCAGGGTACAAATCCCGACTGGAGGACCTGATACTGAATTGAAGTCGAATCTTATCAGCACGATCTCTAAATTTCATGGATTGAACACCGAAGATCCTTTCCATCATGTCAAATAACTGAAACATCTGGCCTAAACTTTTGGACCACCTATTCAAAATCGAGACAGCCTGTTCATGAAGATGTTCTCCTTCTCTCTTATGGACAAGACTGCTCATTGGTATCAAACCTTGACTCGACCAATCAACACCTGGGAGGAACTACAAACTGAATTCCTAAAGAAATTCTTTCCAATGGGTCTCACTAATGCTTTGAGGAACCAAACACGCACTTTATGTAGAATGCAGGAGAACCACTTCATGAGGCATGGGATCGCTTTCTAAATCTCATGTAGAAATGCCTTCATCATGGAGTTCCTAAATGGGAACAAGTCCATTCTTTTTACCAGGAACTCCGTGGGGACATTACATTATTTGTCAATGCAACTTGTGATGGCAACATCATGGCTCAACATGAGGACATCGTTTGGGAGATTCTCAAGAACATGTATGAGAACTCCATAAACAATGAGTCTATGGGTGTGTTCGACCGGACGACTACCCGTGCATTGACAAACACAAGAGTGGCACACAAAACACGAGACCTATCCGCATCCGTCGACCTAAAGTTGGTGGCTAGTCATATGGATAAGGTTTCTATTATCGAGAAGAAGGTGGACGAATTGACTCACCACCTGCAGAGAGCCACCTCTTTGTAGCAAAACACGTATGCACAGCCACCCTTAGGTAGGGAGGTCGTGCATAACATTCATCATCATACATATCAGGGGACGGATGCGTATCCAACCCCATCTGATCCTGGTCTCAAAGAAAACTTTGAACCATCTTACTCTAGTTGGGGGATCTCTGAATGCTCGTACTCTAACTACTCTAGAGTTCCTTAGACCTGCGAGGATCTCCACTCCATCCAAAATGATCTATTTTCCTACTCATATAACCCTGGATGGCGTAATCATCCAAATTCCTCATGGTTGGGAAATAATCAGAACTCGAGACCTCAATTCCAACCCCAACCACAAGCTTCGCAACAATATCAACTCGTTAAGCCTAGGCTCAACCCGAATTTCCAAACCGGACCTACCAAGGAAGATCAAATGAGCTTGATTTTGCATACCTTGGCTGAGATGAAAAAACAGCATAAGGTGAAAATCACAGAGGTTAGCAACCAACTCTCACAGATGGCTAGAACTTGCCAGCCTATTGCACTTCCTTCCCAACCTCTATCGAATTTGAATAACATGCCGAACTAGAGGCACGTTATGAACCCAAATCAGGGCCAAGCTCATTATGTCTATCAGGCCCCTTCTGCACCTCCATCTGACGGGTTGGAGGCTACCACATCATACGCGGGATATCAGCAGCAACCACCACTCTTGCCAACTCTAAATCCAACCCAGGCAAGACTAAACGCTATCACTACGCGTAGTGGCAAAAATACTTAGGACCCACCTTATCCCAGCCACTCCAATCCTAGTAGTTCAGAACCCACACCTAGGATGGTTATCCAGGACACACCTATTCCAAATCCAATGCCTAAACCAATCCTAGAGGAGCCAACAGAGATTCCATTGCCTGAGGCCTTGACCAAAGGAAACAAGAAACCCAAACCCATGGCACTTGAGGAAGACTTGGCCAAGCTCTTTAAACAAGTCCAAATAAGCATTCCATTGATGGATGTGATCCGCCATGTACCGGCCTACGCACAATTTTTGAAGGACTTATGTACACCAAAGCATTAGCCACGAAACAAAGGCAGGAGTCCAACTGTGTTGTCTGAGCAAGCCAGCGCTATAATTTTGAGTAAACTCCCGCAGAAAGTAAAAGATCCTGGCACCCCTCTGATCTCCTGTAAGATAGGCAACCTAGAGTTTGATAGAGCTTTATTGGATTTAGGAGCCTCCACAAACTTGATCCCCACCTCCCTACTAGATCATTTTGAGGAAACTGAGCTCAAACCGACTGAGGTGACTCTACAACTGGCTGACAGATCAATAAATTCACCAAGAGGAATTCTCAAGGATGTTCTAGTAAGGATACGAGATTTCTACTTCTCGGTGGATGTCGTTGTGTTAGACATGGACACTCCTGAAAATCTGAGAAACACCGATCATATTAGGGAGACCATCCTAGCTACAACTAGGGTGAATATCAATTGCGAAGAGGACCAGATCGAGTTAAAATTTGAAAATAAGACGTTAAGGATCGATATCTTTAAGGTCCAAAAAGGAATAAATGGTGGGGCAATCGAAGAAGTATGTGACATAAGTTCCCTAGTTGAGGACCTGATTCCCGAGGTGAACCTGATTCTCCAAGAACCTCAACCACAAGATCTTGACCCACAGATCGAGGAGCCCGAAGCTGATTTATCCCTAGCTTCCACCTTATCTTCTGAGGCAAATCCCGAACCTGCACTTACTACTGATAACCTGGTGCTTGAATTAAAGCCCATCCCGGATCATATGAAATACATGTTTTTGGGTTCGAATCAAACATTTCTTGTGATTATTAACTCTCAATTCACTTTTGATTAGGAAGCAAAGTTGATTTATGTCCTCCAACATCATTGAAGAGCCATTGGATGGACTCTAGATGACCTGACTAGAATAAGTTCCTCTTATTACACTCATTGTATCTATACCGAAGAGGGCTCACAACCTTCATGCAAAATGCAGAGAAGACTAAACTCGAACCTCCAAGAGGTTGTGGAAAAGGAAATTATCAAGTGGCTCGATGCAAGAATTATCTATCCTATCTTTGATAGCCATTGGGTAAGCCCCATCCAAGTTGTGCCTAAAAAGGCAGGGCTCATCGTGATTACAACCAAATCTGGAGAAACCATCTCGACTCGAATTGTGAACTCGTGGAGAGTCTGCATAGACTATTGGAAACTGAATAGTCCACGAAGAAAGACCATTTCCCTCTTCCGTTCATTGATTAGATCCACGAGACTAGTAGGAAATCAATTTTTCTATTTCCTGGATGTCTACTCTGAATATATCCAAGTGGAAATTCATCCCAAAGATCAGTAAAAGACCACCTTTACCTGCCCCTACAGTATGTACGCGTTCCGCAGGATTCCATTTGGGCTATGCAATACACCAGCCACCTTTCAGCGGTGCATGCTAGCCATATTCTCTGATATGGTAGGTAAATATCTTGAAGTCTTCATGGACGACTGTTCAGTATTCGGTCAATCTTTCGATGATTGCCTTTTGCAATTGGTTCAAATCCTCTGAAGATGCATTAAGGTGAATCTAGTTCTATCCTAGGAAAAGAGCCATTTCATGGTCCCAGAGGGCATTGTGCTTGGACACCTTGTATCTGAGAAAGGTATCCAAGTTGACCGAGCTAAGGTGAATTTGATTTCCAAATTACCTGTGCCTTCCTCGGTCAAAGATATCCAATCATTTCTAGGGCACATTGATTTCTATCAACGATTCATATCTGATTTCTCATAGATTGCGTCCCCTTAATGAATCTTCTCTCAAAGGACACTCCTTTTGAGATGACTAGTGAGTGCATTCACGCATTAGAAATCTTGCACAACCGAGTTACCCATGCTCCAATCCTACAGTCCCCTGATTGGTCCTAACCCTTCGAGATCATGTGCGATGCATCTAACTACGCAATAGGAGCGGTGCTGGGGCAGAAAATAAAAGGGAAACCGGTGGTAATATATTACTCCAACAAGACGTTGGACAAGGCTCAGTGTAATTACACAATTACAGAGAAAGAGCTACTGGCAGTAGTATTCGGTCTGGAGAAATTCAGATCATACCTTTTGGGATCTCACATCATCATTTACTCAAATCACACTGCAGTGAGGCACTTGCTTACGAAGAAGGATGTGAAACCAAGATTAATCCGATGGATTTTACTGTTGCAAGAATTCAATCTTGAAATCGCAATAAGGCAGGAAAGTAGAATGTGGCAGCCAACCATTTGTCTCGCCTTCCTTCTTCGATCATTGACCCGTCCGTACCTATTACAGAACATTTTCCTGGTGATCATCTTTTGGTATTTAATGGACTTCCCAGGTTCATTAATATTACAAATTACTTGGTCACGGGGAAAGTTCTGCCTGATTGGGCAACCTCCCGACAGGACAAGCTAATTTTCGAAGCCAAATACTATGTCTGGGAAGATCCCTATCTAGTTCACATCGGTAATGACCAGGTAATTCGAAGATGCATTCCCAACAATGAGGTCAATGATGTCATCTCTTTCTATTATGACTAGGCCTGCAGTGGCCATTTCTCTGGGCATAAAACCGCAGCGAAGATCCTCCAGTGTGGGTTCTTTTGGCCCACTATGTTCAAAGACGCACAATCCTACTATAAGGCATGTGCCCGTTGCCAAACCCTTGGCAACATGGGTTCGCGTGAAACATGCCCTTAAATCTGATATTGTATGTAAGATCTTTAAAATATGGAGGATTGATTTTATAGGACCATTTCCTGGACTAACGGCTTTGAGTACATCTTACTTGTTGTTGATTATGTCTTCAAATAGATCAAAGTCATGCCCACAAAAATGAATGATCATAAATTTGTTCTCCAGTTCATTCAGGAGAACATCTTTCCCAGATTTGGGATTCCTAAAGCCATCATCAGCGATGGCGGCTCCCACTTCGTGAATGTGCACTTCCAATCCCTGATGAAAAAGTACAAGGTGTCACATCATATTTTGACTCCTAATTACCCCCAGACTACTGGATTGGCTGAACTCTCCAATTGAAAGATCAAGAAAATCCTTTAGGTCATTGTTTAGCCTAATAGGAAGGATTGGTCCACCCAACTTCTAAAAGCCTTGTGGGCCTATAGGACCGCCTACAAGACCTAGCTAAAAATGTCTCCATTTAGACTCGTGTACGAGAAGGCATGTCACCTCCCTGTGGAGATGAAGCATAAAACCTACTAGGCAATATGAAAATGTAAGCTAGATCCCATGAAGACTAGAATCCACCACTAGTTGCAAATAAGAGAGATTGAGTACATATGTAATGATGCGTACGAGAACTCGCATATCTACAAAGAGCGAATCAAAGCCTTCCATGACAAGCACATATCGCGAAAATCTTTCCATCCTGGTCAAAAAGTGCTTCTCTCGGATGCCAAGCTTAAGCTCTTCCCAAGAAAACTAAGATCAAAATGGATCAGACCTTTTCCAATCCGGAGGATCTTTGGAAATGGAGCTATTGAAATCAGTGGATTTAGGCATGACTCAAACCCATTTGTTGTGAATGGCTAAAGACTGAAACCATTCCTCGAGCTCACTAATTCAAATCTGGCTATTGAATCTTTTGATCTCCATTATCCTTGAGCTGCATTGCGCCCAGCTAATGGCGTTAAACTTAACGCTTAATGGGAGACAACCCATCTTTTGAAAAACCCGAGACCCTTCTTACCCATTTCTGAGCTGAATACATATTGCACTTTAGGGTTTATCCATTAGAACAGCCGACTCCACCTCCAATATTTGTATTAGAGCTTAAAATCATCCACAACACTCATTCTAACCCGTTCACCACCCACCTAAACCTGTTCTAATGTACAAACTAAGCTAAACTTGAACCTACCTAATTTATAATAAGGATATTGCAAATCTAAGGCATGGGGGGTATTAAAGTGCAAAATGCTGTGAAATTCAATTCTTTGAAGGGTTTCATTAAAAAAAAAAAAGAAGATGAAAGGAGAGCTAAATTAAAAAATCTAAGTTGTGGGGGAAAAAGAGAAAAAAAAAGGAGGAAAAAGAAAAAAATTGTGTTAGTCCCTGTAATTCATTATGGAACTTACCTAAGTTATAGGTTGGATCGAATGATGAATTAAGGCCTAAAGCTTTAAATCTTAGGAGATAAGTGAAGGATATCAACCTTAGGGCTCATGGGCCTATTCCAAGGCTTAAACACTTACGTATTTGTAAAGATCTAGACTGTTCCTTACGAGGTTGAGGAAGTTGACAGGTTGAAGATGGGAACACCTTCATAGGCCCTAACTGGCCACTTTTAGTCAAGTTTAAAAGATAAATGCTCCTACATAACCATCTGAGGGTTATAACTCCACTACAGGCTGTTTTGATAAGAGAACAGGAAACTAGGGTTAATTCTATAGTTTTAACAGCATATCTTGAACACAAAATAACCAATGGGATTTCTATAAGTGAAATAAAGGTCAAATGAGTATTAAAGTCTAATAAGTGGGTCCATGCAGACAGAAACGAGGTTTCGCGCATTTCGAGAACTAATATAGCACCCAAAATCCTAATTTTAAATCTACTTAAATTACTGAGGGTTTTGTTAGGATAAAATCCATCTAAACCTTCTAAAATTCATATAAAAATATTCCATAAGGTTTGGTACCCTTTATTTGACTTTTGGAAACCATTTTGACCTTAAATAGAGTCACAGACACACTTCTACCCTAAGTTGGGTCTTTGCACAAATTTCCTAGTCAAATTTGGTCAAAACTGAAATCTAACTCACCATCAGATTTCTTGGGTCCAAATTATCTTTTTACTAAAATTTGGGCCTAATCAGAGTTCATCTTGACCTAGTTTGCATTTTAGTTCATTCAAACTCTATTTCTAACACTTAGGCCCCTAGCTTTTGAAATCTTTACAAATAGCCCCCTAAATTCTTTATCTTCTTCACAAATGGATCCCTGTCGCCATGGCAAGTGTGAACCTATGAGATCCGAGCTTCAATTAAGGATTCCTTCCTAATTTCTCGACCAATCCCTTCCAAAATTGCAAGGGATGATCTCGAGGAAGTCTTCAATCATCTAAACCTAGTTTTTGACTCCGAATCTCCTCATGAAGCTCGTGCAAATTCATGGATTTCAAGGATCTCTTTCCCTGAAAATCTAAACTTCTCAAGCTTGTTTCCAAGCTTAGAAGCTTGCCTCAAGCCCTATAAAAGCATCCCCATCGCATAGCCGAACTCCTTAGTGAGTTCTAGGCCCAGAAAACCCTCATCCCCTCTACCTGTGGCCAGCACCAGACTCGTCTCTGGCGACCTCCTCCCTCCTGTCTCCTCGCCTGCTGCCACATAATATATGCAGCAGGTCCACCTTCCCCAACTTCGTTCGCACCTCGCCATAGTTACGAGGGGCTTCCTCCCCCTTTAGGCATCGCCGTCTTCCCGCCCAAAGCAACCATCGTCTCCAACACCGACCAATCATAACAGGTGCCATCTCTGCATCCCCTTCATCAACAACCACTCTAGTTTGACTCCGCATCTCACCCTGACCCGATTCACACATCCAACACTCACTTCAGCGTGCCCTCTGATAACACTGCATCTTGGGGTGATAATTCTGTTAAATGGGGTCCATCTAAAGAACAAAATGCACAGATAACACATCATAAATAGAATGGGAGCATTGCATTCATCATACATCAAGATTGCTTATAAAATAGTATTAATGTCCATTTGTATAAGTACTTGTCAAAGTAGGCCTCAGATGAGCAATCGGACCGCACGGATCGATTCAGAGCAACGAACAGAGTCCAACGAACTCAAAATCGGCCAAATCCGACATTCAAAGCTCCCGCAATGGGCCCAAGAAGTTCTGACTGTTGATCTGATGATCAACGGCCCACGGTGTGCCACGTGGTGCCCGCTCGCTGCATCCAAACCGCCAACCGATCTCACCTTCACCCGGAGGACGAATCTCATCCGTCGATCTTTGATCGAACGACTGAGAACCGCTCGCACGCCCTCCCTCACCGCGACAAAGCAGCGGGCGTGGCGCAGCGGTCGAAGCGCTCACCCGCACTCACGCGATGCACTACACAAAAATTGCGAAGCAAAGGCGTGCATCGCACGAATTCAACCGCACAATCGGCAACAAACGGTGCAGATGGAGCCGCGCTGCACAAAGAATGTGCGTGGAAGCTCACGCGTGCGATAACGTGGAGATGCGTGCGCCTCAGCAGCAATCCGCAAGTGCGCTCTTTGCGGGATCTCAGTCATCCAATCTTCGATCGGACGGCTTACGACGCACACACGCGAATCAGGCGTGAAGAAGCACAGCCGCGGGCGAGTGACCGGTGGGCAGGGGCCTTCACCGACGTTTTGGGAAGGGTTTTAGCGACGTCCTGAATGTCGCTAAAACCCCTACTTCATTTGAAAAGCCCTTCTTCCTATTTAAACTCCTTCCAACCACCCATGAGGGGGCATTCACTCCACTTGCATGTGTTCTACCCCCCTCCTAGCTACCACTAGCCCTCTTTGTAATCGCCGGAGATGACGAGCCACGCCCTGAGACCGACACTCGGACTCACATCCATTTCTTTATTTTAAAATCGACGTCGCAAGCGCAAGCTATAATGACTCTTCAAAACACACGTGCCACGCCCACGTCAGTTTTTGGCACCGTTGCCGGGGAGGCAACGGATTTGTTTTGTCACTTCCATTTTACATCCATGCTCACATTGTCAGACGCCTTGTCTCCTTCTACTTGATGGTTATAGAAATTTGACGCTTGGACAGCAAAGCAGTGCAACTCGTGATGGTAACGAGGGAGTAAGCGCAACAAGGACAAGTCGTGAGTATTTCTTCACTCATGGTTGTTTGCTTGTTTAAAAAAATCTAAAAAAAAAGTTGTAAAACTGAAAAAAATTGGCGTGGTGCATGATTGCCTGACCCACTTCTTTAACACATCACCCAACAAAAAAATTACACTCTAACATTTTGAATAAATTCTTGGAGTGTTCTTTTCTCTTTTTGAGTGGTGTTTGCGAAGCCACCTTGAATTGAGTTGGGCCGCATCACTTAACCCTAAAAATGACTCATCTAATAGAAGCTGCATGATCATTAAGATGAATACATTAGGGTTTTAGAGCCTCTACACAACAAAAGGAAATCTACTTTCCCCGAATTATGTGCAAAACTTGACGTGCCCACTGAAACTTGTCTGAAAACATTAAGACACGTCAATCCTAAAAAACACAAAAGTAACGATGAAACATTAAAAGACACATCTTAAAAAAATCCTTGCTTGAAAATCATGTTTTGATAGGAGCACACCACTAAAAGTAGAAAACTAAGAGGCACTACCCCAATCAATGCCTCATCACATAACCCTAGCATAAGCACTGTCCTAGCCCTTTTAAAATAGAGTAGACATACCCTAGGCAGGACTGGGTTAAGTCTCGAAAGGTGGGGATTTGTTCGCTACGCACTTGGCTTTCATTCCCTTAGTAGAATCTGGTGACTAGGCTGCGAGGCAGTGTCAAACGACCGTAGTTGTGGGGACTATGGAACCGGCGGTGCAAGCCAAAGGAAGAACCTTCCATGCAATCCCCTCGCAGTCAACCTGGCCAGGTTAGCTTTGGGAAGGGAAGTCCAGTGCTTACGGACTTCATCACCCTTTTAGAGATTTCTATGTCCCCTAAGGAATACACCATAAGGACTAGACTTGTTTGCTTAGTTGTACACAAACTTCTCGCATCTATCGCTCTTCGCATCCCCTCATGTTCTTCTCTAGTGTACGCACGGGAGATGCTCACTGCATCCCAAGTTGTTTATTTTGGGACGGGAATCTAGGCGACTTGATTCTGCTAGAAACATGGCTGAACCTAGGGTAGATGAGGTTGAGGACCAACCCCCACCAGACACAGTGGCCATCATCCAAGCCCAGATTAATGCAAACCACCGGCTTCAACAGCAACAGATCCACACTAACATGCAAGCCATACACCGGTTGCAAAACCCATAAGAGCAATCATTACCACCTTTCCAAGGCCCACAAGAGCAACCGCCACTTGATCTACCACCATTCCAAGACCAACCTAGGCCCCTCCACGACTTCTACAATCCTTCCGCTATTCAAGTTGAGTCTCACCTTAGGATCCCCAAAGGGGGAGATGATTTTGAGCTAAAACCAAATGTCTTGAGTCTGATTCAAAGCCACTTCCATGGAAGCTCAAATGAGGACCCCTTCCAGCACCTAGAGGATCTTGTCCGGATAGCCCAAACTGTGAAACCTGGGAACATTAGCCTTGACATTGTTTTGATTAAGATGTTTCCCTTCTCGCTGAGAGCAAGGCATCCCACTGGCTTATAACCCTAGGTAGACCCATCACCACCTAGGAAAAACTGAGGCATGCATTCTTAAAGAAATTCTTCCCCATAGGAAAGACTAATGCCCTCAGAAGAGCCATTACTACCTTTACACTCCAGGGTGGGGAACAGTTCCATGAGGCGTGGGAAAGATTCAATGAACTACTAAGGAAATGCCCACACCATGAAGTACCAAGGTGGCAATTGGCCCAAATCTTCTACCACGGTCTGGACAGCAACCTACAGAACTTCATCAATGCCTCATGCGAGGGGAACTTCCTGAACAAAGAGGAGGAGAGCGCGTTTGAGCTCTTTGAGTCTATGAGTGAAAATTCGCTCAACAATGCCTCCATGACCCAGTTTAACCGATCCAGTCAACCTCGGGGTGGGATTTATGAGGTACAAGCAAATTCTGGAATGGTTGACATGGATATCATTGCCAAGAAATTAGATCTAGTGGAATTGGTGGATAAAAAGATAGATGAGCTACTGAACCAGACCAAGAACCCATTACAGACCTTCTCCCTAGTAAAGGGAGCTCACAATGTTGACCTAGTCCAACCCTTAAGCCAATTGAACCTGGAACAACCCCTGACCACATTCCAGGGAGGGACCTTTACTCCCTCAACCCTTGATTACTCTCTTCCCTCCCCATCGACATCTACTATCCTTAAAGATGTACAAGCTGTCCAAGGTTATGCTAAACCTGACCCTTTCCCCAACACTTACAACACTGGCTGGCATAATCACCCCAACTTTGGTTGGACAAACCCGAAACCACCTCAATTTCAGAACCAGTTCAGGCCAAACCAGCAGCCAAACCTGCCCCCTACCAGCAAGGACCACTAGTTAGACCCCCATATAATCAGAATAGGGTGGCCCCTCCCCCGCAGAACCAAATGGACACCTTGATAAAGATGATGGCTGAAATGAACCAGAAACATCAGGAAGAAATGGCCTTAATAAAGGGACAGTTAAGCCAACTATTGGACTGTAAACAACAAGGATCCTTACCTTCCCAGCCACAACCGAACCCGCGAAACGTGATTAACAGAGGCCCCAATTCACAAGGGTTCTAAGGCAATCCCGAGCAAGCTCACATGGCCCAGCCCGCCCCGTAAACACCCCCTGGGTTCGGTGCTTCTTCGTCCTCGTCTTCTCAAGGATCAACCCATGGTCCTAATGCCTCCGCGAATGTGGTAACCTTGAGAAGCGGCACCAAAACCCAGGATCCCAAATGGCCGACTCTTTTCGAGACTTCACCAGCTGAAACACCCAACTCAAAAGAGGCACTGGAAAAACCCAAGGACCCAGAAATAGACCCTATCTATGTTCAGACACCCTACCCCAAGGCCTTGGAAACAATCAAGAAGAAGAAAAGTGTTGTAGAAACTGAAGAGCTTTTGGAGATCTTTAAGCAAGTTCAGATTAATATTCCGCATCTCGAAGCCGTTAAACACATCCCGGCTTACGCCAAGTTTTTAAAGGATGCCTGTACACCCAAACGTAAGCCAAGACCTCAAGCACCTAGGAAGGTTGTGCTCTCCGAGCAAGCTAGTTCCGTAATATCAAGCAACCTTCCACTCAAGCGAACTGACCCAGGATCACCCTAGATATCCTGTAATATCGGGGACATAACATTTGATAGAGCACTCTTGGACTTAGGTGCTTCCATCAATCTGATTCCAACAACCCTGTACCACCAATTTGGTTTCGGAGAGTTGACACCCACACCTGTCACCATCTAGCTGGCTGATAGATCTGTGAAGACCCCGAAGGGGGTTGTCAAGAAAGTGATTGTGTAGGTCAAGGACTTGGAAATTGCAAGGCAAAGGCACCCACCGTACGAATTCAACCGCCCGATCGGCAGCAAACAGCACAGGTGAAGCCGCGCAGCGCAACGAAAGCACGCGGAGGCTCACGCGCATGATAACGCGAAGACGCGCTCACCTCAGCAGCAATCCGCGAGCGTGCTCTTCGCGGGATCTCAGCCGTCCGATCTTCGATCGGATGGCTTACGACGTGCGCATGTGGATCAAGCATGAAGAAGAACAACCACGAGCGAGCGACCGGTGGGTAGGGGCCTTCACCGACATTTTGGGAAGAGTTTTAGCGACATCCCGGACGTCGCTAAAACCCCTTCTTCATTTGGAATGCCCTTCTTCCAATTTAAACCCCTTCCAACCACCCATGGGGGGGCATTCACCCCACTTGCAAGTGTTCTACCCCCCTCCTAGCTACCATTAGCCTTCTTTATAATCGCCGGAGACGACGAGCCGCCAACGGAGCCCCCTCCACTGCCGTGGCTGCCTCGCTGTCTTCTTTCACTCTCTTTCTTTCCTTCTGATGAGAACCTCATCATGAACCCTAACTAGCACAATTTAATCCAAATGAGTGTGAAAAAGCTCCTACAAAACCTAAAGAGAAGCTTAACTCAAAGAATTCTGAGTTAAAGAATAAAATAAATCATAAGGGGTAAAATTGCAATTTCACCAATGCAGTATGCAAACAGGGTAATTAAGGGTCCAAACACAGGTCAAACGAGCTTAATAAGGAGGGAAGTAGGATGATCTGATCTGAAAAGGGTTATAGCAACTTCTAAAAATTAAATGACATTCTGTAACCCTAAAACAAACCTACTTTAATTCACGAGGTTCGAGGTAGGATAAAAATCAACTAAACCCTCTAAAATTCATAGAAAAATATTCTCTAGGGTTTAGAACCTTCAATTTGGCCTTCGCAACCAATTTTGACCTAAAATGAGAACCAAGCCCAATTAATGACTTAATTTGGGTTTTTGCGTAAATTGACTGATCAAACATGGCCCAACCTAAAATAAAATTTTACCATTAAAATCCTTAGGTTCAAATTAGTCTGGTAGAAAAATTTGGGCCTAAGAAAAGACCATCTTGACCGACTTTACAAATTGATCCTCTTAATTTACTTTTTGACCCTTTCTTTTGAAACCCTTGCGTTCAGGCCCCTAACTTCTCGTCGTTCCTTGCAGAATGGTCCTCCCTGCCATTTCTGCGCAGTGCCATACCTCCGGCAACCTTGCGCGGAGGATGGCGCCGCGCAGGGCATGGCGGCCGTCCTCAGGAACAGACGGGGGGGTCCTTGCGACGTCCTCTGTCGCAGGGACCCTCCCCTGACCTCTGCAACCGACCATGCCTCTCGTGAGAACGCACAAAAGGCATGGGTGTCCCCTGCCGGCCATCTCCGGTGAGGTAGGCACATCGCCTCCACGGTCCCCTCTCCTCGCCAAGGCCTTTATAAGGAGCGGCAGGGTCTGCCGTCTCCTTCAAGCTTCTTCTGGCCAAGAGAAACCCTAGTTTTCATCTCCTCCCTCTCCGATCAGAACGCCCGAGCTTCCGGCGATCTTCTCCTCCTCCTCGTCGCTCTGCTGCCCTACCTGCAGTAGAGTTCACTCTGCCCCGTTGTCCGCGCCAGGCCGTACCAGCTGGCATCCTCAGATCCCTTCCTCGTCGCCGATAACCTCCTCCTGGGCATCTTCGTCCTCAGCTCCGGCAGGCATGAGCCGGACGCTTCCCTCTCCCCCTTCGTCGATTAAGTAGGTAGAAATCTTCCTCTCTCTCTCCCTTACATTTTCCCCTTCCTGATTTACCCTTTTAATCCACCGACCGCCACTTTCACCTCCATCTGCTCCATCTCCGATCACCTTCTCTGGCGAGGCCATTCCACTTCCACAGACCACCTCACCCCTCGCCGACAAGCCCAGAAGCTCCCCCTCACTCCACTCAACCATTTCCCCCACTCCATAAACCGCCACTCACCGCCCGACCACCCCCAGAACAGACCCATTTCCGTGCACACATTCTGACCTAGGTCCATCGCCACAGGCACTCACGTGCCTCGCCGACCCCCGCATTGCCTTCGCCACACTCCGGCGAAGCTTCCCACATTATTTGATGTGGCCGAGAGGCCGTCATTGTGTTTTCAGGTCAGTGCCCCCTCACCGCCATTGTTGAGCTGCTGCAGCTCCTTCGCTTGCAGCTCCAGGCCATCTCCAACCCAGGCACGCGCTCCAAGCAGCGCGAACTTATTCCGCGAAGGCGCCCAGGCTTGCGATTTGGGTTGTGAGCAGCTCCTTCGCTTGCAGCTCCAGGCCATCTCCAACCCAGGCACGCGCTCCAAGCAGCGCGAACTTATTCCGCGAAGGCGCCCAGGCTTGCGATTTGGGTTGTGAGCCTCGCAGCTGCCCCAATTGGCAGCGGCTTCCTCAACTGCGGGTGTGCAATCTGGAGGTGGGACTTTAGTCCCACCTCGTAAGTGTGCGGCCACGCGCCCACACTTAAATTCAAAACGTGTATCGGGTTGTTTGCCTTCGCTACACAGGGGTCAGGTCCCTCACACACATGCAGCGTGCCACGCGCTCACTCTCACTCGCCCTCGCCCGCGCTCACGCCCCGTGGCTCTGGATCGGATCCGACTACCCGACCATGCACTCCTCGCCCACTACCTCATGTCAGTGGGTCTGGTCCCGAGCACGCTACCCGAACCCGATTACTCGGCTCTGGGAGAGCATTCCTAAGAGAGATTCAGAGAGAAAGAGAGACGCGAGGAAGGGGTAGGGGTAGGGTTTGCACTGATGGGTGTGTATCCGTGCAGGGAAGAACGAAAGAAAGAAGAAAAGGAGGAGCGGCCGAAGCCTTAGCCGCACTAAGCAGCTGAAGAAGAAAGGAAGGAGAGGAGCTGAAGAAGAAGAAAGGAAGCTGCACTTAGCAAACCCATAGTTAAGTCGTCTGAGCACCAAGTCAGACGACGGAAGGGCAGCGGCCAGAGTGCAAAGAAGAAAGAAGACACAGCTGCAAAGAAAAAAAAAGAAGAGGAAGCAGAGCAGAAGAAGAAGAAGAAGAAGAAGAGAAGAAAGAAGGAGAAGCAGAGCAGGCCAGAGCAGAAGAAGAAAGAAAAAGAAGAAGATCATCACAGCCGCAGGCTAAAGAAGAAAGAAGAAGAAGAATAAGAAGAGGAACGGCCAAAGCAAAAGAAGAAGAAGAAGAAGAAAAAGAGAAGAAGAGAAAAATCAGCAGAAAGAAGAAGAAAAGAGAGAAGAGGAAGAGAGAAGAAGAAGAAGAAGCCAACAAAACTTTAGCTCTCTCTCTCTCTCTTATTATTTTTGTAACATAATTGTTAACATCTATGCTTCTAGAACCATAGTTGCTCCCTGAGTTCGACCTTGGGAAAACTTGTTATTCCGAGTAAAAAAATTTGTAGTAATCTGGTAGCTGTTTTGTCATATACTACAACGACTGTAAACCATAATAACCATAAAGACGAAACTTGAGGCACCAGTATTTTGGCACCGTTGCCGGGGAGCAACGGTCATTCTAGATGCCATAAATTCTCTATTTTTTAGTTTCTATTAATCTCTTCTCTTTCGTGTGCAGGCACAGGAAATCAAGAGGACAACAAGTAGCCGCACAACAGCCACACCTGGGACAGGTAATTTTCTATCCTCTCATTTTAACCCCTAAATTCTAAAGAGGAAGAAAAAAAAAAAAGGAAGAACAAGCAATTTAGGTATAACCTGTCCTCCATATTTAGTAAATCATCGAAGCTGCCTATTTCAACACACTATTTCTGTACACCCATTAAGGGTATTTAGGGCTAACACGTTCTTGCTTGAGCCCTAATTACCCAACAGGAAGCTAACTGGACCAACTAGAGTCGACATAAGATTCAAAATTAGGGTTTTAGAGACACACTTCTTAAGCAAGAATTGAGAATTCCCAAAAGAAGTGTGCCCAAGCCATTGTTTGAAAAAACATATTCAGAGAAACCCTAAGAAATTTGGCTCTTAAAAACACTTGAATCCTAAAAGACAAGACCTAATAAGCTCTCAAAGGAACTAATAGGTGAAGTTGATCCCTTGATCAACCAACCTTAAACTTAGGTCACTCTTTGCACTCAAAAGGCTAAAGTTCAAGTGAAAACCTAAGCACCTTGATCCTAACTAAAAGTGGTAGACTTAAGAGGTCAAGATCCCCATTCTGGTCTACCTGGAATCTCAGTGACAAGAGAGGTCGGGTGGGGGAAACCCTGTAACCCATGGGGATGCTCTACCGTGTAGGGGTCTTCGCGGGACTCACTCTCTTTGGCTGCCCAGGTAATTCTCAGGTGGACGATCTTTTGATTAAGGGGTCCATCTGCCCTGAACCTCTATAGTCACCCAACATTCCGGGTGTCTTGATTGGGTCTAGCACCTGCTAAACTCATCCTCTCCATCAGTGTATGTTTGGTAGGAGGTCCTTGAAACCTCCTTTAGAAATTCACTCCCCTCGAGGCCAAACCTCAGTACCCTTGTTAGAGCAAACAACACTTCACATAGACCTCTCCTCCGACTCCGAACCCAACTCACCATCTTCTTCCATAATGGCTCAGCCAGTTGAGGAAGAGAACAATCTGGAGCACCAGCTCCAGCGACTCAATGACCTCTTCCAAAACTTCATGCACCCACCGCAGCGTCCCATGATGTGGGACCATTATAATCCTGCTGCGGTGGCTATTGAGCCTCGAGTAAGAATCCCGACTGGAGGCCCTGATTCTGAATTAAAGTCCAATATGATTCATGCCATACCTAAATTTCATGGGCTTAATTCTGAAGACCCCTTCCAGCACATAAAATAGCTAAAGCATCTGGCCCAGACTTTTGGGTCAGATGCACAAAATCGGGATATTCTCCTCATGAAGATGTTCTCCTTCTCCCTTATGGACAAGGCCGCCCACTAGTACCAAACACAAACCCGGCCGATCAACAACTGGGAGGAACTTCAGTCCGAGTTCTTGAAGAAGTTCTTTCCCGTTGGTCAGACCAATTCCTTGCGCCATCAGATTACCCACTTCACACAACAAACGGGAGAACCTCTCCATGAGGCATGGGATCGCTTTCAGGATCTCATGAGCAAGTGCCCCCATCACAGAGTTCCTAAATGGGAACAAGTCCAGTCTTTTTACCAGGGACTCCGTGAAGATATTAGGCTTTTCGTCAATGCAACTTGCGGAGGGAACATCATGGGTCAGCATGAGGACACCGTGTGGGAGATTCTCGAAAATATGTGCGAGAACTCCATCAATAATGACTCCATGGGATTATTTGACAGGATGAATACCCGCGCATCGACGAACCTTAGGGGAGCACACGAGATGTAGGGCCTGTCCGCATCAGTCGACCTGGAATTGATGGCCAATCAATTGGACAAGGTCTCTATTATCGAGAAGAAGGTGGATGAGCTGACTCAGCACTTGCAGCGAGCCACCTCTGCACATAATTCCTTTGCACAGTCGCCTTCCACACGGGAGACTGTGCAAAACATTCTCCACCGACCTTCTCCTGGGATGGATATGTATCCACCCCCATCTGATTCTCGGATTGGAGGATCCTCCGATCCTTTCTATACTAGCCAGGGGAATTCCACTCCCCCATTCTCTGACTCTTTGGAGGTTCCTCAGACCTGCAAGGACCTCAACGCCATCCAGAATGATCCATTTTCAAATACCTACAATCCTGGATGGAGAAACCATCCCAACTTCCAGTGGGCGGGAAATTCCCAAACTCAAAGACCACCCTTTCAGCCCCGTCCACAACCTCGTCCTTACCAGCTACCTCAGCCTCGGCCCAGCCCAACTTATCCATCAGGGCCAAACCAAGACCAAATGTCCCTCATCCTTCAGACTCTGGCTGACATTCAAAGAACGAATGCGGCTATTCAAAAGCAACACAAGGACGAACTCACAGAGGTTCGAAACCAACTAGCCCAGTTGGCAAATTCTCGCCAACCAGGCACACTTCTCAACCTCTTCCTAACCCTAATAACGTGTCGACCCAGCGACGTGTGATGAACCCAAACCCGGGCCAAGCACACATGATTTATCAGGCCCCCTCTGTTCCTTCACCTGACGGGATGGAGGCTTCCACTTCTTATGCGAGTTATCAGCAGCAACCCATTCTATCAAACCCTAACCAAAACCAGGCAGGACTAAATTCTGTAACCACCCGTAGTGGTAAGGAGACCCAAGATCCACCCTATCCAGACCACTCCAATCCTGGTAGTGATCCAAACCTTAGGATAGTAATCCAGGATGTTCCTATCCCTGTCCCAGATCAAAGACCTGGACCTATCCTAGAAGAACCAACCAAGGTTCCATTTCCCGAGGCCTTGACCAAGGGAAAGAAGACAACCAAACCCGTGGCACCTGAGGAGGGCCTGGTAAAGCTCTTTGAGCAGGTCCAAATAAACATCCCTTTGATGGATGCAATTCGCCACGTACCGGCTTACGCACGATTCTTGAAGAATGTGTGTATACCTCAGCGTAAGCCGTGAACCAAGAGTGGGAATCCAATTGTACTGTCAGAGTAAGCCAGCTCTGTAATCCTAAGCAGACTCCCACCCAAGGCAAAAGATCCAGGTACTCCCCTGATTTCTTGCAAAATAGGTGAAACCTAGTTTGACAGAGCATTGCTAGACTTGGGTGCTTCCATAAATCTAATACCCACATCCTTACTTAACCACCTACAAAAATCTGAGCTAAAACCAACTGAGATGACACTACAATTAGCAGATCGATCTATAAAGTCACCTAAAGGGATTCTTGAGGATGTTATTGTAAGAGTGCGGGATTTCTATTTCCCTGTAGACTTTATAGTCTTAGACATGGACGCACCTGAAAACCCTAGGGATACAACGACCATTTTAGGGAGACCTTTCCTGGCTACTGCTAGAGCCAACATCAGTTGTGAGGAGGGCCAAATAGAGCTGAAATTTGGGAATCAAACCCTCAAAATTGATATCTTTAAGGCCCAACAAAGAATCAATTGCAGTGTCATCAAACAAATCTGTGATATTAGGACTTTGGTTGATGAAACACATTTTGAGAATAACCCGATTATACCTCATCAACCACAGAAAGATCTTGAACCGCAATTAGAGGAGTTAGACGCTAATTTAGACAAACCCATAACTCCTATCCTTAAACCTCACACTTACCTTGAACCACCCGCTGCTACTGATAACCCCATCCTTGAACTAAAACCCCTTCCCGATCATTTGAAATACATCTTTTTGGGATCTAATCAGACTTTTCCTGTGATTATAAATTCCAAACTTACTCCTGATCAGGAATCCCGTCTGATTGCTATTCTCCAGCAACATCGCAGAGCCATTGGTTGGACTCTCGATGACTTGACTGGAATAAGTCCCTCTTATTGTACACACCATATTTATTCAGAAGAGGGCACACAACCTTCTCGTGAGATGCAGAAACGTTTGAATCCCAATCTGCAGGAGGTCGTGAAAAAGGAGATCATTAAGTGGTTAGATGCAGGGATCATCTACCCGATCTCCGACAGTCGTTGGGTGAGCCCAATTCAGGTTGTGCCTAAAAAGGCAAGGCTCACCACCATTACGACTGAAATCGGAGAAGTCATACCTACCCGATTAGCCAACTCGTGGAGAGTCTGCATAGATTACCGAAGACTCAATTCCTCCACGAAGAAGGATCATTTCCCACTACCTTTCATTGATCAGATTCTCGAGAAATTAGCGGGAAATCGATTCTTCTGCTTTCTTGACAGGTACTTTGGTTATAACCAAGTGGCTATTCATCCTGAGGACCAAGAGAAGACCACGTTCACCTGCCCCTTCAGAACTTACGCATTCCGAAGGATGCCTTTCAGTCTCTGCAATGCACCCGAAACTTTTCAGCGGTGCATGCTTGCCATATTCTCTGATATGGTAGGTGATTATCTGGAAGTCTTCATGGATGACTTCTCAGTTTTCGGGGCATCATTTGATGATTGCCTCCAGCACTTGGTTCATATACTCAGGCGTTGCATCGATGTTAATTTGGTTCTTTCCTGGGAAAAGAGCCATTTTATGGTGCCTGAGGGGATCGTCCTAGGACATCTAATTTCCGAGAAAGGCATCCCTATGGATCGAGCCAAGGTTGATCTAATTTCTCGACTTCCTATGCCTAGCTCAATCAGGGACATCCATTCTTTTCTAGGGCACGTCGATTTTTACCGTTGTTTCATTCCTGATTTTTCGAAAATCGCGCGCCCCCTGACTACTCTTCTCTCTAAGGATGTACCCTTTGAGATCTCCAAGGAATGCACTCAAGCCTTTGAAAACCTCCATGACCGAGGCACCCAGGCCCCGATCCTACAATCCCCTGATTGGTCTCAACCCTTTGAGATCATGTGCGATGCATCTGATTTCGCTGTAGGAGTGGTTCTAGGGTAGAAAGTTGACGGGAAACCCGTGGTCATCTACTACGCTAGCAAGACACTTGACGAGGCTCAGCGTAACTATACAGTTATGGAGAAAGAGCTGCCAGCCGTAGCATTTGCCCTTGAAAAATTTTGATCTTATCTCCTGGGTTCCCATGTCATCATCTACTCGGATCACACGGCTGTCAAGCATCTCCTTGCCAAGAAGGATGCGAAGCCCCGACTAATCCGATGGATCTTGCTGTTGCAAGAATTCGACCTCGAGATTTGCGACAAGGCGGGAAGACAAAACGTGGTAGCTAACCATCTATCTCGCCTTCCTTCTGAGATCATCAACCCTTCTGGACCCATCACGGAGCATTTCCCTGATGAGCACCTACTGACTATTGGTACTAGACTTCCATGGTTTCCTAATATAGCAAACTACTTGGCATCTCATCAGATCCCGTCTGATTGGCCGAAGGCCAAGAAAGACAAATTGCGCTCTGATGCCAAGTACTACATTTGGGAAGATCCATACCTCTTCCGCATAGGTGCTGATCAAATCATCCGATGATGTGTTCTGGAAGGTGAAATCAATGATATTCTCTCCTTCTGCCACGACCAGGCATGCGGTGGCCACTTCTCTGGGCACAAAACTGCATCGAAAATCCTCCAGTGTGGCTTTTATTGGCCCACTCTGTTCAAGGACGCATACAATCACTGCAAGGCATGCAGTCATTGCCAAACTTTGGGCAACATGAGCCATCGCGACATGATGCCTTTGCAGCCGATTCTCGTATGCGAAATCTTCGATATTTGGGGGATTGATTTTATGGGCCCCTTTCCTATTTCGGATGGCTTTGAGTACATTCTGCTGGCTGTGGACTAAGTGTCCAAATGGATCGAAGCCATACCAACTCGAACCTGTGATCATAAAATTGTTCTCAAATTCATTCATCACAATATCTCCACACGGTTCGGGATTCATCGCGCTATCATCTCTGACGGGGGGACCCATCTCACGAATGCTCAGTTCAGGTCACTGATGACCAAATACGGGGTGTCTCACCGAATCTCCACTCCTTATCACCTCTAGACTAATGGTCTAGCTGAGCTATCAAATCGGGAGATCAAGAAAATCCTGCAGGTCACTGTTCGACCTGACAGGAAGGACTGGTCATCTCAACTTTCGGAAGCTTTGTGGGCTTATAGGACCGCCCACAAAACCCAATTAGGCATCTCTCCTTTTAGACTGGTGTACGGGAAGGCATGTCACCTTCCCTTCGAACTAGAGCACAAAGCCTATTGGGCAGTACAGAGCTGTAATTTAGATCTTTCTAAGGCTGGAACCCACAGAAAGCTTCAGATCAGCGAGATCGATGAATTACGCCTTGATGCATACGAGAACTCACAAATCTACAAAGAGCAGGTTAAAGCCTTCCATGACAAACACATATCTAGAATGATCTTTCATCCTGGTCAGAAGGTCCTACTCTTTTATGCCCGACTCAAACATTCCCTGGGAAACTGCGATCCAAGTGGGTCGGACCATACCTTGTCCTACAGGTTTTTGGAAATGGAGCCGTCGAAATCAGTCCATTCAGCCATACCTCCGGCGACCTTGCGCGGAGGATGGCGCCGCGTAGGGCATGGCGGCCGTCCTCAGGAACAGACGGAGGGTTCCCTGCGACGTCCTCTGTCACAGGGACCCTCCCCTGACCTCTACAACCAACCATGCCTCTCGTGCGAACGCACAAAAGGCATGGGTGTCCCCTGCCGGCCATCTCCGGTGAGGTAGGCACATCGCCTCCACGGTCCCCTCTCCTCGCCGAGGCCTTTATAAGGAGCGGCAGGGTCTGCCGTCTCCTTCAAGCTTCTTCTGGCCAAGAGAAACCCTAGTTTTCAACTCCTCCCTCTCCGGTCAGAACGCCCGAGCTTCCGACGATCTTCTCCTCCTCCTCCTCGTCGCTCTGCTGCCCTACCTGCAGTAGAGTTCACTCTGCCCCATTGTCCCCTCCAGGCCGTACCAGCTGGCATCCTCAGATCCCTTCCTCGTCGCCGATAACCTCCTCCTGGGCATCTTCGTCCTCAACTCCGGCAAGCATGAGCCGGACGCTTCCCTCTCCCCCTTCGTCGATTAAGTAGGTAGAAATCTTCCTCTCTCTCTCCCTTACCTGGGCGCGATACCCGAACCCGATTACCCGACTTTGGGAGAGCATTCCTAAGAGAGATTCAGAGAGAAAGAGGGACGCGGGGAAGGGGTAGGGGTAGGTTTTGCACTGATGGGTGTGTATCCGTGCAGGGAAGAAAGAAAGAAAGAAGAAGAGGAGGAGCGACCGAAGCCTTAGCTACACTAAGCAGCTGAAGAAGGAAGGAGAGGAGCTGAAAAAGAAGAAAGGAAACTGCACTGTAGCAAACCCATAGTTAAGTCGTCTGAGCACCAAGTCAGACGAAGAAAGGGCAGCGGCCAGAGTGCAAAGAAGAAGAAAGAAGACACAGCCGCAAAGAAAAAAAAAGAAGAGGAAGCAGAGCAGAAGAAGAAGAAGAAGAAGAGAAGAAAGAAGGAAGCAAAGAAGAAGAAGAAAGAAGAAGGAGAAGCAGAGTAGGCCAGAGTAGAAGAAGAAAGAAAAAGAAGAAGAAGATCATCACAACCGCAGGCTAAAGAAGAAAGAAGAAGAAGAAGAAGAAGAGGAACGGCCAAAGCAGAAGAAGAAGAAGAAGAAGAAGAAGAAGAAGAAGAAGAAAAAGAGAAGAAGAGAAAAATCAGCAGAAAGAAGAAAAGAGAGAAGAGGAAGAGAGAAGAAGAAGCCAACAAAACTTTAGCTCGCTCTCTCTCTCTCTTATTTTTTTTGTAACATAATTGTGAACATTTATGCTTCTAGAACCATAGTTGCTCCCTGAGTTCGACCTCGGGAAAACTTGTTATTCCGAGTAAAAAAATTTGTAGTAATATGGTAGCTGTTTTGTTATATACTACAATGACTGTAAACCATAATAACCATAAAGACGAAACTTGAGGCACCAGTACCTTCTTTTAAGCTTTACTTTACTTATGTTCAAGCATTTATCTAGTGTTGTAATTACGAACTAAAGTTGCATGTTAAATGAAGTTGTTTTCTATTCAATTGCTTGCTCTATTTTATGTTCAAGTTGCATGCTGCGAATGAAACAATTCTAACCCTAATCTCTCTCTCTCTCTCTCTCACTTTTCACCCACGACTTTTCGCAAGCAGAAACCCGTTATTTTCGTGACATCAAGTGACAATAAGAATCCAATTTTCATGCCTCCCTGAGACCGACACTCGGACTCACATCCGTTTATTTTAAAACCGACGTCGCGAGCACAAGCTATAACGACTCTTCAAAACACACGCGCCACGCCCACTTCACCCTCACGCCTGTGCCACCGTCATCTTCCATGTCTCCGATGTACCTCCGGCGACCTCGCGAAACCGCCTCACTGCACCAAACCCTCCCCATCAATCTCAAAAGTTCCACTTGTCCTCATGACAAAAACCTCTCAAGTAATCGAGGGGATTGGTCTTTCACACACTCCAACCGACACACACACCTCCGCACCACCTTCTCGAGGTCATCAAGCCTCCACACCCACTCTCACGCGACGCCACCGCCACTGTTACACTCGTCAACGTTCGACGATCCTTATGAGCATCTCTGACAAGGCTAAGAGGCCGTTTTCTCCTTTTCAGGTACACGCCAGACCTCCGCCGCCGCCCCCGACTTCTCCGACGTCAGCTACAGTCCTCCAGCCATAATCCCTTCAGACTCCACCCCGAGGTGCTGCGACTGACTCCCAGGTCCTCCTCCAGGCATTCAATTGGACTCCACAGCCTCATCTTCGACCACAATCAGAGCCTTCACCAGTCGCTGCTGCGTGAAGGAAGAAACTGCATGGGATAGTCCCACATTGTTAGTAGGCTTGCTTACAACTGCACATAACCCCTGCTATTCGCCCACGAACACAGAGGTCGGGTCCCTCTCACTTACCTCTGCGCACTCCTCGCCCGCCTGCACGCGGGATGGTCTTGACCTCTGACTGTAAACCCAATTACCCAGTACTGTTCACCTAGGTCTGAATTGAGAAGGAGGAAAGAGAATCAAAGAGAGAGGGGGGGTTTTTTGCCCTTCGCGCCTCTGCCCTCTACACTTAGCTAATTCTTGAGAGACCTTTGCCTCTGTGGTGTTGTGCTTGTCTCTCTCTTGAGGCACGAAGGAAAGAGAAGGAGGCCTTTGCCTCTTTTGTTGGAGCTGTGCTTTGAGCAACTTAAGGCGTCTAATGCCTTGTGCCTTCGTCTAATCTCTACGGGTGCCTTAGTTCTACATGTTGTTGGAATATTAAACTTGGTTGACGTGGCATATTTGGCTGAGATTTACTGTTCAATTGTTTGAGATATGATTGCACCGCAAAAATACACCTAAAATTGTGCCGTCTTATGCTATTTCCTAGCATTACCAGTGCATATTAGGTTTCCATAGTCGCATTTGTGAAAATACATGCATGCATGCATTTAATTGAGAGGGGAGGAAAGTGAATAAAATGGCCTTGCAATTCACATTTTCTTCAAGTACTGCTTTGCAAAATTTCCATCTCTATTTTTATTTCTATTTTTTTTTTGAATTCTTCCCGCGGCTGCATGGCATGGCTGGACTTTCCTGTTGATTCGCCCTACTAGGAGGGGATGACGTAATAAACTGCGAAAATAAAATATAAAGCAATCTCACAAAATTCAATCACACAAGGTACACAATTATTTTTAGGTGGAAACCCAAACCGGGTGAAAACCACCACCTAACCCTCTCGAGTTAGGATTTTTCGATCAACCAAGTTGATCAAATCCACTAAACGAATCACTTAAATGAGGGTGATTCAACCTTAATTACAACCATGCTATAAGTGCGAGGGTAGCGTTCCTCAACCCCTTCTCTTCACGAGAAGGATTTTGTCCCACGAAGGAGACGGGAATTCACAAAGCGAATACCCAACCAAATAACAAAGTAAAATAACAAATATAGTCCTATAGAGACAACAAAGATTTAAACCTAGCTTCTATAGGAATTAGGAAACTCCCCTTTGCAAGGAGTGCGTTGAATCGATGACGCGGGTGCGTGAGCCACGCGATGGCGCAACGTCGCTCTCGTGAACTACGGCGGAAGAGCGGGTGCGCAAATGCTTGATGCTTTCAAGATGAATAACTTGAGCTTGGAGAGCAAGAGCTTTTCTTGGACACAAAAGAGTGTGAAAGTGTATTACTAGGTGTGTTGGTGTGTCTCGGTGTGTGTTTGTGTGCAAGAGGTTCCTCTCTATTTATAAAGGCCTTAGGAAAGCTTTGGAAGGCTTTGGAAAGCTTCCATAGCCGTTGGGTGCAAAGCCCAAGAGAATCAGGCCGAAAATAGGAACAATGATTGCACTAACAGGGTTATCAGACGTCTAATCCTGGCATCAGACGTCTGGAAGATCAGTTTAAGACATCTGAAAATAAGGTCAGACGTCTGATTTTATGTGGGTTTCTTCCTGACTTGAATCAGATCTAAACAGGGTTCTACTGCAAGTCCATCAGACGACATACAGGATGTCTGGCACTATGTCTGGACGTCTAGAAACCTACTTTTTCTACGGGAATGGATTTCCAAGCGTTGCAACGGCTAAAAAATCTCTGAGAAGAGATTTTGGGTCAACCGAGGCAAAATGGTCATTTATCAGATGTTTGGAAAGGCTTAAGGACGTCAGATAAGGCTCTAACGGTCTTATTCTTCAGTGTTTGTTATGCCAGCCAACGGTCCACTAATTGGACGTCTGGCAAAAACATCAGACGTCTTCTAAGACGTCTGGACTAAGGTCTGGTCGTCTAATTTCATCAGACAGAATTACCTAAGTCCAGCCTAATTCTTATCAGACGTCTGAATCAACAGTCAGACGTCTTAAAACATATTATCAGACGTCTGATGTTGGAATTAGAAGTCTGAAAAAGCTGTTTGAACCCTATATTGGTTTTCTAATTTCTCTACAGAAAACCTAAGTATCCTAGGGCTGTGCCAGTGTTCCTAGGACTACTGTTAGGGTACTTTGAGGCTCTTTAACATGATGTTCTAAGGAAAAAAAGAGCAAGGAAATAAAGACAAAAGTACATGAAAGAAATAAACAGAATTCTATCATATTCTTCTCGTCCTTCCATCTTCAATCTATCGCTCCTCGCAAATCTCCTCTGTTCTCCATCAAGCTCCTCCAATCCATCCTAGATGCGAGCTTGAACTCCGTCTAATCACGTCTCCATTTGCAATTGACCTGAAATCTAAGACTCCAAGTGCAAATGTTAAATGACACGTGTTTTGTTATCATCAAAACCAATGATCGTGGTGCTCTAGCACCAACATTTCCTCCGTACGCCATGCTCTGCAACACCTCTCCCTACCAAGCCAGACACAAGCCATGCACAGCCAGGGCATGGTTGTGCATGCTTTCTTCTTTAAAAAGAGCACGGCTCCTCCTTTGCAAGGGAGACTGGTCCTCCACACAAAAAAACCCAACAACAGCTTCTCCTTCCAGGCTGTCTCCTCCCTCTCCCTCCATACACAGGACCTCCTCCTTTGAGAAGCCACTCTGCGGACAAGAGCACCTCACGGTGGTGCACAAGCACCACCGTGAGTCCACCACCACCCAGCTCATCAAAGAGCCGGTGGGCGTGGTGGTTCTTTCCCTGTTTCAAAGTCCAAGCCACTTCAGCCATTGGAGCAGGATCTTCAAGCTTTGAAGCTCAAAGCTCCACACGCAGCAACAACCGCAAAGCTCCAGTGCATGCCTGCAGGCCACCCTCGCCTCCAGCGCACGCCTGCAGGCGCCCTCGCCTCCCGCTTCTTCGCACTGCACTCACCTTTCCGCCCGAAACCGACCACCGCGCACCCCTGCAGCGGCCGGCCAAGCTTCACCTCGCCCGCCAGCCAACACCCGCAGGCCACTGCGCGCCCTGTCACGCTCCTTCGCCTGCAACCCAGCCCTCTCCGCACGCTCTATCACGACGTCCCGCCCACAAGCCAGCAGCAGGCGCATCCCTTCCATGCGCGATCCAGCTGCAAGTTGCCCGCACTCACAGCACCTACAGCACCCGGTTGCACGGCTCGCCCGGCCACTGTAGCCACTGTTCACGCGTTTCTGCGGAACACTGTGGCTACAGTGGGGTGACCAGTAAGTTTCTCACTTATCCGGTCACCCAGCGCGCCGCAACCGGCCTTCGCCCGCACGCGTGTCCCGCCCCGCGTCCCGCTCCAGCACCCGCCCGCGCGACTGCGTGCGATCCTCTGCCAGCGCCCGCTCCCGCCCGCTTCCTTCGCTCGCATACGTCTACGTGCGCCCGCTCCATCTCTCCGCGCAGCGCTGTGCGCTGCGGTCCTCTCCGCGCTCACTCCCTCCCAGCACGCGCCTCTCTATGCGCATACGCGCCTGCGCGTGCGCTTGAAGCCTCAGACGACGCTTTGCTGTGCGCGGACGGCTTAAACACCCCCTTCACTCCAGCAAGAAGCCCTCTCTCTCTTGTGCTCTCTCTCTCTCTCTCTCTCTCACAGAACTCTCTCACTCTCTCTCTGCCGACACTTACACACACACACTCACCCTCTCATACACACACACACACCTATATATTATTATATACTTATATATATATATACATATATATATATATTTATATCTATATATATTTATATACATATATATATGTATATATATATATATATATTTATATCTACACATATAGTAGTACCTATATATATATATATATATATATATATATATATATATATATATATTATTACCTATATAACTAAGTATAAGTATAGATACATATATATATATATATATACACACCTACTTATATATATACATATATATATATATATAAATATACAAACATATATACATATATATCTATATAACTATGCATACATATATAGATATATATGTATATATGTATGTATATTTATATATATATCTATATGTATATATATAAGTAGGTGTGTATATATATATATATATATATGTATCTATACTTATACTTAGTTATATAGGTAATAATATATATATATATATATATATACACATATATTACTATATATATATATATACATCTATATACTATATATACATACATACATACATACATATATATATATATATATATATATATATATAAGTACATATATACCTATATATTTATAACCATATATACATATAGATATATTTACATATATACATATATATCTGTATATTTTCACATTACTTATCATACGTTGTATCGCGGGAATATCTGCACCAGTTCCTAATATTCCCCGATACACGCGTACAAAAAGCGTGGTCACACTCATCTTCCATCAATCCACCTTACACTCCACGTGGCACTTCGAAAAGATAATCCTTGACTTGCAGGTACTCCATCTTGCGAATTGCAAGACCTGTTTTGGAACCCTGATTTGGCTCAAAGCCAAGAACCTAATTTTGAGGGCGTGCCTCAAGGACAAAAATTATCAGAAAAAAATCTAAATAAAAAAATACCAAAAACACAATAAACGAACGGAAGAGATTCTTTGTAGGAAAGGCGTAGAAACTTGACTTCTAACCCCACTTCCCAGAGTTCGACCCTGGGCCTAAAAGTGACCAAGATAAAATCAAGTAGGCCAGGTAAAAAATTTTGTAAAGAGATGGTTAGGCTCAATTTAGGTTAACCACTATACACATTTCAACGATAAAATCACCATATTAACACACCTAATCGGGTCCCGACCAAGATGCTTGTGAGCTTAATTTTAAGGGTTAATTTGGTGATTTAAATCACCATTTTAACTCATTCTTTTTGTACTCTGCTACTTGATTTCATATATATATCATTTTGAGTTATTCTAAATGAAGCTTTGGTCATAATTACTTATATTTCTGATTAAATTGTGATTAGTGAGGTTGAATTGCCATTAGTTGCTCCCTGTGATCAACCTCGGACTCATTTTCAATTTGAGTTATAAATTTAATTATTTTCGAGTGATTGAGTCTTTGCTACAATGATTACTTCTTAAAATCCCTCGATAACCCGTTAACATTTTGGCACTGTTGCTGGGGAGCAACATGCAGTTTGATTTCACTGGTTACAATTTCTGATCTAATACTAACTTGTCTTATTTGTTTTGTTGTGTTTATGTGAGGTACATGGAGAAGATCAGCAGCACAACAACCACTCTAGGGGCAGGAAATCTCATTTCCTTCTTAAGCCCCTATTTTTAGAGAGAATTGAAAAGAAAAATCAATTAAGATCAACTCGCATTCCTTATTAGACTTAATGACTTGAGTGGCCTGATTTTATTGATTTTAGACATCCCCATCCAGATTTCTACACCTACTAAGGATCTAAGGTGCCTAAGGTTGTTCACCTTCTTGATTGAGCCCTAGGTGCCACATTTGGAAAGAATTGGATTTGTAAATAGAACCAAATTAGAGTTTCTACCTTAGGGTTGAGAAAACACACCTGCATGAAATAACGAGAATTGATTTTCCCTCATTGTGTGTCACCCAAACCCTTGCCTGAATTGACCTAATCAAGAAAACCCTAAAATTAAGCTCTAATCATCCACTTGAATCCTTAAAATTTGGACTTAATGACCTGCTTGCAAACCACTCAAGGTGATTTTGGGTTCATTACCCAACTCATCCTAAACATTAGGGCAGGTTAGGTGAAGTTGACCCACCTTGTGGGTTAATCAACCTTCAAATTAGGTCACAAATCACAATCAACTCTAAAGTTGAAGTGAAATCAAAAGCACCATAATTCAGGATTAAAATTAGTAGACTTAAGAGGTTAAGTTGCTCTTTCCGGTCTACTTGGATTCTCAGTGACAAGGAAGGTCAGGTGAGGGAAACCCTGTAACTCGTGGGGACACTTTACTGTGTAAGGGTCTTTGCAGGACTCTCCCTTCCTGGCTACCCAAGTATTTCTCGGGTGAGTGATTTTCTAATCAAGAGGTATCATCCACCTTGAACCTCCTTAGTCATCAAAAATCTTTGGGTGCCTCAAGTGGGTTTATTACACCTTCCATCCCTCATCTACCTTACTAGTGCATGTTCGGAAGGAGGTCCTTAAGACTACTCTTGAGACCTCCATTAGCAATTCACTCCCGTCGAGGTCAAGCCTGGAATCACTTGTTTGTGCTACCTTCCGATCATATTGATATCTCTTCCAACTCTTCTGCTTCTGAGCCTAAATCTCCTTCATCTTCATCCATGGACAATCAAGGAGAACCCAATTTCCAGGATCAGCTACAGCATCTCAATGATCCATTCCATGCACACATCAATCCATCACTGCATCCTCAAATACAATATCACAACAATCCCACTGCGATGGAGATCGAACCTAGAGTACAAATCCCTGCTGGAGGGCCTGATGTTGAACTCAAGCCAAACATGATCCATGTTATTCCTAAATTCCATGGCTCAAACTCCGAAGATCCCTTCCAACACATCAAGAAGCTAAAACATCTATCCCAAACCTTCGAGCCTGCCATACAAAATCGAGACATCCTACTCATGAAGATGTTCTCCTTCTCACTCATGGGTAAAGCTATCGATTGGTTCCAGACTCTAAATAGTCCAATCAACACCTGGGGGAAACTACAAAATGAATTCTAACAAAAAATTTTCCCTGTTGGTCAAACGAATGCTTTAAGGCACCAAATCACACACTTCACGCAAAATCCAAGAGAACCACTTCATGAGGCATGGGATCGTGATGGAGGCGTGTTTCACGAATTAAAATCGGGGTTTGGAGGACCCGTTGTCATAGCTCGCAAAACATGTCTATCAAATAAAATTTATAACCGAAACTCGAAAAGTGAGTTCCGAATCGAACACGAGGAGGCAAACGTTTGGTTTTATAAAAACCCGCGCTTCGCTTTTATTTGTTTTTGGTCATTTTTATCTTTTCTAATTTTTTTTTTGTTTTTAACAAGCAAGAGATCAGGTCGATGACTTCTAGCTAATCTACTTGCAACAATATAAGAGAGAGAGAAATAATCATCTATTTATAAACTAATGTTTGTTACACTAAGAAAGCAGAAAATCTACACTACAAAAGCATAAAAAGATAGAACAAGGTGAGAGAAATCCCCTTCGATAGTCGCTCGGAGGATGACTCACTCTGACATCGCCTGGAGGAAGAAGGTGAGAAGCGGGACGAACAGGGATAGAGCTGGAGGACGGAGAGTGGGGTAGGATGGCATCACAGCGAGGATCTTCTTCCTGAAGGGCAGTGAGAGGACGGCCATGGGATGCTCCACGAATGTGGATGAGAGGTGGGAAAACTATTTTCTTTTCTACTCTAGAGGAGCATCCCGGGCTTGGAACAAGCTCTCTCTAGAGCCTTGGAGGTGGTGAGAGGAAGAAAGGAAGAGATGGCTTGGAATGGTGGTGGGTAGATCCTTTTATAGTGGAGGAAGAACAAATTCGCATCTGGATCATTGCTGACGTTCGTAAACATTGCTACAAATCCACCCTTTCTGTCGCTGAAGATCCGCGCCTTCGATTTCTTTGCTGGCGTGCACGGGCCATTAGTGACAACTGCAAGCATCATTAAAGGCCCACATTGCTGAAGATCCAACCGTATCACCGCTTGCGCATGCTCCGCTGGCACTATGCACTTCACGCGCCCGTGTCACGCGCACTTGCACAGGCTGGGCCGCACTGTCACTTTGTTGTGCGCTATCGCACTGCACTACGCCCCACACGTGCGCGTGCGTTCCTTGCCGCTGCTGCGCTCAATTCCTCAATTGGGGGGGCTGCAGGGATTCGAACGTGCACCCCTCCCTTGGAGTCCAGCGCCCCAACCAATGCGCCAAGACGTCGGATGCATCGAGCGGATGACTTAACGTACGCGATGGAGGAGAGCTTCTCAGTCGTTGGATCAAGATCCAATGGCTGGAAATGAAGGTCGCGGGTGATGGAGAGGTGCGAGCGGGCGTTGCTGGCCGATGTTGGGAAGCCTGGAGGGCGCCACGTGGTTCCATCTAGGCCGTCCATTCTTCTTTCTATTGCAGAGGGTGCCACGATGCTTGGATTTAGTTGATTTCCGTGTTGTCGGACTACGATCGTCACTCTGAATCCATCCGTACGGTCAGATATTTCATCCGAAGCCCATAAGGATGTCTCATTGCCCTCCTGCCGTTGATCTTCCTCAGACTTCATATGATGTTACGGGACTCCAATCTAGACAATTTCGGAGGCATTAGCCTCCAATGTCGTCCTGATCAAATCCGTACGGTCCGATCGTCCATCCGAGGCCATGAAATAAATCCTCTTCTCTCCTAACCATAAAAATGACCTAATTAACCTACAATATATATAACTATTCTAAATGCATAATGATGCATGCTATGCAACATTTATAACATGAAATGCAAATCTAAGCCTAGGAACATGCATGGTTAGGCATTTTTAACCTAAATAGATGTGTCTATATCAGATCACTTTCTGGATCTCATGCAGAGATGCTCCCATCACGAAGTTCCAAATTGGGAACAAGTCCAGTCATTTTACCATGGGCTCTGTGACAAGATCAAGCTATTTGTCAATGCAACCTATGGTGGAAGCATCATGGGTTAGCATGAAGATACCGTTTAGGAGATTCTCGAGAATATGTGCGAGAACTCCACAAACAATGAATCTATGGCTATGTTCAACCGAACGACTACCCGTGCATTGGCAAACATGCAGGGGCACATGAGACTCAAGGACTATCTGCATCCATCTATCTAGAACTGACGGCCAGTCGCCTGGACACGGTCTCTATTATCGAAAAGAAGGTGGATGAATTGGCTCGACATCTATGGAGAACCACCTCAGCACAACAGAACACGTATGCGCAACCGCCCTCTGGTAGGGAGGTTGTGCATAACATTTATCACCACTCTCATTAAGGGATGGACTCATATCCACCCCGTTTGATCTTGATTTCGAAGGAAACTCTAGAAATACCTGCTCTAGTTGGGGCAACTCTGAACCCTCGTATTCTAACTTCTCTGAAGTTCCTCAGACCTGCGAGGATCTCCACGCCATCTAGAATGATCCATTCTCTAACACTTATAACCCTAAATGGAGAAATCATCCCAACTTTGCATGGTCAAGGAATAATCAAAATCTGAGATCTCAATTCCACCCTCAACCACAAGCACCGCACCCTTACTAGCCTACCCAGCCTAGGCCCAATCCAAATTTTCAATCTAGGCCATCATGGGACGATCAAATGACTCTCATCCTACAAACCCTGGTTGACATTCAAAAATCCAATGCGGCTATGCAAAAAAATCATAAAGACCAGATCACAAAGGTTCGAAATCAACTCGCACAAATGGTGAATTCTCGCCAGCCTGGTGCACTTCCATCTCAGCCTCTACTAAATCTGAATAACATGTTGAATCAGAGGCGTGTTATGAACCCAAATCAGGGCCAAGCTCACTATGTTTACTAGGCCCCTTCGGCTCCATCACCCGACAAGTTCGAAGCTTCGACGTCATACTCGGGATATCAGCAACAATCACCACTTCTACCGAATCCAAACCAGGGCTAGGTAGGACTTAATTCTCTTACCACCCGTAGTGGCAAGACAACATAAAATCCATGTTATCCAAGCCACTCCCAGCCTGGTAGTTCAGAGCCTAACCTTAGGATGGTTATTCAAGACACCCCTATCCCAGATCCAAAACCTGAACCAATCCTAGAGGAACCTACAAAGATTTCATTTCCTGAGGCCTTGACCAAAGGAAAGAGGAAACCCAAACCCGTGGCACTTAAGGAATATCTGGTCAAGCTCTCTGAGCAAGTCCAAATAAACACCCCCATAATGGATGCAATCAGCCATGTATCGGCATACGTGAGATTTCTGAAGAATTTGTGTACACCTAAGCATAAGCCACAAACCAAAGACGGGAGTCCCATCGTATTGTCTGAGCAAGTCAGCTCGATCATTTTGAGCAAGCTCCCACAAAAAGCAAAAGATCCTGGCATCCCTTCGAGCTCCTGCAAAATTGGTGATCTAGAATTTGATCAAGCATTGTTGGATTTAGGAGCCACCACAAATTTGATACCTATATCCCTACTAGACCATTTCGAGGAAATTGAGCTCAAACTGACTGAGGTGACTTTTCAGCTAGTGGATAGATCAATCAAGTCACCTAGAGGAATTCTCGAGGATGTTCTTATACGAATTCGTGATTTCTATTTTCCAGTGGACGTCATTGTGTTAGACATGAAGACTCCTAAAAATCTAACACACCAATCATCTTAGGGAGACCATTCCTAGCCACAGCTAGGGCAAATATCAATTGTGAAGAGGTCCAGATCAAGTTAAAATTCGAGAACCAGACATTAAATATCGATATCTTCAAGGCCCAAAAAGGAATAAGCTGTGGGATAATTGAGGAAGTATGTGACATTAGTTCTATGGTTGAGGACCCACTTGCAGAGGAAGACCCGATTATTTCTGATCCTCAACCCCAGGAAAACTCTAACCCACAGTTAGAGGAGCTTAGAACTGATCTAGATTCACCCTTAGCTCCCACTTTGTCTTTTGAGGCCCATCACAAACATCCACCTACTGCTGATAACCTAGTTATGGAATTGAAACCCCTCCCAAATCATCTAAAATATGTATTCCTAGGTTCCAATCAAACGTTTCCTATGATTATCAATTCCTGACTCACATCTGATTAGGAAACAAAGCTGATTTTTGTTCTCCAGCAACATCGGAGAGCCATTGGATGGACTCTCGATGATCTGACCGGTATCAGTCCCTTCTACTGCACACACCATATCTACACAGAAGAGGGCTCACGACCATCCTAAGAAATGCAGAGACGACTCAATCCAAATCTATAAGAGGTCGTGAAGAAAGAGATCATCAAGTGGTTAGATGCTAGTATTATCTACTGGATCTCTAATAGTCTCTGGGTGAGCCTGATCCTGGTTGTGCCTAAGAAGGCAGGACTCACCATTATCACGACTGAATCTGGAGAGACCATCCCAACCTGCATTGCAAATTCATGGAGAGTCTGCATAGACTATCGGAAACTGAATACCTCCAAGAAGAAAGATCAGCTCCCGCGCCCGTTCATTGACCAAATTCTCGAGAAACTGGTGGGAAATAGATTTTTCTATTTCTTGGATGGTTACTCCAAATATAATTAGGTGACAATTCATCCAGAGGATCAGGAAAAGACTGAAAGTTCCGGCCCTACCAAGAGGGGGTGACGTAATAATTGTGGAATTGAAATATAATCTTACAAATAAGCAATCACACAAAGTACACAAGAATTTATAGGTGGAAACCCAAATCGGGTGAAAACCACCACCTAACCCTCTCGAGTTAGGATTTTCCGATCAACCAAGTTGATCAAAATCCACTAAACCGAATCACTTTAAACGAGGGTGATTCAACCTCAATACAACCACGCTACTTAAACGAGGATAGCGTACCTCAACCCCTTCTCTCCATGAGAAGGATTTTGTCTAGCGAAGGAGACGGGAATTCGCAAAGCGAATACCCAACCAAATAACAAAGATAAAATAAACAAGTAATCTTATAGAGCCAACAAAGTAATTATGAACCTAGCTTCTATAGGAATTAGGAAACTCCCCTTTGCAAGGACTGCGTCGAGTTGATGACGCGGTGCATGAGCCACGCGACGGCGCAACTTCGCTCTCGTGAACTACGGCGGGAGAGCGGGTGCGCAACAGCTTGATGCTCTCAAGAGAATGGAGCTTGAGCTTGGAGAGCAAGAGCTAGCTAGGACACAAGAGAGTGGAAAGTGTATTACAAAGTGTTTCTTGTGTATCTTGGTCTCTCTAGGTGTGTGTTCTTAGTGTATGTTTGTGTTGCAAAGGTTCCCCTCTATTTATAGAGGCCTTAGGAAGGCTTTGGAAGGCTTAGGAAGGGTTCTATAGCCGTTGGGAACAAAGCCCAAGAGAATCAGCCCGAAATCAGGAACAATCATTGCTCTGACAGGCTTATCAGACGTCTAATTCTAGCATCAGACGTTTGGAAGTTCACTTTAAGACGTCTGATTTCAAGGTCAGACGTCTGATTTTGGGCGGGTCTCTTCCTGACTTGAATCAGATCTAAACAGGGTTCTAGCGCAAGTCCATCAGACGACATATAGGACATCTGGCACTATGTCTGGACGTCTGGAAACCTACTTTTTCTGTGGGAATGGATTTCCAAACGTTGCAACGGCTAGAAAATCTCTGAGAAGAGATTTTGGGTCAGCCGAGGCAAAACGGTCAATTATCAGACGTCTGGACAGTCCTATGGACGTCTGATAAGGCTCTAACGGTCATATTCTTGAGTGTACGCTAAGCCAGCCAACGGTACACTAATTGGACGTCTGGCAAATCCATCAGACGTCTCCTAAGACGTCTGGTCTAAGGTCTAGACGTCTGATTTCATCAGACAGAAATAACTATGTCCAGCCTAATAGTTATCAGACGTCTGAAACAACAGTCAGACATCTTAAAATACTTTATCAGACGTCTGATTTGGGAATTAGACGTCTGAAAACTCTGTTTGAACCCTATATTGGTTTTCTAAGTGTTATACAGAAAACCTAAGTATCCTAGGGTTGTGCAGGTGTTCCTAGGACTACTGTTAGGGTACTTTGAGGCTCTTTAACATGAATTATCTAAGGAAATAAAGAGCAACAAAAGAAATGAAAAATTCAACAAGTACAAAAGAAGAAAATCTATCCTATTCTTCATTTCCTTCCATCTTTAATATATCGCTCCTCGCGAATCTCTTCTGTTCTCCATCAAGCTCCTCCAATCCGTCCTGGATGCGAGCTCGAACTCCATCTAATCACGTATCCATTTGCGATTGACCTGAAATCTAGGACTCAAAGTGCAAATGTTAAATAACACGTGTTTTGTTATCATCAAAACAAATATGATCGTGGTGCTCTAGCACCAACAAAGACCACCTTACCTGCCCCTACATACGTGTTCCGCAGGATGCCATTCGGGCTATGTAATGCACCTGCCACCTTTCAACGATGCATGCTAGCCATATTCTCATATATGGTGGGTAATTACCTTGAGGTCTTCATGGATGACTTCTTGGTATTCGGTGAATCTTTTGATGAGTGCCTCCTACATCTAGTCCAAATCCTCAAAAGATGCATTGATGTGAACCTAGTGCTCTCATGGGAAAAGAGCCACTTTGTGGTTCCAGAAGGCATCATCCTCGGACATCTTGTTTCTAAAAGAGGTATCCAGGTTGACTGGGCTAAGGTGAATTTGATTTCCAAGCTACTTGTGCCTAACTTGGTCAAAGACATTAGATCATTCCTGAGGCACGTCAGATTTTATCATCAATTCATACCTGATTTCTCTAAGATCGTGTGCCTCTTGACGAATCTCCTCTCAAAGGACACACCTTTTGAGTTATCGAGTGAGTGCATTCACTCATTTGAGATCCTGCATGATCGAATCACCAAAGCACCAATCCTGCAATCTCCTAACTGGTCTCAACCCTTAGAGATCATGTGCGATGCATTTGACTATGCAATAGGAGCTATGCTGGGTCAGAAAATCGATGGGAAACTAGTGTCATATATTACACCAGCAAGACATTGGACGAGGCTCAGCGTAATTACACAGTTATAAAGAAAGAGCTGCTAGCTGTAGTATTTGGCCTGGAGAAATTCAGGTCTTACCTCTTGGGATCCCACATCATCATTTACTCAGATCACACCGCAGTGAGGCACTTACTCATGAAGAAAGACGTGAAGCCTAGATAAATCAGCTAGATCTTGTTGTTGTAAGAATTCAATCTTGAAATTCGCAACAAGGCAGGAAAGCAGAATGTGGTAGCTGACCACTTATCCCGTCTACCTTCTTCACTGATTCACCCTTCTAGTCCTATCACAGAGCACTTCCCTAACGAGCACCCCATGACAATCGAAATGGAACTTCCATGGTATGTTGATATGGTGAATTATTTGGCATTGCATTAGATTACATCTGATTTTCCAAAAGCCAAGAAAGACAAATTACTTTCAAATGCCAAATACTTTGTTTAGGAAGATCCATATCTATTCCGCCTCGGTGCTGATCAAATCATCAGAAGATGTGTTCCAGAATCTGAGTTCAATGGAATCTTACCCTTTTTCCACGACTAGGTTTGCGGTGATCACTTTTCTGGACACAAGACAACAGCAAAAGTCCTCCAGTGTGGATTCTATTGGCCCATGATTTTCAAAGATGCACACGACTACTGTAAGGCATGCACTCATTGCCAGACCTTAGGCAACATGAGCCAACATGACATGATGCCTCTACATCTAATTCTTGTGTACAAAATCTTCGACATCTGGGGAATTGACTTTATGGGCCCCTTCCCAAAATCCGATGGTTTTGAATACATTCTCCAAGCTGTGAACTACGTGTCCAAATGGATCAAAGCCATCCCCACCCGAACCATTGTTAACATGCGAAATCGGTGTTTTAAAAGATGTAATTATCATAGCAAGTCGAAATAGTGAGAAAATAAATAATATTTACAACTAGAAAAATCGTCAGGAAAGTCCGAGGTCGAACACAGGGAACAAATGTGGAATACACGCACTAATCTTAATCAAAATATAAATGAGCATAGGAAATCAAGCCAATAATGATATGCAATGAATAATATCTACTCAAAACTGATCTTCAATGTAAAACATGAGTATATCACAAGTTTGACAAGGCAAAAAGATATTTAAGACAAAATAATGGTGATTTGAATCACCAATTATTAGTCTTAAGCATATACATATCAATTACTCAATAATATCAAATAAACAAATAGTAACCAAAACCACATATATGTCCACGAAGGCAAATAAATCCATAGTGCTATATTCAGAGGGTTATCAGACTACGGCCCCTCAAATCAAATGACTTAACCCTCGCTGCTACAGTGCACATAGAGAACCTTTTCTCCTCTTCTACTTCTTTTCTTCAGCTCTTCTTCTCTTTTTCCTTCAGCCTTTCCTTTGCACAAGCCCTTTTCTTTTTCTCTTTTCACAGCTACGTGTCAAGCAGGGAAAACCAACTCAAAGCAAACCCCCCCTCCACCTCTCTCTCTCCTTCCTTTTCTCCTCTTCTTAAACCCAGCACATTCAGGTATATAGGTATGAATAGTAACTGGGTAATCGGATCTGACCAGAGTCGTCGGGTATGAATGGTGACCAAGGAGTGCATATGCATGAGGGGACCTCACCCCCGTGCTTATGAGGCAACGAGCCTTATGCATCTTTTCCTTCTATAACTCACAAGTGGTTCTATCACTCACGAGGTGGGACTAAGTTGGTCCCCCCTCCTTTGCACGAGGGCAGCGCGATGACTTCCTTCAATTGGAGTAGTAGACGAGGTCGGGGTCTTCAATTGACCACTTGGGAGGATTCAGGACCTAGGATCGCATCGATCAAGAGCTATAGCAGGTTGCTTCAATGCTTAAAGGTGAAGAACACATCGGAGAAGATGGTGGCGGTGGCGGTTGTCCGATGAAGCACCTAAAACACGAAAATGGCCTTACGACCCTGTCAAAACAAGTTCAGGAGGTCCTCCGTGGTGCGGCAAGTGTGATGGGGGGCTCGACGTGATGTGAGGGAGCGTGTGTGAGTGTGGTGACGTCGAAGAGCTGGTGTGAAGGTGGTGGTGTTGGGATTTTGTCGGTGGAGTCACGGCAGAGCTTTTGGAGTAGGTGGTGCGATGTTTGGTGGAGTATGGCATTGTGGAGGCATCGCCAGAGCTTCGCCGGCATAGAGGAAGACAATAGGGATGAGGCGTGAACGTTGGTCTAAATGAAAGGATAATGAGGGGAATTTGAAGTAGAGAGGAAGAGAGGAGAAACTATAGGACCTAATTTAAAGAAGAAATGAGGGAGATTCGCATGTCGGTGTGATTGCTGGATGTGGGGAAGATGAATTCTCGGTCGAGGGGGACGATGGCAAGGAGAGGGGAAGATGGCACCCGCTAAGACCGGCAAGGCACGGAGGAAGGTGGTGAAGATGATGGACGAGCCAATTTGGTCATTGGCCATCTCTAGGAAGACGGTGAAGAAGGGCCTTCAGAGCTAGGTTGGAGAAGGTCCGAAGGTAGGGATTTGAAGAGGATTTTGGCCCCAAACCAAGCTAAGGAGGTGAGGAATGCCATGGCGTGCTTTTATAAGCAGGTGGGTGAGACTTCAAGTTTGGAAAAAAGCTTGAAGAGCTCAAATTTTGTGATTTAGTTTTAGGAATTTCCAATAGTTCGCATGAACTCTTGAGCAGTTTAGGCAGGTCGTGAAGAAGCTCAGATGGAAGGGGATCTCCTCAGGAGTCCTTACATTTTGGGAGAGATTCACCGCAGACTCAGGGAGAAAACCCTGATTGAAACCTTCCATGTATGGAAAAAAGGTTCCAATGGCGACAGGGACCTTTTCATAAAGAATATGAAGAAGTTGGGGGTCTTTTGTAAAATTTTCAAACGTTGAGGAGCTCTTTGTAAGAAAAAGAGTTAAATCAGGATAAAAATGCAAACTAGGTCAAGATGATCTCAAATTATTCCAAATTTTTGTACAAACTTAATTTGAACTCAAGGAATCTAATGGTGAAATCAGATTTTGGTTTTGACCAAGTTTGACTGGGTAATTTATGTAAAAACCTAAATTATGGCAACTGTCTGTCTGAGACTATTTTTCTATGATTGGGTTCTAATGGTCAAATCAAAGGTACCAAACCTTATATAATATTTTTTTATGATTTTTAGATGATTTATATAAATTTTATCCTAACCAGAACCTCAGTTAATTAAGCGGGTCTGTTTTTAGGGTTTCAGATGTCCATTAATTCTCAAAATGCGTCAAAACCCTTTTCTGTCTACACGGACCCTCTTGTTAGACATTTATGGGAATTTGACCTTTAATTCACCCCTGTGAAAACCCCATGATTGTTCTGCATTTAGGATATGATGTTAAAACTACAAATTTACCCCTAATTTAATGTTTATCTTTCAGAAAGGATATGCAATGAATTATGGCTCTTTGGCGATTATGTAGCAGCATTTGTCTATTGATTATGACTAATTAAAGTTAGTTATGGCTAATGATGATGATATCATCAACCATTGATCATAAAGTTATGATTAAATTCATTCAACACATTTTCTCTCGGTTCGGTATTCCATGGGCTATCATCTTCGATGGAGGGACCCACTTCGTGAATGTGCACTTCCAGTCCCTGATGAAAAAGTACAGGGTGTCGCATCATATCTCGACTCCTTATCACCCCCCGACTAATAGATTGCCTGAATTGTCAGATAAGGAGATCAAGAAGATCCTTCAGGTCACTGTTTGGCCTGACATGAAGGATTGGTCTGCTTGCCTTCCGGAAGCTTTCTGGGCCTATAGGAGCACCCATAAGACCCAATTACTCATGTCTCCCTTTAGACTTGTGTACGGGAAGGCATGTCACCTCCCCGTAGAAATGGAGCATAAATCCTACTGGGCAATACAAAAGTGCAATCTAGATCTCTTGATGGTTGTAATCCACCGCCAGTTGCAATTAAGAGAGATCAAGGAATTACGCAATGATGCATACAAGAACTCATGAATCTACAAAGAACAGGTGAAAGCCGTACAGGACAAGCACATATCACAAAAATCCTTCCATCCTGGTCAGAAAGTGTTACTCTTCGATGCCAAACTCAAACTCTTCCCAGGAAAACTCATATCATAATGGATTAGACCATTCCTTGTGAGACAAGTATTTGAAAATGGAGCAATCGAAATCAGTGAACTCAACCACAAATCTGAACCTTTTGTCGTGAATGATCAGAGACTCAAACCATTCCTTGAACCCACCGACACAAATTTGGTTGCAATATCTTTTGATCTCTATGCTCCCTGAGCTTCATTGTGCCCAACTGATGGTGTTAAACTTAGTGCTTAACGGGAAGCAACCGTCATCTTTGAAAAACCTGAAACCTTCCTGATATATCCCTTTACTGAATTCATATTGCACTTTAGGATTCGTCCATTAGAACAGCCGACTCCACCTTTTAATACTTGTATAAAAGCTAGAAATTATCCTCAACAATCATTCCGACCCGTTCACCACCTACCTATTCTAATGTACGATCTAAATTGAACTCTAACCCACCTAATTTACAATGAGGACATTGCAAATCTTAGGCATGGGGGGGTATTAAAGTGTAAAATGTTGTGAAATCAATGCATGGAAGGGTTTCATTTACTTTTAAAAAAAAAAAAGGAAAGGAGAGGTCATTTTGAACTGAATGAAAAGAAGAGAAGAAGAAAAGAAAAGAAAAAGATAAAAAAAAGGAGCAAACAAAAAAAAAGAAAATGAATTAGTCCCTTGAAATTTAATATGGAACCTACCAAACTTCTAGGTTGGATTGGATGATGACTTAAGACCTGGAAGGCTAAAACTTAGAGAATTAGTGGCAGATACCGACCTTCGGCCTCTTGGATCTATTTTAGGGTTTAAACACTCACGGATTTTTGTTAAGATCCGGATTAATCCACAAGAGGTTGAGGAAAGTGAGAGATTATCCTTAAATGTCGATTGCTAGGGCCTGAATTTAGCTACAAAACACCATCTGTGGCACTACCTCAAAGTGTCGAAAGCCAGGGATCTGGGGGTGTCCATGGGCAGTGCTATCCTGAAGCATTGAAAGCCAGGGACCCTTCGAGGATTAATGGTGGGGACAAGGAATCCAATAGAGACCGTGTTTAGGGTCAATTCGAGGCTAGATTTAGGGGAGAAAAAAAGAAAAAGAGAAACTTTTCAAATGAAAAATCCTTCTCTATCTCTTTCTTACAAAAATGCACTTGCAAACTGAACTTGGACATGTTACGTCTATACACGGATGCTTTAACCGCTAGGGTCAACTGTAGTTTCCCTGGTAGGAGGGGGTGACGCAATAAAGTGCGGAATAAAAATATAACAATCTCACAGAAATAACAATCGCACAATGTACACAATTATTTTTAGGTGGAAACCCAAATCGGGTGAAAACCACCACCTAACCCTCTCGAGTTAGGATTTTTCGATCAACCAAGTTGATCAAAACCACTAACGTACTAATTAAACGAGGGTAGTACAACCTCAATTACAACCACGCTGCTTTATACGAGGGTAGCGTACCTCAAACCCCTTCTCTTCACGAGAAGGATTTTGTCTCACGAAGGAGACGGAAATTCGTAAAGCGAATACCTAACCAAATAACAAAGTAAAATACAAAAATAGTCTTATAGAGCCAACAAATATATTCTAAAACTAAGCTTCTATAGGAGTAAGGATGCTTCCCTTTGGTGGAAGTGCGTCGACAACGCAGATGCGTGAATCACGCGGTAGCGCTTCGTCGCTCTCATAAACGCGGAGGGAGAGTGGATGCGCAACAAGAATCAAGCTCTCTAAGTGTAGAACTAATCTTGGAGATCAAGAGCTTTCTTCTATATGATCTTCTTCTTTTAGACACTAAAGAGTGGAAAGTATGTAGCTTGAATGTGTCTTCGTGTATGTTTGAGTGGAAAAGTTTCTCCTCTATTTATAGAGGCCTTAGGAAGGCTTTGGAAGGCCTTGGAAGGCTTTCGCAGCCGTTGGGTGCAAGCTCCAAGAGAATCAAGCCGAAACCAAGATAAATCATTACACTGACAGGGTTATCAGACATCTGATCTTGGAATCGGACATCTGTAAAACAAATTTAAGACGTCTGAGAACAAAGTCAGACATCTGATTTTAGGCGGGTTTCTTTCCTGACTTGAATCAGATCTAAACAAGGTTCTAGTGAATTATCATCAGACGACATACAGGATGTCTGGAATGATGTCTGGACGTCTGGAAACCTACTTTTCTGCGGGAATGGATTTCCAAGAGAGTGCAACGGCTATAAAATCTCTAAGAAGAGATTTTGGGTCAGTCGAGGCAAAACGGTCATGTATCAGACGTCTCAGACGTCTGATACGAGCCAACGGTCATTTCCTTCAATGTTTACTTAGGCCGCCAACGGTCCACTAATTGGACGTCTAGCAAAATCATCAGACGTCTTCTAAGACGTCTGGACTAAGGTATGGACGTCTGATTTCATCAGACAGAACTAACTAAGTCCAACCTAAGCATAATCGGACGTCTGAGTCAACAGTTAGACGTCTTAAAAGTATCTATCAGATGTCTAATTTTCATATTAGACATCTGAAAAGGTTGTTTGAACCCTATTTTGGTTTTCTAAGTTCTCTACAGAAAACCTAAGTATCCTAGGATTGTGCAGGTGTTCCTAGGACTACTGTTAGGGTACTTTGAGGCTCTTTAACATGAATCTAAGTAACAAAATAAAGAACAAAAGAAACAAAAATACATAGAGTACAAGAAAAGGAAATCTATCCTATTCTTCATCTCCATCTTCAAGTCATCGTTCCTAGCGAAGCTCCTGTGTTCTCCGTCAAGCTCCTCCAATTCGTCCTGGATGCGAGCTCAAACTCCATCTAACCATGTCTTCATTTGCAATTGACCTGAAATCTAAGACTTCAAGTGCAAATGTTAAATGACACGTGCTTTGTTATCATCAAAATAAACGATCGCGGTGCTCTAGCACCAACAATCTCCCCCGTTTTGATGATGACAAAATCATAAATAATAACACAAAAAATTCTCCCCCTTTCTGACATTATCAAAAGGGTTTAACTGATTTTAAATTTCCTATAACTCCCCCTTAAAACATGCTCTTCTATAAATGGGTTGAATTTCTTTTATCAAGAGTAATGTCCTCCCCCTTTTTATAACAACAAGATAGTTATTATTTTCTCCCCCTTACTAAAGGAAATATAGCTAATTTAACAAGATCTCCCCCTTAATTATTGACAAATAGCTCATAGTTTTTAACTCCCCCTATCTATATGCTAATGATAAACAAAGATAGGGTAAAAAGGGTTTTACCTCACCTACCATGGCCAATAAAATGGCCCAAATGGAGGTGGTGGAGGCTACATCGGATGGGGCTCCCACCCGTAGCTTGAAGACCCGGGTATCGACGCCGATCTCCAATATGGTGGATGACGTGTGGCGGGTCCATCATTTGTTCGCCGTCTCGTCAGTCTTCTCATTCTCCCCCTTAGTCTACTCTTTGGTTCTCCGAACTCGAGTTGATCAGCATTGAGCTTGTAGGTCCAGTCCTTTGTGTTATAGTCACCTTTGAAACCTACAACATAAGATTCCAAATCTTTCTTCGGTATCCAAGTGAGCTTGGATCCGGATTTGTTGGCAGGTCTCCTTGACGGAGATCCTTTCTCAACCTTAGGGCTATGCAAATTTTCTATTTTGTTGATTAATTTATTAGAATTTTTCCTAAGACATGAAATTTCTTTTTCTATAATTTTCATCTTAGTCTTTGAATCAGAAATTTCTAACTTTAGACTAACATTTTCCTCAATCAATTTAGTATTTTCAATGATTAAATTTTTAGTTTCTAATAGCAAGTTATTATCCTTAGGACTAGTTTCTAGATCCTTGAGTTATTTTTCTAACCTATCATTTTCATTTTTAAGAAAACTAAGGTTCTTTTTAACATTTTTATTTTCAATCTTAAGTGATTTACTAAGTTCAAATAGCTCATCAAAAGCATCTTGTAAATCGGAATGTACCACATTGTCGGAGTTGTCGCTATCACTATCACTTCCTCTAGCAATGAAACCAAAGCAAGCAGTTTCTTCCTCGGGGTTCTACTCTTCTTCTTCTAAGCTCGAGTCGTCCCAAGTTGCTTGGAACACCTTCTTCTTAGACTTCTTCTCTTTTTCCTTCTTCTTCTCCTTCTTGAGAAGTGGGCATTCTGGTCTTAGATGCCCTTTCCCATTGTAGTGGTAGCAACGTCTCGGGCTTTCCTTCTTCCCTTTCTTTTCTTTCTTTGACTCCCTACAAAACTTGGAAATTTTCTTAAGTAAAATTTTAAAGTCTTCGTCGTCGGAACTTACCTCGCTATCTGACACGACTCTGAATGCAATGGTCTTCTTCGATTTTGGTTTCGGTGTGTCCTTCTGCTTTAGCCTTGTCTCATAGGCCATTAGGTTGCCTGGGAGATCCTCCATGTTGAGCTCCTCTACTTCACTTGCCTCCTCATGGCGGTGACCTTCTGTTCCCACTCTGGTGCGAGGGAACGAAGAAGCTTCCCTTGAAGCTCCCCCTTGATGAAGGTTTTTCCTAAAGCTTTTAAATTATTTACTATGAGAGTGAACCTAGTGTTCATCTCACTTAAAGATTCGTTAGACTTCATAGAAAAAGATTCAAATTCTTGAGAAAGTAAATTTATTTTAGAAGTCTTTACCTTAGAGGTACCTTTGTGAGTTACCTCAAGTGTGTGCCAGATCTCATATGTGGTGACGCATTGCGAGATTCTATTAAACTCCTCCGGGCTCAAAGCGCAGTACAACGCATTCATAGCTTTCGCATTGAGTGAGAGTTCTCGAATCTGCTGCTGCGAGTATCCTGCGTCAGGTCACTCCAGGATATCGTATGGGTTTCGCAACGTCCCCATTGAGCGAAGTCAGTGGCTTGAAGCCACATCCTCATCCTCAGCTTCCAGTAGCTATAGTTGTTTCTGTCGAAGTAGGGTAGTCGGACGGTGGATTGCCCCTCGGATATTCTGATCACAGATGTGCTTCCCTCCATTTGATCTCTTGCCGATGTGTAACGTCGATCTGCAAGACCTACTCTGATACCAATTGTAGTTTCCCTAGTAGGAGGGGGTGATGCAATAAAGTGTGGAATAAAAATATAACAATCTCACAGAAATAGCAATCACACAATGTACACAATTATTTTTAGGTAGAAACCCAAACCGGTGAAAACCACAACCTAACCCTCTCGAGTTAGGATTTTTCGATCAACCAAGTTGATCAAAACCACTAACATACTACTTAAACAAGGGTAGTACAACCTCAATTACAACCACGCTACTTTATACGAGGGTAGCATACCTCAAACCCCTTCTCTTCATGAGAAGGATTTTGTCTCATGAAGGAGACGGGAATTCGCAAAGCGAATACCCAACCAAATAACAAAGTAAAATACAAAAATAGTCCTATAGAGCCAACAAAGATATTCTAAAACTAAGCTTCTATAAGAGTAAGGATGCTTCCCTTTGGTGGAAGTGCGTCGACAACGCGAATGCGTGAACCACGCGGTAGCGCTTCGTCGCTCTCGTAAACGCGGAGGGAGAGCGGGTGCACAATAGGAATCAAGCTCTCTAAGTGTAGAACTAAGCTTGGAGATCAAGAGCTTTCTTCTATATGATCTTCTTCTTCTTTTAGACACTAAAGAGTGGAAAGTATGTAGCTTGAATGTGTCTTGGTGTATGTTTGAGTGGCAAAGGTTCTCCTCTATTTATAGAGGCCCTAGGAAGGCTTCGGAAGGCCTTGGAAGGCTTCCGTAGCCGTTGGATGCAAGTCCAAGGGAATCAAGCCAAAATCAAGATAAATCATTACACTGACAGGGTTATCAAACATCTGATCCTGGGATCGGACGTCTGTAAAACCAGTTTAAGACATCTGGGAACAAAGTCAGACGTCTGATTTTAGGCGGGTTTCTTTCCTGACTTGAATCAGATCTAAACAGGGTTCTAGTGAATTGTCATCAGATGACATACAGGATGTCTGGAATGATGTCTGGACGTCTGGAAACCTACTTTTCTGCGGGAATGGATTTCCAAGAGAGTGCAACGGCTATAAAATCTCTGAGAAGAGATTTTGGGTCAACCGAGGCAAAACGGTCGTGTATCAGACATCTCAGATGTCTGATACGAGCCAACGGTCATTTCCTTCAGTGTTTACTTAGGCTGCCAACGGTCCACTAATTGGACGTCTGGCAAAATCATCAGATGTCTTCTAAGACGTCTGGACAAGGTATGGACGTCTGATTTCATCAGACAGAACTAACTAAGTCTACCCTAAACATAATCGGACGTCTGAGTCAATAGTCAGACGTCTTAAAAGTATCTATCTGACGTCTGATTTTCAGATTAGACGTCTGAAAAGGCTGTTTGAACCCTATCTTGATTTTCTAAGTTCTCTACAGAAAACCTAAGTATCCTAGGGTTGTGCAGGTGTTCCTAGGACTACTGTTAGGGTACTTTGAGGCTCTTTAACATGAATCAAACAAAATAAAGAACAAAAGAAACAAAAATACATAGAGTACAAGAAAAGGAAATCTATCTTATTCTTCATCTCCTTCCTTCTTCAAGTCGTCGCTCCTAGCGAAGCTCCTGTGTTCTCCGTCAATCTCCTCCAATTCGTTCTGGATGCGAGCTCGAACTCCATCTAACCACGTCTCTATTTGCAATTGACATGAAATCTAAGACTTCAAGTGCAAATGTTAAATGACACGTGTTTTGTTATCATCAAAATAAACGATCGCAGTGCTCTAGCACCAACATCAACAAACCTCTAAGCAGTTTTTGCGGGCCTTAGAAACCTTCGTAATAGACTCAAGCTAAAGTTGGTCAGGTATGGACCTTGGTTGATACTTAAGTACCATTAGGCCTATTGTCGGTATTCTGATCTAATTTCTAGAGGCTTAGTAAGGCACTCTGACGGTTACATCCGACCTAAAAACCTGATTTGATCCATAGGATGTTTTCTACATGACTAGTAAAAGTTAGGCATGGCGATATGATGGGAACACCATCATAGGCCCTAACTGGCCACTTTTAGTCAGGTTTAAAAGAAAAATGCTCCTACATAACCATCTAAGGGTTATAACTCCACTACAGACTGTTTTGAGAAGAGAGTACGAAACTAGGGTAAGTTCTATAGTTTTAACAGCATATCATGAACATAGAATAACCAAGGGTCTTTCTAAGGGTGAAATAAAGGTCAAATGAGCGTTAAAGTCCAATAAGTGGGTCCATGCAGATAGAAACGGGGTTTCGCGCATTTCGAGAATAATACAGCACCCAAAACCCTAATTTAAAACCTGCTTAAATTATTGAGGTTTTGGTCAAGATAAAATCCATCTAAACCTTCTAAAATTTATATAAAAATATTCCATAAGGTTTGGTTCCCCTTATTTGACTTTTGGAACCCATTTTAACCTTAAACAGAGTCACAGACATAGTTCTGCCCTAAGTTGGGTTTTTACACAAATTTCCTAGTTAAACTTGAACAAAATTGAAATCTAACTTCACAATCAAATTCCTTGGGTCCAAATTAGCTTTGTACCAAAATTTGGGCCTAATCAGAGTTCATCTTAACCTAGTTTGCATTTTAGTCCATTCAAACTCTATTTCTCACACTTAAGCCCCTAGCTTTCGAAATCTTTACAAATAGCCCCCAAAATTATTTATCTTCTTCACATTGGAAGGGATGATCTCGAAGAAGTCCTCAATCATCTAAACCTAGTTTTGGACTACAAATCTCCTCATGAAGCTCGTGCGAATTCATGGATTTCAAGGATCTCTTTCCCTGCGAATCCGAGCTTCTCAAGTTTGTTTCCAAGCTTAGAAGCTTACCTCAAGCCCTATAAAGCATCCCCACCGATATCCGAACTCCTTAGCAAGTTCTAGGCCTAGAAACCCTTCATCCCTCTACCTCCGGCCAGCTCCAGACTTGTCTCTGGTGACCCCCTCTCTCCGGTCTCCTCGCCTACTGCCACATAATATAGGCAGCAGGTCCACCTTCCCCAACTTTGTCCGCACCTCACCATACCTACGAGGGGCTTCCTCCCCCTTTAGACGTCACTATCCTCCCGCCCAAAGCATCCATCATCTCCGACACCTACCAATCATAGCCGGTGCCATCTCCACATCCCCTTCGTCAACAACCACTCCAGTTCGACTCCGCATCTCCCCCTGACCCGATTCACACATCCAACACTCACATCAGTGCACCCTCACGCCCATGCCACCATCATCTTCCACATCTTCGGTGTACCTGCGGTGACCTCGCGAAACTGCCTCACTGCACCAAACTGCTCCCCATCTGTCTCAAAAGTTCCGCCATGTCCTCACGACCAAACTGCTGACCTGTGCATCGCGTGCTTGCGCTGTGCTGGCTGTGCATGTGCCTGCGTGCGTGCATGCTTGCGCTATGGCTGGCCATGCGATGAGCTCAATTAATGCATTAGTGAGGCTCAAACCCACGGTAGCTGGTTGAGGGGTGGGTGCTTCACCAATGCGCTACGTGGGTCAGATGGTCCTGGCTACATTTTGAGGCTCAACCACTTCAACCGTTGGATGCAAATCCAACAGTGGATATTGCTCGCTCGGAGGAAGAGGGAGTTCTGCAGATGCCCAAGGGCAGTTCAGATGCCGTCACGTGGTGCCATCTGGGTCATCTATCTTCATTCTATTGCAGAAAGGGCCACGGTGCGTAGATCGAGATGATTCCCACGTTGCTGGATTGCGATCGTCGCTCCAGAAAGGGCCACGGTGCATAGATCCATATGGTCAGATTTTCCATCCAAAACCCGTATGGATGTCGCATTGCCTCCCTGGCCATTGATCTTCCTCAAAAGTCGTATGATGCTACGGGACTCCGATCTAGATGATTTCGGAGGCGTTAGACTCCGATGGTCGTCCTGATCAGATCCGTACGGTCTGATCACCCATCCGAGGCCCTAAAATAAGTCTTCTTCTCTCCTGACCATAAAAAGGACCTAATTAACCCAAAATATATACAACTATAAATGTAGAATGATGCATGCTATGTAATATTTATAACATGAAATGCAAATCTAAGCCTAGGAACATGCATGAATAGGCATTTCAAACCAAATAGATGTGTTTACATCACCGCACATAAAAGAGATTCCAGACCCCTGCTATTCGCCCACGAACATAGGGGTCGGGTCCCTCTCACTCACCTCTGCGCACTCCTCACCTACCTACACGCCGGCAGGCCTGGACCTCTGACCATATACCTAATTACCCGGTACTGTTCACCCGGGTTTGAATTGAGAAGGGGGAAAGAGAATCAAAGAGAGAGGGGGGCTTTTTCCCTTCATGTCTCTGCCCTCTACACTTAGCCGATTCTTGAGAGGCCTTTTCCTCTGTGGTGCTGTGCAAGCCTCTCTCTTGAGGCACAAAGGAAAGAGGAGGCATTTGTCTCTTCTGTTGGAGCTATGCTTTGAGCAACTTAAGGCATCTGATGCCTTGTGCCTTCATCTGATCTCTGTAGGTGCCTTAGTTCTACATACTTTTGAAATATTAAACTTGGTTAACATGGCATATTTGGTTGAGAATTACTGTTCAATTATTTAAGATACTTGCGAGCTTAATTTCAAGGGTTCATTTAGTGATTTAAATCACCATTTTAACCCATTCTTTTTACACTCTACTAAATTTCATATATATATCATTTTGAGTTGTTCTAAATGAAGCTTTGGTAACAATTACTTATATCTCTGATAAAATTGCGATTAGTGAGATTGAATTGCGATTAGTTACTCCCTGTGATCGATCTCGGACTCTTTTTCGATTCTGAGTTATAAATTTAATTTCTTTCAAGCGATTGAGGCTTTGCTACGACAATTACTCCCTAAAACCCCTAGATAGCCCATTAACAACTGATGTATTAAGTCTAAGGCTTAGGGATTATTTGGTCCCATTGCTTACCCTTTGGTTTGCTGGACTTGGTAACCTAGGCACCCAAACAATACACGCTGGTCAAGTTCAATGCGCTTAATGAAGAATAATGCCAAAACGTGTTCTGTTCTGAAAATGTTTTCCTGAAGATTTGACTTAAGAGAGTCTCGAAAACACAAGTTGATTGGTTGAGTTGCCGGTGCAGAGAGGAGGAATGAAAAATAATCTCCTCAAAGACACATTATAACATACCGTCTCCTTGGTGCTTATCTCCTAGGATATCCAAATATCCTACCAAGGGCATATAACCACCTTGTGCTAGTTTAAGTGCCATGGGCAGCAATATCCCGAAATGTCGATTGCCAATGCATGAATTTATCTACAGAATGCCATGGGCGGCACTATCCCGAAGTATCTAAAGCAAGGGTTCTAGGGGTTGCTGTAAAGACCCGAACCCAGATTTCCAAATCATTTCAGACTTAAGCAAGTTAAGACAAACCCACCGATGCTTTTCGCTTCTCAATTGGAGGTCACACAAATTAAAATTTCATAATTAGATTGAAAACCCGCATGTTTTTCCTTTTTTGTGATTTGAATCTCGGATCGACGATCTGAAAGTAATATTAGCTTTCTGGTGTCACGAGGAATTCTACTGTATGTTCTGTGTGGCAATCGAACCTCGGATGTGCAAAACGTGTGTAAATTACGAGCAAACTTGCACGCGATCTGCCTTAAGGATCGCATTTTGCAAATGACCTCCATTTAGAAATCCATAAATAGTATCGGATTCCTTGTCTCATAACGATTCTGGTGATACATGTTTTGCTGGAATCAAAGCTCGTTTGACACTACTACGGGAGGACTCTATTTATAAAATACAAAACTACATAAAGGGAGTTTTATAAGTAAAATAATAATAACAATAGTAATAATAAAATGAGGGGATATTTGGGTTGTTGTTTTTAACAAACTAGTTTAACATGGGAATATATATAAGTGGGGAGGGGGGCCTGCCGTGGGAACATAAAGAAAGAGAGAGGGAATTGGAAGAAGAGAGGAGGAGAGAGGAGAAGGGAAGGAGGGTGGCCATTGCTGGAAGTTGTTGGGAACCACCGAGGTCCAGCGAGGTGTGGCCAGTTATAGCAAACACCGACAAGTGCGCTATCACGCATGCACACATGGCTGCATGATGAACAGTAGCATGCAAGGAGTAGAAGAAGAAGCCGGAGGAGGAGTCGCAAGAAGAGAAGAAACAGGGAAGGAGAAGAGGAGGAAGGCTCAATGTCGCCGGAGGCCAGTGAGGTCCGACTAGAAGCTGCAATCACTGACGAGGGGTACCCCTGCATCCATGCATGCATGCACGGAGCACGCCAGTTGACAGCGGAAAACTATGCGTTCGCAGTTGGATTCAAAAACCTGCTATCGTAGTTCGAGTCGCGAAGAAATCCGTTCAACAGATAAAATTATACCGAAAAGTCGTAAAGAAGTTACTGGTCGAACACAGGGAGGCAGACGTTTGATTAAAAATACGCATTTTATTTGTTCGTCACGAAACAGATAGCTGATCGAAAACTAGCTATCTATTTAACAAATAATAAATAGAAGAGAAAGAGAGAGAATATTACAAATAAAACAAAAGACGGGTAGAATAAACAGAGATTTCATTATCACAAGTTGTTCATTACACTACTCATTACGACTAGAAAGCAGTAAAAAGAATGGAGAGTGAAGTATCCTCCTCGATGATCGCTTGGACGACGAGCCGAACGGGACGACGCCTAGAAGATGAGGAATGGAGTGGGAAGGAGGACGAAGTGGGAGGAATGGGAACGAAGCAGCACGTCGTCGTCGTCGTGGGATCCGCTCCCTGAATGCAGAGAAAGGACAACCGCGGGATGCTCCACGAAGGGGGACGAAGGTGGAAAAATTATGATTTCTACTCTAGAGGAGCATCCCAGGTTTGGGACAAGCTCTTAGAGCTTTGGAAGGGGTGAGAGAAGAGAAGAAGGGATGAAAAATTTGTAGGGTAGGAGTCTCTTTTTATAGTTGCAAGGATTGGGGGCATTTTGGACATTTTAACTTCAAAAAATTAAAGAGGGGCCTTTAACGACAGACATAAAAGTCGCTAAAGGTCGATCGTGGATGACGTGCATGCGCTCTACGCGCGCCCACTCCTCTTCCAAGCCTAAATGCACGCCCACGTTTGGGCAATATCAGTCGTCTGATCTCAACATCAAATGGCTTAAAGTTGTCCTCACAACGCCTGTTCAAATGCCCCTGCTGTGCACCCATACTTGCGATGAGGTGTGCAGACGTGAGTCATCGCACGCGTATGCGATCAACGCTCCCCTTTGCGCCACATCTTCGCTCGTCACCCGCACAATTGCCATCTAACGGCCAGAATCGACGCACCCCCACTCGTTTTAATTTCAAGCGCATAGCGATTCGAACTTGCGACCACTACGTCACCCACAGGTGCTCGACCGCTACGCTGCACCTCGGTCTTTGTCATGAAAAGGATTTAAGTGCGCGCGCTCACAGCCAAAATAGATCCAATGGCCCAGATCACGCCTTGCCGCACCTTAAGAAGATGGGGAGCGGTGCTAAGCGGCGATGTGGTTGATCCCCAGCCATTGGATGGGCATCCAACAGCGGAGATTCGTCGAGCGGGTGAAGAAGAAAAGTAGAGGCGGGTCCTTAGGGCGGTCGGGCGGCTGAGATGGCGCCACGTGGTGCCATCTTGGTCGTCCATCTTGTGTGTTGTAGATGATGCCACGGGTGTCGGATTGGATCGATTTTCACATCTTTAGGCTGAAATCATCGATCTAAACCCATCCGTGAGGTCAGATTTGTCATCTGAAATGCGGATTGGCACCTTCTTGGCCCTTGATTTTTAGGTTTCCTCGATCTCTATCTGGTGCTACAGATGTCCAACCAGGGCGATCTTGGAGTCGTTGAACTCCAATTGTCGCCCTGATCACATCCATACAGTTGGATCTTCAATCCAAGGCCCCAATTAACAAGTTGCCCTGTCCCTGGCCATAAAAGGAGACAATTAACCTAAATTTTATACAAACTACCCTTAATGCAAGATGATGCATGTTATGCAATTTTTATAATATGTGATGCAATTCTATGCCTAAGAACATGCGTAAATAAACAGTTTATGTGATATAAACGTGTTTACATCACACCCCCATGCCTATCTTTTACTAGTTCCTAGCAAAACTACATGCTATTTATAAGAGGATTAAGTAAGATTTCTTGGGCAATAGTTATTTTCAACACTTAAGGATTTCACCTAGGATTTGAACTATAGTGACACAACAGTGTCGGGGTATCAGCCAAAATGTAGACCGCCTCAAGTTCTCACCTTATTCAAAGAGGGATCTCTTTTTCTCTTTTTCTTCTTTTCTATTTTTTTCTTTTGGATTTTTGACTTAAGGGTTACAGAATGGCTTTCTACGGCCACTCAACCCACCCAAGACTCGATGAGAACCCTAAGTTCTAAGCATCTTTTTGTCAATGTGAAAGACTCGTTGATTGGCAATCAAAATAGACATCGGGTTTCTACATCCCTAGGTGACCTTAGAAAGAAATCTGCCTGAATGTGTATCTATACGACCAGTAGCTTTCTCCCTACTTTTATTTTTATGGGGTCAACACAAGGGTGAATCTAGTGTATATCTCCTCGGCTTATTCTACTTCTCCGCTTCTTCCTAAGTGTTTTGGAATTGTTAGTGCATTTCTTGAGCTGGGTTCTGGACAATGGGTCAATGAGCTGTTACCACCGATAACTTGCCAGCCATGCTCGCGCAGCGAAGTGTGGCCTATTTCTTTTTATTTTTTTCTTTCTTTTCTCATTTTCTTTTTCTTTTCTTTTTGAACTTTCTTTTTCTTTTTAAGTAGGTGGCTTCCCTAGTCTAAGATTTACCTAAAGGCAGCAGGAAAAGAATGGTCTAATGGCTGGGCTCTAGACAACCTACCTATGGGATGTTACCCACGATAACTTACCAGCCATACCACCCTAGAAGGTTCATTAGCTACCCAATTTTCATTAAAACCACCGAACAACGAGTCAGTGCGAATAGTGTGTAGATGCTTAGACTGAAAGTTCCCTCAAATTAGAGGGCAGGTTGATAAGTCATGTACTTATCACCTAAACTTATTTAATAAAATTGAAATAAAATTAAGGATGGTGAGGACTTGATAAACAAATCCACATTTTAGTGGATACCCGGGTTGATTAAGTCCGAAGACCTGAAGGGTCTTTGTGTTCAAATCACACTATTTTATTTCCTAAGATTAAAAATTTTCTAAAGCCCAAGTTCTCTTTCCTAATTCCATAACTTTTTTTTTTATAAAAACAAAACGAATCTTTGAAGCTGACGAAATAATTCAAAGATGAATATCCACCCCCCAAGCCTATCTAATGTAATGTCCTCATTGTATTAAAAAGACATGAAACAGAGTGGAGTAGAGTAGAAAGCACCTGAATTGCATGAATAACAAGTCCTGCTCTGAGATAAACAAAAACTGTATACGTGCTGAATTTAGTACCTTCAGCAAGGCACACTATACAAAGAAGAAATAACGAATTCACAGGTGCAGGTCAAAATCAGAATAAAAAGATTCACCTTAAGATCTGCCAGCAGATGTCCACAGATGTGGACCAGATTGTGATGTAGACCCATACCCCATGGTCAAGTATATCTAAGGTTCTGGATAAAAATTACCCAGAACCTGAAATCAATATGCAATTGGGGTTGGGCCTGCAATTTATGAGGATGCAACCCAAGACCAAAAACTCAGGTTATAGAGAATTCGAGATCAAAAGGATAATCAATGAATGTGTGCTTGGGTTGGACATCCTCAGAAAAAAATGTCATAAGGGTCCTGGTTTGATGGTTTCAGATTAATTGGTACCCTTGGACTTGATCTTTCACTTCCTCCAGAATTAACTTCCCAAATCAATATTTCCTAACTCCTATCCTCCTTCAGAATGTTAAATTATGGGACCTCCTGCATATTAATCACCCCTTCAGAAATTTTCAAGTCTAAAAGATGTGGCTGAATCAGAATTGACTTGAGTCTAATTATCTCAAAAATAGAATCGTCAGTAAGCTCAGTGGGGTGTGGATGAGGATCAGGGCTTTGAATTGAATCCTTGATACAAGGACCTGAATCTGCCATAGAAGCCCCAATAAGATCAGTTTCCTCAGTTGTTGGGCCATCATAAGATTTATCGGATTCCATAGGCCCAATCGTCTCACAAAAATCGTGTTCTGTAAACTCATGTGAAACTTCGCAAATTGATTCTTCACCCTCAGAATCAAAGAAATCTAAATCCATATTAATGTGTCTCAAAATCATCAATTACTTTTTGATCCATAGAGACATAAGTTTCCTCGTACCCCGGCTCAGGGATCTCAGGTGAAGAAATCAGATCATCCTTAATTGGTTGCTCTAGATCAATCTAGTCAACCTCGTAACACGTGTCCCCCCAACATGTGCCTGAGCGGGTTCTGACATTGACTCTCCTGAAGGGGGTTCATCCTGAGAATCATCCCATGATTGAACTAAAGAAACCACAAATCTCATTCTCAATTTCGCTAACTTCCCAAGTAAAAACTCACCCAGGTCCTTATCCTTAACATCCTGGAGCCAATCCAACAAATACTTGTTCAGATCATCAATCATTTCAATCAGAGGCTCCAATTCTTCAGTGCAAGGTATTGGCTGAGCTTCTAAAGATTGTATAATATTCCTCAAGTTAGCCAAAACCTTATCTTGGACCTGGTTAACCTTAACCAAATGGCTTGGTTTAGGGTTGGGCAGGTTTGGGATCAGTGCAAAGGAGTTAACGAATTGAGTTTCGTGATACCCTCCCTGATAATTGGTCATTTCGGGTTTTTCATGAAGTGGTGATGACCTAAAGGCAGTGTATTCAAGGTATGTGTAAGGATCAGTGTATCCTCCTTGATTGTAGATCGTATTAGGTTGTCCACGAAGGAATGACGATCTATAATCGATGTGGCTCTGAGAGGATAAAAATCTTGATGATGGTGTCTAGGGTCAAATCCTAAACACGGAAGTCCGAAACTGTATCCCCAATCGAAGTTATCCCAACTAACAGATGGTTGACTACAGTATGAGTAGGGATAATCATCATGTTGAGGATAAGTCATAACATGAGGGAAAGAGCGGGAATGCGTATAAAATGTAGAAGGATTCTTGATAGACGGGAGGAAGAAAGGTGCTTTGCAATACAAACAATTAAACATGTCCTTAAGTGGGCTAGCCTAAAGACCTACAGACTCCCAGAACCCATCTTGAGATAAAGAAACGATTTGATCGACTTCTTTCCGTTCAATCCAACCAGTTAGAGGGAGGGACTGGGGAGAAGGTTCTTCCTTTGTCTTGCACCTCAGCTCCTAGTGTTCCCTCCAGCCACGATTATTTGATTCTGCTCCCCTAGCTAGACATCAAATTGAACGGTAGAAATAGACTAATCGAAAATAATCTCGTTCTGGACTCCGAAGAGTGAGTCAAATCCTTAAGGCCAACGTCTACTCTATTTTAATTAGGGTTAGGTTTGAATGTGCTTTGGAATGTGAAGGGACCTTTATCTGGGTTGTGCCCTTAATGATTGATTGATGTGTGTGTGCGTGCACAACCAGTGGTTTTCAAGCAATATTATTTTTGATGAGGTGAATTTTAGGGTTCAAATCTTGCTTAGTAGCTTTTAGGATTCAACTTTAGGTATTTTCAATCAAGTTTTGTTGGCACACCAGGTTTTGAAAGCACAAGTGAAGATGTTTTCCTTTGAAACTTAAAAGAATGTGGAGTGCCTAGTAAATCCCTAAAAGTTGAACCTATGTGGCAGCTACTTGATGAGTTGATTTTAATTGAAGTGGTGCAGCCCAATCAACTCAAACAATTAGCCTGTTGCACCACTTAATTAGGCACACAAGTGATTACCTAATCTGATTTCTACTCAATTATGTGTTTGGATATGTGTATCGGTTTCAAAGATCAGTTTACCGGTTAAGTTTGAAAATCAGATGAGGTTGTGTACCTCTGTGAGATCTTTTTTTTTTAATTTTTCTTTTTAAATGTGGATGTTGAGGCGGGTGTAGGTGTCAAACAAACAAACAAAACTAATCTTACGGTTTATAAGAACACGTAGGTTGATTTATGTTTGTGTTATTACGTGTTGGAATGAAAACTAATGGGTGGGAGGTGAGGGTAAACTTACAGACCCTTCAACAGCACTTTGCTCCAATCTACCGCTTTTGCTCATCTCAAAAGAGTACATGCAATCACAATAAAAAAGGAGAGAAGTGAGGTAAACGATTTGTAAGTCGAAAAATGCGAAGAATCAAAGAGTGTCGCCTCGCCGGCAACGGCACGAAAATGTTGACAGCGGAAAACTACGTGTTCGCAGTTGGATTTGAAAACCCGTCATCGTAGTTCGAGTCACGAAGAAATCCATTCAACAGATAAAATTTATATCGAAAAGTTGTAAAGAAGTTTCGTGTCAAACACAGGGAGGCTAACGTTTGATTAAAAATACACATTTTATTTATTTGTCATGAAACAGATTAGCTGGTCGAAAACTAGCTATCTATTTAACAAATAATAAATAGAAAAGAAAGAGAGAGAATATTGCAAATAAAACCGAAAGAGGGGTAGAATAAACAAAGATTTCATTATCACAAGTTGTTCATTACACTACTCATTACAACTAGAAAGTGGGAAATCTACACTAGAAAGTAGTAAATCTACTCTAGAAAGCAGTAAAAAGAATGGAGAGAGAAGTATCCTCCTTGACAATCGCTTGGAGGACGAGCTGGATGTAACAATGCCTGGAAGACAGGGAACGGAGTGGGAAGGAGGATGAAGTGGGAAGAATGGGAACAAAGCAGCACGTCGTTGTCGTCGTGGGATTCGCTTCCCGAATGCAGAGAGAGGACAACCGTGGGATGCTCCACAAAGGGGGACGAAGGTGGAAAAATTATGATTTCTACTCTAGAGGAGCATCCAGGTTTGGGACAAGCTCTTAAAGCTTTGGAAGGGGTGAGAGAAGAGAAGGGATGAAAAATTCGTAAGGTAGGGGTCTCCTTTTATAGTTGCAAGGATTTGGGGCATTTTGGACATCTTAACTATAAAAACATTAAAGAGGGGCCTTCAACGACAGACATAAACGTCGCAAAAGTCCGATCATGGATGACGTGTGTGCGCGCTGCGTGCGCCCGCTCCTCTTCCATGCCTAAACGCACGCCCATATTTGAGCGATATCAGCCGTCCGATCTCAAGATCGGACAGCTTAAACTCGTCCTCACAGCCCCCGTTCAAACGCCCCTGCCACGCGCCCATGCGTGCGATGAGGCATGCAGACGCGAGTCATCGCATGCGTACGCGATCAATGCTCCTCTTTGTGCCATGACTTCGCTCGTCTCCAGCACGATTGCCATCTGACGGCCAGAATCAACGCGCCCCTGCTCCTCGTTCTGATTTCAGGCACATGGCGATCCGAACTCGCGACCCCAACGTCGCCCATAGGGGCACGATCGCTGCGCTGCACCTCGGTCTTTGTCGCGAAAAGGATTTAAGTACGCACACTCACGGCCGTTGGATCAAGATCCAACGACCCAAATCACGCCTTGTCGCACCTTAAGAAGATGGGGAGCGATGATGTGGTTGATTCGCAACCGTTGGATGGGCATCCAACGGTGGAGATTCATCAAGCGGGTGAAGAAGAAAAGTAGAAGCAGGTCCTTGGGGCCGGTCGGGCGGCTGAGATGGCACCACGTGGCACCATCTTGGTCGTCCATCTTCGGTGTGTTGTAGACGGTGCCACGAGTGTCGGACTGAATCAATTTTCACACTGTTAGGCTGCGATCATTGATCCGAACCCATCCATGCGATCGGATTTATCGTCTGAAGTGCGGATTGGTACCTTCTTGGCCCTTGATCTTTAGGGTTCCTCGATCTCTATCTAGTGCTACGGATGTCCGATCAGGGCAATCTTGGAGTCGTTGAACTCTAATCATTGCCTTGATCAGGTCCGTATGGTTGGATCTTCAATCTGAGGCTCCGATTAACAAGTTGCCCTATCCCTGGCCATAAAAGGAGACAATTAACCTAAATTTTATACAAACTACCCTAAATGCAAGATGATGCATGTTATGCAATTTTATAATATGTGATGCAATTCTATGACTAAGAACACGCGTAAATTGACAGTTTATGTGATATAAACATGTTTACATCAATGCCGAAGGAAAAGAGAGTGGAAGAGAGAACGAGAGGAGGCAACGGTGGTCGATGAGGGTCCGTCGTGATCGAGCAGACGAGTCGGCATGCCACTAGCGAGGGTTGATGTGGCCGGCGACGGTGCTGGCGACATGCATGGCTGCACGATGGGTTGTTGTAGACAAGCAGAGGAGGTTGTGCATGGGTCTTTGTTGAGGCGAAATCGTCGTTGTTTAGGAATTGCGTCGTAGTAAAGTTAACAAAATCACACGATACACTTAAATTTATAAAGTTCAGAATCAAATTGGAGTCCGAGGTCGTTCGCGGGGAGCAATTATGGCAATTCAATTCACTAATCACAATTTACTTCAGAAAGATATGCAAATATGATCAAAACTTGCTCAAAATAAATCCAAATAATATATCAATGAAACCAAGTATGAGAGTGCAAAAAGATTGGGTTAAAATGGTAATTTGAATCACCAAATTATCCCTAAGTTTAAGCTCACAATTAATTCAAATAAATGAACAGTACTCCTCAATCAAATATCAAAGTCAGAACCACTCAAATGCCAAATCAAACGACAACAGAAGGCCTCAAACTCCTTAACCAGCAGTAGCTCACAAGGCAGAAAAGGCACAACAGCAACACCCAATAGAGGCACAAGGGACTCGCACAAAGCCCTCAGAGGCTAAGTGTTGAGAGAGGGAGAGTGTATGAATCCCAAGGCATAGCAAAACCCACCCCCTCCTCTCTCTCATTCTCTTTCCTGTCTCTCAACTTAGACTCGGGTCAACAGTACCAGGTATACAGGTATTTGGACCAGGGACCAAACCTGCCTGCATGGTGTAATGGTTGAGTGAGCACACGTGCGGTGAGTGGGACCTCACCCCGTGTGCTAAGGCGAGTAGCCTCTATCATAAATTCCCTCTATTAGCTACAGCAGATTTCAACATCCATGACGTAGGACTATCCCACTGCCTTTTTATTGCACAACGGCTGCAGGTGATGGGTGCTCTAATTGGGGTTGAAGGGGATGCTTGTTGCTTTAATTGAAGACCTGGAGATGATCCCGGGAATGTTCCACAGCACCTGGAGGTAGCAGCGAGGATGAACTCAGTCGAAGAGCTGCAGCGAAGATCGGAGAAGAAGGTCACAATGGCGAAGCTCCAATGATGTACCTAGGAATGAGAATGTGGCCTCTCGACCCTGTCAGAAAAGCTCAGGAGGTTCGCCTAAGAGTGGTAAACGTGATAGTGGTCATGGCGTGCTATGAGGAGGTGTGTGTGTGTGTGCGTGGTGAAGTCAGATAAGGTGAACGAAGGAGGTGGTTTTCGATGGGAGGCTTTGGTGGTCAATAGCCCCAATTTTGTTGGGGCTTTTGATCGTGAAGTTACGGAAATGCCTCTAGGAGTGGTGGCGAGGCGGTTGACGCAATGGAGCGGGCGTGCATGCTTGCCAGAGGTATGCCAGCACTAGGTAAGGCAACGATGGGGCAGGTGTATAGGTGAGCAAACCTAAAATCTAAAGGCGTAAAGAAAGTCAGGGGAAGGAGGGGAGTCGAAGGGGGGTAGTGGCGGACAGAGAGAGAGCGGAGGCGACGTCAACTATGATTGGCCGGCGTCGGAGACGAAGAGGCTCCGGAGATGAGGACAGCAACAAGGAAGGGGCTGGAGAGCTCCATGCAGGTATGGCGAGGCACGGAATGATGAGAGGAAGTGTTTCCCGCTACCTATTATATGTGACAGTAGGAAAGGAAGCTAGAGGAAGAGGGTCGCCGAAGACGAGTTTGAAGCTAGCCGGAGGTAGAGGAAGAAGGGTTTTCTGGGCCAAAACCTCGCTAAGGAGCAAGGCCTTGCGAGGGGGAACCTTTTAAAGGCCTTGGGGCAAGCTCCAAACAAAGGAAGAAGCTCAGAGAGCTTGAAGATTCAGGGAAGATCCTTGAATTCGTGGAGTTCGTGCGTGCTCTACGGTCCAAATCATGGTCCAAGATGTGGTTTAATTGATTATAAAAGTTTTCAAGATCAATCCCTCCAATTTTGGAGGGATTTGGTCAAGAAATCAGGGAGAAATACCAAATTGAAGGTCGCATGCTTTCGGTTCACGCTGTTAATGGCGAAAAGGTCCATTTTGAAGAGAACGACGAGAAGTTAGTGGGCTAGATGCAATGATTTCAAAACCTGAGGGTCTAAATGTAAGAAATAGAGTTTTGAATGGTAAAATTGCAAACTAGGACAAGATGGATCCTGGTTGGGTCCAAATTTTGGTAAAAACCTAATTTGGACCCAAGGAATCTAATGGTGAAGTCAGATTTCAGTTTTGACAAAGTTTGACTAGGCAATTTGCATAAAAACCCAAATTAGGGTAAAATTCTATCTAAAACTGTTCAAGGTCAAAATAGATTCAGATGATCAAACAAAGGGTAACAAATCTCTTAGAATATTTTTATATAAATTTTAGAAGTTTTATATGAATTTTATCCTGACCATAACCTTATTAATTTAAGCGAGTCTAAAATTAGAATTTTGTGTTATGATTCGGTTCTCGAAATGTATGAAACCTCGTTTCTATCTGTATGGACCCACTTATTAGACCTTAATGCTCATTTGACCTTCAATTTAACCCTAAAAAACCCCATGGTTATTCTTTGTTCATGATATGCTATTAAAATTACATAATTAACCCCGATTCCCTATTTTCTTCTCAAATCAGAACATTATGGAATTATGACCCTCAAATGATTATGTAGGAGCATTTATCCATCAAACCTGACTAAAAGTGGCCAGTTAGGGCCTATGATGGTGTTTCCATCATACCCCCATGCCTATCTTTTTCTAGTCTCTTAGCAAAATCTTATGAATAAACAAGGTCTCTAGGTCGAATGTTATCGTCAGATGCCCTACTAAGATGCATCTATAGAAATCAGATCAAAATACTAACAATAGGCCTAAAGGTACTCAAGTACCAACCAAGATCTGGACCTAACCAGCTTTAGCCTCAGTCTATCGCGAAGGTTTCTAAGGTCTGCAAAAACTGCCTAGAAGTTCGTTGACCCCAGTGGTTAAAGCACCCATGCGTAGACGTATCATGCCTAGGTTCAGTTTGCCAGTGCATTTTTAGTAAGAGAGAGATAGAAGGATTTTTTTTCATTTTGAGAGTTTTCTCTCATTTCCTTTTATATTTCTCTAGATCCAGCCTTGGATTGGCCCTAAACACAGTTTATATCGGATTCCTTGTCCCCACCATTAATGGTTTGTGTTTTGTGGTAATTAGGTTTGTTGAGATTTGTTGTGATTTGAAACACCATTAGTGTCATTGTAGTGAGTTGTATGGGATACCAGTCATTACAACCATTATTATTTACTTCTCTAATTTTTACTGGTTTCATTCCAGGCCATTCACTAGGAGGCAATTATTGAATTACATCGCTCTTTGATCTCAAAATTATCCTCTAATTCCAAAAAGAAGCTTTACATCTAATAAAAAAAATGAATGAATGAATGTAGACATGGTTTGCCTACTTACAAAGAATTAATTGTAATGCTTGCAAAAACTAACTATAAACAAGCACCAAACAATTCATCACTATTCTTTAAACTATCTCTTTACAAGTTATAATATTAATACTTACACGAAAGTACACTATCGATTAAGATTATATAGTATACTCACTTAACTTATTAGTCTGATAGCTACAGTAACACATACAATAGTTATAGTGACAGATGTAAACGTCGCTAGATCCCAGAAAATACTATATACATACTTAAGGAGGGAAACTGGGGTTTGTAGCAACGATTATGGCGATGTTTTATTCTGTTAGTAAATGTATGAGTTTATTTACATAAAAGTAATTGGCTATACTACGTATACATACATACATACATACATATATATATATATATATATATATATATATATATATATATATATATATATATATATATATATATATATATATTTCTCTTGTATTTGTATTTACCTTCGTATGTACATCTTCTCTCTCTCTACTCCAAACTAATCTCCTTCAGTTATTCTTCTTCTTTGTTTTAACTCTGCCTTAATAAGTTTCACACATTGCGGCGGAGAGGCATTTAACTATCGTCATTAGCTCTCTTTAATTAATTAAAAATGTGTTTATTTGCGGGCACGCTTTTCGAGGGATACACAACACCCAGAGGGTGGGACCAAACCCCTACTAAGCGCACCCTAACTCTCATTAGGCCGCCTAATTACGTGTTATCAGACTCAGCTCAGGGCCTTCTCAGCCCACGCACACACACATCTCCCCGGGCCCCCGGCCCCACAGAATATGCTCAGAATATGCTCAGTAGTATGAAGTGTATGTTGTTTCAGGCGCCCAGCGCCCGTGACGGCTACACTGCATATTAAAAAATTCATTAAATACCACAACGCGCAGTTTGCAGCGCACGATGTGGCGCTATTTGAGCGCTGCATCTGCGCTGAAAATTGCGCGACTGCTTGCTGAAGGAGAATTTGGCCCTCAATTCGAGGGCCATAATTTATTTAAAAATAAAAATAAATTAAGGGAAAATGAAGTATTTACATAATACTATACAATTGTACAATTAATTTGAAATTTTAATTAGATTTACTATATAAATAAATTCACTAAAGTATACTATTTTTACACACTAATTTTGGTGTTTTATTCTTTAATTACTTATAAATTAACTACTAAATGGTCTAATTGACCTCATACCGAGTTAGAATACGTGTATAAGTATTTTATAGACATTTTTATTATATTTTTCCGAATTAATTTCTGTGTTATTTACATTTAAATAGTAGTTTTGACTGTTTTGCTTATAAATTAAGTTAAAATAATATAATCAGGTATAAATATACTTCAATTAGCTTAAATTACTTAAGGTATATTAGTCTAAGTATACAGATTCAATTAACTTAATTATAACTCTAAATTACTAATTTATCTAATTTAATTTAACAACTTAGCTATAAACTTAATAAATTCATTATTTATTATGTATAAAGAATTAAATTAAGGTAAAGGATTTTATTTACTTATAATCTACATATGCATAGATATATACAGTTTTATAGTTTAATTTCCTTAATTATACTATCTACTGATTTAGTTGGTCTAATAATACATATAAATTAGTTTAATTTATAGATAGTTATATAATTATTGTATATACTGTCTAAACTAAATTAGAAACCTAATTTACAGTATACAACATATTTACATAGTTGGTTATACAGTATATATATACATATACTACCTATTTACATATATAGCCTAGTATATAGCTTATGTCTATAGGAGTATACCTAATATAACAAGTAATATATATGTATATATATATTTATTTATTTATTTTTGGTCCTTTTGGGTGTTTTATTTTACTTTTTACTATTTTTACAAATTTTACAGAAATAGGAGATAAGAAGGGAAGAGTTGGCTGAGGAGAGAAAGAGGCATATTTTACTGTCTTTTTAAGTTTAACCCTTTTTATCATGTTTCATGAATGCCTTCTTTCTATACAGCATGAAATTTAGGACGTGTTTACCAATTTTAAAACAGTCCTCAGTTAAGTTTCCCATTTTAAATTATGTTTGGATGGTTAGCTTTAGTTAAACTAGCTAACAACACTTAAAAGAATTAAAAACAAGCATTCACAGAAATGAAGGAGGAATTATCTAACAGGAAAGCTTGTGTTTATAATGGAATCAAAATTTATGTGTGTTAGCTACAATTCAAAGCACATTGTATAGGGTGTTACATTAAATTCTATCTGCTACAACTTAGAACAATCAAACAGCAGCAGCAACATGGACTCTACAGACCAACCCTGCAGCAGCTCAGATCAGATTCCAGATGGTCTAACTGCAGCTGCAGTTAGTCCATTTGGGATGAAATCTGAGTTAAGAGGGAAGGAAAATGTAGCTGCAAATTGCAGCACTTTGCTGTGACCACTAGGATTAAATTCATAAATCCAAACTGAAAAAGAAAAACTCTCTCAATCCCCATCTGACAAGGGTTTCATTTCTCACTAAAATCACTAAATACCCCAATTCAAATGCAAAAACCCTTATCAAACTTCACTTCAAATTAAATCAACAAACGTCACTGATTTAACTCTTCCTAATGCTATAGACAGCATGAAGAAAGAGTTAATTCAGTCAATTAAAGTCCTTAGTTCAAATCCCAGCTTCTGAAACCTTAAGGAGTATTGAGAACTCCTTAGGTTAGGAAATCACCAAAACATCTATTCAAAACAAACTCATGAATGCAAGATCAAACTTCAAATCACTACAGTGATTCTCCTTAGTTCTGACTTGCATTCAATGCATTAAAAACTTTATCAAATCAGATCTATATATGGCTCTTCTGAGATAACTTCTGACACCAGAAAACCTCTCAGATTCCTTGCCAACAATGAACTCAAATCAGACTTTATTCAATTTATCAAATCAAACAGTTAACACCAAATTGAAGGAAAAATCCTTGAAATCCAAATTAAGGAGAAATCTGACAAACTGAAAATTTCAACTCAAACCAGGGGCTTTTGTGACCAAGAGTGAGGTGAATGGGAAGCCCCTTAAGTGCTTTTTGACGCCAATTTCAGATCTGAGGTTAAAAACCAATCAGATCTGAAATTGGGTCAGAGTGTATGGGTGGAAAGCGAGAAACAGGTTGTGGAAAATCAGAACTGGATATGAAAGGATGGAGAGGGAGAGAATTTGAAAACATGGCTATATGAAACCTTCCCCTCTGATCTGGAATGATCAGAGGAGGTGAGGGGGGGAATTTAAAGCCTAATTCTACTACTACAGCTACTTTATCCTACAGCAAAATTAAACATTACCAATTACATCAATTCTACTCTAAACCTACTTAACTACAGCTACAACTAAGCTGCAGAATTATAAATCCATTCTAATAGGAAGAATGGGACCTATGGGTCCTTAGCCTGTGGCTAAGGAGGAAGAAGGGAGGAAGATGACTCCAGCGGAGGGAAGAGCCTGCTAGTGAGGCTCCAGGGTCGTCCTCAGGTGCTACGAAGTCCTTAGTGACGAGGAGGTCGAGAGAAGGTGATAATTTCACAGCCGATGGTTGTGAAATCAGAGGCTTGATGGGGAGGAGGAACTGGAGTGGACGAACGATCGCTAAGAGGTGTAGGAGGGAGCAATCCCTTGCGTGCGACACCACTGAGGTGCTTAAGTAGTATACTCAATGGCTGAAATCACCGTGCAGGTGAGGATAATCAAAAGGTAACCGGCGGCGAGGATGAGAGGAGCGGAGCGCGCGACGAGCTATTCTCAAAATCTGACCGTCAGATGAGATCTGGGGAAAGGGGTGATCGCACGCGCCGAATCGCGCGAAGCTTCCATTCAAATCTAACCGCAGATCAGAATCATAAAAAGCAACGGACGGCTGAGATTGGCCGTGTTCCTCGTGCACTACAGTGCGTGCGAAGAGCAACAGGCCATTCTCTGAAATAATAGGAAAATTGCAGACAGACCCTTGCGCGAAGGGGTAGAAGATTTGCATGCAGGCCCATAAGTGAAAACAATTACAACAGGAAGGACCCTGCAGCCTTTCAAAAGGGTCCCTGCAGCTTACAAGTAGGTCCAAAGAGTTCTTAAAGGCAATAATGTAATGCATGAAGGACCTAAGTGTAAACTACCTATTTCATAGCCTAAATGATGTCCAATTGCCTCTAAATTTTTATATGTGCTTAATTGAACATTTAAGACATTAATTATACTTCTGATTTAGCCTTTCAAACTTATTTGTGTTCAATTGACGCATGGATCATCATTTGTACTTTGCTTTCAGAATATCTCGTTTTGTGACCTAATTATGAAGTTTTAACACAGAGTAAAGGTTTTAGGTCTTTTTCTTTAATTCCCACACTTAACCTTTTTTATCTGTTAATTTGATGTTGTTTTACTCAGTATCTAGCTTAACTTCAGCTTTTTAGCCATGATGAGTAGCCACTCATTAACCATCAATCCTCGAAGGGTCTCTGGCTTTCGATGCTTCGAGATAGCACTGCCAATGGCAACCCTACAACCCTGGCTTTCGACACTTCAGGATAGTACCGCCCATGGGGTTCTATAGCTAAATTCAAACCCTAACAATCGACATTTCAGGATAATCTCGCCCATGTCACCTGAACTAGCACAAGGTGCTTACATGCCCCCGGTAGGATATTTAGATATCCTAGGAGACAAGCACCAAGGAAATGATACATTATTATGCATCTTTGAGGAAAATTTCCCACCTCTCCACACTGAGAACTCGTCTAATCAACTTGTGTTGTTGAGCCACCCCTAAGCTAGATCTTCGAGATGGTTTTTCATAATAGAATACTTTCGGTATGATTTCTTTATTAAGCACACTGAACTAAACTAGTGTGTGATTTTAGGTACTTAGGTTACCAAGTCCCACAAACTAAAGGGTAGGCAACAGGGTCACATAATCTCTAAGCCTTAGACGCACTACATCAGCCTCGCACTTTCCTCAACCTCTTGAGAATTAATTCGGATCTTAATAAATACGTAAGTATTTAAACCCTAAAATAGGTCCAAGAGGCCTAAAATCAGCACTCAAACTAATCTCCTTGTCTCTAGCATTTCAGGACTTAGTCTTTGCTTTGATTAGGTCTAGACTTAAGTAGATCCCATAATCAATTGCTATGACTGTTTACGCGGCTCGATCATGTTTTAACAATCAATTGCATCGTAGTATAGGTGACCAAGCGTTGTCAACAAATAAAAATTTATTACTCGAAAACCTAAGTATCCGAGGTCGAACACAAGGAGCAAATGAAATTTATTCACTAATCTCAATAATGTAATTGAACACTTAATTACTCAAAACTTAATTCAGAATATATATGCATGAGTTTAAGAGTTAATTGTGGCAAAAATAGAGAAATTGGACGTCTGATCATGAGATCAGACGTCTTAAAAAGATATTTTCTCTCTAATTTCTTCTCCTGTCTGCTTCTTATTCTTCTTCTTCTGACTTTCTTTCTCTGATTTTCCTCTTTCCATAGCTCTTTTTCTTCTGTTCTTCTTTAGCTGTCTGCTTCTTCTTCCTTGTTTCTTCCTTTCTTCTTATCTTCCTCTGTCTTCTACCTTGCCTCTCTTCTATAGTGTCTTTCTCCTTATTTTCTCTGTGGGTCTTCTTCTTCTTTAGCTCCACTTCCCTTGGCTTCAGCTTTTCGCCTTCTTCTTCTTCTGCTTGTCTTTCCCTTTCTTTCTTTCTTCTTTCTTCTTCCTTCTTCAGTCTTAGCTCTCTGACTTCCTCTTCTCTTTGGCTTCGCCTCTTCCTTCTGCCTTGTCTTTCCTTCTCTTTTTCTCTGCGTGTCTTCTTCTTTCTTCAGCCTTCCCTCCTTCTACAGCTAAGTGTCAGCTTCGCTTCAGCTGTGCCTTCCTTCCCCTTCTTCTTCCCTACACAAACCAAAGAGAAAAACCTACCCCTCTACCCACACCCGCGTCTCTCTCTCTCTGTGTGTATCACTCTTCAGTATGCTCTCCCAGAGCTTGGTAATCGGGTCGATCGCGCGCCCGGGTCCAGGCACACCAGCGTGGGTGTGGTGTGCGAGGAGTGCACGGTAGGATAGTCAGGTCGGGTCGCCAGGTCCACAGGCTAATTCACGGACGAGGCGTGTATAGGTGAGGCGAGGGACCTCACCCCAGTGATTTCGAGGCAAACAGATGATAGCACAAAATCCACTTAAACCACTCAGACAGCTCACGACTTACCGAGGTGGGATTAAAAGTCTCACTCGCTGCTGCTGGCAATTGCAGGAGAGAGACTTCACGATTAGCGCAGCTGCAGGTCCCACGGCACCCTTTATCAGGCTGGACTTGCGCACACTCACAACCCGCACAGTTTGGAAGCCTGGGAGCGGACGATTATGGCCTGGAGCGGGACAACAGTCGAGCTCGAGTCGTCGCTAATGGCAGCTGGGAGCTTGACCCTGCACGACATAAAAGGAGCCTTGCGGCTCTATCGGACCACAGGAGGAACTTCGCCGGGTCACGACGAAGGTGAGGCGGTAGGTGGCAGGCTGTGGGGTGGCCTAGGCGTGCGTGCCTAGGTCGCTCTGTGGCCAGGTTTATGGGTTAGGTCAGGGGGCGTTTGTGGTGGTGTAGGCGGTCTGTGAGTGGGTGGATGATGTTCAGTGGATTGTGGCAGAGGTTGTGGGGTTGGTGGCAAGACGTGTGGAGTTGTGGAATGACAGGTGCGTCTCGCCGGAGGTTGGCCAGATGGGGAATATGGCGGTGGACAATGGTTGTCGAAGAGTGTTTTGTGAAATAGGTTGAGGGGAATTGAAGAGGGGATAGAGACGAGTGGTTCTAACCTAATTAAGTGGACGAAGGGGGAGAGAGGGCGGCTGGCAGTACCTGCTGTCGCCGGAGAAGAAGGCGTCCAGTGGAGGAAGACGGTGGCGACAACGGGGCTAGGGATGCTCGCACGGTATTGCACAATACGGAGGAGGATGGTGAGGACAGCTCTGCCACTGGTATTGTGGCAAAGCGACGAGAAAGAGGAGGGAGGCTCGCCGAAGCTCGCTGGACCACTTGGCCGGAGGAGAAGAAGAAGAAATTGAGGTAGATCTCTGGCCAAGTCGAGCTGAGAAGGCGCGGCCAGGGTTGAGGGTCCTTTTATAGATGCTGGCAGGGGTTCCTATGCTTGGAAGGCAAGCTTCCAAGTGCGTGAATCCTCTCCGGAGATGGAATCAGTTAGAGACCCAAATCTCTCGTGTGTTCGCACGAGAGATTGGGTGCAAATCAGAGAGTAGGATCACGCTCAGATGGAAGGGAATTCCATAAAGAATCTCCCTTCCAAATCTGGGAGATCTCTGAGGAATCAGGGAGCACTCCCCCTCCATTCCTCGTCGAAGTAGGGTTTCTCCCCATTAATGATGGAGGGACCTATTTGTAAGAGTGGCACGGAAGTTAGGGGGTTATGTGCAATGGTTTTCAAAAGATAGGGGTCAAAATGTAATTAGGTGTACTAATTTGCAAAGTAGGTCAAGATGACCTCCCCTTAGGTCCAAATTTTGGTACAAACCTAATTTGGACCTAAGGAATCCAATGGTAAAGTTGGATTTTAGGTTTGACCACGTTTGACTGGATATTTTACACAAAAACCTAAATTAGGTCAATCAATGAGCTAGGACCCCAATCTAGGTCAAAATAGGTTCCAAAGGCCAAATTGAAGCTTATAAACCATAGAGGATATTTTTCCATGAATTTTAGAGGGTTTACTTGATTTTTATCCTAACCAGAACCTTGTTGAATTAAGCGGGTCTGTTTTAGGATTACAGAACATCATTTAATTCCTAGACTGCACCTAAACCCATTTCTGACTGAACCAACCCACTTTTTATCTTATTCGGACCATTTGACCTATGTTTTGCCTCTGAGAAACCCCATTTATGTATTGCAATGGTAAAATTGCAGTTATAACCTTTATTTCATGTTTTCTTCTCAGAACACTTGTTCCTTGAATTAAGCCCTTCTCTAGGTTATATAGGACCTCTTATTCTTTTTCTTGGGCCAAAATGAGCTAGTTAGGGCTCATGATGAGGCTCCCATCAATGACTATAATTTTTTTCTTGATTTTTGCCCCTTTTTGACATTTTGAATTTCCTCCTCTTTTCCTCCTGAAGAAAGATTTGCAATCAATTCACAAATTTCCTCCTCTTTCTCCATTTTTTTATTCTTTTTTATTTTTTTATTTTTTATTTTTTATTTTTTTTATTATTTTTTAATATGTATTTTTTTGTGAGAACCCCTTAGAGAATTAAATTTCCATATGTTTACACTTTAACACCCCCCATGCTTAAGTTTTGCAATGTCATTGTAAACTAAGAGGATACAAATTCAGCTTGGTTCAAGCTTTAGAATAGGGTCAAAGGGTGGGTGAGCGGGTCGGGATGACTGTTTACGAGTGATTTCTAGCTTTGATACAAGTATCAAAGGTGGAGTCGACTATTCTAAAGTTTGAACTCAAAAGTACAGTAGGAGCATAGCTCAAAAGATGATCAGAAGGGTCTCAGGTTTTTGGAATGATGGATTGCCTCCCATTAAGTGTTAAATTCAGTGCCTTCAGCCGAGCAAAAGGTGGTCAAGGAAAAGGGGTGATCAAATCAGAGGAGTTTTGTATAACAAACACCTTGATAAGTAGCCTAGTTGGTCCAACTAGGTGCTTATTCAAGTCAACAAGCTGATGATGTAGACCAAACTCAATCAGTCTGGTGGGTTGATGGATGTGAATCAGTAGATGTAGAGCCCACCAGATACTATGTGGTTCAAACAAATGTAGAAATGAAAATCCATGGTTTATTTGAAGCAGCTCAACCTGATCAGAGTAGGGATCCTAAAAAGAAAGTGGATCTGTGGGGGATGTAGGAACCCTACGAGTGAGATCAAAGAAGGATAAGAAGTGATTCTCGATCTGATCAATGTCTGATTCCTGATTAAAAGATAGAGGTGAATCATATGCAACCGGATCAAAGAGAGGAAAATCAGAGTAGAAATTGATTCCAGTGGCAAGTCAGGGTTGGGATCAGCTTTTGGAAGGCTCTGTATGTGGATCGGAAGGTGTGGCTTCTTTAAGGTTCAAATCATTGGAATCAGCATCAGAATCAAAGAACAGATCATGGATGCTGAGGTCGTAAACTGGCTCGTAATCATTAGGAAACAAAGGTTCTTCGAAATCAGAGTATGATTCGAAATCATCGGAGAATCTACAAAAATCAATTTTCTGAACTTGATTCCAAATTGGGATTTCTACCACAGAATAAATCATGATGCATAGAATCAACAACCTAGCTTAGATCTAACCTAATCCCAAATTTTAAGCTCAAAAAGGTATCTTTATTAGTCAAAGGGTCGAGTTCCTGGCTCCTAGGGTAGACCTAATCAAATGCCAACTCTTCCAACTCCTCTGTTTCTGTATCATAAATTAGTGTGACTTGCAAAAAATCAATACGTATTTCTGAGGAGTTTGGAGAGGTGTAATCATCAAATATAGGCCCAAAATCATAGTCCAGATCTAAAATCTGATTCTCATCATATCGGGTCTCTTGATCATCCCAAATAGGCTCGAATCTAGATTTTAGGTCAATGTTAGGAATTGGGTTACTAGAATCTAGACTTTATTTTATTAGGATGTCAGAATTACTCTAGAGGATTACCTTAACAGGATAAGGTTTGGGAATTACATACTCGAGAGGTTCTGATTCAAGTTTACTATAGGTGCTTGGGAAATCAAGGCATGATGGACCAGCTTCATGGCTCTCTAAGACTACTTCAGAATCAAGAACACCTGCAATTAGATCCACCCAACCAACATCAAGATCAGGTATGTCAATCTGCATAAAGTTTGAATATGATTAGATTTGGGTTGGAGGCCCACAACAACCTCTATTTTCAAACTCGGGTTCTGGGAAATCATGTTGATCCTCAATGTTGTTCCAAGATGTCTCATCAATCTCTGAATGTTGATATGGGTATTTTTTATCAATGGCTTGTTGTAATGTATTTAGCATATACCCACATTTCTCAATGAGACCCTGGTGTATCTCCCAAAGTTGTGGATTTGACAAACATTGTATATACTTAGTATTGTGTAGTCTCCACAATTAACTGTATTCTAATAAAAGATCATCCCAGGTTGAACCATGTATCATTTGTGTAAATATCATTCCAACACGGTTCATAATGCGGGTTGTTGTTTCTGGTATATTAACCTGAATGTGCCTAGATGGATCTGAGGTTTTGTAATACTCATCATGATGTCTAAGAGCAACCTCAATCAGCTTTTCTTTCATACTCATTTGGGATTCTAGTTTCCTAAATATTCTTCCTAAATTGTCAGGTTGCATTTTCAAATCAGGTAGTGGATCAAGATGTAGAATCAAATTCAAGTTTAGATTGAATTGATTAGATCATATCAAAAATCCCTGAGAAGATAAACTCTAATGAGGCCTCTAGGTCAACAACCTAGGGACCTTTCCTATGTATGTGCTCTAAAGAATAGATGAGGGACTACATATGAATTGGACCCAATCAAGGCACCCAAAGATTTTTGGATGACTAAGGTTGTTTCAAGGCAGATGATACCTCTGATTCAAAAATCCACACACCCAAGAATTACTTGGGCAGCCAGGAAGGGAGAGCCCTGCAAAGACCCCTACACAATAGAGCATCCCCACGGGTTACAGGGTTTCCCTCACCTGACCTTCCTTATCACTGCAATTCCAAGTAGACCGAAATATATGAATTAAGACCTTAAGTCTACCAATTTTAGTCCTAATTTGTGCCTTGAATTCCACTTGATTAAGAAGTTGATTCAATTTGTGACCCAATTTGGAGGTTGATTGGCCCACAAAGTAAACCAACTTCACCAAACCTACCCAAATGATGGAGGCTAAAATTTGGGTCAAGACCCAAAAATTCACCCTTAATTGACTCTCAGATTATTAGTGTAGGTTCTACATGAGGGGGGTGAGATTTGCGTGATACGAAATAAAATGCGAAAATATAAATAAGCAATCTCACAAAAGAGCAATCACACAAGTACACAATGATTTTTAGGTGGAAACTCAAACCCAGGTAAAAACCACCACCTAAACATCTCGGTTTAGGATTTCCCGATCGACCGAGTCGATCAAATCCACTAACAAGTCACTTAAACGAGGGCGACTTAACCTCTTACAACCACGCTACTTAGATGAGGTTAGCATACATGAAACCCTTCCTCTTCACGAGGAGTATTTTGTCCCATGAAGGAGACTAAAATTCGCAAAGCGAATACCCAAACAAAGATAATAATAAATATCCTATAGAGCTTCAAAGTAATTGTCTTAAACTTAGCTTCTATAGGCAAAGGGTACTTCCCTGAGATGGAAGTGATGTGAAATGAAGTCGGCAACGTGACGGTGATCTCGAGTGGATGCTAGAGGGTTTGGAGAGCAACGACACTGATGTAAATACGTTTACACTACTTAAGATGTCTATTCATGCATGTTCTTAAGCATAGGATTGCATTGCATGCTATAAATATTGCATAGCATGCATCATCTTGCATTTAGAGTAGTTTGAATAAAATTGAGGTTAATTGTCTCCTTTTATGTGCTTGGACAGGGCAAACTTTTTATCAGGGCCTCGGATCGAACATCCAACCGTACAGATGTGATCAAGGTGACGATTGGAGTTCAACGACTCCAAGATCGCCCTAATCAGGCATCTGTAGCATCTGATAGTGACTAGGGAACCCTAGAAGATCAAGGGACAAGATGGTGTAAAACTACACTTTAAACAACAAATCCGACCACACGGATGGATTCGGATCGACGATCACAGCCTAACGACAAAAAAATCAAGTCAATCCGACACCCGTGGTACCATCTACAACATCCAGAAGATGGACGGCCAAGATGGCGCCACGTGGAGCCATCTCAGCCGTCCAACCGGCCCCCAGCACCGCCGCACCTTCTCTTCTTCAATCAGAGCACCGCTTCTCCGCTGTTCGATCAAGATCCAACGGCTGTGGATGAGGCCCCCTGAATTGTTCGCGCAACCTTTTGGGCGAGGCAACGCAGCGGTCCAGCACCTGGCGCGCATTCGAGCCTCGCTACGCGAAATCTGAAGCGAGCGGCCGTGTCGTTATCGACCGTCAGATCACAATCCAACGGCCACGTGCGCTCGATAGAGTTCACGCGCTATTGCACGCACGGCGTAACGCGACATCGCACGTATTGGGGTGGGCACGTAGTGAGGCGGGTGAAGGCGCGATCTGGGCCGTCCGATCTCACGATCGGACAGCTGTGGATGGCTGAACGTGTGGCGAGCATTAGGCTCAAGCAGACGAGTGGGCGCGCGCATCCAACGCCCATGTTGGGGCTTTAGCGATGGTTTTATCCGTCACTAAAAACCCCTTATTTAATGTTTTAAAGATGTAATAACTAATTTTCCCCCACTCCTTGCAACTATAAAAGGAGACCCCCTCCACACGAAATTCTCATCCCTTCTTTCTCTTCTCTACCTCTCCAAAGCTCAAGAGAAGCTTGTCCCACACCAGGGATGCTTCTCGCGTGATAAAGTCCAAATTTTCATCCCCGTTCGAAAGTGGATCTTACGATGATGACGACATGCTGCTCCATTCCCGTTCTTCTGCTTCATTCTCCTTCGTCCTGCTCCGTCCTCCTTCGTCCAGGCGTCGTCCCGTCCGACTTGTCCTCCAAGCGACCGTCGAGGAGGATATTTCTCTCCCTATTCTTTTTACTGCTTTCTAGAATATATTTACTGCCTTCTAGAGTAGATTTTCTGCTTTCTAGTGTAATCATTTTCCCACTTTCTAGTCGTAATATTTAGTGTAATGAACAATCCCTTTTTGATAATGAAATCCATGTGCATTCTATATCTCTTTTGATTTTTGTTTGTATTATTCTCTCTTATTCTCTCTCTCTTTTATTTATTGTAAGTAGTTCTAATCAATTAAATTATTTCGTGATAAATAAAAACAAACGCATTATTTTTGAATCAAACATCCACCTCCCTGTGTTCGACCCAGAATTTCCATTTCGGTATAAATTTTATTTGTTGAACACAAGTTTCTTCGCTTTCATACTACGACGACAGGTTTTCAAAATCGAACACGTTAGCGTAGCAATTCGTACGTTCAACAGACACTTTCTTCTTTGATTTTAAACTCTTCTAGGACACAATATGAGTGGAAGAAGTATTCTCAATGTGTATCTAACAAAGGAAGGCTTCTTCTCTATTTATAGGTGGCTTAGGAACCCATAGGAAGGTTGTGGAAGCCTTAAGTAATCGTTGGAGACAAATCTAAGGCTAATCAAGCCGAAATCAGGGTTATTAATGATTCTAACAATGTTATCAGTCATCTGGGATTAAGGTCAGACATCTGGGTCATCGGCTGATTTTATGGTCGAACGTCTAATTTAGAAAGGTGGATCAACTGGATGGTGTTAGATCAAAACAGACATCTAAAGATCAATTATAAGACGTCTATAAAACAAATTAGACGTCTAATTCTAGATGGGTTCTCTTCCTGTTTTTTCCAGACCTAAACAGGGTTCTAGATCTTGTTGGTCAAACGACAGGTCGGTCATCTGGCACAATGTCTGGACGTCTAGAAATAGGATTTACTATGAGAATTGATTTCCCGAAGCTCAAACGACTATAATCACTGACAAAAGTGATTTATGGATGGATTGAGCCTAACATCTATTTATCAAACATCTAGGGATCTCTACAGACGGCTGAAAGTGAATGTAGGTTAGAAATCCTCAACGATTAAGTCTGACAAAGGCAACGGTCCTCTAGTTGGATGTCTGGCAAGGTCATCAGACATCTTCTAAGAAGTTTGGACTAAGAGGGCTGGACGTCTGAAACTGGCAGACAGAGAGCGGGTTTCTAGCCTAAGTGTTTTGGACGTCTGATCAAACAATCAAACGTCTTAAAGTCTAAGATCAGACATCTGATTTTCAGATTGGACGTCTGATCAGGCTGTCTGATGCCTATTTTGGCTTTCTAAGTTCTCTACGAAAGGCATAAGTATCCTAGGTTTGTATAGGTGTTCCTAGGACTATTATTTTGTTACTTTGAGGCTCTTTAACATATAATCTAAACAAAATAAAGAGCAAAGAACAAAGATAATAAATACAAAGTACAAGACAAAAGAACATCTATCCTATTCCTCTTATCTTCAAGCTCTCGCTCCACATGAAGCTCCTTCTCCTCCATCAAGCTCCTCCAATCCACCATGGACGTAAGCTTGAGCTCCTTCGCACTTGTATTTATTTGCATTTTCCTGAAACTCATAACCTCAATGCAAATGTTAAATAACAAGTGTTTTATTATCATCAAAATCAACGATCATGATGCCCTTGCACCAACAATTAGGTCCAAAATTTCAGGGCTTAAGTGAAAGTAGAGCCTTGATTTTAGGGTTTGCTTGAATAGATCTTTTCAAACAAAGGCTTGGGTAGCACACAAATGGGGGAAGGTTAGTTTCCTTTAATGCATGGAAGTGTATACTAGCACTTCAAAACCCTAGAGTGGAAACCCTAAGTGGTTCTATTTCCAAGTCCAATTTGATCTCAAATGTAACACCTTGGACTCAAACAAGAAAGTGAGCAGTCCAAGATGTTTAAAATTTAAGCATAAATCCCTAGTAGGTACAGGAAATCAAGATGGGGAATCTCTGATCAAATCGTCTCAATCTTCAATTAGATATCAATCAAGTTCTCAAATCAAGAAATTTTTGCCTTTGAATGATAATTACTAGAAAAATAAGGTACGTGAATCCTAATTCATTTGTTTCTTTTTTCTCTTTCCCAAGATTAGGAGGTTGATTAGGGAAGAAGAGAAATTTTATCTGCCCCTGGAGTGGTTGATTGCGCGGATCGGAGCTCTCAGATGAAGATTGTGTAGACGGGAGAGCAACGGCACTTCTGGCAGTTAATAAACTTCTCTTTTGGACACAAAATGAGTGGAAGTGGTATTCTTGAGTGTATGTAATAAAGGAAGGGTCCTCCTCTATTTATAGTGACCTAGAAACCCTTAGGAAGGCTATGGAAGCCTTAGGTAGCCGTTGGAAACAAATCCAAGGCTAATTAGGCCAGAATCAAGATTATTAATGATTGTTATCAGATGTCTGGGATTAAGGTCAGACATCTGGATTATCATCTGATTTTATGGTCGGACGTCTGATCTAGAAGGGTGGATCAACAGGATGGTATTCGATCAGAACATACATCTAAAGATGACTTTTAAGACATCTGGGAAACTAATCTGATGTCTAATTCTAAATGGGTTTCCTTCCTGTTTTTGTCCAGACCTAAACAAGGTTCTAGGTCTAGTAGGTCAGACGATAGGTCGGTCGTCTGGCACAAACTTTGGACGTCTGGAAATGAAATCTTCTGCGGGAATGAATTCGGCTGTAATCATCTGACAAAAGGTGATTTGGGCCTAACGTCTACTTATCAGACGTCTAGGATTTTCTAAGGACGTCTGAAGTGAATGTAGGTCAGATTAAAGATTAATCCTCAACGATTAAGTCTGACAAAGCCAACAGTCCTCTAGTTAGACGTCTAGTAAAGTCATCAGACGTCTTCTAAGACATCTGAACTAAGGGCTGGATGCCTGAAACTGGTAGACAGAGAGTTGTTCTCCAACCTAAGTGTTTTGGACGTCTGATCAAATAGTCAGACGTCTTAAAATCTAAGATCAAACATCTGATGTCTAGATTGGACATCTGATGCCTATTTTGACTTTCTAGGTTTTCTACAAAAAGCTTAAGTATCCTAGGTTTGTGTTGGTGTTCCTAGGACTATTGTTATGTTACTTTGGGCTCTTTAACACATAATCTAAGCAAAAATAAAGAGCAAAAGAAACAACAACAAATACATATTACAAGAACATAATAGACTTCTATCCTATTCTTCATGACTTCAAGCTCTCTCTCCATGTGAAGCTCCTCCTCAAACAAGCTCCTCCAATCCGCCATGGATGTGAACTTGAGCTCCTCCTTCATATTTGTAACTATTTGCATTTTCTTGAAACCTTAAACTCAATGCAAATGTTAAATGACAAGTATTTTGTTATCATCAAAATTAACAATCGTGGTGCCCTTACACCAATGATCTCCCCCTTTTTGATGATGACAAAACCATTAATATAAATCCAAAAATTCTCCTCCTTTTTGACATTATCAAAAAGATTTAAGTAATTTTATCCTGTGCTCCCCCTTAAAACATGTTGTTCTATTTTACTCATTTTCACATAACAAGATAGCTATATAATTTATTCATTATCTCCCCCTTTCTAATGGGAATATAACTATATTCATTTAAAACCTCCCCCTTAATGATGGACAAATAGCTTCATCAATTTTTAACTCCCCCTATCTATATGCTATAAATGAAAGGATAGGGTAAAGATTTTACCTTACTTACCAAGTCCAATAGCATGGCCCAAATGGAGGTTGATGCCAAGATGGATGGGGCTCCCTTCCATAGCTTGGAAGTCCGGACATTGGAGCTGGTCCCCAATCGAGCGATCAACACATAGCGGTTTGATCACCCACCGGTCTTCTCGTCGATCTCCTTGTCTTCCTTTTTGGTCTATTCTTTGGTACCCCTAATTCAAGTAGTCCATCCTTGAGCTTGCAGGTCAAATCCTTTATGTTGTAGTCACGTTTCAAACTTACAAAACAAGATTCAAGTTCTCTCTTCAGTATCCAAGTTAATTTGGATCCAGTCTTGTTAGTTGGTCTCCTTGATGGAGATCCTTTCTCAACCTTATGACTAGAGCTAATTTTTTCATTAGAGAAATTTTCTAGTCTACTCATTAAATTCTTGGAATTTTCCTTAAGACATGCAAGTTCTTCCTCTATAACATGCGTCTTGGTCTTTAAATAAGAAAGTTCAGTTTCAAGCTAGCATTTTCCTTAATCAATTTGCTATTTTCATTGATTAGTCATGATTTTCTAGCAATAAATTATCATTTTCAGAAATGTTAGGACTAGAACTAGTTTCTACATCCTTAAGTTGAATTTCTAACCTTTCATTTTCAGATTTTAAAAAGCTAAGAGTCTTTTTAATGCTCTTGTTTTATATTTTTAGTGACTTACTATGCTCATAAAGTTCATCAAAAGCATCTTATAATTCTAAATTAGAAAAGGAATGTACCTCCTCTTTGTTGGAGTCGTCATCTTCTTTACTCTCCTTCGCAATGGCCATCAGGCGAAGACATGTGATTTCATTCTTCAATCCCTTCTTGGATTCTTCTTCCTCCGAGCTTGATTCTCCATGAGCTATTTTTAGGTCTCTCCAAATCTCAAAGGTAGTGTCACACCTTGAGATACGGTTGAACTCCTCTATGCTAAGAGAGCAATAGAAAGAGTTCATGGCTTTTGCATTGAGGTTAAATTCACGTACTTTCTGCACCATATAACCTTCTTTGGGTTTCTCCGGGATGGTGAACGGGGTCTCGTAGCGATCCCATATCTCGAACTCTGTGGCTTGAAGCCACGTCTTCATCCTCAACTTCCAATATCCAAAGTCACTTCCGTCGAAGTAGGGAGGACGGCTAGTGGACTACCCTTCGACGTGTCTAGTTGCCGTGATGCTTTCCTCCATGATTTATTCCTCGCTGGTGTGTTACACCAATGTCACGAGACCTGCTCTGATACCAACTGTAGGTTCTACAGGACGGGAGGTGAGATTTGCGTGATATAAAGTAAAATGAGGAAATAACAAATATCAATCAATATCAAATATTCAATCTCACAAAGCACAAAGGAGTTTTAGGTGGAAACCCAAACCCGAGTAAAAATCACCACCTAAGCCCCTCGATTAAGGATTTCCCGATCGACTGAGTCGATCAAATCCACTAACGTACTACTTAAATAAGGGTAATACAACCTCTTACAACCATGCTACTTTGAACGAGGGTAGTGTACTGATAACTCTACATCCAATGATGATAATTCCATCAACTAGAGTTAGTTTTGAGGGCATATGTGTGTTAATGACATACCATAATGGGCTTGGGAGCATTGCATGCATGAAGAATTAAGATTGCTTATAATCAATGGCCATGTGTACAAGTGCCTGTTGAAACAGGCCTCAGATAAGCAATCGGACCACACAGATGGATCCAGTTTGACGAACGGAGTCCAACGGACTCAAAATCACCTAAATCTGACATCCGGAGCTCTCACAACAAGCCCAAGAAGTCATGCCCGTTGATCTGAGGATCAATGGCCACGAGGCTGCCATGTGTCGTGCATCCACGCCATCATCCGCCGTGCCCACACCCGGCCATGCTTCATCAGGAGCATTTTAAGCCATCCAATCCTTGGATCAGACGGTTGAGGATCCGCAAAGGCGCACCCTCCATTGTAACCAAAGAGCCTTCAACATGGAATTCTAACCGTTGGATTTCCATCCAACGGTCGACGTCGACCACACCTAACCTCGCCTCCCGAACAATCCGCGAAGTTAGCGTAGTAGGTGAATCCTTACACTCGCAAGTAGCGACAGGCGTTCAAAACCCCACGCGCTGCCAAATCGCATCCTCGCGAAGGCATGGTTGATTACAACCATAGATGCCGGCGCAGACAACATGGATGGCGTCCACGCGACACCTCTGAATGCAAGCAAGCACAGACGTGTGTAAGGCGCAATCCAAGCACCCAGTCGCACGCAATCCCAGCCGTTGATGCACGATCGGGGGGTCAGCATTCTTCATTGCACGAGGGTGCACACCCGTGGGTGCTTAGGACGATGTGGCGCACCCTCAGCCGTCTGATGGCAATCCACACCTCGGATCCGATGGTTGAGGATGCATGGGCACTGATTGAAGGAGGGAACACGCGCACCTCTAAGGACCAGCAGGTGAGGGGCTTCACCGACACTTCTGGAATGGGTTTAAAGACGTTCTAGACATCACTAAAACCCCTGCCTGATTTAGAAACCCCTTCTTCTCTATAAAAAGCCCCATACCCCTCCATTCATCTCCATCTCCATCTCTTATCATTCAATTCTCATTCACTCCATGCAACACTAGCCCTCTCCTAGCTCCACCAAACACTCCATATCCACCCTTGGAGTTGTCGAGCCGTCGACGGAGCCCCCCTCCACCGCCGTGGCCACCTCGCCTCCACCTCACACTCTCTTTTACTCTAGTTTTATGTTGTGTTATTTTAAGCTTTCATTTATTATTATACTTGTAAACAATCTCTAATTGCATGCCACATGTTGATGTTGCTTCTTATATCATAGTTCACATCTCCTTAAGTGATTGTCATGTTTTAAACGCAAGCTCTAACCCTACTCTCTCTCTCTCTCTCTCTCTCTCTCTCTCTCTCGCAAGCAAACCATGCTACCATTTTGTGACACCCAAAGTGACTAAAACTAATCTGATTTCACTCTTCCCTAAGATCGACACTTGGACTCACCAATCCATATCTTAATTTAAAACCAACGATGCGAGTGCATGCTACAATGACATAATTAAACCAACGCATTCCGCGAGCATCACGTACCTCAAACCCTCCTCTTCACGTGGAGTTTTTTGTCCCATGAAGGAGACGGGAATTCGCAAAGCAAATACCCAACCAAAAATGAAAAATTACAACAGGCCTATAGAGCCACAAAGTATTTATCTTAAACTTAGTTTCTATAAGCAACGGGTACTTCCCTGAGATGGAAGTGAAGTACGCAGCAGATTGGTGCTCTCAGATGAAGATTGTGTAGACAGGAGAGCAATGGCACTTCTGAAACTTCATAAACTTTTCTTTTGGACACAAAATGAGTGGAAGTAGTATTCTTGAGTGTACGTAACAAAGGAAGGGTCCTCTATTTATAGGTGGCTTAGAAACCCTTCGGAAGGCTGTGCAAGTATTAGGTAGCCATTGGAAACAGATCCAAGGCTAATCAGGTCGGAATCAGGGCTATTAATGATTCTAACAGTGTTATCAGACATCTAGGATTAAGGTCAGACGTCTAGGTCATCATCTTATTTTATAATCGGACGTCTAATCTAGAAGGGTAAATCAACTGGACGGTGTTGGATCAGAACAGAAGTCTAAAGATGACTGTTAAGACGTCTGGGAAACTAATCAGACATCTAATTCTAAATGGGTTTCCTTCCTATTTTTTTCCAGACCTAAACAGGGTTCTAGGTCTAGTAGGTTAGACAACAGGTCGGTCATCTGGTACAAAGTTTGGACATTTGGAAATGCAATCTTCTACGGGAATGGATTTCCCAAGGTTAAACGACTATAATCATCTGACAAAATGTGATTTGGGCCTAACATCTACTTATCAGACGTCAGGGTTCTCTAAGGATGTCTAAAAGTGAATGTAGGTCAGATTAAAAGTTAATCCTCAACGATTAAGTCTGACAAAGCCAACGATCCTCCAATTAGACGTCTGATAAGGTCATCAGACATCTTGTAAGACGTCTGGACTAAGGGCTAAACTTCTGAAACTGGTAGACAGAGAGTGATTCTCTAGCCTAAGTGTTTTGGACGTCTGATCAAACAGTCAAACGTCTTAAAGTCTAAGCTAATGTCCATATTGGACATCTAATTAGGCTGTCTGATGCTTATTTTGGCTTTCTAAGTTCTCTACGAAAAGCCCAAGTATCCTAGGTTTGTGTAGGTGTTCCTAGGACTATTGTTATGTTACTTTAGGCTCTTTTACACATAATCTAAGAAAAAATAAAGAGCAAAAGAACCAACAACAAATACAAATTACAAGAACAGAATATACCTCTATCCTATTCTTCATGACTTCAAGATCTCGCTTCACGCAAAGCTCCTCCTCCAATAAGCTCCTCCAATCTGCCATGGATGTGAGCTTGAGCTCCTCCTTCACACTTGTAACCATTTGCATTTTTCTGAAACCTTAATCTCAATACAAATGTTAAATGACAAGTGTTTGGTTATCATCAAAATTAACGATCGTGGTGCCCTTGCACCAACACTCGCAAGTATGGCTAGGCACGGAATGAAGAGAGGAAGTGTTTCCCGCTACTTATTGTACGTGGTAGTGGGCAGGGAAGTCAGAGGAAGAGGGTCGTCGGAGATGAGTTCGAAGCTGGCTGGAGGAAGAGGAAGAAGGGGTTTTCTAGGCCAAAAACTCGCTAAGGAGCAAGGCCTTGCGAGGGGGAACCTTTTAAAGGCCTTGGGGCAAGCTCCAAAAAAGGGAAGAAGCTTAGAGAGCTTGAAGCTTCAGGGAAGAAGATCCCTAAATTCATGGAGTTCATGCGAGCTCTACAGTCCAAATCAAGGTCCAAGATGTGGTTCAATTAATTGGAAAAGTTCTCAAGATTAATCCCTCCAATTTTGGAGGGATTTGGTCGAGAAATCAGGGAGAAATCCCATATTGAAGGTCGCATGCTTTCGGTTCACACTGTTAATGGCGGTAGGGACCATTTTGAAGAGAACGACGAGAAGTTAGGGGGCTAGATGCAAATATTTCGAAACTTGAGGGGCCAAATGTAAGAAATAGAGTTTTGAATGGCTAAATTGCAAACTAGGTCAAGATGGATTCTAATTGGGTCCAAATTTTGGTAAAAACTTAGGTTGGACCCAAGGAATCTAATGGTGAGGTCGGATTTCAGTTTTAACCAAGTTTGACTAGGCAATTTGCATAAAAACCAAATTAGAGCAAAATTCCATCTGAGACTCTATTCAAGGTCAAAATAGGTTCAGATGGTCAAACAAAGGATACCAAACCTCTTAGAATATTTTTATATGAATTTTATGATGTTTAAATGAATTTTATCCTGACCAGAACCTTATTAATTTAAGCGGATCTGAAATTAGGGTTATGTTATGATTCTGTTCTCAAAATGTGTGAAACCCTATTTCTGTCTATATGGATCCACTTATTAGACTTTAATGCTCATTTGACCTTCAATTTACCCTGACAAACCCTATGGTTATTCTATGTTTATGATATGCTATTAAAATTGTAGAATTAACCCTGATTCCCTGTTTTCTTATCAAATCAGAATATTGTGGAATTATGACCCTCAAATGATATTATATAGGAGCATTTATCCAAGAAACTTGACTAAAAGTGGCCAATTAGGGCCTATGATTGTGTTCCCATCAATCTTATTGCACCCATATGGGCAGCGAAGAGGAGGAGAAAGGGGGGAAGATGGCCGGCATGGGTGGTCGACGGCAACGACGACAGAGGCCAGTGAAGGTCGATAATGGCCAGGCAAGGTCGAGAGGAGTCGGCATGAGGAGCTTTAGTGGTGGTCATGGCGTCCACGTGAATAGTGCGCTAAGAGAAAGAATGAAGGGAAGGAAGAAGGATTGAAGGGTTAAGAAAATTACAACTTAAAAATGATAACTTTTTAATATTTCATTTTGGTCCTTGTGAATGGTTTTTATGTTACTTAACATCTGACGATTAGAATTATTTTGCTTAGATCGATGGTCTTCAAGATCGGAATTAGGCGATCTAGGAGTCAATCTTGGGGTTCTCAAGTGTGCCGGATGCATCCGTATGGTTAGATTTGATGGTTTTTGCTCTGTTTTTCGAGGCACAAAATTGTGAGACACATAAGGTGTCGAGAGTCTCCAACCTGTTTACACGGAGTCTTCGTGAGCCCCCGACAATGTTAGGTAGAGTAGTCTCTCTCTTTTCCCATACAGTTTGTCTACATAATGATTTTCTTTGCGTATTACACCTTTTAGCATGTGTTCCTGCCTCTTGCTGGGATCTAACTTGCTACCCTGGGTACATGAATATTAAATATTAATGATGAAAATCAAGTTATTGACTTGGAATGTGAATAATCAAATTGATATAGTTGACTACTGGATTAAAAAGAGTTAACGACAATTTATTTGATAATTTTCATGAAGTAAATGAATTATAAAGTATTTAAGGTTGTTGGATATAGCTTTATCATCACATGTACAAAAGGAATTTTACTTTTAGTAAAACTGATACCATCAAGATGGTTAAATAACAATTTAATTGGAACAACGATCAGAAATTGAAAATTTCCCAGAAACGGATAAGTTAGAGGATAATGTGAATATTGGTTAATTCTGGAATTAAAAATGCGAAATTGTTAAAGATGGTTTGCATGGATGAAAATGAAAGATACAGTTATCTAAAATGGTTTAAATAATCAATACGACACTTTTGTCGGGAATCAAAGAAACCTAATAACTGGTTTTTAGCCCCGCTACTCGCCATATTTTGGCTGTAGCTTTGGTCTTTTCATACCAGTTCCAAGGGCTAGTTTAGGGAGTTGCTAGCCTCCCTAAGACTCTTTGGTTAAGCTTAGCGACCAACTGGGATAGCGGATTGTAGGGCTCGAGGGTTGGAGTTGTTTCTTTCTCGGCCGATAGGTGGGTCATTGGCTGTCTATGGCTCAGCGTACATGGCACGTGTACATGTTCACACCATACAATGTAACCCCACCCCTTTTCGCAATGACCCCAAGGTGATGGAGAACAGTGACTCGATGGGTATAAGCGATCTTCCTAGCCATGAGGGTGGCTTATACCAGTCTTGCACTACAAGAAGTTACACGAGATCGTCTCGTGCCCGAGACGACGATTAATAAATTTTGGACTATAATAAATTGGACTTCGAATATATGAAATGAAACCGGATAACGAAATGTCTAATACATGGATTAATTAAAGCTATAGTACCCACTTTCTCTTTTGCTCGATTATTGTTACACTTTGCTGTTGTTGTTTCTACTCTACTCAATTTTTACTTACGTGTTTTTGGGTTCCGTACTCAGATATACTTGGTAGTTAGTAATGTGATTTTGGTTGTGCATCTCCTTGGAGTTATATGTACTTAGGTCCTGCGATAAATCCTTTGGTTAGTATCCAATTTATGTTCATTTAATTTCTACAATATGAATTCTTTATTTGCTATGTTTATATTTTATGATTATGTGCTGGATGACTGTGAACTTGTGGGCGTGTTGTGCTAGTTGTTAACACATAGAGACTCAGGTTTTGTCACTTGGCGAGACTCAGGTCGTCACAGTTGCCATGGGCGGCACTATCCCGAAGTGTTGATTGCCAAGGACCCTGTAAGCATTGACGGTGGGGATAAGGAATCCGATACAGTCCATGTTTAGGGCCAATCCAACGTTGGATTTGGGGGAATATAAAAAGAAAATAGAGAAAACTCTCAAAATAAATATCCCTCTCACTTATCAAAAATGAACTGGCAAACTGAATTTAGATTTGCTGCACATACGCATGGGTGCTTTAACTGCTGGGGTCAACGAACCTCTAGATAGTATTTACGGGCATTAAAAACCTTCGCAATGGACCCAAGGCTGAGGCTGTTCAAGTCTGGATCTTAGCTGGTACTTGAGTACCTCTAGGCCTATTATTGGTATTTTAATCTAATTTTTAGAGCTACAGCTCAGTAAGGCATCCTGACGGTTAAAATCCAACTTAGAGATCTAATTTGATCCAAAGGATTTTGCTAGGGATTAGGAAAAGTTAGGCATGGGGGTATGATGGTAACACCATCATTCATCATAACTAATTTAAATTAGTCTAAATCAAGTGTTAAATGCTTCTAAATGATCGTTTGAGAATCATAATTTCATGCTGAACTGAATTGAGAAGAAGATAGGAAAAAGGGTTAATTTTGCTATTTTAACATCTGATCATTAACCCAGATTAACCACAGGATTAACCAGGGGTTACTTCAAGGTCAAATGAACTTAAATGACTAAGAAGTGGGCTCAAGATAACTGAATCAGGGTTCTATGCATTTTGGAGATTAAAATAATGTAGAAAAATCCTAATTATCAGCCTCAATTAATTTGAAAGGGTTATGATAAATATAAATTCAAACTAAACCTCCTAAAAATTATTAAAAAATATTCTAAGAGGTTTAGTACCTTCACTTTGACCATCGAAAACCATTTTAACCAAAAATAGATATACAAACAGGAATTTGCCTTGATTTAGGCTTATGCGCAATTTACCCAATCAAACGTGGTCAAAACCTATATCCAAGTTCACCATTAGATTCTTTAGTCCAAATTAGGTTAATACCAAAATTTGGTTCCAAACATAATCCATCATGACCTAGTTTGTAATTCAGATCCCAGATCTTTGTTCTCTACATCCAAGCCCTCATCTTTTATGTTTTCCTTACCAGGACACCCCTAACTTCTTGTCTTCTTCACAAAGAGGTCCCTGCTGCCTAAAACCTCTTTGTTTCCTAAACACGGAATCAAACCCAAAGAAGTTGTGCTTTGACCGTGGAGTTCTCTTTCTATTCAAGCCCAAATCCCTTCAAGTTTGGAGGGATTGTCAATTAAGAGATCCTCTTCCTTTCTAAATAGGTCTTGAATCCTATTGTGAAGAGGAATGCCCACACGAACTTGAGATTTTTGGGATTTTTAGTTTCCAAATTCGCAAATCCTACGTGAGAATTCTTCCAATTTGAGCTCACATTTGAGCTCTATTTAAGCTCTACTACATCTCAACATACAAGGCAGTCAATTCTTGGCTAGAATTCCCTCTCTTTCTTCTTCTCCAGCCAACTCCATCATCGGCTTCGGCGAGCTTCTTCGCGTTCCCTCTTCCGACCACCCAACAATCAAATTGGGTGGCCCAACCTTTCCCCCTCTTCCTCACGCTCCTCGCCAACCAAAGCTAGAGCATTTTCTGCCTCTTCTTCCTCGTCGACGACTCACCGGACTACATCACCTTCCTCGCATCCGGCCGACCAACATCAGACGCTCCTCGCCTTCGTTCATCTACCTAAGCTCCCTACTCTCCTCCTCTAGAGTCTTTCTACGTCCTTAGTTTCTAGGTTCAACTATTACACACACCGATCCACCACCACCTTCCTCGACTCTGGCACGAGCTCCAATGAGCTCGCGCCGACACCACAATCCACCAAAAGACATTCCGCTACCACCAAAACCTTCCTTAAACTCCTTCAACTAAAAGCCTTAATGTTATTTGAAGTTTCAACCACTCAAACCTGTCACCGAACAACCCACCATACCATGGTCATCTCCTGCACCGATACACCACACACCACCAAACGCCTCATTATCACCACCATCATCTTCCTCGCTTCATGATGAGTCTTGAGAACCATTTAATTGGGGCTTTTAGCCCGTATTCATGGTTTTTGGATCTCTCCAAATCTCCACCTTACGTTGCCACCGCCTACTATCGTATGTCAATCTTCGACCCCAACTCCACCTCTAGCAGCAGCAGACCACATCCATGAAGCCTTCTAGAGCTTCAATTGAAGAAGAGAGCAAACGCAGTAGCATCAATTGGAGGATTCTCATCAGCTGAAGCAACGCAAAGACAAGGACCAAGATAGTCCCACATTGAACATTTTTGAAAATCATTTTAGTATTTATTGAATTCTGTCCGTAGGCTAATCACCTTTAAACACAGGGTCAAGTCCCAATAGCACGAGCCAACGCACACGGCCCACTCGACGCCTTGCAAACTGGACCCCCCTATGCACTGAACCGATCTGGTCCAATCCGGTCTAGTCTAGGTTTGTGGAGAGAGGAAGGCTATGTGAGAGAGGAAAGTGGGGGTTTTTGCTCCTCAGAGAAGTTGAAGTGGATTTAAGGCTTTTGAGGCTTATTGAGGATGTCTGATCTGAGAATTGGCTAAGTGTTGAAAGGAGCATTGAGGAGTTAATCTTGAGACTTGAGATGTGAGAGAATAGCTTAAGTGTCTTAGTGTTACATTGGTGGTTCCAACCACCATTATTTTACTCTCTCTCTCTCCCTATTCTTTTTATTTTCTGACATACATTAAGCATACTTTTCATATATATTGAGTTTTATTTTGAATATTGGATTAGCGCTTGAATTGTGATTACATTTGCTTCCTACAAACGATCTCGAAAACTCATGCTTTTTCGAGCTTTACAAATTTTAAGTGTTGACTCGTTTTCCGTTGCTATACTACGATGTATTTCTAAAACCCGATGAAAATTCGTTCAACAGTGTGGGGTTACTTAGGCTAGGTGTGGAGTGGGCTAGCTTAGGTGGCCTAATTTGTGTGTGATTGGGATAAGTGAGCTCAAATTAGTTAGTCATGATATGGAGCTCCATTTAAGACCTAGAATAGGTTCCAGTAGAGATAAACAAGCCTACCTTAATGCACATTATAAAGCTCAAGCTACAAGATACAATAATTAACCATAAAATGCATTATTTACACTATGATACATTAATACCTAATATGCACTAAATTAATGCAATTATGCCTAAAGTGCCCCTAACCAACATAAGTTAAGCATGAATTATCTAATTAAATATGAATTCATCACACCCCCATGCCTAACTTTTGTTAGTTCTCAAGCAAAAACAAAGCTAGAAAAATGAATTTGAAAAATGGAAAGTGAGTTTAAGCTAAGATAATATAAGTGTAGAGGCATCAGTCATCACCAAACCAAAGGAATCTATACATAAGACCTTAACTGCCAAGACTTAATAGCCCTAGGGTATTGACCAAATACAAACCGCCAAATCCCATCAAAACTCTATTAGTTGTAGTTTTGGGCCTCAAGAGAGAGCTTTTATAGCCTATCAATCCACCCAAAGTTTACAAGAAATGGAAATTCTATGCATCATGTGCTTGTGTGTTGACTTGACAAGTGGGCAACTCAATCTAAAGAATCAAATTTTCTACAAGATACAAGACCACTCTTCACTCATCCAAATCCCGCCTTCAGATTTGCCTTACTACTAACTGGTCACTTTCACCTCTATTTCTATCCTGAGGTCAACACAAGAGTAAGCTCAATGTATATCTCCCCGACTATGTCATCTGACCTCTTTTATTTATTCCTCACTATCTAATTTGCCCTATATTTTTTCTTTTAACTTTTTGTATTTTTTTAATTTTATTTTCTTCTTCCTCTTTCTACTACATTATTTCTCACTCTATTTTTCTCTTTTATTTTCTCTCATTTTTCTAGGGTAGGTGGCTCTTCCGAATCTGGTTCATGAACATCTCCTAAACAAGATCAAAATATGAAGCTAGGCTCTAAACATTCTACATCTAGGGAACATAACTAGTGCAACGTGACAACCATACCTCTAATCTCACACATGTTAGGAAACTTAGTCCTCTATTGCTAATTGCCTACTAGTTAATCATTGTGTAAGTACAAAAGGTGAGATACTTAGTTTCAAAATCACTTAAACCAGAGGGTGGAAGGACAGGTCACATACTTGCTACCCCATTGGCTTAATACCTTAGGTAACAAAATTCCTCAAATACTTGGAAAACATATTCATATTTTAGTAAATACCCGACTTGATTAACCCAAAAACAAGTCTAGGAGAAAATACCTTAATTATACTTTTCTTAAGCTTGGTAAATCCTAAATACCTATAAATTGAGATCTTTTCTTAACTCGAGATTCTTAAAAACATTGATTTATCTTTTTTATTTTTAAAACAAGAAAAAATGAGCAAAAACAAGAATTGTTGAAATCAAAAAAATGATGCCCCCCCCCCCCCCCCCCCCCCTCCCTCACCCCCGCCTATTTTATGCATTGTCTGCAATGCATAAAGCAAAGAACAAATAAGATAGTAGAAGAAAAGAACAATATAACCTAGTGTGTCAATAAGTTCAACTAACTAGGATCAATTTGTACACTTGTCTAATCTATGATGAGATCAAAGAAAAATAAGTCAGTAAAATTAATGTTGGGTAATCTTCTAACAAACATTGAATTTAACACCGATATATAATCAGACGCAATCACATTTACTATTTAAATACATTTCTTTGAAAATCAAGTTCCAAGTTATAAGTGTGGGGATGCTAAAATGCTACTTCAAAGTTAAAAACAATAGAGGTGAAGAAAGTGGTGCACCGTAAATGTAATGACAGGAATTTTATATACCCATACGAATGACAAAAAAGGATAATTATGACTTTTTTTAAATTACGTCCTCTCATACTTGCCATCATCAACCATTTCAAACGGATGACCAATTAAAATGCACCATGTGTCCCACTAACTCCGTCATAATGCCGCAGACTTTGAGAAGATAAAGAGATATAATTCCTAAAATTATGATAAATCATTTAAATTTAATACATTTTAGGTAAAATAAATACTAGGGGTTTAACATATTTTATTTGAGGCATTTGAGGCATTTGAGTTATCTTTAAAAATATAACTCGAAATGAAGACAAAATGATTAAAAAATTCTACTTCCTATGTGAAATCAATTCTAACTATGGAGTGGAGGTAAACGATGAGGAATAAAAATTATACTATTTATTGATATAATCTTAATATGTTTTTGACGATATTTATGCAAAGATGACAACGGACCCAGCAAGTTGACCAAGTAGATGGAGAAGCACCCGAAAGACCAAGTAATTCGATAGGAAGTGTCTGAGAAGAAGTTACTGAACTCAACTCAAACATTAAATGGGAGTTCAAATCAAACCAAGTAGCTGGACCAGGTAGTCGGATCAAAAAGTCAGACCTGTAAGATAAATTGTTAATTCAACATACTCAGCACTGAAATTAAGCTATATCCACTAAGATCTATCAATGTCAATTAAATATAATAAATATCAGAGTACCATAGGGGACAACTCAACCCAAAAGTTGGATGTCTCTTACTACAAGAAAAAAGGCCAACGTCAGAGCACACGTAAGAGAGGAAAAGACCAACTTTTAACAAAGCCTTTCCAAAGGGCTTGTTAAATAAGCAACTCAGAAAAGAATACTCAACTTAAACAAATCCAAGAATCAAATAAAGGCCAAGAGCCTACAAATAAAAAAGGCTGAGAAGGCTATACAAAGAAAAATAAACAAAATAACCCTAAAGGTCAATCAAATTACCTACAAGCACCACGAGTTAGCTGAGATAAACCTAAATAGGATCTAGGAAACGTTCGTTGTAACAACCTAGACACATCAACAAGCAAGACATGTCAGCATTAACCAGTCCATACTTTGGTATTCCTCGGTGTCCATCCTTTCTTTCAACATAATCAAGTAGAGGAAAAAGAAAAACGGAAACTTTTCTATGCATAAGCATTTTGAGATAGACATATTTTCTTGAATGAGCCTTATTAGCAGGTCCAATGAGAGGCTTTTTTTTCCCTTGTCACAAGTATCCAAATATAAAACCATACCAATATCCATTTATACATTGTGTGCCTCTTAATTACATCATATATGAGCCACTCTACATAAAACATATGTTTCATACATAAAAGATGAATTTTAATGTTTAAGGCACAAAATATAGAAAACTGTACGTTCAGATGTAAACAAACACAATACCATGAGTTTCAATCATAATATAAGCTCCGTAAATAAAGTAAAGTGTAGCATAGGATATCAAGAAAAACATTCACATATGTAAACACACAAATATAGTAATATATTTACCAAGTACATAAGTCAAATAAACGGGTAAGTTCTCAAACCTATGCCCATATCAATACCTATTCAGGTTTATCAATAGGAACCCATAGCCATCTAAAAGTTACATGCCTCAAGTTTTGCCAACTCCAATTGGGTAGGATAGGCTCAAGTTTGGGTTGGGTCAAAGTCAAATTGATATCCCTACCTAGTATTGGATTTATCATCGATCTTGCCACCTATCATAATATCTATTAAGAATGAAGGATTTCTTTTATTAAAACACTAGATGTCTTTATACAAAGAGAGAGAGAGAGATAATGAAGGGGAAATTATATAATATAACATTTACAAAAAAATTGAAAATACATAAAATAGAAATATATTTCTTCCTTTCAAGTTGGAACATATATGTCATGCATGTTCAACTCATGTAAGATAAATTCCATGCAACATCTCGAAAGGTCTTTGTTGAAGATGTCTGCAAGCTATTGCTCAATTGACATGTAAGTGTGTAGATCTTCCTAGATGGAACAACATTCCTAATAAAATGGCAATCTACCTCAATGGTGAGTTTAGTCCACTCATGAAAAGCAAGATTATTAGCAATGAAAGTCACTACTTTGCTATCACAATAAAAGGAAGCAGGAAGTGAGGCAGAGATGCCGAAATCTTGAAGAGTACAAACCACCAAAAAAGTTCCATATGGTATGAACCATCAGCTAATATTCTACTTCTACATGTGAGCAAGACATCACATTTTGTTTCTTAGGTTGAGATGTAACCAAATTCCTATCAACATAAGTGCAAAAATTCATGGTAGATCTCCCATCCTTATGCACTACAATGTAATTAGGTTCAAAATATCCCCATATATAAAAGTGTCCATCACGATTGAAGTATAGCCCTTTGACGAAAGAAGACTTCAAATATCATAGAATCTGATGTGCAACATTCCAATGTATCTTCCAATGTTGTTGCATAAATTGATTAGGTATGCCAACTACAAAGGCAACGTCTGAAGGATCTTGAAACACAACCGCACTAAAAGGGGAGGATGGCATTTGTCTACCAACAAATAGGCACGATTGAGAAGCTGTAGCCGACTTCTACATGGAGCAGCCTCTTTACAGGAAGAGATCAGGCAGCAAACCACACCACCAATTCCATGGACAATCATAACACGCGAAAATATTGGTGGGAAGCAGAACCTTTGGCTTGGGGAAATACATGCCAATCAGATCTACAGTTGAAGATCCTCCATAAATCTACAAGTGTTGGCAACTGCAGATAATCCTACTGGGATGTCAACCCCCACTAATCAAGAGTTGCAATAAATTCAAGTAACTCATATAACTCGCAGCTGGTGCAGTCATTCAGCTGAACCAAGAAAGGTGGTGTAGGAGCTTTCAAGTCATCAGCAAAGGATGCCAACCTTAACCGAGAAAGCCACCATCCTGCAATATCGGCAGACACCTGTAATAAGGTACCATCGAGCAGAGTAAATGCTCTTGTTCACATAGTTTAGTATTATTTGCATCATGGGACAAGCACAGTACACAAAAATCATAACTACACCATGCAGCAAGTAGAGAAAATTATTCTTTTACCTTGCATCAAGGGCAACGAAGCCTCCAGTTACACCTAACTTGGTGAAGGTTCCACTCAGATTTGCCTCCAGCCCTCCTGTAAATTTCTGAACCCTCACCATTGGCAATGTGGACCTGGATTCAATGATCTCAACATTTGGCTGTACTCTCACCTCACCATGATATGCATGGAATGAAAAGCTCATGCTGCAGTATTTTTCACTACTAAGTGCTATCATGAAATAGAAATTCATTCAAAAGCCTGGCAGCTTCTTCAGTTATCTTACCATGTGTTCCACCAGCTGCAGATGTTGCTGGAGACAAGCTACCATAGATATTGACGGTACCTTTTCCAGCACTTTTATCAGGAAGGCAACCTGGAATAGGAGATTTTGCAGCTCCAACAGATGCCATCTCCCGAGTAGATTGGACAGAAGCATGAGAATCCATTGATATTGATGTCATTTGCTTCACAAGTAGAGAGGGGCATACCCAAGGCATTGCAGCAGAAATCTTAACAGATCGCCGCAGGATGGGGGATTCCACATTATTCTGACGATTGAGCATCCCAATGGCATGACCTACACCAGAAGTCGGTACCATTTGTGGCTTATCAGCATCTGTTGGCAAATTATTATCAAATGAAAGAAAACAAATCCCCTTGGGAGCTTTTGGAGGGCTCTTCTCTGCGAGTTTTGACTTATTGATAGAATTTGGAGGTTCTAGCATTGCACTCATAGTCACATCACTGACTCCAGCATGGGTTGGTACATTTTTTTTCAAATGGTTACTGGAGACAAGATTCTCCAACGCGGGTGAAGAGTCATGCTTGCTGATACTGTCTGCAGAATTCCCTGCAGCAGAAATCTATCGCAGCAACAAAAGGTTCGGTTGTTACTTTACACCATTTAACCTATTACGATGATTATACATGGAAACAATGAAATGACCACTAAATACTAAGGAACAAGGTTACCTTGTGTGAAAACTTGCATGCTTCCCCTCTGCTGCAGAAACCTTTCGCCATGAAATTGTGGCAAGGGTATTTCCCAAGCTCATGATCGAATGGACACTCGTCTCCCTTCAAGCAGGAATTGCATGCAAAGTACTTGCATGGCTGCGAATAAATATTCACCAGCTTACACGTCAGAAGGACAATGGAAGACATTTAACGAGCAACGCAAAGATACACACAAGCACAGACACCCACACATGTGTACCTGCATGCATACGCTCATGCATGCATACTGTGGAAAGGAAATGAAATGTCACACAAAAAAAAGCACAAAAGAAGTCCTAGCCTCTCTTTACATAGAGAGTGAAAAATTATAAAGGAATCCACTATGGAAATTACCGTTGAATGGAGAACGCGTGGATTCTCTACTTTTTTATTATTGAATAACTTAAATAACAATGAGGGGTATTGATCTCTTTACATAGAGAACCATTCCCAAACAAACTAGAAAATAAATCTCACGCAATCTTCTAAATATGGTAAAACAAATCTCTAACATTAGTTAACTTGAAGTAAACAATTACTTAACTGGCAAGTAAATAAACTAAACTAAGCAAGGGACTCTTACCACTTTAGATGCATTCTCTTAGAGAATTTAGGAAAGCAATTTATAATTAGTTGAAAGTTATGTTTTATTTCTTCCTATTTTTAAAGATTTGATTTAATTTGATTAGAATTGAGTTTGTTAGTACGATTAAAATTGCTTATAATCCCCTCTCTATATAAAGAGAGGCCAGTGTCATATCTTTTCTCATTCTAATAAAATTCCAGTTCTGAAACTCTCCAACATGATATTAGAGCGAGAACAATCCTAAGGGATCCCCTACGACCTTACAGCCCTACTTCTATTATCTCTGGCTATTGTTGCTACTGCAATCTTTGTGTCATGCTACTACTCTGCTAAGTACTCTACAACAACTATTATTACTTCAGTCTGCATTGTTCTATGCTCCTCCGACTATCTACATTAGGAAGGAGTTCTCTTCTTGTATGCCTCCTTCAAGTTGGACATTGTACCCTCCACCTTGGGGGAGAGTGTTAGAGAACTTAGGAAAGAACAATTTAGGATTAGTTAAAAGTTGTGTTTCATCTCTTTTTATTTTTAAAGATTTGATTTGATTTGAGTTTGTTTCTATATTTAGTAGGATTGGAATTACTTATAATCCCCTCTATGCAAAAAGAGGTTAGTGTCTTATCTTTTTAATAATTTCTCATTCTAATAAAATTCTATTTTTAAAATACTCCAACAAATTCTTTACTCATCAACGCAAAAGAGGGTTCGATATAGGATATATCGTTAGAAATTAAACGAATCCAACTGGAATATCAAATACCCAATTACATATCTCAACACCAGTGAAACTAGTTGTTAGAGTGAAAACTTGGAGTCCACGTGACATAGCCATGTCACATTTCGATGGAATCGAGCCCCACCATGGGGCACATCAAGTTGGAGTGGAGCCAACTAATTTTGAGTCAAATGTGGCATTCTATTTTTGGCATTTTTACGTGAGTGCCACTAAACTCTTTTGAAATCACGTAAATGCCATTCACTTCACTATATTATCGATTGTCATTGAAAAAGTCACATCGTTTTTATATTTGCCATTTTGTTAATCATAGTTGTTAAACTTAACGATTTTAGACTAAAATGTAATAAAATTTTATTTTTTAATCCTTAAAAATTTTTTTACTCAAAAAATGTTTTTTATTTTCATGCCCCCCCCTCTTCCTCCTTCCTACTTCACCTCCCTTCCTCCTCTCCTCCTACCACTTCCTCCAACCTCCTCATCTTCGACCACCTCCGCCCCTTTTCTCTAACGACGTGGAGGTGAGACGGTGGTTGGGGGTGGAAGAGGTAGTCAGGGGTGGTCGAAGGTGGAGGTGATCGGGGTTGGTCGAAGGTGGAGAAGGTGGTCAAAGGTGGAGGGGTGGTTGGGGTGAAGTGGGGTGGAGGAAGAAAGGGGGAAGGGTGAAAATAAAAATAATAAATTTTGAGAACCAAAAAATAAATTTTTATTACATTTAAATCCAAAATTGTTAAGTTTAACGATTATGACTAATGGAGTGGTAAATACAAAAATAACGTAATTTTTTCAATGGTATAATCGACAATATAGTGCAGTGAATGATAAATAATTTTAAAATATTTTAATGACACTCGTGTGAAAATCATTTTATATTTTAGGAAGTATTTTGAATGATTGCTTGGTTAGGAAGTTTGTTATTTTTAGGAAAAAAAAGAAATAAAGATTGGGATTGTTAGAATCTTAATCCCTTAGTGGGATTATTATTGAGATTGACTCTCTTTAAATAAAGAGCAGATCTCTACTTGTTGTCTTTGAGTCACGTGATAAAATTTCCTCTTCTAGGACTCCTCTCTCTTACGACATCTCCTCTCTCCCCTCTCCTCACTCCACATGTGAACTCCAAGAGGGCCCGGTGCTCTCAATTCATAACACTAATGATGGTGACATTCAATTGAAATTGGCAAAATTTTGAAGGCTTTATTCAATTTGGGTGTAAGAAAAAAATAGATTGTCTTGTTGAAATATGAAAACCCTAGCCACTCTTTTATGGAGAAGAGGAATGGGTAAATTACAAGAAGAGTTCATCATAATAAAGAGTGTTAATGACTAGTACACCACAAATAAGAAATAGCCAAAATATGTCTATGCTCCAACACTTCCCCTCAAATTAAAGCGTAGATATCTTCGAATCCCAACTTGTTTGTGATAAATTCATGTTGTTTCCGTGGTAGAGTTTTGGTAAATATATCAGCCAGCTACAACTCTGTAGAGATATGAGGTGTACTAATCTTTCCTTCCAGCATAAAATTTCATATGAAACCTCAATATGCTTCTTCTCATGAAAGACTCAATTTAAGGCTATGTAAGTGACAGATTTGTTGTCACAATGCATAGAAGCAAAACTCTTCACTGGTATGCCAAGATCAACCAGAAAGAAGGTAATTCGCATGACTTCACAAGCTGCATGGGCCATGGCTCTATATTCTACCTCCACACTAGACCTCGCTACCACTGTCTGCTGCTTACTACACCACGAGACCAGATTGCCTCCAAGAAAGATTGCAAAACCTATAGTAGACCGCTTGTCATCTACAAACCCTACATAATCTACATCAGAATATGAACATAACTCCAAGTGACCAATCTTCTAATAGAACAATCCTTTACCAAGGGATCCCTTCAAGTACCATAGAATTAGACACACAACACACCAATGACTATAACATGGCCATTCCATATACTTCCTGGCCCCGCTTACTGCAAAACTGATATCTAGACGTATATGATAAGATAAAGCAGTTTATCAACTACACTCCAATATCGGTGCACATCCTTAAAGAGAGCATCCTCTATCACATTATGCTCCCCTTTCTACTCAACAAGTATTGCAAATGGCTTAGTCCTAAAAAGTCCTGCATCTTCCAAAATTTCAAGTGCATTTTTTCTCTGTGAGGGTGACATTCCATCCTCGCCCCCGGCGACTTCTATGCCCAGAAAGTAATGGAAATCTCCGAAATCCTTCATAACAAATGATCTCTAAAGAAAATTCTTCATCTCCCATCATCTCTTGTCAATATCATATCATCAACATATACTACCAAAATTACTGTCAGCTATTGCCTTCCTAATGAAGCTAAAATGGTCAGATGTATACCTCTTGAACCCAACTTTCATCACCTCAGCAATCAGTCAATCAGACCATGCCTTAGGACTTTGTTTTAGGCCATACATTGCCTTCTTCAATTTACAGACATATTCGCCCTCAACTTCATAGCCTGGAGGTTGATACATATACACCTCTTCATGCAGATCACCATATAAAAATACATTTTTAATGTCAAGCTAATACAATGGCCAATCCAGATTAGCTGCCACCGAGAGTATCACCCGAATGGAGCTAACACGTGCCCCAGGAGAGAATGTCCCAAGGAAGTCCACATCATATGTTTGTGTGAACCCGTTTGCCATAAGGCGAACCTTAAATCTATCAATTTCTCCATCGACCAAGTATTTCACTATGTAGACCCATTTGCAGTCCACTACTTTAGTGTCATTAAGGGTAGGTACATCCCAGGTCTGATGGGATGTAAGTGCCTCCATCTCTGTATTTATAGTTGCTACCAAGGTTTTAAAAAACACAAGGTGGTACCGAGGCGGTTTGCCTTCATGGAGGTGAGGCGTAAGCCTCGAGGCGGTCAATGCATAAGTCTCAGGATTTGCATAAAAAATATAGAAAATGAAATGATATATAATTATTAAGTGCTAATAAGGAAATAATAACATAAATAACATAGTTTCATAATATTTTTTCTCTATCACAACGTTGAAAGAACAAAACTAAACGAGAGATGACGTTTAAATGAAAAGATAAACATCCATATAATATAGAAGATTAGAAACCATAACAAAAGCACAAACTAAACTAACTTCCCAAACCATTGGGAGACTTAAGAGTTAAAACGTACATTAAAATGAAGGTACATGAAACATCCACATCAAAAACTCAAAATAACACACATTGTAGACTCTAGTCTCCTCCTTGAAAACCGTCAAACTCATCAATGCTGTCACTAGGGCTGGTCGCATCATCCCAAGAGTCATCCATAAACTTCATCCTAGCCTCATTATCAACATCTTCCTCAGTATCTTTATCACTCTCTTGAAACTCTTCCTCCTCAACGCCAATAACAGCTTTGCCTAAAAGATAAGTCATTTTAAACAATTTCTTAGAAGTTAGAACCTTAGTTTGTAACTTTAAACATTATAGTTCAGCAAAATATAAAATTACATATTACCTTTACCCTTGTCCTTTCTCTTTTGCCTCTTTCTTCTACTTCCTCCTACTTGTATTCCTCCCTCTGCTCCTACTAACTACTCAAGATCAATAGGATCCTCTTCTAGAGCTACAGTTGCATCAAGCTCCTCATAAGCATCAATCTCTATTTCACAAAGTTGTAGCTCAGCAATCCACTCATCATCTGAGTCCACTTCCTCTAAGCATAGAGGATCATCCATTGTCTTTTTCTTCACCTCTTTGTGTTTCAATTTCAAATTGAACATACAATAAACCAAGTCATTGAGTTTATCTTGTCTCAGCTTACTCCTTCTCTTAGTATGGACCTACTCAATGAAAAGGTCACCATTAAATTTTATAGCCTAATTATTATATATTACTCTAAATTTAAAACGCAAATTTAGACTTTTAACCTAATTAAAAGCACTCCAATTTCGCTCACATGCAGATGCACTATAAGTCAAACTTAAAATGCGCATGACAAACTTCTTCAACTCAGGTGTTTCATCACCAAATGCTCTCCACCAATCTGCTGTAATGGAAATTTTGTTTATAGTATATAGGAAACAATTAACAAAATTTATTAATTTAAATGATAGAATCATTGAAAGGACTTTACCAAGACTCCTCTTAAAACGAGTCTCAATGGCATTGGACCATCCAAATAATCCTCTTCCATTAACAAATGCACCTATTTGGAGATCCACATTCAACCTCTCATCCTTGTCAGGAATCAACCTCTAGAAGCATGAGTACAAGCCCATCTTTACTTTTCAATCAACTTTAAAAGTTGGTTCATATTGGCATTGGGGATTCAGAAAATAGGCAACAGCATGCAAGTGTGTGTGCAATTGCATGTCCCATCTTGTGTCAATGATGTCCCAGATTGTCTTGTACTTCTTTTCATCATTACCCAAATTTTTAACAATAGCTTCCTTGACCTTATCCATAGCCTCATAAATAAATCTCATAGGTGGATATTATTCAGCGTCCACCATTCTTAAAACCAACACCAACGGTTTGACTGTCCTTATTACATAGGCTACACTAGGCCAAAATGTTCTACTTTTAAGAACAATATTTTGCACAGCTTGCCCTTAAACCTTCAATGCATAACTGCTGCACTTCCACCTTTTTGAGGTGAAAAGACTCAAGAGCATCTTTTGTTGTTAACAATCTCTGCCATTGATTTAAATGCCGACGGCATGCCGTCGGCAAGGGCATTTCCAAGCAACGGTCGTGCCGACATGAAGAAAGTGTCGATTTACAGGGATTTCGTCGGCATGCCGTCGGCATTGTCGACATGCCATCGGCATGCCCTCGGCACAGTCGGCATGCCGTCGGCATGGTCAGCATGCTGGCGAAATTGGTGCCCATGTCTAGGTTGCTATTGGTTTTTTTAATTACTTTTGCTATTTTTGTTGGTATGCATCGGCATGCCAATCGAAAAACGGGCATGCCCACGAAATGCACACTTGGAATTCATCGGCACGGCATCGAAATCGGCATTTCGAACCTTGATCTCTGCAAGGTAAGGAAAGCAGTAGCAAACCGAGTGACAATAGGTCTCACCAAGTCTCCTACATGCTTCCTTATCATGGCCACCACCCAAGCATGTGCATATATGTAATTGATTATTTGTTTAGCCTTCTTGAAAACAGAGTCATGAAGAGGTAGCTTCATGATTTCCTCCAACATAAGGTCAATGCAATGAGCAATGCACAGAGTCCAATACAAATGTTTCCTTTTTTCCATCAATTTCTCTCCAGCCTTTTTATAAGCTAATGCATTATCTATTATCACTTGCATAACATTACTTTTGCCCACTTCTTCAACAACATCATCCCTCAATTTGAAGAGATAGTCAACATTCTTGATCTCATTAGAGGCATCAACAAATTTCAAAAACCACATACCTTTTGGGTTAACCAAAAAATTGATCAAAGTGTGTCCTTTTGTATCTGTCCAACCATCAAACATTATGCTACATCCAATCTCTTCCCAAGACGCTTTCGCTTGGTCCATCATAGTAGCTATTGTATTAACTTCTTTCAAAATCCAAGTTCGTAACTCATGCATTATAGGACCTCCGAATCCCCTTCCATAGTTACATCTTGAAGCATTTGCCAGTAAGATGGACTGGTGGCCAAATTAAATGGCAATCCATTCTCAATGAAGAATCTGCCAATACTAAGACACGTTCTAATTATTTGTTTTTTCTTCTAAAAAGAATTCAAAGTAATCTACTTTGGAGGACATTGAGGAGCATTATCAAGTCCACTTCCAGGCCATACTTTCTGTTCAACTCCTGCAACAAATAAATCCATAGGACCCTTCACCACTTGCGCACCACTTGATCCTGTAGGTGCATTTTCATCATGCCCAAATGGACCTTCTACTGTATATGCACCTATGCGACGAATTTCTTCCATTTCTTCAAGTGCTCTTCTCCCAACTTCCTTTGCTAAGAAGGCCTTAATTTCAGTTTCAACTTCAGGTGGCACATTTGCACATACTCCCACATTTTTGTGTGTCTTTGCTAAGTGCTCCTTCAGTCTTGTAATGCCACCTGTGATAGTTTTCCCACAGAAGTTACACCTCACATACTTATATCCTTTCTTCCTTTGAGATCCTTGAAGGCCAATTTTCGTGCAATACTTTCATCCAGGATCAGACCTGCCAGTGGATCCTTCTTTTCCTCCTCTTCTTGCCTTTGGCGCCATGTCTAAAAGCATAAAAGAGATTGGTAATCAAATAAACCTAAATGACCTAAACTTGAAAAATAAATAAAACTATCAAATAAATAACAAAGATTCCACTTTGACAACTAGTATACATCGTGAATCAAGTCATTCACTTTGACCTCAACATATAGTCATACACTCATGCTAAAGTTAAGCTCAACATATAGTCATTCATACTAAAGTTAACCGAAACTTATAGTCAACATATTAAGCTCAACCTCAACATACTAACCTCAACCTCAAATGCATCCTGCTAGAGAGTGGAGCACTGCCACTGGAGCTGGAGCCTGCGTTGGAGCTGCGGCTGCTTGCGCTAGGGTCTGCGCTGGAGCTGCGCTATGCTGGGGCCTGCGTGGAGCACTGCGCTGCCGCTGCTTGCACTGGGGCCTATGCTGCGTTGGAGCCTGTGTTGAAGCCTGAGTTGCCGTTGCTTGCACTAGAGCTGCGCTGCGCTGAAGCCTGCGCTAGGAACTGCATGGAGCGCTGAAGCCTGCGCTAGGGCCTGCGCTGGAGTGCTCAGGCCTACGCTGAAGCCTACCGCTACTTGCGCTGCTGATGCTACTGGCGCTGGAGTGCTACTCGCCGATGGAGGCTGCGATGCAGTGGAGCAGGAGTTGTCGTCAACTCGCCGGTGATGGCTCTTGCTCAGGACTTTTTGAGGTTTGGATTTTAGGCTTAAGGCTAGATGAGCTACACCAAGGCTTAGGTCAAAAAAATGGTCATGGGACTAGCACATGACCATTTTACAAACCAAACCAGCCGAGGCGGCGCCTTTCCAGCGCCTCACCACCTCGGCCACACCTCGGCAAAGCAAGGCGCACACCTCGCAGCCTGCAGCTGAGGCTTAAGCCTCGAGGCGAAATTGGCACCTCGCCTCGAGCACGTTTTTTTAAACGATGGTTGCCACCCACCTGGGATCCTGAAATGCCTCAAGGTAATTCCTACATAGTGCCTTTTAAAAATATTGCACAAACAAATCCAAATGGACAGTAGAAGTAAAATGTGATATAAGGTGTGTTGGGATTTTAGGGAGAATATGAACTTTATTGATTTGAAAATAAAGGCATTAACCCTCTTTATATAGAGGGAAGGCCTTGGCGTACAGGGAAACACAACACCTATTAAAAATAACAATAACCTAAATAGAAACCAACTCAATCAATATCTCTCTAATTTTATTTCCTAACACTCCCCCGCAAGTCGAAACGTAGGAGATGGCAAAGACTTCGATCAACGGCACTTGACGATAGTAGAAAAATAATCGACTTCAACATCTATATCAACTTGTCATGTTTCTACTTGTATGGCCCGCATAAGGCACTGGATACGTGAGAAATCATGACTAAACCTTGGGTGTCACTGCTCCCACGTCTAAGACCCTAAAGATCACGAGGCTTGGTCTTCTTGAATGCATAAGGTCACACAGGTGCCATTACTCCTACACCCCGTGAGCCAACATACTATGCTTGGTTTCTCCAGGCGTGCATAAGGTCACCTTCGCTGCCATTGCTCCTATGCCCCAAGAGCTAGCCGAAACACTCTAGGTGTGTGAGAGTGCACCCTATCTAGATGTCTACACCAATTTATGTATTTCTTCTTTGTTAAGTTGTCTTCACACTCGTATGTCACTACTTGTAGGCGCTAACAATGCCAATCCCTGCTTGGTTTCTCATCGATGGCGGCACCACCATTGCTCTTCTTCACTGGCGACAAGAAAGACAGCAGCAGTAGCGAATGAAGAACGAAAGAAGAGGAAGAGAAGAGAGGTTTGGGAGAGGAGAGAACCTCTCAGGTGGCTCGCCGAAGCCCAATGATGCCACCGAAGGGCCTCTTAACACTAGGGTTTCTTCTCCTAACTAGCCCCAAGAAATCGGTAGCTCTGATACCATGTTGAGATTTTGGGGAGAATATAGACTATTGATTTGAAAAAAGAGGCCTCAACCCTCTTTATATAGAGAGAGGACATTAGCATATATGGAAACACAACTAAACACTTTCTAAAAATAACAATGACCTAAATAGAAAACAACTCAATAATCTCTTTGATTCTATTTCCTAACACTACCCCGGAAGTCCTGACATGGGAAATGGGAAAGACTTGGATTCTTAAGGTAATGGAGATCAACTGTTGTTGACATGGTAGTCCCTTCTTCGTGTCTTCAACCTGGGGTGCTCTTTCTGTATGCCCTTACAGATCCAGTCGACGCTTGGTTTCTCTTGAGGTGCGTAAGAGCACTACCCATAATATTGACATCTTGAGATAGCTCCCATCTTCTTATGTCTTCCACTCAAACATATAAGGACCCAAATAATAAAACTCAAGACTTTTAGGGGTCCTATACAAGTACCCCAAAATAAAGGACTTAACTTTAAAGTTAACTAAATCATAAAAAATAACCCCCCTTGTTTTATTTTATTTTCTTTTCTTTTCATTAAACCCCATACTAGAGGGCCTCCCCCTCTCCCTTTTTTTTCTTTTTTTTTCTCTTCTTTCTCTTCGAGCAACAGCATAGTAGAGGAGCATGGCAATGCTCTGGTGAGGTCAAGGGAGGACCAAACTACCTCGATCTGGTAGCATGGCCCTCAAGGAGTACGATGGTACCCTCAAATCCTCAATTAAACAAGATTTGGAGAGACAAAACAGGGATCCAGTCCACCGCCTTCATGGGCGACACAAGACAAAGATAGGGCCACCAGCGGCGCGTGACCAATCTGATGGCCACCAGAGTAGGTGAGTAGGTGGGTGCAGAGGCTAGGGCATCGGCGACCACTCTTGTGGTGGTCCTTAGCCAGTGCATGGCTAGTGGCAGCGCCGATGAGCTTTTCTTCCCCAGCAGCAATGAGAACAGGAGTAGCAGAAAAGGAAGAAAGAAGAAAAGGAAGAGTCAGGGAGATGAGGGGACCTCTCCGGTGGCTTGCCAGAGATCAGTAGCGCCGCCAAAGCACCTCCCCCCTCTAAGGTTTCTTCTCCTTTCTTTTCTCTTTTCCCATGGGATCAAACTTGCTCTAACACCATGTTGGAATTTTGGGGAGAATATAAACTTTACTGATTTGAAAATAGAGGCCTTAACCCTTTTTATATAGAGAAAAGGTCTTCGCATACATGGAAACACAACTAACACCTATAAAAATAACATAAATAGAAACCAACTCAATCAATATCTCTCTCTCTCTCTGATTTTATTTCGTAACAAGGTGCAAAGTACATGATCCCACCACCTTCCTAAGAGAAATAGGCCTATCATCACCGCCATTGTGGCCCTCCGTCAAGGGAGGGAAGGATCATCCAGAACAAAGATTGGTGGAGCTGCATCATCAGTGAAACTGGTACCTGAATCAACACATAGAATAGGAATAGGTACAGGTGTTGATATATTTGGTGGTGGCTCTCTACACTGGTAAACATGAAGTTGGAATTGTGCATTCCATCCCTCAGGGGAAAAGCATGGAAGCCTCTCAAAAAATGTCACATCAGCACAAATGTGACAACGTTTGCTAACTGGTCATAACACCGATAACCTTTCTGCGTGTGTATAGCCTAGAAAGGCACTTAGTAGCCCTAAGAGAACTTATCAGGACTACTAAAATTGTGAACAAAGTAAACACAACCAAATATCTGTAAGGTCAAGGGAAAGACATCCCTATCAGGAAATAATAGCTAGAAGGGAATAGCATCCTCTAAAATAGATGGCACACGATTAATCAAGTAGCTATAATAACAGCATCACCAGAGAATGATTTAGGAACCCCTATAGAGATAAGAAGCATCCTGACAATGTTAAGAATATAGCGTAGTTTCCTCTCTGCAACCTTATTTTGCTGAGAAGTCTGAGAGTAGGAGATCTGATGGAGTGTCCCATTTTCTTTTAGAGCATTATCAGATTTGAAACACTTTATTTTGGTAGAAAAATATTTTGCACCTTTAAAAAGACCTTTTTATTATAGAAAATAGTTCGGACCTATTTTTTAACAAAAAAACTCTTAAGACATATGACTAAAATCATCATCAGAAATGATAAAATACTTGTACCTAGATATAGAAGTCACAGAACATGAACCACAAACATCACAATGAATTAGATCCTGAACAGTAGTATATTCACAACCTACACAAGAAGGAAAGGTACAGCAATGATGTTTACCATGTTGGAATGCCTCACAGTCCAAAATGGTGGTACTAGGAATATCTGGATACACCTTTGTCATAGCTTGGAAAGAGATGGATGACCAAGTTTGGAATGCCACAAAAGAGGATTGGAGGTGATGGAAGTAGTGCCAACAAAAATAAGAGTATCTAGGTAATACAACCCACAATGCTCATAACCCCCACCACTTGTCTACTTCGTCTGGATTCTGAATGTCCTAAAAATAACAATGATTCCCATCGAATATAACCAGACATTTCAACTGTTTACAAATTTGACTCAGATAGCAAACTAAAAGGAAATTCAGGGATACAATAAACATCTGAAATATGCAATCAAGGTGAAAATAGAACACTGCCAACTAAAGCAACAAGAGACATGCTACCATTCACCAACCAGACTGAGGTAATAGTGGTAGAATCTCTCACAGAGACAAGACTAGCACCCTTACTAGTTAAATGAATAGAAGCACCAAAGTCTATAATCCAATCAAATGTATCTGAGTAGCCGACACGTGTAGCGGTACATGTAGCCAAGGCAACGGTAGAGGAAGAGGTCGACTCACTCAGGAAATGACGAAGATGATCCACTTCATCAATAGTGATTTGAAAACCAGTAGTAACTGGATCAAGGGAGGTCTCCACGTCAATAGTAGAATCAGCAATAATATAAATTTAGTTAGCCCATGTTAGCCTTCCATTCTCCTAGCACCAATCGGTGATTGGTCTTTTGGCAATGGACGCATGGTGGATAAAATCTTCGGCCACAGCCTCCATCACATCCACATCCATGTCTGCATCCACCAAACCAACCACCTCTCCCCCCAGAGGCTACAAGTGCAACAGTATCAGGCAAAGTAACACGCATGGAGGCTAAAGAGTTGTTATCCGCATCAATCTTTTGAAGATGACCGTATACCGCTTTCAAACTTGGAATAGTATCTACTAACAATATCCGATCCCTAGAAGACCAGTACCGATAAGACAACCCATCAACAAACCTGTATAATTGCCACTCTGTGCGCTCTATCACCTACTTATCACAACAAGCAGGCTGAAATACAGCCAACTCTTCACATAAACCCTCCATAATGGTGAAGTAATAACTAGAGAAAGATCACCCTGGTTCATGCTCCATATACGTCAATAAATATCAACACGAGAGCTACTAGTCTACATCGAATAGCGTCGATCTAGGACATCCCACATGTCCTTAGCAGTCTTCTTATAAAGCATGTTAGACCTAATCTTCAAATCAACACTATTCATGAGCCAATTCATAACCAAGTAGTTATATTTTTCCCACTTCTTGTACTTGTCAACTTTCGCATCTATGGCAGAATCAATGAGCACATGATGCTCATGCCTCCAACAAAAATGCAAAACACCCTCGACGAAAGTATATAATTATGGGGTCCCATCAATTTAATTGTTGTCCCTTGAACAAAAGCAGAGGCATGAAGCTTGGCTTCTGAGGTAAGGGTAGAGGACTCCACGTTAGCCATGAGGTCAATCCAGGGAAATCACTATTTCTTCGTGTAAATTCAGATCTTCATCAGCAAATAAATGTCTCCTGCAATAACAGAGCACTTAAAAAGAGGGCATCGAGCACCTAGATCATGTGATCAGGGAATATAAGTCTCGCACCCTGTTCTGCAGACCCAAACAAAGATCAAAGCAGCCTGTTTGGGCTGCTTCTATCCTCAATCAGCAGTGCAGCAGATCACCCTTGCAGCAGATCTCAGAACCAGCTGCTGGAGATCTCAGCAGTCAGCCAGCCGGCGATCTTGCTGGAGCCGGCCTACCAGTGGCCTGGCAATGAGAGAGGGCCCCTGCAATAGCAAGAGGGGGGCCTACTGGTGGCCTGGAGATGCCACAGCTGGCCTCCGGTGACCTGACTATGCCGCAGCAAAGCGCCATAGGGGTGGCGGCGCTGCAGCAGCAGCCCCCCCTGGGCTGACAGTGCTGCAGCAGAGGTCCCTAGGGGCAACAGTGGTGCGGAGAGATCCCCCTTTAGGGATCGGATGTTGCACGTAACCTCAAGAAGAGAGATTTGAGGATTCTGATCACAAGAAAAGAAACAATTCTTAGTAGTATTTGGTGGGATATCAACCGCTGCTGTGATATCATGTCAAAGGAGAATAAGTTATCTTATTGAAATATGCAAATCCTAACCTTTCTTGTATAGAGAAAAATCATGGGTAAATTACAAGAAGAGTCCATCATAATAGAGTTAATAACTAGTACACCAAAATTAAGAAGTAACCAAAATAAGCCGAAGCTCGAACATTGGGAATACGAGATTTATATTTATTTCTTCCTAACAGACAATAAGCTGCATAACCTCTAACAACCCTAGCCATCAAAAGGCCTTGTGCTCTCATAATAGTGAACTTGTCTAGCATGTCATCTTTTTGAGATATATAAACTCACAAAAGTTTTTGCAAGTCAAGTTAATTGGATGAAAAGAGTTGATTTCATTAGAAATCCTAAGCCTTCTTTATATAAAGAGAGATCGTAGAGTATCCTAATGCTAACGTGTTGACTTGGCCATGAACTGACTCAGTCTCCCACCTACAAAGGAGATATCTGGTCTCGTGATAGTGAGATACAGCAGCTTGCTCACAAGCTGTCTGTCCTGTCTACTGTCCAGTACCTGTGCATCTTCATCATAAAGTAGCATCTTGAGGTACACGGGAATATTGGCCTCATTGGCCCCAAACATATCAACCTTCTGCAGGATATCTAAAGCATAGTTCCTCTGAAAAAAGACCATGCCCTTCTTGCTGCAAGCAACCTCAATATCAAGGAAATACCGTAGAGTGCCCAAGTCCTTCATGACAAACTACTCTGCAAGGATACGCTTGACCTCAGCAATGCCCAGCTCATCGTCCCCTGTGATAATCAAATTAACATAAACAAGAAGTACCACAGTACCTCGTGTAGTCCTAACAAAGAGTGAAAAACCAGTGTCGATCTCCTGAATCCAGCTGCCTCAACAACCTATGACAACATCTGAAACCAAGCTTTGAGACTCTGTTTAAGGCCATATATAACCTTTCGTAATCAGCATACACACTCCCCAACTCTCAAAGCCAGGTAGCTACTGCATATAGGCTTCTTCTTGGAGATCATCATAAAGGAAGGCATTCTTAATATCTAGTTGATACAAGGGCCAATTTAACTAAACTGCCACTGCAACCAATACCCGGACCATAGGAAGCCTGGCAACTTGTGAGAATGTGTCAAAAAAATCTACCCCATAAGTCTAGGTGAACCCCTTTGCCACGATGTGGCCTTTGTACCTAGCAATAATACCATCAGGATTGAACTTCATAGTAAATACCCACCGACAACCAACGAGTACAACACCATCAGGAAGGGGAGTTAGCTCCCAAGTCCCACAGCCTCAAAGAGCGACCATCTCATCCTCCATGGCTGCCCACCATTTTGGATCAAGCATAGCCTCACGGTAAGTAGCTGGAATCTATGTAGTAGCTAACGCCTGAGTGAATCCAGCAAATCCAGGAGCTAGACTGTCAGTAGCAAGTGCCCCTGCTGTGGGATAAGTAGTACTGGTCTGTGGTCGCTTCCGAATGGCTATCGGAAGATCAAAATCATCACCTGACGCATCACATGTCCTGTCCCTGTGACCATCACATGGTAAGCATACATCAATGTCTAAAGGACTCATCTAAGAAGCCGATGGTGAAAGCGAAAGTGGGGGTCCCTGATAGATACTATGAGGGCAAACATATGTCTGGGGCAGCCCTGTCAAGCATGGAAAGGGATGCGTAGCAGGAGGTAGTGGTGGTTTAGTAGGAACAGGAATCTCAGGATAGCTCCCAAAGCGAATGGGAGTATATGGCATAGGTGCCCTATCACCCTCAGGAGGCATTTCAGCAGCCATCATAGAAAAGAAAGGCACAACCTCATGAAAGATAACATCCACTAAAACATAATGTCAAGAAGTAAGCGGATCAAAACAGCGATACCCTTTTTGTGTCCGAGTATACCCTAAAAAGACGTACTTAACTGCTCTCGATGCAAGTTTATCCCGACCCGATCCCAACAAATGAATAAAAGTAACACAACCAAGAGTCTGAGGGGTGACGTGAAACAGGGGGCGATAGGATATATGACCTGAGATGAATCCGTTCATGTAACGCAGCATTGGGCATCCGATTAATCAAAAAATATGCAGTCAAAATAGCATCACCACAGTAAAGAGATGGGACCGAATAATGAATCAATAAAGTGTGGATAACATCAAGAATATGATGATGTTTCTTCTCAGCGACACCATTTTGCTGAGAGGTATGAAGAAAGGTTGTCTCATGGATAATGACACAAGTAGAAAAGAAACTGTGCAAACACATAGTACAAAACTCCAAGGCATTAGCAAAATGAAAGCATTTCACCAAACACAAATGCTGAGTTTTTATTTATTTAACAAAGTTCTCAATAATTTGTCTCAAATCAGACTTATTTTTTAAGAGAAACATCCAAGAAACATGAGAAAAGTCAACTAAAACAAAATAATATTTGTTCCCAAGTCGATTAAGAGTACGACTGGAACCCCACACATCTATATGAATCAGATCAAACGCAACAGGAGATGAAACAGAGGAAGAACTGGAGAAACTAGCCTTGTGGTGCTTACCAAACTGACAAGCATCACAGGTGAGCAGTAATAGAGGGGGTGTGTAGTAGAACACGTCTGAGGCGATAAATTGGTAGATAGCCAAGGCGATGGTGCCACTGAAGAGATCCAGCAGAAGCAAGGCCTTGAGTAGCAGAGGCAGCAAAAGTAGTACAGCTCAGACGATACACTCCATATTCCTCACGCCCTCCACCAATCATCTTCCCAGTGAACTTGTCCTGCAAGACACAAGAGGACACATCAAAAATAGCTCGACAATTCAAATCTCTAGTGATATTACTAACAGACAATAAACTCAAAGGAAAATCAGGCACATAATAAACATCTACTAGCCTCAAGGTAAAAGATAAAGACATATCTCCCTTGCCAACAAGTAGCGAGTGTCTCCCATCAGCCACCTGTACTGTCTTGGCAGGTGTAACAGGTGCTAACTGAGAGAAAGAGCCTCTGTCGCTACATAGGTGCTTGGATGCACCAGAATCAATCAGCCATTCACCAGAAGACAAAAGGGATGACATACCAATCGCAGGTGTCTCTAAAGAGGTAGCCATAGCTGCAGTGTCATGAGTCTGAGGGGAAAAAGCCTGAGTCAACTGAACAATCTGCTGCTGCAAAGTTTCAATCTCAATACTCAAGGAGCTAATATCAGAAGTAGGAAGAGCAGAATATGAGATCTCAACTGCCCGATTGGCCACAGATGGTCTACCATACTTCTGCCAACATGTAGCGAGTCTCCCATCAGCCACCTGTACTGTCTTGGCAGGTGTAACAGGTGCTAACTGAGAGAAAGAGCCTTTGTCGCCACATAGGTGCTTGGATGCACCAGAATCAATCAACCATTCACCAGAAGACAAAAGGGATGGCATACCAATCGCAGGTGTCTCTGAAGAGGAAGCCATAGCTACAATGTCATGAGTCTGAGAGGAAAGAGCCTAAGTCAACTGAACAATCTGCTGCCGCAAAGTTTCAATCTCAGTACTCAAGGAGCTAATATCAGAAGTAGGAAGAGCGGAATCTGAGATCTCAACTACCTAATTAGCCACAGGTGGTCTACCATACTTCTGCCAACATGTAGCCTCAAAGTGACCAAGTCTACCACAATAAGTACACGGGATCCTATTGCGTGCACCAGAAGAACATCCACGCCCACGTGCAAGATAGGTGATACTCCTACCACATCTAGGAATCGCAACCAGCGTAGACGACTGAGCAGTAAAGTCAGGAGCAGGAGTGCGCACTACAACTCTGCTAAGTCTACTATATGCTTCCTCTAGGATAGGAAGCTCAGGAGCAGTGAGAATCTGATCTCTAACTGCAGCATATTTAGGTCCAAGGCCAGCCAGGAAAAGAGAGACAGCCAACTGTCTCCTGAACTCCTCCAGGACTCACAGGCATACCCTGGCAAGTAGGACTAGTACCTCTCCAGCATCCCCTTCATAAGGGAATAATACTGTGACAGCGAGCGTCCCTCCTAACGCAGATAGAAGAGGTCGTAAAAGACCTAGAAAACTCATGCGGAGCTCTTGGCGTGTGAATAGGTATCACGCAAAGACTCCCACATCTCTTTAGCTGTAGTACAATACATGATCTCATCTCCTATTCGGAGAATAACTGTCTGCATCAGCCATGCACAAACCATGACATTATCACTATCCCACTTGATATTTGTGCCAATCTTATTCTCAGGCTCCAGATCTGTAAGCATATGGCTCTTTTTATGACCCCTAAAGATCATAAGAAAGGTCTGGGATCACCACAGGTACGAAAGAACAGGTTCTTAAGTACCCCGGTGTACGAAATAGAACCCAAAGACACCTCGGACTAATCATCTGAAGCCATCTTCGCAATCCAGAAGCCTCGATCAAGCATCTAGGACCAAGAAACCATCAAATAATCTGAAAAACCAACATATTCAGATTTGCATGGTTGATTAGAGGCTTGGACAGTTGTTGGCCTCCCCTCGGTGCAAGAACACTGAAGGAGGCCCCAAAGAGATCTAGCCTCCTTAAAAGAACAGGGACTGCAGTCCCTGGATCAGGGCAAGGTGTCCCTCACAATCGCTGCATAGAGATCTGAAGCCTTGTGCGCCGTTTCAACAGGTGGTTGCACCACCAATCGCCGCCTGTTGCAACCGCAGATGGCTGTAGCGATGCTGAAGAGGTCGCCGCTGCCGACCTGAAGCGTGTCGCTAACGCTAGCACTTGCTACAGAGCATCACCAAGTGTCCTTGGATCAGCAGCGCCTCCGCCAGCTGTTGTAGCAAGTCGCAGCGCAGCCGCAATGTCGCTACTAGGTCGACCGACCCTCGCCTGAGTGCTGCTGCGGTGGTTCAACAACCCCCGCACCCCCGTTGACAGGGCTAAAGCGTGCCTCCAAAGCGCCGCCGGGGGCCGCTGGGGCTACTGCATGTGGTCGAAGGCCGTTGCCGCCACCGAGGAAGAGAGGAGATCGAGATTCGGTGTTAGGGTTTAGGAGGACTTGAGGGGTGGGATACCTAGAGCCATGGTCTAGGACCGGTGCTCTGATACCAAATTGGATGAAAAGAGTTGATTTTATTAGAAACCCTAGGCCCTCTTTATATAAAGAGAAACCATAGAGTCAAAAGTACATAAATATCCCTGAGGGACAAAGACTATCATAACCGTTACAATGAGAGGAAAAATAAAAGACTAATATGTATCAACAAAGTTTAACAACATAAGCCTGAGAAGAGAAAAGATGTACCTGAGATTTCGTCAAGGGAGTTATGTCATGAGAAAATTTGCATGAAGGACCCTACAACAAAAAGAAGTAAATATAACAATAAGATATTTAGCTATAAGCATATGTACTGACTTGCATACAGCTCAGGATTAAGAACCCCAAGACTAACACAATATAATAATTTCATATTCAAGTAATCTATACACCATAGGAAGTTATTTTCAGCAATATTAGAAAAAAAAAAAGCACTAATCAAGAATGTCAACAATTTTCCAGTGAACTACAGGAATTCGCTTTGTGGTTTTCAAATAAAGCAAAAATGTTAGCGTAAAGTTCTTGTGTAGGCAGAGACAAAGCAAAGGGAGATAGAATCCCTCCAACTAAAGCAATCAAAGAAACAAAGATGAAGACAATTTATGAAAGAAATCTTAAAATAGTTGCACCTCGTGCTTGTTAACCATAACACTTGAGCTTTTGACATTATATTATTTTCTTTTTTGTTTTTCTTAATGCATTATGGTGTCCCTAGGCAATATTCCCATTCACATTCTCTATGAGGACGTCTGTCATCCATATCCAGGGTAACCGATCAGGTTTTCATGTTTGGGACCAAAAAATGGTATCCCATCTCTTCCCTCCTCTCTGCACACATCATCACTTCATCTCCAGGACTATCATCTGACTGCATCCCACTAACCACTATTATGTGGCAACAACTTCAACCCCTTCCTAAACCATGCCAAAAATCCACCACCACTCAGCATGCTCCATCACATCAAGATCCCGGGCATCACTTATTAGAACAGAACTTCAGGAAACACAGACTCCTCCAATCGCATGCAAGCACATGTGTCAAGAAGAATGCAGAATCCTGGTAGCTGGTTGGGGCTATTTTATCACATATTTGGTCTTACATATTTTGGATGAGTTTCCATAGAGGCAGTGCTGAGCCTAGTGGTTCAGTCTTCAGATCGACGGTGGAGAGGGCTAGAGTCCTAACAGTCTTATAGGGGATTTGGTTGGGGAGGAATGGAGTGGTGTTCTGTGAGGACAGACCTTATGTGAAGAATTCTGTTGTATCCATTTCCTCCCAACTTATTTTTTGGGATGATGCCCACTAATGTAACTGTGTTTTTGGCCACTAAGGCCTCTTAATACAGTGAATGGGGGCCTAAATGGCCCTCACCCTTTTTCCTTTAAAAAAAAAAAATATTTGGTCTTACTTATCTCTTGTTCCTGCATATGACTCTTCTGACTCCCCACACACATATGCTTTGCCATTAATTAATGCTCCGTTCATAACAATTTACTATGAAAGGAGAGATCCTGTAGATTCAGACATTATTCATTTGAGTTGAGTGCCATAAAGATCTAAGTCTTAAGGTTTCTTATATTGGTTGATACTGGTAAATTTATATTACTGCTTCCACAGTGATGTCCACAAAACCTCTCACAGTAAAATACTGGGGAGGAGGCACCAGACTCCAATAGTCCCCTAAGCTACCTTGAATACCAAAGAGTTTTACAACAGTCCAGTAAAATGGGCTGCAACAGTCCTCCATGGTCTCAAGCGCTCCTCATTTTTGTTGTTTCCAGAGAACAGTACCATATTCTTATAAAACCAGGGCCAACACCAAAAGAGACTGTTCGGGATAAGTATTGTATGGAACCAAGGCTACCTATCAGCTTACCTCACAAGAAGATGACCATGGACATCAAGGGAAAGCTAAACAAGCATGGCAAGACCTGAACAAGTAATATATATTTAAAGTTTATCGTAAGATCTCTTCTGCAAAGCAGGAAGAGATGTTCATACTCTCAGAATCTGGGCAGTTTGTAGGAGGGGGGGAACCTGGCAGCTTTCATTCAGATTTTTGGAGCAGTGTGAAGCTTGGATGTCAACTATGCAAAGTCAGCTTTTGTTCCTTTCAACATGGGAGAGGAGGTCAGGCCACACTCCCAGGCTTCTAGCATCACTCCTGGTAGATTGCCTCTTTACCTATCTTGGCCTTCCATTGAAAGGAAGTAGCTGATGGTGGAAGATTGGTTTGCCTTTGATCGAGAGAAGACTTGCAGGTTGGAGAGGAAAGCTACTCTCTTGGGGGTTAAGTTGGTTTTAATGAAGCCAATGTTTCCCATCTTCCATTTGTCTTTCTTCAAACCTCCAAAGAAAATTTTGAGGATGATTGACAAGATCATAAAAAGGTTCTTCTGAAAAGAAACTGAACAGGTGAACAGGTTCCTTCACTTGGTGGCGTGGGATGAGATGTATAGGCCCGTGAAGCAGGGAGGGCTTGGAGTGCTTAGGCTTGATGTTTTTAGCAAAGCCTTGCTTATGAAGTGGGTTGTACAGCTTCTTATGAATCGTGGTAGTGTTTGGCACTGCCTATTGATAGATGCATATGGCTTCCCTTTGCATAGATCTGATGAACCGATTAATACCACTGGGGACTCTGCTTGCTGGCATGGATGTTATGCAGCAGGTTGCCTATCTCTTTCATTCAGTCCTTGATGATGGAACAACTTCTAGATTCTGAGAGGATGACTGGATGGCTCAGGGAATGTAAGCCCAGTTGGTACCTAGATTGTATGCCTTGGTGCTTGATAAAGGTGAGGTCGTTAGGAGCATTTGGGATGGCGCAATTCATGGTAAAGAGGGGGCCTGAGCTCCACAAGTTGGGGAGAGCCTTTCTGAGACAAGGCTGCTTGATTTATAACTTCTTGGTTTGATGCAAGACTTGTGCCTCAGTGATGCGACCCCTGACTCATTGGCTGGGATAGGTTTTTCAATTAAGGCATACAAAATTCTGCTTGGGGGAGAAGGAAGCTCAGAATTGGCCATGGACTACCGTACATTCTCGAAGATGAAAATCCCTCTCAAGATTAAGACTTCTGTGGCTAACATGCAGGAGACGATTGGTCACCAAGGTCAAAAGAAAAAATTGGAAGACAATTGGTCACCAAGGTCACAAGAAAGAATTGGGTGCCTAAGGCTAACACTGCATCTGTCCTTTGTGGAGCAAAGGCGGATGACACACCTTTTCCTTGTGATTTCACTAGATTAGTGTGGTAGCAAATTTATATCCCTAGTACGCAGGTGGCCTCCTTTAACGGTTTCTGGGTTGCATATAAGAGTGGCATTCAGGGGGATACGCTTATGTGGATCAAGGCCTATGCGGTGTTATGGTCAATCTAGCTCCAAAGAAATGGAGTTATTTTCCTAGGGCAAATAGCTTGGCACGAAAATGTTGCAAGGGAAGTTTTGTCTCTTTCTTCTTGAACGCAATATTTGTAAATCCCCATTTGGACGCGGTAACAGAACCGATGGCTACTAACATCCAGGAGCCATCCTTTTTCTTTTCAAAAGAAAAAAAAAAAAAAAAAAAGAATCCATGCCTTTAGTTGATGAATTGCACGGGCAACAACCAGTGAGTTGTGATGCTCAGAAGGTTCAGCTTGGTACATTCACAAACTAATATCTAGATGGTCTTAGGCCCCCTAAAATGGAGCAACAAGGGATCACATAGTGGCCAACTTTCAGGTATGGAAACAATTTAGAACAGACTCCAGAAGTTGGATCTTGCTCTTGAACCTACAACTCTCGTCACTCTATGGCACCAGCTACTAACACCTTATGTATGGCAGTCTCTATAGGCAAAGTTATGGTGCAGTTCACATGGTAATTGTAGTAAAGATGGTCGAAATACTAGACTCTAGAGCTTGAGAATGCACTAGAGTAGGGGTGATTAGTGAAATCAAGTATAAATAAAAAATTTAAACAAATAAGAATTGCACAAAAGAATCAAACCACAAGAGACAGAAATTTTTAGGTCAAAATCCCTATGAGATAAAATCACCACCTAAATCTTACCAATTTAGGATTTCCTAATCGCAAAGGCGATCAACTATCCACTAACCACACCACTTAAACAAGGGTAGCATACCTTAATTTACAATTCCCTTCTCCAGTCCCAACCAAGGCTTTAAATATCAATATCAATGTTGTATTGACAAGTCGAAAAAGAGATATATCGGAGATATATCGCTGATATCGGTGAATTTTGGGAAAATTGCTCAAAAAGATCCAAAATGTCCCAAAAAGTTACAATTTGATGAAAATTAACATTTTAATAACTAATGCATCATGATGAAATGCCTAAAAGATGAAAATCATAAATTTTGAATGAAAACATAATAGAAATGCATTAGTCGCATATCGACAAAATCATATATTAAAAAGAAAGTGTACATAGCATGATAATAATTGAAAAATGTTCATAGTAATGCTACTCACCAGAAAAAATGAAATATTAATAGTGTTAGAATAACAGTAGACCATACCAAGCACAGAAGCATCGACCAATGCCACCAAATCAATACCAGGTTGAGCTTCGACCTGGCTTGATACCTCTCCTCCAATTATCTTCCTCTATTCGTAGCACTCTAACATATTCACAATATCACTCTCACACCATGTAGCTATATCGAGTATTGTATTCATTGATGTATCGTTGATGGTCTTCATCACTGCAATACAGAAGTATTCCAAGACGTGAATATCGGCTGTCACTATTAAACAAGATGTTCCTGCTTCTAGTTCTAGGTCTATTCTAAGTAGACTCATCTCAATGTCCTCTTGAATCTATGGATTCGATAGAACCATCTCGTTTCAATGTAGAACCTAACGATTCACAAGGTTCATGTTGTCACATTGATGAATTTCATGGTGGTCAAGGAAGTGGTAAAACAGAGTGAGAAGGTTGATAAGAAAATGGTTTAGAACCTTGAAATGCAAAATACTCAAGGAATATCTCATAGCCATAACTTGCATATGTTGGATCACTTTAGATATTATCACTTTCGTGGCGACCATCATACCTATAAGAGGAACCATAATAAGATGGAGGGCTAGTGTAGCTGTGGAAGTAATTAAATGAACTTTATGCCTCATCTTAGAGTTGGAATTAAGGGTTGCCGTAATGAGATCCGTAGCCACCATAATAACTTGATGATGATGATCTTGGGTCACCTACAAGATTGATTCAACTGTCAAATTAAAGGATCCACCGATGAACTTAAATCATCAATGGACATCATAAAATGGCCTGAGGCATACCCATACCCTGTTCCTGCGTCATAGTCACGTGGTGGAGTTGGCATGGGGTCTCCACGTATATTTATATATCTTTGTGTGTATTCATGTTGGGCATCCTCTCCAGTCTCAACTAGGACTTTGATGATGATATCCCTCATCTCCTCCACCACTACTTTCTGCCTGTGGCTCGTCAACCATCACTGCATCATCATTTCCATCATCATCATCATTTTGTGTTCCTTTTGAAGGTGGCAAATCATCGATTAATTCATCGATTAATATGTTATGGCATTTTATAATTTAGTCTGTCGACAAATCATGTGTCCATGCGAGTCACACAGGGCAAGGGAAAAGAAAAGAAATGGAAAGAATGCGTGTCCATGTGAGTTGTACAAGCAGACAGAGATATGCAATCGACATATATCCCATATCGTTCACATATCACCAATTTAACTAAAAAACTCAACCGTTGTCCTTCGATATCAACGATGTCATGAAAAAAAGAGATCGCATGTGATATCGATATAGAGATACCCACCAATATTGATATATCAATGATATATCGTTGATATATCGAACCTTGGTCCCAACCGAAGAGTTTTACCCTTCCTCGCAGGAAAAGAAATGAAAGTGAAAATGAAATACAATAAATAACCTATAGAGCTTAAAGATGAAGAATTAAGTAGTCTACAATAGCTCAAAGAATACACCTTAATGTGATGGCTGACTTAAGTATTGAGCACAGGGAAATTACCTCTCAAAAGATGTAAAAGTATAAAGAGAGCTCAGAGAGCTTTTAAAAGTGTGGAGAGCAAGAGGGTGTTAGCAAGTGAAATTGAGTCTCCAAAAATTGTATTTTGACTTAGAACTACTATAGGATATTTATAGATGTCGTAAGATGCCTTAAAAGTGGTCTAATACCCATTAGAAACAAGTTTGGTGAGGTCTACCCACGCACAGAAAAGCCTACCAAGGGATACAACCCTAACAAGCATTAACAGCATCTGATTTAGTGGTTAGATGTCTAATTATCAAGATTAGTCGTCTGTCAAGAGTATCGATCAACTGACTTGCATGTGTTAAGAAAATGGGCCAAAATGCATAATGATCATCAGATGTCCGATACAAGTATAGTACAAGTATCGAACGACTTATTTTGCAATAAGCGTCATCTCATCAAAAATCCTAGTCTAATGAAAAGGCCTGGACTTGGCTAAATGGATTAGATCTTCTGTAGAATTCATGGTTTAATGTGTCAGACATCCTAGATGATGTTTAGAAGTTCTATCAGACGTTTAATATGCATACTGAACAGATGGTCAAATGTCTATAAAAGTGCAAAAGGAACTTCACGAACCTGTCAAGATCAAAACAGTTGTTTTAACCTCTAATGCCTTTCTATTTGTCGACTGGGATGTTTCTCAGACATTTGAAGAGAGTATAGGCCTCTGGTATATATAGCAGACGTCTAGTAAAGAAAGGTAGAGATGGTTATTTTTAATCATTGATCAATCATCATCTATTCAGTGTGTCGGACATCTAGGTGACGTATGCCCCATCGCACAGCTTGCCCCATTATATAACTGCCTCCTTTCTTTGTTCTTTTTGATGAATTCCAAAAGGGGGGTGAAAAATTCTAAGCCTTAAAAGACTTAAAATTAACAAATCGCAATATATTTTCCACCTAAGAAACTCTCGCATTTCATGCTAGCAACTTTAGATTGTCAATCTCCCACCATGTTTGCAAGTTGATTCATCAAAATTGTCAATTTCTCATTACAAAGGAATAATATAGTAAAGGGGAGCTCTCTACTTGAAAATGGTTTTGAAAATCATCAAAAAGGGAAGATTGTCGATGCAACCCCTCTAATCATGTTTTGATGATTTTACAAAATGAAATTAATATTAATAAAATAGAGTATGTATGCTTGTTCCATGCATATACGTATACGTGGCAAGTTTGCAGGAAACAAATTCTTCAAACAATGAAGGAAGAAGATGGTTTCAAGGACAAGAGAAGCCTCTAGAGCCTATGAAGGCTTTAGATAGTCACTTCTAATATTGATGTAAAATTCTTTTGTTGTATTTCATTTTCTTAGAATTCATTGTAAAAGAGTCCTTAGACCAATAGTCCAACCTAGGAATCCACTAAACAAAACTACCCTAAGATAGGGCCCTCTTACCAAAAATTAAAAGTGAAATATACCTATTACCGACATCTACCCTCTTCATCAAACATCCTATAATCAATGACCAAAAATAACCATATCCACATTTCTTTACTAGACACCTACCATTTATACCAAACATCTATATCTCTCTTCAAACGTCTGATAACCATCCCAATCAACACATAGAAAGATGTTAGAGATCAAGACAATTGTTTTGATCTTGATAGGTTTGCGAAGCTCCTTTCCCACCTTTTCAAGCATCTAACCATCTATTCAATATGCATATTAGATGTCTTATAGAACTTCCATACATCGTCAAGGGCATCTGACACATTAAACCATGAACTCTACAGAAGATCTAATCTATCTAGCCAAGTCCAGGAACCTCTAGCCTTCTCATCAAATGACTAGGATTCTGATCAAACAATGCTTATTGCAAAATAAGTCATCTGATACTTATACTAGATGTCTGATGACCACTATGCATTTTATCCCATTTTATTAACAAATGCAAGACAATCGACCAATACTCTTGACAAACGACTAATCTTGATAATCATATGTCTAACCACTAAATTAAACATCTACTGATGCTTGTCAATTGTCCCTCTTGGCAAACTCTTCTATACGCAAGCAGACCTCACCAAACCTATTTCCAACAGCTATTAGACCACTCTCAAGCCCTCTCAAGCCATCCTATGACATTTATAAATATACTATAGTACTTCTAAGTAAATAGTTTTTAAAGACTCAATTTAACTTGCTTACACTCTTTTTTTCTCCACACTTGCAAAAGCTTTCGCAACTCTCTCTACGTACACTATTACATCCTTTTCAAAGCAAATTTCCATGTGCTCAATACTCAAGCAACCATCACATCAAGGAGTATTCTTAGAACTTTTGTAGTGCCTACTTAATTCTCCACCTTTGGGCTCTATTAGTTATTTATTATATTTCATTTTCACTTTCATTGTTTACTATTGCAATTAGATAACCAGCCTATTGGATTTCCATCTCTTCCTACGAGGAAGGGTAAAACTCTCCGATTGGGACTGGAGAGGGGAATTGTAAATTAAGGTATACTACCCTCAATCAAGTGGTATGGTTATTGAATAGTTGATCACCTTTGCAATCGAGAAATCCTAAATCGATGAGACTATCCTGTAGGGGTTTCCACCTAAAATTTTCTATCTCCTGTGGTTTGATTCTTTTGTGTAATTCTTGTTTATTTAAATTTTATATTTACAATTCGAACTCTCCTATGGTTAGTGCAATATATTTTATATTGTTAGTGAAACCCCTCGAGTCCTGTTTTGATGATTTTACAAAATGAAATTTACATTAATAAAAATAAGATATGCATGCTTATTCCATGCATATACATATACGTGACAAGTTTGTAGCAAATGAATTCTTCAAATGTTGAAGGAATCTAAAGCCTATGAAGACTATAGACATCCATGTCTAATATTAATGCAAAATTCTTTCATTATACTTCTTTTTCTTAGAATTGAGTGTAAAGAGTCCTTAGACCCTTAGTCCAACCTTGGGCCCTCTCACCAAAAATTCTACATGAAATATACCTATTACCAAACGTCTACCCTCTTCATCAAACGTCCTATAAGTCACCTTGACCAACGACCAAAAATAACCATCTCTACCTTCCTTTACCAGGCATCGACCATATATACCAGATGCCTATACCTCTCTTCAGACATCTGATAACTATCCCAGTCGACAAATAGAAAGACATTAGAGGTCAAAAAAATTGTTCCGATCTTGACAGGTTCACAAAGCTCCCTTCCCACATTTCCAAATGTTTGACCATTTGTTCAATATGCATGTTAGACGTCTAATAGAACTTCCAAACATCGTCCAGGACATCTAACACATTAGACCATGAACCCTACAAAAAATCTAATCCATCTAGCCAAGTCCAGGAACCTTTGGCCTTCTCATCAGATGACTAGGATTTTGATCAGACGACACTTAATGCAAAACAAGTCATCTGATACTTGTAGTAGACATTTGATGACTACTATGCATTTTGGCCCATTTTCTGAACAAATGCAAGTTGGTCAACTGATACTCTTGCCAGACGACTAATCTTGATAATCAAACGTCTAACCACTAGATCAAACGTTTGCTGATGCTTGTCAGTTGTGTATCTCTTCGCAGACTTTTCTGTGTACGAGCAGACCTTACCAAACTTGTTTCCAACAGCTATTAAACCACTTTCAAGCCATCTTATGACATCTATAAATATCATATAGTAGTTCTAAGTCAAAACACAATTTTTTGAGACTCAATTTCACTTGCTTACACCATCTTGCTCTCCACACTTGCAAAAGCTCTCTCAACTCTCTCTACACGCACTCTTACATCCTTTGAGAGCTAATTTCCCTATGCCCATTAAATCGAGAAGTATTCTTAGAGCTATTATAGCCTACTTAGTTCACCATCTTTAGGCTCTATAGGTTATTTAGTGTATTTCATTCACTTTCATTGTTTACTATTGTAATTGGGTATCCAACCTATCGGATTTCCATCTCTTCCCATGAGGAAGGGTAAGACTCTCTGGTTGGGAATTAAGAGGTGAATCGTAAATTGAGGTACACCACCCTCATTCAAGTGGTGTGATTTTTGGATGGTTGATTGCCTTTATGATCAGAAAATCCTAAGTTGGTGAGACTTAGGCGGTACTTTTTATCTCATAGGGGTTTCCACCTAAAATTGTCTCTTGTGGTTTGATTGTTTTGTACAATTCTTGTTTATTTAAATTTATATTTATACTCGATTGCACTAATCCCCCCCCCCCCCCCCCCCCACATGCCCTTTAGTGCATTCTCAAAGCTCTCCACTACTTGTGCATTACAAAAGACCAACTATCCTTCTACTAGGTGTCAAAAGCAATTTGGTAAGCCATCATGTACCAATCAAGCAAATCCTTCACCAACAACCCATATTCGGCTAGCCATTGGCAAGGATGAAGTTTTTTTTTTTTAAAAGGGCAAGGATGAAGTTAGCATGTCCAACCTTATCCATTAGCAACGCAACTTGATGCAATCACTAACGACAACTCTAACACAAGTGATCTAGCATCAAAAGCCTCCAACAGAACACGGTATATGAGTTGTGTAGTCACCAAGGCATGGCATCTGCTCAACATGTACATGATCCAAACAACTCAAATTACAGATTCACAAATACCCAGGACGCCGCCTAAACTAACATACATGCATGTTCGTTAAGTGCCTTTGCAATCTTCTTCCTAACTTCCTCAATGTGATCATCTGCTTCCCACTTTCTATGCTCTTTGGATTGGAGTACCTAACAAAGTGGGGGATAGTAGATCCATTTACCTTTATTGCATTTCCATCGTTTCCATGTCATGAGTTTCGATTGCTCTTAATCAAGACTCCTAGTTTTTTTAAAGTGGAATTGGGGGACAATTTTATTCATCCCCCTTGCCTATGAAAGTGATTATCCAAGTTAACCTAAGGTGTTGTTATAGGTTTCGATACAAGGGAAGGAAATCCATGGGAATTTCAAGTTGCCAAGAAATCATTTCATGTTTTAGTAAGTTGTATGATTCTGGCTATGGAGCCTACTCAAGCATGTTGATGTTCTTGATGTCTATGAATAGCCACAGCAAAGAGTAAATCTCGATCCTGAACACATAAAAAGACTGGAGAACAAGTTAATGCCAACTGCATGAATGACAATGGCATTATTGTCATAGTCAATCAATAGTATTGATTTTCAATCATTTAATACCATGCTAAGGAGGTCTAGGAATGCCTTAATGATGCATACTCTCATGGCAATAGTATCAGTCATGATTTGCAACAGCGAGATTGCAAAGTGCATAAACTACGCATGTTTCGATAAGTATGCATGACACCTTATCTCTTTCTTGCCATTTAGCAAAGCACCAAGAGAGGGAGGAGATATTTCTATAGCTACAAATCTACCCCATTTTCTTATAGCAGTATCAATACCACTTGATGCTGCTTCTACTTTGCAGTTTATTAATGAGAAAAGAAAAGCAGTAGGCCACAAAGGCTTTGGTTTCACTAGCTGATTTTGTGTTTTTTTCTTCCAATAACAAGAAATGAATTCTCCCCATTAACCGTCTAGTGTTGTCCCTTTCTCCAATTGCATTAAGAAGGAAGTTCTAACAAAAAAAATAACTTGAATATTTCCAGCCTTTAAAGCTCTCTAATTGTGAGGAATAAAAGCCACGTGGCAGTGCCACGTGGCAGGTCTGCGAGGCCTAGGATGTACCCAAGGGGCGCCGACCCTACGAGAGAGTTTGGTCTTTGCTTTGGGTCCAAGTTTTGTGTTTTTTAATATGATATGTTTGATTTTTTAGAAAGTAATTTAGAGGATCTGACCCTTTCTATTTTTAGGAAATGTGATTTAATTTGGTTTCTTTCTTGTTTTAGATGATACGTTCTCTCTATAAAAGAAAACCTTTTGTAATTGATTTCACTTGAGTTAATGCATTATATTATTTTCCTAATTAACACCAACAATTCCTTCTCTTCCTCACCGTCGACTGCAGCCCTCTCTCTCCTCTCCGTGTCGCGTGAACAAGGCCACCTACAGCAGTCTACTGCTGCATATTTCTCCCACATGGAAGAGTCTCCACACTCCTGTATTGTGCCGATTGTCACATGGTATCAGAGCCTGCAACCTAAGCTCTTTCCAAGGGAGTTCTTACACGCATAAGAAGGAGAAGAAGAGAAGCCATGCACAACAGGGTGTGTGACTTTCTGGCTGTAGGCAGATCACACACAAGAAAATTGTCTTGTGTATGATTCCCACGTGTTGCAGAGCCTCATGTGTCAAGGCATCTTCGTCAACTTTGGAGTTCTCTCAAGGAACTCCTTGAAGGTCCTTGGCACCTTACGCAAGGCCCAAGGAGTCAAGCAAGGGGCTCTAACGAGTGGCTTCTCTCACGCATCTGGCGCCTTACACAAAGCATACAATAAGAAGGCTCTCCTCTTGAAGACGAAGATAGCGGAGTTCAAGGCCGAGAAAAGGGGAGAGGAGATCTATCAAGTTATATGATTTGTGATCTTCATACTTTTTAAATTAACACTTTATATCCGATTTTTTACTTTCCTTCAAAAGAAGATATTTTCCCAAAGGAAAGATGTCAAATACCATGTATGGGGTTGCACATCAGTTTATCACTCCAAGAAGAGGACACCGCAATCCACGCAATGACTTTTGAGGTTACCAAAAGAAGCAATGACTTCCAAAGTTGCGAAAAGATTAGCAGTAGATCCAAGAATATCCTTTCCTAAAGATACAGGATGCAAAGGTTTCCACGTGGGGCTACTAGCACCTCACGCAAGGATTTGTTTACATTTGCTGATCTTGAGAAGATACAAGAAAAGGAGAAGAATGGTGGGGCATCTAGCTCCATGAAATTGAGAAGCAAGTCATCGTCCTCCTAACCTCGACTTGAAGGGGAGTGTGAAGAATAAAGGCCATGTGGCAAGTCTATCAAGCCACATGGTAGTGCCCCATGGTAGTCCTAGGATGCACCCAAGGGGTGCCAGCCCTAAGGGGGAGTTTAGTCTTGCTTTGGGTCCAAGTTTTGTGTTTTTTAGTATCGTATGTTTGATTTTTTAGATAGCAGTTTAGAGGACTCGATCCTTTCTATTTTTAGGAGATGTGATTTGATTTAGGTTGTTTCTTGTTTTGGAGGATATGTTCTCTCTATAAAGAGAACCTTTTGTAATTGATTTCACTTTAGTTAATGTATTATTATTTTCCCAATTAACACCAGCAACTCCCTCTCTTCCTCACTGTCGGCTGCAGCCCTCTCTCTCCTCTCCCTGTCACATGAACAGGGCCACCTACAGCAGCCTACTGCTGCATATTTCTACCACATGGAAGAGTCTCCATGCTCCCATATTGCGCCAATCGTCACACTAATCACATTCAGTTTCATTTCCATTTTACACGTGTTACTCTGCGATTCCACAAAAGTGTGGATGTATGAAATTCACTTTGGTAACCATAGAGGAAGCTGACACCTTGCAGTGTCTAATCAGGCAAGAATTGTACATGAAGAAACAAAAGCAACAAAACCACAACAGGAGTGACACCCTATAAAGATCAAGTTATTTCTCTTGCACCATGAGCACTCAGGAAGGAAGTGACTCTCCTTTTTCCAGATTTGTAGAGTGCACATGGGCCTTGTTTGATCCCATAACTCTGCATTATTGGCCATGGATTCCCAAGCTACAGCCAAGATGCATCTAGGAAGAGGTTGGTTGGCATCCTCCTCTTCCTTCCTATAGATTTTATTTTTCTCAAAAAGTTCCTCCCTATAAATATGGCATCACATTGCCAAGTCATTGTTCATCTAAGAACAATGGAAACTTTTTTTTATATGTTTTTCAAATATTTATATACAGGCTTCACAGGACATTTAGAATTTCACATTTTAAAACTCAACAACATCATAGTTGTTTTGACAACTATACAAAGTAAGTCAGAAACAAGGTTTAAACTGGATTGTACCAGACCCACTGTGTTGGTGGTATTGGTTTTTTACTAAAATTTCACAAGACTACCTTCTCAAAAAAAAAAAAAACAACAAAAGAAAAGAAATAAAGAAAAAATTCATAAGACTACCGTGTATGATATGATTATTTGATATCAATTATTCTAAGTACAGAATTCATAATATTGCATCAAAGCATGCAAAAACAAGGAAATGCATGTGTGAGTAGTACACAGCATCAAAATGAAATGACCAAAAGCACTAAGAAATATTTTAAAAGTCAAACCTGTTGGCATCTTCCTTTGAGGTAGAAGCTGCAATACACGACCTTCTTTGGCACTGACACTGGCTTTATTTTCAACTTCTTCACACCCAATGTTTTATTTGTTTCTGCACGCTTGCGTTTTTTGGCTAGCTAAAAAATCAAATCACTAAATTTATAAGATGATCATTAAGCGTAGACATTAAGATGTTCAAGAAAACACTATCATTAAGGTTCTAAGAAAACATCTCTATGTCAAGATGTAATTATTTTTTCATGACAAGGGCAAGATGTAATTATTCTAAACAGGAGATCCAACACAGCTCTATTGATCAAGAATAATTGTGCCAAATCTATTATCAAGCTTTGGATTCACTTCTTGTAATACTCCTTTTTTATAGTGAAATTAAGGTTTGAGCTGGAAGGCTTCCTTTTACTTTTCAAAAAAATTTATGCCAAATCTATAGCTATTTTCCTCACCATGGAATTGTTTTTTCTTTAAAACATGAAGAGATGGTTATTGACCTCCAGCAGCCATCCACTTAATCAACTACTCACTCAAAAACCTTACAATTTTCTTTCAACAGTGTTAGAATATGCTAATTTTATAAATGTTTTATCTATTTTTATTCATGTTAGACTTTTCTGGTAATTTTTCCTTTTGCTCTCTCTATTTAAAAGAGGCTAAGGTTTCTCAGAATGAATAGCTCCTCATTTTTCTTTCACAACATGGTATGAAAGTAGGGTGAGCCCTAGACTCTTTGTGCTTTGGCATCTCCCCACCAAAAAAAAAAAACAAAAACAAAAAAAAATTTCTTTTCTTCCTTCTTTTTCCGTTTTTTTTCTCTCTTGTTTCTCCTCTCCTTCATGCTTGATCAAGACCTCATTGAAGACACCAAAAGAATAGCCACCGCCACACCACTACACCAGGCCTTTGGCATCGCCAGGATCGAGCAGAACCCTAGCTGACACCACTAAACCCTGGATCGCCTGGATCCGACCCCAACGAACACCTGCCAAGCTCCGCCTAGTCCTACCGGGTGTAACCCGACCCAGATCTTACCAAAGATCCACCTACTCAACGCTGCAACCACCTATTGCATGTCGCCCAACCCTGATTTGGCCGAAGCTCCACCTACCAAACTCCTACAAGGCTCCAACTAGCCTCTTTAGTTGTCGCCCAACCTAAACTTGGTTAGTTTTACACCTTGCAAGCCCTGTTAGCCCTTGTTGGGCATCGCCAAGTCTCATGTGGATCAAAATTTCGCCTCCTTTTTGCTCATCTTCACCTAATTAGTTCATATATGCTAATTCTTTGGTTCCTCACAAGTTGATTTTTGCTCTTGCTTTTCTATCCTACATGGCAACATTAGGATCATTCTCTTTTATTACTATGGAAGCCAAACGTAAGAGTTTATGGCTTCATCTACTGTTGTGGTGATTCATGGCACTTCTATCAAAGTTGCTGGCAAAGTCAATGGTGTCCAAAATTATATACTCTAGTCCCAAGCATTGAAGATTTTTGTGATAGAATAAAAGAAGCTTTATATTCTCACAAAGGAGACTCCTAAGTCCAAAGCAACAAACTTTGAAAAATGGGAGCAAGACACCTACTTAGTGATGAATTGGATGATGAACGGCATCAAGCCACATATAGCTACAAATATGCTCGATAAGAAGACTACCAAGGAGATATGGGACAGTTTGGTAAAGAAGTTCTCTCAGAAGTCAAGCCATGTTCATCTTGTCGATAACTATTGTCGTATCTGATCCACTGTTCACAGGACGAGTCCCTTGTTGATTACTACACCTTGATTGAGTCTCTTTATAAGGAACTAAATGTCTTTCAACCCTATTATTGTGACACTCGAACCAAGTAACACAATACTTGGCAAGTGCATCACTTATGTCCTAACCCCATATATCAATCTATTAACATTGGATGAGATTCCTAACCTGGAGACTATTTATGGGCAACTCCAAAAAATTGAAGTGAACTCTGCTACCACTACTGGATCTATTATTGTGCCATCTCTTGCTCCTACTAAAGAGGCATTTGCATTTGCAGTTTCGAGCAAGCATGGAGGTAGGAGTAAGGACATGATTGAGGATGTGGATGTGGATGAGTCTATGAGCCATGTGTCCCCTACAAGCACACCAATCATCTTTCTGATAGATGCTGGCAGAAATTTGTCAAGCTGACTTAGGCTAATTCTACTTTGGTGGTCACTTGTCGAAGCCTCGAAGGAAAGGGTTCAAGACCTTATGTAGCTATTAACAGTCATCCAACCTTTCCAACCGAGGAAGGATAGACGAGATTCCTTGGAGTGGATACTTTTTCGGTAAGACATGCTTACAAATTCCTTATAGGAGAGGGCGATTGATGATGTCTTTCTGGGGTTCGAGTGCTCCCTCATTTGGAAGATGAAGATCCCTTTGAAGATTAGGATCTTGTGGCTGCTTCGAAAAGAAAGGTTGGTGATGAAAGTCAAGCAGAGAAGGTAGTTTAACGAGTAAGATCTCTGATGCATGCTATGTGGGCTAGAGGATGAGGACTAGGGTCATCTATTCATTTGGTGTGGTTTCACAAAGGATGTGATGACAAGACTGGCAAATCCTATTATTGATAGTGACCCCAGGAGTGATTTTTGAGGGCAATGGGTAAGATCCTACTATGCAATGCAAATTGGTGGCTACACTATGGACCATCTAGATCTAGAGGAACAACACCATCTCCAAGGAGGAAAGAGTGTAGGCTAAAAATGTTGTAAGGGGTGCCTCTTCTCTTTTTGATTTCTGGGCCCGATATTTGTAATGCATCCTTTTATTGTGGAATAAAAATGTCAGGTGGATGACTATCAGCCTCCAAAGTCTTCCTTTTCTTTTTCAAAAAAAAATTCTATTATTGCTTAGGGCACTATGCTAATTTCTCCGAATCCCACTGTACAGCCCTCTCAGGTTTAGTAGACCACTAATGACTACACTCAACTAATGCAGATCCTCAAACAGACCCCTACACCTATAGCATTGACATCAAACTCCCAGACCATTTCCACCTCTAATGCTGAGGCTACAAGTACCTTTGCAAATATGGCCTTGACTTCTTGATCTAACAGGGTAGTTGATTTAGGTGCATCCAACCATCTTATTGGTAAGAGTGGATGCCTTACAGCCTCCCATCAGTCATCTAGAATTACTTCTGTCAAATTGGCTAGTGTATCTTATTCTCCTATTATTGCAGTTGGAAATGTTGATTCAATCGTAGGTTGAATTTATTTGATGTTTAATTTACACGTGAATTTCCACCGAGTTTATTATTCGTTAGAAAGTTGTACAAGGACCTTAAGTGCCATGTGTTATTTAATGCACATTATGTTTATTTTCAAGACATCCGAACAAACCAGATGATTAGGAGGATTGAAAAGGATGGGTTGTATGACCTCAATATTCCCGTTGTTTTTGTCGGTGCAACTTCAATCTCTACCGATCCAGAGCTTTGGCATCGTCATCTTGGTCACCCCCTGCTTCAAAGTTGCATCAGATATTCTCAGATTCATCAACTCCACCTACTTTTGACTATGAGGCCTACCAATTGGGGAAGCATCATTGTGTGTCTTTTCCTGCCCACAAAGACAAAGAGTCCCTTTCCCTTTAAGTTGGTCCATTGTGATGTTAAGGGACCTTGTCATGTTCAAAGTGGATCTATTTCCCGTTATTTTGTCGTCTTTGTTGATTTCAATCAATCATCTTGGATCTTTTTAATAAAGGATTGGCCAAAGATTGGGATTATTCATCAGTCATGCTTTAAAGAAATTCAAATTTTCTATTCTACTACAATTAAAATTACAATGCTTTTGAATTCAAAAAAACTTCATCAATTTTTTGCTAATACCAGTGCAACACCTCATACATTTTGCACCTATACCTCTTAGCAAAATGGTATTGCTAAGAGGAAACTACGTCATATTCTTAATGTTGATCCTCCTCTTCTTATTACTAATAAAGGTTCCCAAGCATTTCTAGGGGGAATGTTGTTCTAAATACCACATAACAAGGTTCCTTCATCCGTTCTTCATGGGAAAATACCTTTTCAACTTCTATAGCCTACTTCAAATTTATTTCATATACCATTGTGGCTTTGTGACTATACTTTCATTGTTCATAAGCTTGGGGTATCCAATAAATTTCTCACAAGGCTGTCAAATGCATCTTCCTTGGCTACTCTCACACTCAGAAAGGTTGTCAGTGCTATGATCTTGTGAAGCATAGATACCGTTACCATGGATGTAACCTTCTTCAAGACGACTCCTCTCTTCTCAGAGGAAGGAAGCACACATTGAGTTAGTGTCCCCTTCCTTTCACGTCTAATAGCATCATCAAAAAGGTCTTCCACCTCCACTCCCTTCTAGTTCTATGCAAGTTGATGTTCCTAACAATAGCCCATCCAATTTATCAACCCCTTCTACTCAGTGTTGTAAAAATCAAGCAACTAGGCCAGCTACTCAGCCAAGTAGTCCTAACTGAACCCCCCACCAACCCTAGTACCCATACACAAGCTAATAGTCAACCAACCCAACTAGTAGTAGTCATCCTAGTCAATTGACTATAAAGCCGATTTCTAAATGCGAGTCCATTACAAGGTCCCAACCCAGTTACAAGTTACAATGACTAGAAACTTTGGGCTTATATTATTTATTTTCTTTAGACTTATGTTTGTAGCTTATTTTCATTACATTAAGCTTGAAAATGATTAATCTTTCTATGATGGTAAATTTTACCATCAAAATCTTGAATTACGCAAATAAATACATTTTATTAATATATTTTATAAGTATATCTAAATATTTAAAAAAAAACAACCAAACACTTCCCAACTACTCCCCTAACATACCATATACTCTTTAGTCAATCACATGATCGACTAAATACTGACTACCGACTTTTACAACACTACCTCAACATCAAGTCTGAATGCTCCAACAGCCCAACCAAATGTTGACCTGCCTATTGCATTAAGGGGCTAATAGACATGGTCCTCCTCTAAGACAATTACCTTTAGCTCTAACAAGTACTATGCTTCCTAGAAACTATTCAAAGGCAACCCAAGATCCAGATTAAAAGAATCCATGGATGAAGAGATTGATGCCCTTGATATTAGGGATACTTGAGAATTGATTGATCTCCCTACATGTATGACTATGGTAGATTGTAGATGGGTCTATACCTTTAAGTACAACTGTACAAACCAAATGGGTCAATTGAACACTTGAAAGCCAAGCTCGTTACAAAAGGGTACACCCAAACTTATAGAGTTGATTGCCTTGATACTTTTTCACACGTTACTAGTCTTAGTTCAGTGCACATCCTACTATATTGTTGCTATGAAGAAAAACTAGCATCTATTTTAACTAAATGTGAAAAATGTCTTTCTCTACAATGATCTTCAAGAAGAAATGTATATGACCCAACATCAGATTTTATGGTTGAGGGGGAGAAGGTTTGCAAAGTCAAGAAGGCAATCTATGGCTTAAAGCAAACTCCAAGAGCTTGATTTGATAGATTAAGCAAGGCAAAAGATTGATTTTTTTGATCCATTTCAATCACTTCATTTTCTAGCCCAGGAATTAAGACTAAGGAACTCTTGTATAATGTGTTTGTTACGAAAGACCTAAGGAACCTATGATACTTCTTGGGTATTGAGGTGGCTAGAAATTCCAAAGGCATAGTTTTGTCACAAAGGAAATATGTTCTTGAGATCCTTGAGAATTGCTTGGAGCCAAACCATCACCTATTCTAGTGGAATCTCAAGTCCAATTGAGAAAGGAAGATGAACCCTTCTTTGAAAATTATAAAACAATCCAGGAACATCATGGGTAAACTACTTTATTTGACAGTTACCAGGCCTAATATCAATTATGCAATGACCAGAGCTAGCCAGTTTATGGATAAATCTCGCTACAGTCATTAACATAACATCTGTCTAATACTAAGGTACCGAAAAGGGGCTCCAAGGAGAGGTTTGTTCTTTAAGAACAATCAACATTTGGACCTATGTGCTTACTTTGATACAAATTGTGCTAGATCTCTAGAAGGAAACCACTAGCTAGGACACTTTCCTTGGTGGGAAAGGTTTGTTCCTTAAGAACAATTGACATTTAGACCTGTGTGCTTACTCTGATACAGATTGTTTTGGATCTCTAGGAGACTACTGGCTAGGATGCTTTCCTTGGTAGGAATCTTGTTACTTAAAGGAGCAAGAAACAATATGCGATTACTCATTGTTGCTTCTAGTGCAAAGGCAAAGCATAGGGCTATGGCACATAGTGCTTGTGAAATCATGTGGATTGTTCACTTCTTGGCTAATCTTAGTATTAAAGTAAGTCTTTCATTCCCTATGTTCTATGATAACTGATTAGATACTTTTATTGCCTTCAACCCAATCTTTTATGAATAAATCAAGCATATTGAGGTGGATTGCCATTTTATTCATAACTTAATTACCGAAGGGAAGATATGTACTCTTACTAATTCCTCTGAGCGACAAGTGGCAAACATTTTTATGAAGGCTCTACAGCGAAAGCGCCATATTTTTCTTTGTAGCAAGCTAGGCATGATTGATATGTATGGTTCAACTTGAGGGAGAGTATTAGAATATGCTACTTTTATTACAGTTTTATCTATTTGTATTTGTGTTAGACTTTTCTTGTACTTTTCCCCTTTGCTTTCTCTATTTAAGAGAGGCTAGGATTTCTCAACAAATGGAAAAAAGATGATCACATGAAAATGTAACAAGCTTTGGGTCCAAATGTTACAAAGAAAAGAGGCTTCCCTCACATTTTCCACCTATGCACACTCCCCCCTAAAAACCACTCTATTCGTCTTCTACAACAACGTCTAGAAACCTGTGAAAATCTTCTCCCATGAATAAGAAACAGCTAGAGAACCACCTTGCAAACAACTCCACAGGCATCAAAAGAGTCAAATAAGAAATCTGGAGAATGCAATTGTACCTTAACCACCTTTGCAACATTAGGTGACATGGCAAGATTAAAATGAATAGTGCAACGGTATAGGTATAGTTTATAAGAAATGCAACTTAAATTTTTGCTTACAACATAACCTATCACATATAACCTCCACCGACTCCACTTTCTAACAACACAATAAGAGAGAGAAAAAATCAAATATAAAAGAAACTACAAGTGTCTCCATTTAAATCACATCAAATCATATATGGCATCATATTCCACCACTAAACCCAAAACCATCTATACTTTAACTCATCCTAATTTTACTACGGGCTAAAATCTAAACTGCTTCCAAATGCAACCTTAAGGAATAAGTGCATCATATACTTATACCGTCATCACATAAAGAGCACAAGACTTCCCCTTCTGGGACCCACCTCCTCACAATCTTCGTAACCAACTTTTCCCTACTAAGTCATCATTATATACACTTGTATGATGAGTTATGCGAGGGAAGATGCCAAGTCATTCCAGCTCAATGAGGATCCATACGAGTCAGGCAGGACATAATGCCACATAGAGCCATCATTCTGGAAAAGGTTCACTAGCTACTTCATCAAGAGAGCATCATTGAAATCACCAAGGTAAAGAATACATAGACCTCATTTGAGAATTATTATAGGGGATTAAGAACTTGTATTTCATGTGAACGGGTATTTTTCATATCTCCTAGCTTGATTTCCTAGAAGTGCACACACTCATTTGAGAATGTATGCAAATAATTAAGAGACCAGCCTTTTTTTAGGAGGGGAAATCTTTTCCTCTTTTTTTTAAAGGAAAATCTTTTCCTTTTTATGCCCATATTCATCATAGAGGAATACATTTATGTTCCAAGAGATTATGGCATGGCTAAAAGAAATACATATTGAGAAGTTTGGGTGCATGTTTTTTTAAAGAATGTGTTGTTTGGGTACATATGTTTTACTTTTTTTTTAAGTTTGGGTACATAATGTAATCAAGGAGAATCAACAAGATTATCCTCGCATCAAAAAACCAACTATGGTTGGATTTTTCCGTCAACTCTATCAAACTCTCAATCAGGGTTAGGACACAGCTGAAGTCAATGAAGTAACCCGTGAAAGTGGGAAAGTCTATCGGAAGCCACAGATGATCAACATGTGGGGGTCAATGCGATTCAGGGGTACCTTTTAGTTGGCAGCGAAGTCATCCAGTTGCGGGATCCCTTAATATAAAAGAACTGTGATGACTCCTCTCTTCCTTTAGCCTCCAATCCCAGATTCCCAATATAGTTGTGCTTTCACAAGTTGGAATATTTTAATAACGCGAAAGCAATAATATCAAAGCAATAGAAGAGATATATAATGCTTGGGTTTACGTGGAAACCCCACTCACAAAAAGTGAGGAGAAAACCATGGGAGAAGGCCCCGATAGGGCTCAGATTTGTATTTCTTCTTCTCAAAGGTAAATGGGAGGAATACACGCCTATTTATAGGCCACCACTCACACAAAGTGCACACTTTCCCATGTGGCACTAAATAACTACTCAATTCTCTCAACACTCCCCCTCAAGCTGGAGCATGGAATGCTCAGCTTGTAACACAAAGAAGCCCACTCTACATATGCGGGAACAAAGGCTAGAGCTATTGAAAGATCTGTGGCTATCTCTGAAGATCTGGTGCTAATGACTCCCCGTTCAGTAACCCTGAAATAGGGTCTTCCTCTGAAGACCTCGAAGTTGCATCTCCCACATAGAAACTGACTGGGCCCTTCCTCTAAGGACCTCGAAAATGGATCTCCCTCTCTTTGGAGACCTCAAAACTCTGAACCTCCCAGAGTTTGATTTTTCATGTAAAGATCAGCTACTAAACAAGTCCGTAGCGGTATCCAATATCACCTCAACTGCTGAAGAATGCTATCGTGCCTTGGGACTGCAACAAAGAGACTACCAAATGAGGGTGACTATAATGGCTTCCATACTCCCCCTTTCTCTCATAAGACAATAATAACAAGAAAATAAGACAATGAAAGTAAGAGAAGACTTCTCCACATCTTCTCTCAAACATAAACTTCATCCCTCTTCTTTTTTTATCATTTTTTTATTTTTTCTCCATCTCTTTTTTTTTGGACTTCTCTCTATCTCCTTTTTTTTCTTTTTTTTCACTTTTTGTAATTTTCCTCTTCATTTTTTTATTTCTTCTCTCTCTTTTTTTCTCCCTTTTTTTCTTTATTTTTTTTTCAAAAATCTTCCTTCTTTCCTTTTGTTTTTCTTTTCCTTTTCCTTCTCTCTCTCTATCCATTTACTCAACCTCATTTTTAAACCAAACAAAGAGAGAGAAAAAATAAACCTCCTCTAAACATTGCTCGCCCAAATCTTTGCCGCCTTCATCGCCAAGTCCATCGTCACCGATCTCGCGCCGCTCCACGCCATGACCTCATGCGAGATCTCCAACAGCACGATCTCGTCTCACAATCATGCAAGATCCTCGTGCCATCTCTCAACCACATGGCATCATCACCCCTGCTACAACCTTCCTCGAGGCATTAGTTTCGCCACACACAATGTGAGCAACAACGGCAAAATCACCATGATCCTCACTGCAACAAAGGGCCTCTTCTCGCCCATCTGTGTGATGACTTCTACTCAATCATCAACCGTGCATGCCTCGACACTAAGCTCCTCTTCTGCAGCGCCACCATCCTGCGAGGAGAGTGGTGGGAAGAGGGAGCGATTGGGCTTAGGCGATTGCCCCCTTCTCCGTTCCCCGTTCTGTCATCGGGCAAAGCACCAGCAAACCTCGTGCATAGTGCCATTAACCTCGCACAACGCAACACGTCCTCAAGCAGTGCACCGCGGACTCAAGCAGTGCTCCACGACCACCGTCTTTCTTCTGATCATCGCCACACCCTCCAACGACTAATGTAGGGGCTACATCAGCCCTAGCGGCGCACCATCATGGTCTATGAGGGCCCTGTCGCCCCCATCTCCAGGAGGGTCGACCTCTTCCTTGATCTTCGTCACCTGATGCAGCCCAGCAGACCACCTCGACATCGCCTTTGCAACCTCTAGTGCGCCGTTGCTCCTTTGCAATGAGAATAGCACCACCAACCCTATCAAGGGATGCGCACTCCTCCTCCTTAGCGACAGTATCAAGGTGGAGAAGGAGAGGCATTGGGACCTTCAGTCGGCAAGCACTCCACGACCTTCTTGCTCTGGATCTTATGCCATCGTCTCCTCTCAATAAAGAACTTCAATAGATAATGAAATATAAATTCTAAGAAGCTAATAACCCAAGAACGGCATGCTCTGATACCAAGTTAGAATATTTAAATAACGTGGAAGCAATAATATCAAAACTTCTCTTTTAATATATTTGGGTAGTTATCATTTTGGATAACCACCCTTTCCTTTTTCAAAAAAAAATAATATCAAAATAATAAAAAAGATGAATAACGCTTGGATTTATGTGGAAACCCCACTCACGAAGAGTGGGGAGAAAACCACGGGAGAAGACCCCGATAGAGCTCAGATTTGTATTTCTTCTTCTCAAAGGTAAATAGAAGTACACGCCCATTTATAGACCACCACTCACACACAAAGCGCACACTTTCCAATGTAACACTAAATAACCACTCAATTCTCTCAACATCACATGTGAATAGGGAGTCTTATTTTCATCTGCAGTATGTATTTACAAATAACTAAGCCAATATCAAATGGATATCTCCAACCCTATTGGCATATGTCCTTTTTTCCTACTCCCATTGTAATTAATCAATATTCAGTCTTGAAGGTTGATAAAGAAAATTTAGGTGAAAGAAGCATGAAGATTTTTGGAAGGTGGATGCAAGGTTCATAGCTGCCTAACCTCTAAACCAAGGAATATGACAATAAAGGGTTATAGAGCTAGCTTGCCAAGATATACTTCTTTCTTATGCTGAACATTAGTATCTTCTAGGTTTCTTAAATTGATGACCATGTGTCAAACTTAGCATTTTAAAATAGGGCTCTTTAAAAAGGATGAGATGGCTACTCTATATGACAGTTATCCATAAATATGTTATTGCAAAACATCACCACCGACACCATGACGGATGCAACACTTTAACAGAAAAACAAATCCAAGTTCACTTTCCAAAATCCAAGACTTATGTAGGGATCTTTTATAGATATTGATGTATATGTCCATGATGAGCATTATGTTATTATTTTTTTAACGATATATTTAAAAGGGTAGCACAAACCTTAATATTCCAAGATTAAGGGATGCAACTCAGAATAGTTAGTGTGGAAGAGAGTGTGAGACTAGATGCAAGGGTAGGGAGGAGGGTGACGAGAGGAGGGAAGCAACCTCAACTAAGGAAGATGGATGTATATTGGTTCATAGTAGGCGACATAGGAAGTCTAAGGAGCGAGCAAAGGTGTTGTCGATTGGCCATCGAATGAAGGTGGCTTGCTTCACGTGTCGAGAGTGGAGCCATCTGGCAGTAGCATGTTGTAACCCTATGGTTTGTGCCACTTGTAAAGGGGTAGGCCACTAGGTTGTTTTATGCCCAAAGGACCTCTCCTCATCGTCTTCTAGTCCAAGGGTGATGCAAAAGCCATATGGGATTGGGATGTCCAGTCGTTGCCTACGGTAGAGGCCCTATTGGTCACCTTCTCATCAAGCAGTCACCACTTTCCTCTGGAGTGCATTGGTTAAGGACATTATTGAAGAACGAACTTATTAGAGATCGACCTAGGTGGAAGTCATGAAGGCCCTACGATCAAATGTACGGGCACATGTCACGGCCATTGATGATAGCAAACATTGCTGTTTGGGTGCTCCAACGAGGACATTGATCATCTTATTTTCTCTTTTATGCAAGTGCCAAGAGCTGGATGTGTTAGGTGGAGATTGCTAGCATCAACTGATGAAGCCCTACATAAGCAACCACCTCCGAGACAAGTTGCTCATCTTCAATTGGCGAATATCCCTTTCCACCTTAGATCACTTGAGATGGTCAACATCATGGCCTCCTCTTTTGGTTGCTTAAAGCTCTACTACCGAGTCAACCCTAAGGAAGCAGAGCTCCAATGGATCGAGGATGAGGCTAAGGCTAAGGCTAAGGCAGAGGTTGACATAGTCAAACTTGTCCCAAAGAAGGAGATAATTCGTCATGGGGTTGCGATGAGTCTAGATGCTTCACTCGTCTGTGGTCTCCAAGAGCTTCAAGGAGGCAGTCTTGTTGAAACCTGCATTAGAGAAGAGTCCAGACAGCTCTATTATCAGGAGGCAAGCTCCAGCAACCAAGCCAAAGATTTGGCTCCGCAAAGGGAAGGATCGAGAGATTCGGATAACTCAGGTGGTCACATCAAGAAAGATTCCAATTGTAGCACCGACACAATAGAATACAATTGGCAACAAGGATCACAAGGGCCAACCTCCATTTTTGGCTAACGTAAAAGATGAAAGGTGTGAGGCTCCAATTTTGCTTCCCTAATGGCCACATGTGGGGATAGCATGCCCATGCCTAGCATGGCAATGCGAGTAATAAACGAGTCCGAATTCGTAAATGGATCCAAGTAGGGTGCATCCTCTCACAACTTTGATTGGTTTTCAACTTGATTTGGGTGAGATTTTTTACTCGAGTTTAAGGTCTGGTCATGTATCCTCCCTATCAAATAGATTTCTAGTTGCAAAGTTTGTGCAAGTGACCCTTTTCATTGCGAAGCCTCGCAATGCGACTCTTGCTCAAGAGGTTTCCTCGATGGTCCATGTGCTAAAGATGGTGGCACCAGCTGCTTAAACTAGGGCAAGCAGCTCTCCAGTGGGTTCAGCAATGATTGTGCTTCTAGAGGAAAGGTACACTCTAGCACAAGCGATCATGATTGAAGGGAGACCTGATGTGATCGTGGCGAGGTTTATCTAGGACCAGAGGGTGGAGGATTATCTGCAACTTCAGGAGATTTTGGCAGATTTTACATCTAGAGTTGGGCTCCTGGATGCTTGGGCTTGGGAGGGTGATTCTTTTATGTTCAATCTATGTATGGAAAACTCCAACTGTTAGGTAATGTGGACTGGCAACTGAATAAAGATTGTAGGCTTGTTTGGAAGGCACAATGCTATTGAAAGTAAAGATATTTGCTTGATCGTTGAGAAAAAGATTGATGAAAAAGGTCTACAGATTGAAGATTGCTCCTCAATCAAATCCCACCTATGGCTTTTGTGCTGAACACCTAAGGACTGTGACCACTTGTTTTTTACTTGTCCATTTGCATCGGACATTTGGAGACAACTAGATGGTCAATGGATGTCCCATGCATCTTGGGAGCAGTTTCGACAATCCTTTTGTGTTGGTGCTCTCAAATGTAAGCAGAAGCAGGCCTTTCCATTTGCTATTCTCTAGACACTATGGCTGTAACGCAATGCAACAGTCTTTAAAGGGGAGATATATTTTATGGAATATGTGTGCAGATCAGTCTCCTGTTTAAGGGTAATCTGGGAAGGTGGATGAGGCTTTGTATCCTTTATTTGATGTTTTCTCCCCTTTGTTTTATGTTATTAATGTAGCAGGATGATCACTAACCCTATGTGATCATCTTTCTTCTTCCTAAAAAAAGAAAAATATTCCAAGATTAAAAAGGAGTCCCTGTTGCAGACAGAGATGTATTTAGGGTGGTCAACTTGGATTTCAATAATAATGATTCTGAAGTGCAATTTTTCCCCCTTACAAGTGAATTATCCTCCAGTAGTGGTGCTCTCAAATGTAAGCAGAAGCAGGCCTTTCCATTTGCTATTCTCTAGACACTATGGCTGTAACGCAATGCAACAGTCTTTAAAGGGGAGATATATTTTATGGAATATGTGTGCAGATCAGTCTCCTGTTTAAGGGTAATCTGGGAAGGTGGATGAGGCTTTGTATCCTTTATTTGATGTTTTCTCCCCTTTGTTTTATGTTATTAATGTACCAGGATGATCACTAACCCTATGTGATCATCTTTCTTCTTCCTAAAAAAAAAAAAATATTCCAAGATTAAAAAGGAGTCCCTGTTGCAGACAGAGATGTGTTTAGGGTGGTCAACTTGGATTTCAATAATAATGATTCTGAAGTGCAATTTTTCCCCCTTACAAGTGAATTATCCTCCAGTAGCAATCCTATATGAGCAGGACCTTCAATTGATAGATTTTTTTTTAAAAGGGAAAGGGGTGGGTATCCTTGCGATAACCCCCCAGGCAAAATATACTAATAAATGGCCCCCGGGCCAGCGGGTTACAAGAAGCTAAAACTCACACATCAGATTCCCAGAAGCATTGATTTAAATGCCGTCGGCAAGGGTATTTCCGAGCAACGGTCGTGCCGACATGAAGAAAGCGTCGATTTACAGGAATTTCGTCGGCATGCCGTCGGCATGCCCTCGGCACGGTCGGCATCCATCGGCATGGTCGGCATGCTGGCAAAATTGGTGCCCATGTCTAGGTTGCTATTGGTTTTTTTAATTACTTTTGCTATTTTTGTTGGTATGCATCGGCAATCGAAAAACGGACATTTCCACGGCATGCCCACGAAATGTACACTTGGAATTCATCGGCACGGCATCGAAATCGGCATTTCGAACCTTGCCCAAAAGTGCACCAACCCCGAGATAGACAAGATAACACATAAGGGCATTGGCCTCAATTGATAGATTTGGCATCCCCCTGCAACCAACGGCTCCAAATTTTGCTGCTATTGGGCCTTTAATGCAAATGCATTCAGGAAAATAACTAGGATGCATAAGGTGTATTATCACAGCATAATGTTCTTGATTATAGATGGATGTAAAAATCACACGCCAAACATAAGATATGTGGGCCACAATTCCAGCATTGACTGTACAAGAAGCACCCACTATGTGCATGGTCTTGAGAAGGGTCAAACCACATGGGGTCTATTGTACGTAACCTTACCCCCATTTTTATGTAAGAGGCCATTTCCATAACTCAAACATGTAACCTAAAGGCCACATGGAGACAACTGTCACCATTGAATATCCAAAATCTGAGAAAGAATAGGCTCCGAGAACCTAAATACACATATTCATGTCCCTCTTACACATCAGCATTGGCCAAAGAACCTAAATACCTGTAAAAATGGAACAAATTTTTCCAACTTGGAGATAATGTGCTCTAGGATCTTCCCAACTTTCTGCTCTCCTTAGATAGGTCTTACTGTATCTTTCCAAAATTTAAACGGCTGTCTTATGCCACTTGGCTATATCACAATAAAACAGCCAGAACAGAAACAATGAAACATGAACAGGTAAAAATGTAGACAACACGTTTCTATCCTTTTCAACAAAAAATGTAGATAAGGGCAAACCTTCTTCTTAGCCTTCCTTTCCTCAGTGATAACACGTTTTTTCTTACCTGAAACCTCAACATCCTGAAATATTGAAGTAAAATTCAATTTGAAATATCAATAATAATATTTAGCAAGATCACTTGGCAGCTTTAAGTGTAAAATGTAGCATCCGTTATCAAATGCCTAGATGAACAAATGCGGCCCAAGCCAAAGCTTTAAGTTGGCCAAAGCTAACTAGAAACTTAACAGATCACAGTAGAAGTCAGTTTAATTTTAACCGAAAAGTTAATTAAAAGCATAAAGCTCATCAATTTTTTGCTAAACAAACAAGAACTGACTCTCGAGTGAAGAAAATAAGACAAAAATAGTATGCAGAATGCCAGAAACTTAGCTAACTACAAGTGAAAATCCCCTTGTGGACATTTGAAAAGGCATCAAGAGCTACTATAGTTGTTGTGGGTGAAACACATCCAACAAAGCTACAAACACAAAACACATGAACCATGGTATCAAATGCACATGTACAAAAGAACAGGCAAAAATTGGAAAAGTATTAGTAGTGGAAAACAGGAATTAACTACTTTTTGCACATTTTTACAACCAATATATTCTTTCGATAAATTAATACATGACTGATATACTTCATCGTTCATGTGATTAAACTAAAACCTCCATAACAAGAGATAATGCAAATGCCAAAATCAGCAGTTAATTTAATCAAAATGCAATTGGAACATCTTGGTTTTTTAAGACCCAAAACATCCCAAAGTCCTCAAAGTATACACGTAAGAGAGAGAGAAAATGGAGGACTATAGCTACTTTACAGCTGCCAATTAATTAATATGACTCCCAACTTCTGGAAAAGAATGTTTTCTGGCAAGCACAAAAGAACTGCACTACATGGTGAAATACATTCTTTTAAAATCAAAGACACATGCATGCACACACACAGAGACATACATGTGCAAATGCATGTGCTTGCGATCAGAGAGAGGGAGAGGGAGAGAGTGTTGAGTTTGTGGATTTCCAAGATGTTTGGGTTAAAGATTCTAATGTCCTTTCTAAAGAGATAAACAAGTAGGATTCCTATAGATATGTCACCAAGCCACCTCCTAGAGGCCATTCAAAGACTTTATAAGTAGCCAAATCAAGGAAGAAGAACAGTGGCATGTAGGAGCATGAAATGTATGGTTAAAAAATCAATATGCAAATGCATATAGGAAGTACCTTTGTTTTTGTCTTTTTTCCGTTACTTGGATCTGACAAGTTCTCAGAGGTCTCCGCAGAAGTGCCTGCATCTATATATTCTGAAGCTTTAGATTTACCCTTCTTCTTGGTACCACTAGGTTCCCTCTTAATTGAAGGTATGGAAGAATGACCATTAGCTCGCCCACCCTTCAATAAATCCAAGTCGCCATAATCCAAAAGATGGCCTTCACCACTCCTGCTGCCAAGTTTCCCCATCACGTCATGTTGGGCAAGTAAATCACCTCTAGAAGTAGAAGCCGTTGGTTGGGAGATGGCATAATTTTCATTCTCAGCACTATGCAAAGATGATGGATTCACTGATACCTTCTCCGTTCCCATGCTGACCGCATCATCACCAGTAATAGGTGAATAATTATCATCAGGCTCATCGACGATTTCGCCTTCTTCCGTTTCGCCATCCTCAATGTCATCTGCAGGACCATTCTCTGAGATTTCAGTTGATTCCATTGATTCTGTACGTATCATGTTATTTTCAGAAACCAAGCAGCCGTCCTCTTGCTCACCCACCTTTCCTGACCACCCTGGGTGCGCTGAAGTAGAGATGCACGGCACAAGGTGCTCTCCCTGCATTGTGGAGCCCGCTTCTCTGCTGGAGGGTGAAGTTCCAACACAAGGACCGACGACCACAGATTTCGAATCAGTGCACTCTTCAGCTGATTTCCCCGACCTCGAATGCGCTAAACACGGCTGCTTTCTTAAGCTACCATTGCAAATCATAAGAGTCAATTGTCCTAAAACGCGGCTTGTTTCCCCATCCCTGGGCGCGGTTTCGACCCGAGGAGTAGCAACTAAAGTTGTCATCTCAGGGCCCTCATCAAGTGGAACCGTAGCATTCTCTCGCATTCCCGAATTAACAACTAGCTGTTTGAGCTGAAGAGAGTCAAGATCTTCTTCACTACTCCCTGTGGCATTCCCACCTCGATGGTTGATTATCCCAGATTCTTCACGAACAACTCCAGCGGGTTGCTCGGTACTTTCAGCCGTTGGACCGCTCTGCGATGCGGTTTTATCAACGGCGCGTTGGTCCTCTTGAGAATCCAAACCAACGCGAGCAAAGGTCTCGTTAATTCGTCCGCATTCAATGGGCGGATTCCCCCGCCGCATCTCGCCATTGAGGCAACCCTGGAGCTCCTTCTGCAGCTCCATTAGCCCTAATTCATCTTCCACCGGCCGTGGATCCGATTCTTCTTCGCCGGCCAACAGTAGCTCAGCGGCATTCGAAGCAGAAACGACCTTTCCGTCAGCATCGGCGTCCGTCCTCGCGTCCGCGCGGGTCCCATCGTTACGCAACTCCGCATTGATGGTGTAGTGGCTCGTCTCGGCGGGTTGCTGGATATCAGTTCTGGAGACTTTGGGATCGGAACCGCTTCCGAGATTGAGATGATCACCTCCTCCTGCTCCTGCCCCTGCTCCTTTGGGTTTCTCTGTGGAGGCAGGCACGCCTGCGGTTGCGTCCGTGGTTCCATATGGAACAGAGAGAGGGGAGAGCGTGAGAGGCGGTAGGAGCGAGAAGAGGCGGAGGACGGAGCGGTAAGTTGCGCTTTTGAGGTGCGATCGACGACGACGGCGAGGGGGATGTTGGCGTTGCTCTCCCTCCGCCATCTCTCCTATCTAATCTTCTATGATATCTACGAAGGGCCGTGGAGACCCTACTGTTCACTTCACCACAGAAAAATTGCGTCCCGCGCTACCGTTGCTCTCCTCGATTCGCCGTTTTCTCGGCCTCTGACCTCTCGCTCCCCAACGTCATCCCTCTTCTCCCCAACCCCCACCCCTGATAGGGCCCAGCGGCTGGGGGTTTAGGCGAGATGATCGGCGCAGGAATAAAGATGGTCGAGGAGTTTTTCCAGGGGTTGGGATGGGAAATTGATGTTAGATAGAGACATTAATGGGGGCGGAAGACAGCCGACGACGACAGGAGATAGATAATTTGGCTAAGATTTTTACTTTCATTGCATCCTCAGCAATTATATTTATTTATTTATTTATTGCATCCAATATTTAAAAGAGATATAGTTATTTTTTTTAAAAAAAGTTATATTCCATCAAATCCAATATAATATTTTATTCTTTATGGAATACAACTATTGAGGTAAAATAGACGGTTAATACTTGCTCAAAATGATCTTGATGAGTCCTGCAACCTCCAACTATTGTTAACTTCTGGTGTCCCTTTGTCCAAGTCACTGCCCTCCTTGTTTGGCAGTTCTGCACCGTATTTTAGATAGTGTGTTTCAACGGTAAAGATCTTCAAAAATTGGTAGGTATCACAATCACATAGTTGAGGCACCAACGTGCATTAACAGCTCCCTCCTTGGAAACGTGCATCGCTTCAAGAGCCCAATCCGAGTAGAGGGTTCGCAAGGATTGATAATCTTCCCAGGTGGTCGTGGTTTCATCGCCATCGATCCAGAGGATGAGGACATCAGCTACTAGAGCATTATGGCATTGAATCATACAGCGAACGAAAATCTGATCAGGGTAGCGACCATGGTTATCACATTGAGGCTATTCGACTGGTGGGGCCAGATTGGGAAGATGGTTGCCATGGTGTAATTTAAGCTGAGAAATGTGGAGGACAATGTAGAGGCAGTAATCTGCTGGAAGTTGTAGCTCGTAAGCAACATGGACTATTTGGCAAAGGATGGGGAACAGCTCATAGTACTTGGGCGATAACTTATTGTGTGATTTTTTTAGGAGATTGGAGCAAAAGGGGGAGAGTTTGAGGTAGACCAATTGACCCTCCTGATGGTGTACATCATGGCGATGGTGATTGGCAAGTGTGCACATGCAGTCTTGAGCTCAACATAAACATTGCTTGAGTTTCCTAAGAATAGCATCCCTCGACCTCAGTTAAGCAGGCTTCGCCGTGGACATAGTCCCTTAGGCAAAGGGCAGGCGACTATATACGACTTCGAAGGGTGACATGCCAATGGAAGAGTGGTATTGGGTATTGAATGAATATTCTATCCACGGCAGCCAACGAACCCACGAATGTGGGTGCTCTCCGCAAAAGCATCGGAGATAGGCACCAATGCTTCAATTGACCACCTCCGTTTGGCCTTCAGTTTGTGGATGGTAGGTGGAGGAAAATTGAAGCTTTGTGCCTTGCAATTTAAAGAGCACACACCAAAAATGACTGGTGAAGATAGAGTTGCGGTCATTGATGATGGCTCTTAGGATGCCATGGAGGTGAACAATGGTGTCAGCGAAGAGACATGCAACATCTGCCGCAATGAACAGGTGGCACATAGGAGCCATATGTATATATTTGGCGAGGCGATCCACCACCATGAGTACGACGATGTAGCCATGGTCTAAGGGCAAGGCCTCGATAAAGTCCATCGAGACGTCTTCACATATGAGGTTGGGGGTCGGAAGTGGCTGGAGTAATCCGATTGGTGCCTGTGTAGAGATTTTGTTTTGTTAACATACATCGCAGGCATACACCCATCGACAGACAGTGCTCCACGCGGAGAACCAAAAGAAATCACAGTGTAGTCTTTGAAGTACTTTGTCATACCCCGCATGGCCACCCATAGGTGAAGCATGATACTCCTGTAGCAATTGAGAGACAAGGGAGGAGGTGGAAGCAACAAACAAATGCCCCTTGTAGTGGATGCATCCCTCCCGAAGGGACCAAAAGGAGAAGTCCTAATGGGTATCGGATGCCAACTCAAGTGCCTTGGTGTACTCAGTGTGATGCAAATATTCGTCCTTCAAGCGATCTGCCCATGTGTCTTGGACCACTGTTATTAAGCTTTCATCAAGTTTTAAGGAAATTTCGTTGTAGTATAATCGATAAATAACTCTCAAACAGATAAAATTTATAACTCAGAATCTACAATAAGGTCTGAGGTCGAACACAGGGAGCAAATGTGGAATTCACAAAATTAATCACATTCAAAATCAATGAGCACAATTAATTGAGCATTCAAGCAGATATTCAATGAATAATAACATGTCACATTAGTTATTCAATGAAATTCATTGTATTTAGAGATAAAAGGAATGGAAAGAATCTAAAAAGTAACGATTTAAATCATCAATTAAATCCTCTAGTTAAGCATGCATCTCATAATCAATTTAACCTTAACCATAGTACTTAAATAATGAAACAGTATCTCAAATAATGCTCAATCAGACGACAGATATATCAATTAGACGACTTAAAGTGTATCAGGCATAGGGCTTCTTAAAGCCTTGTGCTTTCTTTCTTCTTCTCTGCTTCTTCTCTTCAGCTTCTCTTCTTCTCTCTTCTTGAGCCTTCTCTTTCTTCTCTAAGCCTTCTTTCCTTCTTCTTTTTCTCCTTCACAAGCACAAGGGAACCAGGCCTCAACAGCTAAGTGTAACACAAAGCACAAGAGAGCAAACCCTCCCCAACTCTCACTAATTCATCTCTTCTTCTTCTCTCTCAAACCCCATGTATAATCGAATCCATACACGGGTCATCGAGTCATGCACAGTGTCCAGGCCTACATGCATGGGTCACAGGCGAGGAGTGAAGTAGGTTGGGCAATCAGAGGTGAAAGGGTGTGAGGGACTCGACCCCTCATGTGCTAAGCAGTAAGCGCTATGCACAAAAACACTTTACGTGTAGCTACGCGTTCTTCCTTCACCGATGTGGGACTAATCTCACTATTCTTCTCCTCGTACAAGACCGCAGCAACACCTTCTCCAATTGAAGTTGAAGTCGCAGGCGAGGCCTCTAATTGAGGACCTGGGAAGGGACCTGGAGAGCTTTCACAAAGCTTGGGAGTGATGCCTAGATCTTTTGAGGTTGGAGCGTAAAGAACAAGGCGGAGATGATGGTGACGACGGCGGAGCACCGGCGTATACCTGAAATACCAAAGAATGGCCTCTCAGCCACATTAAATCACTTCAAGAGCTTCTCCTGGTGTTGGCGAATGTGATGGCGGTGTTTGCATGGAGTTTGGCAGCGTGTAGGGGGCAGATGGTGACGGAGATGAAGGCGAGAAGGTGGGTTGTTCGATGGGTCGCATGAGTGAGTGAAAGGTGTAATAAGGATAAGGGTTTGGTTTGCAGAGGTGAGGCGGAGGTTATGGAGTTGTTGGCGAGGCATTTGGTGGATTATGGGGGTGCGGAGGCCTTACCGGAGGGTGGCCGGATGTGGAGAAGATGGAGGGCGAACGGCGGTGTTGTGGTTTGAATTGAGGGATAAAGAGAAGGAAAAGATAATAGAGGGAGAGAGAAACCTAACTAACCTAATCTAACCAGACAAAAGGGGAGGAAGACATCAGGTATGGTATGGCGGGTGCTGCGGAAGGTGAACTCTTCGGTGGGAGTAGTGACGACAAAGGGGTATGGGCGACTCTCGCTGGTATTGTGATGCGTGGAGGAACTTGAGGAAGATGCTCCCACTGACTATTGTCTGTGGTGATGAGTGAAGAAGTCAGTCGGAGAAGGTCATCAGAACTCATGGAGGATTTGGCCGGAGAGAAGAGAAGAGAGGTAGATCCTAGCCAAAACTAAGCTAAGGAAGTGAGGTAGTCCATGAGGGTCTTTTATAGGGCATTAGGCAAGCTTCCAAGCTTGAAAACAAGCTTGAAAGCTTGAGAAATCAGGGATTATGACTCTTGATTTCAAGGAGTTTGCATGGAAATCTCGGCTCAAATCTGAGCTCGAGATTGCATTCAGATGGAAGAGAAAGGTCTCAAGATCTTCCCTTCCAATTTTGGAAGGGATTAACCGTGAAATCAAGAATATCTTCCTGACTAATGGTCAGTGCATGGGGTGTTTTAGGATTTTGCATATGCGAAGGTGGAGAGGACCTGTTGATAAAGAAGATGACAAAGTTGGGGGTCTCTTTGCAAATATTTCAAAAGCTGAGGGTTATTTGAGAGAAAGAATCAGACTAGACTAAAATGCAAACTAGGTCAAGATGATCTCTGATTGGGCTCAAATTTTGGTACAAACCTAATTTAGACCCAAGAAATTTGATGGCGAAGTCATATTTTGGTTTTGATCAAGTTTGACTGGGTAATTTACGTAGAAACCTAAATTAGGGTAACTTCCTGTCTAAGACTCTATTTTAGGTCAAAATGGGTTCCATTGGTCAAATCAACGGTATCAAACCTTATTGAATATTTTTATATAATTTTTAGAAGGTTTAGATGGAATTTACCCTGACCAAAACATCTGTTAATTAAGCAGGTCTAAAATAGGGTTTCGGGTGCTGTTTTGACTCTCGAAGTGAGTAAAAACCCGTTTCTATCTGCATGAACCTTCTTATAGTTATTAATACTCATTTGACCTTCATTGAACCCCTGGGAAACCCCATGATTACTCTATATTTATGATATGCTGTTAAAACTGTAAATTTATCCCTATTTTAATGCACTCTTCTCAGAAAGGATATGCAATGAATTACGACTCTGGCGGTTATGTAAGAGCAGTTGTCAATTGATTCTGACTAATTAAAGCTAGTTATAGCTGATGATGACGTTATCATCAATCACCAAGATGGCGTGTGCCACTTCTAATGCATCGCGACAAGAGAGAGCATCGGCTATACAGTTGAGAGGCCCATGCTTATAAACAATATCGAAATCGAATGGCGAAAGGCGGGCCACCCACTTCTGCTAGGGGGCCGATGTCAAGCACTGGTGCAGGAGATGACGAAGAGTGCAGTGGTCGGTTTGCACGATGAAGCAACCAGTGAGGAGATAGCATTCCCACTTTCTTAGTACAAGAACAAAGGCGAGGAGCTCCTTCTCGTAAGTGGAGAAGGTGGATTGATATGAGGTAAGAGGTTGGCTAACGTAGGCAAAGGGATGGTTATTTTGTACTAGGACTGTGCCCACCCCTTGGTTTGAGGCATCCCACTCAACCACGAATGGATGCTGGTGAGAGCCTTTTTAAGGGTGGAGAACGTATGATCAGCTTCGAATGTCCACGTGAATGCACCTAATTTGAGAAGACAGTGGAGTGGTGCTGTGATGAGTACGTAATCGCACACAAATCGACAATAATAGCTGGAAAGACCCAAGAAGCTGCATAAGCCGCAGACTGTTGTGGGCGTCAGCCATGAGACCATAGCTTCTATCTTGTGGGGGTTCACCTCGACGCCACGTGCGAAGACCATGTGTCTCAAATATTCAACGTGTGTCACACCAAAGGAATATTTAGAGGGTTTAACAAAGAGGTGTTGGAAGCATAGAGCTTCGAAGACAGCACAGACGTGGCAAAGACGGAGGTCCCACGTTGGACGATAAATAAGGATGTTGTCGAAGAAGACGAGGATGAATCGCAGGAGATAAAGGTGCAATAGGTTGTTCGTGATCCGCTGAAACGTGGAGGGGGCATTACATGATGTTAGGTTATCTCACAATTATAAGCTTAAGGTTTTATGTCGTAATATAGTATGAAAAACAACTAACATATTTTATAAATTTATACTAGTTTTGAGTCTAGGTCATTCGTTTGGAAGTTTATTATAATTTAATTTACTCACCAATTTTTACTTAAATTATTTTGTACTTAATTTAGCATTCTATAAATAAGTGGTTTAATCATTAAGTTAATAATCTCACTTAAGCGATTACAATATAACTTATGTTAATATACTTACCTTAATGTGTTAAATAGAGTATAAATAATATAAAGCATGTATCTAAGATAATTAAACTCTTAATTTACATAAGTACTAATTCTTATCAACATTATATAAGTTATAATTACCTTACTTAAATTAAAGAAGTATAATTTACTTAAGAGTATAAGCTTAAGGTTATTTACTTAGATTTAGAATATAGATAATATTTAGGTAGAATATAACTTAAAAGAAGATCATAGGGTCATATAAATTATACTGCCTTATTTATACTTGCGAATTATAACTTACTTTAAATTACAAGTTAAAATTGATTTAACTTATTAGGTTTAGTGCATAGAGAATGCTTAGGTATAATTACTTTATAACTTATTACTACTTAAATTATACTAAGTTATTTAGGCTCATAAAAAGTACATAGTGTTAACGAGGCGAGATCGTGGTTTTAAAAAAGATGTTCATTGCAGTATAAATGAAATCGTCGCGAAAACAAATAAGAATTTATAACTCGAAAACCAAGGTATCCGAGATCGAACACAGAGAGCAATTGAGTATTTAAAAACTTAAGAGCACAACTCTCAATTTAATAAAAAGTAATAACCAATTCAATCAAAATTGAGAAGTAAAAATAATGTCAATGTAGAGATAAGCTCAAAAATTGGACGTCTAATGTAAAATCAGACGTCTTAAAAGTTTCTGCTACAGTGCACGACTTGTCCTCTTTCTGATTTTTTCCTTCTCTTTGTCTCTTCTTTCTCTTTCTCTGTGGCTATGCTTCTTCTACCTTCAATCTTCTTTCTTCTTTTCTTCTTTGTCTTCTTCTTCTTCTGTCTCTGCTTGGCCGCTCCTTTTTTTTCTTCAGCCCTTGCCTTCTTTGGCTTATTCTTCTTCTTTCTTCTTCCTCTTCTTTCTTCTTCCTCTGCAGTCTTCTTCTGCGACCAAGTCCCTCCTTAGCTTTGGCTTCCTTTGCCTTCAAGTCCTGCCTTCAACAGCTGCCTCCTCCTTCTTCTTCTCTTCCTCTTCTACACTTGGTCTTCTTCTTCAACCGTGCCTCTTCTTTCTTCTTAGCTTTCTCTTCTTCTACCTTCATATTCTTCTTCCTTTCCTGCACAGCACAATAGAGCAAAACCTACCCCTACCCCCCCCCGCATCTCTCTCTCTCTCTCTCTCTCTCTCTCTCTCTCTCTATTTCGCTCTTAGGTACACTCTCCTAAAGTCGGGTAATCAGGTCGGGTTTCGCGTGCCTGGGTCCAGGCGCACCGGCGTGGTGTAGCGTGCGTGGAGTGCTAGGTAATTGGGTTAGGTGCCAGGTCCGCAGGGGCAGGGGTCACAGACGAGGCGTGGTCGAGTGAGGGCGAGGGACCTCACCCTTTGTCACTTGAGGCAAAGAGATAGAAACAGGAATTCAATTTAAGTAACACCACTTACCCCTAAGTTTACGAGGTGGGACTAAAAGTCCCACCCTCTTCTGTTGGCGTCCGCAGGAGGGAACTCCACTCAATTGGAGCAACTGGGAGCCTTACGAAGTCTGCTCTCAGGCTAGTTACATTCGCACACTCAACGCGCATCGCTTGGAGCCCTTGTGCCTGGAGCGCGCGGCCTGGAGCTCTTAGCAAGCAAGCTTGCTTCAGTGTTAATGGCAAAAGGGAGCTCGGACCTGCACGACACAAAGGCGGCCTTGCGGCCCTATCAAACAATAGGGAAAGCTTCGTCGTGTCACGGCGAAGGTGAGGCTGGGGTTGGCGTGGCGCAGAACGACCTAGGCGTGCGTGCCTAGGTCAGACTATGACCGTGCTTGTGGGTTTGTTCGGTGGAAGTGTGGGGCGTGTGTGGCGGTCAGTGGATGGGCGGAAAGTGATCAGTGGGTGATGGCGAAGGTGATGAGGTTGGCGGCGAGGCGTGTGGAGGTGCAGAGAGGTGGATGCGCCTTGCCGGTGGTCGGCCGGAGATGAGGGAGATGAAGGTGGACAGTGGCAGTTGAGGGGCGGTTTATGAAATTAAATGAGGGAAAATGAAGAGTGGGAGGAGAGGAACTTATCTGCAAGTATTGGGACAAAGGGGAGACAGAGGAGACGAGCGGCGCGTATGTGCCGTCATCGGGGAAGAAAGCCCTGAAGTGAGGATGACGGCGACGAGGAGGTCGAAGAGGCGTGCTCTGGTGCGGCGCAACGTGGAGGAACGAGACAAAGCTAACTCTACCACTGGTATGGTGGCAAAGCAATGAGAGGAGGGAGGAGAGATCGCCAGAGCTTGCGAGCATTTGATCGGAGATGAGGAAGGAGGAAATTGAGAGGTATTTGCGGCCAAATCAATCTTGGAAGATGCGTAAAGGATCGGAGGTCCTTTTATAGCCGCTGGTCAAGCCCTATGTGCTTGGAAGACAAGCCTTCCAGCGCAAAGGCCTCGCCAGAGAAGGAAGGTGCGCAAGACACCCAAATCTCTCGAGCATTCGCATGAGAGATTTGGTGTAAATCTGATCTGGAGATCTCGTTCAGACGATGGAGAAATCCTCAGAGAATCTCTCTTCCAAATCTACGAGGAGATCTCTGAGGATTCGAGGAGATATCCTCCTCAAATCCTCACCGGAGTGGGATTCCTCCGCTGTAATGGCGGAGGGACCTGAATGTAAGGGTGGCGAGGAAGTTAGGGGGCTCTACGCAAGGGTTTTCAAAAGTTAAGGACCAAAATATAATTGGGTGGACCATTTTACAAAGTAGGTCAAGATGACCTTCCCTTAGGCCCAAATTTTGGTATAAACCTAATTTGGACCTAAGGAATCCAATGGTGAAGTTTGATTTTAGGTTTTACCACGTTTGACTGGATATTTTGCACAAAAACCCAAATTAGGTTAAATACTGAGCTAGGGCACCTATCTAGGTCAAAACAGGTTCCAAAGGCCACATTGAAGGTTCTAAACCCTAGGGGATATTTTTCCATAAATTTTAGAGGGTTTAGTTGATTTTTAACCTGGCCAGAACCTTGTGAAATTAAGTGGATTTGTTTTAGGGTTACAAAATGTCATTTAATTCTTAAATCTCACAATAACCCTTTTTTGACTGAACCATCACACTTTTCCTCTTATTAAGTCTAATTGGCCTATGTTTAACCCTTGAGAAATCCCATTGATGTACTGCAATGGTAAAATTACTGCTTTACCCTTTAGTTCATGCTTTCTTCCCAGAACAACAATCCCTTGAATTAGGCCTTCCTTTAGGTTATGTAGGAGCTTTTGTTTACTTTCTCAAATCAAATGAGCTAGTTAGGGTTCATGATGAGGTTCTCATCATACCCCAATGCCTAGCTTTTGCTAGTCCCTTAGCAAAATTTCAAGATTTTAACATCTGTTCTAGACCATTAGTTTCTTCAACCAGTTGTGATAAGTTCTTTTTTCCTATTTGTGATTAGGTCAGAATGCCGACAATAGACTTAGAGGTACCAACCAAAATTCGGACCTAACCCGCTTTAGCCTCAGTCCTCTACAAAGGTTTTTAAGGCCCGCAGAAACTATCCTAGGGTTCATTGGACTCCGCAGTTAAAGCACCCGTGCTTGAGACTTTTTTAACCTTGGTTCAATTTGCAGTGCGTTTTTGTAAGATAGAGAGGCAGAGGATTTATTTGTTTGGAGAGCTTTCTCTCTCTTTTCTTTTTATCTCTAGCTTCGGATTGGCTTCTCAACACGATCTGTATCGGATTCCTCATCCTCAAAATCAATCTTCAAAGGTCCCTGGCAATCGATGCTTCGTGATAGCACCACCTATGGCAACCCCCATAACCCTGGCTTTCAAGATTTCGAAATAATCCCGCCCATGGCGTTTTGTGGTCGAATCCAGCCCTGGCAATCGACATTTCGTGATAATGCCACCTATGGTATCTGAACCAGCAGAGTGCATACATGCCCCTGGTAGGATATTTAAATATCCTAAGAGACAAGCACCGAGGAGACGATATGTTGTTACGCATCTTCGAGGGGGATTTCCTGCCTCCCCGCACCGGGAACTTATCTAAATCAACTTATGTTAATCGGCCACTCCTAATCTAGGTAATTTTTTCAGAGCATTAAAATGCTTTTGCGTGATTTTGATAGTTATGCGCATTAAACCAGACTGTGTGTGGGTTGGGGTGCTTAGGTTACCGATCCCGCAAGCCGAAGGTCAGTTAACGAGGTCGAATACTCCCGAAGCCTTAGACCTAATACTTAAGCTTCGTATTTTCCCCAACCTCTTAAGGAATATCCAGATTTTAGCGGGTACTTAAATTTTTAAGCCAAAGAGTCTAGCTCAAAAGGCCTAAAGTCAGCGTTCCTACTAATCTCTTTTGTGTCTCCTTAGCACTTTTTTTTCTCATTTTTCTCTTTTTTCTTGATGTGGTCTAGAACTTCAGTTAATCCCTTAATCTTTTATTAATGACTATTCTTTTTTTCTTTTTCATTTTATACTCATTTTTGGCATTTTGCTGTTTTCCTCCTCATATTTTGTATAGCCCAATTTTTTTCTCCCCCTCAGTTTTTTTGTTCTTTTTCAATATTTTTCAATTTTTTTGTGTTTTTTTGTGATATGTGAATTTTTTTGTTGAGACCTTTTCTTGATATGAGTTTTCATGACATTTTGCACTTTCATAGCCCCCCATGCGTACGATTTGCAATGTCCCCATTGTAAATTAGGTGGGTTCGAATTCAGACTAGTTCATTCGTTAGGACAGGTGTTGGGTGAGCAAACGGGTCGAGGTGATTGTTGCGAACGATTTCTAGACTCGGGTACGGCTACCTGAGGTGGAGTCGGCTGTTCTAATGGATGAACCCTAAAGTGCAATATGAATTCAGCATAGAAATGTTAGGAAAGGTTTCAGGTTTTTTAGAGAATGATGGGTTGCCTCCCGTTAAGCGCTGAGTTTTACGCCATCGACTAGGCGCAATGAGCTCAAGGAGAATGGAGGATAAAGGATGACTTAGCCAAATCTGTATTGGTCATGTCAATGAACGGTTTGTGTCTCTGACTGTTCACGACGAAGGGTTCGGAATCGTAACTGAGTGGACTGATCTCAACTGCTCCATTTCCAAAGATTTGTTGGACTAGGTAGGGTCCGATTCACTTAGATCGTAGCTTTCCTGGGAATAATTTGAGTCGGGCATCAAAGAGTAGAACCTTTTAACCAGGATGAAAGATCTTTCTAGAAATGTGTTTGTCGTGAAAGGCTTTAACCCGCTCTTTGTAAATTCACGAGTTCTCATACGCGTCGTGGTGTAATTCATTGATCTCGCTCATTTGAAGCCTTCTATGGGTTCCAACCTTAGAAAGATCTAAGTTGCAATTCGGTACTACCCAATAGACTTTATGCTCCAATTCGACGAGAGGTGACATGACTTCCCGTACACCAGTCTGAAGGGAGACATGCCTAATTGGCTCTTATGGGCGGTCCTATAAGCCCACAATACTTCCGAAAGTCGGGATGACCAATCCTTCATGTCAGGTCGAACAGTAACCTGGAGGATTTTCTTAATCTCTCGGTTTAATAGCTCAGCTAGACCATTAGTTTGGGGGTGGTAAAGAGTAGAGATTCGATGCGACACCCCATATTTGATCATCAGTGACCTGAACTGAGCGTTTGTGAAATGGGTTCCTCCATCGGAAATTATTGCGCGTGGAATTCCAAAACTTGAGAAGATGTTTTGATGAATGAGTTTGATAACAACCTTGTGATCATTGGTTCGGGCCGGAATGGCCTCGATCCACTTGGACACGTAGTCAACAGCGAGTAAGATGTATTCGAAGCCATCTGAGATAGGGAAGGGTCCCATAAAATCAATCCCCTAAATGTCAAAAATCTCGCATACCAGGATCGGCTATAAAGGCATCATGTCTCGATGGCTCATGTTGCCCAAGGTCTGGCAACAGGTACATGCCTTACAGTGATCGTATGCATCCTTGAAAATTGTGGGCTAGTAAAAGCGACACTGGAGGACTTTTGATGTGATTTTGTGTCCTGAAAAATGTCCACCGCATGCCTGGTCATGGCAGAAAGACAGTATGTCTTTGATTTCTGCTTCCGCGACACATCGTCGAATTATTTGATCAGCACCAATGTAGAATAGATGCGGGTCTTCCCAAAGGTAATACTTGGCATCAAAATGCAATTTGTCCTTCTTGGCCTTCGACCAATCGGATGGGATCTCATGTGATGCCAAGTAGTTCACTATGTCTACGAACCATGGAAGTCCTGTATCGATATTCAGGAGGTGCTCATCAGGAAAGTGTTCTGTGATGGGTCCAGAAGGGTCAATGATCTCAGAAGGAAGGCAGGATAAGTGATTAGCTACCACGTTCTATTTTCCTACTTTGTCATGAATCTCGAGGTCAAATTCTTGCAATAGCAAGATCCATCGGATTAATCGATGTTTCGCATCCTTCTTTGCAAGGAGATGCCTCACAGCCATGTGATCCGAGTAGATGATAACACGGGAACCAAGGAGGTATGATATGAATTTTTCTAGGGCAAATACTACAGCCAGTAGCTCTTTCTCAGTAATCATGTAGTTACACTGAGCCTCGTCTAGTGTTTTGCTAGCTTAGTAAATGACCACGGGTTTCCCATCAATTTTCTGCCCCAAAACCGCTCCTAAAGCGAAGTCAGATGCATCGCACATGATCTCAAAGGGTTGAGACCAATCAAGGGACTGTAGGATCGGGACTTAGGTAACTCGGTCACGAAGGATCTCAAATGCTTGAGTGCATTCCTTGGAGATTTCGAAAGGCACATCTTTGGACAGAAGAGTAGTCAGGGGGCGCACGATTTTTGAAAAATCAGGGATAAATCGACGGTAAAATTTGACGTACTCCAGAAAAGATCGAATGTCCTTGATCGAGCTAGGCATAGGGAGTTTGGAAATCAAGTTAACCTTGGCTCAATCGACTTGGATGCCTTTCTCCGAAATCAGATGTCCCAGGATGATTCCCTCAAGCACCATGAAATGGCTCTTTTACCAGGAAAGAACCAAATTCACATCCATGCACTGCCTTAGTATTTGGACCAAGTGCTGGCCGCAATTGTCAAATGATGCTCCAAAAACTGAAAAGTCATCCATGAAGACTTCCAGATAATCACCTATCATATCTGAGAATATGGCAAGCATACACCGCTGAAAGGTTGTGGGTGCATTGCAGAGATCGAATGGCAACCTTCGAAATGCATACGTCCCGAAGGGGTAGGTGAACGTGGTCTTTTCTTGGTCCTCTGAATGGATTGCCACTTGGTTATAACTGGAGTACCCGTCAAGGAAGCAGAAGAACCTATTTCCCGCTAGTTTCTAGAGGATCTGATTAATAAATGGTAGTGGGAAATGGTCCTTCTTCGTGGAGGAATTAAGTCTTCTGTAATCAATGCGGACTCTCCACGAGTTAGCTATTCGGGTCGGTATGACCTCTCAAGTTTCAATCGTAATGATGGTAAGTCTAGCCTTCTTAGGCACAACCTAGATTGGACTCACCCAGCGATTGTCGGAGATCGGGTAGATGATCCCTGCATCCAACCACTTGATCTCCTTTTTCATGACCTCCTGCAGGTTAGGGTTTAAACGTCTCTGCATCTCTCACTAAGGTCGTGTGCCCTCTTCCGTGTAGATTCGATGTGTGCAATACGAGGGGCTTATGTCAGTCAAGTCATCGAGAGTCCATCTAATGGCTCTACGATGTTGCTGGAGAACAGTAATCAGACGGGATTCCTAGTCAGGTGTGAATCGGGAGTTGATAATCACAAGAAACATTTGATTGGAACCCAAAAAGACATACTCCAGATGATCGGGAAGGGGCTTGAGTTCCAAGATAGGATTATCAGCAGCAGCGGGCAGTTCAGGATCTGTATCAGGGACAAGGGTCGGAGTTATGGGTGTGTCTAGATCAGATTCAGACTCCTCTGTTTGCAGGTTTTGATCTTCTGGTGGTTGATCAGGGATAATCAGGTTGTCCTCAACATGCGATTCATCAACCACGGCTTTGATATCACATATTTGCTCTATAACCCTGCAATTAATCCCTTGTTGGGCCTTAAAGATGTTAATCTTCAGAGTTTGATTCCCAAATTTTAATTCTATTTGGCCCTCCTCACAGTTTATGTTGGCCCTAGTAGTGGCCAAAAACGATCTTCCTAATATAATCGATGTATCCCTTAGGTTCTCAGGTGCATCCATATCTAGAACTATGAAATCCACCGGGAAGTAGAAATCTCGTACCCTAACAATGACATCCTTGAGTATTACTTTAGGTGACTTGATGGATCGATCGGCTAACTGCAATGTCACCTCAGTTGGTTTAAGTTTAGACTCTTTAAGGTGGTCAAGGAGGGATGTAGGTATTAGGTTTATGGAGGCACCTAAGTCTAACAGGGCTCTATCAAATTGGGTTTCACCAATTTTACATGAAATCAAGGGAGTTCCTGGGTCTTTAGGGGTGGGAGTTTACTTAAGATTAGAGAGCTGGCTTGCTCTGACAGTAAAATTGGACTCCCACTTTTGGTTTGCGGCTTACGCCTGGGTGTACACACGTCTTTTAGGAATAGTGCGTAAGCCGGTATGTGGCAGATCACATCCATCAAGCAGATATTTATTTGGACATGTTCAAAGAGCTTGGCCAGATCCTCCTCAGGAGCCACGGGTTTGGTTATCCTTTTTCCCTTGGTCAAGGCCTCTGGAAATGGAACCCTAGTTGGTTCCTCTAGAATAGGTCCAGGTTCTTGATCTAGGATAGGGGTATCCTAGATAACTATCTTAGGACTTGGGTTACTACCAGGCTTAGAGTGGTTTGGATAATGTGGGTCTTGGGTTGCTTTACCACTACGAGTTGTTACGAAGTTTAATCCTGCCTAGTTTTGGTTTAGGTTTGGTAGAATGGGTGGCGGCTGCTGAAATCCCGCATAAGATGTCAAAGCTTCCATCTCGTCTGGTGATGGAACAGAAGGGGCCTGATAAATCATATGTGCGTGGCCTGGATTTGAGTTCATAATGCGCCTCTGGGTCGGCACATTATTTGGGTTTGGTAGAGGTTGCGAAGGAAGGGTGCCAGGTTGGCGGGAATTTGCCATCTGGGCTAGTTGATTGCGAACCTCTGTGATCTCGTCCTTGTGCTATTTCTGCATTGCCGCATTCGTCTTCTAAATGTTAGCCAGTGCTTGAAGGATAAGAGTCATTTGATCCTGGTTTGACCCAGATTCATTGGTAGGATTGGGCTGAGGCTGAGGTGACTGATATGGACGAGGAGCTTGTGGACGGGGTTGATAAGGTGGTCTTTGAGTCTGAGAATTTCCCGTCCACTGGAAGTTGGGATGATTTCACCATCCAGGGTTGTAGGTATTGGAGAATGGGTCATTTTGGATGGCATTGAGGTCCTCGCAGGTCTGACGAGCCTCAGAAAAGTCAGAATATGAGAGTTCAAAGTTCCCCCAACTAGAATAGAGTGGATCAGAGGTCCCTCCAGTCCGAGAGTCAGACAGGGGTGGATACAGGTCCATCCCCTGAGAAGATTGGTGATAGATGTTCTACACAGTTTCCCTCGCAAGAGGTAGCCATGCAAAAGAGTTCTGTGCAGAGGTGGCTCGCTGCAAATGCCGAGTCAGCTCGTCCACCTTCTTCTCTATGATAGAGACCTTGTCCAACCAACTGGCTATCAGTTCCAAGTCGACGAATGTGGACAGGTCATGCGTCTCATGTGCTCCCCTAAGATTCATTGATGCGCGGGCATTCGTCCGGTCAAATAAGCCCATGGAGTCATTATTGATAGAGTTCTTGCACATATTTTTGAGAATCTCCCACACCGTGTCCTCATGTTGACCCATGATGTTTCCTTCGCAGGTTGCATTGACGAATAATCGAATGTCTTCATGGAGTCCTTGGTAAAAAGACTAGACTTGTTTCCATTTTGGAACTCCGTGATGGGGGCACTTTCACATGAGATCTAAGAATCGATCCCATGCCTCATAAAGAGGTTCTCCCGTTTGTTGGGTGAAATGAGTGATCTGGTGGTGCAAGGCATTTGTCCGGCCAACGGGAAAGAACTTCAAAAATTCGGACTGAAGTTCATCCCATGTGTTGATCGAACGAGTCTGAGTTTGATACCAATGAGCAGCCTTGTCCATGAGGGAGAAAGAAAATATCTTCATGAGCAGAATATCCCGATTTTGTGCATCTAACCTGAAGGTCTAGGCCAGATGCTTAAGCTATTTAATGTGCTGGAATGGATCCTCGGAGTTAAGCCCATGGAATTTTGGTATAGCATGAATCATATTGGGCTTGAGTTCAGAATCAGGACCTCCAGCTGAGATTTGGACTCGAGGCTTGATTGCCACCGCAGCGAGATTATAGTGATCTCACATCATAGGATGCTGCGGTGGGTTTACAAAGTTTTGGAAGAAATCATTTAGGCACTGAAGCTAGTGCTCAAGGTTGTTCTCTTCTTCAATGGGTTGTGACATGATGGAAGAAGAAAGAGAACTTGGTTCTGAATCAGAGGAAAGATCTATGTGGTGGGGTTGCTGCACAAACAAGGGCACCGAGGCTTGGCCTCGGCAAGAGTGAATTTCTAAAGGAGGTCTTAAGGACCTCCTACCAAACATGCACCAAAGGATTTGATGAGATCAAAAGGTGCTGGACCCAATCAAGACACCCAAAAATTGTTGGGTGATTATAGAGGTTCGGGCGGATGATACCCCTTAGTCAGAAAGGTCATCCACTTGAGAAGTACCTGGGCAGCCAGAGAGGGAGAGTCCCACAAAGACCCCTACATGGTAGAGCGTCCTCACGAGTTACAGGGTTTCCCCCACCCGACCTCTCTTGTCACTGAGATTCCAGGTAGACCAGAATGGGGACTTTGACCTCTTAAGTCTACTTTTTCTAATTAAGATCATGGTGCTTAGGGTTTCACTTGAACTTTAGGCCTTTTGAGTGCAAAAAGTGACCTAATTTTAAGGTTGGTTGACCCAAAGGATCAACTTCACCTCTTTGTTCCTTTGAGAGCTTTTAGGTCCTTTCTTTTAGGATTCAAATGGATTAAAAGCCTGATTTGCTTAGGGTTTCTCTTAGATAGACCTTTTCAAACAAGGCTTAGGCACACCTCTTTTTGAGAAGATGTGTCTCTAAAAACCCTAGCTTTGCAATCCTTAGGTTGGCTCTAGTTGGTCCAATTTAGTTGCCTCAGAAATTGGTATCTATGGATCAATCAAGAAGGTTCTAGCCCTAGTTACCTTAATCGGATGTACAATTCAAAATGTGTTGAAATGAAAATTAGGCAACTTTGGTGAATTACTAAATATGGAAGCAAGTAACCTTAGATTGATTTTTCTTTGTTTTTTCCTTTTCAGACTTTAAGGGGATTAAGAGAGAGGGCTAATGATAGTTTACCTGTTCCTTGGTGTGGTTGTTGTGCTGCTGCTTTTCTTTCCTTGGCTTTCCTTGAGACAAACATAGCAAAAGAGAGAGATTAAGTCAATATTGAATCAGAAGTTGTGATCAAAGTTTTTAAAATGCCCGTTGCTCCCAGGCAACGGTGCCAAAATGTTAATGAGGTGAGATCATGATTTTAAAAAAGATGTTCATTGCAGTATAAATGAAATCACCGCGAAAATAAATAAGAATTTATAACTCAAAAACCAAGGTATTTGAGGTCGAACATAGAGAGCAATTGGGTATTTAAAAACTTAAGAGCACAACTCTCAATTTAATAAAAAGCAACAACCAATCCAATCAAAATTGAGAAGTAAAAATAATGTCAATGTAGAGATAAGCTCAAAAATTGGACATCTGATGTAAAATCAAACGTCTTAAAAGTTTCTGCTACAGTGCACAACTTGTCCTTCTCTTTCTGATTTTTGCCTTCTCTTTCTCTCTTCTTTCTCTTTCTCTGTGGCTACGCTTCTTCTGCCTTCAGTCTTCTTTCTTCTTTTCTTCTTTGTCTTCTTCTTCTTCTGTCTCTGCTTGGCCGCTCCTTCTCTTTTTTCTTTAGCCCTTGCGTTCTTTGGCTTCTTCTTTCTTCTTCCTCTTCTTTCTTCTTCCTCTACAGTCTTCTTCTGCGACTAAGTCCCTCCTTAGCTTTGGCTTCCTTTGCCTTCAAGTCCTGCCTTCAGCAGCTACCTCCTTCTTCTTCTTCTCTTCCTCTTCTGCACTTGGTCTTCTTCTTCAGCCGCACCTCTTCTTTCTTCTTAGCTTTCTCTTCTTCTACCTTCAGGTTCTTCCTCCTTTCCTGCACAGCACAACAGAGCAAAACCTACCCCTACCCCTTCCTGCGTCTCTCTCTCTATTTCGCTCTTAGGTATGCTCTCCTAAAGTCAGGTAATCAGGTTGGGTTTCGCGTGCCCGGGTCCAGGCACACCGGCGTGGTGTAGTGCGCAAGGAGTGCTAGGTAATCAGGTCAGGTGCCAGGTCCGCGGGGGCAGGGGTTGCGGACGAGGCGTGGTCGAGTGAGGGAGAGGGACCTCACCCCGTGTCACTTGAGGCGAAGAGATAGAAACAGAAATTCAATTTAAGTAACACCACTTACCCCTGAGTTTACAAGGTGGGACTAAAAGTCCCACCCGCTTTTGCTGGAGCCCACAGGAGGGAACTCCACTAATTGGAGCAGCTGGGAGCCTCGCGAAGGCTGCCCTCAGGCTAGTTACGTTTGCACACTCAACGTGCGTAGCCTGGAGCCCTTATGCCTGGAGCGCACGGCCTGGAGCTCTTAACAAGCAAGATTGCTTCAGTGTTAATGGCGGAAGGGAGCTCAGACCTGCGCGACACAAAGATGGCCTTACGACCCTGTCAAACAATAGGAAAAGCTTCGTCGTGTCACGACAAAGGTGAGGCAGGGGTTGGCGTGGTGCAGAACGGCCTAGGCATGCGTGCCTAGGTCGGACTGTGACCGTGCTTGTGGGTTTGTTCAGTGGAAGTGTGGGGTGTGTGTGGCGGTCAGTGGATGGGCGGAAAGTGATTAGTGGGTGATGGCGAAGGTGATGAGGTTGGTGGCAAGGCGTGTGGAGGTGCGGAGCGGTGGATGCGCCTCGCCGATGGTCGGTCGAAGATGAGTGTAACGACCTGATTCCCGAGTCCCTACGAGACACGAGAACCGGATCGACTCGACTAATCCGAAGACCTAGTCGTCCAACGAGGAAGTAACCAAAAGAGCAGTAAAATAAACCACATTCAGCATGAATACAACTAACAGTAAGAAAATACAGCAGTAAGAAAAGAAATCACTACAGTATATACCACCACAACAGTAGAACAACATTCATAACATAATATGAATTGCAGGTAAAGAAGGGTACAGCGGAAACAAGAACTACTCACTACAGTGGAACAAAAAGAGGTACAAGAGAACAGTGGTAACTCTACTGGACCCTACTCGGCCCAGCGTCCTCTGCAGCCGCTGACCATGGCTGCTCCACACCTGGTCCTGAAAGGTAACGAGTGTAACACGTCAGCAAAACGCTGAGTAGAGTGGCAGCTAAACTAAAGAAACAGTAAAGTGTACAGTAGCTGTTTTAATTTTCTTTCTTCCTTTATTTACGTCTTTCTATTGTTTCACAATTTATCTATTTCTCAGATCCTTCACTTGATCTCGAATGTTCCTTGTGGGAACGATCTTGATTGCAGTCTTTTCCGAACAGTAGAAGTAGCACGTGGTGCTCGCCTGGCCGGGAGAGTCCCCCGTGGTGATCCTACTCTCAGTCAACCACCCCAAGGTCACTGACAGACGTAACGGTGACTACGGCACGCGCGGTAAACGCACGGGTAGCTAACCCGCACTGGCACGCGGTCAGTCGTTTCCGTTAACGGGTGCGCCCAAAGCACAGCACGGAACTAGTACAGGGCAAAGCCCTCTTAGTAACAGGGGTCCAACCCCTCCACAGTAACCAAACAGGGGCCTTGCCCCTCCACAGTCCGCGCACCCTCGCCTGACTACCCTGGTTTGCCCTAGTGGGCCTAACAAGTCGGTGTAGGAGGCTAGCAGAACCCCGGGGCCCGTGGGGTAACTAGTACCTCCCTACACTAGTAGCTCTCCTCAGTACTACGTACACGAGGGCTAGCAAGTTGGTACAGAGTGGCCAGTCCTAACCCCGGGTCCCTGGGGCGGCTAGCTCCGCTCTGCACTAAACAGGGGGACAGTCACTCTCCTTGGTACTCCGTACTCAAGGGCCAGCTCACTTCCCTAATTCTATTCCATTCACTTTCCAGGAGTTCTATTCCTAATTCCCCGTAGGGTTCCAGCTCTTTAAATCAGCGCATTCCGGTTTCACCTTTCCAGTTTCACGTTCACACATCCCATATTCTTAATCATGTTCATTTATTCATAACAGGTAGCTGTTAATTCAATTCACAGGCAGCTATTATTTCTTTTCCACATTTCCAAGACTGCAGTGTTCACATATTCCACTAGTTTTCCCATCCTAGGATTCATGTCATACCCTAGGATCTATCATACAATTTAGTTTTCCAGCCCTAGGATTCATGCAACACCCTAGGATCTATCATTCAATCTATTTCTCATTCCTAGGATTCATGCAATGTCCTAGGTTCTATTTATAGTTTCATAATTTAACAGATTATACTTAAAGCCACTCTACCGGTTACAACAGGCGAACTGGGGGCGTGATCGGGAATCCCGCGTGCCTCCGCAACCCCCGAGACTATAACGGAACGGGGTCCTATCACAAGGATCAACACAAGGAACTTCTCAAAACAGTATACAGCTACTGTAGACAGGTAGAGGATTTAATTTCGAAAAGAACGCAACTCGAAACGTGGAAAACGGAACCCGAACGGGCCCTAAACGGGTCGAAAACGACGAAACAGTGCAAAATCAGACGTCTGGAACTTATTCCAGACATCTTAAAAAGTGAATCAGCGAATTACCTCGCTCTGCGTGGGCTCTCAGACGTCCAGAAGCCTGCGGGGGCGTCTGGCCTAGTTCCCAGACGTCCAATGGTCACCCAGGACGTCTGGTACTACAGCCAGACGTCTGATTCGCGTTGGATGGCGAATCACCGAACCTGCGCGTACCCATCTCTCTCTCTCCCAGTACGGTCAGTCGAAAGGAAGGAAGAAAGACGGAAAAACTCACCTTTCAGACGTCTGGACAGTCTTCCAGACGTCTCCCCTGCCGTCTGGCTATAAGCCCAGACGTCTGATTCTGGAAAAGTTTCCAAAACCAAGGCGCGACTCGCCCTCCGCTCGCGACGCCCGGCCGCGCCACTCCTCGTGCGCCTGCTGCTCGAGCAGCAGCAGTCCCCCCTGCATCGTTCCGCGCCCGCTGCGCCCCCCGCCGACCGGCCCTAGCAGCCCCGGCGAGCTCGCCCTCACGGCCGAGCACCTCTCCCACGCGCAGCACCTCCTCCCACGCTCACCGCGGCTGTTGCTACCGCTGCACCCTCGCGCTTGCTCTCGCGCACTGGCTGGAAGGAGAAGAGGAAGGAGACGGAGGTGAAGGGAGTGAGGGAGAGGGCGTGGCCTTTTAAGACCACGCAAGGGGGAGAGAGAGAGCGCGACAGAGGGCGTAGGAGGGAGAGGGAAAAAGAGAGAGAGGGAATTTCCGCAGGTCTACGCACTCAGGCACGCAGACGAAACAATCGTACCAAAATAACCGATTTCCAGACATCTGGAAATGATCCCAGACGTCTGGTCCGACGTTTGGAGGTGATTCCAGACGTCTGGTCCAACGTCTGGGCCACCTCCCAGACGTCTTAAAAGACGTCTGGAGCCCGCGTTCATAACAATGAGGGAGACGAAGGTGGATTGTGGCAGTTGAGGGGCGATTTATGAAATTAAATAAGGGAAAATGAAGAGTGGGAGGAGAGGAATTTATCTACGGGTTTTGGGATGAAGGGGAGACAGAGGAGACGAGCGGTGCGTATGTGCCGTCGTCGGGGAAGAAAGTCCTGAGGTGAGGATGACGGCGACGAGGAGGAGGTCGGAGAGGCGTGCGCTAGTGCGGCGCAACGTGGAGGAACGAGACAAAGCTAACTCTGCCACTGGTATGGTAGCAGAGCGACGAGAGGAGGGAGGAGAGATCATCGGAGCTTGCGGGCGTTTGATCAGAGATGAGGAAGGAGGAAATTGAGAGGGTATCTATGGCCAAATCAATCTTGGAAGATGCGTAAAGGACCGGGGGACCTTTTATAACCGTTGGGCGAGCCCTTTGTGCTTGGAAGGCAAGCCTTCCAACGCAAAGGCCTCGCCGGAGAAGGAAGGTGCGCAAGACACCCAAATCTCTTGAGCGTTCACACGAGAGATTTGGTGTAAATCTGATATGGAGATCTTGTTCAGACGATGGAGAAATCCTCAGAGAATCTCTCTTCCAAATCTGGGAGGAGATCTCTGAGGATTCGAGGAGATATCCTCCTCAAATCCTCGTCGGAGTGGGATTCCTCCGCTGTAATGGCGAAGGGACCTGAATGATATGGAGATCTTGTTCAGACGATGCAGAAATCCTCAGAGAATCTCTCTTCCAAATCTGGGAGGGGATCTCTGAGGATTCGAGGAGATATCCTCCTCAAATCCTCGCCGGAGTGGGATTCCTCCGCTGTAATGGCGAAGGGACCTGAATGTAAGGGTGGGGAGGAAGTTAGAGGGCCTATGCAAGGGTTTTCAAAAGTTAGGGGCCAGAATGTAATTAGGTGGACCATTTTGCAAAGTAGGTCAAGATGACCTTCCCTTAGGCCTAAATTTTAGTATAAACCTAACTTGGACCTAAGGAATCCAATGGTGAAGTTGAATTTTAGTTTTGACCACGTTTGACTTAATATTATGCAAAAAAACCCAAATTAGGTTAAATACTAAGCTAGGGCCCCTATCTAGGTCAAAACAGGTTCCAAAGGTCACATTGAAGGTTCTAAACCCTAGGGGATATTTTTTCATGAATTTAAGAGAGTTTAGTTGATTTTTAACCTCGCCAGAACCTTGTGAAATTAAGTGGATTTGTTTTAGGGTTACAAAATGTTATTTAATTCTTAAATCTCACAATAACCCTTTTCTGACTGAACCATCCCACTTTTCCTCTTATTAAGTCTAATTCACCTATTTTTAACCCCTGAGAAATCCCGTTGATGTACTGCAATGGTAAAATTACTATTTTACCCTTTAGTTCATGTTTTCTTCCCAGAACAGTAATCCCTTGAATTAGGCCTTCTTTTAGGTTATGTAGGACCTTTTGTTTACTTTCTCAAGTCAAAATGAGCTAGTTAGGATTCATGATGAGGTTCTCATCACATAGCTTTAACTTAATTGATTAAGTTAATAACATTCGTTGTTTAGTTAGTTACTAACTTATGTATACATTAAGCACATAGAATTAGTTGCAAAAGAAATAGACTATAAACATGGCACTTAACTCGACAAATGAATTAAAACACTAAAGACATAGAGCAATAAATTACTACTTCAAATTGAATGGAAACATGTAAAAAATTGCATAAAAAAATGTTAATACAATCTTAAATACAAGCTAAGTGTAGAATGTTAAGAGTTTGTTACAAGTGCTCTCATTTACAAAAATTATTTATTTAATCCAACCTAAATTGGACACGTGGTCGGATCTCATTCGCCTGCAAGCCACCCCTCATTGGGCTAATGGGTAATATATGCTCAAGAGGTATATATGCTCATGTATCAAGTGGCCCATGGCTCATGTCACTCGAGAAGGCCAATAACACAATTCCTTACGTTTGTTGTCCAACGCCTTTCCATAGCTGATGTGGGACTATGTTAGTCCCTTCTTTCTTCAGCGCAATGTAGTTGCAGGCAGTTATGCTTGATTCTTCCATCGCATCAACTATTAACAATTGATGTTGCTTCGTTAACAGTGAAAGTTCCTACTTGGAGGGGGTGAGATTAGCGTAACGTAAAAAATGCGAAATTGAAATATAAAGCAATCTCACAAAATCAATCGCACAAGTACACAAGTAATTTTTTGGTGGAAACCCAAACCGGGTGAAAACCACCACCTAACCCTCTCGAGTTAGGATTTTCCGATCAACCTAGTTGATCAAATCCACTAACCGAATCACTTTAAAACGAGGGTGATTCAACCTTAGTACAACCACGCTACAAGTAGGAGGGTAGCGTTCCTCAACCCCTTCTCTCCACGAGAAGGATTTTGTCCCACGAAGGAGACGGGAATTCGCAAAGCAAATACCCAATCAAAAGACAAAGATAAAATAAAACAACAAACCTATAGAGCCAACAAAGTAATAAACCTAAGCTTCTATAGGATTTAGAAAACTCCCCTTTGCAAGGAGTGCGTCGACGATGACGCGGGTGCGTGAGCCACGCAACGGCGCAATGTCGCTCTCGTAGACAACGGCGGGAGAGCGGGTGCGCGAAGCTTGATGCTCTCAAGATGTAGAACTTGAGCTTAGAGAGCAAGATCTTTTCTGGACACAAAAGAGTGTGGAAGTGTGTAGCTAAGTGTATCCAAGTGTGTCTCTTGTGTTTCTAAGTGTGTATATGTGTTGCAAAGGTTCCCCTCTATTTATAGAGGCCTTAGGAAGGCTTTGGAAGGCTTAGGAAAGGTTCTATAGCCGTTGGGAACAAAGTCCAAGAGAATCAGGCCGAAATCAGTACAATGATTACATTTGACAGGGTTATCAGACGTCTAACTCTGGCATCAGACGTCTGAAAGGCCACTTTAAGACGTCTAATTTAAAGGTCAGACGTCTGATTCTATGCGGATTTCCTCCTGACTTGAATCAGATCTAAACAGGGTTTTTGTGCAAGTCAATCAGACGACATACAGGACGTCTGGCACTAAGTCTGGACGTCTGGAAACCTACTTTTACTGTGGGAATTGATTTCCAAACGTTGCAACGGCTAGAAAATCTCTGAGAAGAGATTTTGGGTCAGCCGAGGCAAAACGGTCATTTATCAGACGTCTGGAAAGGCCTAAGGACGTCTGATAAGACTCTAACGGTCATAATCTTGAGTGCCTGCTAAGCTAGCCAATGGTCCACTATCTGGACGTCTGGCAAGTCCATCAGACGTCTTCTAAGACGTCTGAACTAAGGTCTGGACGTCTGATTTCATCAGACAGAACTAGCTATGTCCAGCCTAACAGTTATCAGACGTCTGAAACAACAGTCAGACGTCTTACAATACTTTATCAGACGTCTGATTTTGGAATTAGACGTCTGGAAGTGCTGTTTGAACCCTATATTGGTTTTCTAAGTATTCTACAGAAAACCTAAGTATCTTAGGGTTGTGCCGGTGTTCCTAGGACTACTGTTAGGGTTCTTTGAGGCTCTTTAACATAAAATATCTAAGTAAATAAAGACCAACAAAAGAAACGAAAAATACAACAAGTACAAAGGAAGGAAATCTATCCTATTCTTCATTTCCTTCCATCTTCAATCTTTCGCTCCACACGAACCTCTGTTTTCCGTCAAGCTCCTCCAATCCGTCCTGGATGCGAGCTCGAACTCCGTCTAAACACGTCCACATTTGCAATTGACCTGAAATCTAGGACTCAAATTGCAAATGTTAAATAACACGTGTTTTGTTATCATCAAAACAAATGATCGTGGTGCTTTAGCACCAACAAACAGTTTATTGACTAATTAAATGCTTCAATTATCGATTTGAAACATCTAATTAAATGCAATTGGAGCTTCATGACATATACTGTAACTCTCAAGAGGTTGAAACATTAATGTAGGATCGTTGAATGCTTCTACTTGCTAATGGAAATATGCACCTGCAAATCAAACTCAAACCCTAATAAACAACTCTAAATGCTCACTTAAGGGTTTTGAATGATTTCCCATAACTTGTTAGTGAGCTAAGTTCTTAAACACCTATTCCAACTATTAAACACATAAGCAAATGACTAAATAAAAGCTTACATCTTATTATGAGGAATCAGAATCAGTCCTGTATACTTCTACAATGTATTACAGCCCTAAAATCGAAGCTATAGAGCTTCTTGAATTCTGATGGCTTCTGAAAGTTGACTTGCTTAGGTCGTAAGTTGACCTAGAGAAATGGAGTATTTCAGACCAATATGCAAGTGCTAACAAACTTGATAAAATTCACTAAAACTATAGAGCTCAAAAATTGAATAGAATCAAGCATTCTTAAGAGGTCTACAGGGTTGCTGTCTCCATTGCTAAATAGGTTTATTCGACAGATCAACTGAGAGTTCTAACAACTCTATATGTGGTTGTTTCAAACTTAGTAGAGTCCACTAAAGCTCACAAACCTATTGCTGAAGTCTGGGAGTGAAAGAACAATTCCACCTTGCCTCACCAGAGTTGAGGAAGACAAGGGAAGTAGGATCAATAGATTTCAAATCCAAGGGTGGGAAAATAATCTATGGAGGTTGTAGAATCTATGAGATGTTGTTATGATCAGTTGCATGCCCTGAAATACTGACTTGAGATCACCGGAGTTAATGAAGAAGATTTGATGCCGACGAAGCTCACTAGAGATCTAACAAAAGTCTACTCTCAATAAAACAGCACAAGGAGTAGCTCAACAAAATCCTTGTGACCTTAAGAGTATTAACAACTCTCTAATTGGATCTGAGATTGATCTAAATAATGATGCGAGCTCAAATTAATGAAGAAAGATCGAAATGGTTTGACTGATTGGATGATGGAACCATGAAATAATCTTGGGGAAAATGACCCTTAGGTGGTCGCGATGGTGGATGGAGGGTCAATTGAGTGTGGGGAGGTCAGAGGAGCTCTACCATAGACAACGGAGGTCTTGTGAATGTGAAAATTGGGTATTTCCTATGTGATCATCAATAGTAAGGAAGAGAAGGTGTAGTGGAATCATGATGAGGAGAAGATGGTTTAGTGATCAATTGTGAAGTTGGAGATTGGAGAACACTGGGTTTGGTGTTGCTAGAGTCAGAGATGAAAACTTGAAATCAATAGCTAAGAACGAGCCAATCCTAAGAATTAAAACTCTATGATTACTCTAAAGAAGGCGATGAAGAATTTAGAACACTTACTTGGAAGAAAGGGTGAGATGGGCTCAGGCGAAGCCTCGCCGAAGGTAAGAGCGAAATCAAAGATGGTAAGGAGAGAGCTCGGCCGATAGAGGGTGAAGAAAGAGAGGAGATGAACGCAGCTTCACCACTGGCAAGGCAGAGTGGAGGAAGAGGAGGCAAGAGAGGCAACGACCTTCGTCAAAGCTCGTCTGAGAACAGGTTGGGGAGACGTTAGAGCTAAGGACGAAGACCTACAACCGAGTACAGTGGAAGAAGGTTGGGACTCGATGAGTTGAAATCTAAGGTATAGGGGATATTTATAGGTGTAGCGAAGGTTTAGATGCAATGAACTTGGTCAAAGAGGGTGTCTAGGTACATAAGAGCTGCCGTCATCTTCTCCGACAACAGCGACTTTGACACAGTTCGAGGTCGTTAATGACTCATCGAAGCCATTGGATGCGACGAGGAAGTTAGGAGGTTGCTCGGCGGCCACAGAAAAGGTGGTATGCCATCCATAAGCCATCATCGGAGAAGGAAAAGAATGGGCATTCACCGGTCGTCGAGTTTGAGGAAGAAGCTACGTTCATAAGATCCTAAATGTAATCAAAAGGATTTAAATGAAATGAATTTAGGGACTGAAATGTAATTTTATGATTTAAAGGTGTAAATTAATTTATTTTCCCCTCAACTTTTTATTGGATATTAAATGAATATTAAGGAGCAAAGTTATAGGGTTTAATTACATTTTTGTCCAAAAAATGTATTATATAATTTAAAATTTTATCTTAGGGTTTATATTTTTAACTTAGGTTTTAAAGTAAGTATTAACTTAAGTAATTATATTCCAAATAGCTTGAGTAATGATTTTAAGTCCTTTATCTTAACTTAAATAATTAGGACATTTAGCAAAAAAAAGGCCTAATTAGTGTGTATTTTTATTTCATGCCTATTATTAACTATATAGATAATTAACCCTATTTATATGATATTAAATCAAAATTAACTAGGTAAACTAGTCTTTTTTTGGTGAATTATGAGCTATAATGAGTGCCTCATCATTATGCAACCCAAAAAGAATCACGAGAAACTCGTAATATCCTTCGTGCGTCTGGAATGCAGTCTTGAAGACGTCGTCTCGCATGCGAATCTGGTGGTAGCTCAAACGAAGATCGAGCTTGGTGAAGTAGGAGGTGCCACGGAGGTTGCTGAGGAGGTTGTTGAGCTCGCTTCGATCGTATTTCAAAATGGAATGCGTCATAGTATAGTTGATAGAAGCTTGTCAACACTTAAAATTTATAAACTCGAAATATCAATATTCCAAGATCGTCTATGGGAGCAATTAAAAATGTTTGAATACCACTATTTAAAATTTTAAATCCAGGAACTAGGTTGAGTGGATTTGATTTTTTTATGCACAAATTCTAGTTCAAAAATGTGAGAATTAATCTCTCAATTGAATACAACTAAAGAGATTATGCTCAATTAGAGATAATCATGCAATGATATGTTTAAGCACTAAAGAAAATCAACTCACCAATGCTCGGATATGTTGATTCAATAGAACACCTCCGAATATTCAACAATCAAAATAATTTCTCAATCAAATAAAAAAAAAATCTTCAAATCGATCTCTAGAGGGTATGCTTATCCTTACCATCCGATCCCTGAAAATTTACATTTTGGGCCCTGGAACCTTTTTTTTTTCGATCAAGCCCCTGCCAGCAATGGAGCTTTTGCTCCTCTTCGTGCGTGAGGAGCTCGCAAGGAGGTCTTTGACGACTGGCTCCAACAAGCTTCAGAGGTCCTCAAGGTGTGTGGCAGGGGCAGGGAAGCTCAATGGCACTCCACGAAACTTCTCGTGGAGCTTGTAAGCTTCGAGACATTCGTCGACCGGCGTGGGGATCAGAGATGGTGGCTGTGGGCATGTGGAGGTGGGTCATGTGGAAGAGGCTGAAGCTTCGAGCTGAGGAGACCACAAGCTCCACTCAGACTTGGCGAAGGTGGTGGTGGGCCTAAATTAGTGCGAGAAGGCTGGAGGAGAGACACTGATATCGGAGAAGGGTGTGGTTGTAGGTGGTGCTCGACGAGAGGCTTCGGTGAGTAATCGACCCAATAAACTTGGGGCTTTTACTCACGGAGGTGTGATGAAGGTTGTGAGGTGGTTGGAGACGAGGGATGACGGTTGGAGCATCGAGGGCAAGTGGCCAGAGCAGACGTCAATCCTTGATTGGTTGCGAGGAAGACGACCACGAGGAGGAAATCACGATCGAAATCTACAGGGAAGGGGTCTAAGATAATCTATAAGCTGAGTGGAAGGAAGAGAGATACTGGAGGAACGAGGAGGAGAGGAGGAGGAGCCTGGCATGGCCTGCCAGTCTTGGAGGAGGAGAACTCTGACAAGCCGGATTGGAGCGAGGATGGGGTTGGAGATCAATTTCCTTTGATGGGGAGAACGGCAACGAGGAGGGGAAGAAAAGCCCTCTACGAATATCTGTAGTAGAGCGATGGATCGATGAGGCGAGGAAGCTCCAAGGTCATCGTCGATGGCGACGTCGAGGAGGATGAAAGAAGGGGAGATGACGTGCCGTGACTTGAATTCGGAAGGACATGGCCTTGCTTTAAAGATGCTCAGCCACGACGATTGAAGCAATTAGCGACCCAATCAAGGCCTAGATGAACACAGCTTGAACGCACTCCGTTGAGAACTTTGGCCATGAATAGCAACCTCAATTGATGGTATCTAAAGCTGTAGCTTCCTTCTATGGATGCACGAATGATAGGTGAATCTACCTACCAAATTTGACAAGATTCCGTCACATGGATTAATCACAATTCGTGACTGAAGTCGCGGCGACAGGAAAGGAGGTCGCTACTGCTGGCAGGGGCCTTTTGGTGAGGAAGATGAAGAAATTAGGGGGCCATATGCAAGAAAATGGGTTTTTAAGAGCCAAACTGCAAACTTGGCTAAGATGAAGTCGGAATGAGCCCAATTTTTTATGGTAACCTAATTTGGACATGAGAAATTTAATGGTGACTTCAATTTTGGATTTTGATGTTGTTTTCATGATCAATTTACACAGAAGCCCAAAATGTATCAAAAACACGCTTGGGTCTTTATTTAAGGTCAAAAAGGGTTGAGATTGTCAAATTGATTGATCCAAAACTTATGAAATATTTTTCAATGATTTTTAAAATGTTTAGATTACATTTATTTTTGTTATAACCCTATTAATTTAAGTGAGGTTGAAATTAGGTTTCTATTTGAGATTTAGCCTTCAATCTTAATAGAAACCCTAAACCGGTCAATGCAGGCCTACTTATTGGGAATTTGAGCTCAATTGACCTTCAATTTAGTGTATGTTTACCCTTTAGTTAATCTACATTTGTATTAATCTGTTAAAATAATAAAATTAACTTATTTGCAAGTCATTACTCTTAATTCTTTGTATCATTAAGTTATACCCTTTTGTTGGTTAATAAGATGAATTTAACCTTAGAATTTAGCCAAATTAAGCTAGTCATGAAGAATGATAGTATTACCATCAGAGGTCATCAATAATAGGAATAAGGTAGCAATCTTTTACCTTACACTCATTAAGTGTAGGCTAATTGACACAGACACGCTACGTGCCATCTTTCTTGAGAACAAGGAGTACGAGAGAGGTGATGGACTCTTGCTTGGCCAAACCAAGCCATCATGGAAGAGGAGCTTCACTTGGCACTCTATTTCATTTTTTTGGGCCCAATTATGGCGATAGGGGGCCACAACCACTAGTTGGGTGTTTAGGAGAAGAGGAATGGCATGGTCCTTGTTGACGAGAGGCCACAGAGCTTCGAGAAGACATCCATGAATTTGTCCAATAAGGCATGCAAGTTCGAATGGAGTTGTTAAGACCTCTATTTTCATGACACAAAATTATGTTTTATTGTGAACTAATCTTTCAGGATCATGCTTGCATAAATCAAGTAAAATTTTCTCTACGTGGATCAAAATGAAGATTATATTTAGTCAATGTAATTCTTTTATATTTCTTGAGTCTAGAATTTCTTAAGGAACCTCAGGATTAAAGACAAACCTTTTGAAGATGTAAAATAAACATTTCGACAGTATTGATCAACCAAAATGTTAGAATTGATCGATCAAAATAGGAAGATTGATCGACCAAATTAGCCTAACGGTCAAATCCAATTTTCTCATAAGTGATCAACCAATTAAATATTTGATCAACATCAATTGATCTATCAATTAAGTAAATTGATAGACCAAAATGAAAATTGATCGATCAAAATAATAAATTGATCGAACAATTTAGTATGAATGATTTTTTTCTAACATTCCAAAATTGCTTTGTTTTCACCTATAAATAGGTATCCACACCCCTCATTTCAAAACACACCTTCAAAAACATTTCAAAGAGAAATAGCGCTTCCACTCCAATTCTTCCTCGTGCTTTCATGCTCATTCTTCTACGCTCTTCAAAAGCATGTCGCTCTGCACTTCTAAAAAGAAAACTTGTTTGCATATTTCAATTCCTTGACGCTCCATAGGATTAATTTCTGTAGTTATTTTATTTCATTCATTTCATTTGTTGGAATCCATTTTATTTGGATTCCAAGGTTTTTGTGACTTCTCTTAGTAGGTAAAATAGAAGTGGTTTGTAAGAGATTGCACCACCCTCATTCAAGTGGTATGTGAAAGTGGATTGACTAGTCGAGAAAATCCTAAGCTGGGAGGCTTAGTTTGTGATTTTTACCCGTAAGAGTTTCCACTATAAATCATTATGTATATTGTGGGATTGTTTTTATTGTGCCATATTTTTTACAATCAATATCACGCTTGATCTTGTTTTTGTGACTAAGTAAGATCCATGCAGGTAGGTTGCACACACGCTACTCCTTTCAGGCATTTCGGAGGGAGGTTTGTCTTTTCGTGGGCGGAGTCAGCGACGCGCGACCTGAGGAGGTAGATCTCCTCAGCCTCCACTAGAGCCTGGCGGAGCTCATCAGTGATAGGTCCACTTTATGGGACATTAAGTAGGCCTAAGAGCATTTAATTGGGAGTTGGAAAGAGATTTCAAGTATGCATTACAAAAGAATATTCATTAAGCATGAAAATGATCATTCCTACATTTCTCAATTGATGTGCTTCATTTACATACGTATTTAACATACATTCATATATTGATTTATTAATATGTGTTCTCTTGCAGAAATTCGTTGGGGACGAGAATTTGGAATGTTGCAAAAAGATAAAATCACTAGAGATTCCCTATCTTTGATTTTTCTAATTCTCTATCTCTTTCCTATTTCTCCAACCTCCATTGATTTCCTTTTCTACTTTCTTTTCTTTCAGGGGTATACGTACACACATAAAAACACCAATAGAAGATTCCCTTCCTTAATCTCTCCTCGATAATTTTTCTCTCTCTAATTCTCTCTCTTGTATTTTTATAATAGGGACGCAAAGACCTTAGAGCATCCATCATCTTCTTCCATGAGTGGGAGAGGTTGCTCTCTTCCAAGCCCCCTCTCCACATGCTCTCCCCACGCACCAGTCGAACACCACTGCAAACCTCCATTCATGTCCTCCATCCCACGAATGATTGCATGCCAGCCACAATAACCACCACCATGTCTCGTCCGTGACAACTACGACAAGGCACATGATGACAACGTATGGCTTGCGCCATGACCACCATCGTAAGCCACCACAGCCTTTCCCGACCACGAACCTCCTTTGCCTCGATGTTCATCACTGCACTTTGCCTTAGTCCTCACAACCGTGTGATTGTGCTTCTTAATCAAGTGCACCGACCACAGCAGCCGTCACTCCCCCCACTGCAACAACTAGTTCGCGTGTCGTTCTTCTTCTTTAGTCTTCTTCTTCTTCTGTAACTCCATCCACGAACCCGACCTCCATCTTCCTCTCAACGCACCCCCCCACACCTTCATCTTCCTTCTCAACAGACCCAACAATGCCTGCCATCCTCCACCTTCATCTCTAACCCACACACCCAATAGAGACAACTATGAGCCTTACGTCCTCCAGCGGCACCCAACAGGGTGGCCTCACGTGTCTCTAGCACATTGCCAACCACCCTATTTTCCTCCTCCTTCTTCGTTATCACCGACGACCCCAAAGAAGAAGAACCCATCACTGACCACCAACACCTCCACGGAGCCAGCACCACGGACCTCCATTCTCCATGCCATTGACTCCATTGAGCTTGCCTCAACACCACGAGTCCACCCACACCCTCAGCCACGTCGACAGTGATCCACGAGCATGCATGGAAAGACCCACTGCCGGCGACTTCATCCTCACAGACTGGCCATCTTCGACCACCCCCATCGACACCGTCACTGCTATCAGAATCCTCTTCGCATCCTCGACCCCCACCAAGCTCTATGCCTCCATCGACGCCTTCCTCTTTGCGTGCATGCAAGGGGAGTGTTTCCCCTTTTTTGCAACAGTAAAAACCCAGTTAATAATTATGATGCATGCCATTGCCACCAACACTATTCGCATATTTTGATGAATTAAATTATCTGAGTGTTTTGCTATAGTGCCCTCACATTTCTTTCTTTTCCCTCTCATGCACTCAACTCTTTATATATTGAAATATATTCCTAACATGAATGCACAAAATATCACCATGTGCAAGCATGGCCTAGAGGAGAGACTCCTATGTCTTGAATTCTAATTCTACTTACATTACATGCCATTGTGGGTTATTTCACAGAGGTGAATTTGCTTGGGTGACCCTTGCAATATCACATTTTTTTACCTCTTTATATCACTCTATTTCGCATGATATTTTGATGGAAGATTTTTGTGGCAACACTGACCTCGTACTTATAATTGGGAATAATACATATTTGTGATTTTATTGGTCTGTTCCTCCATGTGGATACGGCATCCTAACTTCGTGGTTAGTTTTTACTAATAAATATTTTTATTCGGTATTTTTCCACCACACGATTTACACTACGACAACATAGTATTTTTCTGATATCATATGATTTAAGTGAAAATATCCTGACCAGTCAACCATGAGAATGACACCGCGGGGCAGAACACCTTGAAGGACGAGGGGCCCTTCAAGGGTTTGATAGATGAGAGTTAGAACATTAAGGTCCTACGAGGTGGCACCCAAAGAGAGTATCTAGGGCACCCCAAGGATGGCGTCGAAGGTCCCTAGCTAGAGCATGTATGCGTCGATCGAGAAGGAGATGCCATGTATGGTAAAGGGGAGGTCACGTACTTTGGTGGAAGTGTGAAGGGTGGCCCCCCTTGCTACTGCAACATGGACTAGCTTACACAAGGTAAAGTGGGGATGTGTGGATGGGACTAACTCTGGAATGACGAAGTTGCTCGAGCTCCCTAAATCAACAAGTGCTAGTCCATTGCCAGCAGTCATGGTGATTGATGGCAACACCATCATTCGTCACAACTAGTTTAAATTAGCCTGAATCAAGTGATAAATGGTCCTTAATGATCATTTGAGGGTTCTAATTCTATTATTAATTGAATTTGAGAAGACAAGAAAAGATGTTAATTATGCTATTTTAACATCAAATCACATATGCAGATTAACTAAGGGGTTAATCAGAGCTTAATCCAAAGTCAAATGAGCTTAATTCCCCAAGAAGTGAGCCTAAGTTGACTGAATCAGGGTTTTCTACATTTTGAAGATTATTTTATTACATGAAAACCCTAATTAAGATCCTCACTCAAATTGAAAAAGTTTTGGTAGAAATAAATGCAAAATAACCTCCTAAAATTCATTTAAAAATATTCTAAGAGATTTGGTACCTTCGCTTTGACCATCAGAACCCTCTTGACCAAAAGCAGAGACTTAGGCGAGAATTTGCCCTATTTTGGGCTTTTATGTAATGTAATAAGTCAAACTATGTAAAAACCCAAATCTGAATTCACCACTAGATTCCTTGGGTCAAAATTAGGTTAACCCCAAAATTTGAGCCCAATCGGAGTTTGTTTCGACTCAGTTCACATTTTAGCCCGTTTACCCATGATTATTACATAATTCCCGAAGTCTTTAATCAATTAAACCACCACCACCTCCTTCTCCAAAACGCAGCAACAGGTGTGGAATTTGGAAACCCAAATCCGTCGATCTTATGAGGAGATTTCTCCTTCATTTCTTAATCAAATCCCTCCAAATTTGGAGGGATTGATCCCAAGGTGATTCCCTTGCATTTGCACCATCTCATGGGATCCAATATCAGCCCAAAATCGTCGGCAAGCTCCATATTTTTCATGGGTTTTTGTGAACAAAATTGTGAGCAAATCTTGAGTAATCCTTGTAATTGAGGGCAAATCCCTCTATTTAAGCTCTAGCACCATCCCATGAGTTCTCTAGCCAAGTTTAGGCCAAAAAACCATCTTCTCTCTCTCCGGCCGTGTCCAACTTGAGCTTTGATGACCACCATGTCTCCCCTCTTCCAGGCTTCCAACAATCAAATTGGATGCCCATCTTATTCCCCAAGACTTCTCAATGCTAGCCAACCATAGCTAGGTTAATTCCCGCCTTTCCTCGTTGTCGTTCCCATCACTAGACACTTCATCTTCTCCACGTCTGCGAGGCAAGCCGGATGTGGAACCCTCCTCTTTCATCCAATTAGATAGATCTCTACCTCCCCCTTACTTCCTAGAGAAGTTTCATCCATTTAGTTTCTAGTTTCAACCACTCATCTTCCCATTGTTCCTCCTTCTTCCCCAACTCCGGCGAAGCTCTTGCAAAGCTGCAGTGAGCTCGTCCAGCCACGCCTTGCCACGAAATTCCATGCTACCACCACCAAAACATTCCTCACAACTTGGGGAGCAAAATCCCTCAACAAATTTTGGCTTTTTCTCACCCAAAGAACACATCGAAAACACCCATCAAAACCTATCATCGCCGACGCTGTCTGACCTCTTTACGCCGCCATTCACCACATCAACACCAACACCATGTTCATTGCATCATGTGGAACCTCATGAACCTTCTAATTGAGGCTTTAAGCCCACATTTTTTAGTATAGGTTCTTCACATTGAACCACACCACACACCGTTGACGTTGAGCATCCGGCCGCTGAAGCTTCAGCTGAAGACCCTCATCTTGTGCAGCTTGGTACTAGGAACACATACATGCCCTTGGATTGAAGATCCAATGGTGATCTTGCTCGAATCAACCATGCAATCCCCTTGCCTTGGCCACTGCATGTACGAAGGAGGGAGTTCTTAAATCCCACATTATCGGATTTACAATCCGGTGGCTAAATATGGCATGAGCAGACACTAGCTCGTTTGTGTCCATGCCCTCAACCGGGCTATCAAGTGCTTCCTCCCATTCATCAGCGTCGCCCAAGACCATGTAAAAGGCCTTGGTTTTACAACGGTGATCCGGAACATAGTGCTCGTCGTAGTTGTAGTAGAGATTTTTCTTGCGATGGCTTGCCATCTCCGCTGGTGAGAGCTTCTTAATGGTCATGGAAGCATTCCCGCCTGTCGTGCCCCCCGATTGTGGCTATTGTCCTAGAGGTGTGGGTGCCATGGTAGGAGGAAGCCACAAGCCCCCCAAGAGCCCAAAGCTTTTGCACGTTGCGCTCTTCAAAGGCCCATGCATAACGCATAGTTTGCGCCATCATCTTTTGTCCTAATACAAGAACCTCCATGCACACTTCCTCACGTAGGAGAAAGATAAATATTTCCACGAAGCTCTCTTCTTGCATCAATGGCACGAGGTCCTGTAGGGCCTCAAATTTACTATAATAGTCGGCGAAAGAGTTACCTACCTGAGGCGAGAGCATTCTCCTAATGGTTGCTCGTAGGCACGACATTCGAATTGAGCCAAGGATTCGTCGCGAACTCTTCCCAAGTGTTGAATCAGTCGCTTGCTTGCCCCCAATGCAACCATTAGTTGGCCTCCCTAGTGAGGTGGACTGACGCAAGGGAATTCCTTTCATCGTCGGCGACCCCATGGAAGGTCAAGTATTTTTCCGCTAAGCGGAGCCACCCGAGGGGTCCTCCTTCCCAACATATTGTGGGAAGTTAAGCTTCATCACCTTGGTGATGGCTCTGGCTCTACCACCCCCCTGAGTTGGAGGTGCTAGAAGAGCCTGTTCCTAGATGCTGCTGCCCCCATCAGCTGCTGGAGACCCTATCTTGCACTCGTGTCTCCCTTAGCAAGTGAATAATTTCATTCAATGGGTTGGATTGCTACTGCATGAGACTTATCATCTCTTGCTGTGAGCGCACCATTACCTCGAGTCAGTTAGCTGACTAGTCCGTCGATGGTTGTTCCACGGGGTTTGGATCAATAGGCTCTGATACCAGGTTGATAGGGTCAAGCGAATGGGGATTTAGGCAAGGTGATTGGCATAACAATAAGGATGGTCGAGGGCTTTCTCTAGAGGCCATGATGGGGAATTGATGATGATAGAGATATTAATGTGGGTGGAAGACACATGGTCTCCTACCTCGAGCCATGTGGTTGAGGCATTGGACATCACGATCATTGATTTTAATGATAACAAAACATTTGTGATTTAGCATTTGCATTGAGTTTAAAGTTTCAGATTAATTGCAAATGATAGCAAGTATTAAAGAGTTCAAGCTCAAGATCATGAAGGAATGGAGGAGCTTAATATAGGAGAAAATCATCAAGGAGCTTTGGAGGAATAAGAAAAGAAGAATAAGATAGATTTCCTTTCTATGTACTTATAATCTTTGTTCTTTTATTTTTAGATATATGTTAAAGAGCCCAAAATACAACACCCTAGGTTCTAAATACACTTACCTATCCTTAGGACAGTTAGGCAATTCCTAGAATCGACCTAGAAAACCAAAACAGTAATCAGTCGGCCTTATTATAAGTCCAACAATGATATTAGACATCTGATAAAGACTTTTAAGTTGTCTAATAATAGGATCAGACGTCCAATACCCAATGACCTAGCTATAGAGGTTCTGACATTAATATTTAGATGTCCATACTCTTTTACAAACATCCATATATAATTGCAGATGTCTAAAGACCTTCTCAGAAGTCCAATAAAAGGATCATTGGCCTATTGATGCCTTTGTCAGACCAAATTATTCACAAAATAAGTTACGATTTTCTTATTACTTTTTTTAGATGTCAAGAGGGCCTTCCAAACGTAAAATAAAAAGACGTTAGACCTAATTTGATCAAAATCTGGATTTTTCAGACCCAATTTAATCGTTAGCTTCTCAGGAAATCAATTCTCGAAGTTTGCCTTTAGCCTCAGATGTCCAGTAATATGTCTAGACGTCCTATAGATGTCTGAAGTTTAGATTTGATCAACTCAAGAACATTTCCAGGGACCAACCCTTCCATTATTATACGCCCAATATTTGTATTAGATGTCTTAAAATATACTTCCAGACATCTTATCTTTGTTGACAAGTACACTATTTAGATCTGATTAATTCTAGGGAAACTAACCTTCGTTTTTAGACGTCCAGGCTTTCTACTAGACATTTGATCATACGTCTGATCCATAGTTTAGACATCTGATTATGCTGTCAGACCTAATTATGACCTTGATCTCATTAGATTTCAGCTTGACTTTTCTTGGACTTAGTCCCAACAGCTATAAGGCCTCTCCCAAGCCTTCTTGAAGCTTCCTAAAGCCTCTATAAATAGACTAGAAGCCCTCCTTTGTTATACACACCATAAAGAGAATACTTTCCACCATTCTTAGTGATTGAAAGAGAGAACTCAACTAGAAGAGATAAGTCCTTGCTCTCCAACGTTCACACTCTACATCCGAGAACACCGAAACTCTACACTATCATGCCATTTCACTTCCATCTAAGGCAAGTCCCTTTGCCTATAGTAGTGTAGTCTAAATTACATTTTGTGACTCTATAGGTTACTTTGTATTTTCCTTTTTAATTAGATATTTGCATGGCGAATCCCCGCCTCCTTCGTGAGACAAAATACTATTCGTAAATAAGAGAGCTTTTGAGGTACACTACCCTTGTTCAAAGTAGTGTGATTGTAATTGAGGTTGTATCACCATCGTTTAAAGTGATATGTTAGTAGATTTCATCTACTCGGTAGATCGGGAAATCCTAAGTCAGGAAGACTTAGGTATGGTTTTTACCCGGGTTGGATTTCCACCTAAAAATACTTGTGTATTGTGATGAATGCTTGTGTTATCATTTTATTTACATCATAATTTTTTATACCACACTATTCACCCCCACTTTAGTGTGAAATCTCAATTAATGTGGGTGGAATACAACCAACGACCACAATAGAGAAACATTTGGCTAAGATTTATTGCTTTCATTCCATACTCAGTCATTACATATATATAGTGCATCCAACATTCAGAAGAGACAGAGTCGTGCTTCCTATCGGAAACCATATCCCATCAAACCAAATGCAATATTTACTTCTTCATGAACTACAACTATTAAGGCAAAATGGATTGCTACGATTTGCTCAAAATGGCCCTAACGGGTTCTACAACCTCTAGCTGCTGCAGACTTCTGAAGCCCCTTCGTCCAAACCACTACCCTCCTTGTTTGACCATTCTACACCATATTTCAGGTAGCTTGTTTCAGCGGTAATGATCTTCAAAAATTGGCAAGTATCATGATCACGTGGCCTCCTACCTCCATCACTGTCCACCTTCTTGACTCCTCCTTCACCTACCCCTCCTCTTACCCTCCCTCACCTCCCTCACCGACGTCCCCTGTTTTACTCCCCTCCCTAACTCCTAACCCCAATGTTCACCTCCTCTCCTTCCTCCCCCTCCTACCTCAAAATAGAACTCTCTCTCTCTCTCTCTCGTGACACGATCGATGCGAACACCATCATAGGTAACTAGCCACTTTTATTTAGGATTGAAAGACAAATGCTCCTACATAATCATCTAAGGGTTATAACTCCACATCATTCTGTTTTGAGAAGAGTACAAGAAACTAGGGTTAATCATGTAATTTTAATAGCATAGCATGAGCATAGAATAACCACAGGGTTTGACAGGGGTAAACTGAAAGTCAAATGAGCATTAAAGACTAATAAGTGGGTCCATGCAGTTAGAAACAAGATTTCACGCATTTCGAGAACCAATACAACACCCAAAATCATAATTTCAGACTCGCTTAAATTAAAGAGGTTTTGGTCAAGATAAAATTCATCTAAACCTTCTAAAATTCATATAAAAATATTCCTTTGGATTTGGTATCCTTGATTTTACCATTTGAACCTATTTTGACATTAAATAGAGTCACAGATAGATTTCTACCCTAATTTGGGTTTCTACGCAAATTACCCAGTCAATCTTGGTTAAACTAAAATATGACTTCATCATTAGATTCCTTGGGTCCATATTAGGTTGGTACCGAAATTTAGGCTCAATCAGAGTCCATATTAACCTAATTTGCATTTCAGTCCATTTAAACTATATTCCTCACAATTAAGCCCCTAACTTTCGAAATATTACATTTAGCCCCCTAACTTATCATCATTTTCTTCAAAACGATCCATGCCACCATTAGTGTGAACGGAGCTCCTCTGCTGAGATTCAAGCGAGGTTTTCTCGCTCGATACTCAGCCAAATCCCTCTAAATTCGGAAGGAAGAATCCTAAGAAGATCCCCTATCATCTGAACGACATATTGGACCTTGATTTGCATCGAGAAGGCCATGTGCACGCTCGAAATTTCATGGATTTTCTTCCCTGAGACTTCGAGCTCGACAAGCTTCTTCCCATGCTTGGTGGACGCCCTAAAACCTTTAAAAGGTCCCCCCGCGCACGGTCTTGTTCTTTAGCGAAGCTTAGAGCCGAAATCACCCTCTCTTCCACTTCTCTGGCCATCCGCACCTTAGTCTCCGGAGACTCTCTCTTTCCTCCTCTTCCAACTGTCCAACCATCAAATTGGATGGCCCTCTACCTTCCTCCTTCTCTTCCGCATCTCTCCGGCCAAAGAGGGATTGCTCTCTGCCTCTTCTTAGTCGCTGTTACCTCACTGGACTCCATCGCCTTCTTCGACGTAGGCCAACCAATGCTAGCACCTCTGTTCCCCTACTCTTCCTCTTCCTTCCCTCTAAACTCCTCTCCTACTCCTCTACTTCATTTCTACCCACTTAAACCGCACTTTTGATTGCCGCTCCACATGCACACACTCCATCTTCCTTTTCAGTAACGAAGCTTCATCGACATTGCGTGTCCTCCATTGACCATCAATCCGCCTACTACCACCTTCATTAGCTCTACAGTGACACCCTCCAAAAGCCCTAAAGAAATTTAGGGTTTTTCACTATCCAGCAATCCACCGAACGCGCCCTCATCCAGTTACCTTCTCCGTCACCATCAGCACTCCACAGGACATCACACGGCACACGACTACCAACATTGCACTCGCCGCTTCATGGCAAAGCTTCTGAATTGTTTTGACGAGGCCATAAGGATGTGTTCTTGGTTTCAGGTGCTCCGCCAAAAAACCACAGTTGCCGCCATCTTCTTTGACTCTAGTTGCAGCTGGTCGGCTTTGTTCATCCTCAATTCCCTCTCCAGGTGACATGACTCCAGTTCCTGAAATATTCCAAGCATCCAATTGCAACATAAGGCATCAACTTTGAGCTCAATTAGAGAGACATCGACCTGCAGTTGTGCGAAGAAGAGAAGCGTAGGATTAGTCCCACATCGTAGAGTACAGAGCTCTCTATAGGGGGTGAGGTCCTCACTAGATGTGGGACTAATCCTACGCTTCTCGCCTATGTTGAGAAAGTTCTTACGGCTTATTGCCTCAGCATGCACAGGGGGTGAGGTCCTCGCTTACGTACGCACATATGCACGCCCCTCGCCCGTGGTCACGCCACGTGGGTCTGGGCTGATTGAAACGTCGGTTCTGTTATAACGTTGTAGTAAAGCCGGTTATTACCAACATTTCAAATATAAATTTTTTTACTCGGAAAAATAAAAGAGTTCCCGAGGTCGAACTCAGGGAGCAAGTTGTATTCTAGAGATATACATGTTTCTTTTACAAAAATAAAGAGAGAGAGAGAATTTGTTGTTCTCTTTGTTCTGCAGAGGGGGGTGCTCTTCTTTCTCTCTTTCTTTAGATCTCCTTCTTTCTCTCTGTTCAGGTGATATTCTTCTCTTGCAATGGTGGTGCTCTTCTTCTTCTTCCTGCTGTTCTTCCGTTGGTGATGTTCTTCTTTCTTCAGAGCTCCTTGTTCTTCTTCTTCTTTGGTTTTCTGCCTTGACCTCTCTTCTTCTTCTGCAATGGTGATGCTCTTCTTCTTCCTGCTGTTCCTGCGTTGGTGATGTTTTTCTTTCTTCAGAGCTCCTTGTTCTTCTTCTTTGGTTTTCTGCCTTGACCTCTCTTCTTCTTCTTCTGCAATCGTGGTGCTTCTGCCTTCGGCTACTAAGTCTCCCTTCCTTCTTCTTCAGCCTGCCTTCTGTGTTGCTCTGGCTGCTGACTTTCCGTCGTCTGGCCCGGTGCTTCGACGACTTAACTGAGCATTTGCTACAGTGCAGCTCCTTCTTCTTCGCCTGCACTTCTTCTTCCGCGGGTCTTCTTCTTCTTCTTTGTCCTGCACACTTCAGAGTTTTTCGTCAAGAGGCAAAACCTACTCTACCCTCCCCCCCCCCCCCCCGCGTCTCTCTTTCTCTCTGAAACCACTCTTGGGACAGCTCTCCCAGAGCTACCGGGTAATCGGGTTCGGGTCAGGCCCGGGTCCAGGCCCACCGGCGTGCGGTGGTGGGCGAGGAGTGCAGGTCGGTCTAATCGGGTCGGGCCAGGTCCGCGGAGCGTGGTCACGGACGAGGCCGGGTCGGGTGAGAGGGACCTCACCCCGTGGTCAGGAGGCAGACAGCATAAGGCACTTTTTGCCTTTATGCGTCCGCGCGCCTCCGAGAAGTTCCGAGGTGGGACTAAATGTCCCACCCCAATTGAGCGCCCGTCGCGGAGAATTTAGCAGGAGATGGCAGCGTCACGCGGAGTTTTCTTCCTCGGCTGCGAACCTGGTGTTTTGCCAAAACTCCTCGCAAGGCCTGAGAGTGAATCTGGGCTTGGCGCTGAGCGTGGCGCGCCTGTAGCTGCAGGTGGAAGCAGGTCCTCCTGCGCGTCAATGGCGGCGGAGGTCGGGTGGCCTGTTCAGAAGAAAACGGCCTCTCGGCCTAATCAGAGAGTGCCAGGAGCTTCGCCAGGGTGCGGCGAAGCTCGTGTGGGTGGTGGCGAGGCGCGGGGCGGCGTGCGAGGGCTGCCCTAGGTCGGACTGTGGGTCGGAGGATGGGTCTGTTCGGTGGGGTTGCAGAGGGTGATGTGGGGGGAGTGGCAGGGCGGAGGTTGATCAGGGTGAGGAGGCGGAGGTCCTGCGGTGGTCGGCGAGCCGTGTGGGTCGCTGAGGTGATGGGAGCGGCTCGCCGGAGGGTGGTCGGAGGCGAAGGGGGTGAAGGTGGTCAGAGTCGGTCGAGGGCTTAATTGACTAAATTGAAAGCGGGGAAAGAAAGAGGAGAAGAAGGGGAGTAGTTCTAACTTACTTGCAGGGACGAAGGGGGAGGAACAGGGCGACAGTCGTATCGACTGTCGCCGGAGAAGACGATGCCCAGTGGGGGGAGGACGGCGGTGACGACGGGGCAGAGGCAGCGCGCGCCGGTATTGCGCGACGCGGGAAGAGCAGGGGAAGAAGTCTCTGCTGCTGGTATTGCGGCAGAGCGAAGAGGAGGAGGAGGAAGAACCGCCGGAGCTGGTGGGCGTCTGCCGGAGGGAGAGGAGAGGAAAGTTGGGGGTTTTCTCCGTCAGATCCAAGCTGCCCTGGTCGGTGGAGCAGCGGGGGGTATTTATAGGGATGAAACAGGGAGGAAGGCGGAGGGAGACGACGTGTCTCCCTCGCCGGAGAATGGTCGGAGACGAACCCATACCGTCCGTGCGTTCGCACGGCCGGTATGGTGGCCTACAATGACCAGGGGGGTGCTCCTGCGACGGCTGACGACGCAGGGCACCCCCGGTTTACTTGCCAGGTCCCTCACCTCACCCTGCGCGGCGCCATGCTCCGCGCAAGGTCGCCGGAGCATGGTGCTGGCAGGGTTTTGCAGGAGGGACCTGATTGCAAAGAACGAAGGAGAGTTAGGGGCCAAAATGCGAGGGTTCAAAAGTTGAGGGCCAAAGAGTAAATATATGAGGACCAAAGTGTGAAGTCGGTCAAGGAGGTTTCTTCTTAGGCTCAAGTTTTTATACATGACTAATTAGGACCTAAGGAATCTGATGGTGAATTTTATTTTCATATTAAACCTTGTTTGACCGATCAATTTGCGCAAAAACCCAAATTAAGTTATTAATTGGGCATGGTTCTCAATGTAGGTCAAAATGGGTTCTAAAGGCCAAATTGAAGGTTCTAAACCCTAGAGATTATTTTTCTATGAATTTTAGAGGGTTTATTCTATTTTTACTTTGCCTCGAACCTTGTGAATTGAAGTGGGTTGTTTTAGGGTTACAGATTATCATTTGGTTCCTTGGAAGTGCTGTAGCCCTTGCTAGATCATCTCATCCCACTTTTATTCTTATTAAGCTGTTTTGACCTGTGTTTGGTCCCTGAATTACCCTGTATGCAGATTATACTGGTAAAATTGCACTTTTACCCCTTATGACTTGTTTTCTTCTCAAACTCAGAATTCTCTGAGTTACGCCTTTCCTTGAGATATGTAGGAGCTTTTATCCTTTGTATTGGGTCAAAATGAGCTAGTTATGGCTCATGATGAGGTTCTCATCATACCCCCATGCCTAGCTTTTGCTAGTCCCTTAGCAAAAACTTAAGGTTTCAACCCTTGTTCTAGACCATGAAGTTTTCAATAGTTTTAGATAAGTGCCTTCATAGATTAGGTTAGAATGCTGATCATAGGCCTAAAAGGTACTCTAGTACCAATCAAGATCCAAACCTGTCTAGCCTTAGCCTCAGTCTTTTAGCAAAGGTTTTTAAGGCCCGCAAGAACTAACCTAAGGTTTATTGGACTTCGTGGTTAAAGCACCCGTGCTTGAAATGATTTGAGCCCTGGCTCGGTTCGCAGTGCGTTTTGTAAGAGAGAGATAGAAAGTTTTTCTGTTTGGAGAGTTTTCTCTCTCTTTTTCTTTTTAGTTCTAGCCTAGGATTGGCATTTCAACACGGTTTGTATCAGATTCCTTGCTCCCATCATCAATCCTCAAGGGTTCCTGGCGATCGATGCTTCGAGATAGCACCGCCCATGGCAACCCCCGGAACCCTGGCTATTGAGATTTCGAGATAATCCCATCCATGGTATTCCGTGGCCGAATCCAGACCCTGGCAATTGACATTTCGAGATAATGCCATCCATGGGATCTGAACCAGCAGAGTGCTTACATGCCCCCCGTAGGATATGTAAATATCCTAAGAGACAAGCACCGAGGAGATGATATTTTGTTACGCATCTTCGAGGGGATTTCCCGCCTCTCTGCGCTGGGAACTCGTCCAAATCAACTTGTGTTGATTTGCCGCTCCTATTCTAGGTGTTCTTTTCAGATTTTTGCAACGCTTCTGCGTGATTCTGATTTTTACGCTTACTGAACCAGGCTGTGTGTGAGATTAGGGTGCTTAGGTTACTGAGTCCCGTAAACCAAAAATTAGTTAACGAGGCCGAATACTCCCTAAGCCTTAGACCTAATACTTCAGCTTTTCATTTTCCTCAACCTCTTGAGGAGTGTCCAGATCTTAATGGGTACTAAGAGTCTATTCAAGAATGCCTAAGGTTTGCATTCTTACTAATCTCATTGTGCACTTTTCAGTTATTTTCTTGAATGAGGTCTAGAACTTAGGTTAATTCCTTAGTTCCTTACTAATGACTATCAACTTTTCTTATAATTTTGTGCTCCTTTTTCATTTTGTTTCTTTTCTCCTTCACAAAATTTTCTTCTCCTCTTTTCCTCTTATTCTTTTTCGAAAATTTTTTAATTTTTATGGTGTTTTTGGCATATGTGAATTTTTTTTGTTTGAAACCTTTTCTTACAAGTTTTTGTACTTTCATACCCCCCCATGCCTAAGATTTGCAATGTCCTCATTGTAACCTAGGGGGTCTTAGTTCATTCCTTAAGACAGAAATTTGGGTGAGTGGATGGGTCGGGTTGAATTTTTGCGGACGATTTCAAATCCCAGATGCAAACATCTGAGTTGGAGTCGGCTGTCCTAAAGTGTGAACTTCAAGTGCAAAAAGCTGTCAAAACAAGTTTCAGGTTTTCAAAGAGAATGACGGGCTGCCTCCCGTTGAGCGCTAAATTTGATGCCTTCAGCCAAGCGGGAAATGCGATGGAGAGGGGATGGTCAACTCAGCAGAGTTTTGTAAGACAAGCACCTTGATTAAGAGCCTGGTTGGTCCAACCAGGTGCTTGTTCAGATCAACAGGCTGATGATGCAGCCCAAACCCAATCAATCTGGTGGGTTGATAGATGTGGATAAAAAGGTGTGGAGCCCACCAGAAATTATGAAGCTCAGATGGATGTGGAAGTGTAAACGCAGGGTTTGGCTGTGCCGAATCAGCCTGGTCAGAGTAGGGACCCGTAGGATAATCAGTGGTTGATGCAGGAACCCTACAGGGGTGATCAGAGAATGATAGAGCATGGTATGTAGTCTGATCAATGTTCGAAACCCGATGTGGAAATGCAATCGGCTCGGTGAGAGGTGAATCAGCATAGAAATTGAGTCCGGTTGCGGGTCGGGGTTTGGGAGAGGTTTTGATCCGTTCTGTGTGTGCGGATGAGGTGGCCATTGTGTACGAGGGCTCTTCTAGAAACAGATGATAGGTGATTTTCTGTAGAGAGTCCTCTGGGTAACTATCAAATGCCGGAAGAGTGTTTGTAGGGTGAAAGAAATCGGATTCGAGAAAAAATTTGGATTCTTGGTTGCAATTACTCTTGGCATTTTCTGTTTTTGGTTCCTGAGGATCGAAAAGGAATGATTCTGTGTTATCGGTGATCTCGGGAATCAGGACCTCAGAGTCAGAGTCAGAGTCAGAATCATGTGAACTGAGGTCGTAGATAGGCCTGGCGTGTTCAGGAAGGGGAATCTCTCCGCAATTATAGTCAGATCTGAAATTGTCGGAGAGTTGGCGAAAATGATCATGAATTCCACCACAGCAGAAATCATCAGATGTGGAATCAGCAGCCTGACTGGGTCCTAGCCTATATGTCAATTCTGGGCTCAAAAAGATGTTATGTTCAAGCTCTAAGCTGGTAGGATAGACCCCATTAAAACCTTGCTCATCCAACTCCTCAGTTTCTGTATCATAAATTGGCATGTTTTCTGAAAAATCAATCAGATTTCCTGAGGATGTTGGAAAAGGACATTCATCAAATAAAGGCCCGGAATCATATTCTGTAAAAATTTGATCTTTCTCATAAGGGGCCTCATAATCTTCCCAATAAGTTTCAGATCTAGGTTCTAGGCTTAGGATGTGGGTAGAATTATTAGAACCTAAGTCCGAATAACCTTCGAGGGTTACCTTATCAAAACAAGGGGCGGAATTTATACCCTCCAGAGGTTCAATTCTAATCTTGTTATTGCAGGAGTCTTGGAGTTCTAAGCTTGGTGATTTATGGCCTAGGGTTGGCTCAGCATTGTGTTCTCCTGCAACTTCCCAACCTATTTTAATGCTATCTTCTATTTGGGTTGGGAGTCGACAACCACCTTGTGCCTCAATCCCGAGGTCTGGGAAACTGGATTGATTCTTAGTACTGTTCCAAGATGACTCATCCTTTGTTTCTGGTATATACGGGTATTTCTGGTTGATAATTTGTTCTACTGATTTCATCATTTCTACCCGTTTTATAAGGGCATCTTGGTGTTGTTCCCAAAGTACAGGATTTGTTAAGCATTGAAGGTATTCAGATTGGTGTAATTTTTCCATCTCAATGTATCCTGTCATGAGCATGTCTCGGGTTGATCCTTTTGAAATTCCAGTCAATAGAATTTGGGCACAGTTTATGATGAAGGATGTGGTTGTTGGGACATCAACCTGAATATCTCCTATTGGTGTTGAGGTTTTTTCTTCTTTTTCATAGAATTTTATGGCATCCTCGATCATTTTATCTTTCATAGATCTCCGATATTCAGGTTTCTTGAATGGTAGTCTTGCTAGGTAATTAGGCTGCATAATTGGATCAGGTGGTGGAATAGAATCAAAGTTTGAATCAAGATGGAAGAAGGGGATTTTGTTCAGAATCAGAGGAAAGAGGGGCTATGTGAATGATTTCTGCAAAAACAAAGGAGCCGAGGCTTAGCCTCGGGAAGAGTGAATTTCTATAGGAGGTTTCAAGGACCTCCTGAAAAATACTGAAGGGCTGGATGAGATAAGCAGGTGCTGGACCCAATCAAGACACCCAAAAATTGTTGGGTGACTATAGAGGTTCGGGGCAGATGGACCCCTTGATCAGAAAGATCGTCCACCTGAGAATTACCTGGGCAGCCAGAGAGGGAGAGTCCCGCGAAGACCCCTACACGGTAGAGCGTCCCCACGGGTTACAGGGTTTCCCCCACCCGACCTCTCTTGTCACTGCGGTTCCAGGTAGACCAGAATGGGGATCTTGACCTCTTAAGTCTACCAATTTTAAGATCAGGGTGCTTAAGGTTTTCACTTGAACTTTAGTCTTTTAAGTGCAAAGAGTGACCTAATTTAAGGTTGGTTGACCCAAGGGGTCAACTTTACCTCTTGTTTTCTTTGAGAGCTTTTAGGTCCTGTCTTTTAGGGTTCAAGTGTTTAGAGAGCCAATTGTTTTAGATTTTCTTTGAATAGGTATTTTCAGACAAGGGCTTGGGCACACTTCATTTGGTTTTCTCAATTCTTGCTTAAGGAGTGTGTCTCTAAATCCCTAGTGTTGGATCCTAGGTTGGCTCTACTTGGTCCAGTTAATTCTTTGTTGGGTAATTAGGGCTCAAGCAAGAATGTGTTAGCCCTTAAATACCCTTAATAGTGTGCAGAAATAATGAGTTGAAAACATGCAACTTTTATGGTTACTAAATATGGAAGACAGGTTAGCCCTATATTGCTTGTTCTTTTCTTTTCTTTCTCCTTAGAGCTTAGGGGTTAATAGTGAGAGGAAAAATTTACCTGTCTTTGGTGTGGTTGCTTGTCTTCTTGAGTTCCTGTAGCTGCACAAAAGAGAGGAGATTATCAGAAATTAAAAAAAATACAGGAATGTTTACCTCTAGAATAGCCGTTGCTCCCCGGCAGCGGCGCCAAAAATGAAACGTCGGTTCTGTTATAACGTTGTAGTAAAGCCGGTTATTACCAACATTTCAAATATAAATCTTTTTACTCGGAAAAATAAAAGAGTTCCCGAGGTCGAACTCAGGGAGCAAGTTGTATTCTAGAGATATACATGTTTCTTTTACAAAAATAAAGAGAGAGAGAGAATTTGTTGTTCTCTTTGTTCTGCAGAGGGGGGTGCTCTTCTTTCTCTCTTTCTTTAGATCTCCTTCTTTCTCTCTGTTCAGGTGATATTCTTCTCTTGCAATGGTGGTGCTCTTCTTCTTCTTCCTGCTGTTCTTCCGTTGGTGATGTTCTTCTTTCTTCAGAGCTCCTTGTTCTTCTTCTTCTTTGGTTTTCTGCCTTGACCTCTCTTCTTCTTCTGCAATGGTGATGCTCTTCTTCTTCCTGCTGTTCCTGCGTTGGTGATGTTTTTCTTTCTTCAGAGCTCCTTGTTCTTCTTCTTTGGTTTTCTGCCTTGACCTCTCTTCTTCTTCTTCTGCAATCGTGGTGCTTCTGCCTTCGGCTACTAAGTCTCCCTTCCTTCTTCTTCAGCCTGCCTTCTGTGTTGCTCTGGCTGCTGACTTTCCGTCGTCTGGCCCGGTGCTTCGACGACTTAACTGAGCATTTGCTACAGTGCACTCCTTCTTCTTCGCCTGCACTTCTTCTTCCGCGGGTCTTCTTCTTCTTCTTTGGCCTGCACACTTCAGAGTTTTTCGTCAAGAGGCAAAACCTACTCTACCCTCCCCCCCCCCCCCCCCCGCGTCTCTCTTTCTCTCTGAAACCACTCTTGGGACAGCTCTCCCAGAGCTACCGGGTAATCGGGTTCGGGTCAGGCCCGGGTCCAGGCCCACCGGCGTGCGGTGGTGGGCGAGGAGTGCAGGTCGGTCTAATCGGGTCGGGCCAGGTCCGCGGAGCGTGGTCACGGACGAGGCCGGGTCGGGTGAGAGGGACCTCACCCCGTGGTCAGGAGGCAGACAGCATAAGGCACTTTTTGCCTTTATGCGTCCGCGCGCCTCCGAGAAGTTCCGAGGTGGGACTAAATGTCCCACCCCAATTGAGCGCCCGTCGCGGAGAATTTAGCAGGAGATGGCAGCGTCACGCGGAGTTTTCTTCCTCGGCTGCGAACCTGGTGTTTTGCCAAAACTCCTCGCAAGGCCTGAGAGTGAATCTGGGCTTGGCGCTGAGCGTGGCGCGCCTGTAGCTGCAGGTGGAAGCAGGTCCTCCTGCGCGTCAATGGCGGCGGAGGTCGGGTGGCCTGTTCAGAAGAAAACGGCCTCTCGGCCTAATCAGAGAGTGCCAGGAGCTTCGCCAGGGTGCGGCGAAGCTCGTGTGGGTGGTGGCGAGGCGCGGGGCGGCGTGCGAGGGCTGCCCTAGGTCGGACTGTGGGTCGGAGGATGGGTCTGTTCGGTGGGGTTGCAGAGGGTGATGTGGGGGGAGTGGCAGGGCGGAGGTTGATCAGGGTGAGGAGGCGGAGGTCCTGCGGTGGTCGGCGAGCCGTGTGGGTCGCTGAGGTGATGGGAGCGGCTCGCCGGAGGGTGGTCGGAGGCGAAGGGGGTGAAGGTGGTCAGAGTCGGTCGAGGGCTTAATTGACTAAATTGAAAGCGGGGAAAGAAAGAGGAGAAGAAGGGGAGTAGTTCTAACTTACTTGCAGGGACGAAGGGGGAGGAACAGGGCGACAGTCGTATCGACTGTCGCCGGAGAAGACGATGCCCAGTGGGGGGAGGACGGCGGTGACGACGGGGCAGAGGCAGCGCGCGCCGGTATTGCGCGACGCGGGAAGAGCAGGGGAAGAAGTCTCTGCTGCTGGTATTGCGGCAGAGCGAAGAGGAGGAGGAGGAAGAACCGCCGGAGCTGGTGGGCGTCTGCCGGAGGGAGAGGAGAGGAAAGTTGGGGGTTTTCTCCGTCAGATCCAAGCTGCCCTGGTCGGTGGAGCAGCGGGGGGTATTTATAGGGATGAAACAGGGAGGAAGGCGGAGGGAGACGACGTGTCTCCCTCGCCGGAGAATGGTCGGAGACGAACCCATACCGTCCGTGCGTTCGCACGGCCGGTATGGTGGCCTACAATGACCAGGGGGGTGCTCCTGCGACGGCTGACGACGCAGGGCACCCCCGGTTTACTTGCCAGGTCCCTCACCTCACCCTGCGCGGCGCCATGCTCCGCGCAAGGTCGCCGGAGCATGGTGCTGGCAGGGTTTTGCAGGAGGGACCTGATTGCAAAGAACGAAGGAGAGTTAGGGGCCAAAATGCGAGGGTTCAAAAGTTGAGGGCCAAAGAGTAAATATATGAGGACCAAAGTGTGAAGTCGGTCAAGGAGGTTTCTTCTTAGGCTCAAGTTTTTATACATGACTAATTAGGACCTAAGGAATCTGATGGTGAATTTTATTTTCATATTAAACCTTGTTTGACCGGTCAATTTGCGCAAAAACCCAAATTAAGTTATTAATTGGGCATGGTTCTCAATGTAGGTCAAAATGGGTTCTAAAGGCCAAATTGAAGGTTCTAAACCCTAGAGATTATTTTTCTATGAATTTTAGAGGGTTTATTCTATTTTTACTTTGCCTCGAACCTTGTGAATTGAAGTGGGTTGTTTTAGGGTTACAGATTATCATTTGGTTCCTTGGAAGTGCTGTAGCCCTTGCTAGATCATCTCATCCCACTTTTATTCTTATTAAGCTGTTTTGACCTGTGTTTGGTCCCTGAATTACCCTGTATGCAGATTATACTGGTAAAATTACACTTTTACCCCTTATGACTTGTTTTCTTCTCAAACTCAGAATTCTCTGAGTTACGCCTTTCCTTGAGATATGTAGGAGCTTTTATCCTTTGTATTGGGTCAAAATGAGCTAGTTATGGCTCATGATGAGGTTCTCATCACTGATCCATTTACCCGGCTACCTAGATGTGGTTTGTTTTGAGCTGAGAAGGAAGGAAAGAGAATCAGAGATAGAGGGGGATGGGTTTTGCTGCCTTGGGATTTGAGCCCTCTCCCTCTCTCAACACTTAGCCTCCATGGGCTTTGTGTGAGGCCCTTGAGCCTCTTCGAGCTAGCCCACTTCCTGATTCATTAACCAAGCCAGAACAACTAATCTGAACCATGTTGAAATGACTCTTCCCAAGGGTCGTTTGAAAATTTTCCAGAATCTTACAGGTGTTGACACAATTTTAAACCCCCTGGGTTTAAAATTGTGGGCTCTGCGGGGAAAAAGAGACCTTGCAGGAGCAAACTCGCAAATTTCCCCCTTATTTCCCACCATCAACTTACGCACACACCCACCCCTCAAAACCCAAAACCCTAACCCTCTTCTTTAAAAACCCCCTCACCTCTCCACCCTCTCTGCATCTCCATTCCACTGACACCACCTCCCCTCCTCAACCACCTTGCTTCTAGCGACCATCTTCTCCCCCATCCCCTTGTAGCTGTGAGTGGGGTAGAAGGAGAGGGGAGGAGCACGGAGGAGAGGGAGAGAGAAGAGCGCGGGCGAGGAGGTGCGAGGAGAAGGAGAGGAGCTCAGGAGAGGGGGCAGCAGGTGCGGCTGGAGGAGCTGAGGAGCTCTGTTGCGGTTGCAGCAGCGCGCGGAGAAGGAGGAGATGCAGAAGAGCTTCACGAGGAAGATCTACGTGTGTATAGTTCCGCATTATCAGACGTCTGCAACCTCTGTCAGACGTTGGAGGGGTCGTCGAATGTTCGGAGAGGGCTCAGGACGTTTGATAGCATGTAGGGTGCCGAGGTATGTACCCTGCACGAGCCTACATGCATGTATGGTGGTGTGAGCTGTCGTTATTTTAAGCTACAAGTGCATGCGCAAGTACGAGGCATTGGAAAGGCATGTGGTGCGACCTTCGAGGCACTTTAGGATGTTTGGAGACCATGTCAGATGTTTGACGGCTCTTCCAGATGACCGGGAGTGGTGTTAGACGTCTGGAAGCTCCCTTAGACTGCTGCGAAGGGGTTCAGACATCTGAAAAAGATGCAGGAAAGCAAGGTGAGCTTCAACGATCATTTAAAACGTCTGGGACTCACCTCAAATGTCTAATTTTGGTCAAAGTGCGTATTTTTGGCCGGTTCAGGGCTCAAACGGAGTCGATTTTATGCAAACGAAGTATCATTAATTTCTGTTCAGAATTCTCTATATGTTAGTGCCACACCTATGATATTTTGAACCTGTCTGACATATTGGTCAATGATATAGGTCTCTAGTCTGTAGTGTATACGGGAGCCGCGGAGATGACGGGATCTACCGTTTGAGCCCCCATTCCACCCGTATATCCTGGTAGAGTAGTCTTCTCTAATACTGTGATTTAAATGATTAAAGTGCATGCTATATTAGAATGATCTGATTGAACCCTAGGATATGAAACGAACTTGTTACGAACGCGTGGTTTCAGACGTATTTTAAGACATCTGGGAGGTGGCCCAGACGTCGTACCAGACGTCTGGAATCACTTCCAGACGTCTGGGATTCGGTTTCGGCGGCACGCGCGGTTGCGTCTGCACGCCTGCGCGCGCAGACCTGCGGTCGCTTTTTCCCTCTCTCCTGCGGGCACAGGCTGCCCTCTGTCTCTCTCTCTCCGCGCGGCTTTAAAAAGCCTCGCCCTCTCCCTCACTCTCATCGCCTCCACCTCTTCCTCTTCTCCTTCCGGCCAGTGCGAGAGTGAGCGAGCGGCGGCGGTGGCAGCCGCGGCGAGTGCGGGAGCAGGTGCTGCGCGAGAAGAGGAGGCGCTCGCTCGTGAGGGCGAGCTTGCCGGGGCTGCTAGAGCCGGCCGGCGGGGGAGCAGCAGACGCGAGGTAACGCAGGAGGCCTGCTGCAGCTAGAGCAGCAGGCGGACGAGGAGCGGCGCGGCCGTGCGTCGCGGACGGAGGGCGGGTCGCGCTCTGATTCTGGAAAATTTTCTAGAATCAGACGTCTGGGAATCCAACCAGACGACGGGGAAGACGTCTGGAGGACTGTCCAGACGTCTGGTAAGTAAGTTATTTTTCGTCTTCTTCCTTTTCTGCGACCGTCCGTACTGAGCACGAGGAATGGGTACGCGCAGGTTCTGAGATTCGCATCCAACGCGAATTAGACGTCTGGCAGTGGTGCCAGACGACTGGAGGGACTTCCAGACGTCCGGGGTGACCATCGGACGTCTGGGAACTAGGCCAGACGCCCCCGCAAGCTTCTGGACGTCTGAGAGACTATACAGGACAAGGTACCATCTGATCCCCATTTTTTAAGACGTCTGGAAGAGGTTCCAGACGTCTGATTTTGCACTGTATCGTCGTTTTCGACCCGTTTAGGGCCCGTTCGGAGTTCGTTTTCCGCGTTTCGAGTTGCGTTCTTTTCGGAATTAAATCCCCTACCCGTCTACAGTAGTTGTATACTGTTTTGAGAAACTCCTTGTGTTTGATCCTTGTGATAGGACCCCGTTCCATTGCAGTCTCGGGGGTTGCGGAGGCACGGGGGATTCCCAACCACGCCCCCAGTACTCCCGTTGTAACTGGTAGAGTGGCTTTTAAGTTTATTAGTATAATCTGTTAAATTATGGAATCATAAATAGAACCTAGGAAATTGCATGAATCCTAGGAATGAGAAACTAGAATGAATGGTAGATCCTAGGGTGTTGCATGAATCCTAGGGCTGGAAAACTAGATTGTATGATAGATCCTAGGGTATGGCATGAATCCTAGGATGGAAAAACTAGTGGAATATATGAATACTGCAGTCTTGAAAATGCGGAAAGGAAATAATAGCTGCCTGTAAATTGGTTTAACAGCTGCCTGTTATGAATAAATGAACATGATTGAGAACATGGGTTTTATGGATGTGAAACTGGAAAGGTGAAACCTGAATGTGCTGAGTTAAAAGAGCTGGAACCCTACGGGGAATTAGGAGTAGAACTCCTGGAAAGCGAATGGAATAGAATTGGGGAAGTGAGTTGGCCCTTGAGTACAGAGTACCAAGGAGAGCGACTGTCCCCCTGTTTAGTGCAGAGCGGAGCCAGCCGCCCCAGGGACCCGGGGTTAGGTCTGGCCACTTTGTATCGACTTGTTGGCCCTCGTGTACACAGTACCGAGGAGAGCTACTAGTGTAGGGCGAGTACTAGATACCCCACAGGCCCCGGGGTTCTGCTAGCTCACCTACACCGACTTGTTAGGCCCACTGGGGCAAACCAGGGTAGTCAGGTGAGGGTGCGCGGACTGTGGAGGGGCAAGGCTCCGGTTTGGTTACTGTGGAGGGGTTGGACCCCTGTTACTGAGAGGGCTCTGCCCTGTACTGGTTCCGTGCTGTGCTTTGGGCGCACCCGTTAACGGAAACGACTGACCGCGTGCCAATGCGGGTTAGCTACCTGTGCGTTTATCGCGCGTGCCGTAGTCACCGTTACGTCTGTCCGTGACCTTGGGGTGGTTGACTGAGAGTAGCATCACCACGGGGGACTGTCCCGGCCAGGAGAGCACCACGTGCTACTTCTACTGTTCGAAAAAGACTGCAATCAAGATCGTTCCCACGAGGAACATTCGAGATCAAGTGAAGGATCTGAGAAATAGATAAATTGTGAAACAATAGAAAGACGTAAATAAAGGAAGAAAGAAAATAAAACAACTACTGTACACTTTACTACTTCTTTAGTTTTTTTGCCACTCTACTCAACGTTTCGCTGACGTGTTATACTCGTTACTTTTCAGGACCAGGTGTTGAGCAACCAGGGTCAGCGGCTGCAGAAGACGCTGGGCCGAGTAGGGTCCAGTAGAGTTACCACTGTTCTTTTGCACCCCTTTTATTTCCACTGTAGTGAGTAGTTTTTGTTACTCTCTGTACTTTTCTTTACTTGCAGTTCTTGTTATGTTATAAATGTTGTTCTACTGTTGTGGTGGTACATGCTGTAGTAGTTCTTTTTCTTACTGTTGTATTTTGTTACTGCTAGTTATATTTCATGTTGAATGTGGTTTATTTTACTGCTCTTTTGGTTACTTCCTCGTTGGACGGCTAGGTCTTGGGATTAGTCGAGTCGGTCCGGTTCTCGTGTCTCGTAGGGACTAGGGAATCGGGTCATTACAGAACCCTAGGGCTGAAAAGGATGAATGTACGTTACTTGAACCGTGCTGTTATACTTTGAAAGGCATGTTAAAGTCTTTACTGCTAGCAACTGAATAATTAAGTGATGTGGTCCTTGCTAAATTTATTAAATCATGAGCTGCCTATTATACGATTAGAAACCAGAATGTGAATAGTGATATGTGCTTTATACGAAATGAGATGAGTACAATGCATGAACCCTACGGGGAACTAGAAAAGGAACTCAAGTATACTGAAAGAAACATCGGATGTATGATGGAACATGTTGCCTACGGGCTAGTTGGTTGTATGAACTTGGGTATGGAAAGTGAGCTGGCCCTTGTGTAGGCAGTACCGAGGAGAGCTACTGTCACTTTAGTGTAGTGGGAGCTTACCGCCCCTTGGGTTGGGACCCGGGGTTAGGATTGGCCACCCTACATCGACTCTTGTTAGGTCCACTGTGAAAACCAGGATAGTTAGCCGAGGGTACGCAAGCTGTCGAGGGGTGTGGCCCTTGTTCGATTTTGTGTTGTACTTTTAGGCATACCCGCTAGCTAGAATGGCTGACCGCATGCTAGTGCGGGGTAACTACCCATGCGCTTATCGTGCGTGCCATAGTCACCCCTACGTCACAGCCATGACCCTAGGGTGGTAGACCAGGTGTGGGACTACCACAGGGTGCTCTGCCGGCCAAGAGAGTGTCATGTGTACATCCTGCATCGCAGGAAAATTACATCAAGATTGTTCCCTTAGGGAACAAGTAAATTTGAGAAATGTTCGAGACCCTTACTAGAAACTGAATCAGAAACACATAGATGTTTAAATGGAAATAAATAATAATACATAACTAGAAATTGGATGGTTAGTTAACTGCTTATTTCCTTTATGTTTAATTTCTTGTAAATGACTTAACCACCATTTTACTCAGCATTAGCTGACCACAGATTTATATAACCATGTTCAAGTTAGTGAGTTGAGCAGCCAGCACCACCGGCTGTAGAGGGTGCTGTGCCCAGCCAAGCCCAGCCGTAATTATTCTTTCTCCTTTCCGTTGCTAAGGTTTTTTATTAGTAGTAAGTACTTTTAGCATGTGATACATGTTTCTATTATGTTTCTGCTTTTTTGTGATGGCTATGTCAATGAACATTCTTATTCCTCTTGTGGCATGTAATATCTTTGAGATATTCTGTTCTATTTCAGTTGTTGTCTGTTATCTATTTCTGCTTAGTTACATTGCATATGTGGTTGTGGAATGATTTGGTGCATTTGGTTATTTCTCGTTGGACGACTAAGCCTTGGGATTAGTCGAGGCGGCTATTCTCGGGTTCCGTAGGGAGTCGGGATCGGTTCGTAACATGATGGTATCAGAGCAAGGTTGTCCCGAGAAATAAACCAAATGGTCTGGAAGTAACACTCATGTGCATGTAACTAAGATAGCCATCACAATGTGTTATCTTGATCTTTGTTTCTGAGTCTTATTTCTTTCTGTAACCTGGTATCGTTAACAGACCTTATCCTTTCTCTTCTATCTCCCTGTAGGCGTCGACGAGTTCGTGTGGCAGGCTACAGACGTAGCTGTGGGCGTGGATGAGGGAGTGGGCGTGCCGGACCTGGGGCAGCAATCGATCCATCCCTCCTTCTAGGCATCTAGGCCCAGGACCTTACCCAACTAATTTGGGACATAGTGTGGGAGGAGATTCAGTAGCCTCTTCCTCAACGACCCGTCCCTGAGGACGTGGAGGGAGAGTCCTCTATGAGACAGGGGAGTCACCGCAGCGCTAGACGAATTGGAGGGGGATGGGGTGTTCCCCCACCACCCTCAGACACTTCTGAGTACGAGCCCTCCCTACCGGGAGGCATACTTGTTCCCCTGTTACGGCTCCACCACGAGCTATACGCCCAGTTTCGGAAGCTGAAGCCCCCCTCCTTCAAGGGGGAGGAGAGCCCGTCTGAGGCAGAGGACTGGCTGGAGTAGATGGACAAGGTTTTCGACATGCTCCACCCTCTTGCAGAGTGTCACGTGGCCTTTGTCACGTACCAATTGGAGAGTGCAGCCCACAGGTGGTGGAGGGCAGTCAGAGGCTGACGAGTCGATCTTCACTTTCATTAACATTTTAAACATAAAATCACATGTCGTTGTAAAGTTTTTGTGGTAGAAAATCGACTATCAAAATATTTAATAATTCAAAACTAACCACGAAAATAGTTAGGTTGTCTCCACAGGGAAGAATAAGGCTATCAAACTAGTGAATGGTGCCTCGCTTCTTCGGGAAACTCAATGGGTGTGCGTATTAATTAGAGTATCTCCTTTTCTCACATAAACTTTCATTCTAAACAATTGATCAGGAATGTAGGTGTTTATATGCAAAATCACGATACAATAATATTCTGTTAACAAGTAAATAATGATCTAAGAATATAGCAATCAATATATATATCAATCTCTAAGAGAATAAACTTTGTTCTCTATAATACTATCTCATGCTCTTTATTCTTAATGAGAGTAATTAAACTAAAGAAGAGGTATGTCTATGAAATTTACTCTAAATAAATTAATCCATTAAATAAATGAATAGTAAATCTCGCAATGGCATAAGATGTAAATAAAAATACGAGAGAAAACAGAGGATTTCTCCTCTTTCTTCCTCGCGGATGGTGCACGGCGTGGGTGGTCCTGCGGTGATCGGTGGAGGGAAACCGGGGTGCAGGCTTCGCGATAACGATGTTGGGGCGTCGAGAGGCTACTGGAGTTGGTCGGCCGGTGAGGAGGTAGGTTGGCGGCGGTGACGGCAGGGGGATCTCGCGTGCATCGTGGAGGGCAGCTAGTGGGCGTACGGAGGTCGTGGGCGTGAGATGGGGAGGACGGCGAGGTTGACGGTGAGTTTGGTCACGTGTAGGGGCCGTATGATGTGAGGGGGTGGCTACAATTTGGGTTCCTTCAATTGTGCAGGGAGGCTGGTCGATTGGTTGGTGGTGGTGATGGTGGTTGTGGTGGCGCTACGCACGTGCGAGGATGGTGGCGCGGTGGCACGAGTGGGTGTTGCAGAGCTCAAAGGGGGGCACTGGTGGTGATGGTTGTGAGGAGATGACGGCGGGAGGAGTTTGGGTTCTTTTGTGGGTTGCAGGTGGTTGGTTGGGAAGGAAGAAGAGGACGAAGAAGAAGAAGATGATGAGGAGAAGGTGGCAGTGGTGCTGGTGGTGTGGATGGGTTGCTGCGATGAGGGGTGTGTGGTGTTGATGGCGTTGGTGGTCGGCGGCAAGGGTATGACGACGGCTGTTGAGGCGGTGGTGAAGGTGGGAGAGCGGCGGTGGAAGGAGGTTGAAAACAGAGAAGATGAATAGTGGATGGAGAAGTTGGCTAATGGAGTGGGTTGATGGGGACACACACGCTGTCACTGTGCGTGTGACAATGGCATGTTGGTGCTAGAGCACCGCGATTGTTTATTTTGATGATAACAAAACACGTGTCATTTAACATTTGCACTTGAAGTCTTAGATTTCAAGTTAATTGCAAGTGGAGACATGTTTAAATGGAGTTCGAGCTCGCATCCATGGCGGATTGGAGGAGCTTGACAAAGGCGGAGGAGCTTCGCGAGGAGCGATAGCTTGAAGAAGGAAGGAGATGAAGAATAAGATAGATTTCATTTCCTTTGTACTATGTATTTTTGCTTCTTTTGTTGCTCTTTATTTTTTATTTCTTAGATTCATGTTAAAGAGCCTCAAAGAACCCTTAAAGTAGTCCTAAGAACACCTGCACTATCCTAGGATACTTAGGTTTTCTATAGAGAACTTAGAAAACCAAAATAGGATTCAGACAGCCTTTTCAGACATCTAATTTGGATTTCAGACATCTGATAAAAACTTTTAAGACGTCTAACTGTTGACTCAGACGCCCGATTATTAAGGCTGGACTTAGTTAGCTCTGTCTGATGAAATCAGATGTTCATACCTTAATCCAGACGTCTTAGCAGACGTCAGATGACTTTGCCAGACGTCCAATTAGTGGAACGTTAGTTGCCTTAGTAAACATTAGGAAAATGACCGTTAGCCTTGTATCAGACATTTGTAGAGGACCCCAGACGTCTGATACATGACTGTTTTGCCTCGGCTGACCCAAAATCTCTTCTTAGAGATTTTCTAGCTGTTGTACTCTCTTAGAAATCCATTTCCGCAGAAAAATAGGTTTCTAGACGTCTAGACCTTGTGCCAAACGTCCTGTGTGTCGTCTGATGAACATATACTAAAACCCTGCTTAGATTTGATTTAAGTCAGGAAGGAAACCCGCCTAAAATCAGACGTTTGACTTAGTTCCCAGACGTCTTAAACAGGTTTTCTAGATGTTTGATGCCGGGACCAAACGTCTAATGACCCTATCAGAATCATGATTATTTCTGACCACAGCCTAATTTGCCTTGGATTTGCATCCAATGGCTATGAAAGCTTTCCCAAGCCTTCCAAAGCCTTCCTAGACCCTTTATAAACAGAGGAGGACCCCTTGCACACCAACACACATCAAGCAACATACTTTCCACTCTTTTGTGTCAAAAAGAAGAAGAAGATCAAATAGAAGAAAGCTCTTGCTCTCGAAGCCTTGTTCTACACCTAGAGAGCTTGACTCCTGTTGCGCACCTGCTCTCCCTCCGTGATTACGAGAGCGATGAAGCACTACCGCGTGGTTCACGCACCCGCATCGTCACATCGACGCACTTCCACCAAAAGGGAAGTTTCCTAACTCCTATAGAAGCTAGGATTAAATATTTGAGGCTCTATAGGATTGTTGTACTTTAAATTATCTTTGGTTGGGTATTCGCTTTGTGAATTCTCGTCTCCTTCGCGAGACAAATTCGTTCTTGTGAAGAGAAGGGGCTTTGAGGTACGCTACCCTCATATAAAGTAGCGTGGTTATAATTGAGGTTGTACTACCCTCGTTTAAGTAGTACGTTAGTGGATTTGATCAACTTGGTTGATCGAAAAATCCTAACTCGAGAGGGTTAGGTGGTGGTTTTCACCCGGTTTGGGTTTCCACCTAAAAATACTTGTGCCTATTGTGTAATTGTTATTTTGTGAGATTGTTATATTTTTTAATTCCGCAATTTTTTAACGTCACGCTGATGTCACCTCCTCCGAGTAAGGGAATCTACAGTTGGTATCAGAGCTGGTTCCGCATTTTCGACGTTACACACCAGCAAGGATCCGATGGAGGGGAGCAATTCCACGACGAGGATTCTGGAGGGGCAGTCTACCAGTAGACCGCCATTCTTTGACGGGAACAACCACCCGTACTGGAAGCTGCGGATGAAGACTTGGCTACAAGCTAATAACTTCACGATTTGGGCCAGATGCGAGATGCCGTTTGACATCCCAGAAAAACCCACGGGAAGCTACTCGCAACAACAAATCCGAGAGCTCTCTCTAAATGCAAAAACAATGAACGCATTGTATTGCGCTTTGAGTTCGGAGGAGTTTAATAGAATCTCGCAATGCGCCACTGCATACGAGATTTGACACACACTCGAGGTAACTCATAAAGGTACCTCAAAGGTAAAGACTTCTAAAATAAATTTACTTTCTCAAGAGTTTGAATCTTTTTCTATGAAATCTAACAAATCTTTAAGTGAGATGAACACTAGGTTCACTCTTATTGTAATAGTTTAAAAGCTTTAGGTATGACCTTCATCAAGGGGGAGCTTCGAAGGAAGCTTCTTCGTTCCCTTGGACCGGAATGGGAGCAGAAGGTCACCGCCATCAAGGAAGCGAACGAGATGGAGGAGCTCAACATGAGATCTCTTAGGCAATCTAATGGCCTACGAGACAAAGCTAAAGCAGAAGAAGAAGGATACACCAAAGCCAAAATCGAAGAAGATCCTAGCATTCAGAGCCGCATCAGATAGTGAGGTAAGTTCCGATGACGAAGACTTTAAGTTTTTACTTAAAAAGTTTTCCAAGTTTTGTAGGGAATCAAAGAAAGAAAAGGAGAAGGAAAGCCCGAGATGTTGCTACCATTGTAACGAGAAAGAGCATCTACGATCAGAATGCTCACTTCTCAAGAAAGAGAAGAAGGGAAAGGAGAAGTCTAAGAAGAAGGCGTTCCAAGCAACGTGGGACGACTCAAGCTCGGAGGAAGAAGAAGGGAATCCCCAGGAAGAATCGCCTACATGGGCTTCATGGCGATAGAAAGTGATAGCGAAAGCGAAAACGACTCCGACGACGAGGTAAATTCCGATTTACAAAATGCATTTAATGAGCTTGTTGAAGTTAGTGAATTACTTAAGGTAGAAAATAAAAATATTTAAAAGAATCTTAGTTTTCTTAAAAATAAAAATGAAAGGTTACAAAAACAACTCAAGGATCTAAAAACTAGTTCTAAGGATAATAACTTGCTATTAGAAATTAAAGATTTAATCAATGAAAATATTAAATTGATTAAGGAAAATGCTAGTCTAAAATTAGAAATTTTTGATTTGAAGACTAAGATGAATATTATAGAAAAAGAAATCACATGTCTTAGGAAAAATTTCAACAAATTAATCAATAAAATAGATAATTTGTATAGCCCTAAAATTGAGAAAAGATCTCCATCAAGGAGACCCGCGAATAGATCCGGATCCAAGCTCACTTGGACACCGAAGAAAAAATGGGAATCTTGTTTTGTAGGTTTCAAGGGTGACTATAATGCAAGAGATTGGACCTTCAAGCTCAAGAACGGTCAACTCGAGTTGGGAGGACCAAAGAGTAGACCAAGAAGAAGGATAAGAAGACCGATGAGACGACGAACAACCGAACAACCCGCCGCACATCGACCGCCAGATTGGAGACCGGCGCCGATGCCCGAGCCTCCAAACTACGGATGGGAGCCCCATCTGATGTGGCATCCACCACCTCCATTTGGGCCATTCTATTGGCCATGGTAGGAGAGGTAACCCTTAAACCTATCTTTTTATCATTAGCATATAGATAGGGGGAGTTATTATTATGAGCTATTTGTCAATCATTAAGGGGGAGATCTTGTTAAATTATCTATATTTCCTTTAAAAAGAGGGAGAAAAATAATAGCTACCTTGTTGTTACAAAAAGGGGGAGGACATTACTTTTGTTAAAAGAAATTCAACCCAATTATAGAAGAGCATGTTTTAAGGGGGAGTTATAGGAAATTTAAAATCTATTAAACCTTTTTGATAATGTCAAAAAGGGGGAGGATTTTATGCATTATTATTTATGATTTTGTCATCATCAAAAAGGGGGAGATTGTTGGTGCTAGAGCACTGCAATCGTTTATTTTGATGATAACAAAACACGTGTCATTTAACATTTGCACTTGAAGTCTTAGATTTCAGGTTAATTGCAAATGGAGACGTGTTTAGATGGAGTTCGAGCTCGCATCAATGGCGGATTGGAGGAGCTTGACAGAGGCGAAGGAGCTTCGCGAGGAGCGATAGCTTGAAGAAGGAAGGAGATGAAGAATAGGATAGATTTCCCTTCCTTGGTACTACGTATTTTTATTTCTTTTGTTGCTCTTTAATTTTTATTTCTTAGATTCATGTTAAAGAGCCTCAAAGAACCCTTAAAGTAGTCCTAGGAACACCGGCACTATCCTAGGATACTTAGTTTTCTATAGAGAACTTAGAAAACCAAAATAGAATTCAGATAGCCTTTTCATATTCTAATCTGGATTTTAGACATCTGATAAAAACTTTTAAGAAGTCTGACTGTTGACTCAGATGTCCGATTATTATGGCTGGACTTAGTTAGTTCTGTCTAATGAAATCAGACGTCCATACCTTAGTCCAGACGTCTGATGACTTTGCCTGGCATCCAATTAGTAGAACTTGGCTGCCTTAGTAAACATTGAGAAAATGATCGTTAGCCTCGTATCAGCCGTCTGTAGAGGACCCCAGACATTTGATACATGACCATTTTGCCTTGGCTGACCTAAAATCTCTTCTCAGAGATTTTCTAGCCGTTGTACTCTCTTGGGAATCCATTTCCGCAGAAAAATTGGTTTCTAGACGTCCAGACCTTGTGCCAGACGTCCTGTGTGTCGTCTGATGAACATACACTAGAACCCTATTTAGATCTGATTTGAGTCAAGAAGGAAACCCGCCTAAAATCAGACGTCTGATGCTAGGACCAGACGTCTGATGACCCTGTCAGAATCATGATTGTTTCTGACCACAGCCTGATTTGCCTTGGATTTGCACCCAACGGCTATGGAAGCTTTCCAAGGCCTTCCAAAGCCTTCCTAGGCCCTCTATAAATAAAGGAGGACCCCTTTCACACCAACACACACCAAGCAACATACTTTCCACTCTTTTGTGTCACAAAGAAGAAGATCAAATAGAAGAAAGCTCTTGCTCTCCAAGCCTTGTTCTACACCTAGAGAGCTTAACTCCTGTTGCGCACCAGCTCTCCTTTCGTGATTACGAGAGCGACGAAGCGCTACCGCGTGGTTCACGCACCCGCATCATCACATCGATGCACTTCCACCAAAAGGGAAGTTTCCTAACTCCTATAGAAGCTAGGATTAAATATTTGAGGCTTTATAGGATTGCTGTACTTTAAATTATCTTTGGCTGGGTATTCGCTTTGCGAATTCCCGTCTCCTTCGCAAGACAAATTCCTTCTTGTGAAGAGAAAGGGCTTTGAGGTACACTACCCTCGTATAAAGTAGCGTGGTTGTAATTGAGGTTATACTACCCTCGTTTAAGTAGTACGTTAATGGATTTGATCAACTTGGTTGATCGGAAAATCCTAACTCGAGAGGGTTAGGTGGTGGTTTTCACCCGGTTTGGGTTTTCACCTAAAAATACTTATGCCTATTGTGTGATTGTTATTTTGTGAGATTATTATATTTTTTTAATTCCACAATTTTTTTACGTCACGCTGATCTTACCCCCTCCGAGTAAGGGAATCTACACGCAAGAGCGATGTTGAGGACGCAAGGACCACGGTGCTCGCTGGAGTTCACGGTGTACGCCTGTTGCACGGTGGAGGAAGAAGTCCCTGCCAAGGGGAGAAGGAAGCGATGGCTAGATCCCCCAGTCGTAGGTCTTATCCCTCTCTAGATCCACAACCTCCGCCTCACCCTTCGCATGTGCATAATTGCTTGATTTGAATGCCAGCAGAGGGAAAAGCAGTAATGGGTAATTATAGGCATACCCCTCATTCAAGTGCTAATCACATTCACGCCCAGTTACATTTCTTTCTACCTGCACATATCAAATAAGAAGCATAAAAGTATATATTAGAATGCAAAATAGACACAAAAATATTTATAAGCTAAGATTAATTACTACTTAGCTTAGGCTATTAAACTATAAGAAAATGTATTCCGTATGTCCTTAAGCCAAATAAATGTCCAATAAATTGGACTTATCAGAGGACAGGAAGAGAGAGAGCCGTCGTGGGGCTGGTTCGTGGTGCTCTTCTGCGAACAATACTTCCTACAAACCTGGTAGGACCAGAGGAGGTGGGAGTTCCACACTCTCCGCCGGGGGGCGATGGCAGTTAGTGTGTACCGTATGCGTTTCCTAGAGTTGTCACGCTTTGCCCCAACGGCTGTGTCTATAGAGGAGGAGCGCCTGTGGAGGTTCACTGAGGGCCTCCGACCTGCTATTCGGGGGTATGTGAAGCCCCTGAAGTTGCCTACTTTCTCTTGAGTGGTTGAGGCGACCATGACCTATGAGGAGACCAACCCAGCTATACGAGATACTGATAGAGGACAGAAGAGGCCCTTCCAGTCGAAGTACTCACAGGGCCGTTGGGAGAGGAGGCACGCAGCACTCGTAGGAGAGTTGTCCCACTCTGTGGGGCCACCAGTGGCCTTTAGGGGCCCCAGATAGGGGCTAGCTGTCAGACCAGACCCTTGCCTAGTTGCCAGCAGGGACAGACTAAGGGAGGAGGTCATGCCCCTCTCTGCTGCCTGTGTGGCCAGTTGGGCCACATGAGGAGGGACTGCCCATCTAGGGCCGGAGAACACCAGATGCTCTTAGCATCGAGTACTGGAGGCCGATCTAACGGTCGCGGTTACTAAGCACGAGGAGGAGGACAACAGTCACGAGGAGGGTACTGGTTAGTTGCTGCTGACCCAACCCAGGGCGTGGCTGCTTCTACACCTAAGGCTGAGGGGCATGTCAATGCTCTAACTCACAGAGATGCCAGAGCTTCGGGTTCCGTGGTGGAAGGTTTGGTTACAGTTTCCGGTAGATTAGTCTGCGTACTTTTCGATTCTGGTTCCACGCATTCTTTTGTCTCCACGAGTTTTTCTGTCAGCTTGAGGTCAAGCAGTATATTGTTAGAGGATCCGTTCCTGATTAGAGGCCTAAGTAGACAGTTGTTTGTCGCAAAGGAGGTCTTCACAGACTGTAAGGTCGCTATAGGGGAACACAATCTTCCCGTCAACCTGATCGTGATCCCAATGGAGGATTTTGGTATAATCTTAGGGATGAATTGGTTGTCTGTCTATCATGCCCTGGTGGACTATTTTGGGAGGAAGATCATCTTCTCCATATCGGAGTTGCCTCCCTTTGAGTTTCACGGCCAGCCAGTAGACGAAGGGTTCTAGTGCATCTTCGCGCTTTGGGCAGCGAAGCTATTGAGTCAGGGGTGTGAGGGCTTCCTAGCTTGTGTTGTAGCTAAGCCTATTCCCGTGGCCGACTTACAGAGTATCCCGATGGTCTGCGAATACCCCGACATTTTTCCAGAGGAGCTGCCAGGACTACCGCCTGAGCATGAGATCGAGTTTGAGATCTCATTGGAATCGGGGACCAGCCCCATCTCTACTGCACCGTACAAGATGGCCCCACTTGAGCTGCGAGAGCTCAAGTTATAGTTACAGGATCTGTTGGAGAAGGGCTTTGTGAGGCCCAGTGCGTTCCCATGGGGAGCCCCTGTTTTGTTCGTGAAGGACTATACCCTTCAGCATTGTGTCAACTACAAACAGCTGAACCGGGTCACCGTCAAGAACAAGTATCCGCTGCCTTGTATTGATGACCTCTTCGACTAGTTGAGAGACGCCACGATGTTCTGCAAGATAGACCTGAGGTCAGGTTACCTTCAGCTGAGGATCAGGGAGACTGACGTCTCCAAGATGGCTTTCCGTACTTCGTACGGACACTATGAGTTCTTGGTCATGTTGTTTGGGATGACTAACGCCCCCGCTGCTTTCATGGATCTGATGAATCGCGTCTTCAAGCCGTACCTAGATTAGTTTGTGGTGGTATTCATTGACAACGTACTAGTCTACTCTCGGGATCAGGCACAACATGGCCAGCATCTATGTATGGTCGTGGATACTTTGAGACGACGTACGCTGTACGTCAAGTACAACAGGTGCGAGTTCTGGTTGAGGCAGGTTACTTTCTTGGGCCACGTGATTTCAGGAGACGGATTGGCTGTGGATCCAACTAAGGTCGAGGTCGTACGCATGTGGGAGAGGACATGTACAGTGATAGAGATACGCAACTTTTTGGGATTGGCAGACTATTACCGGCGGTTTATCAGGGGGTTCTCTCATATCACGCGTCCTATGACCTAGTTGACTCAGAAGGACATGCCCTTGACCTGGACAGACGAGTGTGAGTCATGCTTTCAGGAGTTGAAGGAGAGACTAACTTCAGCTCTTGTACTCACTATCCCAGACAGCAGTGGCGGGTTTGCGGTTTACACTGATGCATCGTTGTAGGGGTTGGGTGGTGTGCTCATGCAGCGGGGCCACGTTGTCGCTTACGTTTTGCGGCAATTAAAGCCCCATGAGCATAACTACCCCACTCATGACTTGGAGCTAGCAGTAGTTGTCTTCGAGCAGAAGACGTGGAGGCATTACCTGTACAGTGAGACTTTCAAGATCTTCACAGATCATAAGAGCCTCAGGTACCTGTTTGATCAAAAGGAGCTCAACATGAAACAGAGATGTTGGTTAGAGCTCCTAAAGGACTACGACTATAGCAACTCCTATCACCCGGGGAAGGCCAATGTGGTGGCTGTCGCCTTAAGCCGAAAGGCGCCCGCTTACTTGGCTAGCTTATAGGCATAGAGTTGGAGACTCATGGAGGAGGTGGGCAGTTGGCGACCCCAGGAGCCACGGGGGTACTGCGGGGCAGTAACAGTGACGAGACAGGCACGACCAGAGCTAATAGGCTATATCATTACAAGGTAGATGGCTGATCCGTATTTGCAGACACTGCGAGACACGGTGTTGATAGGGGACCTAGGAGACTTCTCTTGTACTGACGAGATCCTACATATAAGGGGGCGTTTGTGCATTCCTAAAGACGAGGAGCTGTTGAGAGAGCTCCTAATTGAGGCACACGGTCCAGGTTCACCATACTTCCTGGGAGCACAAAGATGTACCACGATCTACGACGCAACTTCTGGTGGAGGGGGATGAAGTGGGATGTTGGTGAGTTTGTTCAGTAGTACTTGGTATGCCAGTAGGTGAAAGTCGAGCACCAAAGGCCTGCAAGAACGCTACAACCACTTCCTGTGCTAGAGTGGAAGTGGGAGACTATCACCAAGGACCTGGTAGTGGAGATACCGATTACACCGCGGGGGCATGATGCAATTTGTGTGATAATAGATAGGTTGATGAAGACGACACGATTTTTAACGATCCGAGTCACCTTTGAGCCAACATAGTTAGTAGAGTAATACATCAGAGATGTGGTGTGCCTTCACGGAGTCCCTAGCGAGATCGTATCCGAGAGGGATACTCGTTTCACTTCCCAATTCTGGGTAGAGTTTCAGTAGGCCTTGGGGACTCGTCTAAGGTTCAGTACCACCTACCACCCCCAGACCGACAAGCAATTGAAGTGCACCATATAGACACTTGAGGACCTCTTACGGGCTTGTGTGCTAGACTGAAAAGGCTCATGTGTGGAGCATTTGCCCTTGGTAGAGTTTGCATACAATAGCAGCTACCACTCGAGCATTGGCATGGCACCCTTTGAGGCTCTGTACGGGAGGAGGTGTACGGCACCTTTGAGTTGGGTCAAGATGGGAACCAAGTGGGAGGTTAGTCTCAGGATGATCTGTCAGAGTTAGGAGGTGATAAAGCAGATCCATAGACGACTCCATACTATCAAGAGCAGACAAAAGAGCTATGCTAATAGGAAGCGCAGAGAGGTGCAGTTAGAGGTTGGGGATCACGTCTTTCAACGTGTTTTGCCCATGAAGATCTTGCAACATTTTGGGGTGAAAGGGAAGCTCATGCCAAGGTTTGTGGGACCCTTTGAGGTCTTGGAGTGGGTAGGACTCATTGCTTACCAGCCTACCCTTCCTCCCCAGCTCTCTGAAGTACACGACGTGTTCCATGTGTCTAATCTCAGGAAGTACATCACCAATCCCAGCCATGTTCTTGTTGGTGCTAGAGCACCACGATCGTTTATTTTGATGATAACAAAACACGTGTCTTTTAACATTTGCTTTTAAGTCCTAGTTTTCAGGTCAAATTGCAAATGGTGACAGGTGTTTAGATGGAGTTCTAGCTCGCATCCATGGCAGATTGGAGGAGTTGGACAGAGGAGGAGGAGCTTTGCGAGGAGGGAAAGCTTGAAGATGGAAGGAGAAGAAGAATAGGATAGAATTTTGTTTATCTTTTTCTATGTACTTTTGTCATTATATTCTTACTCTTTTTCACTTCTTATAATATCTGTTAAAGAGCCTCAAAGGATCCTTAAAGTAGTCCTAGGAACACCTACACTACCCTAGGATACTTAGGTTTTCTATAGAGAACTTAGAAAACCAAAATAAGGATTGGACAACCTTTTCAGATGTCTAATCTAAATTTTAGACATCTGATAAAAACTTTTAAGACGTCTGATTGTTGACTCAGATGTCCGATTATTTAGGTTGGACTTAGTTCTGTCTGATGAAATCAGACGTCCAGACCTTAGTCCAGAGATGTCTGATACCTTTGCCAGACATCCAATTAGTAGACCGTTAGCTTCCTTAGCAAACATTGAGGAAATGATCGTTAGCCTCGTATTAGGCATCCGTAGAGGACCCCAGACATCTGATACACGACCGTTTTGCCTCGACTAACCCAAAATCTTCCTTCAAAGATTTTATAGCCCTTGTTGGGAATCCATTTCCAGAGATCAAATAAGTTTCTAGACGTCCAGACCTTGTGCCAGATGTCCTGTGTGTCGTCTGATAAACTTACATTAGAACCCTACTTCGGTTTGATTCAGGTCAGGAAGGAAACCCGCCTAAAATCAGACGTATAACTTAATTCCTAGATGTCTTAAATGAGTTTTCCAGACGTCTGATGCCAGAACCAGACGTCTGATGACCCTGTCAGAATCATGATTAATTCTAACTACGACTTGATTCTCTTTGGCCTTGCACCCAACGGCTATGGAAGCCTTCCTAGGGCCTCTATAAATAGAAGAGGACCCCTTGGCTTGTAATACACACCAAGACACACTAAGCAAACCACTTTCCACATCTTTTGTGTCCAAGGGAAGTAGTTGAAGCTCTAGCTCTCCAAGCATCTGTTTGATATCTAGAGAGCTTCATCCCTTTGCGCACCCGCTCTCCCTCTGTGATTACGAGAGCGACAAAGTGCCGTTACGTGGTTCACACACCCGCATCGTCACTTCGACGCACTTCCACCAAAGGGAAGTTTCCTAACTCCTATAGAAGCTAGGATTAAATATTTAAGGCTCTATAGGATTGTTCTACTTTATATTATCTTTGGTTGGGTATTCGCTTTGCGAATTCCCGTCTCCTTCGCGAGACGAATTCCTTCTTGTGAAGAGAAGAGGTGTTGAGGTACACTACCCTCGGTCTAAGTAGTGTGGTTGTAATTGAGGTTCAATTACCCTCGTTTAAGTGACTGGGTTTAGTGGATTTGATTGATTAGGTCAATCGGGAAATCCTAGCTCAAGAGGATTAGGTGGTGGTTTTCACCGGGTGTGGGTTTCCAGCTAAAAATACTTATGCCCATTGTGTGATTGTTTATTTTATGAGATTGTCTATTTTAATTCCACAATTTCTTTTTATTACGTCACGCATATCTCACCCCTCAAACCAGGGAATTACAATTCTGAGCCACGAGAGCATCGAGGTGGGAGACTATCTGACCTATCCTGAGAGACCAGTGTAGATACTAGATAGAGTCGTTCGGAGTCTGAGACGGAAGGAGGTGCCACTGGTGAAGGTCCTATGGAGAAGCCAGCAGTATGAGGAGGTGACTTGGGAGCCTGAGGTGGCGATGCAAGAACAGTACCAGGAGCTTTTTGAGGGTACGTCGCTTCTGACCTACTTTCATCCTCTTTAAGTTTGTTATGCACATATACATTTATTCTACACCCTAGTTAACTCAAGTTTCGGGGACGAAACTTCCTTTAAGTTTGTTATGTTGAAAGGACCCTTCCTAAGGGTCGTTTGAAAATTTTTTGGAATCTTAGGGGTGTTGATGCAATTTTAAACCCCCTAGGTTTTAAATTGTGGGCTCTATGGGGAAAAAGAGACCTTATAGGGGCAAACTCGCAATTTTCCCCTCATTTCCCACCATCAACTCACGCATACACCCACCCCTCAAAGCCCAAAACTTTAACCCTCTTTTTTTAAAACCCCCCCTTACCTCTCCACCCTCTCCACATCTCCATTCCACCGACACCACCTCCCCTCCCCCACCACCTTGTCGCTGGCGACCATCTTCTCCCCCATCCCCTTGCAGCCGTGAGCAGGGGAGAAGGAGAGGGGACGAGCACGAGGGAGAGAGAGAAAGAGAGAGTGTGGGCGAGGAGCTGCAAGGAAGAGGAGAGGAGAGGAGCTCGGGAGAGGGGGTAGCGGGTGCAGCTGGAGGATCTAAGGAGCTTTGCTGCGGTTGTAGCAACACACGGAGGAGTTACAGAAGAGCTCAGCGAGGAAGCTCTGCACGCGGATAGTTCTGCATTATCAGATGTTTGCAACCTCTACCAGACATCTTGAGGGGTTGTCAGATGTTCGGAGAGGGCTCAGGACGTCTGACAGCACGTAGGGTGTCGAGATACGTACCCTGCACGAGCCTGCATGCATGTATGGTGGTGTGAGCGGTCGTTATTTTAAGTTGCACGTGCATGCATAAGTACGAGGTGTTGGAAAGGCACGTGGCATGACCTTCAAGGCACTTTAGGATGTTTGGAGACCGTGTTAGATGTTTGATGGCTCTTTCAGACAATCGTGAGTGGTGTCAGACATTTGGAAGCTCCCTCAGACGGCTGCAAAGGGGTTCAAATGTCTGAAAAAGACACAGGAAAGCAAGGTGAGCGTCTGCGATCATTTAAGACGTCTGGGACTCGCCTCAGACGTCTAATTTGGTTAGAGTGTGTGTTTTTGGTTGGTTCAGGGCCCAAACAGAGTTGGTTTTCCTTAAACGAAGTATCGTTGGTTTCCGTTCAGAATTCTCTATGTGTTAGTGTCACACCTATGCTATTTTGAACCTGTTTGACATATTGGTCAATGTTATAGGTCACCGATCTGTAGTGTACACGGGACCCGCGGAGACGACGAGATCTACCGTTCAAGCCCCCATTGCACCCTATATCCTGGTAGAGTGGTCTTTTCTAATACTATGATTTAAATGATTAAAGTGCATCCGATATTAGAATGATCTGATTGAATTCTAGAATATGAAACAAACCCTAGGGCTGAAAAGAATGAATGTACATTACTTGAACCACGTTGTTATACTCTGAAATGCATGTTAAAATCTTCACTGCTAGCAACTGAATGGTTAAGTGATGTAGTGATTGCTTAATTTATTAAATTATGAGCTACCTGTTATACGATTAAGAATCGGAATGTGAATTGTGATATGTGCCGTATACGAAATGAGATGAATACAATACATGAACCCTATGGGGAATTAGAAAAGGAACTCAAGTATACTGAAACAAACATCAGATGTATTATGGAACATGTTGCCTACGGACAATGTTAAAACCCGTGCTGGTTGAGCTCTTTAAGACGTCTGGAGCTTGGGTCAGACGTCCGGTCAGACGTCTGGACACCTTCCCAGACGTCTGGAAATCAAAACTTTCGTGTACGAGCTCGCGTCTACGTGCGTGCTGTGCGCAGACAGTATGCACCCCTTGTTTTCTTCTCCTTCTCTCTCCTCTCGCCGATGAAAACCCTAACCCAGCACCTTATTTAAACCCCCCTCCTCTCCCTCATTCACCCCACTTCCAGCCACCCTTCTCCTTCCTCCAGCGAGAGCAGTGAGCGGTGAGTAGCGAGCAGCGGGCGTGAGTGGCGTGGGAGGAGAGGAGGAGCAGCAAGGGGAAGAGAGGAGAGCAAGCACGCGAGCTCGTGTGGGAGCTCGCTAGAGAGCTCACGGCTAGTCGACGTGTGCGCGAGGCAGAGAGGTGCTTCGGGGAGACCCTCCCCGACACTGCTGCAGCTGGAGCAGCAGGCGAGCCAGTGCGACACAAGAAGGAGAAGGCAGGTTTTGATTCTGGGTTTTTCCCAGAATTAGACGTCTGGATCAACGTCCAGACGACGTAGACGACGTCTAGAGGAGGTTCCAGACGATTGAAAGGTAAGCTTCGCGATGTACACCTTTGCGGATACGGCCATGCAGGCCGTTACGCCGAGGCACTATTTCGTGCCATATTGAGGAGATTTCGTTGAACGTGTGCAGGATTCGCTTCGGAAAGGTGCGGGACACACCCTCCCACGCAGTCAAACGTCTGGACGAGGCACCAGATGATGGGAAGCGTTTCCAGACATCTGGAGAGGTGGTCGGACGTCTGGAACTGGGTCCAGACGGTTCAGCGGAGTTTCTGGACATCTGAGGAGTGGCACAGGAGTTGAGGTATGGTTTTGGACTCTTTTAAGACATCTGGAAGGTGTTCCAGACGTCTGATGTGTATCAAAATTACTATTTTTGACCTGTTTAGGGTCCGCTTGAAGTCCGATTTCCGCAATTAAGATACCGTGATTTTCCGTATAAATTCCTCTACTTGTTGGAATACTTTTTATCCTGTTCTGAGTAGTCTCTTGTGAATGATCCTTGTGATAGGACCTCGTTCCGTTGTGGATTTGGAGTTTGCTGAGGCACGTGGACCTGTCGATCAAGCCCCCACTACTCCTGGGTTTACTGGTAGAGTGGCTTCCCCTAATCTAATTACAAACCTGAATGCATATGTGGAATGAATGTTAGATCCTAGGATATGGCATGAATCCTAGGACTAGAAACACTGGAATATTTGCATTGAATGTATGGATTGCAGTCTTGGATGAATAGATAGAATGATAACAATTGCTTGTAAATGAATAACAGCTGCCTGTGAAATGTAAAGTACTTGTGCTAGCAAACTGTTGCATGTAAATTCATGTTGTTTATGTTAAATGTCATAATATGAGCTGCATATATATGAACTGGAAATGGAAGGGTGAATGTTGGAAACACGAGCTACCTGCGAATAAACCTGGAATGTGAATAATAAAGTTACATGTTACATTGTAGAACCTGAGAAATGGAAATAGAAATGATGAAACCTGGTATGGCTTGGCTTGAGAAACATGAGCATGAACCCTACGGGGAATTTAGAGTAGAGCTCCTGAAAATAAATGTAATGGAACTGAGAATGTGAGTGGGAAAGTGAGCTGGCCCTTGAGTACGGAGTACCAAGGAGAGCGACTGTCCCCCTGTTTAGTGCAGAGTGGAGCTAGCCGCCCTTAGGTTGGGACCCGGGGTTAGGATTGGCCACTCTATACCGACTTCTTGGCCCTCGCGTACACAATACCGGGGAGAGCTACTAGTGTAGGGAGAGAGCTAGCCAATCCACGGGGCCTGGGGTTCAGCTAGCTGCCTTACGCCGACTTGTTAGGCCTCCCAGGCAAACCAGGGTAGTCAGGCGAGGGTACGCGGACTATGGAGGGGCGAGACTCCTGTTTGGTTCTTAAGGGCTAAACCCCTGTTACCGAGAGGTCTATGCCCTATACTGGTTCCGTGCTGTGCTTTGGGCACACCCGTTAATAGAAACGACTGACCGCGTGCCAGTGTGGGGTAGCTACCCGTGAGTCTATCGCGCGTGCCGTAGTCACTGTTGCGTCTGTCCGTGACCTTGGGGTGGTTGACTGAGTGTAGGACGACCACGGGGGACTCTCCCGGCCAGGAGATCACCACGTGCTACTTCTACTCTTCCGAAAATACTGCAATCAAGATCGTTCCCACGAGGAACACTCGAGATCAAGAGACCTGATAAATAAACCACGTGGTGGAAAGAAAAGTTAAGAAAGAAATGAAAAACAACAGCTACCTGTCCAGCTTTACTGCTTTAGTAAGTTGGTTGCCACTCTACTCAGCGTTCGCTGATTTCATGTACTCATAACTCCTTTCGGGTCCAGGTGTTGAGCAGCCAGAGCCTACGGCTGTAGAGGGTGCTGGTCCCAATAGAGCCCAGTAGTTGTAGTTTTCTATTGTACTCTGTTTCCTGTTGTAGTGAGTAGTTATTACACTTCTGTACTCTTTCATTGTGAACTTTATACTCCTGTACTCGTTTACTTTCCTACTGTTGTGGTGGTGTGTACTATAGTAATTTATTTCTTTACAGTTGTACTTTTGTTACTGTTAGTTGCTTGCTTGGTGAATGCGGTTTATTTTACTACTTTTTGGTTACTTTCTCGTTGGACGATTAGGTCTTGGGATCAGTCGAGTCGGTCTGGTCTCGTGTCCTGTAGGGATTCGGGAACCGGGTCGTAACAAGGTGGTATCAGAGCAAGGTCATCCCGAGAAGTGAACCAACTAGTTGGAAAATAACCAATTCACATGCTTGTAACTAGAGTAACCACCACAACGTACCTTTTGATATCTGTTCTGAGGTTCTTTTGCTGAATATCCATTGAAATTGACATCTTCTGGTTCTATGTTCGTGTCTCCTTGCAGGAGATGCCTCGACGTGGTGTCATTGAGGGGGGGTGCGGACACGGTCAAGGTCGAGGTCGGAGGGGTGGACGAGTTGCGCCCGACGTCTCACTGGATCAGCCACTACTTCCGGCCGTTCAGGCCCAGGACCTCACCCAGCTGATACGAGAGATCGTATGAGAGAAGCCACCCGCCTCCACAGGTGCCTCTCCCTGGGGCTGCGGAGGGGGAGTCCTCTGTGGGACCGCGAGACAGACACAGCACTAGACGTGGGGGAGGGGGTGGCCCTCCACTAGCCCCACCTTCCTCTGACACTTCCGAGCACGAGCCCTCCTTACCTGGAGGCGTACCAGTTTCCCCACTTCAGCGCCATTACGAGCTTTTCGGATAGTTCCAAAAGCTGAAGCTCCCCTCCTTCAACGGGGATGAGGACCCGACTGAGGCGGAGGACTGGCTCGAGCAGATCGAGAAGGTGTTTGACACCCTTCGCCCCCCTGCGGAGTGCTGCGTGGCCTTTGCCACGTACCAATTGGAGAGCACAGCACACAGGTGGTGGAGGGCAGGAGAGGGCTGAGCCGACCTGGGACCAGTTTGTCACCCTCTTTTGCGAGCAGTACTTTCCCAGACATGGCAGGATCAGAGGAGGCGGGAGTTCCACACTCTCGACAAGGGGACGATGACCGTGAGCGTGTACCGTACACATTTTCTGGAGCTGTCTTGTTTCTCCGCGTCAACTGTAGCTACTGAGGAGGAGCGCCTGTGGAGGTTCACCGAGGGGCTCTGGCCAGCTATTCGGGGGTATGTCAAACCCCTGAAGCTGCCTACGTTCTCGAGAGTGGTGGAGGCAGCTATGACTTATGAGACCAACCTGGTCGCACGTGACACTGACAATGGACGGAAGAGGCCCTACCAGCCAGACTACTCACAGGGCCGGCGAGAGAGGAGGCACGTGGCACCCGCAGGAGAGCCGTCACGCTTTGCGAGGCCGTCAGTGGCCTTTGGGGGCCCCCGGCAGGGGCCAGTTGCCAACTGTTACGAACGCTTTCCAAGTCGATTTGTTTTAAGATGTCTGGGAGGTGGCCCAGACGTTTGACCAGACATCCGCAACCCCTTCCAGATGTCTGGGATCTATTTTTTTGTGGTGTGCGGGGATGCGTCTGCACGCAGGCGCGCGCAGACCTGCAACCGCCACACCTTCCCCCTTTTTCCCTCTCTCCTCCTGCAGGCGCAAACTGCACTCTCTCTCTCTCTCTCTCCCCACGCGGCCTTATAAGGCCCTCTCCCTCACTCTCATCTCCTCCGCTTCCTTCTTCTTCTTCTTCTAGCCGGTGGGAGAGTGCGAGCGCGAGAGAGCGGCGGCAGCGGCAGCCGCAGCGAGTTGCGGGAGGAGGTGTTGCGGGAGGGAGGAGACGCTCGACCATGAGGGCTCGAGCTTGTCGGGGCAGCTAGAGCCGGCCAGCGGGGGAGCAGCGGGCGTGGAGTGACGTGGGAGGGCTAATGCAGCTCGAGCAGCAGGTGGACGAGGCGCGGCGCCGCCGTGCGTCGTGGGTGGAGAGCAAGTCGAGCTCTGATTCTGGAAATTTTTCCAGAATCAGACGTCTGGGCTTCCAACCAGACGACGGTGAAGACGTCTGGAGGACTGTCCAGACGTCTGGCAAGTAAGTTATTTTCGTCCTTCTTCCTGTTCTGCGACCCGTCGTACTGAGAGCGAGGAGTGGATGCATGCAGGTTCTGAGACTCGCCATCCAATGTGAATCGGACGTCTAGCCGCAGTGCCAGACGACGGAGAGGACTCCCAGACGTCCGGGTTGACCATCGGACGTCTGGAAACTAGGCTAGACGCCCCTACAGGCTTCTGAACGTCTGAGGGACTACACAGAACAAAGGTATCATCTGACCCACATTTTAAGACGTCTGGAACCTCTGATTTTGTACTATTTCATCCTTTTCGACCCGTTTAGGGCTTTTTCGGAGTCCGTTTTCCGCGTTTCGAGTTGCGTTCTTTTCGGAATAAAATCCTCTACCCGTCTACAGTAATTATATACTGTTCTGAGAAACTCCTTGTGTTTGACCCTTGTGTTAGGACCCCGTTCCATTGCAGTCTCGGGAGTTGCGGAGGCACGTGGGATTTCCGACCACGCGCCCAGTACTCCCGTTGTAGCTGGTAGAGTGGCTTTTAAATTTATTAGTGCAATCTGTTACAATTATGGAACAATTAATAGAAGCTAGGGCATTGCATGAATCCTAGGAATGAGAAACTAGATTGAATGATAGATCCTAGGGTATTGTATGAATCGTAGGGCTGGAAAGCTAGATTGTATGATAGATCCTAGGGTACGGCATGAATCCTAGGACTGGAAAACTAGTGAATATAGATATTGCAATCTTGGAAAAGTGGAAAGGAAATGATAGTTGCCTGTAAATTGATTTAATAGCTGCCTGTTATGAATAAATAAACATGATTGAGAACATGGGTTGTATGAACGTGAAACTGGAAGGTGAAACCTAAATGTGCTGAGTTAAAAGAGCTAGAACCCTACGGGGAATTAGGAGTAGAACTCCTGGAAAGAGAATGAAATGGAACTGAGAAAGAAAGACGTGGAAGTGTGTTGTCTCTTGGGTACGTAGTGCTAGGGGAAGAACCTGTTACCTGTTTAGTGCAGAGCGGAGCTAGCCGCCCCAGGGACCCGGGTTAGGTCTGGCCACTTTGTACCAACTTTTGGCCCTCGTGTACACAGTACCGAGGAGAGCTACTAGTGTAGAGCGAGTACTAGCTACCCCCACGGGCCCCGGGGGTGCTGCTAGCTCACCTACACCGACTTGTTAGGCCCACTGGGCAAACCAGGGTAGTCAGGCGAGGGTGCGCGGACTGTGGAGGGGCAAGACCCTGTTTGGTTACTGTGGAGGGGTTGGACCCCTGTTACTGAGAGGGCTCTGCCCTATACTGGTTCCATGCTGTGCTTTGGGGCTCACCCGTTAACGAAAACGATTGACCGCGTGCCAGTGCGGGGTAGCTACCCGTGCGTTTACCGCGCGTGCCGTAATCACCGTTACTTCTGTCAGCGACCTTGGGGTGGTTGACTGAGGGTAGGACCACCACGGGGGACTCTCTCGGCAGGAGAGCACCACGTGTTACTTCTACTTTTCGGAAAAGACTGCAATAAAGATCGTTCCCATGAGGAACATTCGAGATCAAGTGAAGGATCTGATAAATAAATAAATCGCAAAATAATAGAAAGGCGTAAATAAAGAAAGTAACAAAGTATAACAGCTACTGTACACTCTACTGTTTCTTTAGTTTTAGTTGCCACTCTACTCAGCGTTTCGCTGACATGTCACACTTATTACTTTTCATGACCAGGTGTTGAGCAGCCAGGGTCAGCGGCTGCAGAGGATGCTGGGTCGAGTAGGGTCCAGTAGAGTTACCACAGTCCTTTTATACCCCTTTTTGTTCCACTGTAGTCAGTAGTTCTTGTTACCCTCTGTACTTTTCTTTACTCTTAGTTCATGTTATGTTATAAATGTTGTTCTACTGTTGCGGTGGTACATGCTGTAGTAGTTCTTTTTCTTACTGCTGTATTTTGTTACTGCTAGTTATATTCATGCTGAATGTGGTTTATTTTACTGCTCTTTTGGTTACTTCCTCGTTGGACGACTAGGTCTTAGGAATAGTCGAGTCGGTCCGGTTCTCGTGTCTCGTAAGGACTCGGGAATCGGGTGGTTACACCAACACTGGACCCCCGCCCAGCCGTCAGTAGGGACCTACCGAGGGCGGGAGTCGAGTTCCCCTTTGCTACTAGTGTGGCCAACCGAGCCACATCAGGAGGGATTGCCCATCTAAGGCTGGAGGTCAGCAGATGCTCCCCGCACCGAGCGCGGGAGGACGAGCAGGAGGTCATGGTTCCCATGCACGTGGGAGAGGTCAGCAGTCGCAAGGAGGGTATCGACCAGCGGCTACCCGTCCGACGCAAAATGTGGCTGCTTGGTCTACACCTAGAGCTGAGGGGCGTATTAAATCCCTGACACATAGAGACGCAAGTGCTTCAGGTTCAGTGGTGGCATGTATGGTTACAGTTTTCGGCAGATTAGTTTACACGCTTTTTGATTCCGGCGCCACGCACTCATTTGTCACTATTATTTTTACCGTTAGTTTGGGGCAGGATTGTGTGTTATTAGAAGATCCGTTTGTGATCAGAGGTCCGGGTGGTCCGCTGTTTGTAGCTGAGGAGGTTTACACAGGTTGTGAGGTCAGCATTAAGGGACACAGCCTCCCCGCTGATCTGGTTGTAATACCGATGGAGAACTTTGGCGTGATTCTAGGGATGGACTGGCTATCCACTTACCACTCCTTGTTGGACTGTTTTGACAGGAAGATCATTTTCTCCATACCGGAATTGCCTTCTTTTGAGTTCCACGGACAGCCGGTGGACGGAGGTTTCAAGTGCATTTCTGCACTTCGGGCGGTGAGACTTTTGGGCCAAGGGTGTGAGGGCTTTCTAGCTTGTGTAGTGGCAAAGCCCAGCTTCGTGGCAAACTTTCAGAGTATCCCGGTGGTTAGAGAGTACCCCGACGTGTTCCCAGAGGGGCTGCCAGGACTATCGCTTGAGCGTGAGATCGAGTTTGAGATCTCACTGGTACCGGGGACCAGCCCCATTTCTATAGCACCTTACAGGATGGCACCACTTGAGTTGCGCGAGCTCAAGTCACAGTTGCAGGACCTTCTGGAGAAGGGCTTTGTGAGGCCCAGTGCGTCTCCACGGGAAGCCCCGGTTTTGTTTGTGAAGAAGAAGGATGGTACCCTACGACTTTTTGTGGACTACAGACAACTGAATAAGGTCACCATCAAGAACAGGTATCCGCTGCTGAGGATTAATGACTTGTTTGACCAGTTGCGAGGTGCCATGGTTTTCTCCAAGATAGACTTGAGGTCTGGCTACCACCAGTTGAGGATTAAGGAGACCGACGTTTCCAAGATAGCTTTCCGCACCCGGTACGAACACTACGAGTTTTTTGTCATGACGTTTGGGTTGACCAACGCCCCTGCCACTTTCATGGACTTGATGAAATGGGTGTTCAGGCCATATCTGGATTAGTTCGTGGTAGTATTTATCGATGATGTGCTCATCTACTCGCAGGATCAGGCGCATCGCGGACAGCACTTGCGGTTGGTTTTGGACACATTGAGATGACGCAGGTTGTATGCCAAGTACAGCAAGTGCGAGTTCTGGTTGAGGGAGGTGACCTTCCTAGGTCATATGATTTCAGGGAATGGCTTGGCTGTGGACCTAGCCAAGGTTGAGGCAGTACTCAGGTGGGAGAGACGGCATACAATGACAGAGATCCGTAGTTTCTTGGGACTGGCAGGCTACTACCGGTGGTTTATCAGGGGTTTCTCACAGATTGCACGTCCTATGACACAGCTGACCCGGAAGGACGTGCCCTTTTCTTGGACCAACACTTGTGAGGCGTGTTTTCAGGAGTTGAAGAGGCTAACTTCGGCTTCTGTGCTTGCCATTCCAGACAACAGTGGTGGTTTTGTTGTGTACACGGATGCCTCTTTGTAGGGGTTAGGGGCTGTGCTCATGCAGCGGGGTCACGTTGTCGCTTACGCTTCGCAGCAACTGAAGCCCCACGAGCATAGCTACCCTACCCACGACCTAGAGCTGGCAGTTGTCGTCTTCGCACTGAAGACTTGGAGGCACTACCTGTATGGTGAGACTTTTGAGATTTTCACAAATCATAAGAGCCTCAGGTACTTGTTTGACCAGAAGGAGCTTAACATGAGACAGAGACGTTGGTTAGAGCTCCTGAAGGATTATAACTGCAGCATTTCCTACCATCCAGGGAAGGCCAACGTGGTGGCTGACGCCCTGAGCCGGAAGGCGCTCGCCCACCTAGCCAGTTTACAGGCACAGAGTTGGAGACTCATGGAGGAGATGGGCAGTTGGCAACCCCTAGAGTTACTAGGGCACTGTGGGGCAATGTCTGTGACATGACAGACGAGGCCAGAGCTGATAGATCGCATCATCACAGGACAGATGGCTGACCTGTACCTATAGTCGTTGCATGACAGAGTACTGTCAGGGGACCCTGGGGACTTCTCCTTTACCGACGAGGTGCTGCGCATGAGGGGACAGTTGTGCGTTCCCAGGGACGGGGAGCTGTTGACAGAGCTCCTGACTGAGGCATATGGTTCCACGCTCACCATACATCCCGAGAACACAAAAATGTACCATGATCTGAGACGTGACTTTTGGTGCAGGGGAATGAAATGGGATGTAGGTGAGTTCATTCAACAGTGTTTTGTGTGCCAGCAGGTGAAGGCCGAGCATCAAAGGCCTACAGGGCCGTTGCAGCCACTTCCAGTGCCAGAGTGGAAGTGGGAGAGCATCACCATGGACTTGGTGGTGGGCTTGCCCGTTACCTAGCGAGGACACGACACAGTCTGGGTAATTGTGGACAGATTGACGAAGACAGCACGCTTTTTGCCGATCCGGGTCACCTTGGGACCAGTACAATTAGCAGAGAGGTATATACGCGACGTGGTACGTCTGCACGGAGTTCCGTGTGAGATTGTATCCAACTGGGATACCTGCTTTACATCCCAGTTTTGGGCTGAGTTTCAGCAGGCCTTGGGGACACGGTTGAGGTTTAGTACAGCATACCACCCCCAGATGGACGAACAGTTAGAGCACACGATACAGACGTTAGAGGACCTTTTGTGTGCCTGCGTACTGGACTGGAGGGGCTCTTGGGAGGAGCACTTGCCCCTGGCGGAGTTTGCATATAATAACAGCTATCACTCGAGCATCAGCATGGCACCCTACGAGGCTCTGTACGGACGGAGGTGTACTACACCCTTGAGTTGGGTTGAGGTGGGGACCAAGTGGGAGGTTGACCCTAGGCTGATCCGGCAAAGTCAGGAGGTGATTGAGTAGATTCACAGGTGACTTCGCACTATCAGGAGCGGATAGAAGAGCTATGCCGATCGGAAGCGCAGAGAGGTGCAGTTTGAGGTTGGGGATCACGTCTTCCTTCATGTTTTGCCCATGAAGGGCCTGCAGCGTTTTGGGGCGAAAGGGAAGTTCACGCCGAGGTTTGTGGAGCCCTTTGAGGTCCTAGAGAGGGTTGGACCCGTTGCTTACAGGCTTGCCCTTCCTCCCCAGCTTTCTGGTGTGCACGACGTGTTCCATGTGTCCAACCTTAGGAGGTACGTCGCCGATCCCAGTCACGTTCTGAGCCACGAGAGCGTCGAGGTGGGTGACGATTTGACCTACCCCGAGCAACCAATGCAGATGCTAGACAAATCCGTACGGAGTTTAAGATGGAAGTAGGTACCCCTGGTGAAAGACTTGTGGAGGAGCTAGAGGTATGAGGAGGCTACCTGGGAGCCTAAGGCGGCGATGCGAGAGCAGTACCCGAAGCTCTTTGAAGGTACATCTTTTCAGACCTGCTTCGGTCCTCTTTGAGTTTGTTATGCGTATGTTATTTTTTTTCCGCACCCTAGCTAGCTCAAGTTTCGAGGATGAAACTTCCTTTGAGTTTGTTATGTTGTTAAGACCCATGCTGGTTGAGCCCTTTAAGACATCTGGAACTTGGGTCAGGCGTCTGGAAATCGAAATTTTCGTGTACGAGTTCGCGTCTGCGCGCGTGCTACGCGCAGACAGTACGCACCCCTCGTTTTCTTCTCCTTCTCTCTCCTCTCGCCGATGAAAACCCTAACCTAGCACCTTATTTAAACCCCCCTCCTCTTTCTCGTTCACCCCACTTCCAACCACCCTTCTCCTTCCTCCAGTGAGAGCAGCGAGCGGCGAGTAGCGAGTAGCAGGCATGAGCGGAGTGGGAGGAGAGGAGCAGCGAGGAGAAGAGAGGAGAGTAAGCACGCAAGCTTGTGTGGGAGCTCGCCGGAGAGCTCATGGCCAGTTGACGCGTACGTGAGGCGGAGAGGTGCGTCAGGGAGGCCCTCCACGACACTACTGCAGCTGGAGCAGCAGGCGAGCGGGCGCGACGCGGCCACGCGCGGTGCGAGAAGATGAAGGTACGTTCTGATTCTGGGCTTTTCCCAGAATCAGACGTCTGGATCAACGTCCACATGACGTAGATGACGTCTGGAGGAGGTTCCAGACGACTAAAAGGTAAGCTTCGTGATGTACACCTTCTTTGCGGATACGGCCATGCAGGCCATTCCACCGAGGCACTGTTTCGTGCCATATTGAGGAGATTTCATTGAACGCGTGCAGGATTCACTTTGGGAAGGTGCGGGACACACCCTCCCACGCAGATCAGACGTCTGGATGAGGCACCAGACGATGGGAAGCGTTTCCAGACGTCTGGAGAGGTGGTCGGACGTCTGGAACTGGGTCCAGACGATCCAGCGGAGTTTTTGGACGTCTGAGGAGTGGCACAGGAGTTGAGGTATGGTTCTGGACTCTTTTAAGACGTTTGGAAGGTGTTCCAGACGTCTGATGTGAATCAGAATTACTATTTTTGACCCGTTTAGGGTCCGTTTAAGGTCCGATGTTCGCAATTAAGATATCATGATTTTTCATATAAATTCCTCTACTTGTTGGAATACTTTTTATCCTGTTCTGAGTAGTCTCTTGTGAATGATCCTTGTGATAGGACCTCGTTCCGTTGTGGATTTGGGGTTTGCTGAGGCACGTGGACCTGTCGATCAAGCCCCCACTACTCCTGGGTTTACTGGTAGGGTGGCTTCCCCTAATCTAATTACAAACCTGAATGCATATGTGGAATGAATGTTAGATCCTAGGGTATGGAATGAATCCTAGGACTAGAAACACTGGAATATTTGCATTGAATGCATGGATTGCAGTCTTGGATGAGTAGATAGAATGATAACAATTGCCTGTAAATGAATAACAGCTGCCTGTGAAATGTAAAGTACTTGTGCTAGCAAACTGTTGCATGTAAATTCCTGTTGTTTACGTTAAATGTCATAATATGAGCTGCATGTATATGAACTGGAAATGGAAGGGTGAATGTTGGAAACACGAGCTACCTGCGAATAAACCTGGAATGTGAACAATAAAGTTACATGTTACATGTGTAGAACCTGAGAAATGGAAATAGAAATGATGAAACCTGGTATGGCTTGGCTTGAGAAACATGAGCATGAACCCTACGGGGAATTAAGAGTAGAGCTCCTGAAAATAAATGGAATGGAACTGGAAATGTGAGTGGGAAAGTGAGCTGGCCCTTGAGTACAGAGTACCAAGGAGAGCGATTGTCCCCCTGTTTAGTGCAGAGCAGAGCTAGCCGCCCATAGGTTGGGACCCGGGGTTAGGATTGGCCACTCTGTACCGACTTCTTGGCCCTCGCGTACATAGGACCGGGGAGAGCTACTAGTGTAGGGAGAGAGCTAGCCACCCCATGGGGCCTGGGGTTCAGCTAGCCACCTTACACCGACTTGTTAGCCCCACTAGGCAAACCAGGGTAGTCAGGCGAAGGTGCACGGACTGTGGAGGGGCGAGACCCCTGTTTAGTTCTTAGGGGCTAGACCCCTGTTACCGAGAGGGCTATGCCCTATACTACCCTTAATGGAAACGACTGACCGCGTGCTAGTGTGGGGCAGCTACCCGTGCGTCTATCGCGCGTGCCATAGTCACTGTTGCGTCTGTCCGTGACCTTGAGGTGGTTGACTGGGTGTAGGACGACCACGAGGGACTCTCTTGGCCAGGAGAGCACCACGTGCTACTTCTACTCTTCAGAAAATACTGCAATCAAGATCGTTCCCACGAGGAACACTCGAGATCAAGAGACCTGATAAATAAACCAAGTGGTGGAAAGAAGGAATAATTAGTTAAGAAAGAAAGAATTGAAAAACAACAGCTACATGTCCAACTTTACTGCTTTAGTTAGTTGGTTGCCACTCTACTCAGTGTTCATTGATTTCATGTACTCATAACTCTTTTCAGGTCCAGGTGTTGAGCAGCCAGAGCCTACGGCTGCAGAGGGTGCTGGGCTCAGTAGAGCCCAGTAGTTGTAGCTTTCTGTTGTACCCTGTTTCCTGTTGTAGTGAGTAGTTATTACACTTCTGTACTCTTTCATTATGAACTTTATATTCCTGTACTCGTTTACTTTCCTACTGTTGTGGTGGTGTGTACTGTAGTAGTTTATTTCTTCACTGCTGTACTTTTTTTACTGTTAGTTGCTTGCATGGTGAATGTGGTTTATTTTACTACTTTTTGGTTACTTTCTCGTTGGACGACTGGGTCTTGGGATTAGTCGAGTTGGTCCGGTCTCGTGTCTTGTAGGGATTCGAGAACTGGGTCGTAACAGGCTAGTTGGTTGTATGGACTTGGGTATGAAAAGTGAGCTGGCCCTCATGTACACGGTACAGAGTAGAGCTACTATCACTTTAGTGTAGGGGGGAGCTAGCCGCCCCTTGGATTGGGACCCGGGGTTAGGATTGGAGACCCTACACCGACTCTTGTTAGGTCCACTGGGAGAGGGTATGCAGACTGTTGAGGGGTGTGGCCCCTGTTGGTTATGAGTTGTATGTTTGGGCATACTCGTTAGCGGAAACAGCTGACCGCGTGCCAGTGTGAGGTAGCTACCCGTGCACTTATCGCGCGTGCTGTAGTCTCCATTATGTCGCGGCCATGACCTCGAGGTGGTAGACTAGGTGTAGAACTACCACGGGGTGCTCTCTCGGCCAGAAGAGTAGCATGTGTACATCCTACATCATGGGAAAACTACATGAAGATCGTTCCCTTAAAGAACAAGTGGATTTGAGAAATGTTGGAAACCCTTACTAGAAACTGAATCAGAAACACATAGATGTTTAAATGGGAATAAATAATAATACATAACTGGAAATTGGATGGTTAGTTGTTTGTTTCCTTTACATTTAATTGCATGTAAATAACTTAATCACCACTTTATTCAGCGTTAGCTGACCACAGATTTATATAATCATGTTTAGGTTAGGGAGTTGAGCACCCAGCACCACCGGCTACAGAGGGTGCTAGGCCCAACTAAGCCCAGCCGTAGTTTTTCTTTCTCCTTTCCATTGCTGAGACTTTTTGTTAGTAGTGAGTACTTTTAATTTGTGATGCTTCTTTCTGTTATGTTTCTCTCTACTTTTGTGTGATGGTTATGTCAGCGAACATTTTTATTCCGCTTGTGGCATGTAATATCTCTAAGATATTCTGTTCTATTTCAGTTGCTGCCTGTTATCTATTTCCATTTAGTTACATTGCAAGTGTGGTTGTGGAATGATTTGGTGCATTTGGTTATTTCTCGTTGGACGACTGAGTCTTGGGATCTAGTCGAGGTGGCTGTTCTCGAGTTCCGTAGGGAGCCGGGATCGAGTTATAACACATGTAGTGATCCACATTCAATTACCAATTTCATCATATCCAATTTTTATTTATCACAGGGATAACTGTCAGTTTAACATTCACATATATGAGCCATTAATGATATATTAATTTTATAAATTATCCTCTAATTCAATAGAAAGAGATAACACATTATTCCTTTTTGAAGCAATATATCTTATCCCTTTAATTCAATAAGGAAAATGATACATTTATTTTTTATATAGCATTCTTAATCAATCTCAATTTTTAAATGTAGGGCATGAATTATTATATAACTAGTTCTCTTCGATATACATTCCATTATTTTATCTTAATATCTCATTTTGCTATCTACCCGAAAGAGGAAATTGATGTCATAATATTTATGGACTTTGAAACTCAACAAGAGAAAAGAGTATACATCACATCTATGGTAAAGAGAGGGTATAATAATAATTTTATGAAAGTAAAGGGGAGACTATTCTACCTAATGTCACCAAAGGATGACGGTAAATCCAGAATCTATGCTCATGGTCCCTCACCATCACTCTGGAGACTCGCGTATCCCACACATGCTTCAGAAACTAGATTAATGCCAAGACACATAAGGAAATATAATATTAAAACTTCACAGGAAATTTACTGAAATTTTCACGACATAAATGTTCCCAAAACTAAGTTTAGAGTTTGCTTTCATATGATTTGTAGAAAGTCGATTCCAATGAGTCATGAAAAGCGAAAATAGACTCACTTGACTCGGAATGGATTATAATGGGAACGTATGAAAAATTGGAATCTCGCAGGTGCCGTGGATCCGTACCGCTGATGTCACGCTGACGTCAGCGCACCCATCCCCTCCGCCCGCGGCCGCGTTCCCCCCCCCCATCTCCTCCTCCCTCTTCGCGCGGCTTCCTCTCACCTCTTCCCCGTGCTTCCTCTCTCCTCCCCGCACGCTCTCTTTCTTTTCCCCGCGCTCACGCGATACCGCTCTTTGTTGTTTTTAGCTCACGCGTGTTTTCATCAACGATCTCAGTCCTCTCTCTCGGTCTCCTCTCTCTCTCTCTCTCTCTCTCTCGACTTCAGTTCTTTCTCGATGTCTCCTCTCGATTTCTTCTCTCTCCCGGCTTTGTATTAGAAACGAAAATAGCCCCCCAAACGGCCTATTTATAAATGATCTTTAAAAATCAATTTTTGTTGAAGAGATTACAACGACTTCAATATCCCTTTAATTAAATTTTTTATTCATTTAAATCCTCTTAACGTAGTTTGGTATTTTAACACACCTCAAAATTTCATGAAATGGGCGTAATTGGAAAGCTCACTGTACGAAGAATTTAATGGTATATATTCTGTTGTAGTTTGGGCATATTTTTTAAGAGTCGATCAAGTTTGATAAAAAAAATATAATTTCTTATTTTTAGAGTACATAAATTTAATTCACACTCTACAAACTTCAATAAGCTTATCTCCATACGTTTAATCCTAAAATAATCTTGGAAAGTAGGTTCAAGTCTTTACGGACATAACAATCTTAAAAAGATTTTCGCTCTCAAAATTTAAATGGGTTAGATACAAGAGAGACATGTATGCAGACAGTCCATAACAACCTTAAAAAAAATAAACTAGGGTGTTGTGGATTCATTAGCAAACAAGTCGAGATACCCTTCCCGTATCTCAACTGGATAAAAAAACTCTGTTTTCTTCATAATAAACTAAAAAGAATAAAAGAAAATATAGAAACTATTCAGAATGCATTTGGTTGTAAGGTAACTGCTAGGTACAAGGACTAAAAGGAAGGTGTTAAGTAGTGGATGAGATGTAAGATATGCAATGCATAAGAATTCGCAACAAAAATCAACCGCAGTCATAACAATAAACTTTTATTTTTCAACTTTGACAAACAAAATTGCTAGTTTCATACAATTCACTTAAATCTAGCCAACTACTAACTAAAAATATTAAAGTAAACTCAACATCAAATATAGAATGATTAAACTATAATTATTAACCCCATACTTACAATGCCTCAGCTTTCCTATCCCACCTAATCTCAACTTGCACCACCGAACCAAGACAATTTTCGAACTACCCAGAATAGAAAACAAAGAAACTAAATGTAGCCTCGTAGACTTCGAACTGAATAGAAGCATAAAACTTGTCAATCATCGGGATATACAGGAAATACAATCATATCATATGATATGCTAAATAAAGGTTAAGAAACCCTTTCTTTCATCATAGGAGGAAATGAAAACAACAATAGCAAGATACAACTAAAATTAGATAGACCACTGCCCCCTCCCTCCCCTTTTTTCAATAGAGAATTTACTTGTTTACTTCTAACGTGACAAATTTACATTATGATTTATCATAACCTATCTTGAATTTAAAAAATCATTAATTAGCTTATCAATTTCATGTATGATTTGTCATAATTTAATCACCCGTATGATTTTCCCCCAAGAATAGATTGACGTACGGTCCTACAAAGGAAATGCACAAAAAAACACATTGATTTAAATTACATTCCATTTAAGAACAAAAATTTCATACAACCATCAACAACACACTCTTTACAACACCATGGACGATTGGCTGCACAAATCATTTGATGCTAATGATTGCACCATAATTTAGGTAATTCTAGATAGATATTATGTCATTTATCCTTCATAGAGTACTAAAAAAAAATGCAATGAATGGTGTATCTAGTGACGATACAATGAGTCAGGCGAAGCCATTTTTCATTAATACGGTCATATTATTTATATGTTAGATGATGATATAAGAGTAGGCATAAGTTATCGATCTCCCCATTCAAGATCTCAACACCTTTATCAAAATTCAATAATTGAAAATAATTGCTAATATTTTATTTTAAAATTTTTAAATAATTTAACATCGCTATCTTTTGTAATGTGCTAATCCCAAAACCACAAGGATTGCAATGTTTGTCTAGAAATCCCTCTAAGTCTACACTTGACATGCAAACAGCGAATGGGCAACCTTGCAGGAAGTTAGTGAGCTGTCAAAAAAATTATAGCATAGAATGGATTGCATGTTTATACAAACAAGCAAGAACTAAACAGAGATTCATCATCCACTAACGCTAATTTTCATCAATTTGTAATAATTAAAAGAGAAAGTCAAAAAAGAATTTGCAATCTCCAATGTAGCTGACGAACCCCTAAATATGTCCAAGGATGACTCAAACCTGCAAATGGGAAGATTCTTAGTTAATTCTCTCCTATTTGACTTCCAAGCTTCCAATGATCAACTTATCAATCTACATAAGCACAACCTAATTAAATTTACGTAAGTAGTTAATCCCCCACAATCTATGATATCTGACGGAAAGATTTTCGCTTACTTATGATAGCAATAGAAGAATATGTCGTTGTAATTAATGTGGTGAAAATCTCTCAATCAGAAATTAACATAGATATGAATTTAAACCACAATAAATGATGTCGTATCCACAGGGAGGAATAGACCAATAAATTCACGAGTCAAGGAATACACAGTTCGCAAACTCTTCTGCAACTTTAATGTGAGAAATATGCTATTTTAAATGAAGCTTGCAGTTTCCTTAAAGGTTTAGGGGTATTTATGCAGTTTTCACATAAGGAATTAAGCTCCAAAAATATGTATATGATGCATGTGTAATGGCTTATTATGTAAATTCAACTTTCATGCAATTCTGATTTGAAATTCAAGGTAGAAACATGCACATAACACAATTAAAATAATTTCAGGAAAATCTAAGTGCATCAGTGCAATGTGGAATGAATAAAATATTAATATAAAATTGGCAATGGCATTGAATGTAATTATTAATGGAGACAAAAACAGAGGATTTCTCCTCTTTCCTCCACGCGTGTGCAGTCGTGCACGGTTGGCCGCACAAGTCAACGGGGAGGTGCGGCTCGACGAGGGCTACGCAACGATGGTGACGCGGCGGTCGGACGGAGGAGGATGGCTGCCAGCCTATTGGAGGAGGCTGCCGCTGCTATAGCCACGCGGTCGCGCACTGGGTGCTGGCGTAGGTGCGCGCCTACAGAAAGCTGGTGGCGAGGGCGCGAGCATCTGCAAGGCGTTGGTGGCTCTTCAGCGTCTACAGAGGGGAGCGCCAGGCGCTGGAGAGGCGCTGGCTGGGGGCGGGAGCTAGAGTGGCGCAAGCACCTGCGGGCGTGGGTTCACCTGCGGTGGAGAAGGTGCTGGCAGGGTTGAAGGCACGCCTGCAGAGAGGGGGGGCGCGCTGCGATGGGCGTTGTGCGGGTGCGGGCCTGGAAGGGGCGCGGTGGGGCGAGGCGCCTGAACAAGCTTGCAGGCAATGGCAGGCGCGCAAGGTGGAGGAGCTGCAGGGAGGTGCTGGAGATGGGCACGCGGAGGTGCGCTCTACAGTGGAGAAGGTGTGGTGCCTGCAAGCGCCTGGTGGTGCTGGAGCGAGTGACTGCAGGAGTGCAAGGGTAGGCAAAGGGTTGCCTTCGCGGGTGCGGGCGTCTGTAGGGAGCGGTGGAAGACTTGGTGCACAGTGCACACGGTGGTTGCACGGTTCTTGGATGATGAAGCTCCTCCTCTCCTTTGCTCCGCCTCCTCTTAACTCCTCTCTTCCCACGTGCGTGAGTTAAGGGATTTTCAAATCCCTTTGCTATTTTTGGCCGGCGGCTGTTGAGGGTGGCCGGAGGATGGGGAAAAAATTGACGTCGGTTGTTTGAAAGGGGAATTTACCCTCCCCTCCTTGTTCTTTTGCCAAATATTCTTCCTGCACATAAAAAAACATAAAATCATTACATATTAAGTTATAGAATACTATAAGATAGATGTAAATTTAAATCATGATGCATGCAAACATTCTATAACTTAATGTAGTTATTAACAAACCTAAAAGATACGATTAAAGTTACTTAGGAGTAATATTAGTCAATTAAAATGGACTCGTCAATATCAACATTTGAATAGATTTGAAACAACATGCCTATAGATCTAATAAGCAAGTTAATAATGATAGTGGCAATTTCTTGACACTCCCATAAATGTAGGTTAGATTTTTTCAAAAAAAATAAATGTAGGTTAGATAAATGAACTCATTAAATAAAGGTACAAAATCTTCGATTGAAATTTTAAAGACTTGATCTACGTACCAAAAATTAGTAATTTTTTTTTTTTGAAAGTGGCAATCTATAAACATTGTTAACGCAAAATCAACTATATACGATACATAATTCATGAATAATTCACAATTAATGGATATTAGCTAATAACACTGAAAGATGACTTCAAATCCACGCAAAAATTTCATGGTACAAAATACATCTCTTAAAATTTTAGATCCATGCATATGAAACATCATGAATTGTGAACTTCAAGACATAGAACACCAGGGAATGTAAACATTTCAAGTGTTAAGCACTTTCAAAGGTAAAACTCAGGTTTCTAAAGTAATTAATAAAACTTCTTGTAATTAGTGAGTAAAATATAAGCTTTACACTCTAAGCAATGATATGGTTCAAATTTTAAGAAAAATAAAAAGGAATATCAATATCTAGGCTAATTAGAGTCTCAATGGCCCCAAAATAAAGCTTATGTCTGTGTGCGTGTATGCAAACAACATGAGGTCATTTGAAGTGTCTATAACAAAGATAAATGGATGTGGAGGAATATTCCTTATAATACCTTTAAGAATGCAAATAGTAACAATAAGCTAATACATAAAAATGTTCTTTTTTTTCCTATTATCATATGCAAGTCTAGCATAAATAACATGGTAGGAATACATCAAAGATTAAGAATCAGAGCTATAAGCAGTGAAGATATATTTGCCTTATCCCTATAAACTATGTATATAAATATACTTGATAGTATATGTTACGACCCGGTTCCCGAATCCCTACAAGACTTGAGACCAGCTCGATTCGACTTATCCAAAGACCCAGTTGTCCAACAAGAAATAACCAAAAAGCAGGAAAGTAAACCACATTCACTATGCTAGGTAACTAACAGTAAAAAGAGTACAAGCAGTAAAGGAAGTAAAAGCTGCTAACAGTACATTTCACCACCACAACAGTAAAACGGAAACAAAGTACAGGAACGTAAAAGGTAACAAGAGTCTGAACTCACTAAGAAAAGAAAGTACTACAACAGGAAGATACTGCTAGGCTCGACTAGGCCCAGCACCCTCTGCAGCCGGGGACTCTGGATGCTCAACACCTGTACCTTAAAAGGGGTTAAGAGTAACAAAGTCAACAAACACTAAATAGAGTGGTAACCAACTAATTAAAGCAGTAAAAGCTAACAGGTAAACTATCTATTCCAATTACTTTATTTTACAAGTTATTCCTCTACAGCCGGTGATCCTATTGCTGCAGTCGGTGACTGGGCCCAGCACCCTCTACAGTCGGTGACTCAAGCTGCTCAACTCCTGGACCTGTAAAGGGTTACGAGTAAAATGGAGTTAGCGAACGCTGAGTAGAGTGGTAACCAAATTAACTAAAGCAGTAAAAGCTAATAGGTAAATTTATCTTTTCCAATTATTTTATTTTACAAGTCATTCCTTTCCACCAATTGGTATACTTTCAGATCTCTTTCTTCACCTCGAATGTTTCTCGTGGGAATGATCTTAATTGCAGTCTTTTCCGAAGAGTAGAAGGCACACGTGGTGCTCTGCTGGCCGGGAGAGTCCCCCGTGGTGATCCTACACCCAGTCAACCACCCCAAGGTCATGGACAGATGTAGCGGTGACTACGGCACACATGATAAGCGCACAGGTAGCTACCCCACACTGGCACGCGGTCAGTCGTTTCCGCTAACGGGTATGCCCAAAGTACAGCACGGAACAGTATAGGGCCTACCCCTCTCAGTAACAGAGGTCTAACCCCTCAGAACCAAACAGGGGTCTCGTCCCTTCACAGTCCGTGCACCCTCATCTGACTATCCTGGTTTGCCCAGTGGGCCTAACAAGTCGATGTAAGGTGGCTAACTCTCCCTACACTAGTAGCTCTCCCCGGTACCGTGTACGTAAGGGCCAAGAAGTCGGTGTAAAGTGGTCAATCCTAACCTCCGGTGTTACGACCCGGTTCCCGAATCCCTACAGGACATGAGACCGGACCAACTCAACTGATCCCAAGACCCAGTCGTCCAATGAAAAAGTAACCAAAAAGCAGTAAAATAAACCACATTCACCACGCAAGCAACTAACAGTAACAAAAGTACAGCAGTAAAGAAATAAACTACTACAGTACACACCACCACAACAATAGGAAATTAAACAGATACAGGAATATAAAGTGCAGAATGAAGGAGTACAGAATATAAAGGTACAAGAACTAAATACTACAAATGGGTACAACAGAACTACCACTACTGCGCTCTACTAGGCCTAGCATCCTTTGCAGCCGTGTTCTCTGGCTGCTCAACACCTGGACCTGAAAAGAGTTATGAGTACACGAAATCAGCGAACGCTGAGTAGAGTGGCAACCAACTAACTAAAACAGTAAAGGTAGACAGGTAGCTGTTGTTTTTCAATTTCTTTCTTTCCTTAACTAATTATTCTTTCTTTCACCCACTTGGTTTATTTATCAGGTCTCTTTCTTGATCTTGAGTGTTCTTCGTGGGAACGACCTTGATTGCAGTATTTTTCGAAGAGTAAAAGTAGCACGTGGTGCTCCCCTGGCTAGGAGAGTCCCCCATGGTCGTCCTACACCCAGTCAACCACCCTAAGGTCATGGACAGACGTAACGATGACTACGGCACGCATGATGAGAGCCTCATCATGAGCCATAACTAGCTCATTTTGACCCAATAAAGAAGATAAAAACTCCTACATAACCTAGAAGAAGGCCTAAATGAAGGAATAAGTGCTCTGAGAAGAAAACATGAAATAAAGGTTAAAACTGCAATTTTACCATTGCAATACATAAACGGAATTTCTCAGAGGCAAAACATAGGTCAAATGATCTAAATAAGATAAAAAGTGGGTTGAGTCAATCAGAAATGGGTTCATGTGCAATCTAGGAATTAAATGACATTTGGTAACCCTAAACCAGACCCGCTTAAATCAACAAGGTTCCGGTCATGATAAAAATCAATTAAATCCTCTAAAAATCATGGAAAAATATTCCCTAGGGTTTATAATACTCAATTTGGCCTTGTGAACCCAGTTTGACCTAGATTAGGGTCCTAACTCATTAATTGACCTAATTTGGGTTTTTATGCAAAATGTCTAGTTAAACGGGGTCAAACCTAAAATACAACTTCACCATTGGATTCCTTAGGTCAAAATTAGGTTTGTACCAAAATTTGGACCTAATGGGATGTCATCTTGACCTACTTTGCAATTTAGTACACCCAAATCACATTTTGGTCCCTAACTTTTGAAAATCATCACAGAGAGCCCCCTAACTTCCTCGCCAACCTTGCAATCAGGTCCTTCCACCATTATTGGGGCAGAATCCTTCTCCAGCGAGGATTAGAGAGGGAATACTCTTTGATTCCTCAGAGATCCCCTCCCAGAAATGGAAGGGAGATTCTCTGAGGAATTCCCTTCCATCTGAGGCCAGTCATCATCCCTGATTTGATCCCAATCTCTCGTGCGAACGCACGAGGGATTTGGGTATCCACCCACTTTCCTTCTCCGGCGAGCCTTCGGAGACAAAGGCGTGCCCTCCAAGCTCTGAGCACATGGCCTGTGACTATAAAAGAACCCCCAAACCCGGCCGCTCAATTTCAACTCGACCTGGCTGGGGTTTCACCTCAGATTCGTCTCTTCCTTCCCGGCCAGGGTACCCAGCGAGCTCCGGCGAGCTTTCTTTCCTTTCCTCTTCGCTCTGCTACAAAACCAGTGGCAGAGACTTCTTCCTGATTCTCCTCCGCGTCGCGCAATGCCCGTGCACGGTACCTCAGACCCGTCGTCGCCGCCGTCCTCCCCCACTGGGCATCTTCTTCTCCGGCGACAGCAGGTACAGCCGTCCGCCTCTCCGCCCCCTTCGTCCCTACAATTAGGTTAGAACTACTCCACAACTTCCCCTCTTTCTTTTCCCCATTCTATTTCAATTGATTGCCCCTCGACAACGTCAGTCCACCGTCATCTTCCATCCCTCCGGCAACCCTCCGGCGAGGCGCTCCCATCACTCCGCAGCCCCACACGCCTCGCCGACCATCACATAACCTCCGCCGCACCTCACTGAGTATCCTCCACCCGTCTATAGACCCGCTACGCCTACCCAACGGTCCCCCGAACACACCCATCCACCCGGCCACAGAGCGACCTAGGCACGCATGCCTAGGCCACCCCACAGCCTGCCACCTTGCCCTTCACCTTCCCCGTGACAAGGTGAAGGTCCCCCGGTGATCTGATTTGGCCGAGAGGCTCGTTTCATGTCTGACAGTTCTCAAGCCCTGCTGCCATTGACGGCGACTCGAAGAAGTTCCAAGCTTGCTCCAGGCTTCAGGACAGCCAGGCTCCAGGTGCAGCTCACTCGGGGAGGCATTGAGAAGATATCTGGTCCAGCGAGTGACGCCACAGAGTCTGCAGCTGAGGGAATCAAAGGCGTGGTCTGCTGCGGGCGCGCGAGAGAAGGTAGCAACCTTTAGCCCCACATCATGGACTCACAAAGAGGTGGAGTGGTTTAAATAGTTTTTGTCATGTGGTTTCAGTGCCTCTGAACGCACATGGGGTGAGGTCCCTCACCTACTTCACGGCGCCTCATCCGCGATTTCACCACGCGGATCTGGTGTGATCCGACCCGACCCTGAGCACACCTCGCGCATCACCCACACACCGGTACGCCTGGTCACGGGCACGCGATCCGACCCGTTAACCCAACTCTGGGAGAGCTTGCTGAGGGTGGTTCTCAAAGAGAGAGAGACGCACGGGTGTGGGTAGAGGGATTAGGTTTTGTTGTACCTTGCTGTGGTTGTGCAGGGAAGGAATGAGTGAAGCAAACACTTAGCCGCTGTTAGCAAAGGGAAGAAGAAAAGGAAGCAGAAGGCAAAAATGAAGAAGGAAGCAAGCCAGTGAAAAGAGCAGGAAGAGGCGAAGGAAAAAGAGAAGAAGTATAGCAGAGCCAAGGAAGAAGAAGCCTTCGCAGAAGAGAGAAGAGAGGCCAAGATAGAAACCAAAGAAGAAGACCAAGGAAGAAGAAGACCCGTTGATACAAAGAAAGAAAGAAGGCAGAAGAAAAGCAAGGCACTGCAAAGAAAGAAGAAAGGAAGAAGAATCAAAGAAGGGAAAGACATCTTTTAAGACGTCTGATCTCATGATCAGACGTCCAATTCTTTCTTTTTACCATAATTGCTTTTCAAACTCATGCATTTACATTTGAATTAAAGTTTTGAGTAATTAAAGTGTTCAATTACATTGAGATTAGTAGTAAATTCCGATTGCTCCCTGTGTTCGACCTCGGATACTCTGGTTTTCGAGTAATAAAAACTTTTATTTGTTGATGATTCTTGATCACCTATACTACGACGCAATAACTGTTAAAACACGATCGAGTTTCACGCGTCAACAACGCGCGATAGACGCACGGGTAGCTACCCCGCACTGGCACGCGGTCAGTGGTTTCCGTTAACAGGTGCGCCCAAAGCATAGCACAGAACCAGTATAGGGCATAGCCCTCTAATTAATAGGGGTCTAGCCCCTAAGAACCAAACAGGGATCTCGCCCCTCCACAGTCCGCGCACCCTCGCCTGACTACCCTGGTTTGCCCAATGGACCTAACAAGTCGGTGTAAGGCGGCTGGCTGAACCCCGGGCCCCGTGGGGTGGCTAGCTCTTTCCCTACACAAGTAGTTCTCCCTGGTACCGTGTACGCGAGGGCCAAGAAGTTGGTGCAGAGTGGCTAATCCTAACCCCGGGTCCCAACCCAAGGGCGGCTAGCTCCGCTCTGTACTAAACAGGGGGACAGTCGCTCTCCTTGGTACTCCGTACTCAAGGGCCAGCTCACCTCCCCACTCACATTCCCAGTTCTATTCCATTTATTTCCAAGAGCTCTACTCCTAATTCCCCGTAGGGTTCATGTTCATGTTTCTCAGGCCAAGCCATACTAAGTTTCATCATTTCTATTTCCATTTCTCAGGTTCTACACATGTAACATGTAACTTTATTGTTCACATTCCAAGTTTATTTGTAGGTAGCTCGTGTTTCCAACATTCACCCTTCCATTTCCAGTTCATATACATGCAGCTCATATTATGACGTTTAACGTAAACAAAAGGAATTTACATGCAACAGTTTTCTAACACAAGTACTTTACATTTCACAGGAAGCTATTATTCATTTACAGGCAATTTTCATTATTCTATCTACTCATTCAAGACAACCATCCATTCAATACATACATTTCTAGTATTTCTAGTCTCAGGATTCATGCCATATCGTAGGTTCTAATCATTCATTTCACACATGCATTTAGGTTTTAATTAAATTAAGGGGGAAGCCACTCTACTAGTAAACCTAGAAGTAATGGGGGCTTGATAGGCAGGTCCATGTTCCTCACCAAACTCTAAATCCGCAACGGAACGAGGTCCTATCACAAGGATCATTCACAAGAGACTACTCAGAACAGGATAAAAAGTATTCCAACAAGTAGAGGAATTTATATGGAAAATAACGGTATCTTAATTGCTAAAATCGGACCTCAAACGGACCCTAAATGGGTCAAAAATAATAATTCTGATTCACATTAGACGTCTGGAACACCTTCCAGACATCTTAAAAGAGTCCAGAACCATACCTCAACTCCTGCGCCACTCCTCACACGTCCAGGAACTCCGCTGGACCGTTTGGACCTAGTTCCAGACGTCCGACCACCTCTCCAGACGTCTGGAAATGCTTCCCGTCATCTGGTGCCTCGTCCAGACGTCTGATTTGCGTGGAAGGGTGTGTCCCACGCCTTCCCGAAGTGAATCTTGCACGCGTTCAACGAAATCTCCTCAATATGGCATGAAATAGTGCCTCAGCAGAACGACCCGTATGGTCGTATCCGTAAAGAAGGTGTACGTCGCGAAGCTTACCTTTCAGTCATTTGGAACCTCATCCAGACGTCGTCTACGTCGTCTAGACGTCGATCCAGACGTCTGATTCTGGGAAAAACCCAGAATCAGAACCTGCCTTCACCTTCTCACGCCACGCGTGGCCGTGCCGCGCCCGCTCGCCTTCTGCTCAGACTGCAGTAGTGTCGGGGTCGGGGAGGACCTCCCCGACGCACCTTTCCGCCTCGCTCACATGCCGACCGGCCGTGAGCTCTCCGGCGAGCTCCCACATGAGCTCGCGCACTTGCTCTCCTCTCTCTCCCTCGCTGCTCCTCTCCACCCATGCTGCTGGTGGTATCGCGTGTTTTGTCGTTATGGTTATTTATGGTTTACAGTCGTTGTAGTATATGACAAAATAGCTACCAGATTACTACAAATTTTTACTCGGAATAACAAGTTTTCCCGAGGTCGAACTCAGGGAGCAACTATGATTTTAGAAGCATAAATGTTCACAATTATGTTACAAAAATAATGAGAGAGAGAGAAGTTCTCTTTTGTTGGCTTCATCTTCTCTCTTCCTCTTCTCTTTTTCCTCTTCTTCTTCTTCTTCTTCTGCTTTGGTCGTTCCTCTCTTCTTCTTTTTCTTCTTTTCTTTCTCTTCTGCTCTGCTTCTTCTTCTTCTTTCTTCTTTAACCTGTGGCTGTGGTGATCTTCTTCTTTCTCTTCTCTTTCTCAGCCTGCCTTCTTCTTTCTTCTTCTTCCTCTTCTTTTTTTCCTTCCTTGCGGCTGTGTCTTCTTTCTTCTTTCTCTTTTCTTCTTCTTCTCTGCTTCTGCTTCTTTTCTTTTCCTCTTCTTTCTGCTCTGGCCGCTGACCTTCCTTCCTCTTTTCTTCTTCTTTTGGCCGTTGCCCTTCCGACGTCTGATGCGGTGCTCAGACGGCTTATCTGTGCATTTGCTACAGTTCTTTCCTTCCTTCTTCTTCAGCTCCTCTCCTTCCTTTCTTCTTCTTCAGCTGCTTAGTGCGGCTAAGGCTTCGGCCGCTCCTCCTTTCTTCTTCTTTCTTTCTTCCCTGCGCGGATACACACCCATCAGTGCAAAACCTACCCCTACCCCTTCCCCGCGTCTCTCTTTCTCTCTGAATCTCTCTTAGGAATGCTCTCCCAGAGCCGGGTAATCGGGTTCGGGTAGCACGCCCGGGACCAGGCCCACCGGCATGCGGTGGTGGGCGAGGAGTGCTTGGTCGGGTAGTCGGATCCAGCCCAGACCCACGGGGTGTGAGGGTGGGCGAGCGAGCGCGTGGCGCGCCACATGCATGTGAGGGACCTGACCCCTGTGTATCGAAGGCAAACAACCCGATCCACTTTTGCAATTTAAGTGTGGGCGCGCGGCCGCACACTTACGAGGTGGGACTAAAATCCCACCTCTAGATTACGCGTCTGCAACCGAGGGAGTTGCTGCCTATTATGGTAGCTGCGAGGCTTGCGACCCAAATCGCAAGCCAGGGCACCTTCGCGGAGTCAGTCCGCGCTGGCTGGGACTCGCGCCTGGCCTGGAGAAGGCCTGGAGTTGCGAGTGAAGGAGCTGCAACAGCTCAATAATGGTGGCGAGGGGGTGCTGACCTGAAAACACAGTGACGGCCTCTCGGCCAAGTCAGATAACGTGGGAAGCTTCACCGGAGTGCGGTGAAGGCAGTACAGTGGTCGGCGAGGCGCGAGAGCGCCTGTGGAGGTGGACCTAGGTCAGAATGTGTGCATGAAGATGGGTTTGTTCGGGGGGTGATTGGGCGGTGATTGGCAGTGAATGGAGAGGGGGGAACAGTTGAGTGGAGTGAGTGGGAGCCTCTGGGCAGGTCGGCGAGGGAAGAGGTGGCCTGCAGAAGTGGAATGGACTCGCCGGAGAAGGTGATCGAAGACGGAGCAGATGGAGGTGGAAGTGGCAGGCGGTGGAGTAAAAGGGAAAATGTAAGGGAGAGAGAGAGGAAGAGTTCTACCTATTTACTCGACAAAGGGGGAGAGGGAAGCGTCCAGCTCGTGCCTGCCGGAGCTGAGGACGAAGATGCCCAGGAGGAGGGTATCGGCGACGAGGAGGCGGTCTGAGGGCGCCAGCTGGTACGGCCTGGCGTGGACGACAGGACAGAGTAAACTTTGCAGCAGGTAGGGCAACAAAGCGACGAGGAGGAGGAGAAGATCGCCGGAAGCTCGGGCACTCTAACCGGAGAGGGAAGGGATGAAAAGTAGGATTTTTCTTCGTCAGAGGAAGCTTGAAGGAGACGACAGACCCTGCCGCTCCTTATAAAGGCCTTGGCGAGGAGAGGGGACCGAGGAGGTGACGTGCCTGCCTTGCCGGAGAGTGGCCGGAAAGGATACCCATGCATGGTCGGTTCCAGAGGTCATGGGCAGGTCCCTGCGACGGAGGACGTCGTAGGGAACCCCTCGTCTATTCTAAAGGACGGCTGCCCTGCCCTGCACGGCGCCATCCTCCGCGCTAGGTCACCGGAGGTATGGCGCTGCGCAGAAATGGCAGGGAGGACCGTTCTGCAAATAACGATGAGAAGTTAGGGGGCTAAATGCAAGGGTTTCAAAAGATAAGGGTTAAAAAGTAAATTAAGAGGACCAATTTATAAAGTCGGTCAAGATGGTCTTTTCTTAGGCCCAAATTTTTATACCAGACTAATTTGAACCTAAGGATTTTAATGGTAAAATTTGATTTTAGGTTGGACCATGTTTGACTGGTCAATTTGCGTAAAAACTCAAATCAAGTCATTAATTGGGCATGGTTCTCATTTTAGGTCAAAATAGGTTGCAAAGGCCAAATTGAAGGTTGTAAACCCTAGGAAATCTTTTTTCTATGAATTTTAGAGGGTTTAGTTGATTTTTATCCTACCTCAAACCCCGTGAATTAAATTAGATTTGTTTTACAGTTACAGAATGTCATTTTACTCCTAGAAGTTGCTATAACCCTTTTCAGATCAGATCATCCCACTTCCCTTCTTATTAAGCTCGTTTGACCAATGTTTGGACCCTTAATTACCCTATTTGCATACTGCATTGGTGAAATTGCAATTTTACCCCTGATGATTTATTTTATTCTTTAACTCAGAATTCTCTGAGTTAAGCCTCTCTTTGGGTTTTGTAGGAGCTTTTTCGCACATATTTGGATTAGATTGTGTTAGTTAGGGTTCATGATGAGGTTCTCATGAGCTGCTCACGCCCGCTGCTCGCTACTCGTCGCTCACTACTCTCGCTGGAGGAAGAAGGGTGGCTAAAAGTGGGGTGAACGAGGGAGAGGAGGGGGGTTTAAATAAGGTGCTGGGTTAGGGTTTTCGTCGACGAGAGGAGAGAGAAGGAGAAGAAAACGAGGGGTCCGTGTTGTCTGCGCGCAGCACGCGCACAGACACGAGCTTGTGCACGAAAATTTTGATTTCCAAATGTCTGACTAGACGTCTGACCCAAGTTCCAGACGTCTTAAAGGGCACAACCAGCACTGGTCTTAACAACATAATAAACTCAAAGGAAGTTTTGTCCCTGAAACTTGAGCTAGCTAGGGTGCGGAAAAAGAATAACATACTCATAACAAACTCAAAGAGGACCGAAGCCAGTCCGAAAAGATGTACCTTCAAAGAGCTCCGGGTACCGCTCTTGCATCGCCGCCTCAGGCTCCCAAGTAGCCTCCTCGTACCTCTGGCTCCTCCACAAGACCTTTACCAGGGGTACCTGCTTCCGTCTCAGACTCCTGATGGCTCTATCTAGTATCTGCACTGGCTGCTCGGGGTAGGTCAAGTCGTCACCCACCTTGACGCTCTCGTGGCTCAGAACGTGACTGGGATCGACGACGTACTTCCTGAGGTTGGACACGTGGAACATGTCGTGCACACCAGAAAGCTGGGGAGGAAGGGTAAGCCTGCAAGCAACGGGTCCAACCCGCTACAGAACCTCAAAGGGCCCCACAAACCTCGACGCGAGCTTCCCTTCCACCCCAAAATGCTGCAGGCCCTTCATGGGCGAAACGTGAAGGAAGACGTGATCCCCAACCTCAAACTGCACCTCTCTACGCTTTCGATCGGCATAACTCTTCTGTCTGCTCCTGACAGTTCGAAGTCGCCTGTGAATTTATTCAATCACCTCCTGACTCTGCTGGATCAATCTGGGGCCAACCTCCCACTTGCTCCCCATCTCAACCCAACTCAAGGGTGTAGTACACCTCCGTTCGTACAGAGCCTCGTAGGGTGCCATGCCGATGCTCGAGTGATGGCTGTTATTGTATGCAAACTCCTCCAGGGGCAAGTGCTCCTCCCAAGAGCCCCTCCAGTCCAGTACACAGGCACGCAAAAGGACCTCTAGCGTCTGTATCGTGAGCTCTGACTGTCCGTCCGTCTGGGAGTAGTATGCTGTACTGAACCTCAACCGTGTCCCCAAGGACTACTAAAACTCAGCCCAAAACTTGGACGTAAAGCAGGTATCCCGGACGGATACAATCTCATGCAGAACTCCGTGTAGACGTACTACATCGTGAATATACCTCCCTGCTAACTGTGCTAGTCCCAAGGTGACTCGGATCGGCAAAAAGTGTGCCGTCTTCGTCAATCTGTCTACAATTACCCAGACTGCGTCGTGTCCTCGCTGGGTAACGGGCAAGCCCACCACCAAGTCCACGGTGATGCTCTCCCACTTCCACTCTGGTACTGGAAGTGGCTGCAACGGCCCTGCAGGCCTCTGATGCTCGACTTTCGCCTGCTGGCACACCAAACACTATTGAATGAACTCACCTACATCCCGTTTCATTCCCATGCACCAAAAGTCACATCTCAGATCATGGTATATTTTTGTGTTCCCGGGATGTATGGTGAGCCTAGAACCGTGTGCCTCAGTCAGGAGCTCTCTCAACAGCTCCCCGTCCCTAGGAACGGACAGCCGTCCCCTCATGCGCAGCACCTCGTCGGTAAAGGAGAAGTCCCCAGGGTCCCCTGACAGTACTCTGTCACGCAACAACTGCAGGTACGGGTCCGCCATCTATCCTGTGATGATGTGGTCTATCAGCTCTGGCCCCATCTGTCGTGTCATTGTCACTGCCCCGCAGTGCCCTAGTAACTCTAGGGGTCGCCAACTACCCATCTCCATGAGTCTCCAACTCTGTGCCTGTAAACTAGCCAGGTGGGCGGGCGCCTTCCGGCTCAAGGCATCAGCCACCACGTTGGCCTTCCCCGGGTGGTAGGAAATGTTGCAATCATAGTCCTTCAGGAGCTCTAACCAACGTCTCTACCTCATGTTGAGCTCCTTCTAATCAAACAAGTACCTGAGGCTCTTATGATCTGTGAAAATCTCAAAAGTCTCACCATACAGGTAGTGCCTCTAAGTCTTCAGCGCGAAGACGATAGCTGCCAGCTCTAGGTCGTGGGTAGGGTAGCTATGCTCATGGGGCTTCAGTTGCCGCAAAGCGTAGGCGACAACGTGGCCGCGCTGCATGAGCACACCCCCTAACCCCTACAAAGAGGCATTTGTGTACACAACGAAACCGCCACTGCTGTCTGGAATGGTAAGAACAGGAGCCGAAGTCAGCCTCTCCTTCAACTCCTGAAAACATGCCTCACAAGCGTCGGTCCAAGAAAAGGGCACGTCCTTCTGGGTCAGCTGTGTCATAGGACGTGCAATTTGTGAGAAACCCCTGATAAACCGTCGGTAGTAGACTTCCAGTCCCAAGAAATTGCGGATCTCTTTCACTATACGCGGTCTCTCCCACCTGAGTACCGCCTCAACCTTAGCTGGGTCCACAGCCAAGCCATTCCCTGAAATCACATGGCCTAGGAAGGTCACCTCCCTCAACCAGAACTCGCACTTGCTATACTTGGCATACAACCTGCGTCGTCTCAATGTGTCCGAAACCAACCGCAAGTGCTGTCTGTGCTGCGCCTGATCTTGCGAGTAGATGAGCACATCATCGAAAAATACTACCACGAACTGATCCAGATATGGCCTGAACACCCGGTTCATCAAGTCCATGAAAGCGGCAGGGCATTGGTCAGCCCAAACGGCATGACCAAAAACTCATAGTGTCCATACCGGGTGCAAAAAGCTATCTTGGAGACGTCGGTCTCCTTAATCCTCAACTGGTGGTAGCCAAACCTCAAGTCTATCTTGGAGAAACCGTGGCACCTCGCAACTGGTCAAACAAGTCGTCAATCCTCGGCAGCGGATACCTGTTCTTGATGGTGACCTTATTCAGCTATCTGTAGCCCACACAAAGTCGTAGGGTATCATCCTTCTTCACAAACAATACCGGGGCTCCCCACGGGGATGCACTGGGCCTCACAAAGCCCTTCTCCAAAAGGTCCTGCAACTGGGACTTGAGCTCTCGCAGCTCAAGTGGTGCCATCCTGTAAGGTGCTGTAGAGATGGGGCTGGTCCCCGATACCAGTAAGATCTCAAAATCGATCTCACGCTCGGACGATAGTCCAGGCAGCTCCTCTGGGAACACATCAGGGTACTCTCTGACCACCGGGAAACTCTGAAAGTCTGCCACGAAGCTGGGCTCTGCCACTACACAAGCCAGAAAGCCCTCACACCCCTGGCCCAAAAGTCTCGTCGCCCGAACTGCAGAAATGCACCTGAAACCTTCGTCCACTGGCTGTCCGTGGAACTCAAAGGAAGGCAACTTTGGTATGGAGAAGACAATCTTCCTCTCAAAACAGTCCACCAAGGTGTGGTAAGCGAACAACTAGTCCATCCCCAGAATCACGCCAAAGTCCTCCATCGGTATCACAATCAGATCAGCGGGGAGGCTGTGTGCCCCAACACTGACCTCATAGCCTGTGTAAACCTCCTCAGCTACAAACAGCTGACCACCCGGACCTCTGATCACAATCGAATCCTCTAACAACACACAGTCCTGCCCCAAACTGACAGCAAAACTAGTAGCGACAAACGAGTGCGTGGTGCCGGAATCAAAAAGCGTGTAAACTAATCTGCCGAAAACTGTAACCATACCTGCCACCACTGAACCTGAAGCTCTTGCGTCTCTGTGTGTCAGGGCGTTAATACGCCCCTCAGCTCTAGGTGCAGACGAAGCAGCCACACTCTGCGTCGGACGGGTAGCCGCTGGTCAGTACCCTCCTCGTGACAGCTGACCTCCGCCACGTGCATGGGAACCATGGCCTCCTGCTTGTCCTCCCGCGCTTGGTGCGGGGAGCATTTGCTGACCTCCAGCCCTAGACGGGCAGTCCCTCCTGATGTGGCCCGGTTGGCCACACTGGTAGCAAAGGGGAACTCGACTCCCGTCCTCGGTAGGTCCCTGCTGACGGCTAGGCGGGAGTCCAGTGCCGGCAGCTGGCCCTTGTCGGGGGCCCCCAAAGGCCACTGACGGGCCCGCAAAGTGTGACGGCTCTCCTGCAGGTGCCACGTGCCTCCTCTCTCGCCGACGATGTGAGTAGTCTGGCTGGTAGGGCCTCTTCCGTCCACTGTCAGTGTCACGTGCGGCCAGGTTGGTCTCCTCATAAGTCATAGCTGCCTCCACCACTCTCTAGAATGTAGGCAGCTTCAGGGGTTTGACATATCCTCGAATAGCAAGCCGAAGCCCCTCGGTGAACCTCCACAGACGCTCCTCCTCAGTAGCTACAGCTGTCGCGACGAAATAAGACAGCTCCAGAAAATGCGTGCGGTACACGCTCTCGGTCATCGTCCCCTAGCTGGGAGTGTGGAACTCCCGCCTCCTCTGATCCTACCATGTCTGAGGAAGGTACTGCTCACAAAAGAGGGTGACGAACTGGTCCCAGGTCGGCTCGGCCCTCTCATGACCTCTAACAACCCTCCACCACCTGTGTGTCACGCTCTCCAGCTAGTACGTGGCAAAGGCCACGAGACACTCCACAGGGGGCGAAGGGTGTCAAACACCTTCTCGATCTGCTCGAGCTAGTCCTCTGCCTCGGTCGGGTCCTCATCCCCCTTGAAGAAGGGGGGCTTCAGCTTTCGGAACTGTCCGAAAAGCTCGTAATGGCGCTGAAGTGGGGGAACTGGTACACCTCCAGGTAAGGAGGGCTCATGCTCGGAAGTGTCAGAGGACGGTGGGGGTGGTGGAGGGCCACCCCCTCCCCCACGTCCAGCGCCTGTGGAAGCGGGTGGAGCTCCTCTCGTACGATCTCCCATATCAGCTGAGCGAGGTCCTGGGCCTAAACGCCCGGAAGTAGTGGTCGATCCACTGAGACGTCAGGCGCAACTCGTCCGGCCCTTCGACCTCGACCTCAGCAGCATCCGCGACCCCCCTGAATGACACCAAGTCGAGGCATCTCCTGTAAGGAGACGCGAACATAGAACAGGAAGATGTAAATTTCAATGGATATTCGGCAAAAGAACCTCAGAACAGATATCAAAAGGTACATTGTGGTGGTTACTCTAGTTACATGCATGTGAATTGGTTATTTTCCAACTAGTTAGTTCACTTCTTGGGACGACCTTGCTCTGATACCATCTTGTTACGACGCGGTTCCCGAATCCCTACAGGACACGAGACCGGACCGACTCGACTGATCTCAAGACCCAGTCATCCAACAAGAAAGTAACCAAAAAGTAGTAAAATAAACCACATTCACCATGCAAGCAACTAACAGTAATAAAAGTACAGCAGTAAAAAAATAAACTACTACAGTACACACCACCACAACAGTAGGAAATTAAACAGGTACAGGAATATAAAGTGCAGAACGAAGGAGTACAGAATATAAAGGTACAAGAACTACTCTGTACTACAAATGGGTACAACAGAACTACCACTACTGGGCTCTACTAGGCCCAGCACCCTCTGCAACCGTGTGCTCTGGTTGCTCAACACCTGGACCTGAAAAGAGATATGAGTACACGAAATCAGTGAACGCTGAGTAGAGTGGCAACCAACTAACTAAAATAGTAAAGGTGGATAGGTAGCTGTTGTCTTTCAATTTCTTTCTTTCCTTAACTAATTATTCTTTCTTTCACCCACTTAGTTTATTTATCAGGTGATGAGAACCTCATCATGAACCCTAACTAGCACAATCTAACCTAGATATTCGAGAAAAATCTCCTACATAACTCATAGAAAGGCTTGACTCAGAGAATTCTGAGTTTAAGAAGAAAACAAGTCATAAGGGGTAAAAATGTAATTTCACCAATACAATCAGTAAACAGGGTAACTCAGGGTCCAAACATAGGTCTAACTAACCTAATAAGAAGGAAAGTGAGATTATTTGATCCAGTAAGGGCTACAGCAACTCCATGGAATTAAATGACATTCTGTAACCCTAAAACAAACCCACTTCAATTCACGAGGTTCGAGGTAAAGTAAAAATCGGCTAAATCCTCTAAAATTCATAGAAAAATAATCTCTAGGGTTAAAACCATTAATTTGGCCTTGGGAACCCATTTTGACCTACATTGAGAATCATACCCAATTAATGATTTAATTTAGGTTTTTACGTAAATTAGCCAATCAAACAAGGTCTGACCTAGAAATAAAATTCACCATTAGAATCCTTAGGTCCCATTTAGTCATGCATAAAAACTTGAGCTTAAGAAGAGACCTTCTTGACCGACTTTGCATTTTGGTCCTCATCTATTACTTTTTGACCCTCAACTTTCAAAACCCTCGCATTTTGACCCCTAGGTTCTTCGTCGTTCTTTGCACTTAGGTCCCCCCTGCAAATCTCTGAGCAGCTCCATGCTCCGGCGACTTCGCGCGGAGCATGGCACCGCGCAGGGTGAGGGAGGCCCTCTGCCAGTTAAACCGGGTGTTCCCTGCGACGTCTGCTGTTGCAGGGACACCACCATGACCTCTGCCATCGCCCACACCTTTCGTGCGAACGCGCGGAAGGTATGGGTTGCAACTCCGACCATTCTCCGGCGAGGGAGGCACATCGCCTCCTTGCACCCACCCCTCCGCCATCGCATTTATTAGGACCGCCGTCGCCAGCCGACGGGGGCAGCTTGGTCCTGATGGAGAAAAACCCCCATTTTTCCTCTCTTCCCACTCCGGCAGAAACCCACCAGCTCCGGCGACTTCTCCTCCTCCGTCTCGTCGCTCTGCTGCAATACCAGCAGCAGAGCCACCTTCGCTCGCTCTTCCCACGTCGCGCCGTACCCAGCGCGTGCCCTCCCGCTCTCTTCCTCGCCGCTGCCCTCTCCCTCTGGGCATCTTCTTCTCCGACGACAGTCGATACGACTGCCGCCCTGCTCCGACCCTTTCGTCCCTGTAACTAGGTCAGAACTACTCCCCATCTCCCCCTCTTTCTTTTCCTCACTGTCTTTCATTCGATTAAACCCTCGACCGCTCCTGTCCACCGTCACATTCTTCGTCTCCGGCCACCCTCCGGCGAGACGCTCCCATCGCTCCACCGCCCCACACACCTCGCCGACCCTCACATAACCTCCGCCTCATCACGCTGAACAACTTCTGCCCACCCACTGCCGCTCTACACCCACTCATCGCTCCCCCGAACACACCCACACCTCCGGTCACAGGGCGACCTATGCACGCACGCCTAGGCCGCCCCACGACCTGCTGCACCTCGCACCACCTTCACCGTGCCACGGAGAAGGTCCCCCGTTAATCTGATTAGGCCGAGAGGCGCTTTTCGTGTCTAGCAGTTTCGACGCCCGGCCGCCATTGACGCTACATTGAAGCAGCTCCACGCACGCTCCAGGCTTCAGAACTCCAGGGCTCCAGGTGCTGTGAGGTTGGGAGGGTAGTGCGAAGGCAGCTAACCCAGCAATCGACGCAAATAGAGCCTGCAGCTGAGGAAGCGAAGCTGCGGTCTGTTGCGGGCGCCCGCGAGAAGAGTGCTGAAGATAGTCCCACATCGTGAGTTTACTAAACCCTGTAGTAGTATAAATTGATTTTATGCTTTCTACTGGTGACCTCAGAAAGCACTGGGGTGAGGTCCTGCACCCACTCACCCGCCCGGTCCGCAAGTTCATCACGCGGATCCGGCGGATCCGACCCGACCCAATCTGAGCACACCTCGCACATCACCCACACACCAGTGCGCCTAGTCACGGGCACGAAACCCGACCCGATTACCCGCGGCTCTGGGAGAGCATCCTATGAGTGGTTTACAGAGAGAGAGAGACGTGCGGGTAGAGGGACAGGGTAGGTTTTGCTCTTTGTGCAGGGACAGGGTGCAAGAGAGGAAGACCAAGGAAGAAGGAAGAAGGAGAAGGCTAAGGAAGATGGAAGAAGAAGACCGCAGGAAGAAGAAGAAGAAGACTGAGAGAAGAAGGAAGAAGAAGAAGACCGCAGGGAGAAGAAGAAGGAGAAGCACAAAGGAAGCACTGTAGCAGACACCACTTAAGCCGTCTGACTGAGAAATCAGATGATGGATGTAGCTCTGCAGACAAAGCAAAGAAGAAGAAAAAGAAAAGAAAAGGTGCCGCAGCTGAAAGAAAAGAGAAGAAGGAAGAAAGAAGAAGAAAGAAAGAAGACAAAGAAGAGAAGAAGAAGAACTGAAGAAGATCAAGAACTGTGAAGTAGAGAAGAAAAAGAAGACAAGCAGAGAGAGAGAGAAGAGAAGAAAAAGCCAAGAAACAAAATCTACTTCTCCCTCTCCCTCTCTCTCTTATTTTTGTAATAAAGAAGCATTGTACTTCTTGAATTCTAGTAGCTCCCTGAGTTCAACCTCAGAAGAAAAACATTTCTGAGTAAAATTGTAATAGTGGCAATAACGACAAACCGTAGCTAATTTATCTATACCACAACGACAATACTATAATAAGAACAAACAAAAGACTGGCTAAGCTTCGGTGTCATCATTAGACACTATCAGGTCTCTTTCTTGATCTCAAGTGTTCTTCGTGGGAACAATCTTGATTGCAATATTTTCCGAAGAGTAAAAGTAGCACGTGGTGCTCTCCTGGCCGGGAGAGTCCTCGGTGGTCGTCCTACACCCAGTCAACCACCCCAAGGTCACGGACAGACCTAATGGTGACTATGACACGCATGATAGATGCACGGGTAGCTACCCCATACTGGCACGCAGTCAGTCATTTCCGTTAACAGGTGCACCCAAAGCACAGCACGAAACCAGCATAGGGCATAGCCCTCTCAGTAACAGGGGTCTAGCCCCTAAGAACCAAACAGGGGTCTCGCCCCTCCACAATCTGCGTACCCTCGCCTGACTACCCTGGTTTGCCCAGTGGGCCTAACAAGTCAGTGTAAGGCGGCTAGCTGAACCCCGAGCCCCATGGGGTGGCTAGCTCTCTCCCTACACTAGTAGCTCTCCCCGGTATCGTGTACGCGAGGGCCAAGAAGTTGGTACAGAGTGGCCAATCCTAATCCCAGGTCCCAACCCAAGGACAGCTAGCTCCGCTCTGCACTAAACAGGGGGACAGTCGCTCTCCTTGGTACTCCGTACTCAAGGATCAGCTCACTTCCCCACTCACATTCCCAGTTCCATTTCATTTATTTCCAGGAGCTCTACTCCTAATTCCCTGTAGGGTTCATGTTCATGTTTCTCAGGCCAAGCCATACCAGGTTTCATCATTTCTATTTCCATTTCTCAGGTTCCACACATGTAACATGTAACCTTATTGTTCACATTTTAGGTTTATTCGTAGGTAGCTCGTGCTTCCAACATTCACCCTTCCATTTCCAGTTCATATACATGCAGCTCATATTATAACGTTTAATGTAAACAACAAGAATTTAAATGCAATAGTTTACGGGCACAAGTACTTTACATTTCACAGGCAGCTGTTATTCATTTATAGGCAATTTTCATTATTCTATCTACTCATTCAAGACAACCATCCATTCAATACATACATTTCTAGTATTTCTAGTCCTAGGATTCATGCCATATCGTAGGTTCTAATCATTCATTTCACACATACATTTAGGTTTTAATTAAATTAAGGGGGAAGCCACTCTACCAGTAAACCAAGGAGTAATGGGGGCTTGATAGGTAGGTCCACGTTCCTCAGCAAACCCCAAATCCACAACGGAACGAGGTCCTATCACAAGGATCATTCACAAGAGACTACTCAGGACAGGATAAAAAGTATTCCAACAGGTAGAGGAATTATTACGGAAAACAACGGTATCTTAATTGCGGAAATCGGACCTCAAACGGACCTTAAACAGGTCAAAAATAATAATTTTGATTCACATCAGAAGTCAAGAACACCTTCCAGACATCTTAAAAGAGTCCAGAACCATACCTCAACTCTTGCGCCACTCCTTAGACGTCCAAAAACTCTGCTGGATCGTCTGGACCCAGTTCCAGATGTCTGACCACCTCTCCAGACGTCTGGAAACGCTTCTCGTCATTTGGTGCCTCGTCCAAACGTCTGATCTGCATGGGAGGGTGTGTCCCGCACCTTCCCAAAGTAAATCCTACACGCGTTCAATGAAATCTCCTCAATATGGCATGAAACAGTGCCTCAGCGGAACGGCCTGCCTAGCCGTATTCGCAAAGAAGGAGTACGTCACGAAGCTTACCTTTCAGTCATCTGGAACCTCCCCCAGACATCGTCTACGTGGTTTGGACGTCGATCCAGACGTCTGATTCTAGGAAAAACCCAGAATCAAAACCTGCCTTCGCCTTCTTGCGCCACGCGTGGCCGCGCCCGCTCGCCTGCTACTTCGGCTGCAACAGTGTCGGGGAGGACCTCCACGACGCACCTTTCTGCCTCGCTCACGTGTTGACCGACCGTGAGCTCTTCGGCGAGCTCCCACACGAGCTCGCGTGCTTGCTCTCCTCTCTCCCCCTCGCTGCTCCTCTCCTCCCACACTGCTCACGTCCGCTGCTCGCTACTCGCCGCTCACTGCTCTCACTGGAGGAAGATGAAGGGTGGCTAGAAGTGGGGTGAACGAGGGAGAGGAGGGGGGTTTAAATAAGGTGCTGGGTTAGGGTTTTCGTCAACAGGAGGACAGAGAAGGAGAAGAAAAGGAGGGGTGCGTACTATCTGCGCGTAGCACACGAGCAGACGCGAGCTCGTACACGAAAATTTTGAATTCCAGACGTCTGGGAAGGTGTCCAGACGTCTGACCCAAGTTCCAAACGACTTAAAGGGTTCAACCAGCACGAGTCTTAACATCGGGTTCCAACCTAAGGGTGGCTAGCTCCGCTCTACACCAACAGGGGACAATCGCTCTCCTTGGTACCACGTACTCAAGGGCTATCACACTTCTCACTCACATTTCCAAATCCATTCCATTTACTCACAGAAGCTCTACTCCTAACTCCCCGTAGGATTCATGCTCATATTTCTCATGCTATTCCATACCAGGTTTCATCATTCACATTTCCATTCTCAGATTACACACATATGGCTCGTATTTCCATCATTTAACATATACAACAAGTAATGTCACAGGTAACTGTTAACTAGCACAGGCATTTCATATTTCACAGGCAGCTCTTGTTTATTAACAGCCAGTTGTCCACATTTCTATTCATTCATGTAAGACTGCAATTTCACACATGCATACAAACAGTGCAAGTGCTTCCCGTCCCAGGATTCATGCCACATCCTAGGTCTCTAATTATCCAATTCACATATGCATTCAGGTTTTATAATTAAATTAGGGGAAGACCACTCTACCAGACAACCCGGGAGTACCGGAAGCTCGAACGGCAGGCTCGCGTGCCTCAGCAAGCCCCGAACCTGCAACTATCGAAGTCCTACACCAAGGAACATACCACAAAGGAACATTCAGAATAGTATAAAAGGTCTTCTAAAAAGTAGAGGAACTCACAAGGAAAACACCACTATCTTGTTTGCATAAAACAGATCTCAAATGGACCCTAAACGGGTCAAAAATAAGACTGCAGACCTAAATCAGACGTCTAGCACAAGATCCAGACGTCTTCAAAGTAGCCAGAAACTCACCTTAGGTTCTGCGTCGACCTCGGACATCTAGAACCTCTTCCTGACCGTCTGGACCCAGCTCCAGACGTCTAACCTCTCCTCCGGACATCTGGGAGTGCTTCCGGTCGTCTGGTAAGCTGTCCAGACGTCCGAAACGCGTGGGAGGGCATGCCTCACACCTTCCCGAAGCTGTCTCTGCACGTGACAGGCAAAATCTACAGCTTTTAGCCATACAGATCCAGGCAACGGTGCGGCCTGCATGGCCGTATCCGCAAAAGGAACGTATCTTCTCGGAATACTGCTTTCAGACATCCAAAGTCGTCACCAGACATCCGCTCCGTCGTTTGGTCTTCACGCTAGACATCTGATTCTGGGAAAAGCCCAGAATCAGAACGATCTGCTGCTCTCCCTCGCCGCGTGCAACCGTGGCCTCGCCTCCTCGCTTGCAGCTCCGGCTGCAGCAAGCGTCGGGGACGTCTCCCCCGACGTGTTCCTCCTCCTGCACGCGTCGCTCCGGCCCTCCATCCTCCGGAGAGCTCCCACGAGCTCGCGAGGTCAATCTCTTCCTCCTCTCCTCACGCCGCCTCTCTTCCTCGTCACCCGCTCTCGCGCTCTCTCTCACGCTCGCCCCTCTCACTGCCGTGGAGAGGGAGAAAGGAGGGTGGCTGTGGTGAAGTGGGGAAGAAAGGAAGAGGGGGAGAGGGGTTTTATAGAGGTGCATTAAGGTTCGGATGGGGGGAAAAGAAGAGGGAAGAAAGAAAAGGTAGTACTGTCTGCGCGCAGCCCACGCGCAGACGCGAAGTCACGTACCAAATTTCTAATTTCCAGACATTTGGAAAGGGGTCCAGACGTCTGACCAGACGTCTGACCGACAGTCCAGACATCTTAAAGGGCTCAGGACAAAATGGGTCTTTACAGTATAACAGATCTTCTTTATATTATAATGTATAGGAGGGACAAATATATTATTTACATTTTTTTACTTATTTATAATAAGTATAATCAACTATGCTAGAAATCATGATAGCTATATTCATTCAACAATTACTAAAATAATAATTAATTCCATGCTAATCCAAATGAGTAATTAACTAATTTCATTTCAATTCAAATAAGTAATAAACTTAATTCCATTCCAATCCAAATAAGGTGCTTCACAAAATTAGTCTCAACAAAATTCGAATGCACATCCTTGCAACATTAAGCCCCACAACTAACATCAGCTACCAATTGCACGAGAAATTAAGACAATCATCTTCCTTTAACAATTATTAAAATAATATTATTTGATTATTCAAAAAAATAAGTTAACAGTGCAGTGAATAGTAGATTCCCAACTCAAACCCTCACATACTTTCAATATATATATACATTGATATGCTAAGGCATTTTACAAGTGCAAATTCGTTGTAAAGGAGAAAAATGTTATATATATATATCACACTTACAAAGACAAAAAACACGTCATGCAAGAACTAGCTGAATACCAGGACAAGCAACCATATAATTTGTTAGTTAGCATTGACAAAACAAATACTGACCGAATATTGACACTTAGCCTAGTGAGACCACAAATAAAATTGGCCAGAGGTTATAATAATTTTTTCTTACAAACTGTATTCTAATACCACTGGTTGAGGCCATTGTTGTTCACCAGGAGTAATTACTTTTCAGGGTGCTATAATATCTTTAGAGAATATCCGAAAATATTGCTTGGCTACCATCAAAAAATCATAAGTACAGAAAATGAGTAAAGAATGTGAAATAGAATGTGCTTTGCAGAGAATAATCTACCTTTTTTATGTCATAACCCAATATTAATAGAAATACACTACTATAGATCATTCCATAAACATTTGTATACGCCGTAAAAATATGTACGATCTACATGTATATTACACAAAAATAATGGTTGGATGGTTCTACAAAAGCACAAGTACTACATGGATACATAATTTAAGCATCATAAGTACACAACCAACATATTTAGTATCAAGCATTGCTATGAAATAATGTGTTCATAACTGGCATGGTAATTTTATTACTAAACAAAACCATAAGCAATGCCCTAGAAACTATATGGTCACAAAATTGTCGGATGAACCAGGAAATTACTTGATTGTATCTTGGGATCCCATTCAAATCAAGAAATGCCCTAATGAGACCCCTAATTTGCATGGCACGAAGCCCAAAGAAATGACCTTGATCATTGGAACCGATGGAGAAGCAATGGAAACTAAACGAGACGAAGAAAGAAACGGGAATCGAGAAGAGAAACTAGGTCAAAGTACTATGGAAAATCAAGACTAGGGATATTGCATGATTATATGATTATCCCATCTACAATATAATATGAGTGTCTTGATGTAGACACATTTATTTAGCATAAAATGCCTATTTATGCGTATTCCTATGCTACTTGGATGCACCTAGCAATGTAAATATTGCATAATAGCATCATCATGCATTTAGAGTAGATTATGTAATTTGTACACTAATTTTCTTATTTTAATGGATAGGGGACAGAGCGATACATTTTTGGGCCTTGGATTGAAGATCTAATCATACGGATATGATTAGGGCGACGAACGGAGTCCAACGCCTTTGAAATCGCCCTGATCGAACCTTTGTAACATCATTTGTAATCCAAAGAAGATCGATGGCCAAGGTACAGGGTGATGCAAATCCAAGTTTCAAACAACAAATCCAACCATACAGATGGATTTGGGTTGACGATCGCAGTCTAACGAAGCAAAAATCGCCTCGATCTGGCATCCGTAGTGTCACCTATGAAGGAAAGAAGATGGACGGCTCAGATGGCATCACGTGGCACCATCCATGCCACTCAAAGTTGCTGAATGGCCACCGCTGCCTCCCTCCACATACATGCCATTGATTCTAAGTCATTGGATCTTCATCCAACGGCTGAGAAGAGCTTACACTGGCACTTTATGCTCTCTAAAGGGGTTGGCTTAAGCAATCTCGACCATTGGATTTACATGGTTGAGATCTTGAGCGATCGTGGCCTTTAGATTATCATCCAACAATGCAAGTGCACTTGTAGCACAGCAGTTGACCACTGCTCCCCTTAAATCTAAGGCGTGGGTTTGAATCTGAATGCACCTTCCCTTCTCAAGTGGGCACGGGGGAAATTTGTAAAGACCTATTCTGTTCTGAGCCTTTTAAGATGTCTGGACTGTCAGTCAGACGTCTGGACTCCATCCCAGACGTCTGGAAATTGAAAAATTTGTACGCAGGGTCGGTTCTGCACGCTGGCTATGCGCAAGACCACTTTCTTCTCTCTCTTCGTTTCTCCTTCCCCCTCACCGAACCCTAACCCCACTCCCTTTATAAGACCCCTCTCCCCCTTCCTCTCTTCTCCACCACCACCACTTTACTTCCTCTCCACAGCCGTGAGAGGGACGAGCGAGAGAGAGGGAGCGAGAGCGAGGAGCGAGGAGGAAGAGTGGCGTGAAGAGAGGAGGAGGAGGTTGAGCTCGCGAGTTCATCGGAGCTCGCCAGAGGGCGCACGGCCAGAGTAGCGCATGCGGGGGGAGGAGTGCGTCGGGGGAGCCGTCCCCAACATCCTGCTGCAGCCAGAGCTGCAGACGAGAGGGAGGAGCCGCGGTTACGTGTGGCTAGAGGAGCGGGAGCTCACTCTCATACTGGGATTTTCCCAGTATCAGACGTCTAGAGTGCCGTCTAGACGACGGGTTGGACGTCTGGTGACGACACTGGACGTCTGAAAGCAAGGTTTCACGAAGGTACGTTCTTCTTGCAGTTATGACCATGCAGGCCACACTGCAGAGCCGATCTGTTTGGCTAAAAGGGGGAGATTTGCCTGTCATGCGCAAGGGTAGCTTTGGGAAGGCGTGCGACACGCTTTCCCATGCATTTCGGATGTCTGGACAGACGACTGGAGGAAAGGTCGGCCGTCTGAAGTTGAGTCCAGACGGTCAAGTAGGGATCCTGGATGTCTGAGGTCGACGCAGGAACTTGAGGTGAGACCCTGGTGACTTTTAAGATGTTTGGACCTTGTTCCAGATGTCTGATTTGGTTCTGTAGTCCTGTTTTTGACCTGTTTAGGGCCCGTTTGGGGTCCGTTTTACGCAAACGAGATATCTATGGTTTCCTTGTGAGTTCCTCTACATGTTAGGAACCTTTTTGTACTGCTCTGAATGTTCCATTGTGTTATGTTCTTTGGTATAGGACTTCGATCTGTTGTGTGTTCGGGGCTTGCAGAGGCACGCAAGTTTACCGTTCGAGCCCCCAGTACTCCCGGATTGTCTGGTAGAGTGGTTTCCCCCTGTTTTAATTATAAAACATGAATACATATGTGAAATTAGATAACTAGAAACCTAGGATGTGGCATGAATCCTAGGACGAGAAACAATTGTACTGTTTGTATGCGTGTTTGAGATTGCAGTCATAAATGAATGAGTAGAATTGTAAACAATTATCTGTTAACAAATACGAGCTGCCTGTTGGAATATGAAATGCCTGTGCTAGTTAAACAGTTACCTGTGATATCACTTGTTGCATATGTTAATTGTGGAAATACGAGTTGCAAGTGTAAATACGAGAATGGAAATGTGAATGATGAAACCTGGTATGGAACAACATGGTGAATATGAGCATGAACCCTACGGGGAATTAGGAGTAGAGCTCATGTGGATGAATGGAAAGGATCTGGAAATGTGAGTGGGAAGTGTGTTGGCCCTTGAGTATGTGGTACCAAGGAGAGCGACTGTCCCCTATTTAGTGTAGAGTGGAGCTAGCAGTCCTTGGGTTGGGACCCGGTGTTAGGATTGGCCACTCTACACCGACTTCTGTTGGCCCTCACGTATACTGTACCAGGGAGAGCTACTAGTGTAGGGAGAGAGCTAGCCACCCCAAGGGGCCCGGGGTTCAGCTAGCTACCCTACATCGACTTGTTGAGCCCACTAGGCAAACCGAGGTAGTCAGACGAGGGTGCGCGGACTATGGAGAGGCGAGACCCCTGTTTGGTTCTGAGGGGCAAGACCCCTGTTACTGAGAGGGCTAGGCCCTATACTGTTCCGTGCTGTACTTTGGGCGTATCCACTAGCAGAAACGACTGATCGCGTGTCAGTGCGGGGTAGCTACCCATGTGCTTATCGGGCATGTCGTAGTCACCGCTACCTCTGTCCGTGACCTCAGGGTGGTTGACTGAGTATAGGATCATCACGGGAGACTCTTTCAGCCATGAGAGCACCACCTGTGCCTTCTACTCTTCGGAAAAGACTGCAATTAAGATCGTTCCCACGAGAAACATTTGAGATCAAGAAAGAGATCTGAAAGTAAACCAATGAGTGGAAAGGAATAACTTGTAAAATAAATTAATTGGAAAAGATAAATTTACCTGTTAGCTTTTACTGCTTTAGTTAGTTTGGTTACCATTCTACTCAGCGTTCACTGACTCCATTTTACTTGTAACCCTTTACAGGTCCAAGAGTTGAGCAGCCCGTGTCATCGGCTGTAGATGATGCTGGGCCTAGTCGAGCCCAGCAGTAGTTTCATGTTTTTGGTGTACTCTCTGTTCTACTAGTGAGTTTTAAACTGTTGTTACCGTTTCTATTACTGTGCTTTTATTTCTGCTTTCTTGTTGTTGTGGTGTTATGTACTATTAGCAGCTTTTACTTCCTTACTGCTTGTACACTTTTACTGTTAATTACCTTGCATAGTGAATGCGATTTATTTTCCTGCTTTTCGGTTATTTCTTGTTGGACGAATGGGTCTTTTGATTAGTTGAGCCGAGCTAGTCTCGAGTGCTGTAGGGATTCGGGAACCGGGTCGTAACAAAATTGAACTGCACGATTGAAATCGTGCGACTCTGAAGCAGCCACGCCAGTGGCTCATAGCTTAGTAGGTGCGTGCACGCGCATTCTCATCCGCTCGATCAAGATCCAGTCGTCTCATTCTCTCCACATGGAGCTACAAATTTGCATGTGTGCAATGACGCGCCATCCAACGTGACTTATGCGTGATTTGAGGAGGGTAAGGAGCATGCATCTCAGCCCTCAGATGAAGATTGTGCGACCAAGAACCCTCCTGGTTGTGATCTGTGGTGCGCTATCAAGCAGTGTGCGCTACGTGCGTGCTGTGCGCGTAATGCGTGCACAAGTGTGGGGGCTATGTGCGTGGCTCCTGCCTTGTGCATAGGCATTGAAGGCCATGCATGGGCAAATTATTTGCCATCGCCTCTCCCCTCCACTATAAATAGCTCAAATTCTGAGGTCGGCTTTGGGAGGAAGTATGCGTGGATTTACCACTATCCAGATTAATCTCAATTTGATGAACTTGTGTTGAGTAGAAAGGAATGCTATCTAATAAGATAGCAATCCAGAAATTCATTTAGAAAAATCAACAAGTTCAAAAACGCACTTGATTTAATGAATAAAATGTTACGACCCGAACCCAGCTCTTCATGGAACCCGGGAACGACTTGCCTTAACTAATCCCAAGACCTAGTTGTCCATTGAGAAATAAGCCAAATGCAAGAAATCATACAACAATCCACAAGTGCAATATAGCTAAGCATTAAAATAAAAAGGTAGCAACAGAACATAATAGTGGTTCGAAAGACAACATGCCACAGGCAAAAAGAAAGGTTCGCTAGCTAGCCATCACAATAACTATAAGAAGACATAAAGTAACAACATAAGTTCCAAAATACTAAAAGTACTCACTACAGTGAAAGTATCTCAAAAGCGGAATAAAAAGGAAACAGTCTATGTTGAACGTTTACGAATCGCTACGCTAACGTGTTTAATTTTGGAAAACCTGTCGTTGTAGTTCGAAAGCGAAGAATTCGTGTTCAACAAATAAAATTTATACCGAAAAGAATTCCGGGTCGAACACAGGGAGGCTACGTTGATCTATATTCGCAATTATATTTTTTTTAGGATTTTTGATAAGAAAGGTGATATAATTACAATGGAGCTATTAGACTAAAAGAAAGAGAGAGAAAGAGAGAGAGAGAAAGAGAGAGAGAGAGAGAGAAAGAGAACATGCATTCAATATTTCAACTGTTTATATAATCAAACTAAATAAAAGTTACACTAGAAAGCGGAAAATCAATTACACTATAAAGCAGGAAAATTCTACACTAGAAAAGCTGTAAATAGGAATGGGAGAGAGAAGTTATCCTCTTCGAAGATTGCCTGGAGGACAAGCCAAACGGGACGACGTCTGGACGAAGGAGGACGAAGCAGAAGAACGGGAGCGAAGCAGCACGCCATCTTCGTGGCGGGATCCACTTCCGAAGGGAAACGAAAATTTAGACTTTATCTCGTGAGGAGCATCCCGAGTGTGGGACAAGCTTCTCTTGAGCTTTGGAGGGGTAGAGAGGAGAAGGAAGGGATGAGAATTTCATGTGGAGGGGGTCTCCTTTTATAGTTGCAAGGAGTGGAGGCAAAATGGACATTACAACTTCAAAACAATAAATGAGGGGTCTTTAGTGACGGATAAATCCGTCACTAAAGCCCCGACGTGGGCGTAGCTTCCACGCCCACGCGCGCCGCTTCAGCTGCCCGCGCGCTCAATGCCACGGCACGCACGCAGAAAAAGCATCTTCGCCCGCTACGCTACGCGCCCGCTCGCTTGTGATCGCGCGTCCACGCTGCGTGTCCAATCGTGCGTCGATGCTATTGGGCACGCGCAGCCGTTGGATCGCAATCTGACGCTCCACGCGCCGCTCGCTTGCGCCTGATTTGAGGCTCGCAGGACTCGATCCCACGACCTCTCCTTCGCCCGCCACTTCGTCTCCGCTGCGCTACGCGGACGAAATGGTCGCGCGGACGAATCAGCCAGCAGCATCCACAGCCGTTGGATCTTGATCCAACGGTGGAGAACGAGCGGGTGCGGGACCTTCGTAGAATGTGTGCGGCCGTTTGGGAGGCCGAGATGGCGCCACGTGGTGCCATCTTGGCCGTCCATCTTCTGGAAGTTGTAGATGGTGCCACGTATGCCGGATTGACTCGATTTTTGCATCGTTGAGCTGCGATCGTCGATCCGAATTCACTCGTGCGGTCGGATTTGTCATCTGAAGTGCAGATTTTCACCATCCTGGCCCTTGAACTTCTAGGGTTCCCCGGTCACTATCTGATGCTACAGATGTCTGATTAGGGCGATCTTGGAGTCGTTGAACTCCAATCGTCGCCCTGATCACATCCATATGGTTGGATCTTTGATCCGAGGCCCCGATAAAATGTTTGCCCTGTCCAAGCACATAAAAGGAGATAATTAACCTCCATTTTATTCAAACTACTCTAAATGCAAGATGATGCATGTTATGCAATATTTATATCATGAAATGCAATCCTATGCTTAAGAACATGCATAAATAGACATTTTAAGTAGTGTAAATGTGTTTACATCATACCCCCATGCCTATCTTTTGCTAGTCCCTAGCAAAAATCATATGCTATTTATAAAAGAATTAGGTTGGATTATTTGAACCTAAGTTATTTTCAATCATTGAGAAATTGTATACTTAGGAACTGAACTTTCAAAAACACAACAGTGCCCGAGTATCAGCCAAAATGCAGACCGCCTCAAGCCCTCGCCTTATTAAAAGAAAATTTTCTTTTTCTCTTTTTCTCTTTTCTAATTTTTTTGGATTTCCAGATTTTAGGGTTTAAGAGTGGCTTTCTGCAGCCATTCAACTCACCCAAGATTTGATGAGAACCCTAAGTTTTAAGCATCTTATTGTGATTGTGATAGACTCGTTGACCGGTAATTAAAACGGACTTCGGATTTCTACGCCTCTAGGTGACCTCAAAAAGAATTTTGCCTAAAGGTGTATCTTTACAACTGGTAGCTTTTTCCCTACTTTTATTTTTTCACGGGGTCAACACAAGGGTGAATCCAGTGTATATCTCCCCGGTTTATTCTACTTCTCCGCTTCTTCTTAAGTGTTTTGGGAATTTTTAGTGCATTTACTAAGCTGGGTTCTGGACAACCGGTCGTGAGCTGTTACCACCGACAACTTGCCACACATACTCGTGCGGGGAAGTGTGGCTTATTTCTTTTTGTTCTTTTCTCCTTTTCTTTTTGATTTTTTTTTTCTTTTCTTTTGTTTTTTTTTTTAAGTAGGTGGCTTCCCTGGTCTAAAATTTACCTAAAGGCAGCAAAAAGAGAAAGGTTCAGTGACTAGGCTCTGAACATCTTACCTATGGGTTGTTACCCATGATAACTTGCTAGCCATGTCACCCTAAAAGGTTCATTAGCTACCCAATTTCCATTAAAATCGCCAAACAACAAGTCAGTGCAAAGAAAGTGTGTAGATGCTTAAGACTCAAAATTCCCTCAAATCAGAGGGCGGGTTGATAAGTCGTGTACTTATCACCCAAACTTATTTATTACAATTATAATAGAAATAAGATCGCGAGGACTAAAAGAAAAATCCACATTTTAGTGGATACACAGGCTAATTAAGTCCAAAGACCTGAAGGGTCTTTGTGTTCAGATCTTAATGTAGTATTTCCTAAGATTGAAATTTTTCTTAAACCCAAATTCTCTTTCCTAATTTTGATTTTTTTTTTAATAAAAGAAAACAAATCTACGGAGCTGACGAATGAATTCAGAGATAAATATCCACCCCCATGCCTATCTAATGCAATGTCCTCATTGTATTAAAAAGACATAAACAGAGTGGAAAAGCGAAGAAAGCACCTGAATTGCGTGAATGTCAGGTCCGCTCCGAGATGAAAAATTAAAAAGAACTGTATATGTGCTGAGTTTAGTGCCTTCAGCTAGGCACACAATACAAGGAAAAGAAATGAAGAATTCACAAGTGCAGGTCAGAATTAAAATAAACAGAAGAATCCTCCGACCTGTCAACAGAGGTCCACAGATGTGGACCAGATTGTGGTGCAGACCCACACCCCATAATCGAGAATATCTTAGGTTCTGGATAAAAATTATCCAAAACCTGAAATCAGAATGCAAGTGGGGTCGGGCCTGCAATTTATGAGGATGCAACACAAGACCAAAAAGTCGGGTTATAGAGAATTGAAGCTCAAAAGGATAATCGTTGAATGTGTGCTTGAGTTGAACATCCTCGAAATAAATGTCGTAAGGGTTCTGATTTGATAGTTTCTGCTTAAAAGGAACCCTTCGACTCAATCTTCCATTTCCTCCAAAATTAACTTCCCAAATCAAAACTTCCCAACTCCTATCCTCCTCATTCAGCATATCAAATTCCAGGACCTCTTATATATTTATCACCCCGTCTGAAATCTCCAAGTCTAAATGATGTGGCAGAATTAAAATTGACTTGGGTATTGAATCTCATAATTAGAATCATCAATACGCTCAACAGGGTGTAACTGATAATTAGGGCATTAAATTGATTCCTCTAGAAAATGCGATTCTGGATCCGTAATGTGTGCCCTAATAGGATCTGTTTCCTCAGTTATTGGGCTATCAAATGATCTATCAGATTCCTCAAGCCCAATCGTCTCACAGAAATCGTGTTCAGAAATCTCGCGTGAGACTTTGCAACTTGAATCTTCACCATCAGGATCAGTATCAATGTATGTCCCAAAATCATTTGTCACATTCTGTTCCAAGGAGACATACGTTTCCTCGTAACCCGGCTCAGAGATCTCAGGTGAAGAAATCAGATCATCCCTAATTGATTGCTTTAATTCAATCAGGTCAGCCTCGTAACATGTGTCCCCCCAACAGGTGCCTGAGCGGGTTCTGTCATTGGCCTTCCTGAAGAGGGTTCATTCTGGGAATTATTCCAAGATTGAATCAAAGCAACCACGAATCTCATCCTCAATTTCACTAACTTCCCAAGTAGAAACTCACCCGGGTTCTTATCCCTAACATCCTGGAGCTAATCCAACAAAGACTTGTTTAAATCATCAATCATTTCAATCAGGGGCTCCAATCTCTCAATGAAAGGTATTGGCTAAACTTCTAAAGATTGAATGGTATTCCTCAAGTTAGCCAGAACCTTATCTTGAACCTGGTTAACCTGAACCAAATAAGTTGGTTCAGGGTTGGGCGGGTTTAGGCTTAATGCAGGGGAATTAACGAATTGAGATTCGTTATACCCTTCCTGATAATAGGTCATTTCAGATTGTTGAAAAGATGGTGATGACCTAAAGGCAGTGAAATCAGAGGATGGGTAAGGATCGGTGTATCCTTCTTGATTGTAGATCGTATTAGGTTGTGCATGAAAGGAAGACGATCTATAATCGATGTAGCTCTGAGAAGGATAGAAATCAGAATCAAAGTGTTCAGGGCTAGACCCTAAACATGGGGGTCCGGAATTGTATCCCCAATCCGAATTATCCCAACTAACTGATGGTTGATTACAATACGAGTTGGGATAATCGTCATGTTGAGGATAATTCACAACAGGAGGGAAAGAGCGGGAATGCGTGAAATATATGGAAGGATTCATGAGACACGGGAGGAAGAAAGGTACCCTGCAATACAAACAATCAAACCTGTCCTTAAATGGGTTAGCCTACAGACCTACAGACTCCTAAAACCCGTCTTGAGACAAAGGAACGATTTGATCTACTTTTTTCTGTTCAATCCAACCAGTTAGAAGGAGGGACTAGGGAGAAGGTTCTTCCTTCAGCTTGCGCCTCCGGTTCCTAGTGTACCCCCCAGCTGCAATCGTTTAACTCTGCTCCCCTAGCTAGACATCAGATTGAACAGTAGAAACAGACTAATCGAAAATAATCTCATTCTGGGTTCTGAAGAGCGAGTCCAATTCTTAAGGCCAACGTCTACTTTGTTTTATTTAGGGCTAGGTTTGAATGTGCTTTGGAATGTGATGAGCCCTTTAAATGGGTTGTGCCCTTAATGATTGATTGATTTGTGTGTTCGTGCACAACCAGTGGTTTTCAAGCAAGATTATTTTTGATGTAGTGAATTTTAAGGTTCAAATCTTGCTTAGTAGCTTTTAGGATTCAACTTTACGTATTCTCAAACAAGTTTCATTGCCACACCAAGTTTTACAAGCACGGGTGAAAATGTTTTCCTCTGAAGCTTAAAAAGAATGTGGAGTACCTAGTAAATCCCTAAGAGTTGAACCTAATTGGTAGCTACTTGATGAGTTGATTTTAATTGAAGTGGTGCGACGCAAACAACTGGCCACATATGCACCACTACGTTAGGCACACAAAGATGGTTAACCTAGAATGATTTCTACTCTTTTATGTGTTGCTTTATGTGTACCGGTTCCACAGATCAGAACCCGGTTGAGTAGAAACAAATCAATTTGGTTAAGTGCCTTTGAATGTGGGTGTACGTTGTGTGTTTGTTGAAAATTGCCCCACAGAATTATCTTTTGATTTTTTTTTATATAAATGAAGGTGGAATGAATGTGAGTGAGAATCCAAACAACGAAACTATTCCTAGGATTTATTCAAACACCTAGGTTAATTGGAATTTGGATTCAATGTAGCGAATGAAATCTATGGAGAGGGAAAGAATGGGGGATAACTTACAAAACCTTCCACAGCACTTTACTCCAATCTACCGCTTTTGCTCGTCTCAAAAGAGTACCTACAATTACAATAAGAAAGGAGAAAAGTGAGGTAAATGATTTGTAAGTTACAAAACGCGAAGAGAAATCAAAGAGCGTCGCCTCCCCGGCAACAGCGCCAAAATGTTGAACATAAACGAACTCTACGCTAACGTGTTTGGTTTTGGAAAACCTGTCGTTGTAGCTTGAAAGTGAAGAATTTGTGTTCAACAAATAAAATTTATACCGAAATTAAAATTCCGGGTCGAACACAGGGAAGCAGACGTTTGATTTAAAAACAATGCGTTTCTTTTTATTTGTCACGAAGTAATTCAATTTAAAACTATCTAATTATTTACAATAAATAGAAGAGAGAGAGAGAAAGAGTAAGAGAGAAAGAGAATATTACACAGAGAAATCAAAATGAGATGTAGAATAAACAAGGAATTTATCATTAAGGAGATTTGTTCATTTCACTCTTACAACTACAAAGCATAAAACAATTACTCTAAAAAGCGATAAATTTACTCTAGAAAGCATTAAAAGAATGGAGGGAGAAATGTCCTCCTCGACGATTGCTTGGAGGACGAGCAAAACTACACTAGAAAGCAGTAAATCCATACTAGAAAGCGGTAAAAAGAATAGGGAGAGAGAAATCCTCCTCGACGGTTGCTTGGAGGACGAGCCGGACGGGATGACGCCTGGACGAAGGAGAACGAAGCAGGATGAAGGAGGACGAAGCAGGAGAATGGGAACGAAGCAGCACGCCGTCGTCGTCGCGGGATCCACTTCCGAAGGGGAACGAAAATTGGACTTTATCTCGCGAGAAGCATCCCGAGTGTGAGACAAGCTTCTCTTGAGCTTTGGAGGGGTAGAGAGGAGAAGGAAGGGATGAGAATTTCGTATGGAGGGGGTCTCCTTTTATAGTTGCAAGGAGTGGGGGCAAAATGGACATTACAACTTCAAAACAATAAATGAGGGGTCTTTAGTGACGGATAAATCCGTCACTAAAGCCCTGACGTGGGCGTAGCTTTCGCACCCACGCGCGCCACTTTAGCTCCCCGCGCGCTTAACGCCATCGCACGCACGCTGAGTCTTAGCCGTCCGATCGCGAGATCAGACGGCTTAAAACGCATCTTCGCACGCTACACTGCGCGCCCGCCCGCGTGTGATCGCGCGTCCACGCTGTGCGTCCAATCGCACGTCAGCGCTATTGGGCGCGCGCTGCCGTTGGATCGCAATCTGACGCTCCACGCGCCGCTTGCTTGCGCCTGATTTGAGGCTCGTGGGACTCGATCCTGCGACCTCTCCTTCGCCCGCCGCTTCGTCTCCGTTGCGCTACGCGGACGAAATGGTCGCGCGGACGAATCAGCCAGCCGCATCCACAGCCGTTGGATCTTGATCCAACGGCGGAGAACGAGCGGGTGCGGGACCTTCGTAGAATGTGTGCGGCCGTTTGGGTGGCCGAGATGGTGCAACGTGGTGCCATCTCAAGCGCCATCTTGGCCGTCCATTATCTGGAAGTTATAGATGGTGCCACGGATGTCGAATTGACTCGATTTTTGTGTCGTTGGGCTGCGATTGTCGATCCGAATTCACCCGTGCGGTCGGATTTGTCATCTGAAGTGCGGATTTTCACCATCCTGGCCCTTGATCTTCTAGGGTTCCCCAGTCACTATCTGATGCTACGGATGTCTGATTAGGGCGATCTTGGAGTCGTTGAACTCCAATCGTCGCCCTGATCACATCCATATGGTTGGATCTTTGATCCGAGGCCCCGATAAAATGTTTGCCGTGTCCAAGCACATAAAAGGAGACAATTAACCTCCATTTTATTCAAACTACTCTAAATGCAAGATGATGCATGTTATGCAATATTTATATCATGAAATGCAATCCTATGCTTAAGAACATGCATAAATAGACATTTTAAGTAGTGTAAATGTGTTTACATCAGGCTACTACTGGGCTCGACTAGGCCCAACACCCTCTGCAGCCAGTAGTACTGGCTATTCAGCTCCCTGACCTAAACATATACAGCCATTGTTAGCTAAACGCTGAGTAGAGTGGCAACATAAGAACATCTAATGCAATAAATAAAAGCAAAGCAGTAAACCATTTATACATTTTCAATTATTTAGACAGTTATCATCCGGTTTCATTCATAATCACTATGTGCTTAGTATTTGGTTATTCTAGTAAAGGTCCATATTATCACTTAATCCACATGTTCCCTAAGAGAATGATCATGATGCAGTTTTCTCGCGATGCAGGACACATATGTGTCACTCTCCTGGCTGGGAGAGTACTCCGTGGTAGTCTTACACCCGGTCTACCACCTCGGGGTCATGGTTGCAACGTAACGGTAACTGCGGCATGCGCCATAAGCGCACGGGTAGCTACCCCGCACTGGCACGCGGTTAGTCCTTTCCGCTAGCGGGTACACTCTAAAGTATAGCACAGAACAGAACATGGGCCACACTCCTCAACAGTGTGCATACCCTCATTTGACTATCTCAGTTTGCCCAGTGGGCTCCACAAGAGTCGGTGTAGGGAGGCCATTCTTAACCCCGGGTCCCAACTCAAGGGGAGGCTAGCTCTCTCCCTACACAAAAGTGACGGTAGCTCCTCTCGGTATCATGTACACGAGGGCCAGCACACTTTCTGTACCCAAGTCCAAACAACTAACTAACATGCCTGTGTAGGTGAGGTATCCCATCATACATCAAGTATCCATGTCACTGCTTTTATTACTTTCCTAATTCCCCGTAGGGTTCGTGCATAGTACTCGTTTCATTCCAATACGTGACATATATCTCTATTCACATTCAGGTTTCTTAATCATAGAATAGGCAGCTTGTGATCCAACAAGAAAAGCATTCAATTACATTAATTTAGTTGCCAATTACTCACAATATGGAATTTATCAGCATGTATATTTAAATTGTAACAAAGGAGGTTCAAGTGCTTGAATGTAAACATGCATCCTTCTCAACCCTAGGGTTTATTTCATGTCCTAAGTTCCAAGCAGAGATCTCTAATTTGGCATGCACTTAACAATTTAATTTAACAAGAGTAGAGAGGGCCACTCTACCAAAAGATACGAGTGGTATGGGGGCACAAATGACAGATCCCGATGTCTCCGCAGGTCCCGTGCGTACTACAGACTAAAGACCTATTCCAAACAGTTGGTCAAACCAGGCATTAATATCGTTGACCAATATTTGAGTATGTCAATTAGGCTAAAAATAGTTTGAAAACACTTCTAACATATAGGAAATTCAGAAAGGAAACCGACGGTACTTTAATTATGCAAATCCGACTAAGTTTGGGCCTTAAATCGGCCCAAACACTCCTCCCGGTTCACCTGAATCGGACCAGGCAGGTTGGTCTAGCTAGACTGGTCGCCTGGTGGCCGCAGTAGTGCATCCAAACCAACATCACACGTTTGGGGTGAGTCCTAGATGTCTTAAACATGTGCATAAATCTCTCCTTGAGTTCCTGCTTCCGTTCCAATCGTTTACTACCCCTCGCAGTCGTCTGAGGGTGTTAGCAGACATTTGACATTACGCCCGGTCGTCTGGAAGGGCAGTTGAACGTCTAAAACCACCTCCAGACGTTCAAAAGCACCTCAAATGTTGCACCAGCGCACCTTCCCAATGCCTCTCACACCTGCGCAAATGTACACACCTAAGACCATGCTTAACAACCACTAGGGCAGCAGAAACTTGGTTCCACGCTTGCACACACCATGGGCAAAGATTACCTTGGTACTCTGCATGTTCCCAAATGTCTGGAGCTCTCTTTAAACGTCTGATGATCCCTCCAACCGTCTGCCAAATGTTGCAGACGTCTGATAACTGTGGAAATCGTGGCCAAACTCCGTGCGCAAGACCTTCGCAGCGGCTCTCCTTCTCCAATGCTCTCTCTCTTTCTCTCTCTCTCTCTCCCGAGCTCCTCCTGTTGCTCTTCTCCCTTCCTCTCGCAACCACTCCTCTCCCCTCACTCTCTCCCTCTTCCTACAGCTCTCACTCCCTCCCTCACTAGCAAGGGAGAAAGGGGAAAAAAAATGGGGGGAAAGGGTTGCGTCGCTGGAGGAGTGGGGGAAGATGGGTGCGGGTGTGGAATCGAGGGGGGGGTTTAAGGGTTTTATGGAGGTGGAAAATTAGGGTTTGGGGGGTGGGGTTGCATGGGGTGTTGTGTAATATATGGTGGGGTCGGGAAAATTGCACCTGGCCTCGCAGAATAATTTCTGAGGTGTTGGAATTGCACATTACCCCTCCCAAAAGCCAAAAACTCCATACGGGGTCTTTTTGGGTGCACAGAAAATTACGAGATGACCCTTAAGATTCAAAAAAAGCCCAAATGACCCTTAGGAAGGGTCATTTCATAAAATGATTCAATGTAAATCTTCAAGTGCAAGAAATAATGACCAGAAAATTTATTAATTAATGCTTAATTAAGAATAAACAAATGTTAATGAGGTTTAAGCACTAACTAATCAACATCAAATATGTTTGGACACTAACTTGCAATAAATAAAAAAGTCTTAATTCAAAATCTTAACAAGTGCAAACTAGTCCCTAAGTCTTTCTAACTTGGTCCCTATGTATTGCGATCAGGTCCCTGGAAAATAATTTTCCTTGCGTTCATGCCCCTGCCAGCAAGCTGAGGGGCACCTTCTTAGTGCATGAAGAACCCACAGGGAGGGCCTTCAACGAGGTTGCTTTCGTGCTTTGGGGCAACTCAGGCCACATGAAGGGGTTGGAGGTGGTCGCCGACACTTTAGGAAGCTCCTTGAGAAGCTTGGAGGCCATGAGGACGCTTGACGAGTTTGCTCGGACGTTCGAGGGGAGGGTGGAGGCGTGGTAGTCAACTATGGTTTGGAGGCTTGGAAACTCCGATCGAAGGAGTCAAGGAGCTCTGCCTTAGCTTGCTGGAGGTGGTGGTGGTGTTGAATTGAAGCGATGAGGGCGCAGGAGGGCTGGTGGATGTGATGGAGCCGGCGTCGGTGGTGGGTGTTCGATGGCGAGCTTGAGGTGTTAAAACCCTCAATTTCTTGAGGGCTTTTAATCGCCTAGTCTTGGAGATGCTCGAAAGATGGTTGGTGACAACGGAGATGTGCAGGAGGAGCATGTTGCTGGAGTTGGCGCCGAAGACATGTCGGACTCAGGGAAGAAGGTGGGGAGGAGGAAAATGGAGGCAATGGTTCCTTTATTTGAATAACATAAACTACACTATAGAGGAGTAGGAAGAAGAATTACTACTTGAGAATGGGTGAGGATGACAGGAGGGCATCCGACGTTGGCCAATCGAACGCAAGGAGGATGAAGACTTCGGTGAGGGAAATCGGAGCGAAGGAGTTTCAAGAGCTGAAGGTTTGGGTAAAGCTTCTTGAGATGATGGGAAAGGGAACCCTATGCTTATTGTACGTGGCAAAGGGCGACGAGTGGCATTGGAGAAGCTCCAAGTCCGTTAATGGCGTGTGCACAAGAGGAAGGAGAGGACAATGGCGCTCGATTTCTAGACAAGGAAACTTGCGGAGGCGCAACGATGCTATATAGGTGCGTGGCCAAAGCAATTGAGGTCGATTCACGGCCTTGATAAGGTGGTTGTGCACGAACTCCGGTGACAAATATGGGCTTGAATCACGATGGCTACGATTGGAAAGCAAGGCTGGAAATCATGTTCATGGATTCATGCTTGAAAGGTGTGCCAAATCTGATGCGAATCTGCCGCATGGATTGAAAGCAATCCTCACCCAACCTTGCGGCAAGGAAGCTTCTTCACTGTTGGAGGAGGAAGAAGATGCTAATGTCAACATGACATTAGTGAGGGACCTAAAAGAAGGGGTTTTGGACCAGAATGAAAGGAATTTGAAAATTGAGGACTAATATGCAAAGTAGATCAAAATGATATCTAAATGAGTCCAAATTTTTATGATAGCCTAATTTTGATCCAAGGAATTTAATGGTGACTTTAATTTTGGGTTTTGATGAATATTGATTAGCCAATTTATGTTTTACCCAAAATATATTGAATATTCACGTAAGTCTCTATTTTAGGTCAAGATAGGTTCGTTTTGTCAAATTAAATGTTGTAAACCTTATAAAATATTTTTAGATTACATTTATTTTAACCAAAACCCCTTTAATTTCAGTGAGGTTAAAATTATGATTTTTAAATATGAATTGGCTTTCAATTTTCAGAAAAACCCTAAATAAGTTCACGCAAGACCACTTATTTGAACTTTAAGCTCAATTGACCTTCAATTAGGCATAGGTTTACCCCTAGGATAGTATGCACTTGCATTCTTCCATTAAAATGGCAAAATTAACCCACTTTTCATTCATTCTTCTTAATTAGGTCAAGATTGAATTATACACTTTTAATGATTAATTAAGTGAATTTAATTAGTCAATTTGAGTTAGAAAAAGGAGAATGATGGTGTTACCATCAATAGTCTACACCCTCCTCCCTTTCTTCATATCCCTTCCTTTACCTCTCTTACCCTCTCCAAAGCTCTAGAACTACTCTTAAGCTAGGCCAAAGCCTGGGATGCTCCATTAGAATAGAAAATTAATTTTGTAATTCCCTCTCTCATCCCCTTTGTGGAGCTCCTGCCGGTTGTCTTCTCATCCCCGTTCAAGGAAGTGGATTTGCCTTACCTCATCCTTGCTTCATCTAGCTCCCTCCTCCTTTGTCCAACATCTCATCACCTTCTTCCAGGCGTACCTCATCCCCTAAGTAGCCATCGAGGGAGATTCGTCTCTTCTCCCCTTTTATCATTTTTTAGTGTAGTTTTCATTTCTCACATTATATTTTGTAGACATCTGTTTAAGCATTTATCTAGAATTATTGTCTCTCTCTCTCTCTATATATATATATATCTCTCACACACACACTCTCTCTTTCTCTTTCTTCTCTTTAATTATTTGCTTAGTAGATTAGTTAGCTTAGTATATAATTACTCTGACATGATTTCTATCTTATAAAAACATCAAAAAAAAAAAATCACAAAATAACAAAAAATAAATAAAACAAACACAGATTTCTTTTAATCAAATGTTTACCTCTCTATGTTCAACCCGAAACTTATCGAGTTTCGGTAAATTTTATTTAATCTCGGATTTTTCACACATACTACAATGTGGGTTTCTTCAAAACCCAAATCTCTATTTTTCCTCGTGAAATTTTCTGACATATCATGTCTGTATGACCCTTCTGGTTTATTTTATGGTTAATGGGATGATCTTGCTTTGATATCATCTGCGATGGCCTAAGTCCCACCATGTAAATCAAACAGTGGAGTGCGAGTTGTCACAATATGGGCCCTAAATGGATCGGGTCTTAGGTTGGGCCAAGTTGGGTCAACCTAAGCCCTACCTCAGGCCCATTTAATTAATGGGCAAAAATCTTGGCCCAAGCCTAACCCTTTAAGTTATGGACCTAGACTTGGGTTGGGTCTAGCAGGTTGGGCCCAGGATTAGGTCAAGGCAGCCTGCCCAATTCTTAGCACTATTTGTGGAGATTCATTGGTTTGGGATTTTGGGTTCCTTTTTGTTTGTTGTTAGAAGGGACTCTTTCATGTGAGATTCATTGTTGCTTTTAGTTTGTTAATATTGCGCAATGCCATTGCCTGGTTCTGTTCGTAGATTTTTAGAGTGGCATTGAACAAATTTATCTATATTTCCTTGTATGTTTTAATCACAATGAAGGACTTCTACTTCTATATTCAATTGAAATATTATTATTAAAAAGAAAATAATAATAATGAATAATTTATAAGCAGGCTCAAATCTATGATTGTTACAATCTCATCTTTCACCGTATTTTGATAGATACTTCGTGCATGCAGGCAACAAACAAACAAGCACGTAACTCACAAAGGATTTTATTATATTCAAGTTTTGACATTTTGACAAGATTGTATCATTGGGAAATAGACATTGTAAACTTATATAAAGATATCATCTTAAGGAAGATGGGTTGCATATGTGCTTTGTCAGACAAGTGTCGAGATAAGAAGATGGAGTTGCATGGAAACCCAAATGAGTAATATAATCTTCCATGATCAGAGCTTCACCAAATTGAATTAATAGTCTTGTGCTCTCCATTCCATGATTAATATAGTTGTGACTAATTATGTTTTGGTAAAATTGAAAGTTAAATTGAAGTGTATACAGTTTGGTTGTTTGTTGTGTGAATGGTTGTAGCGTTTTTTAGGCTTTTTACTCATGCTTGGATTCTGTTCATGAGAAAGGATCTCTCATATTTTGATTGAAAGGTTATTGCCATATTTTCTTTTTCTTTTACGAGAACATCATGTGCTCTTTTGAAATTATGGCCTTGTGTGGCTTGTGAAAAGCATCCTGTTTTGATTAGGCACTACGTTTATGTTTTTCATTACTTTAGAAGATATTTAAAGGTTGTTATGGAAGCGATATATTATACAGATACCAGTGGCTTCTGAAATGAAGCACAGAAGTTGGGACCTACTAGCACTCATATTTAAAAACCTCGAAGAACCATTATCTAGGCACTATTCATGCCTTTATACACGTATTTTTTGCAGAGCTGTAACTCTACCTCCCACCGATATTGCTATAATATCTTTTCCCACTACACCTGTGATGTTGCTTTCTGCCCAATCCGAATAGATATTTCTTTGAGAAGCTTTGTATTGTTAAGCTTAATTCGGAAATGCTAAAATTAATAGCAATTTTGCCTTGCTTTGGCTCTATAATTCTTTGCTAATGTTATCGGTTTTTCTTTACATACATATGTGAAAGTTATTTTGAAGATGTTTCAGCTCAAGCTAAAGTGGATGCAGGCAACAAACAGACAAGCATGTCACTCACAAAGGATTTTATTATATTCAAGCTTTGACAAGACTGTAGCATCAGGAAATAGATTGTTGAAATGCATTGTAAACTTATGTAAAGATGGCATCTTAAGAAAGATGAGTTTTATACGTGCTTTGTCTGACAAATGTCGAGATAAGAAGATGGCTTCATTTACTATATTTCTATGCTGCCACTTAACTTTCCTCATCTTTATATTTGAAACCTTCTATGCCAAAATACATATTTTATTTCATCATAAAATGCTAATTGACATTTTCCTAGAGTTGGTAGTTTTTCTAGTGTTAGTTGTGCCAAATCGTTCATCAAATTGTGTCCTGAGTTGTTCAGGTGCTCTCCTTCATTGCGATAAATGGAGATGCTAATCACAGCATAGCCATCTGTATTCCAAGAATTACATATTTTTAAAGAATTGTTAGTATAAATGTTCTCCCGTGGGTTTTGCAAAATATTTTTCCACAATCCCACATATTCTATATGTTATTCATCTGTGTTGTTTGTGAGAATGGTGTTTTCCTTGTGGCGCTGGTGCTGAATGCAGCAATGGGAAATTGTCAAGGGTGATGCACTATGATGGTTAATGGTTCAAAGAAACACAACCCTCCCGTGCAAAGCACAGGGGTAAGCACTAGTTTAATTGATTGAGGAAGGGCCTTTGTTAGGGTTTATGACTTTGAGGGGGCCGAAACAATGCCTAGCAGAGTTTTGGATGTTCCATCTGTCATTCGAAAGTGCAAGGGAGGAGACATTGCTTACTGACTCAAGGAAGAAAGCTCTGCTATGAAATCGGATTTCTTCTTTGGACATTCATTTCCTTCAAACTTTTCTTGGTTGTATTTCCTCATGCTGTCATACTAACATGTAGCCTTCTCTCAAATTTTTCATACAATTTCTCACGACCCTGTATCAGGGCTGCAATATTTTACACAATTTCCTCTGATTCATGCTAAATTATCAACAAATAATAGGATAAAAGACAGAAAACATAAAGTAGAAGTAATAAAAAGAGTTATACATGTCATCAAAAAATGTGTGGTCTCTCTTTTAGTGCACTCGAGGGTTTCTTCCTTGTTTAAAGCTTCTCGCCAAGCTCTTAGAGAGTACTATAACTTTTGCGGCTATTTTTCTTTGAAAGAGATAACCATCCATACATTCATAGTCAACTCAAAAGAACTCCCAGATGACATGCTGCCCTTATTAAAATCAACAACTACCAACTCCATACTTCACTCACACCTAAATAGAAAAAGAACTAGAAGAGGACATAGAAACTAACTTGACTGTCTATTTATTCCATCTCAAAATAACTAAAGGGGAGTATGCAGTCCTAATAGCAAACTAATGCCAAACAAAAACAATGCACTAAATATATGAATGAGCTATAAATGCAACCATACCCACAAGAGTAGACTTCTAGTGGAAAACCCTCTCAACAGAACAACCACTCCCTGGGTCTTCCAACCCACGATTTTGCCCCAAGTCAATCATGAAATAACTATTCTAAGCTATTTAGAGGATAACTTAATTTGCAGTACAATCACCCCCTCTTGCAAACTCAATCAAGAGGCGATATTCTCATTCTTAAAGAGAAAGGAACCAACTGCCTGAGTCATTATAAAGTTGAGTAAAGAGATGAAAAAAGAAATAATAAGATACAATATCTTATCCCTACGAGATTCCTAAGCAGTATGCAATGAAATAAATGAATAGCTAAAGTAAAGAAAATAGCTCCCTTACACTCCCTTTGATGAACGATGAAGTAAAACACTAGGTGTAGATAGTTTGATGCTTCAAAATTGATTGAAAATAAGAGTACGGGCGGGCCTTGCATGATGTAGAATGGTAGATGCTTGTAGGCAATGTGAATTTGGCCTTATTAATGCTAAATGGTATTAGATGAAGCTTGATGTGTGTAAGATGTAATCACGGAAGAATGGCCTATTTATAAGTGAAAATCATTGTGTGTAAAACACTCTCTAAAGCACCCTCATAATGGGCAAAAATCATTCACATGTGCCAAACGAGCAATTAATTAATTCTAAGTCGAAGTTCAAAAAGCAAGTTATCAAACATCAAATGATTCATGTTTAGCAGTAGTTTTCCCATTTGGTTCATTGAAGAGCCAAGTAATCAGGAAAACTAACATTAAATATCCAATATCTAACATCCATTACTCCACTCAAAGTTAAATCCATCCAAATTTCGTTATCAAAAATATACTAGAAGTGCATTTAGCGTTAGTTTATGTCTTGAGCAATCTAAGAAGTAAACTTCACGACATACAACACCTAAGATCTTTGTAATTCCCACCATGACTGAAGACTAATATTGCCTCATAATTAAGTATTAATCATAAATCAGGATGAATAAGTACCATAGGATTAAGAAAAATGAGAAGAAGTAAGTTTAAGTCAAGGGGATTCACCAATTATTGTTAATAGCAAGATTCTGCTCCATGTAGCTTTTAGAAGATGCCAACTGAAATCCAGCCATTACAATATTGATCTAATTGGATAGAAATGTTCTCAAAGAGAACACATGGGAAAAAAATAAGGGCATTAACTATAATGCCCAAAATCAGTGCAATCAAACTTAGGCTTCCTTGGGTGACCAAGAAAGAACTTAATCGACTAAACCTAAAAGTCATCTCTTCTTATGAAATTTTGCATTGTTAAGATGGTGATTTCTACAGTCTTAACTAGTTGAATTTGGAGTGATATGTAATTATGGAAATTTATGCAATCAACTCAGTATTCGTGATTTATGGAGTTTCATTCCATTTACTATGTAGTTTAGAGACAACTACAGCTCAATTGCCAACCACACTTGTTTGGTCAACCAATGGGGTCATCAAACTCCATCTATAACTAACCCATAGACATTTAGAACTTCAAATCACATCCATTATGCATGATTTCAATCAAGAGGTAAGGTAATGCAACTTGAGCACTTTGCGAAATCCCGGTGGAATGCTCGGTGCTACAGGTAATCAGGAGGGTTCGCAATCGGAACATAAGAGTGAGGTGCTGCAGCAGGATTAGCCTGAAATCCCAATGGAATGCTTGGAGCTTGCAGAATCTGATGAACCTGCCCCTAAGAAGGTCATACCTATGGTTGAGGACCACGGGGTACGAAATTTCGCGGGTTGGGAACAGGTTGGGTTAGAAGAGTGTCCTGAGATCGAGTCGCCATGCATAGTTGACTGATCTTAGCATTCTGCTGCGCCAATTGGTGCTGGAGAGAGGTCATGTTCTCTTCATGGCGCTTTGACATTTCCGTCATCATTCACATCAATTTATCGAGAGGATTTGATGCGTGTTCTGTTTGCGGTACGCAAGGACCCGATGGCGGATTCGCCATAGGATTAAGCTGGGCCCTTGGGATGACTGGTGCAGACGGTTGCATTGGTCCACCCGCGGGGTTTTGGCGCTGCAGGTTGTTGGAACATGCGAAGTTTGGATGATTTCGTCACGCTGGGTTATAAGTGGCAGAGAACGGGTTGTTCCCCAAGGCACAAGAATCTTCTAAGCTAGAAGACGCGTCCGCATGCAAATATGCTTCCGAGCACACAGAGGCTTGGTCATCCATGTCAAAATACTGGCTTGCAGGAGCCAGATCCACATGACTTACCTAATCGCTCGGTGCGACACTCGGTAAGGAAGGTCTTATGGGGTTTCTCGGGATAAGCCTAGTGTTGGAAGAATTTGGATTGTGACGAAGTGGTGAGGTGGGGGTGTTTGCCATAGAACGGGCGAGGTTGGCTAGAAGCTCGTCCAGCTTCTTGTGCACGACAGATACTTCATCCAATTTCTGTGCGATAAGGCTGAGATCTGTGGATGATTGTGAGGGTCCCATGTCAACTTCGTGGACATTCCGAGACAGGATGGTACGTTAAAGGCGACAATGGAAGCATTGTTCATTGAGTTTTCACTCATATTTTCAAATAATTCGAATGCTCCATTCTCATCTTTAATCATGAAATTCCCTCCGCAGGAAACGTCTGCAATCTGCTTCAAAGTCTCATTTAGCCCATAGTAGAAAATCTGGGCTATATGCCACTTAGGCAGACCATGGTGCAGACACTTCCTGAGGAGGTCATTATATTTCTTCCATGCCTCATGAAACTGTTCGCCGTTTTGTTGCGTAAAGGAAGTGATAGCACGGCGAAGCGCATTGGTTCGCCCGATTGGGAAAAACTTCTTAAGAAACGCTGTTCGCATCTCTTCCCAAGAGCAGATGGTTCTCCTAAGGGTACGTAACCACTATGATGCTTTATCCCACAATGAAAATGGAAACATTTTCATGAGGACTATTGGTAACACGATATTTCTTGGTTTAACTGTTTCAGCCAATCGGGTCAGGTCTTCCAAATGGAGAAAAGGATCTTCACTTGCAAGACCATGGAAGTGAAAATTTATCAGGCCAATTATGTTGGGTTTCAGTTCAAAGTCGTCTTAGCCCATGGGGACCCAAATTTGTCCTATGGTCTCTGTAGCAGCGGGATTCTGACAGGAGCTAAGAGACCTAGGCTCCTCTCATTCGTGAGGATTCTGCATTTCCTCCAATGTTTCCCTAATAGCTTCAATTTGTTCATTATACATTTTCATTTGGGCTTGGAGGCGGGTTATGTGATCCAAGGCTCCACCACCTGGTGGGTTTTGAGGGCAGTTTCCTCCCTCAAAATTTGGGGGTGGGCATGCAGCAATGCTTGTGGAGGAGGAGGACGAGTCTGCTTCTTTCCTAGAAATATCAGACAATTCAAACAATTCAGGGTTTTGTGACCTCCTCCCAAACATGCACTACCGCAGGAAGAATTGGGGAGATAAGAAGGGAACAGAAGATGAGAGAAATGACACCGCAAATGTACACTTGATGACAAATCAAGATAATCAAAGCCCTAACCTCTACAGTTTGCCCTTAGACCTAAAGATCTAAGTTACCTACTATCACAACCTACAGAACAGAATGCGAGCACCGCGGAACCACCGGGCCAGATTGAAAGGCCGTTTACCCCAATCTTAGACACCCGATAGCACGCGGGAACCCTCACCAGCACGTAGGTGCTACACACAGGTAGTTAGACCTCCAATCCTTAATAAGGGACAAGTTGCTACCAGTTTTAGTTAGAGGTTTAGGATCAAGTGCTTCTGGAATGTGAAGGACATTATTTACGGGTAATACCCAAGTGATTGATTTTAAAGTGTGTAAACCAAGCATGCAACGGGGAAATCTCCCCGAATTGAAGTTTTAATTGGTGAATGATTTTTAGAGTTTCAACCTTAAGTAGTATGGATTTTAGGATTTCGCTGAATTACCAATTCAACCAATCTCCAGGTCTTGAGAGAACACAAGTTTTCTTCTAAGCCCAACAAACCCTTCTTCAATGTTAGTTGGTTAATGCATGCTAAAATGCAATGGGCTTCCCTAGATGGAGATTTCTATGTATGGATGCACGAGTCAATTTTAGATTAGTGTGAAAGGGAGCCAAAGCACTTCAATTCAAGTGCTCCCAATCACCAAAATGATATTCCACACACAAGGCTCAACCATAAGATAAAGAAAATCTAATTATTGGGGTTGAAGTATTCGGGATCAAATCTTAGGCATGTGAAAGGTCGTGATGGGGTTGGAATCAACTCAATTCCAAGTCTCTCCACCAAAAAGGTGATCCCGAATTGTAGATAAATGAGGCAAAAAGGGATGGCAATTAATTTATTTATCTTTACCTCAAAGAATACTTCACACGGCGAAAGATTCAAGATCAAGATTCTTGGATCTTCGCTATGCAAAATTAGGAAGGAAATCCCAGGGTAGTAGGAATGATGGCAAACAATCGAGCAAGTGATTTTTAATCCACTTGCCCCAAGAGATCCCAAGAAGTTTTTAGGTTTTTTTTTTTTTATTAAGGTGACAAGTTGACCTAAGTTGCTAGGAAAGAGAGACCTACCTGATCAGCAATGTGGGCAAAGCTCCGGTGCGGTGCCGACGACTTCACACTCTTGTTCCCGCCTTAGATCTGCCTACATCTTCGACTTCGTCTGTTTGCCTTCTCCTTCCAACTGGTTCACCTGCATACCAATAAACAGAAACACCCGTGAAGAGAAGGGTGTGAGAAGAGAAAAATTAAAGGAACGGAGTAGAAACTTACCTGAATGCGTACTTCCCCGACAACGACGCCAGAAAAAGTATAGTGTAGACCCGGATAGGTTGTGTTAATATGGTGATTTAATCGTTGAAATGAGTATAGTGGTTAACCTAAATCGAGCCTAACCATCTTTTTACAAAATTTTTAACCTTGCCTACTTGATTTTTTCCTGGTCACTTTTAGGCCCACGGTCGAACTCAGGGAAGCGGGATTAGGTGTGAATAAGTTTCTACGCCTGCCCTACAACAAATCTCTTCCATTCGTTTATTATGTTTTTGGTGTTTTTCTATTTAAGATTTTTTTCTGATAATTTTTGTCCTTGAGGTACACCCTCAAAATCAGGTTCTTGGCCTTGAGCCAAATTAGAGTTCCAAAATTGGTCTTACTATTCGCAAGAACGAGTACCTGCAAGTCAAGGATTGTCTTTTCTCTTTTATATATTTTTTTTATCTTTTTAGTAGTAGGAAAGAGAAATAGAAATAAGATAAATATAGTATGTATATATATAGATATTATATATATATATATATAAGGGTGGGGGTGGAGGTGGAAATGGCGTGTAGCACGGTGTCGAATTGATCGTCGTCTAGGAAGACGCAACCAACAGGACGAAGTGCCGCATGGAGTGTAGGATGGATGGGTGGAAGGTGTGTGCGGAGACGCTTTCTGTACTTGTGCATCAGGGAATATCAGCAACTGGTGCAGATATTCTCGCGATACGTGTGGTAGGTGATGTGAAAAAATATATATATATATGTATACATATAAATATATATTTATATGTATATATATAGATATGGTTATAATTATATAGGTGTATATGTAGTTATATATATATATATATGTATGTATGTATGTATTTATAACTAGATATATCTATATGTATATATAACTATATAGATGTAGATATATATATGTATATATATATATATAGTAATATATGTATATAGATATATGTAGATAGATGTTTATATATGTGTATTTATATCTATAGATATATATGTATATATGTATGTATATTTGTATACATATATATATATATGTGTGTGTGTGTGTGTGTGTGTGTGTAAATATATGTATATATATATATATATATGTGTGTGTGTATATTTATACTTATACTTAGTTGTATAGGTAATAATATATGCATAGATATATGTATATATATATATATATGTATATATATATATAAGTATATAGTCATGTACAAGTGAGTGAGTGTACACGTGAGTGTACAAGTGTGGTGTGTGTGTATGCGTGAGGTGTGTGTCTGTGAGAGAGAGAGATAGAGAGAGAGCGTCTGCTGGAAGAAGAGGGCGCGGCGAGTTAAGTCGTCCGGAGGCTTCAACCGACGTCTGGTGGTCCACGTGCACGCGCAGGCGCGTAGGCGCGCGAAGATGCGTGTGCACGCTAGAGGGAGCGGGCGCGAGGGAGACTACAACGCAGTGCACCGCGCTGCGCGCTGAGGTGAATGCGAGCGAAGAAGTGGGCGCTGGAGCAGATGTAGCGGGCGCGGGCGTACGCGGAAGCAGGCGCGCGAACGGGCTGGCGACGGTTGTGGCGCGGAGAGAGAGCGCGCGGTGACCAGTTAAGTGAGAAACTTTCCGGTCACCGCACTATAGCTACAGTGTCACGCTCTCTAGCGTGAACAACAGCTACAGTGCGCGCTCGACACACGATCAGCTGTGGCCTGTTCTGCGTGCGCGGGTGCTACGGAGCAAGCCTGCGCACGTGGAAGGAGCTGCACCGGCTGCTGCAGGGGCGCGTGATGGCTTGCGCACTCGGAAGGAGAGGCTGGTGTCGTGCTGCTGCTGTGCATGAGCTTCAAAGCTCGAGTCTGCGGCAATGGTAGAAATGGCTGGAACGACGAAATCAGAGAGGTGAACCAACACGCCCATCGGCTCTTTGATGAGCTGGGCAGTGGTGGGACTCACAGTGGTGGTTGTGTACCACTGTGAGCTGCTCCTGCCCGCAGTGTAGCTCCTCAGGAGGAAGAGAGGCTGCGTATGGAGGGGAGAGGGGAGGAGATGGCCTGGAGGAAGGAGATACTGTCGGTGTGTTGGACCAGGCTCCCTGTCAAGGAAGCGGGCGGTGCTTTTTAAAGGAGGAGGCAAGCCCAGCCATGCCCTAGGCTGCACATGGCTGAGCATGCAGCTGGCAGAGCAAGCTGCGGCAGGGAATGGCGCGAAGAAGAAGATGCAGCCATGCCCTGCAGCCACGCGGAGAAGAAGAAATTCAAAGCCAAATAAAAATAAAGATGGTGAATTTGCGAGGTAGCACATGAGGAATACGTTAATTTCAAGGTCAATTATTTACTCTCCTCCCCTCTCAATTAAATGCATGCATGTGTTAATTTTTACAAATGCAATTATGGCTACCTAATATACAATGGCAATGCTAGGAAATAACACAATATGGCATTTTTATTGGTGCATTTTTGCTGTGCAATCAGTCATCGTCTGATTTTATGGTCGAACGTCTGATCTAGAAGGGTGGAACAACTGGATAGTGTTAGATCAAAGTAGACGTCTAAAAATGACTTTTAAGACATCTAGACTTAAGGTCAGACGTCTAATTCTAGACAGGTTTCCTTCCTATTTTTGTCCAGACCTAAACAGGGTTCTAGGTCTTATTGGTCAGACGATAGGTCGGACATCTGGCACAGAGTCTGGACGACTGGAAATAGGTTTTATTGTGGGAATTGATTTCCCAAGGCTCAAATGGTTGTAATCACCGACAAAAGTGATTTAAGGATAGATTGAGACAAACGTCTATTTATCAGACGTCTGGGATCACTACGGACATCTGAAAGTGTATGTAGGTCAGATTAAAAGTTAATCCTCAACGATTAGTCTGATAAAGCCAACGGTCCTCTAGTTGGACATCTAGTAAGTTCATCAGATGTCTTCTAAGATGTCTGGACTAAGGGTTGGTCATCAGAAATCAACAGAGAGAAAGCACTAAGTCCAGCGTAAGTGTTTGGATGTCTGATCAAACAGTCAGACGTCATAAAATCAAAGATCAGACGTTTGATTTTCATATTAGACGTCTGATCAGGCTATTTGATGCCTATTTTTGCTTTCTCTATGAAAAGCCTAGGTTTAAGTAAGTTCTTTATGAAAAGCCTAAGTGTTTAATGCGGCGAAATCGAGTTTAAAATAAAGCATTGTAATATAGTCGAAATCGCTTTGAAAACAAATAGATGTTTATTACTCGAATAAGTTCTGAGGTCGAACACTGGGAGCAATATGGGATTTAGAAATCAAGATCACAATTCAAACTAAAAGAATTTGCAATAATATCAGTATCAATGTACAAAATGATGGAAGTAAAATGGTGATTTAGATCACCAAATACTCCGACAATATCAATTAAGGAACTCAATGTATATGTATGAAATGAAAGCTCAAATCTGTCGTCTAATTTGGAAATCAGACGACTTAAAGTGATTTGCTATTTTTCCTCTTCTTTTCTTATTTCTTTCTCTGCAACTTCTTTTCTTTCTCAGCTACAGCTTCTTCCTTCTTCTTTTATGGCCCTTCAGCTCAAGACCTCACCTCTTCTTCTTTCTCTGCTTTCTTAGCTACAGATTCTTCTTCTTCAGGTTCTGCCTTTAGCTCTGCGATCCTCCTCTTCTTCTTCTCTTCTTCCTTCTCTGGCTTTCCTCTTCAGAATCCGGCTAAGTGTCACCTGAAGTTCCTTGTAGCAAAACTCTCCCCCTACCCACGCGACTCTCCTCACTCTTTCTCTCTTAGGATCCGCTCTCCCAAAGCCATAGGTATTCGGGTTATCGGACCAGGAGCGTACCCGGGTCCAGGCTCACCGGCGTGCGGTGGTGAGCGAGGAGTGCATGTCGGGTTATCGGGTCTACCAGGTCTGTGGGTACGTGTCGCGGACGAGGTCGGGTGAGCGGGTGATAGGGACCTGTTCGTCACGCTTTTGTGCGGTTTGTTAAAAGATAATATCGTGTTGTAGTATAGCCGCGAAAGCGTTCAAAACAAATAAAGATTTTTATTACTCGAAAATCGGAGTATCCGAGGTCGAACACAGGGAGCAATCTCAGTACTTTGGAAAACCCAAGAATACAACTGTTACATGCAAATATAATTGATTCAAAGAGTTTTTAGAAAAAGTAGAATTAGACGTCTGATTTATGTATCAGACGTCTTAAATGTGATCTTTCTTCCTTTCTTCCTTCTTCTCCTTTCTGCTTCTGTATCTTTCCTTCTGCTTTGCCGTTCCGATCTCTTTGCAATCTTCCCTTGTCCTTCTTCTTCTTCTTTGCGAAGACTTCTAATCTTTCTGTTTTCCTTCTCCTGCGAAGGCTTCTTTCTTCTTCTTCTGTCTTCTTCTTTGGCTTGCTTTTCCTTCTTCTGCAGCGGCCAAGTCCTTTTCCTGTGAACAGGAGCAAAACTTAACCCTTCTCCCGCTACCCGCACGTCTCTCTCTCTCAAGCAATTCACTCAGAGCCGCTCTCCCAGAGCCACAAGCATTAATCGGGTCGGATCGTACCCGGGACCAGGCGCACCTGAAGGTGGTGTGATGCGCGAGGAATGCGTAGGTCTAGGTCGGGTCAGATCCGCCAAGTCCGCGTGGTCAGGCCGCGGACGAGGCGGGTGGGGTCAGTGAGGGACCTCACCCCTGTGCTTTCGAGGCAGTAAAGCTATATCACAAAAACTCTTTATACCATACCTGTGCCTTGAGATTCCACGATGTGGGACTAAACGTTCCGCCCTTCCTTTGCGCGTGCCCGCAGACTCTCGTGTGCAATTGCCCACGCTGAAGGCCCTGCTGGTGCTCCCTGCTGAACTCAGTCACTTCGCGACACTTGCGAGAGCCAGCTGCACCTGCCGCCTGGGAAGCCTGACGCCTGCTGCTGCTCCAAGCTTCCTGCTGCTTCGGCTGTTAATGGCGGCCGGGGCGTTCACCTGAGATTCCACAGAACGGCCTATTGGCCCAATCAGAATAGCTGGAAACCTTCGTCGCAGCACGGCGAAGGCGGTGGGTGATGCTGCAGGTTGTCGGTCGGCCTAGGCGTGCGCGCCTAGGTCAACCTGTGGCCGGAGATGGTGGGTTGTTCGGGGGGTAGTTATGGAGGTCTGGAGTGGCAGTTGTGGGGTGGAGCGAGTTCTTGGTGGTGAGGCGGAGCTCACGAGGTGATTGGCGAGCCGTGTGGAGTGGCGGAGTGGTGTGGGCGGCTTGCCGGAGTGCGGTCGGAGGCGAGGAAGATGAAGGCGGTTAGGTACTGTCGAGGGGTAATCAAGTAAAATAGTTGGGGGAAAAGAGAGAGGAGAGGATGGAGAACGTATCTGGGGTTGTCTGGAGGGAAGGGAGGCGGCGGAGAAGACGGCTCGTAACTGCCGTCGTCGGGGAAGAATGACCCTGAGGGAGGAAGCGGCGACGAAGACGAGGTCAGAAGTGCGTGCGCGGGGTACAGCGCGACGCGGGAGATAGCGGCGGAGAGGACTCTGCTGCTGGTATGGTAGCAGAGCGACGAGAAGGAGGGAAGGAGGTCGCCGGAGCTTGTGGGTCGTTTGGCCGGAGATGGGAGAGGGAGGAATTTGGAAGGGATCTCCGTCAAAATCAAGCTTAGCTTGTTCGGCCGAAGTTGTGGGTTCTTATATAGGCGCTGGACTGGGTGTGCAGGGCGTGAAGGGCACGTAATTGCCTGAAGTTGGTCGCCGGAGATGGAAAGGAGTTAGGATACCCAAATCTCCCGTGCGTTCGCACGAGAGATTGGGTTCACACCAGCAATTGTAATTGACTTTATAAGGGAATTCCTCAGAGAATCCTCCTTCCATTTCTGGGAGGGAATCTTTGAGGGATTAGAGAGCAATCCCTCTCCGAACCTCGCCGGAGCTCGGTTCTGCCCTAGCAATGGCGGTAGGACCGGTTTGCAAAGGAGGCGAAGAACCTAGGGGGTTCTCTGCAACGGTATTCAAAAGATAGGGACCAATTTGTGATTTGGGTGTACTAAATTGCAAAGTAGGTCAAGATGACCCCTCCTTAGGTCCAAATTTTGGTACAAACCTAATTTGGACCTAAGGAATCCAATGGAGAAGTTAGATTTCAGGTTTGACCTCGTTTGACTGGACATCTTGCGTAAAAACCCAAATTAGGTTAATTGAAGAGCTAGGACCCTAATCTAGGTCAAACTAGGTTCCAAAGGCCAAATTAAGTGTTCTAAACCCTAGAGTATGTTTTTCCATGATTTATAGAGAGTTTACTTGCTTTTTGTTCTGACCGGAACCTTGTTAATTTCAGCGGGTCTGTTTTAGGGTTACCAAGTGTCATTTAGTTCTTAGATTGCACATGAACCCATTTCTGATTGACTCAACCCACTTTTTATCTCATTTATACCATTTGACCTCTGTTTTGCCTCTGAGAAATCCCGTTTACGTACTGCAATGGTAAAATTGCAGTTTTAACCTTTATTTCATGTTTTCTTCTCAGGGCACTTGTTCCTTCAGTTATGCCTTCTTCTAGGTTATGTAGGAGCTTTTATCTTCTTTATTGGGTCAAAATGAGCTAGTTATACCTCATGATGAGGCTCTCATCAGGACCCCACCCCGTGAACTGAGGTGAACAGATCCTTTCACTTATTCAATTTATGCGCCTTAGCACACTTCACAGCCGACGATGTGAGACTATCCAAGCCCTTCTTCGCGTGTCCACAGCAGAGGGTCTCCTTCACAATTGCAGCAGCTGTTGGGCAGTGGTGCCCAATTGATTGCCTGGTTGCATGCGTGAGGCATTTTCGCATGACCTGGGGCTTTAACCTGGGACAGGGTCACCTAGAGCGAGCCTCAAGCAATCTCGAAGCTTGCTCGTCAATGGCGGATAGGGCATACTCCTAAAATCAACAAAATAGCCTTTTGGCCACGTCAGAGCACTCAGGGAGGGTCGTCGGAGCACGGTGAACGTAATGGGGGTGGTGGCGTGGAGCTATAGTGGTTGTGAGTGCGTAGCGAGGTCGGACTGTGTACGTGTGAGTGGATGTGTTCGAGGGTGCGTGTGAGTGAGTGGAGAGGTGAATAAAGAGAGGGGAAATGATCAGTGAGTTGTGGCGATGGTCGTGGGCTTGTCGGCGAGGGATTTGGTGGTCTGTGGAGGTGGAATGGTCTTGCCGGAGGGGATGGCTGAAGATGGAGGAGATGGAGTCGCGGAGAAGCGTCGGTGGTCGATTTGAAGTGGGGTGAGTGTGAAAATAAGGTAAAGAAGGTAAGAGACTTAGCTAGGAGGTAGGTGGATGAAGTGGGGTAGAGATGGCGTCGGATGTGGTGTTACTGACACCGGAGACGAAGGCGGCTCTGGTGAGGTAGAAACGACGAGGACGAACGGGAACGGGTGTCTGCTGGTACGGCGAGACATGGAGAGGAATAGGGAGGATAAATCCGCCGCAGGTATGGCGGATGGATGAAAAGGAGAGGTAGAAAAGGTCACCGAATGTCAAGGAACCTTCAGCCGTGAAAGAGAGAGAGGAATTGTGGAGATTCACGGCCAATTTCGAGCGTGAGGAGTTCAGGGAGATCTGAGGGTCCTTATAAAGGGTTCTAAGGGGCTGTTAGAGCTTGGGAAGCAAGCTTCCCAAGCTTGGAAGGTTGTTGGATTTGGGTAATTTTTTGAGACCTAAATCTCTCATGCGTTCGCATGGGAGATTGGGAAAGATTCAGAGCACATGAATGGGTTCATATTGGAGAGGATTTCTCAAAGAATCTCCCTTCTACTTTTGGAAGAGATTCGCCAAGCAATCAAGGAGAAATCTCCGGTCAAAGATTGCCAGAGTAGGTTTCCTCTGCGATAATGGTGGAGGGACCTAAATGTGAAGACGATGAAGTAGTTAGGAGGCTGAATGCAAGGGTTTTTGAAAGTTGGGGGTATGAATGTAATCTGACAGGACCATTTTGCAAACTAGGTCAAGGCAAGCTCATCTTGGGTCCAAATTTTGGTATAAACATAATTTGGACCTAAGGAATCCAATGGTGAAGTCGGATTTTAGTTTTGACAAAGTTTGACTGGAAAATTTATGAAAAAACCTAAATTAGGGCAAATATCTGTCTGAGACTCCATTTTGGGTCAAGATGGTTCTTATGATCAAATTGAAGGTACTAAACCCTAGAGAATATTTTTATATGATTTTTAGAGGATTTGTGCGAATTTTACCCTGATCAAAACCTTGGTTAATTAAGTGGATCTGTTTTTAGGGTTTCAAAATTCATTTAATTCCCACAATATACGCAAACCCTTTTCTGTCTAATCTAACCCACTTGTTATCTTATTAAGACCATTTGACCTTTATTTAGCCCTTGAGAAAACCTATAGTTGTACTGCATTCATGATAAGCTGGTAAAATTATAGTTTTAACCCTAGTTTCTTATTTTTCTCTCAGAATAGTTATATAGTGAGTTATGGTTCTCTGGTGGTTATGTAGGAGCATTTATTGACTTAAGTGGATCAAAAGGAGCTAGTTAGAGCTCATGATGGTGCTCCCATCACTAAGTATCCTAGGTTTGAGTAAATGTTCCTAGGACTACTGTTGGATAACTTTGAGGCTCTTTAATAATCATCTAGATAGAAAAAAAGAGCAAAGAATATAAAGACAAAAATACAAGACAAGAAAAATATCTATCCTATTCTTCTTTTCCTCTCTTCAAGCTCTCGCTCCAAGCTCCATCAAGCTACGACAATCTGCTATGGACGTGAGCTTGAGCTCCTTCACACTTGTATCCATTTGTAATTTCTTGAAACTCATAAGCTCAATGCAAATGTTAAATTACAAGTATTTTATTTTCATCAAAATTAACGATCGTGGTGCCCTTGTACCAACATAAATCATAAAGAGGCCTTGGTTTGCCCTTATGGTTTTGTGGTGGGTCAGATGGGGATTGCCTTTGAGGGTTCTGCAGTCGGTGTATGGCTTGCATGATGGTTTGGATTTGTTGTTGTTGGAGTTGGTGGTTGGAGGTGATTTGAGCTTGGATAATGGTTGTAGCATTAGGTTGAGGTTGGTCCTCAATCTCCTCAACTCTTGGGTCAGCCATTTCCTTAGTCCTATCCCTTGAAGAATCAAGTCTCCTCCTAATCTCTCTCTAAAGTGACCAACTCAGGATGAAGTGATCGTCTTCCGTGCATACACTAGAAATGACCATGGAGGGATGCGAAGGGAGACAGGTTTAAGAAAAGAGTGTGCACAATCAAGCAAACAAATCTAAGCCCTACAGTATAGACCAAGGTGACCTATGCTTCAGAAATAAGCTCCGAACCACACAACGAATTTGGTGTTGTCCATACTTTTGAAGGTGGTAAAGTTGGGTAGGCGAAGTAGGGGGAGCGTGTCCCGAGGGGTGCTAATTATGCCAAACTTCTACTTATTTAAGTCATTTGACAATCAAGCCTCCCAACTTAGTACCTTTTGAAGCAAGCAAACGTCATTAATTAGAAATGCATTTAGGATAATACCCTAAAACAGACTCAATGAATCTTAGGGCTAACGTCTAATCAATTTTAATTTAGGCTAGGCTAATGCTTATACTCAAGGTATATGATGAGGCGTTGTTGGGGTTGTGCCTCTTAATTAATCCAGTTAAGTGTGTGTGTGCACTCAACAAAACATGATTTTCAAGCAAGCCTTTTTCGATGTGCTATCTTTTAATGATTTGTCCTTGCTTTAGTGATTTTTAGGGTTGAAATTTTCTAAGTATAATCAAGCGATGTTTGCAATGGGCTCACAATGTTTTGCACACAATGGATGATAGCTAATTTCTTTTAGAGAAAATGATGTGGCCCTAGAAATAAATAACCTAATGTATTCACCCTAAGGTTTATGGAATTCTATCAGGTGAATTAATTTTACTTAAAGTGGTGCAGCCAAATACAAAGCATGGGTGGCTTCAAAAACACCGCTCAAAAGGAAAAGAACATTCCAAAATGATTTTTTGTTTAGGTGATGGATTTGAGATGTGGGTCAAGTAATCATTCACCATGCCAATTTTTTGAATTCTTTTTAGATTTTTTTTTTGGATTTTTTAAGCAAACAAACAATCAAACTATCCTAGGGTTTATGAACGAGCCTAAATGCAATTTTTTTTTCAAAAATAAAACAAAGATGAGACTACGCTAGGTAGAGTGGTGCTTACAAGAGTCTTCACGGCACTTTATTTCCGATCTACCATCTTGGACCACGCTCCTCTTGTCACTTTCACGTCAGATTCCTGCAATCAATCAATGAAAAGAGAGAAAAGTGAGTTAGAAATGTGAGCACCAATGCAAGGATAAAAGTGACTAAAAGATTCGTTGCCTCCCTAGCAACGGTGCCAAAAACTGGCGTCGAAAAACGTTGATTAATTTATATGTTGTAACAAGCATTTATGAAATCAATTTTAAAAGAAAATCGAATGTGAGTACAAGTGTGGAACACGAGGAGGCATGGAATTGAATCAATTAATTGCTTAATGTCACAAGTTATTTTATTCCGTTTGCTTGCAAAAAGAGAAGAAAGAGAGAGAGAGAATATAGGGTTAGAAAATGATTCACGATAGAGCGAAGTTCACTAATTACACTTTGATGAAATCATGCATCATGGAAATGAACATACTAGCGTAAGATGAACTAAGTAGGAAATCACTCTGAAGGCATCAAAACATCATAGAATAAAACTAAATCACTTCTTTGAATTATGGAGCAAATGTAGTACAAATACAAATAGATGAATGCTTAAGGAAATGCAAACTATAGCTAAGGAGAAGCAAGTGTGAGAAGAACGTCGAGGCAGCCACGGCAATGGAGACTTCCGTTAGCGGCTCAACGACTCTAAGGGCACCCTTTGAAACTCAATGGACATGGACATGTGCTAGGTAGAAGCTAGGAAGAGATTCCCTTGTAATGGAGGTCCATAGGTCTCTTCATATTGGAAGAGAGAGTTAAAATAGGCATAGACCAATTAGCAACAGCAAGGACGTCGTTGTAGCTTCGTTGTAAGCGTTGCTATAGCCAAGCTCACTGGCCCACTATCCTCCACATGCACACAACTATTGCTGCTCACTCACCGTTGGATGTGTGGCACTGATCGCCATTTGAGGGCTCACATCGCGCAAAGGTGTGTGCTTCAGATTGCGTAGATCGCGCGCATACGATCAAGTGTGATCATCCACGTATCGCGCACATGGCTGGATGGCGTTCAATCCGTCAGATTCATGACCGTTCTATTGTGATCAAATTGCCCAATTTCAATTGACACGCGATGAGGCCGCCTTCTCATTTCGATCCCTCGCTACTCATTTGCAAGTGCCTCGCCTGCCCGCTACGCTACTCTTGCAAATGGTCACGAGGATGTCGCGACGCGCGTGCATGGGTGATCTTTGAATGTTGATCTGACAGTGGATGTTGCACGATGAAGGAGCCGATCGAGGCTACTGGTGCACGATTGAGGGTAGAGCGAGTGCCACATGGCGCAACGAGGACCGTTGATCATCAAATCAATGGTCAGAACTTCTAACACTTGTTGTGGGAGCTACGAAGGTCGGATTGAGGTAATTTTGAGTTCGTTGGACTCCGTTCATCGATCCGGATCCATCCGTATGGTCTGATTACTCATCTGAGACTAGTCTCAATACGCACTTGTACACATGATCATTAAACATTAATTCTAAGCAATCTGAATGTACACTACAGGAAAACTATGCTTTTGTGACGGTTGATTGCAACAATAAATTTTTCCATCACAAAAGGATCCATTTTTTGTGACAGTAACAACATATCCTATACAAAAGTAATTACAATATTTTTATAGACGTAAAATTATTGTCTTAAAGATAAAACAAAAAATGAGGTGGGCACTCTCCCACCCATCCAAAAAAAGGTCCCCCCTTTACATTTTCCCTTCCCCCCAAGTCCACCAAAACCCTTGTTCCTCCCTTTGGTGATACCCCCAAGTCCAGCGACACCTCTGCTCCAGCGATAAGTTGCAACACCCTTCCGCGTGAGGGAGTTGAGGGAGAGGACGATGAGGACGAGTGGCGCCAACACACGTCGAGTAAGGAGTGGAGGAGAAAGCGCTCTGGTGAAAGCAGGGCGACACCACCACCTAGGGCTTCGACGCTCCTGAGGAGACGTTGTCACCTCATCCTTCCCCTGTCGCTGCTCCCCCTTGTCCTCCTCTTTATCTGGCCATCCTCTAATTTGGGTGATATTTCAATGTTGGTTACTAAGCTATTCTCTTGCATAGGCTTTGGGGTCAGGTAGATGATGTTGTCCATTTGGATTTTAAGCAAAAAAATTATGTTGGAAGAGCTGTTCATATTAGTTCTCTATAGGTTCAAGGATTGAGCACTTATTTACTGGTGAAAGATATAATAATTATATGAGCATTGCACATGATAATATCTTAATTATTAGCTATAATTCTTCTTTTTCTTGTATTATTTGATGAGTATCATGCTAACATTCAAACAACATCTAAAAGAATCATTTTTTTGATGAGATTTGTTTTTTTTCCTTGAAAAGAACTTAATTACAATGTAAATATGAAAAATTCAAAAACTTGGTTATTGCGACCCTCCTTATTGTGAAATCCTAGATTGCCCACTGTCTGTATTATCCTTGTTCCCATGATAGGGATGGGACCTATATGATTAAATCAGTTGCCATCCTTAGCTCCTAGTCTACATTTACTGTCAATGGTTTCAATATACCATTTCTAGTCTCTATGGTCTCTAGGTCTCTTGCTGCCCAACTTTGTTGTTGTTTCCAACCTTGTTATGCCAAAATTAAATTGATCAGTTTTTTAGATGATCCTGGCATCATAAGCTATTCAAATCCTACAATGTGCCTTTTTGTCTTGAGCCTCTGAGGCTCTAAAGTCTCTTCTGACCTTAAACAATCCATTTGCTTTCAAACTCTACAGTGCCTTATTCATTACCTTGCTTCAAGTCATCTTTCGGTCCTAGTTGTGTCTCCTCCAAGGCCTCAAATGTTTTATGGTAGTATGTTATTTCTCATTATAAAATCAGGTTTCAATTTTGACTATTGAACATGCAATCGCATAGGAAATAAAAAGTTATGTTGAAAACCCCTCTCACGAATAGAAAGGAACAACAATAGGACAAGTCCTTTATGGGCAGATCTGTTATCCCATCTCTAAATACAAGTGTTTAAATGACTCCATATATATATATAGGTCCTCCACACCCCTTCTGACAACAAATTATGCATGGTAGAAATAAGCATAGACCAACATAACAGACCAAATAGGACCACCTCAAGGTTCATTAATCTCAACTGCTACTTTGCATTCCTTCCTGTTAAAGGGGAATTACAGGGTTCAAATTTCACTATTAGCAAGTAGGAGAAAAACTCTTGAAATTCTTGATGTACTATAGGCAACTATTGCTTTGGGTATTATTCAGGTCAATTCAAATAACCCATCCAAACTATTGGAAATGGGTTATTTGAGTAATGAGTTGGGTTGGACCCAAACCGTAAAATTTGTTTAGTTATGACTTGGTTGGTGGGTCCAATATCTCCCACTTGACCCATTCAGTAAACATGCAGTAATTAGGTTGGTGAACATGGTTGTACTCACCTATCCCAACCTTAATTCCTGAAGAAGTTGTGGTGTTTCGTTGCCTTCAACTTAGGTTTGTTTTAATTTTGTTGTTATGGCTTCAAATTATTTTCGTTAGAATTGCTTTTTACTATTGTTATTATTTAGCAAGAAAGATTGTTGATATAAATGTAAAATAGTTTGTTTATTAGAACCTTTAAGAAACAACTAAGTGGGTTATTCTACTCCTTAGGTTTACCACTTTTTGATCTCCACACATCTGTTATTAATATTATCTTGCACAAATATTTTTTTACTTGTGCATAACATCAAAGAATCCTAAATGTCATATGAGACATTTATAGTTTGAATGAGTAAAACTAAACCATTGTGATTTTTTATCTTGGTTTGGGATGAGAAACGTATGATTTTCACCCAACCCGATTGACCCAAATTGATTGCCCAAATAGTTCAGCCATTGTATTTCAATCAGGTCATGGGTAGTCATTGTCAACCCAAACTAAATTCAACCTGAACCCACCCAAAACTGGTTGAACACTCACACTTACTACAAATGGGGTTGACCTATTTGTTTGTTATTATTATAGTTATAAGAATAACTGTGACCTATATTTTAGTTAAATCAAGTTATTATTATAAGAATCTTTTAATCAAAATTCTTTGTTTGTTTGGTCAAGACATTACTTTCGATTTGGATATTATTCATTATTTTGCACATATATTTTTAGTTTCAATCTTTTTAAGTTTTGATTTTGTTGTGGTTGCTTTTGTCTACATATTATATTATATTATATTATATTATATTATTTCTTTCATTTATCTATGATATTTGAAGACCTTTTAAAATGATTTTTTTTTAGGTTATAGACATGGATAAGACATGGATGGATAAACGGTTTGAAGACATAAAAGCACATGATATTGGAGTATGTCGATTTTTGGATTGGGCGTTTCACGAGAATCGATCAATGTATAGATTTGGATCTAAGAAAGATAGGATATTTTGTTCATGTAAGATTTTTACGAACACAAGAAAGATTAATCGTGAAGATGTGCATGAGCATCTTATGTTAAACGGTTGGTGCACAATAGTTTATATTTTAGAATAATTGATTTGTTTGGTTTTTTTTTGTGACCTGATATGTTCTTCTTCGTTAATTTTTAATGTAGATGGCTCCAAAACGTCCACCTCTTCGACATATACTTTGGACTTCTGATCGTACTGCTGGTGCAATGGCTTTTCATCAAGAAGAAGATAACGAGGTGATGTACATTTTTTTTATCAATTATATTACACTTTTATATTTTACAACATTTTGATGTACAAATATATTATTTATGGTTTCTTAGATCGTTTCTGAACGTCCACTTCCTCAACATTCAAGAAATACTTGTCATCAAGCACATCTTACTGTTGAACCTTCTAATCATACCACTAGTGCAATGGTTTTCCAACAAGATGATGAGGTTATATTTGTTTGTTTAGATCCATTTAGAAATGATTATTTCTCCAATTTATATCATATGCAACCTCAAGAAGCATTCCTTTATCTGGTATAGATCAGTAATTGGAAAGCAAATGATTATTTCTCCTTTACTGTTGCATGTTCTATTATACTTAACTACTTTCCTGTTGTGAAATTAATCTTTAAGTTTAGAAGTTACAAGGTCACCGACTAACAAATGGCAAAAGAAAAATCAGGTAATAAGAAATTATTAAAGTAAAATAACTATGTTCAGGTGGTTGAGTAGTAGAAAAGAAATACCATTCATGGATTTATCATTTTGCTCCATTCCAGCATTTGCCACTAAGTAAAGGTTTTCATTTCCATCATCCATTTTTTTTTAAGGATCTGCTTCTGATGTGCGCATGTGATCCAGTATTCAAGTCTATACCTGAATGGACCCAATCGATGTGGGTAAATGCAAGCGCTTGGTTTTGGTTTTGTTTGGCCCTTTTCAAGTTTGCTAAGCCTCCCTGCTTTCAAAAACAAGAAAAAGAGAGAAAAATAGAGGCAGAGACAGCTCTGAATCCACCTTTATCACAATTTTTATGGGATTTGGTGATGTTTGGGTTTGATTTCTTGCTCAGGGACAGAAAGTCACTAACTATACAGATGAACCTTATGCATTGAGAGAGGAATTGTTGTCTGGAGATTAAGCTTTCATATATTTAACTGCATACAAACTGCATTAGCTAATGGGACAAGCCCATAGTAACATTAATGTTCAATTAGTTAATCTCCTTTTATGTGAATTTTACTCTACCAGTTTTACAAAGGTTGAATGCTATCATTTTTGTTCGATTGCAAAAAATAAATGAATATGACCAAATATGTCATCCAATCAAGAAAATATACTCTCCACCAACGTTGAAAGAGAGGACATCTTCTTTAGAACCATTTATCTTCATTATGGAATTACTCTATTTTTTATTGTCTTCATATTTAGGTTCATCTCTTTTTTTTTTCAATTTTGATTTCTGCCTATAGACCTCCAATGCAAGATGTTGTAAATAGTTGAAATGCCTAAAATTTTCATAATTGGCTAGTTTGTTTTCCATCAAGCGAACTACACCTCTTTATTTCAGTGGTCAAACCAATAATATTTCTAGTATTAAAAATTATTTGAAAGAGAATGTCATCCTATATGCTTTTATCTTAGTCGCGAACACATGTGGATATTGTACCATGGGTTTGGCTTCTTTTTTTTAAGATACGGCTCCTATTTTGTTGTTATGGCTTCAGAAAAAAAAAGTCACGATTAGTTCATTAGGGCATTAAAGGTTTATTGCTTAAATTTCCCTTTCCTTTTAGCAACATCTAGGTTCATGATTTTTATACACCTATTTATAATTTTTTAGATGGTTTCCGAATGTCCGCTTTCTGGACATTTAGGTGATACTCATAATCAAACATGTCTTAGTGTTGGAGCTTCTTATCATACCACTGATGCAATGGCCTTCCAACAAAATGATGATGAGGTGACATTTTATTTGTTAATTATTTTTAAGTGTGATACCTTTTTATTATAGATTAATTTGTTGTATTATACTTTATTATAAATTAACATGTAGCTGATCTTTGATCGCATAACTCATAGATGTTCAAGAGATGCTACTCATAACATAAGAGAATTTGAGTAGAATGAAGATGAAGAGGTAACATTATATAGAACTTCATTATTTTATTATCATTGTATATTGTGTTTTAATAATAATTGATTAAATTCATTTTTGTATATTGATTCATTTATTTCATATATTTTTTTAGATGGCCTGCGAACGGGCTGAAGATAAGGTGAGACTTTAATAATCAATTGGTTGCTTATAATAGCTATTTGTTTTCTAATGATAATAACAAATTCTTTTCATACGTTAATTTTTTTTAGATGACTTTTACACATACTAAAAGAAAATGAGGAAAAGCATCGTTGCAATTTTGTTCATGGTTTTACACCTGGAGAGAATCTTTGTTGACATTAAGGATGGTGATAGTGTTGGATTATATAGTCAAAAGTTTGAAAGTAAAGTGGGAAAATTAGCTCGTGCTATTATACCAATCACCTGGAGAGATTTTAGACTTGATGCGACGAAGGAGATGAAGATGGAATTCTTAAAGCGCCTGCAGATATAATTTCTTATATTTAATCATTATTTTAAAATAATTTTTTTATAAATGTTTATAAGTTATGGATGACTATTTTGTAGAAAATTTTTTGTTGGGAAAATAGTCTTTACATCAAAAAACAAATTATGAAACAAGTAGCTCAATTCCATCACAATTATCGATACAGGTTAAAGGAAAAGGTAAGTTAAATTTGGAAAATAATTAAAATTTTTACATTTATATTATTTATGTAATAATTGATTTTTGATGTTTTTTGTAGTGTTTTAATAAAGATGTTCCTATCTCGGAGATGCTTGCTAAAATACCTAATGATGTACATCCCAATGATTAGCGTAAACTCATAAATCATTCGACCAGTGACAAGTATAAGGTAATTATTTGGATTGATTTGAAGTATCAATAATTGTAATTGTGTACCTTAAGTTTGCATCTTAAGTCTTAATTTTTTTATTTGTTTTAAAGTCTCTAGTAGAGAGAAACAAATTGAATAGAGCTGAGGGATAGTGTGTTACCCATTGTATGGGTAGACAAAATTTACATCAGTTACATCATAAGCTTGTAAGTATTAATTTTTTTTTACTTTTTTATTTTATCCTTATAATTTATTAAATTATTTGATACAAGCAAAATAGGGGAATAAAGTTTCAAGGAAAGATCTTTTTAAGTATTCCAAAAGTCAAGAAGGTCCAAATGGGTCAAGAGTTTGGTATGATGAGTACAACAAATAATATGTAAGTTTGTTGAATTAATTCTTTTATTAGTTATGTGCATAAATAACTTAATATATAAAATAATTTTTAATAATTTTTTTGCTTAACTAATTGAGATTTTATGTTAATTAGGAACGTATAGAAGATCTTACAATGCGGCTAGAGGGACGTAATTCTACTTCAGTGTTGTCAGATGATGATGCTTATTTGCAGGTCACTAGGAAAGAATATCCTGGTTTTGTCCGTGGTATCGATCTTGGTGTTAGCCCATCTACTTTTTATGGTAGAGGTGTTTATTCTTCCAGTAAAACTCTCGAGACTCAAATGGATAGGATGGAAAAGATGATGGAAAAAGTTTTGGATATGCTAACTAAGCAACAAGATGCTTCTTCGTCTCAGCATCGTCTTAGTAGTGTAGGAAGTGGAGCAAGCAGGGATATTGAAGATGATGGCTTTGAGAATGGAAATGATCTTGACTATGAAGATGTTTGATGACTAGGAACATGTGTTTAATGAGTTAATTTTTGTAGGAATGACTTTTAGTTTCATTTACGTATGTTTAGTATTTGTAATTGAGAACATGAATATTGGGTTGAAAATGAATGAAATATATTTTTTTGGTATGAGTAAATGTTATTATAATGTTTGCTATTAATATTATAGGTAAAATAATATTGATGAAAGAAAAGTAAATCATAAGAGATTATATTAAAGTATTTAAAATTTTTTAAACATCACTTAAGGTCTTTAATGATAGTTTTTAATTGTTTCATAAGGTCTCTCGTGATGGTTTATAACCGTCGTATAACGTCTTTTGTGATGGTTTTTAAGCATCACATATGGTCTTTCGTGATGATTTTTAAACGTCACATACAGTCTTTTGTGATGGTTTTTAACCGTCATGTAAAGTCTTTCGTGACGGTTGTTAAATGTCATGTACAGTCTTTTGCGATGATTTTTAATTGTCACGTAAAGTCTTTCGTGATGGTTGTTAAACGTCACATACAGTCTTTCGTGATGGTTTTTAACCATCATGTAAAGTCTTTCGTGATGGTTGTTAAACGTCACTTAAGGTCTTTTATGATGGTTTTTAACTTGCTTATACTCTTTTGTGATAATTGTTAAATGTCACGTAAGGACTTTTGTGATGGTTTTTAACCATCACAAATGATAGATCATTTGCGACGGTAATTTTTTTTGGGACACCCCTTTTTGTGACGGCTCATGTTACCGTCCCAAAAAACTTTTTGTGATGGTAGTGGATGTTTTTGCGACTGTAATATTATGTTGCAATTGACATATTTTCTTGTAGTGGTAGGAATAACACAATATGCTTGCAATGCTCCCAAGCCCACTAGAATATGACATTAATGCACATGTGCCCTCAAAATTGACTCTAATTGATATAATTAACACTAATAATTATATAGTCATCAGGGATCGTGATGCACCCCCTTCGTTAGTACACTTGTGCTAAGAACCTCTCCTTAGCCTTTAGAGGGATTAAAGCACTTATGCTCTCTAGAAAAAGGTATTCCCTTCGAGTACTGGAACGTTGACTACACTTGAGGTCTATGGAAAGCTGTTCCAAATTGAGTGACTCGAATATTGGTCCAATTGATTCTGAGGGAGCAACTCCCTACCTTACCCTCACGATCCCTAGAAACTATTCCAGATAGGATCCTTCATGTATTCCAACACTTGAGATCTTTGGAAGACTATTCCAAACAGGATCCTCTCGTTCTTTGTCATTTCAGATCCTTAGAAGACTATTCCATTTAGGATCCTCATGATTCCCGTCACTCGAGATCCCTGGAAGACTATTCTAAACAAGATCCCCCCAAGAAGGCTATTCCATACAAGATTGCTCGAGATCCCTGGAAGACTATTCCGGACATGACTACTTGAGATCACTCAAAAACTATTCCATAGAGGATCGCCCCAAATCTTTGCAAAACTATTTCGTATAGGATCTTTCATACACATCCTCGAGTCTTGGTTGCAAATCCTTAACCAATTTTTACCATGAGGAATTGTCTAGTTCCAAATCTAGATCATTGATATAATCCATCTAGCTTTTCTTTGGGACCATCCAATCTCCTATGGATCTACTGTCCATCATGCTTAGGTTGAAATCCTATGCAACCTCCTTCGTGTTCAATTGACTGAATGAGGCTTATCCCAGATTATTAACGTTGTAGCAGTTTCCCTTGCATTTAGACTCAAGAAAGAGAGAGTTCAACTGCCATTTAAATTAAGTCCTAAGTATTGCCCATGTAGCCTTAGGACACCTAGGAAAGCCATAGGATTGAAGATAGATTCCAGCCATGACATTCCTTTAGAATCAGACGTCTGATGTTAGTATTAGATGTCTTATATATCAAAATAAGACTTCCTGGCCTAATATTAGACGTCTTCTCAAGAGGGGCATTGCGTTGTCCTCGTCACTAGCCTCAGTAGAATCCAGACTCAAGTCTGGACATCCAGGGCCCTTCCTAGACGTCTGACATTTTGGTCAGATTTTTTCTAGGCACAACTGTAACTCCAGGACCTTGACTACACCTATAAAAGATGTCTAAATTCTTAGTTAGACATCCAAGGACCCAGAATTAGACGTTTAATCGACAGATGCCCCCTGCAACTGTTTGTCACCAATCTTTTATATAAAGATCACTAACCGTGACTCAAATCCCATCTCCAACTAAGCATGCGTCCCAAAATCCAAAGACAAGAGGACTACATGGTCCCAATACCTTTTTAATCGAGGGTTAATCCTTACAAACCAAATCAAAATCACTTTACAGCCATGAGTACATGGAATTCCATATGTGCCTTTACCCTTCATAGATAAAAAATAAATCACATGCAGTAGTGTCCTGGCTCTCCTATGTTCTGATTATGCAATAAATTCTTACTCGTGCAATAGAAAGGTATCAAGAGGGGCAACCATGTCCCTACCTCAACTTTAGTTCTCGATCCTCCCAAATCACCTTGCTCCTTGAGTAGTCCCTGCAGCAACCTTCCCTTATTTCTCTTGCTCCAGTCGCTTCCTCCTTCTTCCTTACTGCAACTTGATGGAGAAGAAATCGAGAGGAGGTGGTGGTCAGTGGAGATAAGTATAGAGGATAGGAGAGGAGCTTGTCCAAATGAAGAAGGTGGTGGTAGGGATTTTTATAAGGACCTTATCGATCACTTAAGAGAGTGAGGATTTACATAAATATCCTCTGACCCCAACTAAGTTTAAACGTTGTCCCTCTAGCTCATGTTCTCTTAATAAGAGCCCCTTAACTTATTTTTGTACATGATTTTTGATGGGTAGCTGATGGTAATACCCATTTATCATAACTAGCTTAAATTAGTCAAAATCAAGTGATAAATGCTCTTTAATGTTCATTTGAGGGTTATAACTCAATTTTGAATTAAATCTAAGGTGACAAGAAAGGAAGTTAATTATATTATTTTAACACCTAATCACAAATGCAGATTAACTAAGCTCTTAATTAGAGCTTAATCCAAGGTCAAATGAGCTTAATTTCCCAAGAAGTGGACCTGAGCCGACTGAATCAAGATTTTATGAAGATTTGAGAATTAATTTATTAAGAAAAACCTTAATTTTAGCCACTTAAATTGAAAAGGTTCTGGTGGAAATAAATGCAATCTAAACCTCCGAAAAATCATTGAAAATTTTTTTATGAGGTTTGGAACCTTCACTTTGACTAAAGGAACACATTTTGACCAAAAACAGAGGCTTAGGTGGGAATTTATTCTGTTTTGGGCCTCTACGTAAATTAACCTGTTAAATTGCGTCAAAACCCAAATCTAAGGTCACCATTAGATTCCTTAGGTTAAATGCAACAGCAGCAGTGGGAATAGGAAACCCAAATTGCACAATCTTTGATTGGGAAAATCTCCTCCAAATCACCACCAAATCCCTCAAAATTTGGAGGGATTGGTAATTAGATCCCCCTTTATCATTTGCACCGGCTCTCGTGCTCTAATTTGGATTTCTTGACTTCCAATCAAACCAAAATCAGGGTTAGAGCTTGCCAAAATTTGCAAGCAAACTTGAGAATTCATGGCATTTCAGAGCCAAATCCTTCTCTATATAAGCCCTACAATCTTCCTACGTGTTTCCTAGTTGAGTTTAGGCCAAAAATCCCATCTTCTTCCTCCTCATTGGATGCTCCAACTCTGACTCCGGTGACCCTCCTCACTCTTGCTCTTCTGTGCATCCAACGGCCAAATTGGACACACCATCTTCTTCCTCAAGCTCCTTTGACACTAGCCAACCATAGGCAGATCCTCCTTCCCTATTCTACATCGCCATCACCCCCACCGGAGCATTCTTCTTCTTCACATCCTACTGGCCAATGCCAGATGTGGTCTCCCCTCCATTCGTTGAAATAAGTAGGTCTCCTTACTACTCCCCTCTCCTAGAGTAGTTTTATCTATTTAGATTTAGGTTTCAACCTCTATCCCCACGGTCTATCCCTTTCTTCTTCACGACCAGTGACGCTCCGGTGAGCTCATGCTGCATCCACACGCCACCAAATAGCCATTCCATGCGTCCAATGGCCAAATTGGGCGCACCATCTTCTTCCTCAAGCTCCTCTGACACTAACCAACCATAGCTAGGTCCTCCTCCCTCGTTCTTCATCGGCGTCACCCCCACTAGAGCATTCTTCTTTTTCACATCCGACCTGCCAAGGCCAGACATGGTCTCCCCTCATTTCATCAAAATAAGTAGGTCTCCTTACTCCTCGCTTTTCCTAGAGTAGTTTTATCTATTTAGATTTAGGTTTCAACCTCTATCCCCGCCGTTCTCTTCCTTTCTTCTTCACGACCGGCGACGCTTCGGGGAGCTTGTGCCACATCCACACACCACCAAACACCCATTCATCTACTTCATGAGCATCATGGGAGCTTAAAGACCAAAAGCCCTCAAGAAATTGGGGCTTTTGACCTTCCAAACCCCACGTCGAACAAACCCACTCCACCTTCACCTCCACCTTGTCCAGCCAGCCAGCCTAGGGCCTCAAATACCAAATGAACACCATGACCACATTCCTCACCTATCGATGATGCTTCCTATGCTTCTAATTGGGGTCAATAGCCCATATTTTTACTTCAGGTCGATCACTGCCGCCCTTGTCTTCCTCATTGTCGACGGCCTTTTACGGTGAGCTACTCGCCAAGCCCTTGTAGGTTCTCTAGCAAAGGGGGTGAGATTTGCGTGATATGAAAAATAATGCGGAAAATATAATAACAATCTCACAAAAGAAAGCAATCACTAGTACACAATGATTTTTAGGTGGAAACCCAAACTCGGGTAAAAACCACCACCTAAATCTCTCGGTTTAAGATTTCCCGATCAACCGAGTTAATCAAATCCACTAACGTACTACTTTAAACAAAGGTAGTACAATCTCTTACAACAACACTACTTAGACGAGGGTGGTATATCTCAAACCCCTCCTCTTCACGAGAAGTATTTTGTCCCGCAAAGGAGATGGGAATTCTCAAAGCGAATACCCAACCAAGAACAAGGAAAATACAACAGAACCTGTAGAGCCACAAGGTAAATTTAATGTAATGCTAGTATAGGTAAGAATATCCTCTTAGTAGAAAGTGCATAGGCATGATCTCGTTAGAGTGTTGGTGCTCTCAGATTGGAAGCTTTGAGAGCAAAAGCACTTCTCTTTGATCTCTCTTCTCTTGGACACAAAAGGAGTGGAAGGTAGTAATGCAAGGTGTGTGCGGCAAAGGAAAGGTGCTCCTCTATTTACGGTGGCCCTAAGAATAGTTTAGAAGCCTCTTCTAGCAGTTGGAAGGCTTCTCTAGCCATTGGGAATTATTCCAAGGCAAATCAGGCCAAAATCAAGGCTATTTATGATTCTGATAGGATTATCAGACGTCTGGGTCATCATCTAATTTTATGGTCAGCTGCCTGATCTAGAAGGATGGATCAACTGGACAGTGTTGAATCAGAATAGTCATCTAAAGATGACTTTTAAGACGTTTGGACTTAAGGTCAGACATCTAATTCTAGATAGGTTTCCTTCCTAATTTTGTCTAGACCTAAACAAGGTTCTAGGTCTTATTGGTCGGACGACAGGTCGGACATCTGGCACAAAGTCTAGACATCAGGAAATAGATTTTACTGTGGAAATTGATTTCTCGAGGCTCAAATGGCTATAATCACTGACAAAAGTGATTTGGGGATGGATTGAGTCTAATGTCTATTTATCAGACGTCTGGGGATCACAACGGACGTCTGAAAGTGAAAGTAGGTCAGATTAAGAGAAATCCTCAACTATTAGTCTGATAAAGCCAACAACCGTTTAGTTGGACGTCTAGCAAGGTCATCAGATGTCTTCTAAGACGTCTGGACTAAGGGTTGGATGTTTGAAAGTAACCGACAGAAAATGGTTCTCCAACCTCAATGTTTTAGGCGTCTAATCAAACAGTTAGACGTCTTAAAGCCAAAGATTTGACGCTTGATTTTCAGATTGGACGTCTAATCTGGCTGTCTAAAACCTCTTTCAGTTTTCTAGGTTCTCTATGAAAAGCCTAAGTATCCTAAGTTAAAGTAAGTGTTCTTAGGGCTAAAGTTTAGTTGCTTTGAGGCTCTTTAACATATAATCTAGACAGAAAATAGAGAGCAAAGGAATAACCAATGAATACATGAATAAAGTATCTATCATATTCTTCTTCTCCTTCCTTCTTCATGCTTTCACTCCAAGTGAAGCTCCTTCTCCATCAAGCTCCTCCAATCCACCATGGACACGAGCTTGAGCTCCTCCTCCATACTTGAATCCATTTGCATTCTCCTGAAACTTATAAACTCAATGCAAATGTTAAATAACATGTGTTTTGTTATCATTAAAATTAACAACCGTGGTGCCCTTGCACCAATTGCCCTCACCTTCTCTTGCTGTGGATTCACAAGAAGAGCATAGCTGGGCTCCTGGCTTGGCAAAGCAAGGCCAATTGCTTTTGCAATGGGGTGGAGCTTCTTCACACTGTGAGCAAAGGAGAAGAAGACACGTTGAAGAGGATGAGATTTAAGTCCCACATCATAGGAAGTCAAAATCGAATTGTCTACGTAAGGATTTGTGCGCAGGGCCTTGTTGCCCATAAGCACAAGGGGTTGAGTCCCCTACCCTACCCGTACGGGCACACACGCTTGCATACACATAAGCACGCACCTGGGCAAGAGCCTTAGTCAAATTTTGGGTTCGGTCTGGGACTGCACCTGGTTTGGTTTGAGGAAGAGAGAAAAGAAAGGGATTCAGCTGAGAGAGGGATAGGGGAGTTTTGCTCATCTAAGCTTTGGACCGGACATCTGATTTCTAAGTGTAAGTCATATGATGGTTGAGTTAGATGTCTGATAATAGTGTTGAGGCCTTAAGTTTAGTTGAGACATCTTTTGGTCTTTAACTTATATATCTTTTGAGCTTAATATTTTCCCTACTATTCATGGAATATATTTCTTGTCATATTAATCTCTTGAGATTGATTATGTGATTAAGTGGTTAATTGCGATTATTTTGCTCCCTGAGACGACTTCAGAACTCACATTTCGAGATTACAAATTTTAAATATTTTTCGTCACTTTAGTCGCTATACTACGACACATATTTTGAAATCGACTTTGGCACGTCAACAGTATCTTTCCCAATTAGGTTTCATAAATATCAATTGGGCGTTGGTGCAAGGGCACCATGATCATCAAATTTGATGATAACAAAACACTTGTATTTTAACACCTACATTTGAGTTTAAAATTTCAGGATAATTGCAAATGGATATAAGTGTGAAGGAGCTTCAGCTCCCATCCATGGTGGATTGGAAAAGCTCGTCAGAGGAGAAGAAGCTTCGCGTGGAGCGAGAGCTTGAAGTCATGAGGAATAGGATAGAAGTCTTTTATGTTCTTGTAACTTGTAATCTATTTTCATTTGTTGTTTCTTTTGGCCCTTTATTTTTATCTAAATTATATGTTAAAGAGCATCAAAGTAACAAAACTATAGTCCTAGGAACACCTTCTAAACCCTAAGACACTTAGACAACTCTTAGAGAACTTAGAAAACCAAAGTAGGCATCAGAAAGCCTGATCAGATGCCCAATCTGAAAATCAGAAGTCTGATCTTGACTTTTAAGACGTCTGACTGTTTTATTAAGTGTCCAAAAACACTTAGGCTGAGAACCACTTATTTTCTACCAGTTTTAGACATCCAGCCAATCGTCTTAGTAGACGTCTAATGACCTTACCAGATGTCCAATTAGTGGAATGTTGGCTTAGAAATTTTATCATTGAAGAATGACCCTTGATCTTCTATCAGACGTCCATAGAGGACCTCAGACGTTTGATATATAGACGTTAGCCTCGATTGAGCCAAAATCACTTTGCATAGATCTAATAGCCGTTTGTGCTTTAGGAAATCCATTCCTGCAGTTAATTAGGTTTCCAAATGTCCAGACATAGTGCTAGACGTCCGACAAGTTGTCTGACCAACTTACTCAAGAACCCTGTTTAGGTCTAAACCAAGTCAGTAAGGAAACCCATCTAGGATTAGACGTCTGATGTAATTTTCAGAAGTCTTAAATGTAGTTTCCAGATGTCTGATACTTTTCCCAGATGTCTAATGACCCTGTCAAAATCATTAATGATTCTGATTGCGACCTGATTTGTCTTGGGATAATTCCTAATGGCTACCTAAGGCTTCCACAACCTTCCACAGCCTTCCTAAGCCATCTATAAATAGGAGAGGCCCCTTTGTTAAATACACCTTGAGAAAGATTTCCACATCATATTGTGTCCTTTTGACCATTAGAAGTGATCCTGCTCTTCAAGCTTTAATTCTATATCTTGAGAGCACCACATTCATTGCGCACCCGCTCTCCCGCCGTCAATTACGAGAACGACGTAGTGCCGTTGCATGGTTTACGCACCCGACCCGCATCATCAAACCGATGCACTTCAAGCAATGGAAACTATCCCTTACCTATAGCTAGGTTTCAATATTTGTGGCTCTATAGGTTGTGTTGTAATATTTGTTTGTTGTTTGGTTGGGTATTTGCTTTACGAATTCTCGTCTCCCTTGTGAGACAAAATACTCCTCGTGAAGAGGAGGGGTTTGAGGAACACTACCTTCGTATATAGTAGCGTGGTTGTAAGAGGTTCTGTCACCCTCATTTAAGTGACTGAGTTAGTGAATTTGATCGACTAGGTCGATCGGGAAATCCTAAGTTGAGAAGCTTAGGTGGTGATTTTTACCTGAGTTTGGGTTTCCACCTTAAAATCAATTGTGCATTTGTGTGATTGCTTTTTGTGTGAGATTGAATATTTTTATTTGTACGTCTTTTTCATATCCCGCAAATCTCACCCCCTGCTTAGTGGGAAATTACATTGGGCTCCAAGCCTTTCATAGGCCATCATTAGTAATCTAATAAAAATTAGATTGCTTACCAAAAATTTCAAATCCTTAGAGTTATTATTTCTCTTACCCTCTCATTAATTCTTTCCTTACAGGATCATTACTCCAATTAATAAAATCAAACCCTAAACCTACCCCAAACCTACAATCCAATCACATAAATACATTTAGCCTACTTCCTAGGATAGAAGTGAGAAGATCTTATACCTTAATTGGCTCTATGTCGGAAGAAATTTGATTGATTCGAGTACTAGAACACGAACAACAACAATAACCATTAAAACTTATGCTCCAAGGCTCCATATCTCGGCAACAACAACAATGGTGTTGACAATCATTTGTATTTTATTCTTGAAACATTGCATTTTTTGCACTGAAACACTTTCCTTTTGGCAAAATGGGCAAAATAGTTATCTAAATAGGCAAAATATTGTCAACACCATTGCACTTTGATACCATCGCTATGTTGAAATAGTTAGATTTTCAAAGCTCTCCTATTTGGGTATCATGCCCGATAAGAAAATTTTCACTTTAGATAAAAGAAATAAAATGGATGTGTCATTGTAGTTCTTACTTGGTGGAAAATCGTCGAATCAAAATATTAAATAATCGAAATTAACCATCATGATGGTTAGGTCATTTCCACAAAGCGGCATAAGCACCAATAAACTCACAAATAAATTGCATTCATATCCTGTTCTAAGGCTAATGGAGAGATTATTTCCCACAACTATTTTATTTTTATGCATACAAATCTACGAAGATATCATTCTACAAAAGTATTCCCTTAAATCCATTGCAAGATAGATAGTAATCAATTTAATCGTACAATAGCCTTGAGAGAAAGAGAGGGAGATAACGGCGAGATATAGTGAGAGAGAGAGAGCATAGAGAAAGGGTAAAACAAAATAACATAAAATCAGAAAATAGATGAATAGTCTTCTCAATCAAAAAAATAAAGAAAAAGTGATACGGGGTGTACTATAGCGAAACAGGGGAGAAGCTTCTCGAGCCCACGCGAGCCCTCGGCTGGCGACGTGGAGGATGGTGGCGATAGGCGAGGCCATGACCTTCGTTATGGTGGCGGCAGTTGTTAAGATCGCTAGAGTTGAAGTTTAAAATTTGCATCGTAATATAGTCAACAAGATCGAAATCAACACTTAAAATTTATATGCTCCAAGTTAGAGTCCGAAGTCATCCACAGGAAGAAAATTAAATGTGCGAAAACCACTATCAAAAATTTCAAGCTTAGGAACTAGATGCAAATAATTCAAAATTTAAATGCAAGCACACTAGTTCAAAAAGTATAAAAAGAGAACAAACCTTCAAATACCTAGGTAGTGCACGTTTAGAAAAGGTTTTGTCCCTTAACACGTACAAAGATTCTTTTTTTTTCAGTTGAAATAGTGCAAAACACAGCCCTGTAAACTTAGCCCAACACCCTATATGGGCCGCCACTCTGCAAGCCATTCTCTCTATCTATCTCTTAATACATGTATACGTATATACTTTAGACTTATATATGCCTTATGGGGAGCCTCCCTAGTATGGGATGATGAGCCTTAGAATTCTATGCCTTATATGGCGTTGCTGAACCTTGAAATCCCACAATGTGGGATTATTCTTGCCCCTTTTGATTTTATGAATTGCAGCAGGAACTACTTCTATTGCTTACCTTTTCTCTTCTTCTGTGCACACTATCTTTTCTTCCTTTCCTTTATAAGTTTCACTTCTCTTTTTTTTATTTCAAAAAGGGCCCAACAATGCAATAAACCCACATGGGCCTCTCTCTCCCCTACCCTAAATGGGTCGTGTGCATGTGGGTGTGAGGGTATATGGGGAGTCGACCAGCTAATTATGGTCCAACAATTAGGGGGTGCAATTCCTCTTATATTGCATAGGCACCTCCTCCCCCATCGATGTGGGACTCCTTGCTGAAATCGCTGTAGATTAATTGCAATTAAGGGTGTTAACTCCCAATCAATTAAGCACGAATCAAGAGGTAAAGTCAATTAAGCGGAGATTAAGAATTATTCAAATGATAAAAGTTGCATCCACATATTGTAATAAGACCATTAAATAAATAATATTCACGAATAGGCCCTTATTAGTTCAAGAAAAAATTGCAAAAGAAACCTTAAGGGCTAGTTTGGATGGAGGGATAGATTTCACGGGATAACTTTTTTGGAGATGGGTTATCCTGCATTTTTGTTTAGAAGTCATAAGGGTTATCTTGGTAGGTTAACTTGTGGCTATTTGGAAAGTTTATGCGTTAACCTGCGAAAATACATGGGATAACCCACAAAAATAGCTTATCCCACATCAACCCTGGAATAACTTATCCCATATTAAGTCCTTTTAACCCGGGTCAAAATATCCTTCCCACCAAATAACGATGATTATCCCCCTTACCAAACTAGGCCTAAGATATTAGGTTTCCTTGCACTGGGGTCCTTGCAGTGGATGAAGCTTATGCTTCTTCATCAAGGAAGTTGGTGGAGTTCAGAGAGGCTTTTGATGAAACTTGAGAGCTCGTAAGGTAGCTCAAGAACTTCATGCGAGCTCCAAGAAACTCTTGCACAAAGCTACAATGCTCAGGGTGATCGGAGGGTGGCCATCGAACTCGGAGAAGACAACGGACACGGTAGAGGTCATTTGAGAGTTGGAGAGGCCTGAAGTGGCTTGCTGAACTTGAAGAAGATGGTGAAGGAAGGCGAAGTTTGGCAAGGTACCTTGGCAAGCAATCACCTCAATTTCTTGAGGGCTTTTGCTCTCTTAGATCTGGCAAAGGTGAAGTGATGGTTGTGAAGCAGAGTGGTTGTGTGGAATCTGATAGAGAGCTTCGCTGAAGTTCTCATTGGCCATGGGGAAGAAAGCGAGGAGGACGCTGAAATAGTGGTGGATTCCTAAATTTAACTAACCTAAACTACTCTATAGAGGGAGAGGGAGAGGGAGAGGAAGCATTACCTGGAAGTGGACGAGGAAGAACATCTGGCGGTGGCTGGCTGATACAGATTTTACACGATTTTGTAAATGTGGGTTTTTGTCGTTGATACACGTTAAATCGATCAACTCTTAAATTTATAAAACCTAGATAGTGGAGTATCTAGGGTCATCCAAGGAGGCCAAATTGTTAATCACATGAATTGATTATCTCTCTCGCCACTCAAATCCACACTTTTATTTTTGTATTTTCAATTTTGTTGTTTTTAGGTTTTCAAAACAATCAGGTATTTGAAGAGTGAAGACGAACTACCTATCACTAACCCTAAGTGACAATAATGAAACCCTTCTCTTCTGAGCTCATGCTAGGCACGTGAGCCTAGGGTAATTAGAAGAGGAGAGTGTGGTGTGCACTACAGTTATAAGAGCAAGAAAAACACACTAAGATTGTGACATGAACATGGAAGGCAAAGAAAACTTGTATTACTAGCACAGTCGATGATAAGTAGCTAAATGCTTCTACAAGAAAAAAAAGAAAACACATTACCTAATATAAGATAAAATAATTGAAGATAGACGAAGGGGAATCCTCTGTAGAAGTCCGGATGGTCCATGCTCCAAGTGTGGTTGCCCCACACTTAAAAAGGGTGCTCCTTGACTTCTTCTTGATGTAGTCCTCCTCTAAGCTCTCTCCTCAAGGTGGGTATCAACCACCTTAAGGTTCCTCCTCTGCCTGGCTGTCCCTTCTATGTAGAGGATCTCCTCCTTGGCATGGCACAAGGGAGAATAGGGAAAGGAAGAAGCCACCAAGGGGGCAGGTAGGTTGCCCCCTTGATCTCCTTCTCTTCTTCTTCTTCCTTGGAGTGAATGTGATGGCTATGGGTGGAACCTAATCTAATGGAGAAGATGGTCTTTAGGTGGAGGTTAGGTGGGGTATATATAGCAAGAGAGAAGGGTGATTGGTGTGGGGATTAGGTGTAGGGCTAGGCTGGGCTTTAGGAGGTGGTTAGGTGATCCTATGGTGGAGGGTATTTGGCGCCACCTAAAGGGTTGCTATAGGGGTGGTTATGGGTGGCTAAGGGACACCTAAAGGTGGTGCCAACCATGGAAGGGTGCCATGGTTTGGCACCAACTTTTTTGGCTTCTAGAAGGTAGGTAGGTGGAGGGCTAGGATGGAGGGTTAGGCTGGGTTGTAGGCTTAGGTGTATGGTGGTGATGAGGGTGATTTTTGGAGGGAAAAGTGGCGCCAACTAAGCAGATAGTTATGGGCATTTTGGTGCCACTTTTGTGGTGTTTCTTGGTGGTGGAAATGGTTGAAGGGATGTGTAAGGTTGGAGACAAAGTGGGGTAGGACTAGGTAGCTTAGGTGGACTTAGGTTTAGGGTTGTTTGGTGAAGCTTAGGTAGGTGGGTTTCAGGGTTATGTAGGGATGCCAAGGAGGTGACTAGCTAAGCTAAGCTAGCTTAGCTGGTAAGGAGTAGGGTAGAAAGGGTTAGGGTTTTGGAGGTGAGGAGCTGGAAGGAGCTACACTGGAGCTGGTGACTCCTTAAGAGAACTACAAGGAGTTACCTTAGCTGGCTTCTATTGATATAAGCTGAGGTGAGTTGGGTTAGCTCTTCTCGAAGATTACCTAGCTAGCTGGAGTAGCTAGCTTAGGTTAAGTAGCTCAGCTCAACTAAGTTGAGTTGAGTTGAGTCTCCGAGAGCTAGACTTGAGCTGGCCTGAGCTGGTTAAGGTCATCTCCGGGATCAAGGAGCAATCCTACTAATTTTGGTGGGATTTGGTTGAGAGAATCGTGAGAATTTGATCCCTAAAAAAGTGCCTAAGAACACTGTGAGCTTCAGTGAGCTTGTTGGAGAACATGATGGCTATCGTCATCATGACATCAGCTAGGGACCACGAAGAAAGGATTTTGGACCTGAATGCAAATAATTAAAGAGTCAAGAACTATTATGAAAAGTAGATGAAAATAAAGTCCAAAAGGTCTCAACCTTTTAGGGTAACCTCATTTAGACCCAAGAAATCTACTCATAACTTTAATTTTGGGTTTTAATGAAGTTTGATTAGTCAATTTATAATTTAACCCAAATTGTATTTAATATTAACCTTAGTCTTTGTTTTAGGTCAAATTAGGTTCATTTTGTAAAATTGATTATTTCAAGTCTTATGGAATATTTTTCAATGATTTTTAGAAGGTTTCGATTATATTTATTTCCACCAGAACCCTTTGAATTTAAGTGAGGGTGAAATTAATATTTTTATTTGAGAGTTGCCTTTCAAGCCTAACAGAAACCTTGAATTAATTAATACATACCTACTTATTGGAAATTTGAGCTTAGTTGACTTTCAATTGAGTGTAGGATTACTCTTTAATTAATCTGCACTTGTAGTTTTCTAATAAAACAATAGAATTAACCAATTTTAGTGCGATTCCTCTTAATTCAGCCAAGATTGAATTATACCTTTTTATATATCAATTGGGTGAATTTAGCTTTAGAACTTAACCAAACTGAGTTAGATATGGAGGATGATGGTATTACCATTAGTAGCTTAGATGATAGTGGTTAGATATGGTTGAACGGTGAGGAGCAGCCATAGACTTAAGGCTGGGGGTGGTGGTAGTTATCGACGATGGCGGTTTAGACAACGGGGGTGCAATGTGGAGCACCTAATGAGCTTGCTAGTGGTGTTGACGGCAAGGATGGAGATCGACGGCAGTCGGAGTCAGTATGGAAGGAGCGATGGTGTGATGGGTTCTTCGTGTAGGTCGGTGGTGCGGTTTGATAGGAATGGAAGGTGATGAGTTGAGAACATGAGAGTGGTGATGGAGGGGGACCTCGTGGTGAGGCGGTGTGGAATTGGTGACTGTGGAGGACGTGGCTGATGGTGTTGGTGGTGTGGAGCTGGTATTGGTGGAGGAGGTGACTGATGGTGTTGGTGGTGCACACTATCATCGTGCACCACCACGGTGTTGGAGAGTAATGGAGGTTGAGGTCAACTTCGATCCACGGTGTGAGTTGAAGTCTACAGTGAAGGCCTTGTTGCACGGTGGAGGAGATGGAAGAGGAGGGGGGGTGTGGTGATGAAGGTTTGACCCTTTTAACGCCCGAGCCCTCTCTAGATCTGCTTGCCCCATCGGGAAGTTCAACGTTGTTTGATCGTGGTAATGGTTACAGTGTGGGTGGGATGACGTACTTTTGTGAGCTTGCCCTCCATCAAGTGCCAATTAATTTCACATCTAGATGCAATTATATTATTTTTTCTTTTTCACCTGCACATATTAAATAAGAAGCATAAAATATATATTTAAAATGCAACGTAGGCACATAGAAATATAAGTGCACTAAGATTAATTAATACTTAACTTAGGCACTTAAATCACACGGAAATGTAATTAAGATGTACTTAAGTTAAATAATTGTCCAAGAAATTGGACTCATCAAATGCCCCCATGAATAAGTTTTGCTAGTACAGAGCAAAAGTCCATGTAGAATCCCAAAACTTTAGGCCAAAATTAGCTATCAGGGTGCCTCAACATATCTTGTCTTTAGAAATTAGTTGGAGATACCACCCTTATGTTCATCGCTTTTCACGTAAAAAGATTTTTATATCGCTGTAGTTGCGAATCACATCGAAACAAATAACATTTGTAAATTTTTTGGTAAGTATCGAGTCGTTCGTAGGGAGGTAAAATGTAATTTTTGTGCGAAAGCTTTTCAAAAAGACGTTCTCAGCAAATAGTTATATATGCATATATGTATATATAGACAAGCATTCATGAGATCAAATAAATATTTTATTAATAAAGAGAATGTCTCACAAATCTAATGTAATTGAGTGCTTGAAAATAACATGAAACAGAAGAATAAACTGAGGAAAAGAAGAAGAGAATGTAGTGGAGATGACGGTGTCATTTGAGGGATGGTTGGGCGAAGTGTGGCAGCACTTCAGATTCAAGGTGCCAGGAAGAAGACTGGAGAGAGATACTGAAGAGTGTGGGGGGCGTGCACTATGTGGTGGCTATTTTTTTCTTTCTCTAAGTATGTCAGTTATGTTCCAAAGGGTAGAGGCTATGTCCTCTTATAGAAAAATAGGTGGCTTCCTATTAGTTGATCGAGAGTGCGTAGGATCACTAATTTGGATGGTTTAGATTTAATTAAAAATGATGCTTATGATTGGTTGAATAGAGACCTTAGGATTTAAGTTGTTGGACTAGGATAGGATGAAGGTTTTCTAAAAATAGGCAACCGAGGTGGGTAGCTACCAAGGGATAAAATCTTACCAAGAGATAAGATCTTATCTCTTGGCCAACCACTAAGGGATAAAATCTTCTTAAGTTGACACCAACTTAAAAGGATTAGATTAAGAATTTCGTTGCTCTTATGTGGGTAGGGTTAGGGCTAGGTTTTGTAGGTATAGGTTCTGAGAATAGGTTCCTAATTAGGCTAGGTTAACCCTAAGTATAGTGGGTTGGGTCCAAATAGGTTCTATGAACCCAGTTGACTTATACTAAGTCAATTAAGTGAGCTCATGGATCTAAATAGGTTTTGGGATTAGGGATTAGTTCTAGGATATGTTGGATAAGTTCCTAGATAATAGGGCAACTTTGTGGATAAAGGGTCAAGATCATGGATAGTGTTATCCATGATTTTGACTTTTGAGCTCACTTATTTAATTTGAGTTGACTTAAGGGTAGGAGTTGGGATAAGGGTATCCTAGGGTTTTAAGGGTAGGGTTAGGTTATCCTAGTCCCTCTTTCTCTTCTTCTTTAATTGGATCTTCATTTCTTCCTTAATCAAGTCTTGGTCTTGTAGCTTTATCTTCTATCCCACTTTTATTCTGCATGTCTCCTGTCATTCTACGTCCTTTATCTACATTATTCACGAAAGACTAGAATTAGATAATTAGGCCTAAAATAAACACAATGCATATGATTTGCATGCATGTTCTAAATGCAATATTTACATTCTAAATGCTTGATTTTATTAAGGAGTAACACTAGATTAAGCCAATTAGGATAATAAATTAAGTTATAATCACCCTAGACCTTAAGGTTTCTAAGTACCGGCCAAGATACAAACCTGGTCGGTAGTGGTTTTGGGTCACCGGCAATGGTTTCTCAAAACCCCAAGACTACCCTAAAATTTATTGATCCCAAAGGTTTAAGCATCCGTGCACAAGTGTGAGTTGTCATAATTCAATCTGCAGGTGAATTAAATTTTTGTTGGTATGATGGCCAACACAAGAGAGAGAAGGGAAATGTTTTTGTGATTTTTTTAATAAATATCTTTTGTAATTTTTTGTTTGATCCATATAAGTCCAACCATTATCCTGATCACCTATCCTTGAAGGATCCTTGGATTTCGATGCTTCGGAATAGCATCATCCATAGCAACCCCAAGAACCCCTGGACATCGACACTTCGAGATAGTGCTACCTATGGATTTCTTAAGCGAATTCAGGCCTTTGGCAATTGACATTTTGAGCCAGTGTTGCCTACAGTACCTAAACCGTACATTGCACTTACATGCCCCCAGTAGGATGGCTATCCTAAGAAACAAGCACCGAGGAGGTGACATGTTATGATTATGTCATCAAGGGGAGTATATACTCCACCTCTCATGCAGTAGGAACTTGTCCAATCAAGTTGTGTTTTCAAGCTTCACCTAAGTCAGAGCCTAAAGAACCAAATTTTCTTCAAGAAAAGAATGAAGGCAATCACTTTATTAGGCATTTTAAACAAGACCATAGTGTGTGTGATGGGGGATGCCTAGGTTACCAAACCCCGCAAATAAAAGGGTAGACAAGGGTATCCAATACTTCCACAGTCCTTGACTTAATACCTTATCTCCGCAACATCCTTAACCACTCGAGGAATAATCCACATCTTAACAGATACTCAGACTTTTAAGCTCTCATTGCCCTAAGGGTCTAAAGATAATATCTCTCACTTATCTCCTAAGGTAAGACACTTAAGGTCATATCTCATCATTTGATCTAGCCCAGAACTTGGATTCATCCACAAAAAATGTTGGGACTAACTAGTTCAGCTCAACAAAGTGAAAAAGTTTGTTATTTTTTTTGAAACTAATGTACCAAATGCATGCAAATATTTATAAATGCTACAAAAAAACATTAGGTTATCCCCCCCATTGCATAATATTGGCAATGTCCTCATTGGAAAAAGAAAAATATAGACATAGAAGAATATCACCTAAGAAAGAGAGGGGAAGGAGCTAAGGCTCCTCGAGCAGAAGTGCATCTACAACCTGGCCATCAGAAAGGATAACATATGATTTAAGACATTGGCCATTTACCTTAAAGCTTTCACCTGAATTAGGATTCTGAATTTCAACCGCTCCACGAGGGAAGGCCTGGACAACAACAAAAGGCCCATCCTAGTGGGACCTGAGCTTTCCAGGAAATAATTTGAGTCTGGAGTTGAAAAGCTAGACCCACTGGTTGGGCTTAAAGGTCTTTCTATTGATATGCTTATCATGGAAGATCTTTGTATATTGTATATAAGCTTGGGAAGTTTCAAAGGCTTCATTGTGCAGCTCCTCAAGCTCACTTAACTCGAGCATGCGGGCTTTACCGGCTCTATCTAGAGTCAAATTAACATTCTTAGTGGCCTAGTAGGCCTTGTGTTGGATCTCCACAGGTAAGTGGCATGCTTTACTATACACCAATCTAAAAGGTGACATGCCCAAAGGAGTCTAATAAGCCATCCTGTAGGCCCATAGTGCATCATTAAGCATCTTCGACCAATCTTTTCTGTTGGGTCTAACAGTCTTTTCCAAAATACATTTAATCTCTCTATTTGACACGTCAACTTGACCACTCATTTAGGGATGGTAAGGTGTGGCTATCATGTGATTGACACCCAAACTTTGGAGTAATCTCGTGAAATGTGTATTCTTGAAGTGAGGTCCTCCATCACTTATGATTGTCCTTGGGCATCTGTACTGAGAAATGATATTAGCTCTGACAAAATCCATGACCACAGAATGGTCATTGGTCCGCATAGGTATAGCTTCTATCCATTTCGATACATAATCTATAGCCACAAGGATATACTCATATCTGAAGGACAAAGGAAAGGGAGCCATGAAATCTTTACCCCAAATATCAAATATCTCTACAGGGAGAACAGGCTGCCGAGGCATCTCATCCCTTTTCCTAATGGTTCCCATCTGTTGGCAACGTAGACATGCACCTACATAAGTATGTGAATATTTGAATAATGTGGGCCACCAAAAGCCAGACTGAAGAATCTTATGGGCAGTCTTTTTCCCACTAAAATGCCCTCCATAGTGGAGGTCATGGTAGAAACTCAGAGCACTCTTTTGTTCTTCCTCAGGGACACACCTGCGGAGTAATTGGCCAGGGCCTATTCTAAACAGCCTGGGTTCTTCCTAGTGATAAAATTTAGTTTCGATAAGAAACTTGTCTTGCTTCTACTTGTCCCAAGTATTGGGGGCTAAGGCCTCTACAGCCGGAGCCTCATTGGGAAAAGTCTATAGTGCCAGTTGGGGTTGACACCTCCATAGGGATCTTAGACAAATGATCTACTACCACATTCTTAACTCCTTTTTTATCCTTGATTTCTAGGTCAAACTCTTGGAGTAGCAGAATTTAGCGAATAAGTCTAAGTCTGGTGCCTTTTTTGGCAAGCAAATGCTTTACGACTAAATGATTTGTATACACCAAAACCTTACAACCCAATAAATATGACCTAAACTTCTCCAAAGCAAAGACTGCAGTGAGGAGTTCTTTCTCAATAACTATGTAGTTTTGTTGAGGATCCGTTAAGGCCTTGCTGGCATAGTGTAGAACATGAGGTTTACTATCAACCCTTTGACCTAAGACCACTCCTACGGCGAAGTTAAATGAGTTGCACATAAGCTTAAAGGGGAGGGTCCAATCTGCTGCTCAGAGGATCAGCACAGTAATGAGGGCCTTCTTCAAGACCTGGAAGGCCTTGCCACATCTGTCATCAAACTCGAAGAAAACATCATTCACTAATAGGTTGCAAAATGGCTTAGAGATTTTACTGGAATCTCTAATGAAGCACCTATAGAAACCAGCTTGATGTTGAGATTGGAAGACAACACGATCAAAGTTGGATTTGAAAAACCCATCATTGTAATTCGATTTGTGAAGAAATCCGTCAACAGATAAATTTATACTGAAACTTAAAAAAATTCCATGTCAAACATAGGGAGGCTACGTCGATCTTAAATCCACGATTATATTCTTTTGTATTTTTTTTGTTTGAAAGCGAGAATTACAATGGAATATAAACAATAAGAGAGAGAGAGAGATAGAGAGAGAATAATCACTTGATGAAATAATAATATTTTTACAACTAGAAAGCGGAAAATGATTACAACTAAAAAGTAGGAAATTCTATTCTAGAAAGCGATTGAAAAGAAAGGAGACAGATGTTATTCTCCTCGACGAATGCTTCGAGGACAAGCCGGATAGAGCGATGCCTAGAAGACGGAGGACGAAGCTAGAAGAAGAAGGATGAAGCATGAAGAAGCAGGAACAAGGCAGTACGTCATCGTCATCACGGGATCCACTTCTAGAACGGGGGTGAGAAAATTGGATTTGGCACTAGAATAGCATCCCCGGTGTGGGACAAGCTTCTCTTGAGCTTTGGAGAGGGAGAGAGGTGAAGGAAGGGATGAGAATTTCGTAGGGTAGGGGTCTCCTTTTATAATTGCAAGGATAGGGGCAATTTGGTCATTACATAATTAAAACATTAAATGAGGGGGTCTTTAGTGATGGTTTAAGTATCACTAAAGACCCCACGTTGCCGCAGCCTTGCGCACACGCCCGCTTCCTCGCCTGCCACGTGCTTAACGCTCGCCCACGTCCTCGAAATCTTAGCCATCTGATTGCGATATCGGACGGCTCAGATTGCTCCTTACCCACTTCAACTACGTCGCCTGTGCGTGCGATCGAGCGTAAGGCAGTGCGTCAGATTGCGCGTGCTGCAGATCGCAAGTTGAACCTGCTCCCCACGCTTGTGCAAAGTCGCTCGACCGCTGCGCTAATGCCTCTTTGTCATGCTTATGTTTTAAGCGCGCGCTCACGATCGTTGGATCAAGATCCAATGGTCCAGATCTTGCCTTGCCCACGCCTTCAAAGGATGGGGAGCGGTGCTGCAGCCGATTTGGGCAATTGTGATGGCGCCACGTGGTGCCATCATGGCCGTCTATCTTCTGTGACATGTAAAAGGTGCCACGGATGTCGGATTGAGCCAATTTTTACGCCGTTATGCTGCAATCATCGATCTGAACCCATTCGTGCAGTCAGATTTATCATCTGAAGTATGGTTTGGCACCATTTTAGCCCTTGATCTCTATCAGAAAGTGAACTAGGAACTTCCATATCTAAAACAAGAAAGTCAATAGGAAAACAGAGACTGTTGACCCTAACCACCACGTCTTCCACCACACCCTTCGGGATTTTGACAGAACGATCTGCCAACTGTAACGTGATAGGGGTGGGTTTCAGATTTCCTAAGGAAAATTTTTCGAGCATGATGGTCGGTATGAGATTGATGGAAGATCCTAGATCAAGCAGGGCATGATTAAAACTACAGCCTTGGATGCTACAGGAAATCAACGGTGTGCCCGGATCTTTCTGCTTCGGTGGTAAGTTTGATAGTATCGCACAACTCGCATGAGGCGAGAGAACCACCGGATTCTTAGTCTTCTTTGACTGTCGCCTGGGTGTTGTGTAGTCTTTGAAAAATCGAGCGACAGTAAGTATGTGGTCGATTGCCTCGAGTAGGGGTACTTTGATTTCTGCATCCCTGAATAAATTACGCAGGTTGTCAAAGGCCTGCGTATTTTTCTTTTTGCCTTTTGGCTCCCTTAGTAGAGCCTCAGGGAATGGGACTGATTCTGGCACAAGTTTAGGTGCATCGTCCTCTCGCGAATGCGGTATGCATCCCGAATGAGAGGGCGAGGAAGAAGACGGGCCAGGATCAGGTCGAGGTGGATCGACGGTCTGCTTACCGCTCCTCGTAGTGATAGCATTGGACGATGCGGGTCCAGTGGGATCATACGGAGGAGGAGGGTTTGCAATGGGGACATAAGAGTGTGGTGCTGCAGCGGGATTAGCCTGAAATCCCGGAGGAGTGCTCGGAGCCTGCAGAACTTGATTCACCTGTCCCTGAGAAGGTCGTACCTGTGGTTGAGAACCACGGGGTACGAAATTTCGCGGGTTGGGAATAGGTTGGGCAGGAAGAGTGCCCTGAAATCGAGTCGCCATGCGTAGTTGACTGATCTCATCATTTTGCTGCGCCAATTGGTACTGAAGAGAGGTCATGTTCTCTTCATGGCACTTGGACATATCCGTCATCAGTCGCATCAATTTGTCAAGAGGGCTTGATGCGTGTTCAGTTTGTGGTAAGCAAGGGCCTGATGGCGGATTTGCCATAGGATTAAACTGAGCCCTTAGGATGACGGGTGCGGACGGTCGCATTGGTCCTCCCGTGGGGTTTTGGCGCTGCGGGTTGTTGGACCATGCTAAGTTCTGATGATTACGCCACCCTGGGTTATAAGAGGCAGAGAACGGGTTGTTCCCCAGGGCGCAAATGTCTTCTATGCCAGAAGACGCGTCCGCATGTAGATATGTGTCCGAGCACACGGAGGCTTGGTCCTCCGTGTCGAAATACTGGCTTGCAGAAGGCAGTTCCACATGACTTACCGAGTCGCTTGGCGCGACACTCGGTAAGGAAGGTTTAACGGGGTTTCTCGGGATAAACCTGGTATTAAAAGAACTTGGATTGTGACGAAGTGGTGAAGAGGTGGTGTTTGTCATAGATCGGGCGGGGTTGGCTAGAAGCTCGTCCAGCTTGTGCACGATGGAGACTTCATCCAGTTTTTGTGCAATAAGGCTTAGATCAGTGGATGAATGAGAGGGTCCCATGTCAACTTCGTGGACATTTCAGGGCTGGCTGGAACGATTAAAGGCGACAATGGAGGCGTTGTTTATTGAGTTTTCACTCATTTTCAAATAGTTCGAATGCTTCATTCTCATCTTTATTCATAAAATTCCCTCCGCAGGAAGCGTCTGTAATCTGCTTCAAAGTCTCATTTAGCCCGTAGTAGAAAATCTGGACTATATGCCACTTAGGCGGACCATGGTGCGGACACTTCCTGAGGAGGTCGTTATACCTCTCCCATGCCTCATGAAATTGTTCGCCGTTTTGTTGCGTAAAAGAGGTGATAGCACGGCGAAGTGCATTGGTTCGCCCGATTGGGAAGAACTTCTTGAGAAACGCTGTTCGCATCTATTCCCAAGAATGGATGGTTCTCCCAAGGGTGCGTAACCATTGGGACGCTTTATCCCGCAATGAAAATGGGAACATCTTCATGAGGACTATAGATAACCCAACATTTCTTGGTTTAACGGGTTCAGCAAGTCGGGTTAGGTCTTCCAAGTGGAGAAACGGGTCTTCACTTGCAAGACCATGAAAGTGAAAATTGATTAGGCCAATTATGTTTGATTTTAATTCAAAGTCGTCCTAGCCCAAGGGGATCCGAATTTGTCCTATGGTCTCTGTAGCAGCGGGATTCTGATAAGAGCTAAGAGACCTAGGCTCCTCTCATCCGGGACGGTTATGCATTTCATCCAATGTTTCCCGAATGGCTTAAATTTGCTCATTATACATTTCCATTTGGTCTTGGAGGCGGGTTATGGGATCAACGGCTCCACCACCTGGTGGATTCTGAGGGCGGTTTCCTCCCTCGGGATTTGGGGGTAGGCGTGCAGCCATGTTTGTAGAGGAGGAGGACGATTCGGCTTCTTTTCTAGATTTATCAGTCAATACAAACAATTCAGGGTTTTGTGACCTCCTCCCAAACATGCACTACCTCAGGAAGAGTTGGGGAGATGAGTAGGGAAAATAAATGAGAGAAATGACGCCGCAAAGGTACACTTGATTACAAATCAATACAATCAAGTTCCTAACCTCGACAGTGTGCCCTTAGACCTAAAGATCTAAGTTATCTACTATCACGAACAACGGAACCGAATGCGAGCACCGCGGAACCACCGGGCCATATTGAAAGGCTGTTTGCCCCAGTCTTAGACACCCGATAGCACGCGGGAACTCTCATCAGCACGTAGCCGCTACACAAAAGTAGTTAGACCTCCAATCTTTAAAAAGGGTCAAGTTACTACCAGTTTTAATTAGAGGCTTAGGGTCAAGTGCTTTTCGAATATGAAGGGCGTTATTTACGGGTAATGCCTAAGTGATTGATTTTTAGAGTGTGTAAAAACAAGCATACAATAGGAAAATCTCCCCGAATTGAAGTTTTAATTGGTGAATGATTTTTAGAGTTCAGCCTTAAGTAGTATGAATTTTAGGATTTTGCTGAATTACCAATTCAACCAATCTCTGGATTTTGCAAGAATACAAGTTTTCTTTGTAAAGCCCAAGAAACCCTTCTTCAATTATCAGTTAGTTAATGCATGCTAAAATACAATGGGCTACCCTAAATGGAGATTTTTATGTGTGGATGCACGAATCAGTTTTATACCAATGTGAAAGGGAGTCAAAGCACTTCAATTCAAGTACTCCTAATCACTAGAAAGATGTCCACACACAAGGCTTCAACCAAACGATAAAAAAATAAAATTGTTGGGGTTGAAGTATTTAGGATCGAATCACAGGCAAGTTGAAAAAGTCGTGGTAAGGTTGGAATCAACTCAATTCTAAATCTCGTCACCAAAAATGTGATCCTGAATTAAAGATAAGTGAGGCAAAAGAGGGATACAAGCAATCTTTTTCTTTACCTCAAAGAATACTTCACACGACGAAAAATCTAAGAATCAAGATTCTCAAATTTTTGCTCTGTGAAGTAGGGCGGGAAATCTCAGGGCAGTGGGAGTGAAGACAACCAATTATTTAAGTGAAATTTAATCTACTTGCCCTCAAGAAATCTCAACAAGTTTTTCTAGTTTTTAGTTTTTAATTTTTTTTTTTTTATTGTGGTGGCAAGTTAACCCTAATTTGATGAGAAAAAAAAACCTACTTGTTCGGCAACGTGTGCGAAACTCCAATGCGATGTCGACGTCTTCACGCTCTCGTTCCCGCCTTTAATATACTCACGTCCTCGACTTCGTCAGCCTTCTTCTCCTTCCACCAGGTTCACCTGCACACCAAAAACAACAATACCCGTGAAGAGAGAAGAGATAAATTTAAAGGAATTGGATAGAAACTTACTCGAAAGCACACCTCCCCGACAACGGCGCCAGAAAAGTATGATGGGTCGTCCTGAATAAGTTGTTAATATGATATTTTTATCGTTGAAATATGTATAGTGGTTAACCTATTTCAGACATAACCATCTCTTTACAAAATTTTTAACCTAACATACTTGATTTTATCTTGTCACTTTTAGGCCCAGGGTCGAATTCAGGAAAGTGGGGTTTAAGTCGAGTTTCTACATTTTCCTTAAAACGCGTCTCTTTCGTTCGTTTATTGTGTTTTTGGTATTTTTCTTATTTAGGTTTTTTTTTCCGGTAATCCTTGTTCTTGAGACACTCTCAAAATTGTGTCCTTGGCTTTTAGTTAAACAGAGTTTCAAAACACGCCTTGCTACTTGTAAGACGGGGTACTTGCAAATCAAAGATTATCTTTTCACTTTTATACTTTTTTATCTTTTTACTAAGAAGGAAGCTAACAGACAGAAAGTAAATATAGTAGCTATAGATATATATTTATATGTAGTATATATATAAAGGGGTGGGGGTGGAGGTGACGATGGAGTATAGCACTATGTCGAATCAATCGACATGTAGAGAGACTCAACCAACACGACTAGGTGCCGCGTGGAGTGTGGATGGAGGATGGATGATGAATGTGTCCACACTTTTTTTGTACGCGTATATTGGGGAATATCAGCAACTGGTGTAGATATTCCCGCAATACAGCATATAGTAAATAATGTGAAAATATATGTACATATGTATATAAGTAAATATATCTATATGTATATAAATGTATAAGTATATATATATAGATATATATAGATATATATGTATATATATATATGTATGTATATATGTATATAGCTATGTATATATGTATATAAGTATATATATATATATATTATACTATATAGATATATACATATATATATATATATATATATATATTTATATAAGTATATGTATCTAGATATATGTATATATATATGTATAGATATATGTATGTATATATATATATATATGTATACATAACTATAGATATTACTATGTATATAGGGTTTAGGGTGTATACATATATATATATGTATACATAACTATAGATATTACTATGTATATAGGGTTTAGGGTGTATACATATATATATATATATATATATATACATACATATATCTATACATATATATATACATATATCTAGATACATATACTTATATAAATATATATATATATATATATATAGATATATGTATGTATATATATATAGATGTATATAAGTATATATAGTTACTATAAGTGTGTGAGTGTGTGTGTGTGTGTTGCTGTGAGTAAAAGAGAGAGAAAGAGAGAGAGAGAGAGAGAACGGAGAGAGAGAGAGCGGACGCGCGAGTTAAGACGTCTGCTCGCGGCGGCGGATGTCTGGAGTCGCGTCCTCTGGAGAAGGCAGCGGACGTCTGGAAACGGCGGGTGCAGGCGCGCGCCTTCGTAGGGTTCCTGCAGGCGTGCGCGAGGACGACGGGCAGGCGATGGCGCGGAGGAGCGAGCGTGGAGGAGGTCTGCAGGTGGTCGCGGAAGGTCGCGGAGGAGGGCAGGGGTCGGTGCGAGGCCTTAGCCGGCCGCTGCAGTGCGTGCGGCGGCCGGTTAAGGGGTGCAACTGCAGCGATGACAGAATGGAGACGGAGTGGGGAACGCCCTGCAGACGCGCGCGGAGGCGGTGAGCAGCTGCGGGGACGGTCGCGGAGGAGGTGGGGGGAGCTGCTGCTGCGTGGCTGCTGCTGCCGTGGCTTCAAGCTTCGAAGCTTGGAGCGGCGTCAATGGCGTTAAAGAGAAAAAACAAAGAGAGGGAAGGCACCACGCCCACCGGCTCGTCGATGAGCTGGGCGGTGGTGCTCCCACTGTGGTGGTGTGCACCACAGTGGGTTCTCCTGCTCGCCGGGTGCCTCCTCGACGGAGGGCCGACGTATGGGAGGGGAAAGCGGTGGAGAAGATGGCTGTGGGTTTGAGTTGCTGCAGCAGCCTCTGTTTTTTTTGGGTCCCCCCTCGCGAGTAAGAGGCTGTGGCTTTAAATAGAGGAGGAGAGCGTGGCTGCAAGCATGGCTGCAGCAGGGGGGATGGCGTGGGAGTGGCAGCCGCAGGGAGAGGCGATGGCAGGGAATGGCATGCTGCAGCATGGCGCAGGAAGAATTGCAGCCGCGGGAAAAAGAAGAATCGCGGGAAGAGAAGAAAGAAAGAGGAAATAAAATATGGAGAGGGGACTTTTGCAAAGAGACACTTGAAGAAAAATGTAAAAATGCAAACCATTGTTTTATTCTCTTCTATTCTCAATTAAATGCATGAATGCAAGTGTTTTTACAAATGCGACTACAGGATCCTAATATGCAATGTTAATACTAGAAAATAGCATAAGAAGGCATTATTACAGGCGTGTTTTGATGTGCAAACACCCAGCACAAGAGTAAAAAATGTTTTGACCTTCGGTGCCACCAATGCGAAGCCTCTAAGAAAGTGGGAGGCTTCCCGAGGAGGCATTGTCAAGAGGTCCTAGCCAGTTCATCCCCCATAGCAAGAATGCAGCACCTGATGTGTACAATGGTTGTATGACAATGAATGATTATCGTTATGATCATGTCGTTGTAGTATAGGGTGTATAATATAACATTAAGAATGTCGTATAGTGGTGAGTATGGGTGAGTACCAGTCATTACAACCATTATTATCATTTGCTTATTTATCTAATTTTTACTGGTTTTGTTCCAAGTCGTTCACTGGGAGGCAATTTATTGAATTACATCGGTCACTCTTTGATCTCAAAATTATCCTCTAATTCCAAAAAGAAACTTTACATCTTATTAAAGAATGAATGTGTGTTTTATTTACCTAATTACTAAGAAATGCTTGCAAAAATACTAACTATGAACAAGCATCAAACAATCTATTATTATACTCTAAACTATGTATTTACAAGTTATCCTATTAGTACTAACATAATAGTATATAATACCTTAGGATGCAATGGTGTAGAGACTTAACTTATCAGTTTGTTATTTATAGTAACATATACAGAAGTTTCAGTGACAGATATAAGCGTCGCTAAATCTTAGAAAACACTATATACAACCTAAAGAAGCAAACTGAGGTCTTTAGCGACGTTTATAGTGTCATTTTATTCTGTTAGTAATTATATGGGTTTATTTATACAAATGTAATGGGCTATAGCGATGTTTCTTCTTCTCTTTTGTTTCTGCATTATGTTTCGGCCTTAACAGAGTTTTCAAGTGCTGCGGCGAAGGGGATTAAGCAACCGTCATTAGCTTTTATTATTCAGTTCAAAATGTGCTAAATTTACGGGCGCGCTTTTCGAGGGCTACGCTGCACCCAGAGGGCGGGACCTGACCTCTACTAAGCACGCCTTAATCTTTAGTTAGGTGGCTTAATTACATTTTCATACTAAGCGCTGGGCCTCAGCCATGCGCCGCACACACACACGCTCGGGCCCCCGGCCCCGCACATAATCATATACTCATCACATCTCAGACAGAATGCTCACATCATATGCTCAGTGGTAATCGGATCCGGTATAGGTATACTTTCTTTCGGGCGCCAGCGCCCGTGACGACTGGCTAACATAGAACACAAATTCTTAATAAGGCGCTGCGCTCGATTTGCAGCGCACGATGTGGTGCTATTCCAGCGCCACATCGTGCGCTGGAAATCAGGCGTAGCTGCGTCTGTACGCGCTTTTGGCCCTCGATTTGGGGGCCATAAATTATTAAAAAAATAAAATAAAATATGGTTAATAAAGTATTTACATAATACTACATAATTGATTAATTAATTTTGAATTTTAATTATGTTTACTATACAAATAAATTCGCTCAACTAGGCTGATTATACAGGTTGATTTAGGTGATTAAATAGTTAATTACTTATAAAATAATTAGTAAATGGTCTAATTGACCTTATACAGATTTAATTTACATACTTAAGTATTTTATATATTTTTTTATTGTATTTACAAATTTATTTCTATTTTATTTAAGTTAAGCTAGCTATTCTGGGCTGTTTAAATTAAAACTAAGCTAACAGTAACTATAATAGATATAAATATACTTTAACTAACTTAAATTACTTACTATATATATATTAACCTAAGTCTATAGATTTATTTACTTAATTATAGCTCTAAATTATTAATTTAGCTAATTTATTCTATAGTATAGCTACTAACTAAGTAAATATAAATCCGTACATATATAAACATAATTAAGTAAATATATACATAATAATTCAATACTTATACATATATTTACATAGATTACATATGTATATAGATTTATATACAAGTTCATGCAGTATTGACAGTATATCTATGTATGTATACTTACATAATCAGGCTGTATATTATAGTTATAATAGTATGGATATGTATATTTACAGTGTGAGAATTAAGTATATATAAGTAGGCTTTAGTAGGAAGTTAGGAAGAAGGGTTAATTAAGTTTTTATTTCATTTTAAACAGCAACTAAGCTACTGTCAGAGAAGATGGGAAGAGAAGAGAATGTGCTGTTCAGGGTGTTTTGTTTAGCAGCAACAGTGGCCTAAGCCACTGTCAAATGGGCTGACTGCTACTGCAGTTAGTCCATTTGAAGAGGGGGATGTATTCATAGATGAGAGGGGAATTGTAGAGAAGAGGAGAATTTAGAGATGGAGGGAAATGTAGCTGCAAGTTGCAGCATGTTACTGTATAACTGGGAATAAGAGAAAATTCAAAACAAACTAAAAATTTTGAGAGTTGAAATCCAAATCTGATAAGGGTTTAAATCTCACGAAAATCACATAAGAATTCAGTTCAAATACCCAACAAGAAAAAGCCTTTATCAAAAGCATCATTTATGATCAAAACAACAAATGGCATTGAGTTAGCTCTTCCTAATGCTATAGACAGCATGAAGGAGAACTTAACTCAATCAATTAAAACCAAAAAACATACAATCCCAGTTTCTTGCAACCTTAAGGAGTATGGAGAACTCCTTAGGTTAGGAAATCACCATACAAAAATAATCATCAAAACAGGTGGTGTATGGCAGTTCTGAAATGGCAAAATAGACTAAGAATGCATTAAAGGAATTTATAAAAGCTTGCGAATGCATTCAGATCAAGGTAGAAACAGATTCATGAAAGGCTCTTCTGAGTTGTTCTCTGTCACCAGAGAACTTCTCAGAGTCCTTGCCCACAAGGAAAAACCAAAATCCCTTCAATTTGTCAGATCTGTCAAGGCAATCCAGAGAGCAAAATTCTTTAAAATCCATGTTAAAGTGAATATGACAAACTGAGGCAATCAATCTAAAATAAAAGGGGCTTTTGTGAACACAAATGGGGTGAGTGAGAAGCCCCAAATGGTGCTTGTGACGCCAATTTCAGATCTGAGGCAGTACACCATCAGATCTGAAATTGGGTCCGGATGTGTGGGTGAATGATGAAAAATTCGTCGTTAAAAGAAACATAAATCAGAATTGGATGGTGGAAAAACAAAACATGAAGAGGGAGATAAATTGAACAATGAACAGATGATTCTTCCCCTCTGATCTGGACTGATCAGAGGAGGTGAGGGAGGGGATCTAATGCTAATTCTACTCCTAAGACTAATCTAAACTACAGCTAACATTAAACACTAACAATTAAAGCTAAATCTATTCTAAACTACTGTAAACTACAACTAACACTAATTGTGCAGAATTAAAAACCTAAACTAAAAGGAAGAATGGGACCTATGGGTCCTTAGCCGATGGCTAAGGAGGAAGAAAGGAGGAGGGTGACTCCAGCGTAGGGAAGAGTCTGCTAGTGAGACTCCAGGGTCGTCCTCAGGTGCTACGAGGTCCTTAGCGACGAGGAGGGTTGAGAGCAGGCGATGATTCCACAGCCGGTGGCTGTGAAATCAGGGTCTAGATGAGGAGAGACTGGAGTGGACGAACTGATCGCTAAGAGATGTAGGAGGGAGCGATCCCTTGCGCACGACACCACTGAGGTGCTTAAGTAGCAGCTCAGTGATTGGAATCACTGGAAGGGTGAGGTTAATCAAAATTAAGCCGGCGGTGAGGATGAGATGGGTAGAGCGCGCGGTGAGTCAAGAGAGAGATCTGACCGTCAGATGAGATCTGGGAAGAGAGGTGAACGCACGCACCGAATCGCGTGAAGGTTCCATTTGAATCCAGCCGCAGATCGAGATCAAAAGTGTGATGGACGGTCGAGAATGGTTGTGTTCTTCGCGTGCTACAGTGCGCGTGAAGAACACAGGCTTCTCTCTGAAATGAGGGAAAAATTTCAGGAAGACCCTTGAACGAAGGGGTAGAAGAATAGCGTGCAGGTCCAAAAGTGAAAAGAACTATAACTGGAAGGGCCTTGCAGTCATACAGAAGGGTCCCTGCAGCTTGCAAAAAGGTCCAAGAAGGAGTTTTGAAGGGTAGAAATGTAATGCATGAAGGACCTAATTGTAATCTATTTATTTCTAAGCCTAAATGATGTCCAATTGCTTTCAAATTTTTACATGTGCTTAATTGAACATTTAAGACATTGATTTTACTTCTGATTTGTCTTTTCAAACTTGTTTATGTGTTCAATTGATGCATGGATCATCATTTGTTCTTTAGTTTTCAGAATATCTCATTTTTGTGACCTAATTAGGAGGTTTTAACACACATTAAAAGTTGTAGGTCTTTTCTTTAATTCCCACACTTAACCCTTTTTATATGTTAATTTGATATTGTTTTGCTTAGTGTCTAGCTTAATTTCGGCCTTTTAGCCATGATGAGTAGCCACTCATCAGCACCCTCCCCACCAGACTTGCCTCTCCTCCCAGAAGCCTCGCAATCCACTTCGTTAAAAAGCTGTCATTCATCCTCCCAATCTCCTTGACACCCAAACCCCCTTTTTAACAGGCTTGCACACCTCACTCCATGCAACCAGCTTCTCTCCCTTCCCACTCGCACCATAGTTGGTCTAGAAGAAGCCCCTCATCAGGCTCCAACTTTGTCCTCAATTTTTTGTGACACCTTCACAGTCGAAGCAAAGTAAGCGGGCATAGCCGATAGAACTGCCTTGACGAGGACCAATTGCATCCCTTTGGAATCATTCGTGAAAATCTCAACAAACTCGTCAATCATATCAGAAAAGTTAGCCATCATACAACGTTGGAATGTGGCAGGAGCATTACATAGCCCAAATGGCATTTGGCGAAATGCAAATGTGCCATACGAACTCGTGAAGGTGGTACACTCCTGATCATTAGGGAAGACAACTATCTGATTATACCCAACGTACCCATCTAAGAAACAAAAGTACCTATTCCTTGCCAATTTTTCTAGAATTTGATCAATAACAGGTAAGAGGAAATGATCTTTCTGGGTAGCCATATTTAGACAAGATAATTAATGCAGACCCTCGAGCCAATTGAGGGCCTGGTTGAACCAATTCTCCTTGGTCATTCTTTTCAACAGTAATTCCTGCCTTTTTAGGCACCTCATGTATGGGGTTGACCCATTTACTATTTGAAATGAGATCGATAATGCCTGTATTTAGCTATTTCAGAATCTCCTTAACAACCTCCCACATATTGGGGTTGAGCCTTCTCTACATGTCAAGGAAGGGTTTAATGGACTTGTTCGTGTATATATGATGCATACAGAGGGAGGGGTCAACACACTTAATATTAGCCATAGTCCAGGTAATAGCTTCCTTGTACCTTTGTAAACACTTGAGCAAGTCTCCCTTCTGCGACTTAGATAATGCAGATGAAATAATGATGGGGAGCGTATTGTTGGGGCTAAGGAAAGCATACTTTAGTGTGCGTGGTAGGGGTTTAAGCTCCAACTCGGGATCCTTTTTGATTAAGGGTACAAGTTGAGATGTCCCCACCTCAGGTAACGAGTCTACCTTCAAGGTCCAGGGAGGGGACAGAGACTCCATGTGTACTCCTAGCAACTCCAATTCAAGCGTATCTCCTTCATTTTCTTCAATAATCTAAGGGTGGTCTTTAGATATGACCATCTGAAGGGAGTCACTACATAAGAGTGCTGGAGTAATCTCTTCAATAATTTCATCAACAACCTCAATCTGGGAACAATCTTCTAATCTGGGTTGCTTGTAGGCATCAAAAACATTCAACTGAATTTTCTTATTCCTAAAGCCCATTTTAAGCACCCTTGATCTACAATTGATAGAGGCATTGGCTGTGGCTAAAGAGAGGCATCCTAGAATAATGGACGACTTGGTGGACTTATTTAACGGGTCAGTGTCCAACATAAGAAAATCAACATGGAAAAAGAAGTCCTCTACTCTCACAAGGACATCTTCTAGCAATCCTCGTGGTGTCTTAAGTAATCTGTCTGTGACTTGGAGGATAACCAGACTAGGCTTCAAATCGCCTCCTCCTAGAAGGTCGTAAATAGAGCTTGGCAAAATGTTCACCCTCGAGCCCAAATCGATCAAAGCCTCATCAATGCGTTAGTTACCTATAACCACTAAAATATATGGGGCTCCTGGGTCTTTCAACTTGGGGGGTGTTCCATGTTAGAGTACGGAGTTAACATGGTTACGTAGGATGACCTTAGCTTGGACCTATCTCTTAGATCGACATTTTTGGGTGCATAGGTCCTTCAGAAACTTAGCATAGGATGGGATTTGCTTGATAGCATCCAACAAAGGTAAGTTAATATAAACTTACCTAAAGGTGTCCATTATCTCATCCATCCTATCCTTGTCTCCAAATGAGCCAATAGAAGATTCCCCAGGATCGGATAGGTGCTCTAGATAGGGTACCCTCGATTTTTGGGTGGAGGGGTAGTCATGTCAGGAAAGGGATGGCGGAAGGACAACATCCTCTGGGTGGGTGGTTTCAAGAGAGGGAGGGCAGTGTGGCTCTTCCCTGGTGAGGGTGGAAGTCGAGGTCGGTGTAGGAGGAGAATCTGGGGAGTGATCGTAGGAGTGCTATCAGATTTGACAATTTCTTTGCCACTCCTCAACACTGTCACGGCTTGAGCATGCTCCCTAATTATGATCCCCTTACCCTTTGGGTTCTTCTCAAAAGAGCTAGGCAATTTCCCAGGATCTCGTTGCTCATTGCCTCTATAAGATGACCAATTTGGGATTGCATTTCGGTGATCATCTTATTCTGAGATTGGATGACCATATTCTAATGCTCTTGCATTACCTTCATCGTGGCTTTGAGTTCATCCATCTCAGAGGGCTTATTTTGAGGAGGGGTTGTATAGGACGGCTGGTATTTGGGTTGGGGAGGATGGGTGATAAAGTCGATTTTCACTTTGAAATAATTTCCGCACAAGAAAATAACTCATTAAAGTAGAAATCGAGTGATGGAAAATCGGTTGTCAACACAATTAAAATAACTACTCAAAAGAGTAGGCGTGTTCGCAGGGATGCACGTACCCATTAAAACTCACATAAGTCAAAATATTATTGTTCACAGATGATTTCCCTAAGAAATCAAGCCAAAATCCACTTTAAATTAGCATAATAACAAATGAATCTGTTGAAAATGGAGTTATGGGAAAGAGGGAGGTCATTTGCATAAACTAGCCACAGTATTTAATTAAAAAAATAAAAAATAAAGGTTGTGGCAATGGCATGGAGATGTAAACTTTAATGGAGGATGAAATAGCGAGCTTCTTCCAAGACCTCCCATGCACAGGAGGAGAGGCCGGAGGCGTGAAGCTCGCCGAAGGTCAAGTGGAGCGAGGGCTTCACGGTGGTAGTCGTGAGTGGCGACGAGACGGTCGGTAGCGGCCGGCCGACAGAGTTGAAGCCGCCAGTAGTGGGGTAGCTGAGCTTGCGCGTGGGTTGTCAAGCATCGTGGATGTGGGGGAGGTGCGGTGGGCCGTCGTGAGGAGAATGGTGATATTGGCGGCGAGTTCGGCAGCTCAAGGGGGTTGCTGATGTTGGTGGTGCGGGAATGGAGTTTGGGTTCTTTGTGAGGAAGATGATGAATAGTGATGATGATGTGGTGGTGAACGACTCCTGTGTTGCGTGCATGTGTGTGCAGCCATGACTGGCTAGGCGCTGGCATGCAAGTGGGCAAGGGGTGAGGGCTGATGGCCCGTAGGTGAAGGGGTGGTGGTGGAGATGGTGTTGGATTTGTTGTTCCTAGGAAGAAGATGAATAGTAGCAAGAAAGAAAATAAAATAAAATAAAAAGAAGAAGAGGATATTGGCGTGGCCAGTGGCACACGCCCATAATGAGATGGAGCTGCGAAGGCTTGCGCACGGTGTCGGCACGATTCCTCCAACTTGGCACGGCGAGCTGTCACCTTGCCGGCCCACGGTGTGGTGGAGCTCGACCGTGGAGGCCAGCAATGGTGGACGAAAATTCAGTGATGGGGTGGATGGTAGCCTCCACGAGCATGGCAGCAACTCCTCTTCTCTTATAGCCGTCGCAGTAGAATTGAAACAGAGCAGGAGTGATGGAGAGATCCACTTCTTCCCATGGGCATTCAATGGTCTTCAATGGCCTTCAATGATGGCCAGCCGGTCCTACCATAAATAGAATAAAATATATGGAAATGAATTGATGTGTAATTTATCCATGAACCCTTAAGAAACTAAGTCCTATTTCTATCTAAATAATGCACATAATGTGTGATGCATGTAAACTAATTTATATACTACACTAATGTATGTTATTCTAAATAAGTTCTAAATGTTTTTAGATATGAATGTAATGCATGAAAGCAAACATATATGAACTACATTATTTACATCTTAATGCATACTATTTTTATATTATTATTAATCTTATGTTTAGGCATTTACATAACTAATTAGCCCACAAATATGAGCTCATCATTGGGGTCTCGATTTCCTAAATTGGAAGCATCACCTTGCTTCCACAAGAAATTTAGGTGAGTGTGCCAGCCTGGATTGTAAGTACTAGGGTATGGGTTGTTCATAGGGGGTGAGGGAAATCCTTGAGTCGCATTCAAATTGGCTTGAATCAACTCAGGAAATTGATTTGCCAAGTGGCACTCCATAGTGGTGTGTGAAGTGCTTTGGTAAATGGAGTATTCACTTGTTGCCTAGATAATAGAGCCAGCTTGCGAGTGCATGTCGGGGTTTACTAAAAGCCTATCAAAATTTTTGTTCAATAATTGAATCTAATAAGCCAAATCCTAAGTAGCCTAGGCTTCATGGGCCTTGATCTTCCTTTACAGGATGGACGATTTTCTTTCTTGATAGGTAGAGAACATATGAATGGAATTATGGCTTAAAGTTTCAAACAACGTCCAGGCTTTCTCCTTAGTCTTGGTCATGAAAGTTCCAGCGCAGGCTACATCAACGGTTTGCCTATGCCGTTCAGATAATCTATTATAGAACCTCAACCAAGTGCTATTTTGGCACTTGATGGTGGGGGCACAACCTAAGTAGGTCATTAAAGCGCTCCCATGTCTCATGAAATTGCTCTCCATTCTATTGAGTAAAACCTATAATCTTTCTCCTATAATGGTTGGTTTTACTCATAATAAAATGATTCTTTAAAAATTCTCCCTTAAGGGTAGGCCAATCATTTACCCTTGCATCAAGGGTATGATACCAGTGCTTAGCTTTTCCCTTTAGGGAGAATGGAAATAAGGTTTTCATTAGGGTTTCATCAGTAAAGCCCTGAAGCTTCATCGTGGAACAAACCTTAGGGAACTCCTCAAGATGCCTATAGGGGTCCTCCCTAGCAGTACCATAGGAGGGTAGCAAAGATATGGTATTGCTCTTGATTTATTATGGATTCTCCACTCCAGGCCTTTTGGTGGGTAGGGCTTAGTGAGTTGTGGGTAAGAAATAGTCCCTCAGAGTTCTTTAATTTTCCACAACCCTATTTTCTTCTTCCTGTCTCTCTTTTCTCTTGGTTGGCTCTCCTAAGAAGTCTCTCAAGTTCTGGGTCAAAGACAATCCTTCTCCTAAGTGAGCGCCTACCAAGCATACAATGACAACCAAACACAATTCAAGTTCTTACAAATTTGAGTAAGTTTAGCTCTTTAATCAGCTCCTAAACCGACTTCACAGAGTAGTCAGATAGAGTGAAGGTGGTGTTCCTCTGTTCCCACTTAAGTGGTATGAGAGGAATGAGGCTCTCCTTGAGATCCTGACCAATTCTATTTTAAAGAGGGTTGAGGTCAAATTAGTTATTATAGGTGACCAAACAAGTTATACAATTTAGTTACGCAACCAAAGCTGACCTTCGAGTTCCCTATGACCTACACACTTGCTGAAATAATATTCTTAAGTGATCTAGTGAAAATGTACTCTAAGGATGGAACTGAGGGATGTAAATAGAGAAAACCTTCCTTTGAGGCAATACGTTTGCGGTGCCTCTTAACTACCCTTTTATTCCTTTAAGGGGTGTCTCCTTCCTTAAAGTATCAAATCACTTAGTCACATGATAATATCACTACCACAAGATGAAGTAGGTGGGTTTGCATCGATAAAGGAATCGATGCCTATAGCCTTAAGGGTTCGAGACTTAATGTAGTGCCTAAAGTGCGTGCTTGGTGTAGGAAGTTTGCATCACAATGCAAAATGTGATTTTTGATTTTCTTTTAATCACATGCAAGTTCTTTTCCAAACAGATGTCCAATTTTTTTTTTTCAGCTAGATTTACTTAGCAATATGAATTAATTAATGTGACCACTTGGTTAATAAATTCAAACAATTAATGATCTTTGCCTTAAGTCCAAGTGCAAATGCATGAGCACAAGCTGGATGCAAAGAAAGTGTGATGTACTTGATTCCAGCTCTCTTCAATGCAAGAATGCATGCAATGCAACAAAGGAAGCTAGATGTTGCTCAATAATCCTATATGGTCGTCCTATGGATATGCAACTTCTAGCAAGTAGCTTGGATTTTTTTTTTTTTTTAATTATAGCACAAACAAAGGAAATCTATTCATACCACAAAAGGAAATAAAAATAGAACAAACCTAGTATCCCTTTAAAACTAGCCCTAGAACTACAAGGGCGAGAAAGTAATGACCTAAAGAGTTTAAAATTTACTCGAAAATCTAATGTAATGAAAATAGAAAAATAGAAGTCCTCCTAGATTTGCCTCCGTGCTTCTCAATCCCCCAGATGCTTCTTCATGCTCGTGGGATCAAGGCCTATGTACACCCGCGATGGCTCCTCAGGGTGGCGTCAAGGTCTACTAGATGCTATGCCTGAAATGACCCGTTACCTTTTTAGTTGGATAAGACGTTTGGAGTTTCGGTTAGATGTTTGTCCAGATGTCTAGACACATGCCCAGATGTTTGAAAGTGAGATTTGTGTACCTCCCTTTTTCGCTCTGCGCACGGGCGGTGCACAGAGGTCTCTCTCTCTTCCGCACCCCACCACTAAACCCTAACTCCCCTCCTATTTAAACCCCCCTTCTCTTCTTCCCACCCCCTCACCACCAGTCACCACCACCTCCAGCATTCCTTGTGCGACTGTGGCGAGGCAAGACGAGAGTGACAAGAGGGGGCGAGCGAGGGAGAATGAGAGAGAGGAAGGAAGAGAGCGTGGAAGGTCGGAGGACCTTCGGGAGCTCGGCAGAGCTCACACGGCCGGCGACGAGCGTGTGCGTGAGGAGGAAGGGCTTGGGGAGGCGACCTCCCGACCCTCTACAGTTGCTGAAGTTGCTGCGGTGCACTGCGGGCAATGTTGCAAGGAGAGAAGCGTCGCAGAGCAGGTTTTGGTACTGGAAGTTTTCCAATATCAGACGTCTGGAGTGGTGTCCAGACGGTTGACGAGGCACTAAGACGTCCGGAGCTGAAGCAGGACGTCTGGAAACACATATCACATGGTGGAAGTGTTTCCAGACGTCAATTTTTACTTTAGATAATAGAAATAAAAAGGAAGTGTCGTTGTAGTTCTTGCATGGTGGAAAATCATCAAATCAAAATATTAAATAATTGAAATTAACAACAACAATGGTTAGGTCATTTCCATGGATAGGCATAAGCACCAGTAAACTCACAAATAAATTGTATTCATATCCTATTCCAAGACTAGCAGAGATATTATTTCCCACAACTATCTTATTCTTATGCTCACAAATTTAAGAAGATATCATTCTACGAAAATATTCCGTCAATCCATTGCAAGATAGATAGTAATCAATTTAATGGTGTGACAGCCTTGAGAGAAAGAGAAACTAGTGGAGTGCCAGCCATGAGAGAATGGCGAGATTATTTCACACACACATGATATATATAGAGAAAAAGAGAGTAGGGAGAAAGGGTAAAACAAAATAACATAAAATCATAAAATAAATGAATAGTCTTCTCAATAAAAAAAAAAGAAAACTAATATGGGGTGTTCCCTAGCGAAATAGGGGAGAAGCTTCTCGAGCTCGCGCTTGCGCGTGGGAGCCCTTGATGGATGGCATGGAGGACAGCAATGGTAGGCAAGGTCACAACCTATGTGATGGTTGCAGTAGCTTGGATGATGGTGGTGGGAGATGGCTGAACAACGAGTAGTTATCGGCATGAGGTTATGGGCAACAGTGGTGGTTGAGACGGCGGGGGTGTGATGCCGAGCACCTAGCGAGCTTGCTAGTGGTGTTGACGACGATGATGGAGATCGACAGTAGTCGGAGTCGATATGGAAGGAGCGGTGGTGATGGGTTCTTCGTGTAGGTCGATAGCGCAATTTGGTAGGAAAGGAAAGGGATGAGTTGAGAATGAGAGGGTGGTGATGGGGGGGCTCTTGGTGGGGTGGTGTGGAGTTGGTGATTGTGGAGGAGGTGGTTGATGGTGTTGGTGGTGTGGAGTTAGTGATAGTGGAGGAGGCGACCGATGGTGTTGGTGGTGCACACTATCACTGTGCACTATCGTGGTGATGGAGAGTGATGGAGGTCGAGGTCAACTTTGATCCATGGTACGTATTTAAGTCTACAGTGAACGCCTTGTTGCACGGTGGAGGAGATGGAAGAGGACAGGGGTGGCGTGGTGATGAAGGTTTGACCCTTTTAATGCTTGAGCCCTTTTCAGATTTGATTGCTCCATTGAGAAGTTTGACGCTATTTGACTATGGTAACAATTGTTATATGGTCAGGATGAAATACTTTTGAAAGCTTATCCTCCTTCAAGTGCCAATTAAATTCACATCCGGTTGCAATTATATTATTTTTTCTTTTCACTTGCACATATAAAATGAGAAGAATAAATATATATATTTAAAATGCAAAATCATCCCATAGAAATGTAAGTATACTAAAATTAATTAATACTTAATTTAGACAAGTAGATCACAGGAAAATGTAATTAAAATATATTTAAGTTAAATAATTATCCAATAATTTGAGCTCATCAAAGACGACGGTACGAAAATCATTATAAAAGATTATCTTTTCCAAACTAAAAAATATAGAGTCGTTTGTTACATGAAACATGCGTGGGATATTGGATGGTATTCAAGTGCTCGAATAGTGAAACTTCTCCGGACATTAATGATCTCTCGCTAAAGATCTCTCCAGACGAGTACATAGCAATTAATTAAAATTCACACCCTTGATCCGCTTTCTTTCTTCTTTCCTTTGTACGACGAAACTCTTCTCTTCTCTTCAAGGTAACATTTGCTTTGTAAGTTTGGGATGTCTGTCCCTCATTTGGGAGACTTGATCTCGGGATGGGACAATATTGGATTCAAGGTTATTAACTCGGTATTATGTGATTATGTGGAGGGGGAGTGGGATGGTTTTATCCCGTGCTTAATCCTGTGGGGTTAGGTGTCATGAAGGTGTGGTTGGAATCTTGATGTAGGGAAGGATTAGAGATTTCATTTGAAAGTAGTAGCCTCACCATGATTGACATAAACAGTAGTAGTAGCATCGCCACAAATAGCAATAGTAACATCATCACCAACAATGACATCACCATCCAATTTGGAGGTAAAAACGTTGTCCATGTTTTCCCCAAAATAAAAAAATTATATCGGCCTTGTCATAAATAATAGTAACAACTGCATTGTTGTCAATTGCAGTAGAAATACCGATCTATATTTTTTTAGTAGCCTATGGTGATCATGGTTCCTACTTTAAGTTGGGTCCAATTGCAACATAAATGTTGCCTCGGTTGTTTCTATAGATATAGACATATAACACCAGTCTATCCATGAGAGATGATTCTCCAATTTTAAAAGCTAAACTAATAGTGTATTCCAATGAAATATGTGAATCCATCGATTGAATCTCCAAAGATGCCAAACATTCCAACTATGCCAAACGTGGGATTCCTTGTTTTAATCCCTCGAATTGTGACCTATAAAAAATAAACACCAAAACCTTACAATCCATAATGGATTTACATATCCCGCTCCCATAAACTTCTATCCCGCTAAACAAAACAATGCCTAGAGGATTTACATATAAACCACTATTAGTCACTAAGCTCTGTTTGGATGCGGGGTTAGATGAATTTTTTTCCTACACGGGATTTTCGTTGTAGTTTTTTTCTACCATTTCAACCCAAACTTTTACACAATTACTTTAAAACATATAAATCAAATTACAATAACCTTTTTTCTCACTTATACTATTAAACAAATACCTACCACATCCTCTATTTTAATTTTTAATATTAAAAAAATATCCATTATATTATCCATTCTTACTTTCAATATTAAACAAATACCACTATAATCACATCAATGTATCAATTATTTTATCCCATCTCTTAATCTTCCACTTAAGGTTGTGTTTGGTAAGAGGATAAGGCTTATACCGGGATAAAGTATTGTAAGGATAAATTGAGGGGTATTTGGTTGATGTTATAAGAATAAATAGTGAGATAAAATTATTGAGAATATGATGTAACGTTAGTAGATAATTTTTTAATATTTTGATATATGTGTCAAATGTTGATGTGATATAATAAATATATTTTAATAAATATATTATATTAAAGTTGATATATTTTATTATATAATATTATTAATGTAATGCAGTGAAATAATTTGATATTGATATTAATTAATAAAATAAAATAAATTATATATTTTTATTCTCATATTAATTTTATTGATATTCAGACAAAAAGAACTTAAACGAACAACTATTTTTACTTATTTCACGTTGTATTTTATCTAGCGTCCAAACGAACCTCGAAGTCCCAACTACCGAGTCTCAAGGTTAGAGTTTGGGTTGAGAAAGATCCTCGCCCCCATCCCCTTCCCTCCCGTTCCATACCCCGTGCTCACTCTCCTTCCCTGCCCCCTGCGATCAGCACCTACTGCGACCCAACTCTCCCTGTCGCTCTTGCCCTCTGCCGCCGACGAGTTGATCTCTGCGCCACCCCCGCCCCGCCGTCGCCCGCCACGGCAGCCACCAAGGTAAACCCTAACACCAGGCAAGCAAGACAGGATCCTTAAACGTGGCCTTGCCTTGTTGCTTTGAATGGAGGGGTTGAAGGTCTCGGACGCAAACCTGGTGGTGTACATCCATCCTTCCAATGCCAACAGAGTCCATCGGGCTGTTCTCCGTCAGCTCAGCACTTCTCTTTTCACGTAAACGCCCTCTCCCTCTCCCTCTCCCTCTCTCCATAACGTTCAACTATTTTCAGTAAAGATACTCTCATTTTATCTATCTTTTCGCTGGTGCCGTACAGAACTTCCACATTTCCTTAAGTGAGTAGACATCTGCTCCAACTTGCTTGCTTGTATCAAATCCCGGAGAGATAATCTGTAATTGGAAAAGTGGTCGTTGATAAGTCTTCTCGGTCCCGTTCTTCTTCTAATAGGATCATCGGTGTGTGAAAAGTCCAACGGCTCCTGTTACAGTGTCATCATTATCTGTGTATCCGTTTAGTCCCAACTTCGAACGGGATTCATAATTGTCAAGACTATCATACTCATTGATGCTTGTTTATGCATTGAAGAAGAGTCAACTTGCATCAGAGAAATTTTTGCAAGTGAATAATCTCGTGCAGTAACCATGGTAAAAGCTAGCCTTTTGTTTTTTATCCAAAAAAAAAAAGATTGCTTCTTGTGGACCAAGCTTTATCCCCTGCAGTAGTTTGAGTGGTCAGAAATGTAAACTTCGCATTCCAGCAGTATTTTGGCCGGGAGTTCTACTGGTAAATCTGGTTTCATGAAACTTGGTGAATGGAAGTCCCCCAGAACTTTGTTGCAACCAGCAACTATATGGGTTCCTTCACCAATGGTTTAACCAGTAAACTGTTGCCAGATCTCGCATTTGAATATGAGCAAGTCACTTATTTGCCACTGCTCTTATATTCTCCTCCCTGATTTGGTAGCATATGAACCTCATTTCACTCACTGGGCATATGGATATCACTGACTACCTCAAGGAATTTCTCAGATGGATCTTTTATATGAACACTAGTCCTTCCTCATTACATTAAATTTGCATTGAATCTGAAAATTTAGTATTTGTGCAATCTTCTGAATCTCAAATTGGATTCTCAATTTTGATCATCCAATGCTGCCTCTCTACTGACCATGGCAGTCATCCTTGTCACTGATGAACTACTCATGGAAAATGAAATTGCTGTAGTTCAGACAGATATATAGATACAATCATCTATCTTTAGCCAAATCTTTTAGGCAAATAATGTGTTGATGGAATCTCTTCTAGTGCTTTCACATCACTTAGATCTGATGAGGTGATATTTGGGATCCAAGTTTCTTCAATCCCTGAAAAGATGAGATGATATTCTCTTTTTTAATAAGGATTGAAAATCTGCCCAGTGAGGTATATGAGAAGCCAAAGCTGTGGTCTTCGATGGAGATATATTGTCTCCAACGTAGGAATCCTCTGAATGGTAAATAAAATAGGGAGGGGGAAATTTCGTTCACAAAATATGCGGCATCACCATGCAATAAACCATCATGGCCCTTCTCAAAAAAAAAAAAAAAACAGCACGCCAACTGTCTTTTCTTTTTGAGGATTTTTTTTTTGTTTTTTGAGGAAAAGGCTGAAATTTAGCCTAAAATGGCTGAAATTCGATCTGTGTGGAGGCAAAGAATCCATTTAGCTGATCCCACTTAGTGTGGAAAAAGGTTTGGTTGTTTTTGTTGTTTTTTGAGGAAAAGCATGCCAACTGTCTTGAAAGATGGCAATATTTCTCAGGGAATTTCCATTGCACCATAGGAAAAGCATCCTGTATAGAAGGAACATAATCAGATAAGGAACTTACAGGGCATTTCTTTAACTACTGAAGACCATCATTCTGAGCATCCAATGAATTGCTGCCACCTCCTTTTGCAGAATCTTCAATCCATCACAATCTGATCTCCATGTAGAAAAACTTGAAAATGGACAGCCTCATAAAAAGAAAGAGATCTTCTATGCCTCCTATATGTGCCCTAAAGAAGACCAGAACCAACATGGAGGAGACAAGCAAAATCTAGCATACTATCTCTTTTGACATCTTTTCCAAAGAAAAAAACAACTCTTTTGACATCGAAAAATGGAGAACCTCAAAGGAGTATTGACTTCTCACATATGCGTCAAGGAAGCTGATGAAAACCTATCTAGTAAGATTATTAGGAAATAGGAATTACAAGTTTCCAACCTGAATGGTATCTTCTCTTGCATCAATTCATTTATGACCAACCTACATTGATTACCTGTTGCACATTTCCATCAATTCCTTCATCATGTATAGAAGTTGATATGGAGTGTCCAAAATTGACTTAATGTACTTTGTCTTTTCTTTTTGCCAAGGCAAAAACCCTGAATTCCCACTGCTTCTTCTGGACTTCTGATTTTGTTAATTTTTTCATTCGTCTCATCTGTCAAATGAATACCATGTACAAGTAGCATAAATGGAACCCGATGTTGAATGTGCTCTTGTTCATCCACAATCAAGGTAAAGTGATATGGCCTGAAACCTGATTGCTGTTGTGGTTTGGCAGTATATCAATGTGTGCAACCATTCTTGATTGGGTCACCGTACATTGGAAAATTATATGCTGCATTCATAGTGGTTATTTTTATTAATTTTGAATTGTTGTGCACTCCCTGTTATTATATTGGTGTTTATGTTATTTTTCCTTTTTCTAATGGAGTTGCACTATTATTTTGCACCCACCACTCTAAGAGACATAGGGCTTCAAAATAAACCAAGTAGTTTCATTTTCTTAACTTGGTATCAAAGTGCGGTCCTCGACTGGAGGCTAATACCCTTCTTAATTCCCATAGTTTTTTTTTTCTCCACCGAAAAACCCTAGCCTCTTCTCGAAGGGCCCACCGTCGCCGCTAGCCTTTAGGCCAGTTGGTGGGCTCCCTGCTGATCGGCAAGCACTGCGAGAGGTCCATCGCCTTTTGTGACTTTTCTGCTGCTGTGGGGACCTGCTGCGAGTGGGCTAATGCTACCAGCAAACTCGCACACCTCATTGTAGTGTCGTCCCCCACACCTCTTCCTTGTTGCAACGTCACCTCGTCTTCCTCTCTTGGCCGTTGCATCATCAGGAGTGTTGCTGTGCCCCTCCCTTCATAGTAGCACTGTCGCACGGTGGTTGTAGCACCACTGCAGGCAGCAGCACTGTTGGCTGCCATTCGGGGGATTTGGATCGGGGGTCCAAGTGATCCGATCTATTCCCGGTGATCTCCAATCTATTCTCTATGATCTGATTTGCATCCCTATGATCCGAAATAGCACTTGAAGTCGATTTGTGTGGACTTCGGTGTGTGATATGGCTTCTACTTCTTCTGGGATGACATTAGACACATTGATGGAGATGGGGGCTCATAAGATCCCATTCTTTGGTTCGATGAACAAGTTAGATGAGACCAATTATCTCCAATGGTTGCAGACCTTTCTAATGACTATAAAAGGTCATGGGAAGGAGTACATCCTAACTCAATCGGAGCCCACAGAGGGATCAGATGCCTGGGAGAATGATAACGCAATTGTTATGGCTTAGATTATGAATTACGTTATACCTTAGATTCAGGGATGAGATCATGTATTGCCCCACCATGAAGAAGATGTGGGAGAGTCTTCATGGGACATACTCCCAGGAGAAGAGTTCTGCTCTTATTTTTCAGACTTATCATGAGTTATTTCAGTTGCACCAGGAAGGGAAGTCCTTAGAGTATTACTCGGACATGAAGGGCCTTTTGGAGAAGCATAATGCTTGTCGACCTATCTGCACCTGTTCTTCTCATCGAGATTACAAGAGAGAGTTGGCGGTATCTCTTTTTGTCGGGGTTTGGTCCTTGTTACAGTGTTGCTCGTTTTCACATTTTGACTATGTTTGAACTTCCATCCTTAGAGGATACATACAGTTGTCTAAGCAGGATTGTGGTGTAACTCTTTACACCTGACACTACTGGGCAGACCTCTGCTCTCGTTGAAATCCTGGGTCATGGTAGAGGTGCTCCATCTATCCGAGGATGAGGTCGTGGATTTGGAGGTCGCTCTCGCACTACGTGTACCTACTGTGAGAAGTTGGGTCATTTTAAGGACAAATGTTGGGCTAAGTATGGTCGACTTACTTTTGCTAATCAAGCAATGAATGCTGCAGATGCCCCTGATACCGTCTTTCATGCTGAGTTCAATGATCTGCTATAGAAATTTTCTTAGCTGTCACAATCCTTTGCTCCACCTTTGTTAGAAACTATTGCTCCTGTCTCTTTCTCCTCAGGTATAGAGTTGGTTTGCTCCTTTTCTCAGTTTTAGCAATGTAGTGAATGATTAGTAGATTTTGGTGCTTCACGTCATTTGTGTGGAGATTAAAGGTCTTTTCCACACATTCGCCATGTTCCACCAGGTCACATGGTGTAGATTGCAGATGGGAGACATTCCCAAGTTGCTGGACAAGGGGAGATCCCATTGCCATCTACACTGTAGCTGTCTAATGCTCTTTTTGTGCCTAGTTTTCCTATGAATTTGTTATCTGTCAGTTGCATCACCAAGGAGATGAATTGTAGAGCCATTTTTGACGCACAATATTGTGTCTTATAGGACAAGCTTATGGGGAGGGCAATTGGTGAAGGACATGAAGAAGGGAGACTAGCCAGACCATCTCTACTGCTGCTACTATTGTTGGTCAGGGGGAGGTTGCTCTGGCCACTGGATCTCCTCTCCAGTGGCACCTCCGTCTTGGCTACCTCTTATTGGACAGACTCAGGCGTGCTATGCCCCACATTTCTCCCACGACGACCATTACTTGCAATGATTGCCAACTTGGTAAGCACCATCATGCCAGTTTTCCTTGCTTGTAGAGTGTTGGGCCTATTTCATCTTTTAACTTAATTCATATAGATGTGTAGGGGCCTAGTCGGATTCCTGATTGGTTGGGTCACTGTTATGTCCTTGTTATTGTTGATGATTATTTCAGAGTTTCTTGGGTATTTTGGTTGAGAAATAAATTTGGATTGATTATTGAGAATTTTGTGAAAGAAATAAAGACATAGTTTAGAGTTGTTCAGTCTAATAATGCTTTAGAGTTGTGCACCTAGTGGCTACGCTCATTGTATTCTTCTTATGGCATTATTCATTAGACCACTTGTACTCGCTCCTCTCGGCAGATGATGTTGCTGAGAGGCACTACCACTTGCTTGATGTTGCTCTCACTTTATTGATACATCACTCAGTTTCCTTGTTATATTGGGGTGATGGCTTGTTTGCTGATTAATAGGATGCCAATTTTGTTATCGATGAGTAAATTTCGTGGCAATTGTTGTATCCGGACTAGGCGATGGTTTCTATTACTCTCAGGGTCTTTGGTTGTGTAGCGTTTGTCCATGATTTTACTCCGGGAGAGATAAATTGGCACTTAAGGCGATTAAATGTGTTTTTTTGGGGTATTCGAGGATTTAGAAGGGGTACAATATTTTGATCTCGTATTTTCTTGTCACTTTGCGTTTGCTGATGTTACTTTCCATGAGTCCATTGCCTACTTCACTTTTGGGCGAGATTTACCCATGGAGATGAGCCATGCTCCTATGGCAGTTCTCCCTGTTGCTATAGAGGAGCTACCCACTGCTACGTCTCCTACTACCACCACTACCCCGTCAAGATATATCGATCCCATTGTTACTTACAAGAGGCTTCATACTACTCTACAGATACCCCCCTTCCATTGACACCTTCCTTGCCTGTTCAGGTGAGCTCTGAGGTTTTAGACACTGATAATATATTGTCTAGTGGTGATTGTACAAGATAAACAAGTGAGCTTTCTTCTACCAATGATCCTTCAGCTGATATGACTGTAGATTCTGATCTTCTGATTGTTATTTGGAAAGCCCCTTGGACTTATGCCAGATATCATGTTACTGGCAATTTAGTTATTGATGGCTTGGGGAACTCTTTTGGGAGGCTTTGCCGAGCTCTTGCCACCTCTGAGGTACTTGCTACATGTCAGTAGGCTATGCTCCATCCAAAGTAGCATCATGTTATGGAGGATGAGATGGCCACACTATAAGTTATAGGGACATGGGAGGTTACGCCTTTACTTGTAGGTGCTATTGTTGTGGGTTGTCGTTGGATATTTGCACTCAAGTATAATCTAGATGGGTCAGTTGTGCGATACAAGGCCCACTTGGTGGCAAAGGCCTTCACATAGACGTACGAAGTTGACTTTTTTGACACTTTCTCCTTAGTGGCATGCTTTTCTACAATTTGCACATTGGTCTTTGTTGCAGTACATAGAGATTGGCCTCTTCATCAGTTAGATGTGAATAATGCCTTTCTTTATGGTAACTCACAGGAGGTTTACATGCAGTAGTTCCTTGGCTACGAGGTTCAGGGGGAGTGTGTGTAGATTGGAGAAGGCCATCTATGGCCTCAAGAAGAGCCTGAGAGCTTGGTTCCACAAGCTCTCATTGGTGGTAGAGTCAGTGGGATGCCTCAGATCATTCTTTATTTGTTAGAAGGACAGAAAAAAGGGTAGTGGTTCTTCTGGTTTATGTTGATGATTTGATTGCCATTGGTGATGATAAGGTATGTATAGTTGAAATTAAGAAGACTTTGGCAAATCAGTTTGTGATGAAGGATTTGAAGCCTTTGCGATATTTCCTTAGAATGGAGGTGACCCGTAGTAGGCATGACATTGTTCTATCTCAATAGAAATATGCCTTGGATGTTCTAAATGAGACAACCATGTTGGGAGCCAAACCAACAAACATTCCCATTGATCTTAAGGCATGGCTATATGACAATGATGCAAAGTTGGTTGACAGTAGGCAGTGCTGACAGTTTGTGGGAAAATTGTTATATCTGACAGTCACTAGGCCTGATATTTCCTTTGCACTAGGAAAGCTAAGTTAGTTTATGGAGAGACCTACGAGATTGCACTGGGATGTTGCTATGATGGTGTTCGGACACTTGAAAAAAGCACCAGGACAGGGCACCTTTTCACTATAGGGGCATCTATGATAGTAGTTGGATATTCTGACGTAGACTATGCAGGCAGTCATGATGATAGGAAGTTTACTACAGGTTTCTGTACTTATGTTGCAGTGAACCTGGTGACTTAGAAAAATAAGAAGCAGATAGTTGTTTTCAGGTTCAGTGTAGAGTCTAAGTACAGATCTATGGTTCAGACTTTTGCGGAGATGATGTGGGTGAAAGGCCTGCTAACAGATTGATGGACCCATGAAACTACAGTGTGATAATCGGATTGCCACATATTGTCAACAACCCCATGTTTCATGAATATACTAAGCATGTGGAGGTAGATTGTTACTATACCTGAGATTTGATTTAGAAGGGATTCATCTTCACTACCTAGGTGGCCTCAGAGGCTCAGACTACTGATATATTTACCAAGCCATTGGCAAGATCCTCCTTTGATAATTATGTGACCAAACTGAGCATAATAGATATCTATGCTCTAATTTGAGGAAGAGTGTTGTGTACTCTGTTATTATATTGGTGTTTATATTATTTTTTCTTTTCTTAATGAGGTTGTCTTGTAATTTTGCACCCACCTCCCTCTCTATATAAAGAAAGGTAGGGCTTAAGAATAAACCAAGTCATTTTATTTCCTCAACTTGAATAATTCTCACTTCGAAATAAAAAAGTAGGTGAGTGTCTTTGCTTATTTTAATTTAAAATGGGTTGCTACATGGAGTTGTTTTTGCCATGAAAAAGCTGTTTTTGATAAGCTATCTTTTCTTATTTGATATTATCACCCCCCATTTGCGTTCCCATTTCCCATTTATGTACTAATTTTTTGAAGCATGAAGGGTCCTGCAACCCCTTATAAATCTACTTTGATTTCAATCTTGCGTCCAATAGTGGAAGCTTAAACCTAAGAATGACTTTACTGTGCGATAATTAGTCTTATATATAGCTTACTTGGGATATAGGGCAAAAGTTTAAGGTGGTTGGGTATTTGTAAAGAAAGTCTATCCACGCTTGTGACTGAAGGTATGAGAAAGTTGGATGATGGAGGAGAATTTGACAATGACCAAGGATTATTATTATTTTTTTTTCAAAATAGTAATGACCAAGGAAATTGTGAATAAAAAACCCTATACTTGGAGCTTAGGTTGGGTGTCACCAACAATTGGATAACTTGGTCCCAAACATGACTCAGAATGAGAATGATTGATCTTGGCAATTGTTGGATTTGATTTTCGCATATGTTTTTTATTATATCGAGAAGGCTAATGTCCTTTCCTTAGGGATATGTTTTGGAGAAAAGAAGGGTTCCATATTTTGTAAATCAACCTTCTAAAGGATAACGCATGATGGAGTTTGGGCTTGCGTTAGGACTTATATTTGGTTGACAAACTACTTTTAGATCAGAATCTAAGTGCACCATAGTTCATCTTTGACTTCTACCTATTTACTATGACCTTGGAGGAGTTGATGAAGCACGTGCAAGATGAGGTATGGTAGTAAATATTTTTTGCGGTTGATGTGCTTATAGATGAGATGAAATGGAGTAAGCAACAAACTTGTACATCGGAGGTAAGCCCTTGCAAGCAATGATTTTTCGACCAAGTAGGACCAAGACTAAATTGATGGAATACAAGTTTAATGATGAGGGTCGTATAGATGGGTTATAGTTGAAAATTGTTTCATTATGGTGAGAGTTAAATGCGTAATATTAGATTTTCAACGAGATGAAGGAATCCATAGGGATGGTGCACAACAAACAGACGCAGGTTGGTTGGAGTGGAGAGGAACTTCAAGTGTTATGTGCAACAAGAATATACTTTCGAAGGTTAAGTGCAAGTATCTATTTTAAAAAAAAGGTGCAAGTATTATAAAGTGGCAATAAGATTTGCCATGCCATATGGGTCATAATGTTGGGCTATCTATCATAGGCCTATGTAGAGAAAACTTGTGATAAAAATGAAGATATTGAGGTAGATGTTTAGCCACACAAGGAAGTATCATATCTAAAATAAAGGTACTATAGAAAATGGTTGGTGTGACACTAATAGAAGATAAAATGAGAGAGAGAGTAAAAGGTCGGTGTTTTTAATATAGCTTCTAGGTTGTTCCTTAAAAAAAAAAATAGCTTCGAGTCTGTATACTTTTTGTGGCAATCAACATACTAAATTGACTGCATGGATTATTTACCTCTACTCAAGTCTGTCTTGGGTCATTAAATTCTTCTTGTTGTGAGGTTTTTGTCTTTCTAACACTGGTCCCAAGCATGGATAAAGGAGTATTGACAGGGTAGCTGACGACTAGTTCTTCTAAACGTGGATTCAAAAGCCTTACTGTATATTGAGTAGAAAATCATGGTTTACTATATTGAAAGTCTTTTCATGGTTAACTGTGACCATGATTAGTTTGGTGGAGGTGGAACTCTAATGGTGGATGATTTTGTGCCATCACATATTAATTAAAGGAGCTTCACCTTGAAGGATGGTGTGTTTGGTGGGAGGTAAGAATTCATGTAACAGTAGGTGATAATTTGTTCATGAGAACTCCAATTCTGATCATTAGCGATGCATTAATTATTCTTATTGGTCTGCAATTCTTGATGAGCAAACTATCTCTTGCTTAAGGGTAATCATAATGTTGTTTATGGAACAACAATTCACAGCCTTCTCAATGCTGAACTTTCCTTAATGAGTGGTCTTGTAGAGATGAGGCTACTGTATGTTGCACGTACAAAGAGGGGCAGTAGAAAGCAAGCAAAGTTCATTTGCAACGGTGCTTGGTGGGGATCGTCACTTTTCGGCCTCGTCAATGATTGTTGCAGTGTACACTGGAGGCGGTCTGGATTCATGGAGCTTGTTGGTATTTTGCAAAGGATTTCGAATGTGTTATGGTTAGACGACCTCATGTACAGGTATGACTATCTGGTAATAGTCATCAGTTATCTTATGGTGGTTAAACTAGAGGGAATTTGGTGTTTTCGAAAGGCTAAAGATTGGAAGGGTTGTGATGTAAGGGACCTTATTTGACTTCAATATCTAGATCGACTTTAGGCCTTGTGTGCAAAGATTTGTGTTTTGATCTTGGATCAGCTTTCAAATCCAATTGTTGGTCCTCATTCTTCATTTTTATTGTGGAATCTAGATTGGATCTAAATGCATCAAGGAATCATGTGCAAATTTTGAAATTGCAAGTTCAATGACTTATTAAGTTTGGTGATGATGATTGTTAAGTGGTGTAAAATACTTGTAAATGGATATATAGATCTTGGGCAAAGCTGTTAAGGCATTGGGCAATTGCAAGGTGGTAAGATCCTTAATCAGCTAAGGTGAGAGGCAACAAAAAGGCGACTTCTTGATTGAATTGAGGTGACAAGCCTTTTTATTTCTTAAAATATTGAATATGCCTAATAAACTCATGTGATAGCAACGACTCTCATAAGAAATATATAATAATGCTATTTAAGTGAAAGAAAAAATAATGATCCTATCATATTTAAATGATAATAACATATACATTTATATTATCATACAACGTGTAAACATATATATTACATTTATGATTATAAACCAAAATAAACAACCAAAATATATATTTTATGTATCTACCAAAATAAGATAGGACATTTTTTTTATGAAGAAAAGAAGGGTTAACAAGGGATGTTAACCTTCCGTTGCATTAATAAAAGGAGCTAATTATATCAAAATTATAAAAAGCATTATAATGGTAAAGCACTCCATTGGTTGAGACAAGTTCCTTATGGAAAATCACTCCATTGCATTGGAGCCAAATGCACCACAATAAAACGAAGGCCATCCTCAAGGCAGAGGCATCTACCGGTGGCTCGTGAATGTTGGCCCAAAAGGTTGTCTTCGAGTCATACTCTACAGAATAACATGTATTATAGTATGCCATATTTACAACACAATATAGACTTATTATAATAACTTATACATATATTGTTATATATCATTAAAGACCCGTAGATAAATTTTATCTACATATATATACATACACACATCATTAAACTGTAATATATAAAATTATATCATTATGGATATACAATAATGTATATGTATAACTTATACATATATATCATAACTGATAAACAATAGTTTATGTTAGGAAGAGCAAAAGGCAAAATTGAGCATATAAAGCTATCAATAACATCTATGTATGTATTATGTATATACAAAAATATATAACACAAACATATATATATATATATATATATATATATATATACACACACACTAAATAAGAGTCTTATGATCTTACCTAAAGTGAATTAGGAGTAGGGCGATGAGGCGCAAGGCAACCTAGGTGACAAAGGTGACCTAGGCGATAGCTCGGATGAGCCCCTAGTTTGGAATAGCTCCAAGGTGACCTTTGGCTTTTTCACCTAGACTGATAGCTCAGTAGCTTAAGGCGATAGCCTTGACAACATTGATCTTGGGTGTGGGTCCATGTATCCCATCCTCTTATAAATTGTGTAACACATCCCTTTACTTCTTTGAGTTGTCATTTTGTGAGTAAAAACAAAATCTCTAGTTGGTAGTGGATATTAGGGTCTTGTGGAGCTTGTTCTCCCATGATTTTTCTTCTGTCAGATTTTCCACGTAGTATTGTGTCTTTTGTGTGTTTATATTTCATTTAACATGGTATTGGAGCTAATGGGATCCTTGTGACATCTCATGGCGTGCTCGATGGTTCTACCAACTGATTTGGTCACTATGGTGTCAGGCGATGTTGACGAGCACCCTTTCTGGCCACCTAGGGTTCTAGAGATTGTGGTGGTGGCGCCTCTTTCCTCTTGTGTCGCGACCCGCTCCTAGTTTCCTACAGGACCCTAGAAAGGGTTGCCTTGACGATCCCCAAGACCCAGTTGTCCAACGAGAAAGAATCAAATGCCATATTCATTGCACAACCACACAAGAAATGTAACTAAGCACAAAAATATGACTGGAAATAAAGGAAAGAAAGCAGCAAACCACTAGTATCTCACATTATACAGCGGAAAATATGATTATAAGTATAACCATCACAACATAAACTGGTACAGATATAACAGAAAATAATTACGAGCAACAGGTGCTCACTGCTACAAAATACTTTGTAAAAGAAACGGAATGCAACTACAGTTGGGTTCAACTGAGCCCAGCGTCCTCAGTAGCCGGTGGCTCTGAGTAGAGTGGTGGTTAAAACATATAATTTAAACAGGTAGCTAACTAAACATGCATTGAATAGTTTATTTATCATCATTCGTTTCCAATTATCATCTTTCTGGTTCAATTATTCTAATCAGGTTTCATAACATTTCTCAATCTTCTTGTTCCCTAAGGAAACGATCTTGCTTGTAGTTTTCCTACGATGCAGGATGTACACGTAGCACTCTTTTGGCTGGAAGAGTCTTCCGTGGTAGTTCTACATCCGGTTTACTACCTTGAGGTTACGGTCGCGATGTAGCGGTGACTACGGCACATGTGATAAGCGCACGGGTAACTACCTCGTACTGGCACGTGGTCGATCGTTTCCGCTAACGGGTACGCCCAAACGTACAACACGGAACAGTACAGGGCCTTGCCCTCTCAGAATATTGGTTTTGCCCCTTAGAAACATGGGTCTCGCCCCTCACAGTCTGTATACCCTCGTTCGACTATCTCGATTTGCCCAATGGGCTAATAAGAGTCGGTGTAGGGTTGTTAGTCCTAACCCTGGGTCCCATGGGGCGGCTAGCTCCCTCCCTAGACTAAGTAGCCTACTTCGGTACTACGTACATGAGGGCCAAATAGGAGTCGAGGTAGAGTGGTCAAACTCACCTCGGGTCTCAACCCAAGAGGCGACAAGCTCCCCTCTACTCTAAAGGGATAGTTGCTCTCTTCGGTACTACGTACACGAGGGCCAGCTCACTTCCCTTAATCAAGTTCGAACAGCCGCCCGTAGGCGACATGTTCCAAAACCCGCAGGTTTTCTGTACTACCATATTCCTGATTTCTTCCTACATTCCTTGTAAGGTTCGTACATGGATTTTCTTATTTCCATATCTGGTTTGTTGTACATAGAACATGCAACTCGAATTCTACTATCACTTATTTAGTACAAGCAGGCATGACGTAGTTTATTACAAGTAGCTCATGGTTTATTTCTTTCCATAAAACAATAATTAATCATTCACTAAATGTGTATTCATTTCTTTCAACCTTACAGTTCATTTCACAATCCTAGGGTTTGATTCTATGACAGCATGCATTTTACTTCTTTTTAGTCCTAGGGTTCATCTTACAACCTAGGTTCAGTTAATTCTACGCATGTAATTTAATTATCAATTCCAAGGTTAATGTGAGAACCACTCTATCAAGAAATCAGGAGATGTGGGGGCACAGTCGACGGAGCTTGCAATCCTTGCAGGTTCCGTGCACATCACGAACGAACGACCTATCACATTGACCCATATGTCAAAATAAGCTTAGAACTATATAGACATTACATCAATACGTAGGGAAACTTGAAAGGAAAAAGATGACATTTTGTTTGTGGAAAATCGACAACGTTTGGGTCTTGAACGGGCTCAAAAGTACCAACTTTGATTAAAATTAGACATTTGGGAAGAGTCCCAGACGTCTTAAACGAGCTCAGGGACTCACCTTGTTCAGGATGCCTTTTCTGGACGTCTGGAACTCCGTTCAGATGTCTGAGGGTGTCTTCAGATGTCTTGAGACACTTCCGGACATCTGAGACTGCCTCGATCTTCGCACCAATGTGCTTCCCAATCGTCCGACATACGCGCGTGCACGGTCAGACTTTGCCAGGAAAAATAATCAAGAAAATGCACCATCAAACGTCTGAGATTTACTTTCGAACGTCTGACTAGACGCTTGGAAGTTATTCCGGACGTCTGATTCTGCGGAAACAATGATTCCGCAAAACCATTTTCGACCCTTTTCCTCTCTGCAAAATCTGCAACAGCTTCTCCACTCTCCCTCTCCTCTCGCTCAGTTGCAGGGCTCCTGCAGCAGCTCCGCCCCTCTGGATCCTCCTGCTGCTACTCCCTGCTCTCCGTCGCCTCCTCTCGACTATGGTGTGGGGAGAAGAAGGGGCGGGGGTTTATATGGGGAGATGAAGTATGGAGGGGGGGATGGTGGAGAGTGAGGGAGATGGCGTCGTAGGGGGATGGGGTCGGTGTGCGCGAGGGGTGAGGGGGAAGGAGAGGGTGTGCAGTCAGGGGAGTGGTGGTGGGGAAAATTGTGGGGATGCCCTTGCAATTTTCCTTTTCCCCTAAAAAACCTCAAAACAGAACTTAAGGGGTTTAAAATTGCATAAAAATCCCTATGAATCCCGGAAACACCAAACGATCCTAGGAAATTGTCATTTCAACATAACAAACTTAAATGAAGTTTTGTCTCCGAAACTTGAGTTGACTAGGGTGAGGAAATAAAGTAAATGTGCATAACAAACTTAAAGAGGATCAAAGTAGGTCAGAAGCCACGTACCCTCAAAAAGCTCTGGGTACTGTGCTCGCATAGCTGCCTCAGGCTCCCAAGTGGCCTTCTCGTATCGCTGGCTTCTCCACAGGACTTTCATCAGGGGTACTTTCCGCTTCAGTCTTCGGACGGCTCTGTCTAGTATTTGTACAGGCCTCTTAGGATATGTCAAGTCGTCCCCCACCTTAATGCTCTCGTGGCTCAGAACATGGCTGAGATCGACTGTGTATTGCCTGAAGTTGGACACGTGGAACACGTGTACTCTAGAAAGCTGGGGAGGAAGGGTAAGCCGGTAAGCAACGGGTTCTACCCGCTACAGGACCTTAAAAGGCCCCACGAATCTCGACACAAGCTTCCCTCTCACCCAAAACCGCTGCAAACCCTTCATGGGCGAAACACGAAGGAAGACATAATCCCCAATCTCGAACTGTACCTCTCTACGCTTCAGATCAGCGTGGCTCTTTTGCATGCTCTTGATAGTACGGAGCCGTCTGTGGATCTGCTCGATCACCTCTTGACTTTGGCGTATCAACCTGGGACCAACATCCCACTTGGTCCCCACCTCAACCTAACTCAAGGGAGCCGTACACCTCCTCCCGTACAGAGCCCCATACGGTACCATGCGGATGCTCGAGTGGTAGCTATTGTTGTATGCAAACTCTACCTGGGGTAAATGTTCCTCCCAGGAACCTCTTCAGTCCAGTACGCCAGCGCGTAGAAGATCCTCAAGGGTCTGAATGGTGCGCTCCGACTGTTCGTCGATCGGGGGGTGATAGACTATACTGAACCTTAGACAAGTCCCCAAAGCTTGCTGAAACTCCACCTATAACTGGAAAGTGAAACGGGTGTCTCTGTTTGAAATAATCTCACGAGGGACTCCGTGGAGGCATACTACGTCTCGGATGTAGCGCTCTGCCAACTGTGCTGGTCCAAAAGTGACTCGGATCAGTAGAAACCGTGCCGTCTTAGTCATTCTGTCCACTATCACCCAGACTGCATTGTGTCCTCATGTCACAGGTAATCCCACTACCAAGTCCATAGTGACACTGTCCCACTTCCACTCTAGCACAGAAAGTTGCTGCAACGGCCCTGCAGGCCTCTGGTGCTTGGCCTTCACCTGCTGGCATACCAGACACTGTTGAATAAATCTACCAACATTCCGCTTCATGTCCCTCCACCAGAAATCGCGTCGTAGGTCGTGGTACATCTTCGTGTTCCTAGGATGTATGGTGAATTTGGACCCATGTGCTTCAGTCAGGAGCTCTCTTAATAGCTCATCTTTAGGAACGCACAAGCATCCCCTCATACGCAGGACCCCATCAATGAATGAGAACTCTCCTCGGTTCCTTGTTAATACCTGATCCTGCAATGTCTGCAGGTATGGATCCATCATCTGTCTAGTAACGATACGATCTATCAGCTTTGGTCGTGCCTGCCTTGCCACTGCCACTGCCTCGCAGTAACCTCGTGACGCCTGGGGTTGCCAACTGTCCACCTCCTCCATGAGTCTCCAACTCTATGCATGCCTTCTAGTTCAAGGCGTCAGCCACCACACTGGCCTTCCCTGGATGGTAGGAGATGCTGTAGTCGTAGTCCTTCAGGAGCTCCAATCAACGTCTCCGTCTCATGTTGAGCTCCTTTTGGTCAAACAGATATCTAAGGCTCTTATGATCAGTGAAAATCTTGAACTTTTCTCTGTACAGATAGTGCCTCCATATCTTCAACGCGAATACAACTGCTGCCAACTCCAAGTCATGGATGGGGTAGTTATGCTCATGGGGCTTTAGTTGCCACAAAGCGTAAGCGACAGCGTGGTCCCGCTGCATGAGCACACCCTCCAATCCCTGCAACGAGGCGTCGGTGTAGACCACGAATCCGCTACTGCTGTCTGGGATGGTGAGCACAGGAGCTAAGGTCAGCCTCTTTCAGCTCTTGAAAGTATGACTCATACTCGTCTATCCAGGTAAAGGGCATTAAGGTTCGAAATGCCGATTTCGACGCCGTGTCGATGAAATTGTAGGTATGCATTTCGTGAAATGCCCGTTTTTTGATAGCAGATTTCGATGGCCCGAAAAAATGACATTTCGAGGTACGTCGAGGGCATGTCGACAGAAATGATTAAAATTCGAAAGACAACTAAATCAAGATGTTAGAAACATATTTACAGTTTTATGTAAGCCTATATGAACAAGAAACAATTGTTATTTGACAAAAAATCAACGTGTGTGTATGCAGGAATGATTAAAATTTGAAAGACAACTAAATAAAGATGTTTGGAAACGTATTTACAGGTTATTTGAGCCTATATGACAAAAAATCTCTATGTGTGTGACAAAAAATCTGTGTGTGTGTGTGTTCCCAGTGCCCATCAGACCATCAGATTTCCCCTTCCCAACGCCCAAATTTCAAATTTCCCTCCCCCAATTTCCAAGCGCTCCAAGTTCCCGCCATTTCCAAGCGCTCCAAATCCCCATCGCTCGGCTAGACTGTCGGCATGCCGCTATTTCGTCGGTAACTGTCGGCATGCCGGCGAAAGCCAACGGTTTCCCTGCAAACCGACACTATCTTTGTGTCGGTATACCCTTCCTCCAAAAATACCCTTATCGACGGCATTTAAATCACAGAAAGGCATGTCCTTCCGGGTCAACTGGGTCATAGGACGTGCGATATACGAAAAATCTCGGATAAATCGCCAGTAATACCCTGCCAGCCCAGAAAATTGCGTATCTTTGTCACTGTACGTGGCCTTTCCCACTTGAGTATGGCATCAACCTTGGCTGGGTCCATATCCAGCCCGTCTCCCGAGATTACATGGCCCAAGAAGGTAACTTGTTAACCAGAACTCGCACTTGTTGTATTTGGCGTACAGCCTGTACCGTCTCGAAGTGTCCAGGACCATGCGGAGATGCTGTCGATGCTGTGTTTGATTCCGGGAGTAGACGAGTATGTCGTCAATGAATACTACCACGAACTGATCTAGGTATGGCTGGAAGACGCGGTTCATCAGGTCCATGAAGGCGGTGTGGGCGTTGGTTAGCCCAAACAGCATGACCAGGAACTCATAGTGACCATACCGCGTGCGGAAAGCTTTCTTGGAGACGTCGGTCTCCTTGATCCTCAATTGATGGTAGCCCGACCTCAGATCTATCTTGAAAAATACTATGGCGTCCTCAGCTGATCGAAGAGATCGTCGATGCGGGGCAGTGGGTACTTATTCTTGACGGTGACCTGGTTCAACTGTCTATAGTCGACACACAACCGAAGGGTACCATTCTTCACGAATAGGACAGGGGCTCCCCATGGGGATGCACTGGGCTTCATAAAGCTCTTCTTCAATAAATCCTATAACTGAGACTTGAGCTCTCGCAGTTCAACTAGGGCCATCCTGTATGGTGCGGTAGAGATGGGGTCGGTCCCCAGTACCAGTGAGATCTCAAACTCGATCTCACGTTTAGGTGACAATCTTGGCAGCTCCTCTGGAAAGATGTAGGGGTACCCACTGACCACCGGGATACTCTGCAAGTCGGCCACAGGGTTGGGCTTTGCTATGACATAAGCTAGGAAACCCTCACACCCCTAGCTCAGTAGCTTCGCTACCCGAAGCGCGGAGATGCACCTAAATCCTCCGTCTACTAGCTGAACTGTCAGGGACACATGATCAGAGAGAATAAGACTCGGAAGTGACAATCAAGAAAATACGTTGTGATGGCTATCTTAGCTATATGTACAAGTGTGGTTACTTCTAGACCATTTGGTTTATTTCTCGGGATGACTTTGCTCTGATACCATCTTGTCACGACCTGCTTCCGATTCCCTACAGGACCCAAGAAAGGTTCGCCTCGATGATTCCCAAGATCCAGTCGTCCAACGAGAAAGAATCAAATGCTATATTCATTGCACAACTACACAAGAAATGTAACTAAGTAGAAAAATATATGATTGGAAATAAAGGAAAGAAAGCAGTAAACCACTAGTGTCTCACATTATACAGCAGAAAATATGATTACAAGTATAGCCATCACAGCATAAACTGGTATAGATGTAACAGAAAATAATTATGAGCAACAGGTACTCACTGCTACAAAATACACTGTAAAAGAACGGAAGGAAACGACAGCTGGGCTCGATTGGACCCAGCACCCTCAGCAGTCGGTGGCTCTGGCTGCTCAAATCCCTGACCTGAATAAGGTTGTGAAATTTGTGGTCAGCTAATACTGAGTAGAGTGGTGGTTAAAACATATAATTTAAATAGACAGCTAATTAAACGTGCATTGAATAGTTTATTTATTATCGTTCATTTCCAATTATCATTTTTTTGGTTTGAGTATTCTAATCAGGTTCTATAACATTTCTCAACCTTCTTGTTCCCTAAGGGAACGATCTTACTTGTAGTTTTCCCGCGATGTAGGATGTACATGTAGCACTCTTCTGGCCGGAAGAGTCCTCCGTGGTAGTCCTACATCCGGTCTACTATCTCGAGGTCACGGTTGCGACGTGGTGACTATAGCATGTGTGATAAGCGCACAGGTAGTTACCTTGCACTGGCACGTGATCAGTTGTTTCCACTAATGGGTACGCCCAAACATACAGCACGGAACAACACATGGCCTTGCCCTCTCAGAATAAGGATCTCGCCCCTTACAATTCGCATACCCTCGTTCGACTATCTTGGTTTGCCCAACGAGCTAACAAGAGTTAGTGTAGGGTGGTTAGTCCTAACCTCGGGGCCTGTGGGGTGGCTAGCTCCCTCCTTACACTAAGTAGCTCATCTCAGTACCACGTACACAAGGGCCAAACAGGAGTCGACGTAGAGTGGTCAAACCCCCCCTTGGGCCTCAACCTAAGGGGCGGCAAGCTCCTCTCTACTCTAAAGGGATAGTTGCTCTTCTCGGTACTACATACATGAGAGCCAACTCACTTCCCTTAATCAAGTCCGAACAGTCGCCCGTAGGCGACATGTTCCAAAACTCGTAGGTTTTTCGTACTACCGTATTCCTGATTTCTTTCTACATTCCCTGTAGGGTTCGTACATGGATTTTCTTATTTCCATATCTAGTTCGTTGTACATAGAACATGCAACTCGAATTCTATAATCAATTATTTAGTACAAGCAGGCATGACGTAGTTCATTATAGGCAGCTTATGGTTTATTTCTTTTCAGGAAATAATAATTTAATCATTCACTAAATGTATATTCATTTCTTTCAGCCTTAGGGTTCATTTCACAATCCTACGGTTTGATTCTATGGAAGCATGCATTTTACTTCTTTTCAGTCCTAGGGTTTATTTCACAACCTAGGTTCAGTTAATTCTACACATGCAATTTAATTATTAATTCTGAGGTTAATGTGAGAACCACCCTACCAGGATAACCGGGAGATGTGAGAGCATAGTCGACGGAGCTTGCAATCCCCGCAGGTTCCGTGCACACCATGAATGAACGACCTATCACATTGACCCATATGTCAAAATGAGCTCAGAACTGTATAGACATTATATCAATACGTAGGGAAACTCGAAAGGAAAACAACGATGTTTCATTTGCGAAAAATCGACAACGTTTGGGCCCTAAACGGGTCCAAAATACCAACTCTGATCAAAATCAGACGTCTTAAACGATCTCAGGGACTCACCTTATTCAGGGCGCTTTTTTTGGACGTCTGGAACTCCGTGCAGACATCTGAGGGTGCCTTCAGACATCTTGAGAGACTTCCGGACGTTTGTGATTGCCTTGATCTTTGCACCAGCGCACTTCCCAATCCTTTGACATTCGCACGCGCACGGTCAGACTTTTGCAGGAAAAATAATCAAGAAAATGCACCATCAGACGTCTAACCAGATGTCAGGTCACTCCGGACGTCTAATTCTGCGGAAAAAATGATTCCATAAAGCCGTTTTCAACCCTTTTCCTCTCCGCAGAAGCTGTAGCAGCTTCTCAACTCTCCCTCTCCTCTTGCTTAGCTGCAGGGCTCCTGCAACTGCTCCGCCTCTTTGGATCCTCCTGCAACTGCTCCCCGCTCTTCCTCACCTCCTCCTCTCGGCTGTGGTGTGGGGAGAAAGGAGGGGCAGGGGTTTATATGGGGAGATGAAGTATGGAGGGGGGGGGATGTTGGAGAGTGAGGGAGATGGCACTGTAGAGGGATGGGGCGTTGTGCGCGAGGGGTGAGGGGGAAGGAGAGGGTGTGTGGGTAGGGAAAATTGTGGGGATGCCCCTGTAATTTTCCTTTTCCCCTCAAAAACCCCAAAATAAAACCTAAGGGTTAACTGCACAAAAACACCTATGAATCCCGGAAATGCCAAACGATCCTAGGAAAGGGCCATTTCATCTTGCTACTATTAGGGCTTCACCATTTGAAACCTTAGTGGTGTTGTTCGTGGTTCTCTTCATTGCTTTAGCTTCCTCTGGCCTCCTACCACTTTGACGACCCTCTAAGAGCTTCAATAACCCATTAGAAGCTTTGATGACCCCTCTTGGAGGTCCGATGATGACCTTCTTTTCCACTGACAAGGCCATCTACTATCTAGGTGGCATTGCCGGTTTCTCCATTATTGGAGGTCTGATGATTCTTGGCATCGCTTCGACAAGCTCCTCTTGCTTCCATTGCAACTCCATTTTGGTTGTTTGGCCATTTGAGCAGTGGATTTCGTGTGGTTTGCCTCCTCTCTTGGCAATCTTCTTCCTCAGTCTTCTTTCTTGCTGTGTGTCACAACCCCTCCTTATTTCGACATCGGTAGTGGTTTGGTGACTTGTGACGGTGGTCTAGCAGGTTCCTGGTGGTTTTGTCGGAACTCTATTTGTGGGCTTTGACCCTTTGGCCATCAAATGAGATTTATACACCCGATTGTATTCTCTTCGATAGGATGTACGAGTGGTCTCGTTTGTGACTTGCTACACCTGGTTGTATTCCTTTGGTGTACAAGGCATACAAGTGGTTTTGTGACTTGTTGATAGTATTCCTCGTTTTATTGTTGCTTCTTAGCACGTGTAGATATATTTTACGGTTGTGGTTGTTGGTGATGGGATCTAAACATCGATTATGGTCATGGCATTGTTGATAGTAGTGCTATCGATTACATGATTGGCGATCCATGATGGCTCTCTCAATATAAGCTTGGTTTATGAAAGGTTGACATCAAGGTTGCTAATAGATCTAGTGTGAAGGTTATAGAGAAAGGTATGTACATCTTCTGAATAGAATTAGACTTGATAATACTCTTCATGTTTTAGAGCTTTCCTTAAATTTGTTATCTGTCAGCAAGATTTGCAAGGAATTGAAGTGTAGATTGATTTTCTAGAAGATCGATGTCTTGCAAGATTTGAAAATAGGGATGGTGAGCGGGATTGCTCTTTAGTGTAATGGATTATATTAGTTACCTAGAAAAGTCGTACTTGCTCTTCATGCTATGTCAAATTCTAGTGAAATGAATGACAAAGATTTATGATTTGGTATCATGGCATAGGAGACTCGGACATTTGAACTTTGTAGCTCTGCAAAAATTGCTTCCAAACTTATTCACAAGGGTTAACTTTTAAGATGTGTACTGTGAGGTGTCTTTGTTGGAAAAGAACCATTGTGCATCCTTTCTAGAGTCAAGCCACAAGAGCAGTACATTGTTTTCCTTCGTTCACTTAGATGTATGAGGGCCTATAGTGTTAAGTCTGAGTTAGAACATAGATACTTTGTTACTTTTGTTAAAGATTATTCTAGATGCACATTCGTTTATCGCATGAAGAGTAGAGAAGAGGTTCCCTGCAATTGTCAAGAGTTTCTTTTACATAGTTGAAAATCAGTTTCATACTAGAATTAAAGTCTTCGGATTACATTACTCTCGTGGATACATGGGAAGCTCCCTAAAAGAATTTTTCAATGAGAAATGAATTTTACATGAGACATGTGGTTATGTACCACAACAGAGTAGGATTGTAGAAAGAAAAAATTGGCACCTTTCGATGTTATACGAGCATTATTGATTAAAGGAAAGGTACTTAAATGTTATTGATCGGAAGCCCTTTTGACTGCTTTATATTTGATCAACAGGATGCCTAGTCAGTAGTCATGTGCTCTATTTGTAGAGCACTCTAGCTATCTAGTTTGTTTATTGTTTCGGACTGTTATGTCATGTATTTTGTCTTATTGGACTTATGCTGTAATTTTCCCAACACCTCTTCTTATATAAAGAGGTGTAGGGTTTTATTTGAGATATAAGGCTTGTTATTTTCTCTGACTTGGTATTAGAGTGACGATCCTAGATTGGCACTCCGGTATCCTACCCCCACAAGCCTCCATACCCTTCCACCAAAACCCTAATATCTCTTGAAGGCACCAGGAGGAGCCTTCGCCGACGGTCCATTGGCCTTTGTCGGTCGCAGTAGACTGTCGCTTGGGCTATGTCGTTGCTGACGCGTGCCACCGGCCTTCGCTACTGGTCTACCTATTTTGGCAGGTTATCACCTGATCGACAGGGCTTCGCAACCCTATTGTAGACCATCGCCAGCATCGCCTCGGGCTTTGCCAGTGTCGCCAATGCCTCTTAGGGCTCCACCAGTGCCTCTTCGGGCTTCGGCAATGCTACCTTGGGCTTTGCCAATGCCACCTCAGGCTTTTGCTGCCCCTCTGTTGGCGACAGAGCACCGCCACCTTTCCTGTGGGTTGTGGGTGGTTGGTGGCATGATTTTCTCACTGAAAAGGGGGAGTAGCACCTCTTGAAGCGTTGTTAGGGTCTTCCCTGTACCCTAGCATGCGCTAAGCTATGATTTAAGGGGTGTTTGTGACTCTTGAAATGTTATCTAGGGTCCTTAGATCTTAGTTGAAGGAAATGAATATCCTTAGTTTACCGAAAAGTCCCTACACCTTTATATAGGTGGGGAAAAAGTAACATCATAAACTCACTAAAATAAAAATAATAAAATACCCCTTACAGTAGAAACATAACTCAACACTTCCCTTCAAGTTGAAGTATATATATCCATCATGCTCAGCTTGTTTCTATACTTCTCAAACTGGGAGTGAGACAACGGCTTAGTAAACATGTCAGCAGTTTGGTCTGAGGAGGTAAGACAAGTAATATGAAGCAGACGTTGTTGAATCAAACTCCCGATAATCCACTTCCACATGTTTTGTTCTCCCTTGGAACATAGGGTTGTTTGCAATATAGGTGGTAGCCCAGTTGTCACAATGCATCTCCATAGGTTCTTGAACATTAACATGATCTCGTAATAGAGATCTGATCCATATCGACTCAGCTGTAGTATGTGCCATGGCCCTGTACTCAGACTTAGCACTAGAGCGTGAAACAACACTTTGTTTCTTGCTCCTCTAGGTTACCAAGTTCCTAGCAACAAAGGTACATAAATTAGTAGATCGCCTGTCACCAACATTACCTACATAATTTGCATCTGTGTATGCAACAACTGACATAGGTGCCTTTCTTTGAAAAAGAATGCCTCTACCTGGACATCCCTTGATGTATCTCAACACTTGCATCACAACTTGCCAATGAACTTCAGTGGTTTATCTAAGAACTGACTCAGCTTACCTATGGCAAGGTTAATATTTGACTTAGTGAAGCAAAAGCAAAAGCTTCGGAGCATTTTTATAAGAAATTTGATTCTAAAGAAGGTGAAAAGATATTTTCAAGTTAGCTAAAGCAAGAGAGCGGAAAACAAAGGACCTTACACATGTAAGATGCATCAAGGATGAAGGGTGCTTATAGCTAGTGAGGATATAAAGATTAGATGGAAAATATATTTTCATAAGCTATTTAATGAAAAACAAAAGAATGATATCATCTTAGGGGAGTTAGTCAACTCAGAAGAGTGTGAATCAGGTTTGTTATCGAAGGATACAAAAGAAAGAAGTAGAGGAGGCTTTGAAGATGATTAAAAGTGGGAGGCTTGTTGGGCCTGATGATATTACTATAGACATCTGGAGAATGACGGAAGAATGGGGTATAACTTGGCTCACAAATTTATTTAATACTGTGTGGAGAGGCAAGAAGATGCTAGAGGAATGAAGGAAAAGTTTTGTGGTACCTTTATATAAGAACAAGGGTGACATATAAGATGATTCCAATTATAGAGGTATTAAGTTGATGAGTCATATGATGAAACTTTGGAAAAGATTAATTGAAAGAAGGGTGAGGCAAGTCTCTATGGTAACTGAAAATCAGTTTGGCTTTATGTCAGGCAAGTCTACTATTGAGGCAATACATCTCTTGAGACATATGATGGAGACATACAAAGTCAAGAAAAAGGATTTACATATAGTTTTTATTGATTTGGAGAAGGCTATGATTCTGTCCCAAGAGATATCTTGTGGAGAATTTTGAAGAAGCGACATGTGCTAGTTATATATTTCAACTTCATAAAGGATATGTACTATGGAGTAGTAGCTTGTGTAAAGACTAAGGATGAGTTGACAGACTACTTTGATATCACCATTGGGCTGCATCAAGGTTCGACTTTAAGCCCTTATCTTTTTGCCTTGGTCATGGATGAGTTGACGAAGCATATCCAAGTTGAGGTGCTTTGGTGTATGCTTTTTGCTGATAACATTGTATTGGTTGATGAGACAAGAGATGGAGTGAATAGAAAACTTTAGCTTTGGAGAGAAGCCCTGGAAGATAAAGGATTACGCATAAGTAGGACGAAGACTGAGTATATGGAATGTAAATTTAGTAGTAGAGGGAACAATTAAGGGATTGATATAAAAATTGGAGAAGAGTGCATTCCAATGAAAGATGTTTTTAAGTACTTGTGATCCATTTTCCAACATGATTGTGGAATTGATGGAGATGTTACACATAGAATTAATGCAGGGTGGTTGAAATGGAGTGGTGCATTTGGTGTTCTCTGTGATAAGAGGGTTCCTTTAAAAGTCAAAGGAAAATACTATCAAGCTGTGGTAAAACCAACCATGTTGTACGATTCTGAATACTGGGCCATAAACTATAGGCATGTGCAGAAGATGTTTGTGGCAGAAATGAAGATTAAGATGGATGTGTGGTCATACAAGAAAGGACTGTATTTCAAATGAGATTATTAGAAAAAAGGTTAGGGTGGTACCGATAGAGGACAAAATGAGAGAGGCACGTCTAAGGTGGTTTGGACATTTACAAAGAAGGCCACTAGATGCTCCAGTTAGGAAATGTGAGAAGTTTGAGGCTGAACCCGCTAAGAGGCGAGGAAGACCAAACAAGTGTTGGAAGGAAACTATTAAGTATGACCTCAATTACTTTAATTTAAGTCCTGAAATGGCTGAAAATCGATCTGTGTGGAGGCAAAGATTTCATATAGCTGACCCCACTTAGTGTGGGAAAAGGTTTGATTGTTGTTGTAGTGATAGTCAGATATAACAGCTTTCCCACTAGTTGTCGATATGCTTTCTTGTTTTTTAACTTTACATTATCCTTGTTTCGACATTATATTGATGTCGATATGGCCTAACCCCAAAAAATAATCATTTCGACAACATGTCAAAATTTAAATTACTTACAAAAATAGTGATTGGTTATTAAGACACTTATATTGACCTTAAAATATGGCAACGATTTAAGAATTGTACCTAATGCTACCCATTGCTTTGAACTTATTTCATATTTGGTAAAATATTGTTGGCGCTCCTGCATTTCGACATTATATGTGTATTGATATCGCCCCATGAAAGAAAGATGTCATTTCGTGGGCACGACATCAAAACAATGCATATATCTTGCTAGGAACCTTGTCATTTGGAGGAGCAAGAAGCAGGCTGTCTATGTAAGATCTAGTGCTAAAGCTGAGTATAGAGCTATGACTATGGGGGTTACTGAAATGTTGTGGGCAAAAATCCTACTTGTTGATGTTGAGATTTAGCCTATTACACCCATGGGGCTCTATTGTGACAACAAGGTTGCCATCAACCTCGCCAACAATTCGATCTTGCATGATAGGACCAAGCATGTTGAACTTTACAAACACTTTATCTGTAAGAAGATTGATTTTGGAGATCCCTGTCTCCCCTATTTGAGGTCAGAAGATCAGGTGGTCGATGTTTTTACAAAAGGGCTTGCCTGGACACAATATGAGAAGGATGTAGGCGAGTTGGGCATGTTTGACCTCTATGTCCAACTCGAGGGGGAGTGTTGAGTGGTATAAAATACTTGTAAATGGATATATGGATCTTAGATGTGGGTCTATGCATCCCATCCTCCTATAAATTGTGTTACACAACCCTCCACCTCTTTGACTTGTCATTTTATGAGTGAAGAACAAAATCCCTAATTGCTAGTGGGCACTGGGGCTTTGTGGAGCTTGCTCTCCCATGGTTTTTCTTGTGATGGGTTTTCTACGTAATATTGTGTCTCTCATGTGTTTGTGTTTCATTCAACAATTACGAATTCTAAAGTAGGACCTGTGATGGCAAAAGGAGTTTTGAGAAGGGGAGGGGGGTGATGGGTGGTTTTTGGGTTGGATGTTTAAAGCGGGGGGCCAGAAGTATAGAAACTTTATGATAGGAGAATCTGTAGCGGATGAGGGTAGGGGGACTTGATGGTTTAGGCGGGAGGAGTGATGTGAGATGGTAAAAAGGGTTAAAGGAGAAGGGAAATTTAGACTTACAGGATGTATAGGAGAAAATAGGGGTAGGCATTATTTGGGTCAACGTAAATAACCCATTCAAATTGTTGGAAATGAGTCATTTTGTTTAGTTTATAGGACGGGTCAAGACTCAAATTGTAAAACTTATATGGCTTTTGAGTTGGCTGATGGGTCTAACTAAGGTTTTAAAAATTGCGAGGCGGTACCGAGGCGGTTTGCCTTCATCGAGGCAAGGCGTAAGCCTCAGGATTTGCATAAAAAATATAGAAAATGAAATGATATATACTTATCAAGTATTAATAAGGAAATAATAATATAAATGACAGTTCCATAACATTTTTTTCTATTACAACATTGAAAGAACGAAATTAGATGACGTTTAAATGAAAAGATAAACATCCATATGATATAGAAGATTAGAAATCATAACAAAAGTATAAACTAAACCAACTTCCCAAACTATTGGGAGACTTAAGAGTTAAAACATACATTAAAATGAAGGTACATGAAACATCCACATCAAAAACTCAAAAGAACTACAACACATTGTAGACTCTAGTCTCCTCTACCTTGAACACCGTCAAGCTCATCAATGCTGTCGTTAGGGCTGGTCGCATCATCCCAAGAGTTATCCATAAACTTCATCCTAGCCTCATTATCAACATCTTCCTCAGTATCTCTATCACTCTCTTGAAACTCTTCCTCCTCAATGTCAATAACAGCTTTGCCTAAAGATAAGTCATTTTAAACAATTTCTTAGAAGTTAGAACCTTAGTTTGTAACTTTAAACATTATAGTTCAGCAAAATATAAAATTACATATTACCTTTACCCTTGTCCTTTCTCTTTTGCCTCTTTCTTCTACTTCCTCCTACTTGTATTCCTCCTTCTGCTCCTACTAACTACTCAAGATCAATAGGATCCTCTTCTAGAGCTACAGTTGCATCAAGCTCCTCATAAGCATCGATCTCTGTTTCACAAAGTTGTAGCTCAGCAATCCACTCATCATCTGAGTTCACTTCCTCTAAGCATAGAGGATTATCCATTGTCTTTTTTTTCACCTCCTTGTGTTTCAATTTCAAATTGAATATACAATAAACCAAGTCATTGAGTTTATCTTGTCTCAGCTTGTTCCTTCTCTTAGTATGGACCTACTCAATGAAATGTTCACCATTAAATTTTATAGCCTATTTATTATATATTACTCTAAATTGAAAACACAAATTTAGACTTTTTACCTGATTAAAAGCACTCCAATTTCGCTCACATGCAGATGCACTACAAGTCAAACTTAAAATGCGCATGGCAAACTTCTTCAACTCAGGTGTTTCATCACCAAATACTCTCCACCAATCTGCTGTAATGGAAATTTTATTTATAGTATATAGGAAAAAATTAAAAAAATTTATTAATTTAAATGATAGAATCATTGAAAGGATTTTACCAGGACTCCTCTTAAAACGAGTCTCAATGGCATTTGACCATCCAAATAATCCTCTTCCATTAACAAATGCATCTGTTTGGAGATCCACATTCAACCTCTCATCTTTGTCAGGAATCAACCTCTGGAAGCATGAGTACAAGCCCATCTTTACTTCTGAATCAACTTTAATGCTGGTTCATACTGGCATTGGGGATTCAGAAATAGGCAGCAACATGCAAATGTGTGTGCAATTGCCTGTCCCATCTCGTGTGAATGATGTCCTAGATTGTCTTGTACTTCTTTTCATCATTACCTAAAGTTTTATTAATAGCTTCCTTGGCCGTATCTATAGCCTCATAAATAAATCCTATAGGTGGATATTGTTCAGCGTCCACCATTCTTAAAACTAACACCAACGGTTTGATTGCCTTATCACATATGCTACATCAGGTCAAAATGTTCTACTTTTGAGGATAATATTTTGTACAGCTTGCCCTTGAACCTTCAATGCATAACTGCTGCACTTCCACCTTTTTGAGGTGAAAAAAGACTCAAGAGCATCTTTTGCTGTTAGCAATCTCTGCAAGGTAAGGAAAGCAGTAGCAAACCGAGTGACGGCAGGTCTCACCAAGTCTCCTCCTACATGCTTCCTTATCATGGCCACCACCCAATCATGTGCATATATGTAATTGATTATTTGTTTGGCCTTCTTAAAAACAGAGTCATGAAGAGGTAGCTTCATGATATCCTCCAACATAAGGTCAATGCAATGGTAGCGTACGGAGTCCAATACAAATGTTCCCTTTTTTCCATCAATCTCTTCAGGTTTTTTATAAGCTGATGCATTATCTGTTATCACTTGGATAATATTGCTTTCGCCCACTTCAACAACATCATCCATCAATTTGAAGTGATAGTCAGCATTCTTGATCTCGTTAGAGGCATCAACAGATTTCAGAAACCACGTATCTTTTGGATTAACTAAAAAATTGATCAAGATGCGTCCTTTTGTATCTGCCCAACCATTAGACATTAGGCTACATCCAATCTCTTCCCAAGACGCTTTTGCTTGGTCCATCATAGTAGCTATTGTCTTGACTTCTTTCAAAATCCAAGTTCGTAACTCATGTATTGTAGGACCTCTGAATCCCCTTCCATAGTTACATCTTGAAGCATTTGCCAGTAAGATGGACTGGTGGCCAAATTGAATGACAATTCATTCTCAATGATGAATCTACCAATACTAAGACACGTTCTAATTCTTTGTTCTTTCTTCCAAGAAGAATTCAAAGTAATCTGCTTTGGAGGACATTGAGGAGCATTATCAGGTCCATCACTTCTAGGCCATACTTTCTGTTCAACTCCTGCAGCAAATAAATCCATAGGACCCTTCACCACTTGCGCACCACTTGATCTTGTAGGTGCATTTTCATCATGCCCAGATGGACCTTCTATTGTATATGCACCTATGCGACGAATTTCTTCCATTTCTTCAGGTGCTCTTCTTCTACCAACTTCCTTCTTTGCTAAGAAGGCCTTAATTTCAGTTTCAACTTCAGATGGCACTTTTGCACATGCTCCCACATTTTGTGTCTTTGTTAAGTGCTCCTTCAGTCTTGCAATGTCACCTGTGATAGTTTTCCCACAGAAGTTACATTTCACATACTTATATCCTTTCTCCCTTTGAGATCCTTGAAGGTTAATTTCCGTACAATACTTCCATCCATGATCAGACCTACCAGTGGATCCTTCTTTTCCTCCTCTTCTTGCCTTTGGTGTCATGTCTAAAAGCATAAAAGAGATTGGTAATCAAATAAACCTAAATGACCTAAACTTGAAAAATAAATAAAACTATCAAATAAATAACAAAGGTTTCACTTTGACACTTAATATACATCGTGAATCAAGTCATTCACTTTGACCTCAACATATAGTGATACACTCATACTAAAGTTAAGCTCAACATAGTCATTCATACTAAAGTTAACCCAAATTTATAGTCAACATACTAACCTCAACCTCAAATGCGTCCTGCTGGAGTGTGGAGCATTGCTGCTGGAGCTGGAGCTGGAGCCTACACTGAGGCTTGAGCTGCCGTTGCTTGCGTTGGGGCCTGAGCTCCTACTACTTGCGCTAGGGCTTGCGCTAGAGCTGCGCTGCGCTGGGGCCTACGTGGAGCACTACGCTGCTGCTACTTGCACTGGGGCTACGCTGCGCTGGAGCCTATGCTGGGGCCTGAGCTGCTGCTGCTTGTGCTAAGGCCTGCGTTGGAGCTACGCTGCGCTGAAGCCTGCACTGTGGCCTGCATGGAGCGCTGAAGCCTGTGCTGGAGCGTCGGGGCTTGCACTGAAGTCTGCTGCTACTTGTGCTGAAGCCTGCCGCTACTTGCGCTGCTGATGCTGCTCGCGCTGCTGGCGTTGGAGCGCTGCTTGCCGGTGGAGGCTGTGATGCGGTGGAGGAACAGGAGCTGTCACAGACTTGCCGGTAATGGGTCTTGCTTAGGATTTTTTGAGGTTTGGATTTTAGGCTTAGGGTTAGATGAGTTACACCAAGGCTTGGGTCAAAAAAATGGTTATGTGACTAGCACAAATCAAACCCCACTAGACATGCAAGTGGGGTCATTTTGATGAGGTTTTCCCTTTTGGTTTGCTGAGGTGGTTTGGTAGTTTGACAATTGCTTGAAGTTTTGGTACCTGTAGTACGAAGGAAATAGGTTGGGGGGCACATAGCGGCATTTCCTTTTTTTTTTTTTTATTGAAATGGCATAAGGGCATTTTTGTTGAAGGAAAGCTTGACAATTGCAGATGTGTTGCGTTTTTGTGTAGGGACCTATCAGTGGGGAAGTGCCTAGTGTGAGTCGTGTCTTGGGAAGAGATTTGATCAAGGCTTGATAGTTTCGTCTATTAATTTTTCATATTGGGGGGTATTTCAATGTTACTTTGGAGATGGGTGATAATCTTGAGGAAAGTGAAGGCTTGGATTTTGGTTTGTCGGCTTCTAACCTTGGTTTTCAAGAGTTGAGTTTGGCGAATTGTCAGTTTACTTGGAAGCCTTTTTCATGGTGGAGGCAGCTCAAATGACTTTCGTTTCTCAGGCTCCCATTGGTGGTGTAGCAATGTTGATTGAAGGTTTGATAAGTCTCCTGGGTTTGACAGTGTTAGTGAAAGGGTGCCTTGACTCTACTGCAACCCCTACGAGATTGTTGCAGTGCTATTGGTGTGTCTAGAAGGTCTATTGACCTTGTTGGTGATCTTGCAAGAGACTTGGTGTTGTTTCTGAAAGCCAATAGTGAGGGTTGGAGTGGTGATAGATGGTGTCTTGTAGCAGTGTTGGCTGAGAGAAATGGTTAAAAAGGAAAAAATCATGCAGATTTAGTGGGGATTATTGAGTGTGAAAGCACCATGGGGGGTACTCTATTCCAATACCATGTAAGTATAAACACTCAGAATTGTATTGAAGAGTTTTTCTTTTAAAGAAAAAGGATGGCTATTGGTGGTTAGTAACCATATGCTTCATTACCTCAAAAAGAAGATAACTACATTCGTTGGGACCAAAAGGAAAAAAAGAGATAAAGCTTCCCTTATTACATTATCATGCCATGACCTTTCCCCTTGGAAAACAGTAGCATTCCTCCAGAGCTAAATTGCCCATAAAACTTCAAAAGCCTTGATCCACATCAGGGCATCCGTCTGCATAGCTCCTCAACTAGCCACCTGAAGTCCACAGGTTCCCACACGTCCCTGGGATAGGAATCTACACTCAGATTGCAGAGGCAAAGTCACAAGTAAGGAAGAGATGCGTATCATCTTCATTATGCAACCCACAAAAGATGCAGGAGTTCGAATCAGGTGCCCACATCTTTCTTCTAGCTCTTGTAACCAACCTTCTACGCAGCAGCCACAAGAAAATCTTAATTTTAAGCGAAACCTTAAACCTCCAGAAGGAGTAGCAATCAGTAAACGGGTTAGTCCCATCATCTTGCACCCAACAAAAGTTTGTATGCCCTTTCAACTGTAGAAGCACCTCTATCCGACACCAAAGAGTTTGGAAGACCCACCATTGGTTGTAGATCACTAACAAGGCCAAGCAGTCTCTGTAGCTCAAGGAACCACACCTCTGAGAGACTTCCACCCACAGTGTGAGTCCAAGAACCAACTTTCCAAATTTCCCAAACTGTGACCTCTCTGTTCTGTGCCAAAGCAAACAATCTGGGCATCAACTGGAAAAGCCCCTTCCCCAGTCCAATTGTCCTCTTCAAATATGAAAGTTCTCCCATCACCAAAAGATCGGTGGAAAAAGGATAAAAGGAGCTGCAAAATAGAGCAGATTCCACACCAAAAGGCATAAGCTGCAGAACTACCAAGCAGGTCATCCTGACCATGAGGCGGAGAATTATAAGCTTCCTTAAGAAGCTTGTGCCATGCACTATACTGATTTAAAAGGAACTTGACAACTCACTTAGCAAGCAAAGCATTGTTGAGGGCCTCCAGATTCAGAAACCTAAGCCCTCCCTGTTTCAACAGCCTACAGATCTCATCCCAAGCAACCAGACAAGGAATCTATCGACAGAATCTTCTCTCTCCCAGAATAGTCTATTCCTTATCTTATCTATTAAACAGAGAACCTTCTTTAGGGGCTTAAAAATCAACAAGTGAAAGATAGGGATCTCTGGCAAGACAGACTTCAGTAAGACAAGTTTTCCTCCTCTAGACAACAACCTATCTCTCCACCCTGCCAAGCTCCTCTCCACCTTCTCCACCAAGGGAAGCCAATCAATGGTTGACAAGCACTTCCATTTAAGGGGAAGACAAGGATAAGTAAGTGGCAGAGAAACCAGGGTAGTCCTAAGAGCTTGGGGGTACCGCTGAATATCCTCGTCAGACAAACCAAACAGAACAAAGGCTGAGTTAGCATGGTTTACAACCAATCCAGAGACCGCACCAAAAATCCTAACCAGGTCCGCAACATTAAATTCCTCCTCCCGACCTCATTCAATGAAAAACATCGTGTCATTAGCGTATTGTAAGATAGGTGTAACTAGGGAGCCATCCGAAGTAGAAGAGAAACCAGAAATGAAGCCATCTTCACATGTTTTGAAAGCCATCCCTGCCAAGGTATCATTCGCCAAAATAAAGAGTAGCAGAGCTAGAGGACACCCTTGTTTGATGATGCCCTGCTGCGATTGTATCTAGCCACTGGCCGGTTTGCCATTCACTAGCATAAAGAAAGTAGTGGTAACACAAGGTTTCATCCAAGATATACACCGATTGGGAAAGCCCCTCTGCCTAAGAACCTACCACATTTAGGTTCAACTAATTGAGTTGTATGCCTTTGAGAAGTCGACTTTCGAGAGGAAAGCTTGCCTTCCCAACCTCTGTCAAGTGGCCACCATCTCATCGGCCATAACAAAAGATTCTTGAAGAGAACAGCCGTGCACAAAGGCTGACTGCATGGGTCCAATCAAAGATGGGAGGAACTCTTGAAGCTTGTTAGCAAACATCTTTGCCACAATAAGGTACATTGCATTTAAAAGGGCAATAGGGCGGTAATCACCAATCAACTAAGCCCCAAGCTTCTTCGGTAGCAGACAGCAATAAGATTTATTCAGCTTCTCAAAACCCCTATTCTCAACCAAAAACTCTTATAACATAGCCAAGAATTCCTCCTTAATCAGTCCCCATAACTCCTTGTAAAACAACCATCACAAGTACCGGAGCATCCTTAGCCTTCGAGCCACGCATCGCCTAGAGAACCTCTCCCTCAGAAATATCCCTTGTCAAAGAATTTTGCATATCATCTGCAAGTACTGGAAGATCCGACGAGCACCACTCCCAACGCCCGATGGATGTTTCCTTGTGAAGTCCTGAAAGTGACCTCTCACAGCCTCTGCAATTATACCCCTATATGTAGAGAGGTGCACCAAAATAGAATAGAAATAGGAGTACATAAAAGGAAGAAGTACAAAAGAGAAAAATAAAAACAATCAAGGAATGTCTCCGAGGATTATAGAGAACAGAAACAAATCAATCTAATCACAATCTGCATGTGGTTCTCACATATTATTTCTGCCATTTACTCAATGTGGACCTTGAACCTAATTTTGTAGTCAAAGTATTAATATATTACCTACACACTCAAATTGTGAACTGGCATATATCTGGCAGTGATGCTGTCCTGAATATAATGCCTTCCTTATTTAGTATCTATCTTCAATGTAATTGCAAATACTAATTTATGGAATCTGTTGCACATCCCTTTGAAGCATCGAGGTTATTCTATTCTTTTTTCAGGTTTGATGAAATCTTTGATGGTGTGTTATTAGCATATTCCTTTGAGATTCCGAGTAAAAGTGCAAAGGTTCTTCCAGGGCTAATTCCATATTTCGGTGTGCGTATAGCAGCAAAATTGTTGCTCTTTTCTCCAAAGATAGACATGCTTTTAGGTAATTCTGAGTGAATACCCTTTTCAATGAATACCTTTAATATGTGTGCGCTTTCAAGCTCTGATATAATATGCTTATTTCACTAATAGAGCATTAATAAATTACTAAGGATATCATTGCTTCAGCATTTGTTGTTGATTAAACTTGATACTAACTACTCTGCAAGCATGAATGCATCATCATCATCATCATCTTATTCTTTTGTTAAATACATGGCAAGGTATAGATGGTTCTACCCCCAATGGTATCCATTAGAGACTTATTTCCATATTATTTTTCTTGTTGCTTTTCCCTTGTCTTTTTGCCCAAGTAAGGGCTATTTTGTTATTTTCCCAGGCTCCCCTTCCTATGTATAGGAGCCTAGGGTTTGGGTTACGAATATAAAAAGCATCTATTTCTCTATATGGTATTAGAGTGACAGTCCTAAGCTGTTATCCAATACCTTTTCGATTCTCATATCCTCCCTTTCTCCACCAAATAACGGGTTATTGAGATTTGTGCCCTAGAAACAACTCTTTTTGCACGGATCTTCTTTAGGTGTTTAACCCCATCCCCACTCTTTTAGCCCTAGATCTGATCATCCAAAGGCTTCTAGACCTTCGATCGTCATCAACCCCTGGGGTTGGGGGGGGGGGGTCACTGGCACGCTGTTAGCTAGACAAGCCCCCTTCGACAAAGATCTAATTGGCCAATCGCTACTGGCGACACAAAAATCACCCAACGATGTAGCCCAACAATTGAGGTTGGATTGTGATTTTGAGGGTCTCTTTGGGTTCTTAAGGCTATCTAAGGGACCTTCTGACTCCATTGGATCGTAGGCTACCGGTTCGGGACTAACCGGTGGTCGGTCGCTTCGTCGGAGCTTTGTTGGAATCTTGCTGTGTTGCTAGTAGCTTTTGGAGGCTGTTTGAGCACTGAGTTGGTGCTTGGGATGTTCTAGGAAGGTCTTATGTAGTCTTAGATGTAGTTTGAGGGGCTTCGATAGGGGAAGGAGGTCAAGTGGATTTCATGAACCTCTTCTTTGGCCCCATTGCCAAGTTTAATGGGACAAACTATGCCCTATAGGCCCAATTGATCCTCAATATGGTTGAGGGTCATGATAAAGAGCACATACTCTTGGAAACGAAACCCACCGAAAAGACTGGAACTAATGTTACGTGGAAGAAGGATAATGTCATGGTCAAGGTGTGGATCATGAACACTATGGTCCAGTGCATAGTCGCAGAGATAATGTATTACAAGACTGCTAAGAAAATGTGGAATGTCATCCGCCATACATATTCTCAAGACAAAAATGCAACCAAAATATTACAGCTTCACCATGAGATCACCCCCACATAAGGCAAGATGGGCGACCCTTGGCCCAATACTACTCTAGCCTTAAGTCTGCATTTAATAGGCTCAATGCCTATACCCCTGTGTGCTCGTGCAAGTCATAGAAGCTCTACAGGGCCCAAACTATGGTTGGGCACTTTCTTGTTGGTTTGGATTCTTCTTATGAAGCTACGAGGTCACAAATGCAGACATTACTTAAGATACCCACCATAGAGGAATCCTACAATAGGTTGAGAAGGTTGGATGTCCTCTTTTCACCTATTAGGCAGGCGGAGCATACCTTTGCCATGGTTGTGGCCTTGGTTAGAGGATGTGGTGGTAGTCTATCGACTTGCGGGCATGGCTACGGGCGTAGTGGCTAGGGGCGTGCCAGATCTTAGTGCACATATTGTGGCAAATTTGGACATGTGTAGTTGTGTTGGACCAAGCATGAGAGGCTAGCCAGTGCTCACTAGGCGGTGATTGAACCAGAGGTGACTCCTGAACCTGCCCTCATCACTCGAGCTGAGTTTGATGACTTGGTCGAGAGGATCTCCCATATCTCTTCATGGCCTTATGCCACCTCTTTTGGGCATGGTGACATTGTAGCTGCCGCCACGACATCAGGTATTAGTCTTATGTCTCACACATTCAAGGTCGATACAGATTGGCTAGTGGACCCTCGTGCCTCTTGCTGCATCTATGGCAAGGAACAACACTTCATTAGTCTACATCTTGATGCCTTTGGGAGGACTATTGTTGTTGTTGATGGTAGGAACTGCCCTGCCACTGGGTAGGGGGAGATTTAGCTTGTCCCTCATTTCTGACTCCAGAATGTTCTACATGCTCTTGAGTTTTCTTTGAACTTGCTTTTTGTTAGTCACATTACTAAGGAACTTCACTGCCACACTGTTCTTGATGTTATGACTCTTGTGTTTCAGGATATACTGATGGGGCAGGTGATTGGTTATATATGACCGTGAGGAAGGGGGGTCTACTGCTTGGAGTAGAATCTGTATGCAAGCCATGTAATGACATTTTCTGGAGGAGCATTAAGTTATCTATGGCATTTTCGCTTTGGTCACCTTCCTTTGTAGAAGTTGAGTTGAGTTATTCCCTATATCCCACCCATAGCTACCCTTTAGTGTGAGACCTGCCAGCTAGAGAAGCATTATAGGAGCTTCTTCCCAAGTTGACAAGGGTGTAGTTCTGTGTCCTTATTTTAGTTGTTACATTTTGATGTTTGGGCCATCATTTCTACTTTGTGGCTATTGATGATTTTTCCCATCTTTTTTGGAATTTTCTTTTGAAGTCCAAGTCTAAGTTGGGGTTTGTAATCAAGCATTTCCTAGTTGTAATAAAAATCAATTTGATGCTCATGTCAAGATTGTTTGCACTAATAATCCCCTAGAATTCTGTTCTTCTATGCTTAAGGTTGTCTTTTGTGATGAAGGGATCATTCACCAGACCGATGCTGTTAATGCGAAAGGTGACACTAAGGTGATAAGGCCCATAATCGCTTGAGGCGAGAGGTGACAAAAAGGTGTTAGCCTGAGTGAATTGAGGCAACCTTTTTTTTTTTTTTTTACATATATATGCCTTGGTAACTCATAATAATAGTTCCAACTTTATAAAAATATTTTGAATAACAATATTTTAGAGTTTAAGTAAAAGAAAAGGATAAGAATTACATTGAAATGAATTGTTTTCTATAGTTTCAAACTTTCAAATGGTAAATTGTAATGGATAGGGCTATATATTGACGATATTATAAATTATAGTAACTTATATTTGATATTTATAAGTTATTACTGAATAATAAGTTATTACAAGTATTACAAATTATAGTGTTATATTGTCGATATTATTAATAAAAGTTATGATATTTATAAATAATATTGTAATAGTTATAAATAATACTGAAATAATTTATAATAGACTATTCCTTAACTCATTGATATTTATAGTTATGGAGTTATAGTTGATATTAAACATTATGCCTATTATAACTTATAGGGATTTTGACATATATGCCCCTGGTAATATTTGCAAATACGTATATACCCCTACTTAATTCGTATTTACGTATATATCCTCACTAAATATGTAATCAGAGTAGGTCATGCCCCTCAGTTAACCTCCGTCACTTGTCGGTTGTAACGGCCGTTAGTGTAAAGTTGAAAAGTAAAAAATGCTCCTAGAAAGTAGAAGCCCTCGAAGGTCTTAGAAGGGGAGGCACCCTCGTTGCCTTACTCGATGTTGTTGTAGTCTCCCTCGACGTCGATGAAGGTGGACTTGGTGGCGGTAGTGGCGAAGGTGGAGAGGGTAGTGACGTCAAGCAAGGTGGGGTTGCAGAGGAGTTCACAGTCTTCTTGAAGCTGCCGACGAGGGACTCCTCGGGGGACTTGTTGAGGGTGTCGCTGGCAGCGAAGGGGTCCTTGCTCTTGTCAGGGGCAACGGAGGAGGGGTGGTCCTTGGAGGTAGGCTTGGGTTGATTGTCGAGGGTGGAGGAGGCGAGGGAGGAGGTTGCTGCTGCTGCTGTTGCCTTGCCTTGACCTCTTCGCCAGCAGCGAGGGTCTCGAGGAGGAGCTCAAAGGAGGAGGAGGGGGAGGAGTGGAGAGAGCGGATGGAGCAATCGTGTGGCGAGGAGTTGGACCAAGGGAGGAGGGCGCCGTGGGCGTGGGACTTAGAGTCGAGGCTGGAGAGGAGCATCTTGGCGACAAAGTCAACGTGGATGGAGGCGAGGAGGGCGGAGAGGCGGAGGGGGCTGACCTGGCTGTGGAGGACGAGGTCGAAGGTCATGTAGAACTTGGGGTACTTACGGGAGAGCTTCCCGAGTATGACGTCGACGCCATGGTAGGCAGCGATGACGACAGAGATGACTTGGTTGACGGTGTGGATGCACTCGAAGACATTGAGGGAGGGGTTGGTAGGGGAGACGCTGAGGACGTAGACGGAGTTGATGAGGCAGTAGACCACGAGGAAGAGGGACTCGGTGCCAACGACGACCTAGCTGCTGGAGGCAGTGTCTTGGTGTTGGTGTTGGCGTTGGTGGTGTTGTTTGCAAAAGGAGACACGGGTTTGGCAAAAGGCAGACAGGGAGGTAAGGGCACGGGTGGGGGGGGAGGGAACCACTTGTGCGTCGGAGGAGGAGGTCGCGGTTGTTGGCCGGTTGGGGGGAGAGGGCGAGGCACACCATTCGAGGAGGAGGAGGAGGACGAGGTCTAGGTAGGGTTTGGGAGGAAGGACCTCCACCTTCTAGCACATGAGCACATCACTCCTTTATGCAAATATCGGTTGTTGGATCATGTCTTGAGATTCCACTAATCGTGGTTAACGAAGATTAACCCACTTTGGGTTCCTAGATGAAAAGGATAGTGACGGAAGGGTATTAACTTTGACGGTGCTTAATTAGTGGGTTTATATACATAAATACAAATTAAGTAGGGTATATATGTATTTGCAAATATTACTAGGGGCATATATGTCAAAACCCCTAACTTATAATAGGTATAATTTATTGTCATTATTTATAATAAATTATTATAGCAAGGATTGTACCCATTATAAGTTATAATTAATGACTGATTATTATACTTATTATAATCTATTCCTACATCGTCGAGGAGGGTTGAGAAAAAAAAATGAAAACAATAGCGAAGAGGGAGAGCAAGTACCTATTATAAGTTAAACCCTAAACCTTAGGCGAGCAGATGGTACGAAGAGGAGAGCGAGGAATGGAGGATGATGGTCGATGAGGAATCAAGCAAGAAGGTTTCAGGCAATGAGGCGATTGGGTGTTGCCTAAGGTGAAGAGGCGCGTCGCTTGGTTGTAGCCCATCGCCTGGGGGTCCTCTGAGGTGAGATGCTCCAAGATCGCCTCACCCAATCCCCTTATTGCTTGAGGCGCTCGCCTCGACAACTATGCACCAAATTAGTTACCCTTATACCTCTCAGCAGAATGGGATAGTTGAGAGGAAACATAGGCACATTCTGATGTAGCTTGTAGCTTGCTCATCCAAAATAGTGTGCCCATGTCCTACTGGGGGATGCTGTCCTAATGCATGCTACTTGATTAACCGCATGCCCTTCATAGTTCTTGATGAAGGGGTACCCTACTTTGTCTTGTTTCTTGACAAGGAGTTGTTTAATGTTGCTCCTAAGGTCTTTGGGTGTGTTTCTTTTATTCATATTCATGGTCCCAACCAAAATAGGTTGTCACCTAGAGCCATCAAGTGTATCTTTGTGGGTTATTCTTGGACTCAGAAAGTTTATAAATGCTATGACTCGGTTGGGAGACGACATTATGTCAGTGTTAACATCTCATTTTTTGAGTCAATCTCTTATTACTCTTTTGCAGGTTCTGTGTCGAAGTCTCTTCCTTGGAGAACAAGGCCCACGTTATTCCTATTCCTGATCCCAAGTACCCTATGACACTAAATGAAAAGCATGATCACACCTTTCATTTGGTCTGTGTTCACAAACCTAGACATGTGCAGCAACAAGACCCCCTTGCTTTAGTGCCTCTGCATCCACCTGCTTCGAAGGTAATCCTAGAATCCCGAGTAGCCTATGACACTAAATGAAAAGCATGATCGCACATTTCATTTGGTCTATGTTCACAAGCCTAGACATGTGCAGCAACAAGACCCCCCTTTCTCTAGCACCTCTGCCTCCACCTACTTCGGAGGTAATCTTGGTACCCAATAAGACTAATGTGGTTCAAGTCCTAATTGCACGGGTGTTCCTGGCACTTTTGAGCCTCATGAATAGGTACCCTCCCATGATGCTGCAGAAGTCGACATTAACCTTCTTATTGCCTTGAGGAAGTGAACTCGGTCCTGCACCTTACATCCCCTTGCTTGACATGTGTCATTGGTCCGTTTATCATTTGAGCATCGACATTTTATTTTTGCTCTTTGTAGTATGGATACCTTCCACTCATCACTTGGCCCTTCGAGACCCATGTTGAAAGCATGCTATGAACGAGGAAATGGCTATGTTGCGCTCTTGAGGCACATTGATGCTGGTTGATCCACTTTGAGGGTGCAAAAATTATTGGCTGTTGCTTGATCTTCACAGTCAAGTACTAACCAGATAGGTCAGTGGAGCGATTCAAGGTTCGCCTGATAGCCAAAGGGTACAACTAAACTTTTGGAATTAACTACTTCGACACTCTCTCTAGTGGTGCGACTGCCTACCATACAGATTCTTATATCAGTCGTTTATTTGGATTGGGGACTTCATCAACTTTATGTCAAGAATGCTTTTCTCCATGACAATTTTGATTAAAAGGTTTACATGTAGCAACCTTCGGGCTTCGAGGTTCAGGGGGGAGTGTATCAAAATGTTCATACTTTATAAGGCCATTTATGGCCTTAAATAGAGCCCACGGGCCTGGTTCTAGAAACTATCTGCAGTTGTAGACCAGATTGGCTTCAAGAGATCTGCAGCGGATCATTCCTTGTTTGTTTGAGCAACAATGTTGGGTAGAGTTGTGATGTTGGTCTATGTGAACGATATCATCTTGGTAGGAGATGATACGAATGGTATTGCTACCACCAAAGAATTTTTGCAGTAGTATTTTGTGACCAAGGACCTAGGTCTACTCAAATACTTCCTTGGTATTGAAGTCGCTTGGAATGCCAAAGGAGTACTCCTATCTTAAGGGAAGTATGTCCTGCATCTTCTTTGAGAGACTGACATGTTTGGAGCTAAGCTAGCCTTGATTACTATGGACCCAAGCGCACACCTCTATGAGGAAGATTCAGAGTTGGTTGATGCAAAATCATTTAGAGTCTTGGTGGGTAAGCTGTTGTATGTAACTGTGACACGACTTGATATTGCTTTCACTGTCAGCAAAATAAGCCAGTTTATGGATAAACTTCATAGGATACATTGGGAGGTAGCCATTATGATATTGTGATATCTAAAATCTACTTCTGGCAAGGGGTTCCTTTTCTCCTGTGTGGGTACTCCTGAAGTCAGGCATACATTGATGTAGATTATACTAGGTGCCCTAAGGATGGGAAGTCCACCTTTGGGTTCTATACCTTTGTGTATGGGAACTTGTTTACCTAGCTAGCAAGAAACAAATTGTAGTAGCCAGGTCTAGTGCAGAATCTGAGTACTATGTTATGGCATAAGCCACTACGGAATTGATGTGGATCAGGTCTGTACTCATTGACCTTTAAGTGCCAGTCATAGGTCTTATGAAAATGAGGTGTGACAATAGGGCTACCATGTTCATTACTAACCCCCTAACCTTCCATGAGAGAATGAAACATGTCAAAGTTGATTTTTATTACACTAGAGACATGATTCAGAGGGGCTACATTCATACTTCTCATGTCCCATCAGATGAGCAGGTTGCTGACATATTTACAAAGGCTCTTCCACAAACCTCATTTGAAAGATGCTATTCCAAGCTGAACATGATTGATATCTATGCTCTAACTTGAGGGGGAGTGTTAGAGACTTATTTTTATATTATTTTTCTTATTGTTTTTCCCTTTTCTTTTGCCTAAGTAAGGGTCATCTTGTTATTTTCCTTGGCTCCCCTTCCTATACATATGAGCTTAGGGTTTGAGTTACGAATATAGAAAGCAACTATTTCTCTATAGTATTGGTAATGTTTGAATGTTACAAATTATTATATGACAGAAAAGTTCGTGCTGACTAGGATCTATATAGTTATAATCCTTATCTATCATTTTTTCTGATGGAATCTTATCTATCACGTTGAATTCATGATGTTGGAGACTTCAACAAGGATGGGTATCATAAACATCCTCTTTGCCGTTTTCAAAAAGCCAAAAACATCTTCCCTGTGGTTGATATACATTGAAGTTGCTTGATATTGACTGGTATACATGGCTGCAGATGGGAAGGTTGCTAAACTGACGAAGGAATCAATACATGTTGTTGTGCTTGGCATTTGTTCAGTGGCCATTACACTTGAAGATATCCGGGAAGAGTTCGTGTATAAAATTGTGAGTAATTTTTCTAAATTAAAATTGTTGCATGGTTGTTCTTAAGGTATAACGGAATAAATTGTACTTCTTACTGATGTTTTTCTGTGAACTATTCGCTAATTGATGTAACAAGTGGAAAAACAAAACATAAAAAATAATAATGGTATTAAAAAGGAAAGATGTGACTGCAGCGTGTTGCAACTATCTTAACATCTCAGCTACAATGATGGTTGTAGAACCCGGAATTTGGTGTTCTGTTGGAAGGTTATCTATTCATTTGGTGTCTTGGGAGGATAGCTATCGCCTGATTGGTAGAGTTGGGCATCCTCAATGTGTGTACTGCAGATGATGCTCTCTTAACAAAATGGGCTGTTGACTTTGTTAAGTTGGTAGCAAAAGGATATATTTTTCACAGGAAGAAAATGGAGATGTTGCATCCCTTAAGAAATAAATAGTGGAGAAACAAACATAAATATCAAAGCAATTAAGAAAGAACATTTAAGTTTACGTGGAAACTTCACTTACGAAGAGTGGGGAGAAAAACATGGGAGAAGTGCCTCTATGGGCATGTTTCTCTATTATTCTTCTCAAGGATGAATGAGGGGGTACATAGGCCTTTTATAGGCACCATTCACAGACACAAAATCCCACTCTACTATGTGGAACTAAATAACCCAACTCAACAATATCTTTCAACATTCTCTCTTAAGCTGGAGCATAGAATGCTCTCTACAAAGCAAAACAAAACACACAACTCAAATTGATGTTGCCACTGTCGAGTTACTGCTTCCTGACATCCTATGTGACTATGTCGTCGATTTCCTTGCATCCACGTTCTTTCTTGTGGGTGGGTATAGGTTGAAGTTTGGAGATGAATTACTAAAGTCGGCTCTGGTACTTGTGTTGCCTATTTTGAAGACTCTAAAGAGGTCTCTCATGGAGATTAGGAGATTAGATCTCTTCCATATGGAAACTCAAAGAAAGAGGTCTCTTCCCTAGAGATTGAAATAGTGATCCTTTCCTTTAGGGACCAACAAAGAAAGTGAGTTTTTCTCATGTGTGGACCTTAAAGAGAGTAGAGTCTCGTATGGGGTCACAATAGGCTCTTACACTCCCCCTTTCTCCCATACAAGTATGGGAGAAGAAAATAATATAGAGAAGAAAAATAAAAATAACGAAGAGTTTCTCCCCTCTTCTCTTCAACATCATCTTTTTTTTTTTTTTTGATTTTGTTCTCTTTTTTTTCTCTATATTTTCATCTTTTTTTATTCCTGTTCTTTTTTTTATTGCTATCCTCTTCATCGCTTTTTTTTTATTTTTATCCCTTGTTTTCCTTTGCAAAGCTAAGTAAAGATCCCACAAGGGTATAAAAAAACACAAATAGAGATAAAGGAAACTAAATGGGAAAATAAAAAAATACCAAAAAGTTCTACAAGGGTTGAAGAGAACCCAAGTGGCATATTTCGACGTAGTGGTGTGTTCCTTCATCGCTGCTTCATTTAATGACGCACGAGTGATTTCGCATGAGATCTCCTCTAAGATCGTTGCTGTTATCAAGACCACACTAATCTCGCCTCAATCGATGTCGGTGCCTCCTGTCCTTATGACCTCCATTGTTGTCGCGTGACTGCCATCTTCACCGCCGTCGCCACTCCATGCGCTGCTGCACCTCCTGATTTGTGATCTTCCGTAAGATCTTTGTTGATGCTTGAGATCGAATGGGTGCAGCGCTGCCACAGGGGGTGCAGCGCCGCCCCTCCCTGTGTAGCACCTTCATACGGGTGCAACATTGCCCCCCTTGCAATTGCAGGGCAACGCCACCTTGTGCTGCACTACTGATCTCCTCGAGTAGCACCTTTATGTGCATCGCCTGGTGGTGCTGAAGGTCTGCAACGCCACCTAATAGCCTCTCCTGGGTCTTGTAGCATTGACTATGATCTCCACTAGCACCACTCTTTCAATTTCATGCGAGATCGTTGGCCTTGCTATCGTTGCTGTGGGGTCAGCTCCTTTACTGCTGCTGCTCTCGATCGTGCGCCATCATGCGACCACCCCTTCTGCAATTTCTAGACATCTTTTACTTTTCTCCACCATGGTGAAGTTGAAATCATGGCATGACTCAAGAATAACAAATAATGATATGTGGAACATAAAATATTTAATGATAAAACCCAAGAAAAACCTGCTTTGATATCATGTTAAGAAATAAATAATGTGGAAATGAACATAAATTTCAAAGCAATCAAGAAAGAATATTTAAGTTTACGTGGAAACCCCACTCATGAAGAGTGGGGAGAAAATTGCTGGAGAAGTGCCCTTATGGGTGTGTTTCTCTGCTATTCTTCTCAAAGATAAATGAGGGGGTACATATGCCTTTTATAGGCACAACTCGTCACACAATCTGACTCTACTATGTGGGACTAAATAACCCAACTCAATAATCTCGCTCAAGAGCATCTAAGTTGTGTTTGCTTGTTATGCTAAGACATTGAATTGGTCAATTAGGAGATTTGTTTCCAGAGGGCTTCTTTCTAGAAGGTGATTGCAGTGTCACACCTAGGAGTGATGGTTGCTTATCTCAAATATTGGGTAGTAGAGACATTTTCTCTTTCCAAATGGATGACTTGATAACAGGATCCTTTGCTTCAATGTACAGGTTGGGGATACTTTGCTTGCAATTTCAACAAGGTGTCTGTGATCTGGAGGTAAGAAGGATTCTGTTATTTGTGATATTGTTTGAAGTGCAATGCACCCAAGGAGGTGGATGGTACTTGGTCCCTTAATGGCTGCGTTATTGTATAGGTGCTTTGCCGTGCATTGGTTGGAGATATAGTTGCTGGTCGACCTTGGTGTTTGGTTGGCACAACATTGACAAGGACTTTTGGAAGGGGTTTTGCATTCAAGCTTACGAAACTTAGACCTCCAAGTTTGTGCTACATTGTGGATGATAGGTAAGTGAGCAAACTTAGCTTTCATTCTTGGTTGTGGTGATGGCGAAGTTTAGATGGTGTGATGTCTGTTAGACTTAGGATGCCGTAGCAGAGTGATTGCTGCTACTTGTCGAGGTGAAGGAAGTGACTATCTATGGAGTGCCTTTTTGATAAAAAAAAATCTATGGAGTGGCTTTATGGCTACAGTATCTTGAGGTAATTGAAGCCATTGTCGTTGCTTTTGGCTGTCTTTGGATGCATTCTTTGCTGGGTTTGGCAGGGTGCAACCTTTTTGTGGTGGAGGTAGTGGTCGGGGTTGCCTTGTTAGAGCTGATTCCAAGGAAGATGGTACTTTGGGTAGGGTGCTCATCATGAATTCTTCATTCTTCATGTGGCTGGGATTGAGAGGAAGTGCAAATCATTTGTGGAGGTTGTGAAGGTTATTTCTTTGCAACATTGGTTGGTGATGGTCCACAATGGTGAGTGTGGGTGCCAAAGGGCTACCACAATGTGATTCTTCATCTTTACCAAAATTGGCTAGTATTATCGTTAGAGGGGATTTGAAAGGCTGAGTTGGGAACTTTAATTTTGAAGATAGGAACAATGATTGTGGTGCCTTTTTTGGCTCTAGAAAAAAGTGTGACTGGGATCTTCACTTAATATGCTCACGAATCCATTAATGTGCGCTTGGGAGATGACTAGGTCTTGTGTATCTATCATATTAGGGTACGCATCCAACCTCTTATCTTTTCTGGTTGAGCTTTTAGGCCAATGTGGTAGAGGCCCACAATGATTGGTTAGAGGGCTATGTTTTGATCTCCATGAGAAAGATACTCTAGGGGACCCTTGTCAGAGGGCATGGGTTACACCTCGATGTATGAAATAGGGAAGAAAATAAATAATGAAGTGCAACACATATGGGTACGACAACTTGTGGAAGGGAGAGATTGTATACAATGATTTTATTATATGAAATTTTGTACTTGTCCTTTAGTTGGTACCAATTGATGTAAATTTTTGTATATTAACTAATGGAATGGATGCCTAGAACATCTTATGCTCTTCCTTTATTCTTCATAAAAAAAATTGTGGAAGCATTGTTGAAATGTAGGAAACTTTTCAAAAATCTAGGGAGCTACTATGACAATATTGGCCATAGAGGTACTATATGAACTTAAAGGAATAACATGAAGAAAAAAAGTGACTTGGTCCTTAACTACCTTATTTTCTGGGTGGTTATCAATCGGATAACCACCCTTCCTCCTTTTAAAAAAAAAGTAACTTGATAATGGAAAGAATGAATTTAGAAGAAACTTATGGAAGAAAGGGCATGCTTCAAAGTCTTTATCAAAATAGATTTTATTTTAGAAATCTAAACAAAAAAGCAAAGAATTCAATCTATGGAAGGCAAAAGTTTGGTAGCATTTAGGGGTGGAGATAGTTGGAATATGGATGGATGCTGTTAGAGTATGTTATGCTTTTTGTTATGTTTGGGGTGTTGTGTTATTTCTTAGTTCTTATTAGACTTTCCTGTAATATTCCCTTTAAGCCCCTCTCTATATAAAGAGGCTAGGGTTTTTGGAATATAGTAAGTTGCTTATTTTCTCTTCCAACATGGTATTAGAGTGGGGTAATTCCTATGATCTTTGCACTTTGGTGCCCTCCACTAAAGTCTAAGAAAAGAGAGTTCTCTCTTCTTCTTCTCATTCTCTTTGCTTCTTTGCCTGATTGCGCCTCCAGCAGTTAAAAAACCCAACGTTGCCAGGGGCACAGCCGTAGCAATCCTTGGTTCTAGTTGCAGCTTATTGTCGCCTCAGTGTTGCAGTAGCAGCCAGATGCATCATTGGGCCTATAGCAGGGAGGCCAGTGCTTGCTATAGGGCCATCATTGGGTACTGTTTATCAGACCTCATGTGCCTATACTTAGCAAAATGGCATCGCTGAATGCAAGCTTCGTCATGTTCTTGATGTGGCACAGACTCTTCTTATTGTTATGAAAGTGAGCAAATTCTTTTGGGGGGACGCCATACTTATTGCCACGTACCTCATTAATAGGGTCCCGTCCTTTGTACTTAATGGTGGTATACCTTGTCGCCTTTTATAGCTTGATGTTGATCTCTTTAGCTTATCACTGTGGATTTTGGGCTGCATTTGTTTTATTCATCTTTTTGGGGTAGTAGATAAGCTCTCCCCTAGGTCTGTCAGGTGAGTGTTTTTAGGATACTCCTACTCCTAAAGGGGGTATTGTTGCTTTGATCCTGTTGGGACTAGATGTATCTTTTTTTGAGAAGGTGCCTTTCATTTCTGATGGAGGCTGCTCTCCTGGTTGGGTCACCCATAATTATGAGTGTCATCTGAGGGACCTGGCATCTGTTCCCTTGCCATATATGCAGGTTGAAGTTCTTGAGTAGAGGCCATTTGATTCATCTTCCCTATTAGCATTTGATTTCAATGTTCCTCCACCTTTGCAGTCAGAGGATTTGCCCATTGCTCTACGAAAGGCAGTAAGGAGTTGTACTCTTCTTCCCATGTTACATTGTATTGCTGTTAATCATCTTAGTCCTTTTAGGAAGTTTTCTACAACTTTCTCTACCATAGTCGTTCCTAAGAATTATCATGAAATTACATAGGATCTAGGTTGGTGACGGATCATGGATGAGATGATAGCCCTTACTATATGGGGGATGTGGGAGTTGACTGATCTCCCTGATGGGGCTACTGTCGTTAATTACAGATGGGATTTATGCTATGAAGTATACACTAGATGTGATTATTGAGCAGTTGAAGGCGAGACTGGTTGCAAAGGGATACACAGGCATATGGGGTTAATTACTTTGATACAAATTTTTTAAGTGTCTTGACTCAACTCTGACTGTGTTATCCTTTCATTGGCTGTCAATAAACAATGGCCCTTATATTAACTTGATGTCAAGAATGTCTTCTTATACAATGATCTGCAACAGGAAGTTATATGACCCAACTGCCATGATATGTAGTTGAGGGGGAGAAGGTTTGCCGCTTAAGGAAGGCGATATATGGTTTGAAATAAAGTCCCCAAGCATCATTGAAGAGGCTCGGTGGTGAAGTCTAGAAGATTAGTTTTCTGAGATCCACTTTAGATCATTCTATCTTTGTTAGCGCAGAGAATCAGGTGTTGCTATTCTAGTTGTCTATGTTGATGACACGATTCTCACCGGTGATGATGCTACAGGGATTTGAGAAACTAAGGGTTTCTTGTAGAGCACCTCTGTTAAAAAGGATTTAGGTAGTTTGAGGTCCTTCATGAGCATTGAAGTGGCTAGAAATTCTACTGTCATGGCTCTATCGTAGAGGAAATACGTCTTAGAGCTTCCCGAAGAGATAGGTCTACTTGGGTCCAAGCCCTTTTTTATTCCTATCGAGTCCAAGGGGCATATCAAGGAGGAAGATGATCTCCTCTTTGAAGACAAAAAAAAGAAGCATTGTTGGGAAGCTGCTCTATATCACAGTCACCAGACCATATATTAGCTTTGCTGTTAATAGGGCTAGTTAGTTTATGGAGAACCTCCATTATAGTCACTGGCATGCTATGTGCCTTATTTTGAAGTACCTTAAAAGTAGTCTTGACAGAGGCTTGTACATGAAAAATATTGCATGGTTATTTAAATGTAGACTGTGTAGGCTCTCTAGAAGACAGGAAGTCCACTATTGGGAGTGACACTTTCCTTGGTGGCAATTTGGTGACATGGAGGAGTAAGAAACAAAATGTGGTTGCTCGATCTAGTGTCAGAGTTAAATATCGAGCCATGGCTCATGTGATGTGTGAGATCATGAGGATGGTTCATTTTCTTGTTGATTTGGGGATCAAAGTTTAGTCACTTGTTCCTATGTTTTGTGATAATCGATCTGCTACTTTTATTGCTTTCAATCTAGTCTTCTATGAACGCACCAAATACATTGAGGTTGATTGCCACTTTGGTAGGGACATGGTGACTGAAGGGAAGATTAACACCCCTACTACTACAGCAGGTGGCTGATATTTTCATAGGCACTTTCACGGATGTGTCATGAGTGTCTATGTACCAAGTTGGGCATGATTGACCTACATGCTCCAACATGAGAGGGAGTGCTAGAGTATGTTATGTTTTTTGTTACGTTTGGGGTGTTGTGTTATTTCTTATTTCTTTTTGTACTTCCCTTGTAATTTACCCTTTAAACCTCGCCCTATGTAAAGAGATTAGGGTTGCTTATTTTCTCTTCCAGTAGAGGCGAATACTGCAAATCACGGATATGAACATTCCGTTACTAAATCCTTGAAAATGGATAACATATTTGGATTGGATATGGATATCAATGCAAATGAAACGTGGATAGTCATATCTCATATAAAGTATAAATCATACAAACACAATCAAACCTTTCAAAAAAACTATAAACACAATCAGTCCTCATTAAAATAAAAAAATCAGTGTTGGAGCCACTCTTTGCTTAGAGTAGGCACATGTCCACCTTCACGGCTTCACTAGAAGAAAACACATAAAATAATCATATTCTCTTCAATTGCAATTGACTTTTTATGGACAAAAAAATAATTGCACCCACAGTGTAAATAGCAAGGCATCATACAAAGGAGAGCTTGAATGCTACATTGGAGAGTACTTTTTTTTTATTTTATATACAATTTGTTTCAATGTAACAAAGCTAAAAAATTTAGTGTCAAAAATCTTTTCTGGTTTAATTACAACATAGAAGTCACTAAGTAACAATCAATTGATCTAGGCGTTACCCTTTCTAATAGGATGAGGGTCTCTCATAGGAAGAGAGTGATGGACGATGACGGTGATTCTCGATCCTCTTGTTTCCATAGGGTGGTGTGCTAAGTGTCGTGGAAGAGGACACTTTGCCAGGGATTGTCGCGACCCTGTGGTATGTCTTTGTCATGGATGCGGTCATCATTGGAAGTCTTGTCCCAAGAGGAGAGACATTGGTGATGGAGGGCGTGGGGGACAAAAGCTACCTCCACCACCTTATGAGGCATCGGGATCAGAGGTGGAGATTCCTTGGTCACCTGAGGTGAGGGAGATGGGCTCTCTCTTGGAGTCATCATTGGTGGGTATGTTTCTTTGTGCATCATTGAAGGTGGAAGAGGTACGATCGTCTCTAGTAAACTCTGGGCTTTCATCCTCTGACCGGAAAGTTGTGGTTTTTCTCCGAAGAAAGTGGTCGTTTTTGGGTTGACGGATTCAGATGTTAATCTTCTTAAGTTCAAGGAAATGCTCTTCGGTGTGTTGTGTGTTAGATGGAGTTCTCCACGTATTTACGAAGGGGCTAGTGGTGAGAGAATCCCTTTGCGCCCTGTTGTTAACTTTCATAGTTTTGGAATTTCATTGAGGTTGAGAACAATTGTGAGGTCACCTTGCTCCTCTTTTGCCTGTGTTCGGAGGTGCCATGGAGTTGGCCGTTTTGAAGGTGATGTAATGTTTGTTACAGTTGAGGGTGAATTGCTTGTCGGGAAATCATTGCCAAACAAGGAGATTTTGCATTTTGGTGGATGTGCTTGCGTGGTGTCTTTCATGGAGATTGGGGTTGAGGCACGACAGGGTGCAACATACGTGCAGGTGGTGGTTGTTGGAGAAGGTGGCGGTGCAGCAGGAGGAGCTCCGGCGAGGACAACAGGGATGCGCAGAGTCTGGAGGTCAGTTTCCAAATCGGTCTGCCAGTCTGGATCGATTCGAATTTCAAATGTCGATCATGCTTCTAGCCTCCCTGATTTTGGGGTTGATGGTTTTCATTTTATGGAGAACGGTCCCAATTTGGCAAACATAGAGAATATCCTCGCTGTAGCTGAGGTGGCTGGAGTTAATGATGGCATTAAACAGGTGGCTTCTGGATCCAATTTCGGATCCGGATTTGGTGAGTTTAATTTTATGGGCAATAACCGTTATGATTTTTGAATTGGAAGGGGGATACGTGGGTCTCTGCTGTGGCTGGTGATGGTATGCAGGTTGTGGATGAGACTGTAGATCTCTGTGGCAAGGAAAAGCACGTGGATGCAGATCTCTGCGGAGAGGAAAAGCGCGTGGCTGTAGATCCTTTAGATCAGATCGCATACAGATTTGATCGCGTGGTGCAGGATCTCAGGAATACCATGGTTGCAGAAAAGTTTGCATCTTTTGCTGGGTAGGAGAATGCTCATGGTACTCCATAGGTGAATGCTGGACCCATTTTTGGGTCTGGACGTGGTGAGTTCAGATTCTCAACATTGTCTAATAGCACAATGGATTGTTATTGTCAGAATGGTGTTTCGGCTGCTGTTGTGCGTGATTTCTTGCAGGTGATACCGATTCCTATCACATTTGGATCGATTTTTAACGGCCATGATCATGTTGGTTCTTGGCGGACTGTTCAAATCAGGCTGAACATGGATGAGTTGGCTGGAACAAGGCAGCAACAGGCTAGAGGAGTTGAGGATGCAACATCTAAGGTTGGTAGTGATAGACAAGGGATGGCAAAACGACCGGACAAGGGGAAAAGCATATTACATGGATCTTCATCGAGCAGAACTTCAGGTCCAATGAAGGTAGTGTTGCAAAAACATAAGATGATCCTTGGTGCTTGTTATAAACGAAAGAAAATCTCAAAGAAAATGTCGGCTAAGAAAATTCCTGACATGGGTGGGGTGGAGGAGGTTGACGATGGGGTTGCAAATGTGATTGGTGCAAGGAAGGTACACAGGGGAGGAGGGAAGGTGCCTCATGATGGTTAAGGTGCTCTCTTGGAATGTTTGCGGTTTGCGACGAGGGGCGAAGATTGATCATGAGGCGTTATTTGGCTGAGTGGAGAGTTGATATTGTTTTGCTGCAAGAAATTCATTTGGACAATCTATCTTTACAAATGAAGAATAGCTTATGTGGTGAACGATTTACGGATTATTTGGAGGTGAAAGTGGAAGGGAGGTCCGGGGGCCTTATTTTGATGTCGCATAAGGACTTGTTTGAGTTGAGCTCCTCTTTGTTGGTAGGGAGGGTGTTGACCGTGATATTCATAAGCAAAATGGATGGGATGTCTTTGGCGTTCTCTTGTGTGTATGGTCTTTGTGATGGCGATTCCAGGCCACAATTCTGGGAAGAGATTAATCAAGCTTTTGTCTTGGTGGATGGTATGCCTTGGCTTATTGGTGTAGATTTTAATGCGACCTTGTCCTCTGAAGATAGATCGGATGGGAGATGTAATAGATCTACGTCCGAATTCCAGCACCTACTTTAGGAGCTTGAGTTGATGGATTTGCCTACCTTTGGGGCTCGGTATACTTGGAGAAATGGTAGTGGTGCTGCTTCTTGCATTGATAGATTTATTTGTAACTTAGCTATGGCTGAATCTTTTCATGGGACAGAGGTGGTGGTGTGTGATAAGCCTTTTCGGATCATACACCTTTGATCTTGTGCAGTAATTAGGGGGTAACTTTTTCAATATATTATAAATTTCACAAGTCCTGGTTAAGTGAACCTAGCTTTAGGGAGTTGATACATGATAAATGGACCTCAATTCCGGCATCCACCTTTGCTATGGGAACGTTGGCTTGTAAGATTCATGCTATTCGGGATACGATGATTGAGTTCAAGCGTAATTTTCAGGTATGTCGTAATGTGGGGAGGAATGAAGCTCTACAGAAAATCTCTTCTTTAGATGGGAAAGAGGAGATTTCGCCCCAATCCATTGATGATTCCCAAGAGTGTAGGAAGTTGCAGATGGTGGTTATGGATGAAGATTAGAAGAAAGAGATGGATTGGAGTAAAAAATTTAGATAGTTATGGCTTAAGCAAGGAGATGCAAATAACTGATTTTTTCATTTGGCAGCGAGTTCTAGGAGAAGTTCGAATATGATAAATGCTTTAAGGATTGGAGATGCTACACTTAACCAAAGGAGTCAGATTTGTGATGCCTTCCGTTTTCATTTTCATGAATTCACTTGGAGACACTCGAGTGGGATGTGGAGGTTGGGCACTTCAGACATGGAGTTGGTAGATGAGATGATGGGGGAACTTATTAAAGAGATAAGTGAAGTTGAAGTCACTAGTGCTCTTCATGGTTTGAAGGTGGATGGCTCCTCTGGACCTGATAGGTTGCAAATTGTGTTCTATAAAGAGATGTGGGAAGTGGTTGGTCATGATGTGTTGGCAATGATACGTGAATTCTTTAGGGATAGTGTGGGTATTGTGAGGTTGAATCACTTTTATTTGTTTCTCTTGCCAAAGAAGCTTGGAGCAGATTCAATTGATGATTTTAGACTGATGCTCTTTCCAACTCCATATACTTATTGGTGGCTAAGATTTTGGCTAACATATTGCATTCAATTATGTCGAATGTTATTTTTCTGGTCCAATCGACCTTTATTAGAGGTAGATCTTTACAGGATTGTTTTTTGATTGCAGAGGGGATGTTGGCTTCTTGGAAGAGAAGAGGTATGCTAGCCTTTATGTGGAAGGTGGGTTTTTCTAAAGCTTATGATTCCATCTCGTAGACATCTTTGAGAAATCCTTAAGAGAAGAAGCTTCCCAGACCTGTGGATCCAATTGATGAAAAGATGTGTTATAATGTCTTCTTTCTCGGCCTTGGTTAATGTCCAGTCGAATAGGCACTGGATTTAGCCACAGCGGGGTGTGAGAGGGTTGCCGATTAGCTCCTTTGTTGTTTGATATTCTTGTTGGCACACTTGCTTCGTTGGCTTTTAAGGCATCTAGAGGGAATCTCTTTTCGGGCTTCACGAGTCAAAAAGAGGGCTCTCTCCTTACCCCTCTTCTACTGTATGTAGACGATACAATGTTTTTTTATTGAAGGAGGTAGGATGGAGGTGACGCATGTATCGTCCCTGGTCAGGATCTTTGTAGCAATTTCCAGTCTAAAGATTAATAGGAGGAAGTCTCTTCTTGTTCCCTTTGGTGTCTCTGGTGCGGAGGTGGAAGAGATATTCGGTATTTTATAGACATCGGTGGCTCATTTGCCAGTCATGGACTTGGGCCTCCCTTTGAGGGGTAAGAGATTAATGGCTTCTAATTGGAATGTTTTGGTGGAGTGGATCACTAATAGGCTCTTGTTGTGGAGGGGAAGGTTACTATCTAGAGGGGTTGGGTTGATTCTTCTTAAATTTGTTTCATCTTCCATACCGGTGTTCTTTTTTGCTCTTTTCCAACCTCCAAAGAAGGTATTGAGAAAGTTGGAGGTGATTAGAAAGAGATTCTTTTGGAAAGGTGTGGATTCGGAAGGTCATTTCTTATAGTTGGTGCTGTGGAATGAGGTGTGCAGGTCCAAGAAAGAGCGTGGTTTGGGTGTATGGCGGTTGGATGCATTCAACAAGGCTCTTTTGTTGAAATGAGTGGTTAGAATGGTTTCCAGGGAGTGTTCTCTGGTAATGGTGTTGTTGAATGATTCTTATGGCATGAACATGAATTTATGTGAAAGGGCGGTGCCAAGAAGAGGTGCATCCTCTTTTTGGTGTGCTATTCAGCCACTCATGCAAGAATACGCCGCAAATTTCGGTCCAGTTCTGGACAGTGGGAGAAATTTCAAATTCTGGTTGAATGATTGGAGTGAGTTGGGTACTTTTGCTGACTTTTATTCAAGGGTTTTCAGCTTGTGAATGATAAGGAAGCTACGGTAGAAGACACGTGGGATACTCAGCTGAAAACGTGGAATTTCAGAAAATGATGCAGTCCATTTGGCTGAAAATGATGTTGATAGTCTGGTATGGAAGGATGGTACGTTCACTGTCAAGAAAGCCTACAGCAGACTGGTATCTACAGAGACAGATTTGGATGAAATTAGATCTGATTTGAGAATCTTTTGGAAGTGCAGATTGCCTTTGAAGATAAAATTTTTTTTATGGTTACTTAGAAGGGGGCAGTTGGTCACGAATTGTTTCAGAAAAAAATGGATTGATGATGGGGATGTCCTCTGTCCTTTCTGCTCTCAGGGGGAAGAAGATATTTCACACCTCTTTTTTTCTTGTGATTTCTCCATGGAGGTTTGGTGGCGGTCTGATCTCCAGACACTGGACTGGTTTGATGTGAATAACTTCTGGAGCTTCTTTAGAGAACATTCTGACCTTGATACGGCTGGTTGGATTAGAGCGTTTGCAACTCTTTGGTGCATCTGGCACCAGTGAAGTGGCAAGGTTTTCAAGAATGAGAGATGTTGGGTGGAAAATGTAGTGAGGGAGATGACTTTCTTATCTGATTTTTGGCTCAACAACCTTTAACTCCGTTCCTTTCTTATTAATGCAATACTTTGGAAGATTACCGTTCTCCGGTAATCTTCCTTTTCTTCTTCTTCTTTTTCTTCTTAAAAAAAAAAAGTAACAATCAATTTACAAAATCTAGTTTATCTCAAAAATAGCAATAAAAAGGATCAAAACTTGCAAATTGTTATTTTGTTTACTAATTCTGTGCATAATATCAATTTGCATTGTTGTAATTGTAAGTTATGTGCAATATCAATATTTTAAATTATGTTTTTGTGCTTACACTAATGCATGTTTCGTGCTCCACCACTGCATAAAATGTTGGCAAAAGCAAATTAGTGATACATTTGTAAGTATATTTATAGAAATGGATGCCAATAATCTACTTGGCTATTGGTGCTTATAAAAAATGCTATCAAGTTTAGTAACCTACTGTATGCGTTACAACATGCATTTCTGTGTTGCGCCACACATTATTTGCTGCTAATTAATATTGGATAATGCTCCTTTTAAAAAAAAAATGTTGGATTATGCTCTTTCAACTCATTGGAAGCAACTCTACATTACCAAGTTGATGGGGGTCACGGGGAGAAGAGTGATGGGAAGAATGTGGTGATAGAAGGAGAGGGTGGTTGGGCAGTCATGGAGGAGGAAGCAGAATGTTGGCCTGGGTCTCCATCGTAGTGGCCATGGAGATGATAGGCTGGTGCTCCACTTTCATTGTTGGAGGTGCAGACACTTAGCAAGAGACTATGGATACCTAGGTGTTTGAGATGCCTGGGTTTGGGCTGTCATTAGGTTTTGGTTTGAAGGACATGACAGGGAGTTCTCTTGCAAAATTATCCAAGATTGCCTTCACTGTTGTTGCATTCTAATGCTTCTATGGCCTCATACTGGGAACCCTCACCCGATGGGAATAATGAGAGTTGGGCACCAAGTTTCTTCTTGCATTTGTCAAAGTAGAGGCTGGAGGATTTTATATTGTTACAGGAAGACGTTGCCAACTTTTGCCCTTTATAGGGGGAGGATGATAGATGGGACCTGGTGGAAGGGTTTAAGTTGGTGAAGGACATCTATAGTCTATTTCATGGTGTTTTGTAGGTTGTAGATGATAATTTTATTAGAGATGTGAGAATTTTTGGGAAAGCAAAAATTATCCTAGAAGTTAATACTTTTGTTTGGCTCTTGAGAAACAGGATTTAGATGACTAAATCACACGGAGAATAGATTTTCGACATAGATGAAGTTGGAGAAAATGAAGATCACTGTAGAGGAATGCGTTTTTAATATCAAGTTAGTGAAGCTGCCAATCATACTGAATCGCAATAGAGACAAGACTGCAAATAGTTGGAAGTTGAGTGACTAGAGAAAATATGTCAAAAAAGTCCACCTTATATGTTTGGGTAAATCCCTTGGCTACAAGATAGGTCTTGTTTCAAGCAACCAACCCATTCGGGTTGTATTTGATGGCAAATATCCATTTACAATGAACAACAGTTGCTCCATTGGGAAGAGAAGTAAGCTCATAGGTATCCTGTGAACGTAAGGTAGTTGTCTCATCCTCTATACCCTGGCGTTATTTTGGATCGAGCATGGCCTGCTGGTAGGTGGTAGGCAGTTGGGTAGTAGACACAAACACAAACCTCCCAAGGGAACTGCCTAGTCCCTCAAGAGATAGGGCTCTTGCCACATCATACTGGGTACAACTTTAAGGTGCTTTGCGAATAGCAATCGGAAGATCCATATCATTAAGCATAGTCCCTTTTACTGGCTTAGAAGTAGTGTCATCCATCTTTGCACCTGTATAATCATAGCTCGGTAAAACACCGTTAGGCTGCAAAATATCTGTGCTCACGTATGCTGGGAAAGATGGTGTTGATCAAGAAGGGGGGTGCTGCCTATAAGTGACAGGAAGCCTAAAGGTAACAGGTGGATCATGATATTGTGTAGGCTCAGTAGTAAGGGCACAAGATCAAGAACTGGTATACTCTCTAAAGGTATGAGAGGTGCAAGTATAGGTGTCTCAACAACCCTTGGAGGAAGATTACGTCCCCCAGTGGAGAAATAAGGGATGGACTCATGAAATATAACATCAACATTGACATAATGATGACTGGAGATAGGATTAAAGCATCGATAACCCTTTTGAGTTTGAGAGTATCCCAAGAAAGTGCACTTGACTGCCCTTGGAGTTAATTTATCCCAACTAGGAGTGAGATTGTGTACAAAAGCAACACACAAAAACCTTAGGAGGCACATGGAAAATCTCACGATCAGGATACAACACTTTCCAAGGAATCTGCTCAAGTACAATAGAGCTGGGCATCCTGTTGAGTAAAAAACAGGCAGTTAAGATGGCATCCCCCAGTAAAGAGAAGGAATAATGTGATGTATCAACAAGGTGCGAGCCACATCAAATGCCTGCGCTTCCTCATAGCAACTCCATTCTATTGAGTAGGATGTGCATATGTAGTTTGATATAGAATGCCGTGGGATTTGTAAAACAAAGACAACTGATGAGTACAAAATTCAAGGGCATTGTCTGATCGTACAATCTTAACTATAGTGGAAAATTGGATATTTATTTCTAATATAAAATATTCAATAATAGTACCCACACCAGACTTATTTTTTATAAGAAAAATCCCAGACACTCTGGAAAATCATCGATAATGACAAGAAAATAACAGTGACTCGGCCAGCCAGGAATCTGGTTAGGACCCCATACATCAATATGAACCAACTCAAACAAGGCAGTAGACCCAGCATTCTAACTAGAAGGAAAATTGGAGTAATGATGCTTGCCCAGTTGACATCACAAGTAGTGACTGTAGATGTAGAGACATGGGGTATGATACATTGGAGCCGATCTAGAGGAAGGTGACAAGGTGAAGGTGCCATTGGAAGGAGCTCCCATATGCAAAGGAGACCTTCCCATGGCAAGTAGCAGTAACCAAATTCTGGCTTAGGTGATACATCCCCTTTCTTCATGTCATCCACCAATTGTTCTCCCTGTGAGCTTGTCTTGAAATACACAAGACACATCATCAAAAATGGTACAAAAGTTCAGACTGGGAAGAACAAACAAGATCCATACCTGATGTTGTCTCAGGAGTAGTAGAAGCCTGGGTTAGCGGAGAGAGATGCTGTAGTAAATTATCAAACTTGGCCCGTACAGTGTCAGAAGTAGCCTTAGTAGGCTCAATTGCTTGGTTGGCAGTGGGGGGACGGCCATGCTTCATCCAGCATGTGGCCTCAACATGTCCAGGTTTACAACAGTAAGTGCATTGAGTATGGCCTTGTCCTCCCGGCACATGACACGACCTCTGCCTCGTGATGTGGGAGACCCTCTGCCTTGTCCAGGAGTAGTAGCAAGAGTTGAAGTCAGATCAGTGTCCTCTGCAGTAGGTAGATGAACAACAATTCGGCTTAGCCTACTATAGGTCTCCTCAAGTGAGGGGAGCTATGCTAGAGTAGAGATCGAAGAATGTGTAGCTGTAAATTCTAGTCCAAGGTTAGATAAGAAGAGTAAAAAACTATTTCCTTCTTGTATGTCCTCTGAGAAGCACAAGCACACAAAAGTCTACTAGCATTATGCTTCGCTAGTAGCCCTTTATCACCGAATAATATTGGACTAGTGAACGACCCTCTTGGCGTAACTGTGTGAACTCATGGAAGGTTTGAAATACCAGGGTTGAATTCTTTTCATGGGAGTATGTCTCTTAGACTATCCCACATCTCCTTTGCTGTCTGGTAATATATGATCTCATCACCAATTCGTGGAATGACAGTTCATAATCCACGCACATACCATCGCATTATCTTTATTCCATGTAGCATGCTTGCCTGTCTTCTCCTGTGGTTATGATTGAAGAAGAATATGCTCTTTATCATGACCTCTCACTGTCATGAGAAAAGTTTGTGACCATTGTGGATAGTTGGTCTTATTCAGATTGACCATGGGACCAAAAGAGAGACTCTTATATGTCCCTGTCTTTGAAACGGGTTCTGATGTCACCTCTGAAGAGCTTGAAGGTGCCATCTTCCTTCAATCGAACCACTCCAATAACCACAAGTTAGACTAATGCATCCAATCAACCATCAAACCATCAAAAAGTCCATTTGAATCAATGAATCAGATCTAAATATTCTATTTTCAGATCATTTGTGATATGGAAAAAACAATATTGTAGGCGTAGCAATCGCCTCCGGGGTAAGAGGGAACCCCAGTGGTGACTGCCTCTCCCTTCTACAGTATGCTGTTGTCTAAAAGAGAAGGGAGGAGGGCAATAAGGTTACCCTTGCCAACAATAAGCCCCCACATGACAGAGAAACCACGACAACCTCAGATGATGAGGCAGTGTTGTAGGTGGTGCTAAAGGTAGCAGTGCCTTGATCAGTAGTGCTGTAGAGGTCGCAACTGCCTGTAGGCGGTGCTGGAGGCAGTAGCGCCTATATCAGTGGTGTTGGAGAGGCTGTAGTTGCATGCAGTAGTGACACAAGGCAGAGGAGGTGGGTGGGCCCTGTAGTGGTGTTGGGGTCTCAGGTAACCTCAGTGGGGGTGCTATAGGCCCTTGGCTGCATTGCTGTACGACCAAGAGAGAAGGGCTAGCGGTGCCCTTGGTAGAGGAGGAATGGTTGGCGGTGCCCTTAAAGGAGGGGTATCAGTGGGGGTTAGGGAAGACTAGGCTTTTGGTGGGATATCGTGCCCTTATCCAGGATCGTTGCTTTGATACCAAGTATGGGGACATGAACCACGTCACTTTAATCTCAAACCTTACCTCATAATATATAGAGGTGGGGAAAGTTCAGTGTATCCCTAAGAAAATAATAAAATAATAAAAGGTACAAACAAGTAAAGATCAAAGTGGCACACCAGATGATGTTGGAATGTAAGATTTTGGACATTTGTTCGTTCAATGTCCATTTGCCATTGCCTTGTGGGCAAGGATGAATGTTGATTGGGTAGATTATGCCACAAAGTCTTTTTTTTTGAGATAGAAAATAGGAAAGACTATTTGGATTCCAGTTCCATTAAAATAAAGATAAGGATAATTACAATAAGCACCGAGATAAAAGTAACAGTGTGGTAAGAAACAACACACAAACAGGTCCTAGTGGCTCCCCTTACAAAAATCAATGACAACACATGTCCCATTACAAAGAAAGAATCCATAGGGACTCCACGTTCTAACAATGATCAAATTGGACTTCTCATGACAATAGTAGAACCCCCACCTAGAAAAAGTTGCACAAACACCAAAAGCAATCAAGAGAGATGCATGTTCAGCCTCCTCTTTCTGTGTTTGCAACCATTTCTTCTTAGTGCGATAAACCAACCTACGTGTTTAAAACACTGGCCTCCGCACTCGGGTACAACATCGGGACTCTCCACTTGTCAGTTGTTGTGTATGCACAATCAGATGTTTTACGATGGGCCCCCTTTTCTTGCACATTCGGATCATAGACTGACTTAATGCCAGCCTCAACTTCTATCACCAAAGATGCCATTGAAAGGATGAGAGCTCCGAACTATCTTCTACAATTGGAGGGAAAGAGAAGCGCTTTGGGGCTATTTTCCATGGAACAACGGTAGAGGAGGAAATTGCTATGGTTGGATCATAATCTAGATCGAGGTTCTGATTTATCGAATAGGAACCATGAACACCTTCACCCTGTTTCTCATCGATTTGATTGAACACCACTGGGGAAAGCAGATGCCAATGGTTGTGAGAAAAATCGACCCCAACATCAGCATTGACCATTGAATATGGATCAAAATCCAAGCTTGCACCCTTAGCTTCACATTTCATTTGTTTTTGAAGAGAAATCTGCTTGGTACTCATTGCCAGCTTCTCAGATTCATTCACAAAGGATTCGTTGCCACATTTGGCCTTTGCCCAACTTGCATTACCCACCGAACTCACCAAGAGATATGGATCGAAATCAAAGGAGCCTACGTCATTGCCAATCATTTGATCTCCACAATTCTCGCTTCCACATGTACCGAAGCCAACCACTTTTTTCCTTTTTTTCCCATTGTCATTACAATTATTACCAAAAATAGGTAAAGCGTTGCCCTGTCCGATATTTGTGGAATCTGTGCATCCATCGCCCTTAAATTGTGGAGCCAAAAACCTCAAGTCCAATTCTTCCACGCTATAGCACCCAACCTTCCTATTTTGTTTAGCCTCCAAAGGTAATTTTGAAGGCCTTGGACCCTCAAAAATATCTGCAGGTGCGGGTTTTGGCTGCAGATGTTTGGAAATTTCAAAATTTGAATTTGAACGAAAATCACTCCTAACAATGGCCTTGCAAATCTATCTCACGACCTTCTTCTCTTATGGCTTTGTCGGACGACCGCCACTCACCACCTCCACGTAGGATTTTTGCAGATGATCTTGTAAAGCTCCAACCAACTTGAACTTAATGACCCAAGATGAACCCCCAGCCTAAGAATTTCCTTGGATAGTAATTTTCGTCCCATGAAAATCTCTCCAAAGACTTGAACACATGATAAATCCCCCTCTTCCAAACCAATTCTTGTGCATCACTTTATCCTCGCAAAATTGGAACACAAATCACGCACAACCTTCAAGGTACGTAACCTTAAAGGGATGCTTGAATTGCAACTCCAACCTCTTAAGTGGTGAACCTTCATACGCATCTTCATGGATAGTTCACCATTGGAAAAGAGCATCACCAACGTCCATCTCCTTCCATCTCAGCCTCGCAAGGTCTTCCTCCACAAGACCAAAAGAAGTATTCTACTACTTACGATAACATTGACTTTGCAATCCTTTGAAAGGAGTCCATTGCTGGAGAAAAAAAACTCTTGACCCCTTTCACAGAAAATTACCCTCGTGGAGGATCTCCTACCAAAGATGAAGATAGATCAGAATCAAGGAAACTCACCGAAAGGGACCATTGTCTTCAATCTCCAAATAAAGAGTGTTAGGACATAGGAGAAAGCCACGTGGCACACATCCAGCCATGTGGCAATGTCACGTGGCAGCAACAGGAAGAGTCTAGGCCGTTGGCCACTTAGGGGCTTAAGTCTATTTTTGGTTCCCTTAGGGAGCAAGTTGTCTAATTTTAGAATGTTGTTTTTGTGGTAGTTTTTGAGTGATTGATGTTTTCTATTTTTAGAGAGAGTTAATTGGGTGATTGAGTTTACTACATTTAGAGAGTGAGTTAGTTTCCTATTGTAGGGATATGTACTCTCTATAAAAAGAGTCTTCCCATATGTTTCTCTTTGAGTAATTAATACAAATTCTCTCCATCAATCAAGCTCCACCCTCTCTCCCTTTCTTCTCTCTCAGCTAGCCACAACAGGGAAAGCCCTTGTAGCCCTCATGCATTCAGTAGGATTGGTCCACATCAGACTGGCCCTCTCTTACACCTGCAGGTGGTCTAGTAGCAACACAACTGGCCTTCCTCTCCACTGTAGACCGGCCTGCACTTGGCCTACAGAGTAGACTGTCCTCTCCCTGCTCCACAGGATCAGTTTCCTACAGAGTAGACCATCCTCTCCCTGGTCCACAGGATCAGTTTCCTAGCCTCTGCAGAACTCCTCCACACTCCGAATCGCCACAAATCCCAACATGGTAGAGCGGTAACGCTTTGGGCAACTATTCTCAAGTCGGAGTTCTTCCTGACCTTTTCTATAAGTCGACGTTCTTCTTGACCCCAACTCAACTGAAGTTCTTTTTGATTTCCTCTCAACTTAAAGTCGAAGTTCTTCTTGACCTCTATAGTCGACGTTCTTTCCGGTTAGGCTGAAATTCTTCTCAGGCGCAACCAGAATCCAAGTTCTTTCCGGTTCAAACTACTTTGGAGGATGGTGGCGAAATCAGAGATATAAGTTTCCCGTGAAGAAGAAAAGAAGAATGATGGGGTGTATAACCTCACACGTGAAGAGCAAGTCATCGGCCTCCCAACCTCTAACTTAAGGGGGAATGTTGGGACATAGGAGAAAGCCACATGGATACTGCCCCTTGGCACACATTAGGCCATGTGGCAGCAACAGGAAGAGTCCAGGTCGCTGGCCACTTAGGGGCTTAATTCTATTTTTGGCTCCCTTAGGGAGCAAGTTATCTAATTTTAGAATGTTTTTGTAGTAGTTTTTGAGTGATTGATGCTTTCTATTTTTAGAGAGAGTTAATTGTGTGATTGAGTTTACTATATTTAGAGAGTGAGTTGTTTTCCTATTTTAGGGATATGTACTCTCTATAAAAAGAGAGCCTTCCCATATGTTTCTCTTTGAGTAATTAATAAAAATTCTTCACATCAATCAAGCTCCACCCTCTCTCACTTTCTTCTCTCTCAGCCAGCCACAACAAGGAAAGCCCCTGCAGCCCTCGCGCATTCAGTAGGATCGGTCCACATCAGACCAGCCCTCTCCTACACCTGTAGGTGGTCTAGCAGCAACACAGCCGGCCTTCCTTTCCACTACAGACCGGCCTGCACCTTGCAGACTTGCCTGCACTTGGCCTACAGACCAGACCATCCTTTCCCTGGTCTACAGGACTAGTTTCCCACCCTGTGTAGAACTCCTCCATGCTTTGGATCGCCACAAATCCCAACAAAGAGGATCTGAATGAACTGAAGATGGTGAAGTTCCCACCATCACCTTCACAGACGAATCCACCTTACATGAATCCCTCTTGTGCCCCACCCCTCTGCATGCCAAGCACACCACCGAATCGTAACAGTCAGACGCAACATGGCCAAGCAACCTACACCTGTAGCACACGATTGCATGGGGAGATCTCTTTTGCACCACCTTCTCTCCTCCCTCATTTACATGTCTCCTGTCATTCCATCCACAATCTTTCACAAATTTTGAGTCTATTGTTGGTGGAAGGATCAATATAGGGCCGAGATGCTTCAAGACTAGGAGGAAGGGCAAGGCCTTTTGCAATTTTGTGGTGTTTGTGGTTGTAACAAAATGTGGTTGTGTTTAAGAATGGGCATTGTCCACTAGGATGGTCATTAGCCCTATGAGATCATCTTTTTTCCTTCTAAGAAAAAAGGAACAGGTACTATAGTGTTTATGTTGTGTTCAATGTAGTGGCATTTTGAGGGGCAGGAGTAATGCCTTTTAAATGGCCTTGCTTTGATTTATTAATACAATTAGTGGTAGTCATTGGGTCGAGTGACTATCATATCTTCTTGTTCTTAAAAAAATTTTATTCCTTGAAATACATAAAAGTGATTTCTAAAAAAATCTATTACGAAACTCATGATTTTCATATCCATTTTTAAGGTAAGGATATGAATCAATGTTGCGAAGAGATTTTCTTGAATATCATTGAAGGGGTTTACCCTATATATACAGAGGAGAACAAAGTAGAAATTTCATAGAATTCTAAAATGTGATGGGAATAAATATACATAGAATATTAAATAACCAAAAAATCTTCTGGGTGGTTATTAGTTGGATAATTGCCCTTTCCCTTTAAAAAAAAAAAACCAAAAAATCTTATACTCCTACGTTGTAGCATCCACATCCATCATCTCCACCTTAAAGGGAATAACAAATAGACAAAGCATAGTTTTCTTGAAGATATCCCCAATTGATTATTCAAATGTAGAGTAGAAAGTTTAGGAGTTATCAACCCTTGTAAATCCCCCTTTTCCCTTTCAAAAAAAGAAGAAAAATACAGAATAGAAAGAAAAATTACATTGAAGGCATTGTTGAATTTTAGATGTGGATGTGCATTGTTCCTCACTTATTAGGGCACATTGGATGGTGATTCCCCATGGCGATTCAACCTTTTGGAGAGGTCTTTTGTCATGTAACGAATTGTCTTATAGTTTTTTGAGCTAGTGTTGGGTGGTTGGAGAACTTCCCATTTTGGAAAGATCAGTGATGTAAAAGTTGGCCGAGTAGTCGGCCAATTACTCCTAGGTGCCCCCCCAACCAATTGAATAACCTATAGTCGGGCACATAGTCGGTAGGACTGACTATTCAATCGAGTAGTTAGTCTACTTGGTTGATTATGCGCCCAATTTCTCCATAGCGAGATAATTGGGTTGGGTTCTTGTACTCGATTAAGGGTACAAAATAAATGCTCTCACCATCATCGCTCCCACCCCCCGTGACATACCTCTTTGTCTCGACGCCTCCCCAAAGCTCGAAACCCTACCACTTTGTTGCTCCGAGCCTCCGGTGACTGCTAGTTCCACCGCGTTGCTATTCTAAGGATCTCTCAATAGCCTTGACCCTACTATTGTTGCTATCACCCGAGCCCACTATAGTTGTTGCTATTGCTGGTCGTACTGATCACTGTTCACTGGCACTACGCTACAATTGTTGCTGCTTCTTTCTTACTCGAGTGCTTCAACACTTTGATTAGGATCGATGATCAATTAGGTTGCTGCTTATTGGAGACATCTCTCTTCATTGCTGCTGTTTCTCTTCATTAGGTCAAAGGGTGTTGCTGACTCGCTATTGCTCTCAAAGTGCGGTAACAAATGCGCCATTTTGAAGTTTATACATTTGATTTAGCTTTTGTTTCATTTTTGTAAATTATATTTGGATTTTTTTTTTAATTTAGGGTTTGGGCTTTGAAAATGATTTATTTTATGTAATGGTATATTTTACTTGTTAATATATATACTTTTGTTTAATTTTTGTTCAGCATATTTGGATTCTTTTTAATTTAGGGCTGGGCTTGAAAATTGTTTATTATATATATATATATGTATGTATATATATATATATATATATATGTATGTATATATATATATATAATACCCGATGGAGTACTCTCTGATTATTCTCCTGCATACTGTATACTTGGTGACTTGACCGACTGAATATCGACTATCGACTTCTAGAACAATGGGAAAGATGATTTGATGGGCTCTGACGCATTGGCTATTGGCAACTTTAGTCTGATGGTTGTGAGAGGCTCTGCCACTTAGGTGCCTAGAGCGGATGGAGGTTCATTTGATGCCAGAGTGCAAAGACCTGCAAAATTTGTTTGCTGGAATATAGGGCTTCTAGGTGATAGAAGGGTGCCTTAATTCCTTGTCCTGGTGAAGATTACATTTTTTGCGAAGGCATACTGTTTGTTCCATTCAAAAGGAAGAGAGTGATTCTGGGCTGGGTTTGGATTACTTGCCCTTATGGAGATTGAAGATTCCGTGGGCGATTAAGATCTTCATGTGACTTCTTAGATGGGGAAAATTGGTTACTATGGTCAAACACATGTAATACATTCATGACACTGACAATATGTGCCTTGTGCGAGACAGTGGACAAGGATGTGAAGTTTCAGTTGCAGCTTCTCTAAGGAGTTATGGGACCGGCTCTCCATTCACTTGTTGGAGGTTTCTACAATGGATGACTTTCTGGGCTAGTTCTTGTCACGGGGTTCCTGTGGATCATGGGGCTTGTGTAAAGGCTTGTACCTGTCTCTGGTTGCTACGGCTACAGAGAAACATGGTTGTTTTTAGAGGACGGAGGGCATATGTAGAAACTGTAACTTGGGAGGTCTTGTCTTTATTTGTTTTTTGGCATTAATCTTTTTAATGGGATGATTTTTTGGAGGCAATGAAGTGAATGGCTATTGACCTTCATTGTCATCCTATACCCTTAAAAAAAAACTAATATGAATATTAGCATGACTGTGGCAACTAGGAATGTATCTCTATATTATCCTATCATCTTACCTGAAGTATTAAAATGTAAAAATCAATAAACTTCCTAAAATATGAAGATGTTAGCAACTGATGGAACAATCAGGGAGACAGACAATAAGTCGGCGAGTAGGTTAGAGTCTTGAGATACTATTTAAACCTTTGGTTGCAGTTAGGGAAGATTCGCATTGATAATCAATCTATGTTGGGATTCTTACTCGAGGTTCAAAACTTTGCTATTAAGAATGAGCCTCAAGAACTTAATAATAAGAGAGCAATAAAGATTAGTAAGATTGTCTTATCTCGGTGTGTGATGAATCAGGTGGAGGGAGCCCTCTATTTATAGGTGAAGGGTGACTTGACAAAAGAAAAAAGTTGCTCCTCAAACATTTAAAAATTATGCACAAGATTGGTCTTTGTTCAAAATTATAAAATACATGTCCAAGAGAATCAATCAAAGATCAACCGGATCTCTTCCAATGAGAATGAATCAGATTGCTCTAACTTAAATGGACTGATTGGATGGCCTATTTTGGTTCCAATGGCTATTATTAAATTCCATGGCATATGTGATCTGAAAGGGCTAATTAGTTTTTGAATGAATGGTACTTGAATCCTGGACTCTAAATGGTTAATAGGCGAACGTAAAGACTATTTAGTCGATTTTAACAAATATATCAACAAATATGAAATCTTCACTTTATCAATCCAATAGTTGCTTTGTGCTTGCATGTTGATTTTGCTTATCATCCTTCGCCTAAGTGTGCATCATGCAATCTTCCTGTTTTTCAATTAATAATCAAATAATTTTTTTTCATCACATTGATAAGAATAATTTACTAGGCTTCTTAAATCACAAATAGCGATTACTATATTTGTTAACACCAAAATTTAGATATTTAATGCTTTAATTAGAGCCACATTAACAATATGCACTTGAGTTAAAATACGTCGAGTGGCTTGGCAATATTTTGTATTGACCTTGCAATCCTTGTTAGCACAATAGGCTTTGTTTGCTTGGAGAAAGATATTCAAGCTGTGTTCTCACAAAGCCATTCTTATAATTTTTTTGGATGAGAAACGATTCTTATAGTGATTGAATGCCTTCTCCCTCCCTCCCTTTCTATGAAAAAGAATGCTAAAGTTATAGGACAATATGAAGCCAAGAGAAGTCCTTGTACAAAAAAAAGGGTGTCTCTGGTTAATTGTTCATACCATTGAAGCCATAGGTCTTATGAACACCTGCATGCTGTAGAGCACCCAACTTGGGGTGCATTGGTAGAAATGATATTTAGAATTGGTTCTTCCAACAATATTTTTATCGAGATAACTATTTTTGAATCTCCTATACTCAGTGAACTTTTCCTTCAAATCTTTATGGACAACAATTCCAGTCCAATTTTGAGCTTACTTTTTCATCAAGTACCGTAGTTTGGTCTCTTCAACCCGTTTTATCTCCTACTGGCATAACTCTTGAATCTTTCCCTTAATAATTGTATTCATGTCCCCTTTTCAAAAAAAAATAATTGTATTCATGACCTCCATAAACTTGCTGGTTACATATTCCATGTCAGTTGAAAGAATAATAGGAAAAATTCAATATCTTGCAGCAGGATCCAACAGAGAAAATGTCTATCTTGGGGAATGAACTTGAGGAGAAGATGATGCGGGTAGAATACTAGAATTCAAGAGGCAGGAAGTGGTGAGAAGGGCCCAAGTGGACAATAGAATTAATGAGTTAGACCCCTAAAAAGAAATAATGCGTTGGATGAAGTTGCTCAATGCATGGCATTCTGTACTTGTATGTATGAATTGGAGTGCTTTTTGGCTCATCTATTCTTGCAATTTGAATTTGTAATTTATGATTTGCTACATAATGATTTTCATGTTACCTGTACTTTCATAACTACCATGTAAGGCTACAAAAGCCTTTTTGCCGTCAACATCTTGGGAAAATTAAGAATGTGATGGTGTGTATAGTTAAAGGAGTGGGAGAGACATTACCAATTTACAAGACCAGGATCTCCTGATTTTTCTGTTTTCAATTTTCTTCTTACAGGAAGATGGCGTGGAAAGGTTTGTTAGCACTTCCCACAAGAAGCATGTTATTAAGCGAGGCACCATGCTACGGTTTGTAGTTAAAAGGTGGGGCCTAGAATCCTTGAAAAAGCACCAATTGTTTCAGATATTTTCTTTTCCTATACATTGAACTTAAGGATTAGTCCTTTCGAAGGTTTGCCGACATTAATTTTCTGGTTCTTACTCAGTTTTTGTCTTTAGATTCTTAAGAGTTGTTTGTGTAATTTTTTCTTCCTGATGCTATTGTTGTGGGGACACATGTTATTCTTTAATTATTTTTTTCTCATTGTTGCACTTTGTAGAGTAGGTTTCTTCATTTTTTAGATGATTAAATTTCCGGTGAGTCCTTTTTTCTTCTTTAATAGACAATTGGGGATTGATACTACCCTGAAATAAATTGATGGGTTTCTGTTAAATCCACCTTTCACATCTCACACAACCGGAAAGGGAAATTAGATTGACTTATTGAAACAAGTGTTGCAAAAGCTTTACGGCAGGATTTTTACTTGATATATGTGTAAAATCTGCTTTCACCCACTCAATGGATTATCTTATTGAATTGATCTCAAAATGGGTTCTAGTTGCATCATCCTTGTTCTGGGCAATGTCAATTATATGAATGTTTCTCTTTCTATGTAAACCTTCACCACTAGGGTCTAGTTTACTTGGAGGGTTAACCCTCAAAAGAGGGGTTAAACCCTGTTTACTTGACTACTTAACCCATCATTTGCTAACACGGTAATATGTGTTTGTCTAACATCAGTTTTAACTGGTGTTAGTCAAACTTGTGTTAAACTTTTACACCACTTATGTCTCTGACATATCTCATGTTTTATATACCTAACACCACTACCAAGTAAACACCACAAGAGTTAACACCACAACTTAACACCAATTCAAGTAAACACAAATTGGTGTTAACACCACACCATAAATAAACACAATTACGGGTTAACACCAGTTTCACATTTCTTAACATTACTTTCTTAACCCCTCAAGTAAACTAGCCCTAGAGGCCTTGTGAGTGCATTTGTAGAGAAATTACCTAGTCCATGATAATAATCTAAGGGTAGGGGATCCCATCAAAAATGACAAACTCTCGAGAGATTCTTTAGGCTACGTTCATCACCAGGAGTGGAATAATAATGTACAAAATAAGAAATTGAAAGTTAATTTGTGGCAGTTCTATTGCTTGGAGTACTTGTTAAAGAAGTCTGTTGAGAGTTAGGTAGTTAGTGAAAGTTGTCTTATGTGTCTTCTTTTACGTTTTGTCTCATTTTATATGGACTATTTTGTATTTTTCCCAAATCTCTATATATTTGAATGTAGGATTACAGAATAAATCAAGTTGCTCATTTTTTTTAACATGGTATTAGAATGGTGGTTCTAGGTTGGAGCTTGATAACTCCTTGGTTCCCCTCCTTTTCCTTTCTTCACCAAATAAATTAGGGTGTCTTGGGATTTGTGCCTCTTGAAAAGAGAGGTCCCTTTCTCAAGATTCTCTAGGGTCTTGAGCCCTAGGTCACAAGACCCAAATGAAGGGACCCTTGGTCTTTGCTACTATCATCGTGAAGGTGATTATTGGTGATGAACCATGTTGCCACCAGGTCAAGGCGGCATCGAAGCACCGCCACTTTTTCGTCAGCGTCGCTACTGGTCATTGGAGATCAGCCTTACAAGCCACCTACACCTATTAGCTGAGAATCGACTCTTAGGTTTTTAATTGTTGCTATCACATGAGGCATTGCAACCTTGTAGGAATCCCATTGGAGGGGTCACTCGAAGGAGGACCATCATCGGTGGCTAGTGAGTTGGCCGGTCATTGGAGAGGTTTGCCGTAGCATCAAATAGGGTTGCTGGAAGCTAGTTTTAGGCAGTAGAAGGCCATTGGGGCCCTCTTTCTTAAATCAGAGATGCTGGGAACCTTGTTTTGGAAAATTTTAGGCCAATTCAGACTTGATATTGGATGATGTTCCACTGAAAAAACAGTTAGATGAGTTCTATTCGTGGATAGTGGTTTCTTGATCATTTTTTGTCTCTTAGTAGATTGTTGATCAGCATTTGAGGTATGGGGTGATGTTACTGGGTTTGATGGCATTCAGGATTGAGTATTGTGATACATAGACTATTCCCAAGAGTATGAGGTACTGCTTTGAAGACTTCGTTAGCATGATACATTCGAATCGCATGTCAATTTCAAGTAGAGGAAGTAGATTGGTCAGTTGATATAGGTGGATCCTGACACGTATGTGGTGATGCAAGATGGTTTTTCACACTTCGACTGATCCCATTAGGGAGGAATATATTGGTAGTTGAAGGGAGGCATTCCCCCATTGTTAGTCAGGAAGAGGTTTGTGTAGCTCCTCAAATGAAATTGGAGAAGGCCCTTCTAGCTCTAAATTTCTCTGCGTCTACTCTTCGTCAGTCAGACCTTGAAGGAGTTGAATTGCAAGGTGGTATTTGATGTTATCTCTCCCATTCAAAGATGTTCCGATAGGATGCACTATTGGGTGTGGTCATAAAGAGGGTGGTGTTTATCGCCTTCTGTAGGTCATGTCTCCCTTCCTTCAGGAAATGCTTCTAGCTACTTGTGGCACCTCTGGTTTACTCATCTCCCTTAGCATAAGTTTTGAAGGATGCTATTGCAATTTTTACTAATAGCGACCTTTCAATGTGAGACATGCTAACTTGGAAAACATCACAGGAGTGCACTTCCGAGGAGCCAACATCAGAGTCCTAAAGCGATTTTCTAGTTATTCCATCTAGACATGTGGGGACATAGTCGAATCCCAGATTGTATGGGACATGTTTTATTTTGTGGTAGTGGATGATTTCGTTTGTCTTATTTGGATCTTTCTGTTGACGATTAGAGCTTTCTTGGTAGAAATCAAAAATCAGTTTGAGGTTAAGGTGAAAATCATTCGATTAGACAATGCCTTAAAGTTTTGCACCAGCTCTGTGCTGTTTATCGAGAACATGGAATCATCTACCAAGTAAGTTTGTTTCTAAACGTTGTAGCAAAATGGTGTGGCAGAAATGAAGCATTGACATATCTTAGATATTGCGAGGACTCTTTTGTTATTGCATAATGTACCGGATAGGTACTGGGAGATGCAATGTTGACTGCTTATTATCTCATTAATCGGATGCCATCTGTGATTTTTGACGAGAAGGTTCTTTATTCCATTTTATTTCTCGGTCGTGAATTGTTTGGGATATCACCCAAGGTCTTTGGCTGTGTGGCATTTGCACACCTTCATCCTAGAAAGATACAGTTGACTGTATGAGAGGCAAGCTTATCCTTGTTGGGGCATGATTCAGTAGGGCAAAATGTTGATCTTGATTTATCGATTTCCTTAAGGGAAGGGATCGAGACATGCACCATTCACTCTATTTTTAAGCATGTCTCTATGGCTAGTCTGTCCCTTGAGTATAAGAAGTTTGCCATGGCACACTTCAGTGTATAGGTACTTGGTTTGCATTAGTAGGCTCTTCTTGATCCAAAGCGGCGACAAGTCATGGAGGATGAGATGTCTTCCCGTATCTCTTGCCGTACCTAGGGTCTTATAGAACACCCTTCGGGAGCCACTATGGTTGGTTGTAAATGGGTATTTATTGTCAAAGTACAATATAGATGGTATTATTATTAGATACAAGGCCTACCTAGTTGCCAAGTGCTTCACATAGACATAGGGTTGATTTCTTTGATATGTTTTCCTCAATAGCACATTTGCCAACTTTTAGGATGGTCATCTTTGTGGCTATTTAGCGAGATTGGCCTCTACATCAGTTGGACATCAAGAATGCTTTCCTGTATGGTGATTCATAAGAGGTGGTTTATATGTAGCAACCTCTGGGACATGAGTCTTAGGAGTGTTCTAAGGTCTGTCATTTGCGCAAGGCAATCTATGGCTTGAAGTAAGCTCCAGGGCTTGGTCCAAGAAGTTATCAGAGATGGTTGAGACACTGGGGTTTTGTAGATTCTCGTCAGATTATTCCCTGTTTATATAGAAGACTACGCGGGGACTGGTAGTCATACTTGTATATGTGGATGAGTTTACGCAAGGCAATCTATGGCCTGAAGTAAAGTCCTAGGGCTTGGTTCCAGAGATGGTTGAGACATTGGGGTTTCGTAGATCCTTGTTAGATTATTCCTTGTTTATACAAAAGATTACGCAGGGATTGGTAGTCATGCTTGTAAATGTGGATGACATCCTTCTTATGGGTGCTGATGGGCAAGGTATTGTTGATCTAAAGAAGTGCTTTGCAGAAAACTTTATCATTAAAGAGTTGGGACCACTTTGCTAGTCCTTGGGATAGAGGCTACTTGTAACAAGCGAGGAATTGTTCTATCTCAGAGGAAGTATGCCACTAATTTGTTACAGGAGACGAGCATGTTGGGGAGCTAAACTAGCAAACATTCTTATTGATTCGAAGGCGTACTTGTATGATGAGTAGTCCAAGCTAGTGGACACCCGTTAGCATAGAGGATTGGTTGGAAAGCTTCTCTATCTGATGATCAAATTGAGTCTGTTTATGAATAGGCCCACTAAGTAGTATTGTGATGCTGCTATGATGATACTAAGGTACCTAAATAATTCTTCAGAGAAGGAAATTCTATTTACAAAAGGCACCTTTTTGGATATTGTGGCATACATAGATGTGGACTATGCAGGTTGCATTATTGAAATGAAGTCTATTACGGGCTTTTGTACCTATGTGGCTAGGGACTTAATCACATGGAAGAGTAAGAAGTAGGCTATTGTCTTCAAGTCTACTGTAGAGTTTGAATATCGGACAATGACTCAAACCGCTACTGAGATGATGTGGATATGATCACTTCTATCATATTTGCATATCTTAGTTGAGTTTAAGATAGAGATGAGGTGTGATAATTGAGTTGTCACTTATATAGTAAATAATCTTATATTCACGAGAGGATCAAGCACATAGAGGTTGACTGTCACTATACAAGTGACTTGATCTAGCAAGGGTTTATTTGCACAACTCATATGGCTTCGAAGGACCAAATTGCTAACATCTTTACCAAGGCACTTTTATGGGTCCTTTTTGACAAATGTTTCAAGTGAGCATGATTGATATCTATGCTCCAGCTTGAGGGAGAGTATTGAGAGTTACGTAGTTTGTGAAAGTTATGTCTGTATCATCTCTTATGTTTTTTTATTTTATTTTATATGGATTGTTGTGTACTTTTTTTCACGTCTTTATATATTGATACGTAGGATTATAGAAAAAATAAAGTTGCACATTTCTTTCAACAAAGTCTATTTTAGAAATAAACTCCATCATACTCTAAATAATGTAAAAGTTTGAGAGCCTGGAGAAAAGCATTCAAGGTGCAACAGGGTACTGCTGGAGCTTTTCTAGCCAGTGGCTGAACATCCTTTAACGTGCACATTTATCGGTCTTAGGTCTAGGTCTTTGGTATCTGAAGCCTTTTTCTTTTTTTGTAACATTTCATCATTTTACCATGACATTAAACCTGTCTTTTTAGTATTCAATTGAATGACTATAAAACCATTGTATATGTAATTCGTTTCGACTTTATTTGAGAATGGAGATCGACAGTTTCTAAGTGCTTGTAACAGTTTGATATATGGTGGTAGCCACGTATGAGTTTTTATGTTTGGAAATCTAGATGCCAATAATTTTCATTTAATATTTTTTTGTTTTGAATCTAACTTTGAATCGATATCTGCGATCTGTAGCTTTGATGAAGAGATATTGCATATCTCAGGATCATTAGCTCCAGCTAACACTGGATCCATTCGTTGGCTGTTCAGACATGGAGATCTTCAAATTGAAAGGTATGCAAAATTTACAAAAGAGAAAAAGGGAAAATGATGCCATGATTTAACTCTTAGTATTTATTTGGACACATGATTTTGCCGTAGCTATTGATATTTAGATAATATACATAGCTTACTATTTGTGGAAATATATTTCATAGGAGTGTGAAGAGGGAAAGGACTAGACATGTTGAACATGAACGTGATATCGGGACAATTAGTGAGGCCGATCCTTCTACGCCCCCGAAGATGAGAAGAACTGTCTGAGTACTATGAAGCTCATGGTCCTTTGGGATCCGCCTCTGTGTACCTAAATTGATTGATTGCAGGTTATTTGTTGCCTTTGCTTTTAGTTATACATGATTTTGAGCCAACATCTATTCGTTCGGGAGCAGAAGGAAACTTGGGGAATTCTTTCTGGTGATTTAGTTTATCAAAAAAATTAAATTAAATTAAGTTAAATTATTTTCTTGCGTTGTTGTGGGGAGGGTGGTTGGTTCAAAGGTACACGATTCTGTTGAGCTCTGTTGGATCCGCCGAGCAAGATCATCTTGGTACAAATCACAGGCTTGTGACCTATGTATCATTTGTTTCCTTCCACAGGAAGCTTGTAAAAAATGATGCTTTAACGAGGAGTTTACATACATTAGATTTGATAGAATTTTGGCTAAATCCACGCTACGTTTATATCTTATGTTATTAGGACTTCCCATTGCAATCCAATTTACCTCAATGTCTATTTTACAAAATTTTACATTGAATTGGATTTTTTTTCTGCATGTTCCAGCGGTAAGCATATTGTGTGCCTGACCTAATAACCAGAGACGAAGCTAGAAATTCATACGACGGGTTGAATTATCAAGCCGTAATGTAAGAAAACCAAGAAAAATTGGCACCTCACAAAAGTTGTAGAATAGAAAAACTATCAGTTAAACCTCAAAAAAGGAAATAAATTCCAGACGTGCGTACAATTAGGATTGTAGAAGATACGTGTCAATATTTTACTCAAGATGATGGTGAAAAGTCAACCCATAATTGAAACGAAAATAATGAAAGCTGCAATTTACGTAGATATTAGTAACTGAAAATGAGGTACTATATTTATTAATTTTAAGACACGTGATATGTATTAAGCATCGAAATTTACCGAAATTTAATTCGCCTTACAAAAATAATTTTACCATCATGAAATGGTGTTACTACTTGAATTGGCCGGTTAATGAACACAAGTATGATTTCAATTCATAAATAAATATATCAAAACTCAAACTAATAAATATTAGTATAAAGATTTCAAAGGCTAAATAAATATCCTAGTGTGCTAAACAAAACATCTGAATAAGAGGGGCATATGTAATATTGGTATAAAGATTTTATTACTATATTTATCTTTTTATCCTTTTAAAATTTTTTTAAAACTTTTCGGAGACATCCGATAAAATAATTTGCTTCTCACAGAAGGGCCATGATAAAGTTTCATCTTTATGGTCCTTGTTCTTCCCCTTTTGGCTTTGCCCTTTCCAATAGCTATCGTAAACGTTGAATATTATTCAGGTTTGAATCTTCATCCCAAAAGAAACACTTGAATATCAAGATATTTAAAATCTAAAGTTTCTGGTACGTTTCTTGTGAATCCTACCAGTACATTGAGATCTCAAAAGCATGCACAATAAATCATAGTCCTAGACTTACAACAAATAAAGGATTTAATTAATTGCAAAAAATTTGCACGATACATTTTCTGGGTGCGACCTGAGTCTAACTTTATGAATTATGGACTAGATCCGACTGAATTGAAGTCAAACATTGATCCAATGCATGCTTGAATGGATTGGAAATTTTACAGTACGATCCAATCAGACAGAGGCAAAAGAATTCATTTCAATTCGATCAGATTGGATACTGTGGAATATTATCTGTATGCCACACTTCGTGGATTGGAGATGAGAAATGCAGGTAATTACCTGTTTCTCTTGATGTATAGGTTTCCAAGGGCACGAGATAAGGGCTTCCTGGTAGGGAATTTATTTAGGTTTTATTACGGTGTTGCCATGGAGGAATCCCTCTCTCTTTCCTCGATGCTAGACCATATTAGCAAGAGATATTAGAAATAGCGTGCCCAAAAGAATTGCCACTAGGAGGGGGCAAAAGCAAGAAAAGGATTGCCCTCCCATCTTTCGAATAAGAAGGAACGTCACCATCTTCTTCGAAATCAAGACCTATCAAGAGGGGGGGTTGTGGGGGGTGTTTGTTGGTAAGAAGTCACTTCTACAACCACATTTACCATTGTCGTCCATGTAGTTCGTTTGGTTTTCTTTTGCTCATTTCAACCGATTCATGAGCCAATGTGAACATACGACGGTCTAGCATTCTGAAGCAAAAGGGCCCTCGCATATGTGGCCTTCGTATTTCATTGATGTCCACATTCTGAAGCAAAAGGGCCCTCGCATATGTGGCCTTCGTATTTCATTGATGTCCATATAGGTTTCTCATAGTTAAATGGATACATTAATAAAGTGGTTCAGTTTCCATCTGTGACTCATCCTTACCACTGATATGAATGAGGTCCCAAATTAACCATACAATTTGTCCATCTAAAGATAGAGATCCAGTCAAAATTTTAAAAATAATATCAAAGGAAAATTTTCATGCTGAAATGTGATGGTGGCATGAGTCAAAAACCTCGATTTTGAGGTAATGGAAGGGAGAAGTTCCAATTACTTTGAAGGTTAGAATGTAAAGGGAACCCAATTTCGCTCACTTATTCCGTTTGGATGGTGTAGATTTGGGGAGTATGAACGGGGTGCTTGGCAAGGAGTTTGGAATCCGTACTCTTTGACAAGTATATCACTTGTTAAGCCCTTTTGTTATTAAGAAAGCATGTGCCACCTGTACTCATCTCCTTGTTAGCTCGATTCCAACCAACCATGAAGGTTGAATGGCTAGAATAGCAGAGTGCGCATAGAGAATGTAGTAAAAGATCAATTCTTTGAATCCAGAGAATCTTTTTATAACCGACGAGGATGCCCTTCAATGTTAGATAGAGGAATTGTTTCCAATAAGATAGTTGGTCTTCTAAATTAAATCCAAATCAGTTAGATAGGAAAAACTTAAGGGTACACATGCAACATCAAAAGTTTAGAAGGATGCATTTTTGTAAGAATCCCATAGGAGAAAGGAGCCAAATTCCCAATGAACAGAGAGATTTAAGTAGGTTTTTACTACGTCATCTATCTAAATAGATTGAGATCTTGGTTGCTATTGCATGGGAATGTGAAGGTGGTAGTTGTTCTTATGATGGTACATTTTAAGTTGAGAATATTGGTCCATATTGTTAGGCACAAAAGCTTAAGCCTCGTTTGACGGAATGGAGGTATCATCTTGCGTGCCAAGATTAGTTGCTACAGGAAATAGACAATATTAGTTATTAGTGGTTACTATTAGTTACACCATATCAATTAATTCATTACATCAATAAAAAATATATCAATTCAATTGTCACACCTACCTCGTATAATCCATCACTTACTTATCCTAAGACTCTCAAATAATCTTACAAGTTCCAAAAGTTTATCTAATTTTAAATTTTAAATCTTTATCAAATGGGACCTTATTGGTTGTTGGATGAGGAACTTCCCATGCATATAAGGGGCAACTGTTGAACATTGGGGGGTGGCTAGTCAGAACTTACGGCTTGATTCATGTTAACTAGGGCAAAGATTGAAGGGATGATTCAGTTTTCCATCCATTCTCATTGGACAAAGGCCTGTGGTCCAGATTATCTGGTTCAATTTAAACTGCTCACAAAGAAATATCAAGGATTTTTCTGCTACAATCTTTATATATACTTAACTAGTGCTTAGTCTCGTGCTTTGCATGGTTGTACGCACTACATTAAAGATATCATAAGCAAAATTAAATAAACAGTTGATTTGCAGTAAATATAAATGATATTATCCCATTAGAGAAAAGAAGTCTACACTACAGGAGATCGCTATTAAGGGCAGAGAACATTATCCCAATCCATAATATATAAGTCCATCTAGATGACAAAGTCTTTCATCCGGAAAAATAGCATCAAAGAGATTGTTGATCAGATTATAGAATTTGGTAGGTTCAGAATTATTTTAAGGATCTAATCAACACAATGACTGTTACATGCTTTGTCTTGTCCTCCTTTTCTTCCTCTATGTCATCATCATCCTCAGCCTACCAAAATAACAAACAAAAAGGGTTGATATGAAGTAGAAAAAAAATAGATACGTCTTCTTTCATATTCTCGACTTAATCAAATGCTGCCTTCTCAGCTTATGGGAGGGGAAAATAGTGTCAGAAAATCAGCAAGCCTACAATTGTAATAAAAAATATTTGTACTCAATATTTATTTATTGATATAAATGGAAGGAAACGTCTAATTCATGTATCTAATTCATAATTAGGTGGCTTGTCCCTAGGACCAAAAGAGGAAGAGGAGGGAAAAAGGAGATGAAGAACTTTAATATAGCTACTAAAATAGGAACTCAATCCTAATTGAGTAAGTATGACCCTGATAACTTATTAGATTTAGGGCTAATCGATCTAATCAACCATTAAAAATGCACAAGCTAAGTTTGTGAAACATTAAATGTTCAATATCCATGCATATAATCCGAGCTCGTTCTTTTTTCGAGTTTCCAATGTGATATTATTGAATACCTAAATATAACGATAATTCACATTTAGTAAATCTTTGACTAAAGATCCTCTTGCTAAGATTATGAGATGTTTTTGTAGATTTTGACATAAGGGGCTTTATCTGGACTTATTGTCAGGGAAGTCCAAAGTCAATCCTGGGAATCCGTGGGCACAATGAGAGGGCCGAGGTTGAGAGGTGGATTAAATGAACATTGGACAACATCAGCTCGTAGGTTGAATGCTTTAAGAATTTGGTTTGAAGGGATAACAAGAAGACATGCATAAAATTATTGCTACAACATAGGCCTATATGGATGCTACTCATTGAAATGTGCGAACATGTCCATATCATCGCAAGACGACTTGGATTTCCTCTATACTTATTTTTATTTTTTTTAAGAGTTTAGTAATTTTGTAAACAATTATGTTTTCGTACATAATGATACTTTCTTATCACATTTCAAATCACACAATCAGTACAATATGCAATTATACTCCTTAGATGTGCACAAGCATAGTTACTCTTAAGAAGGGTTCTAAAATGCTATTGGGCTGCAGACATCTTATAGATACATATCTCATAAATCAAATGTCAAGTTGTATGCTTACCGGGAAGACTCCCGTATCTTGTTCCAGAAAGGGATCTTTTGTTTATGCCTTCGAAAGTTTTTGGATATACTTATTATATACGACTTACAACTTGGATAGTCCAAGTTTGATGCAAAATCTATCAAAGGTGTGTTTCTAGGCTACCTTACCATGTAAAAGGGTTACAAATATCTTGATTCATTCACATGGAAAAGATATATTACAAGAGATGCTACCTTCCTATAAATAGAATTTTATTTTTAGGCCAATAATCCTTTTTAGTGGGAGAGTAGAAGTGAAGAGGATCTTGGCATTCATTTTTACATTTTTGATGGTATGGCTGATGGGAATGTTTTGGATGAAAGATAGAGTGGTAAGTAGGGGGAACAATAGGAAGAATAGAAAATGACCATTGTGGTGTTAAACTCTTCTTTGATACAAGTTACAATAGTAGACATAAGTAAGTGTAATATCTTGACTTTTCCAATGTAAATTTCTTATAAATACGTAATTAGAAGTGTGTATTATGGAATAATTATGGTTACAAGCTATTATGAGGAAGGGAAGAAATACATGAATGAATAGACTTTTTAAAAGACCTTTCCATAAAAATTAATGGCAAAAAAAAAGTAAGTAATAAGTAGATAACCAATTTTCCCCATTAAGTAATTAGTTGTTTTTCTTTATTACATGGTTTATTCTTCATTAAGCCATTAGTTATGAATTATATCTCTCCATGTTTACTCACCAATCAATGCATTCTTAATTTTCTTACTATCATATAACACCATAAATGTAACATCCTTGAATGGCAAGAGTCATAGTCATGGGCATCATTATCGATTGTCATTCACCCATGAATACTCTCATTATGTCCTTCCATCTCTTTATATTTCTCCATTTCAAAATCCAACAACATTCCAACAAGTCATAAGCCTCTTCATATGTGGTCTTGCTTTTCTCCATCTTGAAAGCAAACATAGCCTCCATGTAATACCTTTTCCATCCAAGCTACCAACATGCTACCAATTTCACACCCATGTGAAGGTTGAATCTAGATTTGATGTTGATCAAGGTGATGGATGTCGTTTGCAGCAGGATATACCAATGTTGTTGAATCCGTCATTTTCAACATCATTAGGAGGTAAGTAGGAATAAATTGTGTAACCTATAGTTATTGCAAGCTATTCCTCCTATGTTATGTCATGACATTGATATGTAGAGAAAGGTGACTCTGGTATTATAAACAAATACTATGCCAACTATCTTCCCTATAAGTGATCGATTTTTATACTTGTGCAGAAATTTCAAATATTTCTTGGAGAACCATGTAAGATTTCTTTAAGATCTTATTGATATGTTTTCTTTTAATTTCATGGATTATATATTTCATACATGACAAATGCATTGCAAGCATTCTCAAGTACATTATGATCTATTTTCTTTTTTTTTCTCTAATTAGTATGAATGCATGTATAAGCATTAACTTATATTTATACTTTCTTTTATGTGAGTGAACAACAAAACTGCCAACTTAAAATGACAATTGTTATTAATATGCTTGGTTAAACCTAATTCCAACGTTGGATTATTAGGATTATCAATATGAAAAAAATGTCAATGGCATGCCCTCTTATGTCCCATAGTAAGTGTAGGTAAATTAAGAAAGTCAAATATGTAACCCCTTTTTCATTTTTACATCATAACCAATCTAGTAGAATAAATAATGACTCAAAGATGTTTTGTATTTTTTTTAATATGTGACAATAGTTGACAGGTGTAAATAGATTAGGCTTTACATATTTCTTTTATACTTGCGAATAATTGCCCGATATACATAGAAACCTCCTTCTTGACCTTAAATGGTTTATGTTTAGTCTTATTCTAATGAATTGTTATTAACATATAATGGTGACACTTATAAGTTCGTGAATGAGACAATTAGGTAATTGCATGTGCTTGAATGCAAGTTTTCCCAACTTGATAATAGTACTAATTTTGTTATAAGATCTTATACGTCAAACTAATATTGAATATTGACATTTTTGTGTATGCATTACTTGAATAATTATGAACATGTCCCTTGGAATGTGTGATGACGAACTAAGTATATGAAAACTAATGACTATATAATATGCTTTTTTTCTGAAGGTATATGTGCAAGTTATATGATATATAAGCTATTGTTATAAAGAAATGAGTTAATATTAAAGAGGTGAGTACAATTGAATATGGTATACAAAAAAGAAAAGGATGAAATCAATATTTATAAAGTACTAAGATAGTTGAAACTACAAGAATAAACTTTTCTTGAAAAGTATGAAATTATTATTCATGAATATATTAAGGCACTAACTTAAAGGAGTCTCATAGGTCTTAAGAGGGGCAATGCCTTCTGGGGGCGCATGATTCTATGAACCACGATGAAAAAAAGATAAGCCCACCTTAGTTGTAGTTACACTAGCATGTATGTTATTGTTTCATGTATTGCTTGTGCTAGCAGTTAAGCCATCAAAATCACTTAATGATATGTGAACTAAGGAAAACGTTTCTATGCAAAAAATGGTTTAATAAGGTAAACCATTGCCATGAAAGTATTATGAAATGCAATATGTAAACTAAAGCAAATGTCCATATGCAAAATGGTTTTATAAAGTAAACCATTGCCATGAAATTGTTATTGAATGCCATGAAATAAATCATTGAAAATGAATACTGGCATAGCAACGTCATTGCACGTGTTATGGGATGAATTTCCCTTGAATGTGGTTGCAAAATCATGGATAAGGTTATGGAATATTTTTATCCACGCAACATGGTCATTGGAGCATTATTTGTATAGAAATTGAAGTACAATTACCATTCTAATAGTTTGTATTTTTACCGATGGTCATAAACCGTTGGTGTAGATCAAAAATAATATTACTGTAGCTCCAAATACCTATTCCAATGGTCAACTTTGGTGTTGTCTTAAGAGGCGTCGATGTAGGGGAAATTGACGGTAAAAACTGTCAGTGTTGTATCTTGCCCTATAGTGTTGGAATTTGGCATTCATGCCCTATGGTGATGATTTTTATCGTTGGTATAGATCATTGATTTTAAAATTCATCTTGTCTATTGATCACCGACCAAGAATGTTAGTAGAAACGTCGCTATAGCTAAGAACTCCACACTGAATTTTGAATATTTGGCAACAACAAGAAACGTCATTAATGTCGTCACTATAGTTAAATAAGTCAAGCTTCTACAAAGATTATGTCAATTTTCTCCGGGTGACCATTATATCTAATTTTTCCTATGTCACATAAGATATACAAATTTTCCAATATCCAAGTGACTTTCCTTTAAATCTAAAATATGCAACAAAAAAATCAATTTTATTCCACCAAGTCAGAAGTACATATAGTGTCCTTACAAGGAAATTAACAAAAAATGAAAACAAATTAAAATAAAATCCAAAGTATATATTTTTACAATAGAATAAAATTTTAAAAATAAAAGCCAAAAAAGAGGTTGCCTCCCAAACTTCATATCTCATACCTTGGCAGCATGCTCTAATTCCTATCGTCACTTGGTTTTAAAGGCCTTAGTTCGATCGTCATAGCTACCTTCTTGTCTATCTCGATGATATAGATATTCACATAGACTTTGAGTATTTTTACCTGATCACGATCAAAAGGGAGTCACAAGAACCTTGTGAAATTGATGGCTACCTTGGTATCAACTAAACTATTAATTATTCAAAATAATCAAACCACAAGAAACATGCCAAAAATCAGCTAGAAATCTAAAGATGATATTGGATAAATTAATATCGAGGATACATATGCTTGCCCATCAAAGAGATCTTCCAATCTTTCCTCCTCTTTGTTAAGAGTTGTCGGTGTTACATTGGATGCATTAGATCCATCTACAAGTTCATTGGCTCGTCACCATCCTAAAACATCTATATTGCTTGAATGTGTGCAAATAGATTGCATATGTTTCCCTATAGATTTATGTACAAGATTTATGGTTCAAGTAAAATTGACATGCGTGAACAGATGCAACATGTCATGCAAAATAGTCACTCCTATTAGGTATGGTTCAATATCAAACAACAAAGAGTAACAGCAATGCAACCATCCTTGCAATTGTCAATCTTTAAAAAATGTGTTACTTAAAATAAAATATTATTTCATATTGCACATACGTCAACTCTTAAAAAAAAATCTTTAAAGGATTTAGAATAACTAACACTTATTAGGATATTCGAGGACCTAAGTAGGTTGGTAAAGGATATATTGATAAAAACTCACCAAAAATCTTTAAGTTGCTTTCCAATTCCATAAAACAAAGAAACAAACAAAAAGAAATTAAACGGTCAAAGCAAATAGTCACTCCTAAGAAAATCACACTTAATTCTTTAAACATAGTTGTGCATAACTAATGAATGGATCAAAATGCTCCCTAAAGAGTTCACACAAGGGAATGGATAAAAAATGGAACCATTTCATAGATCATAAGAAAGCAAATTTTTTGGAAAAGATGAACATACAATCATCCAACTGCATCGTAGAGCCACATACCTTGGTGTTGTATCATGTAGTTGCATAGCTATTTTTGCATATTTAACCAAGCTCGATGCAACCGCACATCTATAAAGAAAGGCTCCATCAATTAACACTTTATGACCAATTTACTCTCCAAATATATAAAAACCACTAGGAAGGGAAAATCATTGTTGAAATATACGATGTAGTAGAATAGTAGGGAAAATACAAACCACAGTAAGTTGAGTCTTTGCATCTGCACTCCCCTTGGGATGTCTTGAAATGACCCTTCCTAAGGGTCATTCGAAGTTTTGCGGAAAGATAGGGGCGTAAGTGTAATTTTAAACCCCCTCGGTTTAGGTGTGTGGGCCTTGCGAGGAAGAGAAAGGTTTTGCGGGGGAGATTCCGCAATTTTGCTCTCTCTCTCCCTTCCCACACAACACACCCACGCACACACCCACGTATACACACCTCCTCTCACAAACCCTAACCCTCTCCCTTTAAAAAGACGCCACCACCTTCACCTCTCCATCTCCACCACCTCCACCTCCACATCTCCACCACCTGCCGGCAACCACCTCCCTTCCCACCCCCTTGCAGCCACGAGTGGGGAAAGAGCGGAGCTCGAGACGGTGGAGCACAAGAGAGAGGGAGAGCGAGAACGTGAAGGAGAGGGAGAGTGTGGGTGAGGGAGAGCATAGGAGAGGAGGTGCGGCTGGAGGAGCTCGGAGAAGCTCGAGAGAGGGGTGGTGTGGGTGCGAGGAGAGGCGCTCGGGAGAGGAGGTGCGACCTCCTATAGCTGCTGGAGGTGTTGCTGCGATCTCTACGGGTGGAGAGGAACACGAGGAGAAGGTTCACAGGATGCATTGCAGAAACATTTTTCCACAATATCAAATGTTTGGGACTCTATCCAGACATCTCGAGGAGCCTCAGGACATCCGAAGTTGGCACCTGATGTCTGACAGCACGCAGAGTGCCGATGTATGTCCTTTGTATGCGCTTGCATGCACATACTTTTTTTTTACGCGTCGTGTTTTTAAACCCGCGCGCATGTGCAGGTACAGGAGGTGGGAAGGGCTCATGGCACACCCTTCGAGGTACTTTAGGATGTCTGGAGATAGTACCAGACGTCTGACTGCACTCCCAGACGATCGGAGGGAGTGTCAGACATCTGCGGAGGGGTTCGGGCATCTGAGGAAGTCGTAGGACAGCAAGGTGAGATTTTGAGAACTTTTAAGACGTCTGGGATTAGCTGGGTCTAGTCCCAGACGTTTGATTGTAGTCAATATGCACTTTTTTGGCCCGTTTAGGGCCCAAACAAAATTGATTTTGCACAAACAAAGTATTGTTGGTTTCCATTTGAGTTTCTCTATGTGTTAATGTCACTTGTATACTATTTTGAGTTCGTTTGATGTGTTTGGTCAATTGTATAGGTCTCTAGATAATAGAGTATACGAGACCTGCAACGACGATGGGATCTACAACTCGAGCCCCCATTCCACCCGTGTATCTCGGTAGAGTGGTTTTTCTTAATATTATGAATTAATTAATCAAGTGCATTCTATCTTAGAATGGATTGATTGAACCCTAGGATATGAAATGAACCCTAGGGCAGAATTGAGTGAATGAGCATTGCTTGAGCCACACGGTTTAATTTTAAAATGCATGTTGGAACTCTTAATGCTAGAAAATGAATAGTTACATGATGTGATGCTTCTTTCAGTTATTAAATTACGAGCTGCCTGTTATATGTTGAGAACTAAGTTGTGAACAACGAGATATGCATGTCGTGAAATGAAATGAATTGAATAAAATGCATGAACCATACGGGGAAACTAGATTAGGAACTTACGTCTATGGAATGAATATCGTATGTAGAAGGGAAGTGAGATGGCCCTCGAGTACAAGGTACTGAGGAGAGCAATTGTCCCTTTTACATGAAAAGTGAGCTGGCCCTCGTGTACGTTGTATCGAGGAGAGCTACTGTTACTTTAGTGTAGGGGGGAGCTAGCTGCCCTTTAGACCTAGGGTTAGGAATGACCCCCTACATCGACTTTGGTTACTTTAGTATAGGGGGGGAGACAGCCGCTCCATGGGGCCTGGGGTTAAGACTGGCCACCCTACACCGACTCTTGTTAGGCCCACTGGAAAAATCGGGATAGTCGGGAGAGGGTATGCAGACTGTTGAGGGGCGAGACCCCTGTTCTGAGAGGGCAAGACCCTGTTTTGTTCTGTGCTATACGTTTGGACGTACCCGCTAGTGGAAATGACTGACCGCCTACCAGTGCGGAGTAGCTACCATGCGCTTATCATGCATGCCGTAATCACCGCTACGTCGCAACCGTGACCTTTGGGTGGTAGATCGGGTGTAGGACTACCACGGGGGCTCTTCCGGCCAGGAGAGTGCCACATGTACATCCTACATCGCGGAATAAAATGCAATCAAGATTGTTCCCTTAGGGAATAAGAGGATTAAGAAATGTTGTGGATCCTTATTAAAATAACCGAAACAGAAACACCAAGTTGAAATAAAAGGAAATGAATGATTAGTATTTGCTTGTTTCTTTTGTTAAGTTGCATGTAATTGGCTTGACCACCACTCTACCCAGTGTTAGCTGACCATGGATTGTATAACCATGTTCAGGTTAGGGAGTTGAGCAGCCAATGCCACCTACTGTAGAGGGTGCTGGTCCCAGCCGAGCCCAGCCTTGTTACTTTTCTGTTTCAAAGCTCTTCTTGTATTAGTGAGTACCTCTAGCTTGTATTAGTTATTCTTGCTATGTTCTTGCTATATTTTTTTTTGTTCTAGTTGTGATGGCTATGTATGTTGCAGTACTCTTCCGCTTGTGGCATGTAATATTTTTGAGACTTCTTGTTTTGATTTTCATTATTGCCTCTTGTTTATTTCTTCTTAGTTACATTGCATGTGTGTTGTAGAATATTTTCTACTTTTGGTTATTTCTCGTTGGACTGGGTCTTGGGATTAGTTGAGGCGAGCCGATCTTGGGTCTTATAGGGAGCTGGGATCGGGTCGTAACATGTCTGGACTCATCCTCTCTGTCTCGTCACCTTGTCAGATAATTGTACCCACTGCTTAATGCTTATGTTCCAACTTCCTTGTATATATGTATGTATGTGTATCCAGGACCCTTGGGGTGGTATTTTTGACACACAAGGCTACATCACCTTTGCCTGATGATGCAAGGAAGTAGATTGTGTTTTTCTCTTTTCACATACATTTTAGAAAATATTCAGGGCTAGAACCCCTCCCAAATAATATTCGAGGCTTGAAGGAGTTTTCGATAGCACCAAAGATCTATGCAAAACTAAACTCCAGCTATTAAAAGTCATGACGTTTTTCCTTCAACAAGCTAGCAGCATGAGTCATAAAATTTTTAGCTAAATCTGAAACTTTTCTAATGATTCTTATAGTGCATAATGCAGCTTGGAATAAAAAAAAATAAATTCACCAAATAAAATTGGGAAAGAAATATCAAAGAAGTGTGACAAACTTATACCAACAAATATGTATCAAAAGGAAGAAGAAAATATTTTAAGGGTTCAAAGTTCAATTTTCAATACAAACATACAAAGTCGGTAGTCTATTTTTAGTCTAAAATGAATAAGACCACTATATTAAATGACCAATAGACACTTAAAATTTATTTCTAGTGACTGGACAGCAAGACATGACTGGGTGAAAATATTTACATGTCTATTAAAGTGAAAAATCCTTAGTATTGGCATTATCCCACTCATAACTAAAATATAAGTAACCAGAAAAAGAACTGTAGTCATGAAATTTCCATTCACCCTTTTATGAGGAGTTGCACATGTCCTAAGGCCCATGTCCTCCAATATAGCCTCAACTCACCATTAGATCACTGAAAACTCTAGATATTTATGCCATATATTTGAACTAACATTGAATGTTTCCACTTGAGAGATTAGTAAGTAGTCTATCTGCTCTAATCCAATTAGACTGGTAGAATTTGTACTAGGGTCTAGAAGAGACAATAATTTTTTTGAATATACAATAATGGGACCAAGATTCTCTCCTTATCTTCCACAACATTAATAGTCTTGAAAGATTAGAAAATGTACAAAAGTCTAAAAAATTAAGGTGAAGCAATTTTTTTTAATAGTGAGGTGAAGCAAATTACATAAATAGCCAATTTCTCGATAATAAGAATAGAGAGACTGCCACAAGCCATCAATTGTCCTCTCGGAAGCTTTTTGAATTGGAAAGCATGCCTTGTAGAAATGCCTGTGGTCCTCTTAACATATATCAAAACCCTTTTTTGGAAGAAAAGAGCAAAATCCTAATCAAGTTAACCTAAAAAAGATGATCAAAGCAAATACCCAGACTGCGAAGTGATTTTTTGCAACTAAGTCCTGACTGGATTTGATGAAATAATGTAACTTGATGGCAAACCCACTAGATAACTCAATAATTAAGCCATTGGACATGAGCATCCCACCTCCCTTTCCATCAGTGAACCAACAGAGTTGACAAATCCTGGCATATTTAAGTGAGCACATCCCAAGAAACATCCATCAGCAGAATTTGTAAAAAAGGATTTCATTTTCTGGAAGAGGTAACAAACCATTGGCAAGGCATATCATCATGCCTAAAACTAATTACTTGAAAATCATTGGAAACAAACCATTGGAAGAGGAAGCAAACTAATGATTTGCATATCATTTAGGTCGCTCCTAAATGCTCTACAGTTATGGTTAAGCATTTAAGGTAAAATCCACCAAAACATTTGTTGCACAAACTAATTACTCAAAATTAATTAATTGCATTTGTTGCATAAACTAATGCCATTAAATTCTGTGTTGAAATCAGAAAATGCAAATGCCATATCTTAAGCAAGCTAAGTAAAAGTGATTGCTTTGAGTTTAAGCCTAATGTTCGCTTGTGAGACTCATAAAAGATTAAGTCTTATCGTTGTCATGCGAATTGCGGTAAAATAAATAATATTTATAAAGTTCGGTGAATACTGAGTCATTCGCAGGGAGGCAAACACGATTTCTATGCAAAAACCTTTCAGAGAGTCATTCTAAATGATTATTTATATATTTATATATGTATATATATAGGCATCAAATATTTAGATAATTAGAATTTTATTTGGAAATAGTTTTTCAACTAGAAATAACTATGCTAAAGAGAGATAGAAAGAGAGAGAGAGATAGAAAGATAGAGAGATAGCAGATGATGCTGCTGCTTGTGGGATTCTTGTGGGAAGTGTAGCAGCACTTTAGATCCAGAGTGCCAAGATGAAGTTAGTGTAATTCCCTACTAGAGGGGGTGAGATATGCGTGATGTATAAAATGCGGAATTAAAATAAACAACCTCACAAAAATAAGCAATCACACAAAGGCACAAGAGATTTTTAGGTGGAAACCCAAACCGGGTAAAAACCACCACTTAACCCTTTCAAGTTAGGATTTTTCAATTGACAAAGTCGATCAAATCCACTGAACGACCTACTTAAAATGAGGGTAGTTCAACCTCAGCACAACCATGCTACTTTATACCCGAGGGTAGAGTACCTCAAAACCACCCCTCTTCACGAGGAGAATTTTGTCCTTTGATGGAGACGGAAATTCGCAAAGCAAATACCCAACACAAGCAAAGATAAAATACAATACAACCTATAGAGCCACAAAGTATATGGTTAAATCTAGCTACTATAGGTAAGGAAACTTCCCTTTGTTGGAAGTGCGTTGACTTGACGCAGATGCGTGAACCACGCGATGGTGCTTCGTCTCTCTCATAATCTCAGAGGGAGAGCAGGTGTGCAACTAGAAGACAACTCTCAAGATGTGGAATGGCGAAATGGGGAGCAAGATCTTCTTCTCAAGATCAATTTGACACAAATGATGTGGAAATGATAATGCTTGCTGCATCTTTGCAAGGCAAGGGTCCTCCTCTATTTACAGAGGGCCAAGGAAGGCTTCAGAAGGCCTTAGAAGGCTTCCATAGTCGTTGGGGTTGAACCCAAGGTAAAACAGGCCATAATCAGAATTATTTATGATTCTGGCAGGGTCATCAGACATCTGGTCCAGGTATCAGACATCTAGAAAACTAGTTTAAGATGTCTAATTATAGGCGGGTTTCTTTCTTGACTTTGTTCAAACCTAAATAGGGTTCTAGTGTAAGGCCATCAGACGACGTGCAGGACGTCTGGCACTAGGTTTGGACGTCTGGAAACCTATTGTATTGTAGGAATGGATTTCCCAAGGTCCAAACGGCTAGATAATCTGACAAAGGTGATTTTGGCTCACAACAAGGCTCAAAGATCACATATTAGACATCTGGGGTCCTCTACGGATGTTTGATAGAAGCCTAATGGTTATTTTCCTTAACGGTTACTTTGTTAGCCAACGTTCCACTAATTGAACGTCTGGCACACCCATCAGACGTCTGGACTAAGGTCTGGTCGTCTGATTTGATCAGACAGAGCCTACTAAGTCCAGCCTAAGTTATTGGACGTCTGAGTCAACAGTCATACGTCTTAAAAGACTAGATCAGACGTCTGATATTCAGTTTATACGTCTGAAAAGGCTATCTGAAGCCTAACTTGGTTTTCTATGTTCTTTAAGAAAAACCTAAGTATTCTAGGGTTGTGCAAGTGTTCCTAGGACTACTTTGAGGGTACTTTGAGGCTCTTTAACATAAGATCTAAGAAAGAAATAAAGAGCAAAAATACAGTACAATGAAACAAGAAAGGAAATCTATCCTATTCTTCATCTCTTTCCTTCTTCAAGCTTTCGCTCCTTGCAAAGCTCCTCCTCTGTCAAGCTCTTTCAATCCACCATGGATGCGAGCTCGAACTCCGTCTAAACACGTCTCCATTTGCAAATATCCTGAAATCGTGTTATTTGGCATCTGAGGTTCGGATTTCTATCTTTTTTCTCCTTGGCTTATGATCTTCTATGGGTTGCACGTGATGCTACGGATGTTTGATCAAGATGATTCTGGAAGTGTTGGACTCCCGTCGTCGTCCTAATCAGATCTGTATGGTCTGATCTATCATTCATTGCCTCAACTCATCTGCAATTAATTTCATCTCTCTTTTAGTGTATAAAATGATAATATTATGTATGCAGCTAACAAGCTAACTATTATGCAAATTACGACACCTATGCATGCATTGTTCCTAAGTTATGCTAGAATCTAACTTAATTCAAGTGGTTTAGGTTGCATGATTGCTGTACAATCACCTAACAATGCAAAAACTTGCCCCAGCACTAGTTATCAGTGATATATTCTACCCCGGCACTAGGTATTGATTACATACTTGGTAATATTACTTTTTTCTTTTTAATTAGTTATCAGTGATATATTCTACACTCATGCACATGCTCTGGAAACATTCAGGAAGCTGAAGCAATCCTTGAGGAAATCAAGCCTACTCTAGCACTAGTGTTTGGCTCTAGAGTGGTGAGGTTATTGCTGATAGTTTCTTCTATAAATAAATTTGTATGTCCCTATCTTGCATAATATATTTGAGCTATGATGTCTCCCCCTTGGGTTATATCTATTATTAGACAGTGAATTTCGATATTTGTATATAATAGAACAAAATGTTATATGACAACTTGAGTTCTAGTAAATTCATTCATTGCCGAACTTTTTACACATTAAGATTTGGACAGATAGATAATACTATTCAGTATAATAGTGTAATTTAGGAAGAAAAAAGTGTGCCAAAAGTTAGTGCTATTTAGGAAGAAAAGAGTGCCAGATTTATGTAAATTTTTGGTTGTCAAACACAAATAGTCTCCTATTTAAAAAACTCACCGTAAAACTTCCCTTATTGACTTCCTTCTCATAGACAGGCCCTGCTTACAGCAATCTATGCCCTAGCAGGTAAGCCTGAAATGGAATTGAATCACAAATTCATTGCCAAACTCAAGTGTTGATTGGGACATTTTGACAAACAGGTGGTGGGCATTATTTTTTTTTGATGCACCCAAAACAACAACACAAACATCAATGTTGATTACAAGGGCAGGCATGGGGACTCAATAATTGCTGCCGAGTAGTTCCTCAGTCGGGTGAAATCCTCCTCATGGCTGCAAATACCTCCATCTCGCCACAAAAAAAGATAAAATATAAAACAAAGAGATGATCATACCACCATCATAACAACAAGAGAAGGACACCCAAAAAGATTGCCACAAACCAATGCTTGACCCTAACCATTGATACCAATCCCCAACCCTAACCAAAAGTAATCCCCAACCTAATCCCAACCGAGTATAGATCTAGCATAGATCTGAGCATAGTAATAGAGCAGTAGTAAGAGATTTAGAGCATAGACATGAACTCAAATTTAATCATAGATATGCCATCAATTCTATTATGGTTGAGCTTAGATTTTATTGTAAGGAGGAGAAAGTGAGATCTAATCGCAGGAACAAGTGAAATACTCAAGTGAGATCATCGATGGAGATGATTGAGTCAGAGAAATGATCGATGATCGATGGAGATGATTGAGCTAGAGAACTAATAGATGATTGAGTGAGATGATCGATATAATTACGACAAGAGGGGAGAGAGGCGACAAGAGCTATGACCTAATTGACGTCGGTGAGCTTGGAGAGTTTGGCAAATGATCTTTATAGCGAGATCGGGGAAGTTGTTCCTCGGGGGTAGTAAGAGCACCACGCCTTCCTGCATGTTGACCGCCACCCTCAACAGCTCCCTACCCATAGGTCGAACCCTGATCCTATCACTTGCAGTAGCCTCAACCCCCTCATCATCCCTACGAACACCCATCAATACCCTTCTTGGGGAGGATGGGGAGGAGAGAGGGTAGTGCCAGTGTCGATGGCTGTGCCGCCAGCATCGAGAGAGAATTAGGCGTGAGCGTGGGGGGAGGGAAGAGGTTGTGCAATACGGAAGGGGGTGTGTGCAAGTGTTGGTTGGGTTAGTATTATGGTTCTTATGGGTCAAAAATTACTTTATTAAAAAAAAAATTGTAACCGTTGGTATACTATAATTCAATTACTGATAATTAAATAGAATTATAGCAACATTTAATTGGTGTCATTGTAACTTTGCTGTTGGTATAGGTATCATTTTTTGTAGTGTACTCAAATTTCTATAAGGGAAAAGTTATGGATTTCTTATATTTAAGTAAACTTTTTAAGGGTATAAGTTTATAATATTGAAGAATTGAACGATTACATAAATTATGGCATTAATGGTGAATTATTGCTTTTGTTATTATGAAAAAATTATTTATGAAACAATGTCTTTCGTGTGCTATGTGTTATTTTTTGCTTCATAGAAGTTTAAGACAACAATGCAATATAGAAAAAAAAGGAATGTAATTAGTGTAAAGTGCCATTATGACTTGTGCCTTTTGTATAATGGAAATTAAGTTCGGATGAGAGATGGTCATTATTTTTGATAATGTACAATTGGATATAGCAAGATATCTATTAGAATTATAAGATCATGTTATTTAACTATATTAGAGGTTTTGGATCATTAATTGTTTCTCTTAAATTTAGTCCCTATGATTATTGAGTTTCACAACTCATATGTTTCTTTTGAAACCCTATGGAATCAGGCACCGTAGGTTCCTTGTAGGAAATAGGAATATTCTATGGTGTACCAGATCAACTATGCAAATAGAGGTACGTAATCTTTGTCTAAATTTGTACTCTCTGGAACTTTACTTTTGGCTGTTAAGTCACTGTATGTAATGCTTCACGTTGCATGAATCGCTAAATACAAATGCTTTAGAAAAAAAAAATTCTATGTAAATGTGGGTCGTTACAGTAGGTGCCTGAGACTGAGTTAACAAATATGTGATAAACACCACTTTATCATCACTTTAATACCTTAAAACACATCTAGCTATTAGGTTTTGCACATTGCAATATGGTTTGGGAATTGCATTTAGGCATGCATTGCATTATTTTCCTTTACCTTTTGTTTTTATATTCTTCCTGTCGTTGTCAGGGATGATCACACAGTGGAAATCACCTAAACCTTGGCAATATAGAAGGTAGAAGCTAAAGATAGAGCTCATTTCAACTGGATCCTAGCTCATTCCAGCTCAACACAGCTCTAGCTTCGGTCAACTTAGCTTAGCTACTAGTCCTCAGCTAGCTATGCTAAATTAGCTAAGAAGTCCACAAATAGCTCAGGGCAACTCAACACCAACTCATGAAGACTCACCCTAGCTCAACTTAGTTGAGCTTGTCCATTGGACCTAAGCTAGCTAGCTTAGCTAGCTAGGGAGTCTTCATGAAGATCAGAACCAGCTCCCCTCAGCTTCAGAATAGTTGAGATTAGCTCAACTTAGCTTAACCTACTCAACTTAGTAGTTAGCAAAGAACTAGCTAGCTAAGCTGAGTAGCTGAGCTCCTAGAAGACCTTCTTCAACAATAGTTAGCTCCATGCATAATCAGAGTAGCTCAAGCCTCCTTCTCAGTTGAACCCTAGCTCATCCTCCAGTACTCTACTAGCTAAGGTAGCTTAGCTAGCTCAGTTAGCTCCACCTAAGCTCCACTCTTTGGCCATCCACCCCCTACTTAAGCTCCACTACTATGCTCTCTTACCTAACCTAAATCACCACTAAAGACCTTCCCTTTTTGGCGCCATGTAGAGGGACCCCTTAGCCCCACAACCACCACCAAAAGCCACCTAAAAGTGGCACCAACAATTCCTTCTAGAAACCACATTTTTGGTGCCAACTAAACCCCTAAATCACCACCCTACACCTACCCACCTAAGCCACATCTACCCTTGGATTTTGGTCCCAAAACAACCCCTCCTAGAACCCTCCTAAGGTGGTGCCAAATTTAACCCACACAACCCTACACCCATGGCTGGCCACCAAGGGTGGCCAACCACCTTAACCACCACCCCAGACACCCTTTAGGTTGGCACCAAATCATCCTAGCCCTACATCCCATAACCACCTCCCATAACCTAATCCTAGCCATCCATAATCCAATGCCAACCCCCCTCCTTCCCTTACTATTTATATCCTCTCCTACCACCAAAAATAATCATTCTTGGCTAGACATTAACTCCTACATATCCACCATTATAGACATCCAAAGGAGGAGTGGAGAGAAGAAGATTAAGGAGGCCAGCCCATGCTTCCTTGGTGCCTTCTTCTTCTCCCTTCTACCTTGGACCAAGCCAAGGAGCAACACCATAGGGGATGGCTAGGCATAGGAGAACAAAGGGTGGAGATGATGTGTATACATCTAAGTAGCCTAAAATGTCTATTTATGCATGTTCTTAGTGTCATAGAAGCATCATGCATTGTAAATATTTCATAACATGCATCATCATGCATTTAGGTTAATTTATATAAATTGTATAGTAATTCACCTCTTTTTATGGCCAGGGACGGAAATATTTATTGGGGCCTCGAATTGAAGATTCAACTATACGGATCTGATCAGGGCGACAATCGGAGATCAACAACTCTGAGATTGGCCCGATCAGATTTTGGTAACATCAGATACAGTATGAGGAAGATCAGAGGTCAAGGGGCAAGGTGTTGTAAAATCCGAACTTCAGATGACAAATCCAACCTCACAGATGGGTTTAGATCGACAATCGCAGCCCAATGGCATAAAAATTGGTCCAATCCGACATCTGTGGCACCACTTACAAGTAAAAGAAGATGGACAACTCAGATGGTGCCACGTGGCACCATCCTAGCCCCCCAAGATCACCCATAAGATACCACAGCCCTCCGTGCCAGCGCCTCTCAATCGTTGGATCCTCATCCAACGGTTGCGAGCGATGGACCCTTAGATTGTTTTTGAGTCAATCCGCGGGCGTAGCACGTTGGGTGAACTCCTTACGTAGAGCGTAAGGCACAGGTTCGAGGCGCGCTCTGCAGCCCAATCCGTGAAGAACAAGCGCAGGCGAAATACGCCCGTTGGATCATGATCGGGCGACGATGGATTGAAGACGTGGAGCTACAAGGAGCGTTGGTTGCACATGCAGGCGATGACACGTGATTCGACGTGCCATCGCATGTGAGCGCTGTGGGCGTCTGAGGACAAAGAGGCGTGTGTGGCTTTTAAGCCGTTCAATCTCTTGATCGGACAGCTGAGAGCGCATGAACGTGCTGAAGGCGAGCAACAGCTGAAGGAGAGGAGTCGGTTGATGTGGTGTGTTGTGGAGCGCCCAATCAGAAGTGAGCGGCGAAGATGAGGCACGCGTCTTCACCAACACTTATCTATAGCGATGTGCACATGTGTCACTAAAGGCAGTAGAGTTAATTTTTCAAAGATAAAATGCCCTTTTTGCCCTTGTACCTCAACTATATAAAGCTCCCTGCACCCTCCTCATTTTCTTCATCCCTTCCATCATCTCTCTCCCTCTCTAAGAGCTAAGAACTCAAGTTCTAAAGCTCACTCTAGTGCTCCCAAGCTACAGGAAGCTCTGTTAGAGTAAAAATACAAAATTTTCAACCTCTTATCCCTTTCGCAGAGCTCTCCCCAACCGTCTTCTCGTCCCCATTTTAGAAGTGGATCCCATGACGCCAACGCCTTGCCTCACCCCCAGTTCTTCCCTATCTATCCTCCATCCTCCATCTTTTCTCTCCTTCTTAAAGGCGACGTCCACCCGGCTCGTCCTCCAAGCAGCCTTCGAGGAGGATAACTTCTCTCCCCTTCTCTTGATCGTTTTCTAGATTAGATTTTCCGCTTTCTAGTTGTAGATGTAATGACATTATTCTTAGTATAGAAGTTGTTTTTCTCTCTCTCTCTATAGTTTTAGTGTTTATTGCAAGTAGAATAGTAATCATTGTGAATGTCTCATTTATAAACAAAAATTACAAAAAAAATACAACTGCGCATTTCAAATCGTCGTAGCCTCCCCATGTTTGACTTGGGACTCATTCTGAGTTTCGGTAAAAAATTATTTGATTGATGGATTTTCTTGCGAATCGCACTACGACGGGTTTTCTAAACTCAAATCTTTTTGCAACGAATTTTCGCTACATCATTTTAGTGCCGTTGCGAGGGAGGCAATGTATCTCGATTTCTTTTCCGTATTCTGCGCACTTAATTGCTTTCTGACCCTTTTTTATTTCTTCTCTATTGTCTTGCAGGTACCCCGACCAGGAATCTTCAAGCGGTAGAAAGGAGTAAAGTGCACTTAATGACAACTGTAAGTGCTCCCCCATTCTTCCCCTCTCCATAGACTTCATTCCATCACCCTAATTCAAACCCTAATTAACCTAGGTGTTCTCATAAACCTTAAGATTAGTTTGGTTGCTTTGATTTCCACCTCCACCCACCTCACCCTCCATACAGATAAAAAATTTCTAAAAAAAAACAAAAAGGTACACAACCTCTTATGATTCTTCATACTCAACCAGTAACCCGATCTTTGGAACTGGTACACACAACCAAACACATAAATGAGTAGAATCAGACTAGGTAACCACTTGTGTGCCTAACTCAGTGGTGCATTAAGGTGAATTATTTGAGTTGTTTGGGCCGCATTACTTCTTATAAAAACAACTGATCAAGTAGCTTGCTTATTGGGGTTAACAATTAAGGTCAATACCAGGCACTCCACTTTATTTTGATTTCAAAGGAAAACATCTGCACTTATGTTTGCAAATCTTGGTGTGCCTGCTGAATTTGATTGAAATCACCCTAATTCAAATCCTAAAAGCTACTTAAGCAAGATTTAAACTCTAAAAGCCACTCATCCAAATAATCTTGCTTGAAAGCCTTGGTTGTGCACGCACTCACACTTATTTCAATCAATCGTTAAGGGCACAACCCATTTTAAGGACCCACCACATTCCAAAAGCACTACTATCCTAGGCCTAATCTAACATCAAGTAGACGTTGGCCCTTGGACTTATTAGTTCGTGTTAGGATATTTATCATACTGTGGTGCGAATTTGTGACGTCTGCTTTCTTTAGAATGTGCTAAGTTGGGTGGCCTGATTGTCAAACGACTTAAGTAGGTAGGGGTTTGGCATAATTAGCGACCTTCGGGACACGCTCCCCCTATCTCGCCATCCCAACTTAACTAGCTTTTGGACTAAGGACAACACAAAATTCGTGTTGTGTTTGAGTTTATTTTGGAGCAAAGGTCCTTAGGCTACCCAACTTAAGGACAGGTTTGTATTGTTATTCTGTAGGGTTCTTATCCTTAGTCCTTCCGACCTCTTCCTAGTTTATGCTTGGAAGGAGGTCATTGAATCCATGCTTGGAAGGACCATTAGATCATTCAAGGAGGCATAGGTTGAATTTTAATCCAATTGATCCCATGGCTGATCAACCACCTCCTTTGCCTCAGAATCCGCAAGAGATCCTGCAAAGGTAGCTGGAACAAATGTAGCAATTGTAAGAATGGTTCCAATGAATGCATGGTCAGGGTGCTCAGCCCTTGAAGGATTTTTATGATCCTTCAAATTACGGGGAACATCCCGGTGTCCAGATTCTAGCCAGTGACGTAGAAATCAAGCCCTAGGTGTTAAGCCTGATCAAACATTTCCATGGGCTTGGCTCTGAAGACCCATTTAAGCATTTGGAGGACTTGACCACTTTGGTCCAGACCACCAAAGCGCAAAATGTGGACGAGGAGCAAATGATCATGAGGCTTTTCCCCCACTCTCTTAGGGATAACGCTGCACATTGGTACCAGACTATTGGAAAGTCGATCTCAATCTTTAATCAGCTTTCCTAAAGAAATTTTTCCCAGTCGGGCGTACCAATGCTTTGCAACAGGTGATTACTACTTTTGTCCAACGGCCGAGGGAACCACTTCATGGTGCCTGGGAGCGATTCGAGGATCTTTTGTGGAAGTGTCCACACCAAGAGGTCCCAAAATGGCAACTCGTGCAGATCTTTTATCACGGATTGACTGAGCAACTCCGTAACCATGTGGATGCTTCCTACGGAGGTAATTTCCTCAATAAGGATGCAGGTAGTGCACATGAATTGTTTGAGGAAATGAGTGAAAATTCCATCAATCATGCCTCCATGGATACTTTTAACCGATCCCAACAACCCAGATCAAATGTTAATGAGGTCCATGACTCTCATTCATTCGATATGGAATTGATTTGAAATAAACTTGATAAGGTGAACCTAGTTACCAAAAGAATGGAAGAGTGGATGGCTGAAAATTCTGCAAACACTTCTCAATCCACTAAATCCCATAACTCTGGATACCATTCGTCACGAGCTCCTACTGGAGGGGAGTTCGTAAATCAACTGGAAGTGGCTCAACCTGTGAGCTAACATTACTTGGAACCCCATGGGTTCCAAACTGGGGCCTTTGATCCCAGTTTCTTGAATCCCTCTCCTTCTTTGCCACCATCCTCGCTCTATGAGGATGTTTATGATGTATAAGAGAACGTTAGGTCCAACCCATATTCTAACTCTTATAATCCAGGTTGAGGGAACCACCCTAGCTTCTCCTGGAAAAATCCGGGGTAGTAGACCCAAATCCAACCCAGCAACTATGCACTGCAAAGACTAATGGGTCAGGGTCATGTATACATGCAGCTGCCTCCTAATCAGGTTAATCAGCCAACTTGGAATGCTTGTCAATTTGTGTTACGACCCGATTTTCGAATCCCTATAGGACTCGAGACCGGCTAGCCTTGACTAATCCCAAGACCTAGTTGTCCAACAAGAAATAACTGAAAAGTAGGAAAATAAATCACATTCACATATGCAATGTAACTAAGCAGTAAAAACATACAAGCAGTAAAGGAAAGTAAACGCTGCTATTCCAGTACATACCACCATAACAACAGGAAAAATGGAAACGAAAGCAACAGTAATAGGAACAGTAGCAAAAAGTATGAAACTCACTATAACAGTAAAGAGAGTACAACAAAAAGTGCTAAAAACTACGGCTGGTCTCGACTGGGCCCAGCACCCTCTGCAGCCGAAAGCTCGGGCTGCTCAACTCCTGGACTTGAACAGTTATGGAAAAGATGGAGTCAGCGAACGCTGAGTAGAGTGGTAACCATACTATCTAAAGCAGTAAAAGAATAGGCATAATTATCTTTTCTAGTTATTTTGTTTTACAAGTAATTCCTTTTTCACCCCTTTTTGTCATCTTTCCAATTTTTCTTGATCTTGCATGTTCCTCGTGGGAACGATCTTGATTACAGTCTTTTCTGAAGAGTAGAAGGTACACGTGGTGCTCTCTTGGCCAGGAGAGTCCCTCGTGGTATTCCTACACCCAGTCAACCACCCCAAGGTCACTGTCAGACGTAGTGGTGACTATGGCACGCACGATAAGCACATGGGTAGCTACCCTGCACTGACACGTGGTCAGTTGTTTTCGCTAGCGGGTACACTCAAAGTACAACACGGAATAGTATAGGGCCTAGTCCTCTCTGAAACAAAGGTCTATCCCCTTAGAACTAAACAGGGGTCTCGCCCCTCCACAGTCCGTGCACCCTCGTTTGACTACCCCAGTTTGCGCAGAGGGCCTAACAAGTCGGTGTAGGGTGACTGGCTAAACCCCGGGCCCCGTGGGGTGGCTAGCTCCCTCCCTACACTAGTAGCTCACCTCGGTACCGTGTACACGAGGGCCAACATAAGTCGGTGTAGAGTGGCCAATCCTGACCCCAGGTCCCAACCCAAGGGCAGCTGGCTCCGCTCTACACAAAAAGGGGATATTCTCTCTCCTTGGTACCACTACTCAAGGGCCAGAACACTTCCCGTACACATTCCAGATTTTCCATCTAACCACAGGAGCTCTACTCCTAACTCCCCGTAGGGTTCATGCTCATGTTCACCATATTATTCCAATCCAGATTTCATCATTCATAATTCAGTTCTTGTTTATATACAGGCAGCTCATATTTCCACAATTTAATACACGCAACAAATGATTTCACAGGTAACTGTTCAGTTATCTCAAGCAGCTCATATTCTAACAGGCAGCTCATACTTATTTATAGGCAATGGCTAACAATTTAGTTTATTCATGTATACAAGTACAACTATGCAGAACAATTGGTTCAATCATTTCTCTATCCTAGGGTTCGTGCCACATCCTGGGTTTCCAGTTGACTAAATTTCATAGATACATTCATATTTACTAAGAATAACAGGGGTGGACCACTCTACCAGACAATCTGGGAGTATTAGGGGCTTGAACCGCAGACCCAGGCGCCCCTGCAAACCCTAGACACACAGTAGGTCGAAGTCCTATACCAAGGCATACATCACAAGGAAGATTCAGAATAGTGTATAAAGGTTTTTAATACGTAGAGAAACTCACAAGGAAACCACAGATACTTCGTTTGCGTAAAACAGATCCTGATCGGACCCCAAACAGGTCAAAAACGTGTCTGCAGAACAAAATCAGACGTCTGGAAACAAGTCCAGATGTCTTAAAAGTCACAGAGACTCACCTCAAGCTCCTGCAGTGACCTCAGATGTCCAAGACTCCCCCACGACAATCTGGAAACAGTTCCAGATGTCTGGACAGTCCTCCAGTTGTCTGGAAATGCCTCTGGTCGTCTGATGAGATGTTCAGACATCCAAAAGTGCATGGAAAGGCATTCCACGCACCTTCCCAAGGCTGCTCCTACGCACAACAGAGCAACCACCCTATTTTAGCCAAACCAAATCGTCTGCGGTGTGGCCTGCATAGTCGTAACCGTGAGGAGAACGTACCTCCGCGATATAGATGCCTTCAGACGTCTGGTGTTGACTCCAGATGTCCAGACGAGCAACTGGTTGTCTGGACCACACTCAAGACGTCTGATACTGGAAAAATTCCAGTATCAAACCACGCTCCCAGTGCTCCTTTCCGCGCTTCACCACATTTCTCCTCACTCCGTCACAGCTCCAGCTGTTGCAGGGGGGTCAGGGATGACACTCTAGACCTCTTCCTCCTCCAGCACGTGCCGCGATGGCTGTGCGAGCTCCGACGAGCTTCCACGAAGCTCCTGACCTCAGCCTCCTGCTCCTTCTCACGCACTCTCCTCCTCACTCTCATGCTCTCTCTTGCTCACCTCCTCCGCCGCTCTGCTGCGCACTCTGATGGTGGAGATGGTGGTGTGTGAAATGGAGAGGAGAGGAGGGGAGGGTGGCCTTTTATAAGGCCGCAAGTTAAGGTTCTGCAGGGGGAGGGAGGAGGAAAAGGAGAGAGAGAAGAGTTCTGTGCGCCGCCTGTGCAGAATGTAGAGGGCATACAAAAATTTAATTTCCAGACGTCTGGGAGAGGGTTCAAATGTCTGGATAGACATCTGACTGACACTCCAGACGTCTTAAAAGGCTAGAAATGGGACGGATCTTTACAATTTGTAGGGCAGGCTAATTTGAACTGAGAGATGGTAGAAATGCAAGGATCTATGCTCTAGCTCATGCAACAAATGAAAACCTCAATGGACAACTTGCAATCCAGGCTCATTGCTAATTCTTGTCAGCCTGGATCTCTGCCATCTCAACCCGTACCTAATCCTCACAACATACAAAATCAGGGAAATCGATCCCAGGGATACGGGAATCAAAGGGACCCGCACGCACATGCTCAGGTGGTTGAGCAGGGTCCTTCTGCTTCTTCAACCAATCTAGGTTATTTGACAAATCAAGCCCCTTTAATCTTTCCTAACCCTCTCCAAGACCCAAACCCATACGCTTATGCAAATTCTGTTACTTTGAGGAGTGGACGGCAAACCCAGGACCCAAAAGTACCCTCTTCTAGTCAATCACACCCTGGTGAGCCTGAGGAAGGAAAGGAGAACACTGAAGAAGAAATCAAGGCTTAGGAACATGATTCCAAAGGTCTGACTCATGTTCCATTCCCTGAAGCCTTGCTTAAACCTAGGAAGAAGAAGTTCGTTGATAGTGACGAGGAGCTCTTGAATATATTCAAGAATGTTGAAATCAATATCTCGTTCCTCAATGCTATTAAACACATTCTGACTTATGCTAAATTCTTGAAGGATTTATGCACTCAGAAGCATAAGCCGAGGGAATCTGCCCCGAGGAAGGTGATAGTCTCCGAGCAGGCTACTTCTGTTATCTTGCATCTCCTTCCTCAGAAAAAGACAGATCCAAGTGCCCCTTTGATTTCATGTGTTATCGGGGATTACACTTTTGACAGGGCACTTTGGGATCTAGGTGCATCCACTAACCTAATTCCAACTTCTCCTTGTGAAAAGTTCGGATTAGGTGAACTTAGACCGACCTCAGTGACGTTGCAATTAGCGGACTGTTCGGTCACAAACTCGACAGACATTATTGAGGATGTTATCATCAAGGTTGAGGACTTCTTTCCTGTAGATTTTCTTATCCTTGACATGGATGTACCAAAAAATTTAAGGAATACACCCATCATTCTGGGGCGTCCGTTCTTGATTACCGCTAAGGCCAATATTAACTGTGAAAGCCGTAGTATGGAAATCGCCTTTGGGAATAGAAAAATGAAATTTGATATTTTCAAGGTGATTAACAAATTTGAGGATTGTAGGTATATTGAGGTCGAGGATAATGATCAGAATGTTGAGACTTGTAGGGCTTTTACTGTCCTTGAGAATTCCTCCTGCACCGATGAACCCAACCCACAACCCTTCGTGGCAGACCGACCACACTCTGAAGAGGTTGCTGATTTTGTTCACTTCCAACCTCTTCCATTAGACCGTTTTGATGAATCTTCATCGGCATCCTCCTTACCCTCCATCCTAAACCTGCCCTAGCTTGAATTGAAACCATTGCCTGAGAGTTTGAAATATGAATTTTTAGGACCTAAGAAAATGCTCCCTGTGATTATAAGTGCAAAACTGACTTAGGAGAAGGAGATGAAACTAATCAAGGTCCTAAAAGCACATAAGTAGGCAATTGGTTGGACCATCCATGGCCTTAGGGGGATTGAGCCATCTTATTGTAATTATCAAATTTTTATGGAAAATGGATCCTGCCCTTCTTACTAGATGTAGAGGAGATTGAACCTTAATATGCGAGAAGTGGTCAAGAAGGAAATCATTTAGTGGCTCGATGTAGGAATCGCTTATCTAATCTCGGATAGTCCCTATGTTAGTCTTGTGCAAATTGTTCCTAAGTCGGGATTACCGTCGTGACCATTGAGAAAGGTGAATCTGTCATAACCCGTTCAGCTTCCTTCTAGAGAGTCTGTATCGATTACAAGAAGCTGAACACAACCATGAAAAAGGATCATTTCCCTCTGCCTTTCATTGACCAAATCCTTGAAAGGCTAGCCGGGCAAAAGTATTTCTGTTTCCTGGACGGTTACTCAGTATACAACCAAGTCCCTATCCATCCCGAGGATCAAGAAAAGACGACTTTCACCTATCCCTACGGAACCTTTGCATTCCGTAGATTGCCATTTGGGCTTTGCAATGCACTTGCAACTTTTCAAAGCTGTATGCTAACCATTTTCTCAGACATGGTGGGAGAGTTTATGGAAGTATTCATGGATGATTTCTCCATTTTCAGAGATTCATTTGATTCTTGCCTGGCTAACCTTAAATTGATCCTTAAGAGATGCATCAAAGCACGGTTGGTCCTTAGCTAGGAAAAGAGTCACTTCATGACACAAGAAGGCATCGTCTTGGGTCATGTAGTATCTAAGCGGGGAATTGAAGTTGATAAAGCTAAGGTGGATGCTATCTCCAAACTTCCTCCTCCCACATTTGTTAGATAAATCCGATCATTGCTTGGTCATGAGGGATTCTATAGGAGGTTCATCAAGGGCTTTTCTAATTTTGCTCTACCTTTGAGCAACCTTCTGGCCAAAGATACATCGTTCGATTTTGATGAATCATGCCACAAGGCATTTGATTTTCTTAAAATGGCAGTTGATCGGGAGTTTTTCGCTTGTAGAAATAATGTATCAGAATAATATGTCGTTGTAATGTGTAAATCATGGTGGAAAACTCCAAACAAAAATATATATCAAGAAAACTAACCACGGTGGATTAGGTTGTATCCACAGGGAGGAACGACTACAACAAATTCACTGGTATGTAGCCATCATGTTCACAGAAATATTCGCTAAATCAATTCAATGGATATGCTGCTTGAATGTAAATTTCGATTTATGGAGAAGTCAAGGCCTGTTTATGTAAATTTCACATTAGAAATCAAGCTCCCAAAATATGTGGATGACGTATGTGTAGTGGCAGAGTATGTAATTTTTAAATGCATGCAGACTGAGCGCAAATCTGAATCCAAATGTGGTATGCATAGAGATGAATCACAAAAGTTGAACAAATACGTAAAAAAAAAAGTGTCAGGCAACAATTTCTCGACAATAAATTAATAAAAAGAGGAAAATCAAATGTTGGCAATGGCATGGAGATGTAAATGGAAATTGGTATCAAAACAGGGGATTTACTCCCTTGGCTCGCGCGGGGAGATGGAGGACGGGTTGGAGGAGAGATGCCTAGGGGAGGATGGTTGGAGGGTAGGCTCTGCGATGGTGGTGGTGGTTCGACCGACGATGGTTGGCTGGTGGAGAAGAACCCGTTGGTGGTGTTGGCTTCCCACAACGTGCATGGACTGCGGGAGAGTCGGTTGCTGATGTAGGCGAGCTCGAGGTGTTGAGGCGAGGTCAACGGTGTCGGCGGCGTGGAGTGTGGTGGCCAAATGAGGCGGCTGCACGTAGAGATGAACGGGCGACATTAGGTTCTTCTTAGATGGAGGAGCAAAGAAGTGATGGGAACACCATCATGAGCCATAACTAGTCAATTTGATCTGATTAAGTCAGTAAATGCTCCTACATAACCGCTAAAGGACTGTAATTCATTGCATAATCATTCTGAGGGAAAGATAAGAAACCATGGTTAAAACTGTAATTTTACCATCATATCATGATTGCAGTAGAACCACAGGTTTTTCTTAGGTGTTAATTAAGGGTCAAATGACCCTAAAAGGCTAACAAGTGGGTTAGAACAGAAAGAAAAGGGTTTGCACGTGTTTTGAGAATTAAATGACTTCTGAAACCTTAAAAATAAATCGACTTAATTAACTAAGGTTCTGGTCAGAATAAAATTCACCTAAACCCTCTAAAATTCATAAAAAAATATTATCTAGGGTTTGGTATCTTTAATTTGACCATCAGAACCCATCTTGACCTAAAACAGAATATCAGACTGATATTTGTCCTAATTTAGGTTTTTACATAAATTACTCAGTCAAACATGGTCAAAACCAAAATCTAACTTAACCATTGGATTCCTTAGGTCCAAATTAGGTTTGTACCAAAATTTGGGCCCAATCTGAGATTGTCTTGACCTATTTTGCAACTTTGTCTTATCAGACCACACATATGCCCTTAACTTTCAAAATTCTTACAAAAGGACCCTAACTTTGTCATCATTTTCGTAAATAGGTCCCTGGAACCATTAAAGGCAATTTTGAGCTTCACCGTTGAGATCGAGCGAGGATTTCTCGCTCGATTCTCAATCAAACAGTCCCAAAATAGATACTCAGATTCTTGACGAAGTTGCCTTCCATTTGAGCCACATCTTGGGCTCCTAGTCTTGCCCAAAGTGTCATGCGAATCAATTGAAAATTAGGTTTCTATATCCGGCGAAGCTTTCCAAGCTTGAAAGATTGATTCTCAAGCTCCATTCTCCTTCTGATGACCTATAAAAAAACCCTAGGGCACAACGGATTTCCCACGCTCTAATTCAGCCTAGAACATCTCTAATTCTTCTCTTCTTTCTCGGTCAAAGTGCTCCTCGACGTTCGACCACTCTCCCTGCATCCTCTCATTGTCCATTTGCAATACCGGTGACGGATTTATCCTTCCCTCTCTCCTCCTCATCGCGCAATACTAGCCAGTGCCTCTATCTTCCTCATCCTCGCTGTCCAACCCCTACCGGAGCTCCTTCCTTCTTCGGTGCCGGCCATACCACAACCAGCACCATCTCCATTCCCCGTCATCCGTTACCTCTCTCAAATGACTCCTCAGCTTCTCATCACAACAACAACTCCAACATTTCGCTTCAACCCTGCCGACGCCCTCCGCGACTCGATCTTCCGTTTCGCCAGCAGACCTCCGGCGAGTGCTAGGAGCCACCACAGACCACCTACACCGCTTCTTCCATGCTCCACAACTTCGCAGTTCATCGAAGATCAAAAGCCCTAACTTAGTTAGGGCTATTGATCAATCCCGCACTCCCCTGAACACCACCACCTCCACATGCATAGTTCATCTCCGCCAGCACCCACAGACGATGCTCGCACCACGCCGACCCCCTCATCAAGTTCTCTGTAGTTTGGTGAAGCTTCTGAGCTGTTCTGATTAGGCCATTATGTAGTATTTGTCTTTTTAGGTTCTTCGTTGGACAACCGCCGCCGCCACTGTCTTCTCCGATGCATTCTCCGCCTTCAGGCTTCGTAGCGACCTACTACAGTGCCTGATCGAAGCGGCCCCAGATTCTATGAACTCCCAGGTCCTCAATTGGGAGAATGAGGCACAGCAACAACCTCAATTTGTGAGGACATTTCCACCTGCTGCTTCGTGTGTTGCACGAAAAGAAAGGGAGACGGATAGTCCCACATCATGGGTTTTGGAGTAGGAGAAGCCGATAAGATTCAAACTGTTATAGCCTTATCGCCTCAGATACAAGGGGTGAGGTCCCTCACACCCCTTACGTGCCTCGTCCACGACACTATCCCTGCGAACCTAGCGCAGATCCGATTACCCGCCTAAGCTATACACTCCTCGCTCACCACCCACTGTCGGTGAGCCTGAACCCAAGTGTGCTCTAGGTTTGATTACTCGTATACCGGTACTGTTGAAGGCTTTGGGAGAGTGTGACCTAAGGAGAGAAAGAGAGGAGAGCGCATGGGGGTTAGGGGGATTTTTGCTCTCTGAAGAAATTGGCTAACACTTAGCCAAATCTGAAGATCCCTTCCCCCTCTGCGTGAAGAAGAAAAGCAGAGGAAAAGAAGAAGAGTAAAAGAAGCAGAGGAAGAGAAGAAGAGCATTAGAAGAGTCTATGAAGAAGAAGAAGGAAAGCAGTTGAAGAAGAGAAGTAGAGAAGAAAAAGAAAGAAGATAGAGCTGAAGAAGAAAGAGAAGAGAGACAAGCACAGAGAAAGAGAAGAAGAAGAAATCAGAAGAGTGATCACTGTTCATCAGACGTTTAAGACATCAGATCATTCAATTAGATGACTGATTTGAGTTTATTTCTACATAGTTATTGAGTTCCACTTGCTATTATCGTAGGGAGTAATTGGTGATTCAAATCACCATTTTATCCCATTCTTTTTATAGTTTGAGATTTGGTATTATTGCCACATTATTCTGAATCAATTTCTGATCATAATTTCTATTGTTGAAAATTGCAATCTTGAGAATCGAATTCCTACTTGCTCCCAGCGAACGACCTCGGACTTTTCGAGTATAAATTTTATCTATTTTTCGCGAGATTTCGACTATATTGCAATGCAACAATTTAAAACCCAACTTCAAGTGACTAACATTTTGGCATCATTGCCGGGGAGCAATGCGTAATTTAGATCTCTTGATTTCAATATCAGTTTTGGTACTAACTTGCTACATCTCTTTTGATTGTGATATGTTTCAGAGACTCATTGAAAGAAGATCAGCTGCACATCAACCACTCTTGGGGCAGGTAAACTCCATCTACCTTCTTCTAAGCCCCTGATTTTGAAAATGCTAAAAAAGGAAAAAATCAATTAGAGCCACTTGCATTCTATTCTTAGACAAATCATCAAGTTGCCTAATTTGATGCATTCTATTTATACAACATTCAAACCCTGATTTGTGCACCTACTTAAGATCTTAAGGTATCTAGGGCTATCACCTTCTTGCTTGATGCCCTAGGTACCACATTTGGACAAATTAAATTGGATTAAATCAGAGCCAATCAAGGATTCTAGTTTAGGGTTTTAGAGACACAGTTGCTTAATCAAGAATTGATCTTTCCAAACAATGTGTGCCTTTAATTGAATTGATCTACTCAAAGAAAATCCTAAAATTAGGCTCTTAAATTCATTTGAACACTAAAAGAGGGACCTAAATATTTCAAAGGACAAAACAAGTGAAGTTGACCCATCTTGTTGGGTTAACCAATCTTCAAATTAGGTCACTTTGCACAAAAACATCTTAAAGTTCAATTGAAATCACAAACACCCTTTCTCTTAACTTAAAACTGGTAGACTTAAGAGGTCAAGTCCCCATTCTAGTCTACCTGGATCATCAGTAACAAGAGAGGTTGGGTAGGGCAAACCCTATAACTTGTGGGGGTGCTCTACCGTGCAGGGGTCTTTGCAGGACTCTCCTTCTCTGGCTGCCCAGGTAATTCTCAAGTGGATGACTTTCTGACTAAGGGGTATCATCCGCCTCGAACCTCTATAGTCATCCAAAATTTTTGGGTGTCTTGATTGGGTCCATCATATTCTACCTCTCATCTACTCCATCGGTGCATGTTCGGGAGGAGGTCTCTAAGATCATCCTTGAGGCCTCCATTAGCTACTCATTCCCGTCGAGGCCAAGCCTCGACTTCCTTGTTTGTGCAACAACCCAACCCGATCGATACCTCTTGTGATTAATCTGAACCTAATTCTCCTTCATCCATCATCATGGAGCAACTAGCAGAAGAAAATAATCTTGAAAATCAGCTTCAGCTCCTCAATGAATTATTCCAAGCCTTTGTGAACCCATCGCATCGTCCTATGATGCGAGATCACTACAATCCTACTGTGGTGGCAATCGAACCCCGAGTATAAATCCCCGCTGGAGGTCCTGATACTGAACTCAAGCCCAACATGATTTTGCCATTCCCAAATTCCATGGGCATAATTCTGAGGATCCTTTCCAGCATATCAAGCACCTCAAGAATCTGGCCCAGATCTTCAGGTCAGAAGCCTAAAATTAGGATGTCTTACTCATGAAAATGTTCTCCTTCTCTATTATGGATAAGGCTGCTCACTGGTACTAAACCCAAATACGTCCAATCAACACCTGGGTAGAACTTCAATCCGAGTTTCTGAGAAAGTTCTTCCTTGTTGGTCGAACAAATGCTTTACGACACTAGATCACACATTTCATGCAGCAAGCAGGAGAATCGCTTCACGAGGCATGGGATCATTTTCTAGATCTCATGCAAAAGTGCCCCCACCACAGAGTTCCTAAATGGGAACAAGTCTAGTATTTTTACCAGGTACTCCGTGAGGATATTCAATTATTCATCAATGTGACCTGCGGAGGAAACATCATGGGTCAACACAATGACACCATGTGGGAGATTCTCGAGAATATGTGTGAGAACTCCATCAATAATGAATCCATGGGCATGTTTAATTAGATGAATGCCCGTGCATTGACGAATCCAAAGGGAGCACATGAGAGAAGGGCCTGTCCTCTTTCGTCGACTTGGAATTAATGGCCAGTCACCTGGACAAGGTCTCTATTGTTGAGAACAAGGTGGATGAGCTAACTTGATACTTGTAGCGAGCCACCTCTACGCAAAACCCTTTCGCACAACCGCCCTCTGGCAGGGAGGCTGTGCATAACATCTATCATCGATCTTCTAAGGGGATGGACCCGTATCCACCCTCATCTGATTCTGGTTTCGGAGGTAGCTTTGGATCCACCTATTCTAGTTGGGGGAACTTTGAACCCTCGTATTCTGACTTTTTCGAGGCTCCTCAGACCTGTGAGGACCTCAATGCCATTCAGAATGATCCATTCTCAAACACCTACAACCTTGGATGGTGTAATCATGTTAATTTAATGTGGTCAGGGAACAATCAAAATCAGAGACCTCAATATCAGCCCCGACCACAAGCTCCTCATCCATATCAGTTGCCTCAGCCTCGGCCCAACCCAACTTATCAATCTGGACCGACTCATGCGGATCAAATGACTCTTATCTTTCAGACTCTAGCTGACATTCAAAAGACGAATGCGGCTATGCAAAGACAACACAAAGATGAGATCACAGAGGTTCACAATCAACTCACCCAGATGGCAAATCTTCGCCAACCTAGTGCACTTCCTTCCCAACCTCTGCCAAATCCTAACAACATGTTGACCCAAAAACATGTTGTAAACCAAATCCAAGGTCAAACATGTTATACCCAACTTGGTCCAACAACTCATACCTGCGTATTCTCTCCATCCACCTCAGCTAAGCCAAAACACACCATCACTTACCCAACACCACCCCCACAACAACAGCAAGGTCCGACTTTTCCCCATTCACCTCCCCACCATGATTGTGCTACGATCAATGTTACGAAACCCATCTGATAAGTCCAATTTATTGGACGTTTATTTGGCTTAAGTACATATGGAATACATTTCCTTAGAGTATAATGACCTAAGCTAAGAAGTAATTAACCTTAGCTTATGAATATTTTTGTATCTGCTTTGTATTCTAATACATACATTCTTATTTGTTATGTGCATGTAGAAAATAAAAGTGTAATAGGTGGCTGGACAAAATTAGTATTTGAAGAAGGACATGGCCATAATTGTCCACCTCCCACTGCCGTTCCCTTCACCGGCATTCAAATCCAACAGTTGCGCATGCGAAGGGCGAGGCGAAGGTTGTGGATCTGGAGAGGGATAAGAGCTACGGGACTTTCTTGGATGGGGGGCGCTCCAACCGCACCACAGTGGACCTTACGCACACTGTGAAGGAGAGCCTGCACTGTGGCCCTCTCACCCCTCTCACTGTAGCCAGACTGCGAGCGAGGCAGCCGCTCCTCGCACAGCAACACTACCACGCGCACCCTCCCAGCGTGCGCATGCATCCTCTCGCCACAGCCTATGCGCGCGCTCCCTCAAGGCCAGCAGGCCTCTCCAAGTGCTGCAGCAACAGAGTAGCCTAGCATCGACTCCTCCTTCCCCAGCAACGGCGCCTTTTGAAGGAGAGAATTTAGCTTGATTAAGAAGGTAATAGAATGATATGTCGTTGTAATTTATGTGGTGGAAATCTCTCAATCAAAGATTAAAATAGATATCAATTTAAACCACAGAAAGGATGTCGTATCCATGGGGAGGAATAGATCCAATAAATTCACGAGTAGAGAGTCATCATGTTTGCAGACACCTTCGTGAAATCAATTCAATGAATATGCTACTCTAAATGGAACTTGCAATTTCATGAGAAGTATTGGACTATTGAGGTAGGGACATCTCAACTTAAACCCTCAATCCAAAAGGCACTTGAGTTGGAGTTGAAACCCCTCCCAAGCACATTGAAATATGCTTTCCTTGGCCCTAATGACACGCTCCTCGTTATTATCTCGTCTGCTTTATCTGAATCGCTGGAGGGAGCTCTGCTTGAGTGTTTACAAAGGCACAAGGAAGCAATTTCCTGGTCAATTGTTGATATTAAGGGTGTTATCCCTCCCTTTGCATGCATCATATATACACGGACGAGTCCGTGAAACCTTTCCGAGACATGCAGAGAAGGCTCAACCCCAATATGCGGGAGGTTGTTAAAAAGGAGATTCTGAAATGGCTAGATGTGGGGATTATCTATCCCATTTCAGATAGTAAATGGGTCAGTCCTATTCATGTAGTACCCAAAAAGGTAGGAATCACTGTGGAAGAGAATGACCAAGGAGAGCTGGTGACCACTAGACCCTCAACTGGTTGGAGGGTCTGCATTGATTACTGCCATTTGAACACAGCTACCCAGAAAGATCATTTCCCCTTATCGTTTATCGATTAGATTTTGGAATGACTGGCGAGGAACAAGTACTTCTGCTTTCTTGACGGGTACTTTGGGTATAATCAGATAGCCATTTTTCCTGACGATCAGGAGCGTACCACCTTCACGAGTCCGTATGGCACATTTGCGTTCCGCCGAATGCCATTCGGGTTATGTAATGCTCCTGCCACTTTCCAACGTTGTATGATGGCTATCTTTTCAGATATGATCGACGACTTTGTTGAAATTTTCATGGATGACTTCTCCATTTACGGCTCATCATTTGACCTATGCCTTTCGCACCTTGATAAAGTCTTAACCCGTTGCAAAGAGGCAAAGCTAGTGCTTAGCTGGGAGAAAAGCCACTTTATGGTCCAGCAGGGCATTGTGTTAGGGTATATAGTTTCCGAGAGAGGATTAGAGGTGGACACCGCAAAAATTTATTCCATCTCTAAGCTTCCATTGCCTTCCAATGTTTGTCAAGTTAGATCTTTCCTAGGCTGTGCTGGATTTTATAGGCACTTCAGTAGAGATTTCAGTAAAATCTCTAAACTACTCTGCGACCTGTTAGTGAAGGATGTCTCCTTTAATTTTGATGATAGATGTGGCGAGGATTTCCAAGTCTTAAAGAAAGCCCTTATTACCGCGCCGATTCTCCAAGCACCAGATTGAGCCCTCCCGTTTGAGCTAATGTTCGATGCTTCTGATTTTGCAGTGGGGGCGATCTTAGGTCAAAGGGTTGATGGCAAACCTCATGTGCTGCATTATGCCAGCAAGACCCTTACGGATCCTTAGCAAAACTACACGGTCACTGAAAAGGAACTTCTTGCTGTAGTATTTGCTTTGGAAAAGTTTCGGTCTTATCTTTTGGAATCCAAGGTTGTGGTGTTCACTGATCATTCTGCCTTAAAGCATCTTCTTTCTAAAAAGGACACCAAACCTCACCTAATTCGTTGGATTCTGCTACTCCAGGAGTTTGACCTGGAAATTAAAGGTAAGAAGGAAATTGAGAATGTGGTAGCAGATCATCTGTCTAGGATCCCTATTGAGGCATCAAACCTTGGTGGCGGTATTCAAGAGACTTTCCCTAATGAGTCTTTAATGGTCGTGGAGGCCAAAATTTCTTGGTTCGCTGACATAGTGAACTATCTGGTCACGGGCATTACCCCTAGTACTTGGGACAAGTAGAAGCGAGATAGGTTTCTTGCTAACACTAAATTTTATTGCTGGGAGGAACCCGAGCTTTTTAGAGTAGGCCCTGACCAGCTTTTTCACCGTTGCATCCCTGATGAAGAACAAAGAAGTGTTTTGAGTTTCTGCCATGACCTCCATTGTGGGGGACATTTTAATGGGAAAAAGACTGCCCATAAGGTTCTTTAGTTTGGCTTTTGGTGGCCCACATTATTCTGAGATGCACATACATATGTGGGCGCATGTCTACATTGCCAGCAGATGGGAACCATTGGAAAAAGGGATGAGATGGCCCAGCAACCTATCCTCCCTGTTGAGATTTTTGATATTTGGGGCATCGACTTCATGGGTCCCTTTCTTGTGTCCTTCGAATATGAGTACATCCTTGTGGCTATGGACTATGTACCGAAATGGAGAGAAGCCATACCCACGCGAACCAATGACCATTCCGTGGTCTTGGGCTTTGTTAAGGCTAATATCATTTCTCGGTACGGGTGCCCAAGGACGATCATAAGTGATGGAGGACCTCACTTCAAGAATGTACACTTCACAAGACTACTCCAAAATTTGGGAGTCAACCACATGATAGCCACACCTTACCATCCCCAAAGGAGTGGACAAGTTGAAGTGTCTAATAGGGAGATTAAGCAAATTTTAGAAAAAACTGTTAGGCTCTATCGTAAGGATTGGTCTAAAAAACTAAATGATGCTCTTTGGGCCTACAGAATCGCATATAAGACTCCCATTGGCATGTCTCCTTTCTGTCTTGTCTACAAAAAGGCATGGCATCTTCCCGTTGAAATTCAACATAAAGCTTATTGGGCTATTAAAAACATTAACTTGAATTTGGATAAAGCGGGAAAGGCACGTATGTTAGAGTTAAGTGAGTTTGAGGAGCTTCGTAATGAAGCCTATGAAACTTTTCAAGCTTACAAGAAACGTACAAAGGTCTTCCATGAAAAGCACATCATTAGAAAGACTTTTGAGCCCAACCAGTGGGTCTGGCTTTTCAATTCTAGACTTAAATTATTTCTAGGAAAGTTCAAGTCTCACTGGGATGGGCCATATGTTGTTATCAATACTTTCCCTCATGAAGCTGTAGAAATTTGAAACCCTACTTCTGGTGAGAGCTTTATGGTAAATGGCCAGCGACTTAAACCTTATATTACTATTGGTGAAAACGTAGATCGCATTTTTGATAAAAGCGTCGTAGTATAGTTGCGAAATACGATCCAACAAAGATATTATTTTGAAAATAACGAGACTTTGAGTCTCGGTCGTTCGTCTCTGGGAGGTGTTGTTTTTTCTTTTGAAATCGATCTTAAAGCTGCTCTACTTTATTTAAACGACATGCTGGTGCGTAATATATAGGCGGTTAAAGAACATGCACTTAAATCACGCAAATATGATAATCATTCAGCTCAAGGTGATTTCAAACACATAAGAGATATATATATATATAAAATGAAATTTCATTCATCATGGGAGAGTTGTTGCACAAGGAAATTTAGAGGAAAGCTTATACATGAATGCTTAAAATTAAATTTAACTACCAGAAAATGATTGCATACAAGAATCAACGGGGGGACTTCGCATGCATCGTTGGGGGAGAAGTAAGACTACACTACTAAGCAGTAAATAAAAGTAGTAAATATATGAAGAGCATAATCTAAATCTAGCAGAATGGAAGGGCATTCAGGGGTGGTCCCCGATGGCCTTTGAGTGGTTGAGAGAAGGAGGGGCGGCCAATGGAACTTAGGCCGGCCCTTGGAGAGAGGTTGGGGAGCTGATCCAACTTCCTGGCATGGAGATGGTGGCATCCATGGTGGTGCTCAACTCGTGGAGGTGGAGTGAAGATGGAAGTGGCTAGCCTAAGTGGAATGGATGCCAAGGAAGTGAATGGGTGCCAATGGCCACCCAAGGGGTCTTTTTATAGACCTAAGGGAAGCTCTCTAGAGAATTATGGAATTCTCTAGAGAGGCCTATGGTGGGAGCTCGTGGGAGAGTGAGAGAGAGAGAGGGTGGATGGTGGTTTTTAGATCCACCAAATGTGGATCTAAAAATTGAATGGCTCTTGGTTGCTATTTTTGGCAACCAAGGCAACCACACATGGTAGAGAGTTCTAGAGAACTCTAGGCTAGATATTTTCGTGTGGATGGTGTGTGTGGGTGTGTGTGAGTCGAAACTTAGGTGGCTAGGTTGATTAGGTTGGGTTCTAGTGGGTTTAGGTCAAGGTATGTCTCAAATTAGGGTTATAAACCCTAATTCACTAAGGTAAAGTGCAATTAAACTTAATAAAAGTTTAATTGGGTGTGTGGAAACTTAATTGAGAGTAAAACAACTCAATTAATTAAGGTCTAGGTCAATTGGACTCTCACTGAGTCCAATTGGACAGTGTGTGCTGAGATCAGGGCTCAATTGGACTCAATGAGTCCAATTGAATAGGCTGATGGAATTAACTAAGATCCAAGTCAATTAGGTTTAGTGAGGACCTAATTAGGTCCTTAAGGAGGTCTAGAGGTGATGTACTAGGGTTAGGGCACCTTAATTTAGGTTCCTATGGGGTTGGAATTGGGTTTAGGGACCTAGAGATCCAAGATCAAGGCTTAAATCTCAAAACAGGAATTGGAGAGCAGTATCAGACGTCTAATTATAGAATCAGACATCTTATACTCAAAAGTCAGAAGTCCAGACTTGTTGTCTGGACGTCCAATCAGAGTCAGGAAGGATTTCGGGTTCTGTTTTGGGTATTCTGCAGAAATTGGACGTCTGACAAAGTGTCTGGACATCCAATAACACTGCAGAAGTGGGTTTGAAGTGTGCGGGAGTAGGCTAAGGGTCCTGGACGTCTTAAAACTTATCTGGACATCCAGAGAAGGGTTGGAACTAGGGTTTTAGGACTTCCTAGGGTGTTGTGACCTAATCTAAGGGTGGCTAAGGCTTGGGGAAGTCTCTAGGCTATCCTAGGGCTAGGATGGACCTAAGCTCTTCACATTTTACTGCTTTATTCCTACTTAATAGAATAGCAAACTTTTAACCCCCTTACATTATTATTCCTACATCTAAACTAGGCCTTCTGCTCCAGCTCTAGTACAACTCCTGTTATTCCTGATCCAACTTCAGATCCAGCTCCTGATCAGCTTATTCCTTGCAATCGACATAATGCACTTAATCAGTACATTATAACATTATTTTATGTATAGCTAAAGGAAAGCAGTAAAGATGCAGATAATGCGTATGCATGCATGAATAACCCTAACTTATGCTAAGTCCTAGCTTAATCTAGGCCAATTAAGACCTATGATTACTGCGCAATCAATTACTATTTCAGATGGCCAAGTTTTGGACGCACTTTGACTTGAGGAGCCTTAGCTCCTCCCACTCTCCTCCTCAGGTGATATTCTTCTATGTCTGCATTTTTCCAATGAGGACATTGTCAATCTTAGGCATGGGTGGGTATAACCTGAGAATGTTTATAGCATGTATAAATATTTGTATACATTTAGGATAGTTATAAAGAAAGAAAAAAAAAATCTTTTATTTTCTTAAGCTAAGTTGGTTAGTCCCTAGCAAAACATCTTTGTCATGGAGGTGTCAGTAAAGATTTTTCTTATTTAATTATTTCTTAAGTTTAGAATCCAGTACATTTCACTTGCACATAGACTGGGTAATGGATCTTTGAAGAAAATCAATAAGCATTTTTAGCCTATTGAACCTTTGGATAGTTAATAGGGAGTCAGACATACTATCTTCTAGTAAATCCACCTCATATTTGTGAGAAGGAAGTAGAGAGATTACTAGTGCGCTAAGTCTAGTGCAAGGACTCTTAAGTTTTGGATAATTAGATGATGATATCTCAGAGTTAGGCATAGTTTTCGCTCTCTGTTCTTGTGTGCTTTGTGTGAATTCCTGAGAATCATCAAATAAGGCAGATACATAAAGATTGAGTCTTAATAAAGCTATGACTATGGTGGATGGTTATGACCGTCCTTCATAGAGTCTTCGACTGAAGGGGGTAATAGTGATAAAGGTCAGAAATACGCTTGTCCTATCCATTCCTTTCGGGCGCCGAGAGTAGGCACTTCCACCAAATAAGCCACACAATATCCTCTTGACCATCATCATCCCTAATAATGCCTCATAAATAAAAGTCTGCGCCATGTTATGTTGATTTATAAAGAAAGAAAAAAAAGAAGAAAAGAGAGAGAAAAGAAAAAGAAGAGTCCAAGTTTATAGTTTTATCTTCGTGACGATGTTTCTGAGGCAACAAAAACACCCATCGTGATCCACCAAATATGACCCTTACCTATCTTTCAGTATTTCTGATCACCCGAATCCTGGCTGAGGACTCTAACTTATTTGTAGAGTTATTAGGATTTTAGTTGAAGTGTGAATGCCATGTGAGGCCACCAAACAATGAGTACATTTACCAAATCTGCTAAGATTCGTGATCTCGGAAAGAAAACAAAGAAAAGAGTGAGCACAACGGAACATCAAGAGAGCATAGTTGTTTAGCTTCTCTTTGGGTTGACTCATTTGATAGTTTAGAGAGGTAGAGTCCACAGTACTAGACTACAGGTAGCACCAGATGAGTGTGAGCCACCAAGTATAAATCCATTTGACTGTCTCTCCTACCTAAGCCAAAAAAAAAAAAGTCAGGGTCAAACTATAGATTATCTTTTGCTTTATCCCCGAGGGAAGTAGTTGCCTATCCCGATAGAATTTTATTGAGGGTTAAGTGCGAGCTTCAAATGTAGGTTGGCTTTTCATTTGAATCCGTTACCTAGGCTATTATTTATCACTTCACATTTGTCTGGATCTCTAAATTTGTGGAATAAAGAAAGAAGAATTCTCTTGATTACTTCCATTATTTTCACTTTTACTCGGGACTAGCAAAACTTAGGCTTGGGAGCATTTGATAAGTCCAATTTATTGGACATTTATTTGGCTTAAGTACATATGGAATACATTTCCTTATAGTTTAATGACCTAAGCTAAGAAGTAATTAACCTTAACTTATGAATATTTTTGTATCTGCTTTGTATTCTAATACATACATTCTTATTAGTTATGTTCATGTAGAAAATAAAAGTGTAATAGGTGGCTGGACATAATTAGTATTTGAAGAAGGACATGGCCATAATTGTCCACCTCCCACACTCGTTCCCTCTGCCAGCGTTCAAATCCAGCAGTTACGCATGCGAAGGGCGAGGCGGAGGTTGTGGATTTGGAGAGGGATAAGAGCTACGGGACTTCCTTGGATGGGGGGCGCTCCAACTGCACCACCGTGGACCCTGCGCACACAGTGAAGGAGAGCCTACACTGTGGCCCTCTCACCCTTCTCACCATAGCCAAGCCACGTTCGAGGCAGCCACTCCTCGCATAGCAACACCACCGCGCACACCCTCCTAGCGTGCACATGCATCCTCTCACTGCAGCCTGTGCATGCGCTCCCTCAAGGCCAGCATGCCTCTCCAAGTGCTGCAGCAACAGAGCAGCCTAGCACCAGCTCCTCCTTCCCCCTAGCAGCACTCACATGGCGCACTCCCTCATGCACTCGCAGTAGCACAATCTCCTCTCCACCCATCTCCAGCCCCCACGTGACCTTCCTGCTCAGCCACGCCAGGCGCGTGCGACACCCGTACGTAGATGCTCGCGTGCCACCGCCTGCGCTCCAGCAAGCACACGCATTCCCTCCTCTTCTTCTTCCTTTGCTTCCATCAACCCGCCTGCAAACAACCAAAAGAACCCACCACAACACCTCCGCACACAGCCAACCCTCACCGACCACGCTTGCGCGCAACCACGCTCGTGCGCAACCATGCCCGCGCGCAGCTGCGCCCGCACGCAGCCACGCCCTTGTGCACGCGTAGCACCACCGCACGCAGCAACCATCCGAGGTGGCTGCAGTCCCTACCGCTCCTCTCCACCGCCACCTGCTGTCTGGTCGGCCGCCACCGGCCATCTCCTGTCTCACCGTCATTGTCTACAAGATCCTCTCCTTCGGAGGAACTCCTCCAGAGCATATCGCTAGCGACGCCTCCTTCAACGTGCAGTGAAGAGAGAGGAAGTTTCCTCTGTTTTTGAGTGAATTAAAATTTACATTTCTTGCCATTGTCAATTTAATATTTGGATTATTTTATTCAGGTGAAATTGCATGGGTGCACTTACAATTTCATGAATTGGCTTAACTCATGTTATATGCATCATTTAACATTGAAATTTAATTCAAATTTGCATGCAATTCAAAATTACATGATATGCCACTACACACGCATCATCTGCATACTTTTGGGAGCTTGATTTCTGATGTAAAATTTACATAAATAGTCCATAACTTCTCATGAAATTGCAAGTTCCATTTAGAGTAGCATATTCATTGAATTGATTTCGCGAAGGTGTCTGCGAACATGATGACTCTCTACTCGTGAATTTATTGGATCTATTCCTCCCTGTGGATACGACATCCTTTTTGTGGTTTAAATTGATATCTATTTTAATCTTTGATTGAGAGATTTCCACCACATAAATTACAACGACGTATCATTCTATTATCTTCTTAATCAAGCGAAATTCTCTCCTTCACCATCCCTAGCAAGTCTATTCCCTTATCCCAGGTCATTTCTCACCTCCACACTAAAGGATTGTCAGAAATTGATATAACGGGACCTTTGAAGAATGCACAAGTCACTATTCCACTACTTGATATCCTCACTCTCAACCCAAACTCACCCGACTTACCCAGAAGGGAGATGAAAGAACAAACACTAGGAAAGGTAGTGCTATCTGAAAGTATAAGTGCCATAATCCAAAATAGTCTACCCCCTAAGAAATCTGATCCAGGCACCCTGCTAATTTCTTGCAATATCGGTGATACAAACTTCAAGTGGGCTGTGCTAGACTTGGGCGCCTCAGTCAACCTCGTCCCTACTAACCTTTTTGAGAAATTACCGATTGGATAGCTAAAACCCGCTCGTGTCACTTTGCAACTAGCTAACCAAACCTTGATCACACCAATTGGGATGATAGAGGATGTGGTAATTAGAGTTAAGGATTTCAGCTACCTAGCAGATTTCCTAATTTTTGACATGGAGACACCACAACAGATACAGGATATGCCCATGATTTTGGGAAGACCATTCTTAGCCACTGTGAGAGCCATAATCAATTATGAATCAGGGCATATGACAATTGCCTCGGGAGATCAACATACTGAGATTAATATTTTTGAGGCAACAAAAGGAAAATGCTTAATAGAGCAACTAGGTTTTATATAGGACCTCATGACCATATCCTTAATAGTAAACCTACAACCTGAATTAAAAACCTTTCACATCGTAGATGCTAATCTAGTCAAGCATAATGACATGAGTACAGTGGAGGGTTTCACCTTTGAACTTGAGGATGTACCTAGGAATGTCGGGAAACATGGTGACAGACCATATTTAGAGCCCATGGATATGGAGACTTTTTGTTTCAAGGGCCACCATAAAGCAAGATTGGACGATACTGAGAGTGACCTTCACCCAGAATATGAATCCTTTATAGATTTCAAGTTTTATGATTCAAAAGGCACTCTCCAAGCATTCACTTTTAATTGGGATGACGATTATAGGGAAATTTCATTTGAAGACCCAATCTATGAGTCATTTCTCGAGGAGACAATCTCAAACCCAAAAGAAAAGCATCAAAATGACTCATCAAGTATCAATTTGATAAGTCACAAAGAATGAGAGGAACCATACATCTAGGATACACTAACTTGACCCATTTCTATTGAGCCTTGGAATCACCACAATCCTTCTACAAAATCCTATGATCACTATACCTTTCCAATATTTCCTCTGCAGAAACTTCAAAAGGATCATCCAGAAATAAATCCACCTGACTTATATCTGAGACATTCTGGAATGACTCTCCACCATGCTTTGATACTTATCTGTGGCCATCCAATTCTCATCCATCATGATCATATCATTCGTGAAGACAATCACATCTCCCTGAGCTCATTGCACCCGACTGATGGCATTAAACACAATGCTTAACAGGAGGCAACCCATCATCTTTTTGAAAAACCTGAAACCCTTCTTGACACATCTTATGTTGAACTCATATTGCACTTTAGGGCTCGTCCATTAGAACATCCAACTCCACTTCTGGTACCCGTACCTGAGCTTGAAATCGTCTGTAATAGTCACCCCGACCTGTCCACCCACCCAAAACCTATTCTAATGTATGATCTAAGCTGAACTTGAACCCACCTAAATTACAATGAGGACATTGCAAATTGTAGGCATGGAGGGTATTAAAGTGCAAAATGATGTGGGAATCACTTCATAAGAAAGGGTTTCATAAAAAAATATTACATATTCCAAAAACCAAAAAAATAAAAAAATTGAAAAAGAACAAAAAAATGGAAAAGGGAGGAAATTTTGAGTGAATTCATTGCATATCATTTTTGAGGAGGAAAATGGGAGGTGATATAAATGTCAGAAAGGAGCACAATTTGAAAAGAAAAAAGAGATAGTCATTAGTAAAAGATTAAGGAATCGACTTAGTTCTAGACCAAATCAAAAAGAAAGGAAATGAAAGGCAAAAAGTGTTAAGAGACAAAACGAAATTAGTATGAATGCTGATCTTATGCCTCTTGGGCTGTGATTTTAGGCTTAAAAATTCAAGTATCCATTAAGATCTGGATAATCCTCAAGAGGTTAGGGAAAATGCTAAGCTTAAGTATTAGGTTTAAGGCTTAGGGATTATTCAACCCCGTTAACTGACCTTTGGTTTGTGGGACTCGGTAACCTAAGCACCCCAATCCACTGATAGTTTGGTTCAGTGCGCTTAACTAACAAAATCACGCAAATGCGTTAAATCTGTTTTGAAAAAGCTACCTAGATTAGGAGCGGCTGATCAACACAAGTTGATTTGGAAGAGTTCCTGATGGTGAGGGGCAGGAAATTCCCCTTGAAGATGTGCAATAACGTACCGTCTCCTCGGTGCTTATCTCCTAGGATATCTAAATATCCTACAAGGGGCATGTAAGCACCTTGTGCTGGTTCAGATGCCATGGGCGGCATTATCACGAAATGTCGATTGCCAGGGTCTGGATTTAACTGTAGAATGCCATGGGTGGAATTATCCCAAAATCTCGAAATCCAAGGTTTTGGGGGTTGCCATAGGTGGTGCTATCCTGAAGCATCAATTACTAGGGACCCTGTGAGGATTGATGATGGGAACTAGGAATCTGATACAGACCATGTTGTAAAGCAAATCTGAAGGTAGAAATAAAAAAAAAGAGAGAAAACTTTCCAAAACCAAAGAAAAAATTCTTCTGTCTCTCTCTTACAAAAACACATTGCAAACTGAACCTGGGCTAAAACATGTTACAAGTACGGGTGCTTTAACCGCGAAGTTCAACGAACCTTAGGTTAGTTCCTGTGGGCCTTAGAAACCTTCGCGGCAGACTGAGGCTAGAGCTGGTTAGGTACAGATCTTGGTTGATACTTGCGTACCTCTAGGCCTACTATCGGTATTCTGGCCTAATTTATAAAAGAAAGCACACATCAGAGTTCTGAGCATAAAACGGCATATGGTCTAGAATTAAAGTTAATTCCATTAGATTTTGCTAAGGGACTAGCAAAATCTAGGCATGGGGGTATGATGATAACACCATCATGAGTCATACCTAGCTCAATTTGATTTGATTAAGTTAGTAAATGCTCCAACATAATCGCTAGAGGACTATAATTCATTGCATAATCATTCTGAGGGAAGGACAAGAAACCAGGGTTAAAACTGTAATTTTACCATCATATCATGAATGCAGTACAACCACAGGTTTTTCTCAGGGGTTAATTAAGAGTCAAATGGTCGTAAAAGGCTAGCAAGTGGGTTAGAACAGACAGAAATGGGTTTGCACGTGTTTTGAGAATTAAATGACTTCTGAAACCCTAAAAATAGATCCGCTTAATTAATTGAGGTTTTGGTCAGGTTAAAATTTACCTAAATCCTTTGAAATTCATAGAAAAATATTCTCTAGGGTTTGGTATCTTCAATTTTACCATCAGAACCCATCTTGACCCAAGATAGAGTATCAGACTGATATTTGCCCTAATTTGGGTTTTTGCATAAATTACTTAGTCAAACATGGTCAAAACCAAAATCCAACTTCACCATTGGATTTCTTAGGTCCAGATTAGGTTTTTACCAAAATTTGGGCCCAATCTGAGATTGTCTTGACCTATTTTGCAACTTTGTCCTATCAGACCACACATATGCCCTTAACTTTAAAAATCCTTACAAAAAGGCCCCTATCTTTGTCATCATTTTCGCAAATAGGTCCCTTTTGAAAGTTCCCTACCAGGAGGGGTGACGTAATAAAATTGCGGAATTGAATATATAAAGCAATATCACAAAAATAAGCAATCACAAAATGTACACAGGTATTTTTAGGTGGAAACCCAAACCGGGTGAAAACCACCACCTAACCCTCTCGAGTTAGGATTTTCCGATCAACCAAGTTGATCAAAATCCACTAAACGAATCACTTTAAAACGAGGGTGATTCAACCTCAGTACAACCACGCTACAAGTACGAGGGTAGCGTTCCTCAACCCCTTCTCTCCACGAGAAGGATTTTGTCCCACGAAGGAGACGGGAATTCGCAAAGCGAATACCCAACCAAAAGACAAAGATAAAAATAAACAATAGTCCTATAGAGCCAACAAACTAAATAAACCTAGCTTCTATAGGAAATAGGAAACTCCCCTTTGCAAGGAGTGTGTAACGAGCGCGTGCCCCAGACGCCTTTTAAGACGTCTGGGAGGTGGCCCAGACGTCGTACCAGACGTCTGGGATCACATCCAGACGTCTGACCAGACGTCCGGGATAGTTTACAGACGTCTGGAGAACAGTTAGGTTCGCACGGGAGATTCGTCTGCGCGCCTGTGCACGCAGACCTGCGTTTCTGCCCTCTTTCTCTGCGGCTGCAGGCGGCTGCGACCGCCTTCTCTCTCCTCTCCGCGCGACGTTAAAAGGGGGGCGCCTCCCCTCCCGTCTTCACCATCTTCCTCCTTCTTCTCCTGCCTGTGCGCGAGAGCGAGCGGACGCGAGGGCGCAGCGGCAGCGGCAGCCGCAGTAAGCGCGGAGGAGCTGCGGCGTGCGAGGGCGGGGCTCTGCCGTGAGGGCGAGCTCTCCAGGAGCAGCTTTGCCGGCCGGCGGAGGGCGCAGGGGGCGCAGAGCGTCGCGGAGAGGGACCTGCTGCGGGCGGAGCAGCGGACGCGCGAGGTGCGACGCGGGCGGCGTCGCGAGCGGAGGCCGAGCAGGGTTCTGATTCTGGAAAAATTTCCAGAATCAGACGTCTGGATTGATATCCAGACGGCAAGGTCGACGTCTGTGAGATCATACAGACGTCTGAAAGGTGAGTTTCCGCTTTCTTCTTCCTTCTTGTCGACTGACCGTACTGAGGGAGGGGGGTTGGCTGTGCGCAGGTTTTCTGATTCGTCATCCTTTGCGAATCAGACGTCTGGAAGTTGTACCAGACGGCGGGAGTGACCTCCAGACGTCCGGAGGGACCATCGGACGTCTGGGATCTAGGCAGACATCCCCGCAGACTTCTGGACGTCCGGGGAACCAAGCTAAACAGGTAATTCTCTGATCCACCGTTTAAGACGTCTGGAAGGAGTTCCAGACGTCTGATTTTGCACAGTATCGTCTTTCTTGACCCGTTTAGGGCCCGTTTGGGCTCCGTTTTTCGCGATTCGAGTTGCGCTCGTTTCAGAATTAATTCCTCTACCCGCCTACAGTAGCTATACACTGTTTTGAGACACTCCTTATGTTTGATCCTTGTGATAGGACCTCGTTCGGTTGCAGTCTTGAGAGTCGCGGAGGCGCGCGGGATTCCCGATCATGCCCCCATTACTCCCGTTGTACCTGGTAGAGTGGCTTTAAGTATTAATAAAATCTGTTAAAGTATGGAACCATAACTAGAACCTAGGGCTTTGCATGAATCCTAGGAATGAGAAATATATGGAATGATAGCTCCTAGGTGTTGCATGAATCCTAGGGCCGGAAAACTAGATTGTATGATAGATCCTAGGACATGGCATGAATCCTAGGATGGAAAAACTAGTGGAATGTATATTACTGCAGTCTTGGAAAAATGGAAGGGAATATATAAAGCTGCCTGTAAATTTAATTAACAGCTGCCTGTTATGAATAAAGAAACATGTTTGAGATCATGGAATTTGAGAACGTGAATCTGGAAAGTGAAACATATGATGTTCTGAAATAAAGAGCTGGAACCCTACGGGGAGTTAGGAGTGAAACTCCTGGAAAGAAAAAGGAATGGAACTGAGATGTAGTTGTACTGTCTCTTGGGTACGCGGTACCAAGGGAAGTACCTGTACCTGTTTAGTGCAGAGTGGGGCCAGCCGCCCCAGGGACCCGGGGTTAGGATTGGCCGCTCTGTACCGACTTGTTGGCCCTCGTGTACGTAGTACCGAGGAGAGCTAGTAGTGTTAGGAGAGTACTAGCTACCCCACGGGCCCCGGGGTTCTGCTAGCCTCCTTCACCGACTTGTTAGGCCCACTAGGGCAAACCAGGGTAGTTAGGCGAGGGTGCGCGGACTGTGGAGGGGCAAGGCCTCGGTTTGGTTACTGTGGAGGGGTTGGACCCCTGTTACTGAGAGGGCTCTGCCCTGGTTCCGTGATGTGCTTTGGGCGCACCCGTTAACGGAAACGACTGACCGCGTGCCAGTGCGGGCTAGCTACCTGTGCGTTTATCGCGCGTGCCGTAGTCACCGTTACGTCTGTCAGTGACCTTGGGGTGGTTGACTGAGGGTAGGATCACCACGGGGGACTCTCCCGGCCAGGAGAGCACCACGTGCTACTTCTACTTTTGGAAAAGACTGCAATCAAGATCGTCCCACGAGGACATTAGAGATCAAGTAAAGGATCTGAGAAATAAATGAAATAGTGAGAAAAATTGAAAGATGTAAATAAAGGAAGTAATAGAACATAACAGCTACTGTACACTCTACTGTTGCCTTTAGTTAGTTGCCACTCTACTCAGCGTTTTGCTGACGTGTTACACTCGTTACCTTTTTCAGGACCAGGTGTTGAGCAGCCAGGGTCGGCGGCTGCAGAGGACGCTGGGCCGAGTAGGGTCCAGTAGAGTTACCCCAGCTTTGTACCCCTTTTTGTTTCTGTTCTAGTGAGTAGTTTTTGTTTCCACTGTACCTTCTTTACCTGCAGTTTTTGTTATATGATAAATGTTGTTTTACTGTTGTGGTGGTGCCTACTGTAGTAGTTTCTTTCCTTACTGCTGTACTTTCTTACTGTTAGTTATATTCATGCTGAATGTGGTTTATTTTACTGTCTTTTGGTTACTTCCTCGTTGGACGACTGGGTCTTGGGATTAGTCGAGTCGGTCCGGTTCTCGTGTCTCGTAGGGACTCGGGAACCGGGTCGTTACAAGATGGTATCAGAGCAAGGTCGTCCCGAGAAGTGAATTAACTGACTGGAAAATAACCAATTCACATGTTTATAGCTAGAGTAGCCACCACAACATATCTCTTGATATGAGCTCTTAGAAGTGTTGTTAGGTACCGTCTGTTTTGACGTTTCCGTTTTGTTTCGCGTCTCCTTGCAGGAGATGCCTTGTCGTGGGACTGGCGAGAATGGCCGCGGGCGCGGCCGAGGGCGAGGTCGGCGAGGTGGACGTGCTGTCGTTGACGTCTCGGTGGACCAGCCACCACTCCCTGGCATCCAGGCCCAGGACCTCGCCAGACTGATACGGGATATTGTACGAGAGGAGCTCCACCCACCGCCCCGAGCACCTCCTCCTGGGGTTGCAGAGGGGGAGTCCTCTGTGGGACCACGCGACGGACGCGGCGCTGGACACGAGGGAGGGGATGGGCCCCTGCCGCCCCCACCTTCCTCCGACACTTCTGTACACGAGGCACCTTCGCCTGGAGGTGCACCAGCACCTCCCCTACAGCACCACTTCGAGCTTTTCGGACAGTTCCGGAAGTTGAAGCCCCCTTCCTTCAAGGGGAATGAGGACCCGACCGAGGCAGAGGACTGGCTTGAGCAGCTGGAGAAGATCTTCGACACCCTTCGCCCCCCGGTGGAGTGCCGCGTGGCCTTTGCCACGTACCAGCTGGAGAGTGCGGCACACCGGTGGTGGAGGGCGGTCCGGGGACAGGAGAGGGACGAGCCGACGTGGGACCAGTTCGTCACCCTCTTCTGCGAGCAGTACTTTCCCCAGATGTGGCAGGACCAGAGGAGGCGGGAGTTCCTCACTCTCCGCCAAGGGACGATGACCGTGAGTGCGTACCGCACGCGTTTCTTGGAGCTGTCCCGCTTTGCAGCGACAGCGGTAGCCACTGAGGAGGAGCGCCTTTGGAGGTTCACCGAGGGGCTCCGGCCTGCGATCCGGGGGTATGTCAAACCCCTGAAGCTGCCGACGTTTTCGAGGGTGGTAGAGGCAGCTATGACTTACGAGGAGACCAACCCGTCCGCGCGAGAGACCGACGGCGGGCGGAAGAGGCCCTTTCAGCCAGACTTCTCACAGGGCCGGCGAGAACGGAGACACGTGGCGTCCGCAGGAGAGCCGTCACGTTGTGCAGGGCCATCAGTGGCCTTTGGGGGCCCTCGACAGGGGCCAGTCGCCAGCACCGGACCCCCGCCTAGCCGACAGCAGGGACTCACTGAGGGCGGGAGTCGGGTTCCCCTCTGCTACCAGTGTGGCTAGCCGGGCCACGTCAGGAGGGACTGCCCATCTAGGGCAGGAGGTCAGCAGATACTTCCTGCGCAGAGCACTGGAGGGCGCGCAGGAGGCTGCGGTTTCCAGGCGCGAGGAGGAGGACCGCAGTCGCGAGGAGGGTACCGGCCAGCACCTACCTGTTCGACGCAGAGTGTGGCTGCTTCGTCCGCACCTAGAGCTGAGGGGCGTATCAACGCCCTAACATACAGGGACGCCCGAGCTTCGGGATCCGTGGTAGCAGGTATGGTTTCAGTTTCTGGCAGACTCGTTTACACGCTTTTCGATTCCGGCGCTACGCACTCGTTTGTCGCAGCCAGTTTCGCAGTTTGTTTGGACCAGGATTATACATTGTTAGAGAATCCGTTCGTAATCAGAGGTCCGAGTGGTCAGCTGTTTGTAGCTGAGGAGGGGTACACGGGTTGCGGGGTCAGCATCGGGGGACATAGCCTGCCAGCTGACCTGATTATGATACAGATGGAGGACTTTGGAGTGATTCTGGGGATGGATTGGCTGTCCGCTTACCACGCCTTGGTAGACTGCTTTGAGAGGAAGATTGTCTTCTCCATTCCGGAGTTGCCTTCCTTCGAGTTTCACGGGCAGCCAGTGGACGGAGGTTTCGGGTGCATTTCGGCACTTCGGGCGGCGAGACTTTTGAGCCAGGGGTGTGAGGGCTTCTTAGCTTATGTGGTGGCAGAGCACAGCCCCGTGGCAGACTTCCAGAGCATCCCGGTGGTCAGAGAGTACCCCGACGTGTTTCCAGACGAGTTACCAGGACTACCGCCCGAGCGTGAGATCGAGTTTGAGATCTCACTAGTACCAGGGACCAGCCCCATCTCCATCGCGCCATACAGAATGGCACCGCTTGAGCTGCGAGAGCTCAAGTCTCAGTTGCAGGACCTTTTGGAGAAGGGTTTCGTGAGGCCCAGTGCGTCTCCCTGGGGAGCCCCGGTACTGTTTGTGAAGAAGAAGGATGGGACCCTACGCCTTTGTGTGGACTACCGACAGCTGAATAGGGTCACCATCAAGAACAGATATCCGCTGCCGAGGATCGACGATTTGTTTGACCAGTTGCGAGGTGCCACGGTGTTTTCCAAGATCGACTTGAGGTCTGGATACCACCAGTTGAGGATCAGGGAGACCGACGTCTCCAAGACAGCTTTCCGCACCTGGTACGGACACTACGAGTTTTTGGTCATGCCGTTTGGGCTGACCAATGCCCCCGCTGCTTTCATGGACCTGATGAACCGGGTGTTCAGACCGTACTTGGACCAGTTTGTGGTGGTTTTCATAGATGATGTACTCATCTATTCTAGAGATCGGACGCAGCACGGACAGCATTTGCGGATGGTTCTGGACACTCTGAGACGACGCAGGCTGTACGCCAAATACAGCAAGTGCGAGTTGTGGTTGAGGGAGGTGACCTTTTTGGGTCATGTGATCTCTGGAGACGGCCTGGCGGTGGATCCCGCCAAGGTCGAGGCAGTGCTCAGGTGGGAGAGACCGCGTTCAGTCACTGAGATTCGCAGTTTCCTGGGACTGGCAGGTTACTACAGACGGTTCATCAGAGGGTTTTCGCAGATTGCACGTCCTATGACACAGTTGACCCGGAAGGATGTGCCTTTCGCTTGGACAGACGCCTGTGAGGCGTGTTTTCTAGAGCTGAAGGAGAGGTTGACCTCGGCTCCCGTGCTCACCATCCCTGACAGTAGTGGCGGGTTTGTTGTGTACACGGACTCTTCCTTGCAGGGTTTAGGAGGTGTGCTCATGCAGAGGGGTTACGTGGTCGCTTACGCTTCGCGGCAACTGAAGCCCCATGAGCATACCTACCCTACCCACGATCTAGAGTTGGCAGCTGTTGTCTTCGCGCTGAAGACATGGAGGCACTACTTGTACGGTGAGACCTTCGAGATTTTTACAGATCACAAGAGCCTCAGATATCTTTTTGACCAGAAGGAGCTCAACATGAGACAGAGACGTTGGTTGGAGCTCCTGAAGGACTACGACTGCCGCATCTCCTACCACCCGGGAAAGGCCAATGTGGTGGCTGACGCCTTGAGCCATAAGGCGCCCGCACGCTTGGCCAGTCTACAGTTACAGAGTTGGAGCCTTTTGGAGGAGGTGGGCAGTTGGCGACCTCTAGAGTTTCGAGGGTACTGTGGGGCAGTGACGGTGACACGGCAGACCAGGCCAGAGTTGATAGACCGCATCATCACGGGACAGATGGCCGATCCGTACTTGCAGTCTTTGCGCGACAGAGTACTATCAGGGGACCCAGGGGACTTCTCTTTCACAGACCAGGTGTTACGCTTGGGGGGGACGGTTGTGCGTCCCCAGAGACGAGGAGCTGTTGAGAGAACTCCTGACTGAGGCTCACGGTTCCAGATTCACCATACATCCCGGAAACACGAAAATGTACCATGACTTGAGACGCGAGTTCTGGTGGAGAGGGATGAAGCGGGATGTGGGTGAGTTCGTGCAGCAGTGCTTAGTGTGACAGCAGGTGAAAGCCGAGCATCAGAGGCCTGCAGGGCCGCTTCAGCCGCTTCCAGTACCAGAGTGGAAGTGGGAGAGCATCACCATGGACTTGGTGGTGGGCTTACCTGTTACCCAGCGAGGACACGACGCAGTCTGGGTAATAGTGGATAGATTGACGAAGACGGCACGATTCTTGCCGATCCGAGTCACTTTGGGACCAGCACAGTTGGCAGAGAGGTATATCCGTGACGTGGTGAGACTACACGGAGTTCCGCGGGAGATCGTATCCGACCGGGATACCCGCTTTACGTCCCAGTTTTGGGCTGAGTTTCAGCAGGCTTTGGGGACGAGGTTGAGGTTTAGCACGTTATACCACCCCCAGACGGACGGACAGTCGGAACGCACGATACAGACACTTGAGGACCTTTTGCGTGCCTGTGTACTAGACTGGAGGGGCTCTTGGGAGGAGCACCTGCCCCTGGCGGAGTTTGCATACAACAACAGTTATCACTCGAGCATCGGCATGGCTCCCTACGAGGCTCTGTACGGACGGAAATGCACGGCACCCTTGAGTTGGGTTGAGGTGGGGACCAAGTGGGAGGTTGGCCCCAGGTTGATCCGGTAGAGTCAGGAGGTAGTTGAGCAGATCCACAGACGACTCCGCACTGTCAGGAGCAGACAGAAGAGCTACGCAGATCGCAGACGCAGAGAGGTGCAGTTCGAGGTTGGGGACCACGTCTTTCTTCGTGTTTCGCCCATGAAGGGCTTAAAGCGGTTTGGGGTGAGAGGGAAGCTCGCGCCGAGGTTCGTGGGGCCCTTTGAGGTCCTGGAGCGGGTTGGACCCGTTGCTTACAGACTTGCCCTTCCCCCACAGCTTTCTGGTGTGCACGACGTGTTCCACGTGTCCAACCTCAGGAAGTACGTAGCCGATCCCAGCCACGTACTGAGTCACGAGAGCGTCGAGGTGAGCGACGACCTGACCTACCCCAAGCGGCCAGTACAGATCCTAGACCGAGCAGTCCGCAGGTTGAGACGAAAGCAAGTACCCCTGGTAAAGGTTTTGTGGAGGAGCCAGCTGTACGAGGAGGCTACCTGGGAGCCTGAGGCGGCAATGGGGGAGCGGTACCCGGAGCTTTTCGCGGGTACGTCTTTTCGGACCGGCTTCGGTCCTCTTTGAGTTTGTTATGGTTATTTGGACATCTTTTTCCCGCACCCTAGTTGGCGCAAGTTTCGGGGACGAAACTTCCTTTGAGTTTGTTATATTGTAACGAGCGCGTGCCCCAGACGCCTTTTAAGACGTCTGGGAGGTGGCCCAGACGTCGTACCAGACGTCTGGGATCACATCCAGACGTCTGACCAGACGTCCGGGATAGTTTACAGACGTCTGGAGAACAGTTAGGTTCGCACGGGAGATTCGTCTACGCGCCTGTGCGCGCAGACCTGCGTTTCTGCCCTCTTTCTCTGCGGCTGCAGGCGGCTGCGACCGCCTTCTCTCTCCTCTCCGCGCGGCGTTAAAAGGGGGGCGCGCATCCCCTCCCGTCTTCACCATCTTCCTCCTTCTTCTCCTGCCTGTGCGCGAGAGCGAGCGGACGCGAGGGCGCAGCGGCAGCGGCAGCCGCAGTAAGCGCGGAGGAGCTGCGGCGTGCGAGGGCGGGGCTCTGCCGTGAGGGCGAGCTCGCCAGGAGCGGCTTTGCCGGCCGGCGGAGGGCGCAGGGGGCGCAGAGCGTCGCGGAGAGGGACCTGCTGCGGGCGGAGCAGCGGACGCGCGAGGTGCGACGCGGGCGGCGTCGCGAGCGGAGGCCGAGCAGGGTTCTGATTCTGGAAAAATTTCCAGAATCAGACGTCTGGATTGATATCCAGACGGCAAGGTCGACGTCTGTGAGATCATACAGACGTCTGAAAGGTGAGTTTCCGCTTTCTTCTTCCTTCTTGTCGACTGACCGTACTGAGGGAGGGGGGTTGGCTGTGCGCAGGTTTTCTGATTCGTCATCCTTTGCGAATCAGACGTCTGGAAGTTGTACCAGACGGCGGGAGTGACCTCCAGACGTCCGGAGGGACCATCGGACGTCTGGGATCTAGGCAGACATCCCCGCAGACTTCTGGACGTCCGGGGAACCAAGCTAAACAGGTAATTCTCTGATCCACCGTTTAAGACGTCTGGAAGGAGTTCCAGACGTCTGATTTTGCACAGTATCGTCTTTCTTGACCCGTTTAGGGCCCGTTTGGGCTCCGTTTTTCGCGATTCGAGTTGCGCTCGTTTCAGAATTAATTCCTCTACCCGCCTACAGTAGCTATACACTGTTTTGAGACACTCCTTATGTTTGATCCTTGTGATAGGACCTCGTTCGGTTGCAGTCTTGAGAGTCGCGGAGGCGCGCGGGATTCCCGATCATGCCCCCATTACTCCCGTTGTACCTGGTAGAGTGGCTTTAAGTATTAATAAAATCTGTTAAAGTATGGAACCATAACTAGAACCTAGGGCTTTGCATGAATCCTAGGAATGAGAAATATATGGAATGATAGCTCCTAGGTGTTGCATGAATCCTAAGGCCGGAAAACTAGATTGTATGATAGATCCTAGGACATGGCATGAATCCTAGGATGGAAAAACTAGTGGAATGTATATTACTGCAGTCTTGGAAAAATGGAAGGGAATATATAAAGCTGCCTGTAAATTTAATTAACAGCTGCCTGTTATGAATAAAGAAACATGTTTGAGATCATGGAATTTGAGAACGTGAATCTGGAAAGTGAAACATATGATGTTCTGAAATAAAGAGCTGGAACCCTACGGGGAGTTAGGAGTGGAACTCCTGGAAAGAAAAAGGAATGGAACTGAGATGTAGTTGTACTGTCTCTTGGGTACGCGGTACCAAGGGAAGTACCTGTACCTGTTTAGTGCAGAGTGGGGCCAGCCGCCCCAGGGACCCGGGGTTAGGATTGGCCGCTCTGTACCGACTTGTTGGCCCTCGTGTACGTAGTACCGAGGAGAGCTAGTAGTGTTAGGAGAGTACTAGCTACCCCACGGGCCCCGGGGTTCTGCTAGCCTCCTTCACCGACTTGTTAGGCCCACTAGGGCAAACCAGGGTAGTCAGGCGAGGGTGCGCGGACTGTGGAGGGGCAAGGCCTCGGTTTGGTTACTGTGGAGGGGTTGGACCCCTGTTACTGAGAGGGCTCTGCCCTGGTTCCGTGATGTGCTTTGGGCGCACCCGTTAACGGAAACGACTGACCGCGTGCCAGTGCGGGCTAGCTACCTGTGCGTTTATCGCGCGTGCCGTAGTCACCGTTACGTCTGTCAGTGACCTTGGGGTGGTTGACTGAGGGTAGGATCACCACGGGGGACTCTCCCGGCCAGGAGAGCACCACGTGCTACTTCTACTTTTGGAAAAGACTGCAATCAAGATCGTCCCACGAGGACATTAGAGATCAAGTAAAGGATCTGAGAAATAAATGAAATAGTGAGAAAAATTGAAAGATGTAAATAAAGGAAGTAATAGAACATAACAGCTACTGTACACTCTACTGTTGCCTTTAGTTAGTTGCCACTCTACTCAGCGTTTTGCTGACGTGTTACACTCGTTACCTTTTTCAGGACCAGGTGTTGAGCAGCCAGGGTCGGCGGCTGCAGAGGACGCTGGGCCGAGTAGGGTCCAGTAGAGTTACCCCAGCTTTGTACCCCTTTTTGTTTCTGTTCTAGTGAGTAGTTTTTGTTTCCACTGTACCTTCTTTACCTGCAGTTTTTGTTATATGATAAATGTTGTTTTACTGTTGTGGTGGTGCCTACTGTAGTAGTTTCTTTCCTTACTGCTGTACTTTCTTACTGTTAGTTATATTCATGCTGAATGTGGTTTATTTTACTGTCTTTTGGTTACTTCCTCGTTGGACGACTGGGTCTTGGGATTAGTCGAGTCGGTCCGGTTCTCGTGTCTCGTAGGGACTTGGGAACCGGGTCGTTACAGAGTGCGTCGACGATGACGCGGTGCGTGTGCCACGCGATGGCGCTACGTCGCTCTCGTGAACAATAGCGGGAGAGCGGGTGCGCGAAGGGAATGATTCTCTCAAGATGTAGAACTTGAGCTTAGAGAGCAAGAGCTTCTTGGACACAAGAGAGTGGAAGTATGTTGCTTAAGTGTGTCTTGTGTTTTTCTATGTGTATGTAGGTGTGTAAAGGCTCCCCTCTATTTATAGAGGCCTTAGGAAGGCTTTGGAAGGCTTAGGAAAGCTTCCATAGCCGTTGGGAACAAAGTCTAAGAGAATCAGGCCGAAATCAGGACAATGATTACATTTGACAGGGTTATCAGACGTCTAACTCTGGCATCAGACGTCTGGAAGGCCACTTTAAGACGTCTGATTCCAAGGTCAGACGTCTGATTCTATGCGGGTTTCTCCCTGACTTGAATCAGATCTAAACAGGGTTTTTACGCAAGTCCATCAGACGACATACATGACGTCTGGCACTAGGTCTGGACGTCTGGAAACCTACTTTTACTGTGGGAATTGATTTCCAAACGTTGCAACGGCTAGAAAATCTCTGAGAAGAGATTTTGGGTCAGCCGAGGCAAAACGGTCATTTATCAGACATCTGGAAAGGCCTAAGGACATCTGATAAGGCTCTAACGGTCATAATCTTGAGTGTTTTCTAAGCCAGCCAACGGTCCACTAATTGGACGTCTGGCAAATCCATCAGACGTCTTCTAAGACGTCTGGCAAATCCATCAGACGTCTTCTAAGACGTCTGGACTAAGGTCTGGACGTCTGATTTCATCAGACAGAGTACTAACTCCAGCCTAACAGTTATCAGACGTCTGAAACAACAGTCAGACGTCTTAAAATACTTTATCAGACGTCTGATTTGGGAATTAGACGTCTGGAAGTGCTGTTTGAACCCTATATTGGTTTTCTAAGTATTCTACAGAAAACCTAAGTATCCTAGGGTTGTGCCGGTGTTCCTAGGACTACTGTTAGGGTTCTTTGAGGCTCTTTAACATAATTTCTAAGGAAAATAAAGAGCAAGAAAAATAAAGATAAAAGTACATGAAAGGATTAAAAAGAATCTATCCTATTCTTCTTGTCTTCTATCTTCAATCTGTCGCTCCACGCGGACCTCCTCTGTTTTCCGTCAAGCTCCTCCAATCCGTCCTGGATGCGAGCTCGAGTTCCGTCTAAACACGTCCACATTTGCAATTGACCTGAAATCTAGGACTCAAATTGCAAATGTTAAATAACACGTGTTTTGTTATCATCAAAACAAATGATCGTGGAGCTCTAGCACCAACAATCTCCCCCTTTTTGATGATGACAAAACCGTAAATAATAATACAAAAAATCCTCCACCTTTTTGACATTATCAAAGAGGTTTGATTGATTTTAAATTTCCTATAACTCCCCCTTAAAACATGCTCTTCTATGAATTTATTTTAACAAAGGTAATATTCTCCCCTTTTTGTAACAACAAGATAGCTATTATTTTTCTCCCCCTTACTAAAGGAAATTTAGCTACCTTATATCTCCCCCTTAAAAATTGACAATTAGCTCATTAATTTTTAACTCCCCCTATCTAAATGCTTATAAAAAGATAGGGTTAAAAATTTTACCTCACCTACCATGGCCAATAAAATGGCCCGAATGGTGGTGGTGGATGCCACATCGGATGGGGCTCCCATCCGTAGCTTGGAGGCCCGGGCATCGGCGCCGGTCTCCAATCTGGTGGTTGACGTGCGGCGGGTCCGTCGTTTGTTCGCCGTCTCGTCGGTCTTCTTGTTCTCCTCCTTGGTCTACTCCTTGGTTCTCCCAACTTGAGTTGACCAGACTTGAGCTTGTAGGTCCAGTCCTTTATGTTGTAATTATCCCTGAACCCTACAAAACAAGATTCTAATTCCTTTTTCGGTATCCAAGTGGGCTTGGATCCGGATTTGTTAGCGGGTCTCCTTGATGGAGATCCTTTCTCAACCTTAGGGCTATAAAAATAATCTACTTTATTGATTAGTTTGTTAGAGTTTTCCCTAAGACATGCAATTTCTTTTTCTATAGTTTGCATCTTAGTCTTTAAATCATAGATTTCTATCTTTAAACTATCATTTTCCTCAATCAACTTATTATTTTTATTAATGAGGTTATGATTTTCTAATAATAGGTTATCATTTTTAGGACTAGCTTCTATGTCCTTAGGTTTTTTTCTAACCTATCATTTTCATTTTTAAGAAAGCTAAGATTCTTTTTCATGCTTTTATTTTCTATCCTAAGTGATTTACTAATCTCAAAAAGTTCATTAAAAGCTTCTTGAAGATCATAACTTACCTCATTGTCGCTGTCGCTTCCGCTTTCGCTGTCGCTATTGCTTCCTCTGGCCATGAAACCAAAGCAAGCGGTTTCTTCCTTTTCTTCTTCTTCTTCCTCCGAGATGGAATCGTCATGAGTGCCTTCCAACCTCCTCCATATCTCGTGGGCGGTGGTGCACTCTTGGATTTTCTCGAACTCTTCCGGACTCAACGCACAATACAGGGCATTCATTGCCTTTGCGTTGAGTGAGAGCTCTAGAATCTGCACCTGCGAGTAGCCTCCTTGGGGTCTCTTCGGGATCTCGTATGGGGTTTCGCAACATCCCCATACCTCGAATTCAGTGGCTTGGAGCCACGTCTTCATCCTCAACTTCCAATAGCCGTAGTTGTTCCCGTCAAAGTAGGGTGGTCGGACGGTGGACTGCCCCTCGGAGATTCTGATTGCGGAACAGCTTCCCTCCATGTGATCTTTCCGCGGATGTTACTCCTGTCGGCGGAAAACCTGCTCTGATACCAAATGATGTTCCCTACCAGGAGGGGTGACGTAATAAAATTGCGGAATTGAATATATAAAGCAATATCACAAAAATAAGCAATCACAAAATGTACACAGGTATTTTTAGGTGGAAACCCAAACCGGGTGAAAACCATCACCTAACCCTCTCAAGTTAGGATTTTCCGATCAACCAAGTTGATCAAAATCCACTAAACGAATCACTTTAAACGAGGGTGATTCAACCTCAGTACAACCACGCTACAAGTACGAGGGTAGCGTTCCTCAACCCCTTCTCTCCACGAGAAGGATTTTGTCCCACGAAGGTGACGGGAATTCGCAAAGAGAATACCCAACCAAAAGACAAAGATAAAAATAAACAATAGTCCTATAGAGCCAACAAAATAATTAAACCTAGCTTCTATAGGAAATAGGAAACTCCCCTTTGCAAGGAGTGCGTTGACGATGACGCGGTGCGTGTGCCACGCGATGGCGCTACGTCGCTCTCGTGAACAACAGCGGGAGAGCGGGTGCGCGAAGGGAATGATTCTCTCAAGATGTAGAACTTGAGCTTAGAGAGCAAGAGCTTCTTGGACACAAGAGAGTGGAAGTATGTTGCTTAAGTGTGTCTTGTGTTTTTCTAAGTGTATGTAAGTGTGTAAAGGCTCCCCTCTATTTATAGAGGCCTTAGGAAGGCTTTGGAAGGCTTAGGAAAGCTTCCATAGCCATTGGGAACAAAGTCCAAGAGAATCAGGCCGAAATCAGGACAATGATTACATTTGACAGGGTTATCAGACGTCTAACTCTGGCATCAGACGTCTGGAAGGCCACTTTAAGACGTCTGATTCCAAGGTCAGACGTCTGATTCTATGCGGGTTTCTCCCTGACTTGAATCAGATCTAAACAGGGTTTTTACGCAAGTCCATCAGATGACATACAGGACGTCTGGCACTAAGTCTGGACGTCTGGAAACCTACTTTTACTGTGGGAATTGATTTCCAAACGTTGCAACGGCTAGAAAATCTCTGAGAAGAGATTTTGGGTCAGCCGAGGCAAAACGATCATTTATCAGACGTCTGGAAAGGCCTAAGGACGTCTGATAAGGCTCTAACGGTCATAATCTTGAGTGTTTTCTAAGCCAGCCAACGGTCCACTAATTGGACGTCTGGCAAATCCATCAGACGTCTTCTAAGACGTCTGGACTAAGGTCTGGACGTCTGATTTCATCAGACAGAGTACTAACTCCAGCCTAACAGTTATCAGACGTCTGAAACAACAGTCAGACGTCTTAAAATACTTTATCAGACGTCTGATTTGGGAATTAGACGTCTGGAAGTGCTGTTGGAACCCTATATTGGTTTTCTAAGTATTCTATAGAAAACCTAAGTATCCTAGGGTTGTGCCGGTGTTCCTAGGACTACTGTTAGTGTTCTTTGAGGCTCTTTAACATAATTTCTAAGGAAAATAAAGAGCAAGAAAAATAAAGATAAAAGTACATGAAAGGATTAAAAAGAATCTATCCTATTCTTCTTGTCTTCTATCTTCAATCTGTCGCTCCACGCGGACCTCCTCTGTTTTCCGTCAAGCCCCTCCAATCCGTCCTGGATGCGAGCTCGAGTTCCGTCTAAACACGTCCACATTTGCAATTGACCTGAAATCTAGGACTCAAATTGCAAATGTTAAATAACACGTGTTTTGTTATCATCAAAACAAATGATCGTGGTGCTCTAGCACCAACACCTTTCACCATTAGAGGCAAATTTGAGCTTCACCATTGAGATCAAGCGATGATTTCTCACTTGATTCTCAATCAAACAGTCCCAAAATAGATACTCAGATTCTTGACGAAGTTGCCTTCCATTTGAGCCACATCTAAGGCTCCAAGTCTTGCCCAAAGTGTCATGCGAATCAATTAAAAAATAGGTTTCTATCTTCGGTGAAGCTTTCCAAGCTTAAAAGCTTGATTCTCAAGCTTCGTTCACCTTCTGATGTCCTATAAAAAAGCCCCCGGGGCACAACGGATTCCCCACGCTCGAATTTGGCCTAGAACACCTCTAATTCTTCTCTTCTCTTTTGGCCGAAGTGCTCATCGACGTCCGGCCACTCTCCCAGCCTCCTCTCATCGTCTGTTCGCAATACCGGTGACGGATTTATCCTTCACTCTCTCCTCCTCGTTGCACAGTACCAGCCGACGCCTCTATCTTCCTCGTCCTCTCCGTCCAACCCTTACCGAAGCTCCTTCCTTCTCCGGCACCGGCCATACCGCAACCAGCGCCATCTCCACTCTTCGTTGTTCGCTACCTCTCTCAAACAACTCCTCAGCTTCTCCTCATCACAATAGTAACTCCAACATTCTGCTTCAACCCCGCAGATGCCCTCCACAACTCTGTCTTCCATCTCACCGGCAGACCTCCTTCGAGCTCTAACAGCCACCATAGACCACCTACGCCGCTGCTTCCACGCTCCACACCTTCGTCGTTCACCGTGGATCAAAAACCCTAACTTAGTTTGGGCTATTGATCAATCCCGCACTCCCTCGAACACCACCACCTTCATACGCATAGTCCACCTCCGCTAGCACCCACAGACCACGCTCACACCACACTGACCCCCTCATCAAGTTCGCCGTAGTCTGGCGAAGCTCTAGGCTATTCTGACTGGGCCATTAGGCTGTATTTGTCTTTTTAGGTTCTCCGCCAGATAGCCACCATCACCACTGTCTTCTCTGGTGTGTTCTCCGCCTCCAGGCTTTGTAGCGACCTACTACAGTGCCTGATCGAAGCGGTCCCAGATTCTCCGAACTCCCAGGTCCTTAATTGGGAAAACGTGGCACAGTTGCAACCTCAACTTGCGAGGACATCTCCACCTGCTGCTGTGTGTGCTGCACGAAGAAAAAGGGGGACGGATAGTCCCACATCGTGGGTTTTGGAGCAGGAGAAGCCGCATAAGATTCAAAACTGTTACAACCTTATTGCCTCAGACACAAGGGGTGAGGTCCCTCACACCCCTTACATGCCTCGTCTGTGACACTACCCTTGCGGACCTGGCGCAGATCTGATTACCCGCCTAAGCTATACACTCCTCGCTCACCACCCACTGCTGGTGAGCCTAGACCTGGGTGTACTCTAGGTCGATTACCCGTATACCTGGTACTGTTGAAGGCTTTGGGAGAGCGTGACCTAAGGAGAGAAAGAGAGGAGAGAGCATGGGGGTTAGGGGGATTTTTGCTCTCTGAAGAAATTGGCTAACACTTAGCCAAATCTGAAGACCCCTTCCCTCTCTACGTGAAGAAGAGAAGCAAAGGAAAGGAAGAGGAAAAGAAGCAGAGGAAGAGAAGTAGAAGAGTCTGTGAAGAAGAATAAGGAAAGCAGTTGAAGAAGAGAAGCAGAGAAGAAAAAGAAAGAAGATAGAGCCGAAGAAGAAAGAGAAGAGAGACAAGCACAAAGAAAGAGAAGAAGAAATCAGAAGAGTGATCATTGTTCATGACGGAGAGATTCTCGCTTATTTATGATATCAATAGAATGACACGTTGTTGTAATTAATGTGGTGAAAATCTCTTAATTAAAGATTAAAATAGATATGAATTTAAACCATGAAAAGGATGTCATATCCACAAGGAGGAACATCCCAATAAATTCACGAGTAGAAGAATATACTGTTTGCAGACAGTATCGCGACTTTAATGCGAGGAATATGCTATTTGAAATGGAGCTTGCAATTTCCTTAAAAGTTTAGGGTTATTTATGCAATTTTCATGTCAGGAATTAAGCTCCAAAAATATGTATATGATGCATGTGTAATGGCATATCATGTAAATTCAACTTGCATGCAAATCTGATTTGAAATTCAAAGTTAAATGATGCACATAACACAAGTGAAGTAATTTCAGGAAACTATGAGTGCATCAATGCAATGTGGCCTGAATAAAATATTAATATTTAATGTCAATGGCATTAAATGTAAATATTAATTGAGGAGAAAATAGAGGATTTCTCCTCTCTCTTCCTCACGTGGACGGTCGTGCACGGTTGGCGGCGAGAGTCAATGGGGTGGTTCACCTCGACGCGTGCTTCACGATGATGGTGACGCTGCGGCCGGACGGTGGAGAACAGCTGCCAGCCTGTTGGCCTTGTTGGAGGAGGACGACCACGCGTGGAGAGGAGGAAGAGCGCTGTTGCAGCTGCGTGGCTGCACTTTGGGCGTGCGCGCAAGGGCGTGCTAAGGCACGCGTGGGAGTGGCCTGCGGGTGTGGGCACCTGCAGGCTTGGCTGGCTGCCTGCGGGCGCTGGCGATGGTGTGGGGCATGCAAGGGTGGTGGGTGCAGCGCCTGCGGGCGCTTCGTGTGGTGTCTGCAGGCGCTGGCGAGGGCTCGTGCAGGCTGGCGTGCTTGCAGCGCGGTGAGTCTGGGTGCAGCACCTGCAGCTTGCAAGGCAGCAGCGGTGGAGGGCGATGGCGTGGTGGGGTGCAGGCTGGATGGGCGCACCTGTAGCAGTAGCGCGGGTGCTGGGTGTGGCACTTGTAGGCAATGCGGGTGCGGGCAGGCGGAGAAGGGCGATGGCGTGGTGCTTGCGGGTGTGTGGTGTAGCACCTGCGGGCGTGGGTCGTCTGCAATGCAAGGGTACGGTGGGATCTGGAGAGGGTTGGTGCAGCACTTGCGGGGCGTGCTTGCAGTGGGGGCTGGAAGGGCGCTTGGGCTGGAAGGGTGCGGTGGGGGCTTTGAACAACGCGGCTGTGGCAGTGCGGTGGAATGGTGAAGGTAGTGTACGCTTGGTTCCACAGTGCCCACACTCTCCACGGTGGGGAAGGTGGAGAAGAAGGGATATCCCCTTCAGTGGGGGAAGAAGAAGCTAGCCCCCTCTCCTTTGCCAAGCCTCCTCTTTTATCTCCTCTCCCCACGCGAGTTAAGGGAATTTCAAATCCCTTACTAATTTTGGCCGGCGGCTGTTGGGGGGTGTTGAGGTCGGCATGAGGTTGATGGAGGTGTTGAGGCAGCCATTTGTTGGGGGAAATTTATCCCCCCCTCCTTGTTCTTGTCCAACATTATTCCTACAACAACAAAGCATAAAATAATTACACACCAAGTTATAGAATGAGATAAAATAGATAAAAACTCAAGTAATGATGCATGCACTTATTTAATGACCTAATGTGATTATTAATAAACATACTATGTTATAATTGAAGTACTTAGGCGTAACAATAGTCCATTAAAATGGACTCATCAAATACCCCTATGCCTAAGATTTGCTAGTCCCTAGCAAAAATGAAAAATAATAGAAGTAATCAGAAGATTTCTTCTTTTCTTATTTCAAAACTTTAGAGATCCAGACAATTGTGAAGTGATAATAGCCTAGGTAACAGATTCACGTGAAAAGCTAATTCACATTTGCAGTTCGTACCTATCCCTTAGTAAATATTTTTATCAGGATAGGCAACTACTTCCCTCGGGGATAAAGCAGAAGGTAATCTGTAATTTAACCCCGGCTTTTGGCTTAGGTACGAGATATCGAGTTGAATGGATTTGTATTTGGTGGCACACACTCATCTGGTGCTACATGTAGTCTAGTACTATAGACTCTAGATCTCTAGACTATTAGACAAGTCAACTCAGAGAGAGGCTAAACAACTGTGCTCTCCTGATGTTCCTTGGCGCTCACTCTTTTCTTTCTTTCTTTCTGAGATCACAAATCTCACCAGATTTAGTAATTGTACTCACTGTTTGGTGGCCTCACATGGCATTCACACTTTAATTAAAGTCCTAATAACTCTACAACTAAGTTAGAGTCCTCAACCAGTATTCAGGCGATCAGAAATACTGAAAGGTAGGTATGGGTCATATTTGATGGAACGCGATAAGTGTTTTTGTTGCCTCAAAAACAATGTTACCACTATAACCCTGGACTCTTTTCTTTTTCTTTTCTTTCTCTCTTTTCTTCTTTTTTTTTTATAATTATTCCTTCTTTTTTTTTCTTTTTCTTTTTCTTTTTATCAATCAACACAACACGATACAGACTTTTATTTATGAGGCATTATTAGGGATGATGATGGTCAAGAGGATATTGTGTGGCTTATTTGGTGGAAGTGCCTATTCTCGGCATCGGGAAGGAATGGATGGGACAGGCGTATTTCTAACCTTTGACACTATTAAACTCCTTCAGCCGATGACTCTATGAAGGACAGTCATAACCATCCACCATAGTCATAGCTTTATTAAGACTCAATCTCTGTGTATCTGCCTTATTTGGTGACTCTTAGGAATTTACACAAAGTACGCGCACAGGAACAGAGAGCGAAAACTATACCTAACTCTGAAGTATCATCATCTAATTTTCCAAAACTTAAGAGTCCTTGCACTAGACTTAGCGCACTAGTAATCTCTCTACTTTCAACTAACAAATATGGGATGGATCTAGTAGAAGATAATATGCCTGACTCCTTATTAACTGTCCAAGGGTTCAGTATACTACAAATGCTTATTGGTTTTCTACAAAGATCCATTACCTAGTCTACGTGCACGTGAAATAAATGTATTGGATTCTAAACTTAAGAAATAATTCAAGAAGAAAAACCTCCAGTGACAAAGATATTTTGCTAGGGACTAACCCATTCAGCTCAAGAAAAGAAATATATATATATATATGCTAACCTAAATGCATGAATACTTCCTAAAATGCAAAGCACCTCCCCATGCCTAAATCCTACAATGTCCTCATTGTAAAATTAAAACAGGAGAGAAAGGAAAGAGATCGCCTGACAACGGTGTTATTCAGACTGCTGGGTTGCCTTCCAACAAGCGCTGCATTTTTTTTTTCAGCAACCAGACTTATAAGGAACTTGTAAGTCTGGTTCTAGACAGAAAAAATTAGGCCCTAAAAATATGCATAACAGCACGAGCCTAGAAAATAGGTAGCCACGGATGTTGGTGAGCTGATGATGCAACGTAATCCCAAATTCTCGCCAGAATGTATGAAAGCAGAAAACCTCGTTGGCTACCTGGGGAGTTCTAGGAATAAGAAAGGGAATATGAAAAGAGGCCTCCTGAAATGGAATAAGTGGAGGATAACAAGGATCCTCCAAAACAGGATGGGTTTTAAAAGATATAAACATTAACATTTGAAACCCTTGAATGGCAAGACTAAAGGTACAAGCATCAATCCAAACTCGTCATTCTACCCAAGGATGTACTGGCCTGATAGGTTCTCCAGAAAGAATGTACATGAGCACAGATCTGAGCCAAGGATTGTTTAGGGAGTATACGGGTTGTTTGTAGTGTTGGAAGGTAATGGTTAAGTCCAATGAGGGCTTAGTCGGTGCCAGGTCCAATTCCAACAATGATTTAGATTGTGTATACTCCCTAACAATTGTAGACAATTTCATGTTACCCTGCCTAGCATTAATGATCGGAGTCATATTTGAATCAAGGGTAGACTCCAAATTACAACTCTTTGATGGCAGGGTCAAAATATCAAAATCATTATCATTAAGCTCATCCCTGGATTCGTTTGGTTCACTCAAATTTTTGTTGGGGTGTATATGTGATTCATTAGTGACGACAGGAGTTGGATCAGTATCCTTAATTATTCCTAAAGGAGGATCGGTCTTAATATTTTGGAGCAAGCGTATATCACTGAATTCGTTATTCTTCTTAGGATATAAATCCTCAATTGACGTGTTTTGTCCCCGAGAGTCTCCCATAGGCTTCTCATTATTTTATTTGTCCTTTTCTAATATCAACTCCTATTTTGATGGAGGATGACTCACAAAAGAAGGGAGGAATCTGGATTTCACCATATTATTTATATCCTTTGGAGGTAAATCCTCAAATAATAAATAATTCTCCTGTGATTCACTCCAGATTTTCAGTCCAGGTTCCTCCATTAGGGCATCCTCATCCTTTGAAATAGACTCTTCATATCCCTGAGACCAAAATTGATCTAATTCATCCACCATTCCCTTAGTGTCACCTTCATTGGGTGCATTTAAATCCTCAGGATGTTGAATGGTAGGTGTTGATTCCCTAAGTGGAGGGTCAGGAGTAGGCTCACTAAGTGTAGAAGGGGATTCCGCCAGATAATCAAAAAAGGAAGTGATAGGAACAATACAACCTTGACTCGGGTTAGTAGGGGTAAGGAGAATACTATCATTGGGGTCAAGGTACTCAAGAGGTACCATCTTCCCTTGCTTTTGACTCCAATATAGCTCGGGGGGATAATCATTATGATCGTTCTCCTCTAGTGGCCGTGTCTCATTGAGAGAGTCTAAGTGATAGCTACATAAAACTAGATCCCTATTGTCATTGGTTTCCTTAGAATTATTTTCATGATCATGGTCATATGGGTAGGGATTAGAATTACTGGGAAGCGCGTAGCTAAGCTGTCTTATTTCTTCATTTAACTGTTGACTATTCCTCAACATCTCTCCCATGGATTCCATCATTTCCTTTGGCTGTTTTTGCATTTCTATCATAAAAAAGGAGAGACTATTACTATCAGGTTGGGGAGGATAGTCAATTTCAGGCTTTGGTTGCCTAGGGGTAGGGATTCCAGGGTTGGAAAATTCCCCTCCTAGTCTCTGCTCAAAAGTGGGAGTTATCAGGCCAGTACTCCCAGGACAAGAATAAGAATGATCCCATGAATTGTCAATGTACCTATCAAAGGATGGATACGCTCGAGGCATGGGATCTTGATTAAAAGATGGGAAGTATTGACTCTGATAATCTAAATGATAGGAGTAAGGTGATCCATTTCTTTAAGCAAAACAATTTTAACTCTCTTAGGATTTAGAAGAATTCAGAACACAAGCAGAAACTTCCTAGAGAGTTCTAACGTTGTCAAAGCAAACGCAAATCCAGTGGGATCTATTTTTAGTAGATTATTGGTCTTAGAATTAAATGTTCAGTTGGTGGCCAAACAAGTTTTGCAAAAATTATGCTTCCTAGGCCAACCTTTGTTGGGACCTATAACCTACTCGCAAGGGATGGAGTCTCGAATCGAGCCCACACACGAGGAACCGAAGTAACTTGGTGCATAGGCTTGTTGATTTTTGACTAACTTCCCTTGTGGTGCAAAAGAGGAGAGGTAGAAATTTATCTAGTGACCTTATGTGTGAGGTTCACAGTGTCTCAAATGTGCAAATATCCGATCATGTTTTGAGTTTTGAAATTTTGCAAACAAGATCCTTTTGCACACAATTTTAACTCACAAATTTTAAGGTCCAACCTCTTAGCAGTCCCAATTTTTAAAGTGACCACTCAATTAATTCGATTCAAGCACTTTAGTGATCTTAGACTTAGGTTCAATACAGATGCGTGACAAGTAATTGATGCTTAAGAGAAGATGTACCTTACTCCAGCTTTCTTCGTGCAATAATGTATGAAATACAATAAAAATAAACTAGATGCTGCTCATTCAGTCCTAGATGGTCATCCTATAGATATGCAGCTTCTAGCAAGCAGTTTGAATTTTAATAATAAGCAAACAGACCTAATCTAACTAACTAACAAACATGAAGTTCAAACAATTCGAATAGTCCTATAATCTAAATAAATGGGAACACGCTCTCGAAAATACGCTCCCGCATACAAGAGCGATAAGAAATAAAGAAACATTGGGAACACGTTCCCAAAAATACCTGACAAGGGTCTAAAAGACAGAAATTAAGTTATAATGTCTATCTAAACTACTTCTAAACTAAGGTCTACTGACTAAATCAACAACAAGCTCCTACGTAAGCCTATGTGCATGGGATCAAGGCCCACGTGCTCCTGTTGCTGGCCTCCAGGTGGCGTCAAGGTCCACCAAAAAGATCGTCTCCACCGTGCGCATCGTTCAAGGTCAATGTCATCACTCTGCTGCGCTTGTCGCCCTGTTAGATTCCTTGCACAATAAAAAAAAAAGATCAGATAACTGCGTAACTCAAAATATTCAAAAATAATGAAGTGAATCTATTGCGTATGTTGCCTCCCCAGCAACGGTGCCATTTGATGGAGAGATTCTCGCTTATTTATGATATCAATAGAATGACACGTCGTTGTAATTAATGTGGTGGAAATCTCTCAATCAAAGATTAAAATAGATATGAATTTAAACCACGAAAAGGATGTCGTATCCATAGGGAGAAACAACCCAATAAATTCACGAGTAGAGGAATATACTGTTTGCAGATGCTATTGCGACTTTAATGCGAGGAATATGCTATTTGAAATGGAGCTTGTAATTTTCTTAAAAGTTTAGGGTTATTTATGAAATTTTCACGTCAGGAATTAAGCTCCAAAAATATGTATATGATGCATGTGTAATTTCATATCATGTAAATTCAACTTGCATGCAAATCTGATTTGAAATTCAAAGTTAAATGATGCACATAACACAAGTGAAGTAATTTTAGGAAACTATGAGTGCATCAACGCAATGTGGCCTGAATAAAATATTAATATTTAAATGGCAATGGCATTAAATGTAAATATTAATTGAGGAGAAAACAGAGGATTTCTCCCCTCTCTTCCTCACGTGGACGGCCGTGCAGGTTGGTGGCGAGAGTTGACGGGGTGGTTCGCCTCGACGCGTGCTTTGCGATGATGGTGACGTGGCGACCGGAGGTGGCCGGCGGTGGCCGGACGGTGGAGAATAGTCGCTGGCCTATTGGCCCTGTTGGAGGAGGACGGTCATGGTGGCGGCCTTCCTCTATAGTTTTATTATTTCGTCGTAGTATAGTATAGAGAGAGGTAATTACCAGTTTAATACAATTTGTTACTCGGAAAATAAAAGAGTTCCCGAGGTCGAACTCAGGGAGCAAGTTGTATTCTAGGGGTACAAGTTTCTTTTACAAAAATAAAGAAAGAGAGAGAGAGAATTGTTGGCTTTTCTTCTTTTCTCTTTGCTTCTCCTCTTCTTCCTTCTCAGATCTTCTGCTCTCTTCCTTTGTTCTTCTTCTTTATCTGCAGTGGTGATGTTCTTCTTCTTCTTTCAGCTATTTCTGCTCGTCTCTTCCTTTTTCTTCTGCAGAGCGGTCCTGTTCTTCTTCTTCTTTCTTTCTTCTTTTCCTTTCTGTTCTTCCCTTGGCCTCTCTGTGTTCTCCTCTGCCTCGCCTTCCTTCTCCTTCTTTGCCTTCAGGACGTCGTCTGATTTTCCAATCAGACGACTTAAACCGCCGCTGCTACAGTGCCGCTCGGTGTTCCTCCTTCCTTCAGCCTTCGTCTTCTTCCACGGTTCTTCTTCACCTGTGCCTGCACACTTACACAGCTTGATCAGAGGGGCAAAACCTAACTCTACCCTTCCTCGCGTCTCTCTCTCACAGAAGCCGCTCTTAGGAAAGCTCTCCCAGAGCTGCCGGGTTGCCGGGTACGGGTCGCGCCCGGGTCCAGGCCCACCGGCGTGCGTGGTGGGCGAGGAGTGCAGGTTAGTCTAAGTCGGGTCGGGCCAGGTCCGCGGGGCGTGGTCGCGGACGAGACAGGGTAACCGGGCGGGTGAAGGGGACCTCACCCCGTGTGCTGAGGCAATAAGCCTTCAGCACTTTTTCACTTTATACTGCTGTGCCGCTTCGGAGTCTTCCGAGGTGGGACTAAATGTCCCACCCCAATTTGGCGCCTGCGCGGAGGAAGCAGCTGGTAATCGCAGCTTTACGCGAGGCCTTCGCGCGAGGGATTCGCCTCAACTGCAGCCTAACGCTTTGCCGAAATGCCCCCGCACAGCCTGGGAGCGTGACCTGGGGTCGGCGCACCTGGGGCAGTAGGTGAAGAAGCTGCTTCGCTTCAACAATGGCGGCGACGAGCGCAGGTACCTGCTCACAGAGAAACGGCCTCTCGGCCCAATCAGAAACGCGGAGGACCTTCGCCGTGGTGCGGCGAAGGTGGTCGGGGGGTGTGCAGGCGGCAGGGCGGAGCCTAAGGGCCGCCCTAGGTCAACCTGCAGGTTGGGAGATGGGTTTGTTCGGTGGAGTTGCAGAGGGTGATTTGGGGGAAGTGGAAAGGCGGAGGTTGATCAGGGTGAGGAGGCGGAGGTTCTGCGGTGGTCGGCGAGCCGTGTGGGTTGCTGGAGTGATGGGAGCGGGTCGCCGGAGCAGGGGCCGGAGGTGGAGAAGGTGAGGGCGATTGGTCGGATCGGGGCAACAGTAAAGATGTAAAGTGAGGAAAAGGAAGAGGGGAGGAAGAGGAGGAGTTCTACCTACTTAGCAGGACGAGGAGGGGCCGGAGCAGGCGACAGTCGTATCGACTGTCGCCGGAGAAGAAGCTGCCCAGGGGAAGGGGCGGCGGCGAGGAGAGGGCCGGAGAGGCACCAGCTGGGTATGGCGTGGCGCGGGAAGAGCGAGGGAGAGCAACCCTGCAGCTGGTAGTGCGGCAGAGCGACGAGGAGGAAGAGGGGAGGCCGCCGGAGCTGGAGGGCTTCCTGTCGGAGTGGGAAGAGAGGAAGTGGGGGTCTTTCTCCGTCAGGACCGAGCTGGGAAGAACGGTGGAGCGACGGGGGTATTTATAGGGGCCGAATCAGAGAGGAAGGCGGAGGGAGACGACGTGTCTCCCTCGCCGGAGGATGCCGGAGATGGAAACCCATACCGTCCGTGCGTTTGCACGGCCGGTATGGGTGGTTGCAGCGACCAGGGGGGTGTTCCTGCGACGGCTGACGACGCAGGGCACCCCCGGTTTACTTGCCAGACCCTCCCCCTAACCCTGCGCGACGCCATGCTCCGCGCAAGGTCGCCGGAGCATGGTGCTGGCAGGTTTTGCAGGGAGGACCTGAACGCAAAGAACGAAGGAAAGTTAGGGGCCAAACTGCGAGGGTTCAAAAGTTGAGGGCCAAAAAGTAAATATATGAGGACCAAAGTGTAAAGTTGGTCAAGAAGGTTTCTTCTTAGGCTCAAGTTTTTATACATGACTAATTAGAACCTAAGGAATCTGATGGTGAATTTTATTTCTAGATTAAACCTTGTTTGACCGGTCAATTTATGCAAAAACCCAAATTAAGTTATTAATTGGGCATGGTTCTCAATGTAGGTCAAAATGGGTTCTGAAGGCCAAATTGAAGGTTCTAAACCCTAGAGATTATTTTTATATGAATTTTAGAGGGTTTATTCTATTTTTACTTTGCCTCGAACCTCATGAATTGAAGTGGGTTTGTTTTAAGGTTACATATTATCATTTAGTTCCTTGGAATTGCTGTAGCCCTTGTCAGATCATCCCACTTTCCTTCTTATTTGATTTGTTTGACCTATGTTTGGACCCTGAATTACCCTGTATGCAGATTATACTGGTAAAATTGCATTTTTACCCCTTATGACTTATTTTCTCCTTAAACTCAGAATTCTCTGAGTTAAGCCTTTCCTTGAGTTATGTAGGAGCTTTTATCCTTTGTATTAGGTCAAAATGAGCTAGTTATGGCTCATGATGAGGTTCTCATCAGGTCACGTGTGGAGAGGAGGAAGAGCGCTGCTGCAGCCACGCGGCTGCGTGTTGGTTGCGTGCGCAAGGGCGTGCTAGGGCATGTGCAGGAGTGGCCTGCTGGTGTGGGCCACCTGTGGGTGGCTGCAGCTTGCGGGTGTGGGTGCCTGCAGGCTTGGTTGGCTGCCTGCGGGCGTTGGCAATGGCATAGGGCACGCAAGGGTGGTGGGTGCAGTGCCTGCGAGCACTTGGTGCGGTGCCTGCGAGCGCTGGCGAGGGCTCGTGTAGGTTGGCGTGCTTGCAGCGCGGTGAGCCTGGGTGCAGCACCTATAGCGCATAAGGCAGCAGCGTTGGAGGGCAATGGCGTGGTGGGGTGCAGGCTGGAAGGGCGTGCCTGTAGCAGTAGCGCGGGTGCTGGGTGTGGCACCTGCAGGCAGTGCGGGTGCGAGTAGCCGGAGAAGGGAGATGGCGTGGCGCCTGTGGGTGTGTGGTGCTGTGCCTGCGGGCGTGGGTTGCCTGGAGTGTAAGGGTGTGGTGGGGGCTGGAGAGGGCTGGTGCAGCACCTGTGGGGCGTGCTTGCAGTGGGGGCTGGAAGGGTGCTTGGGCTGCAAGGGTGCGGTGGGGGCTTTGAACAGTGCGGTTGTGGTAGTGCGGTGGAATGGTGAAGGCAGTGTACGCTTGGTTCCACAGTGCCCACCCTCTCCACGGTGGGGAAGGTGGAGAAGAAGGGATATCCCCTTTAGCGGGGGAAGAAGAAGCTAGCCCCCTCTCCTTTGTCAAGCCTCCTCTTTTATCTCTTCTCCCTGCGCGAGTTAAGGGATTTTCAAATCCCTTACTAATTTTGGCCGGAGTTGTTGGGGGGTGTTGAGGCCGGCCGGAGGTTGAGGGAGGTGTTGAGGCGGCCGTTTGTTGGGGGAAATTTATCCCCCCTCCTGGTTCTCTTCCAACATTATTCCTGCAACAACAAAGCATAAAATAATTACATACTAAGTTATAGAATGCGATAAAACAGATAAAAACTCAAGTAATGTTGCATGCACTTATTTAATGACCTAATGTGATTATTAACAAACATACTATGTTAGAATTGAAGTACTTAGACGTAACAATAATCCATTAAAATGGACTCATCAGTTCATCAGACGTTTAAGATGTCTGATCATTCAATTAGACGGCTGATTTGAGTTTATTTCTACATAGTTATTGAGTTCCACTTTCTATTGTTGTAGGGAGTAATTGGTGATTCAAATCACCATTTTACTCCATTCTTTTTACAATTTGATACTTGATATTATTGCCACATTATTTTGAATCAATTTTTGATCATAATTTCTATTGTTTAAAATTGCAATCTTGAGAATCAAATTCCTACTTGTTCCAAGAAAATGACCTCGAACTTTTTGAGTATAAATTTTATCTATTTTTCGTGAGATTTCAACTATACTGCAACACAATGTTTTAAAACCCAACTTCAAGTGACTAACAAGAAGGCATAATGAAGAAGAAGAGCTCTTGGGGTCATGGGTCTTTGGACATCCGGGAAGGCTACTAGATGTCTTAACTGAAAGGGTGAGGGGGCCTGTGCACGGTAGTGGAGATGGAGCGCAGTGGCGGTTCTCATTGAGGCGGAGCACGCTCGTGAAGTTGGAGATGCAGTCAAGTTGAGAACACAGTAGCGGATGCGATTGCGGATGTCAGTGCTGTCACCACCGACCGCAGCGATGGATTTGGCGTAGGTGAGATGCGGTGGTGGTCGTTCGTATTCGGTGGCTCGCAGTGGTCAATTGGGTGTGAGACGCGGTGGTGGTCGTCAGAGGCGAGACACGGTGGTGATCATAGTCGTGGGCGAGATGCGGTGGTGGTCGTGGATGGCACACAATGGTTGCTGCTTGTGGACGTGGCTGATGATGGAGGCTCATGGTGATGGTGGCACATGGGTGAGAGGTTTTCTGTGGGGTGGAGATGTGGAGATGGGGGCTTCTTCCTCGTGGAGGGGAGATGAGGCTGGAGAGGGAGAACCTCTCGTATGAGAGGAGAGATAGTTCTGTCTCTTCTTTCCTGCACATATATAGAAAATGATACGGATAAGAGAGAGAAACAGAGAAGGAAAGAATTTGTTATTTCTTGTTACCAAAAGAGAAGAGAGAGAGATTTGAGGGAGAGAGAGAGAAGGAAGGTTTGTAGTAATCCTAAGTTCCAAAGATGCAAATTTTAGAATCTCTTACTTTTTCTAATAAAAACCTAGGGTGCCAAAATCAATATGCCAAATTTATTCTTACAACAATCATATTTATGTGAATGTATTAGTACATGAATAACTAGGGTGCACTTCTAATCACAAAAAATGTGCGGATGATAAATCACAGGCTTAAATAATTTTATTAATGTAATGCATATTCTAAATTAAATTCTTATCTCAATGATAATGTACTTAGGCCTTAATTTTGTCTACTAAAATGAACCTATCAGCAGTCACTTGTGCTCCGGTGCTGCAACCACCGGTTTGGACAGCTCCATTTGAGATCAAGACCGATGCTTCTGATTACGCGGTTGGGGCTATTTTGGGTTAGAAGATTGATAAGAAGACCTTTGTAATCTACCACGCTAGCAAAACTCTAGACGAGGCCTAGAGAAACTACACTATTACCGAAAAGGAATTGCTAGCTGTAGTATTTGCGTTGGAAAAATTTAGTGCTTATCTCTTGGGATCTCACGTTATAATCTACACAGACCACTCAGCACTGAGACATCTCTTGGTAAAAAAGGATGTCAAATCCTGGCTCATTCGTTGGATTCTTTTACTTCAAGAATTTGATCTTGAAATTAAAGACAAATCCAGGGCACAAAATGTGGTGGCGGATCATCTTTCGAGACTCCTAATTGATTCTTCTCGTTTGGATATTCCGATCATTGATACTTTCTGGATGAGACTATTTTTGTAGTTTCAGGTGTCCAAACCCCTTGGTTTGCAGACATGATAAATTATTTGGCCGTTGGTCAAATCCCCTAGGATTGAATCAAGCAACAACGGGATAACTTATATCTGAGAACAAATATTACTTCTGGGATGACCCTAAACTGTATTGCATTAGCTTTGATCAGATTATTCACCGATGTGTTCCAGAGAATGAGTTTCAAAGCATACTTAAGTTTTGTCATGCATCTGCCTGTGGTGGACATTTATCCGGGAAAAAGACGGCTGCAAAAATTTTGCAATCTATATTTTATTAGCCATCTTTATTCAAGGATGCGCAGGAATTCTCAAGGTCGTGTTCCTGATGCCAGCCACTCGGGAGCATAGCCAAGAGAGACATGATGCCTCTAAACCCGATTCTTCCTGTCGAAATCTTCGACGTTTGGGGCATCGATTTCATGGGACCTTTTCTCCCTTCATTTGGACACTAGTACATTCTCGTTGTTGTTGACTATGTGTCCAAGTGGATTGAGGCTATTCCCACCCAAGCCAATGGCCACAAGGTGGTCATTGATTTTGTCAAGAAGAATATCTTCAGTTGGTTTGGGATTCCGAGGGCCATCATCAGCAATGGTGGTACTCACTTCACCAATGCTCAGTTCCGCAATTTACTACTGAAATACGAGGTGAATCACAAAATTTCCACACCTTACCACCTCCAAACGAATGGACAGGTCAAGATCTCCAATCGGGAGATCAAGAACATCTTGTAGAAGACGGTTAGGTCTGGTAGAAAAGACTGAACTCAAAAGCTTGATGACGCTCTTTGGGCCTACCGTATGACATACAACACGCCTATCGGCATGTCACCATTTCGTCTGGTGTATGGAAAGGCGTGTCATTTAGTTGTAGAGATTGAACGTCGGGCATTTTGGGCAATCAAGAAATGCAACTTTGATTTAAGTATAGCCAGAAAGATTAGGAAACTCCAACTATCTGAGTTGGAGGAGCTTAGAAATGACGCATTCGAGAATGCCAAGATCTATAAGGCTAGGACCAAAGCTCTTCATGACCAGCCGATTTCCCCTAAGAGCTTTGAGCCAAACTAGAAGGTCTGGCTCTTTGATTCTCAACTTAAGCTCTTTCTCGACAAGCTTAGGTCAAAGTGGAATGACCCATTCATCAATGATCGGTTATTCCCAAACGAAGCTGTTGAGATTTCTGACCCAAAGGCGAGTAATTCTTTTAAGGTCAACGGATAGAGACTGAAACCTTATGTTGACCGCGTTATTCCAGAACCCATCTCAGACAAGGTTGCTTTAACATTAATCTGACTTCTTTGGCTGGACCCCACCTAGTTGATGGCATCAAACTCAGCACTTGTATAGTCTGACTTAAAGCTGGCTAGTGCATCATGGAACACAGGTGATATTTTTCTATTCTGCCCTTTTGTCATGCCTTTTATTTTCAATGATGACATTGCATGAGTTAGGCATAGGGGGTGGATTCATTTTTTGAATCATATTGTCAGCTATGTGGATTTCTTGTAAATTTTTCTTATTTTTTCTTTTTTTAAAAAAAAGAGAAAAAAAATTAAATTAGGAAAAGAAAACTTAGGCTTTAGAAATTTTCAATAATATAGTAAGATCTGAACACTTAGACTCTTTAGGTCTTCGGATTTAATCAGCCCGGGTGTCCACTAAAATGTGGACTTGTTTCTCGAGTCCTCGCCATTCAAAAAATTCATTTCAAATTGGTTAAATAAGTTGGGGTGATAAGTACATGACTTATCAACCCATCTGATTTGAGGGGACTTTAAGCCTAAGCATCTACACACTATTTGCACAGACTCGCTTTTCGATGGTTTTAAAGGAAATTGGGTAGCTAATGAACCTTCTAAGGTGGTATGACTGGCAAGTTGTTGGTGGTAATAGCTCATCGGTCGGTTGTCCAGAGCCCAACCACACGACCATTCTCTTCTTGCTGCCTTTAGGTAAATCTTAGAATAAGGAAGCCACCTACTTAAAAAAAAAGAAAAAAAAATAAAATTATCCAAAACGAAAAGAAGAAAAAAAGAAATAGAAAAGAAGAGAAAAAAGCCACACTTCACAGCATGAGTATGGCTGGCAAGTTATTGGTGGTAATAGCTCATCGACCAGTTGTCTAGATCCTAGCTCATAAAATGCACGTATAATTTCTAAACACTTAGGAAGAAGTGGGGAAGTAGAATAATTCGGGTAGATAGACAATGGGTTTGCTTTTGTATTGGCCCCATAAAAATAAAAGTAGGGAGAAAGCTACCGATCGTATAGATACACCTTTAGGCAGAATTCCTTTTGAAGGTTACCTAGTGGAGTAGAAACTCAAAGTTCGTTCTAATCGCTGATCAGTGAGTCTATCACCTTCACATAAAAGGATGCTTAGTACTTAGAGTTCTCTTAGAGTTTGGGTGGGTTTGGTAGCCGTAGAAAGCTACCTCGAAACCTTAAACTCAAAAATCCAAAAAGAATTAGAAAAAGAAGAAAAAGAAAAAGATCCTTTTGCTTTTGAATAAGGTGAGGGCTTGGGCAGTCTGTATTTTGGCAGGCACCCAGGCACTGTTGTGTCTTTATAGTTTAGGTCCTGAGTAATTTGATCCTAGTGTCGAAAAATAACTTTTGCCCAAGTAATTTGATCCTAATTCTATTTATAAATAATATATAGTTTTGCCAGGGACTAACAAAAGATAGGCATGGGGGTGTGATGTGTATACATCTAAGTAACCTAAAATGTCTATTTATACATGTTCTTAGTGTCATAAAAGCATCATGCATTGTAAATATTTCATAACATACATCATCATGCACTTAGGTTAATTTGTATAAATTGTATAGTAATTTACCTTTTTTTATGGCCAGGGATAGGGCAATAATTACCGGGGCCTTGATTGCATAGCAATTATGCAACCTAAATCACCTGAATTAAGCTAGATTTTAGCATAACTTAGGAATAATGCATTTATTGGCATCGTAATTTGCAGAAGGGTTAGTTTGATAAGCAGCATAGATAAATTTATCATTTTATGTACTAATGAGAGATGATTTTAATCGCAAATGATTCAAAGCCAAGGATGATAGATCAGATTGGACAGATCTAATTAGAACGACGACGGGAGTCCAATGCTTCCGAAATTATCTCAATCAGACAATTAGAGCATTGTGTGCAGTCCATAAAAGAATGGAGATCATGGAGCCAAAGGACAAAGATCCAAGCCTCATATGAAAGATTCAACCGCATGGATGGGTCCGGATCAACGATCGCAGTCCAATGATGCAAAAATCAACTCGATTGGAGGTCTACATCACCAGATACAAGGAAAAGAAGGTGGACGGCCATGATGGCGCCACATGGCGCCATCACAACCACCTGCTCATTGTTGCTCCATCTCTGATGGCCATTCCTCATGCATGGTGGGCCGTTGGATGGTCATCCAATAGCCACAATGCATCCATGTCGCCCATCCAATTACGCCTCATCAAAGGAAAGAAGATCTCGACCGTTGAATCTTCATCTAACGGCGAGAATAAGTTACCTCAAAACCTAAACGCAACAAAAAGTTAGAGTAGTGCGTTGGTTAGCACCTTTGTCGCAAAGCGAAGAGCACAGGTTCCATCTGTGGGATGCTCAAATTAGGAAAGAGGTGAGGTGAGGGTGCTATTGACAGTCAGATGTTGATCGGAGGATGCAGAAGCAACCACGTGGCGTGATCAGATCTCTCCGCGGCTGCGTGGGCAAACAAACGTGCAAGCCCACGCATTTTTCGAAATGAAGGAAGCGAGGGTGCAAGTTTAAGCCATCCAATCGTAAGATCGGACAGTTGAGGAGTGATTGGCACGTGAACTTAAATTCAAAATGCGTGCTGGTGCAAATCTGTTTCGTTCGATCATAAGATCAAACGGTAGAGGATTGGGCGCTAAGACATGGCATGCGAGCGCATGTGAAGAAAGGAGAAGCGGGGGAGCGCATGCGAGGAAGCAGCGGAGCCATGCGATCATCATCCAAAGTGCCAGAGTGTGCCACGTGTCAATCAGAGGTTGAATCCTCGCGATGGAGGTGCGTTTGAAGGTGTTTTGAGGCCAGATCTTATCTGTTGATCTTCTGATCGACAGATTTGATCAGAAGGGAGTTGTTACATGAGTTTAAGGGTTGAAATACCCTTTTTGTCCTCCATAAAAACTATAAAAGAAGGCCAAAGCCCCCTTGGATGGATCAACTTCATACAACTCTCTCTCTCTCTCCAGACCAAGCTATCCCTCTGCAACTCTGCTCTGACCTTCGTTCCGGTGCTTTGGATCTGAGGTACTGCCGCATCTTGTACAAGCATCTTACAAGCGACGTCGTCTCTTTGCTTTCTTCTTCTCTCTATATATCTCTCTCTCTTTCTATCTATTTGCTATTTATCTATCTCTACTTTTAGCATAGCAATCTCTATTTTGAAAAAGACTGTTACTGAATGCAATACTGATTAGGTATCTGATTCCTATACATATATACATATATAAATATCTATTTAGGGCAAGTTTTATTGAAAAGCTTCTGCATAAATTGTGATTGCCTCCCTACGGACACCCAGTACTCATCGGATTTTATAAATTTATTTGTCGATGTGTTTCGTGCTATACTACAACTAAATAATCTTTCAAAACATGATTTACGCACCGAACAAGTTTGTGCCGTTTCTAGGGAGGCAAAAAAATTTTTTGAAGCTTTTTAGCTGCTTACTTGAGATCTCTAACTTGTTATTTTTCCGTTGATTTTAGGAAGAAAGGAAATTTGAACAGGACATGCCAACGAAGAAATCACAGGTTCGAACCTCAGGTAAGTACCTATAATTTAGATTAGTTAGATTTAGGACTTGCTTGAACCTTAGGATTAATTAAAATTTGCTTGCTTATTGAAGAAAAAAAAGAAAAAAATATATCTTGTTAGTGATTTTCGGGTTGAAAGAAAGTCTTATCTTATAAATTCAATTCTTAAAGATTTACACGTTCAAAAATTCTAAAATTTTGACTGGACATGATTTTTGAAGTTGGGAATAACATATCCAAATTTTGTACAAATTGGAGTTATATAAAAAGTTTAAAAATTCACGCACTGATCTATTATCAATTTGGTTATTGTTCCTAATTTTTTAGAGTTCAAAATATCAGAGAAATTTTTATACAATTCTAATTGACTTGAAATTTGTGGCACTGAATTTATGAGATAATCAAGAATTTATGAAAAATATCAGAAAAATATTTCTTGCATGTTTGATTATACGATTGATTCAATCACGAACTAGGGGTTAAAATAGACTACAAAACCCCCAATACACTTTAAATCAGAAAGAAATAGAAAATGTGCATTAAAATTCTTGAAAAATTATTTTCTGAGTACCTAGTTAGTGGTTCAATAGGATCAATTGATTTTATTGCTTGGATCACACCACTAATCTAATTTTTGGACTTAAAAGGGCCATCTAGAATTATCTGTGCTTAGGGTTTCACGTTAAGGGTAGAGCACACCTGCATTTCCATATTTAAAGGAAATTTATCCAACAATTGGGATTTGTAATACTCTTGTGTACCTCATCAGAACTTTGATTGAAGATATTAAATCAAGTGAACCCTAAAATTCACTAACATAGGCATTTGAATCTTAAAATTCACTTCATTATAATAAAATTACTTGTGAACCCCTTGCCTGTGCACTTACACATTTGAAATCAATTTTAAGGGCAAACACCCCCTTAATGCCCATTATATTCCAAAATCACATCAAACCCAAGCTTAAAACTGAGTAGACATGCCCTAGGCAGGACTAATAGTCTTGGGGACTTAAAATTAGATTGGACTAAGGTTAAGGCCTTGTCTACTTGGATGCACTGATAACAAGAAAGGTCGGTGTGGTAACTGTGTTAACCCTTAATGGTGTCCCGCCATGCAGGGTTTTTTAGGGGGTCCCACCCTTTTGGCTAGCTAAGTAATTCAAGGATTGATTTAACCCAGTTGTGTTTTGGGGAGACAGGATCAGGTCTATTTAGGGTTGATACTCTAAGGACCAGTTTGATTGCTTGTATTGAATTGGTGGGGTATTCTCTCGTCTGTCTTCTCTCTCTCATCTATTAACTTTCTGTTGGTACATGGATGCTAAAAGGTCTCTGAATCCTAATTTGGTACCACCTTTAGAGAGTAAACTAAGGAGAAGACCTAATTTTTCTGAATACATTCCAATGACTACTTGCCATGAGGAAGAACTGATTGAGGAGGAAACCATGGACCCATACTCTTTTGCCTCACACTATTCCTCCTTTTTTCCCTATCCCAACCCTTCCCTTACTTCAACTTCTTTAGGATGGGAGAATTCTCTTCAATGCCCGGGACTTGATTCCCTTGCCTACACCTCATATACCCCGGGTATAGCTAGGCCTACCTCGAATCCCAAACGAATCTCTGGATATCAAGGATCTCTACAACCTCAAAAGACACTCTCCATGCAGAATTAACACCTAATTGGTATGACCAACTATCTTGATCGGTTCAGCCAAACTCATCTCTCCCTAGATCAGGGATATGCCTCAGAATCCCAATACCTAGAATATCAACCCTATCCTCGAAATCACTTTGTAAATTATCCCAATTCCACGCAAACAACTTCACCTTCTCATTGGGATAACCCTACAACACCAAACCAAGGATATGATTCTTACCCTAGGTATTCAGACGATAGATATTCTGATTCAACTGAGGAAAGAAATCATGAAATTATTATCCTCAGCCTAATCAAATCCTTGACCATGGCGGTGATCTTGAGATCACCCAATTACTCCAAGTAGTCCAGGGGATGAGAGAAGAAAATAAAAGAAATACTGATAATCTGACAAAACAACTCAATAGAATCCGGAAAGCACAAGGTGATAAAACAGGTCTGAGTATGCCACAAGTTGGTGGTAAGAAACTCAGGGTTGAGGATCCAACCTTAAGTGTGACATCTTATCAAATCCCAACCTCTACATACACTGAGCCCACCCACCAACCTTGTGATTATGCAGAATAGACTCTTTTTGATATCCTAAAAACTAACTTTGAGGAGGAAGGCTCACTTGAGGAATTATATCTTGATCTTGGCCCTGAATTGCAACCATTTTAGTTTGAGGAGCCAATCCATGGTGGGTCAGAGTATGAGTCTTTTATGTTTAAAGACACACAATTGGACTACATGGATGATTTGGGAGGATCAAAGCAAGATCAAGAAGATAGAAAGATTAGGGACAGTGACACTCCCAGCCAGGCATGGTTAGATGGCTCTGATCTGTTCTTGTCTGAGGATTACCATGATCAATTGTGCTTAAATGATTCGATATCTGGATTTGGCAATACTAATCATTCTAAGATATCCCATATAGAAGCCGAATTTGCTTTTAGTTCTGTTTTAGCTAATTCATACCCTTCTCTTCCCATCCACCAGAGTCTTGAGGAAAAATCTAACCCTTATCCCCAACATCTCAAGATTGAACAAAACAGACAATCCCCTTATGAAAAAGATGTTCAAGAAATTACATAATTACTGGGGATGACTTATGAGGATCTATATGAGGAAGCAAATAATTTAGCTTAATCATGGAATCCTGAGGAGTTTGATTTGACTGATGAGGAACAAAAAAAATTCCCTTAGAAGATGTAATTCAAGAGAAAAACAATTGGGATCAAATTCATAAGTCCACAGAACGAAAAGGATTTGAGGGGTTGACTAATCTAAACACCGATCTTACTCCCCCTGGGGCTGTGATTCTAAAGAATAATGAATTTATGTCCATTACATTTGAAGACTTGCATCATGATTTAGGCGACTCAAATGAGATTTTTGATCACCCCAGGGATGAGATTAAGGATTTGACCCGGATATCCAGCATGATGTGGGTAAATTCGGAACTAGTAAGATGGACCACTGGATCCTATTTGACTCAACTACCCTACAACCATCTACACCTGACTGAACTTACGAAGTGGTTTCTTATACCATTTCAGACTTCACCACTCGGGTTCCTCCTTTCATTTCCCATCACTTTCAGGACCCGTATGATTTATTCCCCATGGACCACACTTTATCCACCTCATCAGCCTTCCTCATGCATCACTTCTTAAGGTTTCCACTATCTACTTTCCACTCTGGCACCCGCACTAATGTTTCTCTCTCTTGTAGCATCTGGCCGCAAATAGTTTCAAGCCCATTCACTTTATTTTTCCAACCTTTTGGGCTTGGTATTCACCATTAGTTGATCCACATTTGTGGATCACTGATTCTTGCGTTGCATGATCATATCTTCATTTTAATCCTAACTCAACCCATTAATCTGATTACACATTTTTGGGTTTAAGTCCGACAAATGACATTAAACTTAGCGCTAGCTAGGAGGCAACCCGGTATTCATTACAGGTAGCTCTGCATCCTCTGCATCCAGCTGACCTGGATTAACAAGCATAGTCAGGTGATATCCCCTCATCTTGCTTATTATATTTTGATTTTCATGCATACATTTTAATAAGGACATTGTAATGAATAGGCATGGGGGGGGGAGGGGTGGACATTGCATGTCTTATTTTTTTATGTTAAAAAAGAAAAATTACATTTAGGCATAAAGAATTTTTATTAAGGTTTTATTAGGGATTTATTCTTAAGTTAATTCCTGAGTTTAGAATTCAGTACAATTTCACACTTACACGTAGAATTTGTAATGGATCCTCTGTGAAGACCAATAAACATCTTTAGTTTGTCGAGAAGAAGCAGTGCTTCTTCTCCTCAGCCCTTGGACAGTAATTAGGGAGTCAAGCAAACTATCTTCTAGCAGATCCACCAAACAAGTGTGAGGTGAGAGTAGAAAGTCTATTGGTGCTCTAAGGCTAGTATGAGGAATCTTAACTTCTGGATAATTAGATAATGATACTTAAAGTTAGGAATAGTTTTTGCTCTTGGTTTCTGTGTACAAGTTCTTAGTGCGAATCTCTTGAGAGCCACCAAATAAGGAAAATACACAAAGTGCATGTTCTGATAAAACTAGGACTAAGGTGAATGGTCACGACCGTCTTTTACGGAATTCTCGGTTGAAGGAGGGCATGAATGGGAAGGTCAGAAATACGTTGTCCTATTCATTTCCTTCCCGGTGTCGAGAATAGGTACTTCCACCAAATAAGCCACTCGATATCCTCTTGAACACACCTAATGTTGAATAATGCCTTATAAATAGAAGTTCGTATGTTATTCTGCATTACGTTAGTAGATATTTGGATGCAAAAAAAAAAAACAAAAGAAACAAAAATATATATTCATAGAAAAAAAGAGAGGAAAAAGAAAAGAAAAAAATATATATACATAGAAAAAAATTAGAAAAAAAAAGGTAGAAAAAAATGAGTTTATGAGTTTAGAGTTTATTTTAAGTATATTAAGGCAACAACACCTACCACCCTCATGATCCACCAAATACAGCCTTGACCTACTTTTCTGTATTTCTGGCCGCCTAAATACTGGCTGAGGAATTTTAACTTAGTCATAGAGTTATCAGAACCTAATCAAAGTGTTAGTGCCAGGAGAGACTAGCAAATATACTGACAAATTTGGTGAGGTTGTGAGCTCTAAAAGAAAGAAAAAGAAAAGAGAAGAAAGAAGAAAAAGAAAAAGAAAGAAAAAGAAAGAAAGAGAATGAGTACAAAAGAACTAAAGAGAGCATAGTTTCTCCGCCTCTCTTTGAGTTGAATTATTTAATAGTCTGAAAATCTAGATTCTAAGGTACTAGTCTATATGCAGCACCAGATGAGTGTGAGCCACCAAATACAAAGCTAGTTGACTCAGAAATCTTCTACCTAAGCCAAAAGTCGGGGCTAAATTTACAGATTATCTTAAAATCCTGAGGGAAGAAGTTTGCCTATCCCAATAGATTTTTACTAAAGGTCAAGTATGAGCTTTAGATGTGGATTGACTTTTCACTTAGATCCGTTGCATAGGCTACACTATACACTTTCACGACTGTCTGGATTTCTAAAGTTTTGGATGAAAACAAAAAGAAATAAATCTCTAGTTAAACTCTTGATAGAAATCTGTCATGTAGGACCACTTTGCATTTATTCTTGCATTTGCTAGGGAATAACAAGATTTAGGCATGGGGGTGTGATTGCACTGCAATCATGCAACCTAAATCACCAGAATTAAGTTAGATTTTAGCATAACTTAGGAATAATGCATTCATAGGCATCGTAATTTCCATAAGGGTTAGTTTGATTAGCTGCATAGATAAATTCATCATTTTATGTACTAATGATAGATGATTTTAATTGCAAATGATTCGAAGCCATGGATGATTGATCAGATCGGACATATCTGATCAGAACGACGATGGGTGTTCAACGCTTCCAAAATTATCTTGATCAGACAACTAAAGCATCATGTGCACTCCATAAAAGAACAGAGATCATGGAGCCTAAGGACAAAGATCCGAGCCTCAGATGAAAGATCCAACTGAATGGATGGATTCGGATCAACGATCGCAGTCCAATGGTGCAAAAATCAACTTGATCAGAGGTCTACATCACTAGATACAAGGAAAAGAAGTTGGATGGCCATGATGGCACCATGTGGCACCATCACAACATCCCCCTCATCGCCACTCCATCTCTGAAGGCCATTCCTCACGCATTGTGTGCCATTGGATGGCCATCCAATGGCCACGATGCATCCACGTCACCCATCCAACCACGCCTCATCAAAGGAAAGAAGATCTCGATCGTTGGATCTTCATTGAATGGCAGAGAATAAGTTACCTCAAAACCTAAATGCAACAAAAAGTCAGAGTAGCACATTGGTTAGCGCCTTCGCCATGAAGTGAAGAGCGCAGGTTCGATCCGCGCGACGCTCAAATCAAGAAAGAGGCAAGGCACAGGTGTATTGACCGTTAGATGTTTATCGGAGGATGCAGACGCAACCACGTGGTGTGATCAGATTGCTCCGTGGCTGCATGCGCAAATAAATGTGCAATCCCACGCATTTTTCAAAACGAAGGAGGCGAGGGCGCAAGTTTAAGCCATCTAATCGTAAGATCGGACGACTAAGGAGTGATTGGCACATGAACTTAAATTCAAAACGCACCTGAGCACGAATCTGATCCATGTGGGCGTGCGTGAAGAAAGGAGAAGCGAGCGAGCGCACGGGAGGAAGCAGCGGAGCCATGCGATCATCATCCAATGCACCAGAGCATGCCACGTGTCGATCAGAGGTTGAATCTGCTTGATGGAGGCACGTTTGAAGGTGTTTTGTGGTCAGATCTGATCCGTTGATCTCCCGATCGATGGATCTGATCATAAGGGAGTTGTTACATGAGTTTAAGGGTTAAAATACCCTTTTTGTCTTCCATAAAAACTATAAAAGAAGGCCAAAGTCCCCTTGGATGGATCAACTTCATACAACTCTCTCTCTCCAGACCAAGCTCTCCCACTGCAACTCCGCTCAACCTTCCTCCCGGCGCTTTGGATCTGAGGTGCTGTCGCATCTCGCACAAGCATCCTACAAGCGGCGTCGTCTCTCTGCCTTCTTCTTCTCTCTATCTCTCTCTCTCTTTATCTATCTACTATTTATCTGTCTCTACTTTTAGCATAGCAATCTCTATTTTGAAAAAGACTGTTACTGAATGCAATACAATTCTGATTATATATCTGATTCTTATACATATATACATATATAAATATTTGTTTAGAGAAGGTTCTATTGAAAAGCTTCTGCGTAAATTGCGATTGGCTCCCTGCGAATGACCTGGTACTCACCCAATTTTATAAATTTATTTGTTGACATGTTTCACGCTATACTACGACTAAATAATATTTTAAAACGTGATTTACACACTTTGGATTGAAGATCCAATCGTACAGATCTGATCAGTGCGACGATCATAGTTCAACGACTCTGAGATCACCTCGATCATATTTCCGTAACATCAAATATAGTCTAAGGAAGATCAGAGGTCAAGGGGCAAGGTGGTGTAAAATTCAAACTTTAGATGACAAATCCAACCTCACGGATGTGTTTGGATTGACAACTGTAGCCCGACGGTGCAAAAATTGATCCAATTTGACATCCGTGGCACCACTTACAAGTAAAATAAGATGGACGGCTCAGATGGTGCCATGTGGCACCATCCTAGCCGCCCAAGATCACCCATAAGCTGCTGAAGCTTTTTACGCCAGTGCCTCTCAACTGTTGGATCCTCATCCAACGGTCACAAGCGATGGACCCTTGGATTGTCTTTGAGACAATCCGCGGGCGTAGCACGTTGGGTGAATGCCTTACGCAAAGTGTGAGGCGTGGGTTTTAGGCACGCTTTGCAGTCCAATCTGCAATGAACAAGCGCGGGCGAAATACGCCCGTTGGATTGCGATCAGGCAGCGATGGATCGAAGATGTGGCGCTACACGTAGTGCTGGATGCACATGCGGGTGATGACATGCGATCAGATGCGCCATCACACATAAGTGCTGCGTGCATCTGAAGTCAAAGAGGCATGCGTGGTTTTTAAGCTGGCTGATCTCTTGATCGGATGGCTGAGAGTGCGCGAACGTGTTGAAGGCAAGCAACGGCTGAAGGAGAGGAGCCGGTTGACGTGGCATGTTGTGGAATGCCCGATCAGAAGTGAGCGGTGGAGATGAGGCGCGCGTCTTCACCAACACTTATCTACAGCGACATGCGCATGTGTCACTGTAACGACCCGGTTCCCGAGTCCCTACGAGACACGAGAACCGGACCGACTCGACTAATCCCAAGACCCAGTCGTCCAACGAGGAAGTAACCAAAAGACAGTAAAATAAACCACATTCAGCATGAATATAACTAACAGTAAGAAAGTACAGCAGTAAGGAAAGAAACTACTACAGTAGGTACCACCACAACAGTAAAGCAACATTTATCATATAACAAAAACTGCAGGTAAAGAAGGTACAGCGGAAACAAAACTACTCACTAGAACAGAAACAAAAGAAGGTACAAAGCTGTGGCAACTCTACTGGACCCTACTCGGCCCAGCGTCCTCTGCAGCCGCCGACCCTGGCTGCTCAACACCTGGTCCTGAAAAAGGTAACGAGTGTAACACGTCAGCAAAACGCTGAGTAGAGTGGCAAACTAACTAAAGGCAACAGTAGAGTGTACAGTAGCTGTTATGTTCTATTACTTCCTTTATTTACATCTTTCAATTTTTCTCACTATATCATTTACTTCTCAGATCCTTTACTTGATCTCGAATGTCCTCGTGGGACGATCTTGATTGCAGTCTTTTCCAACAGTAGAAGTAGCACGTGGTGCTCTCCTGGCCGGGAGAGTCCCCCGTGGTGATCCTACCCTCAGTCAACCACCCCAAGGTCACTGACAGACGTAACGGTGACTACGGCACGCGCGATAAACGCACAGGTAGCTAGCCCGTACTGGCACGCGGTCAGTCGTTTCCGTTAACGGGTGCGCCCAAAGCACAGCACGGAACCAGGGCAGAGCCCTCTCAGTAACAGGGGTCCAACCCCTCCACAGTAACCAAACCGGGGCCTTGCCCCTCCACAGTCCGCGCACCCTCGCCTGACTACCCTGGTTTGCCCTAGTGGGCCTAACAAGTCGGTGAAGGAGGCTAGCAGAACCCCGGGGCCCGTGGGGTAGCTAGTACTCTCCTAACACTACTAGCTCTCCTCGGTACTACGTACACGAGGGCCAACAAGTCGGTACAGAGCGGCCAATCCTAACCCCGGGTCCCTGGGGCGGCTGGCCCCACTCTGCACTAAAACAGGTACAGGTACTTCCCTTGGTACTGCGTACCCAAGAGACAGTACAACTACATCTCAGTTCCATTCCTTTTCTTTCCAGGAGTTCCACTCCTATTTCCCCGTAGGGTTCCAGCTCTTTATCTCAGAACATCATATGTTTCACTTTCCAGAATTCTCGTTCTCACATTCCATGATCTCAACATGATTCTTTATGCATAACATGCAGCTGTTAATTAAATTTACAGGCAGCTTTATATATTCCTTTCCATTTTTCCAAGACTGCAGTAATGTACATTCCACTAGTTTTTCCATCCTAGGATTCATGCCAAATCCTAGGATCTAACATACAATCTAGTTTTCCGGCCCTAGGATTCATGCAACACCTAGGAGCTATCATTCCATATATTTCTCATTCCTAGGATTCATGCAATGCCCTAGGTTCTAGTTATGGTTCCATACTTTAACAGATTTTATTAATACTTAAAACCACTCTACCAGGTACAACGGGAGTAATGGGGGCGTGGTCGGGAATCCCGCGTGCCTCCGCGACTCTCAAGACGGCAACCGAACGAGGTCCTATCACAAGGATCAAACACAAGGAGTGTCTCAAAACAGTGTATAGCTACTGTAGGCGGGTAGAGGAATAAATTCTGAAACGAACGCAACTCGAATCGCGGAAGACGGAGCCCAAACGGGCCCTAAACGGGTCGAGAAAGACAATACTGTGCAAAATCAGACGTCTGGAACTCCTTCCAGACGTCTTAAACGGTGGATCAGAGAATTACCTGTTCGGCTTGGTTCCCCGGACGTCCAGAAGTCTGTGGGGACGTCTCTCCTAGATCCCAGACGTCCGATGGTCTCTCCGGACGTCTGGTGGTCACTCCCGCCGTCTGGTACAACTTCCAGACGTCGGATTCGCAAAGGATGACGAATCCGAACACCTGCGCACAGCCAACCCTCCTCCCTCAGTACGGTCAGTCGACAAAAAGAAGGAGAAAGCGGAACTCACCTTTCAGACGTCTGTATGATCTCACAGACGTCGACCTTGCCGTCTGGATATCAGTCCAGACGTCTGATTCTGGAGATTTTTCCAGAATCAGAACCTTGCTCGGCCTCCGCTCGCGACGCCGCCCGCGTCGCACCTCGCACGTCCGCTGCTCCGCCCGCAGCAGGTCCCTCTCCGCGACGCTCTGCGCCCCCTGCGCCCTCCGCCGGCCGGCCAAGCCGCTCCCGGCGAGCTCGCCCTCACGGCAGAGCCCCGCCCTCGCACGCCGCAGCTCCTCCGCGCCTACTGCGGCCGCCGCTGCCGCTGCGCCCTCGCGTCCGCTCGCTCTCGCGCACAGGCAGGAGAGAAGGAGGAAGATGGTGGAGACGGGAGGGGAGGCGCGCCCCCTCCCCCTTTTAACGCCGCGCGGAGAGGAGAGAGAGACGGTCGCAGTCGCCTGCAGCCGCAGAGAAGATGCGGGATCGCAGGTCTGCGCGCACAGGCGCGCAGACGAATATCCCGTGCGAGCATAACTGTTCGCCAGACGTCTGTAAACTATCCCGGACGTCTGGTCAGACGTCTGGATGTGATCCCAGACGTCTTTACAGACGTCTGGGCCACCTCCCAGACGTCTTAAAAGACGTCTGGGGCACGCGCTCGTTACAATATAACAAACTCAAAGGAAGTTTCGTCCCCGAAACTTGCGCCAACTAGGGTGCGGAAAAAGGATGTCCAAATAACCATAACAAACTCAAAGAGGACCGAAGCCGGTCCGAAAAGACGTACCCGCGAAAAGCTCTGGGTACCGCTCCCGCATTGCCGCCTCAGGCTCCCAGGTAGCCTCCTCGTACCGCTGGCTCCTCCACAAAACCTTTACCAGGGGTACTTGCTTTCGTCTCAACCTGCGGACGGCTCGGTCTAGGATCTGCACTGGCCGCTCGGGGTAGGTCAGGTCGTCGCTCACCTCGACGCTCTCGTGACTCAGTACGTGGCTGGGATCGGCTACGTACTTCCTGAGGTTGGACACGTGGAACACGTCGTGTACACCAGAAAGCTGCGGGGGAAGGGCAAGTCTGTAAGCAACGGGTCCAACCCGCTCCAGGACCTCGAAGGGCCCCACGAACCTCGGCGCGAGCTTCCCTCTCACCCCAAACCGCTGTAAGCCCTTCATGGGCGAAACACGAAGAAAGACGTGGTCCCCGACCTCGAACTGCACCTCTCTGCGTCTGCGATCTGCGTAGCTCTTCTGTCTGCTCCTGACAGTGCGGAGTCGTCTGTGGATCTGCTCAACTACCTCCTGACTCTGCCGGATCAACCTGGGGCCAACCTCCCACTTGGTCCCCACCTCAACCCAACTCAAGGGTGCCGTGCATTTCCGTCCGTACAGAGCCTCGTAGGGAGCCATGCCGATGCTCGAGTGATAACTGTTGTTGTATGCAAACTCTGCCAGGGGCAGGTGCTCCTCCCAAGAGCCCCTCCAGTCTAGTATACAGGCACGCAAAAGATCCTCAAGTGTCTGTATCGTGCGTTCCGACTGTCCGTCCGTCTGGGGGTGGTAAGCCGTGCTAAACCTCAACCTCGTCCCCAAAGCCTGCTGAAACTCAGCCCAAAACTGGGACGTAAAGCGGGTATCCCGGTCGGATACGATCTCCCGCGGAACTCCGTGAAGTCGCACCACATCACGGATATACCTCTCTGCCAATTGTGCTGGTCCCAAAGTGACTCGGATCGGCAAGAATCGTGCCGTCTTCGTCAACCTATCCACTATTACCCAGACCGCGTCGTGTCCTCGCTGGGTAATAGGTAAACCCACCACCAAGTCCATGGTGATGCTCTCCCACTTCCACTCTGGCACTGGAAGCGGCTGAAGCGGCCCTGCAGGCCTCTGATGCTCGGCTTTCACCTGCTGGCACACTAAGCACTGCTGCACGAACTCACCCACATCCCGCTTCATCCCTCTCCACCAGAACTCGCGTCTCAAGTCATGGTACATTTTCGTGTTTCCGGGATGTATGGTGAATCTGGAACCGTGTGCCTCAGTCAGGAGCTCTCTCAACAGCTCCTCGTCTCTGGGGACGCACAGCCGTCCCCCCAAGCGTAACACCTGGTCTGTGAAAGAGAAGTCCCCTGGGTCCCCTGACAGTACTCTGTCGCGCAAAGACTGCAAGTACGGATCGGCCATCTGTCCCGTGATGATGCGGTCTATCAACTCTGGTCTGGTCTGCCGTGTCACCGTCACTGCCCCACAGTACCCTCGTAACTCTAGAGGTCGCCAACTGCCCACCTCCTCCAAAAGGCTCCAACTCTGTAACTGTAGACTGGCCAAGCGTGCGGGCGCCTTACGGCTTAAGGCGTCAGCCACCACATTGGCCTTTCCCGGGTGGTAGGAGATGCTGCAGTCGTAGTCCTTCAGGAGCTCCAACCAACGTCTCTGTCTCATGTTGAGCTCCTTCTGGTCAAAAAGATATCTGAGGCTCTTGTGATCTGTAAAAATCTCGAAGGTCTCACCGTACAAGTAATGCCTCCATGTCTTCAGCGCGAAGACAACAGCTGCCAACTCTAGGTCGTGGGTAGGGTAGGTATGCTCATGGGGCTTCAGTTGCCGCGAAGCGTAAGCGACCACGTGACCCCTCTGCATGAGCACACCTCCTAACCCCTGCAAGGAAGCATCCGTGTACACGATGAACCCGCCACTACTGTCAGGAATGGTGAGCACGGGAGCCGAGGTCAACCTCTCCTTCAGCTCCAGAAAACACGCCTCACAGGCGTCTGTCCAAGTGAAAAGCACATCCTTCCGAGTCAACTGTGTCATAGGACGTGCAATCTGCGAAAACCCTCTGATGAACCGTCTGTAGTAACCTGCCAGTCCCAGGAAACAGCGAATCTCAGTGACTGAACGCGGTCTCTCCCACCTGAGCACTGCCTCGACCTTGGCGGGATCCACCGCCAGGCCGTCTCCAGAGATCACATGACCCAAAAAGGTCACCTCCCTCAACCAGAACTCGCACTTGCTGTATTTGGCGTACAGCCTGCGTCGTCTAAGAGTGTCCAGAACCATCCGCAAGTGCTGTCCGTGCTGCGTCCGATCTCTAGAATAGATGAGTACATCATCTATGAAAACCACCACAAACTGGTCCAAGTACGGTCTGAACACCCGGTTCATCAGGTCCATGAAAGCAGCGGGGGCATTGGTCAGCCCAAACGGCATGACCAAAAACTCGTAGTGTCCGTACCGGGTGCGGAAAGCTGTCTTGGAGACGTCGGTCTCCCTGATCCTCAACTGGTGGTATCCAGACCTCAAGTCGATCTTGGAAAACACCGTGGCACCCCGCAACTGGTCAAACAAATCGTCAATCCTCGGCAGCGGATATCTGTTCTTGATGGTGACCCTATTCAGCTGTCTGTAGTCCACACAAAGGCGTAGGGTCCCATCCTTCTTCTTCACAAACAGTACCGGGGCTCCCCAGGGAGACGCACTGGGCCTCACGAAACCCTTCTCCAAAAGGTCCTGCAACTGAGACTTGAGCTCTCGCAGCTCAAGCGGTGCCATCCTGTATGGCGCGGTGGAGATGGGGTTGGTCCCTGGTACTAGTGAGATCTCAAACTCGATCTCACGCTCGGGCGGTAGTCCTGGTAACTCGTCTGGAAACACGTCGGGGTACTCTCTGACCACCGGGATGCTCTGGAAGTCTGCCACGGGGCTGTGCTCTGCCACCACACAAGCTAAGAAGCCCTCACACCCCTGGCTCAAAAGTCTCGCCGCCCGAAGTGCCGAAATGCACCTGAAACCTCCGTCCACTGGCTGCCCGTGAAACTCGAAGGAAGGCAACTCCGGAATGGAGAAGACAATCTTCCTCTCAAAGCAGTCTACCAATGCGTGGTAAGCGGACAGCCAATCCATCCCCAGGATCACCCCAAAGTCCTCCATCTGTATCATAATCAGGTCAGCTGGCAGGCTGTGTCCCCCGATGCTGACCCCGCAACCCGTGTACACCTCCTCAGCTACAAACAGCTGACCACTCGGACCTCTGATTACGAACGGGTTCTCTAAGAATGTATAATCCTGGTCCAAACTAACTGCGAAACTGCCTGCGACAAACGAGTGCGTAGCGCCGGAATCGAAAAGCGTGTAAACGAGTCTGCCAGAAACTGAAACCATACCTGCTACCACGGATCCCGAAGCTCTGGCGTCCCTGTGTGTTAGGGCGTTGATACGCCCCTCAGCTCTAGGTGCGGACGAAGCAGCCACACTCTGCGTCGGACGGGTAGGTGCCGGCCGGTACCCTCCTCGCGACTGCGGTCCTCCTCCTCGCGCCTGGAAACCGCGGCCTCCTGCGCGCCCTCCAGTGCTCTGCGCGGGAAGTATCTGCTGACCTCCTGCCCTAGATGGGCAGTCCCTCCTGACGTGGCCCGGCTGGCCACACTGGTAGCAGAGGGGAACCCGACTCCCGCCCTCAGTGAGTCCCTGCTATCGGCTAGGCGGGGGTCCGGTGCTGGCGACTGGCCCCTGTCGAGGGCCCCCAAAGGCCACTGATGGCCCTGCACAACGTGACGGCTCTCCTGCGGACGCCACGTGTCTCCGTTCTCGCCGGCCCTGTGAGAAGTCTGGCTGAAAGGGCCTCTTCCGCCCGCCGTCGGTCTCTCGCGCGGACGGGTTGGTCTCCTCGTAAGTCATGGCTGCCTCTACCACCCTCGAAAACGTCGGCAGCTTCAGGGGTTTGACATATCCCCGGATCGCAGGCCGGAGCCCCTCGGTGAACCTCCAAAGGCGCTCCTCCTCAGTGGCTACCGCTGTCGCTGCAAAGCGGGACAGCTCCAAGAAACGCGTGCGGTACGCGCTCACGGTCATCGTCCCTTGGCGGAGAGTGTGGAACTCCCGCCTCCTCTGGTCCTGCCACGTCTGGGGAAAGTACTGCTCGCAGAAGAGGGTGACGAACTGGTCCCACGTCGGCTCGTCCCTCTCCTGTCCCCGGACAGCCCTCCACCACCGGTGTGCCGCACTCTCCAGCTGGTACGTGGCAAAGGCCACGCGGCACTCCACCGGGGGGCGAAGGGTGTCGAAGATCTTCTCCAGCTGCTCAAGCCAGTCCTCTGCCTCGGTCGGGTCCTCATCCCCCTTGAAGGAGGGGGGCTTCAGCTTCCGGAACTGTCCGAAAAGCTCGAAGTGGTGCTGTAGGGGAGGTGCTGGTGCACCTCCAGGCGAAGGTGCCTCGTGTACAGAAGTGTCGGAGGAAGGTGGGGGCGGCAGGGGCCCATCCCCTCCCTCGTGTCCGGCGCCGCGTCCGTCGCATGGTCCCACAGAGGACTCCCCCTCTGCAACCCCAGGAGGAGGTGCTCGGGGCGGTGGGTGGAGCTCCTCTCGTACAATATCCCGTATCAGTCTGGCGAGGTCCTGGGCCTGGATGCCAGGGAGTGGTGGCTGGTCCACCGAGACGTCAACGACAGCACGTCCACCTCGCCGTCCTCGCCCACGGCCGCGCCCGCGGCCAGTCTCGCCAGTCCCACAACGAGGCATCTCCTGCAAGGAGACGCGAAACAAAACGGAAACGTCAAAACAGACGGTACCTAACAACACTTCTAAGAGCTCAAGTCAAGAGATATGTTGTGGTGGCTACTCTAGCTATAAACATGTGAATTGGTTATTTTCCAGTCAGTTGATTCACTTCTCGGGACGACCTTGCTCTGATACCATCTTGTAACGACCCGGTTCCCGAGTCCCTACGAGACACGAGAACCGGACCGACTCGACTAATCCCAAGACCCAGTCGTCCAACGAGGAAGTAACCAAAAGACAGTAAAATAAACCACATTCAGCATGAATATAACTAACAGTAAGAAAGTACAGCAGTAAGGAAAGAAACTACTACAGTAGGTACCACCACAACAGTAAAGCAACATTTATCATATAACAAAAACTGCAGGTAAAGAAGGTACAGCGGAAACAAAACTACTCACTAGAACAGAAACAAAAGAAGGTACAAAGCTGTGGCAACTCTACTGGACCCTACTCGGCCCAGCGTCCTCTGCAGCCGCCGACCCTGGCTGCTCAACACCTGGTCCTGAAAAAGGTAACGAGTGTAACACGTCAGCAAAACGCTGAGTAGAGTGGCAAACTAACTAAAGGCAACAGTAGAGTGTACAGTAGCTGTTATGTTCTATTACTTCCTTTATTTACATCTTTCAATTTTTCTCACTATATCATTTACTTCTCAGATCCTTTACTTGATCTCGAATGTCCTCGTGGGACGATCTTGATTGCAGTCTTTTCCAACAGTAGAAGTAGCACGTGGTGCTCTCCTGGCCGGGAGAGTCCCCCGTGGTGATCCTACCCTCAGTCAACCACCCCAAGGTCACTGACAGACGTAACGGTGACTACGGCACGCGCGATAAACGCACAGGTAGCTAGCCCGTACTGGCACGCGGTCAGTCGTTTCCGTTAACGGGTGCGCCCAAAGCACAGCACGGAACCAGGGCAGAGCCCTCTCAGTAACAGGGGTCCAACCCCTCCACAGTAACCAAACCGGGGCCTTGCCCCTCCACAGTCCGCGCACCCTCGCCTGACTACCCTGGTTTGCCCTAGTGGGCCTAACAAGTCGGTGAAGGAGGCTAGCAGAACCCCGGGGCCCGTGGGGTAGCTAGTACTCTCCTAACACTACTAGCTCTCCTCGGTACTACGTACACGAGGGCCAACAAGTCGGTACAGAGCGGCCAATCCTAACCCCGGGTCCCTGGGGCGGCTGGCCCCACTCTGCACTAAAACAGGTACAGGTACTTCCCTTGGTACTGCGTACCCAAGAGACAGTACAACTACATCTCAGTTCCATTCCTTTTCTTTCCAGGAGTTCCACTCCTATTTCCCCGTAGGGTTCCAGCTCTTTATCTCAGAACATCATATGTTTCACTTTCCAGAATTCTCGTTCTCACATTCCATGATCTCAACATGATTCTTTATGCATAACATGCAGCTGTTAATTAAATTTACAGGCAGCTTTATATATTCCTTTCCATTTTTTCAAGACTGCAGTAATGTACATTCCACTAGTTTTTCCATCCTAGGATTCATGCCATATCCTAGGATCTAACATACAATCTAGTTTTCCGGCCCTAGGATTCATGCAACACCTAGGAGCTATCATTCCATATATTTCTCATTCCTAGGATTCATGCAATGCCCTAGGTTCTAGTTATGGTTCCATACTTTAACAGATTTTATTAATACTTAAAACCACTCTACCAGGTACAACGGGAGTAATGGGGGCGTGGTCGGGAATCCCGCGTGCCTCCGCGACTCTCAAGACGGCAACCGAACGAGGTCCTATCACAAGGATCAAACACAAGGAGTGTCTCAAAACAGTGTATAGCTACTGTAGGCGGGTAGAGGAATAAATTCTGAAACGAACGCAACTCGAATCGCGGAAGACGGAGCCCAAACGGGCCCTAAACGGGTCGAGAAAGACAATACTGTGCAAAATCAGACGTCTGGAACTCCTTCCAGACGTCTTAAACGGTGGATCAGAGAATTACCTGTTCGGCTTGGTTCCCCGGACGTCCAGAAGTCTGTGGGGACGTCTCTCCTAGATCCCAGACGTCCGATGGTCTCTCCGGACGTCTGGAGGTCACTCCCGCCGTCTGGTACAACTTCCAGACGTCGGATTCGCAAAGGATGACGAATCCGAACACCTGCGCACAGCCAACCCTCCTCCCTCAGTACGGTCAGTCGACAAAAAGAAGGAGAAAGCGGAACTCACCTTTCAGACGTCTGTATGATCTCACAGACGTCGACCTTGCCGTCTGGATATCAGTCCAGACGTCTGATTCTGGAGATTTTTCCAGAATCAGAACCTTGCTCGGCCTCCGCTCGCGACGCCGCCCGCGTCGCACCTCGCACGTCCGCTGCTCCGCCCGCAGCAGGTCCCTCTCCGCGACGCTCTGCGCCCCCTGCGCCCTCCGCCGACCGGCCAAGCCGCTCCCGGCGAGCTCGCCCTCACGGCAGAGCCTCGCCCTCGCACGCCGCAGCTCCTCCGCGCCTACTGCGGCCGCCGCTGCCGCTGCGCCCTCGCGTCCGCTCGCTCTCGCGCACAGGCAGGAGAGAAGGAGGAAGATGGTGGAGACGGGAGGGGAGGCGCGCCCCCTCCCCCTTTTAACGCCGCGCGGAGAGGAGAGAGAGACGGTCGCAGTCGCCTGCAGCCGTAGAGAAGATGCGGGATCGCAGGTCTGCGCGCACAGGCGCGCAGACGAATATCCCGTGCGAGCATAACTGTTCGCCAGACGTCTGTAAACTATCCCGGACGTCTGGATGTGATCCCAGACGTCTTTACAGACGTCTGGGCCACCTCCCAGACGTCTTAAAAGACGTCTGGGGCACGCGCTCGTTACAGTCACTAAAGGCAGCAGAGTTAATTTTTCAAAGATAAAATGCCCTCTTTGCCCTTGCACCTCAACTATATAAAGCCCCCTACGCCCTTTACTTTTTCTTCATCCCTTCCATGAGCTAAGAACTCAAGTTCTAAAGCTCACTCTAGTGCTCCCAAGCTACGGGAAGCTCCTCTAGAGTAAAAATATAAATTTTTTCACCTCTCATCCCCTTCGCGGAGCTCTCACCAGTTGTCTTCTCGTCCCCATTCTGGAAGTGGATCTCGCGATGCCGACACCCTGCCTCACCCCTGGATCTTCTCGATCCTTCCTTTGTCCTCCATCTTTACTCTCCTTCTAGGCAATGTTCATCCGGCTCATCCTCCAAGCAACCATGGAGGAGGATAACTTCTCTCCCCTTTCTCTTTATCGCTTTCTAGACTAGATTTCCCGCTTTCTAGTTGCAGTTGTAATGACATTATTCTTAGTATAAAAGTTGTTTTTCTCTCTGTCTCTATTTCTCTTTCTCTCTCTCTCTTTAAGTTTTAGTGTTTATATTGCAAGTAGAAAATCAATCATTGTGAATGTCTCATTTATAAACAAAAATTACAAAAAAAATATAACTGGGGATTTCAAATAGACGTAGCCTCCTCGTGTTCAACCCGGGACTCATTCTGAGTTTCGGTAAAAAATTATTTGATTGATGGATTTTCTTGCGAATCGCACTTCAACGACATATTTCTAAACTAAAATCTTTTCGCAATGAATTTCCGCTACATTAGGAGACATCCACCATTGGAGGACTTCAAGGAGAAGCTTTCAAGGAGGCGGAAGGACCCTTCTTCAACTTTAGGAGTTGCTGAGCTTGGAGTGAAGGTGACTTCCATCTATGCGAAGATTCTTCTACCTTTTCCTTTTCTTTATTTTGTAATCAGTAGTGTAGAAGAAGCATTCCTCTACTTGGGGATTAATTGTGTGGTTCCCATCCACACAAGTGAGCTCTCCAAGTAGTTGCATACTTTTCATAACAATCAATCAAGTTTCTCTATTGTGTGCCTTGTTGTTTTATGTGCTTTCAATTCTTAGTTTTAGCATTGTAAGATCCAACCTATCTTTCCAATTACCCTAGGCTCACTTGCCTAGGGTGAGCTTGGAAGCGTAGGTTCACTTTAATTGTCACTTAGGCATAGTTTCATTTCCATGTGTTTCTCAATTTTGCGCCATCCCAATTATCATCCGAAAACCCTAACAACAACAAAACAAAAAGAAGATTTAAGTTTTGCAAAAGAGAAACATTTTAAAAACACCAACTGCCTTCTTAGACGACCCTAGATACTTCACCCTATCTAGGATTATAAATTTAAGAGTTAGTGCATCTCAACGACATTTATTTTTATCAATTAACAAACCACGTATTTTTCGTATCAATATGATATCTTCATTTCTCTCTCCTTATCACTAAATCTAGGAATTGTTGTGGCTGAAGAAGGGTAGAATAACACTAGAGGAGGGGTTAATAATGCTCCTTCTTCAGCTTCGACTTGAATATAAAATTCTTAAGGAGTTTGCTTATCCGCATTATATCATTGAAGTATCCTTGAATAATTATCCAAGTGTTAAGCTATTTATATCAATCTTAAATGTTCACAAGTATCAAACTCAAAAATGCAAATCACATGTGACACTAGTATTTAGAGTGGTTCCTCTATCTAGAGTTAGTCTATCATCTAAGGCTCCTACCTCAGGATTTTCCTTGTGACCTCTAGTCATAAAATCCATTATAAGCCATGTTACTTCCAAACCTAACCCCAACCATTATAATCTCAATTGGTTTGCGATCAGTCAATCCAAGCTTGTTCACGGGTAGCTTAACCTTGACACATAATTAACCAAGTGATATTCCCTACCTATTAACTAATATCCTAGTCACAACACATCACTAAACAATTATCCAAGCAACAACAAGTCAATTAATACAACAAATATAACAATTAAGCATAACAGTATCAACAATTAATTCTAGAGACCAACAAGAACATATATCATGGAATTCAAAGAGCATCACCCTAATAGAATTTTAATATGCTTCTCTACAAATATTAAAATTCAAAGGTTTAGAGTTACTATACATAGGGAGCTAGTTGGTTAGTCTCCTCTTGATGGAGGAAAGATTTCCTCCCTAAATATGTCAATATGATCCTTACCTCGCTTAAAATCTATTTTCTCCACTATAGATTCCTCTAGAATCTAGATCACCATAATTCCACCAAAGATTCCTTTAAAATCTTCTTCAAAGCACTAGAATCTCTTTTGCAGAATCTCCTTTAGTATCTCCTCAGCAGTATCTCCTCTAAAATCACTCTTCTAGAATCTCCTTCTAGACTCACGATATTGCTAGAATCTCAGAATCTCTATAACCACTACAATCACTAGGGTACCTCTTACAATATTAGAATTAGAATTACAATGTGCCTAGAGAGCTTGGAGAGAGAAAGAGAGAGGAGTTGAGCTTTACTATAGAGCCTGAATTACTTAGATTGTTGTGTGTGTGTTATGAAGCCCCTCAACAATCCTTATTTATAGGTAAACCTCACCTCTCAAAAATTTTAGGTGTTGCCCTTGCAATGGCTAGATATCATGGGCAAATTGGTCCTTTTCAATTACTTGATATGCAAGTTGGAGAGCCCTTAAATGGTGATTTTAACAATTAACTTAAAATCTCACAAATCTTCTTCAAATGGCCATATTCATTTATCTGATCGGTTGAAATTACATTATATTTGGATATTTGATTGGTTGAAATTGTTGACTGGTTGAAATTGTCATATTTGCATATAATAGCTAGTTAATCAAATTTGTGTTTAATGGCTTTCCTAAAGCAGTATGTAGATCATAAATCATGCCAAATTCAATTTAACTTAAATATCTCCATCTTCTTGGCCTTAGTTCACTCCTAATTGATTTGGTTTTAGCCTAATTGGTTTAGCCATCCTAACTTGGCACTTGAATGCATGATAATCAATTTGAGCTTTAATATTCTACTAAAATTAAAATATATACCTGATGAGGTGTGTCTTATCATAGCTAAAATGTCAAAGTTAGGCTAGAAACTAGGTTAAACACTATATTATTAACATAATAAATGGGTTAAGTGTGAGAATTAATGAAAATGACCTAAAACATCAAATTTGTGTTAAAAACGTATAATTAAGTCAAATGATGAGATATTCCATACATAAACATAATTTGATGATCTAAATGTCAATTGAACACCTATTTGAGTTCTAAAATATAAATTAAAGGATGAATTAACTTCTAACATGTTCAATTAAGCTTCAATAAAAATATCATTGCATTTGGACATCATTTGGATCTTGAAATATGTGCATTACACTTAGGTCCTTCCTTCATAACATTCTCTTCACATTTTATACTTATAAAATTAAGTTCCAAGGACTATCTTGAAAATCAATAGGGGCTTGTTTGATAAGTTTCGGGGATCATTAGGTTACAAAAACTATCACTAATGGGTCTTGTCCACAACATTCGCACTGTTTCACTTTAAGGGTATTAGTATAAATACACCAATATGCCTGGGTTCATCCTCTTCCACTATTCCTCCACAAGAAACTGGAATCGCAGCAATTATCCATTGCCTGAGCCACTGATCAAATGGCTGATCTTCCACCTCAGATCGTACGCCTTTGTGCATAGCTCCATCACCTCTTCCAGATCCCATCCTACGGTGGGATTTCATCCAAAACTTTCTTGTGCTTACCTCACTCTCACATCCACCATTCACACCTAAATCGGATAACTTCAAAAATGCGGTGCTTAGATCATCCCAATCACCTATATAGGCAACTCCCTTGAGCTCTTGCATGCCTAACGAGTCCCCCTCTTACTTCCTTGGGCTCTCCATTCTTCCTCTCCAGCTTCTCCTTCCTTCTTCACTCCACTCTCTTGGTGACAGCGATGGAGTTTCTTCTTCGTTGATTCATCCACGTCGAGCTGGATCACGTAACACTAGGGGATGTCCTAGGAGATCCTTTAGTGGGCACTTCACTCATTGGATATCCTCCCTCTTCTTCCTCTCCATTGCCGATTGGAGATTCATAGGTCCCATTCCTTTGATTAGATTATGTTTTACATGCTTTCTTAGTGTAGTTTACTACTTTGTTAGCTTAGTTTAGATCAGTTAGAGTAGCAATTATTAGTTGATTTGATCTGAATTAGTTTAGATTAGGAGTATACTAGTTGGATCCAATTTCTCCCTCTATGATCAATTCAGATTAGAGAAGTGTTTTCTCGCCCTTATTTTGATTCACTGATCTTTCTCTATGCCTCACAATCTACATCTCACTGATTTCCTTGCATTTTAATCCATATTCCACTCCCTCCACTCAAGCATATCTAGATCCGAAGTTTTCCAACTTCTCAACCTAGATAGCACTCAAATCCACCTAAGGGTCTCTTCATTCACTTCAAATGTTCACAATGACGCCTGATCTGGTTTTGATTGCATTGATTCGCTCAATTCATTTAGATTTAGATTTTATGCCCAATCGCAAGATTTGGAGTCAATTCAGTTTGGAAGGGATTTAATCGAGCTATTGGAGTTTGGATTTACTTAATTGGGTGTAATGCGATGAGTTTGATGTGGTTTGATTGGAGTTTTATTATCATATGAGCATTTGCCCAATTTAAGCTTCGATTTGGATAGTTTAACCAAGGAGAATTAGCTGCATTGATTCAAGGCTTAATAATGACCCAATGGATTTTTATAGCATCACTAGATCATCTTGAGCACCAATTAATGGTGTGCAGGATGATTAGGTGATCAGATCACTTGAGTGGATCTAAAATAAAAGCCCAATTTGAGAAACATTGGTTTTTCACCTCAAACTGGTTTCAAACAAATGTTTGAGTATGAAATGAGTTCTAAAATATCTGGATGAGGATTTTGAAGTGATTCATAAGTGAAATTGATGCCAAGATTAATCCATGTCTCTTTTCTTATCTATGATGAGAAATGATTAAACTAGATTTATTTAGGTTTTTGAGCTGTTCTAAGTTGGATTTGAATTTCAACAAGTTTCTGATCATTCAAGGACTTTTAACAGATTTCAATGAGGATTTAATCAAGTTTATTTAGATTTAACAAGTGGATTTGAGTAGTTAATCAACTTCTCTAATTTTTGTTGTGAACCCTGATTTTGGATGAAATGAGTTGCTGGAGTTGAATGTTCCTCAGATCTGAGTTTTACAGATTTGAGGATGATTCTCTGGACCCTCATATCAGATCAATTGAGCCCTGATCTTCTAGTTGCAGCAACATCTGTTGCAGCAACAATAGATCTGAGCTATTGGATAGCAGCTGACAGCGTCAGCCATTGTTGGTTCTGAAATGAGGAGTTGAGCTAGGAATTGAGTGTTTAAGTGAGCTGCTAGTGCTTTGTAATGTTAGGGCATCATAGAACAAGAATTCACGTACAAGTTTTAGGCTTCAATCTGATTTGAATTGCTTGAAATCCATGTAAACATTCACTGTCAGCAGCATGGTATGTAATATGACTGTTCAAAATTGATTTTTAAACAAATTGAAGTTGAAAATGATGTTTAAATGTTCAATCATATTTCATGTGATGTGCTGAGTGTGTTTGAGTGCTTAGATTGCTTTTCCGGCCGCTAGAAGTTGATTCAAGGCCTTAGGTTCCACTTTCAATATCCCATTTAGGCCTATTTTAGATGAAATTGGAAATCTATGAAAATTTATACAAAAATTATAAATAAATAAAATAATTATATCTTGAGTAGGATTAAATATTTCTTTAAGTAGATGCAAAGTATGAGAGTATTCTGAACCCTTTAGCTAGTAGAACATATTAGTAGACGATTCAGTTTACTTTAATACTTAAGAAAAGAACTCATTATTAACAATACAAAAAGAATCCTCTCTTCTCTCATTTCATCTTCTCTCTCTTCTCCTACTTCTATGAAATACAAAATTACCATAAAAACTTGAAAATATCCAAAAATACACAAAAATACCTTGTATATAGTATTTATACTTGTAAATATCAAGTAAATAATAAGTTAAATGTAAATAATAATATATATGTTTATAATGTACAAAAATAACTTATATATTTAAATAAATATTTATGTTGAGTTATAATGTACATATCTTAATTATATCATTATCTATTTATTTATAATAGATTATATGTACATAAAACTAGGTAATTCTAAATAAATAAGTATATATGTACAAACATATTTATAACTGTTTATATGTATTTAAGTAATTATTATAGACTGTACTATACCTATATATTTGGTTAATTATGTATTTATTGTATATAACTAAGTTAATAATTTAATTAGCTAAGTTATTAAGTTAAAATAATTTAAATTAGTAAATTAATTAATTATGGAAGTGATTTATCTTTTACAGTTGTATAAAATAATTTTAATTATTTTCAATCTATTTATACTATATTTATACTATATAATACTATTTATAATCTAATTATGTATTTATATCTTAAAATCATGTAGATAAATAAATATAAATTAAAATAAATGACAAAAAATAAATTAAAAATGGGTAATAAATACTTTATTATGTATATTAATTAATTTATAACTCAATTGAGTGGTTATATTATTAATTTGTACATTAATTAAGTAATTAAGTAATAAATCAACATGTATAATTAGCTAACTTTAACCAAATTTTAAATATTATTAAATATTAATTATTGTAACTTAAGTACATAATTATGTAGCCCTATATATAGGCTTTCCAATTATGTAATTCATTTTAAGAATGGACATCATTTGGACATGAATTTTGAGGTCTGAATTTGGCCTCACCGAATGTTTTTGAAGTGGAATCCAATGCCTAATCCTTCCATCCTTTGGTGCCACATTGTTCGTTGCCAACTCCGTGCAACGTATAAAAGGCTTAACGCTAATGATCTGTTCGGTCGTCAGCGTTGGGCGCACATATATGAGCATTTATCAGGGCATGGTCATGGGGCATGTGCGTGCGAGTATGCGTGTGAGTGTGCGCGCACACGTGTGGGTGCGTGAGCACATAGTTGTGGGCCTATTGGGCCTAAAAAGGCACAAAAATACACCTAATAATGAACTAGGGCCCAGTCTAGTGGTCTGATTCGACATAGTGGGGTTGTTGATTCTGCGAAAAGCTAGGCCCGCTAACTAATAATTTTGGTCTAAATAGTAATTAACTAAAGTTAGGTGTAGACTGAGTGTATAAAGTGTTGAGTGGGTGTTAGGCGTGTGTATATGTTAAGTATAGAGTATAAATGTATAATAGATATACATATATGTATACAATCCTTTTTGCCTTAGGTTTTGTATGTATGTTCTAAGGCTTTAGTGACGCCTATATCTATCACTGTACATATTATATATGTTGGTATAAGTAGTTATACATATGCTAGTATATGTTTATATATTCTTTTTGCACTTATCTTTAGGTATTGATTAATATAGTTGTAAATAACTAACATAGAATAGTTTAGATTGGCTTTTGATGTCTTTATACTTGTAAATATATTTGAGACATTTTAATTAACATTAATTGATTGTTTTTGTATATAATTGACCTAATTCGTTTATTCTTTCATTCTTTGATTCAATTGTAAATACACTTAATATTTTTGGTATAAAGGAGCATTTTTGAAACATAGAGAGTGATGTATGTCAATAATTGCCTCCCAGTGGACGACCTGAAATAAGCTAGTGAAAATTATGTAATTAAAAAAATGATTTGACATATGTCTAGATTGCATCTATACTACAACATAACAACGATTGATTAACATGCAATCCAAATGGGTGATCCATACCTAAAGTTAAAATTTTCTTCATTGAAATCTTCATCTTCATGTATCTTCTTCAATTTCTCTTCTCCAATTCTTCATGTGATATGCATGATTCTTTAATTTGTAACTTCTATCATGTTAAATTGCATGTGCAAATTTTCTCACATTACATTATATGCGTCTCTTTCATATATATAATTATGAACAAATAACATTTTACATGATTTAAGCACTTCAATTTGTCAAGTCTAATTTAATTAAAAATTTCAATTTAACTATTCAATTTTTTGACATCTTTAGGCATACTTAATCAACTCCAAATATTTTGTTAACATCAAAATCACTAAGTGGAGGCTAATTTATCAACATTCTCCCATTAATATCCTTTCCTCAACATGAACTTTTGTACATTTGGATGAGAGCATGATTGTGTCTCCTATTCCTATTCTTAATATTAATAATGATGAAGATGTAATAGTAGGAGGTGGTGCTCCCGAGTAAGTTCCAGATAATATCTTGGATGAGATAGAAAATGGTGCTTCTAAGCTTGTTCTAGATGATACTTTGGGTGAGATAGGCAACAATGCCATTAAGGACAATATTGTCAACATGCAAGAGAGAAAGTGATTAGAAGGCCTAGCAGATATGCAGAGTGAACTCATTATCCTATATAAAGATATGTCAATCTCTCGCTTTTTGACTTAGGCCTAAGTTATAAATGTTTTTTCATCTTCGCTTGCATCATTTGTTGCTCCTAGGAATGTAGGAGAAGCTCAGTCGGACCCAAAATGGATGTATGCTATGCATGGCGAGATGAAGGCATTAATTAAAATTCAAACTTGAGAAGTCATTGATACACCTAAGTATAAGCTAGCACATTGTAGGATCAAAGTCGGTGTACACAATGAAATACAAAGCTATTGGATAGGTGGATAGATATAAGGCTAGGTTGGTGGTAAGAGGTTTTACTCAAAAGTACAGGATTGACTACTGGTTCTTTCTTACCTCAACTCAGTTAATTAAGTTAATTTTACTTAATTATGAGTAGAGAAAAGTCACTTAGGTTAACTCGAAGTTGTGTCGATTAGTAGTATAGGGTTGAATTAACCTAACATTTTAGAAAAATTTTTACTGGTTGAGTCCAGGTCGTTCGTTGGGAGGTATAATTCATTCTAAATTCACTAGTTATCTTTTACTTTTCTCTATAAGTATAGGAGGTAAATCTAAGTTAATTATGGAAGCATGAATTTTTCCAAAAATTGATTAAAATGAAATAACATGCAAAATCCGATATAAACTTTCATTTTCAACATTTAAGAACATGTAAATTCTCTATTTATTTCGAATGACTTAAGGCAAAGAAAAGTTTATTTAATATATGCCTTGATACAACAATTAAGAGCAAAAAGAAATTAAAATATAACAAGAAAATTAACTTCTTTTCCTTATACTTCAGTCTTTCTTCTTTCTCTTCTTCTCTTTATTTCTTTCTTTCTTTTACTTTTCTTTATCTTTATTCTTTCTCTTATATTTTCGAGCTCTTTCCTTTTTCCTTTTTCTTTCTTTCTTCTCTTCTACTTCTGTTCCTGCCCTTCTTATTCTTCCTTAGCTTCCTTTAGTTTCCTTAGCGCCTGCTTATTCTCTTCTTCCTCCTTAGCTTCTCCTTTCTTTTCTTTTCCTTAGCTCTTAACTTCACCCGCACCTGCATCCTTAGCCTTCTCAGCTCCTTCATTCTCTCTTCTTTCTTTTCTAGCTGAATCAGGTTAATTTGCTTTTCAACCAAAAATTATTTTTGATTTGTGGCAAGGTCCTTTCGAGGATGCACAGCACCCTGAGATCAGGGTGGGACTAGACCATACTCGGTCTTCGCCTAATTTCATTAGGGTTCAATTTCGGTTTATTTTCTCTCGAGCCAAACCGGCCCTCTCTCGAGCCGAACCGGCTCAACGCCTCCCAGGCCTCGCCCTCCTAGGGCCAATTGCACACACACGCCCACTCGGGCACACACCTGCAGGCGCACTCGCCCACACACACACACGCATGCTTAGATGGTTAGGGTTTCTTTTCGCACCGAGCACTGACTACTGAATCGGCTATATCACAAAACACTTTTATACTAAGGCAGGCGCTCGAGAATTTTCGATGTGGGACTAATGTTCCCCCTCCAGACCTGACTTCAAATGTCAATTTCTCCCTACTCAGAGCTCCAAATCAAGCGATCTAAAGCTTGATGGAGAGCTCTAAGATGGCTCTACAGGATTCCAGGGTTAATTTGAGGTTTGGAGGATGATTTCCTCTTCGATTTGAAGAGCGAAGTTAGGGAGTTTCTACAGGTTTAATAATGCCTGGAAATGGAATGAGAGTTACTGTGTCTATAGGATGGCTTTCCAGCTTATCTAAGGGTCTGAATAGATCCTTCAGATGATTCCGCAGCTATTTGTATAGGTTTTAAGCTCTCAAGAGCTTCAGGTGAAGCATAGAAGCTCAAAGCTTCTCTGGAAGCTTCAGAGACAGGAATTTCAAATGAATAAAGGTGTAACAGACACTAAGGATCATTCTTAATTGATTGGAATAGCTTCTAAAGGATTTAACAAACTCATTTGGGCAGGATTTATGATCAAATCTCATCAGAAACTTACTGCCAACAGTTTGGGTTCGAAAACAACCCAAACTGGCAGTAGTTGAAATCTAACTAAATGACAAGTCTGTGCTCATTTAGTTCACTCTAAAATCGTTTAAAAGAATCTCAGAAATAATCCAGACTTCTCATATCAACAAATAGAGCTAAGAATTAGAGAATCAAACTTAATTTTGACTTCAGAGCTAAAGATTTGACTTTCTATTCTAAGCCTCTTTACAAGAAATTAAAGCCTAGATTAACATCTTCTCAACCCCAGGAACTCTCTCAGACATCTAAACAGATGATTTGACCTAAGATGCTAGGGTTCCAGGCTCATCGCCTGAGCTCCAAATGTGGTCTGTTCGACAGAAGGATTGGAAGATTGCTACACTAATCTGAAGACATAGTTAGTGCACTGAAGCTTCTAGACCTGTTAATTGCGATTCTTAAGCTTCTGTACAAGCTTCTCCAACTCTGCCGGAGTTGGGGAAGATAAATCATTAGTCTAAGCTCCAATTGTTAAAATCCCAAATAAACAACCTCAAACAAATCAGTGATCAATATCATGTCAATCTAGAGCTTTTCAACAAGTTCTAAAGGCTGAAGACCAAAAATGACCCGCCGGAGCTCCGGTGAGTCCAAAAATATACAAATTGTGTACAGAAAGGATGAATCTGTGCCATTTTTGATCTAGAAAGGATTCTGAGGTTGTAAGGAACCTCAGAATTGTATTAGATTCCTTAATTGATCATTAAATGAAAGATTTAACAGTGAAATTAGTGTGAATGGATTTTGAGTTATTTGAAGCCTGGGACTTGTTTTTCCACTCAATTGAGTGGTCAAAACAAGTCAAAAGTAATTTACGGTACTAAATATATAATTAATTTAAGATTCAACTACTCCTGAGCCGCCATTGATAGCGAGCTTAGGAGCTTAAATAAATTTAGGCATTTAGGTTATAGGTGGTAATTATTCAAATTGAAGTGATACTTAGGATCCTTAGATTGTGAATGGGTGGAGGACCCTACGAAGGTGGAACTAAGCTCAGTTACTGTCGTCATGGACAGCAACAGTAACTGTGAAGGTGAAGGTGAATTAGGCAGATCAGTGATCAATTTAGTGTTTTAATGGATTAGAAATGATCGTGAGTGATAGAAGAAGGCGGACAACGAATTTAAAAGACAAAACAAGTGCTCCAGCAAGCTCAAGGAGCTCGTCGGAGTCGAAGGAGACGAAGTTTGGAATCCGAAATTAAGCTAATATAACTAACTAGCTAACTAGCTAAACTATCCTACTCCTACTCCTACTCCTATCTACTGTTACCTGGATGAAGGGGTCAAAGGGATTCCGCTGATGGCTCATAGCGGAAGACGAAATCAAAGGGAAAAAGAAGAATCTCCTGCGGGTGAGTTTGGACGAAGTAGAGGATCTCCTTGGTCGTCGCCTTTGTCCAGAGACGTGGCTGACCTTGGCGAATCTCCTCGGCTAATCAAGATGGATGGAGGAAGTCGGAGAATGGTGTGGAAGGTCGCTGGAGTTGCAGATGAATAGCCTATTGGGTCGGCTCAGTGTTAGAAGAGAGAAGGGAGCCAACTTGAGAGAAATCGAGGGGATGAGGGGGTATTTATAGTGAATGGCGACGAAGAAGGTGGCGAAGTTTGGACGAAGAAGAAGCTTAGGGAGCTTAACCTTCGGCATCGTCTCCGACGACGGTGAGGTTAACTCCCACCAAAAATTAGGATTTCAGAGTAATCCAGATTGATGGATGAAGATGGGATGGTGAGCGCAAGCTCCAAGAGCTTGGAAAAGGAAGAATGATGTTGGTAGGGCGGTGATCGCGCGGTGGAGTCACTCTCTGTTGTCAGCCGTTCAATTGGCTGAAGAAGAAGAAGACGAAAGGGACCTAAGTGCAGTGAAACTTAAGGACCTATATGAAAATTAAGGACCTGATTGCAATGAATAGTAAGGACCTAAATGTAAACCCAAGTTTTAAAGGTTTATTTTAACTTAGATCTTTTTCAACTTTTTATATATGTTAATAAATAAGATAATTATTATGTTTATACCTTGAATTTACATTTTTGACCTTTTAAGTTAATTTATTAAATTAAGTAAAGTTACTTAAGTTATTATATACTTATGTATACATTTTGTTTAAGTTACTTAACTTATTAATTAAGGAAATGATTAATAAAATCTTGAGTCCAATTATTAATTATATTGTTAATAATGTTAATCGAATGATAAAATATCATTTTTAACTTATTTTAAGGTCCTTTACTATATATCCCTTATTTTATAATTAATCCTTATATATTCATATCCTTAGCTAATTAACTAGGAAGGCTATTTAATTAGGGGTAATTAGAGATCATGATGAGTCTCTCATCATACTTAGAGATCTTTGCACTAGTAGCAAAAATGAATTATGTGTTAGTGATCTTAGCTCTAGCCATCCAATTTGATTTGCCTTATATCAGCTAGGTGTAAAAAATGACTTCTTGAATGGAGATATCAACAGAGAAGTATACATGCATATGTCTCCCGAAAATGTGCAAAAAGGCAAGTGTTGCAAGCTTAAAAAGTCCTTATATAGGTTGGAACAGCCACCTAGATCCTGGTTAGAGAGGCTTTGTGTTATCAGGGATGGAGGCAGGGGGGATCGGTGGAGGACTGGTCCCCCAAGTTAATTGAAAATAAGGAAAATCCCCCAATGTTTCCGCTATTAATTTCATATTTTCATAAATGATAAATGTTTCAATTAATTGGCCCCCCAAGGAAATGTAACAGATTTACAGCCTCTTAAATGCTCCTAAATTTCAATCTTAATTTCAACAATCTATTAGCTGAACTAAACAAAAAATCCAAACCACCATCACCATGAAACCCAACGCCATCACCGTAACCTCGAAAACCACTGTTGCAACCATCGAATCCCATCTCTCCTGCCAACGATTGAACGTGTTGAAGGTGTGCATTTGTTTCTAGTGAAGCATCAAGTGCGTTTGGCATTTTTTTTGGAGACTTGATTTGAATGATTGAAGGTATTAATCATTTTCCATCCCCTACTGCCCCTTTGATTCATACTTTAATAAGCGAAATTAGGCCACTCGTATTGGTGGTAATGTGATTTGAAATTAGATACTTTGCATATCATATAATAGTATTATAATTCATTACAATAGGATTTCTAGTTGACCCCTCCAAGTTGGAAATTCTAGCTTCGTCTCCCAGTGTTGTCATGTAGGGGCAAGGATATAAACAAGGAAATGGTGATTTCATCCTTTTTGTTAAGCACAATGATGAAGGAATCATGGTTCTTCTTGTAAATGTTGATGATATAATCATTATAGGTTATGGTGGTGAGGAGAAATTGAGATTAAAAGCAAAGCTCGTTGAAGAATTTGAGATTAAAAATTTAAGAAAGTTAAAATATTTTCTAAGTATTGAGATTATGTGATCTCGAGGTAGTCTTTTCTTTCGCTAGTGGAAACATATACTAGATGTGTTAAAGGAAATGGGAATCTTGAGTGTAAATCTGTTTCTACTCCCATTGAGGTCAACTACCATCTCAGTTTGAAGGATAGAAAAGCACTTAGTGACTCCTAGAAGTCCAGATATCACAAGATTGTGAGGAAGCCGAGTATACACTCACGACATGGTAAATGTAGCGAGTCAATTATGGATGCACCTACATATTCTCATATGAATCCTATCAGCATGATTCTTTATCATTTGAAGAGAAATCTAGTGAAAGGTCTCCCCTTTACCAAAGGATACGAACTAAGTATAAATGGATACATAGATATAGATTGGGTTGATTTGATTGATGACAGGAGATTTACAATGGCTTATTCTATTTTTCTAGGAAGAAACTCGATTATTTAAAGAAGTAAAAGTAGCCGGTGTGTGTTGCTTAATATAGAGTTATGGCATCAGGATTACGGAGATGTTATGGGTGAAATCTTGTTGTTTGGTGTTGGTGTGCCTACTAAGCTTCTCATGAGACTATATTGTGATAATAAATCTGAGATTAACTTGGCAATAATCCAATGTTGCATGCAATGGAGTGAAACAAAGCAGAACTGACCTGCCAACGAGGAACCTTGGATTCCCTATATATATATATATATATATATTATCCAAAGAAATGGAAAAAGTACAAATTGATCATACAAAACATGTGGAAACATGTGGAGTTGAATTACTATTTCACTAGTGACGTTTTCACTTAGGTCCTTTCAACGACGAAGTATGAAGAAAATGTGGTAAGTTCGCCATTCAATTGCTATGCTCGATTTGAGGGGGTGTGTAAAATCATGTGTAAACGGATGTATGAATACTTGGGAGTGAGCCTGCATAACTTGACCTATCTATTGACACATCCGTTCATTTTACCTTTAGTGAAAAAAGCCCTCATCTCCAAGAGAAAGAGAACTAGTGCCACGTCGTTCCTGTGGTTTTCTCCCTCCCTTAAAGGAGGGTTTCAATGTAAATCACTATGCACTTGTGTAATGATCCTACTTGTGATTGTTTTTTCCATATGGTCGTGTTTTTACAGTATTAATAATATTTCATCTTACAGTCCGAGATATTGGAGATCCATTCATCTACGAATTTTCATAACGTTAGATAATCATTTTAGTGAAAACCATATGAAGTCTATTATCACCTAGCTGAGAATTTCAATTATTATCGAAGGATTCTTTAGTGGTTTAAATATTTCAGATAATCATCCTGTTAAATATAAAATATTGGACATTTGTTTTGTCTAAAAATGTCGGTTGCCTGTTCAGAAATGTTTGCTGTTTACAAATATGGGATATCTTGACATCCTGCAATAAAAAATACTTGGACTCTCCCACATCCATTAAATAAACAAGTCAAGAAATCCATATATATATATATATATATATATATATATATATATATATATATATATCTTAAATGAGGCAATCTGACTCCCTCATCACTAGTTTGATTTTTGAAAGAAGTACCATTTGATTTTAAGGCATACTTTCTGTATCCTGCATGCTTACGGCTCTTACTTTTTAAACCTTTGTTGCCTTTGGTAAATAGCCATGCAACAAAAGTTCCCTCTTTTGAATATCCACTTATACAATGAATGGTTTATAAAGTTGTATATCCAGATGGAACAACAATCTTGATTGCTAATTAGCCTTTTAGAGGCTTAGCAAATGTGATCATTTCATGAACAGCATAAAAATTATAAGTGCATCCCTTACAAAAAATACATGAGTAGCATTTACACATTGGTTCAAGAAAAACAATGAAGATCACCTGAAGTAATTTTTATCACCATTTCAAAAGAATTCCCAAATTGTTCTCAACTGCATTGTAATCTGATGTAGTTTCATGCTTATACATATGGTACAGGGGACGAATAGGAGTGCTATAAAGGGAAGCTCCAAAAAAAAAATATCACCATCTTTTTTACAAAAGTGAAGAAAAAAATATGAAAGAAAATACAAAAGGGACCGCAGAGAAGATGGCGCAACTCTATTATTATGAATTTGCCTCTGCAATTTGATTCTCAGTAGAATGCCTCCAATGCAGTTTTTCCCTCAGATGTCTCATCTTGGCCTCAACCCTTGCAGTGAAACCTATCTTAGTCCTCTGTCTGGCCTTGCTTTTCTCCCTTCTCCACATGTGCTGGTCTTCAACATCCTTCTTGTAATACTTGATCTCCTGAATTACATGGTGGTCCTCAGGATTGATCATTCTCTGGTATGAGATGTGAACTAGATATGGAAGAACACATATGAAAGTGACCATCAGTGTGGTGATCCAATACATGGCTGTTGGTCCAAGGGCCTCTGTGAGGATCTGGTTGGCATATTTTGATATTGATGGAGGGACTAAACCATACACGAGCAAGAATAGATACCATGTTGCGATGCTTCCCCAAACAAAGAGGTGTTGTATCCATGTAAAGTGGCTCATAGCAAGGGCTATCTGAACATTTACAGCCCAGATGAGGCAGGTGAACATAGTTGTTCCAAGAATTGTCATATCCACTACCTGGCCATTTTCTCGGAATGCCTGATCATACAATATCCCTATGTTGAAGAAATATAGTATGATAGATGTGCATGCACCATTTGCCATCCACCCAATTATCCTATACCAGCCAAAAAACAAGTTCCTTGGTCCTTGCTGATACAAGGCTGGAAACTGCATCCATGGTAGTAGAAAGCACAAAAAAAGAACAATGTCAATGTTTTGTTTTAAAAAAATAAAGTAAATCCCAGTCAACAATTCTTTCCTACGTGAACATTTGAGAGTTAGAAAAGGATATCCAACACCCCCGTGGATGCCAAGGAGGAGAAGCTCACCTGTAAGCACACTTCAGATGAAACATCTTGCTCGAATGCTCCAAGAGAAATCACTGGCAATGAAGTCAGGACAACATTGAAAAGATTCATGTACCAGGGATCATAGATCGACTGACCGGAGAAGCTAGCATATGTCTCAAAATAGAAGAGTGTGAGGCCAATTGCTATATTTTTGTAAAAAAAGTAGCAGACCTGAGAAGAAAAGGTCAATTCAAAGTCCAATATCAAAGGTCAGTAGAAGCACTCACCACTTAAATGTACAAATAAGTAAATAGAAGCATAATTGTAACAAGAGTTGAGTAATCACCATTTGAGCAATCCTCTTGTAGCACCAGTGTCCATGGACGATGATCAGACGTTCTAGAAATCTGAACTGGGCGATGGAAAAGTCACTAGCCATTACTGCCTGCACATAATGACAAATGCATTTGTCTTTCAAGAACAATAAGTTTGCTTTCAGGTGCTTATCTACATGAGACACCATGATAGCATCCATAATTTGCTATTAGCCATTCTGACTAATATCAATTGTACCAACGGTTTCTATGCTCAAGAAAAAAGAAAAAAGATGTATCCACCTGCATCCCTTCAACCCCACTGATACCAACACCGATATCTGCCTCCTGAATCATACCAACATCATTTGCACCATCACCGACAGCTAGAGTAGTCTTGCCTGTTCCTTGTTTCACCAATCTGGTGACCTAGAGAATAAAAGAAGAGAAAGGTCAAAGGTCCTTTTAACCTGTTTAGATATTAAGTACCATTGTTCTAAAAGGTAAGAAGTCAACAAACAGTACCAGAGCCTTCTGCTTTGGGGAGACCCTGCAGCAAATGACAGAAGCACAGCCAACTGCTAAATCCAAAAATTGTAGCTTCATATCATCATCTAAAGCATAAGTTAAAGCTTTTCCATCTATGATCAAGGCAAATGCGGCATTAGGGTCCTTCTCTAGTTTGATCATTTGTGATGCATTGGTTATTTGCAAAGAGATGCTATCTTTTGCAGCCTGAAAATTCATCAGAATAAATGGAATGTATCATATCATCAGTTTCTAGCAAAATTCAATAAAGGATTGAATGACAACCAAGAAAACTAGTACCTTTTTAGCATCTTGAACACCTATATCTGTGGTTGGGCTGGATATACATATTTGCTTCATTCCTTGTCTAAGGAGACTGCAAGCATATCTACAGAAATAAGGGGAAAAAGTTGAAGTCCATGAGTAATTTTGCATATCAAACACGAGCGCCCATTGCATATGACTAGCGTATTTTACAAGAAGAACGGCATGGAAACAGATCATACCCTATATTAATAGCAGTTTCCATTTTGTCACCTGTGAGGACCCAGATCTTGAGACCAGCTTGTGCCAGTTTATCTATGCATTGTGGAACCTTGAAAAAGAAACGCAGATTAATGACAGAGTAAATAACCCACGATCAAGATCAAAAAAATAAAATGAAACTCACCCCTTTCTGTAATTTGTCCTCCACAGCAGTGGCGCCCAGAAGAATTAGGTCTTTTTCCATTAACTCAGAGGCATGCTCAAGTAAACCTTCTCTTTCGTGTCCAATGGTGTTCTTTGCTTTAACAAACTCCGCATTCCAAGCAAGATATTGGTCTTCTTCAAGCTTTTTATATGCGATTGCTAGAGTCCGCAATCCGGCATCCGCATAGTCATTCAAGTGGTTTGTTGTTTCCTCCACAAGCATTCTTCCATTTTTAGATAATCTTTCAAATATAATGCTGTACGCCCCAAAGGTTGTATAACTTGTAAGACGGAGATATAAACTAACTGAAGAGGAAAATCAGGACATACCTATCTGCACCTTTGCACAGTAGAAGGATCTTCCCATCCTCATCTTTCACAATCACCGACATTCGTTTCCTTTTGCTGCTAAATTCCAATACATTGAGAATTCTGTACTCCCTGCAACAATATTAAATTGCAATGTGAATTTCCCTAGTACCTAAACACCCGATGGGGGATATATGAAATTGTCTATGATGATCAATTTTTCAATGCTAACCATGGCAAAGCAACCAACTTAAAACCAATAGGGTTTGAGTTGGATGTTCTCGCATGGTGTCTCAGACACAACCGTTCAATTTCTGAGATTAAACTCAATTTGTCCATGGTGAGGGAACCATATTGAGAAAATAGCACTGACATCTAAAGATGAAGAAAATGCTAGCGGCGTATATTAATGCTTGGACTTCTCCGCTTAAGCAAACTGGTTTTGAGTTGGATGCTCTCACAAATGGAACAAGAAAGAAGATTCTTATTCAAATTAGCAAAGATGTAATTGGATGCTCTCGGAAATGGAATGAGAGAAGAATGCTATTCAAATAAATAAGGATTCAAGTTACAGACCTCTCTATTGGCTGTGCAGACAGGTACTTCTCCCGAACAAATGCACTTGATTGTGTCCTCCTACAAAACTCAAACCCAAATTCTCTGGCAGCAACAAGAAACGCTCCTTCATCAGGAGATTCTGCCTCGTACGTGCACTTACCCATTTCTTCGTTCATCTCCGGAATAGCCGTATGGCAAAGTGCAAGTACCCTAAAGAACAGCAAGATGGTATCTGCGTCAGGCTGCCTCTTCCAGTTACCATCCATAAGGCGCTCGTCTTCAAAGCTGAAACCTTTTATTTTTGGCTTCTGCATCTTATCAGCCCGGGGCGTAATTACTCTCTGCATCTCTATCTCCGATGGACTAGAATGAACCCCGCCATTTTCCCAGACATCCCAAGCTTTGCTACTCATCTTTCCAGGGGTACCTGACATTTCTGATGCCATCTGCTTTTCTGCAGCCATCTCCACCTCGCTAGCGCGCCTTCCATACGAAATGCCCGCTATGGAGCACTTCAAGAAGTCCATCTGGTTGCAAGTTAAAGTGCCCGTTTTATCCGATAAGATTGTGTCGACTTGCCCCAGCTCCTCATTCAAATTGGAAGTCCGGGCATGTGCAGGCTTGTCTGTCTCCTCGTCATACATCTGAAAGTCCTGGTTTATGAACATGGCTTGCAAGAGCTTGACGATCTCGATCGAGACGTAGAGAGATATGGGTATGATAAATCCATAGAGGATAAGAGCAGTGACTAAATTGGTAAGGCCGGCGGTAACAGGTTGTGTGGGATCGTACAAGTCAATCCTGGTTTTCGGAGACAAGTACCACCATGTTGGGACGGAAATCTTGGTCCTTAAACCAAAACCGATGGAGCTGACTATGGCCATCAAGAGGAGGAAGCTGAAGAGGAGGTATATGATGCGATCCATCTTCCTCTCGATCTTGGTTCTTTTGGAAGGGGACGGCATCGCATTCTGCATGACTTTGGTGTCGTGGCCCGTGAATACGACCACACCGTAGACGTAGGCTGTGTTCCTCAGCTTCGAATCTCTAAGGAGAATGTGGCTGGGATCGAGCGAGAAGAGCTGCCTCTCGTATTCAAGGTTGCCAACGAAGGTGTAGAGATTGGGGTTCGGGTCCTCGCATCGGATGACACCGCTAAAATCCTTGAAAGCAGCATCTTCGTCCAATTCCAAGGTGACCTCCAACGACCTCTTAACCTTCAGGTTGGTTTCGCCATCCAGATTCATGGTCTCGACGTAGCAGATCCCGTCATCGTAACTCGACGACAGGAGCAGCAAGTCGGCTGGAAAGAAGTCGTCTTTCTTAACCTTGATGACATCTCCCACTCGAATCTTCTGCCACGGCGTATCGCCGAACTCACCAGCTCCGAGATGGTGGACACTGGCTTTCCTTGAGTTGACCTCCCTGTCCTGAAGGAACCGCCTCCAGTCTTCCAGGGCCTCTTTGGCCATGCTCAGGCCGACGACGAACACCAAGGGTGCGATCTGGCTAACCGGTTCCAGCGGCGCCATGGGCGTGAGGGATAGAATTGCGGTTAGGAGGAAGTAGAGGTTGGCCACGCGGCGGAATTGCTCGAATATCGCCTTGGGGAAGAAGGTGATGGCATTGTACTTGGTGGTGGTGATGTGGTTGTCCGGGTAATTGAGGGGCTTGGCGCGGTGCATGCTCGGCTGGTTGCAGTGGACCACCCGCGAAAACCCGGGCCCCTGCAGAGAAGAAGGCCGCCCATCTGACAGCTCTTGCTGCTGCTGCTGCACACTGGGTCTTATGCAGGAGAAGCTGTAGATTTTGCTCCACCTTATCCTTTCTCTAACTCTCTTTCTCCTCCCCATTCTCTTCCACTACTACACCCCTGTTCCGTTCCTCCCTCCCTCCCTCCCTTCTGTTTGTATCCACCACACCGCAGCTCTCTCTCTCTCTCTCTCTCTCTCTCTCTCTCTGCAACCTAATCAATGAAAAATTAATCGATGGTGAATTGCGCCATCAGAAGTAATTGATTCTTTTGGAGGATAAGAAAGAAGACGTTGACTGTACTACTGAAAATCCGACGAGATGAATCAAAGAAAGGAAAAGAAAAAGAGGGGGCGGCATTGACCCGAAATGAATGCATCATCACATGGCGATTATCTGAACTCATTGCTTGTCGAGATCAGAGCTTTATTATGATAGAGCAGCTCCCGGAGCTAAACGGGTGGGTGCTAAAGTTTAGGTGGTAGTAGATGAAAATGAGCGGTAAGAAAGAAAGAGAGGCCCGACATAAATCAAGAGATCAATCTGATGAACAGCAACATTACGTGAATGAAGCTAATGAGAAGGAATGTATGGATGGATGGGTACCTGACATGGAGGAAGGGCTGAACAGGGGACGAGGGGCCGCTGCTGCTGTGATGGACCTGCAGTAGAATTGAGAGGGAGTGAGAGAGAGAGATAGATTTGGGCGGGCGAGGTTTTGAAGACGTGAGGAGATGAACTAGATGGGTACAATTGTTGACCAACTTGGGAACTTTCCTCGATTCCTTCGATTTAGTCGTTGAAAGTAAATGGGCCGCTACTTCTTGACCTGCTTCCAATCTACCCCTCCCTACCTCCCCCTTTCCTCGTGTTTCTTTTTTTAAACATTGCTTTGTAGAAGCTAAGAACATTCTTCTCTTCTAGCCTGGAGAAGAGAAGGAAGGAAAGAAAAAAAAAGAATAGTGAAATTTTGATTCCTTCCCTCGCTGTCTGGGTTTCCGTCCCCTTGGGCTAAATTGCATGATGCATCCTGCTAATTATGGGTCGAAGACCACCATCATTAGCAGCCTCTTGTTTGCTTGGTTGTCAGGACATGGACGTACTACTACACGCATTCAAAGAAAGTGAGATCTCGGGAAAAAAAAAAAAAAAGTAAAAAGAAGTGGTCCGGATCAATGACTATGTCACAGCATTGTCAACGGTATTAGGTCTTCCCCCGCTATTTGAATTGTCGTAGTCATCAGGATATAAATAAAGAAAAGTTCTAGAAAGAATTTACTTTAGGAAAACTATAGTGCCATGATACTCGTTGATGCTCCGGAGGGTCTTAAGGTGTAATTTGATTAAGGATGTAGGTAAGGAAGTATAAAAATTAATGTATAACAGTGTAAATGTAGTCTCAACTAGTATCCTTTCTTTTTATATAAAAAAATATTACATAAAGTGGGATCCACCACCGTTGAAATCAACAAATTACTTTGGTATAGGTACAAGTTATTCAAATCACCTTCGAAATCACTTTATCTGAGTGTAATCTTATTTTGTACTTTCAAATTAATTTTGTACGGATGCAAAGTAAGATTGTAATGGTGCAATCTTACTTTAAACTATTTTACACCGGTATAATCTTATTTTACACGGCTGCAATCTTACTTTGTATCGGTGCAATCTTATTTTTCTCGGGTGCAAAATAAGATTACACCGGTGTAAAATTAAATTTCAAGTGTTTCTTTACATATGAGAAGTGATTTTACACTTGAAAAGTAATTTTTCACCTGAGGGTTTAGTCTTTAGTGTTTAGGGTTTAGCGAAGCTGCTTTAGAGGAACATTTCGTGGCCGTCTTCTCACCACTTCGGGAAGTAGATCCTCGCCGCGACGTCGTCCCATCCCGCCCTCCATCCTCCTCTGACGTTCTCCTTCATCTAGTCTCTTACCACCTTCGTCCGGGTGCCGTCAGAGCGAGTTGTCCTCCAAGCGATCGTCGAAGTGGATTCTTCTCACCACTATCTATCTTTTCGCTTTTTAGTGTAGTTTTCCGCTTATTTGTAACAAACTCTATATTGAAAATATATGTGATTGTTTCTCTCTCTCTCACCCTCTTATTTTGCAAGTAGATTAGCTAAATAAAGTTTTGTCGATTTGATCTCTTGCTTTATAAAAATACCAAAAAAATAATAAAAGATAAAAACAACAAAAACATATACAGGCGAAGCGTGGATTTCAAAACTAAACGTTCGTCTCCCCGTGTTCGACTCGGGACTCACATCGAGTTTCAATTATAAATTTTATCTGGTAGTGGATTTTTACGCATTACAACGACAAGTTTTCTAACTCAAATCTTTTCATGTATGAAACCACGCTCACCATTTTGCTAAACCTAAACCTTAAATCTTAAATCCTAAACCCTAAGGTGAAAAATCGCATTTCAAGTGAAAAATCAATTCTCATACGTGAAATCACTTTCCATAAACCTAAACCCTCAACCCTAAATCCTAAACTTATAAGTCAAAATTATTTTACACGGGTGCAAAATCACTTTGGATAAGTAAAACTACCCTTAGAATAATTTATCACAGGTGTAAAATGAGATTACATCTGTGAAAGACATTTTAAAATAATTTATCACCAATGCAAAACTATTTTTCATCGGTGTAAAGTTATTTATCACCTATACATTTTAAATTAAAGTGGCTGGTGATTTTTTTGAATGTGATAAGAATCACTATATAACAAACCTTATATTCTTTTATTTTTTTACATTAAATATCAATTTTCAAATAAACTCACATTCTTAACACCACGTAAAATATAAAAATAACACCCTACATCACTTTTTACATCATAACCCACACTTCTATACTTTTTAACTTTGACCAATATGCACCGGTGGCTTCCAAAATCGGCTCATATCTTTCCTATCGAAGATTTGTCGTGTATGTGGCTTAGATTCACATGAAGACCTTTTAAGTTTTGGTGGCTAACTACATGCCAAGAAGGTTGAGATGTAGGGTTGACGACGTCACTTGACTTTGATGTCTGTAATTTACCCTTGAGCTCGGTATTGTAAATTAGGATGTCATTTTCTTTTAAAAAATGTTTTACCAACTTGATTTGATTCGAGAAGGGCAAGATCTCCTCGTAGTCGATTAATAGTAATCTGCATTGAATTTGTTTCTTCCATTCTCCAAGATGGTTAGTTTTAAATCTAGTCATCAAGAAATTTTTCAATCCCCAAAAATAAGGAAACGTAGATTGTTGTGTAAAAAGTGACGTGGAATATTATTTTTATATTTTACATAATGTTGAGAATATTAATCAACTTAATAATTGATATTTAATATAAAAAAATAAAAGAATGTAAGATTTGTTGTGTGATAGTTTCTACCACATTTAATTAATCAACTTAATAATTGATATTTAATATAAAAAAATAAAAGAATGTAAGATTTGTTGTGTGATAGTTTCTACCACACTTAAAAAAATCACTACACCATTTTAACCTAAAAAATACAAAGGTGATAAAAAATTTTACATCGGTGATAAGTTACTTTGCACCGATGATAAATTATTCCAATGGTAGTTTTACTTATCCAAAGTGATCTTGCACTCGTACAAAGTGATTTTGACCTATGAGTTTAGAGTTTAGAGTTTAGGTTTATGGAAAGTGATTGCACGTATGAGAAGTGATTTTTCACTTGAAATGTGATTTTTCATTTTAAGGTTTAGGATCTAGGATCTAGGATTAAGGGTTTAGAGTTTAAATCCTAGATCCTAAACCTTAAGGTGAAAAATCACATTTTAAGTGTAAAATCACTTCTCATACATGAAGAAACACTTAGAATTTAATTTTGTACCTATGCAAAAAAATATTACACCGATGCAGAGTAGTTTAAAATAAGGTGCAATCTTACTTTACATCCGTATAAAAAAATATTGTACTCGTGTAAAAAAATATTACACCGGTGTAAAGTAGTTCAAAGTAAGATTGTACCGATATAATCTTACTTTACACCCGTGCAAAATTATTTTGAAGATGTAAAGTAATTTTACACAATCACTCACCCCTATAAAGTAATTTATTTTTTATTTCAATAGTAGTAGACCCCATCACGTGTTAGCACTTTTTTTACATAAAAGAAAAAATTAGAACTATATTTACAACTATGTGTCAAACTTTTACGTTTCCAAATCACCTTCTTTTTAAATATATCGAATATTTGAATACCGTGCTAAACTTAACTAGAATGATCCATGAGAATTGTTTTTTTCTAAATTTAGAAAAAAAAATTTATATAATGCATTATCATGCAACTACATATTTGACAAGATAAGTCAAATTTCAAGTGTTTATTTCTCAAATAATTTCTATTGTTTCGTAACGTTAATGCCACTAGGGTTAGCAAAGCACCTATGTACAACATGCACTGATGCTTAATCAATAAAGGTGTTCATGTCTGTTTCATTTTCAATTGTTCCAACATGATTCAATTTTAAGCGGGTCATGACCTCACCTGACTCATTCAAATAGGTACCTATTAGATAGGGTGCCCAACTTTGCTAACCTAGGTTATAGGTTCCTGGTGGGTACCCAGTTAATTAATTTAGTTAAAAATATAAAGATATAAAATATAATTTAAAGAAAATTATAAAAAATTATAAATATGTTAAAATATTAATTAAAATAACAAATATATACCAAAATGTGATCTCAATAGAGAGCCATTTTCAATTTTTTCCTGACATCTTGCGAACAAATCAATAGGACCCACACTTGCAAACAACATAGGATCCACACATCCTCCAAAACGTGATTGAAGGAGCAAAGTGTAAGTACCGTTGTTTTGATAAAATAAAATTATATTTTATTATGAACTAATCTTTCAGGATCACGTTCGCATAAATCAAGTCAATTATTCTCTGTAAGGATCAAAGTGAAGATTATCTTTAGTTAATGTAATTCTTTTATATTTCTTGAGTCAAGAATTACTATAAGGAACCTTAGGATTAAAGACAAACCTTTATAATAAATATCTGGATAGTATTGATCGACCAAAATATTAGAATTTATCGATCAAATCAATTGATCGATTAAAATAAGAATATTGATCGACCAAATTAGCCTAACGGTTAAATCCGATTTTCCTGCAATTTATCGACCAATTAAATATTTGATCGATTAGCAATTGATCGACCAATTAAGTAAATTGATCGATCAAAATGAAAATTGATCGACCAATTAAGTAAATTGATCGACGAATTTGGTTCGAATGATTTTTCTCAACATTCCAAGAATACTCCGTTTTTACCTATAAATAGGGCTCCACACCCCTCATTTCAAAATACATTTTCAAAGAGAAATCTATCTAGAAAAAGAACTCTCGTGCTTTCTCTCAAAATGCTTCTGCGCTTCTATTGTCAAGCTTTCCAAAGCACATCGATTCGAACCTCTGCAAAAATCCGGTTTGACTTGAGGTTCCATAGGATTATATTATTTTATTTTACTTGTTTTGATTATGGATCCCAAGCTGTTGGAAGAAATCCGTTGTTGTTGTTGTACTTCTCTTCAGGTTAGTAAGAGAAGGGATCATTGCAAGAGGTTGTGCCACCTTCATTCAAGTGGTACGTTAGTGGATTGATTAGCATTACCTAATTGGGAAAATCCTAAGCTAGGAGGTTTAGGTAGTGGTTTTTACTTGTAGGGGTTTTCACTATAAATCTTTGTGTATGTTGTGTGTTTGTTTTTTTTTTTATGCCATATTTTTATTACAATTGATATCATACTTGATCTTGTGTTTGAGGCCCAGTAAGATCTATAGACACCTCTCGTTTGGTATCAGAGCCTGACTGTGAAGGAGACATCACACCTCACCTTCACATGGCCACAACAAGAAGTTTTATGGAGGGACAATCATTTTTTCGACCACCACTATTTGACGGATCAGATTATGGTTATTGGAAAAGAAGAATGTAATTTTTTCTTGAAGGGATGAACTTTGAGATTTGTCATGTCATTGAGTCTAAATATATGCCAAAGAAGAAAGAAGTAAAAGAGTTAATGAAGGAAGAGAATAAGAAAGCAACGAATAATGCTAAAGCCATGAATGCACTATTTTGTGCAATAACGAGAGAGGAATTCGACAAAGTTTCTTCATGTAAGAGTGCATATGAGATATGAAACCAACTCTTTATCATGCGAAGAAGTAACATGGGATGATTTCAACCCAGGTTTAGAATCAGATATTGAGGAACAAAACCATGAAGATGGAGTTACTCATCTATGTCTCATAGTGTCAACAGAATCAAGCGAAGAAGAGGTAAACTCTGACCTTACTTTAGATGAACTATTAGATGCATATCATGATTTATACAAATTGGCTAAAAAATTAAAGAAAAAAAATAAGGAACTTAAGGATAAGTGCTCAAGTTTAGAAAATAAAAAAGATGATTTATCTCTAGATTTAGAAAATAAGAAAAGAGAATTAGATGTAACAAGAGTTATGAATGTAAAGTTCCATGAGAAGGTAGAAGATCTTAAGGAACAATATATTCACTTCGAAGACACACTTAATGACGTCAAATATTCTACTAGAACATATGTAGAAAAATGTGTGGATGTTAAAAAGAAAAATCAAAAGAAGATTAGGCATGCATTTTTATATCAAAAGGCTAAGAGAAGAGAGTTTAATGGACCCTCTAACTCGAAAGGAATTAACAACCATGGACCCAAAAGAATATGGGTACTGAAAAAATTTATGGAAACTTGTGCTGTAGGGTATGGGAAAGATCAATATGAAAACAACTATTGAAGATGTAACTTTCAAGGAACCAATAATCATCGACTTGGCTATGGAAGATGGTGGCATGGACAAGATCAATGGATGCGAGATTATTGGTGGAGACTGATAAACGCCAGTTTATCATCATTCTTATACATTAAAACAAACCTAGCTCTTAGGATTTTACTTCGCAAATGGGTTTTTGAGCTGCATTTAGGCATTAACTAGGTTAGGCATGCATTAAATTTTTTCTTGTCTTTTTAATGTGTTTTTATGAGTGTTAGGGATGAACAGATATACAGATACCTAAAACCCTAGCACTCAAGAAGGCAATTGGTGAAGAAGAAGCTCAGACTAGCTGGAACTCAACTTGATCCAGCTCACCACAGTTGGAATCTAGCTTACTTGGACTAGGGTTAGCTCATCCTAACTCCATTCAGCTCATCTCAGCTGAATGGCAGCTTAAGAGAGCTCATCTTAGCTCACCCTAGCTCAGGTCAGCTCAGATCCAGCTCAACTTAGCTGAGTCTAGCTCATCTTAGCTCCCACTAGTCCACAAGGAGCTCTAGCTAGCTCAACTGAGTTGACTGGAGTTCACCACAGCTCAGGTCCAGTTACATCCAGCTCTACTCAACTCCAGCCAGTTAAAGATGAATTCATCCTAGCTCAGGAAGCTCAAGTCCAGCTCCCGGGGACTCAGCTTAGCTCAACTTAGTTGAGCTAAGCTACCTTAGCTGTCTCAACCAGCTCAATCCTCCCCGGGAGCACCAGACCCAACTCACCTCAACTCCATTCAATAGAAGCCAGCTCACTTTAGCCTGGCTTAGCAGCTAGCAAAGAACTAGCAAGCTAAGCCAGCTAGAGTAGCCCCATGTTGACCTCTTCAGTTGCTGTCAGCTCCAATTCAGCTCCTTGGCCATCCTCCATTGTCAACTTAACCGTAGCTAACTCCACCTACATAACCTTCCACTCCAAGTCCACCTAAGCCTACTTAAGCTAGCTCCACCCAACTCATTTTGGCTCCACCACTTCACCACCTTTCACCCCTCAACTAACCACCAAAAGGCACCAAAAGTTGGAGCCAAAACTAACCCTAACCACCTCCCTTTTGGCGCCAATTTCAACCCCCATATCCACCCTACACATAACCCCTCCAAGCCTCATCCACCATCCACCTCAACCCCCTTCTAGAAGCCTAGAAGTTGGCGCCAACCCATGGCACCTCTCCATGGTTGGCGCCACTTTTAGGTGTCCCTTGGCCACCCATAACTACCCCCCTTGCATCCCTTAGGTGGTGCCAACTTTCCTTAGCCCTAGGATCAACTAACCACCTCCATTCTCTCATCTTAGCCATCTATCTCAAGAGCCACCTTAACCCCCTCATCCTACCCTATAAAAAGACCAACACCCATCACCTTACAACCCATCCTTGGCTAGCAAACTACATCTCATACTCTACCTAAAGCTCATGCCCAAGAGAGAAGAAGAAGAAGATTAAGGGGATATTTTGTCCCCTTGGTGCCTTCCCCTCTTCCCTTCTCTCTTGTGCCCACGCCAGCCAAAGGAGGAGCCAGGCAAGGAAGACCTTTGGAGGAGGTCTTGAAGGTGGTCCACGCTACCTTGGAGGAGAGCTTGAGGGTGGTGCACGCCCACCCTTGGAGGAAAGAATTGAGGTGGAGAGCATCCACCTTGGAGGAGCTTTCAAGGAAGGAGAAGAAGGAGGCCCTCTTTTCAAGCCAAGGAGCAGCTAGGCTTGGAGCAAGAAGACTCCCTTCACCAGATTCTGCAAGAGGATTTGTGTTTCTTTTTATTGCTTTTATATTTTCCATTTTTAGTAGAAGCATTCCTCTACATGTCTTTGTAAAAGAACATAAATTCTACTAAATTAATTTGCTTTCTTTGTAATTTCTATTGCAATTGCTTGTCTTTATTCTAGCACTTGTTTCACTTCCACTTCCTAATTAGTCTAGGCCTTCACTTGCCTAAAGTGAGCTTAGGGAGGGGTCATATTTATCTCTTAAGTTTTAACTTAGTAATTATAGGTGTTAGTTACTTTTTCATCACAATTCCCATTTTGCCCTCATTATTTCAAAACTAAAAAAAATTATATATTTAAAATACCAAAAAGAAAGATTGAGTTTCTCTTTAAAGCAAGAGATTTGAATTGCAAACTTACCTCCTTGGATGACCTTAGATGCTCTCCTATCTAGGAATATAAATTTAAAAGCGTATGCGAATTTGCGTGTTACAGCAACTTTAAAAACCCTAATTATAAATCACCTGATTTTTTGCATCAGAGACCCCTTTCACATAAGTACAACTATTAGGTATAACTCATTATACCTTAGCAGGTATGATTTCTCAATTTAATTCATTACTTCCTACTGAGATGTAAATAAGTTATTTACATAAAATTAAATGAGCATTGAATTAGTTAAAATTGGGGGATAGGGGAAATCAAAATAGATCTATTTTATAGCTTTGTGTTATTTGACAAAAAGGGGAGAAAAATAATCAACACCAAATCTTGATATCGGATCATTATTTGAAGGGGAGAATCAGTATCACAATCTATGTGGCATTTAGATAACATCTTTAAAATATATATATTCTATATTCATTTATTTTTAAGTACCATGCATTTCATAAATATAACTCTTACTTAGCACTTGCTTTTATAGACATCCTTTTAGATTATCATGAATTTCATTATCTCCTTATCATGAACTTGATAATTTTTATATGTTGAATATGATTCATTAGACATCATGCTCTATAATTGATAGAATATTACTTGAAAAAAGGGGGAGAAAAATGCCCATTTCATTCTTAGAATTTTATTTGTTTAAGTATGATTAATAACAAGTCACTTGAGATATATCTTTTTGTTGATAACAAAAAGGGGGAGTAAAATATGCATGTTGATAGGAGGAGTAATTCTAAAGTAATTATTTATTATTCTCTCATCCATAATTGTAATTTTGTTATCATCAAAAATGGGGAGAATATAAGTACCTCTGTTTTGATGAAACAAAATTATGTTTTTTTGTGAACTAATCTTTCAGGATTACGCTTGCACAAATCAAGTCAATTATCCTCCGTGTGGATCAAAGTGAAGATTATCTTTAGTCAATGTAATTCTTTTATATTTCTTGAGTCTAAAATTACTGTAAGGAGTCTTAGGATTAAAGATAAACCTTTATAATAAACATTTAGATAGTATTGATCGACCAAAATATTAAAATTGATTGATCAAATCAATTGATGGATCAAAATAAGAATATTGATTAACCAAATTAGCCTAACGGTCAAATCTGATTTTTCCTGCAATTGATCGACCAATTAAATATTTAATCAATCAGCAATTGATCGACCAATTAAGTAAATTGATCGATCAAAATGAAAATTTATCGACCAATTAAGTAAATTGATTGATCAATTTGGTTCAAATGATTTTTCTCAACATTCCAAGAATACTCCGTTTTCACCTATAAATAGGGCTCCACACCCCCTATTTCAAAACACACTTTCAAAGAGAAATCTATCTAGAAAAAAAGTTCTCGTGCTTTCTCTCAAAGTACTTCTGCGCTTCTAGTTTCATGCTCTCCAAAGCACGTCAATTCGAACCTCTGCAAAAATCCGATTTGACTTTCCTTGAGGTTCCATAGGATTATATTATTTTATTTTATTTGTTTTGATTACGGATCCCAAGCTGTTGGGAGAAATCCATTGTTGTTGTTGTTGTGCTTCTCTTCAGGTTAGTAAGACAAGGGATCATTGTAAGAGGTTGTGCCACCCTTGTTCAAGTGGTACGTTAGTGGATTGACTAGCGTTGCCTAGTTGGGAAAATCCTAAGCTGGGAGGCTTAGGTAGTGGTTCTTACCTATAGGGGTTTCCACTATAAATCTTTGTGTATATTGTGGGATTATTTTTTTTTGTGCCATATTTTTATTACAATTGATATCACACTTGATCTTGTGTTTGTGGCTAAGTAAGATCCGCAGGCACCTCTCACAAAGATTAAGAGAATCACCAAGTTGGAAACTAATAGGGAAGCCACACACCTCGTCACTGCTATTGATAGGGACGCTGCACACCTCATTGCCTTTGCCGATAGGGAAGCCTCACATCTCGTCCCTACTGGTGATAGGTACGCCACACACGTCATTGTCACTACCAATAGGGAAGTCACACACCTCGTTATCGTTGTCGATAGGGAAGCTACATACCTTGTTGCCACTGTCAATAGGGAAGTCACACAGTGCACACACCTCGCTGTCGCTACCAATAGGGAAGTCGCACACCTCGTTGTTGTCATTGATAGGGAAGCCACACACCTTGCCACCACTGTCAATAGGGAATCCACACAGTGCACACACCTCGTTGTCAATGTGTTGTCTCTTTGGCTTGTGAGTAAGGGATGGATCCGAGGAGAAAGGGAAGGGATCAAGGGATGCAATGGGGAGGAGGGGAGGATTGAAGACAATGAGGAGAGGGGAGTCAGGGAAGAGTTGTTTGTTTGACTCGACCCGTACTTGGGATGGGTTGACACTTGGCAAAAATGTGACTAGTCACCTAACAGGAATCCATGGATGCCCCAACGGGTACCCAAATAGGACCTAGGTAAGTGATGGGTTACATTTAATGGTGTTATGACCCGATTCCTGGATTCTTACAGGACCCAAGTCCGGCTCGCCTCGACTAATCCCAAGACCCAGTCATCCAACAAGAAATAACCAAATAGCAGGAAAGTAAACCACATTCACATATACAATATAACTAAGCAGAAGAAAAGTACAAAGCAGTAAAGGAAAGTAAATCTGCTGTTTCATTACATGCCACCACAACCATAAAAACAACGAAAAGTGAAAGTAAACAGTAGAGTCAAACAGTAACTAACAGTCCAATACTTACTACAATAGTAAAAGAATGAAAAGGAAGTGTTGAAAACTACGACTGGGCTCGATTGGGCCCAGCACCCTCCGTAGCCGAAAGCTCGGCTGCTCAACTCCTGGTCCTGAACAGTATTATGAAAAGATAGAGTCAGCGAACATTGAGTAGAGTGGTATCTATACTATCTAAAATAGTAAAAGCAACAGGTTTAATTCTCTTTTCTATTTATCTATTCTATGTGTATTTCCTTTTCACCGATTTTTCTTAAACATCCAGATATTCTTGATCTTACATGTTCCTCATGGGAATGATCTTGATTGTAGTCTTTTCTGTAGAGTAGAAGGTACACGTGGTGCTCTCCTAGCTGGGAGAGTCCCTCGTGGTAGTCTTACACTCAGTCAACCACTCTGAGGTCACTGTTAAGACGTAGCGGTGACTACGGCATGCATAATAAGAGCATGGGTAGCTACCCCGCACTAACACACAGTCAGTCTTTTCCACTAGCGGGTACGCCCAAAGTACAACATGGAACAATATAGGGCCTTGCCCTCTCAGAACAGGGGTCTCACCCCTCAGAACCAAACAAGGGTCTCGCCCCTCCAGAGTTCGCGCACCCTCATCTGACTCCCCAGTTTGCCCAGAGGGCCTAACAAGTCAGCGTAGGGTGGCTAGCTGAACCCCAGGCTTCATGGGGTGGCTAGCTCTCTCCCTACACTAGTAGCTTGCCTCGGTACCGCGTACACGAGGGCCAACAGGAGTCGGTGTAGAGTGGCCAATCCTAATCCCGGGTGTCAACCCAAGTAAGGCTAGCTTTGCTCTACACAAAAAGGGGACAGTGGCTCTCCCTGGCTTCACCTAATCAAGGGCCAGCACACTTCCCATCTACATTCCAGGTTTCCATCTATCCACAGGAGTTCTACTCCTAATTCCCCGTAGGGTTCATGCTCATGTTCACATCATTTATTCTGATCCAGATTTCACTATTCACAATTTATCTCTCAAGCATATACAGGTAGCTCGTGTTTCCATAATTTGATACATTTAACTGTTGATTTCACAGGTAATTGTTCATTAATTATAGGTAGCTCATATTCTAATAGGCAACTCACAATTATAATACAGGCAATTGCTAGCAGTTTATCTCAATCATGCATGCAAGTACATTATACAGCACAATGGTTCATTCATTTCTCTATCCTAGGGTTCATGCCACATCCTAGGGTTCCATTTGGCTATTTCCACAAGCACATTCTTATTTAAATATTATTAACAGAATTAACTACTCTACCAGGCAACACGGGAGTAATGGGGGCTCAAACCGCAAACCCAGGCATCTTTATGAGCCCTAAACACGCAGCAGGCTGAAACCCTATACCAGGGAATACATCACAAAAGGAGAGTTCAAAACAGTGCACAAAGACTCTAGTACGTAGAGAAACTCGCAAGGAAAATATAGGTATTTCGTTTGCGTAAAATGGACCCCGATCGGACCCCAAACGGGTTAAAAACATGCCTATTGTTCAAAATTAGACATCTGGGGATACTCCCAGACGTCTTAAAAGGTGCCAGATCCTTACCTTATGTCCCTGCAGTATCCTCAGATGTCCAGGCCTCCTCTGCGATCATCTGAAGGCAGTTCCAGACGTCGGACCATGCCTCTGGTCGTCTGGACGCACCTTCGGACGTCTGGTGATCTGATCAGACATCCAAAAGTGTGTAGGAAAGCATTCTGCGCTGCTTCCTAAGGCTGCACCTGCGTACAATGTTGCAGGCACAGATTAGCTGACATATATCCCTATGCTGTGATATGCATGGCACAGGGAGATACGTACCTTCGTGATAAATGAGCTTTCAGACATCTGGCCTTAGACTGCAGACGTCCAGGTACCCCGTCAGCAGTCTGGACTCTACTCCAGATGTCTGATACTGGAAAACTTCCAGTATCAGGAACTCCTTCCAGCACTCTCCGCTCGCTCCGCCTTACGCTGCCGTAGCTCTAGCCGTTGCAGAGGGCCGAGAGGCCGCCTCCCCGAGCTCTCTCCTCCTCCTGCACGCACTCGCGGCGGCCGTGCGAGCTCCACCAAGCTTCCACCGAAGCTCCCCTGACCTCGGCCTCCTCCTCCTCCCGCGCTCTCCTCTGCTCACCCCCTCTTGCTCTCCCTTGCATAGCACTGAAGGGGGTGGTGGTGTGTGGAGTGGAGAGGAGATGGGAGGGGGTGGCTTATATAGAAGGCGTGGGGGTTAGGGTTTCAGGGAAGAAAAGGAAGGGAGAGAGGATAAGAGGGTCCTACGTGTCGCCTGCGCATAGGGCATAGTGTGCATACAAAAATTTCATTTTCAGACGTTCGGGAAAGGGTTTAGACGTCTGACTGAGACTCCAGACGTCTTAATAGGCTAAAAGTGTGATGAGTCATTACATCATAACAAAATTAAAGGAAGTTTCATCCTCGAAACTTGAGCTAGCTAGGGTATGGAAAAAGGAATAAAAATGCATAACAAACTTAAAGAGGACCGAAGTAGGTCCGAGAAGACGTACCCTCAAAAAGCTTCGGGTACCACTCTCGCATCACCGCCTCAGGCTCCCAGGTCGCCTCCTCGTACTGTTGGCTTCTCCATAGAGCCTTCACCAGTGGTACCTGCTTCCGTCTCAAACTCTGGACAGCTCTGTCTAGTATCTACAGTGGTCTCTCCGGTTAGGTCAGGTCGTCACCCACCTCAATGCACTCGTGGCTCAGTATGTGACTAGGATCAGCGACATACTTCCTGAGGTTGGACACGTGGAACACGTTGTGCACTCCAGAAAGCTGGGGAGGAAGGGCAAGCCAGTAAGCAACGGGTCCCACCCACCCCAAGACCTCAAAGGGCCCTACAAACCTCAGCGCAAGCTCCCCTTTCACCCCAAAATGATGCAGGCTCTTCATGAGCGAAACATGGAGAAAGACGTGATCCCCAACCTCGAACTGCACCTTTCTACATTTCCGGTCAGCGTAATTCTTCTGCCTGCTCTTGATAGTGTCGAGTCGTCTATGAATTTGCTCTATCACCTCCTGACTCTGTCGGATCAGCCGGGGGCCAACCTCCTACTTGGTCCCCACCTCGACCCAACTCAAGGGTGCAGTACACCTCTGTCCGTACAGAGCCTCATAAGGTGCCATGTTGATGCTTGAGTGGTAATTATTATTATATGCAAACTCTGCCAGGGGTAAATGCTCCTCCCAGGAGCCTCTCTAGTCTAGTACATAGTTACGTAAAAGGTCTTCAAGTGTCTGTATGGTGTGCTCTAACTGTCTGTCCGTCTGGGGATGGTACGCAGTACTGAACCTCATACGTGTCCCCAAAGCCTGCTGAAACTCAGCTCAGAACTGGGAAGTAAAACAGGTATCCCTGTCGGATATAATCTCACGCGGAACTCCATGCAGGTGCACTACATCGCGAATGTACCTCTCTACCAACTATGCTGGTCCCACAGCGACTCGGATCGGTAGGAAATGCGCCATCTTCATCAACTTGTTCACTATTACCCAGACTGCGTCGTGTCCGCAATGGGTAACCGGTAGACCTACCACCAAGTCCATGGTGATGCTCTCCCACTTCCACTTTGTCACAGGAAGTGGCTGCAATGGCCCTGCTGGTCTCTGGTGCTCGACCTTCACCTGCTGGCACACCAAACACTGCTGCACAAATTCACCAACATCCCGCTTCATCCCTCTCCACCAAAAATCACGTCTCAGATCATGATACATCACCTGTAGGTCTCTGGTGAACCAGGACCCGTGCGCCTCATCCAAGAGCTCTCTCAATAACTCCTCGTCCCTAGGAACGCATAAGCGTCCCTATAATTTCCCACTCCGGAGGGGGTGAGATCAGCGTGACGCAAAAATGCAGAATTAAAATATAACAATCTCACAAGATAAACAATCACACAATGTACACAATGATTTTTAGGTGGAAACCCAACCCGGGTGAAAACCACCACCTAACCCTCTCGAGTTAGGATTTTCCGATCAACCAAGTTGATCAAATCCACTAAACGAATCACTTTAAACGAAGGTGTTTCAGCCTCAATTACAATCACGCTACAAGTGTGAGGGTAGCGTTCCTCAACCCCTTCTCTTCACGAGAAGGATTTTGTCCCTCGATGGAGATTGAAATTCGCAACACGAATACCCAACCAAATAACAAAGTAAAATACAACAATAATCCTATAGAGCCAACAAAGTAATTCTTAAACTAAGCTTCTATAGGAGTTAGGATGCTTCCCTTTGCTGGAAGTGCGTCGACGACGTGGACGCGTGAACTACGCGATGGCGCAATGGTGCTCTCGTGAATTATGGCGGGAGAGCGAGTGCGCAAAAGATCGATGCTCTCTAGATGTAGAACTTAAGCTTGGAGAGCTAGAGCTTCAACTTCTTCTCTTAGACACAAAAGATGTGGAAAGTAGTTTGCTTAATGTGTCTTGGTGTATCTAGGTGTGTGTTTGGGTGGCAAAGGTTCTCCTCTATTTATAGAGGCCCTAGGAAGGCTTTGGAAGGTCTTAGAAGGCTTCCATAGCCATTGGGTACAACCTCCAAGAGAATCAGGCTGAAATCAGGATTAATCATTACACTGACAGGGTTATCAGACGTCTGATCCTGGCATCGGACGTCTGGAAAACCAGTTTAAGATGTCTGGGAACAAAGTCAGACATCTGATTTTAGGCGGGTTTCCTTCCTGACTTGAATCGGATCAAAATAGGGTTCTAGTGAATTGTCATTAGACGACATACAGGACGTCTAGAAACCTACTTTTCTGCGGAAATGGATTCCCAAGGGAGTGCAACGGCTATAAAATCTCTGAGAAGAGATTTTGGGTCAGCTGAAGCAAAATGGTCATGTATCAGACATCTGCGGTCCTCTACGGACGTCTGATACGAGGCTAACGGTTATTTCCTTCATTGTTTGCTAAGCCAGCCAACGGTCCACTAATTGAACATCTGGAAAAATCATCAGACGTCTTCTAAGATGTCTGGACTAAGGTCTGGCCGACTGTTTTCATCAGACAGAACTAACTAAGTCCAGCTTAAATATTATCGGACGTCTGAGTCAACAGTCAGACGTCCTAAAAGTCATTATCAAACGTGTGATTTTCAGATTAGACATCTGAAAAGGCTGTTTGAACCCGATTTTGGTTTTCTAAGTTCTCTACAGAAAACCTAAGTATCTTAGGGTTGTGCAAGTGTTCCTAGGACTCCTGTTAGGGTACTTTGAGGCTCTTTAACATGAATCTAAGTAACAAAAGAAACAAAAATACATAGAGTATAAGGAAAGGAAATCTATGCTATTCTTCATCTCCTTCCTTCTTCAAGCCATCACTCCTCGTGAAGCTCCTCTGTTCTCCGTCAAGCTCCTTCAATCTATCCTGGATGCGAGCTCGAACTCCATTTAAGCACGTCTCCAAATGCAATTGACCTAAAATCTGAGACTTCAGGTGCAAATGTTAAATGACACGTGTTTTGTTGTCATCAAAATAAACGATCGCGGTGCTCTAGTGATGAGAGCCTCATCATGAACTCTAATTAGCATATTTTGACCTAAATAAGTATACAAAAGCTCCTACAAAACCTAAGGGAAAGCATAAATCAAAGAACTATAAATTTGAGTATAAAGCAACTCATAAGGGGTAAAATTGCAATTTTACCAATGCAGTACACAAACGAGATGTCTAAGGGTCTAAACACAGGTCAAATGGACTTAACAAGAAAGAAAGTGGGATGATTTGATCTGAAAAGGGTTATAGCAATTTCTAAATGACATTCTGTAACCCTAAAACAAACCTGCTTTAATTTACAAAGTTTTAGGCAATATAAAAATCAATTAAACCCTCTCAAATTCATGAAAAAACATCACCTAGGGTTTAAAACCTTCAATTTGGCCATTGGAACCAATCTTGACCTAGATTGAGAACCATACCCAATTTTTGACCTAATTTGGGTTTTTATGCAAATTGACCATTCAAACGTGGTCAAACCTAAAATCAAACTTCACCATTAGATTCCTTAGGTCCAAATTAGGTTTGTAATAAAATTTGAACCTAAGGGAAGGCCATTTTGACCTACTTTACAAATTGGTCCTGAAGAATTACTTTTTGACCCTTAACTTTTTGAACCCTTGCATTTTACCCCCCAGATTTCCCTTCATTATTTGCAAAATGGTCCCTCTGCCACCCTGCACAGCTGCCCATGCCTCCGACGACTTTGTGCAGAGGATGGTGCCACGCAAGGTATGGGGACTGGCCCTAGAAACGAGAGGGGCTTCCCCTGCGTCGTCCTCTTCCGCATGGACCCCCTCCCATGCCCTGCTATAACACCACACAAGGGGGTATTAATTAGGTTGAATATGACCCATCCTTAGAATAAAAGGAACAACATAAGTAGAATAGGAGCATTGCATGCATCAACTACCAAGATTGCTTATAAACTGTATTAATGGCCATTTGTGTAAAGCATTTGTCAAAGCAGGCCTCAGATGAGCAATCGGACCGCACGAATGGATTCAGAATGACGAACGGAGTCCAACGGACTCAAGATCGGCCAAATCCGACATCCGGAGCTCCCACAATGGGCCTAAGAAATTCTGACCATTGATATGGAGATCAACGGCCCAGAGAGTGCCACGTCAGCCCGCCCCCACCGCACGCACACACTCAGCTGGCCAAGGACAAATCTCGGCCATCGATCTTTGATCGAATGGCCGAGATCCGCGCGCTCGCCCGCGGTCGCCGCGACAAAGCGCGGGCGTGGCGCAACGGTTAGCACGCACTCCCGCATCGTCGCGACGCGCGTTCGAGCCGTGCGGAGCGGATTTTGAAGGCGAGCGGGGGGTGCGGAAAATTGGGCCACCCGATCAGCAGCGGGCGGCCATGATCTTGCCACGCGGCATGACGACAGCCCACGAGCGCCCATGCGCACGCGCACGCCGGGCGGAAATGCGCGCACGCACGCGCGCCCAAGGCGCGATCTCAGCACTGGCGAAGAAGGCTCTCAGCCGTCCGATCTTCGATCGGACGGCTCTTGTTCAGCGGCCACGGATCGCGCGAAGAGGAAGACCGGGGCGGGCAGCTGACCGACGGCAGGAGGGCTTCATCGACGGTTTTAGCGATGCTCCGGATGTCGCTAAAGCCCATTCTTCTTTTAGGAAGCCCTTAACTCTATTTAAACCCCCTTCTACCACCATTCAAGGCATACTCTCTCACTTGCAACTACTCCACTCCTCTCTTAGCTAGCTTTAGGCACTCTTGTAATTGCCGGAGACGACGAGCTGCCGACGGAACCTCCTCCACCGCCGTGGCTGCCTCGTCGCTCTCCACTCTCTCTCCATCTCTCTCTCTCTTTTAAGCTTTCATTTACTTTTGTTAAAGCATGTATTTAATGTTGTAAGCAATGAACTATGAATGCATGTTTAATAAAATTATTTTCCGTTCAATCGCCATTTTAATTTCTGTTCAAAGTGCATAATCAAAACCAAGAGCTTTCTAACCCTAAACTCTCTCTCTCTATCTCTCGCTCTCGCTTTTCAAAACCGTCTCTTTCGCAAGCAAAACTTCGCCTTTTCGTGACAACAAGTGATAAACAAAATCCCATTTCCACGCCTCCCTGAGACCGACACTCAGACTCACCTCCGTTTACTTCTTTTAAAACCGATGTATCAAGTGCGACTATAACGACACCTCTTAACACACACGCACAAGAGCACGTCAGTTTTTGGCGCCGTTGCCGGGGAGGCAACGGATTTGTTTTATCACCTCCATTCCACACTCATTCTCACATCATCTAATGCCCTATTTTCCTTTTTACTTGACGGTTGCAGGAATTCGGCGCATGGACGGCGAAGCGACGCATTCCACGATGGTAGCAAGGGAGTAGGCGCCTCGAGGACCGATAGTGAGTAGCCTGTCTCTCATTGTTTGCTTGCGTGAAAAAGCTAAAAAAATTGTAAAAATTGAAAAAAATTGGCATGGTGTATGATTGCTTGACCCACATCCATAACACATCACCCCACAAAAAAATGTACACTCTAACATTCTGAATAAATTCTTGGAGTGTTCTTTTCTTTTTCTTGAGTGGTGTTTGCGAAGCCACCGTGAATTGACCTGGGCCGCACCACTCAACCCTAAAACTTACTCATCTAATAGAAGCCGGATGATCATTAGGATGAGTACACTAGGGTTTTTAGAGCCTCTACAAAATAAAAAGGAAATCTACTTTCATCGAATTGTGTGCAGAACTTGACGTGCTCACTGAAACTTGGTTGAAAACATTAAGACACGTCAACCCTAAAAAGCACTAAAGTAAGGATGAAATACTAAAAGACACCACACCTTAAAAATCCTTGCTTGAAAATCATGTTTTGCTAGAAGCACACACCTTGAAAGTGAAAAATTAAGAGGCACCACCCCAATCAACGCCTCATCACATCACCCTAAGCACAAGCACTATCCTAACCCTTTAAAACTGAGTAGACGAGCCTTAAGCAGGACTGAGTTAAGTCTCAAAAGGCGAGGTTTTGTTGCTAGGAACTTGGCTTTCATTCCCTTGGTAGAATCTAGTGACTAGGCTGCGGGGCAGTGTCAAACGATCGCGGTTGTGGGGTCTATGGAACCAGAGGCGCAAGCCAAAGGAAGAACCTTCCCTGCAATCCCCTCGTAATCAACCTGGCCAGATTAGCCTTGGGAAGGGGAGTCCAGTGCTTACGGACTTAATCAACTTTTGTGAGATTTCTAGGTCTCCTAAGGAATACACCATAAGGACTAGGCTTGTTTGCTTGGTTGAGTACACAACTCTCTCTCATCTGTTCTTCCTGCATCCCTCCATTTCTTCCAAACCATGGATTTCAATGCCTATCCATCTTACCCAAACTACCCCCAACAGGATTTGTATGCTAACCCAAGTGTACCATACCCACAGCCAACTTGGGCTAACCAACCACCAAGTTGGGGATACAACCTTGAATACCCCTCTTGGCCCAACTATGACCAAACCACACCAACCTCTTATTGAAATACACCCAACATAGCCACCCAAGGGTACGATTCAAATCGTGGGGCTCCATATCTCGATTCTCCTCACGATGCCTCCACATTTAGGTCCGACCCGCTCTACTTTGATAGGACCTACACTTTAGGAGAACACCAAGAACCCTACCCTTCCCAGGATACTAACCAAGAAAGGTCATCTGAATTCAACAACCTTTCCTACTTAACCTTTGGATTAGAAGGAATTCTAGACAAATGGAAATCAGAAAATGATTAGAAATCTAGGCAAGCCCAGGATCATCAACCTTTGATTTGGTTCCCTGATGAAGAATCTGACTGGGAGGAGAACTTAGAACCTCAACTATTCTGGAGTAGGACAAAACAGAAAATGGTTCTTCTTGAAGAACTGGACCCTGAACATGATAGAATAGAGGACCCACCCAAGAACATAAACACCAGTGTGGGTTCTAATCCACAACCTCAACCATACTCTCTTAACTTGGATTCCAAGGAGGAAATCCAAAGGACACCAAATGACACCATGTCAATTCTTGATAACCTCCAGTTAGAACTACACAGAAAGAATCAAGAATTGGTTAAAGGGCAACAAGCCATGATGGATTTGTTCCAGCAATTGGGGGAAGAAGGCCAGAGAAAGATGTTGCACACAACACCATTCATGGAATTCATAAAGCAAGGACCTACCATGATCAATTGGACTACACCCAGTCATCCTGATTTGGTTCAGTCCACCATTGATATCCCTCAGGAGTTGGATAGCTCAGTGGATAAGGACAGTAAGGAGTCCTCGGAACATAATTTGGGGAGCATTGAGAACAAACATCAGGAGGAAACTAAGAATGTGAGGGGAGAGGCCTTGGAATCCGAATCTAATCGGCCCAAGAGAAGCAATCCGGTGGGAGCAGCAGCCAACATCATAGATGGAGAATGGAGTTACAATTTCAAAGAAATTGATTATGAATTGAGTGGAACCCCCATCACAAATTTGGAGGAGGGCCGAGAGAAAGAATATGATCTAGAGGAGGAAATTGACCCTACCTCTAATGCAACCCCAAACAGTGAATCTGATACAAAGGAGGTTGAAGAAAATATTCTTGAGATCAAGGACTTGGAGGGAATGAGCAATGAAACCATAGTTGCGGAAGAGATGGATTTGTCTTTGGAGAGAGGCCTCGTGCTTGATTGTAGGGCTCATTATGAAACTCTGGACTTTGTTATCTGCCCGACCAGAATAAGGATCCTGCAACCCGAATGCACTAGAATTGATACACTTTCGATGGATTACAATTTTATGGGGACACAAGCTGAATATGAAACCTACATCTCTAGTGTCTGGCATGTCATATTTGGGGTGCGTTCGTCCACAGCAACTTGTTTGCATGCCCACAGACTAAGAAAGGATCTGACACGGGCATGCATGATACAGAATTCCCGCCCCTTAGGAACGGGACTCCACCACAACCTTGTTCGCATCTGTGGACTTCTGATTTTGGGTCTGGTTGATTTTGTACAGACCTCCTTGACCCAAGCCATTCCTGTTTGTGCACCGCCCAGCTGGAGGTGTTAAACTCAGCGCTTCCTGGGAGGCAACCCAGAGGATTCAGACTGATCTGGTAGTTTACGTCACTCAGGTACTATTTTTTTTTGAACCCTTTTGCATCCATGTATTTGCCAATGAGGACATTGTCCAACTTAGGCATGGGGGGGATGGTAAATTGCATAATCCTGAGCTTAATTAATCAGTCTGAATGAATAAATTAAAAAAAAAATTGAATTTAGGAAGAAAACTTAGGCATTAGAAACTTGTCAATAGTGGGAAATAATACAAAAAGAACTTAAACACTTAGACTTTTCAGGCCTTTAGGCTTAATCAGCCCTGGTATTCGTTAAAATATGGATTTAGTGGCGAATCCTTGCAACTTTAAGCTATTCTAATCCACCTACTAAATAAGGTAACAAGTATACGACTTACCAACTCACCCTCTAACTCAGGAAAACTTTGAGTCTAAGCATCTACACACATTTTTGCACAGACTCACTTCTCGGAGATTTTGACAGAAATTGGGTACCTAATGAACTCTCTAGGGTGGTATGGCTGGCAAGTTGTCGTGGGTAACAGCCCATTGGCAGGTTGTCCAGAACCCAGCCACAGGCCATTTCTTTTTCGCTGCCTCTAGGTACATTTGAGATCAGGGAAGTCACCTACAAGAAAAAAAAAAGAGGAAGAAGAAGAAAAGAAAATAAACCACACTTCACTGCACAAGTATGGCTGGCAAGTGATCGTGGGTAACAGCCCATTGGTCGGTTGTCCAGAGCCCAGCTTAATAATTGCACAAAAAAGACCAAAACACCTAAGGAAGAAGCGGGGAAGTAGTACAAGCCGGGGAGATATACAATGGAAATTCCTTGTGTTGACCCCAAATAAAACGAACGTAGGGAGAAAGCTACCAATCGAACAAATACACCTTCAGGCAAAAACTTATTTTCTTTTTCGGTCACCTAGAGGCGTAGAAACTCGAAGTCTGTCTCAATTACCGTTAAGTGAGTCTATCACAACATTCACACCAAGATGCTTAGCACTTAGGGTTTTGACCGAGTTTTGGGTGGGTTGGGTAGCCGTAAAAAGTTACCAACCCACAATGAATTCCGAAAATTCTAGAAAAAACATATATATATATATGTATACATATGTATAGTTATATATACAAAGCAAGGATTCGGGCGATTCGTATTTTGGCAGACACCCGGGCGCTGCTTAGTCTTTGTAGATTAAGATCTTCGTATATTTCCTCTTATTGACAAGTAACAAAGTGCCTAAGCAATTACTTCTTGAATTCCCCAAGGAAATAAAGGCTAGAATAAACCTTGCTAGGGACTAGCAAGGAGCAAGCATGGGGGTATGATAACACCACATAAGGGGGTAGTAATTAGGTTGAATATGGCCCATCTTTAGAATAAAAGGAACAACATAAGTAGAATAGGAGCATTGCATGCATCAAGTACCAAGATTGCTTATAAACTGTATTAATGGCCATTTGAGTAAAGCATTTATCAAAGCAGGCCTCATATGAGCAATTGGACTGCGCGGATGGATTCAGAATGACGAACGGAGTCCAACGGACTCAAGATCGGCCAAATCCGACATCCGGAGCTCCCACAATGGGCCCAAGAAATTCTGACCGTTGATATGGAGATCAACGGCCCAGAGAGCGCCACGTCAGCCCGCCCCCCCCGCATGCACACCCTCAGCCGGCCAAGGACAAATCTCGGCCGTCGATCTTCGATCGAATGGCCGAGATTCGCGCGCTCGCCCGGGGTCGCCGCGACAAAGCGTGGGCATGGCGCAACGGTTAGCGCGCACGCCCGCATCGCCGCGACGCGCGTTCGAGCCGTGCGGAGCGGATTTTGAAGGCGAGCGGGGGGTGCGGAAAAATTGGGCCGCCCGATCAGCAGCGGGCGGCCATGATCTCGCCACGCGGCACGACGACAGCCCACGAGCGCCCACGCGCGGGCGCACGCCGGGCGGAAATGCACGCGCGCACGCGCGCCCAAGGCGCGATCTGAGCGCGGGCGAAGAAGGCTCTCAGTCGTCCGATCTTCGATCGGATTGCTCTTGTTCAGCGACCACGGATCGCGCATAGAGGAAGACCGGGGCGGGCAGCTGACCGGTGGCAGGAGGGCTTCACCAACGTTTGTGGAAGCGATTTTAGCGACGCTCCGGATGTCGCTAAAGCCCATTCTTCTTTTAGAAAGCCCTTAACTCTATTTAAACCCCCTTCTACCACCATTCAAGGCATACTCTCCCACTTACAACTACTCCACTCCTCTCTTAGCTAGCTTTAGGCACTCTTGTAATCGCCGGAGACGACGAGCCGCCGACGGAGCCTCTTCCACCGCCGTGGCTGCCTCGTCGCTCTCCACTCTCTCTCCATCTCTCTCTCTTTTAAGCTTTCATTTACTTTTGTTAAAGCATGTATTTAATGTTGTAAGCTATGAACTATGAATGCATGTTTAATGAAATTATTTTCCGTTCAATCGCCATTTTAATTTCTGTTCAAAGTTCATAATCAAAACCAAGAGCTGTCTAACCCTAAACTCTCTCTATCTCTCGCTCTCGCTTTTCAAAACTGTCTCTTTCGCAAGCAAAACTCCACCTTTTTCGTGACAACAAGTGATAAACAAAATCCGATTTCCACGCCTCCCTGAGACCGACACTCGGACTCACCTCCGTTTACTTCTTTTAAAATCGACGTATCAAGTGCGACTATAATGACACCTCTTAGCACACACGCACAAGAGCACGTCACCTGCCAATGCCCATGCCTCTCGTGCGAACGCACGAGAGGAATAGGTCTCTTCTCTGGCCATTCTCCGGTGAGCTGCCCACGTTTCCTCCTCGAGATATTCTCCTCGCCAACACCTATTTAAGAAGCGGCTGGGGTTGCTGGTTTGGGCAAGCCTGTTTTGGCCGAAGAAAACCCCCAAACTTCGTCTCCTCCTCCTCTAGTCATTTGCTCACAGGCTCCGGTGGCCCTTCTCCTCCTCTCTTGTCGCCCTGCCACCATACTAGTGGTAGGGTTAGCTCCGCCGTCATTCGTCGTGCCTTGTCGTACCAGCAGGCACCCTCCAGTCTCTCTTCCTCGTCGTCGTCATCTTCCCCACAGGGCGTCATCTCCGACGATGGTAGAATTGAGCTGTCTGCCTCCTGGCCCCCTTCGTTCACTTAGCTAGGTCAAAGCTCTTCCTCTTTCTCCCCTCTTTATTTCCCCCTCATCAATTGTCACTTTTAACCCCTCGACAGTCGCCAACCACCACCATCATCCACACCTCCGGCAGACCACCGGTGAGGTGGCCCCACCATTCCACGCCTCCATCCACCTCGCCAAACCCCTGAAAAGCTCCACCATCACTCCCTGATCAGTTTCCCCATCTCCATTTTCCACCAACACCTCTGCATTTGCCCCCCAAACACACCCAACTCCACGGCCACAATAAACCCTAGGCACGCTCCCACAGTCATTCCCACGCCTCGCCGACCACCTCTGCACACTCGTCACACCTTGGTGAAGCTCCCTGAGCTTTTTGACGTGGCCGCGAGGCTGTTTTGGTGCTTTCAGGACCCAGGGGCTCGCCGCCATTGACGAACAGGTCGAAGCTACTTTGAAAGCTTCTCCAGGCCATAGCGCTCCAGGTCCCCAGGTCCAGAAGGTGCAGCTCACTCTCGCACACGCACTCAGGCCCTCAATTGGAGTCAAAGGCCTCAGCTGCTACCCCAATTGCTCGTGCCTTCCTCCTGCAGGCGCACGAAGAAGCAGGTGGGACTTTAGTCCCACCTCAGAAGTGGAGGCGCGCCCGCACCTGCATAAGAGGAAAAAGTGACTTAGGCTATTCGCCTTAAGTCACACAGGGGTGAGGTCCCTCGCCCTCACTTGGTCTCATCCGCGGCACCACCCACGCGGACCTGGCTCGTAACCCGAATACCCTGCCTGTGCACTCCTCGTGCACCACCCACGTTGGTGCGCCTGGACCCGAGTGCGCGTAACCCGACCCAAATACTCGATTGGCGGCTCTGGGAGAGCGAAGAGAGAAATAGAGAGAGCACACACGGGGAAGGGTAGGGGTAGGTTTTGTGCTCGTGTGTGTAGGGAATAGGTGGGTTAGAAGAAGAAGAGGAGCGGCGAGGACTTAGCCGCAAAGCACCTGCAAGAGAGAAGAAGAAAGAAGAAGGCAAAGGAGACGCAGCAGCTCAAGAAGAAAAGAAGCCAAGAAGGAGCTGCAGCAGAAGAAGGAGCTGAGAAGAAGGAAGGAGCTGAAGCCAAGAAGGAGGAAAGCCACAGAGAAAAGAAAGAGAAGGAGAAGAGCCACAGTAGTCGAAGGGGAAAGAAGAAGATAGGAAGGTCGAGAAGACAACTGAAGAAAGAAGAAGGAGGCACTGTAGAAACAGGGTTGATAAGGCGTCTGATTCAAAGAATCAAACGTCTGAAAAGGGAAAGGAAGAGAAAGAAGAAAAGGAAAAGAGAAGAAGAAAAGAATTTTTTGTTCATTCTCTCTCTTAAATTTTTGTAAAATAGTATATCATAGTAAATTATGAATTGGTATGCTTCTAGAATCAAAGTGTGTTCCCTGAGTTCGACCTCGAGATATTTTAAATTCTGATTAATAAATTGAAATAAACTGGTAATCACTTTTTGCAATATACTGCAACGAACATAACTTTAAAACACCGCGAAACGACTACAACCTGTTTTTGGCGCCGTTGCCGGGGAGCAACGGGCATTCTAGAAGCTATTAATTCACAATTTCTGATTTACTACTGGCTTAATCTCTTCTCTTTTATTGTGTAGGCACAGGGAATCAAGAAGGAAACAAGCAGTCGCACAACAACCACACCAAGGGACAAGTAATTTTCTATCCTTTCTTTTAAGCCCCTAAAATTCTAAAGAGGAAGAAAAAGAAAAAGCAATTTCGGAATAACCTATCTTTCATACATAGTAAATCGCAAAAGTTGCCTGTTTTCATTTTCAACACATTCTATCTGTACATCCACTAAAGGTATTTAGGGCTAAAACCTTCTTGCTTGAGCCCTAATTACCTAATCTTGAGGCAACTAATTGGACCAATTAGAGCTAACTTAAGACTCAAAGCTAGGGTTTTAGAGACACACTTTCTAATCAAGAATTGAGAATTCCTAAAAGAAGTGTGCCCAAGCCATTGCTTGAAAACATCTATTAAGAGAAACCCTAAGCAATCCAACTCTTGAACCTTAAAAGACAGGACCTAATAAGCTCTCACAGGAACTAATAGGTGAAGTTGATCCCTTGGATCAACCAACCTTTAAATTAGGTCACTCTTTGCACTCAAAAGGTTAAAAGTTCAAGTGAAACCCTAAGCACCTTGATCCTAATTAAAAGTGGTAGACTTAAGAGGTCAAGGTCCCCATTCTGGTCTACCTGGAATCTCAGTGACAAGAGAGGTCGGGTGGGGGAAACCCTGTAACCCATGGGGGTGCTCTACCGTGTAGGGGTCTTCACGGGACTCACCCTCTCTGGTTGCCCAGGTAATTCTCCGGTGGATGACCTTCTGATTAAGGGGTATCATCCGCCCCGAACCTCCATAGTCACCCAACATTTTGGGTGTCTTGATTGGGTCCAGCACCTACTAACCTCGTCCAATCCATCAGTGTATGTTTGGTAGGAGGTCCTTGAAACCTCCTCTAGAAATTCACTCTCCACGAGGCCAAGTCTCGATACCCTTGCTTGTGCAACAACCTCTTCACATAGACCTCTCTTCTGATTTTGAACCCAATTCCCCTTCTTCTTCCACAATGGCTTAGCTTGTTGAAGAAGAGAATAATCTTGAGCACCATCTCCAGCGACTCAATGATCTCTTCCAGAACTTCATGAACCCACCATAGCGTCCCATGATGCGAGACCACTATAATCCCACTGCGGTGGCAATTGAGCCTCGAGTCAGAATCTCGACTGGAGGATCTGATTCCGAGTTAAAGCCCAACATGATCCACGCCATACCTAAATTTTATGGGCTTAACTCTGAAGACCCCTTCCAACATATCAAACAGCTTAAGCATCTGGCCTAGACCTTCGGGTCAGATGCGCAGAATTGGGATATCCTACTTATGAAGATGTTCTCTTTCTCCCTTATGGACAAGGCAGCCCATTGGTTCAGACCTAGACTCGTCTGATCAACACTTGGGAGGAACTTCAGTCCGAGTTCTTGAAAAGGTTCTTCCCCGTTGGTCCGACCAATGCCTTGCGCCATCAGATTACTCACTTCATGCAACAGACGGGAGAACCTCTTCATGAAGCATGGGATCGTTTTCAGGATCTCATGAGAAAGTGCCCCCATCACGGAGTTCCTAAATGGGAATAAGTCCAATCTTTTTACCAGGGACTTCGTGAGGATATTAGACTGTTCGTCAATGCAACTTGCGGAGGGAATATCATGAGTTAACATGAAGACACCGTGTGGGAGATTCTCAAGAATATGTGCAAGAACTCCATCAACAATGACTCCATGGGATTATTCGACCGGACGAATACCCGCGCAGCGACGAACCTTAGGGGAGCACACAAGACGCAGGGCCTGCCTGCATCAGTCGACCTGGAATTAATGGCCAGTCGATTGGACAAGGTCTCTATCATTGAGAAGAAGGTGGATGAGCTGACTCAGCATTTGCAGCGAGCCACCTCTGTGCAAAACTCCTTCGCACAGCCTCCTCCCTCATGGGAAACTGTGCAGCACATTTTCCACTGACCTTCTCTTGGGATGGACTTGTATCCACCCCCATCTGACTCCAGGACTGGAGGAATCTCCGATCCTTTCTATTCTTGCTGGGGGAGCCCTACTCCCCCATTCTCTGACTTTTCTGAGGCTCCTTAGACTTGAGAGGTCCTCAACGCCATCCAAAATGACCCAGTTTCCAACACCTACAATCTTGGATGGCGAAACCATCCCAATTTCCAGTGGGAGGGATATTCTCAGAATCCGAGACCACCCTTTCAGCCCCATCCACAAGCCCCTCGTCCTTATCAGCCGCCTCAGCCTCAACCCAACCCCACCTATTCATCCGGGCCCAACCAAGATCAAATGTCCCTTATCCTCCAGACTTTGGCTGACATTCAGAGAATGAATGCGGCTATTCAAAAGCAACACAAGGATGAAATCACAGAGGTTCAAAATCAACTTGCCCAGTTGGTAAATTGTTGCCAACCGGGCACACTTCCTTCTCAGCCTCTTCCTAACCTGAATAGCGTGCCGACCCAGCGGCGCGTTATGAACCCAAACCCGGGCCAAGCACACATGGTCTATCAGGCCCCTTCTATTCCTTCACCTGACGGGATGGAAGCTTCAACCTCCTATGTGGGTTACCAATAGCAGCATCCCATTCTACCAACCCCTAACCATAACCAGGTAGGAATAAATTCTGTAACAACCCGTAGTGGTAAGGCAACACAAGATCCACCTTATCCAGACCACTCCAAGCCCGGTAGTGACCCAAACCCTAGGGCAGTCATCTAGGATGTTCCTATCCCCATCACAGATCAAAAACCTGGGCCTATCCTAGAGGAACCAACCAAGATTCCATTTCTCGAGGCCTTGACCAAGGGAAAGAGGACAACCAAACCCGTGGCTCCTGAGGAGGACTTGGTCAAGCTCTTTGAGCAAGTCCAAATAAACATCCCCTTGATGGATGCAATCCGCCATGTACCAGCTTACGCACAATTTCTAAAGAACGTGTGTACACCTCAGCGTAAGCCGCGAACCAAGAGTGAGAGTCTAATTGTACTGTCAGAGCAAGCCAGCTTTGTAATCCTGAGTAGACTCCCACCCAAGGCAAAAGACCCAGGTACTCCCCTGATTTCATGTAAGATCGGTGAAACCCAGTTTGATAGAGCATTACTGGACTTAGGTGCCTCCATAAACCTGATACCTACATCCCTACTTAACCATCTAGAAGAATCTGAGCTAAAATTGACCGAGGTGACATTGCAGTTAGTAGATCGATCTATCAAGTCACCTAAAAGAATTCTTGAGGATGTTATTGTGAGGGTGCAGGATTTCTACTTCCCTATAGATTTCATAGTTTTAGATATGGATGCGCCTGAAAACCCAAAGGATACACCAATCATACTAGGGAGACCTTTTCTAGCCACTGCAAGGGCCAATATAAGTTGTGAAGTGGGCCAAATAGAACTGAAATTTGGGAACCAGACTCTCAAAATTGATATCTTTAAGGCCCAGCAAGGGATCAATTGTGGTGTCATTGAACAAATCTGTGATATTAGAGCTGTGGTTGATGAACCACAACTTGAGGACAACATGATCATTCCTCATCAACCACAAGAAGATCTTGAACCACAATTAGAGAAGTCGGACCTTGATCTAGACAAACCTACAACTCCTATCCTTGTGCCCCACACCCACTCCGAACCACCCACTGCTGCTGATAACCCCATTCTTGAACTCAAGCCCCTTCCCAAACATTTGAAATACGTCTTTTTGGGTTCTAATCAGACATTTCCTGTGAGTATAAACTCCAAACTCACACTTGATTAGGAATCCCGTTTGATTACTATTCTCCAGCAACATCACTGAGCCATTGGTTGGACTCTTGATGATGTGATTGGAATAAGTCCCTCTTATTGCACACACCGTATCTATTCTGAAGAGGGTGCACGACCTTCCTGTGAAATGCATAGACATTTGAATCCCAATCTGCAGGAGGTCGTGAAAAAGGAGATCATTAAGTGGTTAGATTTAGGGATCATCTACCCGATCTCCGACAGTCGTTGGGTGAGCCCAATCCAGGTTGTGCCTAAAAAGGCAGGGCTCACCACTATTATGACTGAAATCGGAGAGGTCATACCTACCTGTATAGCCAACTCATGGAGAGTCTGCATAGTTTACCGAAGACTAAATTCCTCCACGAAGAAGGATCATTTCCTACTACCATTTATTGATCAGATTCTCGAGAAATTAGCGGGAAATAGATTCTTCTACTTTCTTGACGGGTACTCCGGTTATAACCAAGTGGTGATTCATCCAGAGGACCAAGAGAAGACCACATTCACCAGCCCCTTCGGGACGTACGCATTCCGAAGGATGCCTTTCGGTCTCTGCAATGCACCCGTGACTTTTCAGCGGTGCATGCTTGCCATATTCTCTGATATGGTAGGTGATTATCTGGAAGTCTTCATGGATGACTTCTCAGTTTTCGGGGCATCATTTGATGATTGCCTCCAACACCTGGTTCACATACTCAGGCGTTGCATTGACGTAAATCTGGTTCTTTCATGGGAAAAGAGCCACTTTATGGTGCCTGAGGGGATCGTCCTGGGACACTTAATTTCTGAGAAAGGCATCCAAGTGGATCAAGCCAAGGTAGATCTGATTTCTAGACTCCCTATGCCTAGCTCGATCAGGGACATTTGATCTTTTCTGGGGCACGTTGGTTTTTACCGTCGTTTCATCCCTGATTTCTCAAAAATTGCTCCCCCCCTAACTACTTGTCTCTCCAAGGATGTACCCTTTGAGATTTCTAAGGAATGCACTCAATCTTTTGAGAACCTTCGTGACCGAGTCACCCAGGCCCTGATCCTACAGTCCCCTGATTGGTCTCAACCCTTTGAGATCATGTGTGATGCATCTGACTTCGGTGTAGGAGCGATTCTGGGGTAGAAGATTGATGGAAAACCCGTGGTCATCTACTACGCTAGCAAGACACTTGACGAGGCTCAACGTAATTACATGGTTATGGAGAAAGAGCTGCTAGCCGTAGTATTTGCCCTTGAAAAATTCCAATCTTATCTCCTGGGTTCCCACGTCATAATCTACTCGGATCACAAGCTGTGAGGCATCTCCTTGCTAAGAAGGACGTGAAGCCTCAATTAATCCGATGGATCTTGCTGTTGCAAGAATTCGACCTCGAGATTTGTGACAAGGCAGGAAGACAGAACGTGGTAGCTGACCACTTGTCTCACCTTCCTTCTGAGATCATCGACCCTTCTGGGCCCATCACGGAGCATTTTCCTGATGAGCGCCTTTTGACTATTGGTACTAGGCTTCCTTGGTTTGCTGATATAGTAAACTACTTGGCATCACACCAGATCCCGTCTGATTGGCCGAAGGCCAAGAAAGACAAATTGCGCTTCGATGCCAAGTACTACATCTGGGAAGACCCATACCTTTTCCGCATAGGTGCTGACCAAGTCATCCGGCGATGTGTCCTAGAGGGCGAAATTAATGACATTCTTTCCTTCTGCCATGACCAGGCATGCGGTAGCCACTTCTCTGGGCACAAAATCGCATCAAAAATCCTCTGGTGTGGCTTTTACTGGCCCACTATCTTCAAGGACGCATACAGTCACTGTACGGCATGCAGTTGTTGCCAAGCTTTGGGCAACATGAGCCACCGCGACATGATGCCTTTACAGCTGATTCTCGTATGCGAGATTTTCAATATTTGGGGGATTGATTTTATGGGCCCCTTTCCTATTTCGGACGGCTTCGAGTACATTTTACTCACTGTGGACTAAGTGTTCAAATGGATCGAAGCCATTCCGACCCAAACCTGTGATCACAAGATCGTCATCAAATTCATTCATCAGAATCTCTTCTCACGGTTCGAGATTCCTCATGAGATCATCTCTGATGGAGGGACCCATTTTACCAATGCTCAGTTCAGGTCACTGATGACCAAATATGGTGTGTCTCACCGAATCTCTACTCCTTACCACCCCCAGACTAATGGTCTAATTGAGCTATCAAATCGGGAGATCAAGAAAATCCTACAGGTTACTGTTTGACTTGACAGGAAAGACTGGTCGTCCCGATTTCCAGAAGCTTTGTGGGCCTATAGGATCGCCCACAAGACCCAACTAGGCATGTCTCCTTTCAGACTGGTGTACTAGAAGGCATGTCACCTTCCCGTCGAACTGGAGCACAAAGCCTATTGGGTAGTACAGAGCTGCAACTTAGATCTTTCTAAGGCTGGAACCCACAGAAAGCTTTAGATAAGCGAGATTGATGAATTACGCCTTGATGCGTATGAGAACTCGTGAATCTACAAAGAGCGGATTAAAGCCTTCCATGACAGGCACATATCTAGAAAGATCTTCCACCTTGGTCAGAAGGTCCTACTCTTCGATGCCCGACTCAAACTCTTCCTTGGGAACCTGCGATCCAAGTGGATCGGACCATATCTTGTCCGACAGATTTTTGGAAATGGAGCCGTCGAAATCAGTCCTCTCAGCCACGATTCTGAAGCTTTCGTCGTGAACGGTCAGAGACTCAAACCGTTCATTGACGTAACCAGTACAGATTTGGTTGAGTCATCATTTATCCTCCATTCTCCCTGAACTTATTACGCTCAGCCGATGGTGTAAAACTCAGTGCTTAACGGGAGGCAGCCCATCATTCTATTTTAAAAAATCCGAAACCTTTTCTGACATTTCTTTGCAATTTAGGTTCATCCTTTAGGACAGCCAACTTCACCTCAGGTACTTGTACCTGAGATTAGAAATTGTCCGCAATAGTCACCTCGACCCATCTACTCACCAAATACCTGTCCTAATCCATGAACCAAGCTAAATAAAAATCCACCTAATGTACAATGAGGACATTGCAAATCTTAGGCATGGGGGGTATGAAAGTGCAATAACAAGGAAAAGGTTTCAACAAAAAAATCCACATATATTTAAAAAAAAAAAAACCTTTGAAGGAGGAAGAAAGTGCCGGTAAATTTTATAGGAGGAGAAAAAGAACAAAATGATAAAAAGGAGCACAAAATGAAAGAAAAGGGATAGTCATTAGTAAGAAATTAGGGAATTAACCTAAGTTCTAGACCACATTAAGGAAAAGAAAAAGGAAAGTGCACAACGAGATTAGTAAGAACGCAAACCTTAGGCATTCTTGGATAGACTCTTAGTACCCATTAAGATCGAGATATTCCTCAAGAGGTTGAGGAAAATGAAAAGCTTAAGTATTAGGTCCAACGCTTAGGGAGTATTCGGGACTCAGTTACCTAAGCACCCAAACTCACACACACAGTCTGGTTCAGGGAGCATAAGTATCAAAATCACGCAAAAGCATTTCAAATATTCTGAAAATGTCACCTAGATTAGGAGCAGTCGATCAACACAAGTTGATTTAGATGAGTTCCCGACACGGAGAGGTGGGAAATTCCCCTCGAAGATGCGTAACAACATATCATCTCCTCGGTGCTTGTCTCTTAGGATATTTACATATCCTACTGGGGGCATGTAAGCACTCTGCTGGTTCAGATTCCATGGATGGAATTATCAGGAAGTGTTAATTGCCAGGGTCTGAATTCAGCCACGGAACACCATGGACGGGATTATCTCGAAATCTCGAAAGCCAGGGTTCTGGGGGTTACCATGGGCGGTGTTATCTCGAAGCATCGACTACTAGGGACCCTTGAGGATTGATGATGGGGACAAGGAATCTGATACAGATCGTGTTGTGAAGCCAATCCTAAGCTAGAACTAAAAGAAAAGAGAGAGAAAACTCTCCAAAATTTTAGTAAAATCACTAGGCCACTTTGTGACTTGTTGGCGAAGGAATCTTCCTTTAATTTTGATTCAAAGTGTGCCGAGGCCTTTCAAACTCTAAAGAAGGCCTTGATCTCTGCGCCTATTCACCAAGCTCCTGATTGGACACTCCCATTTGAGTTGATGTGTGATGCTTCGGATTATGCAGTGGGAGCAGTCCTTGGACAAAGGGTTGAGGGAAGATCTCATGTGCTGCATTATGCAAGCAAGACTTTAACCGAACCTCAGCAGAACTACGCTGTCACTGAAAAAGAATTACTTGCTGTAGTTTTTGCTCTGGAGAAGTTTAGGTCTTATCTGCTTGGGTCTAAGGTGGTTTTTTTTACTGATCATGCGGTAATGAAACATCTCATTGCTAAGAAAGCTTCTAAGACATGTCTGATTAGGTGGATCCTACTCCTTCAAGAATTTGACTTGGAAATACGTGAAAAGAAAAGAGTAGAAAATGTTGTGGCTGACCACCTGTCTCGCCTTCCTCTTAATGACTCTTTCTGGAGACATTCACGAGACATTTCCTGATGAAACTCTGATGGCGGTAACACCAACTTTACCTTGGTATGCAGACACTATAAATTACTTGGTCACTGGACAAACTCCTGGCTCCTGGGATGAGCAGAAAAGAAAGAGATTCATTTCCCAAGAAAGATATTTTCATTGGGAAGAGCCAGAATTATTTAGAATCAGACAAGATCAAGTATTGAGACGTTGTGTACCTGAAGAGGAACAACAAAGTGTGCTGAGTTTTTTCCATGAACTTCATTGTGGAGGACACTTTGGTGCTAAGAAAATTGCTTTTAAGGTTCTCCAGTCCAATTTTTGGTGGCCTTCCTTATTTAAGGATTCTCATAATTTTGTTAAGGCCTGTATTAGATGTTAACGGACTGGAACGATTGGGAAGAAGAATGAAATGCCTCAACATCCTATTCAATCTGTTGAAATTTTTGATGTGTGGGGAATTGACTTTATGGGCCCCTTCTCGTCGTCCCATGGTTATGAATATATCTTGGTGGCAATTGATTATGTCTCTAAATGGATAGAGGCCATTCCTACGTGCACAAATGACCACTCCGTGGTTTTGAAATTTGTGAAGGCCAATATTATATCCCGTTTCAGCTACCCCAAGACTATTATAAGTGATGGGGGACCTCATTTCCGAAACCACCACTTCAATCGACTAATCAGGAGTCTGGGAGTGACTCACAAGGTCGCTACCCCTCACCATCCTCAGACAAGCGGCCAGGTTGAAGTGTCAAATAGGGAGATAAAAAATATTTTGGAAAAGACCGTTAGACCTGATAGGAAAGACTGGTCCCAAAAGCTCGATGATGCTTTGTGGGCTTATCGAACGACCTATAAGACCCCTTTGGGTACTTCTCCTTTTCGGATTGTGTATGGGAAAGCGTACCATTTACCTGTTGAGTTGGAACATAAGGCACTTTGGGCTATTCGAAGTGTTAACATGAATTTAGAGAAGGCAGGTAAGGCACGACTTCTAGAATTAAGTGAGCTTGAGGAGCTGAGGAATGATGCTTATGACACCTCTCAAGCTTATAAAGAAAGAACTAAGGTCTTGCATGATAAGTTTATACTTCGAAAGACCTTTGAGCCCAATCAACAAGTCTGGCTTTTCAATTCCAGACTTAAGCTTTTTCCTGGGAAGTTAAAATCTCGTTGGGATGGGCCTTACATAATCACCAAAGTATTTTCACATGGAGCTGTGGAGATTAAAAATCCCTCCTCTTCAGCAACTCCCTTTATCATCAACGATTAACTGTTAAAACCTTACATAACTTTTGATGGCCATCTGGTTGATGAGGTCACTCTTAAGGAGCCTTAGCTCCTACCATTCTCCGCCTCAGGTAATATCTTCCTTTAGCTATTTTTGTTTTCAATGAGGACATTGTTCGAACCAGGCATGGGGGAGAGGACCTGAGGCATTTTGTTTATAGCATGCATACAATTGCATTTAAAATAAAAAAAAGTTTTGAGCTTAACTGGCTAGGTGCTGCATTTTTAAGCAAATCAGAACTCTAGAGTAGACTAAGTTAATTCTAGGGTCAAACTTTAGAAGCTAAATGAGCTACTAGCTTTAGACCTTTAAGGTCCTTTGTGGACTTAAAAACTTAAGTAGGAGTTACGTTGCGGACCATTCCTCAAGAGGTTGAGGAAGGAAAGCTAGGGTTTGAGTTAAAAGGTGGGGTAGTACCTGGAGTCTTGTTCTACCTTTTGGTTTACGGGTCCTTGTAACCCAAGCATCCAAATTTCACATACTTGGTCTGGTAATCAACTTAATTTCTTTCTTTCTTAAAAGAGGTTTGGTTCTCTTAGTTTTGACTTAGGAAAGGCTTGAAAACAAAATTTGATTGGAACAGTTCCCGCCGCAGTAGAGGTGGAGTATATACTCACCTTGAGGATGCGATGATAACATATTACCTCCTCGGCGCTTGTCTCTTAGGATATCCATCCTACTGGGGGCATGTAAGCGCATTGTGCGGTTCAGGTACCATGGGCGGCCCTATCTCGAAGTGCCGATTGCCATAGGCTTGAATTCACTTAAGAAATCCATGGGCGATACTATCTCGAAGTGTCAATTGCCAGGAGTTCTTGGGGTCGTTATAGGCGATGCTATCTCGAAGCATCGAAAGCCAAGCACCCTTCGAGGTATGGTAATGGGGACAATGAATCCGACACAGACCGTGTTGATAGCTGATCTGAGGTTAGACTTACAAGAATAAAAAAAAAAAATTATTAAAAAAAAAAAACTTTTCCTTTAACTGAAATTAATCAAACCAATGCACAGGCACGGATGCTTTAATCTCAGGGATCAATAAACCTTAGGGTGGAGACAGAAATCACAGAAACTTGTGCCTGCAACTCGTCTTTAGCCGACCTAGTCTGTAACTTAGCAATTACTTGGGAACCTTGGGTCTAGAGTCTGAACTTAATATGTTTCTAAAGGAAGACCAATTGGGTTGACTAGTCTACTTGGAGTGCTAGGTTTTGCTTAATTTTGCTAGGGACTAGCAAAAACTAGGCATGGGGGTATTTGATTAGCCTATATTTGTGGGCTATTTAAGTATTTAAGGGCCTAGACATTAAGTTGATTCTAACATTTATTTAGCGTAAATTAGGATGTAAATAGATTAATTCATATTTGTAATTTAATTACATAATTCATGCATTGCATTCATATTTTAAATGCATTTAGAATTAACTTAGAATTGCATTTATTTAATAAGTTAACCAAATAGGTGCATTGCATGCATTAATTTAAGCTAACATAAAAGTTGAGGGTTTGTATATAAATAACCATAATATTTTTATTATTATTTTTGTTCTTCTTCTTTCAGCAACGGCTACAACGCCACCGGCTGCTGCACTAAAATCTGCATTCAAAGGCTAGCGGAGAAGGTGGATCTGCTCCTGCCTCTCCGTTCAAATCTGTGCAGGTGGCTACAAAAGGAGGAGAGAGGCTGCCGAGCGGGGGAGGCCTTCACCCGAACAATCCATACTGTGCAGAGAGTTCATCTTGTCCATTTCACCACCGCCGGCCTCAACCGCAGCGATGAGCCTCCACCACCGTGGGCGTGTGGTGTGACAGGCCACACCGCCATCCGGAGATCGTCCGCATTATCGTGAGCACCTCACCGTGCACGTCCCTTGTCGTCGTCACTAATAACCACTGCCGCAGCTACTGCAATTTCACTCTTCAGTCAGTTAAAAAGTCCGGGAAGTTTCCCGGATGTCTGAAGCTTCCAACGCCTCTCCAGCCTGCAGCAGCAATCACCCTTGCTGCACTTCACCTCCAGCGCCAACCGCTAGTCCTCGCCCGCATCACACCACCCATGCACATAGTAGCAGGACCGGCAGCTCCTTCACACCCGCATCCCTCCAGCTACACAAGACCACCAGCCCATGCACGCACATCACCTCTAGCTTCCAGCGCGCACCTGCTAGCACCCTGTAGCGCCACTTCACGCCCGCACCAATTGCGCGCGTACGCACCTCCCGCAGAAGCGCGCCCCTATGGCTGCAGCTCCCGCCCTCACGCCTGCAGCAGGGCCACACCTCCTGCAGCATTCCCCCGCACGCCCTCTAGCCGCGTGCAAGGCGGGCACGGCCAGCAGCATCTAGCAGCAACTGCAGCCAGCCTCGTGCCCCACGCTCCCGCTAGCGTGCAGCACCGACCACCAGCTCACCCTCACGCCTGCAGCAGAGCCGGCCCTCCTCTAGCGCACCTCCAGCACACTGCAAAACGCACGCCACCTTTGTGTGCACCCTGTAGCAGTAACAGTCGCATACGCCAGCAGCACCACCTCCGCGCGCGTGCAGTCCCGTGCGCACGCCTCCTCAGCAGGACCTCAACCACACTTGCCCACGCCGCACGACCTGCGATACTTCAACCCCCACCGGAACCCACCACCACCGTTCCTCCATCTGGCCACCTCGGAGCATCTCGCACTTCGCCGCCACCACCGCTGCAAAGCCCTTGGTCCAAAGAACTTCCTCCGAGCTTCACGCCTCCGGCCGTTCATTCCTCTTCACACAAGGCCAAGGGGAAGAAATCCCCGGTTTTGCTACAGTACACACCCCATTAATAATTACATTTTCTGCCATTGTCATCTTTTAATGATATTTTATTGAATCTGCATTGCAAAAAATATCCACTAGTTAAAAATTGCCATTTCAGCATGTTTTCTTGACTCAGCCTTAATCTGAAGGCAAATTTGGCTTGATTCTCGTCTAAGCTAACTACGAACAAAAGTTTTTAACTGGTGCGAATTTAAATATGTCATTGCCTCCCTGTGGATACGACCTGCTCTTCTGCGAGTGGTTATTTTTAATTATTGATTAGTCGATTTTTCCACCACATAAAACTACAAACGACTTTAAAGCGAACAATTGACTCGTCAGTCCCCAGGTCCAGAAGGTGCGGCTCACTCTCGCGCACGCACTCAGGCCATCAATTGGAGTCGAAGGCCTCAGCTGCTGCCCCAATTGCTCACGCCTTCCTCCTGCAAGTGCACAAAGAAGCAGGTGGGACTTTAGTCCCACCTCGGAAGTGGAGGCACGCCCGCACCTACATAAGAGGAAAAAGTGACTTAGGCTATTCGCCTTAAGTCACACAAGGGTGAGGTCCCTCGCCCTCACTCGGTCCCATCCGTGGCACCGCCCGCGTGGACCTGGCTTGCGACCCGAATACCCTACCTGTGCACTCCTCGCGCACCACCCTCGCCGGTGCGCCTGGACCCGGGTGCGCATAACTCGACCTGAATACCCGATTGGCTAGCTCTGGGAGAGCGAAGGGAGAAATAGAGGGAGAGCACACGCGGGGAAGGGTAGGGGTAGGTTTTGCGCTCGTGTGTGCAGGGAACAGCTGGGGAAGAAGAAGAGGAGTGGCGAGGACTTAGCCGCAAAGCACTCGCAGCAGAGAAGAAGAAAGAAGAAGGCGGAGGAGACGCAGTAGCTCAATAAGAAAAGAAGCCAAGAAGGAGCTGCAACAGAAGGAGGAGTTGAAGCCAGGAAGGAGGAAAGCCGCAGAGAAAAGAATGAGAAGGAGAAGAGTCGTAGCAGCTGAAGGAGAAAGAAGAAGATAGGAAGGCCGAGAAGACAACTGAAGAAAGAAGGAGGCACTGTAAAAACAAGGTTGATAAGGCGTCTGATTCAAAGAATCAGACGTCTGAAAAGGGAAAGGCAGAGAAACAAGAAAAGGAAAAGAGAAGAAGAAAAGAATTTTTTGTTCCTTCTCTCTCTTAAATTTTTGTAAAATAGTATATCATAGTAAATTGTGAATTGATATGCTTCTAGAATCAAAGTGTGCTCCCTGAGTTCGACCTCGAGATATTTTAAATTCCGAGTAATAAATTGAAATAAACTGGTAATTGCTTTTCGCAATATACTGCAACGAACATAACTTTAAAACACCACGAAACGACTACAACCATCTAGCACCAACAATCTCCCCCTTTTTGATGATGACAAAACCATAAATAATGACGCAAAAAATTCTCCCCCTTTTGACATTATCAAAAAGGTTTAATTGATTTTAAATTTCCTATAACTCCCCCTTAAAACATGCTCTTTTATAAATGGGTTGAATTTCTTTTGACAAGAGTAATGTCCTCCCCCTTTTTGTAACAACAAGATAGCTACTATTTTTCTCCCCCTTACTAAAGGAAATTTAGCTAACTTACATCTCTCCCTTAATAATTGACAATTAGCTCATAATTTTAACTCCCCCTATCTATATGCTAATGATAAAAGGATAGGGTAAAGGGTTTTACCTCACCTACCATGGCCAATAAAATGGCCCAAATGGAGGTGGTGGAGGCCACATCGGATGGGGCTCCCATCCGTAGCTTGGAGGCCTAGGCATCAGCGCCGGTCTCCAGTCTAGCGGATGACATACAACGGGTCCATCATTTGTTCGCCATCTCGTTGGTCTTCTTGTTCTCCTCCTTGGTTTGCTCCTTGGTCCTCCCAACTTGAGTTGACCATCTTTGAGCTTGTAGGTCCAGTCGTTTGTGTTGTAGTCACCCTTAAAACCCGCAAAACAAGATTCCAAATCTTTCTTCGGTATCCAAGTGAGCTTGGATCCAGATTTGTTAGCGGGTCTCCTTGACGGAGATCCTTTCTCAACCTTAGGGCTATGCAAATCTTCTAGTTTATTGATTAATTTGTTAGAATTTTCTCTAAGACATGCGATTTCTTTTTCTATAATATCCATCTTAGTCTTTAAATCAGAAATTTCTAATTTTAGACTATCATTTTCCTCAACTAATTTAGTATTTTCATTGATTAAGTCATCATTTTTAGTACTAGCTTCTAGATCCTTAAGTTCTTTTTCTAACCTTTCATTTTCATTTTTAAGAAAGCTAAGGTTCTTTTTAATATTTTTATTTTCTACCTTAAGTGATTTACTAATTTCAAAAAGCTCATTAAAAGTATTTTGTAAATTGGAATTTACCGCATTATCGGAGTCACTTCCGCTTTCGCTGTCTCTTTCTCTTAAGGCCATGAAACCAAAGCAAGCGGTTTCATCCTTCACAGACTTTTCTTCTTCCTCTTCTTCCGAGCTCAAGTCGTCCCAAGTTGCTTGGAACACCTTCTTCTTAGACTTCTCATTTTCCTTCTTCTCCTCCTTCTTGAGAAGTGGGCATTCTGGTTGTAAATGTCCTTTCTTGTTGCAGTGGTTGCAACGTCTCAGGCTTTCCTTCCTCTCCTTCTTTTCTTTCTTTGACTCCCTACAAAACTTGGAAAATTTCTTAAGTAAAATTTTAAAGTCTTCGTCGTCGGTACTTACCTCGCTATCTGACGTGGCTCTGAATGCGAGGGTCTTCTTCGATTTTGGTTTCGGTGTGTCCTTCTTCTTCTGCTTTAGCTTTGTCTTGTAGGCCATTAGGTTGCCTAGGAGATCCTCCATGTTAAGCTCCTCCACTTCATTCGCCTCCTCGATGGTGGTGACCTTCTATTCCCACTTCGGTCCGAGGGAATGAAGAAGCTTCCCTTGATGAAGGTCTTCCCTAAAGCTTTCAAATTGTTTACTATGAGAGTGAACCTAGTGTTCATCTCACTTAAAGTTTTGTTAGTCTTCAGAGAAAATGGTTCAAATTCTTGTGAAAGTAAATTGATTTTAGAAGACTTTACCTTAGTCATACCTTTGTGTGTAACTTCTAAAGTGTGCCATACCTCGTATGCAGTGGCGCACTGAGATATACGGTTGAATTCCTCTGGGCTAAGGGCGCAGTATAACGCATTCATAGCTTTGGCATTGAGGTAAAGCTCGCGAGTCTGCTGCTGCGAATAGCCTCTTTCTGGTTTCTTCGAGACTTCATATGGGGTCTCACAATGTTCCCATAATGTGAAGTCGGTGGCTTGAAGCTACACCTTCATCTGTAACTTCCAGTAGCCGTAGTTGCTTCCATGAAAGAAAGGTGGTCGGATGGTGGATTGCCCCTCGACGATTCTGGTGGCGGTGACGCTTCCCTCCATCAGATCTTCGCCGGTGTGTAACGTCGAAAATGCGAAACCTGCTCTGATACCAATTGTAATTTCCTACTTCGGAGGGGGTGAGATCAGCGTGACGTAAAAATGCAGAATTAAAATATAATAATCTCACAAGATAAACAATCACACAATGTACACAATGATTTTTAGGTGGAAACCCAACCCGGGTGAAAATCACCACCTAACCCTCTCGAGTTAGGATTTTACGATCAACCAAGTTGATCAAATTCACTAAATGAATTACTTTAAACGAAGGTGATTCAACCTCAATTACAACCATGCTACAAGTGCAAGAGTAGCGTTCCTCAACCCCTTCTCTTCATGAGAAGGATTTTGTCCCTCGATGGAGACGAGAATTTGCAACGCGAATATCCAACCAAATAACAAAGTAAAATACAACAATAATCCTACAGAGCCAACAAAGTAATTCCTAAACTAAGCTTCTATAGGAGTTATGATGCTTCCCTTTGCTGGAAGTGCATCGATGACGCGGATGTGTGAACTATGCGATGGTGCAACGGTGCTCTTGTGAATTATGGTGGGAGAGCGGGTGCGCAAAAGATCGACGCTCTCTAGAAGTAGAACTTAAGCTTGGAGAGCTAGAGCTTCAACTTCTTCTTTTGGACACAAAAGATGTGGAAAGTGGTTTGCTTAATGTGTCTTGGTGTATCTAGGTGTGTGTTTGGGTGGCAAAGGTTCTCCTCTATTTATAGAGGCCCTAAGAAGTCTTTCATAGCTGTTGGGTACAACTTCCAAGAGAATCAGGTCAAAATTAGGATTAATCATTACACTGACAGGGTTATCAGACGTCTGATCCTGGCATCGGACGTCTGGAAAACTAGTTTAAGATGTCTGGGAACAAAGTCAGATGTCTAATTTTAGGCGGGTTTCCTTCTTGACTTGAATCAGATCTAAACAGGGTTCTAGTGAATTGTCATCAGATGACATATAGGACATTTGGAATGATGTATGGACGTCTGGAAACCTACTTTTCTACGGAAATGGATTCCCAAGGGAGTGCAACGGCTATAAAATCTCTGAGAAGAGATTTTGGGTCAGCCGAGGCAAAACGCTCATGTATCAGACGTCTGATATGAGGCTAACGGTCATTTCCTTCATTGTTTGCTATGCCAGCCAACAGTCCACTAATTGGACGTCTGGCAAAATCATCAGACGTCTTCTAAGACGTCTGGACTAAGGTTTAGATGTCTGTTTTCATCAGACAGAACTAAGTCTAGCCTAAACATTATCGGACGTCTGAGTCAACAGTCAGACGTCTTAAAAGTCATTATCAGATGTCTGATTTTTAGATTAGATGTCTGAAAAGGCTGTTTGAATCCTATTTTGGTTTTCTAAGTTCTCTACAGAAAACCTAAGTATCCTAGGGTTGTGCAAGTGTTCCTAGGACTGCTGTTAGGGTACTTTGAGGCTCTTTAACATGAATCTAAGTAACAAAATAAAGAGCAACAAAAGAAACAAAAATACATAGAGTACAAGGAAAGGAAATCTATCCTATTCTTCATCTCCTTCCTTCTTCAAGCCATCGCTCCTCGCGAAGCTCCTCTATTCTCCGTCAAGCTCCTTCAATCTATCTTGGATGCGAGCTCGAACTCCATCTAACCACGTCTCAAATTGCAATTGACCTGAAATCTAAGACTTCAAGTGCAAATGTTAAATGACACATGTTTTGTTATCATCAAAATAAACGATCGCGGTGCTCTAGCACCAACAATCCCCTCATGCGCAGTATCTCATCTGTAAAGGAAAAGTCTCTTGGGTCTCCTGTCAACTCCCTGTCCTACAGTGTCTGTAAGTACGGATCTGTTGTCTGTCCTGCGATGATGCAGTCTATCAGCTCCAGTTGCATCTGCCACGTCCCTGTCACTGTCTCACAATAACCCTGTGACTCCTGGGGTTGCCAACTACCCATCTCCTCCATAAGTCTTCAACTCTGTGCTTGTAAACTGGCCAAGTGGGTGGGCACCTTCCGGTTCAAGGCATTAGCCACCACATTGGCCTTCCTTGGATGGTAGGAGATGCTACAGTCATAGTCCTTCAGGAGCTCTAACCAACGTCTCTGTCTCATGTTGAGCTCCTTCTGGTCAAATAAGTACCTGAGGCTCTTATGATCCGTGAAAATCTCAAAAGTCTCATTGTAAAGGTAGTGCCTCCATGTCTTCAGTGTGAAGACAACAGCTACCAGCTCTAGGTCATGAGTAGGGTAGCTATGCTCATGGGGCTTCAGTTGCCGTGAAGCGTAAGAGACAACGTGACCCTACTGCATGAGCACACCTCTAACCCCTGCAATGAAGCGTCTGTGTAAACCACAAAACTGCCACTGCTGTCCGGGATGGTACGTAAGCACAGGAGCTGAAGTCAGTCTCTCCTTCAACTCCTGAAAACATGCCTCACACTCATTTGTCTAGGCAAAGGGCATGTCCTTCCGAGTCAGCTAGGTCATAGGATGTGCAATCTGAGAGAATCCTCTGATAAACTGCCGGTAGTAACCTGCTAGTCCCAAAAATCTACGTATCTGTCATTGTACGTGGCCTCTCCCACCTGAGTACGGCCTCAACCTTGGCTGGGTCCACAACCAAACCATCCCTTGAAATCACGTGGCCCAAGAAAGTCACCTGCCGCAACAAAAACTCGCACTTGCTGTACTTAGCATACAGCTTGCGTTGCCTCAAAGTGTCCAGAATCATCTGTAGATGTTGTCCGTGCTACACCTGATCCCGTGAGTAAACGAGTACGTCATCGATGAACACCACCAGAAACTGGTCCAAGTACGATCTGAAAACTCGGTTCATCAAATCCATAAAAGCAGCGGGGGCATTGGTCAACCCAAATGGCATGACCAAGAACTTGTAGTGCCCATACCAGGTGCGGAAAGCTGTCTTGGAGGCATCGGTCTCCCTGATCCTCAACTGGTGGTAGCCTGACCTCAGATCTATCTTGGAGAACACTGTGGCACCTCGCAACTGGTCAAAAAGGTCGTCAATCCTCGGCAGCAGATACTTGTTCTTGATGGTGACCCTATTAAGCTGTCGATAATCGATACAAAATCGTAGGGTACCATCCTTCACAAACAGTATAGGGGCTCCCCATGGAGATGCACTGGGCCTCATAAAGCCCTTCTCCAACAGGTTTTGCAGCTGTGAGTTGAGCTCTCGCAGCTCAAGTGGTGCCATCTGGTGCGGTGCAGTAGAAATGGGGCTGGCCCCTGGTACCAGTGAGTTCTTAACTCGATCTCATGCTCGGGCAGTAGTCCTGGTAGCTCCTTTGGAAAAACGTTGGGGTACTCGTAAACCACCAGAATACTCTGAAAGTCAGCCATGGTGCTAGTCTCTGCCACTACACAGGCCAAAAAGCCCTCAGACCCCTGGCTCAAAAGCCTCGCTGCCCAAAGCGTGGAGATGCATCTGAAACCTCCATCCACCGGTTGTCCGTGAAACTCAAAGGGAGGCAACTCCGGTATGGAGAAGATGATCTTCCTCCCGAAATAGTCCACCAGGGTGTGATAGGTGGATAGCCAGTCCATCCCTAGAATCACACCAAAATCCTCCATCTATATCACAATCAGGTCAGCGGGGAGGTTGTGTCCCCCTATACTGACCTCGCAATCCTTGTAGACCTCCTCAGCTACAAACAACTGGCCACCTGAGCCTCTGATCACAAACAGGTCCTCTAACAGTACACTGCCCTGTCCCAAACTAACGGCAAAACTCGCAACAACAAAAGAGTGTGTGGCATCGGAATAAAAAAGTACGTACACTAATCTGCCAGAAACGGTAACCATACCTACCACCACTGAACCGAAAGCCCTGGCGTCTTTGTTTGTCAGGGCGTTGATACGCCCCTTAGTTCTCGATGTAGACAAAGCAGCTACACTCTAGGTCGGGTGAGCAGCCGTTGGTCGGCACCCTCTTCGTGACTGCTGCCCTCCCCTACGTGCCTGGGGACCATGACCACCAGCTCGGCCTCCAGTTCTCGGTGCGGGGAGCATTTGTTGTGCTTCGGCCTTAGATGGGTAGACCCTCCAGATGTGGCTCGACTGGTCACACTGGTAGCAGAGGGGAACATGACCTCCTCCCTTAATAGGTCCCTGCTGGGGCTGGGCGGGGGTCTGGTGCTGGCAGCTGGCCCTTGTTTGGGACCCCCAAAGGCCATTGATGACCCCATAAAACGAGATGGCTCTCCTGTAGGTGCCGTGTGCCTCCTCTCCCGACGACCTTGAGAGTACTCTAGTTGATAGGGCCTCTTTTGTCCACTGTTGGTGTCTCGTGCGGCCGGGTTGGTCTCCTCGTAGGTCATGGCTGCCTCAACCACTCGTGAGAAAGTGGGAAGCTTCAGGGGTTTGACATACCCCCGAATAGCAGGTTGGAGCCCCTTAGTAAACCTCCATAGGCGCTCCTCCGTAGCCACAGCTGTCGAGGCAAAATGTGACATCTCTAGGAAATGCGTGCGATACGGGCTAACAGTCATCGTCCCCTAGCGGAGAGTGTGGAACTCCTGCCTCCTCTGGTCCTGCCAGGTCTGCGGAAAGTACTGCTTGTAGAAGAGAGTCACGAACTGGTCCCATGTCGGCTCTCTCCTCTCCTGGCCTCTGACTACCCTCCACCACCTATGTGCCGCGCTCTTTAGCTGATACGTAGCAAAGGCCACGCGGCACACCTTCTCTATCTACTCCAGCCAGTCCTCTGCCTCAGACAGGTCCTCATCCCCCTTGAAGGAGGGGGGCTTCAGCTTTTGAAACTGTCCGAAAAGCTCATGGTGCAACTGTAGTGGGGGAACAGGCACGCCTCCAGGCAAGGATGGCTCGTGCTCGGAAGTGTCAGAGTGCGGTGGGGGTAGTGAAGGACCACCCCCTCCCCCTCCCGCTCATCCGGCACTACGGTGATCTCTCTGTCCCACCGAGGACTCCCCCTCCACGTCCTTAGGGAGAGGTGCCTGTGGAGGTTGGTGGAGCTCCTCTCGCACAATGTCCCTGATCAGCTGGGCGAGATCCTGGGCCTGAACGCTTGGGAGAAGTGGTGGGTCAATTGGTACCTCAGGCTCTGTACTTCTACCCCTCCAACCCCGTCCACGACCGCAACCATGGCCCGCCTCGAGAACTCCCCGATGAGGAATCTCCTGCAAGGAGACGCGAAAGACAGAACAAGAGGGTCAACGATACCGAATTTCTTCGAGAAAAGACTCGGAACAAATATCAAAGTGATACATTGTGCTGGTTATCCTAGTTATATGCATGTGAATGGTTATTCTCAAGCCAATTGGTTCATTTCTCGAAACAACCTTGCTTTGATACCATCTTGTTACGACCCAATTCTCGGATCCATATAGGACCCGAGTCTAGCTCGCCTCGACTAATCCCAAGACCCAGTCGTCCAACAAGAAATAACTAAATAGCAGGAAAGTAAACCACATTCACATATGCAATATAACTAAGCAGAACAAAAGTACAAAGCAGTAAAGGAAAGTAAATCTGTTGTTTCATTACATGTCACCACAACCACAAAAACAACGAAAAGCGGAAGTAAATATTAGAGTCAAACAGTAACTAACAATCCAATACTTACTACAACAGTAAAGGAACGAAAAGGAAGTGTTGAAAACTACGGCTGGGCTCGACTGAAACCAGCACCCTCCGCAGCCGGAAGCTCGAGTTGCTCAACTCCTGGTCCTGAATAGTATTATGAAAAGACAGAGTCAGCGAATGCTGAGTAGAGTGGTATCTATACTATCTAAAATAGTAAAAGCAACAAGTTTAATTCTCTTTTCTATTTATCTGTTCTATGTGTATTTCCTTTTCACCCATTTTTCTTAAACATCCAGATATTCTTGATCTTACATGTTCCTCATGGGAACGATCTTGATTACAATATTTTCTATAGAGTAGAAGGTACACGTGGTGCTCTCCTGGCTAGGAGAGTCCCCCATGGTAGTCCTACACCCAGTCAACCACCCCGAGGTCATTATCAAGACGTAGCGGTGACTACGACACGCATGATAAGCGCACGGGTAGCTACGCCGCACTGACATGCGGTCAGTCGTTTCCACTAGCGGGTACACCCAAAGTACAGCATAGAATAGTATAGGGCCTTGCCCTCTCAGAACAGGGGTCTCGCCTCTCAGAACCAAACCGGGGTCTCGCCCCTCCACGGTCCGCGTACCCTCATCTAACTACCCTAGTTTTCCCAGAGGTCCTAACAAGTCGGTGTAAGGTGGCTACTTGAACCCCGGGCCTCGTGGGGTAGCTAGCTCTCTCCCTACCTAGTAGCTCGCCTCGGTACCGCCTACACGAGGGCCAACAGGAGTCGATGTAGAGTGGCCAATCAAAACCCCAGGTCTCAACCCAAGGGAGGATAGCTCCACTCTACACAAAAAGGGGACAGTGGCTCTCCTTGGCACCACGTACTCAAGGGCCAGCACACTTTCCATCTACATTCCAGGTTTCCATCTATCCACAGGTGTTCTACTCCTAATTCCCGTAGGGTTCATGCTCATGTTCACCTCATATATTCCGATCCATATTTCACCATTCACAATTTATCTCTCAAGCATATACAGGCAGCTCGTGTTTTCATAATTTGATACATGCAACTTTTGATTTCATAGGTAATTGTTCATTAATTACAAGTAGCTTATATTCTAACAGACAACTTACAATTATAATACAGGAAATTACTAGCAATTTATTTCAATCATGCACGCAAGTACATTATACAACACAACGGTTCATTCATTTCTCTATCCTAGGGTTCATGACACATCCTAGGGTTCCATTTGGCTATTTCCACAAGGACATTCTTATTTAAATATTATTAACAGAATTAACCACTCTACCAGGCAACACGGGAGTAATGGGGGCTCGAATCGCAGACCTAGGCATCTCTGCGAGCCCCAAACATGCAGCAAGCTGAAACCCTATACCCAGGAATACATCACAAAAGGAGAGCTTAGAACAGTGCACAAAGGACTCTAGTACATAGAGAAACTCGCGAGGAAAATACAAGTATTTCATTTGAGTAAAACTGACCCTGATCGAACCCTAGACGGGTCAAAAACGTGACTACTGTTCAAAATCAGACGTCTGGGGATACTCCCAGACATCTTAAAAGGTGCTAGATCCTAACCTTAAGTCCCTGCGTTATCCTCAGATGTTTAGGTCTTCTTTGCGATCGTCTGAAGGCAGTTCCAGACGTCGAACCATGCCTCCGGTCTTCTGGACGCACCTCCGGGTGTTGGTGATCTGATCAGACATCCAGAAGCACGTGGGAAAGCATTCCATGATCCTTCCCAAGGCTGCATCTGCATATGAAGTCGCAGACACGGATTAGCAGATATATCCCTACGCTGTGATATGCATGGTGCAAGGAGATATGTACCTTCACGATAAATGAGCTTTCAGACATTTGTCCTTAGCTTTAGACGTCTAGGTACCCCGTCAGCTGTTTGGACTCCACTCCAGACGTCTGATACTGGAAAACTTCCAGTATCAAGAACTTCTTCCAGTGCTCTCTGCTCGCTCTGCCTCGTGCTGCTGCAGCTCCAGCCGCTGCAAAGGGCTGGGAGGTTGCCTCCTTGAGCTCTCTCCTCCTATCGCACATGCTTGCGGCGGCTGTGTGAGCTCCGCCGTGCTTCCACCGAAGCTCCCCGACCTCAGCCTCCTCCTCCTCCCACGCTCTCCTTCGCTCGCCCCCTCTCACTCTCCCTCGCACAGCACTGAAGGTGGTGGTGGTGTGTGGAGTGGAGAGGAGATGGAAGGGGGTGGCTTATATAGAAGGCGTGGGGGTTAGGGTTTCGGGGAAGAAAAGGAAGGGAGAGAGGAGAAGAGGGTCTTACGCGCTGCCTGCGTGTAGGGCATAGTGTGCGTACAAAAATTTCATTTTTAGACATCTAGGAAAGGGTTCAGACAATTGGACAGACGTCTGACTGAGACTCCAGACGTCTTAACAGGCTAAAAGTGTGACGGGTCATTACAAATGGATACCTGACTCATACTTGATAAATGGGTACCATCCTAATAAGATCAAAAGTGATGGGTCAGATTAGATACTTGAGATTATCGGGTCAAATAAGCACCCTTAACAAACATGCATACAATACGGTGTTGTGATAGTATGCAGTACCAACATTATAACATGTGCACATAGGTGTTTGGTATTGTAGCACCAATTTTATGCAGCATTATAGAATCAATGCTAAGTAGAACGCTATTGATACTACAAGACCAATATTTATTACCTTCGTCTTCTTCCTTCGTTAATGCTTGCAAGTGGGTTTTGAAAATCCAACCTCCATCTATAGCTACTCCTTTCATAGCTCCTTTTCATCATCCTCCTTCACCCGTTTGCCACCGCTTCCCTTCTCTGTCGTTCAACCTCCTTTCTTAACAAATGCTGGCTTTGTCACAAAGTAGCAGTAGGTGCTCCTCTTTCATAGCTCCCTTGCTGCATCTCAACTATCTTGAGTGGATGAACAACGTGCACGTACAGATGCATCAACAATGGTCCAATTTATAAAATCACATACTTGAATTGCTTCAAGGATTGCCATTCATGTCTTGCTTTCAGATAAGAAGACAATATTATTAGTTAGGTTAGGTTTTAATGAATTTTCTTTGTTGTGGCATATAAGATTTAAATTCTAATGGCTATGTAGGTGATTTTGTGAAAGATAAAATGCTCTCTTTTAAAAAAGGTAGTCAACAACTTGAAAGGGTTTAAACTAATAAGCAAAAGTGTTAGGTTTATTTCTTTCATGTATTAACCATGCCTAATTCTTACTAATTATGAGCATATTATTTAATAAATTCTATAAAAATATAAATTCTAATGACTAGATAGGTGATTTTGCTAAAGATAAAGTCCTTTCTTTTAAAAAAGGTAGCCATCAACTTGGCAAGGTTTAAACTAATGAGTGGAAGTGTTAGGTTTATTTTTTCATGTATAAACCAAGCCTAATTCTTATTAATTATGAGCACATTATTTAAAAAAGTAGTTAAGTTGGTAACAAACTTGATTTAAAAATAAATAAGCTCCTCTTCTATTTTGATATGTAGAATGAGAAGAAAAGTTGAGTAAAGTGAGAAAAATGGAAGATATGAGCTCAAGGCAAGAAAAGACTAGATGAAGCTTAAATACAGAAAGAGAAGGTGATTTTCATGTAGTTTGGTTTTCGTGTGTTAGCTTGAGAAGTAAGGGAACTATGACATAGTGTTTACTAAGGTTAGACATAGATTAGGTCATTTTGTAATTTTATTTTTATTAGCATGCCTAAAATCTTGACAAATTAGATAAAGGTTTATTTCATGATTAAAAATGTAAATTTCTAGCATGTTAAAAATTGCAAAATTTTTGTATTACTTGGGTAATGTTTTATGTCTTTATAAGTTTCATGTCGATTGGATTGTTGATAATTTGTAATAAATGCTTTAGTAATTTTAACAAAAATTAGGTTATATTTTGTTATTTGTAAAAAAGCTCTAGGTTATTTGAAAAGGATTTTGAATCTTACCATGATTTTTTTTTTGTTATTATATGCAAGTACTTATTCTTTGAATTCTTAACATTTTTTCTTGCATGTTTATTAGGTGTTAATGATTCATTACTTGTAACCTATTAGATTTGTGTCTCTCCACGATATGCATGTAATTTGTGAATATTATAAAATCATTCCTTTAACTAAATCAATTCAAATTTATATATTAAGTTATTAGCTTGTTTTCTATGAATAGTATATTAATTAGGATTTTAGGATTCAATTTGGAATAGTAAATGCATTTCAAAGTTTGCTAAAAATTTTGAATTTTGTTGTCTTAGTAGCATATATTTACATGTTATTGTTTAGTCTATTAGGTTCTTTTTATTCTTGATTCACTCAAGTTAGGGGTTTACTCTCTTAATTAGCCTAAAAACAATACGAAGACAAGCTACTTAAATAACATGCTTCCTGTGGATTGACTTGAACTCACCATAGTTTTACTACAAAATTTGTGTTTCTGTAGTTCAATTAATGCAAGTTGATTCTTGGTTTGCATTACAATGATGATATTATTACATTGCACATTGGGTTCATCAACAACTTCATTGTTAAGATCACTCCTTGTATTCTTCCTTATGATGACATGGAATGGAAACTTTTCTGTTGATGGTTCTTTTGCTACTAACAGCTTCGAAGCCATTTTAGTACTGGAAAAACCAAATGATCATTTTGGCAAGTATGCTCTTCATTTGAAATTTAATTCTATTAATAATATTGTTAGGTATGAAGCTTTGCTTATAGGACTTACATTAAAGAAAGCAATGAGAGCGCCCAATCTCTTCACACATACATATTTTCAATTGATGGCTAATCATGCCACTGGTGATTACAAAACAAGAGAGGAAGTTATGACAAAATCTATCAAGTACAATGTCTAATGTCTAGGTTCTAAAAGTTCTCGATCTCTCAGAACTCCCAAGCAAATGCTCTTGCTTGATTTGCCTCTTCAATGGCAAACTCAGATGAAACTGGATAGATGATATTACCTACAAGATAGCATTGTATCATTTTCCTATTGGTGTAAGCCTAGGGTGTTCAAAAAAGAAAACTTCAAGGTTCATAGTTCCTAATAGATATTTGTATAAAAGGGGATTTTCTATCCCTTATTGATGTGCCTAGGTCCCTAGGAAACAACACAAATTCTAAAATAAGTACATGAAGGCATTTGAAAAAATCATGAAGATCTTAAAACCACTATAAGAAATCTTCTTTCTTGTGGTTATTATTGGCTTAATGTGACAGAAAAGGTTGAGAAGTACATGAAGAAATATGCTACATGCTAAAAACATTCAAATATCTCCTATTTGCCACCTAGGCGAGCTAATCGTAGTATTCATGCAATTCCCTTTGTTGGATTGGGAGTAGGTATCATTTGAGAGTTAGAAATATGTCATAGTGACTATTGATTATTTTTCCAAGTGGGTTGAGGTTGAAGCCTTAGGCAAATCAACTATCATGAATTCACTAATTTTTGTTCCCTATGGAGGATTAATCTAAAGTTTACCTTAGTTCTCATCCCCAAGTAAATGGTTAAGTAGCAATCACAAGTAGGATGATGATAAAGGCCTTAAGCAAGAAACTTAAAAAAGATAGAGACAAAAGCTGATGAGTTATTCTATGCCTTTTAGTCTTATTAAACGAAAACCTAGATTTTTACTAATTAGGCTCCTTTTAATTTAGTATATGGATGTGAAGCTCAGATCTCAATAGGAGTTGATATATTGACATTCCTAGTTAAGTATTATAATGCCAACACCAGTAATGTAGATATGCAAGCTCATTTCAAACTTATTAGAAAAATCTTCAAAGAGAATAGAAACAAAACGAGAATAAGGAGAAAATGATAAAATACTGCAATAGCTAAGTCAAACAAAGGTCATTCCAAGTCGGGAATCTTGTTCTCAAAAAGATGGAAGCTTCCATGCCAAGAGAAGTTGGTAAATTGTCTCTTAACTAGGAAGGGACCTACAACATTACTCAAGTTCCTAGACACAGGAGCATATGACTTAGAGCCTTTGGATGGGAAAAGCATTCTAAGAACCTAGCATGTAATTGACCTTAGAAAATATTATGCTTAGGTGCCTTTGTTACTCTAAAATCACCACGATTCAATGTAAGTAATTTCCTTTCCCATTGAAAAGTACAAGGTTTGCTTTTGTCTAAAAACAATAGTAGTGTAGTTCTTTTCAAACACAAAACAAAGAAAGTAAAAAACAAAAATACATTTCAGGATGGTGATATACCTTCAATACCATCAACATGATCATTATCATTCCTTTTTTTTTTTCTCGTCACCACCAATATCATCATTATGACCACCATCGTTGTTCTTGCCATTTTTCATCTTCTTCATTAGAGGAAGTTTGGCATTTGAAGGGGTTTTCTATAAGCAACGTTTAACAAGTCTTCAGGCCTGAAATTTCCATCCTTAGCATACTTTTAAATTAAGCAATGATAACCAACCAATGTCATCAATATAGCTATCCATCCGACTTGTCATCCTTGGATCCTTCTCATATTTTAAGACATAGTCTATCCCCTTTGAATCCAATAACTATCTTGCACATTTGGGAGCTATTTTTTGCTCATTGTATGCTTAGTGCTCATGCATTTTGTGTTCCTCCTTCATTGAAGATGCACACTTTTCTTCAAAAGCTTTTTCCATTACTTTAATTGTTTTCTTCATTTATTCATAATATATGTCTTTTATTATTTTAAATAAGTCCATATTTGGCTAAATCCTTCTTAACCATCTGATTCTTAAGATCTAAGAAATCTAAGATCTACTTCTTCCTACTTACTCTTTAATAGTAGTAAGACTTCTCTAGGAAATCACCAATTAATAACTTGTTTCATCATTCTTTATTATGTTTCCCAAACTCTTATATTGATTCTTGGAGACTCCTTGCATCCTTTATATTTAAGCTTTCATTTTGTTTACATCCTTGGAGAGTGCTCAATGGCTCTCTGCAATGTTCCTTTTTTCCATTAATTTATTGCATTCATTCCTCATAACTAGTAAATCAGACAACTTTTCAAACATGCTAAATTCTTTAGAATAATTGTTGACAAGCTCTTTACATCAATGAATATCGGGAATTCATTGATGGCCTGATAACGGTAGATATGAGGCATAGGAGAATGGGTACCCCAGCTCAGTTCTGTCATTTGTGTGAGATGCACAATGACTCCAGTCTTCATATTTTTTCCACATGCATGATAATAGATTGTGTTTGGAGGAAGGTATGTAGGGAAACTATTCCCATGTGGGTTGATCTATGGAGTTCTTTCTTGAGTTTGAATAAGCCATATTTACCCATGGTGGCAGTACTATGGTTGGTGCGGAGAGTTAGAAATGAGAGTTTGTTTCAGGAGAGACTAGTGAATGTGGATAATATTGTAAACAATTGTTGGAATCTCATACATCAATGGGGTTCACTCATGCAATTCTTTTCCCTCATTTAATCAATAAAAGCTCTCTCGGACTGCTATCGGTGCTTCGATAGCACTCCTTTTCACTTCAAAAAAAAAATCGATGAATATCAAAATTCATTTAGAAAAGAAAAAAGAAAAGGAAATAATGAAAAGAATGCTAACGATCCTCATCCTAAAAAAATTGATTCTATAATACATGAAGAGAGTTCTTTTCTCGCTTAATTGTTGTTGGATTTCCTTTATGCTCTTTCATTTTTTACAAGTCAATTTTCTTAGGTAGTGCTAAATGTAAAGGATTAGTACCATAGAATAAATGGTCGGTACTGTAATCTAAGGTATTGACAGGTGGCTTGTACTAAGATCATTGTTATGCACTCCCTCTATTTCTTATGCTCTCCTTTTGTCTTTCCCTTTCTTCCTCTATTGTTCATTCTTTCATCTCTTCTCCATTTGATTCTATTATTTTGCATCTAAATATGCAAGAATTTCTTAAAGATTTGTGTTAATAAACTTCGTATCTCAAGTAAAAGGACTGTGACCTATAAAAGCCTATCTTCTACTACTAGGTAAAGCAAAGCTAATTTCTGGCAAATGTGAAGAATTACCTTGGAATACTAGTGCCTGAGATAATGACTTGACTTTTTTAAGAGTTAGGAAGGCACTTTACTCAAGAACAATTCTTGAAGACGATTCTAATAGAAGGCATAGTGGATGTCTAATTCTTAGGGTGTTATATGAGTCTAGCTTTAGAGAAGGCTATCTTTCAGGTCCAACATTGTTCCTTTTGGAAATTTTTGAATTATTTTGGGCTTCTTAACAACTCTGGAACACCCAACTCCTTGTTCTATATTTCGTTTTCTCCTTTGAGCATGAAACTAGTTCTTGGCTTCAATGGAAGTTGGCAAAAGGGAACTAAGCATTGCATAAAAGAGAAAAGTTAGATAAGAAAAAAGAAAAATTAAAACAAAAACCTCATAACCCATTATTCACGTGTTCACCTTTGATTACAAGTTAATGTTGTTGGGATTGAACGATTCAACTCTGGTGGCATCACAGAAGTGTGAAACTCGATTGATTTTAAAATTTTTTGATTCGAGAAATAGTCGATGCTTGAAAATCAAATATAGGAATCAAAACAAAATGATCTAGGCTGGAACCATATGGGAATTCTAGGATCCCCATGAGCATTGAAGTATGCTTGATGAGGCAGCGTAGTATGGTACCACATGTGTTGTGCCTCCTATAATAAATCCCGACTTCGTGGGACTTCCTTCTTCTTGATAGGTAGATGAAGCCCTTTGAGCTAAGAACATTCAATCATCGTGTGCTTCATCATGAACCCTTCTTGATTTTTGAGCCGATGCTTGCCTTGATTTTCCTTCATAAATTGGCTATGTGAGTCAATTACTCAAGGCCAACTCAAGTTAGACGTCTAATGTCCTTATTAGACTTCTAGATGTCTAATAGGACTTGTTGCCTTCAATTTAGACATCCAAATGATGGTTATTCTGGATGTTCTGTTTGGTAGGTAGATGTCCTCTGGAATCTTAGGACTTCTCCTAAGTTCTTTAGATGTTTAAAATTGAGAGGAAGAAGGATAACAGATGGGGTGGTGCCTCCTCTTTTTTTTTTTTTGCCTATGAAGAAAGTTAGTGCACAAAAAGAATGATTGATTAGGGTTTTCCACTTTGTCTTAGGAGATATTTATAGAGAATTCATGTACTCCTAATATGATGGTGACATTGGATCAAATCCAATGGCTGTGATTGAATCCTAATTGAATTTTGCGTCATTGGCCTTCCAATCAATTTGGCAAATTAGGTTTTAGTGCCTAAATGCATTTAATTTCTATCCAAATCCTTTTGGCCCAAATAATATTTGGCCCAAATAAATGCCAAATCAAATTTTATTTAACTCAAATAATATTTAATTTCTTTTCAATTAGGAACCCATAAAAATCGTTATTGGTTTCATCATACCAATAATGAAGTGTTCAAGAATTAGGACTTATCGCACTATGCCTCTGTTAGGTATTTTAAGTACTCATGAATCCTTCACACTAGAAGACATATGTAACCTTGAGAATTGATTCCTAAATCCACTGTCCTTCCTGCCATGGGTTACATTTATTTATGTTCTCCTTGTATCATTGCAATGAAAACAAAGACTAACTCCTTTTAAAAAAAAAATGTCTTCTTATCTTTTATATATGGGTTTGATTAGGACCTGTATGACTATGCATGAAAATTTGTACATCCTAATATACACGGAGTGAGCTTGTGTCTTTCAATTCACTACATACTCTTACAATAATGGATTTGTGTGATCCCTTTGAGAGATTATGTGTCTCTTATGCTCACATATACACATCAGCTTTTTAGTCTCAACACCAAGGTGGGTGCATCGACCATCCATCCACCAAATGTGCATATTTAAGCATAGAGACACATATTTGTCTCAGGTCAGAGGATATACCTTCTTCGTGATAGTAACAAGAGAAGGACTTCCCATCGAGTCAACCCCTTGACTCAACTTGCATGATAGCCTTGAATCTCTATTCAATCCTATGTAGAGGATGTGCATCAAGGCTATTAGTCAAGCAGTGCTGGTGTGCTTCTATTGGGTTTTAAAAAGAGATGCGTCGTAGTATAGATGATAAAGCATAATCAACACTTAAAATTTATAAACTTGAAATCAAGAGAATCCAAGGTCATTCGCTAAGAGTAAGCTAATGCACAACTTATCACTATCAAATTTATTTACAATGTTTTAAGCACAAGAGTTTGATTTAAAGAACTTATTTTAGGCAAAATGATAATCAAACTCAAAAATAAAAATTAGAGTAAGGGCCAAAAATATAAAAGAAATGAACTTTTTGAGTTTAACTTAATCTCCTCCTGACCTTTTCTTCTTTCTATTTATGCACATGCAGCCTTCTTTTTTTCCTAAGTGTTAAGTCTTTCTTCTTTCCACTAAAAATGTGCCTTAAGCACCTCAGGCCCACGAAGGCTCAAAATAGGCCGTAGCTCTTGCCACACACATGCCCTAGCGGGCCTCAAATGCTTAAGATGGTCATGTGTATATAGGCTCAGTAGTGGGCTTACATATACCCTATGGGGACCCACCCTATTTAGGTTGCCCCTTCATTGCACACAAATGCTTATACGAGGCTCCAACACCTTGCCATCCCATGATGTGGGACTAAATCCTCCCTTTGGATTTTAAGGAGTTAAAGCACGAGCTTTCTCCTTTCTATTTTCCCCAAGTGTTGCACTCTCTCTTCTTTTTTTCCTTTACACCAAAAATAGGCCTATGGCCCAATGCATAATGGGTCCAAATTCCCTTCACTCATCATGGGCGGGCCTATGTAGGCATGTGTGCATGTGTGTAATATTGAAGACCCAACCCCCTGATTCTGGGCGACGAATCAGGGGATGTAGGTCCTTATAAGGTGTGTGCAGTGTTTAGTCACCACCGAGGTGGGACTAAACGAAGGAGAGATATTTGTGATCAATTGGCTGTGCTTATTGGGGATTAATTAGGATTAATTAGACCCTAATCACCCACTTACTCTAATTGATGGCAGATTAGTGAATAAGTTAAGAATAAAACTTTGATCCACGTATTGCAATAAAACCCCTAAAGATCATAAATAATAAATAAGTCTTTATTATTCAAGAAAAGAAAGAAAACATTATAAAGGAACCCCTAAAAAGTAAGAAATTCTTACAGAGAGGTCCCTGTGCTGCTGCTCTTCAGAGGCTGAATTGCAACTTCTTCTCTGACGATGTCTTGTCAGAGAGAGGTTGGAACATCGATCCAACCATTGGATGGTGTCGGCGAAAGGCGGAGGGTGGTCGTGTGGTGGTTGCCAACTTCGTGGAGGTGGATGATCGGTGATTAGCGTGATGGATGCGACGGTGACGGTTGTTGGAGTTGGGGAAGACGGTGAAGCTCTGGTGATGTCCTACACATGAAATAAGAGGTCTTTCGACCTTGCATTAAGCTCAAAAGCTTTGGGGTGGTTCCTCAAAGCAAAGCCCCATGGTTAGGGCATGTATGGTTGTGTGTGAGTGTGTGGCGGAGAAGCTTCGAAAACCTTCAAATGGCGGAGATCGTGGTGGGAGGTAGAGGCAATAAAACTACGAATTAAACTACCCTAAACCTAAAGCTAACTATGGGAAACAAAAACCCTAAACTAATTTGAGATGGAAGGGAGAGGAAACCAGTGGTGATGGCAGGCATGCCGGTGACGAAGGAGAAGGTGATTGGAGAGGATGAGAGGGTTTCAAGAGCCCAAGCTTTGCGTGAAGCTCTGGTGAGGAATGAGGAAGATGAACCACTACTCAGTTGGTTGTGAGTAGTGGTGAAGATGCAAGGAGGAGGATCTCCAAGGTTCGTCAATGGCGCATGTCAAGGATGAAGGAGAAGGGGTTTTTGACACACGAAATCTAGCCCCATTGAATTAGTGGACCTTGGCAAATCTTATAGGAATGCTTGCCCTCGCAAATAAGGCAAGTAAGAGTGTGGCGGGTATGCAACCTACCTGCACAGATCTTATTTGGCCACAAACACAAGATCAAGTGTTATATCGATTATAATAAAAATATCGCACAAAAAAAATAATTCCACAATATACACAAAGATTATAGTGGAAACCCCTACTGGTAAAAGCCATTACCTAAGCCTCCCAGCTTAGGATTTTTCCAATTAGGCAACGCTAGTCAATCCACTAACGTAGCACTTGAATGAGGGTGGAAAAACCTCTTACAAACCACTTCTCTTTTACCTACTAAGAGAACTCACAATAATCTTTGGAATCCAAATGCAATGGATCCCAACAAATTAAATGAACGAAATAAAATGAATACAAAAGTTAATCCTATGGAACCTTAAGGAATTGAAATATGCAAATTGAGTTTTCTTTTTAGAAGCGTAGAGAGAAATGCGCTTTTGAAGAGTGTAGAAGAATGAGTACGAAGGCACGAGGAAGAATTGAAGTAGAAGCACTTTTTCTCTTTGAAATATTTTTTAATGTGTGTTTTGAAATGCAGGGTGTGGAGCCCTATTTATAAGTGAAAATAGAGCATTTTTGGAATGTTACAAAAAATCATTCAAACCAAATTAGCTGATCAATTTACTTAATTGGCCAATCAATTTTCATTTTGATCGATTAATTTACTTAATTGGTCAATCAATTGCTAATCGATCAAATATTTAATTAGTTGATCAATTGCGGGAAAATTAGATATGATGGTTAGGCTAATTTGGTTGATCAATATTCCTATTTTGATCGTTCAATTGATTTGATCGATCAATTCTAATATTTTGGTTGATCAACACTGTCTAAATGTTTATTTTTCCATTTAGAAAGGTTTGTCTTTAATCCTGAGGTTCCTTACTAGACTCAAGAAATATAAAAGAATTACATTGGCGATGGGAACGCCATCATAGTCCCTAATTGGCCACTTTTAATCAGGTTTAAAAGATAAATGCTCCTACATAACCATCTGAGGGTTGTAACTCTTCTTCAAGCTGTTTTAAGAAGAGAACAGGAAACTGTAATTTTAACAGCATATCATGAACACAGAATAATCAAGGGATTTGCTAGGGGTGAAATAAAGGTCAAATGAGCATTAAAGACTAATGGGAACACCATTATGAGTTCTAACTAGCTCATTTTGACCCAGAAAAGAGAACAAAAGCTCTTACATAACCAACTGGAGGTCCTAATTCCATGAATAATCACTCTGAGAGAAAAGCAAGAAACAAGGGATAAAATTGTAATTTTACCATTGCAGTACAATAACGAGTTTTCTCATGGGCTAAACATAGGTCAAATGGTCTTAACAAGATAAAAAGTGGGTTGGTTCAAACAAAAAAGGGTTCATGTGAATTCTGGGAATTAAGTGACTTCTTGTAACCCTAAAATAGACCCACCGAATTTAACAAGGTTATGGTCAGGATAAAATTCACCTAAACCTTTTAAAAATCATGAAAAAATATTCTCTAGGGTTTAGAACCTACAATTTGACCCCTGGAATCTATTTTGACCTAAATTGGGGTCTTAGACAAATATTTACCCTAAATTGGGCTTTTGCATAAATTACCTAGTCAAACATGGTCAAACCCAAAATCCAACTTCACCATTAGATTCCTTAGGTCCAAATTAGGTTTGTGCCAAAATTTGGACCTAAGGGGAATTCATCTTGACCTACTTTGCAAATAGGTCCAGCCCAATTTCATTTCTACCCCTATCTTTTGAAAACCTCTGCAGAAACCCCCTAGCTTCCTCGTCGTTCTTTGCAATTAGGTCCCTCCACTATTATAGCGGAGGAAATCCTACTCCGACAAGCTTTAGAAGGAGGATTCTCCTTGATTGCTTGGAGAATCCCTCCCAAAATTCGAAGAGAGATTCTCTGAGTAATCCTCTTCAATCTAAACCCACTAATGAGCACTAATTTGTATCCAATCTCTCATGAGAACGCATAAGAGATTTGGGTATTTTTGAACTTTGAACTTCGGAGAGCTTGCCATGCTTGGAAGCTTGGCTTCCAAGCACAAACCCAACCTCCAGGACCTATTTAAGAAACCCTAATTCATTCCGCACCTTCTCAGCTTGGAATTGGGTCGGTTCCCCCACTTTCTTCTCTCCTCATCGGCCACAACACCTCCGCAAGCTCTGGAGGTTCCATCCCCTCTCTGTCATCGCCCAACCACAATACCAGTGGTTGGGTTACCTTCCTATTGTTCATCCGCGTTGACTGCACCAGCCCAGACACCACCTCTGCCCCTATCGTCGCTGCCGCCTCATCTACAGAGATCTTCGTCTCCGGCATCGGCTGCACCAGCCCAGACGCCTCTCCTGCCTCTTTCATCCTTAGGATAGGTCAGATAACTTCTATCTCCCTCCTACTCCTATTTCCCTTCTTTATTTCTTGAAAATACCCCTTGATGCCACCGATCATCCTCACCTTCTCCACCTCCGGCTAGACCTCCGGCGAGGCATCCCCGTCGCTCCGCACCTCCATCTGCCTAGCTGACGACCCCATAAGCTTCGTAACACTCCATTGATCATCTCCCACTACTACAATCACTCCGCCACTCACCCATAAAGGCCTCCGAACACACCCACTCACACGACCATAGTACGCCCTAGATCTGCCCTTACAGCCGCTCCCACGCCACGCCGACCACCGCCACCTATTCGTCGTGCCCTGGTGAAGCTCCCTGAGTGCTTTGATGTGGCCACAAGGTCGTTTTGGCGTGTGCAGGTATCTAGCCTCCGGTCACCATTACCGACGACCTTGAAGCAAGGTTCGAGCAGTCCCAGGCTTCACGCAGCTCCAGGTGAGACTCCTAGGCTGCGTGGATTTGAAGCCCGCACGTGTCCAGGCTACCAATTGGAGTCGTCAGCCCGTGCAGCCTCACCAATCAAGCTTGCCATCTGCTGCTGTGTGTGCAACAGGAAGGTAGGACGTTTAGTCCCACCTCGGAAGTGGGTGAGCGGGCGTAGCGGCATAAATTGATTTTCTGCATATGCCTTATCGCCTCCTAAGCACGGGGTGAGGTCCCACTCCCCCTCTCACCGCCTCATCCACGGCACTACCCACGTGGACTTGGCTTGATCCGTTTACCCGACCTTGCACTCCTTGCCCACCACCGCACGTCGATGGGCCTGGTCCCGGGCACGTACCTGACTCGATTACCCGAGATGGTGGCTCTGGGAGAGCGAGCCTAAGAGAGAAAGAGGAGAAGAGAGCATGTGTAGGTAGGGGTAGGTTTTGCTCTTGCAGGGGAAGAAGAAGAAACCAAGGGTTGAAGCCAATGCAAGAAGGAGCCAAAGAAGGAAGGAGAAAAGAAGAACAGAGAAGAAAGAAGATCAAGAGAAAGAGAAAAGAAGAAAGAGAAAGAAAGAGAAGGAGAAGCAGTGAAGGCAAAGAAAGACTAAGGGATGAGATCAGAAGAAGAGATAGAAAGAAGAAGAAAGAGAGTAGCCAAAGACTGAGAAGAGAAGAGAAAGAGAAGAAAGAAGGAGAAACCAAGGTAGGAAGGAGCCAAAGATAAAGAAAGAAGAAAGAAGGAGAAGCCAAGGCAAGGAGAGGCCACAGAAGAAAGAAATCAGAGGAATCATTTTTTAAGACATCTGATTACAAAATCAGACGTCCAATTCTTCACAAATCCTCCATTATATTTCTTGCTACATTTATTCTTAATATCCATATACTCATGCTCTATATGTTTCATTAGATTTTTGAGTAATATTATGTGTTCAAATTGCATTCACTAAGCTTAGTGCATGAATTCCATTTGCACATAGTGTTTAACCTTGGACTTAAACTTCGAGTAATAAAATTATTTATTTTCAAAGCAATTTCGACTATATTGCAACATGACTTTTCTAAACTCGATTTCGCCTTGCAAATATTTTGCCGCCGTTGTCGGGGAGCAGTACGCAATTCATCACTAGTCTTTGCATTATTTTGATTATATGTGAACACTAACTTGCTCTATTTGTCTTATTGTGATTTAACGAGGTATTTCACGAGGAGATCTCCTGCGTAAATCAACCACTCCAGGACAGGTAACTTCTCTATTCTTCCCTAATTGAACCTCCTAATCTTGGGAAGACAAAAAGGAAATAATCAAATTAGGAATCACTTGCCTTCTTTTTATAGTAATTATCATTTAAAAGTCTAGTTTCCTGATTTGCGAATTTTTTTTCACATCTTATTGGAGTTGAAGAGATTCTATTTAGAGATCCTACCCCAAAATTCCTGTGCCTATTAGGGATCACGCTTAATTTCTAAACCTCCGTGGACTACGCACTTCTTGTTTGAAGTCCAAGGAGAACGTTTGTGAAAATCAAAGAGGACTGGAAATAAAGCCAAATTAGGGTTTCTACATTAGGGTGCTAGTTCACACTTGCCTACATAAAGGAAACAAACCCGCTCGCATTTTTGTGCTACCCAAGCCCTTGATTGAAAAGAGCTAAACAAGAAAAATCCTAAAATCAGATTCTAAACTCGCTAGAACCTTAAAATACTTGGACCTAATAACCTGGGAGTCAAATCAGGGTGATTTCTAGGTCTTGACCTAGAATCATTCTTCCATCTTTAGAGCAGGCAGGTGAAGTTGGACTACATTGTAGGCCAACTAACCTCCAAATTAGGTCACAAGTCCAAAATAACTACTAATTCAAGTGAAATCAAAGGCACAAACTAGGACATAAAACTGGTAGACTTAAGAGGTCAAGTTATCCATTCTGGTCTACTTGGACCATCAGTGACAAGAGAGGTCGGGTGGGGGAAACCCTGTAACCCGTGGGGGTGCTCTACCATGTAGGGGTCTTTGCAGGACTCTCCCTCTCTGGCTACCCAGGTAATTCTTAGGTGGATGACTTTCTGATCTAGGGGTATCATTCGCCCCAAACCTCCATAGTCATCCAAACATCTTTGGGTGCCTTGATTGGGTCAACATCACATCCAGTCCCTCATCCCTTCTCTTTAGAGCACACACACATATTTTCAGTGGGAGTCTCTATTCAGATCTAATCACTTCATTCTAAGACTTGAATTCTGATTCTACATCTTGATTCCACCATCTGATTTGAATATGCAACCTGGTTACTTAGGAAGACCACTCAAGAAACCTGAATCACGAAGAACCATGAGAGATAGAATAATTGAGGATGCCCTTGAATTTTATGATATTGAATACAAAATCGCAAAACTTGTAGAAGACATTTAGATTAGTGTACCAACAACAACAACCTTCATCATAAACTGTATCCAATTGTTATTAACAAAAGCTACAAAAGGATCAACCTGAGACATTCTCATAACAGGATACATTGAGATAGAAAAATTACATAACTTTGAATACCTCTAATGCATGACAAATCCTGTACTTTGGGAAAAACACTAAGATGATATTGAAAAATGGGAAGAGATGATGAGATTGTTGAAACAAGTTATCGATCAAAAATGCCCATACATACCCAAAACAGTTCATGAAACATCTTGGAATAGTATTGAGGATCAATTCGATTTCCCAAATCCTAGGTTTGAGGCACAAGGTTGTTGTGGATTTCCAACCTAGATGGAATATAACATGCCTGATCTTGAATTAGGTTGGGAAGTCCCAATTACAGGAGAACATGATTTTGAGCCAGCCATAGAAAACCAAAATCCTGGTTCACCAAGCATAGAATTCTGAGACTCCTGTAATGATGAGATTAAAACAGAACCTCTCGAGGGTGTGAATCCCGCCCCTTATTCTGATAAGGTGACCCTCGAAGGTAATCCTAACCTAGATTCTAGTGATTCAACCCACACCCTCAGCCTGGAATCTAGATTTGAAACCTATTGGGAAAATTACAAGGTACCGTATGACGAAGATCAAAGTTTAAATGAAGAGTATGATTCTGGGCCTTTATTTGATGAATATCCCTCTCCAACATCCTTAGAGATATAGACTGATTTTTTAGAAGTCATGCCAATCTATGATACAGAAATCGAGGAGTTGGGAGAGTGGAGTTTTGATTGGATCTTTCCTACTAGCCTAGAACTTGAGCCTAGACTAGATAAGGATACCTCTTAGAGCTCAGAATCAAAGAATAGGCTAGACCCAAGTCAGGTTGCTGAGTCTACATTGTGTGATTTATTCTGCGGTGGAACCTCCGATCTCGAATCAAACTCAGAACTTGATTTTCGCAATTTCTTCGAGGATCTCAAATCTTACCATGATTTCAGAGAGCCTTTATTTTCTGACTACGACGAACCAATCTACGACCTCAGCTCACATGATTCATTCTCTGACTCCGACTCTGAGGTCCCTGGTCCCGAGATCACTGATTTAAATTCAGGTTCCAGTGAGATGGAATCATTTCTTTTTGATCCTCAGGAATCAAAACTAGAAAACACCAAGAGTGACTGCAACCTAGAATTCGAATCTTTTCTTAACTCAGATTTTCCTCATCCTATAAACACTCTTTAGGCATTCACTTTTGAATTTGATGGCTACTATGAGGACTCTCTAAATGAACCCACCTGTAATTCCTTTGTAGAGGAGCCCTCATACACAATTCTTATTGAAGCCACCTCCTCCACACATATAGAACCCATCCAAACTTGTTTTCAACCCTAACCGCAACCAGACTCAATTTCTATTCTGATTCCCCTCTTACTGAGCCGATTGTAGAAGATTTGCCTCCACATCTTTATCGGGTTTCGGACATTGATCAGATCACAAATCATGCTCCATCATCCTCTGATCACTCCTGTATGGTTTCCGCATTATCCACTGATTATTTTACGGATCTCTACTGATTAGCCCATATTTGTGGGCTATTTAAGTATTTAAGTGCCTAGACATTAAGTTAATTCTAACATTTAATTAGCATAAATTAGGATGTAAATAGGTTAATTCTTATTTCTAATTTAATCACATAATTCATGAATTGCATTCATATTTAAATGCATTTAGAATTAACTTAGAATTGCATTCATTTAATTAGTTAACCAATTAGGTGCATTGCATACATTAATTTAAATTAACATAAAAGTTGAGGGTTTGTATATAAATAACCATAATATTTTAACATTATTTTTTTATTCTTCTTCTTGCAGCAACGGCTGCATTTCCTTCAGCTGTCGCTGCAATGCCACGAGCTGCCGCACTAAAGACTACATTCATGGACTAGCGGAGAAGGTGGATCTGCTCCTGCCTCTCCATTCAAATTCATGCAGGTAGCTACAAAAAGAGGAAGAGGATGTCGAGCTCTGGAGGCCACCACCCCAACAATCCACACTGTGCAGAGAGTTCATCTCTCATCCATTCCACCACTGCCGGCCTCAACCACGGCGACAAGCCTCCACCACCGTGGGCGTGTGGCGTGACAGGCCACACCGCCATCTAGATCTTGTCTGCATCACTGTGCCTCACTAGAATCAACACCACCACCCTCGCTGTCATCACCAACAACCTCCATTGCAGCCACTGCAACTTCACTCATCCGCCAGTTATGACATCCGGGAAGTTTCCCGGATGTCTGAAGCTTCGTCCCCATGCACTCATCTCCTGTGCGCTCACTTCTAGCCCGCGCCATCTCCAGCCTCACCTCTGCCCATGCGCCCCTACGGCTACAAAAGACCGCCCGCACGCCTACAGCATTGCTGCACCTCTTCATCATCCCCAGCTTACAGCAGCAACCGCCCTTGCGCTGCATCTCCTCTAGTGCGGCCACTCCAGCACACACGTTGCACGCCTTCCTTTGAACCTCGGCGTGCTGCATCTCGTCCAGCACCAACCATCAGCCCGCGCATGCCTCTTCATCATCACTGCCTGCAGATCGCGCACCGCCCGCACCCTGCAGCGCCTCCTGTAGCGACCGTCGCGTGCCTTCCTTGCAGCCTGCAGAGCCGCATCTCCTGCAGCACCCGTCGTGTGCCCTCTAGCTGCAGTGCGCGGGTTGTGGCAGTGCAGCCAGCAGTACGCAACAGCAGCGCGTGCACCTCCTCTCCAGCGTCCACTTCCGCACCCTCGCCGACCTTCTTCAGTGCTCCGCCAGAATTGCAGCGTGCGCATCGCCTCCAGCACACCACCCGCGCACACAGCAGCAGGCGCGCGTTCGTCTTTGCACGCGTAGCACCCTGCAGCGCCCACGCACGTCCATCCGTGCCTCCTCCAGCAGGTGCTGCCACCGTCGATACCCACCTTCATCGGAGCTCCGTCTGCTCGGCTCCAGCCACCTCGCAACTTGCCGCCACCACTGTTGCGAAGCTCTCGGTCTAAAGAACTTCCTCCGAGCTTCACGCCTCCGGCCGTTCCTTCCTCTTCGCGCACGGCCAAGGGGAAGAAAATCCCCTGTTTTGCTACAGTACATGCCCCATTAATATTTACATTCTCTTCCATTGCCAACTTTTATTGATATTTTATTAAATCTGCATTGCAAAAAATATCCGTTGGTTGTTCAAAATTACTATTTCAGCATATTCTCTTGATACTATCTTAATCTGAAGGCAGATTTGTCTTGGTTCTCGTCGAAATTAACTACAAACATACGTTTTTAACCGGTGCGAATTTAAATACGTCATTTCCTCCCTGTGGACACGACCCGCTCTTCTGCGAGTGGTTATTTTAATTATTGATTAGTCGATTTTTCCACCACATAAAACTACAAACGACTTTAAAAGCGAAGAATTGGCTCGTCAAATGGCGTCGTTGCTGGGGAGGCAACAGACGCAGTAATTTCACCTGATTTTATTTTTGATTATTTCTCAATTGCACAGTGATCTGACCATTTATTATCATTTTCTGTGCGAGAAATTTGTGCGAGGAATCAGCCGTTGTGAGAGGCGACCCTTAACATTGCCAGAGGAGGAATTGATCGAGCTACCTTGCAGAGGAGGAGAAAGACGAGGACACGACGATCATTTAGTCGCTAATTTAATTAGAATAGGATTAAGACTTTAGATTTAATTTTTCATTGCACATTTGGTTTGAAACCCTTGTTCTGGGGTATATTTTGAGGGGTTTGTTCCCCGATTTTGTTTTAGGCCCTTGTTGGGTAATTTTTTGGGAGCCTGTTCTCTTTTCTTTAGATTTAGGTTTTTAGTTTATTTTGTGGATTGTTTACTTTTATTTGCCTGTGCATAAGTAGTTAAAAAAAAAAAAAATGAGCTGCCTGCTAGAAGCTGCCTGCCCCTAGGACGAACCATTTAGGTCTGTATGAGCAGCCTCTAGATTTACTTCCTTGCATTGTGTGCATTCTCACATCGTTGATTGCTGGAAGCAAGGTACGCATTCTCTTACTTTGCATCCTATTCTTGATCATGCATTGCATATTGGATTTAATTCGAAGACCACAAAATTTGTCTTGAAGTGATCTAACAAGTGGTCATAGATTTTCTAGAAAAAGGACTAATTAAAGGAGGGACATCTAAAAATCAAGGACTCGATTGTCAAACGTGGTGTGTGATTCAAAATTCAAAATCTTTTTGCGGTGAATGCACACTTATATCTTTTGTACCACAGCACGCATTTAGACACTCCTAAGTCTTAGAACGATTAGGACAAGAACCCTCCTACCGTTGGATTTTGAAGTGTTCGGAACTTGAGATCAAAGGTTTTGTAAATCCAAAGAGGGGGATACCCTGTCACGGATTTTTGGGGGTAGTTGAGAAGCACCGCGAAAGCACAGCTTCAAAGGAAGGCTTAGGCCTACTTGCATCCCTCGATCTTCCATCTTTGGATTTGCTTGACCATTTGAGATTTAGGGAAGAATACCTAAGTTCCAACTAGGTCTTTTTAGGCATTTCGAAGGTTGACAATAGGAGTATAATTGATTGGGCAACTTGCTTTGTCACCTACAATTTGAACTAAAGTCAAAAGCCTAAATTTGTAAAGATCGAACAAGTCCTTTTGAATTGTGCTTGTAGTGCATGCTTGGTAGGCGTTCTCTTAGGAGACAACTTGTGTTTGATCCTGAACCTGAATGAATCCTAAGAAGAAATCTTCCAAGGGTAGAAATGGTTGGTCAAAGGAGACTTAAGGAATATTTCATTCCAACCAATCAAGCTGGCCCTGCACTACGTAGACTTGGAGGGGACAATCCTTATGAGATCAAAAGCAGTACCATATCCTTGCTGCCCTCCTTTTATAGTACTGCTAGGGAAGACCCTTACAGGCATATAGAGGAATTCACCGAGGTCTGTTCCACGGTGAAGCTGCAGGGCGTTACTGATGATGCTTAAATGCGGACCCTCTTTCCTTCTTTAAGGACAAAGCCAAGTATTGGTATCACACACCTGATAATATTAACACTTGGGATGCCCTGAAGAAGGAGTTTTTGAAGAAGTACTTCCCTATGAGCAAAACCAATCACTTTAGGAGGGAAATTATGAGTTTTGCTCAAAAGGATGGGGAAGCATTCCATGATGCGTGGGGGTGCTTTAACGACCTGCTGAGACTTTGCCCACATCACCAGGTGCCTAAATGGCAACTGGTTGAAAGGTTCTACACCGGACTTAATGATTTGCATAGGCAAACTGTGGATGGTGCCTGTGCAGGAACCTTTCTTTCTAAGACTAAGGATGAAGCTTGGAACCTTTTTGACACTTTGAGTGAGAATTCTATTCACTTGAATTTTGCCTACATGGATAGAAAGCTCACTCTCATGCAAAGAAAGTTGGAGGCGAATGAGGAAAGGGACACCCAGAATTTAGCCTATCAGATTCAATTATTGAATCAAAACATGGAAAGGCTTATGTCGAACCCGAGTTCATTCGTATCTAACACCTCCACATCCCAAGCTTCCGAATGCTTAATTTGTCAAGGCAATACACACGCCACTGTGGATTGCCACTTGGCCTCCCAATTCCCTGAGCTTATACAAGCGGATCTGAATGCCGCTCAAGGGTTCCGTCCTAGACCTTGGAATGACCCTTTCTCCAACACTTATAATGAGGGATGGAGGAACCACCCAAACTTGTCATGGAGACAAGGAAATGTTCAAATTCAGGGAATTACAAACCATAATCCTTTCAAAACCATCAAATGAACCAACCTCAGACCTTTGCCCAACCTAAGACCTCTGAGATGGATGAATTGAAGGCGATGTTGAAAACTATGCAAGAAAGTCGAAGTGCCATCATCCAATCTCATGACAAGGCTATACATGAGATGAAATCACAAATAGGACACCTTATTGAGGCCGTTAGATAGAGGGAAACTGGGAAGCTCCCCAATGCTGCTGAGGAAAATCCTAAAGGAAAAGGGATTGTCTTTAGGGAGCATGCTCAGGCGGTGACTATTCTGAGGAGTGGGAAAGAAATTTCCAAACCCGATGCTCCTATAGTCTCACCCCCTAAAAAACCATCCACCCCGACTTTCACCCCCACCGGAGAAGACTTGCCCAAATCTTCTCCGCTTGAAATCACCTCATCGGAAGAAGTTGCCCCCGTTCCACCCCTTACTCGGCATGACAACCCTTCCACCAAGAGATCGAGAGTACCTTTTCCAGAGTGCTTATCCACCTCTGGGCAGACTTCTGCTGGCTCATATGGAGCCAAAGATAAGACGGATGAGATTATGGAAACTTTCAAGCAAGTGTAGATTAACCTACCTTTGCTTGAAGCTATCAGGCAGATTCCGTCTTATGCCCGCTTCTTAAAGGACCTGTGCACGAAAAAGCGGCAATCTAGAAAACAGGTCTAATCAAAAGTTGTCCTGCCTAATTCTATTAGCTCAATTGTTCAACATGGCACACCCCCGAAACTTAAGGACCTAGGAGCTCCATACATCTCAGTAGTTATTGGTGACTTACAAATTGATGAGGCTCTACTTGATTTAGGTGCGGGGGTGAACATCCTTCCGAGCTACGTGTATGAACAACTTGGGGGAGGCAATCTGAAGCCTAGCCCTGTAATCCTTCAAGTTGCTGATCGATCACTTAAGACACCACGGGGAATTTTGGAAGATGTCCTCATAAGAGTGGAGGATTTCTTCTTTCCTGTTGACTTCTTAGTTTTGAACACTGACCCTACTAACAAGCCAACCAAACCCTCAATCATTTTGGGTCGCCCCTTCCTTGCAACTTCGCATGCTTCAATCAATTGCAATACTGGGGCATTGAAAATGGGCTTTGGGAATAGGAAAATCCGGCTTAATGTGTTTGATGCTTACAAACAAGCCAGACTTGAGGATTGTTCTCAAGTTGAGGTGGTAGATGACCTGATTGAAGAGGTAACCCCTGCAATGTTATGTGATGACCCCCTTCAGCATGTCATGATAAATGAGCATTCCCATCTCTTGGAGGAATGTGAAGGGGATATACTGGAACTTGAGGAATTGCTAGGTGTTTCTGCTGAGTCTCTTCCCCAATCATTTCCGCCGAGGGTAGATTTGCTACCAGAGATGGGGACATCTATTATGAAACCCTCAACCATACAAGCCCCCGACCTTGAGTTGAAACCCCTCCCTGACACTCTCAAGTATGTTTTCTTAGGTGCCAATGATACGCTCCCCGTTATCATTTCGGCTGTGCTATTTGAGGCATAGGAGGGAGCCTTGATTGAATGCTTGTCTAGGCACAAGGAAGCTATTGCTTGGAGCATTGCTGACATTAAGGGTATAGACTCTACACTCTGCATGCACCACATTTATACTGATGATTGCATCAAGCCATTTAGGGACATGCAGAGACGTCTGAACCCCAATATGAGGGAGGTGGTAAAAAAGGAAATCCTAAAGTGGTTGGATGTCGGGATCATATATCCCATTGCTGATAGTAAATGGGTTAGTCCCATTCATGTGGTGCCAAAGAAGGCAAGCTTTACTGTGGAACTCAATAACCAAGGTGAATAAGTTATCACTAGACCCTCAACTGGATGGAGGGTCTGTATTGATTACCGCAAGCTGAACACTGCTACCCAGAAGGATCACTTTCCTCTACCTTTTATTGATCAAATTCTTGAGAAATTGGCAGGGAATAAGTACTATTGCTTTCTCGATGGATATTCTGGGTATAATCAGGTGGTAGTCTTTCCTGATAACCAGGAGAAGACGACATTCACGAGTCCTTATGGTACTTTTGCATTCAGGCGTATGCCGTTTGGATTATGTAATGCCCCTACAACTTTCTAGCGGTGTATGTTGTCTATCTTTTCGGACATGATTGACGAGTGTGTTGAAGTGTTTATGGATGACTTCTCCATTTATGGCTTGTCTTTCGACCAGTGTCTCCTGCACCTGGAGAATGTGTTGAAGTGATGTAAGGAGACTGGTTTAGTCCTTAGCTGGGAGAAAAGTCACTTCATGGTACAGAAAGGAATTGTACTTGGGCAAGTATCTGAGCAAGGCTTGGAAGTAGATAAAGCCAAGATTGATTCTATTTCCAAACTTCCATTGCCTACGAACGTCAAACAGATTAGATCCTTTCTAGGCCATGCTGGCTTTTATAGGCGCTTTATTAAGAATTTTAGTAAAATTTCTAGGCAACTTTGTGACTTGTTGGTGAAGGAATCTTCCTTCAATTTTGATTCAAAGTGTGTCGAGGCCTTTCAAACTCTAAAAGAGGCCTTGATCTCTGTGCCTATTCTCCAAGCTCCTGATTGGACACTCCCATTTGAGCTGATGTGTGATGCTTTGGATTATGCAGTGGGAGCAGTCCTTGGACAAAGAGTTGAGGGAAGGCCTCATGTGCTGCATTATGCAAACAAGACTTTAACCGAACCTCAGCAAAACTACATCGTCACTGAAAAGAATTACTTGCTGTAGTTTTTGCTCTGGAGAAGTTTAGGTCTTATCTGCTTGGGTCTAAGGTGGTTATTTTTACTGATCATGCGGCAGTGAAACATCTCATTGCTAAGAAAGATTCTAAGCCACGTCTGATTAGGTGGATCCTACTCCTTCAAGAATTTGACTTGGAAATACGAGAAAAGAAAGGAGTAGAAAATGTTATGGCTGACCACCTATCTCTCCTTCCTCTTAATGACTCTCTTTCTGGAGACATTCGCGAGACATTTCCCGATGAAACTCTAATGGCGATAACACCAACTTTACCTTGGTATGCAGACACTGTAAATTACTTGGTCACTGGACAAACTCCTGGCTCTTGGGATGAGCAGAAAAGAAAGAGATTCATTTCCTAAGCAAGATATTTTCATTGGGAAGATCCAGAATTATTTAGAATTGGACAAGACCAAGTATTGAGACGTTGTGTACAAGAAGAGGAACAACAAAGTGTGCTGAGTTTTTGCCATGAACTTCATTGTGGAGGATACTTTGGTGCTAAGAAAACTGCTTTTAAGGTTCTCTAGTCTGGTTTTTGGTGACCTTCCTTATTTAAGGATTCTCATAATTTTGTTAAGGCTTGTATTAGATGTCAACGGACTGGAATGATTGGGAAGATGAATGAAATGCCTCGACATCCTATTCAATCTGTTGAAATTTTTTATGTGTGGGGAATTGACTTTATGGGCCCCTTCCCGTCGTCCCATGGTTATGAATATATCTTGGTGGCAGTTGATTGTCTCTAAATGGATAGGGGCCATTCCTACGTGCACAAATGACCACTCTGTGGTTTTGAAATTTGCGAAGGCCAATATCATATCTCATTTCGGTTGCCCCAAGACTATTATAAGTGATGGGGGACCTCATTTCCGAAACCACCACTTCAATCGGTTAATCAGGAGTCTGGGAGTGACTCACAAGGTCGCTAACCCTTACCATCCTCAGACAAGTGGCTAGGTTGAAGTGTCGAATAGGGAGATAAAAAATATTTTGGAAAAGACCGTTAAGAACTGATAGGAAAGACTGGTCCCAAAAGCTCGATGATGCTTTGTGGGCATATCGAACGACCTATAAGACCCCTTTGGGTACTTCTCCCTTTCAGATTGTGTATGGGAAAGCATGCCATTTACTTGTTGAGTTGGAACATAAGGCACTTTGGGCTATTCGAAGTGTTAACATGGATTTAGAGAAGGCAGGTAAGGCACGACTTCTAGAATTAAGTGAGCTTGAGGAGCTGAGGAATGATGCTTATGACACCTCTCAAGCTTATAAAGAAAGAACTAAGGTCTTGCATGATAAGTTTATACTTTAAAAGACCTTTGAGCCCAACCAACAAGTCTGGCTTTTCAATTCCAGACTTAAGCTTTTTCCTAGGAAGTTAAAATCTCGTTGGGATGGGCCTTACATAATTACCAAAGTATTTCCGCATGGAGCTGTGGAGATTAAAAATCCCTCCTCTTCAGCAACTCCCTTTATCATCAACGATTAACTGTTAAAACCTTACATAACTTTTGATGGCCATCTGGTTGATGAGGTCACTCTTAAGGAGCCTTAGCTCCTACCATTCTCCGCCTCAGGTAATATCTTCCTTTAGCTATTTTTGTTTTCAATGAGGACATTGTTCGAACCAGGCATGGGGGAGAGGACCTGAGGCATTTTGTTTATAGCATGCATACATTTGCATTAAAAAAAAAAGAAAAGTTTTGAGCTTAACTAGCTAGGTCCTGCGTTCTTAAGCAAATCAGAACTCTAGGGTAGACTAAGTTAATTCTAGGGTCAAACTTTATAAGCTAAATGAGCTACTAGCTTTAGACCTTTAGGGTCCTTTGTGGACTTAAAAACTTAAGTAGGAGTTAAGTTGCGGACCATTCCTCAAGAGGTTGAGGAAGGAAAGCTAGGGTTTGAGTTAAAAGGTGGGGTAGTACCTGGAGTCTTGTTCTACCTTTTGGTTTACGGGTCCTTGTAACCCAAGCATCCAAATTTCACACACTTGGTCTGGTAATCAGCTTAATTTCTTTCTTTCTTAAAAGAGATTTGGTTCTCTTAGTTTTGACTTAGGAGAAGCTTGAAAACACAATTTGATTGGAAGAGTTCCCATCGCAGGAGAGGTGGAGTATATACTTACCTTGAGGATGCGATGATAACATATTACCTCCTCGACGCTTGTCTCTTAGGATATCCATCCTACTGGGGGCATGTAAATGCATTGTGCGGTTCAGGTACCATGGGGGCCCTATCTCGAAGTGCCGATTGCCATAGGCCTGAATTCACTTAAGAAATCCATGGGCGATACTATCTTGAAGTGTCGATTGCCAGGAGATCTTGGGGTCGTTATGGGCGATGCTATCTCGAAGCATCGAAAGCCAGGCACCCTTCAAGGTATGGTAATGGGGACAATGAATCCGACACAGACCGTGTTGATAGCTGATTTGTTGTTAGACTTAGAAGAATAAATATATATATATATATATATATATATATTATACAAAAAAAACATCCTTTTTCCTTTAACTCAAATAACTCAAACCAATGCACATGCACGGATGCTTTAATCTCAGGGATCAATAAACCTGAGGGTAGAGTTAGAAATCAGGGAAACTTGTGCCTGCAACTCGTCTTTAGCCGACCTAGTCTGTAACTTAGTAACTACTTGGGAACCTTAGGTCTAGAGTCTGAACTTAATATGTTTCTGAAGGAAGACCGATTGGGTTGACTAGTCTACTTGGGGTGCTAGGTTTTTGCTTGGATTTGCTAGGGACTAGCAAAAAGTAGGCATGGGGACTTGCATGCCACGAGCTGCCGCACTAAAGCCTACATTCATGGACTAGCGGAGAAGGTGGATCTTGTCCCGCCTCTCCATTCAAATTCATGCAGGCAGCTACAAAAAGAGGAAGAGGCAGTCGAGCTCTGGAGGTCACCACCCCAACAATCCACATTGTGCAGAGAGTTCATCTCTCGTCCATTCCACCACCGCTGGCCTCAACTGCGGCGACGAGCCTCCACCACCGTGGGCGTGTGGCGTGACAGGCCACACCGCCATCTGGGGCTTGTCTGCATAATTGTGCCTCACCAGAATCAACACCACCACCCTTGCTGTCATCACCAACAACCTCCACTGCAGCCACTGCAACTTCACTCCTCCGCCAGTTAAGACGTCCGGGAAGTTTCCCGGACGTCTGAAGCTTCGTCCCCATGCACTCATCTCCTGTGTGCTCACTTCTAGCCCATGCCATCTCCAGCCTCACCTCCGCCCGCACACCTGCAGCATTGCTGCACCTCTTCATCATCCCCAGCTTGCAGCAGAAACCGCCCTTGCGCTGCATCTCCTCTAACGTGGCCACTCCAGCACACCCGCTGCGCACCTTCCTTTGAACCTCGGCACGCTACATCTCCTCCGACGCCAACCATCAGCCCATGCATGCCTCTTCATCATCATCGCTTGCAGATCGCGCACCGCCCGCACCCTACAACGCCTCCTGCAGCGACCGCCACACGCCTTCCTTGCAGCCTGCAGAGCTGCATCTCCTGCAGCACCCGCCGCGCGCCCTCTAGCTGCAGCACGCAAGTTGCGGCAATGTAGCCAGCAGTACGCAACAGCAGCACGTGCGCCTCCTCTCTAGCGTCCACTTTCGCACCCTCGCCGACCTTCTTCAGCGCTCCATCAGAACTGCAGCGTGCGCACCGCCTCCAGTGCACCACCCGTGCACACAGCAGCAGGCGCGCATTCGTTTTTCACGCGCAGCACCTTGCAGCGCCCATGCACACCCATCTGTGCCTCCTCCGGTAGGTGTTGCCACCGTCGATACCCACCTTCACCGGAGCTCCGTCCGCTCGGCTCCAGCCACCTCTCAACTCGCCGCCACTACCACTACGAAGCTCTCGATCTAAAGAACTTCCTCCGAGCTTCACGCCTCCGGCCGTTCCTTCCTCTTCACGCACGGCCAAGGGGAAGAAAATCCCCTGTTTTGCTACAGTACATGCCCCATTAATATTTACATTCTCTGCCATTGCCAACTTTTATTGATATTTTATTAAATCTGCATTGCAAAAAATATCCGTTAGTTGTTCAAAATTGCTATTTTAGCATATTCTCTTGATACTATCTTAATCTGAAGGCAGATTTGGCTCGGTTCTCGTCGAAATCAACTACGAACATACGTTTTTAACTGGTGCGAATTTAAATACGTCATTGCCTCCCTGTGGACACGACCCGCTCTTCTGCGAGTGGTTATTTTAATTATTGATTAGTCAATTTTTCCACCACATAAAACTACAAACGACTTTAAAAGCGAAGAATTGGCTCGTCACCTACTCTAACCAGGTTGATTCAACTCAGCCAAACCCTGAATTCACACTTCCACATCATTCCGAGCTCCACAGTATATGGTGGGTTCCACATCTCTTGATATACATTTATCAACCCACCAGATTAATTGGGTTCGGGCTGCATCATCAGCCTGTTGATCTGAACAAGCACCTAGTTGGACCAACCAGGCTCTTGATCAAGGTTCTTGTTCTACAAAACTCAGCATATTTGACCACTCCCTCTCCATACCATTTCCCGCTCGGCTGAAGGAGTTGAATTTAGCACTTAATGGGAGGCAACCTGTTATTCCAAAAACCCGGGATCCTTCTGATTATCCGTCTGTACTTCACGTCTAGTGCACCCTGAGTTTGATTTTCTTAGAACAGTCGATCCCACCTCTGGTACACGTGTCGGAGCTTGAACTCGTCCGCAATAGTCATTCTCGACTCGTTCATCCATCCGATAAATCCTGTTCTAAATCCCTGAACCCAACACTGTTTCACACCCCTCGTTTACAATGAGAACATTGCAAAACTTAGGCATGGGGGGTGGTAAAGTGCAAACATACAAAAATCAAAAGTTCAGAAGGGTTCTCACAAAAAAATCTCATATGCCAAAAATACCAAAAAAAAGAAAATTATGAAAAAGAATAAAAAAATGGAAAATAAAATTTTGAGGCCATATAAATCATGAGGAGAAAAAGGGGAAAAGTGAAAAATGTCAAAAAAAGGACACAAAATGAAAAGAAAAAAGAAGAGATAGTCATTAGTAAGAAATTAAGGGATTAACTAAATTCTAGACCATATCAAGAAAAAGAAAATGAAAGGAAAAAAAGTGCTGATGAGACACAAAAGAGATTAGTAGGAATGCTTATCTTAGGCCTCTTGGGCTAGACTCTTAGGCTTAAAAATTCAAGTATCCACTAAGATCTGGATAATCTTCAAGAGGTTGGGGAGAATGCAAAGCTTAAGTATTAGGTTTAAGGCTTAGGGAGTATTCGGCCTCATTAACTGACCTCTGGTTTGCGGGACTTGGTAACCTAAGCACCTCAATCCACTCATAGTCTGGTTCAGTGCACATAAGTATCAAAATCATGCAAAAGCGTTTAATTGTTCTGCAAAAGTCGCCTAGATTAGGAGCAGCCGATCAACACAAATTGATTTGGACGAGTTCCTGGCACAGAGAAGCTGGAAATTCCCCTCGAAGATGCGTAATAACATATCGTCTCCTCAGTGCTTGTCTCCTAGGATATTTACATATCCCACTGGGGGCATGTAAGCACCCTGTGCTGGTTCAGATGCCATGGGCAGCATTATCACAAAATGTCGATTGCTAGGGTTTGGATTTAGCTACAGAACGCCATGGGCGGGATTATCTCGAAATCTCAAAAGGCAAGGTTCTGGGGGTTGCCATGGGTGGTGCTATCACGAAGCATTGATTGCCAGGAACCCTTCGAGGATTAATGATGGGGATGAGGGATCCGATACAGACCATGTTGAGAAGCTAATCTGAAGCTAGAAATAAAAAGAAAAGAGAGAGAAAACTCTCCAAACAAAGAAAATACTCTATCTCTCTTACAAAAAAATGCACTGCAAACTGAACCGAGGCTAAAATATGTTACAAGCACAGGTGCTTTAATCGCGGAGTCCAACGAACCTTACGATAGTTCTTGTGGGCCTTAAAAACCTCCCCGGCAGACTGAGGCTAGAGCTGGTCAGGTTCGGATCTTGGTTGGTACTTGAGTACCTCTAGGCCTACTATCAGCATTCTAACCTAATTAAAAAGAGAAAAAAGCACTTATCATAATCTCTGAACATCAAGGAACTCATGGTTTAGAACAGAAGTTAAAACCTTAAAATTTTGCTAAGGGACTAGCAAAAGCTAGGCATGGGGGTATGATGGGAATACCATCATGAGCCCTAACTAGCTCATTTTGACGCAGAAAAGAAAACAAAAGCTCCTACATAACCAACTGGAGGTCCTAATTCCATGAATAATCATTCTAAGAGAAAAGCAAGAAATAAGGGGTAAAACTGTAATTTTACCATTGCAGTACAACAACGGGTTTTCTCATGAGCTAAACACAGGTCAAATGGTCTTAATAAGATAAAAAGTGGGTTGGTTCAAACAGAAAAGGGTTCATGTGAATTCTGGGAAATAAATGACTTCTTGTAACCCTAAAACAGACCCACCGGATTTAACAAGATTATGGTCAGGATAAAATTCACCTAAACCCTCTAAAAATCATGGAAAAATATTCTCTATGGTTTAGAACCTTCAATTTGACCCTTGAAACCTATTTTGACCAAAATTGGGGTCTTAGATAAATATTTGCCTTAAATTGGGTTTTTACATAAATTACCCAGTCAAACATGGTCAAACCAAAAATCCCACTTCATCATTGGATTCCTTAGGTTCAAATTAGGTTTTTACCAAACTTTGGACCTAAGGGGAATTCATCTTGACCTACTTTGCAAATAGGTCCAGCCCAATTGCATTTCTACCCCTATCTTTTGGAAACCTTTGCGGAAACCCCCCTAACTTCCTTGTCATTTTTTGAAATTAGGTCCCTCTACCATTATAGCGGAGGAAATCCTACTCTGGCAAGCTTTAGGAGGAGGATTCTCCTTGATTGCTCAGAGAATCCCACCCAAAATTGGAAGAGAGATTCTCTGAGTAATCTTCTTCAATCTAAACCCACTAATGAGCCGTAATTTATACCCAATCTCTCATGCGAACGCATGAGAGATTTGGGTCTTTTTGAACTTCCAACTTTGACGAGCTTGCCATGCTTGGAAGCTTGGCTTCCAAGCACAAGCCCAACCTCCAAGACCTATTTAAGAAACCCTAATTCATCTAGCACCTCCTCAGCTTGGAATTGGGTTGGTTCCCCCACTTTCTTTTCTCCTCGCCGGCCACACACCTATGCAAGCTCTAGCGGTTCCATCCTCTCTCTCTTGCCGCCCAACCACAATACCAGTGGTTAGGTTACCTTCCTCTTGTTCATTTGCGTCGGCTGCACCAGCCTAGGCGCCGCCTCTGCCCCCGTCGTCGTCCCCGCCGCCTCACCTATGGAGATCTTCATCTCCAGCATCGGCCGCACCAGCCCAGACGCCTCTCCTGCCTCCTTCGTTTTTAGTATAGGCCAGATAACTTCTCTCTCCCTCCTACTCCTATTTCCCTTCTTTATTTCTTGAAAATAACCCTCACCTTCTCCACCTCCGGCCAAACCTCCGGCGAGGCGTCCCTGTTGCTTCGCACCTCCATCCGCCTCGTCGATGACCCCATAAGCTTCGCAACACTCCACTGATCATCTCCCACTACTCCAATCACTCTGCCACTCACCCATAAAGGCCTCCGAACACACCCACTCACACGACCACAGTACGCCCTAGATCCGCCCTTACAGCCGCTCCCACGCCACGTCGACCATCGCCACCTATTCGCCGTGCCCTCGTGAAGCTCCCTGAGTGCTTTGATGTGGTTGCAAGGCCGACTTGGTGTGTGCAGGTATCCAGCCTCCGGTCACCATTACTGACGACCTTGAAGCAAGGTTCGAGTAGTCCTAGGCTTCGTGCAGCTCTAGGTGAGACTCCCAAGCTACGTGGATTTGAAGCCCACATGCGTCCAAGCTGCCAATTGGAGTTGTCAGCCCGTGCAGCCTCGCCAATAAAGCCCGCCATTTGCTGCTATGCGCCTAATAGGAAGGTGGGACGTTTAGTCCCACCTCGGAAGTGGGTGAGCGGGCGCAGCGACATAAATTGATTTTCTGCATATGCCTTATCGCCTCCTAAGCACGAGGTAAGGTCCCACTCCCCCTTTCACTGCCTCATCCGCGGACTTGCCCACGCGGACTTGGCTTGACCTATTTACTCGACCTTGCACTCCTCGCCCACCACCGCACACCAGTGGGCTTGGTCCCGGGCGTGTACCCGACTCGATTACCTGAGATGGTGGCTCTGGGAGAGCAAACCTAAGAGAGAAAGAGGAGAAGAAAGCGTGCTAGTAGGGTAGGTTTTTCTCTTGCAGGGGAAGAAGAAGAAGAAACCAAGGGTTGAAGCCAATGCAGGAAGGAGCCAAAGAAGGAAGGAGAAAAGAAGAATAGAGAAGAAAGAAGATTAAGAGAAAGAGAAAAGAAGAAAGAGAAAGAAAGAGAAGGAGAAGCAGCTGAAGGCAAAGAAAGACTAAGGGATGAGATCAGAAGAAGCGAAAGAAAGAAGAAAGAGAGTAGCCAGAGACAGAGAAGAGAAGAGAAAGAGAAGAAAGAAGGAGAAGCCAAGGCAAGGAGAGGCCATAGAAGAAAGAAATCAGAGGAATCATTTTTTAAGACGTCTGATTACAAAATAAGATATCCAATTCTTCACAAATCCTCCATTATATTTCTTGCTACATTTATTCTTAATATCCATATACTCATGCTCTATATGTTTCATTAGATTTTTGAGTAATATTATGTGTTCAATTTGCATTCATTGAGCTTAGTGCATGAATTCCATTTGCTCCTTATGTTTGACCTCGGTCTTAAACTTCGAGTAATAAAATTATTTGTTTTCAAACTGATTTCGACTATATTACAATGTGACTTTTCTAAACTCGATTTCACCTTGCAAACAAAGACTAATAAGTGTGTCAAAGCAGACGGAAATGAGTTTTCGTGCATTTCAAGAACCAATATATCACCCAAAACCCTAATTTCAGGCCTGCTTAAATTACTGAGGTTATGGTTAGGATAAAATTCATATAAATCTCCTAAAATTCATATAAAAATATTTCATGAGGTTTGGTATCCTTGATTTTACCTTTGAAACCAATTTTTACCTTAAATAGTCTTAAATGGAATTCTACCCTAAATTGGGTTTTTACGTAAATTTCCTAGTCAAATTTAATCAAAACTGAAATCAGACCCCACCATCAGATTTCTTGGGTCCAAATTAGGTTTTTATTAAAATTTGAGCCCAATTAGAGTCCATCTTGACCTAGGTTGCATTTTAGTCCATTTAATCACTATTTCTCTCAATTAAGCCCCTAGCTTTTTAAATATTTGCAATCAAGTCCCTAACTTTGTCATTATTTATTACAAAAAGGTCCTTTCTGCCATTGGTGTGAATGCAGCAACTTCGTTGAGATTCGAGCGAGGATTTCTTGCTTGATTCTCAATCAAACCCTTCCAAAATTGAAAGGGGGATTCCTCATGAGATCCTCTACCTTATGGACCAAGAATTGGACCTCGATTTGCCCTATATTTCTCATGTGAATGCTAAAAAATTTAGGGATTTTTTTTGTCCCTAAGTTCTCGAGCTCACGAAGCTTGTTTCCATGCCTATACGCCTCTCCGAGGTCTTTAAATAAACCCCTCTTGCGACTTTGAGCCTCTTAGCGAAGTTTCACACCGGAATACCCTCATCTTCTCCTCCTCCTGCCATCCGCACCTTCTTCTTTTGTGAGCTCCTCTTTCCTCTTCATTGATCCAGCTAATGGTCAAATTGGCCGACCCACTACCTTCTCTTCATTGCGATCGTCGCCTGCCAGCGCACGACCGCTCTCTCCCTCTCCATCGCCGCCGTATCACCGTCAACACTTTGTTCTCCAGCTCCGGTCCATCACAACTAGAGTCCTCTACTTCCATCTTTCTCATTGAGTCCCTCTATCTCTTCCTCTTCCCTTCCTGACCTCTTATAAGCCCTTAGCCCTTAGGTTCAACCACCAACACCATCGCAACCACCGTCATCTCCCTCCACTCTGGCCGAGCTCCGGTGAAGGCCTTCGCTCACTCCACTGCAACAAATCTCACGCTAATGATCATTGCACCTTCGCTGTGTCCTCACGACCAAAACCCTTTCAGAAATTGAGGGGATTGGCCACGCACACACGCCACCGAACTTGAGCTTCACCACACTACCTTCTCAAGTTCGTTAGACCTCCACATGCACTCCCACTCCACGCATACACCACCAGCATGTTTGCCTTCACACGACGATCCTCCTGAGCATACTAATTGGGGCATGTAGCCCGTATTCTGCATTTCAGGTACATGCTGGACAAGCCACCGCTGCCTTTGTCTTCTTCGAGCACGGCAGCACTTCTCTGGCCTTCCCACAAACTGCTGTTGCCCTTTACATGTGTGGTTCTAGGTCTTGACACACATCCAGGAATTACTCGAGGCAAGGCAAGCTCCAGCTGCCTTGATTTGGCATTCAATCCCACAACATTTGCACGTAACTGCGTGAGAGGAAGATGACGTGGGATAGTCCTACATTGTAGAAGATAGAAGCCCCAGTAGCGCATAAGAGGGAAAAGTGACCCCTGCTGTTTGCCCAACCACACAAGGGTCGGGTCCCTCTTACACCTTCGCACACTCCTCGCCTGCCTTAATGCCGGCGGGTCTGGACCTCTAACTGTATTCCCGATTACCCGATACTGCTCACCTGGGTCTGAGCTAAGAAAGAAGAAAGAGAATTAGAGAGAGGGGGGGAGGGTTTTGCTCTTAGACCCTCATCTCCTCTCAAGACTTAGTGTCCTTGAGCTTTTATGAGGCCCTTGTGCCTTGGTGACTGCTGCTGCTGTGTTCGTGAAGAGAGAGGAGCCTTGTGCTTCTCTTGAGAGGCCCTTGAGCCCTTACTGATAAGCTGTCTAGAAGCTTTGCCTGTCGTCTGAGGACCTTACTTTGGATACTTAATTGTGGTCACTATGCATTTATTTGAATATTTGTGAGCTTTAAATTTAAAGGTTAATTTGGTGATTTAAATCACCATTTTAACCTGATCCTTTTGCATTATTGTTTTGATCTTATTGAAATATCATTTGGAATAATCATTGCTTTCAAATTGCTTATATTTCTTGAGATTGGTGAATTGAAATTGCATCTTTGCTTCCTGCGAACGACCTTGGACTCTATTTCCTGAATATGAGCATATAAATTTAAATGATTTGAGTGATTTTGTACTATACTATGATGCATTTCTTAAACAATGACAATTTCACCTCAACAATTGGCTAAAGATAATCTTCACTTTGATCCACAAGGAGGATAATTGACTTGATTTGTGCAAGCGTGATCTTGAAAGATTAGTTCACAATAAAGGTCTCAACATTCTCCCCCTTTTTGATGATAACATAATTACAATTATGCATGCAAGAAAATAAATAATTACTTTAGAATTACTCCCCCTATCAACATGCATATTTTACTCCCTCGTTTTGTTATCAATAAAAAGATATATATAGCAAGTGACTTGTTATCAATCATACTTAAATAAATAAAATTCTAAGAATGAAATTTACATTTTTCTCCCCCTTTTTCAAGTAATATTCTCTCAAGCATGATGTCAAATTAATCATGTTCATCATATGAAAATTATCAAGTTCATGATAAAGAGATAATGATAGTTTAGTATAATGACTACATCAAAATAAAAGGAAGTGTTGAGTAAGAGTTATACAGTCCAACATAGATAAAGATGCTATCTAAATGCTACTAAGAAAGTGATCTTGATTCTCCCCCTCAAAAAATAATCCCTTATCAAGATTTGGTTTAGATTATTTTTCTCCCCTTTTTGTCAAACAATAATAAGCTATAGAATTAATCTATTTTGATCTCTTCAATTTTTTTTAATCGCATGGTAACTCCTATATAACTAATTCAATGCTTAATTAATTTTATGAAAAAAGCTTATTTATGAGTAGGTAATAAAGATTTAATTTTAGGAATCATACCTACTAAGGTATAAGGAGTTATACCTAATAGCAGTATCTAGGTAGAGGGGGTCTCCACCAAAAATTTGGCATCCATTGAGATTATTGGCTCCACCATCTTTCATAGCCAAATTGATGATTATTGGCTTGTTGAAGATTGCCTCTCCAATTGTGATTTCCATGTCGATCTTTTCCATAACCGGTAACAAAATTTTCTACAAATTTTTTCGGTACCATATTCTTTTGAGTCCATCGCTGTTAATTCCTTTCGAGTTAGAGGGACCATTAGACTCTCTTCTTCTGGCCTTTTGATATAAAAATGCATGCCTAATATTCTTTTGATTATTCTTTTTAATGTCCTCATATTTTTCTACATATGTTCTAGTAGAATATTTGAGGTCATTAAGTGTCTTTAAAGTGAATATATTGTTCCTTGAGATCTTCTACTTTCTTATGGAACTCTACATTCACTACTCTTACTTCATCTAATTCTCCTTTTTTATTTTCTAAATCTAGAGATAAACCATCTTTTTCATTTTCTAAACTTGAGCACTTACCCTTAAGTTCCTTATTTTCCTTCTTTAATTTTTTAGCCAATTTGTATAAATCATGATATGCATTTAATAAGCCATTTAAAGTAAGGTCAGAATTTACCTCTTCTTCGCTTGATTCTGTTATTGCCTTAAGACATAGATGAGTAACTCCATCTTTGTGGCTTTCTTCCTTGACATCTGATTCCTAACTTGAGTTGTAATCATCTCATGTTACTTTTTCTTTAGTGATTTCTTCATGCATGATAGAGAGCTGGTTCCATATCTCATATGCACTTTTGCATGAAGTAACTCTATCAAATTCCTCTCTTGTTAATGCATAAAATAATGCATTCATGACTTTAGCATTATTTGTCGCTTCCTTTTTCTCTTCCTTCATTAACTCTTTTTTTCTTTCTTCTTTGGCATATATGTGGACCTGATGATATGCCAAATCTCAAAGTCCATTGCTTCAAGAAAAATTTACATTCTTCTTTGCTAATAATCATAATCTGATCTGTCAAATAGTGGTGGTTGGAAAAATAATTGCTCCTCCATAAAACTTGTTGCGACCATGTGAAGGTGGGGTTTGACATCTCTGACGGTAACACCATCATTAGCCACAACAAACTTAAATTAGCAGAAATCAAGTGACAAATGTTCCTGAATGATCACATGAGAGCAGTAACTACACTCAAATCCATTTTGAGAAGAGAACATTAAAATAGGACTAATTCTGCAGTTTTAACATCACATTATAAATGCAAAGTAATCACGGGGTTTGCTAGGGGTTAATTAAAGGTCAAATGAGCATTAAAGTCCAATAAGTGGGTCCACACAGATAGAAATGGGGTTGTACACATTTCGAGAACCACACAGCACACCAAAATCCTAATTTCAAACCTGTTTAAATTGAAGAGGTTCTGATTAGGATAAAATTCATATAAACCTTCTAAAATTCATATAAAAATATTCTTAGAGGTTTGGTACCCTTGGTTTGACCATCTGAACCCATTTTGACCTTGGACAGAGTTTTAGATGAGATTTTGCCCTAATTTGGATTTCTATGTAAATTGCCTAATCCAATGTGGTCAAAACTCAAATCTAACTTCATCAGATTTCTTGGGTCCAAATTAGGTTGGTACTAAAATTTGGGTCCAATCAGAGTCCATCTTGACCAAGTTTGCACTTCAGTCCCTAAAACCTCTATTTCCTACACTTAGACCCCTAACTTTTGAAATTCCTTTCAATAGGTCCCTGACTTCTTCATCTTCTTTGCAGAAATACCCCTGCTGCCATTGATAGGTCAACTGAATTACAGGCGTGCTTTGACCATCACAAAGCCTCATCAAATCAACTCTAAATCCCACCAAATTTGGTGGGATTGGTGTTCATATTGCAGAGAATCATCTAAGTAAGATCTTAGTTCCAATTCGCTCTATTGTGCCCTAGCGAACCCATGAAATCTGTGGGTTTCTTGTGTCATAATTTCCAAGAAAATCGAGCTCCTTTCCTCAATTAGAGCTCGGTTATGAGCTCTATATAAGCTTGGCAACTCCAGACCACCCTCATGAGCAAGGTTTAAGGCCAAAAATCTTTAACTTCTTCCTCGGTCGCCTCCAACTGCAGCTCCAGCAAGCCCCTCAATCCCCCGTCATAGCCCTCTGCCATGTACGATATGCAAAGGGAACCTCTTCCCCGACCTTGTCTACTTCTTCCCATACCAAGCAGGAGCTCCCAAACCTCTTCTTCCTTGCCGTCATCACCGAAGAATTCGCCTTCTCCATGTTCGGCCATCACACTGGTGTGGAAACCTCCATACCTTTCATCCTTAATTTAGGTGCTTTCACTCCCTCTCTCTCCCTAGCTTATGTCTACCTCCTTATCTCCCTATTTCAATTGACGCTCACCGCTCTCCCCCTTCATCTTCTCTACTTCTGGCATAGCTCTGATGAGCTTGCCACACCGCTACACTGCATCAAACTACATGCAATCACCTCCACGAGGTTTGCCACATCACCCTCATCAAAATCCCTTACGAAATTTTGTCTTCCATCCACTCAAACACCCTATCGAACAACCCAACATCCGCTTGCATAGTTCGACCTTGTCCGCTCACCATAAACCTCCAATCTCCACACCAACACCGCCATTACCTTCTCCATCACACAGTGAAGCTTCTGAACCATTTGATTGGGTCTCTTAGCTCGTATTCTTGCATTTCAGGTCAAGCCGGAGCTCGCCACTACCATTGTCTTCTTTCGTCACTGATCGCCACACTCAGTCCACGTCTGGCTTCGAGACAACATTCCACAGTTGCGGATTCACTCTATGGACCTAGTGTAGCATCATTTAAGGAAGAAGAACCCAACACCAACTCCAATTGAAGATAGACTCCTCTACAACATTGTGCGAGAAGCAAGTGGGATTGAGTCCCACATCGGTTAGCTCCAACTACACAACACCGTATAAGTGGAATTTGTGACAGAGGCTATTTGCCTAGCACATGGGGGGTTGGGTCCCCCATGCACATGCTTCTTACACCTCACCTGCTATATCACGTAGGTGGGTCTGATCCTTAATGCCAGGATCCGATGACCCGTATACCCCAGTTACCTGATTAAATGCCTGATTTTGAGAAAGGAAGAGGAGAAATTCTAAAGGGGGGTAGGGGTAGGTTTTACAATGTTCATCGTCGAGATTCGTTCCTTCATGCCTAACACTTAGGCATTTCTGAGGTTGTGTTGTGCCTTACTGGAGGCCTTGTGCCTTGTGTTGCTGAGGGTTGGTGATGTTTAAGGTGTCTGACATGGGTACCCGACGTCTGATATGATATTATGGGATTTTTTGTGGCACATGTTCTGTGGCTATTGGCCGAGATTTGGTTCTTAACATTGTTGGGTTATTTGAGAAATTTTATTACATTGAACATATGCTTAAATGTGGGATAGAATTGGTGATCTAAATCACATTTCTTGAGATACATTTGTTTATCATTGAATATCATTTTGAGTTGATTATTCATTGCGTATCTTTATTATTGTGCTCATTAATTATAAATCGCGATTAGTGTGTGAATTCCATTTTTTTTCCTTGCGAATGACCTCAGACTCATTTCTTATTTTCGAGCACTCTCTTATAAATTTTAAATGTTGTAAAGCGATTTTGTCGACTATATTACGATGCAAGCATCTTCTTCCTAAAACTCGATCGAGTGCACTCAATATTTTGGCACTGTTGCTGGGGAGCAACGTGCAATTCACCACTGGTCATATTTGATTGAGCTTATTACTAACTTGCCCTATTTGTTTTGCTTGTGATTTTGTGAGGTATATCATGAGAAGATCTTCCATGCAATCAACCACTCTAAGGGTAGGTAAAATTTCTCTTCTTCCCTAATCACCTCTTAATCCTAGGAAGAGAAAAAAAACAAGTGAATTAGGATCCGCTTGCCTTATTTTTCTAGTAATTATCATTTAAAGATAAAAAGATTTCTGATTTACAAACTTGATTTATATCTGATTGAAGATTGAGATGATTTGATTAGAAATCCCCATCCTGATTTCCTGTACCTATTAGGGATTTACACTTAATTTTCTAAACATCTTGGACTACTCACATTCTTATTTGAGTCCAAGTTGTTACATTTGAGACCAAATTGGACTTGGAAATAAAGCTAACTAGGGTTTCTACATTAGAGTTCTGAAGTGGTAATACACACTTGCATGTAATAAATGAAATTTACCTTGTCGCATTTGTGTGCCACCCAAGCTCTTGTTCGAAAAGATCTATTCAAGAAAATCCTAAAATTAGGCTCTAAATTCACTTGAACCCTAAAATTTTAAACCTAATAAACTGAGAGTTAATTCAGGGTAATTTTGCATCTTGACCTAGATTTCATCCTCATCTTTAAGGCAGGTTAGGTGAAGTTGGTCCACTTTGTGGATCAACCAACCTCCAAATTAGGTCACAAAATGAATCAACTTCAAAATCAAGTGAAATTCAAGGCAAAAATTAGGACTAAAATTGGTAGACTTAAGGTCTCAATTTGCACATTTCAGTCTACTTGGAATCGCAATAACAAGGAAGGTTGGGTGGGGGAAACCTTGTAACCCGTGGGGATGCTCTATCGTGTAGGGGTCTTTGTGGGGCTCTCCCTTCCTAGCTACCCAAGTAATTTTTTGGTGTGTCGATTTCTGATTCAGAGGTATCATCCTCCTCGAAACAACCTTAGTTATCCAAAAATCTTTGGGTGCCTTGATTGGGTATAATAAACATCCAGTCTCTCATCTACTCTCTCGAGCGCATACACATGAAAGGTCCCTAGGTTTTTGACCTAGAGGCCTCCATTAGAGTTGATATTCTTTTGGGGAAATTTGATCTGATCTGATCAATTTGATTTGCACCTGAATTTGATTCTACATCCTGATCCTCCACTTGATTTGAAAATTGAACCTGACAACATAGGAAGACTGTTTAGGAAACTTGTGAAAGAGCGATCTTCGTTTTCGATAAAAATTTTAACATAAAATGACATGTCGTTATAGTTTGTTGCATGGTAGAAAATCACTTTTCAAAACATTTAATATTCAAAATCTAACCATGAAAATAGTTAGGTCGTCTACACAGGGAGGAATTAGCCTATTAAAAATGATTAATGATGCCTTAAGTATTCGGGAATATCAACGGATGTGTATGCTAACTAGGGCTCTCATTTCCAGCACGAATTCTCGATCTAGATAATTAATCAAGAATATAGGTGCTCAAATACAAAATCACCACAATGGAAATACCTGAATTGTGATCTTAGTACTGGCAAGCACCATCAAATTTAATTAAAATAGAATTTGTTCCCTATAACAAATATCCATACTTGATTATTCATGACACGAATTTAACTATACGCAATTCAAGTAGAATGGAGGGGGATGCATGCAAATCTACCATAATATAATAATTATATAAATACGGTAATAGTGTTTTCCTCAATGGCAGGTAATGTAAATTTTAATTCAATCTTCACTGTAGAGAAACAAGGGAGGTTGATTCCCCTTGGCGAGCGCACGGAGGGAGCTGCGGCTGGTGGCGCGGCTCGTCGGAGGAGTACTGTTGGCGGAGAGGAATGCCCCAACGGTGGTGCGGCAGCGTGCGGTGGCCGGAGCTGGCTGGCCAATGGAGGAGAAGCCCGCTGCCGAGTGTGGGTTATTTCCTGTTGCTTGTTGTAGTCGATGTGAGGAGGCATGCACGGAGAAGAGAGGCTGCTGGAGGTGTGTGAAGCCACTGTGCCTAGGTTACTGGCCTGCTGGAGGGAGTGCACTACTGGCCTGCTAGCGGTGCGCGCTACTGGCTTGCTGGAGGTGCAGCTGCACGTGGGTGTGGAGTTGGCGTAGGCGCACGGAGATCGTATGCGAGCATGGGAGGCCGGTGAGAGGCGTGGGCGCGAGGTGCACCTGTTGTGGTGACGGTGGCATTTTGGGTTCTTTGCTGCGTATGAAGGAAGAAGAGAACGAAGAAGAGGAAGAAGGAATAGGGAAGGTTTGGTGGGTAGGTGTTGGTGGTAGTAATGGTGTTTAAGAGAAAGAGGATGGCCAAGTGTGGTTGCTGTGGTGGTGGTGTTGTCGATGGGGCAAGGGAGGCATGCACACTGTCACCGTGCACGCCGCGGAGTTGGTGAAGGTGAGGCAATGTTGAGGATGCAGGGGCCACGATGTTCACTGAAGTTCACGGTGCAGGAAAAGATCACGGTGGAGAGGATGGAGAAGATCCCCGCAGGGGGGAAGGGAAGGCCCCGATGTGTTCTCCTTTCTCCTCTTTAACCCAATGCATGGGTGTCTTCTTTAACAAATCTTCCTTGACTTTCCCTCATTTGGTTTAAGTTGTGCAAGATCTCCTCCAACAACTCTCCTCGATGAGGTGCTGCTTTGATAGGTTGTGAGAGGCACGGCTCAACTGCCGGCGGAGGAGATGGAGAAAGTTTTCACTCAAACCCTGCATAAATATATATGTATCAAATTTTACCAAAGTATTCTCTAATTAATATAAACTAACTAATTGCAATCTAATGAGGCATTTTTTAAATGTACTTATGCTAATTAAGTGTCCAATAAATTGGACTCATCAACCTGAATCCCAAATGAGCATGAAAGAGAAAATGATCAAGGCTGCTCTTAGACATAATGATGAATATTACAAAACCTTAGATCCATTTAGCAGAGTTTAGGTTAATGTGTCAGAAACAACAACCTTCATTGTGAACCATGCCCAGCTAATGTTGACACAAATGATAAATGGTTCAACCCGTGATATTCTCATGATAGGATACATTGAATTAGAGAGATTGCATAATTTTGAGTATCTCCAATGTTTGCAAATCCACTACTTTGGGAAATGCACCAAGATGACATTGAGAAACAGGAGAATTTGATAAATCTATTGAAATAGACCATCAATAAAAAATATCCACATATCCACTCAGAAATTAATGAGACATCTTGGAGCAACGTTGATCAATATGACTTCCTAGAGCCTGGGTTAGAAAATTGAGGTTGTTGTGGACCCCTAACCCAAATGGAATCAGATTCAAACTTTGTGTAGAATGACATACCTGGTCTTGATGTTGGTTGGGTGGATCCAGTTTCAGGTGTTCCCAATTATGAACCAGCCTTAGAGAGCCATGAAGCTAGTACATCATGCTTAGATTCTCCAAACACCCATGACAAAGTAGAGTCAAAACCTCTCGAGGATGTAATTCTCACACCTTATCCTGTTAAGATAATCCTTGAGAGTGATTCTGACATCCCAATAGAACCATGTCTCGATTCTAGTGACCCAATTCCTAACCCTAACCTAGAATCTAGGTCTAAACTTATTTGGGATGATAAAGAGGCCCAATATGATGAGAACTAGATTTTAGATTTGAATTACAATTTTGGGCCTCTATTTGATGATTACACCTCTTCAGACTCCTCAGAAGAACGAATTGATTTTTTGAAAGTCACACCAATTTACGATACAGAAACAAAGAAGTTGGCAGAGTTGGGATTTGATTGGGTCTACCTTAGGAGCCTAAAACCCGAGCCTATGCCTAATAAGGACACCTCTTTGAGCTCAGAATTTGAAATTAGGTTAGATCTAAGTCAGGTTGTTGATTCTATGCATCATGATTTGTTTTGTGGTGGAAATCTCGATCTAGAATTAGGTTCAGAAACTGATTTTCTTAGATTCTCTGATGATTTCGAATCTTACTCTGACTTTGAAGAACCTTTGTTTCCTAATAATTATAAGCTAGTCTACGACCTTAGTATCCATGACCCATTTTTTGATTCTGATGCTAAGGCTGATGATTTGAACCTCAAAGAAGCCACATCTATCACAAAGCCTGTCAAAATCCGATCCCAACTCTAACCCACCACTGGAATCAACTTCTACTTTGATTCACCTCTCTCTGACCCGGTTGCATATGATTCACCTCCATCTTTTGATCGAAAATCAGATAGTGATAAGACCGTTAATCACATCCTATCCTTCTCTGATCTTACCAGTAGGGTTCCTACATTTTCCATAGATCCATTATCTTTTGAGGACCTCTACTCTGATCAGGATGAATCGATTCAGCCAAACCTGCGCTTTGCATTTCCATATCTGTTCGAACCAAAAAGTATATGGTGGGCTCCATACCTATTGATTCACATCTATCAACCCACCAGACTGATTGGGCTTGCTCTGCATCATTAGCCTGTTGACTTGGATAAGCACCTGGTTGGACCAACTAGGCTACTCATCAAGGTGCTTGTTTTACAAAATTCCTTTGATTTGACCACCCCTTTTCCTTGATCACCTTCTGCTCGGCTGAAGGCATTGAATTTAGTGCTTAATGGGAGGCAACCTGTCATTTAAAAAAAAAACCCTTGACCCTTCTCATCCTTTTGAGCTACACTCCTATTACACTTTAGGATTCAACTTTAGAACAATCGACTCCACCTTTGATACTTGTATCAAAGCTTGAAATCGTTCGCAATAGTCATCTCGACTTGTTCACCCACCCTCTGACCCTGTTCTAATCTTGAACCACGCTGAATTCATACCCACCTAGTTTATAATGAGGACATTATAAAACTTAGGCATGAGGGAGTGTTAAAGTGCAAACAAATGGAAATTCAATTTTCTGAGGGGTTCTCACAAAAAAAAAAATACATATAAAAAAAATGGAGAAAGGGGAGGAAAATTTTGAAGAAATAATTGAAAATCTTTCTTGAGAAGGAAAAGAGGAGGAAATGCAGAATGCAAAAGGAGTAAAAATAGAAAAAAATGATAGTCATAGCAATTGATTATGGGATTTACTTAAGTTTTAGACCAAATCAAAAGAAAGATTAAGTCCTGAAATACTAGAGACAAGGATATTAGTAAGAGTGCTGATCTTATGCCTCTTGGACTTGTTTTAGGGTTTAAACACTTACGTATTTATTAAGATCCAGATTAGTCCTCAAGAGGTTGAGGAAAGTGCGAGGCTGATGTAGTAGGTCTAAGGCTTAGGGATTATTTGGCCCTGTTGCCTGCCCTTTGGTTTGCGGGACTTGGTAACTTAAGTACCCAAAATCGCACACTAGTTTAGTTCAGTGTGCTTAATGAAAAAATCATGCCAAAAGTGTTCTATTATGAAAATTCATCTCGAAGATCTAGCTTAGGAGCGGTTCGAAGACACAAGTTGATTGGATGAGTTCCCGGCGTAGAGAGGTGGAAAATTCCCCTCAAAGATGAGTATTAACATATCATCTCCTCGGTGCTTATCTCCTAGGATATCTAAATGTCCTACCGGAGGCATGTAAGCACCTCATGCTAATTCAGGTGCCATGGGTAGGGTTATCTCAAAATGTCGATTACCAGGGCCTGAATTTAGCTATAGAACACCATGGGTGGCACTATCTCGAAGTGTCGAAAGCTAGGAGTTCTGGAGGTTGCCATGGGCGGTGCTATCTCGAAGCATTAAAAGCCAGGGCCCTTCAAGGATTGATGGTGGGGACAAAGAATCCTATACTGACTGTGTTTAGGGCTAATTCAAGGCTGGATCATGGGAAATATAAAAGAAAAGAGAGAAAACTCTCAAAATGAAAAATCCTTCTATCTCTCTCTTACCAAAACTGCACTGGCAAAACTGAACCTGGACACAATATGCCTACGCACGGGTGCTTTAACCGCTAGGGTCAACAAACCTCTGGGCAGTTTTTGTGGGCCTTAGAAACCTTCGCAGCAGATCAGGCCGAAGCTGGTTAGGTCTGGATCTTGATTGGTACTTGAGTACCTTTAGGCCTGTTATTGGCATTCTAATCTGATTTCTAGAGGGGCACAAATTAGACATCTGAACTTTAAAAGCATGGTCTAGAGATCTAGTTCTTTCCATAGGATTTTGCTAGGGACTAGAAAAAGTTAGGCATGGGGGTGTGATGGTAACACCATCATTAGCCACAACTAACTTAAATTAGTGGAAATCAAGTGACAAACGCTCTTGAATGATCACATGAGAGCAGTAACCCCACTCAAATCCATTTTGAGAAGAAAACATTAAAACATGGCTAATTCTATAGTTTTAACATCACATTATAAATGCAAAGTAACCATGGGGTTTGTCAGGGGTTAATTAAAGGTAAAATGAGCATTAAAGTCCAATAAGTGGGTCAATATAGACAGAACGGGATTTCACGCGTTTCGAGAACCAGATAGCACACCAAACCCTAATTTCAGACTCGCTTAAATTGAATAGATTCTACTTAGGATAAAATTCATCTAAACCTTCTAAATTCTTAGAAAATATTTTGAGAGGTTTGGTACCCTTGGTTTGACCATCTGAACTCATTTTGACCTTGGACAGAGCTTCAGATAGGATTTTGCCCTAATTTGGGTTTATGTGTAAATTTCCTAGTCAAACATGGTCAAAACTCAAATTTAACTTCACTATCAGATTCCTTGGTCCAAATTAGATTGGTACCAAAATTTGGGCCCAATCAGAGTCCATCTTGACCAAGTTTGCACTTCAGTCCCTAAAACCTCTATTTCCTACATTTAGACCCCTAACTTTCAAAATTCCTTTCAAATGGGTCCCTAACTTCTTCATATTATTTGCAAAAATACCCCTACCACCATTGATAGGTCAACCGACCTACAGGTGTGATTTGATCATCTCAAAATCTCATCAAATCATCTCCAAATCCCACCAAATTTGGTGGGATTGGTGTTCACATTGTAGAGAATCATCTGAGCATGATCTTAACTTCCAATTTGCTCTATTGTGCCCTAGCAAACCCATGAAATTTGTGGGTTTCTTGTATCCTAATTTCCAAGAAAATCGAGCTCCTTTCCTCAATTAGATCTTAGTTATGAGCTCTATATAAGCTCGGCGACTCTAGACCACCATCCTGAGCAAGGTTTAAGGCAAAAAATCTTCAACTTCCTCGATCGCCTTCGACTGTAGCTCCGATGAGCCCCTCAATCCCTTGTCATCACCCTTTGCCACGTATGATAGATAGAGGGAACCTCTTCCTCGACCTCGTCCACTTCTTGCCGTACCAAGCAGGAGCTCCAAGACCTCTTCTTCCTCTCCATCCTCATCACCGGAGAATTCATCTTCTCCATGTCCGATCATCACATTGGTGTGGAAACCTCCATCCCTTTTTGTCCTTAATTTAGGTTCTATCACTCCCTCCCATTCCCTAGCTTAGGTCTACCTCTTTATCTCCCAATTTCAACCGACACTCATTGCTCTCCCCCCTCGTCTTCTCTACCCCTGGTGTAGCTCTGACGAGCTCGCCACGCCGCTATACTACACCAAACTACATGCAATCACCTCCACGAGCTTTGCCACATCACCCTCATCAAAGCCCCTCATGAAATTTCATCTTCCATCCACTCAAACACCTTGTTGAGCAACCCACCATCCGCTTGCATAGTCCGACCTGGTCCGGTCACCATAGATCTTCAACCACCACACCAACACCATCATCACCTTCGCCATCACACGGTGAAGCCTCTAAACCATCTAATTGGGGATCTTAGCCTGTATTCTTGCATTTCAAGTCAGGCCGAAGCTCGCCGCCACCATCGTCTTCTTCAGTCACTGACCGCCACATTCCGTCCACATCCAGTTTTGAGACAACATTCAGCAGCTGCGGATTCACTTTACGGACCTAGTTGCAGCATCAATTGAGGAAGAAGAACACAACAACAACTCCAATTGAAGACCGACTCCTTTGCAGCATCGTGCGAGAAGCGAGTGGGATTTAGTCCCACATCGGTTAGCTCCAGCGGCACAACACCATATAAGTGGAATTTGTGATAGAGGTTCTTTGCCCAGCACACGGGGGGTCGGGTCCCCCATGCACATGCCTCTCACACCTCACCCGCTATATCACGTAGGCAGGTTTGATCCCTATGCCAGATCCGATTACCCATATTCCCAGTTACCTGATTAAATACTCAGTTCTGAGAAGGGAAGAGGAGAAATTCTAAAGGGGGTAGGGGTAGGTTTTGCACTGTTCATCCTCAAGATTCATGCCTTCGTGCCTAACACTTAGTCATTTTTAAGTTTGTGTTGTGTCGTACTGGATGCCTTGTGCCTTGTGTTGCCGAGGGTTGGTGATGTTTAAGGTGTCTGGTGTGGGTACTCGATGTAACGACCCGGTTCCCGAGTCCCTACGAGACACGAGAACCGGACCGACTCGACTAATCCCAAGACCCAGTCGTCCAACGAGGAAGTAACCAAAAGACAGTAAAATAAACCACATTCAGCATGAATATACCTAACAGTAAGAAAGTACAGCAGTAAGGAAAGAAACTACTACAGTAGGTACCACCACAACAGTAAAACAACATTTATCATATAACAAAAACTACAGGTAAAGAAGGTACAGCGGAAACAAAAACTACTCACTAGAACAGAAACAAAAGGGGTACAAAGCTGTGGTAACTCTACTGGACCCTACTCGGCCCAGCGTCCTCTGCAGCCGCCGACCCTGGCTGCTCAACACCTGGTCCTGAAAAAGGTAACGAGTGTAACACGTCAGCAAAACGTTGAGTAGAGTGGCAAACTAACTAAAGGCAACAGTAGAGTGTACAGTAGCTGTTATGTTCTACTACTTCCTTTATTCACATCTTTCAATTTTTCTTATTATTTCATTTATTTCTCAGATCCTTTACTTGATCTCGAATGTCCTCGTGGGAACGATCTTGATTGCAGTCTTTTCCAAAAGTAGAAGTAGCACGTGGTGCTCTCCTGGCCGGGAGAGTCCCCCGTGGTGATCCTACCCTCAGTCAACCACCCCAAGGTCACTGACAGACGTAACGGTGACTACGGCACGCGCGATAAACGCACAGGTAGCTTGCCCGCACTGGCACGCGGTCAGTCGTTTCCGTTAACGGGTGCGCCCAAAGCACAGCACGGAATCAGGGCAGAGCCCTCTCAGTAACAGGGGTCCAACCCCTCTACAGTAACCAAACCGGGGCCTTGCCCCTCCACAGTCCGCGCACCCTCGCCTGACTACCCTGGTTTGCCCTAGTGGGCCTAACAAGTCGGTGAAGGAGGCTAGCAGAACCCCGGGGCCCGTGGGGTAGCTAGTACTCTCCTAACACTACTAGCTCTCCTCGGTACTACGTACACGAGGGCCAACAAGTCGGTACAGAGCGGCCAATCCTAACCCCGGGTCCCTGGGGCTGCTGGCCCCACTCTGCACTAAACAGGTACAGGTACTTCCCTTGGTACTGCGTACCCAAGAGACAGTACAAACTACATCTCAGTTCCATTCCTTTTTCCTTCCAGGAGTTCCACTCCTAATTCCCCGTAGGGTTCCAGCTCTTTATCTCAGAACATCATATGTTTCACTTTCCAGATTCACATTCTCGAAATTCATGATCTCAACATGTTTCTTTATTCGTAACAGGCAGCTGTTAATTAATTTTACAGGCAGCTTTATATATATTCCTTTCCAATTTTCCAAGACTGCAGTAATATACATTCCACTAGTTTTTCCACCCTAGGATTCATGCCATATCCTAGGATCTATCATACAATCTAGTTTTCCGGCCCTAGGATTCATGCAACACCTAGGAGCTATCATTCCATATATTTCTCATTCCTAGGATTCATGCAATGCCCTAGGTTCTAGTTATGGTTCCATACTTTAACAGATTTTATTAATACTTAAAGCCACTCTACCAGGTACAACGGGAGTAATGGGGGCGTGATCGGGAATCCCGCGTGCCTCCGCGACTCTCAAGACTGCAACCGAACGAGGTCCTATCACAAGGATCAAACACAAGGAGTGTCTCAGAACAGTGTATAGCTACTGTAGGTGGGTAGAGGAATTAATTCTGAAATGAACGCAACTCGAATCGCGGAAAACGGAGCCCAAACGGGCCCTAACGGGTCGAGAAAGACAATACTGTGCAAAATCAGACGTCTGGAACTCCTTCCAGACGTCTTAAACGGTGGATCAGAGAATTACCTGTTCGGCTTGGTTCCCCGGACGTCCAGAAGTCTGCGGGGATGTCTCCCTAGATCCCAGACGTCCGATGGTCCCTCCGGACGTTTGGAGGTCACTCCCGCCGTCTGGTACAGCTTCCAGACGTCTGATTCGCAAGGGATGGCGAATCAGCGAACCTGCGCACAGCCAACCCCCCTCCCTCAGTACGATCAGTCAACAAGAAGGAAGAAGAAAAGCGGAAACTCACCCTTCAAACGTCTGTATGATCTTACAGACGTCGACCTTGCCGTCTGGCTGTCAATACAGACGTCTGATTCTGGAAATTTTTCCAGAATCAGAACCCTGCTCGGCCTCCGCTCGCGACGCCACCCGCGTCGCACCTCGCGCGTCTGCTGCTCAGCCCGCAGCAGGTCCCTCTCCGCGTCGCTCCGCGCCCCCTGCGCCCTCCGCCGGCTGGCCAAGCCGCTCCGGCGAGCTCGCCCTCACGGCAGAGCCCCGCCCTCGCACGCCGCACCTCCTCCGCGCTCACTGCGGCTGCCGCTGCCGCTGCGCCCTCTCGTCCGCTCGCTCTCGCGCACAGGCAGGAGAAGAAGGAAGAAGATGGTGGAGACGGGACGGGAGGTGCGCCCTTTTAAGGCCGCGCGAGGAGGAGAGAGAAGGCAGTCGCAGCCGCCTGCAGCCGCAGAGAAAGAGGGCAGAATCGCAGGTCTGCGCGCACAGCGCGCAGACGAATCTCCCGTGCGAACATAACTATTCTCCAGACGTCTGTAAACTATCCCGGACGTCTGGTCAGACGTCTGGATGTGATCCCAGACGTCTTGTCCGACGTCTGGGCCACCTCCCAGACGTCTTAAAAGGCGTCTGGGGCACGCGCTCGTTACAATATAACAAACTCAAAGGAAGTTTCGTCCCCGAAACTTGCGCCAACTAGGGTGCGGGAAAAAGATGTCCAAATAACCATAACAAACTCAAAGAGGACCGAAGCCGGTCCGAAAAGACGTACCCGCGAAAAGCTCTGGGTACCGCTCCTGCATTGCCGCCTCAAGCTCCCAGGTAGCCTCCTCGTACCGCTGGCTCCTCCACAAAACCTTTACCAGGGGTACTTGCTTTCGTCTCAACCTGCGGACGGCTCGGTCTAGGATCTGCACTGGCCGCTCGGGGTAGGTCAGGTCGTCGCTCACCTCGACGCTCTCGTGGCTCAATACGTGGCTGGGATCGGCTACGTACTTCCTGAGGTTGGACACGTGGAACACGTCGTGCACACCAGAAAGCTGCGGGGGAAGGGCAAGTCTGTAAGCAACGGGTCCAACCCGCTCCAGGACCTCAAAGGGCCCCACGAACCTCGGCGCGAGCTTCCCTCTCACCCCAAACCGCTGTAAGCCCTTCATGGGCGAAACACGAAGGAAGACGTGGTCCCCAACCTCGAACTGCACCTCTCTGCGTCTGCGATCTGCGTAGCTCTTCTGTCTGCTCCTGACAGTACGAAGTCGTCTGTGGATCTGCTCAACTACCTCCTGACTCTGCCGGATCAACCTGGGGCCAACCTCCCACTTGGTCCCCACCTCAACCCAACTCAAGGGTGCCGTGCACTTCCATCCGTACAGAGCCTCGTAGGGAGCCATGCCGATACTCGAGTGATAACTGTTGTTGTATGCAAACTCTGCCAGGGGCAGGTGCTCCTCCCAAGAGCCCCTCCAGTCTAGTACACAGGCACGCAAAAGGTCCTCAAGTGTCTGTATCGTGCGTTCCGACTGTCCGTCCGTCTGGGGGTGGTAAGCCGTGCTAAACCTCAACCTCGTCCCCAAAGCCTACTGAAACTCAGCCCAAAACTGGGACGTAAAGCGGGTATCCCGGTCGGATACGATCTCCCGCGGAACTCCGTGTAGTCGCACCACATCACGGATATACCTCTCTGCCAACTGTGCTGGTCCCAAAGTGACTCGGATCGGCAAGAATCGTGCCGTCTTCGTCAATCTATCCATTACTACCCAGACTGCGTCGTGTCCTCGCTGGGTAACAGGTAAGCCCACCACCAAGTCCATGGTGATGCTCTCCCACTTCCACTCTGGCACTGGAAGCGGCTGAAGCGGCCCTGCAGGCCTCTGATGCTCGGCTTTCACCTGCTGGCACACTAAGCACTGCTGCACGAACTCACCCACATCCCGCTTCATCCCTCTCCACCAGAACTCACGTCTCAAGTCATGGTACATTTTCGTGTTTCCGGGATGTATGGTGAATCTGGAACCGTGTGCCTCAGTCAGGAGCTCTCTCAACAGCTCCTCGTCTCTGGGGACACACAACCGTCCCCTCAAGCGTAACACCTGGTCTGTGAAAGAGAAGTCCCCTGGGTCCCCTGATAGTACTCTTTCGCGCAAAGACTGCAAGTACGGATCGGCCATCTGTCCCGTGATGATGCGATCTATCAACTCTGGCCTGGTCTGCCGTGTCACCGTCACTGCCCCACAGTACCCTCGTAACTCTAGAGGTCGCCAACTGCCCACCTCCTCCAAAAGGCTCCAACTCTGTAGCTGTAGACTGGCCAAGCGTGCGGGCGCCTTACGGCTCAAGGCGTCAGCCACCACATTGGCCTTTCCCGGGTGGTAGGAGATGCTGCAGTCGTAGTCCTTCAGGAGCTCCAACCAACGTCTCTGTCTCATGTTGAGCTCCTTCTGGTCAAAAAGATATCTGAGGCTCTTGTGATCTGTAAAAATCTCGAAGGTCTCACCGTACAAGTAGTGCCTCCATGTCTTCAGTGCGAAGACAACAGCTACCAACTCTAGATCGTGGGTAGGGTAGGTATGCTCATGGGGCTTCAGTTGCCGCGAAGCGTAAGCGACCACGTGACCCCTCTGCATGAGCACACCCCCTAACCCCTGCAAGGAAGCGTCCGTGTACACAACGAACCCGCCACTACTGTCAGGGATGGTGAGCACGGGAGCCGAGGTCAACCTCTCCTTCAGCTCCAGAAAACACGCCTCACAGGCGTCTGTCCAAGCGAAAGGCACATCCTTTCGGGTCAACTGTGTCATAGGACGTGCAATCTGCGAAAACCCTCTGATGAACCGTCTGTAGTAACCTGCCAGTCCCAGGAAACTGCGAATCTCAGTGACTGAACGCGGTCTCTCCCACCTGAGCACTGCCTCGACCTTGGCGGGATCCACCGCCAGGCCGTCTCCAGAGATCACATGACCCAAAAAGGTCACCTCCCTCAACCAGAACTCGCACTTGCTGTATTTGGCGTACAGCCTACGTCGTCTCAGAGTGTCCAGAACCATCCGCAAGTGCTGTCCGTGCTGCGTCCGATCTCTAGAATAGATGAGTACATCATCTATGAAAACCACCACAAACTGGTCCAAGTACGGTCTAAACACCCGGTTCATCAGGTCCATGAAAGCAGCGGGGGCATTGGTCAGCCCAAACGGCATGACCAAAAACTCGTAGTGTCCGTACCGGGTGCGGAAAGCTGTCTTGGAGACGTCGGTCTCCCTGATCCTCAACTGGTGGTATCCAGACCTCAAGTCGATCTTGGAAAACACCGTGGCACCCCGCAACTGGTCAAACAAATCGTCAATCCTCGGCAGCGGATATCTGTTCTTGATGGTGACCCTATTCAGCTGTCGGTAGTCCACACAAAGGCGTAGGGTCCCATCCTTCTTCTTCACAAACAGTACCGGGGCTCCCCAGGGAGACGCACTGGGCCTCACGAAACCTTTCTCCAAAAGGTCCTGCAACTGAGACTTGAGCTCTCGCAGCTCAAGCGGTGCCATTCTGTATGGCGCGGTGGAGATGGGGCTGATCCCTGGTACTAGTGAGATCTCAAACTCGATCTCACGCTCGGGCGGTAGTCCTGGTAACTCGTCTGGAAACACGTCGGGGTACTCTCTGACCACCGGGATGCTCTGGAAGTCCGCCACGGGGCTGTGCTCTGCCACCACACAAGCTAGGAAGCCCTCACACCCCTGGCTCAAAAGTCTCGCCGCCCGAAGTGCCGAAATGCACCTGAAACCTCCGTCCACTGGCTGCCCGTGAAACTCGAAAGGAGGCAACTCCGGAATGGAGAAGACAATATTCCTCTCAAAACAGTCTACCAAGGCGTGGTAAGTGGACAACCAATCCATCCCCAGAATCACTCCAAAGTCCTCCATCTGTATCATAATCAGGTCAGCTGGCAGGCTATGTCCCCCGATGCTGACCCCGCAACCCGTGTACACCTCCTCAGCTACAAACAGCTGACCACTCGGACCTCTGATTACGAACGGATTCTCTAACAGTGTATAATCCTGGTCCAAACTAACTGCGAAACTGGCTGCGACAAACGAGTGCGTAGCGCCGGAATCGAAAAGCGTGTAAACGAGTCTGCCAGAAACTGAAACCATACCTGCTACCACGGATCCCGATGCTCTGGCGTCCCTGTGTGTTAGGGCGTTGATACGCCCCTCAGCTCTAGGTGCGGACGAAGCAGCCACACTCTGCGTCGGACGGGTAGGTGCTGGCCGGTACCCTCCTCGCGACTACTGTCCTCCTCCTCGTGCCTGGGGACCGCGGCCTCCTGCGCGCCCTCCAGTGCTCTGCACGGGAAGTATCTGCTGACCTCCTGCCCTAGATGGGCAGTCCCTCCTGACGTGGCCCGGCTGGCCACACTGGTAGCAGAGGGGAACCCGACTCCCGCCCTCAGTGAGTCCCTGCTGTCGGCTAGGCGGGGGTCCGGTGCTGGCGACTGGCCCCTGTCGAGGGCCCCCAAAGGCCACTGATGGCCCTGCACAACGTGACGGCTCTCCTGCGGATGCCACTTGTCTCCGTTGAGTTCTCCTAACACGCCTGGTGTGGCAGCGGAAATCTTGTTCCACCACTAACTCCCCTGTCGTACGCTCGGAAGGGGGAGGGGGTGGCGACGTGGGTGGAAGCTGAAATTCTTCTCGAACCACCTCTCGAATCAGTTGGACGAGGTCCCGAGACGGTATACTCAGGAGAAGAGGAGGGGTTGTATGTATTCCAAGCCCGACACATCCGTCCCCCGGGCCCTGACCTCGGCCGCGCCTGCGGCCCACCCTCCTAGCTCCACGACGCGGCATCTCCTACAATGGAGGTGCGAAACAAAATGGAAACGTCAAAACAGACGGTACCTAACAAAACTTCTAAGAGCTCATGTCAAGAGATATGTTGTGGTGGCTACTCTAGCTATAAACATGTGAATTGGTTATTTTCTAGTCAGTTGATTCACTTCTCGGGACAGTAAAATAAACCACATTCAGCATGAATATACCTAACAGTAAGAAAGTACAGCAGTAAGGAAAGAAACTACTACAGTAGGTACCACCACAACAGTAAAACAACATTTATCATATAACAAAAACTGCAGGTAAAGAAGGTACAGCGGAAACAAAAACTACTCACTAGAACAGAAACAAAAGGGTACAAAGCTGTGGTAACTCTACTGGACCCTACTCGGCCCAGCGTCCTCTGCAGCCGCCGACCCTGGCTGCTCAACACCTGGTCCTGAAAAAGGTAACGAGTGTAACACGTCAGCAAAACGCTGAGTAGAGTGGCAAACTAACTAAAGGCAACAGTAGAGTGTACAGTAGCTGTTATGTTCCACTACTTCCTTTATTCACATCTTTCAATTTTTCTTATTATTTCATTTATTTCTCAGATCCTTTACTTGATCTCGAATGTCCTCGTGGGAACGATCTTGATTGCAGTCTTTTCCAAAAGTAGAAGTAGCACGTGGTGCTCTCCTGGCCGGGAGAGTCCCCCGTGGTGATCCTACCCTCAGTCAACCACCCCAAGGTCACTGATAGACGTAACGGTGACTACGGCACGCGCGATAAACGCACAGGTAGCTAGCCCGCACTGGCACGCGGTCAGTCGTTTTCGTTAACGGGTGCGCCCAAAGCACAGCACGGAACCAGGGCAGAGCCCTCTCAGTAACAGGGGTCCAACCCCTCTACAGTAACCAAACCGGGGCCTTGCCCCTCCACAGTCCGCGCACCCTCACCTGACTACCCTGGTTTGCCCTAGTGGGCCTAACAAGTCGGTGAAGGAGGCTAGCAGAACCCCGGGGCCCGTGGGGTAGCTAGTACTCTCCTAACACTACTAGCTCTCCTCGGTACTACGTACACGAGAGCCAACAAGTCGGTACAGAGCGGCCAATCCTAACCCCGGGTCCCTGGGGCGGCTGGCCCCACTCTGCACTAAACAGGTACAGGTACTTCCCTTGGTACTGCGTACCCAAGAGACAGTACAAACTACATCTCAGTTCCATTCCTTTTTCCTTCCAGGAGTTCCACTCCTAATTCCCCGTAGGGTTCCAGCTCTTTATCTCAGAACATCATATGTTTCACTTTCCAGATTCACATTCTCAAAATTCATGATCTCAACATGTTTCTTTATTCGTAACAGGCAGCTGTTAATTAATTTTACAGGCAGCTTTATATATATTCCTTTCCAATTTTCCAAGACTGCAGTAATATACATTCCACTAGTTTTTCCACCCTAGGATTCATGCCATATCCGAGGATCTATCATACAATCTAGTTTTCCGGCCCTAGGATTCATGCAACACCTAGGAGCTATCATTCCATATATTTCTCATTCCTAGGATTCATGCAATCCCCTAGGTTCTAGTTATGGTTCCATACTTTAACAGATTTTATTAATACTTAAAGCCACTCTACCAGGTACAACGGGAGTAATGGGGGCGTGATCGGGAATCCCGCGTGCCTCCGCGACTCTCAAGACTGCAACCGAACGAGGTCCTATCACAAGGATCAAACACAAGGAGTATCTCAGAATAATGTATAGCTATTGTAGGTGGGTAGAGGGATTAATTCTGAAACGAACGCAACTCGAATCGCGGAAAACGGAGCCCAAACGGGCCCTAACGGGTCGAGAAAGACAATACTGTGCAAAATCAGACGTCTGGAACTCCTTCCAGACGTCTTAAATGGTGGATCAGAGAATTACCTGTTCGGCTTGGTTCCCCGGACGTGCAGAAGTCTGCGGGGACGTCTGCCTAGATCCCAGACGTCCGATGGTCCCTCCGGACGTCTGGTACAACTTCCAGACGTCTGATTCGCAAGGGATGGCAAATCAGCGAACCTGCGCACAGCCAACCCCCCTCCCTCAGTACGATCAGTCGACAAGAAGGAAGAAGAAAAGTGGAAACTCACCCTTCAGACGTCTGTATGATCTTACAGACGTCGACCTTGCCGTTTGGCTGTCAATACAGACGTCTGATTCTGGAAATTTTTCCAGAATCAGAACCCTGCTCGGCCTCCGCTCGCGACGCCACCCGCGTCGCACCTCGCGCGTCTGCTGCTCAGCCCGCAGCAGGTCCCTCTCCGCGTCGCTCCGCGCCCCCTGCGCCCTCCGCCGGCCGGCCAAGCCGCTCCGGCGAGCTCGCCCTCACGGCAGAGCCCCGCCCTCGCACGCCGCACCTCCTCCGTGCTCACTGCGGCTGCCGCTGCCGCTGCGCCCTCGCGTCCGCTCGCTCTCGCGCACAGGCAGGAGAAGAAGGAAGAAGATGGTGGAGACGGGAGGGGAGGCGCGCCCTTTTAAGGCCGCGCGAGGAGGAGAGAAGGCGGTTGCAGCCGCCTGCAGCCGCAGAGAAAGAGGGCAGAATCGCAGGTCTGCGCGCACAGGCGCGCAGACGAATCTCCCGTGCGAACATAACTGTTCTCCAGACGTCTGTAAACTATCCCGGACGTCTGGTCAGACGTCTGGATGTGATCCCAGACGTCTTGTCCGACGTCTGGGCCACCTCCCAGACGTCTTAAAAGGCGTCTGGGGCACGCGCTCGTTACACTCGACGTCTGATATGATATTGTGTGATTATTTAAGGTATTTTCTCTGTGGCTATTGGCCAAGATTTGGTTGTAAACACTGTTGGGTTATTTGAGAAATTTGATTACATTGAACATATGCTTAAATGTGGGATAAAATTGGTGATCTAAATCACCATTTTTAGGATTTGATATTCTTTTTATCCCACTAATTTCTCGATATACATTGGTTTATCATTGAATATCATTTTGAGTTGATTATTCATCGCATGTCTTTATTATTGTGCTCATTAATTATAAATTGTGATTTGTGCATGAATTCCATATTTGCTCCTTACGAACGACCTCGGCCTCATTTCTTATTTTCGAGCACTCTCTTATAAATTTTAAATGTTGCAAAGTGGTTTTGTCAACTATACTACGATGCAAGCATCTTCTTCCTAAAACTCGACTCGAGCACACTCAACAGTCTCCTTCACGGTTAGGCTCTGATACCAAATGAGAGTGTGGTGGGTGTGCAACCTACTTGCATGGATCTTGGCCACAAACACATGATCAAGTGTGGTATTGATTGTAATAAAAATATGGCACAAAAAAAACAATCCCACAATATATACAAAGATCTATAGTGGAAATGCCTACGGGCCACCTAAGCCTCTTAGTATAGGATTTTCTCGAGTAGGCAACGCTAGCTAATCCACTAACGTACCCGTTGAATGAGGGTGTTGATAAATGCCAATTTATCATCGTTCTTGTGCCCTAAAATAGATCTAGCTCTTTGGATTTTAACTCTATAGACAGGTTTCTGGGCTGCATTTAGGCATCACTTAGGTTAGCCATGCATTGTATAAGTTTTGTTATTTTTGACACATTTATTTGAGTGTTAGGGATGAATGGATATCCAGATCCATAAAACCCTAACATTTAAGGAGGCAACAGATGAAGAGGAAGCTCAATGTAGCTAGAACTTAGCTAAATCGAGCTCATCACAGCTAGATACCAACTCACCTGGGTTAGGTTTACCTCTTTCAATCTCCATTCAGCTCATCTTAGCTGGATGGTAGCTAAAGGTAGCTCAACTTAGCTCAGATTCAACTCAACTTAGTTGAGTCTAGCTCATCTTAGCTCTAATTAGTTCACTGGGAGGTTAAGCTAGTTCAACTTAGTTAACGGGGGTTCACTTCAAGCTTAGGACCAGCTCTCCCCAGCTCCACTTAGCTCTTGACAGCTGAACTCGCCCCCAGTTTAGCTACTACTTGTCAACTTAGTAGCTAAGCTAGCTTGAGAGTTCCCACCAAAAGCAGGTCTAGCTCAACATAGCTCCAGATAGGTTGAGCCCAGCTATAGGTAGCTCTACCATTCAAGCCTAGCTGCTAGCAAAAGAACTAGCTAGCTAAGTCGAGTAGCTGAGCCTTTATGAAGACCTCTTCAGCAGATTCAACTCCAGAAAAGTAACTTCAATTCCAGATGATCTTTAGATATCTTCTCCTCTCAAACCCTAGCTTCCTCCTACCTCCTCTTCTATTCACCTAATAGCTAAGCTAGCTTAGTTAAGCTCTCTACTCCATGGTCGTCCACCATCCATCATAACCCTAACCTTTAACTGACCCAATCTAACTCCACTTTAACTCCACTTCAAGACCACCACCTAAGCTACCTACCTCCACCCAAAGTTGGCGCCACCATGCATGCATCCCTTCACACCACCACCACCTCCAAAAGCCTCCAAAAACCCACTCCAACTACCCCTATAACCACCTCCACTTGGCACCAAAAAGCCCTCCTAAATCCCAACCATCCACATCTCCATGAAGCCTATCGTAGTCCTTCCTTCTTGGCGCCATCACCCCCTTCTAGAAGACCACCCCTTTGGCGCCAACATTGGTGCCCTTTCACCCCACATCCATCACCTAAGCACCCCCTACTTTAGGTGCCAATTGATATCCACCATAGGATCACACAACCACCTCCATAATTCATCTCCACCACCCATAAATCCCACGCCAAGAATGCCCCCTTCTAGAACCCAACATTGGCTCTAACTTTAACTTCATCTCCACCCTCCATCTACACCATAAACTCATCTCCACTCTACACTTCAACCCCTTCTAGAACCCATCACACTTGGCACCAAAACAAGGTGGCACCACTACCTTGAATGGCCACCAAATACTCCGTTCATGCCCCTTTATTTGGTGCCACCCAACCATAGCTCTAGGATCCTCTAACCACCCCCATAAATCTATCATAACCCTACACTTCATCCATGCCAATCCCCCCTCTACCACTCCTATATATATCCCCTACCTACCACCACTACAAACACCTTTGGCTTCATCATTCAAGCATTATTCCACCCATATCCACTTGCCATAGATGACCAAGAGAAGAAGGAGAAGAAGAAGATTAAGGTGACACTCTGTTCCCTTGGTTCCTTCCCCTCTTCCCTTCTCTCTTGTGCCTACACCAGCTAGAGGTCAAGCCAGGCAGGAGGACATCCAGAGGAGAAGTCTTGAAGGTGGTTCACGTCCACCCTTGGAGGAATCTTTGGAGTGGAATTTCTCCACTCTTGGAGGAGCTAGGACATGCCCACCAGGGGCTTGGCAAGGAAGAAAGCATCATTTCTGGAGGAGCACATCAAGAAGGGATTAGGAGAAATCCTTTCCAAGCCTGGGAGCAGCTGAGCTTGGAGCAAGGACTCTCTCCTCTTCACCACCATCACTAGAAGGATCTTTGTTTTACCATTTTATATTTGTAATTTGTAGTAGAAGCATTCCTCTACAAGCATTCCTGTAAAACAAATTTTCTTTACATATAAAAGTTGCCTTTCTACAATTTTTGTTTTCATTTAATTAATTGCTTTTTACTCTAGTGCACTCACACCCTTTCTCTAATTACCTTAGGTCTTCACATACCTAGGGTGAGCTTAGAGAGGGGTTATTTCTGTCACTTAGGTTTTAGCAATTAGGCATAGTCTTTCTTTGCATTTCCTTATTCAATTGCCCGTTATTTCAAAAATCCAAAAAAATCTTATATGCAAAAGTTACAAAAAGAAAGTTGATTTCCCGATTTCAAGTGAGAGTTTTCAAAATTGCAATCTTGCCTCCTTGGATGACCCTAGATACCACCATTATCTAGGGTTATAAATTTAAAAGCGATTGCGGATTTGCATGTTGCAACGAGTTAAAACCCTAATTCTAACAAACTGTGCATTTTTGCTACTAGGTGGTACAACCTCTTACAAACCACCTCTCTTTTACCTACTAAGAGAAGTCACAACAACCTTTGGAATCCAAATGCAATGGATCCCAACAAATGAAATGAATGAAATAAAATGAATAAAAAAATTAATCCTATGAAACCTTAAGGAATTGAAATATGCAAATCAAGTTTTCTCTTTAGAAGTGTAGAGCAATGCACTTTTGAAGAGTGTAGAAGAATGAGCATGAAAGCATGAGGAAGAATTGAAGTAGAAGTGCTTTTTCTCTTTGAAATCTTTTTCAATGTGTGTTTTGAAATGAAGGGTGTGGAACCTTATTTATAGGTGAAAATAGAGCATTTTTCGAATGTTAGAAAAAATCATTCGAACCAAATTAGTCTATCAATTTACTCTATCGATCAATCAATTGTCATTTTGATTGATCAATTTACTTAATTGGTCGATCAATTACTGATCAATCAAATATTTAATTGGTTGATCAATTATGGAAAAATTGGATATGACCGTTAGGTTAATTTGGTCAATCAATATTCCTATTTTGATCTATCAATTGATTTGATTGAACAATTCTAATATTTTAGTCGATCAACATTGTTTAAATGTTTATTTTACCATTTAGAAAGGTTTGTCTTTAATCCTGAGCTTCCTTATATTAATTCTAGACTCAAGAAATATAAAAGAATTACATTGACTAATGATAATCTTCACTTTGATCCACATGGAGGATAATTGACTTGATTTGTGTGAGCATGATCCTGAAAGATTAGTTCACAATAAAACATAATTTTGTTTCATCAAAACAGAGGTCTCAATAGCAAGAACCCAATGTGAAAAAACTATTTGACAGCAAGGCACACACTCAATCTTTGACTGCCATTTTTGAGCTCCATAGATGGAATCTCGGGCTGTGAAGTGCGTCATTAGATGCGGAATTGGATTGCGATCAATCCCACCAAATTTGGTGGGATTTGATTGAGAGGATTAGGAGAATTTGGTCCTTACATCTTGCTAAATGCGAGTTGATGAGTTGCAGCTGCCAAAGGCTGAAGATGCTGACATCAAAATGATGTTAGCAAGGGAGCATAATGAAAGGAATTTGGACCAAAAAGTAAGGATTTTAGACCAAAATGCAATGAATTCAGAAGTTAGGGACTATTATGCAAGGTAGCTTGAGATGGGGTCCAAATAGTCCTAACTTTTTAGGAAAACCTAATTTAGACTGAAGGAATCTAATGGTAACTTCAAATTTTGATTTTGATGACATTTTTTTGGTCAATTAACAGTTTAACCCAAAATGCATTAATTGTTAACCTTGGTCTTTGATTTAGGTCAAATTGGGTTGATTTTGTCAATTTGATTGATCGAAACTTTATGGAATATTTTTCAATGATTTTTAAAAGGTTTAGATTACATTTATTCCATTATAACCCTTTTAATTTAAGTGAGGCTGTAATTAGAGTTTTTATTTGAGATTTAGCCTTCAATCTTAATAGAAACCCTGAATCAGTTAATGCAAGCCTACTTATTGGAAATTTAAGCTCATTTGACCTTCAATTGAGTGTAGGTTCACTCTTTAGTTAATATGCATTTGTATTAGCTTGTTAAAACAACATAATTAACTAATTTTATTGCCATTCCTTCTATTTCTTCTTATCAATGAGTTATACCCTTTTGTTGCTTAATACAATGAATTTAACTCTGGAACTTAGTCAAATTAGGCTAATTAAGAAGGATGATGGTGTTACCATTAGGCAGTAATCTCTTGAGAAGATTACTGTCTTCTCTCAAACTAGAGACAACTATTGGATATTATGATGGTTCTTGGTGACTTATTGAATTCCTCAATCCAAACCGTTTAAATCTTCGATACCTGTCATCAGTATATCCAACATGGTTATAATACATTCTCTCACTTGTATTGAGGGACTCAACTTACCACATTATTGTATCCACTAATTTGATACTTAGATTCAAATCACTGATTAAGTGATTCCACTTAGGTTGGCTTGCTAAGGGTACATAATTCTAACAAACTCCTACTTGCGCTAAGGGCTAATCTTGAACTACCTCTTCGACCTATGATGCCAACTTGACACTTAAGAACTTTATCATAAAGCCTTGATTGATCGAACAATCGAGCTACAGGCTGAAGCATTGCATATGATAAGTACTTTATCATATGTGGCATAAGTTTATGATGTAGACTTTTCTCTCTAGAAAAATGCTCTTTTAAGAAACTATTTCTTAATGAGAGCATTGTTGTTGTCATCACAAAATGGAAGTTTTAGTAGAGGAAACTACATCAAGTCCTTCGAAAGGCCTTATGCATCCACATCATTTATATGGCAGTGTGGTGACCTGACATCTTGAGGTATTGGATCATGAATTCCAAACCCGAATACCCATTGTCCAATACATAAACATGAGAAAAACAACCATAATCAAATAACATAACTAACCAAAATATAAAGTGCAAAATAATAAATAACAGGTCCATCTCCAAACAGAAAAGTAAATAACAGCTTACGTTTTACAATTTGCTTCTTACTCCAAGATTTCCCCAACCATTACCTAAACTTGGGATAATTCACCTATGTCTGAAGTTAGGCTAATAAGAAAACTCTTAGTAGGACGTATCTAAATTGAGGCGACTAATTATAAGCAGCAAGAATAGGCATCAATATAAATGATGAGAGAAATTGGAAGCACAGAAGAGCAACAAAAATAGAAGGTAGTAGGCTAACAGGAACGCATTGTTAAGTTTAATTAATTATTTAGAGTATAGTAGCATAAATTAGTGGGCTTTTAAGCATTGTTTCATTTATTATCTTGTCAATTATTGTTCATCTTATTCTATGAATAATCTAAGTTATAGATCTAGACTTGTCTGTACCCATAAAGCCCTTTGGATTGAACTCAACCAAAGCCAGTGGTGTCTTATTCGCCTTGAGGACCCATAGCGTAGGACGTGATTGGTTACGACCTCAAAGCAAACACGGGGGTGGCAACATCACAAGCGTAAGGTGCTATCTACCCTGGATATATAGCTCTTTTTGTGACACCAACAGACGGAACACTCCACGTCTGGTGCAAGGAAACCCTGAGATCACACTCGACTTGGCTAAAAGGCTGAGTTGTAGGGAGGCATGCAACTCCTTAGCCACATACGATCACTAAGAGCAGTGATCTAGACAACCCTTTTATTCATCGTTGATTCTCATCAATTTCCATGAACAATTATTGACGAATCATTATAGAATGAACTTTCCAAAATCTTGTTAACTTTACAAGTTCCATTGCTCAATGCATAAGGGAGGATCAATTTACATTATTTCTCAAACAAGCATTTAACATTAAAATTTTAGATTTCTATCAGTGATCGTTACCAATTATTACTTAAGGAATCTAAAGATATAAATTTCATAGTTACTGGAGGTCGTTTGATACATGCGATGGCAAGGTCTCTTTTAATCAAATTAAAAATTACATAGGTAATTAGATTAGGATAATACTATATAAATCAACCTTTAATATTGGTCTTTAACTCAATAATAATAACCTACATTTAATGAATTTTATAATTACCTCATGTATTCCTAGGAGGGCTAACAAGCACAAGTATGGTGATATCAAATGATTAAAAGAAAATAGTGACAATCAGTTAAGTTAATCTCCTATTATTACTAGTAGAAAATGTGCTGTTCTCGACGGTAAATTTTTGACCGTTTTACAATGGTCACTAATAATAATATTCTCAACCGTTGTAAGGTGAAACGGTTGCCAAAACACCAAGCATTAAGTTTCCCACCTACTGCATAGGGGTTTTGGTTGAGGACATTCTCGACCGTTTATAATGGTCGAGAATACGAGATTTGTCGATTATTAATAAGAAAACAATCGACAATGAGCTTGTCATCAACCGCTACGCTCAAAAGATAATTTGAGGTCATTTTCGACCATTTATGCACAATCGCGAATAAGATATTTGTCGACTGTTAATCCTAAAATGGTTGACAATAAGCTTTTCATCACTTGCCACCTTGAAAAGGTAATTTTCAAATGCCATTGTTGACCATTTATATGGAATGGTAGAGAAAGGTCAACTAAAACCCTCACACTGCCTCGATTCCCTCCCTGTTCCTCCCAAATCCTCTTCTCCTCCAAGCTTCCTCCTTCGCGACCCCCTTCCTACACGACACCCCCGGCCTCTCCTCTTTGTCGATTGACCCCTCCTCCTTAGGTAGCTGTCCTCCTCCCTAGCCTTCTCCTCCGCCCTACTCATCCTCCACCCAACTCCTCCCTCCGCCACCACCATAACCTACTGGCCGACCTTGTCCCTTCGCTACCACCACAACCGGTCGGCCGCCACTAGCAGCAGCACCACCCCCTGCCTCCATGATTGCTAGCACCAGCACCCGTTGCCGCCACCCTCGCCACCACCAACAACACCACCACCCTACTGCCACCCCTGCCACTAGCGCACACCACTCAACCGCCATGCCCTGCCAACACCAGCCCTACCACCACCTCTTGCTACCACCACGACCACCTCCTCTTGCCCCCACCACCACCACCACGACACAACTACCACCACCATCATCACCTACCGCCACCACCACCACCTCTTTTTGCTGCCATTAATTTTTCATTTTTACTGTAGTCTTTAGTTATAGATTTAATTATGAATGTAATTAAATTGTATGCTTCAATGCATCAATGCTTAGCTAAAATGCATCAATTTAGCTTCAATGCTCAATCGTTTCTTCCATTTGTCATTATTGTTATGTGATGGTCTGCACATGAAATGTAGGGTGTGCCCACATGTTAGTTGCTTTTTTTATTTGATCTGAATGTAGGGTGTGCCTACATATTCTATTTTATATGCAAGAGTTGGAGAATGTGCATATTATAGGGGAATCTCTATCGAAATTTATTCGACTTTGAGTTTACTTTCTAGGTTTAGGATTTAGGATGTTGGGTTTAGGTTTTTGATTGATGATGGAATTGGATTTTAAGTTTAAATGTGTTGGGTTACAGGGTTTTATTTCAGGGTTTAAAGTGTTAGGTTTAGGGTTTTATGTTTTTGAATTTGGAGTTTAGGATTGGGTGTTGGGTGTTGGGTTTAGGTTTTAGGGTTTAAAGTTTTATTGTTTGGGTGTTGTGTGTTGGGTTTTGGATTTAGGATTTAGGGTGTTCAATTTATGGTTTAGGTTTTAGGATTTAAGATTTTAGGTTTTAGGGTGTTGGCTGGGTTTTGAGTTTTGGTATAAAGGTGTTTGATTTATGGTGTAGGATTTAGATTTTAAGGAACTTGTTTAATGGTTACAAATTTGGTTAGAGTCTAGTGCTTAGGCATTAGGGTTAAGGTTATGGTTTAGTGTTTAGGGGTTAAGGTTTAGGTTAGGGTTTATTGTTTAAGGGTTAAAGGTTTAAATTTTTGTAGATAAAGTTTGTAATAAAGGAAATATTTTGAAAATAACATTTTCAATTATTAATTTTTTGTATTATATCAATTGGATACACACACTTGCACAAATTTAGAAGCACTTCATGACAAATAATAGGAATTCTAACTCCTAGGTAACAGGTTGTGGGAGAGATATAATTGTATCAAAATACTAGCCCGTCAAGACTTATGATCATGTTATATGGACAATGTAGAGTGTGTGTATACCTCACTTACATGCATGATGCGTTGTCTTTATAACATGCCATAAGTGTCATTGTCCTTTGTTCAGAGAAGTTCTAAACAAAGGGGGGTTCTTGAAGATTTGATCATAACTTAGGGCTACGTTTTGCATGTAGCTAGTGTTTGGAGAAGTTTTAATCGCATTTTCTTGCTCATCTCTAGTATACCAACTAATCTTAGCTCCGTTCCCGAAGCGCTCTATAGTGGGGGCTATTGGGGATGTAGTTAAGGTTAGTCTTTGGGGGTATACTGGAGAAGTGCGGGAAAATGCTGTCGAAATTTCTTCAAACACTGGTTGCATGTAAGAAGTAATGTTGTGTTCAAATCTTCAATGATGGGTTATCAAGTGAAAATCTTCTTAAAATACACATTTCTTCTTTATTTGAGTCTAACTTATAACTGATCTTAAAATACACATTTTTACCTTATTCGAGTCCAACTTATGAGTGGTTGTCTTTTACATTTAGGTTAATTATCATAGATAAGTCATGGATCAGTATGAGGAATTCGAATTACCACGAATACAAGAGTGGAGTGATTTTGTTTCTGAAGTAGACATTTCATGAAGATAGGAAGACATTTAGATGAGGTGAATTCCTTTAGCTGATTTTATGCACATGTAGACACTGTTTGAATGAGTTTTTCTATGATCGAGACATAGTTTTGAAGCATGTGATATGTAACGGTTAGTGGAAACATTACGTAAATTGGATAACTCATGGTGAGTAAATGAGAGAAGTTAGAAATGAGAAAATTGAAGCCTTTGAAGGAAGTGATGATAATTAAAGAGATGAATTGGATGAAATGGTACATGATATGAGAGTAGCAGACCATGAGGATGCAGATGACGATGAGACATTACGAGATTGTAATGAGTTGTACGATGTAGTTAAGGCAACAGAGGATCCTATTGCTCCTAGAATAACGTCAATGTCGAAGTTGTCATTCCTTCTGAAATTGTTTCAGATAAAAGTGTTGAATAGAGCCACAGCGAAATTAATGTCAGAGATTCTGGAATTCATTGGAGATCTACTGAATAATCTTGCTGGGTATCCTAAGTCGTGGTATGATGCGAAGAAGTAGATGCGTGGGCTCGGACGGAAATGCGAGAAGATTGATGCCTGTCATAATGACTGTGTCCTGTACAGAAATGAGTACTCAGGGCTACCTAATTGTCCTGAATGTGGTGAGGAGAGACATAAGGTGGGTAAGTCAACAAACACCGGTGGGAAGAAACAATCGGAGAAGGTTCTCCATTATTTTTCATTGATCTCTAGGCTACAACGCCTATTCATTTCCAGTAAAACAACAAAACTGATGTCGTGACATCAGGATAATAAATCGAAAGATGGACGCATCCATCATCTAACAGATTCTAATGAGAGGAACAAATTTAATGAGAATCACGCATTATTCGCAAAGGAGGCATGGAATGTGACACTAGGTCTTGCAAGCGATGGATTCAACCCATTGAAGAGCATGTATCCATCATATTTCATATGGCCGGTGGTCATGGTAACTTACAACTTACCCCCATGGCTATGCATGCGATCTGCATTCATGATGTTGATACTCATCCCAAGACCCAAGCAACTAGGAAATGCAATAGATGTTTATCTCTAGCCATTAATTGATGAATTGAAAGTCTTGTGGTACAGTGGTGTTCAAACATATGATGCACAGAAGAAACAATTCCTCTAGTTGCACGCAGCATTATTGTGGACAATCAATGACTTTTTAGTATATGCAAATTTGTTAGGATGGAGTACGAAGGGGAAGTTCTCCTATCCAATCTATATGGATGATACTCATCACCTGAGATTGCTTGAAAGCAAGAAGTTCTGTTACTTAGGACACCGCAGGTTTTTGCCCATTGAACACAGATGGTGAAGGTCACAATTCAAGGACAGATTTGATGGTAAAGCATGTCGGTATTCGTCAAGGAATCCAAGGAATAAACTCAGTACATGTTTTATTAGGTTGTTGGAGATGAAAATCATGGAGACATTGCAACAACTCAGAGAAATATGTTTGGGTCATCTTTTCAAGAATGACTTGGCTTCCTTGTGACATTCAGGGTTTAGGAAGAAAAGCATATTTTTTATGGAGTTTCCATATTGGAAGGATTTGATAGTGAGATGCAATTTAGATGTTATGCATATCTAGAAGAATGTAATGGACAACATTCTTGATGTATTAAACCTAACAGATAGCTCGAAGGATACAGTTAAAACAAGGAATGATATAAAAATTTTGGGTATTCATCCTGATTTGCACATTGAAGGAGGGTCTTACTTTCTAGAAGCTATATACAGTCTTACCACAGAGCAGAGGTGAATGATTTTCTCATTCCCTAAAGACATTCAGGTTCCAGATGGATATTCATCACAACTTTCACGTTGCATAAATGAAGCGCAAAAGAAGATTACTGGGTTAAAAAGTCACGATTTCCATGTGTACATGCAAATCTTATTCCCACTAGCGATACGTGGAGTGATGCCTGATCCGGTAGTCGATTCTTTCACGGAGATGAGCAAATATTTTAAAGTCATTTATTCAAAGACATTAGATCCTGAATTGATAGACTATTAGGATAAACAAATTGTGATCACACCTTGTAAAATGGAATAGATTTTCTTGCTTGCATTCTTCGACATGATGGTTCATGTCACGCTTCATCTTTCAAATGAAGCGAGAATTGCTGGACCCGTGCAGTATAGATGGATGTATCCAATTGAATGATATTTGAAGAAATTGAAAGATTATGTCTTGAATAAGGTTAAGCTAGAAGGGTCAATCGTTGAAGGCTATCTTGTAGAAGAATGTATTAACTTCTATGCCATGTACATGAATGAAATAGACAATTGATTTAATTGTCTTGAATGGAACTATGAAGGAGAATTTAATGGTAATAATGAAGATTGTCTGTCCATATTTAACATCGGAGGAAGGTCGATCCTCCAGGCGGAGGTTAAGCTTATCTCGGAAATGGACCGACGATTGGCACACTTGTACATTCTGAAGCAAATTCTAGAAGTGGATGAATTTTACAAAGAATTCAAATTATCCTTTGTGTCATCTACACACGACTTACAGTTCCTTGATTGGTTCAAGGATTGTGTAAATAAACTGAATGAAGATGGGGATCAATGGTGGGTACAAGATTTTGATGTAATTGCTAATACACCTTTGACATATGGACGTTATCATTTGGAATACATAATTAACGGTTTCAGATTTAGAGTACGATCCAATAATGATGCGAAGGCCACGCAATAGGTGGGAATTATCATCAGTTGTGACCTAAGCACTGGTTGTGATGGGTATTATGGTCAAATTGAAGAGATTGTGGAAATGAGTTTCAGGTTTGACTGTAAGGTGGTTCTATTCAAGTGTGATTGGTTTGATGTTTTTAAAGAAGGCATTGGATTCAAAGTCGATAAGAAACATGGTTTCTTGAGCTTAAGTAAAAACCATCGCATCCTCCAATCATCAGAATCATTCACACTAGCATGTTAAGTAGCACAAGTATTCTACGTGCCTGATAGTAGCAAAAATGGGTGAATTATACCAGTTGGAGCTCAACCGCGTAAACAATATGATGCGGGAAAAGATCTACACCTAGATGTTGAATCTGAAACATATCAACAAAACCCACAAACTGAATAACTTGCCTCTTGTGCAACTGACGTTGACATATAAGGTAATTTCTTAAAAGTATTAATCCATAACCATAAATGTAAATAATTTAAGAAATTCTTAGTTGCCTGTTTTGTTTAAATTTTCTTTAAATTATTTTACCTTTTATCGAAGCTTATGTTCATTTATATTTCAAAACTGAAATTTATTTTATTGCCTTCTCGTATAGGTTTTTCGCATTCTCCTACTATTTGTGCACAATTTGTGGATCATTTCGTCACTATGGTGAGTTTCTTACTACTTTTTTCTTTAAAATGCTATTATCATGTTAAATGTGGGGAGTGCCCACTTAGGTTTATTTTTTGTGTGGGGTGTGCTCACTTAGGTTTATTTTTTGTGTGGGGTGTGCTCACTTAGGTTTATTTTTGTGTGGGGTGTTCTCACTTAGATTTATTTTTTGTATGGAATGATGCATTTATTTATTTTTGTATATTGAATGTTTTCTGTTGAATGTGGAGAAGGAGAAAGGGAAATGGAGAAAATGGAGGAAACGAGGAGAGGTATGAAAAGGTGGATGGAAGTGGAGGAGAGGGAAAGGGAAATGGAGGGATGGGAAGGATAAAGGAGAAGGGAGAAAGAGGAGTGGAAAGAGGAAGGTTGAATGGGAGGGAAATGAAGGGGAGGGTAAGGGAAATGGAGGGATGGGAAGGGGGAAGGGGAAGGGAGAAAGAGAATGAGAAGAAAGAGGAAGGGAGAAGTGGATGGAAATGAAGGGGAGGATAAGGGAAATAGAGGGATGGGAAGGAGAAGGGAGAAAGAGAAGGAGAAGAAAGAGGAAGGGAGAAGTAGAGGGAAATGAAGGGGAAGATAAGGGAAACGGAGGGGAGGGGAAGGGAAATGGAGGAATGGGAAGGGGAAAGGGGGAGAGAAAAAGAGAAGGAGAAGAATGAAGAAGGGAGAAGGGGAGGGAATTGGAGGGTAAAGGAAAGGGAAAGGGGAAGGGAGATATCATTTCATTTTCAGTTTCATTTATGTACGCTTATTTCATTTTCATATTTTTGTATGCTTATTTTATATCGAATTTTTGAAATATCAAAATATATAGGGGAAATGCTGTCAATTTTTTTTTTTAAAATATCTGATTATTTGTGATATTTTTATGTAGGTTATATTCAAGAAGAAGGCTAATAGGAGTTGTAGGGAGGAGACTCAGGTCTCCTAGTAGCCTGAGGCCCCCCCAGCAGCCTGAGGCCCCTCGCTAGCAGCCTCAACCCCAGGCTTACCACCGGTAGTAGCCCACTCAGCCCTAGGCACCTCGCTAGCAGTTTTTGAGGCTTGGAGATGTGGCTCGATATTTCTAGAGTAAGGTGAGGGGAGGTAGGGGGAAGGGGAAGAGTTCGATGCCTCCTCCGATGGATCTACCAACAGAGGATTCTAACTATGAGGAGGATGCGACCATTGATGAGGAGGACATTGGCTTGGATGATCAGCTAAAGTAGATGGCTAACCCAGATCCCTCTCAGTCGGGATGTTCTGCACCACCACCACCCTTCCACAGTTTAGGTATGAATTTAAGGTTTGGTAAATGTTACGATTTATTTATTTCTTTGTTATTTAATTTTATGTTATAATTCTATCTTATAGGTGCACGTAGGGGAAGAGTTCCCACGCGAAATAGGGACTTAGAGATAATTCAGCATGGGGTCCACATTTTAGTGCGGATCACACTAGCGGGAGAAGCAGTGGACTATCCTCCATTCGTCAGCAGACTAGGTTGCTGATGAAGGTGATCATCCAACTATCCTACTTTGATTGGAGGAAGGTGACAAACGAGTTGAAAATGCAGCTCATTCGAGAGTAAGAGGTAATTGTAAAAATTAATAACTTATGTACATTGCTTTATATAAGTTTAAATTATGTAACAATTTTTGTTCTCTTACTAATGTAGGCCACCTTCAACTGGGGCGATGATTCAAAGATCGCCAAATATATCCTTAAGCACGTAGCGAAGATTCGTAAAGATTGGAGATTGGAGATGAAAATAAGGTAAAAGATAAATTTTAACTGTATTTGTTTATTTCCTTTACCATAATTCAAATATTATTTCTAACATTACAATTATATTTTTAGTATTATAAGAATAGGAATCATGATGAGGCATTGCATAATGCACCTATTTTGATACAACCGCACACTTGGAAGGAAGCGTGTGAGCATTGGCATGATCCAGCGACGTAGGTAAAAGTACTTCATATGTTATCATTTATTTAACTAATTTCTAAGTTAATAAATTGTACCTTTATTTCAGGAGCATGCCAAGAAGAATAAGGAAAATAGGGCTAAGGCTCCACCGAAGACCCATGTCTTAGGAGGAGCGTAGGCTCAATGAAATCCATATACGTACGTAAGTACCTTTAATTATTATTTTCTTTTAAACCTTACAAAAATTTTTAATTTTGTTAAAATTAACTGTTTCAAATTATTGTAGTTCGCTTTGCATTAAGATGCCCAGCTTGATCGGGTGGGAGTATGAGGCCACTCATAGCAAGATGAGTGATGACGGATATAGAGAGTGGCTTCATGACACATACCAATAGAAACGTGTAAGTTAAAAAAGATAATACTTTTATTTAATTTGGTAATTATATAATTAAACGAAATTACTTAACGTAATTCAATATCTTTCAGGATAATATGATCAACTTAATGCATCCTCCTGAAGACTCCAAGTCTACTACAATTTAGCAGCCATTGACAACAGAGGAGGCCTACCGGACTGTCATGCCAGCTGAGCATGGTGGGTACATCTATAGCACAGGGAGGAGTGAGATTGTCTCGGGGTGGTATGGGAAAAGGGGAGCATCATCCTCTTCAGCTGAGGTGCATGAGATGAGGAAGGAGATTGTGGCATTACGCTACAAAGACGAGGTGAAGGACCAGCGAATCGATGAGCTGACGATGATAGTTAGGGACAACGCGATGCAAACCAAGGAATCCAACAAGACCATTAAGGAGCTGCTAGCATTACTTCAGAAGAGAGGTATTGATCACCCGTCCTTTCATCAGTATAGAGATCGTCGTGATGATGACGATTTAGGTGGTAGCGGTGCTGGAGGCATTGGTGCCATAACATGATTGTATTTTTTTTATACATTATTGTTTGTAATGAACTCTGTGTACGTTATTTCATATATGAAATTTTTACTTTGATTTTGTGTGTTTTAATTAGATGCAAAAATATTTTAAGTTGTGTGATTGATTATATTTTTACTAGATTTGTAGTTCTTTATAGGTCTTCTGCATAAATTAAATACATTTAAAAAAAAATGCTTTCTCAACCGTTTTTGATGGACAACAATATTGGTATTGTCGACCGTTATTTAAGAATGTCGACAATATTAATATTCTTGATCGTTTGAAATCAGACAAGAATATTGGAATTTCTGACCGTTATATACGAACGGTCAAGAATATTAATATTCTTAACTGTTCGCAAACTAACGACAATATAAACATTCTCGACCGTTATTGATAAACAGTCGAGAATATGATCTTAGTCAACTGCCTAAATACTAGTCAAGGTAAATATTTTTGTCGACCTTTTATTGAGAACGGTCAAGAAAAAACTTTCTTGTCATCGAAAACAAACGAGAGAAATAACCAAATGTCGAGTGGTGGTCCACCTTTTTCCCGACAGTATTGTTCTAAAACTGTCGAGAACCTAATAACAACTGTTGAAATCGGCCGACAAACCTAATAACGGTGGTACATTCCTCGACCCTTTTTTTCATCGGTTATTTGAACATTGTCGACCGTTTTTAATGGTCATAAATACTCAATATTCTTGTAGTGTATGTGTATATGGATTTCAAGGAGTGTGTGAATTAGAAAAAGGAATATAATTTTATCAAAAGCCGACATTCTAGCTCACGTGCATGTGAGCACACACTTGAAACCCCTTTCACGTGATCACACGCGAATATGCCCTCTAATTTATGCCTCGAAAATAAAAGAAATTGTCCAATCCAACCATATAGATGTGTTTGTCACGCTTGAAAATCCCAAGATTGGGTCTTGGATCATGAAATTTCGATCCCGTATGGCCTCAATTTGCATAATTAAAACCTGACCATCAGATTAAACTAAAGATTCTTACTCTTTACATGAACTAAAACACAATATTTAAAACCTTAAATTTTGAAATCACAATTTCTACACCCCTTAATTATTGGACAACATTTCATGGACATGCGTTTGTACACAAACTCATACACACATGACATCCCTTCCATCTATTAAAATGGGCCTGATGAGAGACTCATCATGGCTCCTAATTCATCAGTATGAGTTAGTTTTCCTAGTTAAATTACTAGTGAATAACATTATATTAGGGTTAATTATATTTAAGGTAATACTAGCAAGGACCTTATTATATGATAAAATGCCTAAATTAAGGGTTAATAAATATTTATTTATGTTTAATTAATAAATTGGACTCAAATCTAAGCATTTAGCTATATGTGAGTATTAGATTTAACTTGTACTATTTATAACACCTAAGTTGTTAATTAACTTAATAATGTTAATCATTTAAATAAATATATCTAAAAAGGGTTAAGATGCAATCTCATGTCATAAATAAATTATTTATAGTATTTATAATTATATGTAAAAAGTTGAAAAATAAATAATTTAATTTAAGCTATAAAACTCATGCTTTACATTTTAGTCCCTAATTTTAATGTTGATTAAGTCCTTTTATTCACGCTTAGGTCCTACATGTTTGCATCTAGGTCCTTAGACCTTTTCCTTTTCCTTTTCTTCTTCACTACGACTGACGGCCGATGTTTACCCATGTCCTTCTCCGATGTCGGCAACATTGGAAAGTGGAGCTCCATTTTCGTGCATGGCAAGCTTCACTATAACAAACCCTTTACATCCAATAGTTTGGATGTCTTGCACATGCAATGTGGACACGTGGAAGCCTCACCATCGTCGGAGATGATGATGGCATTTCCGATGTACCTAGACATCCTCCGATCTAGGTTCAAGGTCCCTGACCTTCCTCACCACCTATAAATACCCCCTAATACCTATGATTTTCGGCTATCGCATCCCTACCTCTTCCCCCAACTAATGCAAGCATAGGCTATTCCCTCCTCCTCTGACGATTCCTTTCTTCTTCTTTTGAGCTCCTCCAATGGAGAGAAGCTATTCTCCATCTTCCTTGTCTTCCGCTCTGTCTCTACGGTGGAGCTACGCCTTATCCTTTCCCTCTAGAGACAGAGTAGAAGATGAGGAAGATGGAGAACAGCTTCTCTCCGTTGGAGGAGCTTAGAAGAAGAAAGGAATTGCTGGAGAAGGGAATAGCCTATGCTTGCATCAGTTGGGGGAAGCGGTTCTTGAGGTTACTGTTGACCTAAGGAAGCTTTTGAATTATTTCTTGAGTTGTTTCATGGATATATGTCCTCTGACAACCAAATCCGGTAGTCACTGGAGCTTCGATGAGCTTTGGTGACTCAATCTTTGATGAATATTGAGTGAATCACTTCCAAAAGCTCTAGATCACTTATTTATATCTTTCTGATCATTTTTCATTCATTAGTTTCATGTTTTAATGATTCAAACACTTTGATCAAAGTTGTCTTCCTCAACTCTGGCAGCGCCAAGCTCTATCATTCTCTTACTGTCAGACCTTAGGAATAGGTCCATAAGCTCTGCGAGAACCTCTTGAGTCCAGAACTAACCTCAGAAAGGTTGTTAGATCTTTAAGTTCTAATGAATAACCTCACTTTTGGATTTAGGCAGAAGGTTTGGAGAGTAATGTCAATGAGTCAAATCCCAATCTTTTAGGGTTTATATAGTTACTAAGGAGAATTTGATTCGATTTGGATAGTTACTTCAAGTTGAATCCCTTTAAAGTTAAAATTCAACTTTTGAACTTAAATAGTCAACCTGAGGACGATTTTGAGGTACAGAGCTCTAAACTCAAATTTAGGAGTTGATTCTCATTCCTTAGGTTGTTAGGATTGTATTGGGAACCATTTTAGACTAAGTAGAGTTGATTTGCACTAAGTTCTAATGTCTGAGTAGTTTGGGTTCAATATGACCTGTAGTAGAGCTCATAGAGCTTAGAAAGAAATTTCAAGTCCAAATTATCCTAGATAAATCGTTCTTTACCTTCTGAACCAACCCAGATCCTTTTTATAGGATCTAATTTATCTATTAGGCCAATTACCCTTCTATCTCTTATGTTCTAAGCTTCAGTGTGAAGCTTTGAAGTTCCTTATGTTCGTGAAGTTCCTTAAGCCTTCCTCTATCTTCCATTTAGCGTAGAATCATTCCAGGCACACTGAGAGAACTTATAGGATCGAAGAGAGAGATTAGTTCAAAGGATTAGAAAATCACAAGTGGAATTGCTACTGCTGAGCCATAGTATGGAATTGATTTTGGGACCTGGTTTATATGAGTTCCTGTGATCCATTTGTGTCATTGAAAGGTGGGATTGACTGAAGAATCATAAGGCTTTGATTGAGCCTTTAACTTTGGAGATCAGAGCTTTGAGTCACTGGCAATCAGTTGGTGAAGTTAGACCTGGAGACACAGCTGCACTGAGAAGGAGCGGGACTACATGTTCCACATCGTCTGTTGAAGAACACTCGCTGCAGTATATAATGAATCACCTCCATAGATGATGAGTTGACAATGATACGGGCTGTGTGCATTGTGTGTGTGCATAGGTTCTTGCGTGATATATTGACCATTGACCTGATTTGACTGTGCGTGTGGCTCTGCAGAGCGACCTTCGGGTGCTAGGTGGGAGGATATGATGATGACATGTGCCCCAGTAGTGGTACTGATCTGACCATCCTGGTTGTTGATCCTGCAAAAGGTTATATGGATCCTGATCCTTTAAGTCTAGGTGTTAGCCAATATTTAATGAAATTTGAGGATCCATGTGCTGTGAAGGTGATGGAAGAGTGAAGGTTATTCTATGCGTGAATTGAAGGCTGTTTTAAGGCCTAAGTTGTTAATGTGAATAAGACTTACTTGTTAATAAATAATGTGGATTAATGTTCTATTTCAAAACAACATTTGTAGCAATTCTTTTTACAATTCAATGAATATCATTCTTGTCTTTATTATGGAATGATTGCCATGTCTTAAATGTTCATTTTTATGCAATTATACATATGGTTAACATATTGTAGTAATTAAATAGTTAGTTAATTATGTATTTAAGTATTATAGTTAATTTATATTTTAGCTAAGTTTATATACTAGTAATTAAGTATAATGTGATCTAGGTAAGTAATCTTAGGTAATTTAGTAACTTAAAACGTAATTTATATAGCAATTAAGTTATAATGTTAGTAAGTAGTTACTAATTATATAACTTAAGAATTAATAATAAAATTAGGTTAGTAAGTTCTACTTAGCAAACTAAGTATAACTTAAGTAACTAGGTTCTAGCTTAGTATTTATAAGTATATATTTATAGTAGTAATTAAGTAAATAAGTTATATAAGTGTTATAGTTATAAATTAAGTTTAAATTAATTAGTTAATTATTATAATTAAGAATAAGAATTAAATTAAGAATAATTGGTGAATGTTATGCTTAATTTAGCCTCTCGGCGAACGACATGCACCTAACTAGTACAAATTTATGAAATATGTGAACTATCTTGCTCACTATACTACGACTTAATAACGACATATTAATAAAGTGTGGTAGTTTAACATCAGGGCCACATGACCCATGACATGTCATGTGGTTGGAAGGATGTCATGTTTTCTCTATGTGTGTGTGTGTGTATGATTTAGTGTACAAAGTAGTGTCCTGTTATCAGCGTCCTTAACTATTCTTCTTCCTTTCCTTTGACTTCTTTGTTTCACGTCACCTTCGACCTCCCATCATGCACACCAATGACTCCCTCTTCTACGGTGCAAACTTTAGCCATCGACCTCGCTGCTGCCACACCTCAAGCAACCTATCACCACCGGTAGTGGCACCCCCTCTCTCTTCTCTTCATTCTTTCTCTTCTCCTCCTTCCCTGTTGGGTTGTGTGTTGCACCCATGCATGCACGTAAGGGGAACTTACCTGCCAGTGACCTCCCTCCATGGTCATTGTCTCTGGCCTCCCCAAGATCTCGACCAACCTCCCTACTCTTCCCCCTCTCATTTCTCTCAATCTCTTGCTCTTCCTCTCTCCCTCCTCTCTCCTTTCTTCATCGTTCCTTTTCTTCTGTCATCTCCTTATGCATAGTCACATGCATGGACAACATGAAACTATGCATGCACGAGAAAGAATAAGATAGAGAACTTACCATCGTCATCGCTGCTCTCATTCTCTCTCTCACTCTTCTCCCTCTCTCTCTTTCTCTTTCTCATGTAAGAAGAATGAGGATGTCTTTTTTTTTATTTCTATGGTGGCTGTGGGAGACGGTTCATGTGGCTTTTATAAAGATGTGGAGGAGAGGCATGAGGAAGGGGTAGGGTAGGATTAGGAGAGGGTTTAGGGAAAAAAAATTATATGAATAGGATTTCTAATTGTACTTTTAGATCATTGATCCAAGATTCAGATCACAAAAAAAAAAAACACGCAGGTTTTTGCTTCAATTATGCATTTTTAATTCTCATGGGCTTTGATTTGCACATGGTTGGTGACATCGGGTTTGTTTCGAGGTATACTATTCAATTAAATAATCGAATCACTGATTTAGGTTGTTAAATCATAACCCATTAAAAGGAAGTTTTATTCTTGAAACTTGAGAGAACTTGGATATAAAAGCAATCGGGTGTCCAATCACCCTAACCTATAACACACTAAAAGAGGATCGTTTCCCAAGACTACAACAAATAAAAACATACCAATGAAAGACAACAAAAAGAGATATTAAAGGTAGCTTTGCAAGTCACAACATATTTCTTTTCAACTCTCAAAGTAGGGTATATGCTTCCAAAGCAGATACTCCACAAAATATAAGTGACTTATGTTGACCATCCACATTAGACCATAGATGTTACATCTCAACTCATTGAGATAGATTGAATCTATACATCTCAACTCTTTGAGATCACATTTTCATGATTTTATGCCTTTCACAAGGAAGGTTAGGACAACTTGATATTTTATCCAGAGTGTTTTATGATTTGCAGATTGATAACATATTATCTCTTACTACATTAAACATATTTATTTGGATTTATGCCTGATTAATTATGTTCCTCACGCACACACATCTTGCTTTTCTCTCTCTTAACACTTTTAGCTGACGTCTTCTTAATAAGGAGATGTCAGGAAACATGCATCAACTTTCATTATATGAAAATCTACCAAGCATTTTCTGATCCAGAAATCCCCAAGTTGATCATTGAAAATTCTTTTTTATCAAACTTTTAGATTTCAACTTCTGGATATTGTTGTCTCATCTTATAAGCACAAAGTTATCTGCATGTGGTAGTATTATTATGCTTCCACTAACCCTTGCATGAGTCTAGTTATCATTGAGGTTTGAATCTGTCCACAACAACTTATGGATCAATCAAGCCTAGATGCCTATTTGATCATGATTGGACTCAAGCTTATAGCCTTCACCCAATCTATCATGTTATAATCCTTATGGCTTCATCCTATAAATGCGGATCATTCTCAAACTCATTTAAGTCATGAGATTCAAAATTTTATGTGTGGGATTTACTATCTCGAAGCTCTTTCCAAGTAGTAGGCCATATTTATCATAATTGACCTCCTTCAGATTTAGTTTTGGATCTTGACTAGCAAGGTTCTAGCAGCCTTTCAAGATTCCTTGTTTCTTTTAGTCTGATTCTCATTCCAAATATCTATCTCATGGAATTTGATATCCCACAAGTTGAATACTTCTTGAGAATTCTCATTTAAAAGTATGGAACTTCCATATCTTGCATAACCATTGAAACTAATAATTGCCTCTATATTCAACTAGCTTGGATATATTGTGGGCCCAACTATTGATTTGCATGGCTTGTTCAGGACAAATTTTGTAACTCTCCTAATGTGCATTTTTCTTGGATTGAGCCCCAGTTGACCATTCATCATTATGGAATATAGTATTCCATAAGTCAAAAATACCCTCTTGGAATTTTCATCACACCAATGACAACTATTGTCACACATATGAAGTTGAAGGATATTACAATTTATCAAAAAGTCAAATTCACTTGGATAAGACATTGGCCAAGAAACATTGAATTTTCGTTGCCTCCTCTTGGTCGAGTTCAAGTAACTCTCCAAAAATCACTCCTTGGATTGCATTATAAGTTAAGCATTTATCCTTTTGGGAATCTGATACCCTATAAATCAAAATTCTTGACTAATCTGTATCATAATGTTGATAGCCATTATCATGCTTGTGATGTCCAAAGGAATTGTCATGGAGTCCAACTCATTTGGACTGAACATACGCAATTAATACCAAACATGTATATCTAAATCCTTGTCTACATCATATGTGATCATGGAAACCAAACAATATTTAAAATTCTTTGAGGATTTCCTTTCACAGTCTCCAATGTGAATCCAACATTCATCATCATTTGAACTTCTCTAAGTTTAATCACGTCTTAAGAAGTTAAGACCAAGCTAAGGTGTATAAAGAGGAATGAGTTTGAAACCATTTCTTACTCATTGAGATACTCCTTTAAATTCATTTGACTAAGATCCATTATCTAAGTTAGATCAAATCTTTTATAATGTGCTTATGTTATATGGTTCTTAGAATTCATTAATTCCATAACCAACACATGGAAGTTATTGATCTTTCCAAAGAAAATCTTTGACTGTTTCCACATTAGACAAACATCACTATAATTGGAATGATCATCAGTGAATGTCACCATCCACTAAAGATTCTTTCCATAATGCAGATATCATTATGTGTCATTTCAAGGTATCTTCTTGTCATGTATCCTTTTCATAAAGGATTGGCCATGAAACATCATAGAGTGCACGATTCTTAGGTCAAAAGAGACTACTGTCACTTGTCTTCTTAATCTTACTCACAGACATTCATGTCCTGACATGAAGCGTCTCAGTATCCTCTTTGCACTTATCTAGAATTCTTATCAATAATCACATTGACGAGTCGATTTTTCACTTTGCGTTGTAGTATTTAAGTGGTGGAAAAATCGACTAATCAAAACAATAAAATAACCACTCACAGAAGAGCGGGTCGTGTCCACAGGGAGTCAATTATGTAATAAATTATTTATTATTTTATATTCTTTCGGTTAAGTGCGAAATCCCTATTCAAATCTGACATAAAATGCAAAGGAAAGTAGATTCACAATAACTTAAAAAGATAAGGGTATATGTGCAGTTTTCCCTCACTGAAATCTTCAATAAATATATGATGACTTTGTGTAATTTTCACGTGCCATATACTAGAGAGAATCAGTGCATGTGTTGGTCCCAAAATCAATCTTAAAATAGGTGAATATCAATAACAAGCAATTATCAGAAAAGATGAGTGTGCATGCACAATTCTACCACAATAAAATAATAATAAATCAAAAATCAAATTTTGTGGCAATGGCAGTAAATGTAATTTTTAATTGAATTCAAAACAGAGCACTTGATCTCTCTCCTCCTCGCGAGAGAGAGAGAGAGCACCGGCAGGCATTAGATGGGCTAGGGAGATCGGCGAGGATGAGGCCTATCCGATGGAGGCTGCGGCGTCAACGGAGATGGCCGGAGGTGGCCGGACAGCGAAGGAGAAGACACCGAAGAGGCTACTACTGCCGGGAAGGTGCTGCTTGATGAGAGGCCCGCGGAGGTGTGCACCTGCGGGAGTGGCCTAGTAGAGGCAGACGGGTGCTGCAGCGCGTGCTGCAGATGGCGCGTGCTTGCGGGTTGAAGGCGCTGGCGGGTGAAAGGGAAGGCGGGCGCCTTTCTGCTGGTGCTGGAGTGGGACGCGAGCGGCTGCAGGAGGTGCTCGGAGGTGGGCATGCCTGTGGGGGTGCGTGAGTTGCAGGTGCTGGGTGAAGTGGGCTGTGGCGAGGTGTGCGCCTGTGGTAGGGGGCGCTAGGGCGTGGCTGCAAACACGCGGTGGGGAGCAGCGTCTGCAGGCGTTGAGGAGCGAGGGTGGTGCCTGTAGGAGGGGGGACGTTGTGGTGTGCGTGGTGCTAGCACTTGAGGGTGCGAGCGGTGCTTGCGGGGTGAAGGTGGCGGTGCCTGCGCCTGTAGGAGGGATGGAGCAGGCAAAGGTGAGGGCGCGGCTGGGCCGTGCGGTGGGGAACCTGCAGATGGGCATGTGCCTGCGGGATGGGGCACGCGCTGGTCACAGTGCACGCTTGGGGTACCCACTCTCTCTGGATGGAGGAAGCGCTGAAAGGAGATGCGGCTGGAGATGAGTGCGCAGAGGAGTAGGGTGCACTCCTGCGCGGGGAAGATGCAGATCCTGGTGCGCGGGGAAGGCTGTGGCAGTGGCGTTGGAGAGGTTGGAACGTGCGTGATGGTAGTGGAGAAGATGGAGGAAGTTGTGCACAGTGCATGCTTGATGCAGTTCCCTGCCACGGGGAAGATGCCCATCCACAGTGCACGCTGGAGTTGTTCCCTGCAAGGGGGAAGATTCGATGCCCCTCTCCTTTCTCCTTTTCTTTAACTCCTCTCTCCCCACATTCCCAGGGATTTTCAAAATCCCCTCCTAATTTAGTTGGCGGCCGTTTGCACTTGTTGAGGGTGGCCGGAGGATGGGGAAAAGATATATGTCACCGGTTGTTTGTTGGGAAAATTTACTTCCCAACTCCTTGTACTTTCTGAATATCATTCCTGCACATAAAAACAACAACAAGATCATTACATATTAAGTTATAGAATGTAATAAACTTAAATCATGATGCATGCAAACATTCTATAACCTAATGTAGTTATTAACAATCCTAAAAGATACAATTAAAGTTACTTAGGTGTAATATTAGTCCATTAAAATGGACTCATCAAATACCCCTATGCCTAAGATTTGCTAGTCCCCAGCAAAAATGAAAAATAATAGAAGTAATCAGAAGATTTCTTCTTTTCTTATTTCAAATTTTTAGAGATCCAGACAAATGTGAAGTGATGATAGCCTAGGTAACAGATCCAAGTGAAAAAGGTCAATTCGCACTGGAAGTTCGTACTTCACCCTTGGTCAATATTACTGTCGGGATAGGCAACTACTTCCCTCAGGGATAAAGCAGAGGATAATCTGTAATTTGACCCCGGCGTTTGGCTTAGGTAGGAGATATCGAGTTGAATGGATTTGTATTTGGTAGCACACACTCATCTGGTGCTACATATAGTCCAGTATTGCAGACTCTAGATCTGTAGACTATTAGACCAGTCAACTCAAAGAGAGGCTAAACTGTACTCTCTTGATGTTCCTGGGCACTCCCTCTTTTCTCTCTTTCTGAGATCACAAATCTCGCCATATTTAGAAATTGTACTCACTATTTGGTGGCCTCACATGGCATCCACACTTCAATTAAAGCCCTAATAACTCTACAACGAAGTTAGAGTCCTCAACCAATATTCGGGCGATCAGAAATACTAGAAGGTAGGTATGGGTCATATTTGGTGGAACGCGATAGGTGTTTTGTTGCCTCAGAAACAGTGTTACCTTATAAACTTGGACTCTCTCTCTTTTGTTTTTTTTATAATATAACTATTTCTTCTTTTTCTTCTTTCTGTTTCTTCTTTTTCTTCTTTTCTCTGTTCCCTTCTTTTTTTTTTTTATTTCTTCTTATTTTTGTTTCTTTTTGAATCAACACAACACGATACAGACTTTTATTTACGAGGCATCATTAGGGATGATGATGGTCAAGAGGAAGTTGTGTGGCTTATTTGGTGGAAGTGCCTATTCTTGGCACCGGGAAGGAATGGATAGGATATACGTATTTCTGACCTTTGATACTATTACCCTCCTTCAGCTGAGAATTCTATGAAGGACGGTCGTAACCATCCACCATAGTCATAGCTTTATTAAGACCCCATCTCTATGTATCTACCTTATTTGGTGACTCTCAAGAATTCACACAAAGAACGTACATAGGAACAGAGAGCGAAAAACTACGCCTCACTCTGAAGTATCATCATCTAATTATCCAAAACTTAAGAGTCCTTGCACTAGACTTAGCGCACTAGTAATCTTTCTATTTTCTTCTCACAAATATGAGGTGGATCTACTAGAAGATAGTATGCTTGACTCCCTATGAACTATCCAAGGGTTCAGCAGACTTACAAGTGCTCATTGGTTTTCCTCAAGGATCCATTACCAAGTCTACATGCACGTGAAATAAATGTACTGGATTCTAAACTTAAGAAATAATTCCAGAAGAAAAACCTCCAATGACAAAGGTATTTTGCTAGAGACTAACCCATTTCGCTCAAGAAAAGAATTTTTTTTTTTATATATATGCTAACCTAAATGCATGAATACTTCCTAAAATGAAAATGCACCCCCCCATGCCTAAATCCTATAATGTCCCCATTGTAAAATTAAAACAAGAGGAGAAAGGAAAAGCATCACCTGACAACGGTGTTATTCTGACTGCTGGGTTGCCTTCCAACAGGCGCTACATTTTCTGTCAGCAGCCAGACTTAGAAGGAACCTATAAGTCTGGTTTCAAACAGAAAAGGTTAGGCTCTAAAAATATGCGTAACAACGCAGGCCTAGAAAATAGGTAGCCACGGATGTTGGCGAGCTGATGATGCAATGTAATACCAAATGCTCGCCAAAAGATATGAAAACGAAGAACCTCGTTGGCTACCTTGGGAGGTCTAGGAATAATAAACATAATTTGAAAAGGGGCCTCCCGAAACAGAATAAGTGGAGGGTAACAAGGATCCTCCAGATCAGGACGGGTTTTAAAAGATATACACATTATTAGTTCAAACCCTTGAATGCGAGAGTAAAAGTACAAGCATCAATCCATACTCACCATTCTACTCAAGGATGTACTGGCCTGATATGTTCTTTAGAAATAATGTACATGAGCAGAGATCTGAGCCAAGGATCGGTTAGGGAGTATAAGGGTTGTTTCTAGTGTTGGAAGGTAATGGTTAAGTCCAATGAGGGCTTAGTCGATGTTAGGTCTAATTCCAACAATGATTCAGATTGTGTACACTCCCTAACAGTTGTAGACAACTTCATGTTAACCTACCTAGCATTAATGATCGGAGTCATATTTGAATCAAGGGTAGACTCCAAATTGCAACTCTTTGATGGTAGGGTAAAAATGTAAGAATCATTATCATTCAACTCATCCCCAGATTCGTTTGGTTCACTCAAATATTTGTCAGGGTGTATATGTGATTCATTAGGAGTTGGATCAGCCTTAATGTTTTGGAGCAAGCCTATATCATTGAATTCGTTATTCTTCTCGGGGTATAAATCCTCAATTGACATGTTTTGTCCCCGAGAGTCTCCCATAGACTTCTCATTATTTTGTTTGTCCTCTAATATCAACTTCTATTTTGATGGAGGATGACTCTCAAAAGAAAGGAGGAATCTGGATTTGACCGTATTGTTTATATCCTTTGGAGCTAAATCCTCAAATGATAAATAATGTCCCTGTGATTCACTCCAGATTTTGAATCCAGGTTCCTCTACTGGGGCATCCTCATTTTCTGAATTAGACTCTTCATATCCCTGAGACCAAAATTGATCATCCTCTATTCCCTTAGGGTCACCTTCATTGGGTGCATTTAAATCCTCAGGATGCTGAATGGTAGGTGTTGATTCCCTAAGTGGAGGGTCAAGAGTAGGCTCACTAAGAGTAGAATGGGATTCCACCAAATAATCAAGAGGGGAAGTGATAGGAACAATATAACCTTGACCCAGGTTGGTAGGGGTAAGGAGAATACTGTCATTGGGGTCAAGGTCTTCAAAAGGTACCATCTTCCCTTACTTTTGACTCCAATAAAGCTCAGGTGGATAATCACTATGATCATTGTCCTCTAGTGGCCATGTCTCATTGGGAGAGTCTAAGTGATAGCTACATAAAATTGGATCCCTATTGTCATTAGGTTCCTTAGAATTATTTTCATGATCATGATCGTATGGGTAGGGATCAGGATTATTGGGAAGCGTGTAGCTAAGTAGTCTTATTTCTTCATTTAACTATTGACTATTCCTCAACATCTCTCCCATTGATTCCATCATTTCCTTTTGTTGTTTTTGCATTTCTATCATAAAAGAGGAGAGGCTATTATTATCAGGTTGGGGAGGATAGTCAATTTCAGGCTCTGGTTGCCTAGGGGTATTGGTCCAACCTCGATATTGAAAATCGTGAAGGTTGGGAGCTTTGGGTGTTTGCATGGAAGTAGGGATTCAGGGTTGGAAAATCCCGCTCCTAGCCTCTGCTCAAAAGTGGGAGTTATCAAGCCAGTACTCCCAGGATAAGAATAAGAATGATCCCATGAATTATCAATGTACCCATCAAAGGATGGATACGCTCGGGGCATGGGATCCTAATTAAAACATGGGAAGTATTGACTCTGATAATCTAATTGATAAGAGTAAGGGTAATCCATTTCTTTAAGCAAAACAGTTTTAACTCTTTTAGGATTTAGCAGAATTCATAATACAAGTAGAAACTTCCTAGAGAGTTCTACTGTCAAAGCAAACGCAAATTCAATGGGATTTGTTTTTAGTAGATTGTAGGTCTTAGAGTTAAATATTTAGTTGGTGGCCAAACAAGTTTTGCAACAAATCACGCTTCCTAGGCCAACATTCGCTGGTGCCTATAACCGACTCGCAAGGGATGGAAGTCTCGAATCGAGCCCACACACGAGGAACTGAAGTAACTTGGTGGATAGGCTTGTTGATTTCAGTCTAACTTCCCTTGTGGTACAAAAGAGGAGAGGTAGAAATTATCTAGTGACCTTATGTGTGAGGTGCACAGTGTCTCAAGTGTGCAAGCATACGATCGTGTTTTGATTTTTGAAATTTCGCAAACAAGATCCTTTTGAACACAATTTTCAGTCACCAATTTTAAGATCCAACCTCTTAGCAGTTCCAATTTTTAAAGTGGCCATTGAATTAATTTGATTCAAGCACTTTAGTGGTCTTAGATTTAGGTTCAATGCATATGCATGACAGGTAATTGATGCTCAAGAGAAGACGTACCTTACTCTAGCTTTCTTTATGCAATGTATGAATGCAATGCAATACAAATAAACTAGATGTTGCTCATTCAGTCCTAGATGGTCGTCCTATAGATATACAGCTTCTAGCAGGTAGTTCGAATTTTTTTTTTTAATAATAATAACAAACAAACCTAATCTAACTAACTAACTAACTGAAATGCAGTTCAAACAGTTTAAATAATCCTATAATCTAAATAAATGGGAACATGCTCCCGAAAATACACTCCCGCATACAAGAGCGATAAGAAATAAAATGGCACTGGGAACACGTTCCCAAAAATACCCGACAAGGGTCCAAAAGACAGAAATTAAATTCTAATGTCTATCTAAACTAAATCTAACTAAGACCTACTGACTAAATCAGAAATAGGCTTTTTCGTAAGCCTATGTGTATGGGATCAAGGCCCACATGTTCCTATTGTAGTCCTCCAGGTGGCGTCAAGGTCCACCAAAAAGATCATCTCCACCGTGCACGTCGTTAAGGTTCAATGTTGTCGCTCTACTGTGCCTGTCGCCGTGTCAGATTCCTCGCACAGTAAAAAAAAATTGATCAGATAATTTTGCAACTCATAATATTCAAAAAAATAATAATGTGAATCTATTGCGTCTGTTGCCTCCTCGGCAATGGTGCCAATTCGACGATGTCGATTTTTCACTTTGCGTTGTAGTATTTAAGTGGTGGAAAAATCGACTAATCAAAAAAATAAAAATAACCACTCACAGAAGAGCGGGTCGTGTCCACAGGGAGGCAATTATGCAATAAATTATTGATTATTTTATATTCTTTCGGTTAAGTGCGAAATCCCTATTCAAATCTGACATAAAATGCGAAGGAAAGTAGATTCACAATAACTTAAAAAGATAAGGGTATATGTGTTGTTTTCCCTCACTGAAATCTTCAATAAATATATGATGACTTTGTGTAATTTTCATGTGTCATGTACTAGAGAGAATCAATGCACGTGTTGATCCCAAAATCAATCTTAAAATAGGTGAATATCAATAGCAAGCAATTATTAGAAAAGATGAGTGTGCATGCGCAATTCTGACATAATAAAATAATAATAAATCAAAAATCAAATTCTCTGGCAATGGCAGTAAATGTAATTTTTAATTGAATTCAAAACAGAGCACTTGATCTCTCTCCTCGCGAGAGAGAGAGAGCACTGGCAGGCGGTGGACGGGCTAAGGAGATCGGCGAGGATGAGGCTTATCCGATGGAGGCTGCGGTGTCGACGAAGATGGCCAGAGGTGGCCAGACGGCGAAGGAGAAGACACCGGAGAGGCTATTGCTGTCGTGAAGGTGCTGCCTGATGAGAGGCGTGCAGAGGTGTGCGCTTGCGGGCGTGGCCTGGCAGAGGCAGATGGGTGCTGCCGCACGTGCTGCAGATGGTGCGCGCTTGCGGGTTGAAGGTGCTGGTGGGTGGAGGGGAAGGCGGGTGGCTTTCTGCTAGTGCTTGTGCTGGAGTGGGATGCGAGCGGCTGCAGGAGGTGCACGGAGGTGGGCGCGCCTGTGGGGGTGCGTGAGCTGCAGGCGCTGGGTGAAGTGGGCTGTGGCGAGGTGTGCACTTGTAGTAGGGGGCGCTAGGGCGCGGCTGCAGGCACGTGGTGGGGAGCAGCATCTGCAGGCGCTGAGGAGCGAGGGCGGTGCCTGCAGGAGGGGGGCATTGTGGTGTGAACGGTGCTAGCGCCTGAGGGCGCGAGCGGTGCTTGCGGGGTGAAGGTGGCGGTGCCTGCGCCTGCAGGAGGGCTGGAGCAGGCAGAGGTGAGGGCGCGGCTGAGGCGCATGGTGGGGAACCTACAGATGGGCATGCGCTTGCGGGATGGGGCGGGCGCTGGTCACAGTGCACGCTTGGGGTACCCACTCTCTCTAGATGGAGGAAGCGCTGAAAGGAGGATGCGGTTGGAGATGAGCATGCGGATGAGTAGGGCGTGCTCCTGCGAGGGGAAGATGCAGATCTTGGTGCGCGGGGAAGGCTGTGGCAGTGGCGTTGGAGAGGTTGGAGTGCACGTGATGGCAGTGGAGAAGATGAAGTTGTGCACAGTGCACGCTTGATGCAGTTCCCCACCAGGGGAAGATGCCCATCCATAGTGCACGCTGGAGTTGTTCCCCGCAAGGGGGAAGATCCGATGCCCCTCTCCTTTCTCCTTCTCCTCTTTAACTCCTCTCTCCCCGCATTCCCAGGGATTTTCAAAATCCCCTCCTAATTTTAGTTGGCGGCCGTTTGCACTTGTTGAGGGTGGCCGGAGGATGGGGAAAAGATATATGTCGCCGGTTGTTTGTTGGGAAAATTTACTCCCCAACTCCTTGTTCTTTCTGAATATCATTCCTACACATAAAAACAACAACAAGATCATTACATATTAAATTATTGAATGCTATAAACTTAAATCATGATGCATGCAAACATTCTATAACTTAATGTAGTTATTAACAATCCTAAAAGATACAATTAAAGTTACTTAGGCATAATATTAGTCCATTAAAATGAACTCGTCAAATACCCCCATGCCTAAGATTTGGTAGTCCCCAGCAAAAATGAAAAATAATAGAAGTAATCAGAAGATTTCTTTTCTTATTTCAAATTTTTAGAGATCCAGACAAATGTGAAGTAATGATAGCCTAGGTAACAGATCCAAGTGAAAAAGGTCAATTCGCACTGGAAGTTCGTACTTCACCCTTGGTCAATATTACTGTCGGGATAGGCAACTACTTCTCTCGGGGATAAAGCAGAGGATAATCTGTAATTTGACCCCGACGTTTGGCTTAGGTAGGAGATATCGAGTTGAATGGATTTGTATTTGGTAGCACACACTCATCTGGTGCTACATATAGTCTAGTACTGCAGACTCTAGATCTGTAGACTATTAGACCAGTCAACTCAAAGAGAGGCTAAACTGTACTCTCTTGATGTTCCTGGGCACTCCCTCTTTTCTTTCTTTCTAAGATCACAAATCTCGCTAGATTTAGAAATTGTACTCACTATTTGGTGGCCTCACATGGCATCCACACTTCAATTAAAGCCCTAATAACTCTACAACTAAGTTAGAGTCCTCAACCAGTATTCGGGCGATCAGAAATACTAGAAGGTAGGTATGGGTCATATTTGGTGGAACGCGATAGGTGTTTTGTTGCCTCAGAAACAATGTTACCTTATAAACTTGGACTCTCTCTCTTTTTTTTTTTATAATATAACTATTTCTTCTTTTTTTTCTTTCTATTTCTTCTTTTTCTTCTTTTCTCTATTCCCTTCTCTTTTTTTTTTATTTCTTATTTTTGTTTCTTTTTGAGTGTTTGAAATATGAGTGTTTGAAAATAGATTCCAAAACATTCAAGCATCTAATGACTAAAACTTACAACAAATCATTCATCACATGAATAGGCCAGTTCCAAATAATTTTGAAATAGATACAATCTTTATATATACGTAATTATCAAAGGCAATCTTTGTGATTCAGAATTCAAATTTCAGATAATAACTTTTGTAGTTTTCCCTTCGAAGAGGGGTGACGTAATAATTGCGGAAATAAATATAAACAATATCACAGAATAGACAACCACACAAAAACACAAAGATTTTTAGGTGGAAACCCAAACCGGGTGAAAATCACCACCTAACCCTCTTGAGTTAGGATTTTCCGATAACCTAGTTGATCAAATCCACTAACCGAATCACTTTAAAACAAGGGTGATTCAACCTCAGTACAACCACGCTACAAGTACGAGGGTAGCGTTCCTCAACCCCTTCTCTCCACGAGAAGGATTTTGTCCCACGAAGGAGACGGGAATTCGCAAAGCGAATACCCAACCAAAAGACAAAGGTAAAATAAACAACAAACCTATAGAGCCAACAAAGTAATAAACCTAAGCTTCTATAGGATTTAGGAAACTCCCCTTTGCAAGGAGTGCGTCGACGATGACGCGGTGCGTGAGCCACGCGACGGCGCAACTTCGCTCTCGTGAACTACGGCGGGAGAGCGGGTGCGCAACAGCTTGATGCTCTCAAGAGAATGGTGCTTGAGCTTGCAGAGCAAGAGCTAGCTAGGACACAAGAGAGTGGAAAGTGTAATACAACTTGTTTCTTGTGTATCTTGGTCTCTCTAGGTGTATGTCTTGTGTCTTTCTTAGTGTATCTTTGTGTTGCAAAGGCTCCCCTCTATTTATAGAGGCCTTAGGAAGGCTTTGGAAGGCTTGGAAAAGCTTCCATAGCCGTTGGGTGCAAAGCCCAAGAGAATCAGGCCGAAATCAGGACAATGATTACATTTGACAGGGTTATCAGACGTCTAACTCTGGCATCAGACGTCTGGAAGGCCACTTTAAGATGTCTGATTCAAAGGGCAGACGTCTGATTTTGGGCGGGTCTCTCCCTGACTTGGATCAGATCTAAATAGGGTTTTTACGCAAGTCCATCAGACGACATACAGGACGTCTGGCACTATGTAAGGACGTCTGGAAACCTACTTTTACTGTGGGAATTGATTTCCAAACATTGCAACGGCTAGAAAATCTCTGAGAAGAGATTTTGGGTCAGCCGAGGCAAAACGGTCATTTATCAGACGTCTGGACAGTCCTATGGACGTCTGATAAGGCTCTAACGGTCATATCTGGAGTGTTTGCGAAGCCAGCCAACGGTTCACTAATTGGATGTCTGGCAAAGTCATCAGACGTCTCCTAAGACGTCTGGTCTAATGTCTGGACGTCTGATTTCATCAGACAGAACTAACTATGTCCAGCCTAACAGTTATCAGACGTCTGAAACAACAGTCAGACGTCTTAAAATACTTTATCAGACGTCTGATTTGGGAATTAGTCGTCTGGAAAGTCTGTTTGAACCCTATATTGGTTTTCTAAGTATTCTACAGAAAACCTAAGTATCCTAGGGTTGTGCCGGTGTTCCTAGGACTACTGTTAGGGTTCTTTGAGGCTCTTTAACATGAAATATCTAAGGAAATAAAGAGCAACAAAAGAAACGAAAAATACAACAAGTACAAAAGAAGGAAATCTATCCTATTCTTCATTTCCTTCCATCTTCAATCTTTCGCTCCACGTGAACCTCCTCTGTTTTCCGTCAAGCTCCTCCAATCCGTCCTGGATGCGAGCTCGAACTCCATCTAAACACGTCCACATTTGCAATTGACCTGAAATCTAGGACTCAAATTGCAAATGTTAAATAACACGTGTTTTGTTATCATCAAAACAAATGATCATGGTGCTCTAGCACCAACAACTTTCTATTCGTTGATGGCTCCCACTACAACATATTGCCTTGGCTTTCATTTATAAAGCTTCTTAATCCTCAGCTTTATTCTAATCACCAAAACCATAAGCAACAATTGCAAATATGTTAAGTACATTAGAATCTTTTATTTATCATATGAATAAATATATAATGAAGAATAGTACATTGAGGAACTTTTCTTCTGATCTTCTAGAAGGTTTGCAGATCTTCATAGACACTTTCACATCTCATGCAAGGCACTCTTGTCCATATGTTAGTTGTCCTTCCTTGAGTTCTCATGGTTAAGGAATGTTCTTCCTTGAGATGCTGTGTACTCCATCAAGACGATTCAATATGTTCATTAGACATTCTACCAACTCATGGACTATCCCTTTAAAGTTTTTTTTTGTCTATGTCTCAAGTGTAAATGTTAGGAAGAGATGCTCTACTCATATTGAGCTCCTCATCTTCATATAAGATCCCTCCATACACTTCATATTCTAGAAACAACTTTTGTATTGAGAATATGGGTTCTTTCAAAGAATATTCCAAACTCATTTTGAAATCTCAAAGTGTAGAGAAAACTATATTTTGAGGGCCTAAGGCTTCAAGTATAAATATAATGTTTCTTGCATATTTGCATTTGCTCACATGGTTTGCCAATTCTATTGGTAGACGCTTGATTATGCAGTGTTTCGCAAACACATTATCATCATGCCAAGCTTCATTATATTTCGTCATAGCCTAATTCGTTAGGTTCTCCAATGGTCTAGAGCATAGCGTGTAGCTCAAATTGTTTGCTCTTAGCCTATTCACCACCATTGCAAACCATTCATTATGAATGAATTTCATCCAATTATTAAGGTCAAAGGTAGTTTTGAAAACTGTCATCTTTGCGAATAGTAAGAATGTGGTTAGGTTTTAAAAAGAAAAAGGGAATTTTAAAACAAAGCTCTCCCGCTATGTTCAATTTGAGTGTCGTTTCCTCTTTAACTCTCAAATTAGGAGGCATGTTGATCTTAATGCCTCAAGTGGGAATGAACTTTCCTCTCCATTGAGATAATGTAGCTACGAGGGCTTATATGCATTGTCTCAACAAAAAAAGCAGGAACTCTTTCCGCCTCACAAGTCTAACTTCCTTGTTTACATTATTTGGCCTTTATGCTGTACATTACACCATGCATGTCAAACCGCTGTTGATTGTGCACGTGACTACGTATGTGAACTTTCAAATGCACCCAACCAAGGGGTTAGGAACTACATATAGTAGGACTCACATAAGGTCCATCCCTTTTGGAAGATGAAATGATTCGCTCCATGTGCTTATTATGCCAATGCCCTTTCGATAACATAACCCCGTGGTTACGTCCACCCCACCTTGGTGTAGGCCAAAGGTTTATTATTGCCATGATGATCTGCTTGATGCTTGAGGGTTCCAATCCGACTAGTTTGACTTGGTCTATTTCAGAAGAGTTAATTTGATCTTATTAAATTACTAATCTCAACCTAGTCTACATTGGAATGGCATTCTAATCTTTTCCTATGTATTGTATTTGAGCCACATCCTCATGCATCCAAGCATACACATACATACATTCTACAAAAATTACATTAAATGTAAAATGGCTCCTAAATTATAGGAATTACATGAAAAAAAAACTCAACCTGCTCACAATCACATTGCACTGCATGGTAGTATGATCATATCATCATTCCACAAAATTAAAAGCATCAAAATATTACAAAAAAATGACATACAGATCACCCACCATAACATCACATGTCGAGGGGATGCATGTAGTTGATTCTCCTATGATTACTAAATCATATTTAGTGAGAATAGTCAATTGGCACTAGTGTAACACTAATTTGAGATCCATTTGGAATGAATGCCAGCATCCTACTATTTTGAAAAAGTTTAACAGAAAATAATTCCATTAAATCAGAAAATTGATTTTTCAAAATAACTTTTGATTTGTTTGAGGTTTTAAGAAAATATCTACCTGCCTAATTCTACGAGAATCACATCCTACATCATAGCTTAGGCACATATAATTAAAACCAAAAACACAAAACTAAGCCTCTAAAAATAAATAGATATTCCCTAATACCTGTATCAGTCTTTTCATTGAAGGTCTCATTGAGTCCAATCTGATTGGAGTTTAAATTGCATTTATAATTTTTGGTCAAACTAGGATCGATCAGACATTTGATAATAATTATCATACATTCAAATGTCAAGCTAGTATGATCAATAACCAAAAATCAATTTCTATTCACTGGTCAGACGTTTGACATAGTGATCTGAGATCCTATTTCACTAAATAGGTTTTCTGACATCTTTATCATACGTTCAAGACACCCAACCAGAAAAAAAAGAGAACGGAACAACTTTTGTCAAAAAATTAGATGTCTGATACATTGATCCAATGACCTATTCCAAAAAATAATTCATCTAACAATCTTCTTAGATGTTCAAAAAAGCCTGAATTAGAAATTGGACGTCCAGTAAGCCTTCTAGAAGTTTGACCATCATGTTAGACATCCAATTTGATCATATATTGGACATATGATCTGATAATTAGATGACCTAAACATGAATATCTAATTGTCATTGATCAAATATGATTCAAACTTTAGATTTGCATATTTCCCCAAAAGTCGGACCAACTTAGGCTTTGAAACAATTGTTGGAATCAAATGGTTCAACCTTGGTGGCATTGTAGAATAGTGAAACTTGATCATTTTTAAAAAAATTTTGTTTCAAGAAACATTCGATGCCAAGAAAGAATCAAAACAAAATGACCTAAGGTGGAATCATATAGGAAGAACTATCTTCTTCCCATTCTAGGATCCCTATGAGTATTGAGGTCTAGTTGATAAGGTGATGTAGCGTGTTGTACCTTTTACAATAAGTCCTAACTTTGTGGGGCTCCCTTCTTCTTGACAGGAAGATGAATTTCTTCACATCGAGAGATTTCAATTGCCATATCCTTCACCGTGAACCCTTCGTAATTTTTGAGGAGACACTCGCCTTAATTTTCCTTTAGAAGTTAGCTAGGTAAGTCCATTTCTTACAACCAACTCAAGTTAAATGTCCAATGTCCTTATTAGATGTCTAGATGTCTAATAGGACTTCTCATCTTCAATTTGGATGTCTAGATGATAATGATTTTGGGCATTCTATTGGGTGGTTAGATGTCCATTGGAATCTCAGGACTTCTCTTGAGTTCTCAAGATGTCCAAACTTGAGAGGAAGAAGGAGAGAGGGTGGTAGTGGTGCCCCTTCATGTTTTTTTTTTTTAATGGAGAATGTTGAGTGCCTGATTGCATAGCAATCATAGGACCTAATCTACCTAAATTAAGTTAGATCCTAGCTTAACTTAGGAATAATGCATGCATGAGCAGCACATTTGCATCTTAGTTAATTTATTTAGCTATGTAGAAAATAATGCTATTATGATGCACTAATTGATAGGTGATAATAATTGCAAATGATTTAGGGATATGGATGAACAATCCGATTGTTCGGATGTACTCAGAGCGATGATCGTAGTCCAACGACGCAAGAATCACCTTGGTCGGAGCCCTGTGCACCATCTTCGAAGGCGAGAAGATGGACGATCAGGATGGTACCATGTGGTGCCATCCCAATGGCTCTCACCCACACCCACATCTTATAAAGGAAAACACAGGAACTTTGTGGGTCATTGGATCATCACCCAATGGCCACAATCGTGCCACGTCGTTGGCTTAGCGCTCTTCATCAAAGAGGGTGTCATCTCATCCATTGGATCGTCTTCCAACTGCTGAGAGCAATTGAGCATTAAAACATAAACACAACACAAATGTGCTCACAATGCGTTGGTCGAGTGCCCTTTGCAAAGCAACCAATGCCCATTCAAGATACGAAGGGAGGCGCAATTGCACTCAACGCAAGGGGCGTGAAATTGGAGCTTTGGATGGAGATCTAGCAGCGATGAAGCGGCTGCACAACACATTAGATGGCCATTGGATTCGCATGCGCGTGATGACACTCGGATACACATGGTACGTTAATAGCGCGTGTCGAGCACGCGACGTGGACGTGATCTCGGCTGTTGATCATCATGATCGGATAGCTGTGGTTAAGCACGTGCACGGTGCGTAATGAAAATAGAGGAGGTGGCAAGCGCATGCTCTCAACCATGCTATAGTGATTAGACAATGCTGAATGCACCACGTGGAGGTAGCAGAAGGCAACGCGCGTTGAGCGCACGTTTTGAAAGCGGTCGTGATGAGATCATGACCATCTGATCACGATTAGACGGCTACGATGAAAGCTAGGTATTGGAGGCATGTTTGGCGCACAATTTGGATGAAATTTGAGCCGTAGACCTCCAGATTGATGACTTTGATTTCTCCAACTTGTTAACACGGATTGGGGCCTTTAAAAAACCCCTTTTGCCTCTCACTTTGGCTATAAAAAGGACCCGAGACTCCCCATTTGGAGGGCATTCAACCACTGAGCAATCCTTCTCTCTAAAGCTACTCCAAGAGCCTCTCCTCCAAGTTGCTCTAAGCGACCCCATTTCCACCAAAGGGGCTGATCCTACTACTCTCCCTAAAGCTCTCCAAGGTCACCGAAGCACTCCTCGCTGGAGCACTCCTTGCTGGAGCACCATCAGCACCCTTCTTTATAGCCTTTCTCTTTCTGCATTTTGTTTTCACCATAGTGTAGACATGTTCCTGTTAAACATTCCTCTATAGTTGATTTTCTCATATTACACTTGGATCTTTTACTATTTGTCCATGCTATAGTTTGATTTGTACAAAATAATTAGTAAGCATGAGAGTTAGGGCTCAGGATTTCAAATCTGTTTCCCTCTAATTTGCCTCCTAAAGTTCGACCGAGATCTTACCGATTTTGTTATATTTTTGTTCGAAACAATTTGCATAACTATGCTACAACGTTTTCCCTTAAATCATGCGTAGATCTGCTTCGACAAATGGTGCCTTTGCCGAAGAGGGAACATAAGTAGATTTGATTTTTTAATTTCTTTTCTCATTGTTTGCTTTGTGGGGTGAAGGAGATTGAGCAAAAAAATCTACTCACACATCGAGCATAGGTGAAGAAATTAGGTACACACCACATCTTAGGTTTTAGGATTTCCTTTGAATCTTAGGATAGATTTTCTTTTAAAAAAGTTTGAAAAAAATAGATTTCTTGAAAAAGGCTCATCTTTGACTCGAACACCCTTCCAAAAGCCTTTTTGTGGTTTTCTAAAATTCGGCCTAAACGTTTTAGAGAATTTAGAAATTTCATTGCAAAAGATTTAGTGATCCAAAGATTTTGAAGTTTAGGAAAAAGTTATATTTTCAAATTATCTTTCCAACACCACCATTCCCTTGAAGAAATTCATTTTTTGGAATTTTAAATAATTTGCGGAGTACACGAGAATCAAACAGACTGAGATCTAGATTTTTCTAATCTTCAAAAACCAATTTCGAATACCACGTGAATCGGATTGACCCAAAAATGGTGGCTTTTGAAATATTATCAAGTTAGCTTTCAATTCCATATTTTTATCAAATTTTTGGATCATGTTTAATATTGTTTCAAAAAGAAAAACCAACAAGGGTTCCAAATCCCAGATCTAACTCCTATGAGTCAAAAATTTGTATTTATTTATTTGGAATAGTAAAAATTATGAAAAAAATATTCTCTGAAAATATTATTGAAAAGGAAATATTCCTGCCAATTTTTATATCATTTGGATTCAAATTACATCTTAGAGAGTATTTTGAATTTGATTGTGGTCTATTGATTGATACTTAGTCAAATTGCATGAACCCTAGGTTTAACCTTTAGGGTTACATTTAGAGATCACATTGGATTATGCTAGACTCAATTGAGTCCAGTGACTAGTCAGTGAGTCGAGTCACCTTGTGGACTACTCACCAAACACTCAAATTGAAGAAATGGTTAAGAAAAATTCATAAAAATATATCAATTAACCTACATTTGTCTTTTAACTACTGAGAGGGTCTCAACCTCTTTAGCAAAATTGAGTGCTAGCTTGCAGGATAGTATCAAATGACTGCAACTAAAGGATATTAACGACCCGGCGGCAAAAGCCAAAGGAAGAACCTTCCTCTTAATCCCCCCGTAACAAACTGGCTCAATTAGCTTAAGAGGTGGAAATCATCTTCAGTCGGTCTCTCGATGAATTTTCTTCAACAAATTAAACCTTAACAAAATATCTGGTCATCTAATTCTAAAGGACCAACTTGATTAACAAGGTCTTAGCCTTGTTTGGCTTGGCTACACCAACCCTTGTCGTTGGTGTATGTAAGGAAGGAGGTCTTTAAGAGCTGAATTGGCTGGGACTTGGGAACCAAACACAAGGTGGTGAAGGCAACTTTTCGCGTTGCCTGATTTTTCTTCTCAACCCTCCTCGATTAGCTGTGATGGCTAATCCTGGTCCTAGACCTAGTCAGGGCCCTAAAAATCTAAACCCAATGGCTCGTATGGAAGCCAGGGTCGTGGAATCGGAATAGAGATATCAATAGAATATTGACAGGATTCTCACCACACTGGATAGAATGCAGCATCCACCATGCGGAGAACAACTGCGGGACTTCTATGATTTGGCAGCTATGATTCTGGAACCCCAAGTCCGGATTGCCGTAGGCAGAGACACATTCGAGCTGAAGCAAAATGTAATAAGTCTGATTCAGACTTCTTTTCATGGAAACTCGAATGAGGATCCCTTCTAGCATATCGAGGATCTAAGTCGAATTGCAGAAACGGTTCGACCTAGAAACATTGATTTAGGGATCATTCTCATGAAGCTTTTTCCATTCTCTCTTAAGGATAAAGCTTCTTATTGGTTCAAGACCATCGGGAGGCTAATTGGAACCTGGGCAGAATTACGTCATGAATTCCTCCGAAAGTTTTTCTTGATTGGTCGAATGAATGCTATGAGGTGTGCGGTTACGACTTTCTCCCAATGATCGGGGAAAGGTTTCATGATGCTTGAGATAGATTCCATGATCTTCTCAGGAAATGTCCGCACCATAGTGTGCCTAGTTGTCACTTAGCTCAAATCTTCTACCATGGGTTGGATGACACACATCGGTACCTAGCCGATGCATCTAGCACCAGGAATTTCCTCGCGAAGGACGAGAATAATGCATTTGAGTTGTTCGAGTCCTCATCAAAGAACTCAATGAATTCTGCGTTAATGAACCAGTTCCAACAACCTAGATAGTAGCGGGTTAATGTCCATGATTCTTACACTGAATCTACCTGAGCTAATATGGACATTATCACTAAGAAGTTGTACAAGGTGGATCTGCTAGACAAGAAGCTCAACAAATTGATTCGAGCTTGACCTAGATTTTCTAGCAATTCAGCTGCATCTTACTCTTCTTTCGCATCTTGAGTCCCTCCTGCTCGAGTACATTTACTCACTCGGGATGTATCTTCTCCATCTTCGTGGGATCCTATATATTAGGAACCCGTGAATAATTTGGATTTGGCACCATACGATCAGGGTTATGCACCCCATGATGATTCTAGTGCGTATTCCTTTGATGAATATGCATCTCAGACATCTTCAACCTACGAAGATGTCAATGCTACCCAAGGTTACGACTGTAATAACCTGTATTCGTAGACGTATAATCCTAGTTGGCGTTGGCATCCTAACTTTTCCTAGTCTGATAACTCGCAGAGACCAAATCAAGATCCACACTACCAGACCAGACAATACGGGAATGCATAAAACACATACCTGAGGCAGTAGCCATTCCCATCTCGGTAGCAATCCCACTTTATTTATTAGCCGCTGCACCAAGTTGTCAATCACCCTCCAAAGCGGGTCGACCCTTTAGAGGCATTAAAAGTAGAACTGCAAGAGTCAATGCAGAAATCTAGTCATGACAGCTTGTAGATTATGAAGGCTATGGTTGATCAGATTCAGAGCATACAAAACTGATAACAAAAAAGCGTGGTTTGTTAAATTAGGGTTTTAAGTCGTTGTAACATGCAAGTTCGCAATCGCTTTTAAATTTGTAATCCTAGATAGCGGTGGTATCTGGGGTCATCCAAGGAGGCAAGTTTGAAATTTTTATCACTCGCTTGAAATTGGGAAATCAACTTTATTTTTGTGATTTTTGAATGTAAGAATTTTTTTTTATGTTTTTTTAAATTAAGGGCAACAACGAAATATTATGTGAAGAAATACTTCACTTAATTACTAAAACTTAAGTGACAAGAAGATCCTCTCCCTAAGCCCACCCTAGGTACATGAAGACCTAGGGTAATTAGAGAGAGGGTGTGAGTACACTTGAGTAAAAAGCAATTAATTAAATGAAAACAAAAACTGTAGAAAGGCAACTCTTATATATGGAGGAAAATTGTTTTATAGGAATGCTTGTAGGGGAATGCTTCTACTACAAAATTAAAAATATAAAATGGTAAAACAAAAAAATCCTCCTAGTATGGTGGTGAAGAGGAGAGAGTCCTTGCTTAAAGCTCAGCTACTCCTAGGCTTGAAAAGGATTTCTCATAATCCCTTTCTTGAAGTGCTCTCTAGAAATGATGCTATTCTTCTTGGCAAGCCCTTGGTAGGTGTGCCCTAGCTCCTCCAAGAGTGGAGAATTTCCACTCCAAAACTTCTTTCTAGGGTGGATGTGAACCACCCTCAAGAACTCCTCCTTTGGATGCCTTCCTGCCTGGCTTGACCTCTAGCTGGTGTGGGCACAAGAGAGAAGGGAAGAGGGGAAGGCACCAAGGGGACAGAGTGTTCCCTCAATCTTCTTCTCCTTCTTCTCTTAGCCTTGGGATGGGGTGGAATATGGGTGGAAGAATGATTAAATGATGAAGCCAAAGGTGCTTGTAATGGTGGTATGTAGGTTATATAAATAGGAGTGGTAGAGGGGGGGGGGGGGGGGTTGGCATGGATGAAGTGTAGGGTTAGGATGGGTTTATGGGAGTGGTTAGAGGATCCTATGGCTATGGTTGGGTGGTGCCAAATCAAGGGGCATGAAGGGGGTATTTGGTGGCCATTCAAGGTAGTGGTGCCACCTTGTTTTGGCGCCAAGTGTGATGGGTTCTAGAAGGGGTTGAAGTGTAGGGTGGAGATGATGTTTATGGTGAAGATGGAGGGTGGGGATGAAGTTATAGTTGGCTCTAATGTTGGCCCCTAGAAGGGGGTATTCTTGGAGTGGGATTTATGGGTGGTGGAAATGAATTATGGAGGGGTAGTTAAGTGATCCTATGGTGGGTATCATTTGGTGCCAAAGGAGGGGTTAACTAAGTGGTGGTTATGTGGTGAAAGGGCACTAAAGTTGGCTCTAAAGGGGGTGGTTTTCTAGAAGGTTGGTTGGCGCCAAAGAGGGAGGGTTAGGATGGGTTGGGAGATAGGTGTATGGTGAAGATGAAGATCTAGGGTTGGCACCATCTTGGAGGTAGTTGTGGAGGTGGTTGGTGTAGGATTTTTGGTGGCTTTTGGAGGTGGTGGTGGTGTGAAGAGGTGCAGGTATGTTGGCGCCAAAAAGGAAGTGGGAATAGGTAGCTTAGGTGGACTAGGTATAGGGTTATTTGGTGGAGTTAAGTTGGGTGAGTTAAAGGTTAGGGTTATCGTGGATGGTGGACAACCATAGAGTGGAGAGATTAGCTAGTAATTGAATAGTAGAGGAGGTAGGAGGAAGCTAGGGTTTGAAAGGAGGAGCTGTCTGAAGTTCATTTGGAGCTACAGTAAATTTCCTAGAGCTGAACCTGCTAAAGAGGTCTTCATAAGGGCTCAGCTACTCAGCTTAGCTAGCTACTTCTTCTGCTAGTAGCTAAGCTTGAATAGTAGAGCTAAGTTGAGCTGGACTCAACCTAACAAGAGTTGTGTTGAGCTACATCTTCTTCTGGTAGGAACTCCCAAGTTAGCTTAGCTACTGAGTTGACAAATAGCAGCTAAGCTAGAGGGAGTTCAGCTGTCAAGAGCTAAGTGGAGCTGGGGAGAGCTAGACTTGAGCTGAAGTGAACTCCTGTCAACTAAGTTGATCTAGCTTAAGCTCCCAGTGAGCTGACTGGAGCTAAGATGAGCTAGACTCAACTAAGGTGAGCTGGATCTGAGCTGACTTGAACTAATTTGGGTTAAGTTGAGCTACCATCCAGCTAAGATGAACTGAATGGAGATTGAGAGAGCTAAGCCTAACCCAAGTGAGCTGATATCCAACTATGATGAGCTAGATTTAGCTGAGTTCTAGCTGCATTGAGCTTCCTCTTTATTTGTTGCCTCCTTAAATGTTAGGGTTTTATAGATCTGGTTATCTATTCATCCCTAACACTCAAATAAACATGTCAAAAATATCAAAAATTATGCAATGCATGCCTAACCTAGTGATGCCTAAATGTAGCGCAGAAACCTATTTGCAGAGTTAAAATCTGAAGAGCTAGATCTGTTTTAGGGCATAAGAATGATGATAAACTAGCATTTATCAAAAACATGCAAAATCAGTTACTGCAGGAGCATAGATCGCAGGGGGCCTTGCCCTGCCAGCCTGTCCTTAACCTGAGATATGTTAAGAACCAAGGTGCCTTGCCAAGGTTTCAGGCATCTCAAGGATAGGCGCATGCTATATTACAAGCACCTCTTGCACCACTTTGTTATGTACAGGATCAGCCACCTTTCCTGCAAAATCCTACTTATTCTGCCCCTTCCACTCCTTCACTACCTCATGGACAGTACGCCGATGCAAAGGCTATCACAATGAGGAGTGGGAAGACCACACAGGACCCACCACTTAGGCAGGCGGGTCATGATTTTTCATGCCATCTACTGTAGGATGGCTTGTCTCCTTCCTCTTAAGATCCACCTACTGTAGATAAGGGCAAAAGACCAATTAACCTTGAGATTCCCATCCCTTTTCCTGAGGCTTTGACGGGAGATTTAGCACGAAAAGGGGGTATGCGGAATTTCAAGGACCTGAGAACTATGTTCAAAGAGGTTCACATTCAGGTCCCTCTCCTTGATGTGATAGATCACATCCCTGTTGTCGCTAGGTTCATCAAGAACTATTGTACCCCAAAGCGACAACAGAAAACCAGATGATAAGTGGTGTTGTTAAAAGAGGCTAACGCTGTGATTCTAGTCGACTTACCACCTAAAAAGAAAGACATTGGTACCCCACTCATTTCCTATTTTTTGCAGGATTCTCCATTTGATTGGGCCCTTCTTGATTTGGGTTCATCCATTAACCTAACTCCCATCACGGTATTTGATTGATTCCGATTTGGGGAGTTGAAACCCACCTCGGTTACCAAACAGTTGGTCGACTGATCAGTAAAAACACTGAGGGGGTGGTTGCGAATGTGATCATAAAGGTCCATGTATTCTACTTTCTAGCGGGCTTTTTCATTCTCGATATGGAGGCTCCCCTTAGTCTTTGTGATGCACCTGTTATTTTGGGTAGTTCATTTTTGGCAACAGCTCGCGCAAACATTGACTGTGCATTCGGGTGTATGGAGATTGCTCTAGGAAATGAAAGACTTAGACTAGACATATTCAGGGCATCGCAGAGCTTCGACTGCGATTTAATAGAGGAGGACGATGAAGATGAAGATTTGACTTTTTGTGGGAACATTGGGCTCCTCTACAATGACCTAATGTCACATTCATCTTCACTGTTAGGGTTTTTGGATCTTGATCCACACGAGGCTAATGCGATGCACATTTCATCCTGCAGATCTGATTGTTTGGGGTGTTCATCTGATCACGACACCCTAGATTCTGATTATCCTGTTCCACTAATTACTGATTTGCCCTTGCTGACATAGGATGGCGTGATTGCGATAAGTGGGTTTCCTGTTATTGCAGTCATGACCAACCTCTTCACAGGTGGGGAATCAGTGAGAATTCATGAAAATCAAGATTATCAGATTTCCTCAATCGATTATTCTCCTCCCACGAATGAATCTGATTTCCACCCACCTGTGATTGAATTGAAGCACTTACCTGATTCACTCAAGTATGTGTTTTTGGGTAAAAGTGAGACATACCCAGTGATTATTAGTGCTCACTTGACCCCAGAACAGGAGCATCAATTGATCCCTGTCTTACAAGCACATAGGGCTACTATCGGGTGGAGCATTGCTGATCTCTGTGGGATTCACCCCTTATATTGCACTCATCATATTTACATGGATGGGGGGGTGAAACCTTTTAGACAACCTCAGAGACGACTGAACCCAAATATGCTGGAGGTTGTTAAGAAGAAGATCATTAAATGGTTGGATGAGGGCATTATATATCCCATTTCCAACAGCCAATGTGTGAGTCCTATTCAAATTGTGCCCAAGAAAGTAGGACTCACCGTAATCAAGAATGATAAGGGAGAATCCATCCTGACCTGCACTACAACTTCGTGGTGGGTCTACATCGATTATAGGAAATTGAACACGGCTACCAAAAAGGAACATTTTCCTTTACCTTTTATTGATCAGATCTTAGAAAGGTTAGCCAGGTGCAGTTTCGTTTATTTTCTGGGTGGATACTCTGGGTATAATCAGGTTGCGATTAACCAAGAAGATCAGGACAAGACTACTTTTACATGTCCCTTTGGAACATTTGCTTTTAAGTGAATGCCCTTCGGCCTCCATAACGCACCAGCGACATTTTAGTGTTATATGATGGCCATTTTCTCTAATATGATTGAGGACTATGTAGAAGTATTTATGGACAACTCCGTCTTCGGAGATGATTTCTTGTCTTGTCTTGATAACCTCACAAAGATCCTGAGGTGGTGCATAGAAGTAAACCAAGTACTTTCATGGGAGAAAAGCCATTTTATGGTGAGGGATGGCATTGTAGGTCATAGGATCTCATCCAATGGACTCGAGGTCGACCAAGCTAAATTTGAAGTCATTTCTTGACTACCTCCACCTACCTTGGTTAAGCAGATCAGATCATTCTTAGGTCACATCAAATTTTACTGTAGATTCATTTGTGAATTCTCGAAAATTGCTTGTCCTTTGATGAATCTTCTGGTAGCCGACGCCCCGTTTGACTTCAATTCCTTGTGTCTTAGTGCTTTGGAGACCTTACAAAGCGTTGTATCTGATTCTTCGATTCTCCAACTAATAAGTCCACTTTAGTGGATTATTATTTGGTCTAAGTACTCTCTAATTAGTTATTCTTAGTTGTTAATTGATTTAAAGTTATATGGTTATTCACTTTAGTATAAATATAATGTTATGTGCTAATTTTACATTTAATAACATATGAAATATAATTTGATGAATGAAGGCTAGATGCAAGAGTTCAAATGTCTATTTCTGCGTATGTAAGACATCTAGAGATCAGTATGGTCGACTGGGGGTTGCCATCACAAACTCCTAAGTCTACATTGTTTAAGACGTCTGGAGTGTTAATCAAACATCTGATGAAGAACCGCTCGTGCTTATTTGTCGTTCCAACCACTCGTGATCTTCGCGAGTGGTTAGAGTCGCTTGTGGCCAATGGAAATCGAGGAGGATTTTGTTTAAAAAGGAAAGCCACAGCAACCTTAGGGAGAATATCTTCTTCCCCCTGGCGGGGACCTCCTCCATTGCCTACACCGTGAACCAGGCTTACACTGTGGAACTCCAGCGTGCACCATGGCTTGAGTGAACTCCATTGCTGCCTTTCCCATCGCACTCTACGCTCATGGTGGTAGCACGAGCTCCACCCACCCTCTCCTCTTCTCCATTTCTCCTCTTCTTCTTCCCTCTTTCAACATCACCGACTACTATTCATCTTCTTCAACCCACCGAACCCAACAACTCCACATCACCACTGCCAATCCCCTCTCCACAGACTGCAACCAACTCCACCTCCACTAATGTCGTACCCCAACACCACTACGCACCAGCCCCTCGTTCCCTTGCATGCACATGCACGAACAGAGACCCGTGCACCATTCATCTTCTTCAACCTTGCGAAGGCCAACAGAGAGGAACCCAAACCTCACACTGGTCCACCTTCACGTAGCCATCACCACAGGCCCCGATTTTCCTAGCCAACCACTCCACCGACCTCCCCTCGATGCCGCGAACTCGACCAAGTCCTCTGCCACGTCAACCATGGTCCATGAGCATGCATGCACAGGCCACCGCTGACGTGCTTCTTCTCCGCTGGCTAGCCACCTCCAGCCATCTCCGTCGATGCCGCAACCTCCATCGGATCGATCTCCTCATTGTCGACCTCCTTCGCACGTCAGCAACTCGCCAATGCCCCTTCCCGTGTGCGAGCAAGAGAGAGAGCAAATGCTCTATTTTAAGTGGTATTAAAAATTATAGCATATGCCATTGCGGGATGCAATATTCCCTTATCTTCCTGATTTAATATATTGCAGAAAATTACATGGACGTCCCTCTTTTTAATTGAAATTACATATAGTTGAGCTCTTTAAGATTATGACTTAAGGGTTAAAATGAACAAACTCTATGTTGTTTGAGATTAAGATTCACGCTGATTGCCATTGCCAAGGTCACGATTCACGTATTTACAGAATATTATATTGTGGTGATTTTGCATTTAAACACCTGCAATTTTTATCAATTGCTTAGAATGAGCATTTATGTGGGAAATGGGTTACATTATTGAATAGGCATATCCATTGATATTCCTGAATAAACGAGGCACCACTTACTAGTTTATTAGGATAATTCCTTCCTGCGGTACGACCTAAATATTTTTGTGGTTAGATTTTGAGAATTAAATGTTTTGAAAAGAGCTTTCTTTCACGCAACTAAATACAATGATGCGTCATTTTATGTTAAAATTTTTATCTAAACTGAAGATCACTCTTTCAAATGGTGTCGTTGCCGGGGAGGAAATACACCTATTAATTTTTTTTCAGGAAATTTATATTATTTTTATGCTATTTCTGAAGCATTTCCAAATTGCTGACCTTGTTTCTATTTGCATGCAAAAATGAATGAACGCGACGGGAGCACACGACGGAGGTGATATTTTTGGTGGACCTTGACGCCACCTAGAGGATAGCAACAGGTGCTTGTGGACCTTGATCCCACACGTGAGGAGGAAGGATCAGCGACCTGAGACATATTGTTTTTCTTTTAGATTGAGATTAGCCTAAATAGACATTAGTCATTTAAGTTCTATCTTGTGGACCCATGTTGGGCATTTTGGGAATGTGTTCCCAATGCTTTTATTACTTATCGCTCTTGTATGTAGGAGTGTATTTTTGGGAGCGTGTTCCCATTTTATTCAGATTATAGGTTTATTTGAATTGTTTGAACTGCACGTCAGTTAGATAAATTAGATTAGGTTTGTTTGCTTATTATAAAAAAAAATATGAACTGCTTGCTAGAAGCTAGATATCTATAGGGCAACCACCTAGGATTAAATGAGCAACATCTAGTTTATCTTTATTCCATCGTATACATCCCTGCATTGAAGTAAGGTACGTCCTCTCTTTAGCATCACATCTTTGTCATACATCTGCATTGGACTTAAATCCAAGACCACCTAATTGCATGAATCTAATTAATTCAGTGGTCACTTTAAGGAATTGGGACTGTTAAGAGGTTGAACCTTAAAATCAGTGACTTTAATTACGTGCAAAAGGATTTGATTGCGGGATTTCAAAATATAAAACGTGTATGTGTGTTGCACACCTGAGACACTATGCACATCACACATAAGGTCACTAGATAAATTTCTACCTCTCCTTTTTGCACCACAAGGGAAGTTAGTTGGAAATCAACAAGCCTATCCACCAAGTTACTTCGGTTTCTCATGCGTGGGCTCGATTTGAGACTTCCATCCCTTGCGAGTAGGTTGTAGGCACCAAGGAAGGTCGGCCTAGGAAGCATAACTCTTGCAAAACTTGTTTGGTCACCAACTGAACACTTAATTCTAAGACCTAGAATCTACTAAAAACAGATCCTACTGTACTTACGTTTGTTTTGACAGTGGTAGAACTCTTGAGGAAGTTTCTATATTTTTGTTCTGATTTCTTCTAAGTACTAAGAGAGTTAAATCGTTTAGCTTAAAGAAATGGATCAACCTTACTCCTATCATTTAGATAATTAGAGTCAATACTTCACATCTTTTAATTAGGATCCTATCCCTTGAGCATATCCATCCTTTGATGGGTACAATTATAATTCATGGGATCAATCATATTCTTATCCAGGGAGTACTGTCTTGATAACTCCCACTTTTGAGCAGAGCCTAGGAGCAGAATATTTCAATTTGCAAACACCCAACCCTCCCACCCTTCATGATTTTTCTCATCGAGGTTGGAGGGGACTATCCTTGATAGGCAACCAGAGTCTGAGACCAGAGCCTTGATAGGTAACACCCAACTCTCATCTGGTTGCAACCAGAGCCTGAGACTGACTATCCTCCCCAATTTGACAGTAGTCTCTCCTCTTTTATGATGGAAATGCAAAAACAACAAAAAGAAATGATGAAGTCTATGGGAGAGATGTTGAGGAATACTCAACAATTGAATAAGCAAATTCATCAGCTTAGCTACTCTCTTACTATTGATTCTGATCCCTACCTATACAATCGTGATCATCAAAAAGTTTATGAGAAAACGACGGATAATAGGGATCCTATTTTGAGTTGCTATCACTTAGACTCTCCCCATGGGACACAGCCACTAGAGGAGAACTATCTTAATGATTATCCACCCGAGTTATATTGGAGTCAAAAGAAAGGGAAAATGGTACCACTTGAGGACTTTGACTCCACTGATAGTATTTTTCTTACCCCTGATACCCCGGGTCAAGGTCATATTGTTCATGCCACTTCCCCTATTAATTATGTGGTGGAACCTCATTCTACCCTTAGTGAGCCTAATTCCGATCCTCCACTTAGGGAACCAACACCTACCATTCATCATTCTGAGGATTTACATGTGCCCAATGAAGGTGACTGTTACGACCCGGTTCCCGGATCCCTACAGAACCCGAGGCTAGCTCACCTCGAATAATCCCAAGACCTAGTCATCCAATGAGAAGTAACCAAAAGTAGGAAATAAACCTCTTTCACACATGCAATATAACTAAGAAGAAGGAAAAATGAAAAGTAAAGGAAAGTGGAGCAATTGTCTCAAAATAATACATGCCACCACAACAACAACAACGGAAAGGAAATAGAAAGTAATAGGAACAATAAAACAGATGTCCATTACTCACTACAACAACAGAAAAATGAAAGAGCTGGAAAAAAATGACTACAGCTGGGCTCGGCTGGGCCCAGCACCCTCTCCAACTAGAAACTCGGGCTGCTTAACTCCTGGTCCTAAATAGGGTTACGAAAAGATAGAGTCAGGGAACACTGAGTAGAGTGGTGTTTACATTATTTATGTGCAAGTAAAGTAAAACAAACAACCAAGTTTTATTCTCATTTCTATTTATCTCATCTATGTATTTCTGGTTCATTTATTTCATAAAGGATCCAAGTATTTCTTGATCTTGCTTGTTCCTCGTGGGAACGATCTTGATTGCAGTCTTTTCCATGGAGTAGAAGGTACACGTGGTGCTCTCTTGGCCGGGAGAGTCCCCCATGGTAGTCCTACACCCAGTCAACCACCCCGAGGTCACTATCGCGTCGTAGCGGTGACTATGACATGCATGATAAGCACACGGGTAGCTACCCTACACTGGCATGTGGTCAATCATTTCCGCTAGCGGGCCTAAGGTACAGCACGGAACAGTATAGGGTCTTACCCTCTCAGAAGAGGGGTCTCGCCCCTCCATAGTTCGTGTACCCTCGTCAAACTACCCCGGTTTGCCCAGCGAGCCTAATAAAGTCGGTGTAGGGTGGCTAGCTTAACCTCGGGCCCCGTGGGGTGGCTAGCTCCCTCCCTACACTAGTAGCATGCCTCGGTACCACGTATGCGAGGGCCAATAGGAGTCGGTGTGGAGTGGTCAATCCTAACCCTGGGTCTCAACCTAAGGGCAGCTAGCTTCGCTTTACATTAAAAGGGACAGTTTCTCTCCTTGGTATCGTGTACATAAGGGCCAACTCACTTTCCATCTATATTCCAGATTCCTTTCATACACAGGAGTTCTACTCCTAATTCCCCGTAGGGTTCATGCTCATATTAATCTCATTTATCCATATTCAAATCTCATGGTTCATAACTCGTTCCTCATCCATATACAGGCAGCTTGTGTGTTCACAATTCAATTCTCAATCATATACATGCAACTTGTGGTTTCACAGTTCAATTTCTCATTCACATACAGGCAGCTCATATTTTAACATGCATCTCAAGTAAATAGACTAGCTCAACATCAGGCTCATACATTTCTATCCTAGAGTTCATTCCACATCCTAGAGTTTCAATCAATTTAATCTAAGAAAGCATATTTTTTATTCACATCTTAACAAATGAATTAAACCACTCTATCGGGTATCACGGGAGGAATGGGGGCCTGCACCACAGATCTCGTCATCTTCGCAGGCCCCAAACACACCACCGGTTGGTAACCTATATCAGCAACTAATTTACATCAGATGAGCTCAAAACAGTAGGTACTCAACATGAACACGTAGAGAAACTCGAGTGGAAAATAGCAGTACTTCTTTTGCAGAAATTTGATTTTGTTTGGGCCCTAAACGGGCCAAAAACATAGTTACCATCCAAAATTAGATGTTTGGGACTAGTCCCAGATATCGTAAAAGACGTTAGATCTTACCTTGTGTCTCCTGCGGGTTCCTCAGATGTTCAGATCCCTCTATGATCGTCTGAAGGAAGTTCTAGACGTCTGACTATGCCTCCGGTTGTCTGAAAGTGATGTTGGACATCTGGCGATGAGGTCAGACGTCCAAAAGTGCCTGGAAAGGCGCACCACGTGCCTTTCCAATGCCCTGCACTTGCGTATGAAAATGCAGACCCATTAACAGCCAAACATTTCCTGTGCTACAATCTGCATGGTGGAAAGTAGCGCAGGAAACACATACATCGCGCGATATTGTGCTTTCAGATGTCCGGCTTCAGATCCGGACATCTTGGTGCCTCTCCAGATGTCTAGTCGATGCTTTAAACGTCTGATACTAGAACTTTTCCAGTACCAGAATCTCCTTCGCAATGCTGCTGTCCTCGCAGCGCCGTCCGCAACGCACCGTAGCAACTTCAGAGGGTTGGGAGGCTACCTCCCTAAGCCCCTCCTCCTCGTGTGTGTGCTCGCCACCGGCCACGCGAGCTTCATCGAGCTCCCTCTGAGCTCCGTTGATCTTCCGTCGAAGCTTCCCTGAGCTTCCGCCGAAGCTCCTCCAAGCTTCGCACGAGGCTCTCCAACTCCACGCGAACTCCCTGAAGGTCCACTGACCTTGGTCCTCCTCTCACGCTCTTCCTTCCTCTCTCCCTCTCTCCCTCTCATTCTCCCTCGCTCACCCTCTCTCTTGTTGCTCTTGTTCTCCCTCACCGCGACTGCACAGGGAGGATGGCTAAGGTGGTGGTGGTTGGTGGATAGTGGCGTGGGTGAGGGGAAGAGGGTGCTTAAATAGGAGGGGATTAGGGTTTAGGGGTGAAGGGTGTGAAGGAGAGAGAGAAGCACCACGCGTCGCCTATGCACAGAGCGCAAAGGAACGTACGAAAATTCCCACTTTCAGACGTCTGGGCCTGTGTCCAGACGTCTAGAAAGACGTCTGACTGAAACTCCAGGTGTCTTATCCGACTAACAAGGCAATGGGTCATTTCAGTGACCCTAAGGGAATGGAGGATGAATTGGATCAATTTTGGTCTCAGGGATACAAAGAGTTTATTTTAGAGGAGGATGATGACCCAATGGAGGAACCCAAGCTTAGAGTTTGGAGTGAATCTCGAGGGGATTATGTGTTATTTGAGGACTTACCCCCTAAGGATATTAATCATTTGGTGAAATTCGGATTCCTTCCTACTTTTGAATTTGAAAAGTATCCTCTACAAAATCAAGAAGATGTGGAGTTGATGTTGGAAGAGGACAAACACAATAGTGAGAAGGCTAGGGGAGACTCGCGGGGGAAATACACATCAATTGAGGATTTATGACTTGAGGAGAACAAAGAATTGAGTGATATAGGCTTACTCCTGAACATTAAAATTGATCCTCCTTCAGAAATAATTGATGATACTGAAGCAACTCCTCTCTTTACTGGTGAATCACACATACACCCCGACAATAACTTAAGTGAACCAAAAGAATTCGGAGATGAAATTAATGACAATGATTTTGGGCTTCGACCCTACCATCAAACAAATGTGATTTGGAGTCCACCATTGATTCACATATACTAGAAGGTGAAAATATGACTTCGATTCTTGAGGAAATCATTAATGATAGGCAGGGCAACTTCAATTTTTCTACAACAACTATTAGGGAGAATAATACAGAATCTGAATTGTTGTTGGAACTGGACTTGACACAGACTAAGCCCTCCTTGGACTTAATCATTACCTTTCAACACCACAATCAACCCTTACACTCCCTAACTGATCCTTGGCTCAGGTCTCTGTTCATATACATTCTTTCTGGGGAGAATATCAAGCCAGTACATCCTCAGGTAGAATGGCGAGTTTGGATTGATGCTGGTACTTTTACTCTTGCCATTCAAGGGTTTGACGTACTTATGATTATATCCTTCAAAACCCTTCCTGCTTTAGAGGACCCTTGTTATCCTCCACTCCTATTTCGGGAGGTCCCTTTTCATGTTGCTTTTGTTATTTGTTGACCTCCTCAAGTAGCCTATGAGGTACTCTATTTTCATGTCTTCTGGCAAGCATTGGGAATCACTCTGCATCATTAGCTCGCCAGCATATGTGGCTACCTATTTTGTAGGCCCGCACTGTTACACACATTTTTAGGGTCTAGCTCTTTCTATTGGGAACCAGACTTACAGGTTCCTTATTAGTCTGGCTGCTAACAGAAAATGCAGCGCTTGTTGGGAGGCAACCCGACGTTCTGAATAACGCCTTCATCAAGTGATTTCCTTCCTTTCTCCCCCTGTTTTAGTTTTACAATGAGGACATTGTAGGATTTAGGCATGAGGGGGTGCATTTTGCATTTTTTAAGCAGTATTCATGCATCTAGGTTAGGTGCATTATTAGCAAAAAAAAATCTCTGTTTTATTTATTTGAGCTGAATTGGTTAGCCCTAGCAAAATATCTTTATTAAGGAGGTGTCATTGAAGATTTTCTTCTTAGATTATTGTTGTTACGCATTGGATCGAGGATTTTAAAAGATGCATTTGTTGTAGTAATAATTCCTCAAAAATAGCTCGAACAACAGAAAAAAATTTATAACTCAGATTTACGAAATGAAGTCTGAGATCGTTCACTAGGAGTAAAAATGGAATTCACGCGCTAATCTCAATATATAATATAAATGAGCACAATTAATTACTCAAAATCTAATATGCAATGTATGGCATGAGTATATAAAGAGTAAAAACTAATCTAGGCAAAATAATGGTGATTTGGATCACCAATTATTAGTCTAACACATATAGCAAATACTCAAATAATATCAACTATTTAAACCAAGTGCACAGTGCACTCCCTGTCAAGGGAATCAGACGACAGATTCTTTCATCCAGATGACTTAAGTGTCCACTGCTGTAGTGCCAAGAGGGCACTATACTTCTCTTCTTTCTCTGTGTGCACAAGCCTTCTTCCTTCTCCTTTCTTTCTTCTATCCTTTGCTCTTCCCTTCGGCTCTCCTTCCTCTTATTCTCTTTTCCTTTATGCATAAGGGGGCACTCTTCTTCAGATGAGGCTAAGTGTTAGCCGTTACATAATAGAGAAAAACCCCCCTTAACCCTGCACTTTCTCTCTCTTTCTTCTCCTCTTCCTCTCTCAGGGATAATCAAGTAGTCGGAAATCGGATCAGAGCGCAACTGAGACCAGGGCTGCTAGCGCGGGGTAGCATCCGAGGTGTGCGTAGGTGTAGGCAGGTATACGGGTCGAACTAGGCCTGCGTGTTGGTTTCATGGGCGAGGTGTGAGTGTGTAAGGAGGACCTCACCCTTGTGTTAGGAGGCAAAGAGGCATATGCAAAAAAATAATTTATTGCGCTGCTCTTGGTTGCCCACTTCTGAGGTGAGACTACAGTTAGTGCCTCTTCTTTGCGTGTGTCTGCGGCTGAATCTGTGGCTAATTGGAGCAACTGCTGTAGGGGGTCCTTTGATCGACTACCCAGGAAGACTCCTGGGATGATTCTACGGTGCCTGGGATGTGGATCTGGAGCTTAGTAAGACCTGGAGCAAGCTCCAAGCAAGCATGAAGCTTCGGCATCAATGGCGTAGAAGCCTTGGTACCTGAAATCCACAAAATGGCCTTTTGACCACGTTAAATGATCTCAGAGGCTTTGCTAGATGATGGCGAAGGTGGTGGAGGCAGTTTCGTGGTGAGTCGGAGTGTGTGGCGACCTGGTGGAGGCGGAGATGGTTGAAGTAAGTGGGTTTGTTCAGCAGAGAGTTCGGGTGGATGGGAAGGCGAATAGAGATAGGGTTTTTGATGGGCGAGTCATAGTGAAGCATATGAGGTGGTTGGCGAGGCGGATGGAGGGGTATAGCAATGGGAGTGCCTCGCCGGAGGAGCAGCCAGAGATTGGGAAGACGAGGGTGATAGCGTGTGTCGAGGGGTTGAAACGGGGATAAGAAGAGGGGAATCTAACCTGAAAGTGGAGAGAAACTAGTCTAACCCAAGATAATCAGACTAAAGGGGAGGATTTTCCTTACCAGGGGTACACTGGCTTTGGAGAAGATGAAGGTTCCAGTGAGGAGGAAACGACGAGGACAACGGAGGGAGAGGCGTCGGCTGGTACGGCACGACGCAGAGGAAGATGAGGAAGGTGAATCCGCCGTCGGTATTGCGGACGAATGATGAGGGAGGTCGGAGAAGATTTTTGGACGTCGAGGAGCTATTCGACCAGAGAGGAGGGATGAAGTAGAGGGTTTTCCGTCCAAATTCGAGCATGAGAAGCATGGCCTTGCATTGGGGTTCCTTTTATAGGTCCCTAGAGGGTGATTAGACCTTGGGAAGCAAGCTTCCCAAGCTTGGAAGGCTGCCGGAGTTGGAAACTCAAGAGATACCCAAATCTCTCATGTGTTCGTATGAGAGATTAGGAAGGTCTTGGAGGGTAAGATCTGATTCGTTGGAAAGGGAATTCCATAAGGAGTCTCCGGTTCTAATTTGAGATTATTTCATTAATCAATCAAGGAGAAATCCTTGGTTGATTGTTACCAGAGCTTTAGGATTAGGAGTTCATGTGCGGCAGGGACTTTTTTGTGAAAAATACAAAGAACCTGGGGGGCTTTTTGTGAGGAATTCAAAAGTTGAGGGGCTATTGGAGATAAAGAAAGTCAAACTTGGACTAAAGAACAAAATAGGTCGAAACAATCTCAGATTGGGCTCAAATTTTCTAAAAATATAATTTGGACCTAAGAAATCTAATGGTGAAGTTATATTTTTGTTTTGACCTAGTTTGATTGGGTAATTTATGTAAAAATCCAAATTAGGCTAAAAGTCTATCTGTGGCTCCGTTTTGGGTCAGGACGAGTTCTGATGGTCAATTTGAAGATGCAAAACCATAGAGAATATTTTTTTATGATTTTTAAAGGGTTTATGTGATTTTTATATTGGCTGAAACCTCAGTGAATCAAGGGATTCTATTTTTAGGGTTTCAGAAGTCATTTAATTCTTGAAACATGCGAAAACCAGTTTCTGTTTGCATGGACCCACTTGTTTGACATTTAAGACCATTTGACCTTTATTTGACTCATAAGAAAACCCATGATTGTACTGCAATTAAGATATGCTGTTAAAACTGTAGTTTTACCCCTATTTTATTGTATTCCCCTCAAAATGAATTTGCAGTGAATTAGGATCCTCTAGCGATTATGTAGGAGCATTTATTCCTTGATTATGACTAATTAAAGCTAGATATGGATGATGATGATGTTATCATCAATTATTTCTAAGCTTAGAATCCAGTACAGTTATTTCACTTGCATGTAGATTGGGTAATGGATCTTTGTAGGAAACCAATAAGCATTTTTAGTCTGTTGAATCCTTGGACAGTTTGAAGGGAGTTAGGCATACTATCTTCTATTAGATCCACATAATATTTGTAAGGAGAAAGTAGAGAGATTGCTGGTGCGCTACGTCTAGTGCAAGGACTCTTAAGTTTTGGATAATTAGATGATGATACTTCAGAGTTAGGCATAGTTTTCGCTCTCTGTTCCTGTGTGCAAACATTGTGTGAATTCCTGAGAGTCACCAAATAAGGCAGATACATAGAGATTGAGTCCTAATAAAACTATGACTATGGTGGATGGTTATGACCGTCCTTCATAGAGTCCTTAGCTGAAGGAGGGTAGTAGTGTCAAAGGTCAGAAATACGTTTGTCCCATCCATTCCTGGTGCCAAGAATAGGCACTTCCACCAAATAAGCCACACAATATCCTCTTGACTATCATCATCCCTAATAATGCCTCATGAATAAAAGTCTGCGTCATGTTGTGATGGAGTTAAAAAGAAAATAGGAGAGAAAAGAAGAGAGAGAAAAAGAAGGAAAAAGGAAAAGAAAAATATATACATATACAAAAGAAAAGAGTTAAAGTTTATAGTTTTATCTTCGTGTCATTTTTCATCATATGTCGATGTTTTTGAGGCAACAAAAACATCCATTGTGATCCACCAAATATGACCCATACCTACTTTTTAGTATTTTTGATTGCCCGAATACTGGCTGAAGACTTCTAGCTTAGTTGTAGGGTTATTACGACTTTAGTTGAAGTGTGAAAGCCATGTGAGGCCACCAAACATTGAGTACATTTACGTAATTTGGTAAGATATATGATCTCATAAAAGAAAGAAGAAAAATAAGAAAAGAAATGAGAGAGTGAGTACAAGGGAATGCAAAGAGAGCATAGTTTTCAGCCTCTCTCTGGCTGACTCGTTTGATAGTTTAGAGATTTAGAGTCTGCAGTACTAGACTACATGTAGCACTAGATGAGTGTGAGCCATCAAATATAAATCCATTCACCTTAGTATCTCCTACCTAAGCCAAAAAGTCAGGGTCAAATTATAGATAATTTTCTGCTTTATCCCTGAGGGAAGTAGTTGTCTACCTCAGTAGAATTTTATCAAGGGTTAAGGATGAACTTCAAATGTAAGTTGGCTTTTCACTTGGATCCGTTACCTAGGATACTTTCACTTCACATTTGTCTGGATCTCTAAATTTTTGGAATAAAAAAAGAAGAAATCAGTTGGTTACTTCCATTATTTTTCACTTTTTGCTAGGGACTTGCAAAACTTAGGCATGAGGGCATTTGATAAGTCCACTTTAGTGGATCATTATTTGGTCTAAATACTCTCTAATTAGTTATTTTTAGCTGTTAATTGATTTGACGTTATATGGTTATTCACTTTAGTCTGCATATAATGTTATGCGTTAATTTTACATTTAATAACATATGATATGATAATATAATTTGATGAATGCAAGCTAGATGCAAGAGTTCAGATGTCTATTTCTGCATATATAAGATGTCTGGAGATTAGTATGATCGACTGGGGGTTGCCATCACAAACTCTTGACTCTACATTTTTTAAGATGTCTAGAGTGTTAATCAGACATCTGATGAAGAACTGCCCGTGCTTATCTACTGTTCCAACCTCTCGTGATCTTCACAAGTGGTTAGAGATGCTTGCGGCCAAAGGAAACTGAGGAGGATTTTGTTAAAAAAGGAAAGCCACAGTAATCTTGGGGAGACTATCTTCTTCCCCCTTGCGTGGACCTCCTCCATCGCCTGCATCGTGAACCAAGCTTGCACCGTGGAACTCCAACGTGCACCGTGGCTTGAGCGAACTCCATCGCCGCCTTTCCCATTGCACTCCATGCTCGTGGTGGTAGCACGAGTGCCACCCACCCTCTCCTCTTCTCTATTTCTCTTCTTCTTCTTCCCTCTTTCAACATCACCGACTATAATTCATCTTCTTCAACCCACTAAACCCAACAACTCCACATCACCACCGCGAATCCCCTCGCCATAGACTGTAGCCAACTCCACCTCCACCAACGTCGTACCCCAACACCACCATGCACCAGCCCCTCATTTCCTTGCCCGTGCACGCACAAACAATGGCACGTGCACTGTTCATCTTCTTCAACCTCGTGATGGCCAACAGAGAGGAACCCAAACCTCACGCTAGTCCACCTCTGCACAACCATCACCACAGGCCCCGATTCTCCTCGCCAACCACGCCACCGATCTCCCCTCAACGCTACGAACCCGACAAAGTCCTCAACCGTGCCAACCACAGGTCCACGAGCACTCGCGCATAGGCTACCATCAGCGAGATTCTCCGTTGGCCAGCCACCTCCGATGCCTCCGTTGACCCACAACCTCCATCGGATCGACCTCATCATCATCGACCTCCCTCTCGTATCAGTAGCCCACCGACGCTCCTTCCCGTGCGCGAGTAAGAGAGAGAGCAAATGCTTTGTTTTGAGTGGTATTAAAAATTACAGCATATGCCATTATGGGATGCACTATTCCTTTATATTCCTGATTTAATATATTTTGCATCAAATTACGTAGACATCCCTCTTTTTAATTGAAATTACGTACAGTTGAGCTCTTTAAGATTATGACTTAAGGGTTAAATGAACAAACTCTATGTTGTTTGAGATTAAGATTCACGTTGATTGCCATTGCCAAGGTCACGATTCACGTATTTATAGAATATTATGTTGTGATGATTTTGCATTTAAACACCTGCATTTTTTATCAATTGTTTAGAATGAGAATTTATGTGGGAAATGAGTTGCATTAATGCATAGGTATACCCATTGATATTCTCGAATAAATGAGGCACCACTTACTAGTTTAATAGGCTAACTCATCCCTGTGGATACGACCTAATTATTTTCGTGGTTAAATTTTTAGAATTAAATGTTTTGAAAGCGATTTTCTACCATGCGACTAAATACAACGACGCGTCATTTTATGTTAAAATTTTTATTGAAAATGAAGATCGCGCTTTCACCAACCACTTGACTGGTCTCTCGATTTTGAGATGATGTGTGACGCCTCTGATTTCACTGTCGGAGTCGTTCTAGGCCAATGTTGGGAGTGCCATCCATTTGTAATCTATTACGTTAGCAAGATGCTGAATGAGACTCAGCGTAATTATATGATTACTGAGAAAGAACTGTTAGTAGTAGTATTCAGGTTGGAGAAATTTAGATCTTATTTACTTGGATCAAAAGTGATTACTTTCACAGATCATTCTTCCCTCCGCCATTTGCTGGCAAAGAAGGTTGCCAAACCCCATCTTATCAGATGGATCCTTCTATTGCAGGAATTTGATGTCAATATTTACGACAAAGCCAGAGCTCATAATGTGGTGGAAGATCACCTGTCTTGATTGGACCCAGAATGCATCCCCTATTCCCCGCCTATCTCAGATCAATTCCCAGATGAGTCTCTTTTGGCTGTTAATTTTGTTGAGTTTCCCTGGTATGCAGATATTACAAATTATTTTATCGTAGGCAAGATTCCCATGAGCTTTTCCAAGGACCAGAAACTCAAATTCATTTCTGAAGCCAAATTTTATTTCTGGGATGACCTTTTGCTCTTTCGCATTAGGGCTGATCAGATCATCAAAAGGTGCATCCTTGACTTTAAAATTTCGAATGTGCTATCTTTTTTGCCACAACGATGCTTGTGGTGGTCATTTTTCCAGCTGAAAACTGCTATGAAGATTTTATAGTTGGGTATTTTCTGGCTGACTATTTTCAAAGATATAGATGAGTTTTCCAAATGTTACAAGCGATGTCAGTTGGTCGATTCTATTACCCGGAGGACATGATGCCTCTCCAACCCATTCTAGTCATTGAAGTGTTCAATGTTTAGGGAATCGATTTTATGAGCCCTTTTCCCAACTCGCATGGTGTTGTATCGGAAAATCATCGCAAAAAGATTGAGTTCGGAAAACCCGTCGTTGTAGTGCAATTTACGAGAAAATCCATCAAAAAATAAATTTACCGAAACTTAAAAGGAATTCTGGTTCGAACACAGGGAGGCTACATTGATTCGCAATCCGAAATTATATATATATATTTTTTAATTTTAGTTTTAAGATAGAATAATCACAATGAATCTATTTTACTTGCAATATTAACACTAAGAGAGAGAGAGAACAAAACATTTTTATAACAGAGATATTATTTTTACAACTAGAAAGCTGGAAATATTACAACTAGAAAGAAGTAAATCTAATCTAGAAAGCAGTAAAGAAAAGGGAGGTGAGAAATTATCCTCCTCGATGACTGCTTAGAAGACGAGCTGAACGAGCAATGCCTGGAACACAGAGTGGAGATAGAAGGGAGAACGAGGTGGGAAGAACTAGGGGTGAGGCAGGACATCATCGTCGAGGGATCCACTTCTGGAACAAGGGTGAGAAGACGACCATGGGAGCTCCATGAACGAGGTGAGGAGACAATTTTGATTTTAACTTTAGAGGAGCATCCCGAGTCTGGGACATGCTTCTTTAGAACTTTGGAGAGGGAGAGAGATGAAGGGATGAGAAATTCGAGTGGTAGGGGTAAGAGTTGAGGGCAAAAGAGACATTTTCAAGTTTTAAAACATTCATTTCAGTGTCATTAGTGACGTTTATGACTGTCATTGTATCTCCAACATGGCTAAAGATGTGTGCACGCCTTGCCTCCTTGCCTTCAAGCGTTGAAGCCTTCTTTCAAGCATTGGTTGATCAGAACCATTCGATGAAGATTGAATGGTCGTCATCACTCACTGAATGCGCCTTTTGAATGTGCGCCTGCACGTCTTGGATCAAAATCAGCCTACCAATCATGTGATCGGACAGCTTAAAAGCCACCTCTTCATGCCCCTGGTGGCCGCGTCAGATCGCAAGTCTCAGATGCGCGTGAGAAGTCACATAAGATCCCATGTCTACTTGATTGGCTGATTCGTGCCATTTGTAGTTGATTGGGCAGTCAAGTTAATTCTACGTGTGCCTCTGATTGCGAATCGAACTCGCAACCTCTACTTTGCGAGCGTGTGCTCGCCCAATGCGCCAAGCTGCCCTGTTTGTCGCGTGGATGCTTTTGCGCTCAACTGATCTTAGCCGTTGGATCTTCATCCAATGGCCAAGATCAAGCATTGATCTTTTCTTGGAGAGGTGGAGTGGGAGGGCTTGGTGGGCATTGGGTGGTTGGGATGGCACCACATGGTGCCATCTTGGTCGTCCATCTTCTGTGAGTTGTAGATGGTCCTACAGATGTCGGATTGGACCAATTTTCACGTCGTTGGGCTGCGATCATCGATCCGAACCCATCTGTGCGGTTAGATTTGTCATCTGAAGTATGAATTTATACCATTTGGCCCATTGTCCTCTGATCTTACTCGAACTACATCTGATGCTATGGAAGTCCGATTAGGGCGATCTTGGAGTCGTTGAACTCCAATCGTCGCCTTGATCAGATTCGTATAGTTGGATCTTCAATTAGAGGCCTTGATTAAATATTGACCTATCCCTAGCCACTAGAAAGAGTAAATTACTATACAATTTATACAATTTGACCTAAATTCATGATGATGAATGTTACGCAATATTTACAATGCATGATGCTTCTACGATACTAAGAACATACAGAAATAGGCATTTTAGGCTTCTCAGATGCATACATATCACATGGTTTTGAGTACATACTTCTCACAGTTGACTATGTCTCAAAGTGGGTTGAAGCCATCTCGGCAAGACGGGCTGATCGTAAGACTGTTATCTACTTTGTTCGGGAATTTATTTTTTTTTCGGGATTCAGAGTTCCTTGCACTTTGATTAGCGATAGGGGCAATCATTTCATCCACACTCATTGAAGGTCACTATTGAAGAAATATGGGTACATCATCGTATTGCCACCCTGTATCATCTGCAGACCAATGGGCAGGCAGAAGTGTCTGATTGTCAAATCAAGCTTATTCTCTAGAAGATGGTTAGACCTGATAGGAAGGATTGGTTCGATCAATTGATTGATGTAGTTTGGATATATCGGACCACATACAAGGCCCCATTTAGAATGTCACCATATCGCATGGTGTATGGAAAGGCCTGTTACCTTCTTGTCAAGCTGGAGCATTATGCCTTTTGGGCGGTGCAGACATGTAATTTTAACCTTGATGAGGGAGGTTATGAGAGGAAGCTCCAGCTCAGCGAATTAGAGGAAATTTGATGGGAAGCCTATGGGAACACAAAGATATACAAAGATAAGACGAAGACTTTTCACGATCGCCACATTCGAAGGAAAGAATTCACGCCTAACCAGCAAGTCTAGTTATTTGATTCTCACCTCAAATTCTTTATGGGTAAGCTCAAGTCAAAGTGGACTGGCCCGTATCTTGTGATTCGCCTATATTCTAATGGGGCAGTCCAAATTATGGACCCAAAATTTGGGCATGTTTCTACGGTAAATGGCCATCGTCTCAAGCCATTTATGGCCTAGGAACCTCCTCCTACTATTGAAAGTATTAATTTTATTGAGAGTGTGTAATTGAATTTTTGCCCAGCTGGTGGTGTTAAACTCAACACGTATACATATGTAGTTACCTTTTATACATAGCATCTTTCGCTTTTGGCATCTATTTCTACATATTGTGTTTTTTGTCATGTTAGTGATGGCATTTGCTAAATGAAGAATTAGGAGCAATTCTAGGTTATTTCTATCCACTTACCCCATGTCTTAATTTATTTTCCTTTTATTCATGCATGAGGACATGCAAGAATTTAGGCATGGGGGGTTAGTACACATAAACTGAAAAGAAAAAGAAAAGAAAAAAGGAGAGATTGAGTACAAGGGAACTAAAGAGAGCACAATTTCTCCACTGCTCTCTGATTTGATTTATTTGATAGTTTGGAAATCTAGATTTTGTAGTACTAGTTTATATGTAGCACCAGATGAGTGTGAGCCACTAGATACAATCCCCCTTGACTCAGACATCTTCTACTTAAGCCAAAAGTTAGGGTAGAAATTATAGATTATTTTGTTGTACCCCTGTTGTATGAGAATTTATTGCAAAAAGATTTGAGTTTAGAAAATCCGTCGTTGTAGTGCGATTCGCAAGAAAATCCGTCAATCAAATAATTTTTAACCGAAACTCAGAATGAGTCCCGAGTCAAACACAGGGGGCTACGTTGATTTGAAATCCGCAATTACATATATTTTTTATAATTTTTGTTTATAAATGAGACATTCACAATGATTACTATTCTATTTGCATTATGAACACTACAACTAGAGATATATATAGAGAGAGAAAAAACAACTTTTATATTCAAAATAGTGTCATTCTAACTACAACTATAAATCGGAAAATCTAATCTATAAAGCAATAAAGAGAAGAGGGAGAGAAATTATCCTCCTTGACGGCTGCTTGAAGGATGAGCTGGACGAACGTCGCTTGGAAGAAGGAGAAGATGGATGACAGAGGATGGATCGGGAAGAACCGAGGGTAAGGTAGGGCGTCAGCGTCATGAGATCCACTTCCAAAATGGGGGCGAGAAGATGGCTGGTGAGAGCTCTACGAAGGGTATGAGAGGTGGAAAAATTTGTATTTTTACTCTAGCCAAGCTTCCCGTAGCTTGGGAGCACTAGAGTGAGCTTTAGAACTTGAGTTCTTAGCTCTCAGAGAGGGAGAGAGATGATGGAAGGGATCAAGAAAATGTGGAGGGCGTAGGGCCTTTTATAGATGAAGAATAAAGGGGTAAATAGATCTTTTTAATCTTAAAACATTAATGTAAGGGTCTTTAGTGACGGATATAACCGTTACTAAAGCCCACACGTTGCTAAACATGCACACGTGCCCTCATCTCTTCATCTTCGTGTGTTGAGCGCTCCTCCCACATACGTGCAAACTCAGCCGTACAATCGAGAGATCGGATGGCTTAAATGCCCTCTTGATCGCTTCCTCTTCAACAGTGCGTGTGGGATCGCGCCTGTGTTCACGCGTCAGATTGTGTGTGCACGTCAGCACACATCTAAGTTTCCACGTAGAGCTCGCATCTGCCGCTCGATCATGATCCAACGACGTGATTTCACCTGCGCTCGCTCGCCCATCCAATTTGAGGTGCGCGCATTCTCAGACCCATGCCTCACGCTTTGCATAGGGCGTTCGCTCAATGCGTTATGCCAGCATTTGAGGAGGGCTTTCATTTTAACATGTGCCCTCAGCCGTTGGATCTCGATCCAATGCTGAGATCGCATCTTGATTGTGCCTTTAGAGATGGAGCTGGAGGTTTGGCTGGTGTTGGGTGGCTGGGATGGCACCACGTGGCGCCATCCTAGCCATACATCTTCTTTAACTTGTAGATGGTGCCACAAATGTCGGATTGGATCAATTTTCATGTTGTTGGGCTACGATCGTTGATTTGAACCCATCCATGTGGTTGGATTTGTTGTCTGAGGTACGGATTTACACCACATGGACCCTTGAGCTTTGATCTTTCTCGGACTGTATCTGATGCTACGGAGATCCGATCAGGGCAATCTTAGAGTCGTTGAACTATGATCATCGCCTAAATCAGATCTCTACAGTTGAATCTTCAATTCGAGGCCATGATAAATGTTACCCTATCCCTGGCTACAGAAAGAGGTAAATTACTATACAATTTATACAAATTGACCTAAATGCATGATGATGCATGTTATGCACTATTTATAATGCATGATGCTTCTATAATACTAAGAACATGCATAAATAGACATTTTAGGCTACTTAGATGTATACACATGACACCCCCATGCCTATTAATGTGCATACATCTGATTAACCTAAAATGTCTATTAATGCATGTTCTCAGTGCCACATTAGTATCATACATTGTAAATAGTGCATAACATGCATAATCATGCATTTAGATTAAGTTGTATAAATCTACAGTAATTGTCTCCTTTTTATGCTCAGGGGCAAGGTGACTTTTTATCGCGGCCTCGGATTGAAGATTCAACCGTACGGATCTGATCAGGGCGACGATTGGAGTTCAACGACTACAAGATCGCCCTAATCGGATATCTGTAGCACCAGACAGAGATCGAGGAACCCTAAAGATCAAGGGTCAAGATGGTGTTAATCCACATCTCAGATGACAAATTTAACCGTACGGATGGATTCGAATCGACAATTGCAGCCTAACAGTGCCAAAATTGATCCAATTCGACACCTGTGGCACCATCTACAATACTCAGAAGATGGATGTCCAAGATGGTGCCACGTGGTGCCATCTCAGCCGCCCAACCAATTGCAAGCACCCGCCGCAGCCTTTCCTCTTCATCTGACCGACGATTCTCTGCCGTTGGATGCTCATCCAACAGTTGTGGGGTGCACGCGCACGAAACAAGTGCTCGACACAAAAGCGCTCGCAGCACGTTGGTCGAGCGCTCTATCGAGAAGAGGAGACGCCTGTTCGAGCCGCGGGTGCCTCAAATTGGAGCGGGGGCGAGTGGGCGCACGGGCGCGAGGAGCCGCACGATCTTGATCGAATGGTGCTACGTAGCCGATAGCGCCCACGCGCGGCGAGGACGCGAGATCACACGTTGGCGTGCGGCACGTGCTGGGATCATCTAAGCCATCCGATCTCTTGATCGGATGGCTGCAAGCGTGAGGACATGCGTGTACGTTGTGCGACGCGGACGCGAGGAGGTGCGCAGCACACGTGCACGAAGGCCATATTCAGGCCTTTAGTGACGGATTTATCCGTCACTAAAGGTCCCGAATTAATGTTTTTCAAATTGTAATGGCCAAAATGCCCCCACTTCTTGCAATTATAAAAGGAGACCCCCTCCATACGAATTTCTCATCCCTTCCTTCTCTTCTCTCCCTCTCCAAAGCTCAAGAGAAGCTTGTCCCACACCTGGGATTCTCCTCAAGCGATAAAATCAATTTTTCGCCCCCATTTCGGAAGTAAATCCCACGACAACGACGACGTGCTGCCTCATTCCCATTCTTCCTGCCTCAACCTCCTTCTTGCTCCATTCTTCATCTTTTAGGCATCATCTCGTCTGTCTCTTCCTCCAAGCGATCGTTGAGGAGGATAACTTCTCTCTCCCATTCCTTTTTTCTGCTTTCTAGAGTAAAATTTCCCTACTTTCTAGTTGTAATAGTTTTCCTGCTTTCTAGTGTAATTTCTTGCTTTCTTAGTTGTACAAACCTTTTGCAATATCAAGTGGATGTTTTCTCTCTCTCTCTCTCTCTTTCTCTTATTGTCTATAGTACTTCATTTCATTGTAATTACTCTGCTTTTTAACAAAAACACAAAAGAATATAATTGCGAATTTTGATTGACGTAGCCTCCCTAAGTTTGACCTGGGATTTCTATTCTGGTATAAATTTTATTTATTGAACCTGAGTTCTTCGCTATTCAAACTACAATGACAGGTTTTCAAAATGAAATCCGATAGTGTAGTCCTTCGATGTTTCAAAATTTTGGCGCCGTTGTCGGGGAGGCAATGATTTTTCGATCTTCTTTTCTCATTTCACGTACTTTACTATCTTCTAGCTTGCTTTCTCTTGTGTCTATTATTTTGCAGAGACCTCCATCAAGGAATCGTCAAGCTGTAGATTGGAGTAAAGTGCAGTTAAAGACATCTGTAAGTGCTCCCCATTCTTCCCCCTCCATAGATTTCATTTGTCACATTAAATTCAAATTCCAATTAACCTAGGTGTTTGCATAAATCCGAGGATTAGTTTGGTTGTTTGGATCTACACTCACACTCATTTCACCCTCGCTTATATAAAAAAATAAAAAGATAATTTTGTGGGGTAATTTTCAATATATACACAACATACACCCACATTCAAGGCACTTACCCTACTTGATTTTCTTCTACTCAACCGGATTCTGATCTATGGAACTGGTACACACAAATCAACACATAAAAGAGTAGAAATTATTCTAGGTTAACCATTTCTGTGTGCCTAACCTAGTGGTGCAGTTGTGGCCAATTGTTTGAGTTGTTTGGGCCATACCACTCAACCTAAAATCAACTCATCAAGTAGCTTCCTCTTAGGGCTTTCAATATAGGTTTATACTAGGCACTCCACTTTATTTCTGGTTTTAAAGAAAAGCAATCTTCATCCATGCTTGAAAACTTGGTTTGCCTCAAACTTGATTGGAATCAACCTAATTCTAAACCCTAAAAGCTACTTAAGCAAGATTTGAACATTAAAATCTACGCATCACAAATAATCTTACTTGAAAGCCCTGGTTGTGCACGCACTTACACATAATCAATCATTAAGGGCACAACCCATTTTAAGGGCCTATCACATTCCGTAAGCACTACAATCCCAGGCTTCAATAAAATCAAGTAGACATTGGCCTTAAGGACTACTGATTCACTCTTCGAGGCCTAGTCTGAGATTGTTTACGATTAACCTACTTATACTGATTAATCTGATGTCTAACTAGGGGAGTAGCATCAAATGACCGTGGCTGGGGGGTACACGAGGAACCGGAGGTGCAAGCCGAAGGAAGAACCTTCTCCCTAGTCCCTCCTTCTAACTGGTTGGATTGAGCAGACACAAGTAGAGTAAATCGTTTATAATCTTAAGGTGGGTTTTGAGAGTCTGTAGATCCTTAGGCTACCCCACTTAAGGACAGGCTTATTTTGTTATACTGCAAGGTCCTTATCCCCAGTCCTTCCGACCTTTTCCTAGTTTATGCTGGGAAGATGGTCATTAAATCCCTGATTGGAAAGACCACTAGAGTATTCTAGGAGGCATAGATTGGATTTTGGCCAAATCGATCCCATGGCCGATCAACAGCCTCTTCTACCTCGGGATCCACAGGAGGAATTTCAAAGGAAGCTGGAACAAATGCAGAGAATGCAGGGTGCTCAGCCCTTAAAGGATTTTTATGAGCCTTCAAATTACGGGGAATGTCTCGGCATCCAGATTCCAGTCGGAGATGTAGAAATCAAGCCCCAGGTGTTAGACCTGATCAAACATTACCATGGGCTTGGCTCTGAAGACCCATTTCAGCACTTGGAGGACTTAACCACTTTGGTCCAGACCACCAAGGCATGAAACGTGAATGAGGAGCAAATGATCATGAGGCTCTTCCCCCACTCTCTTTGGGATAAAGTCGCTCATTGGTACAGGACTATAGGAAGACCAATTGCAACTTGGAATAAGTTGAAATTGGCCTTTCTGAAGAAATTATTCCTGGTCGAATGTACCGATGCTTTGAGATGGGCAATCACTATCTTTACCTAGTGGTTGGGGGAGCAGTTTCATATGGCATGGGAGTGATTCCAGGACCTATTGCGGAGGTGTCCACACCACGAGGTGCCGAAATGGCAACTCGTGCAGATCTTCTACCACGGGTTGACAGAGCAACTCAGAAATCACGTGGATGCTTCTTGCGAAGGCAATTTCCTCAACAAAGATGTAGAAAGCGCACACAATTTGTTTAAGGAAATGAGCGAGAATTCAATCAATCATGCCTCCATGGATACTTTTAATCAGTCCCAGCAGCCCAGATCAAATGTTAATGAAGTCCATGACTCTCATTCATTCGATATGGAATTGATTTGTAATAAACTTGATAAGGTGGACTTGGTTGCCAAGAGAATGGAAGAGTGGATGGATGGAAATTCAATGAATAACTCTCGATCCACTCAATCCTAGAATTCGGGATTCCGCTCGTCGCGAGCTCCTTCTGGACGGGAGTTCGTGAATCAACTTGATGCAGCTCAACCTGCGAGTTAGCATTATTTGGAACCCCACGGGTTCCAAACTGGGGCCTTTGATCCCAATTTTTTTGATCCTTCCCTTTCTTTCTCTCCATCCTCACCCTATGAGGATGTTTGCGCTGTACAGGAGAACGTTAGATCCAACCCCCACTCCAATGCTTATAATCCAGGTTGGAGAAACCACACTAACTTCTCCTGGAAAAACTCGGGGCAGCTGACCCAATTCGAACCCAGCAACCATGCTCCGTAACGACCAATGGGTCAGGGTCATGTTTATACTCAGTTGCCCCCGAATCAGGTCAATCAGTCAGCTTAGAATGCCCGTCAACCCGTAGGGCAGGCTAATTTGAACCAACAAATGGTAGAGATGCAAGGATCCATGCTCCAGCTCATGCAGCAAATGAAAACCTCGCTAGACAACTTGCAAACCGGGCTCATAGCTAACTCTCGTCAACCTGGATCTCTACCATCCCAACCCGTACCCAACCCGCGAAATATCCTGAATCCGGGCAACCAAGCCCATGGGTACGAAAATCAGAGGGGCCCACACACACATGCTCAGGTGGTTGAGCAGGGTCCTTCTTCTTCTTCTTCTGCATATCAACAAGTCTTGGCTAATCAAGCCCCTTTAATCTTTCCTAACCCTCCCCAAGACCCAAACTCGTATGCATCAGCAAATTCTGTTACCTTGAGGAGTGGTAAACAAACTTAGGATCACAACCACATTGTTCTGATTTACTGAATCCTGAAGAACCTGAGGAGAGAAAGGAGAATTCTGGAGAAGAAATCAAGGCTCAGGAACCTGATTCCAAAGATCTGACTCATGTTCCTTTTCCTGAAGCCCTGATCAGATAAAGGAAGAAGAAGTCTGTTGATAGTAATGAGGAGCTTTTGAATATTTTCAAGAATGTTTAGATCAATATCCCTCTCCTCGATGCTATCAAGCATATATCGGCATACGCGAGATTTTTAAAGGATTTATGTACACAAAAGCGTAAGTGGAGAGAATCTGTTCCAAGGAAGGCGGTACTCTCCGAGCAGGCTAGTTCTGTTATCCTGCACCACCTCCCTCAGAAAAAAAGAGATCCAGGTGCTCCATTGATTTCTTGTGTCATCAGAGATTACACTTTTGATAGGGCACTTTTGGATCTAGGTGCATCCATCAAACTAATTCCAACTTCTCTTTATGAGAAGTTTGGATTAGGTGAACTTCAGCCGACTTCAGTAACGCTGCAGTTAGTGGACTGTTTGATCACAAATCCACGAGGCGTTATTGAAGATGTTATTGTTAAGGTTAAGGATTTCTATTTTCCTATAGATTTCCTTGTCCTTGACATGGATGTACCCGAAAATCTGAGGAACACGCCCATCATTCTGGGGCGTCCGTTCCTGGCTACTGCTAAGGCCAACATTAACTGTGAAAGCAGTAGCATGGAAATCGCCTTTGGGGATCAATGAATGAAATTGGATATTTTTAAGGTGATTAATAAATTTGAGGATTGTGGATTTATTGAGGAACTTGAGGACGATAATGTGAACATTGAAACTTGTATGATGGTTTCTGCAATTGAAAGTTCCTCCTTTGATGATGAATTAGACCCGCAACCCTCTATGGCAGACCTGCCATCTTCTGAAGAGGTTATTGATTTTGTTCACTCTCAACCTCTTCCTCTTGATGAGTCATCAGCATCTTCCTTACCTTCAATCATCAACTCGCCCTAGCTTGAATTGAAACCATTGCTTGAGAATTTGAAATATCAATTTTTAGGACCACACAAGACACTCCCTGTGATTATCAGTGCTAAATTAACAAAGAAGCAGGAGATTAAATTGATTAAGGTCCTGATGGAACACAAGGAGGAAATTGGTTGGACCATTCATGACCTTAGGTGGATCGAGCCATATTATTGCAATCATAGAATATTCTTGTAAGATGGATCCCACCCTTTTCGCTAGATGCAGAGGAGATTAAATCCAAATATGCGAGAAGTGGTCAAGAAGGAGATTATTAAGTGCTCAATGCAGGAATCATTTATTCGATCTTTGATAGTCCCTGGGTGAGTCCCGAGCAGATTGTTCCCAAGAAAGTCGAGATTACCGTTGTGACTAATGAGAGAGGAGAATCCGTCACAACTCGTTCAACTTCCTCTTGGAGGGTTTGTATCAATTACAGGAAGCTAAACACGACCACAAAAAAGGATCATTTCCCTCTGCCTTTCATTGATCAAATCTTGGAAAAACTACCCGAGTAGAAGTACTTCTGTTTTCTTGATGGCTACTCGGGATACAACCAAGTTCCTATCCATCTCGAGGATCAGGAAAAAACTACTTTCACCTGTCCCTACGGAACCTTTGCTTTTCGTATGATGCCATTTGATGTAAACACATTTACACTACTTAAGATGTCTATTTATGCATGTTCTTAAGCATAGAATTGCATTTCATGATATAAATATTGCATAACATGCATCATCTTGCATTTAGAGTAGTTTGAATAAAATGGAGGTTAATTGTCTCCTTGTATGTGCTTGGATAGGGCAAACATTTTATCAGGACCTCGGATCAAAGATCCAACCGTATGGATGTGATCAGGGCGATGATTGGAGTTCAACAACTCCAAGATCACCCTAATTAGGCATCCGTAGCATCAGATAGTGATCGAGGAACCCTAGAAGATCAAGGTCCAGGATGGTGTAAATTTGCTCTTCAAATAACAAATCCAACTGCACGGATGAATTTGGATCGACGATTGCAGCCCAACGACGTAAAAATCAAGTCAATCCGACATCTGTGGCACCATCTACAACTTCCAGAAGATGGACGACCAAGATGGTGCCATGTGGTGCCATCCTGGCTGCCCAAATGGTCGCATGCAATCTTTGAAGGCCTTGCACCCGCTCCCTCTCCGCCGTTGGATCTCAATCCAACGGCTGTGGATGCAGCTGGCTGATTCGTTCGCGAGACCTTTTCGACTGCGTAGCACAGCGGAGACGAAGCGGCGGGCGAAGCAGAGGTCGCGGGATCGAGTTCGCGAGCCTCAAATCAGGCGCAGGCGAGTGGGCGCATGGAGCGTCAGATTGCGATCCAACAGCTGCACGTGCCCGATAGCACCGACGCGTGGCGTCACGCGCGATCGTACACGCCAGGCGGGCACAGCGAGCGGACGGAGACGCGTCTTAAGCCGTCCGATCTCGCGATCGGACTGCTGAGAATCAAAGAACATGTGTATGCGTTGAGGAAGGGGGAAGCTGAGGAGGTGCGCGTAGGCGCGGGAGCTATGCCCATGTTGGGGGCTTTAGTGACGGATTTATCCGTCACTAAAGACCCCTCATTTATTATTTTGAAGATGTAATGACCATTTTGCCCCCACTCCTTGCAACTATAAAAGGAGACCCCCTCCATACGAAATTCTCATCCCTTCCTTCTCTTCTCTACCTCTCCAAAGCTCAAGAGAAGCTTGTCCCACACCTGGGATGCTTCTCGCGAGATAAAGTCCAAATTTTCGTCCCCCTTCGGAAGTGGATCCCGCGACGACGACGGCGTGCTGCTCCGTTCCCATTCTTCTGCTTCGTCCTCCTTCATCCCGCTTCGTCCTCCTTCGTCCAGGCGTCGTCCCGTCCGGCTCGTCCTCCAAGCGACCGTCGCGGAGGATTTCTCTCTCCCTATTCTTTTTACCACTTTCTAGTATAGATTTACTACTTTCTAGAGTAGTTTTGCTTGTCCTCCAAGCAATCGTCGAGGAGGACATTTCTCCCTCCATTCTTTTAATGCTTTCTAGAGTAAATTTATCGCTTTCTAGTGTAATTGTTTTATGTTTTCTAGTTGTAATGAACAATCTTCTTAATGATAAATTCTTTGTTTATTCTACATCTCATTTTTATTTCTTTGTGTAATATTCTCTCTCTCTCTTCTATTTGTTGTAAATAATTAGATAGTTTTAAATTGAATTACTTCGTGACAAATAAAAAGAAACGTGTAGTTTTTAAATCAAATGTCCGCCTCCCTGTGTTCGACCCAGAATTTCAATTTCGGTATAAATTTTATTTGTTGAACACGAATTCCTCGTTTTCAAGCTACAACGACAGGTTTTCCAAAACCAAACACGTAAGCATAGCGATTCGATTATGTTCAACATTTTGGCACCGTTGCCGGGGAGGCAACCATCTTTGATTTCTCTTCGCATTTTGTAACTTACAAATCATTTACCTCACTTTTCTCCTTTCTTATTGTAATTGCAGGTACTCTTTTGAGACAAGCAAAAGCGGTAGATTGGAGTAAAGTGCTGTGGAAGGTTTTGTAAGTTATCCCCCAATCTTTCCCCCTCCATAGATTTCATTCGCCACATTGAATCCAAATTCCAATTAACCTAGGTGTTTGCATAAATCCTAGGAATAGTTTGGTTGTTTGGATTCTCACTCACATTCATTCCACCTTCATTTCTATAAAAAAAAAAAATTTGTGGGGCAATTTTCAACAAACACACAACGTACACCAACATTCAAAGGCACTTAACGGAATTGATTTGTTTCTACTCAACCGGGTTCTGATCTGTGGAACCAGTACACATAAAGCAACACATAAAAGAGTAGAAATCATTCTAGGTTAACCATCTTTGTGTGCCTAACTTAGTGTTGCATTAGGCCATTGTTTGAGTTGATTGGCCTGCACCACTTCAATTAAAATCAACTCATCAAGTAGCTGCCAATTAGGTTCAACTCTTAGGGATTTACTAGGCACTCCATATTTTTTTTTTAAGCTTTAAAGGAAAACATCTTCACCCGTGCTTTCAAAACCTGGTGTGCAAACGAAACTTATTTGAAAACACCTAAAGTTGAATCCTAAAAGCTACTAAGCAAGATTTGAACCTTAAAATTCACCACATCCAAAATAATCTTGCTTGAAAACCACTGGTTGTGCACGCACACACAAATCAATCAATCATTAAGGGAACAACCCATTTAAAGGGCCCATCACATTCCAAAGCACATTCAAACCTAGCCCTAAATAAACTAGAGTAGACGTTGGCCTTAAGGATTGAACTCGCTCTTCAGAACCCAGAACGAGATTATTTTCGATTAGTCTATTTCTACTGTTCAATCTGATGTCTAGCTAGGGGAGTAGAGTCAAACGATCATGGCTGGGGGGTACACTAGGAACCGGAGGCGCAAGCCAAAGGAAGAACCTTCTCCCCAGTCCCTCCTTCTAACTAGTTGGATTGAACAAACAGAAGTAGATCAAATCGTTCCTTTATCTCAAGACAGATTTTGGGAGTCTGTAGGTCTTTAGGCTAACCATTTAAGGACAGGTTTGATTGTTTGTATTGCAGGGCACCTTTCTTCCTCCCGTGTCTCATGAATCCTTTCACATATTTCACGCATTCCCGCTCTTTCCCTCCTATTGTGAATTATCCTCAACATGACGATTATCCCGACTCGTATTGTAATCAACCATCAGTCAGTTGGGATAATTCGGATTGGGGATACAATTTCAGACCCCCGTGTTTAGGGTCTAACCCTGAACACTTTGATTTTGATTTCTATCCTTCTCAGAGCTACATCGAGTATAGATCGTCTTCCTTTCATGAACAACCTAATACGATCTACAATCAAGAAGGATACACCGATCCTTACCCATCCTCTGATTTCACTGCCTTTAGGTCATCACCATCTTTTGAACAATCTGAAATGACCTATTATCAGGAAGGGTATAACGAATCTCAATTCGTTAATTCCTCTGCATTGATGTCAAACCCGCCCAATCCTGAACCAACTCATTTGGTTCAGGTTAATCAGGTTCAAGATAAGGTTCTAGCTAACTTGAGGAATATCATTCAATCTTTAGAAGTTCAGCCAATACCTTGCATTGAGAGATTGGAGCCCCTGATTGAAATGATTGATGATTTGAATAAGTCTTTGTTGGATTGGCTCCAGGATGTTAAGGATAAGAACCCGGGTGAGTTTCTACTTGGGAAATTAGCGAAATTGGGGATGATATTCGTGGTTGCTTTGATTCAATCTTGGGATGATTTCCAGGATGAACCCTCTTCAGGAAAGCCAATGACAGAACCTGCTCAGGCACCTGTTGGGGGGGACACGTGTTACGAGGCTGACCAGATTGAATTAAAGCAATCAATTAAGGAAGATCTGATTTCTTCACCTAAGATCCCTGAGCCGGGTTACGAGGAAACGTATGTCTCCTGGGAACATAAAGTGACAACTGATTTTGGGACATACATTGATATAGATCCTGATTTCTTTGATGGTGAAGATTCAAGTTGCGAAGTCTCACATGAGTTTTCAGAACACGATTTTTGTGAGACGATTGGGCCTGAGGAATCTGATAGATCATTTGATAGCCCAATAACTGAGGAAACTGATCTTAGGGCACACATTATGGATCCAAAATCACATTTTCTGGAGGAATCAATTCAATGCCCTGATTATCAGTTACACCCTGTTGAGCTTATCGATAATTCTGTTTCTGAGATAATTAGACCCAAGTCAATTCTGATTCTGCCATATCATTTAGACTTGGAGATTTCAGATGGGGTGATTAATATACAAGAGGTCCTGGAATTTGATATGCTGATTGAGGAGGATAGGAGCTGGGAAGTTCTGATTTGGGAAGTTGATTTTGGAGGAAATGGAAGATTGAGTCGAAGGGTTCCTTTTAAACTGAAACCATCAAATCAGAACCCTTACGACATTTGTTTCGAGGATGTCAAACTCAAGCACACATTCAACGATTATCCTTTTGAGCTTCAATTCTCTGCAACTCGACTTTTTGGTCTTGGGTTGCATCCTCATAAATCGCAGGCCCGACCCCGCTTGCATTCTGATTTTAGGTTTTGGGTAATTTTTATCCAGAACCTAAGATATTCTCAATTATGGGGGATGGGTCTGCACCACAATCTGGTCCACATCTGTGGACCTCTGTTGATAGGTCAGAAGATTCTTCTGTTTATTCTAATTCTGACCTGCACTTGTGAATTCTTGATTTCTTTTCTTTGTATAGTGTGCCTAGCTGAAGGAACTAAACTCAGCACATATATAGTTCTTTTTAGTTTTCATCTTGGAGCGGACCTGACATTCACGCAATTCAGGTGCTTTCTACGCTTTTCCACTCTATTTTATGTCTTTTTAATACAATGAGGATATTGCATTAGATAGGCATGGGGGGGTGGATATTTATCTCTGAATTCATTCGTCAGCTCCGTAGATTTTTTTTATTTTCTTTTATATATATAAAAAAATCGAAATTAGGAAAGAGAATTTGGGTTTAAGAAAATTTTCAACCTTAGGAAATACTACATTATGATTTGAACACAAAGACCCTTCAGGTCTTTGGACTTAATTAGCCCATGTATCCACTTAAATGTGGATTTGTCTTTGAGTCCTCGCCATCTTAATTCTATTGGAATAAATAAGTTTGGGTGATAAGTACACGACTTATCAACCCGCCCTCTGATTTGAGGGAATTTTGAGTCTTAGGCATCTACACACTTTCTTTGCACAGACTCGTTGTTCGGTGATTTTAACGAAAATTAGGTAGCTAATGAACCTTTTAGGGTGATATGGCTGGCAAGTTATCGTGGGTAACAGCCCATAGGTAGGTTGTCCAGAGCCCAGTCACTGGACCTTTCTCTTTTTCCTGCCCTTAGGTAAATCTTAGACCAGGGAAGCCACCTACCTAAAAAAAAAATAAAATAAAAAGAAAAGGAGAAAAGAAAAAAAGAAATAAGCCACACTTCACCGCACGAGTATGGCTGGCAAGTTGTCGGTGGTAACAGCTTATCGACCGATTGTCTAGAACCCAGCTCAGTAAATGCACTAAAAATTTTCAAAACACTTAGGAGGAAGCGGAGAAGTAGAATAAATTGGGGAGATATACACTGGATTCACCCTTGTGTTGACCCCGTAAAAAAATAAAAGTAGGGAGAAAGCTACCGGTTGTAAAGATACACCTTTAGGCAGAAGTCTTTTTGAGGTCACCTAGAGGCGTCGAAATTCGAAGTCCATTTTAATTACCGGTCAACGAGTCTATCACAATCACAATAAGATGCTTAAAGCTTTGGGTTCTCATCAAATCTTGGGTGAGTTGAATGGCTGTAGAAAGCCACTCTTAAACCCTAAAATTTGAAAATCTAAAAAAATTAGAAAAGAGTAAAAAGAGAAAAAGAATTTTTCTTTGAATAAGGCGAGGGCTTGAGGCGGTCTGCATTTTGGCTGATATTCGGGCACTGTTGTGTCTTTGAAAGTTCAGTTCCTAAGTAGACAATTTCTTGATGATGGAAAATAACTCAGGTCCAAATAATCCAACCTAATTCTTTTATAAATAGCATATAGTTTTTGCTAGGGACTAGCAAAAGATAGGCATGGGGGTATGATGTAAACACATTTATACTACTTAAGATGTCTATTTATGCATGTTCTTAAGTAAAGGATTGCATTTCATGATATAAATATTGCATAACATGCATCATCTTGCATTTAGAGTAGTTTGAATAAAATGGAGGTTAATTATCTCCTTTTATGTGCTTGGACAGGGCAAACATTTTATCGGGACCTCGGATCAAAGATCCAACCGTATGGATGTGATCAGGGCGACGATTGGAGTTCAACGACTCCAAGATCGCCTTAATCAGGCATCCGTAGCATCAGATAGTGACCGGGGAACCCTAGAAGATTAAGGGCCAGGATGGTGTAAATCCGCTCTTCAAATGAGAAATCCAACCACACGAATGAATTCGGATTGACGATTGCAGCCCAACGATGCAAAATCAAGTCAATCCGACATCTGTGGCACCATCTACAACTTCCAGAAGATGGACGGCCAAGATGGCGCCACGTGGCGCCATCCCGGCTGCGCAAATGGCCACATGCAATCTCTGAAGGCCTCGCACCTGCTCCCTCTCCGTCGTTGGATCTCGATCCAACGGCTGTGGATGCAGCTGGCTAATTCATTCGCGCGACCTTTTCGACTGCGTAGCACACGGAGACGAAGCGGCGGGCGAAGCAGAGGTCGTGGGATCGAGTCCCGCGAGCCTCAAATCAGGCACGGGCGAGTGGGCGCATGGAGCATCAGATTGCGATCCAATGGCTGCGCGCGCCCGATAGCGCCGACGAGCTATTGAACGCGCGACGTCACGGGCGATCGTACGCGCTAGGCGGGCACAGCGAGCAGGCGGAGACGCATCTTAAGCCATCCGATCTCGCGATTGGACTGCTGAGAATCAAAGAACATGCATATGCGTTGAGGAAGTGGGCAGCTGAGGAGGCGCACGTGGGCTTGGGAGCTAAGCCCACGTTGGGGGCTTTAGTGACGGATTTATCCGTCACTAAAGATCCCTCATTTATTATTTTGAAGATGTAATGACCATTTTGCCCCTACTCCTTGCAACTATAAAAGGAGACCCCCTCCATATGAAATTCTCATCCCTTCTCTTCTCTACCTCTCCAAAGCTCAAGAGAAGCTTGTCCCACACCCGGGATGCTTCTCGCGAGATAAAGTCCAAATTTTCGTCCCCCTTCGGAAGTGGATCCCACAACGACGACGGTGTGCTTCTCCATTCCCATTCTTCTGCTTCGTCCTCCTTCATCCCGCTTCATCCTCCTTCGTCAAGGCATCGTCCTGTCCGGCTCGTCCTCCAAGCGACCGTCGAGGAGGATTTCTCTCTCCCTATTCTTTTTACCGCTTTCTAGTATAGATTTACTGCTTTCTAGAGTAGTTCTGCTCGTCCTCCAAGCAATCGTCGAGGAGGACATTTCTCCCTCCATTCTTTTAATGCTTTCTAGAGTAAATTTATCGCTTTCTAGTGCAATTGTCTTATGCTTTCTAGTTGTAATGAACAATCTTCTTAATGATAAATTCTTTGTTTATTCTACATCTCATTTTTATTTCTATGTGTAATATTCTCTCTCTCTCTCTTCTATTTGTTGTAAATAATTAGATAGTTTTAAATTGAATTACTTTGTGATAAATAAAAAGAAACGCGTAGTTTTTAAATCAAACATCCGCCTCCCTGTGTTCGACCCGGAATTTCAATTTCGATATAAATTTTATTTGTTGAACATGAATTCCTCGCTTTCATGCTACAACGACAGGTTTTACAAAACCAAACACGTAAGCGTAGCAATTCAATTATGCTCAACACCATTTGATTTATGCAATGCAGCTGCGACTTTTCAAAGGTGTATGTTAGCCATATTCTCTGACATGGTGGGAGAGTTTATGGAAATCTTCATGGACGATTTCTCTATTTTTGGAGAATCGTTTGACTCTTGTCTAGCGAATCTAGAAATAATTCTTAAATGATGCATCAAAACAAGATTGGTCCTTAGCTGGGAAAAGAGTCATTTCATGACACAAGAAGGGATCGTCTTCGGTCATGTAATCTCAGAATAGGGAATTGAAGTGGATAAAGCTAAAGTTGATGCTATCGCTAAACTTCCTCCTCCCACATCTATTAAACAAATTCGATCATTTCTTGGTCATGTGGGATTTTACAGAAGATTCATCAAGGACTTTTCGAAGGTTGCTCATCCTCTAAGCAATCTTCTCCCCAAAGAAATGCCGTTTGTTTTCGACGAATCATGTCATAAGGCATTTGATTTTCTTAAAACGGCAGTCACTTATGCTCCAGTGTTGCAACCACCGGTTTGGACAACCCCTTTTGAGATCATGACCGATGCTTCTGATTACGCAGTCAGGGCTGTTTTGGGTCAGAAAGTTGACAGGAAGCCCTCTGTCATCTACTACGCTAGTAAAACTTTGGATGAAGCCCTGAGGAATTATACTGTTATTGAGAAGGAATTACTAGCTGTAGTATTTGCTTTGGAAAAATTTAGGCTTATCTCTTAGGGTCTCATGTCATTATTTGTATCGACCACTCGGCCTTGAGACATATCTTGGCCAAAAAGGATGCCAAACCTCAGCTTATCCATTGGATTCTTCTGCTTCAAGAATTTGATCTTGAAATCAAGGATAAATTTGGGGTACAAAATGTGGTGGCGGATCATTTGTCGAGACTTCTAAGTGATTCTTTGCGTCCGGACATCCCGATTGCTGATACCTTTTTGGACGAAATCATCCTTACAATTTTAGGTGTCCAAACCCCGTGGTTTGCTGACATTGTTAATTATTTGGTCGTTGGTCAAATCCCCCAGAATTAGACTAAGCAACGGGATAGACTCAAATCTGAGGCCAAATGCTACTTCTAGGAGGATCCTGAACTATACTGCATCGGCTCTGATTAGATTATTCGCCGATGTGTTCTAGAGAATGAACTCAACAGTATACTAGAGTTCTACGATGCATCTATGTGTGATGGACACTCCTTCGGGACAAAGACAGCTGTGAAAATTTTGCAATCTGGATTCTATTGGCCGTATTTATTCAAGGTTGCCCAGGATTTCTCAAGGTCATGTTCCCGATGTCAGGCACTCAGGAGCATAACTAAGAGAGATATGATGCCCCTAAACCCAATTCTTCCTGTCGAAATCTTCGACGTTTGTGGCATCGATTTCATGGGACCCTTTCTCTCTTCATTTGGACATCAGTACAGTCTCGTCACTGTTGATTATGTGTCCAATTGGATTGAGGTGATTCCCACCCGAACCAATGACCACAAGGTGGTCATCGATTTTGTCAAGAAAAACATCTTCAGCAGGTTCAGATTCCAAGGGCCATCATCAGTGATGGTGGTACTCATCACTAATGCCCAGTTCCATAATTTGCTGGCTAAATGTGAGGTTAATCACCGAATCTCCACACCTTATCATCCCCAGGCAAATGGATAGGCTGAGATCTCCAATCGGAAGATCAAGAATATTCTGTAGAAAATGATTAGGCCTGATCACAAAGATTGGACTCAAAAGCTTGAGGATACTCTTTGGGCCTATTGTACGATGTATAAAATGCCCATTGGCATGTCTCCATTTCTCCTGGTGTATGGAAATGTGTGCCACTTACCGGTAGAGATTGAACATAGGCCATTTTGGGCAATCAAGCAGTGCAATTTAGATCTAGTTTAGCTGGGAAGACCAGGAAACTCCAACTATCTGAGTTGGAGGAGCTTAGAAATGATGCATATGAGAATGCCAAGATCTACAAGGCTCGGACCAAAGCTCTACATGATCAATTGATTTCCTGTAAGAGCTTTAAGCCGAATCAAAAGGTTTGGTTATTCGATTCTCGACTTAAGCTCTTTCCCGGCAAACTTAAGCTGAAATGGAACGGGCCGTTCTTTATGGACCAGATTTTTCCAAATGGAGCCATTTAGATCTCTGACCTGAAGATGGGTAATTCATTCAAAGTCAACACTCAACGTTTGAAGCCTATTATTGACCGTACTCTTCCAGAACCCATCTTAGACACGGTTGCTCTAGCCATATTGACTTCTTTGGCTGGACTTCGCCTACTTGACGGCATTAAACTCAGTAGTTGTACATATGACTCAGGGCTGACTCGAGCTTCATTTTCAGGTGATATCTTCTGTACTCTACCCTTCCTTTCATGTCTCTTTTTCTCAATGTGGACATTGCATCAGCTAGGCATGGGGGGGTGGATTCCTTTCTGAATCATTTTGTCAGCTCTATGAAATTCTTGTGAATTCTATTTCTCTTTTCATTTATACATTTAAAAAAGAAATTAGGAAGGAATACTTGGACATTAGGACTTTTCAATCTTAGGAAATATTACATTAGGATTTGAACACAAAGACCCTTTAGGTCTTTTGGCTTAATCAGGCCATATATCCACTAAAATGTGGATTTGTTTTTTGAGTCCTTGCCATCTTAATTGTACTGTAATTTGATTAAATAAGTTTGGGCGATAAGTACACGACTTATCAACCCACCCTCTGATTTGAGGGAACTTTAAGTCTAAATCATCTACACACTATCTTTTCACTAACTTGTTGATCGAAGGTTTTTACGGAAATTGGGTAGCTAATGAACCTTCTAGGGTGATATGGCTGGCAAGTTATCGTGGGTAACAGCCCATAGGTAGGTTGTCCAGAGCCCAGTCACTGGACCATTCTCTTCTTGTTGCCTTTAGGTAAATTTTAGATCAAGGAAGCCACCTACTTAAAAAAAAAGGTCAAAAAGAAAAAGAAAAGGAGAAAAGAAAAAGAAAAGGAGAAAAGAAAAAGAAAACAAAAGAAATAAACCACACTTCATCGCACGAGTATGGCTGGCAAGTTGTCGGTGGTAATAGCTCATCGATCGGTTGTCCAGAACCCAGCTCATGAAATGCACTGAAAATTCCCAAAACAATTAGGAAGAAGCAGAGAAGTAGAATAAATCGAGGAGATATACACTGGATTCACCCTTGTGTTGACCCCATAAAAATAAAAGTAGGGAGAAAGCTACCAGTCGTAAAAATACACCTTTAGGCAGAACTCTCTTTTTAAGGTCACCTAGAGGTGTAGAAACTTGAAGTCTGTTCTAATTGCCGATCAATGAGTCTATCACATACACAATAAGATGCTTAGAATTTAGGGTTCTCATCAAATCTTGGGTGGGTTGAATGGCCGTAGAAAGCCACTCTTTAACCCTAAACTCAATAATCCAAAAAAATTAGAAAAGAAGAAAAAGTGAAAAAGAAATTTTTCTTTGAATAAGGCGAGGGCTTGAGGCGGTCTGCATTTTGGTAGTTACCTAGGTGCTGTTGTGTCTTTGAAAGTTTAGATCCTAAGTAAAAAAATTCTTAATGTTGAAAATAACTTATGCCCAAGTAATCCAACCTAATTCTTTTATAAATAGCATATAGTTTTTGCAAGGGACTAGCAACAGATAGGCATGGGGGTGTGATGTGCATATATCTGATTAACCTAAAATATCTATTAATGCATGTTCTTAGTGCCACATTAGCATCATACATTGTAAAAAGTGCATAACATGCATAATCATGCATTTAGATTAAGTTGTATAAATTATACAGTAATTGTCTCCTTTTTATGGTCAGGGATAGGGTGACTTTTTATCGGGGCCTTAGATCAATGATCCAACTGTACGGATCTGATCAGGGTGACGATTGGAGTTCAACGACTCCAAGATCGCCCTAATCGGATATCCGTAGCACCAGATAGAGACCGAGGAACCCTAAAGATCAAGGGCCAAGATGATGTTAATCCTCACCTCAGACGATAAATCTGACTACACGGATGGATTCGGATCAACGATCGCAGCCTAACGGCGCAAAAATTGATCCAATTTGACACCTGTGGCACCGTCTACAATACTCAGAAGATGGACGGCCAAGATGGCACCACGTGGCGCCATCACAGCCGCCCAACTGGCCGTAAGCACCCGCCGTAGCCTTTCCTCTTCTTCTAACCGACGCTTCTCTGTCGTTGGATGCTCACCCAACGGTTGCGGGGTGTGCTCACGAAACAAGCGCTCGACACAAAAGCACCCGCAGTGCGTTGGTCGAGAGCTCTATTGAGAAGGGGAGACGCCTGTTTGAGCTGTGGGTGCCTCAAATTGGAGCGGGGGCGAGTGGGCACGTGGGTGCGAAGAGCTGCACGATCTTGATCAAACGACGCTGCGTAACCGATAGCACGCATGCGCGATCGGACGCGAGATCATACGCGGGCACGCGGTGCGAGCGGGGATCATCTAAGCTATCTGATCTCTTGATTGGATGGCTGTAAGCACACGGATGTACATGTATGTTGCGCAATGTGGAGGTGAGGAGACGCGTGACACGCGCGCACGAAGGCCACGTTCAGGCCTTTAGTGACGGATTTATCCATCACTAAAGGTCCTGAATTAATGTTTTTCAAATTGTAATGACCAAAATGCCCCCACTCCTTGCAACTATAAAAGGAGACCCCCTCCATACGAATTTCTCATCCCTTCCTTCTCTTCTCTCCCTCTCCAAAGCTCAAGAGAAGCTTGTCCCACACCCGGGATGCTCTTCAAGAGATAAAATAAATTTTCGCCCCCATTCCGGAAGCAGATTCCGCGACAACAATGATGTGCTGCCTCATTCCCATTCTTCCTGCCTCGACCTCCATCTTCCCGCTCTGTTCTTCATCTTCCAGGTGTCGTCTCATCCAGCTCGTCCTCTAAGCGATCGTTGAGGAGGATAACTTCTCTCTACCATTCCTTTTTCCTGCTTTCTAGAGTAGAATTTTCCTGCTTTCTAGTTGTAATAGTTTTCCTACTTTCTAGTGTAATTTCTCGCTTTCTTAGTTGTACAAACCTTTTGCAATATCAAGTGGATGTTTTCTCTCTCCCTCTCTTTCTCTTATTGTCTATAGTGCTTCATTTCATTGTAATTACTCCGCTTTTTAACAAAAACACAAAAAGAATATAATTGCGAATTTTGATAGACGTAGCTTCCTTGAGTTCGACTCGGGATTTCTATTCTGGTATAAATTTTATTTGTTGAACTCGAGTTCTTCGCTATTCAAACTACAACGACAGGTTTTCAAAATCAAATCCGATAATGTAGTCCTTTGACGTTTCAACACCTATCTTTTGCTAGTCCCTGGCAAAAACTATATGCTATTTATAAAAAAAATTAGGATGAAATTACTTGGGAAAAAGTTATTTTTCAACACTAGGATCAAATTACTGAAGACCTGAACTACAGAGACACAACAGTGCCCAGGTGTCTGCCAAAATGTAGACCGCCCAAGCCCTCTCCTTATTCAAAAGCAAAAGCATCGTTTTCTTTTTCTTCTTTTCTAATTTTTTTGGATTTTTAAGTTTAGGGTTTCGAGGCAGCTTTGTACGGCTACCCAACCCACCCAAGACTCGAAGAAAACTCTAAGTACTATGATGAGCCCATATTTGTGGGCTAATTAGTTACTTGAGTGCCTAGGCATTGGATTAGTATTAGCGTATACATAGCATGCATTAAGATATAAATAATTTAGTTTATATATATTTGCTTGTATGCATTACATTCATATATAAATTATTTAGCATGCATTAGAAAAACATGCATTAGCTTTAGGTTGCATTATATGTACGTATTAGAATTAACATTTTATGTGAGGTTTTGTACATAAATAAACCAATCTTTTTATTATTTATTTTTTATTCTCTCTTCTCAGTAGGGAATACCCCTCCTTCTTGTTGCCAGCTGCGTGCCATTGAAGATGGCAGTCAAAGAGGAGTGAGAGAAGTGGATCTGATCTCCTCGACTGCGATAAGAAGAAGATGGAGGCAGCTGTGTTCGAGGAGACTCTGCCCGGACTCCACCACCGTGAAGAGCTTCAAGATCTCATCCATCACCACCACCGTACGTCTCCAAGGTCGAGCATCGCCACACCATGGGCCAGCAGGGTGACAGGCTGCCGCGCTAATCCGACGAACTCAACCATCACTATGAACGTGTGTCTCATGACCATGCAATTATCCTCACCATGCCCTTGTTCATCGTGCCTTCATCCACCTCAAGTCCCTAAGGGGAGAACACCTTCACTACCACCTCCTCGCTCACTGTCCATGGTCATCCTCACCACCACCAACATCTCCATCTTCTTCTTCTTCTTTTTCTTACCTTGTTGTTCCTCCACCAGAAACAACCCAAACCTTCATCACCACCTCCACCACCTCACCTTCAGCAGCCATCCCGCGTGCATCACCTTCGCGCACTACCAGCAGCCCGTGTGTGCAAGCCCCACCTCATACATCACCCTCGTGTGCAGCCATGCTCGCACATAGCCACTGCAGAGCCGGCGTCCTCGCGTGAAGCCATACCCTTGCACGCTGTTGGTCACCTCCTCGCCGCGTATGCAGCCACAGCTGCACGACCTGCTTTCCTTCCTTTTCTTCTTCACCACCAATAGGGTGGAAGGAACCCATCACCAACCGTCCACGTCCACACGCACCACTACCTCCGACCACGAAACTCTGTTTCGTCAACACCATCGACTTTGTCTTGCCCTCACAAGGCTGCCCACACCTTCGAGAAGTCCCCTGCAGTCTGCGCACACCGCAAGCATGCCTCCACCACCGGTGGCTTCCTCTTCGGCGACCGCCGTCGGTCACCGTTCATCAAACCGCAACCACCATCAAGTTCCCCTCGTCGTGGCCAACCACCATCGAAGTTTTCGCGACTAGTTGCGGCCTCCAGCGTGCGTGCATCCAAGAGGTCTAAGACCTCTATTTTGGGTTTAAATACATATTACATTTTATGCCATTGTTTAGAAAATGCATTTTTGGGATTTGATTAGTTTATTCATTTGAATTTGCACACTTGCTCTCAAGCATCAAAGCATTTATTTCATGCATCCACATCCTCATATGTTGGCTTAGATATATAAATAAATGCATGAAATGTCATCAAACTTAAAGGAAAAAGACCAATATCTTGGAGTGTAATCACATTATATGCTATAGAGATTTATTTTAAGGAAGTAAAATTACACACATAACCTCGCATTCTCAAATTATTGTGTGTCTTCTTTTTGCCTTATTTCGCCTCGGATTTAAGCATGGCTCTCTCACTCGAATGGACGAATACAAGGGAAAAATATTCATTGATTTATTGCATCTGTTTCTCCCTGTGGATACGACCTAACTCTTCATGGTTAGTTTTATTGAAATATTTTTGTTTGGGATTTTCCACCATGATTTATACACTATGACAACATATCTTTTTGATAAAACATCATTTGCAAGCATAAAACTCTTGATCAAATGGTGCCGTTGCTGGGGAGCCAACAGGTCTATTAAATCCTCATTTATCTATTTATTTGTTCACATTTTAGTTGATGCATATTTTAATTCGATTAACTGTTTGGTGTGAGGTACGTGTATCCTGAGACTAGTTGTTGCACTAGCCTCAGTGACACTGAGGTGAACCTTGTTTCCACCGTGCAAAGGACACAGGGAGCTCCATTTTTGAAGGTAGGAGCTCGACGCACAATTGAGGTGGACCTTGATTCCACCGCTAGAGGAGGATGCCCGGAGTAATTATCATCTTCGTTGAATTGAGTAGTGTAAAATTTAGACTTTAGATTTGATTTTATTTTTCTTGCATACTCATTTGGTTTGAGACCCTTGTTCTGGGGTACATTTGGAGGGGTTCGTTCCCTACCATTATTTTAATCCCTGATGTGGGTAATTTTTCTAGAGTTTGTTCCCATTTCTTTAGCTTTAGGTTTTTGTTTTTCTTTTGCGGAGTTTATCCTTTCTTATTTGTGCATAAGTAGGTTAGATATAAAACATAAAAAAAAATATCACGAACTGCTTGCTAGAAGTTGCATGCCCTAGGACAACCATTTAGGTGTGTATGAGTAGCCTTTAGATTTATTTTACATCTACGTACATTTCATTGCTGACTGCTGGAGGCAAGGTACATTTTCTTTTCCTTACATTCTATCTTGTTCACGCATTTGCATCTAGATTTAATTGTAAGGCCACTTAATTGAATTGAAAAGATCTAACAAGTGGTCACATATTTTTCTTGAAAAAGGACTTTAACTAAAGGAGGAACATTAAAAACCAAGGACTTGAACTGAGAACTTGTCGTGTGATTCACAAAATTCAAACTCAAAATTTTACGGTGTATGCACACGTTAATGATCTTGCACCATGACACGCATTTAGACACTCCTTAGGTTTGGAACCACTGGGACTAGAACCTCCTATTACTGGGGTTCAAAGTGACCCAAACTTTAGTTCAGAGGTGAAGTTGCATCCAAACTTTGCGGATTGAGGGTAGTTAAGAAGCACTGCGAAAGCAACGCTTCAAAGGAAGGGCTTGACCCTACTTGCATCCCTCCTTGCCGTGTTTGGTGGTGACTAAACTTTTGGGCTTTGAGGGTCACCTAAGTCCCAGTTAGGTCTTCTTAGGTGTATCCTAGGTCGACAAGTAGATGCGTAATTGTTTAGATAACTTGATTTATCACTTACAACTGGACTTAAATCTCAAAAGTCTTAACTAATTAAAGACCTAAAAAGTCCTTTGATTTGTGTTTTTATTGGGAAGAATCTAACTTGGGTGTGAGTTAGAATGGACCAATTTGATCACCTCTCTTTCACCCCTTGCCCACACCCTTACCCCCACCTCCAATCTTCGATCCCATACATCGAGATGGTCTATTCTTTGATGGACATAATGACAATAATTGGGATCCTTTTTACTACTACTATAGGAGTATTGGCTTGGTTAAGCCCTAAATCAATGAGCAGAACCTAGGAGCGGGGTTTGCCTTACCCAATATCCCACACACTAAAGAAATACCCAACCCACCCTCCTAAATGATTTTAATGGTTGGACAGAAACTCCTACATACTATAAGCCTGAGTGATGTGAACACCATCATGAGCCATAACTAGCACAGTTTGACCTGATTAAGTCAATAAAAGCTCCTACATATCCATCAAAAGGTCTTAAGGGCATAATACACTATTTTGAAAAAAAAACTTGAATATAGGGTTATTTCTGCAAATTTAGAATAACCATGGGTTTTCTTAGGGGTTTATTAAAGGTCAAATATGCTTTAAAGTCCAATAAGAGGGTTCATACATAACAAAATGGGTTTTCACGCACTTCGAGAATCAAAACAGCACCTGAAACCCTAATTTCAAACCCGCTTGATTTATTGAGGTTATGGTCAAGATAAAATTCACCTAAACCCTTTAAAATTCATAAAAAAATATTCTGTAGGGTTTGGCATCCTTGAATTGGCCATCAAAACCTATTTTGACCAAAAATAGAATCTCAGACAGATAGTTTCCCTAGTTCGAGCTTTTGTGCAATTTCTCTAATCAAACATGGTCAAAATTGGAATTTGACTTCACCATCATATTCCTTGGATCGAAATTAGATTTGTACCAAAATTTGGGCTCAATCAGAGATCATCTTAACCTAGTTTACATTTCAATCCTGTTTGACTCTTTTTCTTACACAAATGCCCCTAACTTTTGAATTAATTACAATCAGGTGATGGAGGGATTCTCACTTATTTATGAAGATGATAGAAATAAAGTGATATGTCATGTTTTATGTGGTGGAGAATCTCTTAATCAAAAATTAAAATAAATATCAACTTTAACCACAATAAAAATATCGCATCCACAGGGAGGAATAGAACCAATAAATTCACGAGTAGAGGAATATACTGTTTGCAGACACTTTCGCAACTTCAATGCGAGGAATATGCTATGCTAAATGGAGCTTACAATTTCCTTAAAAGTTCAAGGCTATTTATGCAATTTTCACATCAGGAATTAAGCTCCCAAAAATATGTATATGATGCATGTGTAGTGGCATATCGTGTAAATTGGATTTGCATGCAAATCTGATTTGAATTTCAATGTAGAATGATCACATAACACAAGTGAAGTAAATACAAGAAACTATAAGTGCATCCATACAATGTGGCCTGAATAAAATAATAATATCAAAATGGTAATGGCATGCAATGTAAATTTTAATTGGGTAGAAAACAGAGGATTTCTCCTCTCTCTTCCTCGCTTGAACGTTCGTGCACGGGTGACGGCGAGAGTTGATGGGGTGGTGCGCCTCGACGAGTGCTTCGTGATGGTGGTGACACGACGATCGGACGGTGGAGAACAGCCGCCAGCCCGTTGACGGAGAAGGTGAAGGGTGGCTACTGCAGGCGGGACTGCTGCAAGGGTTGCACGTGCAAGGGCGTGCTAGGGTGCACCTGCAGGCTGCTGCACTGCAGGCATGGTTGAGTGCAGGCGGTCTGCTTGCGTATGGTCTGCTTGCAGGCGTGTAAGGGCGTGCCTGCAGGTGGGGCTTGCAGGGCACGGTGAGGGCAGTAGTGCAGGTGCAGGCTGGCGATGGGGCACGGGGGTAGGCTGGCGATGGGGCTCGGGTGCAGGTTGGTGTGCGCTTGGTTGTGGCAGTGCAAGCATGCGATGGGGTGGTGTTGCTTGTGTGCAGTCTGCTTGCGGGCATGCAAGGGTGCACGACTGCGGTGGAAGCACTGTAGTACTGCAGGAGGATGGTGAAGGCAGTGTGCGCGGTGGGTGGCTGGCGAGGGTAGGCTGGAGTGCTTGCGGTGGGGCTGTGATGGTCGGCCTGGATAGGTTGTTAATATGATATTTTTATCGTTGAAATGTGTATAGTGGTTAACCTAATTCAGACCTAACCATCTCTTTACAAAATTTTTAACCTGGCCTAATTGATTTTATCTTGTCACTTTTAAGCCCAGGGTCGAACTCAGGGAAGTGGGGTTCAAGTCGAGTTTCTACGTTTTCCTTAAAACGCGTCTCTTCCGTTCGTTTATTCTGTTTTTGGTATTTTTCTTATTTAGGTTTTTTTTTCTGGTAATCCTTGTTCTTGAGGCACACCCTCAAAATTGTGTCCTTGGCTTTTAGCCAAAACAGAGTTTCAAAACACGTCTTGCTACTTGCAAGATGGGGTACCTGCAAATCAAAGATTATCTTTTCACTTTTATACCTCTTTTTTTTTATCTTTTTACTAAGGAAGCTATCAGATAGAAAGTAAATATAGTAGCTATAGATATATATTTATATGTAGTATATATATAAAGGGGTGGGGGTGGAGGTGACGATGGAGTGTAGCACTATGTCGAGTCAGCCGACGTCTAGAGAGACGCAACCAACACGACTAGGTGCCGCGTGGAGTGTGGATGGAGGATGGATGATGTATGGGACCACGCTTTTTTTTGTACGCGTGTATCAGGGAATATCAGCAACTGGTGCAGATATCCCCGCGATACAGCGTATAATAAATAACGTGAAAATATATGTACATATGTATGTATATAAATGTATAAGTATATATGTATAGATATATATAGATATATATATATATATATATATATATATATATGTATGTATATATGTATATAGCTATGTATATATGTATATAAGTATATATATATAATACTATATGTATGTATACATAACTATATAGATATACTATGTATATATAAGTATATATATATAATACTATATAGATATATATATATATATGTATATAAGTATATATGTATCTAGATATGTAGATATATATATGTATATATGTATGTATATATGTATCAATATATAAGTATGCGTATATATATGTTTATAGTATAGGTGTGTGTGTGTGTGTGTGTGAAAGTGTGAGTGTAGATGTCTGTGTGCGTCGGTGTAGTGTGTGAGAAAGTGTTGTGAGAGAGAGTGAGAGAGAGAGAGAGAGAGAATGGGAGAGAGAGAGCAGGAGAGAGCGGGCAGGAGAGAGCGAAGGCAGGAGAGAGCGGGCCGCACTGCAGGGGACGAGTTAAGACGTCCGGAGGTGAAGACCGTCGTCTGATGGTCGCGGGCGCACGGGCGCGTCTTCGCCCAGAGGAGGAGAGGAGTCTGCGTCGCCGGCTGCGAGCGCGGAGGCTCGCGACAGCGCGCTCAGAGAGGGAGGCGGGGAGTCTGCAGGCGGGCGCGGAGGAGGTCTGCAGGCGCGCGCGGACGCTTGCAGAGGTTGGCAGGGAGCGGGAAGATGCTTGGCCGGCCGCTGCAGAGGCGCGCAGCGGCCGGTTGCGGGCGCGAGCGGCGGGCGACAGAGCGAGGAAGCGGACGCGGAGAAGGTCTGCAGGCGAGCACGGAGGGGCTGGGGCGCCTGCGGTTGCTCGCGGAGGCTGCTGCTGCTGCTGCTGCTGCTGCTTCAAGCTTCAGACCTTGAAGAGGCAGCCATGGCGGGAAGTGCGGGAATGGAAAAAATGAAAAACGAGAAGAGCCACCACGCCCACCGGCTCTTTGAAGAGCTGGGCGGTGGTGGTCTCACTGTGGTGGTGTTCACCACAGTGAGCTCCTGCCCGCCGGGTGTCTCCTCGAAGGAGGTCCGGCGTATGGAGGGGAGGACGGTGGTGGTGATGAGCTGAAGGTGGGTTTTTTTCTTGCTGCAGCCAGCCCCGTTTGAAGAGAAGAAGACGTGGCTTTATAGAAGATGAAAGCATGGTCATGCAGCATGCGGGGAGTGGGATGGAATGGCAGCCGCAGGGAATGGCATGGCAGGGAGAGGGCTGGCAGGGAGAGGTTGCGGAGAAGTTGCAGCCGTAGGAAAAATAAAAATCAAGTGGAGATAAAAAATAGAAGAGATGGATTTTTGTAAAGAGGCACTTGAGGAAAATGTAAATTATGAAGCCCTTTTATTTCATTCTCCTCTCCTCTCAATTAAATGCATGAATGCATGTATTTTTACAAATGCAACAATGGAATCCTAATATGCATAGGTAGTGCTAGGAAATAGCATAAGAAGGCGTTCTTATAGGCGTGTTTTGAGGTGCAAACATATACCCCCATGCCTATCTTTTGCTAGTCCCTAGCAAAACCGTATTTAGAAATGATCTTAAGCTGAAGATTTTCTTCTGAGGTGATATAGGTGTGTTTATTATCGAATATTGTGAGAACCAATTGTAAAGAAGATTACCAGTACTTTAAGTCTCACATGACATAGATCATCTCTCAACTAACCAGGACTCTTGATATTTAAACCTTAAGTACGATTTCCAGGACCCAGGAGGTTTTTGCCGTACTCGAGAGCTCAAGAGGCTATGGTTTGTGCATAGTGAAGGATCAAGACTGACCATATGAACATTAAGACTCAATCCCAGGGTTTCACGAATTTTTAAGTACAGGTTGGTCCCAGTTTCAGCTCATGTCTTCGAATTGACCCTTAAGATGATGACGGAAAACTCAACTCCCATTTTCTGATTTTTTTTTTTTTTTTTTTTTTTTGACTCACCGAAAAACAAAGTATACAGACATTTATGAGATATACTGACTCTTTTAAAACATCTCTTTTCTGATTTTTTTTTTTTTTTTTTTTTTTTTCGAAACACGTGTCAGTATATCTCTTACAACACATTTTGAAGCACACTTCTTTTTTTTTTTTTTTTTTTTTTTTTTTTTTTTGGTGGGAGAGTTTCTTTTTGTTGGAAAGAGCCACTCCTAAACACAAGACTAAAGCTTGGGATAAAAAGTCTACCTGCACGCACAGGTAAGGACTCCACCTTTCCTAATGAACACTAGGGTTGGATCTTATGTTCACCTGATCTTTCCTGATATGTGTAGTGTGAACCAAGTTTACTTAAGCTCTCAAGAAAAAGCAAACCAACGAATCCTGTACTGTGTCTCAGGTACAAGAAACGTTCTTCGTTAGGAGAGATTTTGATCTATTTCGTCAATGCTTTAAGTGAATTAAGCCGAGCCTGAGCGAATCAAGCTTCTGTGGCCTGGAAATTCTTCAAAACAGAGGTTGAATATCCATAAACACTTATTGTATTTATTTTTTTTTTTTGTTTCAGCTTTTAGATCATTACTAAACACCATTTATTACTAATATATATATATATATATATTTTTTTTTCTTTTCTTTTTTCTTTTTCTTGCATATTTATAAATAGGTGGTAATTGTCTGATACCATAAAATACCCGGATCCTATGGATGCCTATCCACCCCCCCATGCCAAACAATGCTATGTCCTCATATGCATGCAAGGAAAGGCAGAGAACAGACGACAGATCGGGTAACAGGAGCTGAGGTTCAGGGTATAAATCAGGGTGGAAGGGTGGGTGGATGGTGGGTGGTGAAGAGAAAAGCGAAGTAATCGCGATAGAGGCGTGAAAAGTAATGGTGGATGGTGAGAGATTTGGCGTTTTCTGGGACGAGAGTGTCCCAGGCGGATCAGAAAACAGATCAGGAAGAGGAAGTTGGCCCTTAGATTGGCCAAGAAGGGGGGCTTTTTGGATAGATGGATCCAAAAGGGAATAGCCCCGGTGAGTAAGATGTGGGCTCAAGGTCCCAGTGTGGATTTGCAAATCCGCCTGATTTAGCGGGAAAGAAAGGGCAATCCGGTCTTCCATAGTGTGGACCGGCGGTGAGCAGCCCGGCAATGACTCAGACCACGAGGTATGGGAAGTGGAGAAAACCTCGTCAGAAGTCTGGTCAGGAGAAGGTACAGGAATAGGGAGGGATTGGGGAACGTCACAGTTTGTGTTGGTCAGGCCGTCGTCAGGTAATTTGCAGCTGTCTGAATCGGCTCCAATTAGTTCGATACACGTACTGACAGTCACGTCCTCGTCAGACGTGTCATCCTTGATGTGATCACTATCATCATAAGAGTGCGGTGCTGCAGCGGGATTAACCTGAAATCCCGAAGGAATACTCGGAGCTTGCAGAATTTGATGAACCTGTTCCTGAGAAGGTTGTACCTGTGGTTGCGGACCACAGGGTACAAAGTTTTGCGGGTTTGGAACAGGTTGGGCGGGAAAAGTGCCCTGAGATCGAGTCGCCATGCTTAGTTGATTGATCTCAGCATTCTGCTGCGCCAAATGCTGAAGAGAGGTCATGTTTTCTTTATGGCGCTTTGACATTTCCGTCATCATTCGCATCAATTTATCAAGAGGTTTTGATGCGTGTTTGGTTTTCTGTACACAAGGGCCTGATGGCAGATTTGCCATAGGATTAGACTGGGCCCTTGGGATGACGGGTGCGGACGATCGCATTGGTCCACCAGCGGGGTTTCGACGCTACGGGTTGTTGGACCATGCAAAATTGGGATGATTGTGCCACCCTGGGTTATACGTGGCAGAAAATGGGTTATTCCCTAGGGTGCAGGCATCTTCTATGCCAGAAGACGTGTCCGCATATGTGTCCGAGTACACGGAGGCTTGGTCCTCCGTGTTGAAATACTGGCTCACAGAAGCCAGTTCCACATGACTTACCGAGTCGCTTGGCGCGACACTCGATAAGGAAGGTCTTGCAGGGTTTCCAGGGATAAGCCTGGTGTTGAAAGAATTGAAATTGTGACGAAGTGGTGAGGCGGGGGTGTGTGCCATGTTTGTGGAGGAGGAGGATGATTCGGCTCTTTTTCTAGATTTATCAGTCAATACAAGCAATTCAGGGTTTTGTGACCTCCTCCCAAACATGCACTACCGCAGGAAGAATTGGGGAGATGAGAAGGGAAAAGGGATGAGAGAAATGACGCCGCAAAGGTACACTTGATTACAAATCAATACAGTCAAGTTCCTAACCTCTACAGTGTGCCCTTAGACCTAAAGATCTAAGTTACCTACTATCACGAACTACGGAACCGAATGCGAGCACCGCGGAACCACCGGGCCAGATTGAAAGGCCGTTTGCCCCAGTCTTAGACACCCGATAGCACGCGGGAACTCTCACCAGCACGTAGCCGCTACACGTAGGTAGTTAGACCTCCAATCCTTAAAAGGGTCAAGTTACTACCAGTTTTAATTAGAGGCTTAGGGTCAAGTGCTTTTGGAATGTAAAGGGCGTTGTTTACGGGTAATGCCCAAGTGATTGATTTTAAGAGTGTGTAAGAACAAGCATGCAACAGGGAAATCTCCCCGAATTGAAGTTTTTATTGGCGAATGATTTTTAGAGTTCAGCCTTAAGTAGTATGAATTTTAGGGTTTTGCTGAATTACCAATTCAACCAATCTCCGGGTTTTTGCAAAAATACAGGTTTTCCTTCTAAAACCCAAGAAACCCTTCTTCAATTATCAATTAGTTAATGCATGCTAAAATGCAATGGGCTACCCTAAATGGAGATTTCTATGTGTGGATGCGCGAATCAATTTTATACCAATGTGAAAGGGAGCCAAAACACTTCAATTCAAGTGCTCCCAATCACTAGAAAGATATCCACACACAAGGCTTCAACCAACAGATAAAGAAAATAAAATTTTTGGGGTTGAAGTATTCAGGATCGAATCACAGGCAAATTTGAAAAGTCGTGGTGGGGTTGGAATCAACTCAATTCCAAGTCTCCCCACCAAAAATGTGATCCTGAATTAAAGATAATTGAGGCAAAAGAGGGATACAAGCAATCTTTTTCTTTGCCTCAAAGAATACTTCCCATGGCGAAAAATCTAAGAATCAAGATTCTAGAATTTTCGCTATGCGAAGTAAGGCGGGAAATCCCGGGGCAGTGGGAGTGAAGACAACCAATCAATCAAGTGAATTTTAATCCACTTGCCCTCAAGAAATCCCAAGAAGTTTTTCTAATTTTTAGTTTTTAAATTTTTTTTTTTTATTTTTGTGGTGGCAAGTTAACACTAATTTGATGAGAAAAGAAAACCTACTTGTTCGGCAACGTGTGCGAAGCTCCAATGCGATGTCGGCGTCTTCACGCTCTCGTTCCCGCCTTGGATCTGCTCACGTCCTCGACTTCGTTAGCCTTCTTCTCCTTCCACCAGGTTCACCTGCACACCAAAAACAATAATACCCGTGAAGAGAGAAGAGACAAATTTAAAGGAATTGGATAGAAACTTACTCGAAAGCGCACCTCCCCGGCAGCGGCGCCAGAAAAGCTATGATGGTCGGCCTGGATAGGTTGTTAATATGATATTTTTATCGTTGAAATGTGTATAGTGGTTAACCTAATTCAGACCTAACCATCTCTTTACAAAATTTTTAACCTGGCCTAATTGATTTTATCTTGTCACTTTTAAGCCCAGGGTCGAACTCAGGGAAGTGGGGTTCAAGTCGAGTTTCTACGTTTTCCTTAAAACGCGTCTCTTCCGTTCGTTTATTCTGTTTTTGGTATTTTTCTTATTTAGGTTTTTTTTTCTGGTAATCCTTGTTCTTGAGGCACACCCTCAAAATTGTGTCCTTGGCTTTTAGCCAAAACAGAGTTTCAAAACACGTCTTGCTACTTGCAAGATGGGGTACCTGCAAATCAAAGATTATCTTTTCACTTTTATACCTCTTTTTTTTTATCTTTTTACTAAGGAAGCTATCAGATAGAAAGTAAATATAGTAGCTATAGATATATATTTATATGTAGTATATATATAAAGGGGTGGGGGTGGAGGTGACGATGGAGTGTAGCACTATGTCGAGTCAGCCGACGTCTAGAGAGACGCAACCAACACGACTAGGTGCCGCGTGGAGTGTGGATGGAGGATGGATGATGTATGGGACCACGCTTTTTTTTGTACGCGTGTATCAGGGAATATCAGCAACTGGTGCAGATATCCCCGCGATACAGCGTATAATAAATAACGTGAAAATATATGTACATATGTATGTATATAAATGTATAAGTATATATGTATAGATATATATAGATATATATATATATATATATATATATATGTATGTATATATGTATATAGCTATGTATATATGTATATAAGTATATATATATAATACTATATGTATGTATACATACTATATAGATATACTATGTATATATAAGTATATATATATAATACTATATAGATATATATATATATGTATATAAGTATATATGTATCTAGATATGTAGATATATATATGTATATATGTATGTATATATGTATCAATATATAAGTATGCGTATATATATGTTTATAGTATAGGTGTGTGTGTGTGTGTGTGTGAAAGTGTGAGTGTAGATGTCTGTGTGCGTCGGTGTAGTGTGTGAGAAAGTGTTGTGAGAGAGAGTGAGAGAGAGAGAGAGAGAGAATGGGAGAGAGAGAGCAGGAGAGAGCGGGCAGGAGAGAGCGAAGGCAGGAGAGAGCGGGCCGCACTGCAGGGGACGAGTTAAGACGTCCGGAGGTGAAGACCGTCGTTTGATGGTCGCGGGCGCACGGGCGCGTCTTCGCCCAGAGGAGGAGAGGAGTCTGCGTCGCCGGCTGCGAGCGCGGAGGCTCGCGACAGCGCGCTCAGAGAGGGAGGCGGGGAGTCTGCAGGCGGGCGCGGAGGAGGTCTGCAGGCGCGCGCGGACGCTTGCAGAGGTTGGCAGGGAGCGGGAAGACGCTTGGCCGGCCGCTGCAGAGGCGCGCAGCGGCCGGTTGCGGGCGCGAGCGGCGGGCGACAGAGCGAGGAAGCGGACGCGGAGAAGGTCTGCAGGCGAGCACGGAGGGGCTGGGGCGCCTGCGGTTGCTCGCGGAGGCTGCTGCTGCTGCTGCTGCTGCTGCTTCAAGCTTCAGACCTTGAAGAGGTAGCCATGGCGGGAAGTGCGGGAATGGAAAAAATGAAAAACGAGAAGAGCCACCACGCCCACCGGCTCTTTGAAGAGCTGGGCGGTGGTGGTCTCACTGTGGTGGTGTTCACCACAGTGAGCTCCTGCCCGCCGGGTGTCTCCTCGAAGGAGGTCCGGCGTATGGAGGGGAGGACGGTGGTGGTGATGAGCTGAAGGTGGGTTTTTTTCTTGCTGCAGCCAGCCCCGTTTGAAGAGAAGAAGACGTGGCTTTATAGAAGATGAAAGCATGGTCATGCAGCATGCGGGGAGTGGGATGGAATGGCAGCCGCAGGGAATGGCATGGCAGGGAGAGGGCTGGCAGGGAGAGGTTGCGGAGAAGTTGCAGCCGTAGGAAAAATAAAAATCAAGTGGAGATAAAAAATAGAAGAGATGGATTTTTGTAAAGAGGCACTTGAGGAAAATGTAAATTATGAAGCCCTTTTATTTCATTCTCCTCTCCTCTCAATTAAATGCATGAATGCATGTATTTTTACAAATGCAACAATGGAATCCTAATATGCATAGGTAGTGCTAGGAAATAGCATAAGAAGGCGTTCTTATAGGCGTGTTTTGAGGTGCAAACAGGCTGGAGGTTGCTTGACTCACGCGATGAGGGCAGTAGCGCGGGTGTAGGTTGGCGATGGGGTGCGGGGGCAGGCTGGCGATGGGCAGGCGGTGGAAGTTGGTGCGCACAGTGCACACTCTCTTCACAATGCACACCCTCTTCTTCACGATGGTCTCTTCCTCTCCAAGGTGGGGAAGGTGGAGATGATCCCCACCAGGGGGGGAAGAAGAAGCCTCCTCTCTCTTGCTAAGAGCCTCCTTTTATCTCCTCCCCCATCCGCAAGTCAAGGGATTTTTAAATCCCCTACTAAATTTGGCCGGCGGCTATTGGGGAGGTGTTGTTGAGGCCGACGGCTATTGGGGGAGGGGGAAATTTAATTCACCCCCTGGCGACACACGAAACTCCCCTACAGTTCTTATTATTTCGTCGTAGTATAGTGTAGAGAAGTGGTTACCAGTTTAATACAATTTGTTACTCGGAAGAAAAAGTTCCCGAGGTCGAACTCAGGGAGCAAGTTGTATTCTAGAAGTACAATGTTTCTATTACAAAAATAAGAGAGAGAGAGAGGGAGAAATAAATCTGAGTCTTGTGGCTTCTCTTCTTTTTCTTAGCTTATCTTCTTCTTCTCTGCCTTCAGTTCTTCTTCTGCTTCTTATTTCTTTTCTTCTTCAGAGCTTCTCGTCTTCTCTTTATCTTCTCTTCTTTCTGCCTCAGCTGCCGAACTTTTCTTCTTGCGGTCCCTTTGCCTTGCTCAGCTGCACGGCTTCTTCTTTCTTCTTCTTGTTTTTCTTCTGTTCTTTAGTTCCTCTTCTTCTTCTGCTTCTTCTATTCTTTAGTTCCTCTTCTTCTTCTGCTTCTTCTATTCTTTAGTTCCTCTTCTTCTTCTGCTTCTTCTATTCTTTAGTTCCTCTTCTTCTTCTGCTTCTTCTAGTTCTTTTGTTCTTCAGAGCTTTTTTTTTTCTATTTCTTCTCTTCTTTCAGCTTTGTCTTCCTTGCGCTTCTCGTCTTCTTCTTCTCTCTGTCTTTTCTTCCTTCTTCTTTCTGCCTCAGCTGCAGAGCGTCATCTGATTTTCCAATTAGATGACTTAAGTCACCGCTGCTACAGTGTTGCTTGGTGCTCCTCCTTCTTCTTCCTTCAGTCTTCTTCGTCGGCCTTCTTCTTCTCTGCCTCTCCTGTTCCTGCACACACCACAACCAACGCAAAACCTACCCCTTTCCCTCTACCCGAACGTCTCTCTCTTTCTCAGACTTCGCTCGTAGGATAGCTCTCCCAGAGCCGCCGGGTAATCGGGTCGGGCTTCGTACTCGTGACCAGGCGTACCGGCGTGAATGGTACGCGAGGAGTGCGCAGGTGGGGTGTCGGGTCGGGTCCGTCGGATCCGCGTGGTGAGCTCGCGGACTGGGCGGGTGAATGGGCGTAGGACCTCACCCCGGTGCGTTCGGAGGCGAACAGTCTGTTTCACTTTTACAATTTATACCGGTGCGGCGCTTCGAAATCTTCCGAGGTGGGACTAAATGTCCCACCCCAATTTGGCGCCTGCAGCTGAGAAAGCTGCAGGCAATCGCGGATGTTGTGAGGTCTCTTCTTCAGCTGAAGGCCTGGGCAGCTGTGTGGTTGCAATCCGCGCGTCCTGGAGCGCAGGCCTGGGCGGGAGCGGAGCTGCAGCTGCAGGTTGAAGAAGCTTCACCTGTTCGGCAATGGCGGCGGAGGACAGGTAACCTGTTCACAGAGATACGGCCTCTCGGCCTAGTCAGAAGGCGCAGGGAGCTTCGCCGGAGTGCAGCGAGCTCGTGCGGGTGGTGGCGAGGCATGGGGCGACGTGTAGGGGTTGCCCTAGGTCGGACTGTGGCCGGAGGAATGGGTTTGTTAGGGGGAGCGTTATGGAGGTGTGGAGTGGCAGTGGAGGGGTGGGGGTGTTCAGTGTGATGAGGCGGAGGTTCGGTGAGGGTCGGCGAGGCGTGTGAGGCTGTGGAGCGATGGGGGCGTCTCGCCGGAGGGTAGCCGGAGATGAAGGGGGTGACGGTGGTCAGGGTTGGTCGAGGGCTTAATTAAACAAATTGAAATAGGGAAAAGAAAGAGGAGAGGAAGGGAAGTAGTTCTAACTTACTTGCAGGGACGAAGGGGGAGGAGCAGGGCGACAGTCGTATCGACTGTCGCCGGAGAAGAAGATACCCAATGGGGGAGGACGGCGGCGACGACGTGGCTGAAGCAGCGCGCGCGGGTATTGCGCGACGCGGAGGAGAATCAGGAAGAAGTCTCTGCCACTGGTTTTGTGGCAGAGCGAAGAGGAAAGGAAAGGGAGCTCGCCGGAGCTCGCTGGGTGCCTGTCGGAGTGGGAGGAGAGGAAAGTTGTGGGTGATTCTCCGTCAGAATCGAGATGCTGAATGCGGCAGACGGTGGCGATTTTTATAGAGGCGAAATCAGAGAGGAGGGCGGAGGGAGACGACGTGCCTCCCTCGCCGAAGGATGGCCGGATTGCAACCCATACCTTCCGCGCGTTCGCATGGAAGGTGTGGGCGATTGCAGAGATCGTGAAGGTGTCCCTGCGACAGCAGACGTCGCAGGGAACACCCCGTTCAACTGGCAGAGGGTTGCCTTCACCCTGCACGGCGCCATGCCTCGCCGGAGCATGGCGCTGCTCGGGGTTTTGCAGGGAGGATGCAAATGCAAAAAATATAAAGACCTAGGGGCCAAAATGCGAGGGTTTCAAAAGTTGAGGGTCAAAAAGTAATGGATGAGGACCAAAATGCAAAGTCGGTCAAGAAGGTCTCTTCTTGGGCTCAAGTTTTTATGCATGACTAAATGGGACCTAAGGATTCTAATGGTTAATTTTATTTCTAGGTCAGACCTTGTTTGACTGGCCAATTTACGTAAAAACCCAAATTAAATCATTAATTGGGCATGGTTCTCAATGTAGGTCAAAATGGGTTTCTAAGGACAAATTGAAGGTTCTAAACCCTAGAGATTATTTTTATATGAATTTTAGAGGGTTTAGTAGATTTTTGCTTTGCCTTGAACCTCGTGAATTGGAGTGGGTTTATTTTAGGGTTGTAGATTGTCATTTAATTCCTTGGAGTTGCTGTAGCCCTTATCAGATCAGATCATCCCACTTTCCTTCTTATTAGGTTAGTTTGACCTATGTTTGGACCCTGAGTTACCCTGTTTGCAGATTGTGCTGGTAAAATTGCATTTTTAGCCCTTATGACTTATTTTCTTCTTAAACTCAGAATTCTCTGAGTTAAGCCTTTCCTTGAGTTATGTAGGAGCTGTTATCCTCTGTATTAGGTCAAAATGAGCTAGTTATGGCTCATGATGAGGTTCTCATCATACCCCCATGCCTAGCTTTTGCTAGTTCCTTAGCAAAAACTTAAGGTTTCAACCTTTGTTCTAGAACATGAAGTTTGTAATAGCTTCAGATAAGTGCTTTTTCATTTGAGCTTAGATTAGGTTATAATGCTGACCATAGGCCTAAAAGGTACTCTAGTACCAATCAAGATCCAGATCTGTCTAGCCTCAGCCTCAGTCCTTAGCAAAGGTTTTTAAGGCCTACAAGAACAAACCCAAGGTTTATTGGACTTTGTGGTTAAAGCACCCGTGCTTGAAATGATTTTAGCCCTGGCTCAGTTCGTAGTGCATTTTGTAAGAGAGAGAGATAGAAAATTTTTCTGTTTGGAGAGTTTTCTCTCTCATTTTCTTTTTAATTCTAGCTTAGGATTGGCTTTTCAACACGGTCTGTATCAGATTCCTTGCTCCCATCATCAATCCTCAAGGGTTCCTGGTAATCGATGCTTCGAGATAGCACCGCCCATGGCAACCCCCAGAACCCTGGCTATTCAGATTTCGAGATAATCCCATCCATGGTGTTCCGTGGCCGAATCCAGACCCTGGCAATTGACACTTCATGATAATGCCATCCATGGAATCTGAACCAGCAGAGTGCTTACATGCCCCCAGTAGGATATGTAAATATCCTAAGAGACAAGCATCGAGGAGATGATATTTTGTTACGCATCTTCGAGGGGATTTCCTGCCTCTCTGTGCTGGGAACTCGTCCAAATCAACTTGTATTGATCGGCCGCTCCTACTCTAGGTGTACTTTTCAGAATTTTGTGACGCTTTTGCGTGATTTTGATTTTTACGCTTATTGAACCAGGCTGTGTGTGAGGTTAGGGTGCTTAGGTTACTGAGTCCCGTAGACCAAAAGTTAGTTAATGAGGTCAAATACTCCCTAAGCCTTAGACCTAATACTTCAGCTTTTCATTTTCCTCAACCTTTTGAGGAGTGTCCAGATCTTAATGGGTACTAAGAGTCTATCCAAGAATGCTTAAAGTTTGCATTCTTATTAATCCCATTGTGCACTTTTCAGTTCTTTTCTTGAATGAGGTCTAGAACTTAGGTTAATTCCTTAGTTTTTTACTAATGACTATCACTTTTTCTCACATTTTTGTGCTCCTTTTTCATTTTGTTTCTTTTTCTTTTCCCACAAAATTTCTTTCTCCTTTTATTCTTTTTCGAAATTATTATTATTATTTTTAATTTTTATGGTGTTTTTGGCATATGTGAATTTTTTTGTTTAAAATCTTTTCTTACAAGTTTTGCACTTTTATACCCCCCCCATGCCTAAGGTTTGCAATGTCCTCATTGTGACTTAGGGGGTTTTTTATTTACTTAGTTCATTCCTTAAGACAGAAATTTGGATGAGTGAATGGGTCGGGATGAATTTTGCGGACGATTTCTAATCCCAGATGCAAGCATCTGAGGTGGGGTCGGCTGTCTACAAGGGTGAATGTTAAGTGCACAAAAGTGTCAGAAAAAGGTTTTGGATTTTTAGGAAAATGACGGGTTGCCTCCCATTAAGCACTGGGTTTTACGCCATCGGCTGGGCGCAATAAGCTCAAGGGGAATGGAGGATATAAGATGATTCAGCCAAATCAGTGGAAGTCACATCAATGAACGGCTTGAGTCTCTGACCGTTCACGATGAAAGGTTCGGAATCGTGGCTGAGCGGACTGATTTCGATAGCTCCATTTCCAAAAACCTGTCGGACTAAATACGGTCCGACCCACTTGGATCGCAGCTTTCCCGGGAAAAGTCTGAGTCGGGCATCAAAGAGTAGGACTTTCTGACCAGGATGAAAGATTTTTCTCGAGATATGCTTGTCATGGAAGGCTTTAACCCGCTCCTTGTAGATTTGCGAGTTCTCATACGCGTCTAGGCGTAATTCATCGATTTTGCTGATTTGGAGTTTTCTGTGGGTTCCAGCCTTTGAAAAATCTAGATTACAGTTCCGTACTGCCCAATAGGCTTTATGCTCCAGTTCTACGGGAAGGTGACATGCCTTCCCGTACACCAGTCTAAAGGGATACATGCCTAATTGGGTTTTGTGGGTGGTCCTATAGGCCCACAATGCTTCCGGAAGTCGGGACGACCAGTCCTTCCTGTCAGGCAGAACAGTGACTTACAGGATTTTCTTGATCTCCCGATTTGACAGCTCAGCTAGACCATTAGTTTGGGGGTGGTAAGGAGTAGAGATTCGGTGAGACACCCCGTATTTGGTCATCAGTGGCCTAAACTGAGCGTTTGTGAAATGGGTCCCCCCATCAGAGATTATAGCACGAGGAATCCCGAACCTTGAGAAAATGTTTTGATGAATGAATTTGAGAACAATTTTGCGATCATAGGTTCAGGTCGGTATGGCTTCGATCCATTTGGACATGTAGTCCACAGCCAGCAGAATGTATTCGAAACCATCCGAAATAGGAAAGGGGCCCATAAAATCAATCCCCCAAACATCAAAGATTTTGCATACCAGAATCGGCTGCAAAGGCATCATGTCGCGATGGCTCATGTTGCCCAAAGTTTGGCAACGACTGCATGCCTTGCAGTGACTATATGCGTCTTTGAACAGTGTGGGCCAGTAAAAGCCGCACTGGAGGACTTTTGATGCGGTTTCATGCCTAGAGAAATGGCCACCGCATGCCTGGTCATGGCAGAAAGAGAGGATATTGTTGAATTCCTCTTCCGGGACACATCTCCGGATGATTTGATCAGCACCTATGCGGAAGAGGTACGGGTCTTCCCAAATGTAATACTTGGCATCAGAGCGCAATTTGTCTTTCTTGTCCTTCGGCCAATCAGACGAGATCTGATGAGATGCCAAGTAATTTACTATATTAGCAAACCATGGAAGGCTAGTGCCAATAGTCAGCAGGTGCTCATCGGGAAAATGCTCTGTGATGGGTCCAGAAGGGTCAATTATTTCAGAAGGAAGGCGGGACAAGTGATCAGCTACCACATTTTGCTTTCCCGCTTTGTCATGAATCTCAAGGTCAAATTCTTGCAACAGCAAGATCCATCGGATTAATCGAGGTTTCGCATCCTTCTTTGAAAGGAGATGCCTCACAGCTGTGTGATCCGAGTATATGATGACATGGGAACCCAGAAGGTATGATCTAAATTTTTCTAGGGCAAATACTACAGCTAGCAACTCTTTCTCAGTAACCTTATAGTTACGCTGAGCCTCATCAAGTGTTTTGCTGGTGTAGTAAATGACCACAGGTTTCCCGTCAATTTTCTGCCCCAAAACCGCTCCTACAGCGAAGTCAGATGCATCGCACATGATCTCAAAGGGTTGAGACCAATCAGGGGACTGTAGGATCGGGGCTTGGGTGACTCGGTCACGTAGGATCTCAAATGCTTGAGTGCATTCCTTGGAAATTTCGAAAGGTACATCCTTGGAGAGAAGAGTGGTCAGGGGGCGCGCGATTTTTGAAAAATCAGGGATAAATCGACGGTAAAAACCGACGTGCCCCAGAAAAAAATTGGATGTCCTTGATCGAGCTAGGCATAGGAAGGCGAGAGATCAGATCAACCTTAGCTTGATCCACTTGGATGCCTTTTTCCGAAATTAAATGTCCCAGGACAATTCCCTCAGGTACCATGAAATGGCTCTTTTCCCAGGAAAGAACCAAATTCACATCGATGCACCGCCTGAGTATCTGGACCAAGTGTTGGAGGCAATCGTCGAATGATGCTCCAAAAACTGAAAAGGCATCCATGTAGACTTCCAGATAATCACCTACCATATCTGATAATATGGCAAGCATGCACTGCTGAAAAGTAGCGGGTGCATTGCAAAGACCGAAAGGCATCCTTCGGAAAGCGTATGTTCCGAAGGGGCAGGTGAACGTGGTCTTTTCTTGGTCCTCAGGATGGATTGCCACCTGGTTATAACCGGAGTACCCGTCAAGAAAGCAGAAGAACCTATTTCCCGCTAGTTTCTTGAGAATCTGATCAATGAAAGGCAGTGGGAAATGATCCTTCTTCGTGGAGGAATTGAGTTGGCGGTAATCTATACAGACTCTCCATGAGTTGGCTAATCGGGTAGGAATGACTTCTCCGGTCTCAGTCGTTATAGTGGTGAGTCCTGCCTTCTTGGGCACGACCTAAATTGGGCTCACCCAACGACTATCGGAGATTGGGTAGATGATCCTGGCATCTAACCACTTGATGATCTCCCTTTTCACGACCTCCTGCAGATTGGGGTTCAAGCGTCTCTGCATTTCATGAGAAGGTCGTGCGCCCTCTTCTGAATAGATATGATGAGTACAATAAGAGGGACTTATTCCAGTCAAATCATCGAGAGTCCACCCAATGGCTCTGCGATGTTGCTGGAGGACAGCAATCGGACGGGATTCTTGTTCAGGATTGAGGTTGGAATTGATAATCACAGGAAGGGTCTGATTAGAACCCAAAAAGATGTATTTCAAGTGAGCAGGAAGGGGCTTCAGTTCAAGGATGGGGTTATCAGTAGCAGCGGGTGGTTCAGTATAGACGTGAGGTTCAAGGGTAGGAGTTACTGGGTTGTTCATATCTGGATTTAACTCCTCAGTTTGTGGGTCAAGATCTTTCTGCGGTTGATGAGGTATAATTAGGTCATTTTGGAAGTGCGTTTCATCAACCAAAGCCCTAATGTCACAAATCTGTTCGATGACACCGCAATTGATTCCTTGTTGGGCCTTAAATATATCAATTTTCAGGGTTTGATTCCCAAATTTGAGCTCTATTTGGCCCTCCTCACAGCTAATGTTGGCTCTAGCAGTAGCCAAGAAAGGTCTCCCTAAAATGATTGGTGTATCCCTAGGGTTCTCAGGTGCATCCATATCTAAGACTATGAAGTCCACGAGGAAATAGAAATCCCGCACTCTTACGATAACATCCTCGAGAATCCCTTTTGGTGACTTTATAGATCGATCTGCTAATTGTAATGTCACCTAGGTTGGTTTTAACTCAGGTTCTTCTAGATGGTCAAGTAAGGATGTGGGTATCAGATTTATGGATGCACCCAAGTCTATCAAAGCTCTATCAAATTGGGTATCACCTATCTTGTAGGAAATCAGGGGAGTACCAAGGTCTTTAGCCTTGGGAGGGAGTCTGCTTAGGATTACAGAGCTGGCTTGCTTTGACAGAACAATTGGACTCCCACTCTTGGCTCGCGGCTTACGCTGGGGTGTACACACATTCTTTAAGAATCGTGCGTAAGCCGGTACGTGGCGGATTGCATCCATCAAAGGGATGTTTATGTGGACCTGCTCAAAGATCTTGACCAGGTCCTCCTCAGGTGCCACGGGCTTGGTGGTCTTCTTTCCCTTGGTCAAGGCCTCGGGAAATGGGATCTTGGTTGGTTCTTCTAGGATAGGTCCAGGTTTTGGATCTGGGATAGGGGTGGGAATGTCCTGGATTACTGCCCTAGGCTTGGGATCACTATCAGGCCTGGAGTGGTTTGGATGAGGTGGGTCTTGGGTTTCCTTACCACTACGGGTTGTTACGGAATTAAGTCCTGCCTGGTTTTGGTTGGGATTGGGTAAGATAGGTTGCTGCTGGTAACCCGCAAAAGAAGTGGAGGCCTCTATCCCGTTTGGTGAAGGAACAGAGGAGGCCTGATAAATCATATGGGCATGGCCCGGGTTTGGGTTCATAACGCGCCGCTGGGTTGGCATGTTATTCGGGTTAGGAAGAGGTTGGGAAGGAAGTGTGCCTGGCTGGCGAGAGTTTGCCAACTGGGCCAGTTGGTTTCGGACCTCTGTAATTTCATCCTTGTGTTGCTTTTGAATAGCCGCATTCGTTCTTTGAATGTCAGCCAGAGTCTGAAGGATAAGGGACATTTGATCCTGATTTGGCCCTGATGGATAAGTAGGGTTGGGCCGAGGCTGAGGTGGCTGGTAAGGATGAGAGAGTTGTGGGCGGGGCTGAAAGGGTGGTCTTTGGGTTTGGGAATTTCCCGCCCACTGAAAGTTGGGATGGTTTCGCCATCCAGGGTTATAGGTGTTGGAGAACAGGTCGTTCTGGATGGCGTTGAGGTCCTCGCAGGTCTGAGGAACCTCCAGAGAGTCAGAGAAAGAGGGAATGGAATTCCCCGGGCTGGTGTAGAAAGGATCGGATGATCCTCCGATTCGAGAATCAGATGGGGATGGATATGGATCCATCCTAGGGGAAGATCGGTGGAGAATGCTTTGCATAGTCTCCTGTGTGGAAGGTGGTTGTGCGAAGGAGTTACACGCAGAGGTGGCTCACTGCAAGTGCTGAGTCAGCTCATCCACCTTCTTCTCAATGATTGAGACCTTGTCCAATCGATTGGCCATTAACTCCAGGTCGACTAAGGCGGGCAGGCCCTGCGTCTCATGTGCTCCCCTAAGATTCGTCGATGGGCGGGTATTCGTCCTGTCGAATAATCCCATGGAGTCATTGTTGATGGAGTTCTTGCACATGTTTTCGAGAATCTCCCACACAGTGTCTTTATGTTGACCCATGATATTTCCTCCGCAAGTTGCATTGACGAAAAGACGGATGTCCTCACGGAGTCCCTGGTAAAAAGATTAGACCTGTTCCCATTTAGGAACTCCGTGATGGGGGCACTTTCTCATGAGATCCTGAAAACGATCCCATGCCTCATGGAGAGGTTCCCCTGATTGTTGAGTGAAGTGCGTAATCTGATGGCGCAAGGCGTTGGTTCGACCAACGGGAAAGAACTTTTTCAAAAACTCGGACTGAAGTTCTTCCCAAGTGTTGATCGGCCAGGTCTGAGTTTGATACCAATGGGCGGCCTTGTCCATAAGAGAAAAGGAGAACATCTTCATGAGAAGAATATCCCGATTTTGCGCATTTGACCAAAAAGTTTGGGCCAGATGCTTTAGCTGTTTGATGTGCTGGAAGGGATCTTCGGAATTAAGCCCATGGAATTTAGGTATAGCATGAATCATGTTGGGGTTCAATTCGGAATCAGGTCCTCCAGTCGGGATTCTGACTCGAGGCTCAATGGCCACCGCAGCAGGATTGTAATGGTCCCGCATCATAGGACGCTGCGGTGGGTGCACAAAGTTTTGGAAGAGGTCATTGAGTCGCTGGAGCTGATGCTCCAGATTGTTTTCTTCCTCAACTGGCTGAGCCATGATGGTGGAAGAAGAAGAGCTTGGTTCTAAATCGGATGAGAGAATAATGTGGTGGGGTTGCTGTTCAAACACGGGCGTCGAGGCTGGGCCTTGAGGAGAGTGAATTCCTAAAGGAGATCTTAAGGGTGGTCTTAAGGATCTCCTACCGTTCATGCACTGTTGGAGTAGAAGAGTTTAGAAGGTGCTGGACCCAATCAAGACACCCAAAAATGTGTTGGATGACTATAGAGGTGCAGGGCAGATGGACCCCTTGATCAGAAAGATTGTCCACCTGAGAATTACCTGGGCAGCCAGAGAGGGTGAGTCTCGTGAAGACCCCTACACGGTAGAGCGTCCCCACGGGTTACAGGGTTTCCCCTACCTGACCTCTCTTGTCAGTGCGGTTCCAAGTAGACCATAATGGGGATCTTGACCTCTTAAGTCTACCAATTTTGGTTTAAGATCAGGGTGCTTAAGGTTCCACTTGAACTTTTAAGTATTTTGAGTGAAGAAGTGACCTAATTTTAAGGTTGGTTGACCCAAGGGGTCAACTTCACCCCTTGTTCCTTTGAGAGCTTTTGGGTCCTTTCTTTTAAGGTTCAAATGGATTTAAGAGCCTGATTTGCTTAGGGTTCCTCTTGTATAGATCTTTTCAAACAAGGTTTAGGTACACCTCTTTTTGGGAAGATCTTTTCTTTGTTAATAGAAGGTGTGTCTCTAAAAACCCTAGCTTTTCAATTCCTGAGTTGGCTCTAGTTGGTCCATTTCAGTTGCCTCAAAAATGTAGTATCTAGGGCTCAATCAAGAAGGTTTTAGCCCTAGTTACCTTAGTTGGATGGACAGTTAAAATGTGTTGAAATGAAAAATTTAGGCAACTTTGAGGAATTACTATGTATGATGCAGGTAGCCCTAAATTGATCTTTTTCTTTTTGTTCCTTTTTAGATTTTAAGGGAGTTTAAGAGAGGGCTAATGAAGGTTACCTGTTTGTTGGAGTGTTTGTTGTGCGGCTGCTCTTCTCATTTTTACCTGCACATAAGAGAGAAAAGAATTAGCAACCTCTTGAAAGAAATTTAAAGCTTCTAGAATAGCCGTTGCTCCCCGGCAACGGCGCCAAAAACTGGCGACATGCGAAACTCCCCTACAGTTCTTATTATTTCGTCGTAGTATAGCGTAGAGAAGTGGTTACCAGTTTAATACAATTTGTTACTCGGAAAAAAAAGTTCCCGAGGTCGAACTCAGGGAGCAAGTTGTATTCTAGAAGTACAATGTTTCTATTACAAAAATAAGAGAGAGAGAGGGAGAAATAAATCTGAGTCTTGTGGCTTCTCTTCTTTTTCTTAGCTTATCTTCTTCTTCTTCTCTGCCTTCAGTTCTTCTTCTGCTTCTTCTTATTTCTTTTCTTCTTCAGAGCTTCTCGTCTTCTTCTCTTTATCTTCTCTTCTTTCTGCCTTAGCTGCAGAACTTTTCTTCTTGCGGTCCCTTTGCCTTGCTCAGCTGCATGGCTTCTTCTTTCTTCTTCTTATTTTTCTTATGTTCTTTAGTTTCTCTTCTTCTTTTGCTTCTTCTATTCTTTAGTTCCTCTTCTTCTTCTGCTTCTTCTAGTTCTTTTGTTCTTCAGAGCTTTTTTTTTTCTATTTCTTCTCTTCTTTCAGCTTTGTCTTCCTTGCGCTTCTCGTCTTCTTCTTCTCTCTGTCTTTTCTTCCTTCTTCTTTCTGCCTCAGCTGCAGAGCGTCGTCTGATTTTCCAATTAAACGACTTAAGTCGCCGTTGCTACAGTGCTGCTTGGTGCTCCTTCTTCTTCTTCCTTCAGTCTTCTTCGTCAGCCTTCTTCTTCTCTGCCTCTCCTATTCCTGCACACACCACAGCCAACGCAAAACCTACCCCTTTCCCTCTACTCGAACGTCTCTCTCTTTCTCAGACTTCGCTCGTAGGATAGCTCTCCCAGAGTCGCCAGGTAATCGGGTCGGGCTTCGTACCCGTGACCAGGCGTACCAACGTGAATGGTACGCGAGGAGTGCGCAGGTGGGGTGTCGGGTCGGGTCCGCCGGATCCGCGTGGTGAGCTCGCGGACCGGGCGGGTGAATGGGCGTGGGACCTCACCCCGGTGCGTTCGGAGGCGAACAGTCCGTTTCACTTTTACAATTTATACGTGTGCGGCGCTTTGAAATCTTCCAAGGTGGGACTAAATGTTCCACCCCAATTTGGCGCCTGCGGCTTTCTCGCGGACGTTGCGAGGTCTCTTCTTCAACTGAAGGCCTGGACAGTTGCGTGGTTGCAATCCGCGCGTCCTGGAGTGTAGGCCTGGGCGGGAGCGGAGCTGCAGCTGCAGGTTGAAGAAGCTTCACCTGTTCGGCAATGGCAGCGGAGGACGGGTAACCTGTTCACAGAGATACGGCCTCTCGGCCTAGTCAGAAGGCGCAGGGAGCTTCGCCGGAGTGCGACGAAGCTCGTGCGGGTGGTGGCGAGGCGTGGGGCGACGTGTAGGGGCTGCCTTAGGTCGGATTGTGGCCGGAGGAATGGGTTTGTTCGGGGGAGCGTTATGGAGGTGTGGAGTGGTAGTGGAGGGGTGGGGGGTGTTCAGTGTGATGAGGCGGAGGTTCGGTGAGGGTCGGCGAGGCGTGTGAGGCTGTGGAGCGATGGGGGCGTCTCGCCGGAGGGTAGCCGGAGATGAAGGGGGTGACGGTGGTCAGGGTTGGTCGAGGGCTTAATTAAACAAATTGAAATAGGGAAAAGAAAGAGGAGAGGAAGGGAAGTAGTTCTAACTTACTTGCAGGGACGAAGGGGGAGGAGCAGGGCGACAGTCGTATCGACTGTCGCCGGAGAAGAAGATACCCAATGGGGGAGGACGGCGGCGACGACGTGACTGAAGCAGCGCGCGCGGGTATTGCGCGACGCGGAGGAGAATCAGGAAGAAGTCTCTGCCACTGGTTTTGTGGCAGAGCGAAGCGGAAAGGAAAGGGAGCTCGCCGGAGCTCGCTGGGTGCCTGTCGGAGTGGGAGGAGAGGAAAGTTGTGGGTGATTCTCCGTCAGAATCGAGCTGCTGAATGCGGCAGACGGTGGCGATTTTTATAGAGGCGAAATCAGAGAGGAGGGCGGAGGGAGACGACGTGCCTCCCTCGCCGGAGGATGGCCGGATTGCAACCCATACCTTCCGCGCGTTCGCACGGAAGGTGTGGGCGATGGCAGAGATCGTGGAGGTGTCCCTGCAACAGCAGACGTCGTAGGGAACACCCCGTTCAACTGGCAGAGGGTCGCCCTCACCCTGCGCGGCGCCATGCCTCGCTGGAGCATGGCGCTGCTCAGGGTTTTGCAGGGAGGACCCAAATGCAAAAATGATGAAGACCTAGGGGCCAAAATGCGAGGGTTTCAAAAGTTAAGGTTCAAAAAGTAATGGATGAGGACCAAAATGCAAAGTCGGTCAAGAAGGTCTCTTCTTAGGCTCAAGTTTTTATGCATGACTAAATGGGACCTAAGGATTCTAATGGTTAATTTTATTTCTAGGTCAGACCCTGTTTGACTGGCCAATTTACGTAAAAACCCAAATTAAATCATTAATTGGGCATGATTCTCAATGTAGGTCAAAATGGGTTCCTAAGGACAAATTGAAGGTTCTAAACCCTAGAGATTATTTTTATATGAATTTTATAGGGTTTATTAGATTTTTTATTTTCCTCGAACCTCGTGAATTGGAGTGGGTTTGTTTTAGGGTTGCAGATTGTCATTTAATTCCTTGGAGTTGCTGTAGCCCTTATCTGATCAGATCATCCCACTTTCCTTTTTATTAGGTTAGTTTGACCTATGTTTGGACCCTGAGTTACCCTGTTTGCAGATTGTGCTGGTAAAATTGCATTTTTACCCCTTATGACTTGTTTTCTTCTTAAACACAGAATTCTCTGAGTTAAGCCTTTCCTTGAGTTATGTAGGAGCTTTTATCCTCTGTATTAGGTCAAAATGAGCTAGTTATGGCTCATGATGAGGTTCTCATCACCCCCCTCATCTTTTGCAATTTATTCCCTTTAATGATGAAACATAAAATAATTACATACTAAGTTATAGAATGCGATAAAATAGATAAAAACTCAAGTAATGATGCATGAACTTATTTAATGACCTAATGTGATTATTAAAAAATATACTATGTTAGAATTGAAGTACTTAGGCGTAACAATAGTCCATTAAAATGGACTCATCAAATACCCCCATGCCTAAGATTTGCTAGTCCTAGAAAAAATAAAAAATAATAGAAGTAATCAGAAGATTTCTTCTTTTCTTATTTTAAAACTTTAGAGATCCAGACAAATGTGAAGTGATAATAGCTCACGTAATAGATCCACGCAAAAAGCCAATTCGCATTTGGAGTTCGTACTTCACCCTTGGTAATTATTTCTGTCGGGATAGGCAACTACTTCCCTCGGGGATAAAGCAGAAGATAATCTGTAATTTGACCCTGGCTTTTTGGCTTATGTAGGAGATATCGAGTTGAATGGATTTGTATTTAGTGGCACACACTCATCTGGTGCTATATGTAGTCTAGTACTACAAACTCTAGATCTATAGACTATTAGACAAGTCAACTTAGAGAGAGGCTAAACAACTGTGCTCTCTTGATGTTCCTTGGTGCTCACTCTTTTCTTTCTTTTCTTTCCAAGATCACAAATCTCGCCAGATTTAGTAACTGTACTCATTGTTTGGTGGCCTCATATGGCATTCACACTTTAATTAAAATCCTAATAACTCTACAACTAAGTTAGAGTCCTCAGCTAGTATTCAGATGATCAGAAATACTGAAAGGTAGGTATGAGTCATATTTAGTAGATTGCGATAGGTATTTTTCTTGACTCAGAAACAATGTTACAAAGATAAAGTTATAAACTTGGACTTTTTTTTCTTTTTCTTTTCCTTTTCTCTCTCTCTTTTCTTCTCTTTTTTTTCAATATAATTGTTTCTTCTTTTTTTTTTCCTTTTTCTTTCTTTATCAATCAACATAACACGATACAGACTTTTATTTATGAGGCATTATTAGGGATGATGGTGGTCAAGAGGATATTGTGTGGCTTATTTGGTGGAAGTGTCTATTCTCGGCACCGGGAAGGAATGGATAGGACAGGCGTATTTCTGACCTTTGACACCATTACCCTCCTTCAGCCGAGGACTCTATGAAGGACGGTCATAACTATCCACCATAGTCATAGCTTTATTAAGACTCAATATCTATGTATCTGGCTTATTTAGTGACTCTCAGGAATTCACACAAAGTACGCACACAGGAACAGAGAGCGAAAACTATACCTAACTCTGACGTATCATCATCTAATTGTCTAAAACTTAAGGGTCCTTGCACTAGACTTAGTGCACCAGAAATTTCTCTACTTTCCTCTCACAAATATGAGATGGATCTATTAGAAGATAGTATGCCTGATTCCCTATTAACTGTCTAAGGGTTCAGTAGACTAAAAATGCTTATTGATTTTCTTCAAATATCCATAATCCAGTCTATGTGCACGTGAAGTAAATGTACTGGATTCTAAACTTAAGAAATAATTCAAGAAGAAAAACCTTCAATGACAAGGATATTTTACTAGGGACTAACCCATTCAACTTAAGAAAAGAGAATTTTTTTTTATATGCTAACCTAAATGCATGAAGACTTCCTAAAATGCAAAATGCACCCCCCATGCCTAAATCCTACAATGTCGTCATTGTAAAATTAAAACTGGGGGAGAAAGGAAAGAGATCACCTGACGACGGTGTTATTCAGAACGTTGGGTTGCCTCCCAACAAGCGCTACATTTTCTGTCAATAGCCAGGCTTATAAGGGACCTGTAAGTTTGGTTCCAGACAGAAAAAGTTAGGCCCTGAAAATATGCATAACAGCGTGGACCTAGAAAACAGGTAGCCATGGATGTTGGCGAGCTGATGATGCAACGTAATCCCAAATTCTTGCCAGAATGTATGAAAGCAGAAAACCTCGTTGGCTACTTGGGGAGGTCTAGGAATAACAAAAGGAAAATGAAAAGGGACCTCCTAAAACGGAATAAGTGGAGGATAACAAGGATCCTCCAAAGCAGGGCGGGTTTTAAAAGATATAAACATTAATATTTCAAACCCTTGAATGGCAAGACTAAAAGTACAAGCATCAATCTACACTCGCCATTTTACCCGAGGATGTACTAGCTTGATATGTTCTCCAGAAAGAATGTACATGAGCAGAGATCTGAGCCAAGGATCGGTTAGGGAGTGTAAGGGTTGTTTGTAGTGTTGGAAGGTAATGATTAAGTCCAATGAGGGCTTAGTCTGTGTCACGTGCAATTCCAACAATGATTCAGATTGTGTATACTCCCTAACAATTGCAGACAACTTCACATTACCCTACCTATCATTAATGATCGGAGTCATATTTTCACCTTCCAGTATATGTGAATCAATGGTGGACTCCAAATTATATTCCTTTGATGGCAACGTCGAAACAACGAATCATTATCATTAAGCTCATCCCCGAATTCGTTTGGTTCACTCAAATTTTTGTCAGGGTGTATATGTGATTCATTAGTGAAGAAAGGAGTTGGATCAGTATCCTCAATTATTCCTAGAGGAGGATCAGTCTTAATGTTTTGGAGCAAGCCTATATCATTGAATTCGTTATTCTTCTTAGGGTATAAATCCTCAATTGACGTGTTTTGTCCCCAAGAGTCTCCCCTAGGCTTTTCACTATTTTGTTTGTCCTCCTCTAATATCCACTCCTGGTTTGATGGAAGATGACTCTCAAAAGAAGGGAGGAATCTGGATTTCACCATATTATTTATATCCTTTAGAGGTAAATCCTCAAATAATGAATGATTCCCCTGTGATTCACTACAGATTTTCAGTCCAGGTTCCTCCATTGGGGCATCCTTGTCCTCTGAAATACTCTTGATATCCCTGAGATCGAAATTGATCTAATTCATCCTCCATTCCCTTAGGGTCACCTTCATTAGATGCATTTAAATCCTCAGGATGCTGAATGGTAGGTGTTGATTCCCTAAGTGGAGGATCAGGAGTAGGCTCACTAGGGGTAGAATGGGATTCCACCAGATAATCAACCGGGGAAGTGATAGGAACAATACAACCTTGACCCGGGTTAGTAGGGGTAAGGAGAATACTATCATTGGGGTCAAGGTCCTCAATAGGTACCATCTTCCCTTGCTTTTGACTCCAATGTAGCTCGGGTAGATAATCACTAGGATCATTCTCCTCTAGTAGCCGTGTCTCATTGGGAGAGTCTAGGTGATAGCTACATAAAACTGGATCCCTATTGTCATTGGTTTCCTCAGAATTATTTTCATGATCATGGTCGTCTGGGTAGGGATTAGAATTACTAGGAAGAGCATAGCTAAGCTGTCTTATTTCTTTGTTTAATTGTTGACTATTCCTCAACATCTCTCCCATGGATTCCATCATTTCCTTTTGTTGTTTTTGCATTTCTATCATAAAAGAAGAGAGGCTACTACTATCAGGTTAGGGAGGATAGTCAATTTCAGGCTCTGGTTGCCTAGGGGTATCGGTCCAACCTCAATACGAAAAATCATGAAGGGTGGGAGGGTTGGGTGTTTGCATAGAAGTAGGGATTCCAAGGTTGGAAAATCCCACTCCTAGGCTCTGCTCAAAAGTGGGAGTTATCAGGCTAGTACTCCCAGGATAAGAATAAGAATGATCCCATGAATTGTCAATGTACCCATCAAAGGATGAATACGCTCGGGGCATGGGATCCTGGTTAAAATATAGGAAGTATTGACTCTGATAATCTAAATGATAGGAATAAGGGTGATCCATTTCTTTAAGCCAAACAGTTTCAACTCTCTTAGGATTTAGAAGAATTCAGAACACAAGCAGAAACTTCTTAGAGAGTTCTATCGCTGTCAAAGTAAACACAAATCCAGTGGGATCTGTTTTTGGTAGATTCTAGGTCTTAGAATTAAATGTTCAATTGGTGGCCAAACAAGTTCTGCAAAAATTACGCTTCCTAGGCCAACCTTCGTTGGTGCCTATAACCTACTTGCAAGGGATGGAAGTCTCGAATTGAGCCCACGCATTAGGAACCGAAGTAACTTGGTGGATAGGCTTATTGATTTCCGACTAACTTCCCTTGTGGTGCAAAAGAGGAGAGGTAGAAATTTATCTAGTGACCATATGTGTGAGGTGCATAGTGTCTCAGGTGTGCAATCATACGATCGTGTTTTGAGTTTTGAAACTTTGCAAATAAGATCCTTTTGCACACAATTTTAAGTCACAGATTTTAAGGTCCAACCTCTTAGTAGTCCCAATTTTTAAAGTGACCACTGAATTAATTCGATTCAAGCACTTTAGTGGTCTTAGATTTAGGTTCAATGCAGATGCATAACAAGTAATTGATGTTCAGGAGAAGACGTACCTTACTTCAGCTTTCTTCATGCAAGAATGTATGCAATACAGTAAAAATAAACTAGATGCTACTCATTCAGTCCTAGATGGTCGCCTTATAGATATGTAGCTTCTAGCAGGCAGTTCGAATATATATATATATTTAATAATAATAATAAGCAAACAAACCTAATCTAACTAACTAACCAACATGCAGTTCAAATAATTTGAATAATCCTATAATCTAAATAAATGGGAATACGCTCCTGAAAATATGCTCCCGCATACAAGAGCGATAAGAAATAAAGAAACACTGGGAACATGTTCCAAAAAATACTCGACAAGGGTCCAAAATACAGAAATTAAATTCTAATGTCTATCTAAACTAAATCTAAACTAAGCTCTAACGACTAAATCAGAAACAGGCTTCTCTGTAAGCCTACGTGCATGGGATCAAGGCCCATGTGCTCCTGTTGCTGGCCTCCAGGTGGCGTCAAGGTCCACCAAAAAGATCGTCTCCGCCGTGCGCACCCGCTGTGTTAGTCGTTCAAGGTTGATGTCGTCGCTCTACTACGCCTGTCACCCCATCAGATTCCTCGCACAATAAGATAAAGAATGATTAGATAATTGCGCAACTCAGAATACTCAAAAATAGTAAAGTGAATCTATTGCGTTTGTTGCCTCCCCGGCAATGGCGCCATTTGACGGAGGGATTCTCTCTTATTTATGAGAATGATAGCAATAAAGTGATATGTCATTGTGTTTTATGTGGTGAAGAATCTCTCAATCAAAAATTAAAATAAATATCAACTTTAACCACAATAAAAATGTAGCATCCATAGGGAGGAATAGAACCAACAAATTCACGAGTAAAGGAATATACTGTTTGCAGACACTTTTACGACTTCAATGCGAGGAATATGCTATTCTAAATGGAGCTTGCAATTTCCTTAAAAGTTCAAGGCTATTTATTCAATTTTCACATCAGTAATTAAGCTCCCAAAAATATGTATATGATGCATGTGTAGTGGCATATCGTGTAAATTGGATTTGCATGCAAATATGATTTGAATTTCAATGTAGAATGATGCACATAACACAAGTGAAGTAAATTCAAGAAACTATAAGTGCATCCATGCAATGTGGCCTGAATAAAATAATAATATCAAAATGGCAATGGCATGAAATGTAAATTTTAATTGGGGAGAAAATAGAGGATTTCTCCTCCCTCTTCCTTACTTGAACGTCCATGTGCGGGTGACGGCGAGAGTCGATGGGGTGGTGCGCCTCGATGAGTGCTTCGTGATGGTGGTGACGTGATGGTTGGAGGTGGCCGACGGCGGTCGGATGGTGGAGAACAGCCGCCGGCCTGTTGATGGAGAAGGTGAAGGGCGACTACTGCAGGCGAGGCTGTTGTTGCAGGAGGGGCTATTGGGAGGATCGCACGCGCAAGGGCATGCTAGGGCACGCATGCAGGCAGCTACACTGCGGGTGTGGCTGTGCGCGGGCGGTCAGCTTACGTGCGGTCTGCCTGCGGGCGGGGCTTGCAGGGCGCGGTGAGGGCAGTAGCGCGGGTGTAGGTTGGCGATGGGGCGCAGGGGCAGGATGGCGATGGGGCACGGGGGCAGGCTGGTGTGCGCTTGGTTGTGGCAGTGCAAGCGTGCGGTGGGGTGTTTCTGCTTGCATGGGGTCTGCCTGCAGGCGTGCAAGGGCACGCAGCTGCAGTGGAAGCGTTGCGGTACTGCAGGAGGATGGTAAAGGCAGTGCACGCGGTGGGTGGCTGGCGAGGGTAGGATGGAGTGCTTGCGGTGGGGCTAGAGGCTGCTTGACTTGTGTGGTGAGGGTAGTGGCACGGGTGCAGGTTGGCGATGGGGCGCGAGGGCAGACTGGCAATGGGCAGGCGGTGGAAGTTGGTGCTCATAGTGCATGCTCTCTTTACAATGCACGCCCTCTTCTTCACGATGGTCTTTTCCTCTCCATGGTGGGGAAGATGGAGATGATCCTCTCCAGGGGGGAAGAAGAAGCTTCCTCTCTCTTGCCAAGAGCCTCCTTTTATCTCCTTCCCCATCCGCAAGTCAAGGGATTTTTAAATCCCTTACTAAATTTGGCCGGCGGCTGTTGGGGAGGTGTTGTTGAGGTCGGCGGCTGTTAGGGGAGGGGGAAATTTAATTCACCCCCTCATCTTTTTCAAATTATTCCTACAATAATGAAACATAAAATAATTACATACTAAGTTATAGAATGTGATAGAATAGATAAATGCTCAAGTAATGATGCATTTACTCATTCTATAACCTAATGTAGTTATTAACAAACATAAAATGTAAAAATAAAGTTAACTTATGCGTAACAATAGTCCATCAAAATGGACTCATCATCAGGTCCCTAACTTTTTCATCATATTTGCAAATAGGTCCCTAACTCCATTGAAGGAAACTTTGAGCTTCACCATCGAGTTTCGAGTGAGGATTTCTTGCTCGATTCTCAACCAATCTCTCCCAAAATAGATACTAAGATCTCTAATGAAATTGCCTTCAATTTGAGTCACATCTTAGGCTCTATTTCTTGCTCAAATTGTCATGCAAATTAATTAAAGAAGTGGGTTTCCTACTCCGGCGAGCTTTCTAAGCTAGGAAGCTTTGTTTCCAAGCTCCAACAGACCCCTTGAGCCCTATAATGGGTCCTACAATTCCTGTCGACCCTCCTACACTCGTTTTCGACCCAGAATCCCTCTACTTCCTCCCTCCTCTCTAGTTGAAAGGCTCTGCGACGTCTGGTGACCTTCTCCGACTACCCTCGTCGTTCGCTCGCAATACCGATGACGGTTCGCCTTCCTCTCCTTCTTCTACGTGCGTCGTACCAGCCGACGCCTCTCCCTCAAGTCTTCCTCGCCATCTCACCCATATCGGAGCATCTTCCTCTCTGGCGCTAGCCACACCAAACCCGACACTGCCTCTGCCTCTATTCATCCATAGCCTAGCCTAATTGACGCACTATCCTCTACTCGTCAGCACTGTACTACTACTTCTTCGTATCGACCGCTCCTATGCCGTCCACGTCGTCATCTTCCACCTCGCCGATGAACCTCCGACAAGCCCTAGTAGCTTCCACAAATGCCCAACCGCATCGCTTCCATGCTCCTCACCTCCACTGTGTCCTCATGACCAAAACCCCTCAAGTAATTGAGGGGATTGGGCTCTCACGTACTCCACCCGACACACACATCTCCGCACCACCTTCTCGAGGTCATCAGACCTCCACACCCACTCTCACATGATGCCACCACCACCATTACATTCGTCGATGTCTGGCGATCCTCCTGAGCATTTTTGACATGGCCGAGAGAATGTTTTTCTCATTTCAAGTATACAGGTATGACTGCCATTGGCAGAGCTCCTTTAAAAAGCTCAACGAAGGTGTTCTTGCGCCACAACGTTTAGGTGAACTTCCCAAGTGGCGCGGAACTGATCTAGGATTGAGCGTGGACCCTCAATTAGGAGCTTTAGGTGCTCCTTCGCCACCAATTGATGAGAGCAGTTGTTGCTGCCATGCGCGACTGAAGAAGGGACTTAATAGTCCCACATCGGATATAGAGGAACAACCACAGTAGTATAATACACAAAGCTCTCCCTAACCCTTCTCCCAAGACACGGGGGTCGGGTCCCCATTACCCGCTCACACTGACCCACCTACTCTCTCATGCCTCGGCTATGACTCACGTGCCCGCAGCTCTGGTCTCGGTTATGTTGATCCCTGAATACCCGATTACCCGGTACTATTTACATAGACGTTGAGAAAGAGAAGAGGACCGAGAGAGAGAAAGCACGGGGTTGATGGGGGTTTTGCTTCAGAGAGATTCTAACACTTAGTAAAATTTGAAGCTTTCCTCCCTTGCGTGCGAAGAAGAGAGGAAGAGGACAAAGAAACACAATGCTTGCGCAGTGGAGCGAAGGGGCGGTTAAGACGTCTGATTTGGTTGACCGCTGTCTGAGAATTGAAAGAAGTGCACTGTGCACTCATCATACATGAAAATTATGTGGTTGATATCGTAGCATTATTTGAGTATATTGTTAATAGAGTAAAATGGTGATTTAAATCACCATTTGCCCTAATCTTTTTGCTACATTGGCTCTAACATTTTCATTTATATCATTTGTGCTTAAAGTTTCTATTACATTATTATATTGTGCTTAGAATTGCAATCTTGAGTACTAAATTGCCTATTGCTCCCTGTGTTCGACCTCGGATTCTTTTCAAGCTATAAATTGTATTTGTTTTTTGCAATTTATCGGATATACTACAACGCATCAGTTTTAAACACCGATTCAAAGTGATAAACATTTTGGAGCCATTGCCAGGGAGCGACGCACAATTTGATCTCTCGATTGCGATTTCTGATTTGGTACTGATTTGCTCTATCTATTTTGTTGTGATCTGTGCAAAGGGAATCCAATCAAGGGGCATCGGACATGCACCAAACACTCCAGGGGCAGGTAAACTCTATCCACTTTCTCCTAAGCCCCTGATTCTGAAAAGCTAAAAGAAGAAAAAAAAATCAATTAGGGCTAACTTGCATTCCATTCATAGACTAATCATCACAAGTTGCCTGATTTGATTTGATTTGACTCTTTGTATAGACAAACCCTAGCCCTAATTCTTGCACCTACTTAGGGTTTAAGGTATCTAGGGCTGTCACCTTCTTGCTTGAGCCCTGGGTACCATATTTGGAATCAATTAATTGGACCAATCAGAGCCAATTAGGGTTCATTTCTAGGGTTTCAGAGACAGACTTGCTTAAAAAAAAGAATCAACATCTCCAAAAAGTGTGTGCCTAAGCCTTGATTGAATCTACCTAATCAAGAAAACCCTAAAATCAGGCTCTAAACCTCACTTGAATCCTAAAAGTGGGACCTAATAATCTCAAAGGACAAACAGGTGAAGTTAACCCACCTTGGGGGGTCAACCAACCTTCAAATTAGGTCACCTTACACAAAGATATCATAAAAGTTCAAGTGAAATCACAAGCACCCTTGCTCCTAACTTAAAATTGGTAGACTTAAGAGGTCAAGTCACCATTCTGGTCTACCTGGATCAATAGTGACAAGGAAGGTCGGGTGGGGGAAACCCTGTAACCCATGAGGGTTCTCTACCATGTACGGGTCTCTGCAGGACTTTCCCTTCCTAGTTGTCTAGGTAATTTTCATGTGGACAACTTTCTGATCTAGGGTATCATCTGTCCCGAACCTCTATAGCCATCCAAAAATCTTTGGGTGTCTTGATTGGGTCCATCGCACCTTTTATTCCTCGTCTACTCCTTCGGTGGATGCTTGGGAGGAGGTCCTTAAGACCACCCTTGAGGCCTCCAATAGTTTTTCACTCTTGTCGAGGCCAAGCCTCAACCTCCGTGTTTGTGCATCAACCTGACCATATTGACATATCTTCTTATTCAAAACCTACTTCCCCCTTATCAGCCATGGATCACCAAGAAGATCAACCTGACTTTGAGAAACAATTCTATGCCCTTTTAGATCAGCTCCATGACTACATCAACCCACTACCATGTCCTCAAATGCAAGATCACTATAATCTCATGGCAGTGGAGATTGAACCCCGAATTCACATCCAAGCCGGAGGACCCGAGGTGGAGCTCAAGCCTAGTATGCTTCACATGACCTCGAAATTTCATGGCTTGAACTTTGAGGATCCTTTCCAACACATCAAGAATCTGAAACATTTGGCCCACACTTTCGGGGTAGATATGCACAATTGTGATGGACTGCTCTTAAAGATCTTCTCCTTCTCCCTAGTAGACACTGGCCACCTATTGGTTTCAAACGTATCCACACGTGATCAACACATGGGATGAACTTCAAGCTGCCTTCTTGCAGAAATTCTATCCCATAGGTCGCACAAATGCCATGCGGCATCAAATCTTGCACTTCTCCCAAGGAACGGGAGAATCTCTACACGAGGCATGGGATCACTCTCTAGATCTCATGCGTAAGTGCCCCCATCATGGAGTTTCAAAGTGGGAACAAGTCCAATCCTTTTACCATGGGCTCCATGACGATATCAAGCTACTTGTCAATGCAACCTGTGGTGGTAGCATCACGGGTCAGCATGAAGACACAATTTGGGGGATTCTCGAAAATATGTGCGAGAACTCGCTGAAAAATGAGTCATTGGGTGCGTACAACTGAACATCCACCCGCACATTGACAAATAATCATGGGGTGCATGAATCCCAAGGCCTTTCCGCATCTGTTGACCTGGAGTTGGTAGCCAATCAATTGGATAAGGTCTCCATCATCGAAAGGAAGGTGGGCAACATCACTCATCATCTTCACAAAACCACCTTTGCACCTTAGAGCACATACGCACACCCACCCACAGGAAGGGACATCGCGCACAACATCTACCACTCCCCAGGGATGCATGCATATCCACCTCCGTTTGATTATGGCTTCGGAGGCAACTCTGGGCCAGCCACCACAGTTGGGGGAACTCTGAACCCCCGTACCCTGATTATCTCTAAGCTCCTCATACCTATGAATATCTCCATGCCATCTAAAATAATCCCTTCTTTAATACCTACAACCCTAGATGATGTAATCATCAAAACTTTGCGTGGTTGGGAAATAACCCAAATCCAAGATCTCAATTCCAACCTCGACCACAAAACCCATGCCCATTCCAGCCTGCACAACCAAGGCCCACCCACAATTTCCAGTCTGGCCCTCCTAAAGAGGACCAGACGTCCTTGATTCTCCAGACCTTGGTTGATATGCAAAAGTAGCAGAAAGAAGAGATCTCTGAGCTACACAATCAATTGGCCCAGCTAGCAAGTGCTTGCCAGCTGGGTGCACTCCCTTCTCAGCCTCTTCCAAATCCAAATAACGTGCCAAACTAGAGGCACGTTATGAACCCAAATCAGGGCCAAGCCCACTTTTTTAATCAGGCCCCTTCTGCTCCATCCCCTGATAGGATGGGTGCTTCAACATCATATTCTGGGTTTTAGCAGCAGATACCCAGCCTCCCCAGCCCAAACCAGAATCAAGTAGGACTAAATTCCGTCACCACCCGTAGTGGCAAAGCAACACAGGACCCACCTTTTCCTAGCCATGACATGCCTGAGACTGTACTACCTAAACCTAGATTTGTTATCCAGGACATACCCATCCCTGATAAAGAGCCTGAGCTAATTCTAGAGGAACCATCTGAGGTTCCATTTCTCGAGGCCTTGACTAAGGGAAAGAAGAAAACCAAACCCGTGGCACTTGAGGAGGATCTGGTCAAGCTCTTTGAATAGATCCAAATAAACATCCCCTTGATGGATGCGATACGCCACGTATCGGCTTACGGGAGATTCTTGAAAGATGTATGTACACCAAAGCATAGGCCGTGAACCAAAGGTGGGAGCTCGATCATACTGTTGGAGCAAGCCAGCTCCATCATTTTGAGTAAGCTCTCGCCTAAGGAAAAAGATCCTGGTACCCCTCTGATCTCCTAGACAATCAGTGATATTCAATTTGATTGTGCATTATTGTATCTAAGAGCCTCAATAAACCTAATACCTACATCCTTACTTGACCACCTTGAGGAATTTGAGCTCAAACCAACAGAGGTGACATTACAGTTGGCTGATCGATCTATTAAGTCACCAAAAGGAATTCTTGAGGATGTCATAGTTAGGGTTTGAGATTTTTACTTCGTTTTGGATTTCATAGTCTTAGATAAGGGTGCTCTTGAGGATTTGAAGAACACACCGATCAATTTGAGGAGACCTTTTCTGGCCACAGCTAGGGCCAACATCAATTGTGAGGAGGGCCAAATTGAGTTAAAATTTGGGAGTAGGACACTAAAGATCGATATCTTTAAGGCCCAAGGAGGAATTAACTGTGGGGTTATCAAAAAATTTGTGACATTGAGTTCGTGTTTGACAACCCATATGTCGAGGAAAACCTATTTATCTCTAATGATCAACCAGAAGAGGATCAAACCCCACACTTAAAGGAGCTTGAACCAGACCTAGAGATACCTTTAGCTCCTATCGTTTGACCACATTATTTTAGTTTTCAAAAATTTAAATCAAGATCATTGCAAAATAGAAATTGAGTGGCGAATAACGTGAATCAAAGCAAATTAAATAAACCACTCGAGAAGAGCGGGTAGTATCCATAGGGAGGTAATGTTTATTACAAACTCGCACGGGTTAAAAACTGATGTTCATGATTAATTTCACAAAGAAATCTAATCAAAATTGCCTCTTAATTAAGAAAACAAGACATGAATGAGATGATACTGTATTTTCATGAAAGATGGAGGGCATTCTCACAAAATCACTAGATTAAAATATTATTAAATCAAAAAATTCCACTCTTCCAATGGCAAAGAAATGTAAATATTAATGCCACAAGACATAGAGCATTTCCTTTGTTAGCTCTCACTCACGGAGGAGACCATAGCTAGAGGCGTGAAGCTCACTGAAAGTTGAGTAGGCCAAGGGCTACTCGGTGGTGGTGCTAGCATATCGAACGGTGGCCGGAGCTGGCAGCATCGAGCGATGGAAGGTGATGGGTTTTGATTCTTGCTGGTGCTGGGAAGTGGCATGCGGAGAGGAGAGGAGTGTGCACTGGCTACTGGTGGGCCACATGCGTGAGTGGAGGCGTGGTGAGGAGGGTGGTTACTGTTGAAATTGGCGAGGAGGGTGGCGCACTCAACTGCATGTGTAGGCCGAAGGCGAGGAGAGCCACAGGCTGCGCATGGTGCGCTGCTGCACGCTAGAGGGAGAGGTGCTAACTGCGCGTGGAGCGCGGGAAGGCGTAGAGAGCCGCTGTGTGTGTGAGTAGAGATGTGATGAGAGGAAGGAGGCAAGAGCATGCTGTGTTGTGGTTGGTGGCCGCGCGTGGTTGATGTGCGCGGAGAGGAGGGCGGTGGCTGCTTCCTGGAGGTGCACGCGAGTAGGTTTGGGTTGTTTTTGGTGGAAGGAAAACAGAGGGAAAAGAAGAAGAAGAAATGAAGAGGAAGAAGTGAAGATGGTGGTGGTGACCGTGGACAGGGGAAGGTGATCTAGCAGTGGCATAGTGAGGTTGTAATGAGGAGCTTTACGATAGCAGTGCGGGCTGTCACCCCACACGCCTACGGTTGAGGCTGGTGGTAATGGAGCGGACGAGAAGCTAAGTTCTCTACATAGTGGTGAATCGATGTGGAGGCTTCCCTTGCTCCACAACCTCCTCCTTCCTCTTATAGCAGCTCATCTATTTTGAATTGAATCACGAGGAGCTAGATCCACTTTTTCCGTTCTTTCCTTCTGGGAGGAGTGGATTGCTCCGTGATGGTCGAGTCGAGGTTGCAGTTGTTGCAAGGTGGCATTGTTTTGCACAGAGTCCTGCAGGAGAAGCATAGATAAATAAATAAAAATTGGCTTTTTTATAGACAAAACCTTATAAAATATCTAATTATATGTAATGCATGTATTACGTATAATGCCCACTAAATTAGAATGCAAGCTAAATTAAAAACTAAGCTAATGCATGCTAAGACCTAAAAAATGCGATGCATGAAACCAATCTATAATTAATGTATTTATATCCTAATGCATGCTAAATACATGTTAAATTAACTTAATGTCTAGGCACTTAAATACCTAAATAGCCCATAAATATGGGCTAATCATCGTTGTTCCTGAACCTCACCTTAAGCCACTTGTTGCTGCTGAAAATCCAGTTATGGAGTTGAGACCCCTTCCTAACCATCTCAAATATGTCTTCCTAGGTTCAAATCAGATGTTTTCTGTGATCATCAATTCCCACCTTATCTCTGATCAGGAAACCCACTTGATTGCTGTCCTTCAGCAGCATCGAAGAGCCATTGGGTGGCTCTCGATGACTTGACTGGCATCAGCCCCTCATACTGCACACACCACATCTACACCGAAGAGGGCTCACGACCATCCTGTGAAATGCAGAGATGCCCGAATCCAAACCTACAGGATGTCCTGAAAAAGGAGATCATCAAGTGGTTAGATGCAGGGATCATCTACCCGATCTCCGACAGTCATTGGGTGAGTCCAATCCAGGTTGTGCCCAAAAAGGCAGGACTTACTGTCATTACGACAGAAATCAGAGTGACTATACCAACCTGTATAGTGAACTTGTGGAGAGTCTGTATTGATTACCGAAGACTAAATGCTTCCACGAAAAAGGATCATTTCCCAATGCCATTTATTGATCAGATACTTGAGAATTGGTAGGAAATTGATTCTTTTGCTTCTTGGATGAGTACTCCAATTATAACCAGGTGGTAATCCATCCTGAGGACTAAGAGAAGACTACCTTCACCTGCCCCTTCGGGATGTACACATTCCGTAGGATGTCGTTCAGTCTCTGCAATGCACCTGCTACTTTTCAGCGATGCATGCTTGCCATATTCTTAGATATGGTAGGTGAGTACCTTGAAGTCTTCATGGATGACTTCTCGGTATTTAGGGAATCTTTTGATGATTCCCTCCTGCACTTGGTCCAAATCCTTAAACGTTGTATTGACGTGAATCTGGTTCTTTCCTGGGAAAAGAGCCACTTCATGGTACCTGAGGGAATTGTCCTAGGACATCTCATCTCTGAAAAAGGCATTCACGTTGACCGAGCCAAGGTGAATTTGATTTCTAAGCTCCCTATGCCTAGCTCGAACAAGGACATCCGATCTTTTCTGGGGCATGTCAGTTTTTACCATCGATTCATTCTCGATTTCTCGAAAATCGCATGCCCCTTGACCAATCTTCTCTCAAAGGATTTCCCCTTCAAAATTACTGAGGAGTGCACTCATGCATTTGAAAGCCTACGTGATCGAGTTACTCAAGCACCAATCCTGCAATCCCTGACTAATCTCAGCCCTTCGAGATCATGTGTGATGCGTCTGACTACACAGTGGGTGCAGTGCTTGGGTAAAAAATAGATGGGAAGCCAGTGGTCATCTACTATGCTAGCAAGACACTTGATAAGGCTCAACGTAACTACACAGTTACTGAGAAAGAGCTGCTAGCTGTAGTATTTAGCCTTGAAAATTTTTTATCTTATCTTTTGAGTTCCATTGTTATCATATACTCAGATTACACCGCAGTGAGGCACCTCCTTGCGAAGAAGGATGGGAAGCCTCGACTAATCTGTTGGATCTTGCTATTGTAAGAATTCGACCTTGAGATTCACGATAAGGCGGGAAAATAGAATGTGGCATGTTGAAGCTTTGAGTTACTATGCTAATGTATTTGGTTTCGAAAAACCTATCGTCATAGTTTGAAAGTGAAGAACTCGTGTTCACAAATAAAATTTGTATCGGAATAGAAATCCCAGGTCAAACTCAGGGAGGCTATGTTAATCTATATTCACAATTATATTTTTTTAGAGTTTTTGTTGAAAAGCAAAGCGACGTAATTACAATGAAGCAATATTAACAATCAGAATAAACGAGAGAGAGAGAGAAAACATGCACTCAATATTTCAAAATGTTTATACAATAAAACCAGAGAAGAATTACACTAGAAAGCGGGAAATCTATTACACTAAAAAGCAGGAAAATTCTACTCTAGAAAATTGAAAAAGAGGAATGGGAGAGAGAAGTTATCCTCCTCGACGATCGCTTGGAGGACGTGTCAGACGAGACACCGTGTGGAAGAAGGAGGACGGAGCGGGAAGGAGATTGAGGCAGGAGGAATGAGAGTGGGGCAGCACGTCGTCGTTGTCGAGGGATCCGCTTATGAAATGAGGGTGAAAATTTCACTTTATCTCTCAAGGTGCATCCCGGGTGTGGAACAAGCTTCTCTTCAGCTTTAGAGAGGGAGAGAAGAGAAGGAAGGGATGCCCATTTCATATGGAGGGGCCTCCTTTTATAGTTGCAAGGAGTGAGGGCAATTTGGTCTTTACAATTTCGAAATATTAAATAAGGGGTCTTTAGTGATGGAATTAAGCGTCACTAAAGCCCCAGTCGTGGGCGACGTGTGCCACGCCTGCCGCCCGCTCACCTCTCGCGCCGTCCACATTCATCAAATCTCGGCCATTTGATCGTGAGATCGAACGGCTGAGATGCATCCTCGCCACTCCTCAAGCCACAATGCCCTCGTCTAATCCTGCATCACGTATGAGCGTGCGATAGCGCGTGAGCACTATCGGGAGCTCGCAGCTGCTCGATCGTGATCAAGAGATTGCTACGCCTACTCGCCTGGGCCCCAGCAACCGCTCCTAAAGGTTCGAACGCGTGCCCCTTCATCGCGTAAGCACGTTCGACCAATGTGCTACAAGTGCATTTGTGTCATGCTTACGTTTTGTGTGCGTGCGTCCACAGTCGTTGGATGATCATCCAATAGCGGAGAAGCGATGAAGAAGAGAGGGTGCAGCAGGTCCAGCGGCTGGTTGGGCGACTGAGATGGCACCACGTGGTGCCATCTTGGCCTTCCATCTTCTAGATGATGTAGATGGTGCCACAGTTGTCGGATTGAGTCGATTTTCGCACTGTTTGGTAGCGATCGTCGATTCGAATCCATCCGTGTGGTTGGATTTGTCGTATGAAGTATGAATTCACACCATCTTGGCCCTTGATCTTCTAGGGTTCCCCGATCTCTATCTGATGCTACAGATGTCTAATTAGGGTGATCTTGGACTCGTTGAACTCCAATCGTCATCCTGATCAAATTTGTATGGTTGGATCTTCGATCCGAGGTCCTGATAAAAATTTGCCCTATCCCTGAACATAAAAGGAGACAATTAACCTCCATTTTATTCAAACTAATCTAAATGCAAGATGATGCATGCTATGAAATATTTATGGTATATAATGCAATTCTATGCTTAAGAACATGCATAAATAGACATCTTATGTAATATAAACATGCTTACATCACACCCCCATGCCTATCTTTTGCTAATCCCTAGCAAAAACTATATGCTATTTATAAAAGAATTAGGTTGGATTATTTGGGTATAAGTTATTTTCAATCATTAAGGAAATGTTTACTTAGGATCTGAACTTTCAAAGACACAACAGTGCCTGGGTATCTGCCAAAATGCAGACCACTTCAAGCCCTCGCCTTATTCAAAGAAAAATTTCTTTTTCTCCTTTTCTTCTTTTCTAGTTCTTTTTTGGATTTTCGAGTTTTAGGGTTTAAGAGTGGCTTTCTATGGCCATTCAACTCACCCAAAATTTGATGAGAACCCTAAGTTCTAAGCATCTTATTGTGAATTTGATAGACTCGTTGATCGGCAGTTAAAATGGACTTCGGGTTTTTACTCCTCTAGGTGAACTTAAAAAGGGAATTCTGCCTAAAGGTGTATTTTTACAACCAGTAGCTTTCTCCCTACTTTTATTTTTATGGGGTCAACACAAGGGTGAATCTAGTGTATGTCTCTCCAGTTTATTCTACTTCTCCACTTCTTCCTAAGTGTTTTGGGAATTTTCAGTACATTTATTGAGCTGGGTTCTGGACAATCGATCGATGAGCTGTTACCACCGACAACTTGCCAACCATACTCGTGCGGCGAAGTGTGGCTTATTTCTTTTATTTCTTTTCTTTTCTCCTTTTCTTTTTTTTTTCTTTTTGACTTTTTTTTTAAGTAGGTGGCTTCCCTAGTCTAAGATTTACCTAAAGGCAGCAAGAAAAGAATGGTCCAGTGACTGGGCTCTGGACAACCTACCTATGGGATGTTACCCATTATAACTTCAAGCCATATCACCCTAGAAGGTTCATTAGCTACCCAATTTTCATTAAAATTGCCGAACAACGAGTCAATGAAAAGAAAGTGTGTAGATGCTTAAAACTCAAAGTTCCCACAAATCAAAGGGTGGATTGATAAGTCGTGTACTTATCACCCAAACTTATTTACTCAAATTACAATAGAATTAAGATGGTGAAGACTCGAAAAACAAATCCACATTTTAGTGGATACACGGGCCGATTAAATCCAAAGACCTGAAGGGTCTTTGTGTTCAGATCCTAATGTAATATTTCCTAAGATTGAAAAGTCCTAATGTCCAACTATTCCTTCCTAATTCAATTTCTTTTTTTTATGTATAAGAAGAGAAAAACAATTTACATGAATTTCACAAAGTTGACAAAATGATTCAAAAATGAATCCACCCCCCCATGCCTAGCTGATGTAATGTCCACATTGAGAAAGGGAAATGAAAGAAAGGGTAGAGTATGAAAGATGTCGCCTGAATATGAAGCTTGTGTCAGCTTTGTGTCATATGTACAACTGCTGAGTTTAATGCTGTCAGCTAGGCGAAGTCCAGCCAAAGAAGTCACAATATGGCTAGAGCAACCGAGTTTGAGACGGGTTCTGGAAGAGTATTGTCAATAACAGGCTTCAGACGTTGACCATTGACTTTAAATGTGTTACCCGTCTTTGGGTTAGAGATCTGAACGGCTCCATTTGGAAAAATTTGGTCAATAATGAATGGGCCATTCCATTTAGATCTAAGTTTGCTAAGAAAGAGCTTAAGTCTATAATCGAATAACCAGACCCTCTGGTTCGACTCAAAGCTCTTGTGGGAAATTAACTGATGATGTAGAGCTTTGGTCCGAGCCTTGTATATCTTAGCATTCTCGTATGCATCATTTCTAAGCTCTTCCAACTCAGATAGTTAGAGTTTCCTGGTCTTCCCAGCTAAATTCAGATCTAAATTGCATTGTTTGATCGCCTAGAATGCCCTATGTTCAATCTCTACGAGTAGATGGCACGCCTTTCCATACACTAATCAAAACAGAGACATGTCGATGGGTGTTTTATATGCTGTACGATAGGCCCAAAGAGCGTCCTCAAGCTTTTGAGTCTAGTCCTTGCGATCAGGCCTAACCATTTTCTGCAGAATGTTGATCTCTCGATTGGAGATCTCAGCTTGTCCATTCGTCTGGGGATGGTAAGGTGTGGAAATTCAGTGATTAACCCTGTATTTGGCCAATAAATTCCAAAATTGGGCATTAGTAAAATGAGTGCCACCATCACTGATGATGGCCCTTGGAATCCCGAACCTACTGAAGATATTTTTCTTGAAAAAATCGATGACCACCTTGTGGTCATTGGTTCAGGTGGGAATCGCCTCAATCCATTTGGACACATAATCAACAGCAACAAGAATATACTGATGTCCAAATGAATGGAGAAAGGGTCCCATGAAATCGATGCCCTAAACATCAAAAATTTCGACAGGAAGAATTGGGTTTAGGGGCATCATATCTCTCTTAGTTATGATCCCTGGCAACGGTGCCAAAATGTTGAAGCTTCGAGTTACTACGCTAACGTATTTGGTTTTGAAAACCTGTCATCATAGTTTGAAAGCGAAGAGCTCGTGTTCAACAAATAAAATTTGTACCAGAATGGAAATCCCGGGTCTAACTCAGGGAGGCTGCGTTGATCTATATTCACAATTATATTTTTTTAGAGTTTTTGTTGAAAAATGAAGCGACGTAATTACAATGAAGCAATACTAACAATCAGAATAAATGAGAGAGAGAGAGAAAACATGCACTCAATATTTCAAAATGTTTATACAATAAAACCAAAGAAGAATTACACTAGAAAGCGGGAAATCTATTACACTAGAAAGTAGGAAAATTCTACTCTAGAAAACTGAAAAGAGGAATGGAAGAGAGAAGTTATCCTCCTTGATGATCGCTTAGAGGATGAGTCGGACGAGACGCCGCCTGGAAGGAGGACGGAGCGGGAAGAAGGCGGTCGAGGTAGGAGGAATGAGAACGGGGCAGCACGTCGTCGTCGTCGCGGGATCCGCTTCCGAAATGAGGGTGAAAATTTGACTTTATCTCTCGAGGAGCATCTTGGGTGTGGGATAAGCTTCTCTTGAGCTTTGGAGAGGGAGAGAAGGAAGGGATGCCCATTTCATATGGAGGGGGTCTCCTTTTATAGTTGCATGGAGTGAGGGAAATTTGGTCTTTACAATTTCAAAATATTAAATAAGGTGTCTTTAGTGACGGAATTAAGCATCACTAAAGCCCCAATCGTGGGTGATGTGTGCCACACCTAGCGCCTACTCACCTCCCGCGCTGTCCACGTTCATCAAATCTCGGCCATTCGATCGTGAGATCGAACGACTGAGATGCGTCCTCACCGCGCCTCCTCAAGACGCAATGCCCACGTCTGATCCCGCATCATGCATGAGCGTGCGATAGTGCGTGAGCGCTATTGGGCGCTCGCAGTCGCTCGATCATAATCAAGCGGTCGCTATGCCCGCTCGCCCACGCCCCGGCAGCCGCTCTTGAAGGTTCGAATGTGGACCCCTTCATTGCGTAAGCACGCTCAACCAACACGCTACAAGCGCGTTTGTGTCACGCTTACATTTTGTGCGCGTGCGTCCACAGCCGTTGGATGATCGTCCAACGGCGGAGAAGCGACGAAGAAGAGAGGGTGCGGTGGGTCCAGCGGTCGGTTGGGCGACTGAGATGGCACCATGTGACGCCATCTTGGCCGTCCATCTTCTGGATGATGTAGATGGTGCCACGGTTGTCGAATTAAGTCGATTTTCACGCTGTTAGGCTGCGATCGTTGATCTGAATCCATCCATGTGGTCAGATTTGTTGTCTAAAGTGTGGATTCACACCGTCTTGGGCCTTGATCATCTAGGGTTCCCCGATCTCTATTTGATGCTACAGATGTCAGATTAGGGCGATCTTGGAATCGTTGAACTCCAATCGTCTCCCTGATCAAATCTGTACAGTTGGATCTTCGATCCAAGGTCCCGATAAAAATTTGCCCTATCCCTGAACATAAAAGGAGACAATTAACCTCTAATCTAAATGTAAGATGATGCATGCTATGCAATATTTATAGTATGTAATGCAATTCTATGCTTAAGAACATGCATAAATAGACACCTTATGTAATATAAACATGCTTACATCATGGTAGCTGATCACTTGTCTCACCTTACTTTTGACATGATCGTCCCTTCCAAAACAATCACGAAACGCTTCCCTGATGGGCACCTCCTGACTATTAGTACAGGACTTCCTTGGTACGCTGATTTGGTTAACTACTTGGCATGATAGCAGATTCCATCTGATTGGCTGAAGGCCAAGAAAGACAAGTTGCTTTCTAATGCCAAGTACAACATCTGGGAAGACTTATACCTCTTCCGCATTGGTGCTGATCAGATCATTAGACGTTGCATCCCAGAAGTGAGAATTCAGGACATTCTGTCCTTTTGCCATGACTAGGCTTGTGGCGGACATATCTCCAGACACAAAACTGCAGCTAAAGTCCTCTAATGCAGCTTTTATTGGCCCACGATCTTCAAGGACGTATACGACTACTGTAAGGCATGCACTCATTCCAGACCTTGGGCAACATGAGCCACCACAGTATGATGCCTTTACAACCGATTCTTGCATCCGAAATTTTTGATATATGGGGGATTGATTTTATGGGACCCTTCCCTAAATCAAACGACTTCGAATGCATTTTTCTTGCTGTGGACTGTGTGTCCAAATGGATCGAAGCAATCCCGACCTGAACTAATGATCACAAGGTGGTGATCAAATTCATTCACCAGAGCATCTTCTCACGGCTCAGTGTCCCACGCGCCATTATCTCAGATGGAGGGACCCATTTCATGAACGCTCAGTTCAGATCTCAGATGACCAAGTACGGGGTGTCACATCAAATCTCGACTCCTTATCACCCCCAAACCAACAGACTAGCTGAGCTTTCAAATTGGGAGATCAAGAAAATCCTTCAGGTCATTGTTCGGCATGACAGAAGACTGGTCATCCTGACTTCCGGAAGCTTTATGGGCTTATAGGACTGCCCACAAGACCCAATTAGGTATGTCTCTGTTCAGATTGGTGTACGAGAAGGCATGTCACCTCCCCATTGAGATGGAGCATAAAGCCTATTGGGTAGTATGGAACTGCAATCTAGATCCTTCTAAGGTTGGAACCCACTGATAGCTTCAAATGAGCGAGATCGAGGAACTATGTAATGACGTGTACGAGAACTCACGAATTTACAAAGAGCGGGTGAAAGCCTTCCACGAGAAGCACATCTCCAGAAAAATCTTTCATCCTGGTAAGAAGGTCCTACTCTTTGATGCCAAGCTGAAACTTTTCCCAGGCAAACTCAGATCGAAATGGATTGGAGCATTCCTTGTCAGACGTGTTTTTGGAAATGGAGCCGTCGAAATCAGTCAACCCAGCCTTGATTCTAAGCCATTTATTGTGAACGGTCAGTAGCTTAAGCCATTCATCGAGCTCGCTGACATAAACCTGGCTGAGTTATCCTTTGATCTCCATTCTCCCTAAGCTTATTGCACCTGGTTGAAGGCGTTAAACTCAACGCTTAACGGGAGGCAACCCATCATCTCTTGAAAAAATCAAAATCCTTTTTACACCTTGTCACTGAATTCCTATTGCACTTTAGGGTTCATCCATTAGAATAGCTACTCCACCTTTGGTACACGTACCAGAGCTTGAAATCATATGCAACAGTCATCTTGACCCGTTCACCCACCCTTTGACCTTGTTCTAATGTGCGAACTGTGCTGAACTTGAACCCACCTAATTTACAATGAGGACATTGCAAATCGTAGGCATGGGGGGTATTAAAATGCAAAATGTCATGAAAATCAATTCCCAAAAAGGATTCCACACAAAGAGAGAGAGAGAGAGGAGATTGAGGAAAAGGATGATCCATTTGATAGAAAAAAGAAAAAAAAAGGAGGAAGAAAAAAAAATGAAAGGAAGACAAAGGAGCACAAAGAAAAAAATTGAGTCCCTTGAAAACAATATGAAACCTACCTACCTTCTAGGTTGGATCGAATGATAAATTAAGACCTGAAAAGCTAAAACTTAAGGGATTAGTGGTGAATACCGACCTTAGGCCTTTTGGATTGATTTCGATTTAAACATTCATGTACTTGTCACAATCCCGATTAATCCTCAAGAGGTTGAGGAAAATGAAATGCTTATGTATTAGGTCTAAGGCTTAGGGAGTATTCGGCCTCGTTAACTGACCTCTGGTTTGCGGGACTCGGTAACTTAAGCACCCTAAATCACACACAGTTTGGTTCAGTGCACTTTAAAGATGAAATCATGCCAAAAGGGCATTACATTCTATTCTGAAAATGGTCCTAAGATCTAGATTAGGAGCGGCTCGAAGACACAAGTTGATTTGGATGAGTTCCCAACGCGGAGAGGTGGGAAATTCCCCTCGAAGATGCATAATAACATATCGTCTCCTCGGTGCTTGTCTCTTAGGATATTAAAATATCCCACCGAGGGCATGTAAGCACCTTGTGCTGGTTCAGGTGCCATGGGTGGCATTACCATGAAATGTCGATTGCCAGGGCCTGAATTTAGCTACAAAACACCATGGGAAGTACTATCCCAAAGTGTCGAAAGCCAGGGTTCTGGGGGTTGCCATGGACGGTGTTATCCTGAAACATCGAAACCCAGGGACCCTTCCAGAACTGGTGGTGGGGACAAGGAATCCAATACAGATCGTGTTTAGGAACAATCCGAGGCTAGATCTAAGGAAAAATATAAATGAAAAAGAGAAAGAAAACTCTTCGAACATGAAAATACTCTTCTACCTCTCTCTCTTACAAAACTACACTGGAAAACCAAACCTAGACTAGCCATGTTTCAAGTACGGGTGCTTTAACCACTAGGTCTAACGAACCTTAGGATAGTTCCTGTAGGACTTAGAAACCTTCGCGTCAAACTGAGGCGAAAGCTAACCAGGTCTAGATCTAGGCTGGTACTTGAGTACCTCTGGGCCTATTGTTGGTATTAAGATTTGATTCCTAGAGATGCGACTTAGTAGGGCATACTAACGGTTACATCTGACCTAGATAATTGGTTTGATTTAGATGGTTTTGGTAAGGGAATAGCAAAAGCAAGGCATGGGGTATGATGGGAATACCATCATGAGCCATAGCTAGCTCAGTTTGACCTGATTAAGTCAATAAAAGCTCCTACATATACATCAGAAGGTTTTAAGGGCACAATACACTATTTTGAGAAAAAAATAAGAATACAAGGTTATTTCTACAAATTTAGAATGACCATGGGTTTTATCAGGGGCTTATTAAAGGTCAAATATGCTTTAAAGTCCAATAAGAGGGTTCATACAGAATGAAATGGATTTTCACGCACTTCGAGAGTCGAAATAGCACCTGAAACCCTAATTTCGAACCCGCTTGATTTACTGAGGTTCTGGTCAGGATAAAATTCACCTAAACCCTTTAAAATTCATAGAAAAATATTTTGTAGGGTTTGGAATCCTTGAATTGACCATCATAACCTATTTTGACCAAAAATAGAATCTCAGACGAATAGTTGCCTTAGTTCAGGCTTTTGCATAATTTCTCCAGTCAAACGTGGTCAAAACCAAAATCTGACTTCACCATCAGATTCGTTGAGTCCAATCAGAGAGCATCTTGACCTAATTTGCATTTCAATCCTGTTTGACTCTTTTTATTACACAGATGCCTTTAACTTTTGAATTAATTACAATCAGGTCCCTAACTTTATCATCATCTTTGCACATAGGTCCCTGATGCCATTTAAGGAAACTTTAAGCTTCACCATCGAGATTTGAGCGAGGATTTCTTGCTCAATTCTCAACTAATCTCTCCTAAAATAGATACTAAGATTTTTGATGAAATTGCCTTCAATTTGAACTGCATCTTAGGCTCTATTTCTTGCCCAAATTGTCATGCAAATCAATTAAAGAAGTGGGTTTCCTACTTCGATGAGCTTTCCAAGCTAAGAAGTTTGGTTTCCAAGCTCCAACAGACCCCTTGAGCCCTATAAAAGGTCCTACAATTCCTACCGACCCTCCTATGCTCGTTTTCGGCCTGGAATCCCTCTACTTCCTCCCTCCTCTCCCGTCGAAAGGCTCCACGATGTTTGACGACCTTCTTCGACGACCCTCATCGTCAGCTCGCAATACTGGCGGCGGATTCACCTTCCTCTCCTTCCTCGTCACGTCGTACCAGTCGACGCCTCTCCCTCAAGTCTTCCTCCCCGTCTTACCCTTACCGGAGCATCTTCCTCTCCGGCGTTGGCCACACCAGACCCGATGCTACCTCTGCCTCTATTCATCCATAGCCTAGCCTAATCGACGCTCTATCCTCTACTCATCAGCACCGTACTACTTCTTCTCCGTATCGACCACTCCTACAACGTCCACATCGTCGTCTTCCACCTCGTCGGTGAACCTCCGGCGAGCCCTAGCGGCTTCCACAAATGCCCAACCACGCCACTTCCACGCTCCTCACCTCCACCGTGTCCTCACGACCAAAACCCCTCAAGTAATTGAGGGGTTGGCCTCTCATGCACTCCACCCGACACACATGCCTCCGCACCACCTTCTCGAGGTCATCAAGCCTCCACACCCACTCGCATGAGATGCCACCACCATCGTTATATTCGTTGACATCTGGAGATCCTCCTAAACATTTTTGACAGGGCCGAGAGGCCATTTTGTTCGATTTAGGTGCATAGGTATGGCTGCCATTGGCGTAGCTCCTTCGAAGAGCTCGACGAAGGTGTTCTTGCACCACAACGTCTAGGTGAACTTCCCAGGTAGCACAGAACTAATCCAGGATCGAGCGCGGACCCTCAATTAGGAGCTTCAGGTTCTCCTTCCCCACTAATTGACGAGAGTAGTTGCTGCTACTGTGCGTGAATGAAGGAACTTAAAAGTCCCACATCAGATATAGAGAAACAACCACAGCAGTATAATACGCAAAGCTCTCCCCAACCCTTCGCCCAAGACACAGGGGTCGGGTCCCCATTACCCGCTCACACTAACCCACCTACTCTTTCACACCTCGGTTGCGACTCACATGCCTACAGCCTTGGTCCTGGGTACGTGGATCCCCGAATACCCGATTACCCGGTACTATTTACAGAGACGTTGAGAAAGAGAAGAGGAGGACTGAGAGAGAGAGAGAGAGAGCGGGGCTAAGGGGGGTTTTGCTTTAGAGAGATTCTAACACTTAGTCAAATTTGAAGCTTTCCTCCCTTGTGTGCGAAGAAGAGAGGAAGAGCACAAAGAAACATAGTACTTGCACACTGTAGTGAAGGGGCGGTTAAGACATCTGATTTGGTTGACCCTCGTCTGAGAATTGAAAGGAGTGCACTATGCACTCATCATACGTGGAAATTGTGTGGTTGATATTGTAGCATTATTTGAGTATATTGGTGATTTAAATCACCATTTTATCCTAATCTTTTTGCTACATTGACTCTAACTCTTTCATTTATATCATTTGTGCTTAAATTTTCTATTACGTTGTTATATTATGCGTAGAATTGCAATCCTGAGTACTAAATTGCCTATTACTCCTTGCATTCGACCTTGGATTCTTTTCAAGCTATAAATTGTATTTATTTTTTGTGATTTATCGGATATACTATAGTGCATTAGTTTTAAACACCGATTCAGAGTGATAAACACTGAGCCTAAATTCTCTCCTGATAGAAATGATGACCTCTCCTCCTTGAGGATGGAAATACAGAAAATGCAAGACGAAATGATTAAATTATTAGGAGAATCTTCAAGAGCAGGCCAGCAAGAAAAAGAAGAAATTATCCACCCAATCTACCCCATTGAGGATGACGTTCACCCCTCTACACTAGATGCATCTCCTGTGGGAGAGACACACCCTAAGTTGAAGGGGAATTTTGGGGATTATAGCTACTTTTCAAGGATTGATTTCGAAACCTCCCTATTAGATGATACTTCCTTGAGAGGTCCACGCCTTAACTGGGAGGAGGATATGAATGAAAGTAGCTATGCATTGCATGAAGAAAGGTGGCAACCCGAGGAAGATGATGATCAAGTTGAGTATCCACCTAAGTTATATCGGAGTCAAAAGAAGGGAATGATAGTACCATTGAAAGACCTTGACCCAGATGATAGTATTTTTGTGACATTTGATGAAGTGGGTCAAAGTCAAGTTGTTAATCCCACCCTCCCTTATGATCACAAGATGGAACTCAAGCCCGCCCTTAGGGAACCTAACTCTAAAGAAATTCACCTATCTGAGGAGTCTGATGTTACCAGTTTGAACCATTTACCCCAGATAGAGTGCCCTAGGGGACCTGTCGAGATTTTAGATGATTCTAGACCTCAGGTACATGATGAATTGTATGATGAGGAGAAGGATGAATTATATAAGGAACCTACATTCAAGATCTGGAGTGACACTAAGGGTGATTATGTCTTATTTGAAGAATTAGCCCCCGAGGATGTCACAATTTTGATCAACTTAGGTTTCCTCTATGCTCCTACTGGTGATATCCCTCCTCATGATGAAATAATGGAAAATGTGGAAGCAACTTCTGAGATTTATGTGGATTCACATATAGACTCCGGGGAGGATTTGAGAAAAGAACAAGAACCTGGGGATGAGATTGATAGGGTAATCCCTAAATCTGTTGCTTCCAACCTACCTTCATTTGATTCAGAGTCACCCTCTGATTCATCTATGTCTGAAGGTGAAATTTTGACTCCATACCTTGAAATGGTCACTGATGAAGTGCAGGTAGATACTTGTGATAGTACAAGGAATGCTAGGGATGAGATTGAGGAATTAGGAAGGCTGTTAGGAATGGACACTAAGTCGATTAGACCCAACCTAGATCTTATGGCCATCTTGCAGCCTCGAAACTTGGACACCCTAGACAATCCCTGGATTAGAGATCTGCTCACTTCTATTCTGATCGGGGGGCTTACAAACCAATATCTCTTGTAATGGGGTACCGGGTATGGATTGATTCTTTCTATGGTCAGTCCATCACCCTAGGGGCTTATCTCTGCACCATTCCTTCCCCATCTCTTTTGGAGGGTCCTTGTCATCCTCCCCCTACCCCTATGGAGGTCACTATTCCAGCCTATCATTTAGAACATCCTCTGGTGACCTGGGAAGATTTCATTCCCATCTTTGTTGGGCAAGCATTTGCTATTGGGATTCATCATCAGTTCACCAACATCCTAGGCCTACTTATTTTGCTATCTATTTTCTAGGCCTGCGTTACTTTGCTCATTTTTAAGGCCTATTACTTTGGTTTTGGAACTTGACTTATAGGTTCTTTGGCTACTTGGTTGCTAACAAACTAACGGCAGGCCAACTTTGACCCAGGTAATACCCTTCTATGCAATGGGGACATTGCAGATTTTAGGCATGGGGGGGTGTGCTTGGGGATATACATAGCATTTATACATAGTGCATTCATGCATTTAGTTAAAACATTCTGCATTGCATACATTTTCATTGATTAAAAAGAAAAGAGAGAGAGAGAGAAAATCTTTTGTATTTAGGCCTATAATTAAATTGAGCTTAACTGGCTGGGCCCTGCATTCTTAGGCATAAGGCCAAAACTTTAGGTTAGACTAAGTTGACTCTAGGTGTTTGACTTTAGAAGCTAAGTTGAGCTACTAGCTTTAGACCTTTAGGATCCTTTGTGGACCTAAAAACTTAAGTAAGAGTTAAGTTGTGAACCATTCCTCAAGAGGTTGAGGAAGGAAAACTAGGGATTGAGTTAAAGGCTGGGTAGTACCTGGTGTTTTTTTCTACCTTTTGGTTTGCAGGTCCTCATAACCTAAGCATCCACATTTCACATACACTTGGTCTTGTGTAAGTAATGATCACCTTAATTTCTTAAAGAAAATTTGCTTCTCTTAGTTCTGGAGAATCTTGAAAACACAATTTGATTGGACGAGTTCTTATTACAGGAGAGGTGGAGTATATACTCACCTTGATGATGCGATGAAACCATGTCACCTCCTCGGCGATTATCTCTTAGGATATCTATCCTACTGGGGGCATGTAAGTGCATTGTACGATTTAGGTGCCATGGGCGACCCTATCTCAAAGTACCAATTGCCACAGGCCTGAATTCGCTTACGAAATCCATGGGCGATACTATCTTAAAATGCTGATTGCAGGAATTCTTGGGGTTGCTATGGGCGGTGCTATCTCAAAGCATTGAAAGCCAAACACACTTCGAGGTTCGGTGATGGGGACAATGAATCCGAGACAGACCGTGTTGATAGCTTATCCAAGGCTAGACTTAAAGGAATCAAAAAAAAAAATCCTTCTTACTCTCTTTCTAGGTTAGCAATCATACCAATCTCAAATAACTTAAACCAATGCACATGCACGGATGTTTTAATCTTTAGGACCAATAAACCCTAGGGCAAAGTTAGAAATAAAGTAAACCTATGCTTGCAACTCGTCCATAGCCGACCTAGTTTGTAACTTAGCAACTTCTTGGGAACCATAGGTCTAAGGTCTTTAACTTAACATGTTTCTAAAGGAAGACTGATTAGGTTAGCTAGTCTACTTGAAGTGCTAGATTATTGCTTGAATTTGCTAGGGACTAGCAAAAACTAGCCATGGGGTGTTGGGAATCTTAGAGCATGTTTTTCATAAGAAAAAGAGTCGTCGTATAGTGCGCAATATGATCAACAAAAAATATTTATAAGGATAACGAGACTTGGAGTCCCGATCGTTCATCTCTGGGAGGCATTTATGGAAATGCAGATTTGAAATCGATCTCTTTCGCTCTACTTGCTTAAAATCTCATGCCGATTTATGGTGATTTACGTATTGATGTACGACATGCTAGTTGCCAAAAGATAGTAATTAAAATATGCAACTTCAATCACACCAAAAGATGATAACTAGGCACATGGTGATTTTCAACATATATATTTATATATATAAAAGATGATGATGATATCATAATTGTAGAGCATAGGTATAGGAATGCTTGTACAGGGAAATAAAACTACTCGCTACCAGAAAATGATTGCATACATGAATCTATGGGGGGATTTTGCATGCATCATTGGCGGAGAAGTAAGGAACTACACTATTAAGCAGTAAATAAAGCATTTAAATTTAAGAAGAACTATAATCTAATCTAGTAGAAATAAGGGAATTCGGAGGTGGCTCCGATGGACTTTGAGTTGGTTGAGAGGAGAAGGAGGGGCGGCCAATGGTGCTTAGGCCAGCCGTTGGAGAGAGGTTGGAGAGGTGATCCAGCATCTTGGCATGGAGGTGGTGGTGGCCACGGTGAAGCTACTCATGGACATGAAGCATGTAAATCTAAGAAGAACTATAATCTATTCTAGTAGAAATAAGGGCATTCGGAGGTGGCTCCGATGGCCTTTGAATGGCTGAGAGGAGGAGGGGTGACCAATGATGCTTAGGCCGGCCCTTGGAGAAAGGTTGAAAAGGTGATCCAGCACCTTAGCGTGGAGGTGGTGGTGGCCATGGTGAAGCTACTCGTGGACATGGAGGTGGAGTGGATGTGGAATGAAACTAAGCTAAATGGAACCAAGAGTGGATGGGTGCAAATGGCCACCCCTTAGGTCTTTTTATAGACCTAAGGTAAGCTCTCTAGAGAATTATGGAATTCTCTAAAGATGCTTATGGTGGGAGCTCGTGGGAGAGTGAGAGAGGATGGATGGTGGTTTTTAGATCCACCAAATGTGGATCTAAAAATTGAATGGCTCTCAGTTGCTAATTTTAGCAACCAAGGCAACAACACATGGTAGAGAGTTCTAGAGAACTCTAGGCTAGGTATTTTCATGTGGATGGTGTGTGTGGGTGTGTGTGGGTCGAAACTTAGGTGGCTAGGTTGATTAGGTTAGGTTCTAGTGGGTTTAGGTCAAGGTAGGTCTCAAATTAGGGTTGTAAACCCTAATTCACTAAGGTAAAGTGCAATTAAACTTAATACAAGCTTAATTGGGTGTGTGAAAACCTAATTGAGAGTAAAATAACTCAATTAAGTCAGGTCTAGGCTAATTGAACTCTCACTGGGTCCAATTGGACAGTGTATGCTGAGATTAGGGCTCAATTGGACTCAATGAGTCCAATTGAATAGACTAAAGAGATTGACCATGATTGAAGTCAATTAGGTTTAGTGAGAACCTAATTAGGTCCTTAGGAAGGTCTAAGGGTGATGTACTAGGGTTAGGGTACCTTAATTTAGGTTCCTAGGGTATTAGAATTGGGTTTAAAGAGCTAGCGATCCAAGATCATGGCTTGAATCTCAAAAGAGGGTCTGGAAGGCATTTCTAGATGTCTAAAAATAGTGTCAAATGTCTTATAGTGAAAAATCAGAAGTCCAGACTTGTTGTCTGGATGTCCAATCAGAGTCAGGAAGGATTTTGGGTTCTATCTTGGGTATTCTATAGAAATTGGACGTTTGACCAAGTGTCTGGACGTCCAATAACACTGCAGAAGTGGGTTTAAGGTGTGCAGGAGTTGGCTAAGGGTTTTGGACATCTAGATAGAGGCTGAAATTAGGGTTTTAAGGTTTCTTAGGGTGCGGTGACCTAATCTAAGGGTAGCTAAGGCTTGGGGAAGCTTCTAGGCTATCCTAGGGCTAGGATGGACCTAAGTTCTTCACAATTTATTGCTTTATTCCTACTTAATAGAATAACATACCTTAACTCCCTTACATTATTATCTACTACATCTAATCTAGGTCTTCCACTCCAGCTCTACTGCAACACCAGTTATTCTTCAGATCCAGCTTCAGATCTAGCTTCTGATCGGCTTATTACCTGCAATTGACATAATGCACCTAATCAGTACATCATAGCATTATTTTATGCATAGTTAAAAGAAAGCAGAAAATTTGCAAACAATGCTTATGCATGCATGAACTACCTTAACTTATGCTAAGTCCTAGCCTCATTTAGGTCAATTAATACCTATGATTGCTGCGCAATCATACCCCCATGCCTAAATCTTGCTAGTCTCTAGCAAATGCGAGACTAAATTATTCACAGAAGGGTCCCTAAGGGATTGATTATTTTATCGAGTGTATGCCTAGAGATTTTTCTCCTTTTTATTTTCATCTTATGCTCTAGAAATCCAGACAATCGTGAAAATGTAGCTATGTAGCTTTTGCAACGGATTCGAGTGAAAAACTAATTCACCTCTAAAGCATGTACTTGACCCCTAGTAAAAATTCTAGCGAAATAGGCAGACTTCTTCCCTCTGGGAATTCAAGATATTCAATGAATTCCACCCCGGCTTTAAGCTTGCGTAGAGGATGTCTGAGGGATACGGGTGTTTATTTGGTGGCTCACTCTCAATTGGTGCTACATAGAGATTAGTACTTCAGAATCTAGATTCCCAAATTATCAAGTAACTCAATTCAGGAAAGATGAGAAAAAGTATGCTCTCTTCTGGTTCCTTTGTATTGATTCTCTCTTTCTCTTTCTGTTTTTTTTTTTTAAAGCTCACAATCTCACCTGATTCTTACGTATGATCCATATTTGGTGGTCTCACTTGGCATTAACACTTTAATTGAGTTCTTATAACCTTAACACTAAGTTGGAACTCTTCATTTAGTATTCGGGCAGTCAGAAACATAGAAAGATAGGTTAAGGCCATATTTGGTGGATCTCAAATTTATTTGGTGGTATTGCCTCAAATCAAATGAAATAAACACTAAATATTCACAAACTCTTTTTCTACTCTTTTCTTTTTTTCTTTTCCTTTTTTCTCTTTTTTTCTTTCTTTTTCTTTTTCTTATTTTCTCATTTTCTCTTTTTTTTTTTCATATATAATTTTTCTAACTCAACATAATCTAGCAACACATTCATGAATTTTATTGAAGAGGCATTATTAGGGATTGGTGGTACTCAAGAGACATTGGGTGGCTTATTTGGTGAAAGTGCCTACTCATGGCATCGGAAGAGACGGATAGGATGGTGTATTTCTGACCTTGACATCATTACCCTCCTTCAGCTGAGGATTCCATAAAGAATGGTTGTAACCATCCACCTTAGCCCTAATTTTATGAAAACTCGCTCTCTGCGTATTTGCCTTATTTGGTGGCTCTTAAAATTCACACAAAATGTATGCGCAGGAACTGAGAGTGAAAACTATGACTAATCTTCGAGTATCATCACCTAATTATCTAGGATTTCGGATTCCTTGCACTAATCTTAAAGCACTAGTACACTCTACTCTCATCTCACACTATTTGTTGGATTTTTGGAAGAAAATCTACCTGACTCCCAAAACACTGTCTAGGGGTTCAGGAAAAGAAGCACTGCTTCTTCTCGATAGACTAAAGATGTTTATCATCCTTCACCATGAATCCATTGCAAATTCTACGTGTGTGTGAAAAGTTGTACTGGATTCCAGATTACAGGAATCAACTAGAGGATAAAATCCTTAATGCATTCTCTTAATAAGATAATCTTATTCATGGATGCATTATGTATATATGCTATAAACATGTAACCTATTATATTCGTACTTCATAAAATTTCCCTTATCGAGTTACATTCAGCTTGACCGTAAATTTAGAACAAAAAGTGAGCGGGTGAGTTGGAAGTGGCTATTGAAGATGATTGGAGGTGGAGTTAGTTGTTCTTTTATTTAGGGTCCTAAGGTACGTTTGACATGCAGCTCCGAAGTTTTCCTAAATGTTGGCATAAAAATTTTCAATTTTGTCGTATCTACCCCCCATGCCTAAGTTCTTGCATATCCTCATGCATGAATATAGAAGAAAATGAATACAACAGGGAGTAAGTGGGTAGAGATCACCTAGAATTGTTCCTGAAATTTTAACGTTCAACATCGGCCGACCTAACAGTATGTAATATGCAAAAGAAATATTCTTAAAAGACAAATATGCTATGTATAAAAATGGTTATGTATAGATGATGGTAGAATGTGGGATATGCTATCTATACGTGCTGAGTTTAACGCCTCCAACTAGGCGAGAACTTACTCAAATATATCAGTTCTAGCATAGGAGCCGGTCAAGATTAAGAGAAAGATATGCTCGTATGCTCCTAGAATCAGTGGTTCGGAGATGCGAACCAACTGATTGTGCACCCCTACTCCAAAAAGTCTAGCTATAAGAAAGTGTGGAGTGGTGGTGGAAAATAGAGGATAATCAGAGGGGGGATCATGATGTTATTCAGCTGATTTATCATGTCCCACAATTCAGCAGGAACTTGCTGAGGGAGTAGATCAAAATGTATCTCAGAACTAGAATCTGAGTCATAGGGATCCTCATAATGATAATTGACATCAAACATCATGCCTTCTCTAGGCTCTAGATCATACGAGGGTATTTGTGAAAGTAGAAGATTTGTGGGGAGGTCACTGAAATCCTTGTCAGAAATGGGAATAGGAAGAGTAGACTCGAAGGTGGGAATCTGATGATCCGTATGTATGTGAATTCCTGCTGATTTGCTACCTGTGAGATAATTGGTTGTGACTACATTAACGGGAAATCCGTTAGCTGTGGTCACGCCTTCTTGTAACAACAGGGGCGATCCATAGTGTATGAATCAGGATAGCTAGGTTTAGGGGTGCTGTGGTCAGAAACTCACCCTAAACAATTGGATCCTCGTGGAGATATGTGAAGTGTAGTGGTCTCAGTCTCGTGTGGATCGAGGTCCAAGAATCCTGATAGTGGAGAGAAATGAGACATTGGGTCGTCACAAAGGAGTCCAATGTTACCACAGTATGCCGAATCTTCGTCTTCACCCTCCTCCTCCATGCGATCCTAGTAAAAATTCCTTGATGCCCTGAATATGTCAAGTCGAAATCTCTCATTATCTAGAGCTATCTCCATACACCCAGATGCACAATCAATGTTTGCTCGGGCTATCGCTAGAAATGGGCGACCCAAAATGATTGGTGCATCTCGGAGATTAGGAGGAACCTCCATATCGAGAATGAAAAAATCTGCGGGAAAGCTGAATCTATGATTTTTACGATAACGTTCTCAACCACCCCCCTCAGTGTTTTTACTGATCTATCAGCCAGCTGAATCGTGCTCGAGGTAGGCTTTAATTCTCCAAAACAAAATCGATCAAATACTGCAGTGGGAGTTAGGTTGTTGAACGAACCCAGATCTAGAAGGGCCCGATCAAATGGAGAATCCTACATGAAGTAGGATATGAGTGGGGTACCAGGGTCTTTCTTTTTCGGTGGTAAGTAGGCTAGAATCACGGCGCTAGCCTCTTTTGACAGTACTGCCTGTCATCCAATTCTAGGCTGTCTCTTTGGGGTACAATAGTCCTTGAAGAACCTAGCGACAGCGAGGATGTGATCAATTTCCCCGAGGAGAGGGACCTGAATATGTACTTCCTTGAACATTGACTTCAAGTCCTCAAAATTCTGCGTGTCCTTCTTCCGTACTACATTTTGTGGCAGAGCCTCAGGAAAAGGGATGGGAATCTCAGGGTCAAGTGGTCTCTTACCCTTATCTACCATAGGTGGCTTCTGAGATGAAGAAGGACTCGAACCTGCCTGCAGCGAAGGGTGAGAAAAATCAGGACCCGCCTGCTTATGTCGTGGGTCGAATGTCTTCCTTCCACCCCTCAATGAGACAGCATTTGCATCGGCTTGCTGTCCAAGAGGTGGTGAGGGAGCGGAAGGGGCAGAGTATGCGGGGTTCTACATCAAAGGTGACTGGCCTTGAGCATAAACAGGTGGTGCAGGAGGTGCCTGTAAAATGGCGTGTGCCTGTCCCTGTGGTGCCTGAAACCTAGGCAGGGCACCTTAGTTTTGCACATACCGAGGGTTTGGGACAGGTTGGGAGGGCAAGGCTCCCTAAGTCCTATGACCCTACAACAACTGGTTTTGCATGTTCTGTATAGTCTATATCTGGTCAGCCATCGCCTTCATTATCTGCAAGCTATCCTGTGTAGACTTCCTCATCGATTCTTGCAGCTCCTCTTTCAGTGCCTCCAAAGGGCCAACCCACTTTGGAGGGTAACTAGCAGCTTGGTGCAGCGGCTGGTATATAGAACAGGGTTGCTGCTGCTGATATGGCAATGGCTACTACCTAGGGTATGTGTTTTGCGCATTCCCGTATTGCCTGGTCTGGTAGTGTGGGTCTTGATGTGGTCTCTGTGAGTTACCAGACTAGAAGTTTGGATGCTAGTGCTAACCAAGGTTATACGTCTCTGAATACGAGTTATTACGCCCATATCCTTGAACAGCACTGACGTCCTCGTAGGCCGAAGGCATCTGAGACGTATATCCATCAAGGGGATACATATTATAGTCAGTGGGTGGTGCATAACCCTGGTCATATGGTGCCAGATTTGGATTGTTTACAGGATCCTGATATGTAGGATCTCGTAAATAAGGAGAGGATGCATCTCGAGTGAGTAAATTAACTTGAGCAGGAGGGGCTCGGGGTGCATAGGAGGGTCTTGGAGCAGCAGAGTTTAGGTCAGATTGACCCTGACTAATTTGGTCAATCTTTTTCTCAATCAGGTTCATTCTATCCAGCTGCTTGACGATGATATCCATGTCGGCTCGAATAGACTCGGTGTGAGCCTCATGGACACCAACCCACTGCTGACTTGGCCGTTGGAACTGGTTCATGGACACGGCATTCATCGAGTTCTTCGCCAAAGATTTGAACAACTCAAATGCACCATTCTTGTCTTTAGCGAGGAAATTCCCGCCACTCGATGCATCGGCCAGATACCGATGTGTGTCATCTAGCCCATGGTAAAAGATCTAAGCTAGGTGACATCTGCGTATACCATGGTGCAGCCATTTCCGAAGCGTGAAATCGGTCCCAGGCATCATGCAACTTCTCCCCAGCTCCTTGGGAGAAAGTCATGATCGCATGCCTCATCACGTTCGTTCAACCTATCGGGAAGAACTTTTGCAAGAATTCACGTCGTAATTCCATCCAGGTTCCAATTGGCTTCCCAATGGTCTTGAACCAGTATGAAGCTTTGTCCCTCAGAGAAAATGGGAAGAGCTTCATCAGAACAATCCCAAGATCAACATTCCTGGGTCGAATCATTTCTGCGAGTTGACTCAGGTCCTCTAAGTGCTGGAACGGATCTTTACTTGAGTTTCCATAAAAATGACTATTGATCAGACCAATCACATTAGGCTTGAGCTCAAACGCGTCTCCACCTATGGGAATCTTGACTAAGGGTGCGACGATCGGTGTAGCAGGATCATAGAAATCCTGAAGTTATTCTCCTCGCGGTTGGTGCTGCATTATGTCAAGCGTTGTCAAGATACGGTCCATGCTCTGCTGATGCCGCTCCTTTGATTCAACCACCTGGGCCTCGAGACAACCCATTGGGTCTAGATTACCACCATCTTGACCCGGTCTAGGTCCAGGTCCAGGATTAGCCATTGCAGCTAAGGGAGTAGAAGAAGTTGGGGGAGAAGATGGTCCTGGTGAGGTGACTCGCCTCCTTGGGAGTGGCTCCAAAGGTCCAACTAGTCAAGGTCTAAGTGACCTCCTTCCTTGCATACACCACCCAACCCCTGGGTTGGTGTAGCCAAGCCAGAAAAGGCTAAGGCCCTGTTAATCAGATGGTCCTTATGATCGATGACCAGATTTTTCATTTTAAGTTCAAAGTCTTGAAGAAAAATTTGTCGTGCAACCAACAGAAAGTGATTTTTGCCTCTCAAGCTAACCCAGCCTGTCTGGTTACGAGGGTACTAAGGGGAAGGTTCTTCCTTTGGCTTACACCTCCGGTTCCATTAGCCCTTAGCTACGATCGTTTGACACTACCTCGCAGACTTAGTCACCAGGTTTGGCAAGAGAGATTGAAAACACTCAGTAGTATGACAACGAATTCGGTTTGATTTCGTGTTTTAAAATTGATTTTAGCCTATTTTTCTTTAGTGGGGTTTATGGTGAGTGGCCCATGATGAGAAGCTCATCATGGTCTCTAATTACCCCTAATTAACTAGTCTTCCTAGTTAATTAGCTAGAAATATGTGAATATATGGGATAAATAGTAAAGGACCTTAAAATAAGTTTAAAATGCTATATTATCATCCAATTAATATTATTAATAATCTAATTAATAATTGGACTCAAAATATTATCAATCATTCATTTAATTAATGTGTTAACTAACTTAAGCATAATATATTTCTAAGTATGTAATAACTTAAGTAACATTAAATAAATTAATCTAAAAAGGTCAAAAATGTAAATTCAAGGTCTAAATATAATAATTATCTTAATTATAATCACTGAAGGTCTAAATTATAACCAACTTAGATTCTTTGAAAATTGAATTCACTGTTAAATCTTTATTTTAATGATCAATTGAAGGAATTAACTTGATCCTGATGTTCCTTGTAACCTCAGGAACTCTTTCAAATCTTTAATGGCTTAATTTCTCTTTCTGTTTCACAAATTCACTTTTTCTGGACTCACCGGAGCTTCGACAAGTCAAAAGTGGTTCTTCAACCTATATAACTTGATGAGAAACTCCAGATCAATGAATTGAGGATTTCTGATTATTCTGAGAGTGTTTATTTGAGATTTGAATGACTGGAGTTGTTGCTAGGCATTCATCTTCTCCAACTCTGGCAGAGTTGGAGAAGTCTGACATATAGTTTTAAGAAGCATTTAAGGGGTCTGGAAGCTTCAGTGCTATGCACTGAACTCATTTCTATGTTTAAATTAGTGTAACAACCTATGGATTGTTCTAACGAACAAACCACTTCAGAAGCTCAGGTGACGATCTTAAAACCCTAGGAACTTTAGTTAAAACACCTATTTAAGGGTCTGAGCATGTTCCTGAGATTGAAAGGATGTTATTCAAGGTTTTAATTCCCTGAGAAAAGATTTAAATCAGAAGGTCAAAATTCAAGGCTCTACAGTCAAACCTGAGTTTGATTCCTTGATTCTGGATTCAATTTGATGCATTGATGAGTTTAAATTGATTCTGAGATGTCTGTGAATGATTTTAAAGTGATTTGGATGAGCTCTGATATATAATTCAATTGGATTTCAATTTTCACTAGTTTGGGTTATTTTTGAACCTAAACTGATGGCAATAGATTTTTGATGAGATTTGATTGTAAATTCTGCCCAGATGAATTGGAAACAACCTCTAGAACTTGTTTTAAATGATTAAACATGTCTTTAGTTGTCTGTTAGGTCTTTTTCAAGGTCTGAATAACACTTCCTGAAGCTTCTAGAGAAGCTTTGAGCTCCTGTACACTTCTTGAAGTTCCTGAGAGCTTGATATCCACACCAGTAGTTGCATAATTCACTTAACCCATTTAGAACATCAACTGGGAGTTAAAATCAAGTCTGTAGACTTAAAGTTGAGTAATGCACTGTCTAGGCCATTATTACCGTAGAAAACCTGTATCTTCGCCCTTCAAATCGAAGAGCATAACTTCTCCTTCACATTAAATTGACATTACAACCTTGTAGAGCAACTCAAGAGCTTTCCAACAAGCTTTTACTCTCTTGGAATGGAGCTCTGAGCTGTTAGGAATCGACGTTTGAAGTTTGCTCTGGGAGGAGAAATGTTAGTCCCACATCAGTTAGATCTGAACGGGCGCTTGGGTATAAAACTCTTTTATTACATAGCCACTTTAGTCATCAGTGCTAGACGCATGGTTACTGATTGTGCATTGATTCTGAGCATTGTGTGTGTGGGCGTGTGTGTACCTACGAGTGTGTGCGCCTGTGGCGTGTGAGAATGTGACCCTGAGAGGGTGTGTGTGAGTCCTGGGAGGTGTGAACCGATTTGGCTTGAAACTCTAAATCGGAAATAAATCGAACTATAAATGAATCAGGCTTGGACCTAGTAGGGTCTGGTCCCACCCTGAAAAGGGTGCTGTGTATCCCCGAATGGTCCAAGCTACCAACTAATAAACCTAATTTTTTGTTGAAGAGAAAAAAAACCCGATTCGGCTCAGAATGAAGAAGTGCTGAAGGAAGAAAGGTTAAGAAGAAATGTTAAGGAAGAAAGGCTAAGTAATGAAGGCTCATAAGGCTAAGTGTTGAAGGTTGCTAAGGAAAATCTAAGGAAAAATACTAAGGAAAATGCTAAGGTAAAAGCAGAAGGAGCAAAGCAAAGGAAGAGAAAGAAGAAGGAAGACAGGAGAATTCGTAGAAGGAAGAAAGAGAAGGCTGAACAGGCACTAAGAGACAAGGTAGAAAAGAGAAGAAAGAAAGAGAAGAGCTCGAGAAATATAAGAGGAAAATAAGAGAAAGAATAAAGAGAAAAGGAAAGGATTAAGAAAAGATTAAAAGATAAGTAAAAGGAGAGAGAAAAGAGAAAGAGAAAGGTAAAGAAGAAAGAGAGAGAGAGGCTGAAGAAACAAAGAGAATAAATAGTTTAATTTCTTGCATTATTTTTAATTTCTCTTTGAGTTTAATGTTGTAATAAGGCATATTTCAATTAGAAACACTTTCTATTGCCTTTATTTCTTTGAAATAAATAGAAATTAACATGTTTACTTGTTATTAAAGAAATATCATTTATGTAAATATATTTTATTATGGAAGTTTGCATATTCCTTAAATTTAAATCATTAGGCAAAATTCATGTTGTTAAAATCAACTTAATTATACCCCCTATGAGTTGTTTAAAATGATTGGTGAATTCTGAATAAACTAAACCTCTCAGCAAATGACCTGGACTCAACCAGTTAAAAGTAATAAAATCTAAAATGTTAGGTTAACTTGACCCTATACTACTCAACCGATACAAATTCGAGTTAACCTAAGTTACTTTCTTCTACACATAATTAAGCTCAATTAACTTAATTAACTGTGTTGAGAAAGAACACGATCAGCCCACAAGGTGACCAAGCTCACCAGCTAAGCACTAGACTTGACTAAGTCTAGGCTAGCCTAAATGTGGTCTCTAGAGTGTAACCCTAAAGATGTAACCTAGGGTTCATGAAATTCTAGGGCTTTTTTTTTTAGTAGACCACGAAATAAAAATACTTCTCTAGAAAAAATTGGAATCCAAATAAGTTGAAAATTTTCAAGTAGATTCCTTTTTCAATTTTATTTTAAGAGAATATTTTTTTATAATTTTTACTATTTCAACCGAATTTCTAGAGATTTTTGAATGTCAAAGGGTCAGATTTGGGATTTTGACCCCTAGTCGATTTTTCAAATTGAAACAGTATCAATTGACTTTCAAAAGTTTGGGAAAAATATGAAAATTAAAGCCAATGAGATCAGATTTCAAACCCCACCATTTTTAGTCAAAATAGACTCGCGAATTGCTCGGAATTGCTTTTGGAATTTTGAAAATTTTCAAATTTGGGTCAGTCTGACCCCTTGCACTTCACAAATTTTTAAAAAACTTTTACTTGGAATGTTTTTAAATGAATGGTGTTGTTTGAAAGATGGTTTGAAAATAAAGATCTAGCTTGAATTTTAGAATTTTTTGTTCATTAATTTTTCAGTAATTGAATTTTTAAATCAGAATTTGGAATCTAGTCAAAAATCAATGGGTGGTGGAGAAGCTTTTAAATGGGTGTTTGAATTTGAAATTCAAACTTTCCACCAAAATGATTTTTCTTTTCAAAAAGGATTTATTTTTTCAAAGGATTTTCAAATATTTTTTTTTTGCATTTTCAAAACTAACCTAGGATTGAAAAAGAAACCTAATCTAACTATCTATATTTTTTTTCTTTAATTTTTTTTCTTTTTAATGAAAATAAATAGACTTTTTTTTTCCAAATAAATCTAACTTAGGGTTCAGAAAGGGAAATCTTAATCTAAGATGAGATGTGCACTAGATTTTTGTTTTAATCTGCGCTCGTTGCGTGCGTAGATTCATGTTTTCCCTGTTTTCCTACACATCAAAAGACAAGTGGAGGAAGATTTGTCAGTGATAGCTTAAAAGATCGAAATAAAAAATGTCGTTGCCTCCCTGGCAACAGTGCCATTTTGTTGGAAACTCATAGAGCATATTTTTGATAAGAAAAAGCATCGTAGTATAGTGCGCAATACGATCAACAAAAAATATTTATAAAGATAACGAGACTTGGAGTCCCGGTCGTTCGTCTTTGGGAGGCATTTATAGAAATGCAGATTTGAAATCAATCTCTTTCGCTCTACTTGCTTAAATTCTCATGCCGGTTTTTGGTGATTTACGTATTGATGTACGACATGCTAGTTGCCAAAAGATAGTAATTAAGACATGCAACTTCAATCACACCAAAAGATGATAACTAGGCACATGGTGATTTTCAACATATATATTTATATATATAAAAGATGATGATATCAGAGTTGCAGAGCACAGGTATAGGAATGCTTGTACAGGGAAATAAAACTACTCGCTACCACAAAACGGCTACATACATGAATCTATGGGGGATTCTGCATGCATCATTGGGGGAGAAGTAAGGAACTACACTATTAAGCAGTAAATAAAGCATGTAAATCTAAGAAGAACTATAATCTAATCTAGTAGAAATAAGGGAATTCAGATGTGGCTCCGATGGCCTTTGAGTTTGTTTAGAGGAGAAGGAGGAGCGACCAATGGTGCTTAGGCCGGCCCTTGGAGAGGTGATCCAGCATCTTGGCGTGAAGGTGGTGGTGGCCTTGTTGAAGCTACTCGTGGACATGAAGCATGTAAATCTAAGAAGAACTATAATCTAGTCTAGCAGAAATAAGGGCATTCGAAGGTGGCTTCGATGGCCTTTGAATGGCTGCGGAGAAGGAGGGGCAGCCAATGGTGCTTAGGACGACCCTTGGAGAGAGGTTAAAGAGGTGATCCAGCATCTTGGCGTGGAGGTGGTGGTGGCCATGGTGAAGCTACTCGTGGACATGGAGGTGGAGTGGATGTGGAATGAAACTAAGCTAAATGGAACCAAGAGTGGATGGGTGGAAATGGCCACCCTTTAGGTCTTTTTATAGACCTACGGGAAGCTCTTTAGAGAATTATGGAATTCTCTAGAAAGGCCTATGGTGGATTCTAGTGGATTTAGGTCAAGGTAGGTCTCAAATTAGGGTTGTAAACCCTAATTCACTAAGGTAAAGTGTAATTAAACTTAATATAAGTTTAATTGGGTGTGTGGAAACCTAATTGAGAGTAAAATAACTCAATTAAGTTAGGTCTAAGTCAATTGGACTCTCACTAGGTCCAAGTGGACAGAGTGTGTTGAGATCAGGGCTCAATTGGACTCAATGAGTCCAATTGAATAGACTGAAGAGATTGACCATGATCGAAGTCAATTAGGTTTAGTGAGGGCCTAATTAGGTCCTTAGGGAGGTCTAGAGGTGATGTACTAGGGTTAGGGCACCTTAATTTAGGTTCCTAGGGTGTTAGAATTGGGTTTAGGGAGCTAAAGATCTAAGATCAAGGCTTGAATCTCAAAAGAGGGTCTAGAGGGCAGTTCTGGTCGTCTAATAATAGTGTCAGACATCTTATAGTGAAAAATCATAAGTCCAGACTTATTGTTTGGATGTCTAATCAGAGTCAGGAGGGATTTTGGGTTCTGTCTTGGGTATTCTGCAGAAATTGGATGTCTGACCAAGTGTCTGGACGTCCAATAACACTGCAGAAGTGGGTTTAAGGTGTACGGGAGTTGGCTAAGGGTTATGGATGTCCTATAACTCATTTGGATGTCTAGATAGAGGCTGGAATTAGGGTTTTAAGGTTTCCTAGGGTGCGGTGACCTAATCTAAGGGTGGCTAAGGCTTGGGGAAGCTTCTAGGCTGTCCTAGGGCAAGGATGGACCAAATTTCTTCATAATTTATTACTTTATTCCTACTTAATAGAGTAGCATACCTTAACTCCCTTACATTATTATCTACTACATATAATCTAGGTTTTTCACTCCAGCTCTACTGCAACACCAGTTATTCCTCAGATCCAGCTTTAGATCTAACTTCTTACCAGCTTATTACCTGCAATTAATATAACGCACCTAATCAGTACATTATAGCATTATTTTATTCATAGCTGAAAGAAAGCATTAAAGATGCAAATAATGCTTATGCATGCATGAACTACCCTAACTTATGCTAAGTCCTAGCCTAACTTAGGTCAATTAAGACCTATGATTGCTGCGCAATCATGGGGGCATTTGATGAGCTCATATTTGTGGGCTAATTAGTTACTTAAGTGCCTAGGCATTAGATTAATGCTAGCATATACATAGCATGCATTAAGATATAAATAATTTAGTTTATATATATTTGCTTATATGCATTACATTCATATATAAATTATTTAGCATGCATTGGAATAACATGCATTAGTCTTTAGGTTGCATTATATGTATGTATTAGAATTAACATTTTATGTGAGGTTTTGTACATAAATAAACCAATCTTTTTATTATTCATTTTTTATTCTCTCTTCTTTGAAGGGAATACTCTGCCTTCTTGTTGCCAGCTACGTGCCATTGAAGATGGCAGTCAAGGAGGAGCGGGAGAAGTGGATCTGATCTCCTTGACCATGATAAGAAGAAGATGGAGGCAGCCATGCTCGAGGAAACTCCACCCTGACTCCACCATCGTGAAGAGCTTCGAGTTCACATCCATCACCACCAACGTGGGCCGACAGGTGATAAGCCACCGCACCAATCTGGTGAACTCGACCATCACCATGCACGTGTGTCTCACAACCACGCAATTATCCTCATTGTGCCTCTGTTCATCATGACTTCATCCACCTCAAGTACCTAAGGGGAGAACACCCTCACCACCACCTCTACGCTCACTGTCCACGGTCATCCTCACCACCACCAACATCTCCATCTTCTTCTTCTTTTTCTTCTTCCCCTATTGTTCCTTCACCAAAAACAACCCAAACCATCATCACCACCTCCATCACCTCACTGCACGCATCACCTCCAGCAGCCCTCCCGCACGCATAACCTTTATGCACTACCAGTAGCTCGTGTGCACAAGACCCTCCACACACATCACCCTCATGTGCGGTCATGCTCGTGCATAGCCACTATAGAGCCGGCATCCTCGCGTGAAGCCACACCCTTGCACGCCGTTGGTCACCTCCTCACCGCATGTGCAGCCATAGCCACACAACCTACTTTCCTCTTTTTCTTCACCATCGACAGGGAGGAAGGAACCCATCACCCACCGTCCATGTCCACATGTAGCCGCTACCTCCGGCCATGAAACTCCATTCTGTCAATGCCTTCGGGAAGTCCCCCGCAATCCACGCATGCTGCGAGCATGCCTCCACCGCCAGCAGCCTCCTCCTCTCTGACGATCTCCACCAATCACCGTTCATCGAATCGCGACCACCATCGAGTTCCCCTCGTCGTGGCCGACCTCCGTCGAAGTTTTCGCGACCAGCCGCGGCCTCCAGCGCACGTGCGTCCAAGAGGTCCAGGTCCTCTGTTTTAGGTTTAAATACATATTACACTTCATGCCATTGTTGACAAAATGCAGTTTTGGTATTTGATTAGTTTATTCATTTGAATTTGCACACCTGCCTTCAAGCTTCAAAGTATTTATGTTGGCTTAGATGTATAAATAAATGCATGAAATGTCATCAAACGTAAAGGAAAAAGACCAATATCTTAGAGTGTAATTACATTACATGCCATTGCGATTTATTTCAAGGATGGAAAATTACGCACATAACCTCGCATTCTCAAATTGTTGTGCCTTCTTTTCTTCTTATTTCGCCTCAAATTTAAGCATGGCTTTCGCACTCGATTAGACAAATACAAGGGAAAAATATTCGATGATTTATTGCATCTATTCCTCACTATGGATACGACCTAACTCTTCGTGGTTAGTTTTATTGAAATATTTTTGTTTGGGATTTTCCACCACGATTTATACACTGCGACGACGTATTTTTCTGATGCAACATCATCTGCAAGTGTAAAACTCCCGATCACTAAGCATCTTTTTGTGTGAAATGTGATAGACTCATCGATCAGCGATTAGAATAGACTTTGGATTTCTACGCTCCAAGTGACCTTGAAAAGGAATTCTGCCTAAAGTTGTATCTATGCGACCGGTAGCTTACTCCCTACCTTTTATTTTTATGGGGTTAACACAAGGGCAAACCCAGTGTATATCTCCCCGTTTTATCCGCTTCTTCCTAAGTGTTTGGAATTAAACATCCATTTTTGTTAGTTGGGTTCTGGACAACCGATCGATGAGCTGTTACCACCGACAACTTACCGGCCATACTCTTGTGGTGAAGTGTGGCTTATTTCTTTCTTTTTCCTTCTTTTCTATTTCTTTTTCTTCTTTTTTTTTTTTAAGTAGGTGGCTTCATTGATTTAAGATTTACCTAAAGGCAGCAAGAAGAGAATGGTCGTGTGGTTGGACTCTGCACAACTGGCCGATGAGCTATTACCATCGACAACTTGCTAGCCATACTATCCTAGAAGGTTCATTAGCTACCCAATTTTCATAAAAACTGCCGAAAAGTGAGTTAGTGCAAATAGTGTGTAGATGCTTAAACTTAAAATCCCCTAAAATTAGAGGGAGGGTTGATAAGTTGTATACTTATGACCTCAACTTATTTAACCAATTTGAAATGAATTTTCAAATGGTGAGGACTCGAGAAACAGGTCCATATTTTAGTGAACACCCGGGTTGATTAAGTCCGAAGTCCTTAAGGGTCTAAGTTTTAAGGTCCTACTATATTATTTCCTAAGGTTGAAAATTTCTAAAGCCTAAGTTTTCTTTTCCTAATTCATTTCTTTTAATAATAAAAAGGAAAGATAAGGAAACTTTACAAGAAATCCATAGAGCTAACAATATGATTCAAAAATTGAATCCACCCCCCCATGCCTAACCCATGCAATGTCCTCATTGAAAATAAAAGGCATGAAAAAAGGGCAGAATGGAAAAATATCACCTGTATTCCATGATGCTCTAGTCAGCTCTTAGTCAGACTGTGCAAGTGTTGATTTTAGTGCCATCAACTAGGCAGGGTCCAGTGAAAGAAAGTCAGATTAAGGTTAAAGCAACCTTGTCTAAGACGTGTTATGGAATAACACACTCAACATTGGGTTTCAGATGCTATCTATTGACCTTAAAAGAATTACCCATCTTTGGGTCAGAAATCTCAACAGCTCCATTTGGGAATAATCGATCAATGATGAACCGAGCATTCCACCTTGACCTAAGCTTGCTGAGAAAGAGCTTAAGTTGAGAATCAAAGAGCCAGACCTTTTGGTTTGGCTCAAACCTCTTTCGGGAAATTAGCTGATCATGAAGAGCTTTGGTCCTAGCCTTATAGATCTTAGCATTCTCGTATGTGCCATTTCTAAACTCCTCCAACTCAGATAGTTGGAGTTGTTTGGTCTTTCCAGCTAAACTAAAATCAAAGTTGCATTTCTTGATTGCCTGGAATGCCCTATGTTCAATCTCAATGGGTAAATGATATGCCTTTCCATACACCAGATGAAATGGTGACATGCCAATAGGCATTTTGTACGCCGTATCATAGGCCCAAAGAGCATCATCAAGCTTTTGAGTCTAGCCTTTTCTATCAAGCCTAACCATCTCTTGTAGGATGTTTTGATCTCCCGATTGGAGATTTCGGCCTGTCCATTCGTCTGGGGGTGGAAAGGTGTGGAGATTCTATGATTCACCCTATACTTTTCCAGTAAATTGCATAATTGGGCATTGGTGAAGTGAGTACCACCATCGTTGATGATGGCCCTCGGAATCCTAAACCAACTGAAGATATTCTTCTTGACAAAATCGATGAGCACCTTGTGGTCATTGGTTCGAGTAGGGATAGCCTCAATCCACTTGGACACGTAGTCAACAGCTATAAGAATGTACTGGTGTCCAAATGAAGGGAGGAAGAGTCTCATGAAATCGATGCCCCAAACGTCGAAGATTTCGATGGGAAGTATAGGGTTTAGAGGCATCATGTCTCTCTTTGCTATGCTCCCAAGTGCCTGGCATCGAGAACATGATCTCAAGAATTCCTAGGCATCCTTGAATAAAGACGGCAAATAAAATCCATATTGTAAAATTTTTGCAGTCGTCTTTTTCCTGGAGAAATGTCCACCACGTGTAGATGCATGGCAGAACTCAAGTATGCTTTGAAACTCATTCTTCGGAACACATCGGCGAATAATCTGATTAGTGCCGGTGTGGTACAACTCAAGGTCATCCCAAAAGTAATATTTGGCCTTAAATATAAGTCTATCTCATTGTTTCTTGGTCCAATCTTGGGGGATTTGACCAACAACCAAATAATTAACCATGTCTGCAAACCAAGGGCTTTAGACACCTGAAACTACAAGAATAGTCTCGTCTGGAAAGGTATCACTAATCGGAATATCTAGACGAGAAGAATCACTTAGGAGTTTCGAAAGATGATCCGCCATCACATTTTGTGCCCCGGATTTGTCGTTAATTTCAAGATCGAATTCTTGAAGTAAAAGAATCCATCATATGAGCCGGGGTTTGGCATCCTTTTTAGCTAAGAGATGTCTCAAGGCTGAGTGGTCGGTAAAGATTGTAACATGAGATTCTAAGAGATAAGCCCTGAATTTTTCCAACGAAAATACTACAGCTAGCAATTCTTTTTCAGTAACAGTGTAGTTTCTCTGGGCCTCATCTAGAGTTTTTCTAGTGTAGTAGATGATAGAGGGCTTCTTGTCTATCTTCTGACCCAAAACATCCCCGACCACATAATCAGAAGCATCGATCACGATCTCAAATGGGGCTATCTAGACCAATGGTTGCAGCACCGGAGCACAAGTGACTGTTGTTTTAAGAAAATCAAATGCCTTGTGGCATGATTCATCAAAATCGAATGGCGTATCTTTGGCCAGAAGGTTCTTCAAAGGTCGAGCAACCTTAGAAAAGTCCTTGATGAACCTCCTATAAAATCCTACATGACCAAGAAGTGATTGAATTTGTTTAACAGATGTGGGAGGAGGAAGTTTGGAGATAGAATCCACCTTAGCTTTATCAACTTCAATTCCCCGCTTAGAGACTACATGACCCAAGACGATGCCTTGTGTCATGAAGTGACTCTTTTCCCAGTTAAGGACCAATCGTGTTTTGATGCATCTATTAAGGTTCAATTCTAAGTAAGCTAGGTAGGAATCAAATGATTCTTCGAAAATAGAGAAATCGTTCATGAATACTTCCATAAACTCTCCTACCATGTTTAAGAAAATGGCTAGCATACGCCTTTGAAAAGTTGCAGGTGCATTGCAAAGCTCGAATGGCATTCTACGGAATTCAAAGGTTCTGTAGGGATAGGTGAAAGCCATCTTTTCCTGATCCTTGGGATGGATAGGGACTTGGTTGTATCCTGAGTAACCATCCAAGAAACATAAATATTTTTGCCTGGCTAACCTTTCAAGGATTTGGTCGATGAAAGGGAGAGGGAAATGATTCTTTTTCTTGGCTGTGTTCAGCTTTCTGTAATCGATACAGACTCTTTAAGAGGAAGCTGAATGAGTTGTGATAGATTCTCATTTCCCGTTAGTCACAATGGTAATCACGACTTTCTTGGGAAGAATTTGCACGAGACTAACCTAGGGACTATCCGAGATTGGATAAATGATTCCTGTGTCGAGCCACTTAATGATTTCTTTCTTGACCACTTCTCGCATATTAGGGTTCAATCTCCTCTACATCTGGCGAGAAGGGCAGGATCCATCTTACGTAAAAATTCTATGATTGCAATAAGATGGCTCAATCCCCTTAAGGTCATGGATGGTCCAACCAAATGCCTCCTTATTTGCTTTTAGGACCTTGATCAGTTTCATCTCCTGCTCCTTAGTCAGTTTTGAACTTATAATCACAGGGACCATTTTCTTAGGTCCTAAAAATTCATATTTTAGACTCTCAGGCAATGATTTTAGTACAACCTGGGGTGGGTTTAGGATCGAATGTAAGGAGGATGCTAATGAAGATTCATCAAGATGATCCAAAGGAAGAGGTTGGAAGCGAACAAAATCATCAACCTCTTTAGGGTGTGGTGGGTCTACCATGGAGGGTTGTGGGTTGGGTTTATCAGTGCAGGAGGAATTCTCAAGGACAGTAAAAGCCATACAAGTCTCAACATTCAGATCATCATCCTCAAGGTCCTCAATATATCCACAATCCTTAAATTTGTTAATCACCTTGAAAATATCAAGTTTCATTTTTCTATCCTCAAAGGCGATTTCCATACTACCACTTTCATAGTTAATATTAGCCTTAATGGTAGCTAGGAACGTATGCCCCAGAATGATGGGCGTGTTCCTTAAATCTTCAGGTACATCCATGTCAAGGACAAGGAAATCTACAGGAAAGTAGAAGTTCTTAACCTTGACGATAACATCCTCAATAACACCTTTCGAGTTTGTGACCGGATGGTCTACTAACTGCAGTGTTACTGAGGTCAGCCTAAGTTCACCTAATCCAAACATTTCATAAAGAGAAGTCAAAATTACGTTAATTGATGCACCTAGATCCAAAAGTGCCTTGTCAAAAGTGTAATCCCCGATAACACATGAAATCAATGGGGTGCCTGGAACTCTCTTTTTCTGAGGAAGGTGATGAAGGATAACAGAACTAGCCTGCTCGAAGAGTATCACCTTCCTCGGGGTAGATTCCCTTAGCTTACTCTTCTGAGTGAATAAATCCTTTAAGAATTTAGCATAAGCCGGAATGTGTTTAATAGCACCGAGGAGCGGGATATTGATTTCAACATTCTTGAATATATTCAAGAGCTCCTCGTCGCTATCAACATACTTCTTCTTCTTAGGTTTAATCAATGCTTCAGGGAATGGAACATGAGTTAGATCTTTGGAATCAGGTTCTTAAGCCTTGATTTCTTCTTTAGTGTTCTCCTTTCCTTCCTCAGGCTCACCAAGGTGTGATTGACTAGAAGAGGGAATTGTGGGTCCTGGGTTTGCCGTCCACTCCTCAAGGTAACAGAATTTGCAAAAGCGTATGGTTTTGGGTCTTAGGGAGGGTTAGGAAAGATCGGAGGGGCTTGATCCACCAAATAACCCAGATTGGATGAAGAAGTAGAAGGACCCTGCTCAACCACTTGAGCATGTGTGTGTGGGTCCCTTTGATTCCTGTACCCTTGGGCCCAATTACCCTGATTCTGTATGTTGTGAGGATTGGGTATGGGTTGAGATGGCAGAGATCCAGACTGACGAGAATTATCTATGAGCTCGAATTGCAAGTTATCCAACGATGTCTTCATTTCTTGCATGAGCTGGACCATGGATCCTTACATCTCTACCATATGTCGGTTCAAATCAGCCTGTCCTACAGGTTGATGGGCATTCCAAGCTAGTTGATTGACCTAATTAGGGGGAAGCTGAGTGTATACATGACCCTGACCCATTGGTCTTTGTCGTGCATAGTTGCTAGGTCGGATTTGGGTCTGCTACCCCAGATTTTTCCAAGAGAAGTTTGGGTGGTTCCTCCAACCCGAATTATAAGAATTAGAATATGGGTTGGACCTAACGTTCTCCTGTATAGCATACACATCCTCATAGGGCGAGGATGGTGGGAAAGAAGGAGAGGGATCAGAGAAACTAGGATCAAAGGCCCTAGTTTTGAACCCATGGGGTTCCAAGTAATGCTAGCTCACAAGTTAAGCTGCTTCTAGTTAATTCACAAACTCCCGTCCAGTAGGAGCTCGTGAAAAATGGAATATCGAGTTCTAGGATTGAGTGGATCGAGAGGTATTTGCAGAGTTTCCAACCATCTGCTCTTCCATTCTTTTGGTAACCAGGTTCACCTTATCTAGTTTATTACAAATTAGTTCTATATCAAATGAATGAGAATCATGGACCTCATTAACATTCGATCTGGATTGTTGGGATCGGTTAAAAGTATCCATGGAGGCATAAATGGTGGAATTTTCACTCATTTTCTCAAACAACTCATGTGCACTATCTGCACCCTTGTTGAGGAAATTACCTCCGCAAGAAGCGTCCACATGATTATGGAGTTGCTCAGTCAACCCGTGATAAAAGATCTGCATGAGTTGCCATTTCGGCACCTCGTGGTGAGGACATTTCCGCAAAAGATCCCGAAACCACTCCAAGCACTATGAAGCGATTCCCCCAGCCGCTGGACGAAAGTAGCAATCGCCCGTCTCAATGCATTGGTACGCCTGATTGGGAAGAATTTCTTGATGAAAGCTGATTTAAGATCATTCCAAGTTGTGATCAGCCTTCCAATAGTCCGATACCAATGTGCGGCCTTATCCCTAAGAGAGTGGGGGAAAAGCCTCATGATCATTTGCTCCTCGTCCACATTTCGAGCTTTAGTGGTCTAGACCAAAGTGGTTAAATCCTCCAAATGCTGAAACAGGTTTTAAAATGGGTTTTTCCCCTAATGATTGATTGAATAAGTGTGAGTGCATGCACAATCAAGGTTTCAAGCAAGATTATTTGGATGAGTGGCTTTTAGAGTTCAAATCTTGCTTAAGTATCTTTTAGGGTTTACATTAGGGTGATTTCAATCAAATTTAGGAGGCACACCAAGATTTGCAAACACGAGTGAAGATATTATCCTTTGAAATCAAGATAAAGTGGAGTGCCTGGTATTGACCTTAATTGTTAACCCTAATGAGCAAGCTACTTGTTGAGTTGTTATTATATGAAGTGGTGCGACCCAAACAACTCAAACGATTGTCCTTAATGCACCACTGAGTTAGGCACACAAGTAGTTACCTAATCTGATTTCTACTCAATTATGTGTTTGGTTGTGTGTACTGGTTCCAAAGATCGGGATACCGGTTGAGTATGAAGAATCAGAAGAGGTTGTGAACCTCTGTGATTTTTTTAGATTTGTTTTTAAATAGGGGTGATGTGGGTGGAGGTGGAAATAAAAACAACCAAACTAATCCTAGGGTTTATGAGAACACCTGGGTTAATTAGGATTTGAATTAGGGTGATGGAATGAAGTCTATAAAGGGGGAAAGAATGGGGGAGCACTTACAGTTGTCTTCAACTGCACTTTACTCCTTTGTACAACTTGAAGATTCCTGATCGGGGTACCTGCAAGACAATAGAGAAGAAATAAAAGAGAGTTAGAAAGTAATTAAGTGCATAGAATGAGGAAAAGAAATCAAGATCCATTGCCTCCCCGACAACAACACCAAATGTTGTACGGGAATTCGTTGCAAAAAGATTTAAGTTTAGAAAACTCATCGTTGTAGCACGATTCACAAGAAAATCTGTCAATCAAATAATTTTTAACTGAAACTTAGAATGAGTCCCGGGTCAAACATGAGAAGATTACATTGGTTTGAAATCTGCAAGTATATATATTTTTTGTAATTTTTGTTTATAAACGAGACATTCACAATGATTACTATTCTATTTCCAATATGAACACTACAACTAAAGAGGGAGATATATATATATATATATAGAGAGAGAGAGAGAGAGAGAGAAAATAACTTTTATACTCAAAATAGTGTCATTCCAACTACAACTAGAAAGTGGAAAATCTAATCTAGAAATCGATAAAGAGAAGAGGGAGAGAAATTATTGATGTAGCCACAATTATTGAGGGTAAAATGTCTATTCATGCATGTTCCTAGGCTTAGATTTGCATTTTATGTTATAAATATTGCATAGCATGCATCATTCTGCATTTAGAGTAGTTGTATATAATTTAGGTTAATTGCATCCTTTTTGTGGTCAGGAGAGAAGAATATTTATTTCGGAGACTCGGATTGACGAACCAACCATACGGATATGATCAAGACAATGATCGGAATCCAACACCTTCGAAATCGCCTTGATCGGAGTCCCGTAGCACCATATGAAATCCAAGGAAGTTTAATGGCTGAGGGAGTAGGTGACACAATCTAGAACGTCAAATGACAAATCCAACCGCACGGATGGATTCGGGTCGATGATCACAGCCTAATAGCGTGAAAATCGACTTAATCCAACCTCTGTAGCATCCAGTACAAAGGAAAGAAGATGGACGGCCCAGGTCGCACCACGTGGTGCCACCCAGGCCTCCCATGTGCACGCACGCACCACCGCACAGACACAACAACATGGGCGTGCGCATGCATGCATGCAGTAGCAGCGCAAGCTCAAGGGCATGTGAGCAGCAGCATTATAGGTGCAGGGGCAGCGGTAGCAGCGATGCATATCGTGCGTGCACACGCAACAAGGGCGCGTGCAGTGCGTGCCAGCGGTGCGACAACAGGGGCACGTGAGCAAGATCTTCAGTGACGTTTGCGGTGGATCTTCAGTGACGTTTATGACCGTCACTAAATATCCTATATACTAATTTGATTCTTTCCTCCACTATAAAAGGACCCCTACCCCTCCCATTTTTCTTCATCTCTTCTTTTCTTCCTCTCACCACCTCCAAGGCTCTAGAAAGAGCTTGTCCCAAGTCCAGGATACTTCTCTAGAGTAGAAAAGAAAATAGTTTTCCCACCTCTCATCCCCATTCGTGGAGCTTCCCGTGGTCATCCTCTCACCACCCTTCGGGAAGAAGATCCTCGCCGCGATGCCGTCCTGCCCCATCCTCCATCCTTCAGCTACGTCCCCGGTCATCCCGCTCCTCACCACCTTCTTCCAAGCGACATCAGAGCGAATCGTCCTCCAAGTGACCATCGAGGGGGATTCTCTCACCTCTTTCTATCTTTTTTGCTTTCGTAGTGTAGTTTTTCCACTTTCGTAGTTGTAACAAACATTTTTTCATAAATAGATGACTATTCTTCTCTCTCTCGCTCTTTCCTTTATATTTTGCAAGTAGATTAGCTAGAATTCATCATCCTGATATCTTTCCCTATTAATATAGCAAAAAAGATAAAAATGACAAAAACAAATAAAAGTGAAACGTGAATTTTTCAAAACCAAACGTTCGCCTCCCCATGTTCGACCCAGGACTCACTTTTCGAGTTTCAATTATAAATTTTATCTGATCAACAGATTTTCTCGTGAATCAAACTATGACGACGGGTTTTCCAAGCTCCAAACCTTTTTGCGTGCGAATCTGCTGTGATCATTTTGGCGTCGTTACCGAGGAGGCAACGCTCTTTGGTTTTTCTCGTATTTTTCCACCTTACTTATGTTTTTATCTCACTTTGCTCCTTTCTTTCTATGATTACAGGTACTTTTCCAAGGCAAGCCAAAGCGGATAGATCAAAGTAAAGTGAGGTTAAAGAGTTTTGTATGTTTAGCCCCACCACCCCCACCCTAGATTTCATTTCGCCACACTAATAACTCAAACCCAAATCAACTTAGGTGTTTTTTATAAACCCTAAGATAGATCTAGTTGTTTGTTTGCCACCTCCACTCATCTCACCTCCGCATATATAAAAAACAAAAAAAAATATACTCTTCTCTTGTGGGATTTTCTGAAAGAGACACACACTTAACACCCACAACTTCTCACCTTAAGGCGCACTGCTTCACATCGATTCTACCACTTAACCTGAATCTGACCTATGGATCTGGTACACCCTAACTCAACACACCAATAAGTGAGTAGAAATCTGAATAGGTCAAACATTTTTGTGTGCCTTAACTAAGTGGTGCAACAGGCTAATTGATTGAATTGCTTGGGCCACACCACTTAAGATAAAAGTGATTCATCAGTAGCTTGCCAATCTTTAGGGCTGAACCAGGCACTCTACATTTTTTTTCTGATTTTTAAAGGAATATATCATCACCAGTGCTTGTAAAACCTGGAGTGCTCTTCTGAACCCTGATTGAACCAACCTAAAGATTAAACCCTAAAGGCTACTAAACAAGGTTAAATCCTAAAAGACACATCATTAAATAACTTGTTTGCAAACCTTGGTTGTGCACGCACACATATTTGAATTGATCATTAAGGGTACAACCCATCTAAAGGGCCCATCACATTCCAAGAGCACAATCATCCCAAGCCTAATTAAAATTGAGTAGACATTGGCCTTAAGGATTGATTTGCTCTTCGAGGCTCAGACTGAGATTAATATGTTCTACTGGTCCATCTGATGTCTAGCTAGGGGAGTAGCATAAAATGACCACAGCTGGGGGGTACACTAGGAACCGGAGGCGCAAGCCAAAGGAAGAACCTTCTCCCCAGCCCCTCCCTCTAACTGGTTGGATTGACTGGATAGAAGTAGACCAAATCGTTTATAATCACAAGATGGATCCTGGGAGTCTGTAGGTCTTTAGGCTAACCCACTTAAGGACAGGGTTGATTACTTGTATTGCAGGGCTCCTTTCTCTCTTCTGATTTCCCTCCTATTCTACCATTATCCTTCCACATCTTACACTCATTTCCCATCCTACCCTCCTACCAACACTTATCCCCAAGATGATTACTATCCCGACTTGAATTATGACTACCCATCCTCTAGTTGGGATAACTTTGATTGGGGATATGAATCCAGACCTTAGTGTCCAGGGTATAACCCTGGACAACAAGACTTTGATTACTATCCTTCCTAGAGCTACAATGATTATAGATCTCCACCCTTTGATGATCAACCTAACCTAATCTACAATCAAGAAGGACATGTTGACTATAACACCTACCCTCCCCAGTATTCCACTGAATATAAGTCACCACCATTCTTTGAACAACCTCAGACGACCTACTATCAGGGAGGGACCCAAGAACCTCGATATCTTGACTCCCCTAGATTTAACCCAAACCCACCCAAACCTGAACCGAATCATTTGGTTCAAATGAACCAGGTCCAAGACAAGGTGTTGGCTAACTTGAGGGACACCATCCAATCTTTAGAAGCTCAACCAATACCATGCTCTGAAGCATTGGAGCCTATGATCAAAATGATTGATGAACTTAATAGTTCTCTATTGGATTTACTCCAAAATGTTAGGGACAGGGGCCTGGGTGAGTTTCTACTTGGGAAATTATTGAGGTTGAGGATGAAATTTGTGGTTGCCCTAGTCCAATCTTGGGATGATTTTCAACATGGACCCCCTTTAGGAGAGACAATGTCTGAACCTGCTCAGGCGCTTGGCAAGGGGGATACATGTTTTGAGATCGAAGATGACCAGGTTGGGCTAAAGCAACCTATTGAGGATGAACTGATTACTTCACCTGAGATCCCTGAACCAGGGAACGACGAAAAATATGTCTCCATGGACCATGAAATGACATATGATTTTGAGACATATATAAATGCGGATCAAGAATTCTTTGACTCTGAGGGTGAGGAATCTCTTAGTGAAATCTCACTTGAGCATAAGGAAGATGATTTTAGTGAGACAAACGGGCTCGAGGAGCAAGACGAACCATTTGATAGCCCGATTATTGAAGATTGTGATCCGATTGGGGTTTACATAGAGGATACTAATCCTTATATAATAGATGATCCAATCACTAGCCGTAACCTTCAACCACACCCTGAAGAGCTAAATGATCATACTTTTGAGATCGTTGTACCCAAGTCAATTATGATTCATCCACGATTTCTGAACTTGGGTAAATCTTATGGGGTGAACGATATGCTAGAGGTCCTGGAGCCTGAGCACTTGATGTTGGAGGATAGAAATGTTGAAATGAAAATTTGGGAGGTTAATTCTGAGGGAAAAACAAGTTTGGATTTAAGGGTTCCTGTTGACCTAAAACCACCTACTTTCTACCAGGACCCTTACGATATCTTTTACGTGCAACCCAAGCTCGAAATAACTAATTATTTTTTTGAACTAAACGTTAAGTGGACATCTGCACCTATTGAACCATCTTTACCCGTTGTCTGACACTTTGGTCTTGGGTTGCACACCACAAAACCGCAGGCCCGGCCCCGCAAGCTTAACAACCTTCAATTTTGGGTGATTTTCATCCAGAACTTGAGAACCACTCGACCCTGAGGCATGGGTCTCCATCATAATCTAGTCCACGTCTATGGACATCTTCTGCTGGCAGGTCTGAGGATTAATCTTTTGATTTTGATTCTGACCCGCACTTGTGAATTCTTAATTTCTTCCTTGTATGTATGTTATGCCTAGCTGAAGGTATTCAATTTAGCATGTGTTTATATTCAATGTTCTCTGTGGAGCTGACTGGATTTTCATGTTATTCAGGTGATATTCTATTTACTCCGCCTTTTCATGTCTTTATTTTTACAATAAGGACATTGCATCATTTAGGCATGGGGTGGTGGATAATTAATTCCTGAAATTATTTTGTTAACTCTGTAGAATTTCTTTTAGTTTCTTTAAAAAAAAAAGAAAATTCAAAAAGATAAAAAAAGAAGAATTAGGAGAAGAGAACTTAGGCATTTGGAAGTTATTAACTCAAGGAAATGATACGATATGAGCTGAATACTTAAACTCTTCAGGTCTTCGGGCTTAATTAACCCAGGTATCCACTCGAATGTGGACATAGTCTCGAGTCCTTGCCAATTTAATTTCATCTTTAATCTAGTAAATAAATTGGGATTATAAGTACACGACTTATCAACTTTCCCTTTGATTTGAGGGGACTTTAAGCCTAAGCATCTACACACTACTCGCACTGACTCACTTTCCAATGATTTTTATGGAAATTGGGTAGCTAATGAACTATCTAGGGTGCTATAGCTGGCAAGTTGTCGTGGGTAACAACCCATTGGTCGATTGTCCAAAGCCTAGCCACAAGATCATTTTCTTCATACTGCCTTTAGGTAAATCTTAGATCAGGGAAGCCACCTACTTAAAAAATAAGAAAAAAAAAGAAAAATGAGAAAATTTTAAAAAAATAAACAAAATCACACTTCACTGCATGAGTATGGCTGGCAAGTTGTCGTGGGTAATAGTCCATTGGCCAGTTGTCTAGAGCCCAGCTCACAAAAATGCACAATAATTCCCAAAACACTTAGGGAAGAAGCGGGGAAGTAGAATAAATCAGGGAGATATATACTGGGTTCGCCCTTGTGTTGACCCCATAAATAAAAGTAGGGAGAAAGCTACCATTAGAAAAGATAAACTTCTAGGTAAGGTCACGTAGGGTTGTAGAAACCCGAAGTCTATTTTAACGGCCGCCTAGTGAGTCTTTCACTCTTTTCACTAGATGCTTAGCACTTAGAGTCCTTTTTGAGTCTTGGGCGGGTCGAGTAGCCATAAAAAATTATCCCAAAACTCTCAAACTCCAAAAGTCCAAAAAAAAAAAATTAGAAAAGAAGAAGAAATAAAAAAAAGAAGTATCTTCCCTTTTCAAATAAGGCGAGGACTTGGGCAGTTTGCATTCTAGCAGACACCCGGGTACTGTTTAGTCTTCATAGTTTATGACCTTAGTTGAAATTTTCTATTGTTAATAAACAACTTAGGCCTAAGTGATCGAGTCCTAATTTTGTTTTCATACATAGCATGTAGTTTAATTTTTCTAGGGACTAGTAAAAGATAGGCATGGGGGTATGATGTAGCCACAATTATTGATGGTAAAATGCCTATTCATGCATGTTCCTAGGCTTAGATTTGCATTTTATGTTATAAATATTGCATAGTATGTATCATTCTACATTTAGAGTAGTATATAATTTAGGTTAATTGTGTCATTTTTGTGGTCAGGAGAGAAGGATACTTATTTCGGAGACTTGGATTGACGATCCGACCATACGAATCTGACCAAGATGACGATCGGAGTCCAACACCTCCAAAGTCGCCTCGATTGGAGTCCCATAGCACCATATGCAATCCAAGGAAGTTCAACGGCCAAGGAACTAGGTGACATAATCCAGAGCATCAAACGACAAATCCAACTGCATGGATGGATTCGGGTCGACAATCGCAGCCCAACAATGTGAAATCGACTCAATCCGACCTTTGTAGCATCCCTTACAAAGGAATGAAGATGGACGGCTCAAGTCATGCCACGTGGCGCAACCCACGCCACCCATGCGCACGCACGCACCGCCACAAGCACACAGCAGAGCGGGCACGTAGTAGCAACGCAAGCTCAAGGGCGTGCGAGCAGCAACAGCGCAGGCACGGTTGCAGTGGCAGTAGCGGCATGTATCGCACGTGCACGTGCGACAAGGGTGCATGCAGTGTGTGCCAGCGGTGCGACAGCAGGGGCGCATGAGCGGGATCTTCAGCAACGTTTGCGTATGATCGTCACTAAATGTCCTGTATAAGAATTTAATTCTTTCCTCCACTATAAAAGGACCCCTACCCCTCCCATTTTTCTTCATCTCTTCCTTTCTTCCTCTCATCACCTCCAAGGCACTAGAGAGAGCTTGTCCCATGCCTGGGATGCTCTTATAGAGTAGAAAATAAAATAGTTTTCTCACCTCTCATCCCCATTCGTGGAGTGATGATAACGTCATCATCAACCATAACTAGCTTTATTTAGTAAATTTTCATTAATAAATGCTCCTACATAACCATCAGATGGCCATTGCAAATCCATTCTGAGGCAAATACAAGAAACCAGGGTTAAAAATGTAATTTTACCATCATATCATGAATGCAGAACAATCACGAGTGTTCTTAGGGGTTAATTAAGGGTTAAATAATCTTAAGAGTCTAACAAGTGGGTTAGTATAGATAGAAAAGGGTTGTCACGTGTTTTAAGAATTAAATGACATTCGAAACCCTAAAAAATAGACTCGCGTGATTTACTGAGGCTCCGATCAGGATAAAATTCACCTATACCCTCTAAAATTCATAGAAAAATATTCTCTAAGGATTGATATGCTTGATTTGACCATCAAAACCTGTCTTGACCTAAAATAGAATCTCATACAAACTTTTACCCTAATTTGGGTAATTATGCAATTTACCCAATAAAACTTGGTCAAAACCTAAATCTAACTTCACCATTGGATTCCTTAGGTCCAAATTAGGTTTGTACCAAAATTTGGGCCCAATCTTGAATCATCTTTACCTAATTTGCAATTTGATCCTGACTCTTTTATCTCACACACATGCCCCTAACTTTTGAATCCTTTACAAATAGGTCCCCAACCTTATCATCTCCTTCTTCAAATAGGTCCCTACCACAATGAAATCATAATCCTACAACTCCGGCAAGCTTGATTTGGCATTTTCTCCTTGATTCCTTGATGAATCCCTCTCAGATTTGAAAGGGAAGTTCATCAAGGAATTCCCTTTTGAACCAGATCTGAAGACCTACAACCTTTCCAATCTCTCATGCGAATTGATAGAGAGAATTTTTCTTAATTATGAATGATAGTAATAAAAAGATATGTCTTTGTAGTTGTGTGGTGGAAAATCTCTCAATCGAAGATTAAATAGATATTAATTTAAACCACAGTAAAAATGTCGTATCCACAAGGAGGATCGAGCCAAATAAACTCACAATAAGTTTCCCTCTTATTTATTTAAAAACAAGTTCATTCATTCATCCTAATACCAAAGAGAGAACACTAATAGATGAATCAAATAACCAATCTGTAATTTCTGAAAAGAGATAGACCAATCACGCTAATTCTCCTTCACTAGAATACTCCTATAAAATCAATCAACCAAATATTCAATGGCATCCAATGTAAAGCATAATTTCACCCTTTAATGTGAAGCTAATAGATGGAGGAAGATAGTCATGCAATTTGATAAGCCAACTATTTAGCACAAACTAAAGGAACTTGGCTGTAAAATCATCCAATAAATTGAATATAATATTCAATAAAATCTCAACCGGCAATGGCAATGGAATGCAAATTTTAATGTGCTTGAAAATAGAGTAAAAATCCTCTCTCTTCGCTACGCATTGGAGGAGGAGGCGCCGGCCGTTTGCTTTGGCGGAGGAGTTCCACAGGAGGAGAGGAGCACGCTGGTGGTGGAGGCGAGGCTTGGGACGGTCAGACGGTGGAATGGAGGCTGACGGAGGTGGATTCTACTGGTGCCTTCGTGGCTAGCAGTGGAGTTGCCACAAGCGGCGTCGACGCCAGGCAGCAACGGGGAGGGCATCGGTTGGCTGCTGTGGTGGTGTGTGTGCAGCATGCGCACGGCTGGTGGCGTGATGGTGGCACGCACGGCCGGTGGCATTTTGGGTTCTTTGCTGGAAAATAGGGAAGGCATGGGGAGGAGAAGAAGAGGAAGATGAAGAGGGAGTGGATGGCGTAGGGATGTTACAGATGTGGTGCGGATTCTTTGGTAGCGTGCACGTAGTGTGCGTGCGAGGGCAGGTTGTGCATGTGCAAGGGCACGCGACTACTGCTAGGAGGTTGAGCGCATGTGCGGGCTGGAGTGCAATCACGTGCGGCCAGTCTTGTGGTGGTGGCATTGGTAATGGGGAGGAGATGTTGGGGGAATGGCTGGTGGTGGCGCTCTCTATCACCGAGCACCACCACATTGAGGCGAGTGGAGGAGAGGTGAGGCCAGCGTTGATCCACAGTGTAGGCCTAGGTCCACGGTGCACGTTTAGAGCACGGTGCAGGCGAGAGGAAGAAGATGGAATCCCCCATCCAAAGGAGAAGCGCTGCCTACTTTTGCTACTTCTTCGCGAATTATCTCTGCCTCCTCTCCCCATTTCACGGCTACCATTAAGTCTAAAAATAGCCTGAAAGTTGGGTTGGGCAGCCGTGAAGAGGGTGAGTGGGTTAGGCGGAGGAGCTTGGGTTTATCCTTGAAATAATAAAATATAAAATAATTATTTATATTTATAAAATGCAATAATGATTGTGCAACAATCATAGGTCTTAATTGACCTAAATTAGGCTAGGATTTAGCATAAGTTAGGGTAATTCATGCATGCATAAGCATTACTAGCACCTTTACTGCTTTCTTTTAGCTATGCATAAAATAATGCTATAATGTAATTCATGCATGCATAAGCATTACTAGCACCTTTACTGCTTTCTTTTAGCTATGCATAAAATAATGCTATAATGTACTGATTAGGTGCATTATGTCAATTGCAGGTAATAAGCTGATCAGAAGCTAGATCTGAAGCTGGATCTAAAGCTGGATCTGAAGAATAAAGAATAACTAGTATTGTAGCAGAGCTGGAGTAGAAGACCTAGATTAGATGTAGTAGATAATAATGTAAGGGAGTTAAGGTATGCTATTCTATTAAGTAGGAATAAAGCATAAATTGTGAAGAACTTAGGCCCATCCTAGCCCTAGGACAACATAGAAGCCTCCCTAAGCCTTGTCACCCTTAGATTAGGTCACCTCACCCTAGGAAACCTTAAAACACTAATTCTAGCCTCTATCTGGATGTCCAGATGAGTTATAGGACATCCAGAACACTTAGCCAACTCCCGCACACCTTAAACCCACTTCTGCAGTGTTATTACACGTCCAAACACTTGGTCTGACGTCCAATTTCTCCAGAATACCCAAGACAGAACCCAAAATCCCTCCTGACTCTGATTGGATGTCCAGAAAATAAGTCTGGACTTCTGATTTTTCACTATAAGATGTCTGACACTACTATTAGACGTCCAGAACTACCCTCCAGACCCTATTTTGAGATTCAAGCCTTGATCTTGAATCTCTAGGTCCTTAAACCCAATTCTAACCCCACAGAAAACTAAATTAAGGTACCCTAACCCTAGTACACCACCTCTAGACCTTCCTAAGGACCTAATTAGGTCCTCACTAAACCTAATTGACTTGGATCATAGCCAATTTCATCAGCCTATTCAATTGGACTCATTGAGCCCAATTGAGCCCTAATCTCAGCACACACTGTCCAATTGGACTCAATGAGAGTCCAATTGACCTATACCTGACTTAATTGAGTTATTTTACACTTAATTAGGTTTCCACACATCCAATTAAACTTGTATCAAGTTTGATTGCATTTTACCTTAATGAATTAGGGTTTACAACCCTAACTTGAGACCTACCTTGACCTAAACCCGCTAGAACCTAACCCAATCAACCTAGCCACCTAAGTTTTGACCCACACACACCATCCACATGAAAATACCTATCCTGGAGTTCTCTAGAACTCTCTACCATGTGTTGTTTCCTTGGTTGCTAAAATTATCAACGAAGAGCCATTCAATTTTTAGATCCACATTTGGTGGATCTAAAAACCACCATCCATCCTCTCTCTCACTCTCCCATGAGATCCCACCATTGGCCTCTCTAGAGAATTCCATAATTCTCTAGAGAGCTTCCCTTAGGTCTATAAATAGACATAAGGGGTGGCCATTTGCACCCATCCACTCTTGGCTTCATTTTAGCTTAGCTTCATTCCACCTCCACACCACCTTCACGAGTAGCTTCACCATGGCCACCACCATCTCCATGCCAAGATGTTGGATCACCTCCTCAACCTCTCTCCAAGGGCCAGCATAAGCACCATTGGACGTCCCTCCTCCTCTCAACCAAGTCAAAGGCCATTGGAGCCCACCTCTGAATGCCCTTAGTTATGATAGATTAGATTATAGTTCTTCATAGTTTTACTGCTTTATTTACTGCTTAATAGTGTAGCTCTAAATTCTCCCCCAATGGTGCATGCCTAATCCCCCCTTAGATTCATGTATGCGATCATTTTCTGCTAGCTAGATTTATATTTTCAAGCATTCCTCTGCAAGCTTTCCATGAGCTTTATGTTGCAAACACCATCATGAATCAATGAAAATCTTTTTCTATATATATATATATCTATTTGTGAAAATCACCATGGGCCTTGTTGCAATATTTTTGTTTGATTGAAGTTGCATGTTTTAATTTTTAATATTCTGGCAACTAAGCATGTCATGCATAAATACGAACTTAACATAAATCGACATGTGATTTTGAATAAGTAGAGCAAGAGAGATCGATTTCAAATCTGCATTTCCGTAAACGCCTCCCAGAGATAAATGACCGAGACTCATGTCTCGTTATCTTTATAAATTATTTTTGACCAGCATTTTTGCACACTATACTAAGACGAAATCTCTATTTTCAAAACACGTGTGAGAAACGCCCTCTGTCAAATGGCGTCATTGCCAGGGAGGCAACGTCATTTTTTATTTCGATCTCTTGAATTATCACTGATAAATCTTCCTCTGCTTGTCTTTTGATGTGCAAGAAAATAGAAAAAACATGATCTGCACACACATCGGGCACAGAAAAATAATCAGGTTCACATCTCTTCTTAGATTAAGATTTCCCTTTTTTTTTTAGCCCTAGGTTAGATTTTCTTCTAGCAATTTCATTTGTAAAAAAAAGGCTATTTATTTTTGTGAAAAAAATACAATAAAAGTCTAAGTAGTTAGATTAGGTCTCCATTATCTTAGGTTAGTTTACTTAAAAAAAAGAAAAAAAAGTTCTTTTTAGAAAAAAAAATTTCCTTCAAAAAAAATTTTCAAAAGTTTTTGAAAAAAAAATTATTTTGGCGAAAAGTTTGAATTTCAAATTCAAACAACTTTTCAAAAGCTTCTCCACTACCCTCTGATTTTCGGTCAGGTTTCAAATTTCGATTTAAAAATTCAATTGCCAAAAAATTAATGAGCAAAAAATTTTGAAATTCGGGCTAGACCTTTATTTTTAAGCCACCTTTCAAATGACTTCTTTCATTTAAAAAATTCCAAGTATAAATTTTTTAAAAATTTGCAAACTGCAAGGGGGTCAGACTAACCCAGATTTGAGATTTTTCAAAATTCAAAATGCAATTCCAAGCAATCCGCAAATCTGTTTTGACTAAAAATTGTGGGGCTTGAAAGCTGATCTCATTGGCTTTAAGTTTCCTATTTTTTTCGAATTTTTGAAGATCATGTGGTACTATTTCAATTTGAAAAACCAACCAGGGGTCACAATTCCTGTCCTGACCCTTTGACATTCCAAAATCCTAGAAATTCAGTTGAAATAGTAAAAATCACAAAAAATATTCTCTAAAAATATAATTGAAAAAGGAATCTACTTTCAAAATTTTAGTTTATTTGGATTCAAATTTTATCTAGAGAATTATTTGTGTTTCATTGGTTTGCTGAAATCGCAAAAAAAAAAAAGAACCTAGAATTGCATGAACCCTAGGTTATACTTTTAGGGTTACCATCTAGAGACCACACTTGGGCTTGCCTAGACTTAGTCATGTCTAGTGTTTAGTCGGTGAGCTTAGTCACCTTGTGGGCCACTCACCACAAACCCCAACTGAAGAAACAAGGGCTAAAATTAATTTTAAAACAAGTAAGCAAACCCGAATTCGTTGTCATACTACTGGGTGGCTTCAACCTCTCTTGCCGAACTTGGTGACTAAGTCTGTGGGGCAGTGTCAAATGACAATGGCTAAGGGGTAATGGAATTGGAGGCGTAAGTCGAAGGAAGAACCTTCCCCTTAGTCCCGTCGTAACCAGACTGGCTGGGTTAGCTTGAGAGGCGGAATCACTTTCAATCGATTGTACGACGAATTTTTTCTTCAGGAATTCAAACTTAAAACAAAAAATCTGGTCATCCGATCATAAGGACCATCTGATTGATAGGGCCTTAGCCTTGTCTGGCTTTGCTACACCAACCCAAGCGTTGGGTGGTGTATGCGAGGAAGGAGGTCACTCAGACCTCGATTGGTTGGACCTTGGGAGCCACTCCCAAGGAGGTGAGTCACTTCGCCTAGGCCATCTTCTCCCCCACCCTCTTCTTCTATCTGCTTAGCCGCAATGGCTAACCCTGGATCTGGACCTGATCAGGATCCAGAAGAGCTGGACCCACGAGCTTATCTAAGAGCCTGAGTCATTGAATCAGCTCAACCTTGGGATTAGAACCCAAGGTGGCGAAGATGACTTTTCGCTTCGCCTAATCCTTCTCCTCAAGTTACTGAAATGGTCAACCCATATCCTGACCCTAGATATTATGACCCGTACTATTAGGCTCCTCAAAGGACCGCATCTTATAACCCAGGATATGGATTTCACACTCCTGCATCTCACCCATGGAATATGGGTAGACCTGATTCACCCTTGGAACCCTTGAAGAGCTACCAGTGCATATGCGATCACATTATGGAATACAAAGAGCTATAGCTAGCGCTAAGGAAAAGGCCGCATCCTATCTACATGAAATCCAAGCTATCACTGAGCCAAACCAAAGACAAAGTTGGATTCTGTATCAACAAGCTGTGATGGAGCTCCTTCAGGGACAACAGTGATAACAAGGCTAATTGGACAAAATTGGGAAACTCAAGAACTACTGCTTTTGAGATATCAAGTGGAAAATAGCCGTGAAGACTTCAAAGAATCTGAAATGACTACGTCGGAAGGACACACAGGAGATTCTCAGGAGCAGATGCCGGAAGATAATTCAGGGGAAGAAGAATCTAGCTTGGATATGAGATAGGAGCAGGAAATGTTCCAAATGGGTTCATCTGAGAACTACATTCAGGAAATTGAGGAAAGGACTGATATCTCCAGGACTGAGCCACAATCGGATTATCCTGAATCCTGGGAGATACCTCTTGGGTTAGATAACCCAACCGTGATAAGGGAAGTAGATCCATTTGAGGATATAGATCTTGAAGCAAACATTGCATGTGACACTACTGATCAGTCAAGGCCAGTTCCCGTTGTAGGTGAACCTGTGCTAGGGCCAACATCTTCTGATCTGCACTCTTCTTCTTTCACCTACATCCCTAATGCGGATGCTAGAGATTTTGAGATGACACTTTCTATCCTTGATCCTGACATCTGAAGACCAGGAGTAGCTATGGATGGCTTGAACGAAGAAATAAATATGCTACCTGAGGTAGGAATTACTGAGGAACCTAATGCATATGAAGGTGAAGCTTTGAGCAAAATGAGCTAGGGACACACCTATCATCCTAGTCAATCTAATGGATGGCTAGACTAAGAGCTGGAAGAGTCAGCTTTTGATGAATCAGAGATGAGTACTAATGAGGACGAAGTAATTTCTGACGAGGATTTTAGTGACCTCCCCACTAATCTTCTACTTTCACAGATACCCCCATATGATCCAGAGCCTAGAGAGGGCATGATCTTTGATGTCAATTATCACTATGAGGATCCCTATGACTCAGATTCTAGTTCTGAGATACATTTTGATCTACTCCCTCAGCAACTTCCTGTTGAATTGTGGGACATGGTAAATCAGCTGAATCAACATCATGATCCCCCCTTTGATTATCCTCTATTTTCCACCACCACTCCACACTTTCTTATAGCTGGACTTTTTGGGTAGGGGTGCACAATCAGTTGGTTCGCATCTCCGGACCACTGATTCTAGGAGCATACGAGCACATCTTTCTCTTAATCTTGACCGACTCCTATGCTAGAATTGATATATCGAAGTAAGTTCTCGCCCAACTGGAGGCGTTAAACTCAGCACGTATAGATAGCATATCCCACATTCTACCATCATCTATACATAACCATTTTTATACATAGCATATTTTTCTTTTAGCATATTTCCTTTTCGCATATTACATATTGTTAGGTTGGCCGATGCTGAACGTTAAAATTTTAGGAGCAATTCTAGGTGATTTCTACCCATTTACTCCCAGCTATACATATTTTCTTTTATATTCATGCATGAGGACATGCAAGAACTTAGGCATGGGGGGGTAGATATGACAAAACTGAAAATTTTTATGCCAACATTTAGGAAAATCCCATAGCTGCATGTCAAACGTACTTTAGGACCCTAAATAAAAGAACAACCGACTCCACCTCCAATGTTCACATTGGAGCTAAAAATCGTTCGCAACAGCCACTTTTGACTCACCCGCTCACCTCTTGTTCTAAATTTAGGGTCAAGCTGAATGTAACTGAAAGGGAAATTTCATGAAGTATGAATATAAGAGGTTACATGTTTATAGCATATATACATAGTGCATCCATGAATAAGATTATCTTATTAAGAGAATGCATTAGGGATTTTATCCTCTAGTTGATTCCTATAATCTTGAATCTAGTACAATTTTTCACACAGACGTAGAATTTGCAATGGATTCATGGTGAAGGCTGATAAACATCTTTAGGGTTTGCTTCTTCTCCTGAACCCCTGGATAGTGTTTTGGGAGCTAGGCATATTTCCCTCCAAAAATCCACCAAATAGTGTGAGATGATAATAGAGAGTACTGGTGCTCTAAGATTAGTGCAAGGAATCTGGAATCCTAGATAATTAGATGATGATACTCAGAGATTAGGCATAGTTTTCGCTCTCAGTTCCTGCGTATACATTTTGTGTGAAATTTTGAGAGCCACCAAATAAGGAAAATATGTAGAGAGCGAGTTTTCATAAAATAGAGCTAAGGTGGATGGTTATGACCATTCTTTACGGAATCATCAACTGAAGGAGGGTATTGATGTGAAGGTAAGAAATACACTGTCCTATCCATCTCTCCCGGTGCCACAAGTAGGCACTTCCACCAAATAAGCTACCTAATATCTCTTGAGTACCACCAATCCCTAATAATGCCTCCTCAATAAAGTTCATGGATGTGTGCTAGTTGTGTTATGTTGAAAAAAAAAAAGAAAGAGAGAAAAAAAATGAAAAAAATAAAAAAATGATGAAAATAAAGAAAAATTGAAAAAAAAGAAAAAGAAAAGAAAAAAGAGTGAATATTTAGTGTTTATTTCAGTTGCATTGAGGCAATACCACCAAATAAATTTGAGCTCCACCAAATATGATCTTAACCCACCTTTCTTGTGTTTCTGACCGCCCGAATACTGGCTGAGGAATTCTGACTTAGTGTTAGAGTTATGAGAACTCAATTAAAGTGTTAATGCCAAGTGAGACCACCAAATACAGGTCATATGTGTGAATCTGGTGAGATTGTGAGCTCTAAGAAAAAGAAATAAAGAAAGGAAAAAGAAAAAGAGAGAATGAATACAAAGGAACCAAAAGAGAGCATTGTTTTTCTCATCTTTCTCTGAGTTGAGTTACGTAATAATTTGGGAATCTAAATTCTATAGTACTAATTTCTATGTAGCACCAAGTGAGAGTGAGCTACCAAATATATAATCTTTTCCCTCTAAGATTCTCTACCTAAGCTTAAAGCCGTGTGGAATTCATAGAATATCTTGAATACCTCAAGGGAAGAAGTTTGCCTACCCCGCTAGAATTTTTACTAGGGGTCAAAGTACAAGTCTTAGAAGTGAATTAGTTTTTTACTTGAATCCATTGCAAAAGGTACATAGCTACACTTTCACGATTGTCTAGATTTCTAGAGCATAGGATGAAAACAAAAAGGAGAAAAATATCTAGCCATACACTTGATAAAATAATCAATCCCTTAGGGACCCTTATGTGAATAATTTAGTCTTGCATTTGCTAGGGACTAGCAAGGTTTAGGCATGGGGGTATGACTGCACAGCAATCATAGGTCTTAATTGACCTAAATTTGGCTAGGACTTAGCATAAGTTAGGGTAATTCTATAGATTCTTCCCTACCAGGAGGGGTGACGTAATAATTGTGAAAATAAAATATAAACAATCTCACAAAATAAGCAATCACACAAAGTACACAAAGATTTATAGGTGGAAATCCAAACCGGGTGAAAACCACCACCTAACCCTCTCAAGTTAGGATTTTCCGATCAACCAAGTTGATCAAAATCCACTAAACGAATCACTTTAAACGAGGGTGATTCAACCTCAATTACAACCACGCTACAAGTGTGAGGGTAGCGTTCCTCAACCCCTTCTCTTCACGAGAAGGATTTTGTCCCACGAAAGAGACGGGAATTCGCAAAGTGAATACCCAACCAAATAACAAAGATAAAATAACAAATAGTCCTATAGAGCCAACAAAGTAATTTTAAACCTAAGCTTCTATAGGAATTAAGAAAATCCCCTTTGTAAGGAGTGCGCCGGCGACGCGGATGCGTGAACAACACGACGGCGCTACGTCGCTCTCGTGAAGTACGGCGGGAGAGCGGGTGCGCAAAGCTTGATGCTCTCAAGATGAAGAATTAGAGCTTGGAGAGCAAGAGAGACACAACATGGTTTGAAAGTGTATTGCTTGGGTGTGTGTTGTGTTTCTAGGTGGGTGTGTGTTATGTTTCTAGGTGTGTGTGTGTGTGCAAGAGGTTCCCCTCTATTTATAGAGGCCTTAGGAAGGCTTTGGATGGCCTAGGAAAGGCTCCATAGCCGTTGGGTGCAAAGCCCAAGTGAATCAACCCGAAATCAGGAACAATCATTGCACTGACAGGGTTATCAGACGTCTGATTCTGGCATCAGACGTCTGGAAGACCACTTTAAGACGTCTGATTTCGTGCGGGTTCCTTCCTGTCTTGAATCAGATCTAAATAGGGTTCTTGTGCAAGTCCATCAGACGACATACAGGACGTCTGGCACTATGTCTGGACGTCTGGAAACCTACTTTTTCGTGGGAATGGATTTGCAACGGCTACAAAATCTCTGAGAAGAGATTTTCGGGTCAGTCGAGGCAAAACGGTCAATTATCAGACATCTGGAAGGGCTTAAGGACATCTAATAAGGCTCTAACGGTCAGATCTTCAGTGTTTGCTAAGCCAGCCTAACAGTCCACTAATTGGACGACTAGCAAAGTCATCAGACGTCTCCTAAGACGTCTGGTCTAAGGTTTGGACGTCTGATTTCATCAGACAGAACTAACTATGTCCAGCCTAAACATTAGCAGACGTCTGAATCAACAGTCAGACGTCTTAAAATACATTATCAGACATCTGATTTTGGAATTAGACGTCTGGAAATGCTGTTTGAACCCTATATTGGTTTTTTAAGTTCTCTACAGAAAACCTAAGTATCTTAGGGTTGTGCCAGTGTTCCTAGGACTACTGTTAGGGTACTTTGAGGCTCTTTAACATGAATCTAAGTGACAAAAATAAAGAGCAACAAAAGAAACGAAAAATACAAAGAGTACAAGAGAAGGAAGTCTATCCTATTCTTCATCTCCTTCCTTCTTCAAGCCATCGCTCCTCGCGAATCTCCTCTGTTTTCCATCAAGCTCCTCCAATCCATCCTGGATGCGAGCTCAAACTCCGTTTGGTCACGTCTCCATTTGCAATTTTCCTGAAATCTAAGACTCCAAGTGCAAATGTTAAATGACACGTGTTTTGTTATCATCAAAACAAATGATCGTGGTGCTCTAGTACCAACAATCTCCCCCTTTTTGATGATGACAAAATCATAAATAATAATGCAAAAAATCCTCCCCCTTTTTGACATTATCAAAAAGGTTTGATTGATTTTAAATTTTCTATAACTCCCCCTTAAAACATGCTCTTCTATAAATTTCTTTTAACAAAGGTAATGTCCTCTCCCTCTTTTATAACAACAAGATAGCTATTATTTTTCTCCTCCTTTCTAAAGGAAATTTAGCTACCTTATATCTCCCTCTTAAAAATTGACAATTAGCTTATAATTTTTTACTCCCCCTATCTAAATGCTTATGATAAAAGGATAGGGTAAAGAATTTTTTACCTCACCTACCATGGCCAATAAAATGGGACAAATGGTGGTGGTGGATGCCACATCAGATGGGGCTCCCATCCGTAGCTTGGAGGCCCGAGCATCAGCGCCGGTCTCCAGTCTGGTGGTCGACGTGCGGTGGGTCCATTGTTTGTTCGCCGTCTCGTCAGTCTTCTTGTTCTCCTCCTTGGTCTACTCCTTGGTTCTCCCAACTCGAGTTGACCAGCCTTGAGTTTGTAGGTCCAGTCCTTTGTGTTGTAATTATCCTTGAACCCTACAAAACAAGATTCCAATTCTTTTTTCGGTATCCAAGTGGGCTTGGATCCGGATCTGTTAGCGGGTCTCCTTGATGGAGATCCTTTCTCAATCTTAGGGCTATATAAATCATCTACTTTGTTGATTAATTTGTTAGAGTTTTCCCTAAGACATGAAATTTCTTTTCCTATAATATTTGATAACGATGGCTTTGAGAGATAACCGGGTTTTATTGTTATGTCGTTGTAATATAGCCAGTTGTTGCCATCATTTCAAATATATAAATTTTTTTTACTCGGAAAAGAGTTCCCGAGGTCGAACTCAGGGAGCAAGTTGTATTCTAGAGATATACATGTTTCTTTTACAAAAATAAACAAAGAGAGAGAAAGAATTTGGTGTCTTTTTTTTTTTCTTTGTTTCTCCTCGTCTCAGATCTTCTTCTTTGTCTGCAGAGGTGATGTTCTTCTTCTGCAGTGGTGATGCTCTTCTTCTTGTTCCAGCTGTTCTTCCTTTTTCTTCTGTCTTTCTTCAGATCTTCTTCTTTCTTCTTTGTTTTTCTTCTTTCAGATCTTCCCTTGTTCTTTTGTGTTCTCCTCTGCCTCGCCTTCTTCTGATGTTCTTCAGATTTTCTTTTTCCAGTCAGGACGTCTCCCCTCCTTCTTTCTCTTTTTTTTCTTCAGGACGTCGTCTAATTTCCAAATCAGACGACTTAAACTGCCTGTTGCTACAGTGTCTCCCTCAGCTTCCTTCTTCTTCCGTGGTCCTTCTTCTTCACCTGTGCCTGCACACTTCAGAGTTTTACGTCAGAGGCAAAACCTACTCTACCCTCTCCCCCCGCGTCTCTCTCTCTCTGAAACCACTCTTGGGAAAGCTCTCCCAGAGCTGCCGGGTAGTCGGGTACGGGTCGCGCCCGGGTCCAGGCCCACCGGCGTGCGTGGTGGGCGAGGAGTGCAGGTCAGTCTAAGTCGGGTCGGGTCGGGTCAGGTCCGCGGGGCGTGAGCGCGGACGAGACCGGGTAACCGGGCGGGTGAAGGGGACCTCACCCCGTGTGCTGAGGCAGTAAGCCTCCAGCACTTTTGCGTCTTATATCGCTGCGCCTCTTCAGACTTTTCCGAGGTGGGACTAAATGTCCCACCTCAATTGCGCGCCCGCAGCGGGGAAAGACGCGGGCGATCGCGGCGTCACGCGAAGCCTTCTGCCTTAGCTGCGAGCCTGGTGTTTTGTCGAAACGCCTCGCAAGGCCTGGGAGTCGAATCTGGGCGTGGCGCTGAGCGTGGCGCGCCTGTAGCTGCAGGCGGAAGCAGCTCCTTCTGCACGGCAATGGCGGCGGAGGGTGGGTGGCCTGTTTACAGAAAACGGCCTCTCGGCCTAATCAGAAGGTGCCGGGAGCTTCGCCAGGGTGCGGCGAAGCTCGTGTGGGTGGTGGCGAGGCGTGGGGCGGCGTGCCAGGGCTGCCCTAGGTCGGACTGTGGGTCGGAGGATGGGTTTGTTGGGGGAAGTGTTACGGAGGTGTGGAGTGGCAGTGAAGGGGTGGGGGGTGCTCAGTGTGACGAGGCGGAGGTTCGGTGAGGGTCGGCGAGGTGTGTGAGGCTGTGGAGCGATGGGAGCATCTCGCCGGAGGGTGGCCGGAGACGAAGGGGGTGACGATGGTCAGGGTCGGTCGAGGGCTTAATTGAATAAAGTGAAAGCGGGGAAAGAAAGAGGAGAAGAAGGGGAGTAGTTCTAGCTTACTTGCAGGGACGAAGGGGGAGTAGCAGGGCGACAGTCGTGTCGACTGTCGCCGGAGAAGTCGATGCTCAGGGAAAGGGGAGGCGGCGAGCAGAGAGCCGGAGAGGCGCCAGCTGGGTGCGGCGTGGCGCGGGAAGAGCAGGGGAGGAAGTCTCTGCTGCTGGTATTGCGGCAGGGCGAAGAGGAGAAGGGGGAGGAACCGCCGGAGCTGGTGAGCGTCTGCCGGAGAGAGAAAAGAGGAACGTTGGGGGTTTTCTCCGTCAGATCCGAGCTGCCCCGGTCGGTGGAGCAACGGGGGGTATTTATAGGGATCAAGACAGGGAGGAAGGCGGAGGGAGACGACGTGTCTCCCTCGCCGGAGGACGCCGGAGATGGAGACCCATACCGTCCGTGCGTTCGCACGGCCGGTATGGTGTGTTACAACGACCAAGGGGGTGTCCCTGCGACGGCTGACGACGCAGGGCACCCCCGGTTTACTTGCCAGGTTCCCCCCCTCACCCTACGCGGCGCCATGCTCCGCGCAAGGTCGCCGGAGCATGGTGCTGGCAGGTTTTGCAGGGGGGACCTGATCGCAAAGAACGAAGGGGAGTTAGGGGCCAAAATGCGAGGGTTCAAAAGTTGAGGGCCAAAGAGTAAATATATGAGGACCAAAGTGTAAAGTCGGTCAAGGAGGTTTCTTCTTAGGCTCAAGTTTTTATACATGATTAATTAGGACCTAAGGAATCTGATGGTGAATTTCATTTCTATATTAAACCTTGTTTGACCGGTCAATTTATGCAAAAACCCAAATTAAGTTATTAATTGGGCATGGTTCTCAATGTAGGTCAAAATGGGTTCTGAAGGCCAAATTGAAGGTTCTAAACCCTAGAGATTATTTTTCTATGAATTTTAGAGGGCTTATTCTATTTTTACTTTGCCTCGAACCTTGTGAATTGAAGTGGGTTGTTTTAGGGTTGCAGATTATCATTTAGTTTCTTGGAAGTGCTGTAGCCCTTGCTAGATCATCTCATCCCACTTTTATTCTTATTAAGCTGCTTTGACCTATGTTTGGGCCCTGAATTACCCTGTATGCAGATTATACTGGTAAAATTGCATTTTTACCCCTTATGACTTGTTTTCTTCTCAAACTCAGAATTCTCTGAGTTAAGCCTTTCCTTGAGATATGTAGGAGCTTTTATCCTTTGTATTAGGTCAAAATGAGCTAGTTATGGCTCATGATGAGGTTCTCATCATACCCCCATGCCTAGCTTTTGCTAGTCCCTTAGCAAAAACTTAAGGTTTCAACCCCTGTTCTAGACCATGAAGTTTTTAATAGTTTTAGATAAGTGCCCTTTTTTTTTTTTTTCTTTTATTTGAGCATAGATTAGGTTAGAATGTTGACCATAGGCCTAAAAGGTACTCTAGTACCAATCAAGATCCAAATCTGTCTAGCCTTAGCCTCAGTCTTTTAGCAAAGGTTTTTAAGGTCCACAAGAACTAACCTAAGGTTTATTGGACTTCGTGGTTAAAGCACCCGTGCTTGAAATGATTTTAGCCCTGGCTCAGTTCGCAGTGCATTTTGTAAGAGAGAGATAGAAAGTTTTTCTGTTTGGAGAGTTTTCTCTCTCTTTTTCTTTTTAGTTCTAGCCTAGGATTGGCTTTTCAACACGGTCTGTATCAGATTCCTTGCTCCCATCATCAATCCTCAAGGGTTCCTGGCGATCGATGCTTCGAGATAGCACCGCCCATGGCAACCCCCGGAACCTTGGCTATTGAGATTTCGAGATAATCCCATCCATGGTGTTCCGTGGCCGAATCCAGACCCTGGCAATTGACACTTCGAGATAATGCCATCCATGGAATCTGAACCAGCAGAGTGCTTACATGCCCCCAGTAGGATATGTAAATATCCTAAGAGACAAGCACCGAGGAGATGATATTTTGTTACGCATCTTCGAGGGGATTTCCCGCCTCTCCGCGCTGGGAACTCGTCCAAATCAACTTGTGTTGATCGGCCGCTCCTATTCTAGGTGTTCTTTTCAGAATTTTTGTGACGCTTCTGCGTGATTCTGATTTTTACACTTACTGAACCAGGCTGTGTGTGAGGTTAGGGTGCTTAGGTTACTGAGTCCCATAAACCAAAAATTAGTTAACGAGGCCGAATACTCCCTAAGCCTTAGACCTAATACTTCAGCTTTTCATTTTCCTCAACCTCTTGAGGAGTGTCCAGATCTTAATGGGTACTAAGAGTCTATTCAAGAATGCCTAAGGTTTGCATTCTTTACTAATCTCTTTGTGCACTTTTCTTGAATGAGGTCTAGAACTTAGGTTAATTCCTTAGTTCCTTACTAATGACTATCACTTTTTCTCATAATTTTGCGCTCCTTTTTCATTTTGTTTCTTTTCTCCTTCACAAAATTTCCTTCTCCTCTTTTCCTCTTATTCTTTTTCGAAAAATTTTTTAATTTTTATGGTTTTTTTTTTTTTTTGGCATATGTGAATTTTTTGTTTGAAATCTTTTCTTACAAGTTTTGCACTTTCATACCCCCCCATGCCTAAGATTTGCAATGTCCTCATTGTAACCTAGGGGGTCTTAGTTCATTCCTTAAGACAGAAATTTGGATGAGTGGATGGGTCGGGTTGAATTTTTGCGGACGATTTCAAATCCCAGATGCAAGCATCTGAGTTGGGGTCGGCTGTCTACAAGGGTGAACTTCGAGTGCTAAAAGGTGTCAGAACAAGTTTCAGGTTTTCAAAGAGAATGACGGGCTGCCTCCCGTTAAGCGCTGAGTTTTACGCCATCGGCTGGGCGCAATAAGCTCAAGGGGAAAGGAGGATATAAGATGCCTCAGCCAAATCAGTAGAAGTTACATCGATGAACGGCTTGAGTCTCTGACCGTTCACGATGAAAGGTTCAGAATCGTGGCTGAGTGGACTGATTTCGATTGCTCCATTTCCAAAAACCTGTCGGACCAAATATGGTCCGACCCACTTAGATCTCAGTTTTCCTGGGAAGAGTTTGAGTCGGGTATCAAAGAGTAGGACCTTTTGACCAGGATGAAAGATCTTTCTCGAGATGTGTTTGTCGTGGAAGGCTTTAACCCGCTCCTTGTAGATTTGCGAGTTCTCGTACGCGTCTATGCGTAATTCATCGATCTCGTTGATTTGGAGTTTTCTGTGGGTCCCAGCCTTGGAAAGATCTAGATTACAGTTCCGTACTGCCCAATAGGCTTTATGCTCCAGTTCGACGGGAAGGTGGCATGCCTTTCCGTACACCAGTCTAAAGGGAGACATGCCTAATTGGGTTTTGTGGGCGGTCCTATAGGCCCACAGTGCTTCCGGAAGTCGGGACGACCAGTCCTTCCTGTCAGGTCGAACAGTGACTTGCAGGATTTTCTTGATCTCCCGATTGGACAGCTCAGCTAGACCATTAGTTTGGGGGTGGTAAGGAGTAGAGATTCGGTGAGACACCCCGTATTTGGTCATCAGTGACCTAAACTGAGCATTTGTGAAATGGGTCCCCCCATCATAGATTATTGCACGAGGAATCCCGAACCTTGAGAAAATGTGTTGATGAATGAATTTGAGAACGATTTTGTGATCATAGGTTCGGGTCGGTATGGCTTCGATCCATTTGGACACGTAGTCCACAGCCAACAGAATGTATTCGAAACCATCCGAAACAGGAAAGGGGCCCATAAAATCAATCCCCCAAACATCAAAGATTTCGCATACTAGAATCGGTTGCATAGGCATCATGTCGCGATGGCTCATGTTGCCCAAAGTCTGGCAACGACTGCATGCCTTGCAGTGATTGTATGCGTCTTTGAACAGTGTGGGCTAGTAAAAGCCGCACTGGAGGACTTTTGATGCGGTTTTATGCCCGGCAAAATGGCCACCGCATGCCTGGTCATGGCAGAAAGAGAGGATACTGTTGAATTCCCCTTCCGGGACACATCTCCAGATGATCTGATCGGCACCTATGCGGAAGAGGTACGGGTCTTCCCAAATGTAATACTTGGCATCGGAGCGTAATTTGTCTTTCTTGGCCTTCGGCCAATCGGACGGGGTCTGATGAGATGCCAAGTAATTTACTATATCAGCAAACCATGGAAGGCTAGTACCAATAGTCAGCAGGTGCTCATCGGGAAAATGCTCAGTGATGGGTCCGGAAGGGTCAATTGTTTCAGAAGGAAGACGGGACAAGTGATCAGCTACCACGTTTTGCTTTCCCGCTTTGTCGCGAATCTCAAGGTCAAATTCTTGTAACAGCAAGATCCATCGGATTAATCGAGGTTTCGCGTCCTTCTTTGCAAGGAGATGCCTCACAGCTGTGTGATCCGAGTATATGATGACACGGGAACCCAGAAGGTACGATCTGAACTTTTCTAGGGCAAATACTACAGCTAGCAGCTCTTTCTCAGTAACCGTATAGTTACGCTGAGCCTCATCGAGTGTTTTGCTGGCGTAGTAAATGACCACAGGTTTCTTGTCATTTTTCTGTCCCAAAATCGCTCCTACAGCGAAGTCGGATGCATCACACATGATCTCAAAGGGTTGAGACCAATCAGGGGACTGTAGGATCGGGGCTTGGGTGACTCGGTCACGCAGGATTTCAAATGCTTGAGTGCATTCCTTAGAAATTTCGAAGGGAACATCCTTGGAGAGAAGTGTGGTGAGGGGGCGTGCGATTTTTGAAAAATCAGGGATAAATCGTCGATAAAAACCGACATGCCCTAAAAAGGATTGGATGTCCCTGATCGAGCTAGGCATAGGAAGGTGAGAAATCAGATTAACCTTAGCTCGATCCACTTGGATACCTTTCTCCGAAATTGAGTGTCCCAGGACAATTCCCTCAGGCACCATGAAATGGCTCTTTTCCCAGGAAAGAACCAAATTCACATCGATGCACCGCCTGAGTATCTGGACCAAGTGTTGGAGGCAATCGTCGAATGATGCTCCGAAAACTGAAAAGTCATCCATGAAGACTTCCAGATAATCACCTACCATATCTGAGAATATGGCAAGCATGCATCGCTGAAAAGTAGCGGGTGCATTGCAAAGACCGAAAGGCATCCTTCGGAAAGCGTATGTTCCGAAGGGGCAGGTGAACGTGGTCTTTTCTTGGTCCTCAGGATGGATTGCCACCTGGTTATAACCGGAGTACCCGTCAAGAAAGCAGAAGAACCTATTTCCCGCTAGTTTTTCGAGAATTTGATCAATGAAGGGTAGTGGGAAATGATCCTTCTTCGTGGAGGAATTGAGTCGACGGTAATCTATACAGACTCTCCACGAGTTGGCTAATCGGGTAGGAATGATTTCTCCGGTCTCAGTCGTTATAGTGGTGAGTCCTGCCTTCTTGGGCACGACCTGAATTGGGCTCACCCAACGACTATCGGAGATCGGGTAGATGATTCCGGCATCTAACCATTTGATGATCTCCTTTTTCACAACCTCCTGCAGATTGGGGTTTAAGCGTCTCTGCATTTCACGAGAAGGTCGTGTGCCCTCTTCTGAATAGATATGATGAGTACAATAAGAGGGACTTATTCCAGTCAGATCATCGAGAGTCCATCCGATGGCTCTGCGATGTTGCTGGAGGACAATAATCAGACGGGATTCCTGTTCAGGAGTGAGGTTGGAATTGATAATCACCGGAAAGGTCTGATTAGAACCCAAAAATACGTATTTCAAGTGAGCAGGAAGGGGTTTCAGTTCGAGGATGGGGTTTTCAGCAGCAGCGGGTGGTTCAGTATAGATGTGAGGTTCAAGGGTGGGAGTTACTGGGTTGTTCATATCTGGATTCGACTCCTCTGTTTGCGGGTCAAGATCCTTCTGTGGTTGATGAGGCATAATCGAGTCATTCTGGAGGTGTGATTCATCAACCAAAGTCTTGATGTCACAAATTTGTTCGATGACGCCGCAATTAATTCCTTGTTGGGCCTTAAATATATCAATTTTCAATGTTTGATCTCCAAACTTAAGCTCTATTTGGCCCTCCTCACAGCTGATGTTGGCTCTAGCAGTAGCCAAGAAAGGTCTCCCTAGAATGATTGGTGTATCCCTAGGGTTCTCAGGTGCATCCATATCTAAGACTATAAAGTCCACTGGAAAATAGAAATCCCGCACTTTCACGATAACATCCTCGAGAATCCCTTTTGGTGACTTTATAGATCGATCTGCTAATTGTAATGTCACCTCGGTTGGTTTCAGCTCAGATTCTTCTAGATGGTCAAGTAAGGATGTGGGTATCAGGTTTATGGATGCACCCAAGTCTAACAATGCTCTATCAAATTGGGTACCACCTATCTTACAGGAAATCAGGGGAGTTCCAGGATCTTTTGCCTTGGGTGGGAGTCTACTAAGGATTACAGAGCTGGCTTGCTCTGACAGAACAATTGGGCTCCCTCCCTTGGTTCGCGGCTTACGCTGGGGTGTACATATATTCTTTAGAAATCGTGCGTAAGCTGGTACGTGGCGGATTGCATCCATCAAGGGGATGTTTATGTGGACCTGCTCAAAGAGCTTGACCAGGTCCTCCTCAGGGGCCACGGGTTTGGTGGTCTTCTTTCCCTTGGTCAGGGCCTCGGGAAACGGGATCTTGGTTGGTTCTTCTAGGATAGGTCCAGGTTGTGGATCTGGAACAGCGGTACCTTGGATAACTATCCTAGGGTCATGGTTATCAGGCTTGGAGTGGTTTGGATAATGCGGGTCTTGAGTTGTTTTACCACTACGTGTTGTTATAGAATTTAATCTGGCCTGATTTTGGTTTGGGTTTGGTAGGAGGGGTGGCTGCTGCTGAAATCCCGCATAAGAAGTTGAGGCTTCCATCTCGTCTGGAGATGGAGCAGTAGGAGCCTGATAAATCCATTGGGCGTGGCCTAAATTTGGATTCATAACGCGCTTCTGGGTTGGCACGTTATTTGGGTTAGGAAGAGGTTGGGAGGGGAGTGTGCCTGGTTGGCGAGAATTTGCCAACTGAGCCAGTTGAGTTTTAACTTCTGTAAGCTCGTCCTTGTGATGTTTTTGAATAGCCGCATTCGTTTTTTGAATGTCAGCCAGAGTCTGAAGGATTAGGGACATTTGATCCTGATTTGGCCCTGATGGATATGTAGGGTTGGGCCGAGGCTGAGGCGGCTGGTAGTGATGAGAGGGCTGTGGGCGGGACTGAAAAGGTGGTCTTTGGGTTTGGGAATTTCCCGCCCACTGAAAATTGGGATGGTTTCGCCATCCAGGGTTGTAAGTGTTGGAGAATGGGTCGTTCTGGATGGCGTTGAGGTCCTCGCAGGTCTGAGGAACCTCCTGAGAATCAGGGAAAGGAGGAATGGAGTTCCCCCGGCTGGTGTAGAAAGGATCGGATGATCTTCCAGTCCAAGAATCAGATGGGGATGGATATGGATCCATCCCAGGGGAAGATCGGTGGAGGATGTTTTGCACAGTCTCCTGTGTGGAAGGAGGTTGTGCAAAGGAGTTACGCGCGGAGGTGGCTCGCTGCAAGTGCTGAGTCATCTCATCCACCTTCTTTTCAATGATTGAGACCTTGTCCAATCGACTGGCCATTAATTCCAGGTCGACTGATGCGGACAGGCCCTGCGTCTCATGTGCTCCCTTAAGATTCGTCGCTGCACGGGTATTCGTCCTGTCGAATAATCCCATGGAGTCATTGTTGATGGAGTTCTCGCACATGTTTTCGAGAATCTCCCATACGGTGTCTTCATGTTGACCCATGATGTTTCCTCCGCAAGTTGCATTGACGAAAAGGCGGATGTCCTCACGGAGTCCCTGGTAAAAAGATTGGACTTGTTCCCATTTAGGAACTCCATGATGGGGGCACTTTCTCATGAGATCCTGAAAACGATCCCATGCCTCATGAAGAGGTTCTCCTGATTGTTGAGTGAAGTGTGTAATCTGATGGCGCAAGGCGTTGGTCCGACCAACGGGAAAGAACTTTTTCAAAAACTCGGATTGAAGTTCTTCCCAAGTGTTGATCGGCCGGGTCTGAGTTTGATACCAATGGGCGGCCTTGTCCATAAGAGAAAAGGAGAACATCTTCATGAGAAGAATATCCCGATTTTGCGCATCTGATCCAAAAGTGTGGGCCAGATGCTTTAGCTGTTTGATGTGCTGGAAGGGATCTTCAGAATTAAGCCCATGGAATTTAGGTATAGCATGAATCATGTTGGGCTTTAGTTCGGAATCAGGTCCTCCAGTCGGGATTCTGACTCGAGGCTCAATGGCCACCGCAGCAGGATTGTAGTGGTCCCGCATCATAGGACGCTGTGGTGGGTGCACGAAGTTTTGGAAGAGGTCATTGAGTCGCTGGAGCTGGTGTTCCAGATTATTTTCTTCCTCAACTGGCTGAGCCATGATGGGAGAAGAAGAAGAACTTGGTTCAGAAGAGAGAATAATGTGAGGGTGTTTCTGCACAAACACGGGCGTTGAGGCTTGGCCTTGACGAGAGCGAATTTCTAAAGGAGGTCTTAAGGGTGGTCTTAGAGACCTCCTTCCGTACATGCACAGTTGGAAGAGGTAAGTTTAGAAGGTGCTGGACCCAATCAAGGCACCCAAAAATGTGTTGGGTGACTATAGAGGTGCGGGGCAGATGGACCCCTTGATCAGAAAGATCGTCCACCTGAGAATTACCTGGGCAGCCAGAGAGGGAGAGTCCCGCGAAGACCCCTACACGGTAGAGCGTCCCCACGGGTTACAGGGTTTCCCCCACCCTACCTCTCTTGTCACTGCAGGTCCAGGTAGACCAGAATGGGGATCTTGACCTCTTAAGTCTACCAATTTTAGCTTAAGATCAGGGTGCTTAAAGTTACACTTGAACTCTTAGGTATTTTGAGTGAGAAAGTGACCTAATTTTAAGGTTGGTTGACCCAAGGAGTCAACTTTACCTCTTGTTCCTTTGAGAGCTTTTTTGGGTCCTTTCTTTTAGGGTTCAAGTGTTTAGAGAGCCAATTATTTTAGGTTTTCTTTGAATAGGTATTTTCAGACAAGGGCTTGGGCACACTTCATTTGGTTTTCTCAATTCTTGCTTAAGGAGTGTGTCTCTAAATCCCTAGTGTTGGATCCTAGGTTGGCTCTACTTGGTCTAGTTAGTTCTTTGTTGGGTAATTAGGGCTCAAGCAAGAATGTGTTAGCCCTTAAATACCCTTAATAGTGTGTAGGAATAATGAGTTGAAAACATGCAACTTTTATGGTTACTAAGTATGGAAGACAGGTTAGCCCTATATTGCTTGTTCTTTTCTTTCTTTTGAGTTTTAGGGGTTAATAGCGAGAGGAGAAATTTACCTGTCCTCGGAGTGGTTGTTGTGCGGTTGCTTGTCTTCTTTATTTCCTGTAGTTTTCTGCACAAAAGAGAGGAGATTATCAGAAATTAAAAAGAAACAGGAATGTTTACCTCTAGAATAGCCGTTGCTTCCCGGCAGCGGCGCCAATTGATAACGATGGCTTCGAGAGATAACCGGGTTTTATTGTTATGTCGTTGTAATATAGCCAGTTGTTGCCATCATTTCAAATATATAAATTTTTTTTACTCGGAAAAGAGTTCCCGAGGTCGAACTCAGGGAGCAAGTTGTATTCTAGAGATATACATGTTTCTTTTACAAAAATAAACAAAGAGAGAGAAAGAATTTGGTGTCTTTTTTTTTTCTTTGTTTCTCCTCGTCTCAGATCTTCTTCTTCTTTGTCTGCAGAGGTGATGTTCTTCTTCTGCAGTGGTGATGCTCTTCTTCTTGTTCCAGCTGTTCTTCCTTTTTCTTCTGTCTTTCTTCAGATCTTCTTCTTTCTTCTTTGTTTTTCTTCTTTCAGATCTTCCCTTGTTCTTTTGTGTTCTCCTCTGCCTCGCCTTCTTCTGATGTTCTTCAGATTTTCTTTTTCCAGTCAGGACGTCTCCCCTCCTTCTTTCTCTTTTTTTTCTTCAGGACGTCGTCTAATTTCCAAATCAGACGACTTAAACTGCCTGTTGCTACAGTGTCTCCCTCAGCTTCCTTCTTCTTCCGTGGTCCTTCTTCTTCACCTGTGCCTGCACACTTCAGAGTTTTACGTCAGAGGCAAAACCTACTCTACCCTCTCCCCCCGCGTCTCTCTCTCTCTGAAACCACTCTTGGGAAAGCTCTCCCAGAGCTGCCGGGTAGTCGGGTACGGGTCGCGCCCGGGTCCAGGCCCACCGGCGTGCGTGGTGGGCGAGGAGTGCAGGTCAGTCTAAGTCGGGTCGGGTCGGGTCAGGTCCGCGGGGCGTGAGCGCGGACGAGACCGGGTAACCGGGCGGGTGAAGGGGACCTCACCCCGTGTGCTGAGGCAGTAAGCCTCCAGCACTTTTGCGTCTTATATCGCTGCGCCTCTTCAGACTTTTCCGAGGTGGGACTAAATGTCCCACCTCAATTGCGCGCCCGCAGCGGGGAAAGACGCGGGCGATCGCGGCGTCACGCGAAGCCTTCTGCCTTAGCTGCGAGCCTGGTGTTTTGTCGAAACGCCTCGCAAGGCCTGGGAGTCGAATCTGGGCGTGGCGCTGAGCGTGGCGCGCCTGTAGCTGCAGGCGGAAGCAGCTCCTTCTGCACGGCAATGGCGGCGGAGGGTGGGTGGCCTGTTTACAGAAAACGGCCTCTCGGCCTAATCAGAAGGTGCCGGGAGCTTCGCCAGGGTGCGGCGAAGCTCGTGTGGGTGGTGGCGAGGCGTGGGGCGGCGTGCCAGGGCTGCCCTAGGTCGGACTGTGGGTCGGAGGATGGGTTTGTTGGGGGAAGTGTTACGGAGGTGTGGAGTGGCAGTGAAGGGGTGGGGGGTGCTCAGTGTGACGAGGCGGAGGTTCGGTGAGGGTCGGCGAGGTGTGTGAGGCTGTGGAGCGATGGGAGCATCTCGCCGGAGGGTGGCCGGAGACGAAGGGGGTGACGATGGTCAGGGTCGGTCGAGGGCTTAATTGAATAAAGTGAAAGCGGGGAAAGAAAGAGGAGAAGAAGGGGAGTAGTTCTAGCTTACTTGCAGGGACGAAGGGGGAGTAGCAGGGCGACAGTCGTGTCGACTGTCGCCGGAGAAGTCGATGCTCAGGGAAAGGGGCGGCGGCGAGCAGAGAGCCGGAGAGGCGCCAGCTGGGTGCGGTGTGGCGCAGGAAGAGCAGGGGAGGAAGTCTCTGCTGCTGGTATTGCGGCAGGGCGAAGAGGAGAAGGGGGAGGAACCGCCGGAGCTGGTGAGCGTCTGCCGGAGAGAGAAAAGAGGAACGTTGGGGGTTTTCTCCGTCAGATCCGAGCTGCCCCGGTCGGTGGAGCAACGGGGGGTATTTATAGGGATCAAAACAGGGAGGAAGGCGGAGGGAGACGACGTGTCTCCCTCGCCGGAGGACGCCGGAGATGGAGACCCATACCGTCCGTGCGTTCGCACGGCCGGTATGGTGGGTTACAACGACCAAGGGGGTGTCCCTGCGACGGCTGACGACGCAGGGCACCCCCGGTTTACTTGCCAGGTTCCCCCCCTCACCCTGCGCGGCGCCATGCTCCGCGCAAGGTCGCCGGAGCATGGTGCTAGCAGGTTTTGCAGGGGGGACCTGATCGCAAAGAACGAAGGGGAGTTAGGGGCCAAAATGCGAGGGTTCAAAAGTTGAGGGCCAAAGAGTAAATATATGAGGACCAAAGGGTCAAGGAGGTTTCTTCTTAGGCTCAAGTTTTTATACATGATTAATTAGGACCTAAGGAATCTGATGGTGAATTTCATTTCTATATTAAACCTTGTTTGACCGGTCAATTTATGCAAAAACCCAAATTAAGTTATTAATTGGGCATGGTTCTCAATGTAGGTCAAAATGGGTTCTGAAGGCCAAATTGAAGGTTCTAAACCCTAGAGATTATTTTTCTATGAATTTTAGAGGGTTTATTCTATTTTTACTTTGCCTCGAACCTTGTGAATTGAAGTGGGTTGTTTTAGGGTTGCAGATTATCATTTAGTTTCTTGGAAGTGCTGTAGCCCTTGCTAGATCATCTCATCCCACTTTTATTCTTATTAAGCTGCTTTGACCTATGTTTGGGCCCTGAATTACCCTGTATGCAGATTATACTGGTAAAATTACATTTTTACCCCTTATGACTTGTTTTCTTCTCAAACTCAGAATTCTTTGAGTTAAGCCTTTCCTTGAGATATGTAGGAGCTTTTATCCTTTGTATTAGGTCAAAATGAGCTAGTTATGGCTCATGATGAGGTTCTCATCAATATTCATCTTAGTCTTTACATCAGAAATTTCTATTTTTAGACTAACATTTTCCTCAATCAATTTATTATTTTCACTGATGAGGTTATGATTTTCTAATAACAGGTTATCATTTTTAGGACTACCTTCTAGATCCTTAAGTTTTATTTCTAACCTATCATTTTCACTTCTAAGAAAACTAAGATTCTTTTTCATGCTTTTATTTTCTATCTTAAGTGTTTTACTAACTTCAAATAGTTCATTAAAAGCTTCTTGTAAATCGAGATTTACCTTGTTGTCGGAGTTGCTTCTGCTTTCGCTGTCGCTATTGCTTCCTTTGGCCATGAAACCAAAGCAAGCGGTTTCTTCTTCTTTTTCTTCTTCTTCCTCCAAGCTTGAATCGTCCCAAGTGGCTTGGAACGCCTTCTTCTTAGATTTCTTCTTTTCCTTCTTCTTCTCCTTTTTGAGAAGAGGGCATTCTGGTCGTAGGTGCCCTTTCTCGTTGCAGTGGTAGCAACGTCTTAGACTTTCCTTCTCCTTTTTCTCTTTCTTTAATTCCCTACAAAACTTGGAAAATTTTTTAGGTAAAATTCTAAAGTCTTCGTCGTCGGAACTTACCTCGCTATTCGACGTGGCTTTGAAGGCGAGAATCTTTTTCGATTTAGGCTCCGGTGTATCCTTCTTCTTCTGCTTCAACTTTGTCTCGTAAGCCATTAGATTGCCTAGGAGATCTTCCATGTTGAGCTCCTCCACTTTGTTTGCCTCCTCGATGGCGGTGACTTTCTGTTCCCATTCCGGTCCAAGGGAACGAAGAAGCTTCCCTTGAAGCTCCCCCTTGATGAAAGTCTTCCCTAAAGCTTTCAAGTTATTTACAATGAGAGTGAACCTAGTGTTCATCTCACTTAAAGATTCGTTAGATTTCATTGAAAAAGATTCAAATTCTTGAGAAAGTAAATTAATTTTAGAGGTTTTTACCTTAGAGGTACCTTCGTGAGTTACCTCAAGTGTGTGCCAAATCTCGTATGCGGTGGCGCATTGCGAGATTCTGTTGAACTCCTCCAAGCTGAGCGTGTAATACAACGCATTCATTGTTTTCGCGTCGAGAGAGAGCTCCCGGATCTGCTGCTGCGAGTATCCTCCGGCGGGTTTTTCTGGGATGTCGAAGGGGGTCTTGCACCTGGCCCATATTGTGAAATCAGTGGCTTGAAGCCACGTCCTCATCCGCAGCTTCCAGTAAGGGTAGTTGCTTCCGTCGAAGAACAGTGGACGAGTCGTAGACTGGCCCTCGGAAATCCTACTCGCGGAACTGCTTCCTTCCATGATCTTCTTGCTAGGTTGTTACGCCGAAACAGCAAGACCTGCTCTGATACCAATTGTAGATTCTTCCCTACCAGGAGGGGTGATGTAATAATTGCGGAAATAAAATATAAACAATCTCACAAAATAAGCAATCAGACAAAGTACACAAAGATTTATAGGTGGAAACCCAAATCGGGTGAAAACCACCACCTAACCCTCTCGAGTTAGGATTTTCCGATCAACCAAGTTGATCAAAATCCATTAAACGAATCACTTTAAACGAGGGTGATTCAACCTCAATTACAACCACGCTACAAGTGCGAGGGTAGCGTTCCACAACCCCTTCTCTTCACGAGAAGGATTTTGTCCCACGAAGGAGACGAGAATTCGCAAAGCGAATACCCAACCAAATAACAAAGATAAAATAACAAATGGTCCTATAGAGCCAACAAAGTAATTTTAAACCTAAGCTTCTATAGGAATTAAGAAACTCCCCTTTGCAAGGAGTGCGTCGGCGACGCGGATGCGTGAACAACACGACGGCGCTACGTCGCTCTCGTGAACTACGGCAGGAGAGCGGGTGCGCAAAGCTTGATGCTCTCAAGATGAAGAATTAGAGCTTGGAGAGCAAGAGAGACACAAAATGGTTTGAAAGTGTATTGCTTGGGTGTGTGTTGTGTTTCTAGGTGTGTGTGTGTGTGTGCAAGAGGTTCCCCTCTATTTATAGAGGCCTTAGGAAGGCTTTGGATGGCTTAGGAAAGGCTCCATAGCCGTTGGGTGCAAAGCCCAAGTGAATCAACCCGAAATCAGGAACAATCATTGCACTGACAGGGTTATCAGACGTCTGATTCTGGCATCAGACGTCTGGAAGACCACTTTAAGACGTCTGATTTCAAGGTTAGACGTCTGATTTCGTGCGGGTTCCTTCCTGTCTTGAATCAGATCTAAACAGAGTTCTTGTGCAAGTCCATCAGATGACATACAGGACATCTGGCACTATGTCTAGACGTTTGGAAACCTACTTTTTCGTGGGAATGGATTTGCAACGGCTAGAAAATCTCTGAGAAGAGATTTTTGGGTCAGTCGAGGCAAAACAGTCAATTATCAGACGTCTGGAAGGGCTTAAGGACGTCTGATAAGGCTCTAACGGTCAGATCTTCAGTGTTTGCTAAGCCAACTAATTGGACTACTGGCAAAGTCATCAGACGTCTCCTAAGACGTCTGGTCTAAGGTCTGGACGTCTGATTTCATCAGACAGAACTAACTATGTCCAGCCTAAACGTTATCAAACGTTTGAATCAACAGTCAGACGTCTTAAAATACATTATCAGACGTCTGATTTTTGAATTAGACGTCTGGAAATGCTATTTGAACCCTATATTGGTTTTCTAAGTTCTCTACAGAAAACCTAAGTATCCTATGGTTGTGCCGGTGTTCCTAGGACTACTGTTAGGGTACTTTGAGGCTCTTTAACATGAATCTAAGTGACAAAAATAAAGAGCAACAAAAGAAACAAAAAATACAAGGAGTACAAGAGAAGGAAGTCTATCCTATTCTTCATCTCCTTCCTTCTTCAAGCCATCGCTCCTCGCGAATCTCCTCTGTTTTCCATCAAGCTCTTCCAATCCATCCTGGATGCGAACTCGAACTCCGTTTGGTCATGTCTCCATCTGCAATTTGCCTGAAATCTAAGACTCCAAGTGCAAATGTTAAATGACACGTGTTTTGTTATCATCGAAACAAATGATCGTGGTGCTCTAGTACCAACAAATTCATGCATGCATAAGCATTACTAGCACCTTTACTGCTTTCTTTTAGCTATGCATAAATAATGCGATAATGTACTGATTAGGTGGATTATGTCAATTGTAGGTAATAAGCTGATCAGAAGCTAGATCTGAAGCTAGATCTAAAGCTGGATCTGAAGAATAAAGAATAACTGGTGTTGCAGCAGAGCTGGAGCGGAAGACCTAGATTAGATGTAGTAGATAATAATGTAAGGGAGTTAGGGTATGCTATTCTACTAAGTAGGAATAAAGCATAAATTGTGAAGAACTTAGGCCCATCCTAGCCCTAGGACAGCCTAGAAGCCTCCCCAAGCCTTAGCCACCCTTAGATTAGGTCACCGCATCCTAGGAAACCTTAAAACCTAATTCTAGCCTCTATCTGGATGTCCAGATGAGTTATAGGACGTCTAGAACCCTTAGCCAACTCTCTCACACCTTAAACCCACTTCTACAGTGTTATTGGACATCTAGACACTTGGTCAGACGTCCAATTTCTGCAGAATACCCAAGACATAACCCAAAATCCCTCCTAACTCTGATTGGACATCCAGACAATAAGTCTAGACTTCTGATTTTTCACTATAAGACGTCTGACACTACTATTAGACGTCTAGAACTCCCTCCAGACCTTATTTTGAGATTCAAGCCTTGATCTTAAATCTCTAGGTCCCTAAACCCAATTCTAACCCCATAGGAACCTAAATTAAGGTACCCTAACCTTAGTATACCATCTCTAGACCTCCCTAAGAACCTAATTAGGTCCTCACTAAACCTAATTGACTTGGATCATAGTCAATTTCATCAGCCTATTCAATTGGACTCATTGAGTCTAATTGAGCTCTAATCTCAGCACACACTACCCAATTGGACTCAGTGAGAGTCCAATTGACCTAGACCTAACTTAATTGAGTTATTTTACTCTCAATTAGGTTTCAACACATCCAATTAAACTTGTATCAAGTTTAATTGCATTTTACCTTAGTGAATTAGGGTTTAAAACCCTAATTTGAGACCTACCTTGACCTAAACCTGCTAGAACCTAACCCAATCAACCTAGCCACCTAAGTTTCGACCCACACACACCATCCACATGAAAATACCTAGCCTGGAGTTCTCTAGAACTCTCTACCATGTGTTGTTTCCTTGGTTGCTAAAATTAGCAACGAAGAGCCATTCAATTTTTAGATCCACATTTGGTGGATCTAAAAACCACCATCCATTCTCTCTCTCACTCTCCCACGAGCTCCCACCATAGGCCTCTCTAGGGAATTTCATAATTCTCTATAGAGCTTCCCTTAGGTCTATAAAAGGACCTAAGGGGTGGCATTTGCACCCATCCACTCTTTGCTTCATTTTAGCTTAGCTTCATTCCACCTCCACTCCCCCTTCACGAGTAGCTTCACCATGGCCACCACCATCTCCATGCCAAGATGTTGGATCACCTCCTCAACCTCTCTCCAAGGGTCGGCCTAAGCACCATTGGCCGCCCCTCCTCCTCTCAACCAAGTCAAAGGCCATCGGAGCCCACCTCTGAATGCCCTTAGTTCTGATAGATTAGATTATAACTCTTCATAGTTTTACTATTTTATTGATTGCTCAATAGTGTAGTTCTAAATTCTCCCCCAATGATGCATGCATAATCCCCCCTTAGATTCATGTATGCGATCGTTTTCTGCTAGGTAGATTTATGTTTTCAAGCATTCCTCTACAAGCTCTCCATGAGCTTTATGTTGCAAACACCATCATGAATCAATGAAAATCTTTTTCTATATATATATATTTTTTTTTTTTTTTTTTTTTGAAAATCACCATGAGCCTTGTTGCTATATTTTTGTGTGATTGAAGTTGCATGTTTTAATTTATGATATTCTGGCAACTAAGCATGTCGTGCATAAATACGAACTTAGCATAAATCGACATGTGATTTTGAATAAGTAGAGCAAGAGAGATCGATTTCAAATCTGCATTTCATAAACACCTCCCAGAGATGAACGACCGGGACTCAAGTCTCGTTATCTTTATAAATTATTTTTGACGAGCGTTTTCGCGCACTGTACTACGACGAAATCTCTGTTTTCAAAACACGTGCGAGAAATGCCCTATGTCAAATAACACATACGCAAACCTAAGTAATGATGCATGCAATCATTCTATTACCTAATTTAGTTATTAGCGAACATAAAATGCAAGAATAAAGTTAACTTAGGCATAACAGTAGTCCATTCAAATGGACTCATCACAAACGCATGAGAGATTTGGGTATCTTTCAAGCTTCCATCTTCAATAACCTTCCAAGCTTGGGAAGCTTGCTTCCCAAGCTCAAATCATCCTTTAGAGGCCTATAAAGGAAGACCCAATGCATACCATCCATCCCAGACTTGATTTTGGTTCGAAATTCCCCAAATTCCTCTCTCCTATTTCAGCCAAATAGCTCCTCGAGCTCTAACGACTCTCCCTACCTCTCCTCATCATCCGATCGCAATACCAGCGGTGAATTCTTCTTCCCTACCTTCCTCTGTGTCATGCAATATCAGTCGTCGTCACTCTACCTCTGTTGTCATCGCCGTCCCCCTCTACCGGAGTGTCTTCTTCCCTGGCACCGACCTACCAACACCGGTGCTGTTCTCCCCCTTTCGTCTATTAGATTAGGGTTAGTTTAGTTAGTTTAGATTCATAGGTTGGTTTTATACTCAAAAATCCCAAAAGGAACCCCTCGACGTCGCCGTTCATCTTCGTCTTCTCTGTCTTCGACCAAACCTCCAGCTAGGCGCCTCCGTCGCTACACCCCTCCATCTACCTCGCCAACCACCTCACGACCTTTGCCACGACTCGACCAACAAAACCCCTCTCCTATTTCATCCTCTCGGTCTCCCAAACTCAACCCCAAACAACCCACCTTCATGCCACCTCCTCTCTCACCATACATCCTCCACACGCACTCCCACACCATGAAACCATCTCTGCCACACTCGCAAGCCCTTGGCGACTCTTAGGAACTATTCTAATGTGGCCGAGAGGCCGTGTTGATGGATTTCAGGTACACGCCATCCTCCGTCACCACCGCCATTAATGCCGATGTGCTTTTCATGTTCTAGCCGCCCATGCCCCAGGTGCCATGTCCAGGTGGTGCGGAATCAGCACCTGTAGACTCCTAGGTCCCCAATTAGGAGGAAGAGGTGCAGCTGTGACTCCAATTCGAGGACACCTTCACAGTAGCAGACGCACGCGAGGAAGGTGGGACATTTAGTCCCACCTCGGAAACAAGTGAAGAGGTGAGCACGCATAAGTAGATTTTCTGCACAAGGCTTTTCACCTCCTAACACACGAGGGTGAGGTCCTCTGCACCCTTCACCTGTCTCGCCTGTGACACTGCACACACGGTCTGGCACTCACCCGATTACCCGCCTAAGCCTGTCACTCCTCGCTCAGCACCCACTACTGGTGAGCCTAGACCCAGGTGTGCTTAGATCCGAATCCGATTACCCGGTAGTGTGGAAGGCTCTAGGAGAGCGGAACCCAGAGAGAGAAAGAGAAGAGGGAATGCAGGGGTTGGGTGGTTTTGCTCTGAAGATCAACGGCTGACACTTAACTATTTGAAGAAGAAACCCCCTCTGTGTGTGAAGAAGAGAAGAAGAGGAGGAGAAGACCTAAAGAGGCAAGGTAATCACAGAGAAAGAAGAGGAAAAGCAGAAGCACAGGGAGAAAGAAGAAGAAGAGAAGAAACAAAGGGGAAGGTATTGTAGCAAATGCATGTTTAAGTCGTCTGTTGGCTTAAGGTGATGTCTGACTTGGGTAAAAGCAGTTGATACTGTTGATATATTTGGGTACCTAAGTTTGAACGGTTGATAACACTATTGCATTATTTGAACTCAATACATATATGCTTAAATTAAATAATTGGTGATCTAAATCACCATTATTTTTGCTTTGAGATTCTTTTTGCCATGCATAACTATTGGTAAACTCATGTTTTACATTGATTATCATTTCTGAGTAATTATTATTCATTTCTTGGTATTATTTGGCTTGAATCTTGTGCTCATTTACATTATTTATTGAGATTAGCAATTGAATTCCTACTTGCTCCCAGCTAACAACCTTGACTTTCATTCGAGTTATAAATTTTATCTATTTTTAAGCAATTTTGACCTATACTACGACGCAGCTTTTATAACCTCGATCTTGCTCGTAAACATTTTGGCACCGTTGCCGGGGAGCAACACGTAATTCACCGCTATTCTCTACATTATTTTTATATTTGGGCACTAACTTACCCTGTTTGCTTTATTGTGATTTTGCGAGTACTTCACGAGGAGATCTTCCACGCAAATCAACCACTCTAGGGCAAGCAACTTCTCTATTCTTCCTCAATCAACCTCCTAATCTTGGGAAGACCAAACAGAAAATAATCAATTAGGAATCACCTGCCTTATTTTTATAGTAAATATCATTTAAAAAGGCAAGCTTCCTTATTTGCGAAAGTTTTTTCAAATGTGATTGAAGAGTGAGACGATTTTGTTTAGAATTTCCTACCCTAAAATTTCATGTTCCTATTAGGGATCACTCTCAATTTTTTATCATCTTGGACTACTCACCTTCTTTTTTGAGTCCTAGTTGTACATATTGAGATCCAATTGGATACAGAATAAAGCCAATTAGGGTTTCAATTTTAGGGTTTTTGGAGTGCTAGTTTACACTTACCTACATAAAAGGAAACAAACCCTCCCACATTTGTGTGCTACGCTAGCCCTTGGTTGAAAATATCTAATCAGAAAGACCCTAAAATCAGGCTCTAAATTCACTTGAACCTTAAAATCTTGGACCTAATAACCTGGAAATCAAATCAAGCTGATTTCTAGTTCTTGACCTAGATCTCATTCTGCCATCTTTAGGGCAAGTCAGGTGAAGTTGGTCTACATTGTAGGCCAACCAACCTCCAAATTAGGTCACAAGTTGAATTAACTTTTAATCAAGTAAAATCAAAGGCACAAAGTAGGACATAAATTGGTAGACTTAAGGTCTTAAGTTCGTACATTCCGATCTACCTGGACCCTCAGTGACAAGGAAGGTCGGGTGGGGGAAACCCTGTAACTCATGAGGACTCTCTACCGTGTAGGGGTCTTTGTGGGGCTCTCCCTTCCTAGCTGCCCAGGTAATTCTCGGGTGTGCGATTTCTAATTTAGAGGTATCATCTACCTTAAAATTTCCTTAGTCATCCAAAAATCTTTGGGTGCCTTGATTGGGTCAAAATTCACATCCAGTCCCTCATCCCTTCTATTTAGAACACATACACAGGAAGACTATTAGGTTTTTAACCTAAGAAGCCTCACTAGATCACCTTGGTGATTTCTTTTCAAATCTGATCAACTTCAATCTAACTTGAGTTTTGATTCTACATCCTGATTCCACCATTTGATTCAAAAATGCAACCTAGCTATATAGGAAGACTATTTAGAAAACCTGAATCCCAAATGAGCTTGAAAGAAAAGATACTTGAGAATGCCTAGAAACCATGAAGAATATTGTAAAAGGGACATTCAGGAAAGATTCAAGAAATCAATGAACCACATTTTGAACCATATGAAGATGGTATGGATACAATTAAACCATAGTTCAACCCGAGATGATCTCTTAGCAAAACACATGGAATTGGTGAAATTACACAACAATGATTGTTTGCAATACTGGTCAAATCCTTCAGCTTCGGAAGAACTCCAGAATTTTTTGAAAGAATGGGGAGAATTGCTGAATGGGTTATATAGAACCATCGATCAAAAATACCCATCAGAAGTTAAGATGACATCTTGGAGTAATTCCAGTAAAACATGTAATTTCCCAAATCTCAAGTGTGATGATCAAGGTTGTTATGGACCCCCAACCCAAATGGAATCTAATTCAAATTATAAACAAATTGATGCACCTGATCTTAAGATGGGTTGGGAGGATCCGATTGTAGGTGATCATGATTTTAAGCCAGCCTTAGAAAATCAAAAGATTGGTTCACCAAGCTTAGATTTCCCAGACACCTGTGATACTAAGATTGAATCAGAACCTCTCAAGGGTGTAAATTCTATCCCTTATTCTGATAAGGTGACTCTTGAGAGCAATTCTAACATCCATGTAGAACCCAATCTAGATTCTAGTGATCCAACCCGCACCCTTAACCTAGAATCTGAATCTGAGCCTTATTAGGAGGATTACAAGGACCCGTGTGATAGAAATCAGATTTTGAATTTGGATTATGATTCTGGGCCTTTATTTAATAAATGTACCTCTTTAACCTCCTTAGAAACACATATTGATTTTTTGGAAGTCATGACAATCTACGATATAGAAACTGAGTTAGAAGAGTTGGGTTTTGATTAGATCTTCCCTATAAGCCAAGAACCCGAGCCCAAACCTAATAGGGACACCTTTTTGAGCTCGGACTCTAAGTATAGGTTAGACCCAAGTCAGGTTGCTGATTCTACATCTTTTGATTTACTCTGTGGTGGAACCTCAGATTTGGAATCAAATTCAGGACATGATTCTCGCAAGTTCTCTGACGGTTTTGAATCTTACTCTGATTTCAGAGAACTGTTGTTTCCTTATGACTGAGCCAATCTACTACCTCAGCACACATGATCCATTCTTAGACTCTGACTTTGAGGTCCCTGATCTCGAGATCATTGATTCAAAATTAGGTTCCATTGAGATGGAATCATTTCTTTTTGATCCTTAGGAATCGGAAGCAGTAATTGCTGAGAGTGTCTACAATCCAGAGTTCAAATCTTTTCTTGACTCAGATCCTATAAACACTCTTCAGGCATTTACATTTGATCTTGATGGGCTCTATGAGGACTCTCTAGATACACCTACCTTTGAACATTTTCTAGAGGAGCCCTCACATATAGTTATTCTTAATGCCATCACTTCTACACATCAAAACCTTCCCAAACCCGTTTTCAACCTCGACCCGCAACCGAACTTAATTTCTACTCTAATTCTCCTCTCAATGAGCCAGTTGCACATGATTCTCCTCCACATTTCAATCAAGTTTCGGACATCGATCAGACTACAAATCATGCCCCATCCTTCTCTGATCACCCTCGTAGGGTTCTTAGATCCTCCACTGATTCCTTTTCAATTGAGGATCCCTACTCTAATCAGGCTGATCTAATTCAGCCAAACCCTAGCTATACACTTCCATATCTTCTCGAACTTCACAGTATTTGGTGGGTATCATATCTCTTGATCCACATTCATCAACCCACTAGATTGATTGGGTTTGGGCTGCATCATCAGCCTGCTGGCTTGTACAAGCACTTGGTTGGACCAACTAGGCTATTGATCAAGGTGCTTGTTTTACAAAATTTGTCTAATTTGACCACTCCTCCATACCATGTTCTGCTCGCCCAAAGGCATTGAATTTAGCGCTTAATGGGAGGCAACCCGTCATTCTAAAAAAAACCCAAGACCCTTCTGATTATCCTTTCTGTACTTCACGTCTATTGCACTCTGAGTTTAGTTTTAGAACAGTTGACTCCACCTTTGGTACCTGTACTAGAGCTTGAAATTGTCCGCAACAGTCATCCCGACCCATTCACCCACCTGGTAATCTTGTTCTAAATCCTGAACCTAAAACTATTTCATACCCTCTGTTTACAATGACATTGCAAAACTTAGACATGGGGGGTGTTAAAGTGCAAACATATAAAAATTCACAATTTTGAAGGGTTCTCACAAAAAAATATACATATTCCAAAAAACCAAAAAAATAGAAAATTGAAAAAGAATAATAAAAGTGGAGAAAGGGGAGGAAATTTTGAAAGAATTAAATGCAAATCATTCTTGAGAAGAAGAGAAGAGAGGAGGTGATTTAAATGTCAAAAAGGAGCAATCAATTTGAAACAAAAAGAGTTAGTCATTAGTAAGAGATTAAGGAATCTACTTAGTTCTAGACCAAATCAAAAGAAAGAAATAAAAGACAAAAGTGCTAAGAGACACAGAGATTAGTATGAGTGCTGATCTTAAGCCTCTTGGGCTTATTTTAGGCTTAAAAATTCAAGTATCCGTTAAGATCTGGATAGTTCTCAAGAGGTTGAGGAAAATGCGAAGCTTAAGTATTAGGTCTAAGGCTTAGGGATTATTTGCTCTCGTTAACTGACCTCTGGTTTGCGAGACTTAGTAACTTAAGCACCCTAATCCACACACAGTCTGGTTTAGTACGCTTAATTATCAAAATCAAGCAAAAGCATTAATTCTGTTTTGAAAAGGCCAACTAGATTAGTAGAAGCTTATCAACACAAGTTGATTTGGAAGAGTTCCCGACGCAAAGAGGCAGGAAATTCCCCTTGAAGATGCACAATAACATACCATCTCCTCGGTGGTTGTCTCCTAGGATATCTAAATATCCTACCGGGGGCACGTAAGGACCTTGTGCTGATACAGGTGCCATGGGCGGGATCATCCCAAAATGTCGATTTCCAGAGCTTGAATTTAGCTACAGAACTCCATGGGCGACACTATCTCGAAGTGTCGAAAGCCAGGTTTTGGGGGTTGCCATGGGCGGTGCTCCCTTGAAGCATCGAAAGCTAGGGACCTTGCGAGGATTGATGGTGGGAGCTAGGAATCCAATACAGACCATGTTATAAAGCCAATCCGAAGCTATAAATAAAGAAAGAAAAGAGAGAGAAAAATCTCCAAAAATGAAAAAAATTCTCCTATCTCTCTCATACAAAAATGCATTGCAAACTAAACTGAGACTAAAAATATTTTAAGCACAGGTGCTTTAACCGCTGAGTTCAACGAACCTTAGGTTAGTTCTTATGGGCTTTAGAAACCTTCGCGGTAGACTGACGCTAAAGCTGGTCAGGTTCGGATCTTGGTTGGTATTTGAGTACCTCTATGACTACTATTGGCATTCTGACCTAATCTACACAAAAAGCACACATCATAGATCTTAACATATGGTATAGAATTTGAGTTAATTACATAAGATTTTGCTAAGGGACTAGCAAAATTTAGGCATGGGGTTATGATGATAACATCATCATCAACCATATCTAGATTTATTTAGTCAATTTCCATTAATAAATGCTCTTACAAAACCATCAGAAGGCCATTGCAAATCCATTCTGAGGGAAATACAAGAAACCAGGGTTAAAATTGTAATTTTACCATCATATCATGAATGCAAAACAATCACGGGTGTTCTTAATGGTTAATTAAGGGTCAAATAATCTTAAGAGTCTAACAAGTGGGTTAGTAAAGACAGAAAAAGGTTTTCACGTGTTTTGAGAATTAAATGACATCCGAAATCCTAAAAACAGACCCTTATGATTTATTGAGGGTCTAGCCAGGATAAAATTCACCTAAACCCTCTAAAATTCATAGGAAAATATTCTCTTAGGTTTGGTATGCTAGATTTGACCATCAGAACTCATCTTGACCTAAAATAGTCTCAGACAAACTTTTACCCTAATTTGGGTAATTATGCAATTTACCTAGTCAAACTTGTTCAAAACCTAAATCTAACTTCACCATTGGATTCCTTGGGTCAAAATTAGGTTTGTACCAAAATTTGGACCCAATCTGAAATCATCTTGGTCTAATTTGCAATTTGGTCTTGTCTGACACTTTTATCTCACACACATGCCCTTAACTTTTGAATCCTTTACAAATAGGTCCCAAACTTTATCGTCTCCTCCTTCAAATAGGTTCCTGCCACCATGAAATCCTAATCCTACAACTCCGACAAGCTTGATTTGGCATTTTCTCCTTAATTTCTTGATGAATCCCTCTCAGATTTGAAAGGGAAGTTCGTCAAGGAATTACCTTCCTTTTGAACCAGATCCGAAACCCTACAACTTTCCCAATCTCTCATGCGAATGCATGAGAGATTTGGGTATCTTTCAAGCTTCCATTTCCAATGACCTTCCAAGCTTCCCAAGATCAAATCGTCCTCCAGAGGCCTATAAAAGAAGCCCCAATGTATACCATTCATCCCAGACTCGATTTCGGTCGGAAATTCCCCAAATTCCTCTCTCCTATTTCGGCTGAATTGGTCCTGGAGCTCCAGCGAATCTCCCTGCCTCTCCTCATCATTTGATCGCAATACCAGCGGTGGATTCTTCTTCCTCACCTTCCTCCACATCGTACAATACTAGTTGTCGTCACTCTACCTCTATCGTCGTTGCCGTCCCCCTCTACCAGAGTGTCTTCTTCCCTGGTGCCGACCTACCAACACTGGTGCCATTCTCCCCCTTTCATCTATTAGATTAGGGTTAGTTTAGTTAGTTTAGATTCTTAGTTTAGTTTTATACTAAAAAATCCCAAAAGGAACCCCTCAACGCCACCGTTCATCTTCGTCTCCGACCAAACCTCTGGCGAGGTGCCTCCATCGCTATGCCCCTCCATCCGCCTCACCAACCACCTCACGGCCTTCGCCACGACTCCACCAACAAAACCCCTTCCTATTTCATCCTCTCACTTACCCAAACTCACCCCCGAACAACTCACCTTCACGCCATCTTCTCCATCACCGTACACCCTCCATACGCACTCTCACACCACGAAACCACCTCTGCTACACTCGCAAGCCCTTGGCGACTCTTATGGACTATTCTAATGTGGCTAAGAGGCCGTGCTGATGGATTTCAGGTACACACCACCCTCCATCACCATCGCCATTAATGTCGACGTGTTCTTCATGTTCTAGCTGCCCACGCCCTAAGTGCAATGTCCAGGTGGTGCAGAATCAACACCTGCAGACTTCCAGGTCCCCAATTGGGAGGAAGAGGTGCAGCTGCGACTCCAATTCGAGGACACCTTCACAGTAGTAGATGCACGTGAGGAAGGTGGGACATTTAGTCCCACCTCGGAAATAAGTGAAGTGGCGTGCACGCAAAAGTTGATTTTCTACACAGGGCTTATTGCCTCCTAACACACGAGGGTGAGGTCCTCTGCACCCTTCACCTGCCTCGCCTGTGACACTGCGCACGTAGGTCTGGCACTCACCCGATTACCCACCTAATCCTGTCACTCCTCGCTCACCACCCACTGCTGGTGAGCCTGGACCTGGGTATGCTTAGATCCGAATCCGATTACCCGGTAGTGTGGAAGGCTCTGGGAGAGTGGAACCCAGAGAGAGAAAGAGAAGAGAGAGTGTAGGGGTTGGGGGGTTTTGCTCTGAAGATCAACGGCTGACACTTAACTGTTTGAAGAAGAAACCCCCTCTGTGTGTGAAGAAGAGAAGAAGAGGAGGAGAAGACCTGAAGAGGCAAGGTAATCGCAGAGAAAGAAGAGGAAAAGTAGAAGCACAGGGAGAAAGAAGAAGAGAAGAAACAAAGGGGAAGGTACTGTAGCAAACGCATGTTTAAGTCGTCTGATGGCTTAAGGTGAGGTCCGACTTGGGTAAAACCGGTTGATACTGTTGATATATTTGAGTACCTAAGTTTGAACGGTTGATGACACTATTGCATTATTTGAACTCAATACATATATGCTTAAATTAAATAATTGGTGATCTAAATCACCATTGTTTTTGCTTTAAGATTCTTTTTGCCATGCATAACTATTGTTAAACTCATGCTTTACATTGATTATCATTTCTGAGTAATTATTATTCATTTCTTGGTATTATTTGGCTTGAATCTTGTGCTCATTTACATTGTTTATTAAGATTAGCGATTGAATTCCTACTTGCTCCCAGCTAACAACCTTGGACTTTCATTCAAGTTACAAATTTTATCTGTTTTCAAGCGATTTTGACCTATACTACGACGCAGCTTTTATAGCCTCAATCTCACTCGTAAACATGTAGCATCCTATGGTCATCCTCTTACTGACCTTCATGAAGAAGATCCTCGCCGCGACGCCGTCTTGCCCCATCCTCCGTCCTCCGGCTCCATCCCCGTTCATCTCTCTCCTCACCTCCTTCGTTTAGGTGATGTCAGAGCGAGTCGTCCTCCAAGCGACCGTCAAGGGGTATTCTCTCACCTCTTTCTATCTTTTTCGCTTTCGTAGTGTAGTTTTTCTACTTTCACAGTTGTAACAAACATTTATTCATAAATAGGTGATTGTTCTTCTCTCTCTATTTCTCTTTCCTTTATATTTTGCAAGAAGATTAGCTAGAATTCATCAACCTGATCTCTTACCCTATTAAAATACCAAAAAAAATTATAAAAGATAAAAATGGCAAAAATAAATAAAAGCGAAATGCAAATTTTTCAAAACCAAACGTTCGCCTCCCCGTGTTCGACCCGGGACTCACTTTTCGAGTTTCGGTTATAAATTTTATCCGATCAATGGATTTTCTCACGAATCAAACTGCAACGATGGGTTTTCCAAACTCTGAACCTTTCTGCGTGCAAATCCACCATGATCAATTATCCTCCTCGACGATTGCTTGGAAGACGAGTCGGACGGACGTCACCTGGAAGGAGAGAGAAGATGGATGATGAAGGATTGATCAAGAAGAACTGAGGGTGAGGCAGGGCATCGACATCACGGGATCCACTTCCAAAACAGGGGCAAGAAGATGGCTGGCGAGAGCTCCGCGAAGGGGATGAGAGGTGGAAAAATTTATATTTTTACTCTAGCAGAGCTTCCCATAGCTTGGGAGCACTAGAGTGAGCTTTAGAATTTGAGTTCTTAGCTGTTAGAGAGGGAGAGAGACGATGGAAGGGATGAAGAAAATGTGGAGGGCGTAGGGCCTTTTATAGGTGAAGAATAGAGGGGAAAATAGGCCATTTCAATCTTAAAACATTAATATAAGGGTCTTCGGTGACGGATATAACATTCACTAAAGCACCCACATTGCAAAACATGTGCGCGTGCCCCCGCCCCTTCATCTTCGTGCATTGAGCACTCCTCCCACGTACACGCAACCTCAGCCATTAGATTAAGAGATCGGATGACTTAAATGCCCTCTTGATCGCTTCCTCTTCAGCTGCGCGTATGCGATCGTGCATGTGTTTGCGCTTTAGATCACATGTGCACGTCTGCTCTCATCCAAGCTGCCATGTAGCACCTGCATTTGCCGCCTGATCACGATCCAATGGAGCGATCTCATCTACGCCTGCTCTCCCATCCAATTTAGGGTGCATGCGGTCTCGAACCCTCACCTCACGCTCTACGTAGGGCGTTCGCCCAACTCACTATGCCCACATTTGAGGAGTGCTTTCGTTTTAAGGCACATGCACCCTCAGCCATTGGATCTCGATCCAACGGTCGAGATCACATCTTGATCGCATCTTTAGAGATGAAGAGGGAGGTTTGGTCGGTGTTGTGAGGCTGGGATGGCACCACGTGGTGCCATCCTAGTCGTCCATCTTCTCTAACTTGTAGATTATGCCACGGATGTCGGATCGGATCGATTTTCACACCGTTGGGCTGCGATCATTGATCCAAACCCATCCGTGCGATTGGATATGTTCTTTGAGGTACGGATTTACACCACCTGGCCCTTTGACCTCTGATCTTTCTTGGACTATATCTAATGTTATGGAGATTCGATTAGGGCGATCTTGGAGTTGTTGAACTCCGTTCGTCACCCTGATCAAATCTGTACAGTTGAATCTTCAATTCGAGGTCCCAATAAATGTTGCCTTGTCTCTGGCCACCTAAAGAGGTGAATTACTATACAATTTATACAAATTGACCTAAATGCATGATGATGCATGTTATGCATTATTTATAATGCATGATGCTTCTATAATACTAAGAAAATGCATAAATAGGCATTTTAGGCTACTTAGATGTATACACATCAACCCCCAAGGGAAGAAGTTTGCATATACCGATAGAGTTTTATTAAGGGTCAAGTACAAGCTTTAGATGTGGATTGGCTTTTCACTTGGATCTATTACATATGCTGCATCACTACACTTTCACGATTATCTGGATTTCTAAATTTTTGAATGAAAACAAAAGAAAAGGATCTCTAGTCAAACTCTTGATAGAAATCAGCCATTTAGGGACCAATTTGCATTTAGTCTTGCATGTGCTAGGGACTAGAAAGATTTAGGCATGGGGGTATGATTGAGCAGTAATCATATGACCTAATGTACCTAAATTAAGTTAGATCCTAGCTTAACTTATGAATAATGGTTGCCTGAGTAGTATGTTTGCATCTTAGTTGATTTATTTAGCTGTGTAGAAAATAATGTTATTATGATTCACTAATTGATAGGTGATAGTAATTGTAGATGATTTGGGGCTGCAGATGAATAATTTGATCATACGGATGGACTTAGAGCAATGATCGCAGTCTAACAACGCAAGAATCGCCTCAATCGAAGCCCTGTAGCACCATCTACAAAGGCGAGAAGATGGATGGTCAAGATGGCACCATGTGGCACCATCCCAATAGCTCTTACCCATGCCCACATCTTCTGAAGGCAAACGTAGGTGCTTTTTGGGCAAAGCGGAAGGCAGCGCATGCTTTGAAAGTGATTGTGATGAGGTTGTGACTGTCTGATCACGATCAGACGACCATGATGAAAGTTGGACGTTGGAAGTGAGTTTGGGTATGCGATTTGGATGAAATCTGAGTCGTAGATCTCTAGATCAATGGCTCTGGTTGCTTCAACTTGTTAGCACGAATTGGGGCCTCTAAAAGACCCATTTTGCCCCTCACTTTGGCTACAAAATGGACCCCAGACTCCCCATTTAGAGGGCATTCGCCCATCGAGCAATCCTTCTCTCTAAAGCTACTCCCTCTCCTCCAAGTTCCTCCAAGCCACCCCCTTTCCATCAAAGGAGCCAATCCTACTACTCTCCCTGAAGCTCTCCAAGGCCACCGAAGCACTCCTCGTCGGAGCACCATCAGCACCCTTCTTTCTAGCCTTTCTCTTTTTGCATTTTGTTTTTGTTGTAGTGTAGACATGTTCCTATTAAACATTCCTCTATAGTTGTTTTGCTCATATTGCACTTGGATCTTTTGCTATTATTCCATGCTATATTCTGATTCGGGCAAAATAATTAGTAAGCATGCAAGTTAGGGCTCAGGATTTCAAATCTGTTTCCCTCTTATTTGCCTCCTAAAGTTCCATCAAGATCTTACTGATTTCGTTATATTTTTGTTTGAAACGATTTGTGCAACTATGCTACAATGTTTTCCCTTAAATCATGCATAGATCCATTCTGACGGTGCCCAAAAAGAATGATCGATTAGGGTTTTCCACTTTGTCTTGAAAGATATTTATAGGGAATCCATGTATTCCTAATATGATGATGATCATTGAATCATATCCAATGGTTGAGATTGAGTCCTAATTGAATGTTGGATCATTAGCCCTCTAATTAATTTAGCGAATTGGATTTTAGTACATAAACACATTTAATTTCTATCCAAACCCTTTTGGATCAAAATCAAATCATATTTGGTCTAATTAAATGCTAAATCAAATATTATTTAACTCCTAAAATAATATTTGATTTTTCTTTAATTAGGAACCCATCAAAATCATTATTGGTTTCACCATGCCAATAATGAAGCATTTAGGAATTAAGATTTACAACACTACACCTCCCTTAGGTACTCCAATACATTGGAAGGCATATGTAACCCTAAGGATTAATTCGCAAATCCACTATCTATCCTGCCATGGGTTACATATATCTATGTTCTACTTATATCATTAGGATAAGAATGACGACTAGCTCCTTTCCAAAAAGGACCGTCTTTTCCTCTTTCATGTATGGGTCTAATTAGAAGTTGTACAATAGTGCATAGAATTTTATGCATCCCAACATATGCAAAGTGAGTCTGTGTCTTTTGATCCACTACGTACTGTTAGGATAGTGGATCTGTGTGATTCCTTTCACACCAAGGTATGGGTCTCTTGTGCTCTCATGTACACACTAGCTTTCTAGTCTCAATGCCAAGGTGGGTGCATCAGCCATCGATCCACCAAATGTGAATATTCAAGCACAGAGACACATATCTATCTTAGGTCATAGGATATGCTTTCTCTCTGATAGTAATAAGAGGACTTTTGTATCTTTGTCCCATTAAGTCAACCCCTTAACTCAGCTTGCATGACAGTCTCGATTTCCATTGCATAGGATGTGCATTAAGGGCATCAGTCAGGTGACAGTCTCTTAGGAGGATTGCCTTCACTTCTCAGATGAGAGACAACTATTGGATATCATGATGGTTCTTGATGACTTATCAAAATCCTTGATCCAAATCGTTTGGATCATTGATGCTTGTCATCGGCATATCCAACATAGCCATAATATGATCGCATATTAAGGGACCCAATTAATCACATTAGTGCATCCACATGATCTGACACTCATATTCGAATCATAGATTAAGTGATTTTACTCAAGTTGGCTTGCCTAGGGCACATAATTCCAATAGAGGTGTAGGTCTAGATTGTTGAGGAGATTAGGGTTCAAGTTGGAGTATTTCTTTATTATCCTTAACTCATCTTCAACCAACATTTTAAGGGTCGGTGCACTATGGTCCTTTATGGTTCCTTTTCTTTAGAGCATAAGGAAGTTAATGGCAACCATCTTTTCAATGAAAAAATGTATTCTTGTGGTCAATCTTATTACTAATAAGGTTATTTATAAGACTCGAGTTAGGAACCTAGGAGTACAATTTGAATGTCCTAGATGGGTTATCCTTATGAGAAGCAATAATTCTGTATAAAAGTTAAAATGCATCTACATTAGCATTGGCTTTTCTCTTGCACAGACATGTATACATGTAGATCACAAACCATGTGTTTAATGCTAGTTGGGTAGGAATAATATCATAGTAAACTAAAATGTTGTAAACTAAAGAATTTATAAGAATCATTAAACGCTATAATAAAGTTAATTTATGGACTGCAAAACATCCATAGTGGTGGACGATTGGATAAGTGATTCTCATCTTGATAGCATGGAACTTGCCATCAAGCAAATGAATTTTCATTGAAAGTCCTAATCTTATTCACTTCCCATTACCTTTCCACATATTTCCATAGGCATAAATATTTTGGATGGTCCACAAATGTTTCCTAAATAAAGATCATCAATCCTTTAGCATTGTAGAAGATTGCTTCATTACGTAAATGGTAGAGAGACTTATTATATCATCGTCCTTCATTTGTCTTTCTAATTCATAATCATAGAACAAATGTGAAAAGTATGCCTTGAAAATTTCTTTTGTCTTTAGTAAAGGAATGAAAGCATCATATCATAACAAATCAAAATTATAACTACAACATCCCTTTAGTCGTTCAAAGTTCAAATTGCCTACTAGCTAACATAAGATGCATGTTTCAGCAACAGGGGCCTGTTAGGTGTGTTTAAAAAAAATGAATCTTTTGGAAACCATTAGAAATTATGGTTTCCTTGGACACTAAATACCGGAGCATTTAATTTGAATTATTTTCATTTATTTCTAATTTTGATTTAATCCTTGCTTATTGGAAATTTGACTTTATTCTTAAGAAAGACTCAACTCAAAATAGGGAAAAATGGTGGCGAAAGTGTTAAGATTTTTCTTTCCTAAAGTTACTTGATTACTCATGCAAAAGTAAAGCTTTTATGGAGTAAAGGAAAATGATAAGGTTAGAATTACTTAGCAAATGACTTTTCTGATTGTTAACTTCTATTTCTTTCATTTTGTAGAAATTTGAGTTTAACATGTGTATTCTCTTTGCAAATTAAGAATATGTTATTGTTAATTTATTCTCCACATGAATTTTTATCATATCCAAGATTGCATTCAAATTTTAGTTATCAAAGTTTAAACTTTATTATTATTGACATTATTGAAATTCTTTTTTTATTAATGGTCTTCTTTATGGATTTTGGTATTGTTGATCTCTTCACTTCTTATCTAACTTCTATATTAACCTCTTAACTATATCTAACTTATTTAATATTTGTCTTATAAGTTGGACATCCAATAAGGCTACCCATGGGTTCCCTAGACAAACTGCTTATTTGAACAGAAAGACTTCCATGTTAATTGTCCTATAGGCCATCCATGGATTCCCAAGATCCCATTGAAGATCCTCTATTATACAAGGAAGAAATATTAAGGACTCTGTTATACATGGTCCAATTAGTATTGAATAAGAGGAAACACAAATAATGCTTGCCGAGTATCTATGGAATAGTGAAAGGCATTGCTTAATAAATAATAATAAGAGATGTGTTCGAGTAACTCTTTAGTAGTGAAAGAAACATCAAATAAATAAAAATTACAGGAAGATGGTTACCAAGGAGATGATATGACTTACTTTCTAACTGATTAAGTAAATGGGACCATAAAGAGAAGCTCAGTGGCAACTTGGTTCAATACAAAGAAGGCAATGATTGGATTGTTGACTTCAGAAGAAAACTAAATGATTAATGGTTAAGTGCACTTTAGAAAGCCTATCTAATAACCTAGTGTTTTATTTGCCTAAACTTCGTCAAAATGATGATTACGACTTCATTAAGATACTTTTAGGGAGGATTAAGAAACAAAGGAGAAAAGAGAATGAAAAATTATCTTTCAAATAAAAGTACATGTTTACACTATTTTTAGATGCCTAAAGAGTCTAACTAGACAACTAAATTTAGGTGGGCATGCATTAAATTAAGGCACATCCTTAATGTCCTTGCCCAACTCATTTAGATGATTAAAGAGAGAAATTGAGGTGCCTGAACCCAGAGATGCCCAAGTGAACCAATAATTGCTTGCAACGAACTTCATGCCATTAGCACCACACATTTGACCAATCGTGGGCCAATCTTGGTAGGAGAGGAATGGGGTATAAGTACCCTCTTATGCTTGTGAAATTTAGGGGGATTTTCTAAGGAAAATTAATGGGAAGATTTGGGTTGAGAGAAGATGGAGCTGGAAACCATAGTGTTCACTGACAATGCCCTCTAGCAGTTTAACGAGGTGTGCAGTAGACAAAGGGCAACAACAAGAAGAATATACAAGGCACTACACATGAGGGACTCCATGTCAAACTATCAAACACAAGGAAAGGGGATTTCTCTCCCCAAAGTTCAGATAATTTGAACTTTTCCCAAGGTTGATGTTACTCCATCTTGATTCGGAGGATTTGATACAACAAAGGGGAATTTGATGGTTGTTAAGCATGGGTTTCAGGTTCGAAGGTCCCTGGTGAGTAGACCCATGATTTTGTTAAAAATTCATCACTATTTTCAATGGAATTTTAATCTATAAGCTTTAGATATGAGTTGATTGTGGCTTAAAACTCTCTTGAAAACCTACTTGCAAACTATGAGAAACCTAGGAAGGGACATCTAAATGCGGAGTTGAGGTTGGGGGTTGAAGATGATGGTTTGGATGACTAAAAGAGTCAAATAGACGTCTAAATTGGATTAAGCATTAGATATAAATGAATAAGAATTTGAATGACTAAGAAGGTTGGTTAGGCACTTAAAAGGTCTTATTTGTAAGAAAGGACATAAATGTGTAGCCTAGGTTGCTATAACTTAGGAAAATGAAGTAAATATGTGCCACTGAACTTGGAAGTAGTATTTCCCAGGGTCATGGGCATATATTCCAAACGAAAGCATCCTAAAGAGATTAGAAAGTAAGCACTAAGGTAAAAGCCTAGGAAATGGAAAGGATAATATGGGATATAATTCCCATGACTCATCATTTATTGACAATAAGTACGTTAATGAGAAAATGATGCGAAGGTGTGAGTCTTCATTTGTTTAATTAAGCAACAACCCATTGTTAAAATGCTTCGATCGGGTTTTAAAATCATGTGTCGTAGTATAGATGACCAAAGTGAATTAACATTTAAATTTATAATTCTTGAATTAATAGAAAATCCGAGGTCTTCTCTCAGAGCAAGAAAATGCACGAATATCACTATTTTGGATTTCACAAAAATTATCCTTAAGAACTAGATCTAATGAAGCTATTCTTTTAATGAATAAAATCTAGTTGAGAATGATTTAAATAGAATAGAAAACCTGATACGATAATTGAGGAAATGCTTAACAAAAGTTAATCTAAGAATAATGTGCTTAAGCATTCAAATAACTAATGTTGAGGAATATTATTTCAAAGGGCATCAATAATCTAATAAAAGAAACAAGGATTAAATAAAAAAATCTCAAATCAATCCTTGCACTATTACAATTCGATCCCTGAAGCTTTACGGATCAGCCCTCAAGAACCCTTACAATTGGGTCCTTTTCTTGCAAATAGGTCCCTCACCCCTTTCTTCTTCAAGGTTGGTAGGGCTTGCCAGAGGTTGGCCGACCTTTCGATCCACCTATTGGATGGGGTTAGCAAACGGAGGAGATGGTCGTTGGGTGTTCACCGATTTGGTGGTGGTGGTGGTTTGGTGATCGACGGCGAAGGGAGCTACTGGAGTTGGGGAAGACACAGAAGTTTGGTGAGGTCCTACGATCAAAATACGAGGTCGTTTGACCTCTCGTCAGATGCACTAGATTTGGGGTAAGGTCTTAAAGATAAACCCCAAAGAGATGGGGTGGTTGGGTGGTTATGCTTGGTCAGTGAAAAGACTCGTTGGAGCCTCTGATGGAGATGGTCGATCGGAGGTGATGCGTGGTCGAAATGACTAAATAATGAGATGAGAAGATAGAGGAGGAAAGGAGGAAGGAAAACCCTAAGACTATTGGAAGGAAGGACGTGAGGGAACCGGTGGCAGTGGTAGGCTTGCCAGCGATGAATGAAGGTGAAATTGAGGTCAAGGAAGGGGTTGGAAGATCGGTTTCATGGCTGGGAAGCACGACGGGAGAGAGGAGAAGGTGGCTGCACTCTCGTTTGGTGGCGAGAGGCGACGGAGTGATGGGGTGGAGAGGACTTCAAAGTCTACTCATGGCGACGCACGGAGGGAGGTGAGGAGAGGGCTTGGGCATGTGGATTGCAGACGACTCACAACGGAGGAAGTTTGCGAGTCTTTATAGACTTACACTGGAGCTTTAGAGGGGTGGTGGTTGCGATAAAGGCTCGGTGATGCTCGCATCAGAAAGGATGGCTTTGACTGTCGAGATAGGGCCACAGAGGAGGTGGTTGATGGCAAAATAACTGCCAATGGGTGCAGAATGCTAAGAGGAACAATTCCTCTTCAAGCAGTGAGGGTAGCTGTGGCCTTGGTTGGCCGTAATTTGCACCCGAATCTCGGTGCGGAGCTTCGTCAATGGTGGCCCAAGGAGGAAGATGGTTGACGTCAGCATGATGTCGGTCGGGGACTATTATGCAATAGATAAGGACCTAAAAGTAATAATTTTAGACCTATTTGAAAATATTTAGAAAATTAAGGACTAAAATGTAAAGTAGGTGCAAATGAGATCCAAATTGGTCCAAATTTTTATGGTAGCTTAATTAGAACATAAGGAATCTAATGATAACCTCAATTTTGTATTTGATGTTGTTTATAATTTGTCCCAAATTATACGAAATTCCTATCTATAATTCTATTTTAGGTCAAAACAAGTTTCGATTGTCAAATTGACTGTGCCAAATCTTATAAAATATTTTTAGATAATTTTTAGAAGGTTTAGACTACATTTATTTCCATTGAAATCTTGTAAATTTGATTCAAGCCAAAATTAGGGTTTAATCATTATTTTTATTGCCTGTTTTTTCAGAGAAAACTCTAGATTAACTGTTTTGAGCCTATTTAGCTACTTTTTGGGTTCGTTTGATGATTCTTCTCCTCTAATCTCTCTTAATTGAATTATACCCCTTTTATGCACGATTTAGGTGAATTTATCCTTAGGACTTAGCAAAATTAGGCTAGCTATAGTGAATGATGGCAATGCCATCATACCCCCATGCCTAACATTTACTAGTCCCTTAGCAAATTCTAGAGTTCAGAATAGATTGTTAGTGTAAGGGAGTTTTTGTCATTCAGCTCAAAAGAATTTATCTTTCTCCTTCCTTCTTGCCAATTATTAATATACACTAAAAGTTTGCACTTGACTCTTGGTATAGATTTATCAAGATAAGCAAACTTCTTCCCTCGGCGATGGCATAGCAGGTGGTCTGTGGTTTAACCCCAGCTTTTAGGCTTACGTAGATGTCTAAGTCGAAGGGTTTTATTTTTGGTGGCTCACAGTCATTTGGTGCTACATGTAATCTAGTACTATATACTCTAAATTTCTAGATTATCAAACAAATCAACTTGGAGAAATGCTTAAAAACTGTGCTCTTTTAGTTCCTTTGTGCTCACACCTTTTTTTTTGGAATAATCATGAGCTCACAACCTCACCATATTTGTAAATATATTTTGTGGTCTTTCATGGCATTAACACTTTGATTAAGTTCTGATAACCATATAACTAAGTCAGAATTCCTCAACTAATATCGGGGGGTTAGAAATACAGAAAGGTAGGTAAAGGTAGTATTTGGTGGATCGCAAATGATAATGGATACTATTACCTCGATGAAATTTATTCACAATGAATCAACACATAAACACAATTATGAACTCAAACACTTTCTTTTTCAAAATTTTCTCTTTTCTTTCTTTTTCTTTATGTATATATTTTTTCTTCTCCTTCTTATTTTTTTTTATAACTACCAACAGAACACAGCACTTTCAGTTATGAGGCATTATTGGGAAATGATGGCATTCAAGAGGATATTGTGTGGCTTATTTGGTGGAAGTGCCTACTTTCAGCACTGGGAAGGAATGGATAGGACAATGTATTTCTAACCTTTAACACTAACACCCTCCTTCAGCCGAGGATTCCATGAAGGACAATCGTAACCATCCACCTTAGTCTTAGTTTTATTAGAACACGCTCTCTGCATTTTTGCCTTATGTGGTGGTTCTCAGGATTTTAACCAAAAGTTCGCACACAGGAGTTGAGAGTGAAAGCTATGCATAATTTCGAGTATCATTATCTAATTATCCAAAACTTAAGAGTCCTCATACTAGACTTAAAACACCAGTAGACACTCTACTCTCACCTCACAATTGTTTGGTGGATCTAATGGAAGATATTTCGCCTGACTCCATAACTAACTGTCTAAGGGTTTGACAAACTAAAAATGTCTATTGATTTTTCTCTTTACTTTCTCTCTCTCTTTATTTTTTTCTTTTTTTTCCTTCTTTTTTTAGCTAAATCTATGTATATTTTTTGGTGAGAACCTTTCAAAAATGACTTTTAGATGATTGCACTTTAATCCCCCTATGCCTAAGTATTACAATGCCCTCATTGCAAACAGGATGGGTTCACATTCAATTAGGAAACCTAAAGTGCAGTAAGAGTGAATTTCTAATAGATTAAGAAAGGTCTGAGGGATTTTCAAAAGAATGATGGGTTGCCTCCCGTTAAGCACAAAGTTTATTGCCATCAGCTGGGTGAAATGCAGCTAAGATGGAATGGAGGTCGAGAGACTCATCGATTAGACTAAAGTCATAAAGTTCAAGAAAAGGTTTGAGATGATGGTCATTAACAACAAATGGTGTAGAGTCAAGATCGGGAGGTAATATTTCCATAGCTCCATTACCAAAGATCCTCACAAGAAATGGTTTCGTCCACTTAGACCTGAGCTTGCTCGGGAATAGTTTGAGATGGGCATCAAATAGAAGTACCTTCTGACCAAGACTGAATGATTTCTGTGAAATGTGCTTATCATGCAAGGCTTTTATTCGTTCCTTGTAAATTTGTGAGTTCTTGTACACGTCGTTGTGTAACTCATCAAGCTCGCTTATTTGAAAGCGATGGTGGATGCCAACCTTTCCGAGGTCCAGGTTGCATTTCCGTACTGCCCAGGAGGCTTTATGCTCCATTTCTATAGGAAGGTGACATGCCTTCTCATAAACAATCCTGAAAGGAGACATTCCCAATTGGGTCCTATGGGCGGTCTTATAAGCCCATAATGCTTCTGGAAGCTGGGTTGACCAATCTGTTTTGTCAGGTCAAATAGTGACCTGCAAAATATTTTTAATCTCCTAGTTTGATAGCTCGGCCAGTCTGTTTATTTGCAGATGATATGGGGTAGAAATGCAATGAGATACCCAGTATTTTCTAAGTACGAACTAGAAATGTACATTCACAAAATGGGTCCCTCAATCAGAGATTATTGCTTTCGGGACACCGAACCGAGAGATGTTATCATGAATAAATTTGATAACGACCTTATGATCATTGGTTCAGGTCGAAATGACTTCAATCCATTTGGACACATAGTCCACAACAAGAAGAATATACTCGAAGTCATTTGAGTTTGGAAATGGACCCATGAAATCAATCCCCCAAATATCAATAATTTTGCACACGATAATTAGGTTTAAAGGCATCATATCGCGATGGCCCATGTTGCCCAAGGTCTGGCAACGAGAACATGCTCTACAATAAGTGTGTGTGTCTTTAAATATAGTCGGCTAGTAGAGACCACTTTAGAGGATTTTAGCTGTGGTTTTATCCGTAGAAAAATGGCCATCATAGGCCTAGTCATGACAAAATGAAATGACATCATTGACCTCTGTATCAGGAATACATCACCGGATAATATGATCCACTTCGATACGAAAAGATATGGATCTTCTTAGAAGTAACACTTGGGATCTGGAATCAATTTGTCCTTTTTCGCTTTGGGCCAATCAGACGGAATCTTGTTTGATGCCAAGTAGTTCACAATGTCTGCATACTAGGGAAGCCCAGCATCTATGCCCATAATATGCTCATCCGGGAAATGTTCAATAATAGACACTGAAGGATCAATGATAGACAAGGGAAGGCAAGATAGATGATCTGCAACTGCGTTCTATTATCAAATTCTTGAAAAAGCAAGATCCAACGAATCAGGCAAGGCTTTGCGTCCCTCTTAGCGAGTAAGTGCCGAATTGCAGTATGATCCGAGTATATGATAATGTGAGACTCGGGAAGGTACGGCCATAATATCTTTATGGCGAAGACAACATCCAGAAGTTCCTTCTCAGTAATCGTGCAATTACATTGGGCTTCGTCCAACATTTTACTCACATAATAAATCACTACGGGTTTCCCATCTATTTTCTAACCAAGGACTACCCCCACAACATAATCCAAAGCATCGTACATGATCTCAAAGGGTAGAGACCAGTCAGGGGGTTGTAATATTGGTGCCTTGGTGACTCGGTCCTTAAGAATTTTGAAAGCTTCGGTACACTCGTCAAAGAAATCGAAGGGGATTTCCTTCGATAATGAGTTAAGGGTCTGGTGATTTTGAGAAATTGGAGATAAAATGCTAGTAGAACCCAATGTGTCCCAAGAAGGATCTAATGTCTTTAACCGAGGATGGAGGAGGAAGTTTAGATATCAAATTGATCTTTGCTCGGTCAACCTAGATACCTTGTTCAGACACAAGGTGTCCAAGAACGATGCCTTGGGGAACCATAAAATGGCTTTTCTCCCAACTCAAGACCAGATTTACATCAATGCATCATTGGAGGATCTTAGTCAAGTGGCCCAAGCATTCATCGAAAGTTTTTCCAAATACAGAGAAATCATCCATGAAGACTTCTAAAAATTCAACTACCATATCACAGAACATTGCCAACATGCACTGCTGGAAGGTGGTGGGTGCATTGCAGAGTCTGAATGACATCCTATAAACGCAAATGTCCCGTAGGGGCAGGTGGATGTGGTTTTCTCCTGGTCTTCAGGACAAATGGCCACTTGATTATATCCAAAGTATCCATCCAAGAAACAAAGGCATTGATTTCCAGCTAACTTTTTGAGATTTTGATCAATAAAAGGTAGCAGGAAATGATCCTTCATGGAGGTATTCAATTTCCTATAGTCTATGCAAACTCTCCACGAATTTACAACACGGGTAGGGATGGATTCTCCAGACTCATATTTGGTAACAGTGAGCTCGACCTTCTTAGGCACTACATGAATTAGGCTCACCCAATGGCTATCAGAGATGTGATAAATAATATCTACATCAAGCCATTTTATTATCTCTTTCTTCACGACCTCTTGAAGATTCAGATTGAGTCAACATTCTCCTTCGTGCGTAGGTTGTGATCCTTCTTCTGTAAAAATATGATGTGTGTAGTAAGAAGGGCTTATACCAGTGAGATCATCAAAGGTCCAATGAATGGCCTTGCGATGTTGTCAGAGGATAGAAATCAGACGTGTTTCCTGATCTGTTGATAGAGAAGAGTTGATAATCACGAGAAATGTGTTGTTTGAACCCAAAAATACATACTTGAGATTGTCAGGAAGTGATTTTAACTCAAGTACCTGATTCTCAGCTGCAGCGGGAAGATCTGGATTAGCCTGGGAGGGAACTATAGGTAGAATTGGATCTTCAGGGTGTAATTGGGCTTCTAGAGACTCTTGCTTAGGATTAATCAACTCCAAATCATCTAAGATCGGGTTCTCAAGAAGTGAATCAATTCCATCCAATCCTCAATGACACCACAATTAATTCCTCTATGGGCTTTAAAAATGTCAATCTTCATTGTTTTATCCCTGAATTTGATTTCCATCTGGCCCTCCTCACAATTAATGTTTGCCCAAGCTGTTGCTAGGAACAGTCTCCCCAAGATTATAGGTGTCTCTTTCAGGTTCTCTGGTGTATCCATGTCTAAAACAATAAAATCAATCGGAAAATAGAAATCCCAGACTCTTACAACTTCATCCTCCAAAATTCTAAGGGGTGACTTAATAAATCGATCTGCTAACTGCAAGGTCACTTCCGTTGGCTTAAGTTCAAAATCCTCAAAATATTTTAGGAGGGATGTGGGAATAAGGTTAATGGATGCACTTAAATCTAAAAGATCTCGGTTAAATTCTAGATCTTCGATCTTGTAGGAGATCAGAGGGGTGCCAGGATCTTTTAACTTCTGTGTAAGCTTACTCAAAATAATGGAGCTAACATACTCTGATAGCAAAATAAGACTTCCATTAGAATTCCTTGGCTTTCGCTTAGGTGTACATAAATTCTTCAAAAATCTTACGTAAGCCAGTACATGACGTATATCATCCATAAAGGGAATGCTAATCTAAACTTGCTCAAAGAGCTTGACCAAGTCCTTGTCAATCTAAGGTGGTTTCCTACCCTTATTTCCCTTGGTCAAGGCCTCAAGAAAAGGTATGGTCTTAGGCTCATCCAGAATGGGTTCTGTTGATCCTTGCTTATCCTTGATAATCACCCCGGATTGAGATGTACTAGGATTTGGTTTAGTGTATCTCAGGCTTAGAATCCTTAGTACATTTACCATTGCAAGTCGTTAAAGAATGTAATTCCGCAGGATATGGAGGAGTGGGTAGGATTAGTGGCTACTGCTGCTGAAACGTATCGGGTACAAAAGTTGATGCTTTTGACATGCCTTGATATACGGGTGTAGACGGGCCTGGTTGCACATAATGGACTTGGCCCGATTTTGGGTTCGTAACGTACCTCTGGTTCAGTACATTGTTAGGGTTTAGCAGTGGTTGCGAGGGTAATGCACCTACCTGGTGAGTGCCAACCATTTATGCAATTTGGTTGTGCATATCTACCATATCCGCAGTATGCTACCTGTACATAGCAGCATTGGTCTTCTGCATATCAGCCAATGTCTGAAGAATTATGCTCATTTGATCATCTTTACTTGGACTAAGTTGAAAATTTGGATTGGGCCAAGGTTGAGCTGGCTGATATGAGTGTGTATGATGATAACGTCATCATCAGCCATATCTAGCTTTAATTAGTCATTATCAAGGAATAAATGCTCCTACGTAACCTCCAGAGGACTATAATTCATTGCAAATCCTTTCTAAGAGAAATAAAAGAAACTAGGGTTAAAACTACAATTTTACCACGATATCATAAATGCAGAATAACTACGGGTTCCTCCAGGGGTTAAGTAAGGGTCAAATGATCTTAAATGTCTAACAAGTGAGTCCGTACAGATAGAAAATGGTTTTCACGTGTTTTAAGAATTAAATGACTTTCGAAACCTTAAAAATAGACCTGCTTAAATAGCTGAGGTTTTGGTCAAGATAAAATTTACATAAACCCTCTAAAATTCATAGAAAAATATTCTCTAGGGTTTGGTACCTTCAATTTGACCATCAGAACCCATTTTGACCCAAAACAGAGCCATAGACAAACTTTTACCCATATTTGGGTTTTTGCATAAATTACCTAGTCAAACTTGGTCAAAACCTAAATATAACTTCACCATTGGATTCCTTGGGTCCAAATTACGTTTGTAGCAAAATTTCTGCCTAATCTGAGATCATCTTGACTGAGTTTGTAATTTGGTCCAAGTCTGACTTTCTTTATCTCCAATAACCCCTTAGCTTTTGAATTCCTCACAAAAAGCCCCCCATCTTCTTTGCCTTCTTCACAAAAAGGTCCCTGCCACCCTAGAATCCTAATCATACAACTTTGGCAACCTTTTATTGAAGAGAACTCCTCTAATCAATGAATCCCTTCCAAAATTGGAAGGGAGATTCCTTGAGGAGTCCTCTTGTTGCCCTAGAATCCTAATCCTACAACTCCAGCAACCTTTGATTGAAGAGAACTCCTATGATCAATAAATCCCTTCCAAAATTGGAAGGGATATTCCTTGAGGAGTCCTCTTTCCAATGAATTAGATCTGAAGCCCAACAACCTTCCCAATCTCTCATGCGAATGCATGAGAGATTCAAGTATCTTCCAATTTTCCTACTCCGGCGACTTTCATAGCTTGGGAAGCTTGCTTCCCAAGCTCAAATCGACCTCTAGAGACCTATAAAAGAATCTCCAGATCAGGCCGAGTTCCTCATACTCAAATTCGACCAGAATAACCCCCAATTCTTCTCTCCTCCTCCAGCCAAAGTGCTCCTCGATGTCCGGTGACCTCTTCTGTCTCCATTCCTCATCTGTTCGCAATACCATCAACGGATTGATCCCCCTCAGCTTCCTTTGCATCGAGCAGTACTAGCTGGTGCCTCTATCTCCTTTGTCCTCACCATCCAACCCCCACCTGAGCCATCTTCGTCTCTAGCACCGGCCATACCACAACCGACGCCAACTCTAATCCCCGTCGTTCGCTACCTATCTCTATCGATTCCTTAGCTTCTCCACATCACGACAACACCTCCGACACTCCGCTTCGACTTCCACACCGTCCTTCGCCACTTCATCTTCCACCTCTCCAGCGTACCACCAGCTAGCTCCAACGGCCACCACAGACCACTTACATCGTTGCTTCCACGCTCTACACATCCTCCTCGACCTCAGGAGCAAAAGCCCTAACCTAGTTAGGTTGATTGCTCCTCCAAGCCCTCTGTTGAACTCACGCTCCTCCATCTACCCTCTACGAGGTCAACAGGCCTCATCAACCACCTTCACGCCATGCCGCACACACTTACGCTCTCACCATTCCACGGTGAAGCTTCTGAACATATTTGACAGGGTCGAAAGGTTGTATCTTGGATTTCAAGTATTATGTCTCCATTCGCCACTGATGTAGAGCTTCGAAGGAACCTTGAAGCACATTCTAGCCACAGCAGCTCCAGGTAAAGCCTCCAAGGTGCGCGGAATCTCTCCAGGAACACAACCCAGGGACTAATTTGGCCCTTTGACTAGGGCTTTGACTAGAATTAGACAAAGTAGCTGCTACGGCCAGTGCGTGAGAAGAAGCCTTGGGATAGTCCCACCTCGGAAGCGCACGGGTTCTCATAGCCGCATAAGTTGATTTTGTGGTGTAGGCTATTCGCCTCAACACATGGGGGTGAGGTCCCCTCTCACCCGACAATTGCCTTGCCTGTGACACTACACGTGGGTCTGGAACTCACCCGATTACCCACCTAAGCTCTCACTCCTTGCTCACCACCCACTATCGATGAGCCTAGTCCTGGGTATGCGGATCCCTGTTCACCTGATTACCCGACACTGTTTGAGGCCCTGGGAGGGCGGAACCCAGAGAAAGAAAGGAAGGAGAGTGCGTGGGTCAGGGGAGGGTTTTGCTTTGAGGAGATTTTAACACTTAGCCAAAATCAGAGCCCCTCTGTGCATGAAGCCAAGGCAAAGAAGAAGAGAAGAGGAAAAAGATAGAGAAGAACAGTGCTTCCTAGCACTGTAGCACCTGCTATTTAAGTCAACTAATCGGCCTAACCATCAACTGCTACTACTGTTGCATTTATTACTGTTGCATTATTTGAGATACTTGAGCTTATTTGTGCTTAAGGTAATTTGTTGATTCAAATCACATTTTACGCTAATCTTTTTGCTTCATTGACATTTGCTTTATCATATACATCATTCTTGCTTGGATTTATTGTTATTCATTAATAGAATTGCAATCTTGAGAGTTAATTGTTACTTGCTCCCTACATTCGACCTCGGATTTCTTTCAAGCATAAATCTTATTTGTTTTCAAGTGATTTTGACCTATACTACTATGCAACTTTTAAAATCTCGATTTCGCTCGTAAACAATGGATTTTATGGTCGGGGTTGATATTGTGGTCTAGGATTTTGAGGATAAGAGTTTCCTGACCAGGAAAAGTTGGGATGATTACAGCATCTAGGATTATAGAAATTGGAATAGTGGTTGTTTTGGATGGTGTGGAGTTCCTCACAGGGTTGAGCAACTCTAGAGAAATCAGAATATTGGGGTTCAGATGACCCCCAACTAGAATAAACAGGCTTAGAGTTTCCTCCGAGATCCCAGTCAAAAGAGGATGGATACGCATCCATCCCAGTGCGGTGAATATTATGCATGGCCTCCCTCCTTGTGGGTGGTCGTGCATGCTTGTTTTACTGAGAAGTGACCTTTTGTAGCTGGCGAGTCAGATCATCAAGCTTCTTTATAATAGAGACCTTATCCAGTCGACTGGCCACAATCTCCATATTGACATAGGAGGATAGGTCTTGTGCCTCATGTGCCATACGTGTGTGCGTCGATGCATGGGTAGTCGTCCTGTCAAACATACCCATGGACACATTTTTTATGGAATTCTCAGACATATTCTCAAGAATTTCCCAAACGGTGTCCTCATGTTTACCCATAAAGTTTCCTCCACAGGCTGCATCAACGAAAATCCGGATATCTTCATGGAATCCTCGGTAAAAAGATTTGACATGTTCCCATTTAGGAACTCTATGATGCAGGCATTTCCACATGAGATCGAGAAATCGATCCCATGCCTCATGAAGTGGTTCCCTCGCATTTTGTTGAAAATGTGTAATCTGATGCATCAAGGCATTAGTACACCCTACTGCGAAGTATTTTCTCAAAATTTGGCCTGCAATTCATCCCAGGTATTGATTGGTCGATTTAGAGACTGATACTAATGGGTAGCTTTCTCTTTAAATGAGTAAGGGAACATTTTCATGAGTAGAGTGTTCTGGTTTTGTACAATTGGCCTGAGTGTCTGAGCCAAAATTTTCAACTCTTGAATGTGTTGGAATGGGTCTTCAGAACCCATTCCTTGGAAATGGGGAATCAAGCTGATAATATTCGGCTTGAGCTCAGTCTCAAGTCCCCCAACCGGAATACAGACTCTGGGTTCAATAGCCACTCTTGTGGGATTATAGTGATCCCACATTTGTGGGCGTGCTTGGGGGTTTACCAATGCATTGATCAGATCTGTGAGAGTCTAAAGCTGGTTCTGAAGGTGCTAGATATTGCCCCTTTCTTCTTTTGGACCAGGGTTCTCTATCGAGTCAGAATCAGAGTATGAAGAACTTGGGTTGATGTAGATAGGTCGGAGGAGATAGGAATCAGATCAGAAGAGGACTCAAACAAGTTAGTCCGGTGCTAGCCTTGACGTGAGTGACTAATAGAGGAGGTCTTAAGACTCCTCCCATGCATGCACTATAGAAAATATGAGGGACTACATTTTAATCAGACCCAATCAAGACACCTAAATACTTCTGGATGGCTTATGCTGGTTCGAGGCAGATGGCCTCTTGATTGGAAATCCACCCACTCGAGAATTACTTGGGTAGCCAAAAAAGGAGAGTCTCGCGAAGACCCCTACACTGTAGAATGCCCCCATGGGTTATAGGGTTTCCCACACCCGACCTTTCTTATCACTGCGGTTCCAAGTAGACCGAAGACATGTGAATTGGGTCCTAAGTCTACCAAATTTTAAGCCTATTCGTGCCTCAAATTATCACTTGATTTAGAGTTAGATTCAAGTTGTGACCTAATTTCTAGGTTGATTGGTTCACCAAGAGAACCAACTTCACATGACCTAGCCTAATGTTTAGGATGCAATTCGAGTTAACTCACCCGAATCACCTTGTTTTAGTTTGACAAGAAGGTTATTAAGTCACCACTTTTAATGTTCAAGTGATCTTAGAGCCTGTATTTTAGGGTTTAAGTTGTAAATCAATTCAAATAAGGCTTAGGTAGCACACAATGCAAATAATAATTTCCCTTATGGCTTTGCACATGTGTACTAGATAACTCTAAAATTCAACCCTAATTTGTCTCTAAAGTGGAGTCCAATTCAATTTCAAAAATTCCTTTGGACTCAATCAAGAATGTGCTAGTCCAAGGGTTTAGTTAATTTCAGATAAGTCCCTATAAGTGTAGGAAATTTTTGGGTCGTGTCCTCTAAGTAGATATATCTCCTTAACCACAGTTAAATCTTTGAAATTCTTGCCACAGATGATATTTCTAAGAAAATAAGGCAAGGTTGAATCCTTTTTTTTTGTTTTTTTTTTCTATACTAAGAAAGAGGGGACTAAGAAGAAAGGAAGAAGATTTACCTATCATGGAGTGGCTGTCCTCACATTCAAGAAATCATATGCTCAGGTTCAATTTGCAAAACAACCAAAACAAGTCAAAAAGTAGAAATATTCACAAATAATAGTGATAATTGTGCATTGCTCCCCAGCAACGATGCCAAAATGTTAAAACGCTTCGATCGGGTTTTAAAATCGTGTATCGTGGTATAAATGACCAAAGTGAATTAACATTTAAATTTATAATTCTCGAATTAATAGAAAATTCAAGGTTGTCTCTGGGAGCAAGAAAATGTGCAAATATCACTATTTTGGGTTTCAGAAAAATTATCCTTAAGAACTAGATCTAATGAAGCTATTCTTTTAATGCATAAAATCTAGTTTAAAATTGTTTAAATAGAATAGAAAACCTGATACGATAATTGAGGAAATGCTTAACAAATGTTAATCTAAGAATAATGTGCTTAGGCATTCAAATAACTAATGTTGGGGAATATTATTTCAAAGGGCATCGAATAATCTAATAAATGAAATAAGGATTAAATATAAAAAAAAATTCTTAAATCAATCCTTGCACTATTGCAATGTGGTCCTTGAAGCTTTATGGATCAGCCTCAAGAACCCTTACAATTGGGTCCTTTTTCTACAAATAGGTCCCTCACCCCTTTCTTCTTCACAACCGGTAAGGCTCGCCGGAGGTCGGTCGGCCTTTTGATCCACCCGTTGGATGGGGTTAGCAAACAGAGGAGATGGTCATTGGGTGTTCGCCGACTTAGTGGTGGTGGTGGTTCGGCGATCGATGAAGTGGCGACAGCGGAGGTAGCAATCAGAGTTGGGGAAAACGTGGAAGTTCGACGAGGTCCTATGATCAAAATATGAGGTCGTTTAACCTCTCATTAGATGCACTAGCTTTGGGGTGAGGTCTCGAAGATAAACACAAAGAGATGGGGTGGTTGGGTGGCTGTGCGTGGTCGGCGAAGAGACTCGTTGGAGCCTCTGACGATGATGGTCGATTGGAGGTGATGCATGGTCGAAACAACAAAATAATGAGATGAGAAGATAGAGGAGGAAATGAGGAAGGAAAACCTTAAGACTATTGGAAGGAAGGAGGTGAGGGATCGGTGGCAGTGGTTGGCTCACCAACAATGCATGGAGGTGAAATTGAGGTCGAGGAAGGGGTTGGAAGATCGGCTCCGTGGTTGGGAAGCATGGCAGGAGAGAGGCGAAGGTGGCTGCACTCTTGTTTAGTAGTGAGAGGCGGCGGAGCAACGGGGTGGAGAGGACCTCAAGGCCTGGTCATGGAAGTGCATGGAGGAAGGTGAGGAGAGGCCTTGGGCACGTGGATTCCAGACAACTCGCAACGAAGGAAGCATGCGAGTCTTTATAGACTTACACTGGAGCTTTAGGGGGCCGATGGTTGCGATAAAGGCTCAGAGATGCTCGCAACAGAAAGCCATGTTTGAAAGTTGAGATATGGCTGTAGATGCGACGGTTGACGGTGAAACAACCGCCGACGAGTGTGGAATGCTAAGAGGAACAATTCCTCTTCAAGCGGCGAGGGTAGCCGTGGCCTTGGCTGGCCGCAATTTGCGCCCGAATCTTCATGCGGAGCTCCGTCAATGGTGGCTGGAGGAGGAAGACTGCTGACGTTAGCATGAAGTCAACTGGGGACCATTATGCAATAGGTAAGGACCTAAAAGTAATAATTTTAGACCTATTTGAAAAGATTTAGAAAATTAAGGACTAAAATGTAAAGTAGGTGCAAATGAGGTCCAAATTGGTCCAACTTTTTATGGTAGCTTAACTAGAACATAGGAAATCTAGTGGTAACATAAATTTTGTATTTTGATGTTGTTTAAATGGTTAATTTATAATTTAGCCCAAATTATACTAAATTCCTGTCTACAATTCTGTTTCAGGTTAAAATGAGTTCCAATTGTTAAATTGACTATGCCAAACCTTATAAAATATTTTTAAATAATTTTTATAAGGTTTATACTATATTTATTTCCGTTGAAATCTTTTCAATTTGAGTCAAGCCAAAATTAGGGTTTAATCATTATTTTTATAGCCTGTATTTTCAAATAAAACCCTAGATAAACTGTTTTGAGCTTATTTAGCTACCTTTTGGGTTTGTTTGATGATTCTTCTCCTTTAATCCCTCCTAATTGAATTATACCCCTTTTATGCATGATTTAGGTGAATTTATCCTTAGGACTTAGCAAAATTTGGCTAGCTATAGTGAATGATGGCAATGCCATCACCCATAAACAACTCCTAATTTGATGAGACCCATTAGTGCATTGATGCTCAAATCCATTGGTACTCAGATCCATTTAAAGGTGGAAACCTCTTATAGAAGTGCTTGAGTTTGGTGTTTAATGGTTTATTTAAGCCACAACCCATACACAACTCCTAATTTGATGAGACCAATTCGTACATTAATGCTTAAATACATTGGTACTTAGATCCATTTAGAGGTGGAAACCTCTTATAGAGGTGCTTAAGTTTGGGGTGCCATGGTTGTGGGCTATTAAGGAAGCTGTAGGATTCCATTGGCCATGGCGGGCTACTTCTTGATGCGTTTCTCAACATGACATATGTTACCCTTAGGAGAGTAAGGGGCTGATTGATTAGATCAACCATGATCCATGACTTGTGTATGTGTATGTTCTAATGTTAAGTTAAGAGTGGTCAGTAGGTACTTGGGTTGGATATGATGGTTGGGAGCTTAAGAGATCATTACCTAGTGAATAATGTTGGTAAGTCTCAACTACACTTGAAAATGTTACTCAGATAGAGCTTATCACCACTAAGTAAGCATTCCAAATGGAATGAGGATAATGAAAAGAAAAACCCTAATATGTAAAAATGCTATGAGCCATGGATGTAGTGGCTAGCTACTGAGTATTAAATGGAATTTTGTGAAAAGATAACTTGGGGATAATTAAATAATGAGAAACCCGGTAGGGCTGTAGAATAATGTTACGTGCGAATCAAAGTTTTATAAAACACGCATTGTAATATAGTTGAATCATGCAAAAATGACTTTTGAAATTTATAATTCTCGAAATAAAAGTATTCCGAGGTCATTCATTGGGACCAATTTATTACATGAATACCACTATCAAGATTTTTTTTACAAATTAATTTAATGAACTTGTATTATGTGTGAATTTTCACAAATCAAATAAGTTCAAAGTCCACTTAGATTTACGAAATTAAGCGATTAAATTTAAATCTCGAGTGTAATGAATTTTTTTTTAATGCTTAACAAATTAACAATGATCAAGTGTGAATGTAGTTAAGCACTAAATAAGCAATTATCAAAAATGTCTGAGCAAGAAATTGCATAAAAAACCCATTCAGAATCAAATCTTAAATCAACTCAACAGGCTCTACAAATCAGTCCTTGAGAACTAAAATATCTTGTGTTTTAGTCCCTAGTATCCTACAATAAGGTCCCTATAGTTTTATTTTCTTCACAACCAAGTCCTTACCAGCAAGCAAGAGCACGAGCTCTTGCTCTTCATTGAGAAACTTGCAGGGGAAGGTTGTCAGAGTTTGCTGAAGTCCTTTAGGGCATGGAAGCCCCCTACCGGTGGTCGCAAAGTGCTCCACATGGCACCGCGAAGGTTCTGATGTGTAATTTCTCAACACAGTTAATTAAGATTAAAAGTCTTAATTAATCACGTAAGAAATGACTTAGGTTAACTCAAATCGTTGTTATTTTGGTAGTATAGGGTCAAGTTAACCTAACATTTAGATTTAAGTTTTTTTTAACTGGTTGAGTCCTGGTCATTCACTGGGAGGCATATTTGTAATCCTAATTCACCATTTTTATTAATTAATATTAATGTATAACTAATTACTATGATAATTACAATATATGTTAAGCACATGAATATTTGCACAAAAGAATAGACAATTAAATCATGCAATTATTCCATTATAGAAAAGAAATGTACACGAATGATTTCGCAATAAAATCTAAGTAGAAGAATGTTTATTACAATTTGTACAAAATTACAAGGCATAAAAAAAATGTTTACATGAATAGTAAAATGACTTCTTTATCAATATAAAGCTCAATTCTTCTTTACAGTTCCCAGCCTTCAATCAGACGTCTATTTAAGATGCTTAGACAACTTAAAAGTTAAGGTTAGACATCTGATTACTATTTCAGATGTCTGATTCTTTCCTTTATCTTTTCATTTAATCTCTCTATTGAATCAACCTCTTTTTCAATTCCTTTCTCTCCTTAGCTCTTCTTCTTATTATTTTAGTGTCTTTTCTCTAATTCCTTTCTTTACTTCCTTTTAAGTTCTTTACTTAGCTAATTAAACACTTTAGCCCTTTTGTTTTTCACTGTGCACAAACCCACACTTAGCCATTTTAACAAAAATTTGTTAGTGGGGGGTGATAACACTGCATCTTGGGGTGATAATTTTGTTAAATAGGGCCCATCTTAAGAATAAAATGCACAGATAACACAACATAAGTAGAATGGGAGCATTGCATGCATCATACATAAAGATTGCTTATAAAACAGTATTAATGACCATTTGTATGAGCACTTGTCAAAGCAGGCCTCAGATGAGCAATCGGACCGCACGGATGGATTTAGAGCGATGAACGGAGTCCAACAGACTCGAAATCGGCCAAATCCGACATCCAGAGCTCCTACAACGAGCCCAAGAAGTTCTGATCATTGATCTGATGATCAACGGCCCATGGCACACCACGTGGCACCCGCTTGCCCCGTCTAGATCACCGCCCGCTTCCACCTTCAACAGGAGGACAAATCTCAGCCGTCGATCTTCGATCGAACAGCTGAGAACCGCTCGCACGCCCGCCCTCGCCGCGACAAAGCAGCGGGTGCAGCGCAGAAGTTGGAGCACGCACTCGCACTCACGCAACGCGGGTTCGAATGGCGCGAAGCTGAAATGCGGAGATGATGATGCGTGCAGGCGAAATTGGGCCGCCCGATCAGTAGCGGACAGACACGATCATGAGACATGGCACCCGCAAATGTGCCTTGACTAGATGCGCACGATGACACGAGCGCAAGGGCGTGATCTAGGCATGTGCCTCGCGTGAGATCTCGAAGATCGGATGGCTTATGGCGCGCTCACATGGATCAGGCGCAAGGAAGCACAGCTGTGGGCGGGCGAGCGACCGGTAGGCAGGGGCCTTCACCGACGTTTTGGGAAGGGTTTTAGCGATGTCCCGGACATTGCTGAAACACCTTCTTCATTTGAAAAGCCCTTCTTCCTATTTAAACCCCATCCAACCACCCATTCAAGGCATTCACTCCACTTGCAACTACTCTACCCCCCTCCTAGCTACCTTTAAGCCCTTTTGTAATCACCAGAGATGACGAGCCGCTGACGAAGCCCTCTCCACCACCGTGGCTGCCTCACCGCCCTCCCTCTCTCTCTCTCTTTCTTCCCTTCTTTTAAGCTTTACTTTACTTATGTTTAAGCATTTATCTAGTGTTGTAATTATGAACTAAAGTTGCATGATTAATGAAGTTGTTTTCTATTCAATTGCTTGCTTTATTTTCTATTCAAGTTGCATGTTGCGAATGAAACAATTCTAACCCTAATCTCTCTCTCTCTCTCGCTTTTCACCCGCCCCTTTTCGCAAGCAAAACCCCATGATTTTCGTGACAATAAGTGACAAGAAGAATCCAGTTGTTATGCCTCCTTGAGACCAACACTCGGACTCACATCCATTTCTTTACTTTAAAACCAACGTCGCAAGTGCAAACTATAACGACACTTCCAAACACATGCGCACGCGCACGTCAGTTTTTGGTGCCGTTGCCGGGGAGGCAACGGATTTGTTTTGTCACTTCCATTTTACATCCATGCTCACATCGTCTAAAGCCTTGTCTCCTTTTACTTCATGGTTGTAGGAATTCGACGCTTGGATGACGAAGTAGCGCAACTCATGACAGTAACAAGGAAGTAGACGCAACAAGGACCGGTCGTGAGTATTTCTTCGCTCATGGTTGTTTACTTGCTTAAAAACCTAAAAAAATTGTAAAACTGAAAAAATTGGCGTGGTGTATGATTGCCTGACCCACATCCTTAACACATCACCCAACAAAAAAATACACTCTAACATTCTGAATAAATTCTTGGAGTGTTCTCTTATCTTTTTGAGTGGTGTTTGCGAAGCTACCTTGAATTGACTTGGGCCACACCACTCAACCCTAAAAATAACTCATCTAATAGAAGCTGCATGATCATTAGGATGAGTACATTAGGGTTTTAGAGCCTCTACACAACAAAAGGAAATCTACTTTCATTGAATTGTGTGCAAAACTTGACGTGCCCACTGAAACTTGTCTGAAAATATTAAGACACATCAATCCTAAAAGACACTAAAGTAAGGATAAAACATTAAAAGACACCACATCTAAAAAAATCCTTGCTTGAAAATCATGTTTTGATAGGAGCACACACACTGAAAGTGGAAAAGTAAGAGGCACTACCCTAATCAACGCCTCATCACATAACCCTAGCACAAGCACTATCCTAGCCCTTTAAAACAGAGTAGACGTGCCCTAGGTAGGACTGGGTTAAGTCTCGAGAGGCGAGGTTTTGTTTGCTGGGCACTTGGCTTTCATTCCCTTAGTAGAATCTGGTGACTAGGCTGCAGGGCAGTGTCAAACGACCGCGGTTGTGGGGTCTATGGAACCGGTGGCGCAAGCCAAAGGAAGAACTTTCCCTGCAATCCCCTCGTAATCAAATTGGCCAGATTAGCTTTGGGAAGGGGAGTCCAGTGCTTACAAACATGATCACCCTTTTGAGATTTCTAGGTCCCCTAAGGAATACACCATAAGGACTAGGCTTGTTTGCTTGGTTGAACACACAACTCTCTCTCATCTGTTCTTCCCACATCCCTCCATTTCTTCCAAACCATGGATTTCAATTTCTATCCATCTTACCCAGACTGCCCCCAACATGATTTGTATGTTAACCCAAGTAGACCGTATCCACAGCCTACTTGGGCTAACCAACCACCAAGTTGGGGGTATGACCTAGAATATCCCTCTTGGCCCAACTGTTCCAGTTATGACCAAACCACACCAACCTCTTATTGGGATACACCCAACATATCCACTCAAGGGTATGATTCAAATAATGGGGCTCCATATCTCGATTCTCCTCATGACGCCTCATCATTTAGGTCCCACCCGCTCTCTAACCACTTTGATAGGACTTACACTCTAGGAGAACACCAAGAACCCTACCCTTCTGAGGACAATAGCCAAGAAAGGTCATCTGAATTTAACAACCTTTCTTACTTGACCTTTGGATTCGAAGGAATTCTAGACAAATGGATATCAAAGAATGATCAGAAATCTTGACAAGCCTAGGATCATCAACCTTTGATTTGGTTCCCTGATGAAGAATCTGACTGGGAGGAGGACTTAGAACCTCAACTATTTTGGAGTAGGACCAAATAGAGAATGGTTCCTCTTGAAGAACTGGACCCTGAACATGATAGAATAGAGGACCCACCCAAAAATGTAAACCCTAGTATGGATTCTAATCCACAACCTCAACAACACTCTCTTAACCTGGATTTCAAAGAGGAAATCCAAAGGACACCAAATGACACCCTGTCAATTCTTGATAACCTCCAATTAGAATTACACAGACAGAATCAAGAATTGGTTAAAGGGCAACAGGCCATGTTGGATTTGTTCCAACAATTAGGGGAAGAAGGTCAAAGAAAGCTGTTACACACAACACCATTCATGGAATTCGTAAAGCAAGGACCTACCATGATCAATTGGACTACACCCAGTCACTTTGATTTGGTTCAGTCCACCATTGATACCCCCCAGGAGTTGGACAACTCAATGAATAAGGTCATTGAGGATTCCTCGGAACACAATTTGGGGAGCATTGAGGACAAACATCAGGAGGAAACTGAGAATGTGAGGGAAGATGCCTTGGAATCTGAATCTAATCACCTCGAGAGAAGTGATCCGGTGGGAACAACAGCCAATATAGGAGATGGGGAATGGAGTTACAATTTCAAAGAAATCAATTATGAATCGGTTGGAATCCCCATCACAAATTTCGAGGAGGGCTGAGAGAAAGAATATGAACTAGAGGATGAAATTGGCCCTACCTCTAATGCAACCTTAATAGTGAATCTGATACAAAAGAGATTGAAGAGAATATTCTTGAGGTTAAGGGCTTAGAGGGAATGACCAATGAAACCATAGTTGTGGAAGAAATAGATTCGTCTTTGGAGAGAGACCTCATGCTTGATTGTAGGGCTCATTATGAAACTCTTGATTTTGTTACCTGCCCTACCAGAATAAAGATCCCGCAACCCGAATGCACTGGAATTAATACACCTTTGGCGGATTATAATTTTATGGGGACACAAGTTGAGTATAAAACCAACATCTTTAGTGTCTGGCATGTCACATTCGGGGTGCGCTCATCCACATCAACTTCCTTGCATGCCCGCAAACTAAGAGAGGATCTGACATGGGCATGCATGATACATCTGCTGTAGAATTCCCGCCCCTTAGGAACAGGACTCCACCACAACCTTGTTCGCATATGCAGACTTCTGATTTTGGGTCTGGCTGATTTTGTACATGCCTCCTTGACCCAAACCATCCCTGTTGTGCACCACCCAGCTGGAGGCATTAAACTCAGCGCTTCCTGGGAGGCAATCCAGAGGATTCAGACTGATCTGGTATTTTATGTCACTCAGGTAATATCTTTTTGAACCCCTGTTGCATCCATGTATTTGCCAATGAGGACATTGTCCAACTTAAGCATGGGGGAGGGTGGTAAATTGTACAATCCTAAGCTCATTTAATCAGTCTGAAAAAAAAAGAAAATTGAATTTAGGAAGAAACTTAGGCATTAGAAACTTGTCAATAGTGGGAAATAATACAAAAAGAACTTGAACACTTAGACTTTTCAGGCCTTCAGGCTTAATCAGCCCTGGTGTCTGTTAAAATATGGATTTAGCTTCAAATCCTTGCAACCTTAAGCTACTCTAATCCACCTACTAAATAAGGTGATAAGCATACGACTTATCAACTCACCCTCTAACTCAGAAAGACTTTGAGTCTAAGCATCCACACACATTTTTGCACAGACTCACTCCTTAAAGATTTTGATAGAAATTGGGTAGCTAATGAACTGTCTAGGGTGGTATGGCTGGCAAGTTGTCATGGGTAACAGCCCATTGGCAGGTTGTCCAGAGCCCAGCCATGGGACCACTTCTTCTTCATTGCCTCTAGGTAAATTTGAGATCAGGGAAGCCACCTACCAAAAAAAATATATATATAGAGAGAAGAAAATAAAATAAACCACACTTCACCGCACGAGTATGGCTGGCAAGAGATCGTGGGTAATAGCCCATTGGTCGATTGTCCAGAGCCCAGCTCAGTAATTCCGCAAAAAGAACCAAAACACTTAAGGAAGAAGCAGGGAAGTAGTACAAGTCGGGGAGATATACACTGGAAAAATCCTTGTGTTGACCCCAATTAAAACAAACGTAGGGTGAAAGCTACCGATCAAACAAATACACCTTCAGGCAAAACACTTCCTCTTCCGGTCACCTAGGGGCATAGAAACCCGAAGTCTGTCTAAATTATTGTTGAGTGTTCTATCACGATCTTCACACCAAGATGCTTAGCACTTAGAGTTTTGTCCGAGTTTTGGGTGGGTTGGGTAGCTGTAAAAAGTTACCAACCAACTCTGAATTCCAAAAAATCTAAAAATAAGAAAAAAAAAAATATTTACATACATTAAAGCAAGGATTCAGGAGATTCGTATTTTGGCAGACACCTAGGCACTGCTTAGTCTTTGTAGATTAGGATCTTAGTATATTTCCTCCTATTGACAAGTGACGAAGTGTCTAAGTAGTTACTTCTTAAATTCTAACAGAAAATAAAGGCTAGAATAAACCTTGCTAGGGACTAGCAAGGAGTAAGCATGGGGGTATGATAACACTGCATCTTGGGGTGATAATTCTATTAAATAGGGCCCATCTTAAGAATAAAATGCACAGATAATACAACATAAGTAGAATGGGAGCATTGCATGCATCATACGTCAAGATTGCTTATAAAACAGTATTAATGACCATTTCTATGAGCACTTGTCAAAGCAGGCCTTAGATGAGCAATCGGATCACACGGATGGATTCAGAGCGACGAACGAAGTCCAACGGACTCGAAATCGACCAAATTCGACATCCGGAGCTCCTACAACGGGCCCAAGAAGTTCTGACCGTTGATCTGATGATCAACAGCCCACGGCGTGCCACGTGGCGCCCGCTCGCCGCGTCCAAATCACCGCCCGCTTCCACCTTCACCTGAAGGACAAATCTCAGCCGTCGATCTTCGATCGAACGGCTAAGAACCGCTCACATGCCCGCCCTCGCCGCGACAAAGCAGCGGGCGCAGCACAGCGATTGGAGCACGCACCCGCACTCACGCGACGTGGGTTCGAATCGCGCGGAGCTGAAATGCGGAGACGACGACGCGCGCGAGCAAAATTGGGCATCCCAATCAGCAGCGGACAGACGTGATCGCGAGACGTGGTGCCCGCAGATGCGCCTTGACCAGATGCGCACGATGATGCGGGCGCAAGGGCGAGATCCAGGCGTGCACCTTGTGAAGATCAGATGGCTTATGCCACACGCACACGGATCAGGCGCGAGGAAGCACAGCTGCGGGCGAGCGATCGATGAGTAGGGGCCTTCACCGACGTCTTGGGAAGGGTTTTAGTGACATCTCGAACGTCGCTAAAACCCCTTCTTCATTTGGAAAGCCCTTCTTCCTATTTAAACCCCATCCGACCACCCATTCAAGGCATTCACTCCACTTACAACTACTCTATCCCCCTCCTAGCTACCTTTAAGCCCTTTTGTAATCACCGAAGATGACGAGCTACCGATGGAGCCCTCTCCACCATTGTGGCTACCTCGCCGCCCTCCCTGTCTCTCTCTTTCTTCCCTTCTTTTAAGCTTTACTTTACCTATGTTTAAGCATTTATCTAGTATTGTAATTATGAACTAAAGTTGCATGATTAATGAAGTTATTTTCTATTCAATTGCTTACTCTATTTTCTATTCAAGTTGCATGTTGCGAATGAAACAATTCTAACCCTAATCTCTCTCTCGCTTTTCACCCGTGCATTTTCGCAAGCAAAACCTCGCGATTTTCGTGACAATAAATGACAAGAAGAATCCGGTTGTTACGCCTCCTTGAGACCGACACTCAGACTCACATCCGTTTCTTTACTTTAAAATCGATGTCGCAAGTACAAAATATAATGACACTTCCAAACACACGCGCACGTCAAGGGGGCCAAGCCTTTTGAGGATACACAGCGCCCACAAGGGGCGGGACCAAACCCTACTCAGCCTGGGTCTAATTCTTATTAGGTGTAATTTTATTGATTTAGCCAACCATGCACAGTCTTAGGCCCATTCAGGCCCACATACACTCACTTGCTCACCCAGTCTCACAAGCAGGCACAAGCCTATGCACCCACGTGCTCAAGGGTTCGGATGCTCAGAGGAATAGGTGTGCCCAGCGCTTGATGACTAAAGTGTTATTTGCACGATTTTGTGATATATTAAGGTGCACGTCCAAGAGTTCCTAAGGTGGGACTATCTTCCAGCGTTCTGCTTCGCAGATTGCTACATAAGGTCAAATTTTCAAATGAAGATTCCAGATAGCATAATGCTCCAAATCAAGTGTGTAAGAGTTCGATGGAAAGCTCTTAGGGTCTTCTATTCACTTTTAGAATCAATTTGATCAATGGATTAGATTTGATCCATCAATTAAAGAGTTGAACATGAAAACTCTACCATGCCTGGAATGAACTCCAGAAAGTGTAATCTCAGGTCTTTTGACCTGCAGATCAGTTAATGTCCTCAATTGAGTGCCTGAGGTGCTTCAGTAGTGTATTCTGCACTAATTAGAGAGGGATAAGGACCTGGAAGAGTATCAAAAGCTCTATAAGCTTCAAAACTGATGTTTACAACACTAATTTCATAGTTAAATCTGCCCAGATGAAAGGTTAAAGTATGTAGAAGAGTTTTAAATCAATCCAGAAGTAGCAACATGACAAATCTGGGCTATATTTGAGTTTGAATCTCAGCAGAAACCTATGAAATAGTGTTGGGTTCATTCTGGAAACCAAACTCTACAGATCATGGCATTTCTCTCAAATCTCGTCAAAACATCATCAAGTCAATTTGAATTGACTCGCAATTAAACCAGGAACTCAGATAACCCACTGAATCAAAATTTGTACTTCCATAACCCTACTTCCAACCTAGAGTTGACCTACGGAGGTTCATAGTTGACTTTAAAGATTAAAGTGTTTAAGATCAAATTAAAGATTTTAGTAGATCCAATTTTAGTTGAGGAATTGATTTAGAGTCTCAAATTAGGGTTTTGATTACTCCAGCAGTGCTCTTAGACACTACCGCCTGAACCCAAAGGTGTTGTGTTCGACAGAGAATTCTAAAGATCTGTAGGCCTAAATAAGAATTAGATTAGGTTTTATGAGATACTCTCATACTTCAGGACTTATTTCCAGACTCCAAACCTTAATGGTTGAGGTTCTCCATTTCTGCCGGAGTTGGAGAAGACAACATTTAATAGAATGATTCAATCATCAAAACCTATGTCTAATAGGTGGAATATAATCTGCTCATCAATATAGAGTTATCTAGAGGTTCTCATGGAGTTTCAAAGGCTAGAAAACAAGTTGAGGTCGCCGGAGCTCGTCGGAGCTCCGATGACAGCCATTTGAACATGTTGGAGATGAAATCTCCAAGAAATGGACCTAAAGTGGTCTCAAATGAGTCCTGTGATCTTACAGAACTTCACAATCATCTCAATTAATGCCATTGATAAACAGACATAAGGATTTATCATAAATTCAATAAAAACAAACTTTGAGTTTGCCTGAACTCAAGAACTTCTTTCCCTCTCAATTAAGTGAGGGAAATTACTTAATAAGGCAAGGTAATGATGCTTTGAATGTCGATTAGGTCAATAAACTCTTCTGAGCTCACCATTGACAATGAGCTCAGAAGTTGGAATGGAATTTTAGGAATTTTAGCTATGGTGAAGTATTAAGCTAATTGATGAGTGGATCAAGCCCTGATGTGATGGAGAAGTGATGGATGGCCCCAATTGATTGTGGTCTAAGCCGCAGAACTCCGCCATGGACAGCGGAGGTCTTCGATGGAGGTGTAGTGGATTAGGCATTTTAGTGATAAATTTTAAAGGGAAGAAAGTGAACAGTGGTCATGGTAAGATGAGGAAGGTGCTCATGTGGTTAAAAACATGAATCGAAGTTCGACGAGGTCGGAATTGACCTCACCGGAGTCAGGGAAGATGGACATAATTCTAAGCTAAAACTAAGATAAACTAACTAAATATAATCTAAACTAAGATCTAAGCTAATCTATAGGTTACCTGGATGAAGAGAGGTGAGAGATCTCCGTTGAAAGGTGCGTAATGGAGGATGAAATCCTATGATTGGATTAGACTCCGACGAGGATTGAAGTGGAGTAGAGAGGAGATGGTGCGCTCAAAAGCTTTCTCACACTCCTAAGAAGGTGAGAGGCAACAAGCTCCTCCAGTGGAGGTGCCCTGAAGAGGAGAATTGGGTCACCAGAAAAGGAAGAATAGCTTATTGAAGGACTTCGATGGGGAAAGAGGGTAGGGAGTTGCTCCCCGAGATTAGAGGTCTAGGTGGGTATTTATAGGTGGCTGAGAATGGTAGGGGGTCAGCATCTGGACGCAATCACATCCAGGTACAATGGTTTGGAGTCCTTCGTCTCCGGCGACGGTGAAGTCACTGTGCCAGAGTTTGTTGGGCTAGGGAAGATGATGGGAACACCATCATGAGCCATAATTAGCTCATTTTGATCCAATTAAGTCAGTAAATGCTCCTACATAACTGTCAGAGAGTCACAAGTCACCGCATAATCATTCTGAGGGAAAAAACTAGGGTTAAAACTGCAATTTTATCATCTTATCACTAATGCAGTACAACCACAGGTTTTCTTAGGAGTTAAATGAAGGTCAAATGATCCTAAAAGTCTAACAAGTGGGTTAGAACAATAAAAAAAGGGTTTTCACATGTTCTGAGAATTAAATAACTTTTTGAACCCTAAAAATAGACCTGCTTAATTAACTGAGGTTATGATCAGGATAAAATTCACCTAAACCCTCTAAAATTCATATAAAAATATTTTCTAGAGTTTGGAACCTTCAATTTGATCATCATAACCCGTTTTAACCCATAACAAAGTCATAGACAGACATTTGCCCTAATTTAGGTTTTTGCATAAATTACCTATTCAAACATGGTAAAAACCAAAACCCAACTTCACCATTGGATTCTTCAAGTACAAATTAGGTTTGTACCAAAATTTGGACCCAAGATGAGTTTGTCTTGACCTAGTTTGCAATTTGGTCCTGTCTATTACATTTCTGCCCTTAACTTTCAAAATATTTTCAAACAGACCCCTAACTTTGTCATCGTTCTCACAAAAAGGTCCCTACCACCATTAAACCTATTTCTACTTACTCCGGCGACCTTAAATTGGAAAAAACTCCCTGATTTCTTGACGAATCCCTTTCAAATTTGAAAGGAAAGTTCATCAAGAAGTTCCCTTCCTTTTGAACCCGATCCTAAGCCCTAGAACTTACCCAATCTCTCATGCGAATGCATGAGAGATTTAGGTCTCAAGGGATTTCCCAATCCAGCGAGCTTTCCAATCTTGTGAAGCTTGCTTCCTAAGTTTTAACCGCCCTCTGATGACCTATAAAAGAAAGCCCAGACTAGGCCGAACTCCCTAAGCATGAATTCGACCAGAGTAACCCTCAAATTCTTCTCTCCTCCTCCGGCCGAATTGCTCTTCAAGCTCCGGTGACCCTCCTTGCTTTCTCTCATCGTCTGATCGTAATGCCAGCGGTAGATTCTCCTTCCTTGCCTTCTTCCATGTCGAGTAGCACCAGCCGACATCCCTATCTCCATCCTCACCGTCCACCCCTTATTAGAGCAGCTTCGTCTCCAGCATCGGCCATACCTCAACCGGCACCACTCCACTCCCCGTTGTCTGCTACCTTTCCTAAACGACTCCTCATCTTCCACTCTTCATTTTCAGACACTCGCCACTCCATTTTGATCGTCGACTCGCCCCACCATCCTCTATCTTCCACCTCGCCGGCGTACCTCCGGCGAGCTCACACGGCCACTATGCTCCACCAACTTGGCCGCCGTTCATCCCTACACCTCCACCATGTCCCAGAGAGCAAAAGCCCTCTAGTATTCGAAGCTACTAGCCTCTCCAACGCTCCACCGAACACACCCACTGTCGCGTTCCTCCTCCAACCTCCGCAGCCCACCACACACCTCCACGAACCACGAGACCATCCCTTGTGCATTCACCGTGGTCTAGCGAAGCTCTTGAACTATTTTAACTGGGGCTTTTAGCCCATATTCGTGCTTTCAGGTACCCAAGTCTCCGCGGCCATTACTGAAGCTTCGAGCGAAGCTTGAAGCTCGCTTTAGCATCTGCAGACCCCAGGCGAAGTCCCAGGTGCTGCGGAGCAATTCCAAGATCACAACCCAGGAGTCAATTTGGCTCTTTGACTGCGTCTTTGACCGCAATCGCAAGGAGCACCAATTGTAGCTGCACGTAAAGGAAAGGAGGTGGGATAGTCCCACCTCAAAAGCTGACTGGCGCCCGTGCCCGCATAAATTGAAAAAGTCTCTTAGGCTTATCATCTCCAAACACGGGGAGAGGTCCTTCTCACCCACTCACATCTGCGCCTCATCCGCGACACCTTACCCATGGACCTGGTGTGCCCAACCCACCTAAGCCCTTCACTCCTCGGCTGTGACCACACCCGCAGCCCTGGACCTGGGTATGTGCCTACCCGATTACCCGATTACCCACTGAAAAGCCTTAGGAGGGCGGAGCCTAAGAGAGAAAGAGAAGGAGAGATCGTGCGGGGTAGGGGAGGTTTTTGTTGTAGAGAGAATTGGCTGACATTTAGCAATTCAAGAAGTTTCCCCCTCTGTGCGAAGTAGCTGAACAGAGAAAGAAGAAGAAGAAGGCTTCAGCAGCAGAGGAAGAAAGAAAGAGGAACAAAGAAACAGAGAAGAAGAAGAGGAGAAAAAGAAGAATCAGAGAAGAAGAAAGCAGAAGCATAAGAAGAAGGAAGAAGAAAAAGGAGAAACAAAGGAGAGGGCCATTTAAGGCGTCTGATCTCCAAGAGAGACGTTTGATTACTACTGTAGCATTCAAGCTACTGTGTGAATATTTGGTCCTGATTACTGTGGCATTATTACTCTAGTTTACATATAACTATACTTAATAATTGGTGATCTAAATCACCATTATTTTGCTATAGATTTCTTTTTATCATGTTGAATTCTTGTTATAATCATGTTCTACACTGATTATCATTTTTGAGTAGTTTATTTGGTTTAAATTCTTGTGCTCATTTGTATTATTGAGATTAGTGTGTGAATTCCTATTTGCTCCATGTGTTCGTCCTCAAAACTTTTTTGAGTAATAAAATTTATTTGTTTGAGCGCTATTTTGGCTATACTACAACGCAACAATTTTAAAACCTCGATTTAGCGCTCGAACATAAGATCAGTACCATTGGATGAAATGGCAGCAGTGAGCAGAAGGTTGGCATCAAGGATGGAGGTGCATAGTAGTGAGATGGAAGGTGATTAGATGGTGTGGGCAGCGATCCTCCTCGGTCGTCCAAGCCTAAGGAAGAAGAAGAAGAAGAAGAAGAAGAAGAAGCAGGTGACTTGTACACAGGGACCTATACATAATAAAAACTAAGGACCTATTTATAGAAAAAGGACTCAATTGACATAAAAACTAAGGAGTTAAACATAAACAGTTGATTTTTAGGCTTAATTTAATTTATTTCTTTTTCAACTTTTTATATATGATTATAAATTAGGTAAATATTATATTTATGCATTGAATTTAAATTTTTTCCCTTTTTAGCTATATTTAATTAAGTGGCTAATTTACTTAAATTAATTAAGTACTTAGTTTATAAAATTAAGTTAGTTTAAATATTAAGTAGGTAGCTAAGTGTTAAATATTTGAGTCTAAATTATTAATTAAATTATTATTAAGATTAATTAATATTTAATTTAACATTTTAAACTTATTTTAAATGTCCTTCTTATTTAATCCGTATAATATAATTAACCATGTATTTAGTATATTCTTAGCTAATTAACTAGGGAAACTAGTTAATTAGGGGTAATTAAGAGCCATGATAAGTCTCTCATCAGCTTCTCGCAAAGCTTGAGTGCACTTGGAAGGTCGGAGAAGGCTACCGGGGTCGAGGGAGACGAAAGTCATGGTGGTGGTTGATGAGTTCATTTTAATGGACTATTGTTACACCTAAGTACTTCAATTCTAACATAGTATGTTAATAATCACATTAGGTCATTAAATAAGTGCATACATCATTACTTGAGTTTTTATCTATTTTATCGCATTCTATAATTTAGTATGTAATTATTTTATGTTTCATCATTATAGGGAATAAATTGCAAGAGACGAGCAGGGTGAACTAAATTCTCCCCTCCCCCAATAACTGCTGGCCTCAACTAAGTCTTCCAGCCAGCCTCAACATCTCCTCAACAGCCGAAGGCCAAATTTAGTAAGGGATTTAAAAATCCCTTGACTCGTGCGGGGAGAAGGGATAAAAGGAGGTTCAGGCGTGAGAGGCGCATCTTCTTCTTTCCTCTGGAGGGGATATCTCTTCTTCTCCACCTTCCCCACCATGGAGAGGGCGAGCACTGTGGAACCAGCCAGCACCACCCACTACGCGCCTCCAAGAGCACTTCATCTTCTCCTGCAGCTGCACCCTTTCACTGCCCACTGCCGAGCCCATGCCAGCCTACCCTCACCATGCCTGCAACTTCCACCGCCTGTCCACTGTGTGCGCGTGCCCTTGCAACCACACCAGCCCGCACCAAGCACCCTCTCCAGCGCTCCCACTGCAAGCACTTGTCACCGCGCCCTACAAGGAACCGTTCACAGGCGCTCACACCACCAGCCCTTGCCATGGCCTGCAAGCACTGCACCAGCGCTCCCACTGTGCTACTGCCCCCATGCCAAAGCCCCCACTGCGCCCTTGCACTGCCCGCACCAAGCGCCCGCAGGCGCCGTACCACACATTTGCTGGCGCCACACCATCGCCCTTGCACCTTCAACCGCGCTGCCTTCACCAAGCGCACCTCATCCTGCTCCACCCATCAGCGCCCGCAACCTGCAAGCGCGCCCTGCAAGCGCGTAGTCGCAGCCACCGAAGCCAGCAGTACACGCGTGTCCCTCACGGCCAAAAGTTTCACATCTTTGTGCACGTACATCTAGCCCGCGTGCGCATGCAAACACCACACAGGCTAGCCGGCTTCTTCTCCTCCTTCAACTCAACGCACGAGGACATCACACTGCTCATCTTCTTCCCCAAAGGAACCCATCACCGGTCGTCCACCTCCAAGTGCAGCCACAACCACAGACCACCATTCTCCATGTCGTTGCCTCCATTAAGCTCACCTCAACCTCATGAACATGACTACACCCTCAGATGTGCCCGCCAAGACCCATGTGCACGCATGGAGTAACCCACCGTCGGCAGGTTCCTCCTCGGCTGCTGGTGACCTCAAGCCACCATAGTCGACGTCACCACCGCCATCGTGATCCTCTCGTCGCAGCCAACCTCTCCTGGGCTTCTCTCCTTCAGTCGTGGGCTCTCCTCCTCGTGCGCACCAAGAAGAGCAATTACTCTATTTTGCAACAGTAAACTACCTATTAAAAATTACAAGCATTGCCATTGTCAAAGATACTATTTACTTATTTACCTTATTATTATATTGTGGTAGAATTGCATGAATGACCTTCAATTCTAATAGAATTACATGCAGTCACATTACATTCATCTCATGACTAAGCTAACATGTATCTTTGTTATGGGGAACAAATTCTGATTTAGATAATTTGATGATGCTTGTCAGTATTCAGATAGCCATGCTGGTATTTCCATAGTGGTGATTTTGCATGTGCACCCTCAGATTCTTGGTTAATTATCTAAATTGAGAATTTATGCTGGAAATGAGAACACTAATTAGTATGCACATCCGTTGAAATTCCCTATTACTTGATGCATCATTACTCATTTTTGATAAGTTAATTTCTCCCTATGGAGACGACCTAACTATTCATGGTTAGATTTTGAAAATTAAAATGTTTTGAAAAATGATTTTCTATCACGCGATTAAATACAATGACACATCATTTTATGTTAAAGTTTTCAATGAAAACGAAGATCGCTCTTTCAAATGGCATCGTTGCTGGGGAGGAAACATGCCTATTAATTTTTTTCAAGAATTTTATATTATTTTCATGCTATTTTAAAAGGTTTTATGAATTATTGACATTGGTTCTCTTTGTGTGCACGAATCGAACGACAAACACGACGGGCGCACACGACGGAGATGATCTTTTTGGTGGACCTTGATGCCACCTCGAGGCCAGCAATAGGAACACGTGGGCCTTGATCCCATGTGCATAGGCTTACGAAGAAGCCTATTTTTGATTTAGTCAATAGATCTTAGTTAGATTTAATTTAGATAGACATTAGAATTTAATTTCTGTCTTTTGGACCCTTGTCAAGTATTTTTGGGAACATGTTCCCAGTGCTTCTTTACTTCTTATCGCTCTTGAATGCGAGAGCATATTTTCGGGAGTGTGTTCCCATTTATTTAGATTATAGGATTATTTGAATTGTTTGAACTTCATGTCGGTTAGTTAGTTAGATTAGGTCTGTTTGCTTATTATTATTATTGAAAAAAAAAATTCAAACTGCCTACTAGAAGCTACATATCTATAGGGTGATCATCTAGGACTGAATGAGTAGCATCTAGCCTATTTTTACTGTATTGCATACATTCTTGCACGAAGAAAGCTGGAGTAAGGTACGTCTTCTCTTAAGCATCAATTACTTGTCATGCATCTGCATTGAACCTAAATCTAAGACCACTAAAGTGCTTGAATCTAATTAATTCAGTGGTCACTTTAAAAATTGGGACTGCTAAGAGGTTGGACCTTAAAATCTGTGACTTAAAATTATGTGCAAAAGGATCTTGTTTGCGAAATTTCAAAACTCAAAACACGATCGTATGTTTGCACACCTGAGACACTGTGCACCTCAAACATAAGGTCACTAGATAAATTTCTACCTCTCCTCTTTTGCATCACAAGGGAAGTTAGTTAGAAATCAATGAGCCTATCCACCAAGTTACTTTGGTTCCTCGCGTGTGGGCTCGATTCGAGACTTCCATCCCTTGTGAGTAGGTTATAGGCACCAACAAAGGTTGGCCTAGGAAGCGTAATTTGTGCAAAACTTGTTTGGCTATCAACTGAACATTTAATTCTAAGACCTACAATCTACTAAAAATAGATCCCACTAAATTTGTGTTTGCTTTGACAGTAGAACTCTCTAGGAAGTTTCTGCTCATGTTCTGAATTCTTCTAAATCCTAAGAGAGTTAAAACTATTTTACTTAAAGAAATGGATCACCCTTACTCCTATCATTTAGATTATCAGAGTCAATACTTCCCATCTTTTAACTAGGATCCCATGCCCCAAGCGTATCCATCCTTTGATGGGTACATTGATAATTCATGGGATCATTCATATTCCTATCCTGGGAGTACTGGCTTGATAACTCCTACTTTTGAGTAGAGCCTAGGAGCGGGATTTTCCAACCCTAGAATCCCTACTTCTATGCAAACATCCAACCCTCCCACCCTTCATGATTTTTTGTATCGAGGTTGGACTGATACCTCTAGGCAACCTGAGCCTGAAATTGACTATCCTCCCGAACCTAATAATAGTAGCCTCTCCTCTTTTATGATAAAAATGTAAAAATAGCAAAAGGAGATGATGGAATCCATGGGAGAGATGTTGAGGAATAGTCAATAGTTAAACGAAGAAATAAGACAGCTTAGCTATGCACTTCCCAGTAATTCTGATCCCTACCCATATGACCATGATCATGAAAATAATTCTAAGGAAACCAATGACAATAGGGATCCAGTTTTATGTAGCCATCACTTAGACTCTCCTAATGAGACACAGCCACTAGAGGAGAACGATTATAATGATTATCCACCCGAGCTATATTGGAGTCAAAAGCAAGGGAAGATGGTACCTCTTGAGGACCTTGACCCCAATGACAGTATTCTCCTTACCCCTACTAACTCGAGTCAAGGTTGTATTGTTTCTATCACTTCCTCTATTGATTATCTGGTAGAATCTCATTCTACCCTTAGTGAGCCGACTCCTGACCCTCCACTTAGTCAATCAACACCTACCATTCAACATCCTGAGGATTTAAATACACCCAATGAAGGTGACCCTAAGGGAATGGAGGATGAATTAGATCAATTTTGGTCTCAGGGATATGAAGAATCTATTTCAGAGGACGAGGATGCCCTAATAAAGGAACTTGGACTGAAAATCTGGAGTGAATCACAAGGGAATTATTTATTATTTGAGGATTTACCTCTAGAGGATATAAATAATATGGTGAAATCCAGATTCCTTCCTTCTTTTGAGAGTCCTCCATCAAAATAGGAGTTGATATTGGAGGAAGGCAAACACAATAGCGAGAAGCTTAAGGGAGACTCTCGGGGACAATGTACATTAATTGAGGATTTATACCCCAAGAAGAACAACAAATTCAGTGATATAGGCTTTCTCCATAACATTAAAGATGATAATCCTCCTAAAGATATTAAGGATATTGAAGTAGCACACAAAGTCCCCGGAAAGGATGTAATTGACAAGAAAGAACCTGAGGATGGATTTGCTGATAATTCTGATCTTGCTACTTCCCAAGAAACCCAACTATCATCTAAGCATGTTGTTCATGAGTCTACTAATGAGATATTGAATTCTATTCATGACTCGTCTATTGTAGAGGAGCAGCTGGAGATTCACAAAATAATGAAGCTAGGTAAGGATTTGAAATACAAATTCTTATTGGGAATGGAACCTAAATAGCCTAAGCCCTTTTTGGACTTAATAATTACCACCCAATCACTTAAGTAACCAGTAGATTCCTTACCTAATCCTTGGCTCAGATCTCTGCTCATTTACATTCTTTCTGGAGAACATATTAGGCCAGTACATCCTCGAGTAGAATGGAGAGTGTGGGTTGATGCTTGTACTTTTAGTCTCGCCATTCAAGGGTTTGAAATATTAATGTTTATATCTTTTAAAACTCATCCTGTTTTGGAGGATCCTTGTTTATATCTTTATCCTCCACTTATTCCACTTCAGGAGGCCTCTTTTCATATTCCCTTGCTTATTCCTAGACCTCCCGAGGTAGCCAACGATGTTTTCTTCTTTTATACCTTCTGGCGAGATTTTCTAGGCTCGTGCTATTACGCATATGTTTAGGGCCTAACTTTTTTTGTCTGGAACCAGACTTACCGGTTCCCTATAAGTCTGGCGGCTGACAGAAAATGCCGCGCTTGTTGGGAGGCAGCCCAGCATTCTGAATAACACCGTCATCAGGTGATTTCTTTCCTTTCTCCCCCTGTTTTAATTTTACAATGAGGACATTGTAGGATTTAGGCATGGGGGGGTGCATTTTGCATTTTAAGAAGTATTCATGCATTTAGGTTGGCATATAAAAAAAAATTTCTTTTCTTGAGCTGAATGGGTTAGTCCCTAGCAAAATATCTTTGTCATTAGTGGTTTTTCTTCTGAAATTATTTCTTAAGTTTAGAATCCAATACATTTATTTCATGTGCACGTAGACTGGGTAATGGATCTTTGTAGAAAATCAATAAGCATTTGTAGTCTACTGAACCCTTGGATAGTTAATAAGGAGTCAGGCATACTATCTTCTAGTAGATCCACACCATATTTGTGAGATGAAAGTAGAGAGATTACTGGTGCGCTAAATCTAGTGCAAAGACTCTTAAGTTTTGGACAATTAGATGATAATACTTCAGAGTTAGGCATAGTTTTTTCTCTCTATTCCTGTATGCGTAGTTTGTGTGAATTCCTGAGAGTCACCAAATAAGGTAGATACACAGAGATGGAGTCTTAATAAAGTTGACTATGGTGGATGGTTACGACTGTCCTTCCTAGAGTCCTCAGTTGAAGGAGGGTAATAGTGTCAAAGGTCAGAAATACGCCTATCCAATCCATTCCTTCCCTGTGTCGATAATAGGCACTTCCACCAAATAAGCCACACAAGATCCTCTTGACCATATCATTTTTAATAATGCCTCATAAATAAAAGTCTATATCGTGTTATGTTGATTGATAAAGAAAGAAAAAGGAAAGGAGAAGAAGAAACAAATTAAAAAAAAAGAAGAAAAAAAGAAGAAGAAAAGAAAGAGAGAAAAGAAAAAGAAAAGACTCCAAGGTTATAATTTTATCATTGTAACATTATTTTTGAGGCAACAAAAATACTTATCGCATTCCACCAAATATGACCCATACCTACCTTTCAGCATTTTTGATCGCCTGAATACTGGTTGAGAACTCTAACTTAGTTGTAGAGTTATTAGGACTTTAATTAAAGTGTGAATGCCATGTGAGGCCACAAAACAGTGAGTACAATTACTAAATCTAGCGAGATTTGTGATCTTAGAAAGAAAAGAAAGAAAAGAGTGAGCGCCAGGGAACATCAAGAGAGCACAGTTGTTTAGCCTCTCTCTGAGTTGACTTGTCTAATAGTCTAGAGATCTAGAGTCTATAGTACTCGACTACATGTAACACCAGATGAGTGTGTGCCACCTAATATCCATTCAACTCAATATCTCCTACCTAAGCCAAAAGCCGGGGTTAAATTACAGATTATCTTCTGCTTTATCCCCGAGGGTAGTAGTTGCTTATCTTGACAGAAATATTTCCAAGGGTGAAGTACGAACTCCCAATGTGAATTGGCTTTTCACGTGAATCTGTTACCTAGGCTATTAACACGTCACATTTGTCTGGATCTCCAAAGTTTTGAAATAAGAAAAGAAGAAATCTTCTGATTACTTATATTATTTTTCATTTTTGCTAGAGACTAGCAAATCTTAGGCATGGGGGTATTTGATGAGTCCATTTTAATGGACTATTGTTACGCTTAAGTACTTCAATTCTAACATAGTATATTTTTTAATAATCACATTAGGTCATTAAATAAGTGCATGCATCATTACTTGAGTTTTTATCTATTTTATCGCATTCTATAACTTAGAATGTAATTATTTTATGTTTCATCATTAAAGGGAATAAATTGCAAGAGACGAGGGGGGTGAATTAAATTCTCCCCTCCCCAATAGCTGCCGACCTCAACTGAGTCTTCCAGCCGGCCTCAACATCTCCTCAACAGCCGAAGGCCAAATTTAGTAAGGGATTTAAAAATCCCTTGACTCACATGGGGAGAAGGGATAAAAGGAGGTTCGGGCGTGAGAGGTGCATCTTCATCTTTCCCCCAGAGGGGATATCTCTTCTTCTCCACCTTACCCACCGTGGAGAGGGTGGGCACTGTGGAACCAGCAAGCACCACCCACTACGTGCCTCCAAGCATGCTTAATCTTCTCCTGTAGCTGCGCCCTTTCACTGCCCACTGCCGAGCCCATGCCAGCCTGCCTTCACTGTGCCTGCAACTTCCACCGCCTATCCACCGCGCACACGTGCCCTTGCAACCACGCCAGCCTACACCAAGTGCCCTCTCCAGTGCTCCCACTGCAAGCACTTGTCACCACACCCTGCAAGTAACCGTCCGCAAGCGCTCACACCACCAGCCCTTGCCACGGCCTGTAGGCGTTGCACCAGCTCTCCCACCGTGCTACTACCCCCATACCAAAGCCCCCACTGCACCATTGCACTGCCTGCACCAAGCACCCGCAGATGCCACACCACACGTCTGCCGGTGCCACACCATCGTCCTCGCGCCTTCAACAGCATTGCCTTCACCAAGCGCACGCTGCCTTCACCAAGCACGCACTGCCTTCACCAAGTGCGCCTCATCCTGCTCCACCCATCAGCGCTCGCAGCCTACAAACGTGCCCTGCAAGCGCGTAGCCACAGCCATCGAAGCCAGCAGTACACGTGCACCCTTCATGGCCAGAAGTTGCGCATCTTTGTGCATGAACATCTTGCCCGTGTACGCGTGCAAACACCACAGAGGCCAGTTGGCTTCTTCTCCTCCTTCAACTCAACGCACGGGGACATCGCATTATTCATCTTCTTCCCCGAAGGAACCCATTGTCGACCATCCACCTCCAAGTGCAGCCACTGCCACAGACTGTCATTCTCCATGCCATTGCCTTCGTTAAGCTCGCCTCAACCTCACGAACATGACTGCACCCTCAGACGTGCCTGCCAAGACCCACGCGCACGCATGGAGTAACCCACCGTCGGCGAGTTCCTCCTCGCGGCCGATGACCTCAGGCCAACATAGTCGATGTCACCACTGCCATCATGATCCCCTTGTCGCGACCAACCTCACCTAGGTTTCTCTCCTTCAGCCGTGGGCTCTCCCCCTCGTGCATGCCAAGAAGAGCAATTGCTCTGTTTTGCAACAGTAAATCGCCTATTAAAAATTACAAGCATTGCCATTGTCAAAGATACTATTTACTTATTTACCTTATTATTATATTGTGGTAGAATTGCATGAATGACCTTCAATTCTAATAGAATTACATGCAGTCACATTACATTCATCTCATGACTAAGCTAGCATGTATCTTTGTTATGGGGAACAAATTCTGATTTAGATAAATTTGATGATGCTTGTCAGTATTAAGATAGCCATTCTGGTATTTCCATAGTGGTGATTTTGCATGTGCACCCTCAGATTCTTGGTTAATTATCTAAATTGAGAATTTATGCTAGAAATGAGAACACTAATTAGCACGCACATCCGTTGAAATTCCCGTTGATGCATCATTACTCATTTTTGATAGGTTAATTCCTCCCTGCGGAGATGCCCTAACTATTCGTGGTTAGATTCTGAAAATTAAAATGTTTTGAAAAGTGATTTTCTACCACGCGATTAAATACAACGACACATCATTTTATGTTAAAGTTTTCAACGAAAATGAAAATCGCTCTTTCAGTGGTCGGTTGTGCATGGGAGGTCTCAGCCTCAGCCAAAGGGTTGACCTTGCTGAAGGTGTTGGCAGTGGTGATTTGCTGTGTAGGCATGAGGTGGCTAACCAAACTCGAGAAGGGCGGTGGTCAATGGTGGCATTCAGCGGAGTGAGGGGTGGTGTAGACCGGATAGGTTGTGTTAATATGGTGATTTAATCATTGAAATGAGTATAGTGGTTAACCTAAATCGAGCCTAACCATCTCTTTACAAATTTTTTTTTTACCTGGCCTACTTGATTTTATCTTAGTCACTTTTAGGCCCAGGGTCGAACTCAGGGAAGCGGGATTAGAGGTGAATAAGTTTCTACGCCTTTCCTACAATGAATCTCTTCCGTTCGTTTATTATATTTTTGGTGTTTTTCTATTTAAGATTTTTTTCTGATAATTTTTGTCCTTGAGGTACACCCTCAAAATTAGGTTCTTGGCTTTGAGCCAAATTAGGGTTTCAAAACTAGTCTTGCTATTCGCAAGACTGAGTACCTGCAAGTCAAGGATTATCTTTTCTCTTTTATATATCTTTTTTATTTTTTTTATTGCAAAAAAGAGAAATAGAAATAAGATAAATATAGTATATATATATGTATATATTATATATGTATATAGGGGTGGGGGTGGAGGTGGAAATGGCGTGTAGCATGGTGTCGAGTTGATCGTCATCTAGAAAGACGCAACCAACAGGACAAAGTGTCACGTGGAGTGTAGGATGGATGGGTGGAAGATGTGTGCGAAGATGCTTTCTGTACATGTGTATCGGGGAATATCAGCAACTGGTGCAGATATTCCCATGATACAACGTATGGTAGGTGATATGAAAATATATATATATGTATGTATATATGTAAATATATATCTATATTTATATATATATATATATGGTTATAATTATATAGGTGTATATGTAGTATGTATGTATATTTATATAGATATATATGTATAGATAGATGTATGTATATGTATATATATATATATATTTATACTTAGATATATGTATGTATGTATATATCACTATATATAGATATATATATATTATATGTATATAGTAATATATGCATATAGTTATATATATGTGTATATGTATATATATATATATATATATTAGTATAAGTATATGTATATATATATGTATGTATATATATATACGTATCTATACTTATACTTAGTTATATAGGTACTACTATATGTATAGATATAAGTATATATATATATGTGTGTGTGTATATAAATATATATATATATATATATAAATATATATATGTATGTACATATATATAAGTATATAGTAGTGTATAAGTGAGTGGGTGTGTGTACGAGAGTGTGTGTGTGTGTATGTGTTTGCTGAGGGAGTGAGAGAGTGCTGTGAGAGAGAGAGAGCAAGAGAGAGAGCGTCTGCTAAGGAAGAAGGCAGGGAGTTAAGCCATTTGGAGCAGTGGGCGACGTCTGATGCCAACGCGCAGGCGTAGGCACCTAGTCACGTGAAGACGCGCGCGCTCACAAGAGGGAGTAAGCGTGAGAGGAAGGTGTAGTGCAGCGCGCTGCGGACCGCAGCACACCGCGCTGCATGCAGAGGTGGGTGCGAACGCGAAGAAGCGGGCGCTGGGAGCGGGCGGGTGCAGACGCGAGAGCTGGCTCGGAGAGAGACGTGGGCGCGAGCGTGCGCGGATGGGCTGGCGACGGTCGTGGCGAGGAGAGAGAGCGCCTGGTGACCGGATAAGTGAGAAACTTACCAGTCACCGCATTGTAGCTACAGTGTCGCTCTCTCTAGCATGAACAACGGCTACAGTGAGCGCTCAGCTCGCATGACCGGTTGCTGGCGGTTCAGCACGCGCAGGCACTGTGAGCGGGCTGGCACGCACGCGGAAGAAGCTGCGCCGGTTGCTGGCATGCGCGGAGACCTGCGTGAGGGCGAGCGGTGACCGGCGCCTTGCTGCAGCTGCGGTTGAGCTTTAAAGCTTGACTCTGCAGCAATGGCGGAAATTGCTTGGAACGACGAAACAAAGCGGTGAACCACCACGCCCACCAGCTCTTTGATGAGCTGGGCGGTGGTGGGACTCACAGTGGTGGTTGTGCACCATTGTGAGCTGCTCCTGCCCGCAGCGTGGCTCCTCAGGAAGAAGAGATGCTGCGTATGGAGGGGAGAGGGAAGGAGATGGCCTGGAAGGGAAGCTGCTGTGTTCAGTGGACCAGGCTTTTTTGCAAAGAAGATAGCCGTGCCTTTTTAAAGAGGAAGAAGGCAAGCACAGCCATGCCCTGGCTGTGCATGCAGCTGGCAGGGAGTGGCTATGCAGAGCATGGCGCGAAGAGGATCAAGCCATGCTTTGCAGCCGCGAAGAAGAAAGTCAAATAAAAATAAAAGTAAAGATGGTGAATTTGCGAGGCATCACTTGAGGAAAACGTTAATTTCAAGGCCATTTTATTCACTCTTTTCCCCTCTCAAATAAATGCATGCAAGCGTTTATTTTCACAAATGCGACTATGGCTACATAATATACACTAGTAATGCTTAGAAATAGCACAAGATGGAACAATTGTTGGTGCATTTTTGCTGTGCAATCAAGGGGGGGCGTTGAAACCCCAAATTGATTGAGGGCTTTTACTCGTGCAGGTGTTGTAGAGCTTCGGGGAATGGTCGGCAGTTAGCAAAGGTGGTTGGCATGTCATGGATGAGATTGCTGGCGATGTGACCAGAGATGAAGAAGATGACGCAGGGGAGGAAGGTGGAGGCATTGGTTCCTATGTTTGAAGGTTCTAAATTACACTACAGGGGGATAAGAACAAGAGAGGATTCCTAAGAGTGGATGAAGATGCTAGAGCATGTTTGTCGAAAGTCGACTGGACAAGAAGTGGATGAGAACTCTGGCAGCTTCGCTTGGAGTGAAGAAGAGGATAGAAGATCCATCTTCATTGGTGAGAAGAACGGCGATGATGAAGGGGGATGATTCACAGCCTTGGTCGGCGATAAGGAGTGAAGGCGAAGGAGGAAGGAAAAGCTCCAAGGTCTACTCATGGCAGTGCTCACAGAGGAAGAAGGGGGGTAATGCTCGCTAAAACTCAACAACGAGGCTTGTGGGGGCACGGTGAAGCGTTATGATGTGCATTAATCATAGGACCTAATCTACATAAATTAAGTTAGATCCTAGATTAACTTAGGAATAATGCATGCATCAGCAACATATTTTGCGTTATAGTTGATTTGTTAGCCTATGTAAATAATGATGCTATTTTTATGTTCTAATTGATATGCAATAATAATTGCAGATCATTCAGTGCCATGGATGATAAATCTGGCCGTATGGATGGACTCAGAGCAACGATTATAATCCAATGATGCGAGAATCACCTCAATCGAAACCCTGTAGTACCACCTACAAAGGCAGGAAGATGAACAGTTAGGATGGCACCATCCCAATGGCCTATCGCTGTCCCCCATCCACTAAGGGATGTTCTATGTGCTCTGTGGGCCATTGGATTGTCATCCAACGACCACAAAAGTGCCACGTCGCCTCCTCCCCGCACTTCATCAAGATGGATCTTCATCTCAGCCGTTCGATCTTTATCCAATGACTGAGGGCAGGCACGGGCTAAAACCAAAAACGTGACAAACACACCCGCAGTGCGTTGGTCAGCATTTTTAGACGAAGTGCGAGTGCACGATCGAGTCACGTGGCACAGGCCGATTTGAGGCGGTGGAACACGGTTGAAATTCTCCTGTCAGATCTCGATCGGGCGACACTGGAGTTGATGCGTGGCACACGAAGGTGCATTGGATGCACACACGTGCGATTTCGTGTGGTTGAACGCAGGTGCAGAGAGGCAATCACGAGCGTGCGACATAGGCCAATCCCAGTAGTCGATCATCAAGATTGGACAACCGGATTTGAACACGCGTGCACACACATGATGAGTGATTAGGCGGTGGATTGGGTGGCACTAGGAGCACCACGTGTCGCAATCTGGTGAATGAGCATGTTAGGTGAGTGATGGAGACACGTGAGCATGCGATTTGGATGCCATCTGAGCCGTAGGTCTCTAGATCGATGGCTCTTGTCGATCCCACTTGTTTGCACAGATTGGGGCTCTAAAAAACCCATTTCGCCCCTCATTTTGGCTATAAAAAGGACCCCATGCCCCCCATTTGAGAGGCAATTCCACCAACTGGGAGCATCTCCCTCTCCAGCTCACCAAGATGTTTACCAAGGCCACCCTTTGCGTACTACTACTGCTCCTCCATGCCCCCCCTAAGGGCACCAAGGACCACTCCTTGGTGCCCTTGTTCTAGTAAAATAAATATTCTTCTCTTTAATTCTTCTAGTAGTTCTAGTTCTAGTAGGTTTTGTTCTAGTTTTTCTAGTTATTCTAGTTAATTTTATTGTCAAGCATTCAACTATATGGAGAACTTGCATGATTATTATTTGAGTAAAGTTGATTTGCTTCACAACTATCTTGCTTATTACTTTTAGTTCTAGCTAGATTAAATCGTTATTTTCAACACATCGAACATATTGAAATTAAATCAAGTCGCATTTTCACCTCGCTAAGTTCGATCGGGACTTACCAAGTTTCATTAAAATTATTTGTCGATGTGTTTTTGCTCTATACTACGATGACAATATTTCAAAAATGTGACCTCACATCTTGAACACTTTATAGGTGATTAGTGCGAAGGATTGGGGCTGACTCGCGGCCATGATAAGGTAGGTGTGCATAAGCTCCAGCGACAACATTGGTCACGATTCACAATGTTCATAGATGGAATGATTGGTTGGAAAATGCATCAACGGATGCGCAAATCAAAGGTGAATCTTCCTACCATTTTTTGTGAGATTTTACCGCGAGAAACGAGAGAAATCCTACCCAAAATCTTGTCAAAACCATGGCTACTGGTGTTGATGAAGAAGATGATGGATGGCGCCATCATGACGTCAACCAAGAACCTTAATGCAGGGAAATTGGACTGAAATGAAAGGAATTTAAACTTTATGTTTTTACCCAAAATATATTAAATATTCACCTAGGTTTCCATTTAGGTCAAATTACGTTCATTTTGTAAAATTGATTATTCTAAGCCTTATAGAATATTTTAAGAAGGTTTATATTACATTAATTTCAATCAGAACCCTGTTAATTTAAGTGAGACTAAAATTAGGATTTTTAATTAAGAAATATCCTTCAATTTGAATAGAAACCCTAAATTAATCAATATCAACCCACTTATTGGAAATTTAAGCTTATTTGACCTTTAATTAATTATAAGTTCACCCTTGAGTTAATCTGCACTTGTGTTTGCATGTTAAAATAGAAGAATTAACCTATTTTGTATTAATTCTTCTTAATTTAGCCACGAATGAATTATAGCCTTGATGAGAGACTCATCATGGCTCCTAAGTCATCAATATTAGCTAGCTTTCTTAGTTAAATTACTAATGAATAACATTAATATAGAGTTAATTATATAATTAAGGTAAAATAGTAAGAACCTTATTTATATGAATAAATAACTAAATTAAGGCTTAATAAACATCTATTATTATTTAATTAATAATTAGGACTCAAACCTAGGCATTTAGTTATAATAAAGTATTAAATATAACTTATACTATTTATAACTTAAAGTTGTTAAATAACTTAATAATATTAATCACTTAAATAAAAATAGCTAAAAGGGGTAAAAATGCAATCTCATGTCATAAATATATTATTTACAGCATTTATAATTATATATAAAAAGTTGAAAAATATATAATTTAATTTAAGCCTTAAAACTCACTATTTGTATTTTAGTCCTTAATTTCTAATTTAATTGAGTCCTTTCATTATTTTCATGTCCTTTATTTATTACGTATAAGTCCCTCTGCACATATTCTTCTTCTTCTCTTCTTCCTTTTGGACAACCAAGAATGGCTGGTGATGACATTCTCTGATCATTTCTCATCCAATGTCAGATCGCCTTTGCCATGGCTGTGGAGCTCCATCTCAATAGAACCTCCTCGTCCAATGGTTTGGATGACTCTTTAATCCTATTCTTTGACATTGGTAACCTCACCATTGATCACGAGATTTCACTTGTCAAAAAAATATGTCATTGTAGTAATGTAAATTATGGTGGAAAAATCCCGAACAAAAATATTTATCAGTAAAACTACCCATGGTGGATTAGGTCGTATCCATAAGAAGGAACATGCCAATCAACTCACGAATAATTTCCCATTATATTTGTCCAATCATGTGTGGAATCTGTATTCAAATCTGATGCGAAATGTGGTGAAATGAAGAAGACACACAATTACTTAAGAATGCGAGCGTTATGTATGTAATTTTCCTACAATAGCATGTATTATAAATAAAATTAGAATTCAAGACATTGGGCTCTCTCCTCTAAGTAGGGTCCACACAGGTTGATATTTTATACATGCATGTTAAGAATCTAATTCAATGTATAAAGAATTGAGTGCATGAGAGAAATAGAGTGGAACTTGAGGGCAAGCACGCAAAGTGATCGAATAAAATAATAATTACGTAAATGTAGTGTTTGGAAATGGCATCAAATGTAAATACTAATTAACCCCAAAATAGAGCATTTCTGGCCTTCGCACGCACGTGAGCATGAGGTTGCTGCGAGCCGCAAGAAGCTTGACGAAAGTCAATGGTGGCAAGAGCTTCGCGGTGGCGGTTGTGGCGTGGATATCCGTGGCTGGTGGCTGCTGCCGGAGAGGAGGAAACCGCAGGCAGTGGTGGCTGGTCACTAGCGTGCGTGAGCTATCAATGGTGACTCTGGTGGCGTGGCCGAGGTCATGGTGTTGAAACAAGTATGGAGGAGTCGACTGTGTGAAGCTTCGTGGTTGAAGGGGGCGGCTGTGAGTAGAGGAAGCTGGTGGGTGTTGGGTTCCTCTTCTTCCATTGGCGAGGAAGAAGAAGAGGAGGAGGAATCTGGTTGAGCTCCTGTGGTGGTGCCTACGCGTGGGCGGTGGTGGCCAGCTATGAGAGCGTGCATGCAAGGGCCAGCTGCGTGCAGTGAGGCACTAGTGGATGGGAGTAGTTGTGAGCGTTGATGGGCCTGTGCTTGTCAGTTGCGAGCTTTGGCAATGTGTACTTGGCTGCTGCACTGTAAAGTTTTTTGATGGCGAGGAAGGTGGGCGACTATCTGCTGAAACTGAGGAGTGGTTAGCCATCAGTGTGTAGGAGGTGGCAGGTGGTGATGGCTTTGAGCTGATGGTCATTGATGGAATTTGATGGAAGGAGAACAAAGGAGGAAGAAGACGAACAAGAAGAATGGAGGGCTATTGGTGGATGTCTAGAGAAGAGGCCGGATGGCTTATGACCCCTTTGGTAGGCTACAGGCGTGGTGGCGAGTCAAAGACAGTAGCGAACGCGATGATGGCATCGGTGCTGTCGGTGGTTGTTGTTGACGAAGAGGAATGCAGTGTCACTCGAGGCTATGGTGGTGAGGAGGATGAGATGCGGTGATGTAAGGAGATGGATCACAATGATGAACATCAAGGTGGATCACGGTGATGGTGTCGGCGTTGTCACCCCTGACCACGATGGTGGTTTGCGATGATGTAGTTAAGGACGTGCGGTAGTGGGAACTCGTGGTCGCGAGAAGTCACGGTTGCGGTCGTGAATGGCTTGCAGTGTTGGATGATAGCATAGTGATGTACTTTGTCACAGTCTCTGGAGAGGATGGAGTGCGATCGAGGGTGAGACGTAGTGGTGATCTGGTGAGGAGAGGATGTGGAGAGGGGGGCTCTCCTCCTCGTGAGGAGGGAGATGGTCTTGTCTAGAGGCAGTTCATCCTTTTTATTGATGATAATGTCATCATCAATCATATATAGCTTTAATTAGTCATAATCAGGGATTAAATGCTCCTACATAACCGTCAGAGAGACATAATTCACTATAAATCCATTCTGAGGGAAATACTGCAAAACAGGCGTAAAATTACAGTTTTAACAGTATATCTCAATTGCAGTACAATCACGGGATTTCTTCAGGGGTTAATTAAGGGTCAAATGATCCTAAATGTCTAACAAGTGAGTCCGTACAGACAGAAAGGGTTTTTTACGTATTTTGAGAATTAAATAACTTCTGAAACCCTAAAAATAAATCTGCTTAATTAACTGAGACTCAGGTTAGGATAAAATTCACCTAAACCCTCTAAAATTCATATAAAAATATTTTCTAGGGTTTGGTACCTTCAATTTGGCCATTGGAATCTGTCTTGACCCAAAACAGAGCCATAGACAGACTTTTGCCCTAATTTGGGTTTTTGCATAAATTACCTAGTCCAACGAGGTCAAAACTAAAATCTTACTTCACCATTGGATTCCTTGGGTCCAAAGTAGGTTTGTACAAAATTTGGGCCCAATCTGAGATCATCTTGACCTAGTTTGCAATTTGGTCCTGTCTGACTCTATTATCTCACACTCATGCCCCTAACTTTTGAATTTCTTACAAATAGCCCCACAACTTTGTCATCATTCTCACAAACAGGTCCTTCCACCATTATTGCTCAGAATTCCTACTCCAACGAACTTTCTTTGGCAAGAACGTGGTGATTTCTTGATGAATCCCTCTCAAAATAGAAAGGGAGATTCGTCAAGGAATTACCTTCCTAAAAAACCTGGGTTGAGGCTCCAAACCTTTCTCAAAGGCTCATGTGAACCTTTAGAATGATTGGGTCCTCGGAAATTGTGAAGATCGGAAGCTTCTAAGCTTGGGTTCCAAGCTTGGAACGCACTTCCAAGCCCTATATAAGGTCCTACAATGCCTTGTGCATCTTCTCAGCAAGGTTTTGGCCCAAAAATCCTCTTCAAACTCCTTCCATAGCCATCTCCGCCCTAGCTCCAGTGAGCCTCCTCCTCTATCGTCCTAAAGCCTCCCAACGGTCAAAATGGGAGCGTCTCCTTCCTCCCCGACTTCCTCCGCCTCTCGATGATCACATCAAAGGTGCCCTAGCTCCTTCATCCCCGCTGTATCCCTTGTCAGAGAATCCTTCGTCCACGGCACCAGCCAACCATAGCCGACGCTGCCCTCCCCCCTTTCGTCCATTAGAGTAGCTAGTTAGGTTTAGTTAGCATCGTAGATTAGTTTTCCCTCTCTCCATCCTCATTTCAACCCCAGCTCGACATGCTCACCCTCGTCTTCTCCACGTCCGGTGACCACTCCAGCGAGGTGGTTCCACTGCAGCACAACTCCATTCGCCTCGCCGAAACCTTCTACACCCTCGCGACGTCCACCCGCACAAAACCCCTCTCCTATTTAATCCTCTCGTTCACCCAAACACGTCCCCGAACTCTACCCTCACCACACCTCCATTCCAAGGTTGTACGGCCTTCTCACGCACGCACTTGCCCCACCACACACACCATCACGTTCGCCATCCCACAACGATCCTACTGAGCATATTTGATGCGGCCGAAAGGCCTTACTCATGTTTTCAGGTACTCAGGTCCCCAGCACCATTAACGACGAGTTCAAGTGAAGATTGAAGCGCATTCGTGCCTCAGCAACCCCAAGTGAAGACTCCAGGTGCAATGGAATCCCTCCAAGAACACAACCCAGGGACAAATTTGTCCTTGTGATCAGGCCTTTAACCGAAATTTGACGAATCAACTGCTAAGGCCAGCGCGAAGAGGAAGCGTGGGACTTTAGTCCCACCTCGGAAGCGGGCAACCAGGTGTAGCAGCTTATTATGATTTTTTGCCTTAGGCTTATCGCCTCCTAACACACGAGGGTGAGGTCCTTCGCACCCTTCACCTTTCTCGCCCATGACACTGCTCATGCAGGGCCTGGTTCGACCCGTATACCTGCCTAAGCTAAGCACACCTTGGCTGTGATCCACGCACACATCCCTTGTCCCGGGTGCACTCTACCCGAATATCCGATTACCGAGTACTGTGGCCTTGGGAAGGCGAGGAAGAGGAAACCCAGAGAGAGAAAGGAGAGAGAGTGTGCGGGTCAGGCGGGTTTTTCTCTCTTGGGAGTCGGCTGACACTTAGCCACTGGAGGGATAACCTCCCTCTATGCATGAAGAAGGAAAGCCAAGAGGAGAAGGAAGGCCTTGATAGAAGAAAAAGAAAGAAGAAGAAAAGAGAAGCCAAGGCAGAAGAGAGGCACATAGAGAAGGAAAGAAGAGCTTGAGAAGAAAGAAGGATTAAAGAAGAGGAACAGTGCCTTTGCACTGTAGCTCTGGTCTGATTGAGCATTATCTATGTTACTATTCAATAATTTAAGTATTATGGTTAAGATGCATGCTTAAATGTGGATCTAAAAGGTGATTCATGACTTTTTGAGATATTTCCATTCCTTTTGCCATGACAAACTCTTCATATTCTATATTGATGATCAATTTTAAGTAATTAGTGATCATTGTAAATCATTATTGGCTTAATTATTGTGCTCATATATATTTTGATTGAGATTAGAGCTTGAATTCCTATTTGCTCCCAGTGAATAACCTCGGACTTTCATTCGAGTATAAATTTTATCTGTTTTCAAGCGATTTCGACCTATACTATGCCACAACATTTATAACATCAATTTCGCTTGACAAACACTTATGAAGAGAGAGCATCAGAGAGAGAGAGAGATTTGAGGGAGAGAGAGAAGAAGAATAAAGAAGGCATAATCGAGATTTTATGTGACCAAAAGAAGTACGAGAGAGGTTTGAGGGAAAACAAGGGAGGGAATGCCCTTGATTAATTGAGAGATATAGAGGGATGCACTAAAAATGATTGCCTTGCTAATTTTGTTAGAACAAAATCCCAACATTACTATGTGATAACACTGCAACTTGGGACGATAATTCTATCAATTGGGGTTTATCTTAAGAGCAAAATGCACAGATACCACATCATAAATGGGAATAGGGGCATCGCTTGCATTGGACATCAAGATTCCTTATAATGAATTATTAACGACCATGTGTACAAGAACATGTCAAAACAGACCTCAGATGAGCAATTGAACCACACGGATGGATTCGGAGCGACGAACGGAGTCCAACGGACTTGAAATCGGCCAAATCCGACATCCGGAGCTCCTGCAATGGGCCCAAGAAATTCTGACCGTTAATCTGATGATCAACGGCCCACAGCGCACCATGTGGCGCCCGCTCGTCGCACCCTCACCGCTTCTCTCTTTTACCTTCACCTGGAGCCGTTGATCTTTGATCGAACGTTTGAGAGCCGCCTGCGCACTCGCCCTCTCTGCAACCATCCACTGTGACAGCGCAGCGGCCGACCGTCTCACACCCGTGCACCCGGTGCAGGATCGAATCGTGCTGCATGGAAATTGGAAGGCGAAGGTGCACTGCTGGAAATTGAGCCACCTGATCAGCAGCGAACGGCGACGATCGAACAACGCGGCGCAATGGATGTGCGCGGATGCTCATGTGCGTGATGATGCGGCAGACACGCACACCTCAGCAGCGATCTGCGAGCGCACCGTTTGCGAGATCTCAGCCGTCCAATCTTTGATCAGACGGCTTACAATGCACGCGTGCGGATAGCCTCAGAAGAAGCACAGGGCACGCTGGTGACCGGTAGGCGAAGGGAGCTACAACGACGGATTTGGTATGGGTTTAGCAACGTCCCGGATGTTGCTAAAGCCCATACTTAAATTAGAAAACCTTTTTGCCTATGTAAACTCCATCTAACCACCCATGGAAGGGCATTGAATCCACTTGCAAGTGCTCTACCCCACTCCTAGCCACCATTAGCTCTCTTTGTAAATGCCGGAGCCAACGAGCCACTGACGGAGCCCCTCTCCACCGCCGTGGCTACCTCACCATCTTCTCTCTCTCTTTCCCTCTTTATCTTAAGCTTTACTTTACTTGTGTTTAAGCATTTATCTAGTGTTGTAATTGTAAAACCAAAGTTGTATGTTAAATGAAGTTGTCTCCTATCTAGCCACTTGCCCTCTTTTATGTTTAAGTTGCATGTTGTGAATGAAAAATTCTAACCCTATTCTCTCTCTCTCTCACTCGCTTTTCACTAACGTCTTCTCGCAAGCAAAAACCCATTATTTCCGTGACATTAAGTGACAAGAAAAATATGGTTTTCATGCCTCCCTGAGATCGACACTCGGACTCACATCCATTGCTTCATTTTAAAACCGACATTCCGAGCGTAAGCTATAACGACTCTTTTAAACATACACATCTTCCGCACGTCAGTTTTTGGCGCCGTTGCCGGGGAGGCTACGGATTTATTTTGTCACTTCCATTTTACATCCATGCTCACATCATCTAACGCCTTGTCTCCTTCTACTTGATGGTTGCAGGAATTCGGTGCTTAGACGGCGAAACAGTGCAACTCATGATGGTAACAAGGGAGTAAGCGCAACAAGGATTGGTTGTGAGTATTTATTCACCCATGGTTGTTTGCTTGCTTAAAAATCTAAAAAAATTGTAAAACTGAAAAAATTGGCGTGGTGCATGATTGCCTGATCCACATCCTTAACCCATCACCCAACAAAAAAATATATATACACTCTAACATTCTGAATAATCTAAGATTCTTGGAGTGTTCTTTCTTTTTGAGTGGTGTTTGCGAAGCCACCTTGAATTGGCATGGGCCGCACCACTCAACCCTAAAATCAACTCATCTAATAGAAGCTGCATGATCACCAGGATGAGTACATTAGGGTTTTAGAGCCTCCACACAACAAAGGGAATCTACTTTCAACAATTGTGTGCAAAACTTGACATGCCCACTGAAACTTGTCTGAAAACATTAAGACACGACAATCCTAAAAGACACAAAAGTAAGGATGAAACATTAAAAGACACCACATCTTAAAAAAACCCTTGCTTAAAAACCATGTTTTGATAGGATCACACACACTGAAATTGGAAAACTAAGAGGCACTACCCCAATCAATGCCTCATCACATAACCCTAGCAGAAGCACTATCCTAGTCCTTTTAAAACATAGTAGACGTGCCCTAGGCAGGACTAGGTTAAGTCTCGAGAGGCAGGGTTTTGTTCGCTGGGCACTTGGCTTTCATTCCCTTAGTAGAATCTAGTGACTAGGCTGCGGGGAAGTGTCAAACTACCACGGTTGTGGGGTCTATGGAACCGATGGAGCAAGCCAAAGGAAGAACCTTCCCTACAATCCCCTTGTAATCAACTTGGCCAGATTAGCTTTGGGAAGAGGAGTCTAGTGCTTACGGACTTGATCACCCTTTTGGAGATTTCTAGGTCCCCTAAGGAATACACCATAAGGACTAGGCTTGTTTGCTTGGTTGTACACACACTTCTCACATCTGTCACTCTCCACATCCCCTCCTATTCTTCTCTAGTGTATGCATGGGAGACGATTACTGCATCCCGAGTTATTTGTTTTGGGATGGGTATCCAGGCGACCTGATTCTACTAAAAACATGGCTGAACCTAGGGTAGATGAGGTTGAGGACCAAGCCCCACCAGACACAATGGCCATCATCCAAGCCCAGATTAACGCAAACCACCGGCTTCAGCAGCAATAGATCCATACTATCATGCAAGCCATACACCGGTTGCAGAACCCACAAGAGCAACCACCACCACCTTTCCAAGGCCCACAAGGGCAACTGCCACTTGATCTACCACCATTCCAGGACCAACCTAGGACCCTCTGCAACTTCTACAATCCTTCCGCTATTCGAGTCGAGTCTCACCTTAGGATCCCCGAAGGGGGAGATGATTTTGAGCTAAAACCAAATGTCTTGAGTCTGATTCAGAGTCACTTCCATGGAAGCTCAAATGAAGATCCCTTCCAGGACCTAGAGGATCTTGATCGGATAGCCCGAACTATGAAACCTAGGAACATTAGCCTTGACATTGTTTTGATTAAGATGTTCCCCTTCTCGCTGAGAGACAAGGCATCTCATTGGCTTAGAACCATAGGTAGATCGATCACCACCTGGGAAGAACTGAGGCATGCATTCTTAAAGAAATTCTTCCCCATAGGAAAGACCAATGCCCTCAGAAGAGCCATTACTACCTTTACACTCTAGGGTGGGGAACGGTTCCATGAGGTGTGGGAAAGATTTACTGAACTATTAAGGAAATGCCCACACTATGAAGTACCAAGGTGTCAATTGGCCCAGATCTTCTACCACAGTTTGGACAACAACCTACAGAACTTCATCGATGCCTCATGCGTGGGGAACTTCCTGAACAAAGACGAGGAGGGCGTGTTTGAGCTCTTTGAGTCTATGAGCGAAAATTCGCTCAACAATGCCTCCATGACCCAGTTTAGCTGATCCAGTCAACCCCATGGTGGGATTTATGAGGTACAAGCAAATTTTGGAATGGTTGACATGGATATCATTGCCAAGAAATTAGATCGAGTGGAATTGGTGGATAAAAAGATAGATGAGCTACTGAACCAGACCAGGAACCTGTTACAGACCTTCTCCCTAGCAAAGGGAGCTCACAATGTTGACCTGGTCCAACCCTTAAGCCAACTAAACCTGGAACATCCCCTGACCACATTCTAGGGAGGGACCTTTGCTCCCTCAACCCTTGATTACTCTCTTCCCTCCCCATCGACATTTGCTACCCTTGAAGATGTACAGGCTGTCCAAGGTTATGCTAAACCTGACCCTTTTTCCAACACTTACAACACCGGCTGGCGTAATCACCCCAACTTTGGTTGGACAAACCAGAAACCACCTCAATTCCAGAACCAGCCCAGGCCAAACCAACAGCCAAACTTGCCCCCTATCAGCAAGGACCACCAGTTAAACCCCCATATAATCCGAATAGGACGGCCCTCCCCCGCAAAACCAAATGGACACCCTGATAAAGATGATGGCTGAAATGAACCAGAAACATCAGAAGGAAATGGCTTTAGTAAAGGGACAGTTAAGCCAGCTGTTGGACTGTAAACAACAAGGATCCCTACCTTCCCAGCCACAATAGAACTTGCGAAACATGATTAACAAAGGCCCCAATTTGCAAGGGTTCCAGGGCAATCTCGGGTAGGCTCACATGGTCCAGCCAGCCCCACAAACACCCCCTGGGTTCGGTGCTTCTTCGTCCTCGTCTTCTCAAGGATCAACCCATGGTCCCAATGCCTCTGCGAATGCGGTAACCTTGAGAAGCGGCACCAAAACCCAGGATCCCAAATGGCCGACTCTTCCCGAGACTTCACCGTCTAAAACACCCGACTCAGAAGAGTCACTGGAAAAGCCCAAGGACCCAGAAATAGATCATATCCATGTTCAGACACCCTACCCCAAGGCCTTGGAGAAAATTAAGGAAAAGAAAAGTGTTGTGGAAACTGAGGAGCTTTTGGAGATTTTTAAGCAAGTTCAGATTAATATTCCACTCCTCGAAGCCATCAAGCACATCCCAGCTTACGCCAAGTTTCTAAAGGATGCCTGTACACCCAAACATAAGCCAAGACCTCAAGCACCTAGGAAGGTTGTGCTCTTAGAGCAAGCAAGTTCCGTAATATCAAGCAACCTTCTGCTCAAGCGAACTGACCCAGGAGTACCCCTAATATCCCAGGGACATGAAATTTTATAGAGCGCTCCTGGACTTAGGTGCTTTCATCAATCTGATTCTGACAACCCCGTACCACCAATTTGGTTTCGAAGAGTTGACACCCACACCTATCACCATCCAGTTGGCTGATAGATCTGTGAAGACCCCGAAGGGGGTTGTCAAGGATGTGATTGTGCGGGTCAAGGACTTTTATTTTCCAATCCACTTCTTGGTGCTCGACATGGAAGTCCCTGAAAAACTACAGAACACATCCATAATCTTAGGCAGACCTTTCTTAGCTACAGCTAAGGCAAACATCGATTGTGACACAAGATGTATGGAAATCGCCTTCGGAGACAAGAAAATGCAGTTGGATATCTTCTGGGTGATTAAGTCTTTTGATTGCGACTGTGTCGAGGAACATGACCCCGTGGAACCTTTGGTCGAGGAATGCCTCACTCTTAGTTCTGTCTCGGACCACCAATCTTGTAATGACTGTTCTGACCCGTCACCATCTCTGCCCATGGACCTCTGTAGGGCTAATTACCATCAAACAACACCATTTGAGGAGATTGATGCTGATCAACTCTTGCCTTTCCCATTTCCTTTGACTGTTGTTCTACCCACACCAGAACTAAAGCCACTCCCTGAGAATCTCAAGTATGTCTTCCTGGGACCTGACCAGACCTTCCCTGTGATTATTAACTCTCATCTAACCAAGGATCAGGAACTCAGGTTGACCGTGACCCTTTCGGAACATCGGGTTTCCATTGGATGGACCATTTCAGACTTAAGAGGAATTAGCCCCACCTATTGCACTCATAAGATTTACTTGGAAGATGGGGCACAACCCTCTCGCCAGATGTAGAGACGGTTAAACCCAAATATGCAGGAGGTCATTAAGAAAGAAATTATCAAGTGGCTTGACATCGACATCATCTATCCCATCTCTGACAGCCCCTGGGTGAGCCACACTCAAGTGGTTCCGAAGAAAGTCGGGCTCACTGTTATTACCAATGAGCATGGCGAATCCATCCCCACCCGAACCACCACCTCGTGGTGGGTGTGTATTGATTACAGGAAGCTCAATGAGGCAACCAAGAAGGATCATTTCCCCTTGCCATTCATTGACCAGATCCTTGAAAGATTGGCAGGGCAAAAGTATTTTTGCTTCCTAGATGGATATTCAGGACATAACCAAGTCGCAATTGCTCCCAAAGATCAAGAGAAGACCACATTCACTTTCCCATATAGCACATTTGCATTTCGTTGTATGCCATTCAGGTTAAGCAACGCACCCGCTACCTTTCAGCGTTGCATGCTAGCCATTTTTTCAAAAATGGTGGGTGAATACTTGGAGGTCTTCATGGATGATTTCTCTGCATTTGGGAACTCATTCGACCAACGTTTGAGCAACTTGGAAAAAATCCTGAAACGATGTATTGAGGCTAATTTGGTGTTAAGTTGGGGAAAGAGTCATTTCATGGTTCAAGAAGGAATCATCCTCGGTCACATCGTATCGCATAGGGGCATTGAGGTGGATCGGGCCAAAGTTGATTTGATTTCCAAACTTCCTCTGCCTAGCTCAGTCCGGTAGATCCGTTCATTCCTGGGACATGTTGGTTTCTACCAAAGACTTCTCCAAGCTTTCCAAACCCTTAATCGACCTTCTGGCCAACGACGCCTTATTCCACATGACCTCTGATTGCATCAAGGCTTACCACACCCTTCGGGACCTAGTTTCCACAGCACATGTACTTCAACCCCCGGATTGGTCCCAGGACTTTGAGATTATGTATGATGCAACAAATTTTGCCATAGGCGCTGTCTTGGGACAAAGACAAGACAAGACACCCATGGTGATCTACTATGTGAGCAAGACGTTGGATGCGGCCCAACGAAATTATATGGTCACAGAGAAAGAATTGCTCGTTGTAGTTTCGGACTTGAGAAGTTCCGATCTTACCTGCTGGGATCCCACGTGACCATCTATACTGACCATTCAGCCATCTGGCACCTGTTGGGTAAAAAGGACGTGAAGCCCAGGCTCATCAGATGGATCCTGCTCTTACAGGAATTTGACCTAGAAATCCGCAACAAAGCCGGATCAAAGAATGTGGTAGCTGACCACCTATCCAGACTTCACCCAGACCACATTGGACCCTCCCTGCCTTTATTCGACACCTTTCCCAATGAACACATTTTGCTTGTGCAAGACAAGAAACTGCTTTGGTATGCTAACTATGTCAACTACCTGGTTGTAGGACAAACCACGCACAGCTGGTCTAGACAGCAATGGGACAAGTTCTTGGCTGAGGCCAAGCACTATTTCTGGGATGATCCCATGTTGTTTCGCTTCTGTGACGATTAGATCATCAGAAGGTGTATCCCTGAGGATGAAGTTCAGAGTGTGCTATTTTTTTGTCATGACCAAGCTTGTGGTGGCCACTTCTCAGGAAAGAAAATTGCTGTAAAGGTTCTGCAGTCCGGATTTTACTGGCCTTCCTTATTTAAGGATGCACACAACTTTGTCAAGACTTGCTCTCGCTGCCAAATGCTAGGGACCATGACCAGAAAAGATATGATGCCCCTCCAGCCTATTTTGATTGTCGAGATCTTCGATGTCTGGGGTATTGATTTTATGGGTCCCTTCCTACCATCCAACGGCTTTGAGTACATCCTAGTCTCGGTAGACTATGTCTCTAAATGGATTGAAGCTATTGCCACCTGCCGATGCGATCATAAGACTATCATGGACTTTGTTAAGCAGAACACCTTTTCTCAGTTTGGAATACCAAAGGCCATGATCAGTGATGGTGGAAGTCATTTTATTCACACCCAATTCTGTGCCTTACTTAGAAAATACGGGGTTAACCACTACATCGCTACCCCATATCATCTGCAAATAAATGGGCAGACCGAGGTCTCAAATAGACAAATCAAGAACATTCTACAGAAAACTGTAAGACCTGATAGGAAAGACTGGTCCACACGACTGGATGATGCCCTGTGGGCATATAGGACCACTTTTAAGACCCCGATAGGCATGTCTTATCGCCTGGTCTTTGGCAAAGCCTGCCACCTTCTTGTCGAGTTGGAACACCGGGCTTACTGGGTCGTCAAGTAGTGTAACATGGATTCCCAGTTAGCCGGTGCGTAGAGAACGCTCCAACTTTCTGAGCTCGAAGAAATTCATTGGGATGCCTTTGAGAACAGTCGGCTATATAAGGAGAAAATGAAATCCATCCACAACTGACTCATCCATAGAAAGATCTTTGAGCCTAACTAGCAAGTTTGGCTTTTTGATGCCCATTTGAAACTCTTTCCAAGGAAGCTCAGGTCCAAGTGGATAGGACCATTTAGGGTAGTTAAGCCCACCCCAATGGGGCGGTTGAAATCGCTGATCCAAATACTGGGCACACTTTCACATTCAATGGCCAGAGATTGAAACACTTCCTAGCCCAAGTTCCCCTAAAGGAGATTGTCACCCTCATTGAGGGATGACACGAAGCACCGCCCAGCTGGAGACATTAAACTCAGCACTTCCTGGGAGGCAACCCAGAAGATTCAGACTGATCAGGTATTCTACTTCACTCAGGTAATATCTTTTCAAACCCCTGTTGCATCCATGTATTTGTCAATGAGGACATTATCCAACTTAAGCATGGGGGGGTGGTAAATTGCATGATTCTGAGCTCATTTAATCAGTCTGAATAGAATAAAATTAAAAAAAAAATTAAATTTAGGAAGAAAACTTAGGCATTAGAAATTTGTCAATAGTGGGAAATAATACGAAAAGAACTTGAATACTTAGACTTTTCAGGCCTTCAGGCTTAATCAGCCCTGGTGTCCGTTAAAATATGGATTTAGCTTCAAATCCTTGCAACCTTAATCTACTCTAATCCACTAACTAAATACGGTGATAAGTATGCGACTTATCAACTCACCCTCTAACTCAGAAGAACTTTTAGTCTAAGCATCTACACACATTTTTACACAAACTCACTCCTTGGAGATTTTGACAGAAATTGGGTAGCTAATGAACTCTCTAAGGTGGTATAGCTGGCAAGTTGTCATGGGTAACAGCCCATTGGCAGGTTGTCTAGAGCCCAACCACGGGACCACCTCCTCTTTATTGCCTCTAGGTAAATTTGAGATTAGGGAAGCCACCTACAAAATAAAAAAAAGAGAAGAAGAAGAAGAAAAAAGAGAACAAAATAAACCACACTTCATCGCACGAGTATGGCTGGCAAGTGATCGTGGGTAACAGCCTATTGGTCGGTTGTCCAAAGCCCAGCTCAATAAATGCACAAAAAGAACCAAAACACTTAAGGAGGAAGTAGGGAAGTAGAGCAAGCCGGGGAGATATACACTGGAAAAATCCTTGTGTTGACCCCAAGTAAAACAAATGTAGTGAGAAAGCTACCGATCGAATAAATACACCTTCAGGCAAAACACTTCCTCTTCCGGTCACCTAGGGGCGTAGAAACCTGAAGTCTGTTTAAATTACCGTTGAGTGAATCTATCATGATCTTCACACCAAGATGCTTAGCACTTAGAGTTTTGTCTGAGTTTTAGGTGGGTTGGGTAGCCATAAAAAGTTACCAACACACTCTTTACTCCAAAAATCTAAAAATAAAAAAATATATATATACATGCATTAAAGCATGGATTCAGGCGATTCATATTTTGGCAGACACCTGAGCGTTGCTTAGTCTTTGTAGATTAAGATCTTAGTATAATTCATCCTATTGACAAGTGACGAAGTGTCCAAGTAAGTACTTCTTAAATTCTGACATGAAATAAAGGCTAGAATAAACCTTACTAGGGACTAGCAAGGAGTAAGCATGGGGGTATGATAACACTACATCTTGGGGCGATAATTCTGTCAATTGGGGTTTATCTTAAGAGTAAAATGCACAGATAACACATCATAAATGGGAATAGGGGCATCGCTTGCATTGCACATCAAGATTGCTTTCAATACATTATTAATGGCCATGTGTTGAACGATTTACGAACCTACGCCAACGTGTTCGGTTTTGGAAAACCCGTCGTTGTAGTTCGAAAGCGAAGGATTCGTGTTCAACAAATAAAATTTATACCGAAATTAAAATTCCGGGTCGAACACAGGGAGGCGAACGTTTGATTTAAAAACTTCGCGTTTCTTTTTATTTTGTCACAAAGAAATTCAATTTAAACTATCTAAGTATCTACAACAAATAAAAGAGAGAGAGGGAGTAAGAGAGAGAGAAGGAATACTATACATGGAAATCAAAATGAGATGTAGAATAGACAAGGAATTTATCATAAAAGAGTTCTTTCGTTACAACTAGAAAACATAAAACAATTACTCTAGAAAGCATTAAAAGAATGGAGGGAGAAATGTCCTCCTCGACGATCGCTCGGAGGACAAATAGACTACTCTAGAAAGCAGTAAATCTATACTAGAAAGCAGTAAAAAGAATAGGGAGAGAGAATCCTCCTCGACGGTCGCTTGGAGGACGAGCCGGACGGGACGACGCCTGGACGAAGGAGAACGAAGCGAGACGAAGGAGGACGAAGAAGAAGAACGGGAACGAAGCAGCACGCCGTTGTCATCGCGGGATCCACTTCCGAAGGGGGACGAAAATTTGGACTTTATCTCGCGAGAAGCATCCCGGGTGTGGGACAAGCTTCTCTTGAGCTTTAGAGAGGTAGAGAGGAGAAGGAAGGGATGAAAATTTCGTATGGAGGGGGTCTCCTTTTATAGTTGCAAGGAGTGGGGGCAAAATGGACATTACATCTTCAAAATAATAAATAAGGGGTCTTTAGTGACGGATAAAACCGTCGCTAAAGCCCCGACGTCGCCGTCACCGCCGCACCCACGCGCGCCCGCTCGGCTGCCCGCGCGCGTAACGCCTACGCACGTCCGCGTCGTCTCAGCCGTCCGATCGCGAGATCGGACGGCTTAGAACGCGTCCGCGCCCGCTGCGTAGCGCACCGCCCGCGTGTGATCGCGCGTTCACCAGAGCGTCCAATTTCGCGTCGGCGCTATCGGGCGCGCGCGGCCGTTGGATCTTCATCTGACGCTCGTGCTCGCCCGCGCCTTCCACCCCCTCACCGCGGCTCGAACCCGCGACCTCCACTTCGCCCGCAGCTGCGTCGCCGCTGCGCTACGCGGGCGAAATGGTCGTGCGGACGCTTTTAAGCGCGAGCGACCGCAGCCGTTGGATCGAGATCCAACGGCGGAGAGGAGACGGTGCGCGGTCTTCACAAGACTCCTGCGGCCGATTGGGCGGCTGGGATGGTGCCACGTGGCGCCATCTTGGCCGTCCATCTTCTGGAAGTTGTAGATGGTGCCACGGATGTCGGATTGACTCAATTTTTGTGTCGTTCGGCTGCGATCGTCGATCCGAATTCATCCGTGTGGTCGGATTTTCCATCTGAAGTGCGGATTTACACCATCTTGGGCCTTGATCTTCTAGGGTTCCCCGATCTCTATCTGATGCTACAGATGCCTGATTAGGGCGATCTTGGAGTCGTTGAACTCCAATCGTCGCCCTGATCATATCCATATGGTTGGATCTTTGATCCGAGGCCCCGATAAAATATTTGCCCTGTCCAAGCACATAAAAGGAGACAATTAACCTCCATTTTATTCAAACTACTCTAAATGCAAGATGATGCATGTAATGCAATATTTATATCATGAAATGCAATCCTATGCTTAAGAACATGCATAAATAGACATTTTAAGTAGTGTAAATGTGTTTACATCATACCCCCATGCCTATCTTTTGCTAGTCCCTAGCAAAAACTATATGCTATTTATAAAAGAATTAGGTTAGATTATTTGGACCTGAGTTATTTTCAATCATTAAGAAATTGTCTACTTAAGAACTGAACTTTCAAAGACACAACAGTGCCCGGGTATCAGCCAAAATGCAGACCGCCTCAAGCCTCGCCTTATTCAAAGAAAAATTTCTTTTTCTGTTTTTACTCTCTTTTTTTTTTTTTTTTGGATTTTCAAATTTTAGGGTTTAAGAGTGGCTTTCTACGGCCATTCAACTCACCCAAGATTTGATGAGAACCCTAAGTTTTAAGCATCTTATTGTGATTGTGATAGACTCGTTGACCGGCAATTAACACGGACTTCGGATTTCTACGCCTCTAGGTGACCTCAAAAAGAATTCTGCCTAAAGGTATATCTTTACAACCGGTAGCTTTCTCCCTACTTTTATTTTTTTAACGGGGTCAACACAAGGGTGAATCCAGTGTATATCTCCCCGGTTTATTCTACTTCTCTGCTTCTTCCTAAGTGTTTTGGGAATTTTTAGTGCATTTTCTGAGCTGGGTTCTGGACAACCGGTCGATGAGCTGTTACCACCGACAACTTGCCAGCCATACTCGTGCGGCGAAGTGTGGCTTATTTCTTTTTGTTCTTTTCTCCTTTTTTATTATTTTTTTTTTTTTAAGTAGGTGGCTTCCCTGGTCTAAGATTTACCTAAAGGCAGCAAAAAGAGAAAGGTCAGTGACTGGGCTCTGGACAACCTACCTATGGGCTGTTACCCACGATAACTTGCCAGCCATATCACCTTAGAAGGTTCATTAGCTACCCAATTTCCATTAAAATCGCCAAATAACGAGTCAGTGCAAAGAAAGTATGTAGATGCTTAAGACTCAAAATTCCCTCACATCAGAGGGCGGGTTGATAAGTCGTGTACTTATCACCCAAACTTATTTACTCCAATTAAAATAAAATTCAAGTTGGCGAGAACTCGAAAAAACAAATCCACATTTTAGTGGATATACGGGCTGATTAAGTCCAAAGACCTGAAGGGTCTTTGTGTTCAGAACATAATATAGTATTTCTTAAGATCGAAAATTTTCTTAAACCCAAATTCTCTTTCCTAATTTTGATTTTTTTTTTATATATAAAATAAAACAAATCTACGGAGCTGACGAATGAATTCAAAGATAAATATCCATCCCCCCATGCCTATCTAATGCAATGTCCTCATTGTATTAAAAAGACATAAAACAGAGTGGAAAAGCGTAGAAAGCACCTGAATTGCGTGGATATCGGGTCCGCTCCGAGATGAAAATGAAAAAGAACTGTATATGTGCTGAGTTTAGTGCCTTCAGCTAGGCACACTATACAAAGAAAGGAAATGAAGAATTCACATGTGCAGGTCAGAATTAGAATGAACAGAAGAATCCTCTGACCTGTCAGCAGAGGTCCACAGATGTGGACCAGATTGTGGTGCAGACCCACACCCCATAATCGAGAATATCTTAGGTTCTGGATAAAAATTACCCAAAACCTAAAATCAGAATGCAAGCGGGGTCGGGCCTGCGATTTGTGAGGATGCAACCCAAGGCCAAAATGTCGGGTTACAGAGAATTGAAGCTCAAAAGGATAATCGTTAAATGTGTGCTTGAGTTTGACATCCTCGAAACAAATGTCGTAAGGGTTCTGATTTGATGGTTTCAGCTTAAAAGGAACCCTTCGACTCAATCTTCCATTTCCTCCAAAATTAACTTCCCAAATTAGAACTTCCCCGCTCCTATCCTCCTCATTAAGTGTATCAAATTCCAGGACATCTTGTATATTCATCACCCCGTCTGGAATCTCCAAGTGTAAATGATGTGGCAGAATCAAAATTGACTTGGGTCTAATTATCTCAGAATTAAAATCATCAATAAGCTCAACAGGGTGTAACTGATAATCAGGGCATTGAATTGATTCCTCCAGAAAATGCGATTCTGGATCTGTATCGTGTGCCCTAATAAGATCAGTTTCCTCAGTTATTGGGCTATCAAATGATCTATCAGATTCCTCAGGCCCAATCGTCTCACAAAAATTGTGATTTGAAAACTCGTGTGAGACTTCGCAACTTGAATCTTCACCATCAAAGAAATCAGGATCCGTATCAATGTATGTCCCAAAATCAGTTGTCACTTTGTGTTCCCAGGAGACATACGTTTTCTCGTAACCCGGCTCAGGGATCTCAGGTGAAGAAATCAGATCATCCTTAATTGGTTGCTTTAATTCAATCTGGTCAGCTTCGTAACACGTGTCCCCCCAACAGGTGCCTGAGCGGGTTCTGTCATTGGCTTTCCTGAAGAGAGTTCATCCTGGGAATTATTCCAAGATTGAATCAAAGCAACCACGAATCTCATCCTCAATTTCGCTAATTTCCCAAGTAGAAACTCACCCGGGTTCTTATCATTAACATCCTGGAGCCAATCCAACAAAGACTTGTTTAAATCATCAATCATTTCAATCAGGGGCTCCAATCTCTCAATGCAAGGTATTGGCTGAACTTCTAAAGATTGTATGATATTTCTCAAGTTAGCCAGAACCTTATCTTGAACCTGATTAACCTGAACCAAATGAGTTGGTTCAGGATTGGGCGGGTTTGACGTCAAAGCAGAGGAATTAACGAATTGAGATTCGTTATACCCTTCCTGAAAATAGGTCATTTCAGAATGTTCAAAGGATGGTGATGACCTAAAGGCAGTGAAATCAGAGGATGGGTAAGGATCAGTGTATCCTTCTTGATTGTAGATCGTATTAGGTTGTTCATGAAAGGAGGACGATCTATAATCGATGCAACTCTGAGAAGGATAGAATTGAGAATCAAAGTGTTCAGGGTTAGACCCTAAACACGGGGGTCCGGAATTGTATCCCCAATCCGAATTATCCCAACTAACTGATGGTCGATTACAATACGAGTTGGGATAATCGTCATGTTGAGGATAATTTACAACAGGAGGGAAAGAGCGGGAATGCGTGAAATATGTGGAAGGATTCATGAGACACGGGAGGAAGAAAGGTACCCTGCAATACAAACAATCAAACCTGTCCTTAAATGGGTTAGCCTACAGACCTACAGACTCCCAAAACCCATCTTGAGATAAAGGAACGATTTGATCTACTTCTGTCTGTTCAATCCAACCAGTTAGAAGGAGGGACTGGGGAGAAGGTTCTTCCTTCGGCTTGCGCCTCCGGTTCCTAGTGTACCCCCCAGCCGCGATCGTTTGACTCTGCTCCCCTAGCTAGACATCAGATTGAACAGTAGAAACAGACTAATCGAAAATAATCTCGTTCTGAGTTCTGAAGAGCGAGTCCAATCCTTAAGGCCAACGTCTACTCTGTTTTATTTAGGGCTAGGTTTGAATGTGCTTTGGAATGTGATGGGCCCTTTAAATGGGTTGTGCCCTTAATGATTGATTGCTTTGTGTGTGCGTGCACAACCAGTGGTTTTCAAGCAAGATTATTTTTGATGTGGTGAATTTTAAGGTTCAAATCTTGCTTAGTAGCTTTTAGGATTCAACTTTAGGTGTTTTCAATCAAGTTTCATTGGCACACCAGGTTTTGCAAGCACAGGTGAAGATATTTTCCTTTAAAAAAAAGAATGTGGAGTGCCTGGTAGATCCCTAAGAGTTGAACCTAATTGGCAGCTACTTGATGAGTTAATTTTATTTGAAGTGGTGCGGCCCAATCAACTCAAACAATTGGCCTCAAATGCACCACTAAGTTAGGCACACAAAGATGGTTAACTTAGAATGATTTCTACTCTTTTATGTGTTGCTTTATGTGTACTGGTCCCACAGATCAGAACCCAATTGAGTAGAAACAAATCAATTTGGTTAAGTGCCTTTAAATGTGGGTGTACATTGTGTATTTGTTGAAAATTACCCCACAAAATTATCTTTTTACTTTTTTTTTTATATAAATGAAGGTGGAATGAATGTGAGTGAGAATCCAAACAACCAAACTATTCCTAGGATTTATGCAAACACCTAGGTTAATTGGAATTTGGATTCAATGTGGCGAATGAAATCTATGGAGGGGGAAAGAATGGGTGATAACTTACAAAACCTTTCACAGCACTTTACTCCAATCTACCGCTTTTGCTTGCCTCAAAAGAGTACCTGCAATTACAATAAGAAAGGAGAAAAGTGAGGTAAATGATTTGTAAGTTACAAAACGTGAAGAGAAATCAAAGATCGTTGCCTCCCCGGCAACGGCGCCAAAATGTTGAACGATTTACGAACCTACGCCAACGTGTTCGGTTTTGGAAAACCCGTCGTTGTAGTTCGAAAGCGAAGGATTCGTGTTCAATAAATAAAATTTATACCGAAATTAAAATTCCGGGTCGAACACAGGGAGGCGAACGTTTGATTTAAAAACTTCGCGTTTCTTTTTATTTTGTCACAAAGAAATTCAATTTAAACTATCTAAGTATCTACAACAAATAAAAGAGAGAGAGGGAGTAAGAGAGAGAGAAGGAATACTATACATGGAAATCAAAATGAGATGTAGAATAGACAAGGAATTTATCATAAAAGAGTTCTTTCGTTACAACTAGAAAACATAAAACAATTACTCTAGAAAGCATTAAAAGAATGGAGGGAGAAATGTCCTCCTCGACGATCGCTCGGAGGACGAATAGACTACTCTAGAAAGCAGTAAATCTATACTAGAAAGCAGTAAAAAGAATAGGGAGAGAGAATCCTCCTCGACGGTCGCTTGGAGGACGAGCCGGACGGGACGACGCCTGGACGAAGGAGAACGAAGCGGGACGAAGGAGGACGAAGAAGAAGAACGGGAACGAAGCAGCACGCCGTCGTCGTCGTGGGATCCACTTCCGAAGGGGGACGAAAATTTGGACTTTATCTCGCGAGAAGCATCCCGGGTGTGGGACAAGCTTCTCTTGAGCTTTGGAGAGGTAGAGAGGAGAAGGAAGGGATGAAAATTTCGTATGGAGGGGGTCTCCTTTTATAGTTGCAAGGAGTGGGGGCAAAATGGACATTACATCTTCAAAATAATAAATAAGGGGTCTTTAGTGACGGATAAAACCGTCGCTAAAGCCCTGACGTCGCCGTCGCCACCGCGCCCACGCGCGCCCGCTCGGCTGCCCGCGCGTGTAACGCCTACGCACGTCCGCGTCGTCTCAGCCGTCCGATCGCGAGATCGGACGGCTTAGAACGCGTCCGCGCCCGCTACGTAGCGCACCGCCCGCGTGTGATCGCGCGTTCACCAGAGCGTCCAATTTCGCGTCGGCGCTATCAAGCGCGCGCGGCCGTTGGATCTTCATCTGACGCTCGTGCTCGCCCGCGCCTTCCACCCCCTCACCGCGGCTCGAACCCGCGACCTCCGCTTCGCCCGCAGCTGCGCTACGCGGGCGAAGTGGTCGCGCGGACGCTTTTAAGCGCGAGCGACCGCAGCCGTTGGATCGAGATCCAACGGCAGAGAGGAGACGGTGCGCGGTCTTCACAAGACTCCTGCGGCCGATTGGGCGGCTGGGATGGCACCACGTGGCGCCATCTTGGCCGTCCATCTTCTGGAAGTTGTAGATGGTGCCACGGATGTCGGATTGACTCGATTTTTGTGTCGTTCGGCTGCGATCGTCGATCTGAATTCATCCGTGTGGTCAGATTTTCCATCTGAAGTGTGGATTTACACCATCCTGGCCCTTGATCTTCTAGGGTTCCCCGGTCTCTATCTGATGCTACGGATGCCTGATTAGGGCGATCTTGGAGTCGTTGAACTCCAATCGTCGCCCTGATCATATCCATACGGTTGGATCTTTGATCCGAGGCCCCGATAAAATATTTGCCCTGTCCAAGCACATAAAAGGAGACAATTAACCTCCATTTTATTCAAACTACTCTAAATGCAAGATGATGCATGTAATGCAATATTTATATCATGAAATGCAATCCTATGCTTAAGAACATGCATAAATAGACATTTTAAGTAGTGTAAATGTGTTTACATCACCATGTGTATGAGAAATGTCAAAACAGGCCTCAGATGAGCAATCGAACCACGCAGATGGATTCAGAGCAACGAACGGAGTCCAACGGACTCGAAATCGGCCAAATCCGACATCCGAAGCTCCTACAATGGGCGCAAGAAGTTTTGACTGTTGATCTAATGATCAAAGGCCCACAGCATGCCACGTGGCGCCCGCTTGTCGCACCCTCACCGCCACCCACTTTTACCTTCACCCAGAGGATGAATCTCAGCCGTCGATCTTTGATTGAACGGCTGAGAGCCGCCGCGCACTCGCCCTCTCCGCGACCATCCGCTACGACAGCGCAGCTGTCGACCACCTCATGCCCGAGCACCTGGCACGGGATCGAATCGTGCTGCATGGAAATTGGAAGGTGAAGGTGCGCTGTAGGAAGTTGAGTCCCCCGATCAGCAGCGAACGACGACGATCGAACCGCACGGCGCAACGGATGCATGCGGACGCTCATGCACGTGATGACGCGGCAGACGTGCGCCACTCAGCATCAATCCGCGAGTGCCCTTCACGAGATCTCAGCTATGATCTCAGCGAGATCTCAACCGTCTTCGAGATGTCGGCAATGACGGGTGCACTCTCAGGGAGATCTCAGCCATCCGATCTTCGATCGGACGGCTTACAACGGGCACGCGCGGATCACCTCAGAAGAAGCACAGGTCATGCTAGTGACCAGCAGGGGAAGGGGGCTACACCGATGGATTTGGTATGGGTTTAGCGACATCCCGGAGGTCGTTAAAGCCCATACTTAAATTAGAAAACCCTTTTGCCTATATAAACTCCATCCAACCACCCATGGAAGGGCATTGAATCCACTTACAAGTGCTCTACCCCACTCCTAGACACCATTAGCTCTCTTTGTATTCGTCGAAGCCGATGAGCCACCGACGGAGCCCCTCTCCACTGCCGTGGCTGCCTCACCGTCTTCTCTCTCTCTCTTTCCCTCTTTATCTTAAGCTTTACTTTACTTGTGTTTAAGCATTTATCTAGTGTTGTAATTGTAAAACCAAAGTTGCATGTTAAATGAAGTTGTTTCCTATCTAGCTACTTGCCCTCTTTTATGTTTAAGTTGCATGTTGTGAATGAAAAATTCTAACCCTATTCTCTCCCTCTCTCTCTCTTTCTCTCTCTCTCACTCACTTTTCACCCACATCTTCTCGCAAGCAAAAACCCGTTATTTCCATGACATTAAGTTACAAGAAAAATCTAGTTTTCACGCCTCCCTGAGATTGACACTTGGACTCACGTCCATTTCTTCATTTTAAAATCGACGTTGCGAGCGCAAGCTATAACGACTCTTTTAAACATACGCATCTTCCGCACGTCACTATGGTATCTCAAATTAAGATTTAATGTAGTGCCCTTGCCTCTAACATGATTAATTAATCCTTCCATATAAAGATTAATGCAATTAATGCATGAAATGATAAATCTAAAGCTTACATAATTTTGTCAATATCATGCATACTTTAAATTAATCTTCTGTTCCAATAACAATATTCTTAGGCTCTAATTTAGTCCACTAAAGTGGACTTATCAACCATTGTCAGAGACGACGACGGTGATTTTATTGAACCTAGACACATTCCTGGCTAGATACAAGGTACTTGAGCTTCCTTTCACCCTATAAATACTCGTTGATCCCTCCGATTACAAGGTCAGTCCCTTATCCCTCTTCCCCAACTGCGATCGATGATAGGCTATTCTTCTAGGCTCCAGCGACCTCTCACCACCCCTTTGGAGCATCTTCGACGAAGAAGCTTGCTTCCCTCACCTCCTCTTCCTCTCCAAGAGCTGTAACAAGTCTCGGGAGCACCATATCCTCCATCTCGATGCCTTCCCTTCTCGTCGGAAGTCCACTTCTTTCTTCCTATTCTCGCCATGCCACAGACGAGTTTCCTCATCCTCTTCGTCAAGTAAGTAGCCATAGGACTTTAGTTTAAGCTTTAGTTTAGAATTACGCTTTCAATTCTTGGGAGTAGGCCGTAGATAGCTCAAATTTCTCATCACCTTCTCTAACTTCGGCAAGCCAATTCAAGCTCGCTGGACTACCGATCACTTACCTAATCACCTGTTCATCTTTCTCATCACTCCATGATTCCATTCCACTTCTTCCTCTACTAATTAATCACATAATTCTCATAATCAATAGCACATGCACCTGAGTACCTCCGTTGTCCATGGCAGAGGCTTAGAGGTACTCTCACCTCCAATTGGGGCCCTCCACCACTTCTGCACATCACTAGGGCGTCGTTCTAGCTTTTAATTAGCTCAATTATCACCTGCACAACATACGCCCAATTCACTTCAACCTCTTGAGCTCACTGTCAATGGTGGCTCAAGAGAAGTTTATTCACTAATTCCTTCCACATGCACCTTCGCAAAGTTATCCTTTCTGATTCCCCTCACTCACTTGAGTAGGATTTTTATCCCTCAGTTCTGTCGAACTTAAGTTGATTCTTTAAGCAATTCATGATCACAACTTGAATCTGATGATCAATCGAGACAAGTGATGTGTCTTTAAGTCTCTTGATGACCTTAGGAACCTTTTAAGTTAGTTAAATCAAATCATGGAGATTTGATCTCCAGTGCTTATTTCCGACAACACTAAAATTGAGACAAAAACTTCAAAACATTTTGCAGACCTCCAGATCACTATTTTGTGAACTAATGATCAAATTCCACCTATTAAACTTGTGTTTGAATGCTTATATCATATAATTAGCTTCTATCTTCCTTTGCTCGGATAGAGTTGAGGAGACTTCTTCATTAGGTGTCAGACCAAGGCAATAGGTCGACAAGCTCCAGAAGCACTTAGAGAGTTTAGGTATGTCCTTGGCTTAGTCTTAGAACTACTAATTTGATTTGCTGAACAAAGCTCAACTTGACCTGAGGCGAAAAGGTCTGATATAGGTCTTTATAGGTCAAAACATGATTTTGAGGTGTTGAACAAGTTCCTAAGGTTGATTAGAGTCAATCTGAATAGCTCCTTTTATCTAACATGAACTGAATCAAGAAGACAACTCTCAGGTTGAGATGATCAACCCAAAGGTGTTCTTGAGGTTTGAGGCTTCAGAACTTAGTTTAAATTATAGATTTGAACTCCTGGGATTAATACAGATCTGTTAGTCTATTTAGATGAGTTTTATTGAGGCTTCTAGTAATTTTAAAGTCCTTCATAGTTTGGGTCCAAACTGTGCTTCAGTAGAGTTCCTAGGCTTTTTGGCAAGTTTTCAAGGGAATTTTAGCCCAGACCAATTCATTTTGATTCCCTAAATTGATTTGGATTAGTTCTAAAGGTCCTAATCTTTCTTTCAGACTATCTGAACCTTAGTCTAGTGTTCTAAACCTTTGATTTGAAGTTCTGAAGATCTAACCCTTCCCTAAGCTTCCTAGAACCTCCAAACCTACTCCTATCAGTGCAAAATGGTTGGTAGTACTCAGCAGAGGCCTTAATTGAGAGATCTATTGGAGTTAGATAGGTTTGTCGAAGATCATCACTTCTGCTGGTCTGCAATAGAGAACACTTGTTTTTAGGTCAACTTTAGAGCTTGATTCAAAGGATCAATCATGATCCTTTGATCCAATTAAAGTTTCCAATCGAAAGACAAACCTCAAGGCTTTTAATCAAGCCCTTATTTGCTTGATTTGGATCTGTGAGCTAAGAGGAATTGAAGTTTCAAGTCAGGCTTAGAATCAGATGTACATAGAATAGAAGCACTTGCTATAGTCCCACTTCGACAGTTGAGGAAGCACTGAAGGCATATAAAATGATTCATCGCTTATGCCAAGCAGTCGTCACGAGCATTGGGCACAACGAGCATGTGTGTGTGCCTACACGTGATGATTTGGCTCTGGGAGAGCAATCTCTAGGAGACAGGTGGAAGGTCTAGATGGGTGACACGTGGCCTAGTAATGATACCAATCTGACCCATCTGGGTCGTTGATTCTATGAATGGCTACGTGACCCCATCTAACCTTTTGAACTGAGAAGTTTAAGTTTGAGAATTTGACTAAGTGTTGAGAATACTTAGTGCAATATGAGAAGAGAAGGCTGGCAGTGGCAAGGCACAATTCCTAAGCATGTAATTAAAATGTGCCTAAGTTGTAAATAAATGTGGGATAATTCATATGTTGTTTCAAAACAACATTTTTAATAATTTCTTTTTGTAATTCAATGCCATACTATTTCCTTTTGCTTATGGAATAATTGTCTTGCATTCATTGTGTATTTTTATGCAATTGTTCATGTGGTTAACATATTGTAGTTAATTAAATAGGTGATTATGTAGTTAATTAACTAATTAGTTAATTATGTAACTTATTAGTATAGTAACTTCTACTATAGTAAATCTTTATCACATTAAGTATTAGTATAATCTAAGTAGCATAATGTAAGTAGTAATTTAAGAGTACAATCTAAGTAGCATAATGTATGTAGTAATTTAAGTAATTAGTAATTATAAGTAATTAACATAGTAATTGAGTAAGTATTGAGCTTAGCTTAGTTAAGTAACCTAAGTAGAAATAGTTAGACTTATTACTTTATTTTATTAAGTAAATTAAGTTTTATATAGTAATTATGTATATAAGCTAATTGTACATTAGTTAGTTAATTATAGTAATTAAGAATGAAGAGTAATTTACAATAATTGGTGAATGATATGCTTAATTTAGCCTCCCAGCAAATGACCTGGACTTAACCAGTAAAAATTTATAAACTATGTCAATTACCTTGCTCGGGATACTATAACTTAACAATGACTAATTAACTATATAAACTATGTCAATTACCTTGCTCGGGATACTATAACTTAACAATGACTAATTAACTATGTAAGGTAGTTGTAAACCAAAACTTCAATACATTAATTAAGTGAATTTAGCCTTGGAAATTAGTCAATTTGAGTTAGATAAAGAAGATGATGGTGTTACCATCGGATAACAAAAGAAGCATGTTAGACACTTAAAGAGTGAATTTAGGAGAGTTTACAACATATCATGATGCCTACAATACTCCAATTTAAGGAATGAGATAGGATACACATCTATAGAAATAAGTCGAAGTTATTAATGTGTAGCAAAATAACATTGCAAACTAGGATAATCTAATAGGGTATGGTAAAGAAATAAATGTAGTAGAATTATCGAGTGATAACCAAAAAGGAAAGAGACCAATCATGAGACAAATAGTATAGGGACCGAAAGCTGAGAGAGCATTTACAAACATTAGGCACTTTTACATAGCCTTTCTTTCCTTGTTGAGCTTTTAACTCATTCCTTATATTTTGTGCATGGAGTTTGATACCTACCTAGGTGTTAGCGAGAGACTAACTGAGGGATGCTTGAGTCAATGCATCCTTCTTTAAAAAAGATACACTCTTCCTAGTTTAAAATAACTCCATCTAGTCGTAATTTATTTTATGATGTCAATTATATATTTATGAGTGTTGATGATAATTCTATGTTTTAATAGAAGAAATTATGAAAAAGATCTTGGGTGTATTGAGTGAATACTATGAAGTCTCCTAATAGGTTATTATTAATGGGTTGGCTCATGACAGAGGGGATATTGGAGCAACTAAATTTCCTTTATTATCATAGGATGTATCATTTGTGCAAACAAGGGTTAAAGCATGCAATTACAACAAATATGTTGATGAAGCTAATTAAGACCTAAAAATGAGAGGAAATCATACAAGGACATCATTAAAGAATGACACTGATTATGGAAATTTAGCTAGCATGGAGACAATGATGTCATGTGACAAATTGGGAATTAATGGATTGTAAGTACTTTTTTATGATTTGGGAATTTTGTGGAAAAAGAAATGAGTGGTACAACATTAAGTTGACTAGGATACCTTTTTCTAGAGAGCGAGGTTGAACATAAGCAGGTGGCAACAAAAGATGACCTTCCCTCCTAAAAGGGGGGAAGTGATTCCTAAGGATAAAAAAATGAGTCTAAAAAATGATAAAGCAATTTATGGTAAGGAAATTCCTAAAACATCAGCTGACAAGTGTTTATAAGTAGTGAATTGGTATAATGATAGGACACTAGAGAAAGACTCAAGGAAATACAAGACTCGAGAAGACCATAGCTTAAGGAAGGGTAGCCCATTCATACAACTTGCATTTGAGCCCTAATTGAACCTAAGAAATCTATTTCGGGAATTTGGTGACAAGAATTAAGTTGAAGGTGTTAATGGGATAAACAATTATAGGGAGAAAGGACTAACTAGGCAAAGAAAGGATGAAACTAGAGTTTAGGTGGATTTATTATCAAGGACATATGCATAGTTATTAGACTCTAAGTGCAAAATCTAAGAGCAAAATTATGTACAATCCTCTAAATGGTAAATGAACATTCTAAGCATGCTTTAACTTGGACAATGAGCCTACATCTCAACTACTTGTGAGTACACACAAGGTGCAATAAGAAAACATAGGAAAATATGGAAACATTATGAATACAATAGAGAATTAGACAACAAGTATGAGTGTAAATTGATAAATGACTTGAAGAAAAATGTTGGCAGTGTAAAACAAACTTCAAACATCATAACCATGCATCCAGTAGGATAATGGTGATATATAAATTAAAGATATTGGCAAGGAATCAATACACTAGCTTGATGTTTGTATATGAAGGAGAAATAAGGATAACATTCTTAGAAAAGTCATGTAAGAGACAAAATGAATGACAAATAAGGATAACATTCTTAGAAAAGTCATGTAAGAGACAAAATGAATGACAATATGATAAAGACAAAAGGGACAACATAGTGAAGTACTATACATTCAGAGGAAGGAGAGCAATCAGAAAGGGTATGGTACATTAGACATTACAAAGAATAAGGAATAAGAAAACCATAAGATCATGGGACAAAGTTATATTGAGCAAGGTACAAGTAGAACACTTAAGGAAAAGGAGGAACGTGAGCATGAAAATCTTTGACACTATAGACTGAGCTCAGAAACATAAGCACTAAAAGAAACAACCAAATCCGATGATCTTGATTTTAATAGTAAGACTACTTTGGTTGGAAATGTAGCGATATTAAAAGGTGCAATGGCTATGGAGATTTGTAGCCTTCATCTCAACATGGAAAGTGAAGATTCGATTTTCGCTTTCGAAGATGATTTTTCGTTGTATTTATAAGTGGTGGAAAATCAATTAATCAAAGTATTGAATTGAAATTAACCACTCACAAGAGAGCGGGTCGTATCCACAGGGAGGCAGTGACCTATTAAAACTTGCAAAATCAAGAAACTGATGCTCACAAGTTTTCAACCAAAGAAACTAAACCCAAATCCGCCTTTAGATCAAGAAACCAATAAGAGATCATGCTAAAATAATATTTATGAGAAATAAGAGGGATGTGCTCATAAATGTGCCATAATAAATTATTAATAACTCAAAAATCCTCTCCCCCTCAATGGCACACAAATATAATTACTAAATTAAAACTAAAATAGAGGATTTCGTTTGAAGACTCTTACCCACAGAGGAGGGAGAGCTGAACGGCGAGACTGCAGTCGGAGGTCGAGTAGGCCAAGTTGCTTCCAATGGTGGTGGTCTCGTGGCCAACGGTGGCTGGAGGTGGCCGGTCGGAGAGGAGGCTGATGGTGGGTTCTGGCAGCCCGCTCGCTGCGTGCACGCATGTGCAGCCGATCGTGCGCAACTACGCGCGTGGCGAGGACCGACGTGCTGGCTGCAGTCGCACACTGGTGAGAAGTAGGTGCGTGTGACAAGGGGGAGTGCAGCCATGCACGCGGACTGCTGCTAGAGGTGATGGATGCCTGGGTGTGATGGAGGCGTGCTCTCAGTGCACGTAGGTACGGCGATGGCGCGCTGCTGGCTGCTGCACACGGGTGTGAGGGCACGCACTGTGAGGATGGGAGAGGACGGTGCTGCACGGTGGAGCGATGAGGGGGTGCATGTGGCAAGGGCACTGCTGTGGTGCATTAAGGTGGTGGTGGGTTCTTTTGGTGAAGAAAAAAAAAAGAAATAGAGGAAGAAGAAAGAAGAAGAAGATCAGGTGGTTGTTGGGAGGTCAGACATCTGGGAACATTCCCAGATGTCTTAAATGAGTGTCGATGGCTACTGGTGCAAGGTTATGTCTATGGTTGTTGGTGTTGGTGATGGTGGTAGTGCATGCTAAGGTGCTCATGGTAATTTGCACAGCCACAGATGGCACGATGGTCTGTCACCCTGCCTGTGGTGGTGTGGACTTGTGCACACGGTTGAGGCTGGTGGAAGTAGTGTGGAGGAGAGCTTGACTCTTTGCATAGTAGTGGAGTGGGGGTGGAGGCCTCCTAAGCTGAGTCACTGAAGATCTCTTCTTATGCAGCAGGAAGGTGGAGAGGGAGATGGAGGGTCACACGAAGGCCATCAATGCAAGATCTGCATTCATGGCTCGACAATGAAGGTGGTACTACAGCCGTTGGAAGAAGAAAAGTTAATAAAATATAATAATAAATGAAGGGTTATTTATATATAACACCTTAGAAGAAATGTTAAATCAAATACTATATGTAATGCAACTGATGAGTCGAGTTTCGTGTTGCGTACTTTCAAAAGATAGATATGTTGTAGTATGTTGCGAAAAATGATTATCAATTTAATTTATTTATTACTCAAAATTTGAAAATATTCCGAGGTTGAACTCAGGGAGCAATTCGATCTTTAGAAACAGAAAAATCACAACTCTCAATAATGTAATATTTTACAAAAATTTAGAGAGAAAGGAAATAGAATTTTTCTTCTCTTTTTCTTTCCTTCCCTCTTTCTTCTTTGCTCTTCTCTCTGTCTTCAGACATCTGATTCTATGAATCAGACGCCTTAAGTGGCGTTTGCTACAGTGTCACACCTTCTTCTTCTTCCTTTCTTCTCTTTGGCTTCTGCTGCACCTTCTTCTTTTTCTTTCTTTCCTTGCGGCTGCTCCTTCCTTCAGCTGCTTTCTTCTACTTTCTTCTTTTTCTTCTGCCTCTGTGGCTGCCTCCTTGGCTTCTTCTCTTCTTCTTCTTTTGCCTCTGCTCCTTCTGCACTATGCTCCTTCCTCTGCCTTCTTCTTCTTCAACTCCTACTCCTTCCTTGGCATAGCTCAGTCCTCAGCTGGCCTCTTCTTCTTCTCTTCCTCTTCGTCGCAGCTACTTCCTCTTCCTTCCTTCTTCTTCAGCTCCTGCTCTTTCTTCCTTTAGCTGCTCTTTCCCTGCACAAGCACGGTTAAGCAAAAACCTACCCCTACCCTCCCTGCGTCTCTCTCTCTCTCTCTATTTCTCTCTCAGGACACAGCTTCCCCAGAGCCAGCTGGGTTGTCGGGTTGGGTATACATGCCCGGGACCAGGCCCACCGACGTGCAGTGGTGGGCGAGGTGTGCACGGGTAGTCAGGTCAAGACCAGGTCCGCGTAGCATGGGGTCACGGACAAGGCGTAAGTGGGTGAGGGACCTCACCCCATGTAGTTGGAGGCGATAAGCCCACTTCACTTTTTCCATTTAAGCGCCTCCTCTCGTCCATCAACTTCTGAGGTGGGACTAAATGTCCCACCTTTGTTTCGCGAATGCCCGCAGAAGACTCCGCCCAATTGCCACTGCTGCAGTCGCTCGCTAAGCCTGCTCTCTGGCTGGATGCGTGCATGAAACCCTCGCGCATCACCTGGGACCCTTATGCCTAGAGCACACGATCTGGAGTGCCTAGGGGAAGAAGACAGCGACGAGGAAGGGGGTTAGAGGGCACCCGCTGGTACGACGCAGCGTGGCGGAGGATGACGGAGCTAGCTCTACCACTGGTACGGTGGCAGAGTGATGAGAAAGGGAGGAAGAATCACCGGAAACTCTGGGTAGTCGGCCAGAGTTGGAAGGAGACGAATTGGAGGGGGACTTCAGGCCAAATTGAGCTTGAAGGAAGAGACGTGACCTACCCTTCCTTAAATAGGCACCGGTAGGGCGGGAAGCATGCGAGGACAGCGGGAGAGCCACACCGGAGGTAAGACCTATCGGAGACCCATACCTCTCATGCGTTCGCACGAGAGGTATGGTGGGTTTCAAGTCATGGGGAGCAGCTCATGCGGTAGGGGGCTCCCTGCGGAGCCCCCCTTTCAAATCTGGGGGCAGCTCCCCAAGCAGGTGAGGCATAATCCTTCGCGCAAAGTCGCCGGAGGTATGGCCCCTTCTCCGAATGGAAGAGGGACCGAAATGAAGAAAATGACAAGGAAGTTGAGGGGGTAATCACAAGGGTTTCAAAAAGTTGAGGGTTAGAAAGTAATTTTGAGGACCAAATTGCAAAGTGGGTCAAGACAACCTTCCCTTAGGTCCAAATTTTGGTATAAACCTAATTTTGACCTAAGGAATCCAATGGTGAAGTTGGATTTTAAGTTTGACCACGTTTGATTGGATATTTTGTACAAAAACCTGAATTAGGTCAAAAATTGGGTATGGACCCCAATCTAGGTCAAAACAGGTTTCAAAGGACAAATTGAAGGTTCTAAATTCCTAGGGGATATTTTTTCATGAATTTTAGAGGGTTTAGTTGATTTTTATCTTTCCTGAAACCTTTTAAATTAAAGCAGATTTATTTTAGGGTTATAGAATGTCATTTAATTCCTGGATTTCGCCATAACCCCTTTCTGACCAAACCATCCCACTTTTTCTCTTATTTAATCCAATTGACACCCTTAGAAATCCTGCTGATGCACTGCAATGGTAAAATTACAGTTTTACCCCTTGTGTCATGTTCACTCCTCAGATTGGTGATACCTTGAATTAGGCCTTCCTTTAGGTTATGTAGGAGCTTTTGTTTATTTTATTAGGTCAAAATGTGCTAGTTAGGATTCATGATGAGGTTCTCATCATACCCCCATGCCTAGTTTTTGCTAGTCCCTTAGCAAAATTTTAAGGTTTTAACCTCTATTTTAGACCATGAATTTCCTTCACTAGTTATGATAAGTGCTTTTCCTTCTTTGATTAGGTTAGAATGCCAGCAATAGGCCTAAAGGTCTCTAGTACCAACCAAGATCCAGACCTGTCTAGCTTTAGCCTCAGTCCTTAGTGAAGGTTTTTAAGGCCCGTAGGAACTACCCTAAGGTTTATTGGACTCCGTGGTTAAAGCACCCATGCTTGAGACATAATTTTAGTCTTGGTTCAGTTTGTAGTGCGCTTTGTAAGAGAGAGACAGAGGATTTAATTGTTTAGAGAGTTTTCTCTCTTTTCTTTTTAATTCTAGCTTAGGATTGGCTTCACAACACGGTCTGTATCGGATTCCTAGTCCCCATCATCAATCCTCAAAGGTCCCTAGCAATCGATGCTTCGAGATAGCACCGCCCATGGTAACCCCCAGAACCCTGGTTTTTGAGATTTCGAGATAATTCCACCCATGGCGTTCCGTGGCCGAATTCAGACCCTGGCGATTGACATTTCGTGATAATGCCATCCATGGTATCTGATCCAGCAGAGTGCTTACATGCCCCCAATAGGATATATAAATATCCTAAGAGACAAGCACCGAGGAGACGATATGTTGTTACGCATCTTCGAGAGAATTTCCCACCTCTCCACACTGGGAACTTGTCCAAATCAACTTGTGTTGATCGGCCGCTCCTAATCTAGGTAATATTTTCAGAACATTAAAAATGCTTCTGCGTGATTTTGATAGTTATGCTCACTGAACCAGACTGTGTGTGAATTGGGGTGCTTAGGTTACCGAGTCCCGTAAATCGAAAGTCAGTTAACGAGGCCAAATACTCCCTAAGCCTTACACCTAATACTTAAGCTTTTCATTTTCCTCAACCTCTTGAGGAATATCTAGATCTTAATGGGTACTAAGAGTCTAGCCAAAAAGGCCTAAGGTTAGCATTCTTACTAATCTTTTTGTGTTTCTTTAGCACTTTCTCTTCACTTTTTCTTAATGTGGTCTAGAACTTTGGTTAATCCTTAATCTCTTACTAATGACTATCTCTTTCTTTTTTCATTTTGTGCTACTTTTTAGAATTTTGCTCTTTTTCTCCTCCTGTTTTGTATAGCCCAGAAATTTTCTTCCCTCCTCTAGTTTTTTTGTTCTTTTTCAAATTTTATTTTTATTTTTATGGTGTTTTTGACATATGTGATTTTTTTGTTGAAACCTTTTCTTGCTATGAGTTTTCATTTATTTTGCACTTTCATACCCCCCATGCCCAAGATTTGCAATGTCCCCATTGTAAATTAGGTGGGTTTTTATTCAGCTTGGTTCATTCATTAGGACAGGTGTTGGGTGAATGGATGGGTCAAGGTGACTGTTGCGAACGATTTCTAGTCTCGGGTATGGTTACCTAAGGTGGAGTCGGCTGTCCTAAAGGATGAACCCTCAAGTGCAAAGAAATGTCAGGAAAGGTTTCGGGTTTTCACAAGAATGACGGGTTGCCTCCCGTTAAGCGCTGAGTTTTACGCCATCAGGTAGGTGCAATGAGCTCAGGGAGAATGGAGGGTAAAGGATGACTTAGCCAGATCTGTATTGGTCACGTCAATGAACGGTTTGAGTCTCTGACCATTCACGATGAAGGGTTCAGAATCGTGGCTGAGTGGACTGATCTTGACGGCTCCATTTCCAAAGATCTGTCGGACTAGATATGGTCTGATCCACTTGGATCGCAGCTTCCTCAGGAACAGTTTGAGTCGGGCATCAAAAAGTAGGACCTTCTGACCAGGGTGAAAGATCTTTCTAGATATGTGTTTGTCATGAAAGATTTTAACGTACTCTTTGTAGATTCACGAGTTTTCATACGCATCGAAGCATAATTCATCAATCTCGCTTATCTAAAGCTTTCTGTGGGTTCTAGACTTAGAAGGATCTAAATTGCAGTTCCATACCATCCAATAGGCTTTATGCTCCAATTCGACGAGGAGGTGACATGCCTTCCCATACACTAGTCTGAAAGGAGACATGCCTAGTTGGGTCTTGTGGGCGGTCCCATAAGCCCACAAAGCTTCCGAAAGCCGGGATGACCAATCCTTCCTATCAGGTCAAACAGTAACCTGAAGGATTTTCTTGATCTCCCAGTTCGATAGCTCAGCTAGACAATTAGTTTGGGGGTGGTAGGGAGTAGAGATTCGGTGCGACACCCCATATTTGGTCATCAGTGACCTGAACTGAGCATTTGTGAAATGGGTCCCTCCATCAAAAATGATTGCTCGAGGAATCCTGAACCGTGAGAAGATATTTTGGTGAATGAATTTGATAACGATCTTGTGATCACTAGTTCAGGTCGGAATGGCTTCGATCCATTTGGACACGTAGTCAACCGCGAGTAAAATATACTCGAAGCCATCTGAAATAGGGAAGGGGCCCATAAAATCAATCCCCCAAATGTCAAAAATCTCACATACGAGAATCGGCTGTAAAGGCATCATGTCTCTATGGCTCATGTTGTCCAAAGTTTGGCAATGGTTGCATACCTTACAGTGATTGTATGCATCCTTGAAAATTGTGGGCTAGTAAAAGCCACACTGGAGGACTTTTGATGCGGTTTTGTGCCTAGAAAAATGGCCACCGCATGCCTGGTCATGGCAGAAAGAGAGTATATCTTTGATGTCAACTTCCGGGACACATCGCCAGATAATTTGGTCAGCACCTATGCGAAATAGATACAGGTCTTCCCAAATGTAATACTTGGCATCGAAGCGTAATTTGTCTTTCTTGGCCTTCAGCCAATCAGACAAGATCTGATGTGATGCCAAGTAGTTTACTATATCAGCAAACCATGGAAGCCCCGTACCAATAGTCAAGAGGTGCTCATCCGGAAGGGTTGATGATCTCAGAAGGAAGGCGAGACAAGTGGTCAGCTACCATGTTCTGTCTTCCCGCTTTGTCGCAAATCTCGAGATCAAATTCTTGCAACAGTAAGATCCATCAGATTAATCGAGGTTTCGCATCCTACTTCGCAAGGAGATGCCTCACAGCTATGTGATTTGAGTAAATATAACATGGGAACCCAGGAGATAAGATCTAAATTTTTCAAGGGCAAATACTACGGCTAGAAGCTCTTTCTCCATAACCGTGTAGTTACACTGAGCCTTGTCAAGTGTCTTACTAGCATAGTAGATGACCACAGGTTTCCCGTCAATCTTTTGCCCCAGAACCGCTCCTACAGCAAAGTCAAAAGCATCACACATGATCTCAAAGGGTTGAGACCAATCAGGGGATTGTAGGATCGGGGCTTAGGTAACTCAGTCATGAAGGATCTCAAATGCTTGAGTGCATTCCTTGGAAATTTCAAAAGGTACATCCTTGGAGAGAAGAGTGGTCAGGGAAGGCACGATTTCCAAGAAATCAGGGATGAATCGACGGTAAAAATTGATGTGCCCTAGAAAATATCGAATGTCCCTGATCAAGCTAGGCATAGGGAGTTTGGAAATCAAGTTAACCTTGGCTCGATCCACTTGGATGCCTCTCTTAGAAATCAAATGTCCCATGACGATCCCCTCAGGCATCATGAAGTGGCTCTTTTCTCAAGAAAGAACCAAATTCACGTCAATACAATGCCTGAGTATATGAACCAAGTGCTGGTGGCAATCATCAAATGATGCCCCAAAAACTGAAAAGTCATCCATGAAGACTTCCAGATAATCACCTACCATATCAGAGAATATGGCAAGCATGCATCGCTGAAAAGTTGCAGGTGCATTGCAGAGACCAAAAGGCATCCTTCGGAATGCGTACGTATTGAAGGGGCAGGTGAACGTGATTTTCTCTTGGTCTTCTGGATGGATCGCCACTTGGTTGTAACTGAAGTACCCGTCAAGAAAGCAGAAGAATCTATTTTCCACTAGTTTTTTGACGATCTGATCAATAAACAGTAGTGGGAAATGATCCTTCTTCATGGAGGAATTGAGTCTTTGGTAATCAATGTAGACTCTCCACGAGTTGGCTATACGGGTCGGTATGACCTCTCCGACTTCAGTCATGATAGTGGTGAGCCTTGCCTTCTTAGGCACAACCTGGATTGGGATCACCCAGAGACTGTCGGAGATCGGGTAGATGATCCCTACATCTAACCACTTAATGATCTCCTTTTTTACGACCTCCTGCAGATTAGGGTTCAGATGTCTCTACATTTCCCGCGAAGGTCGTGCGCCATCTTTGGAATAGATGTTGTGTGTGCAATAAGAGGGACTTATTCCAGTCAAATCATCGAGAGCCCAACCAATGGCTCTATGATGTTGCTGGAGAACAGTAATCAGACGGGATTCCTGATCAGGTGTGAGTCTGGAATTTATAATCACAGGAAATGTCTGATTGGAACCCAAAAATGCATATTTCAGATGATCGAGAAGGGGCTTGAGTTCCAAGACGGGATTATCAGCAGTAGCAGGTGGTTCAGAGTGGTTGTGAGGAATAAGGGTAGGAGCTATGGGTTTGTCTAGATCAAGTTCAGATTCCTCTAATTGCAGGTTTAGATCTTCTTGTGGTTGATTGGGGATAATCAGGTTGTCCTCAATATGTGGTTCATCAACCACTTCTCTAATATCACATATTTGCTCTACAACACCGCAATTAATCCCTTGTTAGGCCTTAAAGATATCAATCTTGAGGGTTTAGTTCCCAGATTTCAACTCTATTTGGCCCTCCTCACAGCTTATATTGGCCCTAGCAGGGGCCAAAAAAGGTCTCCCTAGTATAATTGGTGTATCCCTTGGGTTCTCAGGTGCATTCATATCTAGAACTATAAAGTCTATTGGGAAGTAGAAATCCCGCACCCTAACAATAACATCCTCGAGAACTCCCTTAGGTGACTTAATGGATCGATCAGCTAACTGCAGTGTCACCTCAGTTGGTTTGAGCTCAGATTCCTCAAGGTGGTTAAGTAGGGATGTGGGTATCAGGTTTATGGAGGCACCTAGGTCTAATAATGCTCTATCAAATTGGGTTTCACCAATCTTACATGAAATCAAGGGAGTGCCTGGGTCTTTTGCCTTGGGTGGGAGTTTACTCAGAATCATAAAGCTGGCTTGCTCTGACAGTACAATTGGACTCCCACTCTTGGTTCGCAGCTTACGCTGGGGTGTACACACATTCTTCAAGAATCATGCGTAAGCCAATACGTGGCGGATTGCATCCATCAAGGGGATGTTTATCTGGACCTGCTCAAAGAGCTTGATCAGGTCCTCCTCAGGTGCCACGGGTTTGGTTATCCTCTTTCCCTTGGTCAAGGCCTCGGGAAATGGAACCTTGGTCGGTTCCTCTAGAATAGGTCCAGGCTTTTGATCTGGGATAGGGACATCCTGGATAACTATCCTACAGCCTGGGTTACTGCCAGGCTTGGAGTGGTCTGGATAAGGTGGGTCTTGGGTTGCTTTACCACTACGGGTTGTTATAGAGTTTAATCCTGCCTGGTTTGGGTTAGGGGTCGGTAAAATGGGTGGCTGCTATTGATAACCCACATAGGATGTTGAGGCTTCCATCTCGTCAAGTGATGGAACAGAAGGGGCCTAATAAATCATGTGTGCTTGTCCTGGGTTTGGGTTCATAGCTGGGTTGGCACGTTATTAGGGTTTAGCAGAGGTTGTGAAGGAAGAGTACCCGATTGGCAGGAATTCACCATCTGGGCGAGTTAGTTGAATACCTTTGTGATTTCATCCTTGTGCTGTTTTTGGATAGCCGCATTCGATCTCTGAATGTCAGCTAGTGTTTGAAGGATGAGGGACATTTGGTCTTGGTTTGGCCCAGATTGATAGGTGGGGTTGGGCCGAGGCTGAGGTGGCTGATAAGGATGAGGGGCTTGTGGATGGGGTTGATAAGGTGGTCTTTGGGTCTGAGAATTTCCCACCCACTGAAAATTAGGATGATTTCACCATCCAGGGTTGTAGGTGTTGGAAAATGGGTCATTCTGGATGGCGTTGAGGTCCTCGTAGGTCTGAGGAACCTCAAGAAAGTTAGAGTATGGGGGATCTAAGTTCCCCCGACAAGAGTAGAGAGGATCAAAGGTCCCTCCGGTCCTGGAGTCAGATGGGGGTGGATATGGGTCCATCCCTGGAGAAGATCGATGGAAAATGTTTTGCACAGTTTCCCTTACAGGAGGTGGCTATGCGAAGGAGTTCTACGTAGAGGTGGCTCGCTGCAAATGCCGAGTCAGCCCGTCCACCTTCTTCTCAATGATAGAGACCTTGTCTAGCCGACTGGCCATCAGTTCCAAGTCGACGGATGCGGACAGGCCCTGCGTTTCATATGCTCCCCTGAGATTCGTCGATGCACAGGTATTCGTCCGGTCGAATAAACCCATGGAGTCATTGTTGATGGAGTTCTCGCACATATTCTCGAGAATCTCCCACACGATGTCCTCATGTTGAGCCATGATATTCCCTTCGCAAGTTGCATTGACGAATAATCTAATGTCCTCACAGAGTCCCTAGTAAAAAGACTAGACTTGTTCCCATTTAGGAACTCCGTGATGGGGGCACTTCCGTATGAGATCTAGGAATCGATCCCATGCCTCATGAAGAGGTTCTCCCGTCTGCTGGGTGAAGTGAGTAATCTAATGGCACAAGGCATTTATCTGACCAACGGGAAAGAACTTCAAAAATTCGGATTGAAGTTCATCCCAGGTGTTGATCGGGCGAGTCTGTGTTTGATACCAATGAGCTGCCCTGTCCATGAGGGAGAAAGAGAACATCTTCATGAGTAAGATATCCTAATTTTGTGCATCTGACCCAAAGGTCTGGGCCAGATGCTTAAGCTATTTGATGTGCTGGAATGGATCTTCGGAGTTAAGCCCATAGAATTTCAGTATGGCATGAATCATATTGGGCTTCAGTTCAAAATCAGGTCCTCCAGCCGAGATTCAGACTCGAGGCTCGATTGCCACCGCAGCGGGATTGTAGTGATCTCGCATCATGGGGAACTGCGGTGGGTTCATGAAGTTCTAGAAGACGTCATTAAGACACTGAAGCTGGTGCTCAAGATTATTTTCTTCTTCAACAGGTTGTGCCATGATGGAAGAAGAAGGAGAACTAGGTTTAGAATCGGAAGAAAGGTCTATGTGGAGGGGTTGTTGCACAAACAAGGGTGCCGAGGCTTGGCCTTGGGGAGAGTGGATCTTTAGAGGAGGTTTCAAGGACCTCCTACCAAACATGCACTAAAAGACTGGATGAGGTTAGAACGTGTTGGACACAATCAAGACGCCTAAAATATGTTGGGTGACTATAGAGGTTCGCGGTGGATGATACCCCTTGATCAGAAGGTCATCCACCTGAGAATTGCCTGGGCAGCCAGAGAGGGTGAGTCCCACGAAGACCCCTACACGATAGAGCACCCCCACGGGTTACAGGGTTTCGCTCACCCGACCTCTCTTATCGTTGAGATTCCAGGTAGACCAGAATGGGGACCTTGACCTCTTAAGTCTACCACTTTCAGTTAAGATCAAGGTGCTTAGGGTTCCACTTGAATTTTAAATCTTTTGAGTGTAAAGTGACCTAATTTAAAGGTTGGTTGATCCAAAGGATCAACTTCACCTCCTTGTTCCTTTGAGAGCTTCTTAGGTCCTTTCTTTTATGATTCAAGTAGATTAAGAGCCTGAATTGCTTAGGGTTTCTCTTGGATAGGTCTTTTCAAACAATGGCTTAGGCACACCTCTTTTTGGAATTTTTAATTCTCTACTTAGAAGAAGATGTGATTCTAGAAACCCTAGTGTGGAATCTTACGTTGGCTCTAATTGGTCCAATTTAGTTGCCTCAGAAATGGGTAACTAGGGCTCAAGCATGAAGGTTTTAGCCCTAGTTACCTTAAGTGGATGTGCAGTTAAGATGTGTTGAAAGTGAAGATCAGGCAACTTTGTGAATTACTAAATAAAGAAAACAAGTAGCCCTAGATTCTTTGTTTCTCCTTTTTAGACTTTGAAAGGGGATTAGGAGAGAAGGTTAAAGGTTACCTGTTTCCTGGTGTGGTTGTTGTGCGGCTGCTTTGTTCTTTTCTCGACTTCCTTTCTTGTAACCACAACAAAAGAGAGATTAAGTTAGTATAAAATCAAAAAATTATGATTTAAAGCTTCTAAAGTGCCCGTTGCTCCCCGGCAACGGCGCCAAGAATTGATGAGTCGAGTTTTGCGTTGCGTATTTTCAAAAGATAGATACGTTGTAGTATGTTGCAAAAAATGATTATCAATTTAATTTATTTATTACGCAAAATTTTAAAATATTTCGAGGTCGAACTCAGGGAGTAATTCGATCTTTAGAAACAGAAAAATCACAACTCTCAATAATGTAATATTTTACAAAAATTTAGAGAGAAAGGAAATAGAATTTTTCTTCTCTTTTTCTTTTCTTCTCTCTTTCTTCTTTGCTCTTCTCTTTGTCTTCAGATGTCCGATTCTATGAATCAGATGCCTTAAGTGGTGTTTGCTACAGTGTCATGCCTTCTTCTTCTTCCTTTCTTCTCTTTGGCTTCTGCTGCACCTTCTTCTTTTTCTTTCTTTCCTTGCGGCTGCTCCTTCCATCAGCTGCTTTCTTCTTTTTCTTCTGCCTCCTTGGCTTCTTCTTCTTCTTTTTCCTCTTCTCCTTCTGCACTGTGCTCCTTCCTCTACCTTCTTCTTCTTCAGCTCTTGCTCCTTCTTCCTTGGAGCAGCTCAGTCCTCAGCTGGCCTCTTCTTCTTGTCTTCCTCGCAGCTGCTTCCTCTTCCTCCCTTCTTCTTCAGCTCCTGCTCTTTCTTCCTTCAGCTGCTCTTTCCTTGTACAGGGACGGTTAAGCAAAAACCTACCCCTACCCTCCCTGCGTCTCTCTCTCTATTTCTCTCTCAGGACACAGCTCTCCCAGAGCCAACCGGGTTGTCGATTCGGGTATACACGCCTAGGACCAGGCCCACCGGCATGCGGTGGTGGGCGAGGTGTGCACGGGTAGTTGGGTCAAGACCAGGTCTGCATAGCATGGGGTCGCAAACGAGGAGTAAGTGGGCGAGGGACCTCACCCCGTGTAGTTAGAGGCGATAAGCCCACTTCACTTTTTCAATTTAAGAGCCTCCTCTCGTCCGTTGGCTTCCGAGGTGGGACTAAATGTCCCATCTTTGTTTCGCAAATGCTCGCAGGAAGACTCCACCCAACTGCTGCTGTTACAGTCGCTCGCTAAGCCTGCTCTCTGGTTGGATGTGTGCGTGAAACCCTCGCGCGTCACCTGGGACCCTTATGTCTGGAGAAAGCGATCTGGAGCCAAGCTTATGAGCTCCATACTTCTTCGTTAATGGCGGAAGTGGAGTGGAACATGAAATGCATGAAGACGGCCTCGCGACCCTATCAGATCATAAAGGAACCTTCGCCGTATCACGACGAAGGTGGAGCGGGGGTTGGCTGGCCGTAGGGTGACCTTGGCATGCGTGCCTAGGTCGCACTATGGTCGTGAAGGTGGGTTAGGTCGGTGGACATTTAGGGAGGTGATGGTGGGCAGTGGAAGGGCACAAGGTGATCAGTGGGAGGTGGTGGAGCTTAGGGACCGATTGGCGAGAGGTGAAATGGCCTGTGGAGGTGGAGTGGCCTCGTCGGAGTTGGTGGTCGGAGGTGGACAAGGTGATGGTGGTCTGTGGTGTTGAGAGGTCGAGAGTGCAAATTATCATAGGGGAAATGAAGAGGAGAGTAAAGGGAACTTATCTGGTAGGTTAGGAGAGAAAGGGGGAGGCAGAGGGCAAGCGGCTGGTGCCTGCCATCGCCAGAGACGAAGGTGCCCAGGGGAAGAAGACGGTGACGAGGAATGGGGTCGGAGGGCGCCCGCTCGTACGGTGCAGTGTGACGGAGGATGATAGAGCTAGCTCTGCCACTGGTACGGTGGCAGAGCGACAAGAGAGGGAGGAAGAGTCGGCCGGAGTTGAGAGGAGATGAATTGGAGGGGGATCTCAGGCCAAATTGAGCTTGAAGGAAGCAGCGTGACCTGCCCTTCCTTAAATAGGCACCGGCAAGGCGGGAAGTGCGCGAGGGCAGCGGGAGAGCCACGCCGGAGATAAGGCCTGTCGGAGATCCATACTTCTCGCACGTTCGCACGAGAGGTATGGTGGGTTTTAGGGTATGGGGAGCAGCCCATGCGGTAGGGGGCTCCGCAGGGAGCTCCCCTTTCAAATCTGGGGGTGGCTCCCCATGCAAATGAGGCGTAATCCTCCGCATGAAGTCGCCGGAGGTATGTCCCCTTCTGCGAATGGCAAAGGGACCGAAATGAATAAAATGACGAGGAAGCTGAGGGGGTAATCGCAAGGGTTTCAAAAAGTTGAGAGTCAGAAAGTAATTTTAAGGATCAAATTGCAAAGTGGGTCAAGACGACCTTCCCTTAGATCCAAATTTTGGTATAAACCTAATTTGGACCTAAGGAATCCAATGGTGAAGTTGGATTTGAGGTTTGACCACATTTGATTAGACATTTTGCACAAAAACCCCAATTAGGTCAAAAATTGGGTATGGACCCCAATCTAGGTCAAAACAGGTTCCAAAGGCCAAATTGAAGGTTCTAAATTCCTAGGGGATATTTTTTCATGAATTTTAGAGGGTTTAGTTGATTTTTATCTTTCCTGGAACCTTGTGAATTAAAGTGGATTTGTTTTAAGGTTATAGAATGTCATTTAATTCCTGGATTTTGCCATAACCTCTTTCTGACCAAACCATCCCACTTTTTCTCTTATTAAATCCAATTGACCTATGTCTAGACCCTTAGCAATCCTGATGATGCACTGCAATGGTAAAATTACAGTTTTACCCCTTGTGTCATGTTCTCTCATATTGGTGATATCCTGAATTAGGCCTTCCTTTAGGTTATGTAGGAGCTTTTGTTCATTTTATTAGGTCAAAATGTGCTAGTTAGGATTCATGATGAGGTTCTCATCAGCAACCTATTTCAATGCATGATATTCTAAATAAATTCTAAACGATATTATCAATGCATGTAATGCATGAAATGGGTAATTTTATGTTATCCTATTTACATATTAATGTATGCTATAAAAATGTACATGTTAACTTAATGTATAGGCATTAAAATACATATATAGCCCACAAATATGGGCTCATCAAATGGCCCCATGCCTATTTTTTGTTAGTCCCTAGCAAATTCATACAATATCCCAGCTCTCAAAGTGGACCGGCCAACCCAATCGATCTTCCTTTAGAAACCTGTTAAGTTTAGACTTTAGACCTAAAGTTCCCAAGTAGTTGCTAAGTTACAAACTAGGTCGGTTAAAGACGAGTTGCAGGCACAAGTTTCCTCGATTTCTAGCTCTACCCAAGGGTTTATTGGTCCCAGAGATTAAAGCATCCGTGCATGTGAAATGGTCTGATTTATTTAAGGTCGGTATGATTGTCAACCTAGAAAGAGGATTGTTTTCTTTCATATATATATTTTTGTTTGATTCCTCTAAGTTTAACCTTGGATCAGCTATCAACACGGTCTGTGTCGGATTCATTGTCCCCATCATCGTACCTTGAAGGGTGCCTAGCTTTCGATGCTTCGAGATAGCACCGCCCATAGCGACCCCAAGAACTCCTAACAATCGACACTTCAAGATAGTATCGCCCATGAATTTCTTAAGTGAATTCAGGCCTGTGGCAATCGGCACTTCGAGATAGGGCCGCCAATGGTATCTAAACCTCACAATGCGCTTGCATGCCCCCAATAGGATGGACATCCTAAGAGATAAGCACCGAAGAGGTGACATGTTATCATCGCATCCTCAAGGTGAGTATATACTCCACCTCTCCTGCGGCAGGAACTCTTCCAATCAAATTGTGTTTTCAAGCTTCTCTTAAGTCAGAACTAAAGAACCAAATTTTCTTCAAGAAATGAATTAGGATGATCACTATTTACACAAGACCAAGTGTGTGTGAAATGTGGATGCTTAGGTTACAGGGACCCATAAACCAAAAGGTAGAAATAGATACCAAGTACTACCCAGCCTTTAACTCAATCTCTAGCTTTCCTTCCTCAACATCTTCAGGAATGGTCCATAACTTAACTCCTACTTGAGTTTTTAAGTCCACAAAGGACCCAAAAGGTCTAAGGCTAGTAATTCAACTTAGCTTCTAAAGTCAGACACCTAGAGTCAACATAGTCTAACCTAAAGTTCTGGTCTGCCTAAGAATGCCGGGCCCAGCCAGTGAAGCTCAATAATGCAAAATGGTTTTTCTTTTCTTTTCTTTTTTAACAATGCAAATGTATGCAATGCATAATGTTTTAACTAAATGCATGAATGTACTATGTGTAAATGCTATGTATATCCATGCATGAATGCACTATGTATAAATGCTATGTACATCCCCAAGTACACCCCCCCATGCCTAAAATCTGCAATGTCCCCATTGCATAGAAGGATTATACCTGGGTTAGAGTTGGGCTGCCATTATTTTGTTAGTAGCCGAGTAACCAAAGAATCTGCAAATCAAGTTCAAGGATCACAGAAATAGGCCCTAAAAATGAGCAAAGTAATGCTGGCCTAGAAAACAGGTAACCTAGGATGTTGGCGAGCTAATGATGAATCCCAATAGCAAATGCTCGCCCAACCATGATGGGCATGAAATCTTCCCAGGTCATCGAAGGAGGCCCTAATGGATAGACTGGAATAGCAGCCTCTAAAGGTGTAGGAGGAGGATGACAAGGATCCTCCAAAAGAAATGGGGAACGAATAGTATACAGATATGCCCCCAGGGTGATGGACTGACCATAGAAAGCATCAATCCATACCCGGTACCCCATTACAAGAGATATTAGTTCGCTAAGTCCCTCAGTCAGAACAAAAGTGAGCAATTTCCTAATCCAAGGATTGTCTAAGGTATCCAAGGTACGAGGTTGCGGGATGGTCATAAGATCTAGGTTGGGTTTAATTGGCTCGGTGTCCATCCCTAACATCCTTCCTAATTCCTCAATCACATCCCTAGCATCCCTTGTGCTATGGTCGTTTAAATCCTCAACATAGTTAATTAAGTTATTTAGGCTTAATTAATCACATGAGAAAGTAACTTAAGTTAACTTGATTTTATATCAGTTGTGTAGTATAGGGTCAATTTAACCTAACATTTTAGATTTTTAAATTCTTTTTAACTGGCTGAGTCTAGGTCATTCACTGGAAGGCATAACCTAATCTTAATTCACCATTAATTACTAAGGAATAATTAAGATCTAATTAATCGACTAAATATTAAATTAGAATACTTTAAGCCTGTGAACATTACACAAGAATTAGTCAAATTAGCACATACAATATTCCATGAATAGAGAACATATTTACACATGTAATTTGTAATTAAGAATCAAGTAAACATGTTTATTATATCAATTACTTCTTATTACAAGAGATTAAGGCAGGAAAATGCTATACAATTGAGTACAAATGCCTTATTACATCAATTAAGCCTAAAATATTAAAAGAGAATATGAGAATACATTATTAAGGCAAATCAAACATCTTAAAAATAAAAGTTAGGTGACTAAAAATTAAGCAAGACATCTGATTTTCCTCCTTTTATTTCTTCTCTTCATTCTTTCTTCAGCCCTTTTCTTCTTTGTTATTTCCTTTCTTCTCTATTGTTGTTCTCTCTCTCTCATTCCCTCTCTTTTCCTTTACTCTCTATCTTTGTTTACTCTTCCTTTCTTTCTTTACCTTTACTGTGCTTAATGAATTCCACACTTAGGCAAATTCTAGCATTCTTAAGCCCATTAAGCCTTCGATTACAAAAATTTGGTTTTCTAATTGGCGGCTCAGACCAGTCGGGGATACACAGCACCCCCTAGAGGGTGGGACCAGACCCTACTGGGTCTGAGCCTAGTTTTTCTTTGGTGTTTCATTTTCTAATTCAAGCTCATGCACAGTAACTGGCCTCCCAAGCCCACACACCCACTTACGAGCCCACGTTCACGCCCACAGGTGCACGCACACACACATATGCGTAGGCACATGCATCGCATGCACCCGCACCCTAAGCTCAATTCCATTTCGCGCCCTATGCTGACGACTGAGAAGGCTTATGCACTTTTTCGTATTATAGCATGTCGACTTTTCAATAGTTTCCGAGGTAGGACTATCTTTTCCAAGTTCTGGCCGAACTTTGACCGGCGATTCCAGGCAACTAGGTTGATGGTTTCGTTCGAGCAAAGGCTCGATCAAAAGCCCTTTGAATGCTCTATAGGATTGTAACACTAATTTGGTGTTCAGATCTAATATGACCCTTCGATTCGAAGGGTGAAGCAGGGAGGTTGCACGGCCATTCATGGCCTGCAATAGATGAAATCGGGTCATATGACCTACAAGGGAGCTTCTAACCTCCAGATGAGGTCTGGATCACCTTCAGTAGGTGATTCCACATCTAATGGTGAAGAGAGAAGGTCCTATGTAGCTGCAGAAAGAGATATGAGCTTCTGATCCTCATGCAGGAGCTTTAGAGCTCCATTTTAAGCTCTAAATAGCTCGACAGAGAGCTAGCAACTTTACCAAGAGAATTAAACAACCTCTGCAGGTTGCAAAGATTTGATTAGGGCAGATTTGGCATTTAAAACTTGCCAAAACTCAAAGAACTCAAAATTGCATTCTAAAGAACCCAAACTGGACAGTAACATAGCTTACCCTTAATCCTTAATAAAACACCTTCCAATCAACTCTCATATACTCTATATCATCCCAGCGAATATATCAATTCATTAAACAGAAGAATTGATCAAGAAAACCTCAAATCAGCTCTGTAGTTGTCCAAGATTACCTTGGAGTTGACTTTCAGAATTAGAGCTTGTCTAACCTAATTAAGACCCTAGTTCAGTTCTATTTAACCTCAGGAGTTGATTCAAAGTCTCAAAAGGTAATTTTAATCAAGAATTCTAGGGTTTCAGGCCTCATCGCCTGAGATCCTAATAGAGTTTGTTTGACAAAACAAACTACAGCTTCTCTGAATAAACTAGCTAAGATTAACTCAGCAGACTTTGTTCTTACTTCCAGACCTCTTACAACGACCTAAACCCTAATAGAGACAATTCTCCAACTCCGTCGCAGTTGGAGAAGATAGAGGTCAATATCACACTCCAGACATCAAAACATAAAATTGATAGCAGATACATAATCCTCGAGTCATTAACAATCAATCTGGAGCCCTGCAAGGAATTCTATGGGCTAAAGCTTGGTTTCGACTTGTCGGAGCTCGCCGGAGCTCCGGTGAGTCTAGGAAATATCTGCCAGTGTACAAAACTCCATCAAACAGACCATTAAAGGTCTTACGAGCTTCCTGAGGTCACAAGTAACCTCAGGAGCTAATCAGTTGACTCAAATGGAAATTAAATCAGAAGTTCTGCATCAAATTTAGGAAAGATGTAATCTGAGTTCGTTAAAACTCAGAACACATCCTCTCACTCAATTGAGTGAGGAGAAGTGTTCTGTAGTGTTCAACGATGGTTTACAGGTGATCAATTAAGTGTTTTAACTCTCTTGAGCTCGCCATACACAGAGAGCTCAAGAGTTGAGATGAAATTAGGCATTTACAGTATAGTGATCATTAGTTAAATTGGAGTGAAAATCGAGGCCCTTAAAGTGTGTATAAATGACGGAGGGCCCTAATGAGTGTGTTCTAAGCTCGGAGGCCTCCGCTGTGGACAGCGGAAGTCGCTGGTGAATGTGAAGATGGACTAAATGATTCAACTGCTAAAAGTGAGGGAGAAGCAATGCTATGAAATCATGATAAGGAGAGGAAGGTGATCAGTGCATAAAAATGGCAAAAGAGTGGCCCAGACGAGCTCAAAGAGCTCACCGGAGCTGAGGAAGATGGTATACAAATTGAACAATTAGAACTAACTACCTAATCTACTGAATTAAGCTATGTTACACTTACCTAAGCCCAATCCTACTGTTACCTAGACGAAGGAGGTGAGGGATCTCGCCGTTGGCAGGACGAGAATGAGATTGAAATCTAGACTGGATGAGAAGAGAAGCTCCAGCCGATCGAAGCAAAGATCAGAGGGAAGATGGTGTGCTCAATCGCCGTTGGCAAGGCAAAAGAAAAGAAGAGGTGGTGAGAAAGGCAACGCATCCTTAGCAGCCACGCTCGAGAAGGAGAACGAAGACGTCGGAGTTGCGGATGAACCTACTGACCAGCTATTGTGGGGTGGAGAGGGGAAGGGAGTTGATCAAGCTCAAATCATAGGGGTTGATGGGTATTTATAGGTTGCAGCGACTGTGGAGGTGGCTGAATCTAGATGCTAGAAGATCTAGCTTCAAGATAACCATCGGCATCGTCTCCGATGCTGATGAGGTTACTCTCTAACACTAAATAGGATTCAAGGATCATCCTGACCATGGGATGAAATGAAGAAGGTGAGTGCAAGCTCCAGGAGCTTCACAAGGGTAGAATGGCGTCAGATGAGCGGTCATCGGAGGGTGACATCACTGCCAAACATCAGCCGTTCAAACGACTGAAGAAGAAATGAAGAAGAAGAAGAAGAAGGTGTTCGCAGGGATCTGAAGGCGAGGAAAGCTAAGGACCTATGTGAAAGGAAATGACTCAAATGAAATGACTTATATGGACTAAAATGTAAACAGCGGCCATTTAAGTTAATTTTAATTTAATTCTTTTCCAACTTTTTATATATAACTATAAATTAGCTAAATATTATATTAAAGCCATGTATTCACATTTTTGACCCATTTATTTATATTTATTTACTTATTAACTTACTTAAGTTATTTAAGACTTAGGTCTTAAGTTATACTTAAGTTAAATAAGATATTAATTAGGTAACTAATTAGTGGTATTTCGAGTCCATTTATTAATTAAATTATTAATAATATTAATTGGCTAATAATTTAGCATTTTTAACTTATTTTAAGGTCCTTTAATGATTTATCCCTTATTACATAATTAACCCTTATATATGCATATTCCTAGCTAATTAACTAGGGAAACTAGTTAATTAAGGGTAATTAGAAGCCATGGTGAGCCTCTCATCATAGTATCACTTGTATCTTCCTGCTCTTCATTAGTGATTAGTTCAATGCATGAAGTCACAATTTTGCCTTCAGACATAGGCAAATCAGAGGGTAACTCCCAATCATATGAAGGCAGGTTAGAGCAACAGATCTAGGGATTATCCTATCAATGTCATCTCTAGGTTCTTGTTCATTATTAAAATCCTCCCTGGAGTCTATATGTAAATCCACATAAATCTCAGAAGTTGCCTCCACATTTTCCACTATTTGATCTTGAAGAGGGATATCGTTAATAGGAGCACAAAGGAAACCTAAGTTGATCAAATTTGTGACATCCTCGAGGGCTAATTCTTCAAATAAGACATAATCACCCTTAGTGTCACTGAAAATCTTGAATGTAGGTTCCTCACATAATTCATCCTCCTCAACGGTTAATTCATCATCTATTGGAGATCTAGAATGATCTAAAATCTCTGCAAATCCCCTAAGGCACTCTATCTAGGGTAAATGGTTCATGCCAGTAATATCAGACTCCTTAGATAAGTGAATTTCAAGGTCAAGTTCCCTAAGGGTGGGTTTGAGTTCCATCTCGTGATCATCATCAGAAGGAAGGTTGGGATTAAGAACTTGGCCTCGACCTAATTCATCAAATGTCAGAAAAATGCTATCATCTGGGTCAAGGTCTTCTAAAGGTACCATTTTCTCCTTCGTTTGACTCTAATATAATTCAGGTGGATACTCAACCTGATCATCATATTCCTCTAGTGGCCACTTTCCAAAATCAGAATCTAGGGTGTAACACAGGTGGCCAAATTCATGTTGCCTAGGAGTACTAGTCCAGCCTTGGAAATTAGTGTGATGAATGGTGGGTGGGTTGGGTGTATCAATCATGGGAGGGATATTAGACAAGGCAAATCCCACTCCTAGGTTCTGCTCACTGAATTGGGGCTTAATCAAACCAATACTCCTATAGTAGGAGTAAAAAGGATCCCATTGGTTATCATTTTGTCCATCAAAAGATGGACCATCTCGGCGTATGGGATCAAAGATCACAGAGTGGGGGTAAGGGTGTGGGCAATATGTGAAAGGATGAAAGTCAACGTGGTCCATTCTAACTCACACCACAATCAAATTCCCCAAGCAAACACAAATCAGAGGACTTTTTAAGTCTTTAATCAGTTAGGCTTTTGAGATTTTAAGTCCACTTGTAGGTAACAAATCAAGTTATCTAAACAGTTATGCACCTACTTGTCAACCTACGATATGCCTAAGAAGACCTAACTAGGACTTAGGTGATCCTCCCTAAAGCCCAAAAAGTTTAGTCACCACCAAACACAGTAAAGAGGGATGCAAGTAGGGTCAAGCCCTTCCTTTGAAGCGTTGCTTTCACGGTGCTTCTTAACTACCATCAATCCGCAAGGTTTGGAGGCAACTTCACCTCTGAACTAAAGTTCGAGTCACTTTAGACCCCAGTAATAGGAGACTCTAGTCCTAGCAGTTCAAAACCCGAGTGTCTAAATGCGTGCTGTGGTGCAAGAGATATAAGTGTGCATATACTGCAAAAGATTTTGAATTTTGAATCGCATGCCAAGTTTGAAATTCAAGTCCTTAGTTTTTAAATATTCCTCCTCTAGTTAAAGTCCTTTTTCAAAAAAAAAAAAATTAATGTGACCACTTGTTAAATCAATTCAAATCAAACTTTGTGGTCTTTGAAATTAAGGTCCACATGCAATGCATAAACAAATATGGATGCAAAGTCCAAAAAATGTACCTTGCCTCCTGCAATCAACAATGCAAGAATGCACGCAATGCAAAAAATCAAGTCTAGATGCTGTTCATTCACACCTAAATGGTCGTCCTAGGGGTAGGCAGCTTCTAGCAGGTAGCTCATGCTTTTTTTTTTTAACCTTCTAATGCACAAATAAAATCAATCCACAAAAGAGAAGAAAAACCTAAGCCTAAAGAAATGGGAACAGGCTCCTGAAAAATTACCCAACACGGGCTTAAAACAAAATTGAGGAACAAACCCCTAAAAATGTACCCCAGAACAAGGGTCTCAAACCAAATGTATGTGCAAGAAAATAAAGAAAAGTAAAGTTTTAAAACCTAAATTCTATCTACTGAAAAATCGACGGAGATGAAGATGATCACTCCGGATGTCCTCCTCCCAGTTGGTGACAACAAGGTTCACCAATGTTCAAGCTCCTCCTCATAGATACAAAACTTGGTCTCCTCCAATCGGTGGAAACAAGGTCCACCTCAGTGTCGCTGAGGCTGGTGCATCAACTTGTCTTAGAATACAAGTACCTCGCACCAAACAGATAATCAAATTAAAATATGCCTCAACTAAAATGTGAACAAATAAATAGATAAATGAGAGTTTAACAAGCTTGTTGCCTCCTCGGCAAAGGCACCATTTGAAGAGTCGATTTTCACTTTCAAAGATGATATTTAAGATGATTTGTCCTTGTATTTATAAGTAGCAAAAAATCAACTAATCAAAGTATTGAATTGAAATTAACTACTCACAGGAGAGGAGTCATATCCACAGGGAGGCAGTGACCTATTAAAACTCGCAAAATCAAGAAACTGATGCTCATAAGTTTTCAACCAAAGAAACTAAAAGCAAATCCGCCTTTAGATCAAGAAACCAATAAGAGATCATGCTGAAATAATATTTATGAGAAACAAGAGGGATGTGCTCAAAAATGTGCCACAATAAATCATTAATAACTCAAAAATCCTCTCCCCCTCAATGGCACACAAATGTAATTACTAATTAAAACTAAAATAGAGGATTTTGTTTGAAGACTCTCACGCATGGAGGAGGGAGAGCTGAACGGCGAGACTGCAGTCGGAGCTCGAGTGGGTCGAGCCACTTCCAATGGTGGCAGTCTCGTGCCCAATGGTGGCCAATGGTGGCTGGAGGCTGCCAGTCGGAGAGGAGGCCAATGGTGGGTTCCGAAAGCCTACTTGCTACATTCATGCGCGTGCAGCTAGTTGTGCATAGCTGCGCACATGGCGAAAATCGACGTGCTGGATGCGGTTGCACGCTGGCGAGAAGTAGGTGCTAGTGAGGAGGGGGCATGCAACCACTCACACGGACTGCTACTGGAGGTGATGCACTCCTAGGTGCGATTGAGGCGTGCTCTCAACGCACGTAGGTGCGATGATGGTGCGCTACTAGTTGTTGCACGTGGGTGTGAGGGCATGCGCAGTGAGGATGGGAGAGGATGGTGCTATGCGGTGGATGACGAGGGGGCGCGTGTGGCAGGGACGCTGCTGTGGCACGTTAAGGTGGTGGTGAGTTCTTCTTTTGGTGAAGAAAAAAAAAAAGAAACAGAGGAAGAAGAAAGAAGAAGATCGAGTGCCTGTTGGGACGTCAAACATCTAGGAACATTCCCAGACGTCTTAAATGAGCATCGATGGCTATTGGCGCGTGGTTATGTTGATGGTTGCTGGTGTTGATGATGGTGGTAATGCATGCTAAGGTGCTCATGGTAATCTACACAGCCACTGATGGCGCAACGATTTGTCACCCTGCTTGCCCGCGGTGGTGTGGACTTGTGCACACGGTTGAGGCCGACGGTGCTGGTGTGGAGAGCTTGACTCTCTGCATAATAGTGGAGTGGGGGTGGAGGCCTGCTGAGCTGAGTCGCTGGAGATCTCTTCTTATGCAGCAGGAAGGTGGAGAGGGAGATGGAGGGTCGCACGAAGACCATCAATGCAAGATCTGCATTCACGGCTCGACAATGAAAGTGGTGTTGCAGCCTTTGGAAGAAGAAAAGTTAATAAAATATAATAATAAATCAAGGGTTATTTATCCATAACACCTTAGAAGAAATGTTAAATCAAACACTATATGTAATGCAACCTATTTCAATGCATGATATCCTAAATAAATTCTAAATGATATTATCAATGCATGTAATGCATGAAATAGGTAATTTTATGTTATCCTATTTACATATTAATGTATGCTATATAAATGTACATGTTAACTTAATATCTAGGCATTAAAATACATAAATGGCCGATAAATATGGGCTCATCAAAAAGTTTGTTAGAAAGTGACTTTGAAGAATCAACAAAGGATGGTTTGGGTGATGTCTGGAAAAGCGTGTCATTAGACATGGAATTCTTCAAGGTTGTTTGCATTAGACCAACCATAAACACCAAAAAGATATGAACGTGATCACTTATTTGTTCTAAATTTTGATTTAGCCATGGTTTGTCACGTTTATGGTATTATTCATAATGAATAAAATAGTTGACTATTAAAAGTGCTAATTTAATCTCATAACTCTTGTAGGCAAAAAAAGACTTTGATTGATGATTTGTCATTTGTTAGACTAAAATCAGTTAAGAAAAATTCAATTTAGGCATGAAACATAAATGAAAACCCTATTTATCAATCGAAAATTAAAAAATTGAAGAGTATAGGTGAATGCACCTTAGCACATACTCCAAAGAGGAAAAGACTTTCAGGCTTGTCAGTTTTATTCAAAGTTTCTTGGTAAAGTACCAATAAGTCTTGAATTTCAAGGATGAAATTCCAAAAGGAGAGAAGAATGTGATATCCTAGGGTTTTATCAACTAAACATTAGAAAATCAATGAAAATGATACTTTCAGGGATAAGGATTAAGAAACCAAGAAACAAAAAGAGAAAAATTAAGTTTTGAATAAAAGAACATGTTCATATTGCTTTTAGATACCTAAAGAGTCTAATTAGAAAACTAAATTTTGGTACGTACGTAGGTGGTAGATGAGGATGCATCCCTAATGCTCCCACTTGACTCGTTTAGATGATCAAATGGAGAAATTAGCCATCTAAACCTGTAAAAGCCCAAGCGAACCACCATTCGAGATGAACTTTGGACCGTCAGAGCCACCACCTCCAACCAATTACAGGATAATCTTTAAGGGTGAGGATTGTAGTACCATCTTATTGGTGAGTGTGAATCAATGTTTAATAAAAATTGCATTGTATTTAGTCGAATCGTGCAAGTCAACTTTTAAAAATTTATAATTCTCGAAGTGGAAATTGAGGTCATTCACAGGAAGAAAGGAAATGCATAATTGCCACTATTAAGGTTTTGTAAAAGCTCAGGAACTAGATTGAATTAATTTGAATATTTTAAGTACTAAACCTAGTTCAAAAATATTTAAGTTGATCTCATCCCTCAATACTTCAATTGAAGGAATTGTATTTTAATTAATGCTTAATTGAGAATAATCAAGGAATAATGTGATTAAGCATTAAAAATACCTTGTCATTAATGTTTGGGTATAATATTTCAATGGAAATCCCAAATATCCAATAATTGAAACAAATCCTCGATATAAAAAATCGTCAAAGCAGTCCATGAGATTATAAATCTTCTTGTGATATGGTCCTTGTAAATCCCTGCAATTAGGTCCCTAGAACTTCTTTTTCTTGCAAATAGGTCCTCAAAGCACTCTCCTACTCTTCTTCTTTGTCGGTGGGGCTCGCCGGAGATCCACCGACGATGCACTCTGGCCGTCTAATGTCGCCGGTGAAGGGTGGAGGACGATCGCCCAGAGGTCAGCGACTCGATGGAGGTGGCTGATGTGAGATTAGAGGCAGTGAGAGTGGTAGTCAACGGCAATGAACTCGCCAACTCCGGTGAAGACTTTCATGTCAAACTACGGCCTTGCGACATAAGTTAGATACATCAAAACCTTCATCGGACCACGGCAAAGGTGGTGGGGGTGGTGATTTGGTGTGGGGATGTCAAAGTAGGGACATCGAACTCGGAGAAGGTGGCGGCGGGGGTCGCATACAGTGAGGGGTTTGGAGGTGCGAAAGCCCTCAATTTCTTGGGGGCTTTTGTTCGAGGAGGTGGGGCAAATCTTCTGGGGTGGTTGGTGAGTGACATGGTTGTGCAGAGTGAGGAGGACTGTGTTGCTGGCGAGTAGCCAAGCGTGGGGAAGATGACGGGCATGAAGGTGGTCCGATGAGTATTTCTAACTCTAAGGGGGGTTAAACTACTCTACAAGGAGAAGGGAAGAGAGATTGGTACCTAAGAGGTAACGAAGAAGACGGAGGGTGGCGATGTTGGCCAACCGGACGTGGAGAAGATGAGGACTTCAATGAGGGAAATTGGAGTGAAGAAGGGGAGAGGAGATCGGCTTCAATGGCTAGAAGCTTAGTAAGGACTTGGGGAAGATATCTGCGGATTCTGTTGGAGGAGTGATGTAGCAATGAAGGAGGATAGAGGAGGCTTCAAGGTCTCATAATGGTGGCATTCGAGGAGGGAGGAGAGGGTCGCGCACACCAAAACTTGAGGAAGAGGATCGGCGCAGCTTGGCGAAGCTTTATAGACACATAGCCTCAATGATTGATGTAGGAAAAATACCTCGAAATGGTAGATTTGAAGGAACTCTGGAGAGGACTTTAGGCATCGATTGCGGCTACCACAGTTGGCAACAACAGCTGGAAGAAGATCCAAATCAGAGAGCTACGAAAGGGGAATCTCCACCAATTTTAGTGGGATTTCACTGCGGGGATTGGGAGAAATCTCTGTTCGAAGTTGTGGTCGTGAATTGTTGCTCGCTAAAGAAGAGGAAAACGATGCTAACATCATCCAAGAACCAAAAAGAAAACATTTTAGACCTATATGCAATAATTTCAAAACTTGAGGGCCGTTATGAAAAGTAGGTGAAGATGAGTCTAATTGGTATCAACTTTTTAGGGTAACCTAATTTAGACCCAAGGAATTTGATGGTGACTTAAATTTTGGGTTTTGATGAAGATTGATCGATTAATTTATGTTTTAACCCAAAATATATTAAATATTCACCTTAGTCTTTGTTTTAGGTCAAAATAAGTTTATTTTGTAAAATTGATTATTCTAAATCTTAGGGAATATTTTAAATAATTTTTAGAAGATTTAGACTACATTTATTTCCATTTGAACTCTTTGAATTTAAGTAAGGCTAAAATTAGGGTTTTTTTAATTTGAATTAGCTTTCAATTTTCATGGAAACCCTAAATTAATCAATACAAGCCCATTTGTTGAAAACGTGAGCTTAGTTGACCTTCAATTAATTGTAGGTTCACCCCTTGGTTAATCTGCACTTGGATTGGCCTATTAAAACAACAGAATTAATGTATTTTACAACAATTCCTCTTCATTTAGCTAAGATTGAATTATATCTTTTTATATATCAATTATGTGAAATTAGCCTTGAAAATTAGTCAATTTATGTTAGATAAAGAGGATGGTGGTGTTACCATCACTTATGGTCATGGAATTTAAGGGGATTCTAAGAGAAAATTTAATGGAAAGATTTAGGTTGGGAGAAGAAGATGGATTTGACGACTGTAGTTTTCTTCAACAATGATTAATCCTAGTGGTCTAGCAAGGTGTGCGGTGGACAAAAGGGTGCCAAGAATGAGGGGATACAATGAGCTATCCATAGGAGCCTCCATTTCAAAGGACCAAACATGAGGTAAGGAGATTTGTCTCCTCAAAGTTCATATCATTTGAAATTAACTTTTTCCCTAGGTTGGATGTTATTTTGGCTTGATTTTGAGGATTTGAAGTAAGGAAGGGGAGTTCGATGGCCCCAAAACATGGGTTGAACACTTACATATCATGGTGTTCAGGTTCTAAGGTCCTTGGTGAATAGAACCATGATTCTATCAATGATTCATAACACTTTGTTCCATGGAACTTAAGTCCTAAGCTTTATATTTGAGTTGAATTTTATTAAAAATCTATTTGAAAACCTAGTTGCGAACAATGAGGGAGCCTACAAAGAAGTTGAGAATGAATCCATGTTGAGTGATTGAGAATTGTGTGTGGTTCTTCCTTATTTTTAACTCTGCTTTAGGTTTAGATGACCAAATAAGTCATTTTGATGTCTGAACTTAAAGGTAAGGTTGGGGGTTGATGACAATGGCTTGGATGACTAAAGGGTTGAATAGACGTCTAAATTGGATTAAGAGTTAAATGTAAATGAATCCAAATTTGAATGACTAAGAAGGTTGGTTAGCACTTAAAAAGAGTTTCCTATTTGTTGTAAAAGATATAAATGTGTATTCTAGAGTAATACAACTTAGGAAAAAGAAATTAAATATGTGCCATTGAACTTCGAAGCAGTGTTTTCAATGTCATGGGAATGGATTCCAAAGGAAGGAACCCTAAAGAGATTAGAAAGTAATCACTAAGGTAGGAACTTAGGGAGTGAAAAGGATTATCCATGATATAATTCCTATGACTTGTGAATGATCTAATGCCAACATATCAGATAAATGTACATCTCAAGACAATTTAATGATCCAATGGCTGCCACCCTACACATGATTAGTGATTTTGATTAGAAATGAAGCTTAATTGATAATCTAAATTCTTTAATAATTGAATTAAAAGAATTAGTTAACTAGATGTAACTTTAGGATGCTTATTAAAAGATCCTAACCCTTGATATAAGTGCAAATCCTAACTATAAAGGATTTAAGACTATTTACAAGATCATTCTATAGTAGAATATATGCAATAAGCCTTGTAATTAAGAGAGATTATTTATAGTTTACTTCAATTGAACAATATAATCAAGTATCTTTACGAATGATTAGCCTAGTTGAGCACACTATAAATATAGGTGTAGGATAGTCAATAGAGACATCTATGAGACCTGCAGTTCTTTCTCTATATAGAAATTCTATACCTCTCCCTCTCATACACTAACCATTTATTTATTGATAACTAATCCTTAAATTATGATCTTTACCTCATTGATAGGAGTCAAATTCCTATTGTTTTACATGTTTAATTTTATTTAATCAAGTTTGTTGATCACGTTTGGTTAAAAAATAATAACAATAATAAATATATATAAAATATCCTACAAACTTCCATGATGCATCAATTCTTACATAGGATTTTAGCACAAGCACAACATGCAAGGCACTCAAGCACCATTATTGAAGAGTTGTCCAAAGTTGACCTACTTGTTCCTTTTCGGTGAGTGGTTTAATTGTTGGTCGCTACACCACCTATGCATAAAGTCATCCAAAGATTCATTGGTTTGGACTTGGCAAATGTTTTTTAAGTAGAAGGTAAACTTTACTTAAAAATTTCACTAGTAGAAAAAGCACTATTCGCAACAGATATTTTCGACCGTTCAAGTAACAGTCAGCAATAATGTTATTCTCGACCATTTTAATAGGAATGATTGCCAAAAGTCTGGTCATTAACTTTGTCATCTGGAAAATAGTCGAGGAGGTTGAGACCATTCTCGACTGTTATAAACGGTCGAGACTAAAAATTTACTCGACCGTTGTGATGTAAACGGTCGAGGATAAAGAAATCCTCAACTATGCAATATATAAAGGTTGAGAAAGTGAAGTAAAATTAAGACGTCTGGCTAACACCATTGTCGACCGTTATAAATGGTTGAGAATAATAATATGGTCGACTGTTTCCATATTAATGGTCGACGATAATGTTTTCATAACCCACGAGTGTGGGTGGGCAAATTTTCAAAGTCTATCATCGACCGTTCAACCTTAACAGTCGGAGAAGGAGTTATTCCCGAACATTATTAACAGTCGGTAATAAGAGTATCACCGACCGTTTATTAGGAATAATCGAGAATGTTGAGTTAAATCCCTAGCGCAAACCTGACTCCCTCCCCCTTCGTCCCAAATCTGAAGCGACTCCTCCAGGTCGCGACCTCCTCCTGCCCCACGGCTCCGCGAGACCTCCTCCCCTCGACTCCTCCTCCGCGAGCATCACTACGACTCCTCCTCTGCCTCGACTCCTCCTTCGTGACCTCAAGGGGTAGCAGTCCTCCTTTTTTTCTTCCTCCTCCGCCTGCCTCCTCCTTCCCCTCCCCCTCATCACCGACCTTCCCTAACCCTCCCCCTCGCCCACCACCACCAGCCGCCACCCACAGCACCACCACCCACCGCCACCACCTCTGTTGCTGCCACTTGCACCCCTGCCACCACCACCCCCTGCAACCACCACTCGTCGTCGCCACCTCTTCCACCACCACCTCCTACCCCTATTGCCACCACCAGCACCAGTACCACCACCTACCACCAACACCACCACCCCCCGCCACCACCCCTGCCACCAAGGCCACTCCCCCTATAGCCACCACCACCACCACCACCACAACCCGCCACCCCCTCCCTCTACCAGCAACACCACCACCCCCTACCCCGACCACCAACACAACCACCCCTTGCCACCACCCCCGCCACCACGGCCACCACCCCCTGTAGCCACCACCACCAGCACCCTCTACCACTTCCCCCCTCCTCTTAAATAGCTAGGTTATTTTTTTTTATTAAGTACTTAGGTTTGATTTTTATATGTGAATGCAATAACATGTTATTAGTTTATATTGTTGGTTTAGTTAAATTGTTAGTAATTGTTATTTGTGGGGTGTGCCCACATATGTAGGATAATTGTTAGTAATTATCATTGTGGGGTGTGCCCACATATGGTTTAATGAATTGGTTGGTAATTGTTATTTGTGCACCCATGATGTAAACACATTTATTATGGGTAAAATGCCTATTCATGCATGTTCCTAGGATTACATTTGCGTTTCATGTTATAAATATTGCATAGCATGCATCATTCTGCATTTAGAGTAGTTGTATATAATTTAGGTTAATTGCATCCTTTTTGTGGTCAGGAGAGAAGGATATTTATTTCGGAGACTCGGATTGATGATCAGACCATACGGATCTGATCAAGACAACGATCGGAGTCCAACGCCTCTGAAATCACCTCGATCAGAGTCCCGTAGCACCATATGTAATCAGAGGAAGATCAACGGCCAAGGGACTAGGAGACATAATTGGAGGCTTCAAATGATAAATCCAACCATGCGGATTGATTTGGGTTGACGATCGTAGCCTAACGGCACAAAAATTGACTCAATCCGACCTCTGTAGCTGCCCCTACAACAAGAAGAAGATGGACGACCCAGACTACGCCACGTGGTGCAGCCCAGGCCGCCAGCACACGCACACAGCACCGTACGTGTGCAGTAGTGCGGGTGCACGCGCGGGCGCGCAGGCGTGCATGCACGCAGCGCAGCGCTAGCGTGCATGCACGTGGGCACACGCACGCGGCAAGGTAGGAGCGCAGCGCCAGCCCAGCATGAGCTGAACCTACAGCGACGCATGAGTTGGACTTACAGCGATGCTTACAGCCGTCGGTAATTCATCACATGCCAGCAAAGCTAGCTGTGGGCGCTAGCAGGCATGAGCTGCCTACAGTGACGGCATGGATGTCACTAATGGTCCCATACCTATTTTTGTCTCTTCTCCTCCACTATAAAAGGACCTACATCCCCTCCCTTCCAAGCTATCTCTACCTACTCTACTCCCACCTACTCCCAAGCTCTAGCAAGCCTACCAATGCTCCATTAGAGCTTGTTCTCAAGCTCTCAAGGTGCCTATTAGTGTAGCGAACTTCTGCCCCACCAAATACTCCTCCAACTTCCCACCTCCCTTCATAGGTCACCTTGGAGCCGTCCTCCCACCTCCATTCCGGTAGCAGATCACCTCTGTCTTCTCACCTCCATTCCAGAGCCATGCCGAATCTTTCCTCAACCTGACATCCTCCTGCACCTTACCTCTGTCGTCCCGCTCCTCACCTCCTTCATCCAAGCTTCCGCCAGGCACCGTCGTCTCGCCGAACAGCCGATTCGGGAGATTTCCTCTCAACTCCCTCTCTTGTTATACTTTCATAGTTCATTGTAATCGACATTGAATTGATATATATATATCATATTTGTTCCATTTCTATCTTGTGATACATTTGCTTATTTTCTTTTATTTCAAAAATACAAAAAAAATAACAAAACCCTAAAATACCAAAAAGAAACGAATCAAAGTGCGGTTTTCAACTAAAGTAAACATCACCTCCTTGTGTTCGACTTGGGACTCCCTTGGAGTTTCCGTATAAATTTTATCTGATCGACGTGTTTTGCAACTACGACAACAGGTTACTTGTAACCTCAATTTCTAACACGCCAAACACGCCCGACCATTTTGGCACCGTTGCCGGGGAGGCAATGGAATTTACTTTATTGTTTCTGTGTTTCTTTGCATTTACATAGGACTAACCCTACTTGTCTTTGATCTACTGTCTTGCAGGTACCCTAGCATGGAGATCCAAGTGCGGTAGACCGGAGTAAAGTGTAGGTAGAGTGTTTTATAAGTGTCCCCCACACCACCCCCACCTTAGTTTTCATTTCATAACCTAATAACTCAAACCCAAATCAACTTAGGTGCTTTTTATAAACCCTAGGATAGATTTGGTTGTTTGTTTGCCACCTCCACTCACCTCGCCATCCACATAAATAAAAAAATAAATAAAAAAAAGTGTTATCTGATTGTGGGATTTTCTGAAAGCTACACACTAAACACCCACAACTTCTTATCCCAAGGTGCACAATCACTTGATTCTACCACTTAACCGAGATCTAACCTGTGGACCCAGTACACTTCAACTAAATACACATAAGTGAGTAGAAATCTGAATAGCTTAAACATTCTTGTGTGCCTTAACAAAGTGGTGCAATAGGCCAATTGATTGAGTTGTTTGGGCCGCACCACTCAATCTAAAACTGATCCATCAAGTAGCTTGCCACTTAGGGTTGATTCTTAGGGCTGAACCCAGCACTCCACATTATTTTTGATTTTTAAAGGAACATATCATCACCCGTGCTTTCAAAACTTGGAGTGTTCTACTAAACCTTGATTGAACCAACCTAAGAATTAAACCCTAAAAGCTACTAAACAAGGTTGAACTCTAAAAGATACATCATCAAATAACCTTGTTTGAGAACCCTGGTTGTGCACACACACACATTTTAACTGATCATTAAGGGCACAACCCATCTAAAGGGCCCATCACATTCCTGAAGCACCATTGTCCCAAGCCTAACTAAAATTGATTAGACGTTGGCCCTAAGGACTAGTTCACTCATTGGAATCCAGATTGAGATTGTTCACGATTAACCTACTTATACTAGTCAATCTAATGTCTAGCTAGGGGAGTAGCGTCAAACGACTGCGACTGGGGGGTACACTAGGAACTGGTGGCGCAAGCCAAAGGAAGAACCTTCTCCCTAGTCCCTCCTTCTAATTGGTTGGATTGCCTGGACATAAGTAGAGTAAATCGTCCATAATCTTAGGATGGATTCTGAGAGTCTGTAGACCTTTAGGCTACCCAACCTAAGGACAAGCTTGTATTTTTGTATGGCAGGGCTCCTTTCTCTTCTGATTTCCCTCCTTACTTCACCATGTACCATTCCACATCCTACACACATTTCACATCCTATCCTCCTACCACCACTTATCCCTAAGATGATTACTATCCTGACTTGACTTGTAATTACCCATCCACTAGCCGAGATGACTTTGATTGGGGATATGAATCCAGACCTCAGTGTCCAGGGCCTAACCTTGGACAACAAGACTATGATTATTATCCTTCCCAGAGCAATAATGATTATGGATCTCCATCCTTTGATAACCAAACCAACCTGATCTACAATCAGGAAGGATATCATGATTATAACACCTACCCTCCCCAATATTCCATTGAATATAGGTCGCCACCATCCTTTGAACAACCTAGAACAACCTACTTTTAGGGAGGGACCTGAGAACCTCGACATCTTGACTCCCCTAGATTCAACCCAAACCCACCCAAACCTAAATTGAACCAGTCGGTTCAGGTGAACCAGATCCAAGATAGAGTGTTGGCTAATTTGAGGAACACCATACAATCTTTAGAAGCCCAACCAACACCATGCACTGAAGCACTAGAGCCTATGATCAAAATGATTGATGAACTTAATAGTTCTCTATTGGATTTGCTCCAAAGTGTTAGGGATAGGGACCTGGGTGAGTTTCTTCTTGGGAAATTGTCAAGGTTGAGGATGAAATTTGTGGTTGCACTAGTCAAATCTTGGGATGATTCTCAAGATGAACCCTCTTCAGGAGAGCCAATGTCTGAACCCGCTCAGGTGCTTGTCAAGGGGGATACATATTCGAAGATTGGAGATGACCAGATTGGTCTAGAGCAACCCTTTGAGGATGAACCAATTGATTCACCCGAGATCGCCAAGTCAGGAAACGAAGAAAATTATGTCTCCTTGGATGATGAAAAGACTTGTGATGTTGAAACATTTACAAATGAGGATCATGAATTCTTTGATTTTGGGGGTGAGGAATCTCTTAGTGAAGTCTCACTTAAGCTTGAGGAGAATGATTTTAGTGAGACATACGGGCTCAAGGAGTATGACAACCAATTTGGTAGCCCAACTACTGAAGATTCTGATTCGATTGGGGCTAACTTGGAGGATCCAATACCCGACAACTCAATTAGTAGCCCCATTCCTCAACCACACCCCGAAGATCTAAATGAACATACTTTTGAGATCATTGTGCCCAAGTCAATCCTAATTCATCCACAATTGTTGGACTTGGGTACTTTAGATGGGGTGTATAATGATCTGGAGGTCCTGGAAACCTTGATTTCAGAGGATAGGAAGTTGGAAATGAAAATTTGGGAGGTTAATTTTGAGGGAAAAACAAGTTTGGATATAAGGGTAGCTATTGACCTAAAACCACCTATCTTCTATACAGACCCTTATGATATCTTTCATGTGCGACCCAAGCCTCGAATAACTGATTATTTTTCTGAGCTAGATGTTAAGTGGACAACCGCACCTATTGAACCATCTTTACCTATTGTCCGACACTTTGGTCTTGGGTTGCACACCACTAAATCGTAGGCCTGGCCCCACAAACACAACAACCTTCGATTTTGGGTGATTTTCATCCAGAACCAGAGAACCACTCGACCCTAGGGCATGGGTCTGCACCATAATCTCGTCCACATCTGTGGACATCTTCTACGGACAGGTTTCAAGATCAACCTTTTGATTTTGATTCTGACCCGCACTTATGAATTCTCAATTTCTTCTTTGTATGTATGTTATGCCTAGCTAAAGGCATTAAACTTAGCATATGTGTATGCACTCTTCTCTCTGCGGAGCTGACCTAATTTTCATGACACTCAGGTGATGTTCTGTTTACTATGCCATTTTCATGTCTTTATTTTTACAATGAGGACATTGCATTATTTAGCCATAGGGGGGTGGATAATCAATTCCTGAAATCATTATGTTAACTTCGTAGAATTTCTTTTAGTTTCTTATAAATTTAAAAAAAAATTGAAAATTTGAAAAAAGATAAAAAAGAAAGAAATTAGGAAAAGAGAACTTAGGCATTTGGAAGTTATTAACTTTAGGAAATGATACGAGAGGACCTAAAACTTAGACTCTTCAGGTCTTCGGGCTTAATTAGCCCGGGTGTCCACTTGAATGTAGATTTAGTCTCGAGTCCTTCTCAATTAAAATTTATTTTAATTTGGTAAATAAATTGGGATGATCAACCCACCCTCTGATTTGGAGGGACTTTAAGCCTAAGCATCTACACACATTTTTTTTTGCACTGACTCACTTTCCAGCAGTTTTTACAGAAATTAGGTAGCTAATGGACCGACTTGGGTGGTATGGCTGGCAAGTTGTCGGTGGTAACAGCTCATCGGCCGATTTCCAGAGCCTAGCCACAAGACCATTTTCATTGTACTACCTTTAGGTAAATCTTAGATCAAGAAAGCCACCTACTTAAAAATAATAATAAATAAATAAATAAGAGAATAAAAAAATAGAAAATAAAATAGAAAATGGAGGAAATAAAAAAATAAATAAAATCACACTTCACCGCACGAGTATGGCTAGCAAGTTGTCGGTAGTAACAGCTCATCGGCCGGTTGTCCAGAACCCAGCTCATAAAAAATGCACAATAATTCCCAAAACACTTAGGGAAGAAGCGGGGAAGTAGAATAAACCGAGGAGATATATATTGGGTTTGCCCTTGTGTTGACCCCATAAATAAAAGAAGTAGGGAGAAAGCTACCGATTGTAAAGATAAACCTTTAGGCAAGGTTACCTAGGGTCATAGAAACCTGAAGTCCATCTTAACGGTTATTTTGTGAGTCTATCACTTTTTTACAAAGATGCTTAGTACTTAGAGTCCTTCTCGAGTCTTGGGTGGGTCGGGTAATCATAAAAAGTTATCCCGGAACTCTCAAACTCCAAAAGTACAAAAAAATTAGAAAAGAAGAAAAATAAAAAATATATACCTTCCCTTCTCAAATAAGGAGAGAACTTGGTGTTGGTGCTAGAGCACCACGATCATTTGTTTTGATGATAACAAAACACGTGTCATTTAACATTTGCACTTGGAGTCTTAGATTTCAGGTCAATTGCAAATGTAGACGTGTTTAGACGGAATTCGAGCTCGCATCCAGGACGGATTGAAGGAGCTTGATGGAGAACAGAGGAGATTCGCGAGGAGCGCTAGATTGAAGATGGAAGGACAAGAAGAATAGGATAGAATTTTGTTTAATCCTTTCATGTACTTTTATCTTTATTTTGCTTGCTCTTTTTATTTCCTTAGAACATTATGTTAAAGAGCCTCAAAGTACCCTAACAGTAGTCCTAGGAACACCCGCACAACCCTAAGATACTTAGGTTTTCTGTAGAATACTTAGAAAACCAATATAGGGTTCAAACAGAGTTTCCATACATCTAATTCCCAAATCAGACGTCTGATAAAGTATTTTAAGACGTCTGACTGTTGTTTCAGACGTCTGATAACTATTAGGCTGGACTTAGTATTCTGTCCGATAAAATCAGACGTCCAGACCTTAGTCCAGACGTCTTAGGAGACGTCTGATGGATTTGCCAGACGTCCAATTAGTGGACAGTTGGCTGGCTTAGCAAACACACAAGGATATGACCGTTAGAGCCTTATCAGACGTCCATAGGACTTTCCAGACGTCTGATAATTGACCGTTTTGCCTCGGCTGACCCAAAATCTCTTCTCGGAGATTTTCTAGCCATTGCAACGTTTGGAAATCCATTCCCACAGAAAAAGTAGGTTTCCAGACGTCCAGACATACTTCCAGACGTCCTATATGTCGTCTGATGGACTTGCACAAGAACCCTGTTTAGATCTGATTCAAGTCAGGAAGGAACCCGCCCAAAATCAGACGTCTGACCTTGGAATCAGACGTCTTAAAGTGAACTTCCAGACGTCTGATGCCAGAATTAGACGTCTGATAAGCCTGTCAGAGCAATGGTTGTTCCTGATTTCGGGCTGATTCACTTGGGCTTTGTACCCAACGGCTATGGAAGCTTTTCCAACCTTCCAAAGCCTTCCTAAGGCCTCTATAAATAGAGGGGAGCATTTGCAACACAATAACACACCAAGACACAAGATACCTAGAAACGCAAGACACACCTAAGCAACTTAGTTCCACTCTTTTGTGTCCAAATTCCTATATAGAATTCACCTAAAAATTCTTGTGGTTTTCACCCGGTTTGGGTTCCCACCTAAAAATTCTTGTGTACTTGTGTGATTGCTTATTTGTGAGATTATTTATATTTCAATTCCGCAATTATTACGTCACCCCCTCCTGGTAGGGCAGAAACTTTCACTTGGGTGGTCTGCATTCTGGTAGACACCTGGGTACTATTGAGTTTTCGCAGTTTAGGACCTTAGTTGAAATTTTCTAGTGTTAATAAGCGACTTAGGCTTAAGCGATCTAATCCTAATTCTGCTTTTATACATAGCATATAGTTTAATTTTGCTAGGGACTAACAAAAGATAGGCATGGGGGTATGATGTAAGCACATTTATTGAGGGTAAAATGCCTATTCATGCATGTTCCTAGGCTTAGATTTTCATTTTATGTTATAAATATTGCATAGCATGCATCATTCTGCATTTAGAGTAGTTGTATATAATTTAGGTTAATTGCATCCTTTTTGTGGTTAGGAGAGAAGGATATTTATTTTGGAGCCTCAGATTGACGATCTGACCCTACGGATCTGATCAAGACGACGATCGGAGTCCAACGCCTCTGAAATCACCTCAATCAGAGTCCCATAGCACCATATGCAGTCCGAGGAAGATCAATGGCCAAGGGATTAGGAGACATAATTCAGAGCTTCAAAGGATAAATCTAACCATGCGGATGGATTCGAGTCGACGATCGCAGCCTAACGGCATGAAAATCGACTCAATCTGACCTCTGTAGCAACCCCTACAACAAGAAGAAGATGGACGGCCCAGATTATGCCACATGGCACAGCCCAAGACAGCACACGCACGCAGCACTGCATGTGTGCAGTAGCACAAGTGCACGCTCGGGCATGCAAGCATGCATGCACGCAACACAGCACTAGCACGTAGGCACGCGCGCACGTGGCAAGGCAAGAGCGCGGCGCCAGCGCAGCATGAGCTAGACCTGCAGCAACACTTACAGCTGTCGGTAATTCATCTCATGCCAGCAAGGCCAGCTGTGGGTGCCAACAGGCATGAGCTGCCTACAACGACGTTTCCAACGATGGCCTAGATGTCACTAATGGTCCCATACCTATTTTTACCTCTTCTCCTCCACTATAAAAGGACCTACACCCCCTCCCTTCCAAGCTATCTCTACCTACTCTACTCCCACCTACTCCCAAGCTCTAGCAAGCCTACCAATGCTCCATTAGAGCTTGTTCTCAAGCTCCCAAGGTGCCTATTAGTGTAGCGAACTTCTGTCCCACCAAATACTCCTCCAACTTCCCATCTCCCTTCATAGGTCACCTTGGAGCCATACTCCCACCTCCATTCCGGTAGCAGATCACCTCTGTCTTCTCACCTCCATTCCGGAGCCACGCCGAAGCTTTCCTCAACCCGACACCCTCCAGCACCTCACCTCCGTCGTCCCGCTCCTCACCTCCTTCGTCCGAGCTTCCGCTAGGTGCCGTCGTCTCGCCGAACAGTAGATTCGGGAGATTTCCTCTCACCTCCCTCTCTTTTTATGCTTTCATAGTTCATTGTAATTGACATTGAATTGATATATATATATCATATTTGTTCCATTTCTATCTTGTGATACGTTTGCTTGTTTTCTTTTATTTCAAAAATACAAAAAAAATAACAAAACTCCAAAATACCAAAAAGAAACGAATCAAAGCGCGATTTTCCACTAAAGTAAATGTCACCTCCCTGTGTTCGACCTAGGACTCCCTTGGAGTTTCGGTATAAATTTTATCTGATCAACATGTTTTGCAACTAAGACGATAGGTTACTTGTAACCTCGATTTCTAACATGCGAAACACGCCCGACCAACCCACATCTGTCATGAGGAATTATGTATGTAGGATTTGAGAGAAATCCCATATTATAGTGGAAACTTTGCCAAAATTTTTCAGCTTACAATTTGCTACAAGTATAGGAGTAGGGTTTGTGATTAGGTTTTATATTTTGTGTTTAGGGTTTATGGTTTTGTGTTTAGGAGTACGATTTAATTATGGTTATTTGCTTTTAGGTTAGGTTTTCAGGTTTAGTGTTTAACGTTTAAGGTTGTGTGTCCAAAAAAGTTTCCCATTTATTTTGAATGGGGGGATTAGACCTTCCTTACAAAGTCATATATGGTCCCACTTCTTCCCTCCAGGAACTGCCTTTTTTTCTTTGGACGGCATTACATGCTAAGCTCCCCACTCTAGACTGATTACAGTCCTGAGCCTTTCAACTCCCCAACTAGTGCATTCTTTGCATATCAAGTTCAGAGAGTGTGGATCACATCTTAAAAAAATGTTCTTCCAGAAAAACCATCCTTGGTTTGTTGTGACCAAATTTCAACTGGCCTCCTCGAATTTTGTGTTTATTCCTCCATCATGGAGAAGGTGGGAGTAAAGAAAATAAAAACCTTTGCCTTTTTAGGTCGGCCGTAGCAACAACCTTGTGGCTTATCTGGAAAGAAAGATGAGAAGTTACTTCCAGAAATATTGAAGTTGACCTGTACATGCTTGTAGCTAAAATAAAGACTTCCTTTAGATCCCTTCCTATAGCTAACAATTTTATGTCATCTATTGACTTTCTTGATGTTTCTCCTCTTGGTAGACATGCCTTTGATATTTGATATTTATGTTTGATTATGAAATTTTTATTACAACTTTGTAGATATACACACTTCACAAATTTAGATGCACTTGATGACAAACAATAGGAATTCTAACCCCTAGGTAACAGGTTGTGGGAGGGATATAATTGTGTCAAAATCTAGACATTGTTGTAACGGAAAACTACGTGATTGAAGTTGGATTTGAAAACCCGTCGTTGTAGTTCGATTTGAGAAGCAATCCGTCAACAGATAAAATTTTACCGAAATTCATAAAGAAATTCCAGGCCGAACACAGGGAGGCTACGTCAATCTAAAATCCGCGATTATATTTTTTTGGTATTTTTGTTTAAAAGCAAGATAATCACAATGGAACTGATATTAACACTAAGAGAGGGAGACAGAACAATCACTTGATTTATGAATAATGTTTTTATAGCTAGAAAGTGAGAAATGATTACAACTAGAAAATAGGAAATGATTATAGCTAGGAAGCAGGAAATTCTATTCTAGAAAGCAATAAAAAGAAGAGAGAGAGATGTTATCCTCCTCGACGATTGCTTGTAGGATGAGCCGGATGGAGCAACACCTGGAAGACGGAGGACGGGGTGGGAAGAAGGAGGATGAAGTAGGAAGAAGGGAGAACAAGGTAGAACATCGTCGTCGTCGTGAGATCCACTTCTGAAACAAGGGTGAGAAAACTTTGGATTTGACTCTAAAGGAGCATATTGGGTGTGGGACAAGCTTCCCTAGAGCTTTGGAGAGAGAGAGAGAGGTGAAGGAAGGGATGATAATTTCGTAAGGTAGGGGTCTCCTTTTATAGTTGCAAGGATTGGGGGTAATTTGGTCATTACAAATTCAAATATTAAATGAGGGGGTCTTTAGCGATAGCGATCAGACAACTAAAGACCTGATCGTGGCCTTACATGCGCACCCACCCACACACCCTTTCCTCCTCAGCGTAACCGCGCTGCTCTTGTTCTTGCAAGATCATCGATCTTCAGTTGTCCGATCGTCAGCTCAACGCACAAGCACACCTCTTCTCAGTCGTCCGATCTCTCATCCAACAGCTCAAAATGTGCTGCGTCCCCCATGTCTGATCAGGCATTTGAATCTGTGTCTGATCACACGTGTGTGAATTGCGCGCACCCATTGCACCATGTTGCCCACTCCTCGCCCGCATGATCTGCATCAAATGACTGACTTCAATTCGCCCCATGCCTTCACCTCAATTTGAGGCTTGCAGGGATTCAATCCCATGGCCTCTGCTTCGCGAGCACGCCTACGACCAATGCGCTATGGCCTCGTTTTTGTCTCACTTAGGAATTAGGCGTGCGTGATCGTGGCTATTGGATTAAGATCCAAATGCTCAGATCGTCTGTGCCTTTGCCTTCAAAAGTGCAGCTGTGGGTCCTTGGGCCGATTGGGCTGCTGAGATGGTTCCACGTGGTTCCATCTTGGTCGTCCATCTTCTGTGTGTTGTAGATGGTGCCATGGATGTTGGATTGGATCGATTTTCATGTCATTAGGCTGCGATCATCAATCCAAACCCATCTGTGCAGTCAGATTTATCGTCTGAAGTGCGGATTGACACCATCTTGGCCCTTGATTTCTGAGCTTCCTCAGACTATATCTGGTGTAACAGATGTCCGATCAGGGCAATCTTGGAGTCGTTGAACTCCATTCGTCCCCCTGATCAAATCCGTATGGTTGGATCTTCGATCCAAGGCCCTGATTAAAAGTCACCCTATCCATGGTCATAAAAGAAGATAATTACTATACAATTTGTACAATTTAACCTAAATGCATGATTATGAGTGTTATGTAATATTTACAATGCATGATGTTAATATGGTACTAAGAACATGCATTAATAGATATTTTTGGCTATTTAGATGTATGCACATCACACCCCCATGCCTATCTTTTGCTAGTCCCTAGCAACAACTACATGCTATTTATAAAAGAATTACGATTGGATTACTCGAGCAAAAGTCATTTTCAACATTAAGAAATTTTTACTTAAGACCTGAACTTCAAAGACAACAACGCCCGAGCATCTACCAAAATGCAGACCGCCTCAAGCCCTCTCCTTATTCAAAGAAGGATATCTTTTTCTCTCTTTCTTCTTTTCTTTTTTTTTTTTGGATTTTTGAGTTTAGAGTTTTGGAGCAGCTTTCTACGGCCACTCAACCCACCCAAGACTCGATGAGAACCTTAAGTTCTAAGCATCTTTTTGTGAATGTGATAGACTCGTTGATCGGTAATTAGAACAGACTTTGGGTTTCTATGCCCTTAGGTGACCTTAAAAAGAATTCTGCCTAAAGGTGTATCTATACGACCAGTAGCTTTCTCCCTACTTTTATTTTTATGGAGTCAACACAAGGGTGAACCCAATGTATATCTCCCCGGCTTATTCTACTTCTTCACTTCTTCCTAAGTGTTTTAGGAATTAAATGTGCATTTCTTGAGTTGGGATCTAGACAACCTACCAATGGGCTGTTACCCACGATAACTTGCCAGCCATGCTTATGCGGTGAAGTATGGCTTATTTCTTTTGTTTCTTTTTTTCTTCTTTTCTTTTCTTTTTGGACTTTCTTTTTCTTTCTTTAAGTAGGTGGCTTCCCTGATCTAAGATTTACCTAAAGGTAGGAAGAAAAGAATGGTTCTGTGGCTAGGCTCTGGACAACCTACCAATGGGCTGTTACCCACGATAACTTGCCAGCCATACCACCCTAGAAGGTTCATTAGCTACCCAATTTCCATTAAAAGCATCAAACAACGAGTTAGTGTGAATAGTGTGTAGATGCTTAAACTTAAAGTTCCCTCAAACCAAAAGGTGGGTTGATAAGTCGTGTACTTATCACCCCAACTTCTATAATCAAATTAAAATAGAATTCAGGATGGCGAGGACTTGATAAACAAATTCACATTTTAGTGGATACCCAGGCTGATTAAGCCCAAAGACCTGAAGGGTCTTAGTGTTCAGATCCTACTGTATTATTTCCTAGGATTGAAAAGTCCTAATGCCCAAGTATTCTCTCCTAATTCAATTTTTCTATTTTTATTTTTATTTATTTTTTTATTTTTTTAATAAAGAGAAAAATAAGTAGAATTTATAAAAATTTCACAGAGCTGACAAAATGATTCAGAAATGAATCCACCCCCCCATGCCTAGCTGATGCAATGTCCGCATTAAGATTAAAAGGCATGAAAAGAAGGGTAGAGTGTAGAAGATATCACCTGAATATGATGCTCGGGTCAACTCTGAGTCAGATTGTACAACTTCTGAGTTTAATGCCATCAGCTAGGTGAAGTCCAGCCAAAGAAGTCATAATGTGATTAGAGCAACCGTGTCTGAGACAGGTTCTAGAACAATACAGTCAATAAAAGGCTTCAAACGTTGACCGTTGACTTTAAATGAATTACCCATCTTTGGGTCCGAGATCTAAACGGCCCCATTTGGAAATATTTGATCGATAATGAACGGGCCATTTCATTTTGACCTAAGTTTGCCGGGAAAGAGCTTAAGTCGATAATCAAAGAGCCAAACCTTCTGGCTCAACTCAAAGCTCTTGCGGGATATCAATTGGTCATGAAGAGATTTGGTATGAGCCTTGTAAATCTTGGCATTCTCGTATGCATTGTTTCTAAGCTCCTCCAACTCAAATAGTTGGAGTTTCCTAGTCTTTCCGGCTAAAACTCAAATCCAAATTACATTGCTTGATTGCCTAGAATGCTTGATGTTCAATTTCTATGGGTGAATGGCACACCTTTCCATATACCAGATGAAATGGTGACATGCTGATAGGCATTTTGTACACCTACGGTAGGCCCAAAGAGCGTCCTCAAGCTTGTGAGTCCAATCTTTATGATCAGGTCTAACCATTTTCTGAAGAATATTCTTGATCTCCTGATTGGAGATCTGAGCCTGTCCATTTGTCTAGGGGTGGTAAAGTGTGGAGATTTTGTGATTTACCTTGTATTTTGCCAGTAAATTACAAAACTGGGCATTAGTGAAGTGAGTACCACCATCGCTGATGATGGCCCTCGGAATCCCGAACTAACTAAAGATGTTCTTCCTGACGAAATCGATGACCACCTTGTGGTCATTGGTTCAGGTGGGAATAGCCTCGATCCACTTGGACACGTAATCAACAGCGACGAGAATGTACTAGTGTCCAAATGAAGGGAGGAAGGGTCCCATGAAATCGATGCCCCAAATGTCGAAGATTTCGACGGGAAGAATCAGGTTTAGAGGCATCATGTCTCTCTTGGTTATGCTCCCAAGTGCCTGGCATTGGGAACACGAGCTCCAGAATTCCTAGGCATCTTTGAACAAAGACAGCCAATAGAATCCAGATTGCAAAATCTTTGCAGCCGTCTTTTTCCCGAAGAAATGTCCACCACACACAGATGCATGGCAGAACTCAAGTATACTTTTTAATTCATTCTCAGGAACACATTGGTGAATAATCTGATCAAAGACAATGCGGTACAGTTCAGGGTCCTCCCAGAAGTAATATTTAGCCTCAGATTTGAGTCTATCTCATTGTTCCTTAGTCCAATCCTGAGGGATTTGACCAACGGCCAAATAATTTACAATGTCTGTAAACCACAGAGTTTAGACACCTGATACTATAAGAATAGTTTCATCCGAAAAAGTATCAGCAATTGGAATATCCGGACAAGAAGAATCACTTAGAAGTCTCGATGATCCGCCACCACATTCTGTGCCCCGGATTTAACTTTAATTTCAAGATTGAATTCTTGAAGCAGAAGAATCCATCGAATAAGCCAGGATTGGGCATCCTTTTTGGCCAAGAGATGTCCCAAGGCAGAGTGGTCGGTGTAAATTATGACGTGAGACCCTAAGAGATAAGCTTCGAATTTCTCCAAAGCAAATACTACAGCTAACAATTCCTTCTCAGTAACAATGTAATTCCTCTGGGCCTCGTCTATAGTTTTGCTAGGGTAGTAAATGACAGAGGGCTTCCTGTCAATCTTTTGACCCAAAACAGCCTCGACTGCGTAATCAGAAGCATCGGTCATGATCTCAAATGGGGCTATCCAAACTGGTGGTTGCAACACCAGAGCACAAGTGACTGCCATTTTAAGAAAATCAAATGCCTTACGGCATGATTCGTTAAAATCAATCGACATATCTTTGGCGAGAAGGTTGATCAGAGGGCGAGCAACCTTAGAGAAGTCCTTGATGAACCTCCTATAGAATCCCACATGACTAAGAAATGATTGAATTTGTTTGACAGATGTGGGAGGAGGAAGTTTAGAGATAGCATCAACCTTAGCTTTGTCAACTTCAATTCCCCATTCAGAGATTACATAACCTAAGATGATGCCTTCTTGTGTCATGAAATGACTCTTTTCCCAGCTAAGGACCAATCTTGTTTTGATGCATCTTTTAAGGATCATTTCAAGATTAGCTAGGCAAGAATCAAACGATTCTCCAAAAATAGAGAAATCATCCATGAAGACTTCCATAAACTCTCCCACCATGTCAGAGAATATGACTAGCATACACCTTTGAAAAGTCACGGGTGCATTGCATAAGCCGAATGGAATCCTATGGAAAGCAAAGGTTCCGTAGGGACAGCTGAAAGTCATTTTTTCCTGATCCTCAAGATGGATAGGGACTTGATTGTATCCTGAGTAACCGTTTAGGAAACAGAAGTACTTCTGCCTAGATAGTCTTTATAGGATTTGATCGATAAAGGAAAAAGAGAAATGATCCTTTTTCGTGGCTGTGTTTAGCTTTTTGTAATTGATACAAACCCTCCAAGAGGAAGCTGAACGAGTTGTGACAGATTCTTCTTTCTCATTAATCACAATGGTATTCCCGACTTTCTTGGGAACAATTTGCACGAGACTTACCCAAGGACTATCTGAGATTGGATAAATAATTCCTGCGTCCAGTCGCTTAATTATTTCCTTCTTGACTACTTCTCACATATTAGGGTTTAATCTCCTCTGCATTTGGTAAGAAGGGCAGGGTCCATCTTCCAAGAATATTCTATGATTGCAGTAAGATGGCTCAATCCTCCTAAGGTCATGAATGGCCCAACCAATTGCCTCCTTGTGTTCCTTTAGGACCTTAATCAGTTTAGTCTCCTGCTCCTTAGTTAATCTAGCACTGATAATCACAGGGAGCATCTTTGGAGGTCCTAAAAACTGATATTTCAAACTCTCAAGAAATGGTTTCAGTTCGAGCTGGGCCGGGTCTAGGATGGAAGGTAAGGATGATGCTGATGAAGATTCATCAAGTGAAAAAGGTTGAAAGTGAACAAAATCAATAACCTCTTCAGAATGTGGCAGGTTTGCCACAGAGGGTTGCGGGTCAAATCCATCACAACAGGAGGAACTTTCAATTGTAGAAATTGCCATACATGTTTCAATATTCAAGTTATCTTCTTCAAGTTCCTCTATAAATTCACAATCCTCAAATTTGTTAATCGCCTTAAAAATATCCAATTTCAAATTTTGATCCCCAAAGGTGATTTCCATGCTATCGCTCTCACAATTAATATTGGCCTTAGTGGTAGCCAGGAACGGATGCCCCAGAATGATGGGCATGTTTCTTAAATTCTCAAGTACATCCATGTCGAGGATAAGGAAATCTACAGGAAAATAGAAGTCCTTAACCTTGACAATAACATCCTCAATAATGCCTCTCGGATTTGTGACCGAACGGTCCACTAACTGCAGCGTTACTGAGGTTGGCCGAAGTTCACCTAATCCGAACTTCTCATAAAGAGAAGTCAGAATTATGTTAATAGATGCACCTAGATCCAGAAGTGCTCTATCAAAAGTGTAATCTCCAATGACACAAGAAATCAAAGGAGCACCTGGATCTCTATTTTTCTGAAGAAGGTGATGCAGGATAACAGAACTAGCCTATTCAGAGAGTACCACCTTCCTTGAAACAAATTCCCTCGACTTACGCTTCTATGTGCATAAATCCTTTAAAAATTTAGCGTAAGCTGGTATGTGTTTGATAGCATCGAGGAGCGGGATATTGATCTCGACATTCTTGAATATATTCAAAAGCTCCTCGTTACTATCAACAGGCTTCTTCTTCTTAGGCTTAATCAAGGCTTCAGGAAAAGGAACATAAGTCAGATCTTCGGAATCAGGTTCCTGAGCCTTGATTTCTTCGTCAAAGTTCTCCTTTCTCTCCTCAGGCTCTCCAAGATTTGGTAGATCATAATAGTGTGGTTGTGGATACTGAGTTTGTTTTCCACTCCTTAAGGTAATTAAATTAGCAGATGCATACGAGTTTGGATCTTGGGGAGGGTTAGGAAAGATTGGAAGGGCTTCATTAGCTAGAAACCTTTGATTTGAAGAAGCAGAAGAGGAAGGACCCTGCTCAACCACCTGAGCATGTGCGTGAGGGTCCCTCTGATTCCCGTACCCTTGAGCTTAATTGCCCGAATTCTAGATATTACACGGGTTGGGTATGGGTTGAGATGGTAGAGATCCAAGTTGACGAGAATTAGCAATGAACCCAGCTTGCAAGTTGTCCAGCGAAGCTTTCATTTACTACATGAGCTGGAGCATAGATCCTTGCATTTCTACCATATGTCGGTTCAAATCAGCCTGCCCTACGAGTTGATGGGCATTCCAAGCTGGCTAATTGACCTGATTCTAGGGCAACTGAGTGTAAACATGACCCTAACCCATTGGTCTTTGTGGATCATAGTTACTGGGTCGAAATTGGGTCTGCTGCCCTGGATTTCTCCAGGAGAAGTTAGGGTGGTTCCTCCAACCTGGATTGTAAGCATTGGAGTAAGGACCTAACATTCGCCTGTACAGCATAGACATCCTCATAGGCGAGGATGGAGAGAAAGAAAGGGAGGGATTAGAGAAACTGGAATCAAAGGTCCCAGTTTGGAACCCGTGGGGTTTCAAAAAATGCTGGCTCATAGGTTGAGTCACATCCAGTTGATTCACGAACTCCCATCCAGAAGGAACTCGCAACAAATGGAATCTCGAATTCTGGGATTGAATGGATTGAGAATGGTTCATTGAGTTTCCAGCCATCCACTCTTCCATCCTTTTGGTAACCAAGTCCACTTTATCCAGTTTATTACAAATCAGTTCCATATTGAATGAATGAGAGTCATGGACTTCATTAACATTCGATCTGGGTTGTTGGGACTAGTTAAAAGTATCCATGGAGGCATGATTGATTGAATTTTCACTCATCTCCTCAAACAAATTGTGAACGCTATCCGCATCTTTGTTGAGGAAATTGCCTCTACAAGAAGAGTCCACTTGATTTCTAAGTTGTTCAGTCAAACCATGGTAGAAGACCTGCATGAGCTGCCATTTCGGCATCTCATGGTGTGTACTCTTCCGTAATAAGTCCAGTAATCGCTCCCAGGCAACATGAAACTGCTACCTCGGCCGCTGGGTGAAGGCAGTAATCGCCTGCCTCAGAGCATTAGTGCTTCCAACAGGGAAGAATTTCTTCAGGAAAGCTGATTTCAGATCGTTCCATGTTGTGATCGGCCTTCCTATGATCCTATACCAATGAGCGGCTTTATCCCTAAGAGAATGGGGAAAGAGCCTCATGATCATCTGCTCTTCATTCACATTTCACGCCTTAGTGGTCTGGACCAAAGTGGTCAGGTCCTTCAAATGCTGAAATGGGTCTTCAGAGCCAAGCCTATGGAAATGTTTGATCAGGCTTAACACCTGGGGCTTGATTTCTATGTCACCGGCAGGAATCTGGATGCCGAGACGTTCCCCGTAATTTGAAGGATTATAAAAATCCTTCAAGGGCTGAGCGCCCTGCATTCTCTGCATTTGTTCCAGTTGCCTTTGAAACATCTCCTGCTGATTTTGAGGCAGAAGAGGTTGTTGATCGACCATGGGATCAATTTGGCCAAAATCCAATCTATGCCTCCTAGAATACTCTAATGGTCCTTCCAATCAGGGATTCAATGACCTCCTTCCAAGCATAAACTAGGAACAGGTCGGAAGGACTGGGGATAAGAACCCTACAGCACAACAAAATAAACCTGTCCTTAAGTGGGGTAGCCTAAGGATCTACAGACTCTCAGAATCCATCTTAAGATTATAGATGATTTACTCTACTTGTGTCCAATCAATCCAACCAAATAGAAGGACGGATTGGGGAGAAGGTTCTTCCTTTAGCTTACACCTCCGGTTCCTAGTGTACCCCCCAGCCGCGATCGTTTGACGTTACTCCCCTAGCTAGACATCAGATTGATTGGTACAAGTAGGTTAATCATAAACAATCTCAGACTAGGCCCCGAAGAGCGAATCAGTCCTTAAGGCCAACATCTACTTGATTTTATTTAGGCCTAGGATTGTAGTGCTTATGGAATGTGGTGGACCCTTAAGATGGGTTGTGCCCTTAATGATCGATTGAGATTGTGTGAGTGCGTGCACAACCAGGATTTTCAAGTAAGATTATTTTTTATGAGTACATTTTGAGGTTCAAATATTGCTTAAGTAGCTTTTAGGGTTTGAAATTAAGTTAATTCAATCAAGTTTCGTGGTAATCCAAAAGTTCAAACACGGGTGAAGATCTTTTCCTTTTGTAATCAAAAGTAAAGTGGAGTGCTTGGTATTGACCTAAATTGAAACCCCTATAGGGAAGCTACTTGATGAGTTGATTTTAGGTTAAGTGGTGCAGCCTAAACAACTCAAACAATTGGCCAAAATTACACCACTAAGTTAGGCACATAAGATATTAACCTAGACTGATTTCTACCCTTAAGTTAGGCACACAAGATGATTAATCAAGACTGATGATCATGTCATACAGAAAATGCAGAGTGTGTGTATACCTCACTTACATGCACGATGCATTGTCTTTATAACATGCCATAAGTGTCGTCGTCCTTTGTTCAAAGAAGTTCTGAACAAAGGGGGGTCCTTAAAGATTTGATCACAACTTGTCTTTATAACATGCCATAAGTGTCATCGTCCTTTGTTCAGAGAAGTTCAGATGAAGATGAAACATTACATGATTGTAATGAGTTGTACGATGTTGTCAAGGCAGCAGAGGATCCTATTGCTCTTGGAATAACATCAATGTCGAAGTTGTCATTCCTTCTTAAATCGTTTCAGATGAAAGTGATGAATAGAGCTACAACGAAATTAATGTCTGAGATTCTGGAATTCATTGGAGATCTGCTGAATAATCCTGCTGGGTATGCTAAGTCATGGTATGATGCGAGCAAGCAGATACGTGGGCTCGGATTGAAATGCAAGAAGATTGATGCCTATCGTAATGACTGTGTCCTGTACAGAAATGAGTACTCAGGGTTGACTAACTATCCTAAATGTGGTAAGGAGAGATATAAGGTAGGTAAGTCAACAAACACCGGCGGGGAGAAACAACCAGAGAAGGTTCTCTGTTATTTTCCATTGATCCCTAGGCTACAACTCCTATTCATTTCCAGTAAAATAGCAAAACTGATGTCATAGCATCAGGATAATAAATCGAAAGATGGACGCATTCGTCATCCAACAGATTCTGATGAGGGGAACAGATTTAACGAGAGTCGTGCATTATTTGCAGAGAAGGCACGAAATGTGAGACTAGGTCTTGCAAGCGATAGATTCAACCCATTCAAGAGCATGTATCCATCATATTTCATATGGCCAATGGTCATTGTAACTTACAACTTACCCCTATGGCTATGCATGCGATCTGCATTCATGATGTTGACACTCCTTATCCTAGGACACAAGCAACCAGGAAATGTAATAGATGTTTATCTCCAACCATTAATTGATGAATTGAAAGTCTTGTGGTACAGTGGTGTTCAAACATATGATACACAAAATAAACAATTCCTCCAGTTGCACGCAGCATTACTGTGGACAATCAATGACTTTCCAGCATATAAGAATTTGTCAGGATGGAGTACGAAGGGGAAGTTCGCTTGTCCAATCTGTATGGATGATACTCATCACCTGAGATTGCCTAAAGCAAGAAGTTCTGTTACTTAGGACACAAGAGGTTTTTGCCCATTGAACTCAGATGGCGAACGTCACAATTCAAGGACAAATTTGATGGTAAAGCATGTTTGTATTCGTCGAGGAATTCGAAGAATAAACTCAGTACATGTTCTATTAGGCTGTCGAGGATGAAAATCATGGCGACATTGCAACAACTCGGAGAAATACGTTTGGGTTGTCTTTCCAAGAATGACTTGGCTTTCTTGCAACATTCAGGGCTTAGGAAGAAAAGCATTTTTTATGAAGCTTCCATATTGGAAAGATTTGACAGTGCGACACAATTTAGATGTTGTGCATATCAAGAAGAATGTAATGGACAACATTCTTGATGTATTAAACCTAATAGACAGCCCAAAGGATACAATTAAAATAAGCAATGATATGAAAATTTTGGATATTCGTCCTGAGTTGCACATTGAAGGAGGGTCTCACTTTCCAGAAGCTATATACAGTCTTACTGGAGAGCAGAGGCGAAGGATTTTCTCATTCCTTAAAGGCATTCAGGTTCTAGATGGGTATTCATTGCAGCTTTCACGTTGTGTAAATGAAGCGTAAAAGAAGATTATTGCGTTAAAAAGTCATGATTCTCATGTGTACATGCAAATCTTATTCCCATTAGCGATACGTGGAGTGATACCTGATCCGGTAGTCGATTCCTTCACAGAGATGAGCAAATATTTTAAAGTCAACTGTTCAAAGACATTAGATTTCGAATTGCTTGACTATTGGGATAAACAAATTGTGATCACACTTTGTAAAATGAAGCAGATTTTCCCGCCTACATTCTTTGACGTGATGGTTCATGTCACGCTTCATCTTTTGAATGAAGCGAGAATTGCTAGACCCATGCAGTATAGATGGATGTATCCAATTGAATGATATTTGAAGAAACTGAAAGATTATTTCTTAAATAAGGCTAAGCCAGAAAGGTCAATTGTTGAAGGCTATCTTGTAGAAGAATGTATTAACTTCTGTGCCATGTACATGAATGAAATAGATAATCGATTTAATCGTCTTGAACAGAACTATGAAGGAGAATTTATGGTAATGATGAAGATTGTCTGTCCATATTTAACATCGGAGGAAGGTTGATCCTTCAGACGAAGGTTAAGCCCATCTCGAAAATGGACCGACGATTGACACACTTGTACATTCTAAAGCAAATTCCAGAAGTGGATCAATTTTACAATGAATTCAGAGCATCCTCTGTGTCATCTACACACGACTTACAATTCCTTGATTGGTCCAATGATAGTGTAAATAAACTAAAAAAAGATGGGGATCAACGGTGGGTATAGGATTTTAATGTAATTGCTGATACACCTTTGACATACGGACGTTATCATTCGGGATGCATAATTAACGATTTCAAATTCAGAGTATGATCAATTAATGATGCGAAATCTACACAACAAGCGAGAGTTGACGTTAGTTGTGACCTAAGTATTGGTTGTGATGGGTATTATGGTCAAATTGAAGAGATTGTGGAAAAGAGTTTTAGGTTTGATCGAAAGGTGGTTTTATTCAAGTGTGATTGGTTTGATATTTTTAAAGAAGGCATTGGATTCAAAGTCAATAAGAAACATGATTTCTTGAGCTTAAATAAGAATCGTCACATCCTCCAATCATCAGAACCATTCACACAGCTTGTCAGGTAGCACAAGTATTCTACGTGCCTGATAATAACAGAAATGGGTGGATTATACCAGTTAGAGCTCAATCACATGAACAATACGATGCGAGAAAAGATCTACACCTAGATGCTGAATCTGAAGCATATCAACGAAACCCACAAAGTGAAGAACTTGCCCCTGGTGCAACTAACATTGACATATAAGGTAATTTGTCAAAAGTATTAATCCATAACCATAAATATAAATAATTTAAGAAATTTATCTTAAATTTCCTTTAGGTAGTTGTCTATTTTTTTTAAATTTCCTTTAAATTATTTTATCTTTTATCAAAGCTTACGTTCATTTATATTTCAAAACTGAAATTTATTTTATTGCCTTCTCATATAGGTTCTTCGCATTCTCATACTCTTTGTGCACAGTTTATGGACCATTTCGTCACTATGGTGAGTTTCTTACTACTTTTTTCTTTAAAATGTTGTTACCATGTTGAATGTGGGGTGTGCCCACTTAGGTTTATTTTTTGTGTAGGGTGTGCCCACTTAGGTTTATTTTTTGTGTAGGGTGTGCCCACTTAGATTTATTTTTTGTGTGAATTGATGCATTTATTTATTTTTTGTATATTGAATGTTTTCTATTGAATGTGGAGAAGAATAAGGAGAAAGGGAAATGGAGGGGAGAATGGAGGAGAAGGATAAAGGAGAAGGGTGAAAGAGGAGAAGAAAGAGGAAGGGAGAACGGGAGGGAAATGAAGGGAAGGGTAAGGGAAATGGAGGGATGGGAAGGGGAAAGGGGAAGGGAGAAAGAGAATGAGAAGAAAGAGGAAGGGAGAAGTAGAGGGAAATTAAGGGGAGGATAATGGAAATGGAGGGATGAGAAGGAGAAGGGAGAAAGAGAAGGAGAAGAAGGAGGAAGGGAAAAGTGGAGGGAAATGAAGGGGAAGATAAGGGAAATGGAGGGGGAGAAGGGAAATGGAGGAATTGGAAGGGGAAAGGGGAGGAGAAAAAGAGAAGGAGAAGAAAGAAGAAGGGAGAAGGGGAGAGAAATGGAGGGGAAGGGAAGGGGAAAGGGGAAGGGAGATATCATTTCATTTTCAGTTTCATTTATATACGCTTATTTCATTTTCATTTATTTGTATGCTTATTTTATACAAGACTTTTGAAATATCACAATATATAGGGGAAATGTTGTCGAATTTTTTTAAAAAATATTTGATTATTTGTGATGTTTTTACGTAGGTTATTTTCAAGAAGAAGGCTAATAGGAGTCGTAGGGAGGAGGCTCAGGCCTCCCAGCAGCCTGAGGCCCCTCATTAGCAGCCTCAGCCTCAAGCTCACCATCGACAGTAGCCCACTCAGCCCTAGGCACCTCGCTAGCAATTTTTAAGGCCTGGAGATGTGGCTCGATATTTCTAGAGTCAGGGGAGGGGAGGTAGGGGGAAGGGAAAGAGTCTAATGCCTCCTCTAACGGATCTTCCAGTAGAGGATTCTAACTACAAGGAGGATGCGACCGTCGATGACGAGGAGGAGGATAGTACTTCAGGTGATGAGGAGGACGTTGGCTTGGATGATTAGCCAGAGCAGACGGCTGACCTAAATCCTTCTTAGCTGGGATGCTCAACACCACTACCACCCTTCCATAGTTTAGGTATGAATTTAAGGTTTGGTAAATGTTACGATTTATTATTTCTTTGTTATTTAATTTTATGTTATAATTCTATCTTATAGGTGCATGTAAAGAAAGAGGTCCCATGCAAAACAAGGACTTAGAGAGAATTCCGTATGGGGTCTGCATTTTAGTACGGATCACACCAATGGGGGAAGCAGTGGACTATCCTCCATTCCCCAGCAGACTGGGTACACTGACGAAGGCGATCAACCCACTATCCTACTTCGATTGAAGGAAGATGCCAAAGGACCTGAAAATGCAGCTCATTCGAGAGTTAGAGGTAATTGGTAAAAAATAATAACTTATGTACATTGCTTTATATTAGTTTAAATTATGTAACAATTTCTATTCTCTTGCTAATGCAGGCTATCTTCAATTAGGGTGATGATCAGAACATCGCCAAATATATCCTTATGCACAGCAAAGATTCATAAAGATTGGAGATTGGAGATGAAGAATAAGGTAAAAGATAAATTTTAACTGTTTTTTATTTATTTCCTTTACCATAATTCAAATATTATTTCTAACATTACAATTATATTTTTTAGTATTATAAGAATAGGAATCATGATGAGGCATTGCATAATGCACTTCCTTTGATACAATTGCACACTTGGAAGGAAGCGTGCGAGCATTGTCATGACCCAATAACATAGGTAAAAGTAATTCATATGTTATCATTTATTTAACTAATTTCTAAGTTAATAAATTGTACATTTATTTCAGGAGCAGGTCAAGAAGAATAAGGAAAATAGGCTAAGCTTCCATGTCTTGGGTGTGAGAAGCATAGGCTCAATGAAATCCATATACGTAAGTACCTTTGATTATTATTTTCTTTTAAACCTTACAAAAATTTCTAATTTTGTTCAAATTAACTATTTCAAATTATTGTAGTCCGCCAAGCATCAAGGTGCCCAGCTTGATTGGGTAGGAGTATATGAGGCCACTCGTAGCAAGATGAGTGAAGACAGAAATAGAGTGACTTCACGACACATACCAACAGAGACATGTAAGTTAAAAAGACAATACTTTTATTTGATTTCATAATTATATAATTAAATGAAATTACTTAATGCAATCCAATATCTTTTAGGATAATATGATCAACTTAATGCATCCTCCTGAAGATGCCAACTCCACTACAGTTCAGCAGCCACTGACAGCAGGGGAGGCCTACCAGACTGTCATGCCACCTAAGCATCACAGGTACGTCCGTAGTGCAGGGAGGAGCGAGACCTTCTCGAGGTGGTATGGGAGAAGGAGAGTATCATCCACTTCAACTGAGGTGTATGAGATGAGGAAGGGGATTACAGCATTATGCCGCAAAGACGAGGAGAATGCCCAGCGGATCAATGAGCTGACGTGAGCCGGACGCATTTGTCTAAATAGGTCGTTGTAGCTCCCGTTCGCAATGTCGATTTTAAATGTAGAAACGGATGTGAGTCTGAATGTCGAACACAAAGAGGTGTGAAATCGACTTTTTCTATCACTTAATTGTCATGAAAATGGTGGGTTTTGCTTGCACATGAGAAAATGCGGGAGAGAAAAGAGAGTAAGAGAGAAAGAAAGAGAGAGAGAGAGAGTAGGGTTAGAAAAATCTGATAAAAAGAGAGAGGCAATAGCTATACAAGAAACAACATCATTTAACATGCAACTTGAGCCTTACAGATACAACAATAGCTAAATCCTTAAACAAAAGTAAAGTAAAACTAGAGTAAAGGGAGAGAGAGAGAGAGGAGAAGGCAAGGCAGCCATGGCGGTGGAGGAGGCTCCGTCGACAACTCGTCAACTCCGGTGAGTACAAAGTGTGCTAAGGGAAGGTAGGAGTGGGGTAGAAGAGTTGCAAGTGTATTCAATGCCTTTCCATGAGTAGTTAGAGGGGGTTTATATAGGAAGAAGGGGTTTCTAAATTAAGTAGGGGCTTTAGTGACATCCAGGACGTCGCTAAACCCATGCCAGAAACGTCGGTGAAGCCCCTCCTCCCGCCAGTCCATCGTAGGCACGCGTGCTTCTTCTCCGATGATCCACGTAATCACGTTGTGAGTTGTCCCATCAAAGATCAAACGATTGAGAGTTGCGTGGGCGCACGCACTAAGGATCGTGCCTCACCCCGCTTGAGTGCATCCATGTGCATTCATTGTGCCACGTGGCTTCCATCTGCATCGTTCGCTGCTGATCGAGCGGCTTGATTCAGCCGCGGCACGCACAGGGTCGAAGAGTGAGGCGAGGTGCAAGTCGAACCCTCACCTCTCAGTGCGAGGGCGAGGCATGGACAGCTATGCTGCATGCCTCAGTTTATCGTGGCGACGAAGTTGGGCGCGGGGCTGGTCGACCATTTATGGTCAGGTTCTGATCAAAGGCACACGGTGAAGAGTGCGTGCGAGCTAGCTGGTGGCTTCTCTACCATCCTATCGTCAGATCGGATGGCTTGAAATGCTTCGTGCAATAAGGTAGGGGCACGCTGTGTGAGGAAGGGTGACATGGTTGCTTGTGGGCCGTTGATCTAATGATCAAATGCCAGAACTTCTTGGGCTAGTTGCAGGATCTTCGAATGTCGAAATTGGTCGATTTTGAGTCTGTTGGACTCTATTCATCATTCTGAATCCATCCATTCGGTCCAATCGCTCATCTGAGGCCTGTTTTGACATGAACTTGTACGAATGGCCATTAACATTGATTTATAAGCAATCTCAATGTGCAATGCATGTAATGCTCCCATGCCCATTTATGATGTGTTATTTGTGCATGTTACCCTTAAGATAAATCCCGATTGATAGAATTATCGCCACAAAATGTAGAGTTATCATACCCCCATGCTCATTCCTTGCTAGTCCCTAGCAAGGTTCATTCCGGCCATTATTCTTAGTTAGAATTCAAGAATTGATTACTTAGACATTTTGTTGCCTATCAACAGGAGGAAATATACTAAGAGCTTGATCTACAAAGACTAAACAGCGTCCGAGTGTCTGCCAAAAACTGAATCGCCCGAATCCTTGCTTTAAGGCATAGATATATATTTTTTTCTTTTTCATCTCTTCTCATGTTTTTGGATTTTTGGAGTTGAGAGTGTATTGGTAACTTTTTACGGTTACCTAACCCACCCAAAACTCGAAAAAGACTCTTAGTGCTAAGCATCTTGGTGTAAATATTGTGATAGACTCACTCAATGGTAATTAAAACAGACTTCGGGTTTCTACGCCCTTAGGTGACCAGAAAAGGAAGTGCATGCCTGAAGGTATACCTGTCCGATTGGTAGCTTTCTCCCTACTTTTATTTTATTTGGGGTCAACACAAGGGTGTTTCCAGTGTATATCTCCCCGGATTGCTCTACTTCCCTGCTTCTTCCTTAGGTGTTTTGGACTTTTTGTGCATTTAGTGAGATGAGTTCTGGACAATCGGCTAATGGGCTGTTACCCACGACCACTTGCTAACCATACTCGTGCGGTGAAGTGTGGCTCTTTTTTTTTTCTTTTCCTTCTTTTTCTATTTTTTTTCTATTTCTCACATTTTTTTCTTTTTTCTTTTTTTTTTTGTTGTTTAGTAGGTGGCTTCCCTGATTTCAGATTTACCTAGAGGTAATAAAAAGAAAGTGGTCTTGTGGCTGGGCTCTGGACAACTAGCCAATGGGTTGTTACCCACGACAACTTGCCAGCCATACCACCCTAGAAGATTCATTAGCTACCCAATTTCTATTAGAATCTCCGAGAAGTGAGTCAGTGAGAAAATGTGTGCAGATGCTTAGACTAAAAGTCCCTCCAAGTCAGAGGGCAGGTTGATAAATCATATACTTATCACCCTACTTTATTAGCGAATTACAGTAAATTAAGGTTGCGAGGATTCGAGGCTAAATCCATATTTTAACGGACACCAAGGCTGATTGAGCCTGAAGGCCTAAAAAGTCTAAGTGTTCAGGTTCTTTTCATGTTATTTCCCACTGTTGACAAGTTCCTAATGCCTAAGTTTTGCTACCCAAATTCATCATCATTTTTTTTTTAATTCAGACTGATAAAATGAACTCAGAATATGCAAATTACCACCCCCTATGCTTAAGTTGGATAATGTCCTCATTGACAAATAAATGGATGCCAAGGGGGTTCAGAAAGAAGTCACCTGAGTGATGCCATGTACCTAATCAGTCTGAATCTTCTAGGTTGCCTCCCAGGAAGAGCTGAGTTTAATGCCTCCAGCTGGGCGATGCTTCGTGTCAACCCTCGATGAGGGTGACAACCTCCTTTGGGGGAACCTAGGCAAGGTAATGCTTTAATCTATGACCGTTTACCATGAAGGTGTGCCTAGTGTTCAGATCTGAAATTTCAACCGCCCCATTGGAAAAAGGTTTGACCACCCGATATGGTCCCATCCACTTGGATTTGAGCTTCCTAGGAAAAAGTTTAAGTCGGGCATCAAAAAGCCAGACTTTCTAGTTAGGCTCGAAGGTCTTTCTATGGATGAGTCGATCATGGACGGCTTTCATCTTTTCCTTGTAAAGTTGACTATTCTCAAATGCGTCCTAACGAATTTCCTCGAGCTCGGAGAGTTGGAGCATCCTCTGTGCACTGGCTAACCAAGAGTCCATGTTACACTACTTAATAGCCCAGTAAGCCTGGTGTTCCAATTCAATCGGAAGGTGGCAAGCTTTGCCAATGACCAGACGATACGGAGGCATACCTATCAAGGTCTTAAAAGCGGTCCTGTATGCCCACAGGGCATCATCCAATCGTGTGGACCAATCCTTCCTGTCAGGTCTCACAGTCTTTTGCATAATGTTCTTAATCTGCCTATTGGAGACCTCAGTCTACCCATTGGTTTGTGGATGATATAGGGTGGCAATGCAGTGAGTAACCCTGTATTTTCTGAGTAGGGCACGGAATTGGGCGTGGATAAAGTGACTTCCACCATTGCTAATCAAGGCCTTCGGTATTCCAAACCAAGAAAAGATGTTTTGCTTAACAAAATCCATGATAGCCTTATGGTCACATCTGCGAGTGGTGACGACTTCAATCCATTTTGAGACATAGTCTACTGAGACTAAGATGTACTCAAAGCTATTGGATGGTGGAAAGGGGCCCATGAAATCGATGCCCCAAACGTCGAAGATCTTGACAATCAAAATGGGCTGGAGAGGCATCATGTCTTTTCTGGTCATGGTCTCTAAAGTCTGGCAGCGAGAGCAAGTCTTCGCAAAGCTGTGTGCATCCTTGAATAAGGAAGGCTAGTAAAATCCGAACTGGAAAACCTTTGCAACCATCTTTTTCCCCGAAAAGTGGCCACCACAAGCTTGGTCATGACAAAAATATAGCACACTTTGAACTTCTTCCTCCGGGATACACCTCCTAATAATCTGGTTGGCACAGAGGCGAAACAGCATGGGATCATCCTAGAAATAATGCTTGGCTTCAGCCAAGAACTTATTCCATTTCTGTCTGGACTAGCTGTGCGAGGTCTGTCCTACAACCAGATAGTTGACGAAGTCGGCATACCAGGGTAGTTTCCTTTCTTGCACAGCCAGAAGTTGTTCATTAGGAAAGGTATCAGACAAGGGCAAGGAGGGCCCAATGTGGTTCGGGTGGAGTCTGGATAGGTGATCGGCCATGACATTCTTGGACCCAGCTTTGTCGCAAATTTCTAGGTCAAATTCCTGCAAGAGCAGGATCCATCTAATGAGCCTGGCTTTAGCATCATTTTTGGCCAATAAATGCCGAATGGTCGAGTGGTCCATGTAAATGGTCACATGGGATCCTAGGAGGTAAGATCGTAACTTTTCAAGTCCAAAGACTACGGCGAGCAGCTCTTTCTTTGTGAGTGTATAGTTCTGTTGGGACTCATCCAACGTCTTGCTCGCGTAGTAGATCACCACGGGTTTCTTTTCTTGACTCTATCCCAGGACTGCACCAATGGCAAAGTCTGAAGCATCACACATAATTTCAAAATCCTGGGACCAGTCTGGGAGTTGTAACATAGGTGCGGTGGAGAGTGATTCCCTAAGGGTGGTGTAAGCCAGGATGCAATCAGGTGTCATGTGAAATAGGACGTCATTGACCAGCAGGTTGGTCAAGGGTTTAGAGAGTTTGGAGAAGTCTTTAATGAACCTTCGATAGAAACCAACGTGTCCTAGGAAAGATCAGATTTTTCAGACTAAACTAACTGGTGGAAGTTTGGAAATCAAATCAACCTTAGCTCGATCCACCTCAATGCCCCTATGCAATACGATGTGCCTGAGGACAATCCCTTCTTGAACCATGGAATAGCTTTTTTCCCAGCTCAAAACCAAGTTAACCTCAATACATCGCTTCAGGATTTTCTCCAAGTTGCTTAGACAATGGTCGAATGAGTTCCCAAACACTGAGAAATCATCCATAAAGACCTCCAGGTATTCACCCGCCATCTCTAAAAAGATGGCTAGCATTTAACGTTGAAAGTTAGCGGGTGCGTTGCATAACCTGAATGGCATACGACAAAACACGAATGTGCCATATGGGCAAGTGAATGTGGTCTTCTCTTGATCTTCGGGAGCAATCACAACTTGGTTGTATCCTGAGTATCCATCCAGGAAGCAAAAATATGTCTACCCTACCAATCGTTCAAGAATTTGGTCAATGAATGGCAGAGGGAAATGATCTTTCTTGGTTGCTCATTAATCTTCCTATAATCAATGCACACCTGCCATGCAGTGGTAGTGCAGGTGGGGATGGATTCACCACACTCATTGGTGACAACGGTGAGCCCAACTTTCTTGGGGACCACTTGAGTGGGCCTCACCCAGGGGCTATCGGAGATTAGGTAGATGATGTCAGCATCAAGCCACTTGATGATTTCCTTTTTAATGACCTCCCGCATATTCGGGTTTAATCATCTCTGCATCTAACAGGAAGGTCGAGCCCCATCTTCCAGATAGATTTTGTGGGTGCAATAGGTGGGGCTAATTCCTTGCAAATCCGAGATGGTCCATTTAATGGCTGCCCGATGTTCTGATAGGGTCGCGGTCAACCTGAGTTCCTGATCCTTGGTTATATGGGCATTGATAATCACCGGGAAGGTTTGGTCAGGTCCAAGGAAGATGTACTTTAGATTTTCGAGTAGCGACTTCAGCTCAGGTGTGGGTGGAACAACACTCGATGGGTAGGGGAAAGGCAAGATTTGATCAGCATCAATCTCCTTGAATGGTGGTTACTGATGGTAATCAGCTCTACAGAGGTTAGCATGCACAGATGGGGATGGGCCAGAACAGTCGTTACAGGGTTGGGTCTGATGGTTTAATCAGAACTAAGGGTGAGGCATTTCTCAACCAGAGGCTCCACGAGATCGTGCTCCCCAACCCAGTCATAATCGAAAGACTTAGTCACCCTGAAGATATCCAACTGCATCTTCCTATCTCCGAAAGCGATTTCCATACATCCAGTGTCACAATCGATGCTCGCCTTAGCCGTAGCTAAGAAAGGTCCACCCAGGATGATGGGTGTGTTTTGTAGCTGTTCAGGGACTTCCATGTCAAGCACCAAGAAGTCAACTGAGAAGTAGAAGTCCTTGACCCGAACAATTACATCCTCGACAGCCCCCTTCGGGGTCTTCACAGATCGATCAGCCAATTAGATGGTCACAGGTGTGGGTGTCAATTCTCCGAATCTGAATTGGTGATACAAGGTTGTTGGGATCAGATTGATTGAAGCACTTAAGTCCAGGAGCGCTCTATCAAATGTCATGTCCCCGATATTACAAGATATCAGGGGTGGTCCTGGGTCTATACGTTTGAGCGGAAGGTTGCTCGATATCACGGAACTTTCTTGCTCTGAGAACACAACCTTCCTAGGTGCTTGGGGTCGTGGCTTACACTTCGGCGTACAGGCATCCTTTAGAAACTTAGCATAAGCCAGGATATGCTTGATTGCCTCAAGGAGAGGGATATTAATCTGAACCTGCTTGAAAATTTTCAAAAGCTCCTCATTTTCCACAACTGCTTTCTTTCTCTTCATCTTCTCCAAGGCCTCGAGGTACGGTGTCTAGATTTGAACTGGGTCAGTCTCCAGGTCCTTGGGTGTTTCCTGCTCATCTTCAGAGTGGGGTATCTCAAGGAGTAAGGTCATAAGAGGAGTCGGCCACTTGGGATCTTGTGTTTTAGTGCCTCTTCTCAAGGTCACCGCATTTGTAGAGGCATTGGGATCATGGGTTGATCCTTGAGAAGAAGAGGAAGAAGAAGCACCAAACCCAAGGGGTGTTTGTGGGGTAGGCTGGACCATGTGGGCCTACCCGGGATTGCCTTGGAACCCTTATGAATTGGGGTCTCTGTTAATCACGTTTCGTGGGTTCGGCTATGGCTGAGAAGGACGGGATCCCTGTTGTTTAAAATCCAATAGCTGGCTCAACTGTCCCTTCACTAATGCCATTTCCTCCTGATGTTTCTGGTTCATGTCAGCCATCATTTTCATCAAGGTTTCCATTTGGTTTTGTGGGGGAGGGGCTGCCCTATTTGGATTATAGGGGGGTCTAACCGGTGGACCTTGCTGATAGGAAGTCGAGTTTGGCAGATGGTTTGGCCTAGGCTGGTTCTGAAATTGATTCGATTTCTGGTTCGTCCAAGCAAAGTTTGGGTCATTACGCCATCCGGCATTGTAGGTGTTGGAGAAGGGGTCAGGCTTGGAATAACCTTGGATAGCCTGGACATCTTCAAAGATAGAAGGTACCGAGGGGGAGGGAAGAGAATAATCAGGGGTTAAGGGAGCAAAGGTCCCTCCCTGGAACATGGTCAGGGGTTGTTCCAGGTGCATCTGGCTTAGTGGCTGAACTAGGTAGACATTGTGAGCTCCCTTTGCTAGGGAGAGACTCTGTAGCGGGTTCCTGGTCTGGTTCAATAGTTCATCTATCTTCTTATCCACCAATTCCACTCGATCCAACTTCTTGGCAATGATATCCATGTCAACCATTCTAGAATTTGTTTGTACCTCATAGATCCCACCAGGGGGTTGACTGGATCAACTGAACTAGGTCATGGAGGCAATGTTGACCGAATTTTCGCTCATAGACTCGAGAAGCTCAAACGCGCTTTCCTCATCTTTGTTCATTAAGTTTCCTCCGCATGAGGCATCAACAAAGCTTCGAAGGTTGTTCAAATCATGGTAGAAGATCGGGGCCAATTGCCACCTTGGAACTTCATGGTGTGGGCATTTCCTCAACAACTCGTTAAATCTCTCCCATGCCTCATGGAAGTGTTCCCTGCCCTGGAGTGTAAAGGTGGTAATGGCTCTTCTGAGGGCATTGGTCTTTCCTATGGGGAAGAATTTTTTTAAGAATGCATTCCTCAGTTCTTCCCAGGTGGAGATAGGTCTTCCTAAAGTTCTAAGCCAGTGAGATGCTTTGTCTCTCAATGAGAAGGGGAACATCTTAATCAAAATAATGTCTAAGCTGATGTTCCTGGGCTTGACAATCCGGGCGATCTGGTCAAGGTCCTCTAGGTGTTGGAAGGGGTCCTCATTTGAGCTCCCATGGAAGTGGCTTTGAATCAGGCTCAGGACATTAGGTTTTAGCTCAAAATCATCTCCCCCTTCAGGGACCCTAAGATGTGGTTCTATCCAAATAGTAAACGGATCATAAAAGTCACGGAGGGGCCTAGGTTGGTTCTGGAATTGTGGTGGATCAAGTGGTGGTTGCCTCTGCAGGTTCTGCAACTGGTGTATGGCTTTCATGATAGTGTGGATCTACTGCTGATGAAGCTGGTGGTTTGCATTAATCTGGGCCTAGATGATGGCCATCATATCTGGTGGAGGTTGGTCCTCAACCTCATCTACTCTAGGTTCGGCCATATCTCTAACAAGATCAAGTCTCCCCTAGGTTTCCCATTCCAAAACAAATAGCTCGGGATGAAGTGATCATCTCCCATGCATACACTAGAGAAGAACGGGGAGGGATGCGGAGAGAAACAGATACGAGAAGCGTGTGTGCTCAAACAAGCAGACAAGACTAGTCCTTATAGTGTATTCCTTAGGGGACCTAGAAATCTCAAAAGGAACGATCAAGACTGTAGGCACATAACCGCCCTTCCCAAGGCTAATCTGGCCAGGTTGACTACAAGAGGATTGTGGGGAAGGTTCTTCCTTTGGCTTGCACTGTCGATTCCGTAGACCCCACAACCGCGGTCATTTGACACTTCCCCGCAGCCTAGTCACCAGATTTTACGAAGGGAATGAGGCCAAGTGCCTAGCAACCGAAATCACACCTTTCAAGACTTAAACCAGTCCTACCTAGGGCACGTCTACTCTATTTTAATGAGGGCTTAAGTTAGTGCTTGTGTTCAAGACATGTGATGAGGCGTTGATTGGGGTGGTGCCTCTTAGTTATCCGATTCAAATGTGTGTGCACCTAACAAGATATGGTTTTCAAGCAAGGATTTAAGATGTAGTGTCTTTTAACATTTGTCCTTACTTTAATGTCTTTTAGGGTTGAAGTGCCTTAGTGTTTTCAAACAAGTTTCAAGTGGGCACACACCAAGTTTTACACACAACGGGTGAGAGTGAATTTCCTTTAGAGTGAGGAGGCCCTAGGAAACAACTGTAATGTTCTCACCCTATTGTTCATGCAATCTACCAGGTGAGTCTATTTTAAGGTGAGTGATGCGGCCCAAGTCAAGTCATGGTGGCTTCGCAAACATCACTCAAAAAGAAAAAGAACACTCCAAAGAGATTGTCTTTAAGAATGTTAGAGTGTATTTCTTCTTTGTTGGGTGATGAGTTTAGGATGTGGATCAAGCAATCATTCGCCACACCGATTTTTTCTCTGATTTTAATTTTTTTAAGATTTTCTTTTTAGGCAAGCAAACAACCACGGGTAGAGCAATACTCACAATCGGTCTTTCCTATGTTCACTCCATCTCCACCATCATGAGTTGCGCTCCTTCACCGCCCAGGCGTCGAGTTCCTACAACCAATCAAGTAGAGGGAGAAGATGAGTTAGACAATGTGAGTATGGATGCAAAATGAAAGTGACAAAATAAATCCATTGCCTCCCCAGCAACGGCACCAAAAACTGACGTGAGCCGGATGCATTTGTCTAAATAGGTCGTTGTAGCTCGCATTCGCAATGTCGATTTTAAATGTAGAAACAGATGTGAGTCCGAGTGTCAAACACAGGGAGGCGTGAAATCGACTTTTTCTATCACTTAGTTGTCACGGAAATGGCGGGTTTTACTTGCTCACGAGAAATCGTAGGAGAGAAAAAAGAGTAAGAGAGAAAGAAAGAGAGAGAGAGAGTAGGATTAGAAAAACTCGGTAAAAAGAGAGAGGCAATAGCTATAGAGAGGCAATTTTGGTTGGAAAAATGGCTGCCTGGTGGGGTGATAAAAGACAAGTACCCTCTTTCATTTTCCGCTACTACTGATAAAAATGCTTTGGTATATGACTACTGGGACACGGTCTCTGAGAATTGGACTTTGAACAATGAGATGGGGAATGGTCATGGAACAAGAACATGGGTAGAAAATGAATGGCTTATGTAGGAACTTGCTACTTTCAAACCCACACCTGAAGAGTGCAACACATACAAATGGGAGGGAGCTTTCTCCTCAACGGCTGCTTATGATAAGCTTATCACTTCGTCCAAAATGGCTGAGGTTGATGAGATTGGGAAGAAGTTATGGAAATTGAAGGTACCATTGAAGGTACAAACTTTTTTGTGGTTATGCAGAAAAGATGGCCTAATAACAGGAGATTTGAGGCATAGGAGAATGGGCACCCCCGCTCACTTCTGCCATTTGTGTGGGATGCATAGTGATTCCAGTCTTCATATTTTTTCCACTTGCATGATTACAAATTGCGTTTGGAGGAAGGTGTGTAGGGAAACTATTCCCACATGGGAGAGTCTTTGGAGTTCTTTCTTGAGGGTGAATAAGCCATATTTGCCCATGGTGGCAGTACTATGGTCAGTGTGGAGAGCTAGAAATGAGAGTTTGTTTCAGGAGAGACCAGTGAATGTGGATAATATTGTAAACAATTACTGGAATCTCATACATCAATGGGGTTCACCCATGTAATTTTTTTGCTATCACTTAATCAATAAAAGCTCTCCCGAATTGTTATCGGTGATTTGATAGCATTCCTATTCAGTTCAAAAAAAATATAAGAAACAACATCATTTAACATGCAACTTTGAGTTTTACAGATACAACAATAGCTAAATGCTTAAACTAAAGTAAAGTAAAGCTAGAGTAAAGGGAGAGAGAGAGAGAGAAGAGAAGGCGAGGTGGCCATGGTGGTGGAGGAGGGCTCCGTCGGTAGCTCATCAACTCCGACGAGTACAAAGTGTGCTAAGGGAAGCCAAGAGTGGGGTAGAAGAGTTGCAAGCGTATTCAATGCCTTTCCATGGGTAGTTGGAGGGGTTTATATAGGAAGAAGGGGTTTCTAAATTAAGTAGGGGCTTTAGCAACATCCAGGACATCACTAAACCCATGACAAAAATGTTGGTGAAGCCCATCCTCCCGCCAGTCCATCGTAGGCATGCGTGCTTCTTCTCCCACTATCCGCACTATCGCATTGTGAGTCGTCCGATCGAAGATCGAAGGGTTGAGAGTTGCGTGGGCGCATGCACTGAGGATCACGCCTCATCCCCCCCAGGTGCATCCGCGCGCATCCGTTGCACTGCGTGGCTTCCATCTACGCCGTTCGTTGCTGATCAGGCAGCTTGATTTAGCCGCGACACATGTAGGGTCGAAGAGTGAGGCGCAAGGTGGATCGAACCGTCACCTCTAGCGCAAGGGCGAGGCGTGGACCGCTGTGCTGCTGGCGTCGGTTTGTTGCAGCAATGAGGTCGAGCGTAGGGCGGGTTGACCATTTACAGTCAGGATCTGATCAAAGGCGAGCGGTGAGGAGTGCGTGCGGGTGAGCTGGTGGCGTCTCAACTATCCGATCGTCAGATCGAATGGCTTAAAATGCTTCGCACAATGAGGCAGGGGCATGCTGTGCAGGGAAGGGTGACATGGCTACTTCAGATCAACGGCCAGAACTTCTTGGGCTAGTTGCAGGAGCTCCAGATGTCAGATTTGGTCAATTTTGAGTTCCGTTCGTCGTTCTGATTCCATCCGTGCGATCCGATCGCTCATTTGAGGCCTGTTTTGACATGAACTTGTATGAATGGCCATTAACATTGATTTATAAGCAATCTCAATGTGCAATGCATGTAATTCTCCCATGCCCATTTATGATGTGTTATTTGTGCATGTTACCCTTAAGATAAACCCTGATTGATAGAATTATCGCCACAAAATGTAGATTTATCATGAGCTGACGACGCTAGTCAGAGACAACGTGATGCAAACCAAGGAATCCAACAAGACCATCAAGGACTTGCTGGCTTTACTTTAGAAGGGAGGTATTGATCACCCATCCCTTTATCAGTATAGAGATCGTCATGATGACGACGATTTAGGTGGTAGCGGTGCTGGAGGCATTGGTGTCACAGCATGATTGTATTTTTTATATACATTACCATTTGTAATGAACTCTATATACATTATTTCATATATGAAATTTTTAATTTGATTTTGTGTGTTTTAATTAGATGCGAAAATGTTTTAACTTGTGTGATTGATTATATTTTTACTAGATTTGTAGTTCTTTACAGGTCTTCCACATAAATTAAACCATTAAACAGACGACAATACAAACATTCTCAGCCATTATTGATAAACGATCAAGAATATGATCTTAGCCGATCGCCTAAATACCGGTCGAGCTAAATATTTCCGTCGACCGTTTATTTGTAATGGTCGAGAAAAAGCTTTCTCGACCGCGGAAAGTAGACAAGAAAAATAGCCAAACATCAAGTGGTGGTCCGCCTTTTTCCCGACAGTATTGTCTGAAAATTGTCGAGAAAACCCAATAGCGATAATACATTCCTCGACCCTTTTTTTTGAAACAGTCGACAATACTCAATATTTTTAAATACTTAATGATTCTCCTATAGATTTTCAAGGCAGCAAGGCATTTATTAGAATGCAATCGAGCATTCCTTTCTTTCCATAGATGCCATACCACTGAGCAAAGGGTTCTATTGAAACTTTCTTTTGCATCTCTAATCCCTTGCCAGCAGTATCGAGTAGGCTTCCATTTGGGTCTGCTACAATGCCAAAAGTGCCATCAACCAAATGTCCTTGCTACAAGGGCATTCAAAATACAAATGTTCCACGGGTGTGCAAAATTCGTCAAATGATAATTGCTTTGTTGTTGTGCAAAAATCGTGACCGTTCTAAATTTTTTTTTATCAAACTCATAAAGATTTAAGTGAAGGATGGGAGTTCGAGTCGTCTTGTAGGGAGGCACAAGTTCTAATCACTTCTTAACTAAGTCTAACTAATGTATTTTTAATATTTTTGGTTTTCTAATTTTTTTGATATTTTTAATTAGAGAAGAAAGCAATGGGATATCAAATAGGGACTAATTTGTAGAATTTGGACGTAAATGTAATTTATGAATAAATAATTTTTCAAACAAGTAAAAATTATAATAAAATTTTTTAAATTACTTTATGAATTAAATAATGTATCTACCAAATTTTATTCAAAAATAATGTCTAGAGTACACATAGTATCATCAAGAAGAAAATACAAGGACTAGATTATGACAATGTCAGGACCCAAACGTAAAATACTTTTTAATTTTTATATAGAGATTTTTGTATGACATTTGGAATGAATTAAACCTAATATGGAAGAACAAAATATATGTTTTTTGGAATTTTCTGATGCATAGAAACAAATGTAAAAAATCAAAAATTCAACTACCACTAGAAAATAAGCAATTAGGCTAAAATGCAAGATTATCTTAGAGAAAATTATCTAAACTGTAAATAAGAATAGCTTCAAAATATAAACTGTGATTGAAATCGAACTTGTACTAGTTCATGAACTACAAAAGACATCAAAAGAAAATGCTACAAAATCATCGAAAAGAAAATAAAGAATAATGAGAAGGAGGTAGAGTAGAGTCTCAGATGGCAGAGAGTACAGAACTTGTGGCAGAAGTGGAGAGTGCCACTGATGACCACCGAGAGGTAGCTTGCTTGGAGAAGAGGAGGAATCTAGAGATGCTGAAGAAGACGGAGTGGCCTTGATGAAGATGGAGTAGGGAAGATTCTGGTGGAGTAGGGGACCCAGGGTTTCTAATGGTGATGGAGATGGCATGGAGGCTAAGGAAGGGAGATGGAGGTGGAGTTAGGGTTTAAGGAGAGGGGATGACTCTAGAGATGGGGGTAAAGAGGAGAGATGGTGGAGGAAGATTGAATGAATGATGGCATGGGAGATGTTGGACTTATACAAAGAGGTGGGGGAGGGGGGGGTGGCACTGTTGGCATGACCAAGTGGTGATGTGGCTTGGGTGAGGTGGCATTATGCTATTGGTTTTATGGGGTGAAGAAGGTGAGGTGATATGAGGTGATTCGTAGAAGATGGTTGGCGTAAGGTCATTGGTTGAGAGAAGCCACAGATCAATGGTGTGGAAGGGTGGCATGGACTTAATGGAAGAAGGAGGATGGTTGATCAAGAGATGTAGGGTTAGGATGAGTCTTAGTGATGCGAAGAAGGGTAGTGTGGGACTTTAGGGATAGGCTAGGTGATGAGAACCTTATCATGAGCCCTAACTAGCTCTTTTTGACCTAATAAAATGAACAAAAGCTCCTGAATAACCTAAAGGAAGGCCTAACTCAAGAGACCACTGATATGGAAAGAAAGCATGAAACAAAGGGTAAAATTGTAATTTTACCATTACAATGCATCAACAGGATTTCTCAGGGTCTAGACAGAGGTCAATTGGACTTAATAAGAGAAAAAGTGGGATGGTTCAGTCAGAAAAGGGTTATTGTGAAATTTAAGAATTAAATGACATTCTGTAACCCTAAAACAAACCTACTTAAATTCGTAAGGTTCTAGGCAGGGTAAAAATCAACTAAAACCTCTAAAATTCATGGAAAAAATATCCCTTAGGGTTTAGAATCTTCAATTTGGCCTTTGGAACCTGTTTTGACCAAGATTGGGGGCCAAGATCAATATTTGACCTAATTTGGGTTTTTATGCAAAATGTCCAGTAAAACGTGGTCAAACCTAAACTCCAACCTCACCATTGGATTCCTTAGGTCCAAATTAGGTTTTTTCCAAAATTTGGACCTAAGGGAAGGCCATCCTGACCTACTTTGCAAAATAGTCCACCCAATTACATTTTAGCCCTTAACTTTTGAAAACCCTTGCAAAGACCCCCTCAATTTCTTCATCATTTTTTGCATTCAGGTCCCTCTACCATTGCAGTAGAGACCCATACCTCCGACGAGGTTTCGAGGAGGATTTCTCCTCGCTTCCCCAAGGAGCAACTCCCAGATTTGAAAGGGGAGTCCTCTGCGAAACTCCCTACCGCCTGAGCAGCTTCCCATGCCCTGAATCACCCCATACCTCTCGTGCAAACACTCGAGAAGTATGGGTATCACTTCCGGCCATACCTCCGGCGAGAACTTTTGGCTGCCTCCTTGCGCCTGACCCTCTTCCCGTGCCTATATAAGAAGCACCAGGTCCGCCCGAATGGGTAAGCTTGTCCTGGCCTGAGATACCCTCTAAATCTCCTTCATCCTCATCTCCGGTCAGATGCCCGCAAGCTTCGGTGACCTTCTCTCCCTCATCTCGTCACTCTACCACCATACCAGTGGCAGAGTCATCTCCACCTCGCTCCTCCGCATCACGCTGTACCCACGCGAGCTTCTCCGACCTTCTCGTCACCGTCATCCCCACCTCAGGGCCTTCGTCTCCAGTGACGGTAGGAACGAGTCGTCCACCTCCTACCCCCGTTCGTCCACTTAGCTAGGTTAGAATCATTCCTCTCTCTCCCCTCTTCATTTCCCCTCTCTTAATTTGCACTTCAGACCCCTCGACGCCGTAGACCACCACCACCTTCTCCATCTCCGACAGACCACTGGCGAAGGCATGTCCACCGCTCCGCACCTCCACATGCCTTGCCAGAGCCCTCATCACCTCTGCCATCACCCACTGAGCACTTTCCGCCCTTTCATCGACCACCATCACCTCCCTAAATGCCCACTGAACACACCCATAAACACAGCCACAGTCTGACCTAGGCACGCACGCCTAGGCCGTTCCGTGGCCAACCAACCTCCATCTCACCTTCACCATGACACGGTGAAGCTTCCCAAGGCATCTAACAAGGCCACGAGGCCGTATTCCTGTCGACAGGTTTCCGACCTCGGTCACCATTGAAGCAGCTATGAAGCTTGTTGCAAGCTTCGCTCCAGGCTGTTTCACTCCAGATCCCCAGCTCCAGGAGGCATGGGTTGGACTCGCGCACTCATCCAGCCAAGTGAGCAGCCTTGAGAGGGATCACAGCAGTGGCAATTAGGCGAAGAAATCACCTGTGAGCTCACGAAGAAGCAGGTGGGACTTTAGTCCCACCTCGGAAACGCTTGGCGCAGGTGCGTGCTTTTTATTATTTTTGTGTTTCTTCCTCTTTGCCTCAGAACACATGGGTGAGGTCCCTCGCCCTCACTTGCTCACGCCTCGTCCACGACCTGCCCCCACGGATCTGGCACCCAACCTGATTACCTATCCCACGCACTCCTCACGCATCACCCATGCCAGTGCACCTGGATCCGGGTGCGCTTGACCTGACCTGATTGCCTGCCTCTGGGAGAGCATTCCTAAGAGCGAAATATAGAGAGAGAGAGACACGGGGAGGGTAGGGGCTAGGTTTTGCATTGTGGTGCTGTGCAGGAGCTAAAGGAGGCAGCTACTGAAGAAAGAAGGAGAAGAAGAAGCCAAGGAAGGAGCAGCTAAGGAGGAGAAGGAAGATGGCACTGTAGCTGTAGAAAAGCTGAGGCAGAAGAAGAAGGAAGGAGAAGGTCCAGCTGAAGAATAAAAGAGAAGGAAGGAGAACTCAAGGCAGAGGTGCGGCAGAGGAAAAGAAGAAAAAGAGGAAGAAGAAGACTGCAGAGGCCAGGGAAGAAGAAAGGCTTGAAAATAGAAGAAAGAAAGGAAGCAGAAGAGAAGAAGACAAAGAAAGACTAAGAAGAAGAGAAGAAGAAGAAGCCAAGGAGGAAGCCGCATAAGAGGATGAGGAGCAGTTGAAGACAGAGGAAGAAGACAGGAAGGAGGAAAGCCAAACAAAAGAAGAAGAAGAAAAAAAGTGAGCACTGTATCATTCGCCAGTTAAGATGTCTAATTCACAAAATCAGACGTCTAAGAAAGGAAAGACAGAGAAAGAAAGAAGGAAAAGGTGCAACCAAGAAGAGAAAGAAAAGGAAGAAAGAGAAGAAAGAAGAAGCCATCAAGAGAATTTCCTTTTTCATTTCCATTCTCTTTTTAGTTGCTCTATGGACTTTCATTATTGTTAAATATCATATTTTGAGAATTGTGATTTGAGTTTCTAAAATACCAATTTGCTCCCTAAGTTTGACCTCGGATATTTTGAATTTCGAGTAAATAAAATTGTTAATTGTTTATAACGCTTTTTCAACTATACTGCAACGAGACTAATTTAAAAACATGACAAAGCATTACAACAATTTTTGGTGCCATTGCCAGGGAGCCACGGGTATTTTAGAAGCTTTGATCACAACTACTAATTCAATACTAACTTAATTTCTCTCTTTTGTTGTGTTTATCACAGGGAAAGACGAAGGAAAGAAAAGCAGCTGCACAACAACCACACCAGGGAATAGGTAAACTTTTATTAGCCCTCTCTCTTAATCCCCTCAAAATCTAAAAAGGAAAAATAAAGAAAAATCAATCTAGGGCTACCTATTTCCATATTTAGTAATTCACCAAAAGTTGCCTGATTTTCATTTCAACACATTTTTAATTGCACATCCACTTAAGGTAACTAGGGCTAAAACCTTCTTGATTGAGCCCTAGATACCCATTTTGAGGCAACTAAATTGGACCAACTAGAGCCAACCTAAGGATTACAAGTTAAGGTTTTAGAGATGCATCTTCTTCTAAGCAAAGAATCAAAAAATTTCAAAAAGAGGTGTGCCTAAGCCTTGTTTGAAAAGATCTATCCAAGAGAAACCCTAAGCAAATCAGGCTCTTAATCCATTTGAACCCTAAAAACAAGGACCTAAAAGCTCTCAAAGGAACAAAGAGGTAAAGTTGATCCTTTAGGTCAACCAACCTTAAAATTAGGTCACTGTTTGCACTCAAAAGACCTAAAGTTCAAGTGGAATCCTAAGCACCTTGATCTTAACTAAAAAAGGTAGACTTAAGAGGGCAAGGTCCCCATTCTGGTCTACCTGGAATCTCAGTGACAAGAGAAGTCGGGTGGGGGAAACCCTGTAACCCGTGGGGATGCTCTACCGTGTAGGGGTCTTCGCGGGACTCTCCCTCTCTGGCTGCCCAGGTATTTCTCAGGTGGACAACCTTTCTGACTAAGGGGTATCATCCGCCCCGAACCTCTATAGTCACCCAGCATATTTTGGGTGTCTTGATTGGGTCCAGCACATTCTGATCTCACCAAATCCTTTGGTGCATGTTTGGTAGGAGGTCCTTAAGAACTCCTTTAGAAATCCACTCTCCCCGAGGCCAAGCCTTGGTACCCTTGTTTGTGCAGCAACCCCACCACATAGATCTTTCCTCTGATTCAGAACCAAGTTCTCCTTCTTCTTCCATCATGGCACAACTTGTTGAAGAAGAAAACAACCTTGAGCACCAGCTTCAGCGCCTAAATGATCTCTTCCAAAACTTTATGAACCCACCGCAGCATCCCATGACGCGAGATCACTATAATCCTGCTGCAGTGGCAATCGAGCCTCGAGTCCAAATCCCGACTGGAGGTCCTGATTCCAAACTCAAGCCCAATATGATTCATGCCATACCAAAATTCTATGGGCTTAACTCCAAGGATCCATTCCAGCACATTAAACAGCTCAAGCATCTGGCCCTGACCTTCGGGTCAGATGCACAAAACGGGGATATTCTGCTCATGAAGATGTTTTCTTTCTCCCTCATGGACAAGGCTGCTCATTGGTATCAAACTCAAACCCGTCCAATCAACACATGGGATGAACTTCAGTCTGAGTTTTTGAAGTTCTTTCCCATTGGTCGGACAAATGCCTTGCACCATCAGATCATTCATTTCACCCAACAAATGAGAGAACCTCTTCATGAGGCATGGGACTAATTCTTGGATCTCATGCGAAAGTGCCCCCATCACGGAGTTCCTAAATGGGAACAAGTCCAGTCTTTTTACCAAGGACTCCGTGAGGACATTCGATTATTCATCAATGCAACCTACGAAGGAAACATCATGGGTCAACATGAGGACACGGTGTGGGAGATTCTCAAGAATATGTGCGAGAACTCCATCAAAAATGACTCCATGGGCTTATTCGACCGGACAAATCCCGTGCATCGACGAATCTTAGGGGAGCACATGAGATGCAGGACCTGTCCGCATCCATCAACTTGGAGCTAATGGCTAGTCGGTTGGACAAGGTCTCTATCATAGAGAAGGTGGATGAGCTAACTCGGCATTTGCAGCGAGCCACCTCTGTGCAGAACTCTTTTGCATAGCCACCTCTCGCGAAGGAAACTATGCAAAACATCTATCACTGATCTTCTCAAGGGATGGACCCGTATCCACCCCTGTCTGACTCCAAGACTGAAGCGACCTCCGATCCATTCTATTCTAGTTGGGGGAACTCTAAACCCCCATACTCTGATTTCCCTGAGGCTCCTCAGACCTGCGAGGACCTCAACGCCATCCAGAATGACCCATTTTCCAACACCTACAACCCTAGATGGCAAAATCATCCCAACTTCCAGTGGACAGGAAATTCTCAGAATCAAAGACTACCTTATCAACCTCGTCCACAAGCCCCTCGTCCATATCAGCCACCTCAGCCTTGGCCCAACCCCACCTATCAATCTGGGCCAAACCAAGACCAAATGACTCTTATCCTTCAAATGCTGGCTAACATTCAGAAAATGAATGCGGCAATACAAAAACAACACAAGGACGAGATCACAGAGATTCGCAACAAACTCTCCCAGATGGTGAATTCCCACCAACTAGGCACTCTTCCATCGCAACCTCTGCCGAACCCAAATAACGTGCTGACCCAGAGGTGCGTTATGAACCTAAATCTAGGCCACGCACATATGATTTATCAAGCCCCTTATGTTCCATCACTTGACGAGATGGAAGCTTTGACATCCTATGCAGGATTTCAACAGTAGCCACCCATTTTACCAACCCCGAACCAGAACTAGGTAGGATTAAACTCTGTAACAACCTGTAGTGGTAAAGCAACCCAAGACCCACCTTATCCAAACCACTCCAAACCTAGTAGTGATCCAAGCCCTAGGATAGTTATCCAGGATGTCCCTATCTCAGATCAAGAACCTGGACCTATTCTAGAGGAGCCAACCAAGGTTCCATTTCCCAAGGCCTTAACCAAGGGAAAAAGGATAACCAAACCTGTGCCTCCTGAGGAGGACCTAGTCAAGTTCTTTGAACAAGTCCAGATAAACATCCCCTTGATGGATGTAATCCACCGCGTACTGGCTTATGGACAATTTCTGAAAGAAATGTGTACACCCAAGCGTAAGTCACAAACCAAAAGTGGGAGTCTGATCATACTGACAGAGCAAGCCAGCTCTATAATCTTGAGTAAACTCCCACCCAAGGAAAAAGACCCAGGCACTCCCCTGATTTCATGTAAAATTGGTGAAACCCAATTCGACAAAGCCTTGCTAGACCTAGGTGCCTCCATAAACTTAATACCTACATCCCTCCTTAACCATCTTGAAGAGTCCGAGCTTAAACCGACAGAGGTGACATTGTAGTTAGCCGATCGATCTATCAAGTCACCTAAAGGAATACTTGAGGATGTCATTGTTAGGATACAGGATTTCTACTTTCCAGTGGATTTTATAGTTCTAAATATGGATGCACTTGAGAATCCAAGGGATACACCGATTATACTTGGGAGACCTTTTATGGCCACTGCTAGGGCCAACATAAGCTGTGAGGAGGGCCAAATAGAATTGAAATTTGGGAACCAAACTCTAAAGATTGACATCTTTAAGGCCCAACAAGGGATTAATTGTGGTGTTATAGAACAAATATGTGATATCAAAGCCATGGTTGATGAACCACATATCGAGGACAACCTGATTATCCCCAATCAACCACAAGAAGATCAAAACCTGCAATTAGAGGAGTCTGAACCTGATCAAGATACACCCATAACTCCTACCCTTATTCCTGAGACACACCCCGAACCACCTGCTACTGCTGATAATCCCATCTTGGAACTCAAGCCCCTTCCCGATCATCTAAAATACATCTTTTTGGGTTCCAATCAGACATTTCCTATGATTATAAACTCCAAACTCACAACTGACCAAGAATCCCATCTGATTACTGTTCTCCAGCAACATCGTAGAGCCATTGGATGGACTCTCGATGATTTGACTGGTATCTGCCCCTCTTATTGCACACACCATATCTACTCCGAAGAGAGTGCACGACCTTCGCGAGAAATGCAGAGACGTCTGAACCTTAATCTGCAAGAGGTCGTGAAAAATGAGATCTTTAAGTGGTTAGATGCAGGGATCATCTACCCGATCTCCAACAGTCGATGGGTGAGTCCAATCCAGGTTGTGCCTAAGAAGGCAGGACTCACCACCATCACGACTGAAACCGGAGAGGTCATACCGATCTGTATAGCTAACTCATGGAGAGTCTGCATTGATTACAGAAGACTCAATTCCTCCATGAAGAAGGATCATTTCCCACTACTGTTTATTGATCAGATCCTCGAAAAACTAGCGGGAAATAGGTTCTTCTACTTTCTTGATGGGTACTCCGATTATAACTGATGAGACACTCATCATGATCTCTAATTACCCCTAATTAACTAGTCTTCCTAGTTAATTAGCTAGGGTTATGAATATATAAGGGTTAATTATAGAATAAGGGATATTTAGTTAAGGACCTTTAAATAAGATAAAAATGGAATTTTATCATTCAATTAACATTATTAATAATCTAGATAATAATTGGACTCGAAATCCTATTAATCATTTCCTTAATTAATAGATAAGTAACTTAAATATAATGTATACCTAAGTATGTAATAACTTAAGTGATTTTACTTAATCTAATAAGTTAACCTAAAAAGGTCAAAAATGTAAATTCAAGGTGTAAACATAATATTTACCTTATTTACTAACATATATAAAAAGTTGAAAAAGATCTAAATTAAAATAAACCTTCAAAACCTAGGTTTACATTTTAGTCCCTAATATTCATTACAGTCAGGTCCTTATTTCTCACATAGGTCCTTAAGTTTTATTACTTCTAAGTCCCTCTTCGTCTTCTTCTTCTTCTCCAGCCTAACGAACGGCTGGCGGCAGAGAGTCATCCCACCGCTCGATTACTGCCCTGCCGACATCATTCCTCTTTGTCCAAGCTCTTGCAGCTTGCGCTCACCACCTCCACTTCATCCTCCGGTCTGGATTAACCGAGAATCCTATTTCTCAGTGGGAGATAACCTCACCATCGTCGGAGATGACGCTGGATGTGAAGCTCCTCAAGCTCCTTCTTCGGCCAGACCCCGCCACTCTCTTCGCCGCAAACTACTATAAATACCCCCTCACACCTCTAATTTTAGGCAAGTTGGCTCCCTTCCCTCTTCTAACACTGTGGCTGACTTCGATAGGCTATTCTTCCAAACCTCCGGCGATTCCCCATTCCATCTTCCGACTTCCTCCATCCATCTTAAGTAGCCGAGGAGATTCGCCGTGGTCTTCTGCACCTCTGACAAAGGCGCCGACCCTAGGATTCCTCTGCTCCACCTCAAATCCGCTTGCTGGAGATCTTTCGACCACCCTCTGATTTCATCATCCGCCATGAGACTTCGGCGGAACCCTATTGACCCATTCGTCCAGGTAACAGTAGACTAGGAGTAGGAGTAGGAGTAGGCTAGCTTAGTTAGTTAGATTAAAGTAATGTTAGAATTTAGTTTCATCTCCTCTGACTCCGGCAAGTTCCTTGAGCTCGCCATAGCTTTAATTTTGTCTTTTAATTCACTATACACCTTCCTATATCTTCCATGTTCACTTCTAATTCACTTAATTGTTTAATTAAATCACCTAAACACATAATTCAAATCTCACCTTCACCGACTACTGACATTGTCTATGGTGACAGTAATCGGCCTAATTCCACCTTCATTGGGTTCTTTCATCACCTATCACCACTAATGAACCCTTATCAACATTATATTACCTATTATTATCATCTATAATTAAACGCCCAAATTTAATTTAGCTCCTGAGCTCGCTGTCCATGGCGGTTCAGGAACATTTCAAACTATAAATTAAATATATATTTATGATTAATAACATCTGTTGACTTGATTTAACTTCTCAATCGAGTAGTTAAATCAAGTCCTGAGCTTTAACCATTCAATTCTTTTAAGAAACAAACTTACTGTCAAATCTTACATTTTAATGAACAAATGAAGAATTTAAAGTGAAACTGAGGTTCCTTGTAACCTCAGGATCATTTTTCGATTAAAAATGGTTAATTTTGTCAATCTGCACATTCAAATTACATTTTCTAGACTCCCCGAAGCTCCGGCGAGCCAAAGTTGTGTTACAGCCTCTAGAAATTGCTAAGTGGCTCCAGAACAATAAAATAAGAATTACTGATTATTTTAAAGAAATTTGTTTGAGGCTTTAATCACTGGAGCTAAAGATGTAATTTCATCTTCCCCAACTCCGGCGAGTTGGAGAAGTTTGTTATAAAGGATTTAAGAAGCATTTAAGGAGCTCAGAAGCTTCAGTGCAATGCACTGAAGCTATTTTAATCTTCAAATCATTGTAGCAATCTTTCCTATACTCTGTTGAACACATACCTATTTTAGTTCAGGCAGCAAGCCTGAAACCCTAGAAATTAAGGACAGAACACAAATCTAACGATCTGATTGAGTTTCTGATGATGGGAAGACTGTTTGAGGCCTTAATTTCTTAGGAGGAAGTTCTAAACAGAAAGTCAATTTTCAAGCTTCCACAGTCAAACCTGAGTCTGATAATGGTGTTCTGAGTTTGAATTGAGGAATTGAGATGTGCAAATTATTTCTGGAATCTTATTTGATGTTCTGAAATCAATTAAAGTAAGCTCAGATGATGTATTTAGTGGAGATTATGTTTCTGCTAATTTGGGTTACTTTTGAACCCAAACCAACAGAAGTAGTATTCTAATGAAATTCAAACTTAAAACCTACCCAGATTTGTTAGTTAAAACCCTTCAAATTAATCTAAATAGATTAAGAACACGTTTAAGTGTCTGTTGCACTTATTGAAATCTGAAAATCGAACTCTGAAGCTTTCAGAGAAGAGAAAAGCTTCAGGTTCTATAGGTCTTAAAGAGTTTAAAATCTATTCTAACAGAAGCGAAATTGTTTAGATAACATATACAGACCTTTTAATAAATGAGAGAAGTCCATCTGAGGACTCTCCTGAATTAAAACACTTTCCAGGCTTCTATAAAACCCATAGGAACCCCTGATTTCACATTTCAAATTGAAGAGAAAAGCATCATTAAAACATTAAATTGACCCTAAAATTGTGTAGATTACCTTTAGAGCTTTCCAACAAACTTAAAATCACTCGATTTGGAGCTCTAGGTAAAAAGTTATGAACGTTTGAATTCAGGTCTGGAAGGGGTAGCTTTGTCCCACCTCGGATATTTATGAGCACACGCCCGGGAATAAAACTGATTTGTTCCCTTGGCTATGCATTCGTCAGCGCTCGACGCACCAGTTACCAATTCCTTCTGATCTGAGCATTGTTCTGAGTGTGCGGGCATATGCCTACGGGTGTGTGCACCCTTGGGGGCGTGCGAATGTGAATGTGCCCTGGGAGGGCGAGTGTGGCCTGGGAGGTTGGGTTGAGCCGATGCGGCTCGAGACTGTGAACCGATAAAAATGAACCGAAAATAAACCTAACTGAGATTAAGCGAGGATCGAGTAGGGTCTGGTCCCACCCTAGTCTCAGGGTGCTGTGTATCCTCGAAAGGACCTCACCGTAAATAAAAAAAACTTTTGGTTAAAAAAGTAAAAAAACCCGGTTCAGCTGAAAGCTTAAGGAAAAGAGAAGCTGCTGAAGGATGCTAAGTGAGAAGGCACAGATGCTAAGAAGTGTTAAGGAAAAAGACTAAGGAACAAAGGAGAAAAACTAAGGGAAGAAGAGAAGGCAGGAGAAGAAGGTAGGAACAACACAAGAAAGGTAAGAAGAAAGAGAGCTCGAGAGAAGGAAATAAAAGAAAGAAAGAAGAAAGAAAGAAAGAAAGAAAGAAAGAAGAAGATTAGAGGCTGAAGAGAGATGAATATAAATAAAATTTTCTTGCATAATTACTTTTTGTTCTTAATTGTAAAAGGCATGCTTTAATTAGATAACTTTTTGCCTTAGTTTCTTAGAATGAAATAAAATTAAAAAAAAATAGCATGTTTACTTGTTAATAAAGTACAACATTTTGAGTAAATATGTTTTGCATATGGAATTTTGTATATCCTTTATAGTTAAATACTTTGACAAAATTCATGTTTTGAAAATCAAATTAGTTATACCTCCTAAACTTAAAGAGATAAAGGAAAATTGGTGAATTTGAAGAAAATTATTATACCTCCCAGTAAATGACCTGGACTCAACCAGTAAAATTTTTTAAAATGTTAGGTTAATTCGACCCTATATTACACAACCGACACAACTTCGAGTTAACCTAAGTGATTTCTTCTACTCTTAATTAAGTGAAATTAACTTAATTACTGAGTTGAGTGGAATCGCACATCAATAACCAAGTGGCAATCCATCCAGAGGACCAAGAGAAGACCACGTTCACTTGCCCCTTCAGGACGTACGCGTTCCGAAGGATGCCTTTCGGTCTCTGCAATGCACCCGTGACTTTTCAGTGGAGCATGCTTGCCATATTCTCTGATATGGTAGGTGATTATCTGGAAGTCTTCATGAATGACTTTTCAGTATTTGGAGAATCATTTGACGATTGCCTCCAGCACTTGGTTCAAATACTCAGGCAATGCATTAACGTGAATCTGGTTCTTTCCTGGGAAAAGAGCCACTTCATGGTGCCTGAGGGGAACGTCCTGGGACATCTGATTTCGGAGAAAGGCATCCAAGTTGATCGAACCAAGGTTAACTTGATTTCCAAACTCCCTATGCTTAGCTCGGTCAAGGACATCCAATCTTTCCTGGGGCACGTCGATTTTTACCATCGATTTATCCCTGATTTTTCAAAAATCGCATGCTCCTTGACCACTCTTCTCTCCAAGGATGTACCTTTCAAAATCTCCAAGGAATGCACTCAAGCATTTGAGATCCTTCGTGACCGAGTTACCCAAGCCCCGATCCTACGGTCCCTTGATTGGTTTCAACCCTTTGAGATCATGTGCGATGCATCTGACTTCGCTGTAGGAGCGGTTTTGGGGTAGAAAATTGATGGGAAACCCGTGGTCATTTACTACGCTAGCAAAACACTTGACGAGGCTCAACGTAACTACACTATTACTGAGAAAGAGGTGCTAGCCGTAGTATTTGCCCTAGAAAAATTTAGATCTTACCTCCTTGGTTCCCATGTTGTTATCTACTCGGATCACCCAGCTATGAGGCATCTCCTTACAAAGAAGGATGCAAAACCTCGATTAATCCGATGGATCTTGCTATTGTAAGAATTTGACCTCGAGATTCGCGACAAAGTGGGAAGACAGAATGTGGTAGCTAATCACTTGTCCCACCTTCCTTCTGAGATCATTGACCCTTTCGGACCCATCACGGAACACTTTCCTAATGAGCACCTCCTGACTATCAATACCGGGCTTCCATGGTTTGCTGACATAGTAAACTACTTGGCATCACATCAGATTCCGTTTGATTGGCCAAAGGCCAAGAAGGACAAATTGCGCTCCAATGCCAAGTATTACATTTGGGAAGACCCGTATTTATTCTACATTGGTGCTGATCAAATTATCCAATGATGTGTCACGGAAGCGGAAATCGAAGACATACTCTCTTTCTGCCATGACCAGGCATGCAGTAGACATTTTTCTAGACACAAAACCGCATCAAAAGTCCTCCAGTGTGGCTTTTACTGGCCCACTATTTTCAAGGATGCATACAATCACTGTATGGCATGTAGCCGTTGCCAGACCTTGGGCAACATGAGCCATCGAGCATGATGCCTTTACAGCCAATTCTGGTATGTGAGATTTTCGACATTTGGGGGATTGATTTTATGGGACCCTTCCCTATCTTGGACGACTTCGAATACATTTTACTTGCTGTTGACTATGTGTCCAAATGGATTGAAGTCATTCCGACCCGAACCAATGATCACAAGGTTGTTCTCAAGTTCATTCACCAAAACATCTTCTCACGGTTTGGGATTCCACATGTGATCATTTATGATGGAGGGACCCATTTCACAAACGCTCAGTTCAAGTCACTGATGACCAAATACGGGGTGTCACACCGAATCTCTACTCCTTACCACCCCCAAACTAATGGTCCAGCTAAGCTATCAAACTAGGAGATCAAGAAAATCCTCCAGGTTACTATTCGACCTGACAGGAAGGATTGGTCATCCCAGCTTCCGGAAGCTTTGTGGGCTTATAGGACCGCCCACAAGACCCAATTAGGCATGTCTCCTTTCAGACTGGTGTACGGGAAGGCATGTCATCTCCCCATCAAATTAGAGCATAAAGCCTATTGGGCAATACGAAACTGCAACTTAGATCTTTCTAAGGCTGGAACCCACAAAAAGCTTCAGATAAAAGAGATTAATGAAAAATGCCACGACGCGTATGAAAACTCGTGAATCTATAAAGAGAGGGTTAAAGCCTTTCATGAAAAGCACATATCTAGAAAGATCTTTCACCATGATCAAAAGGTCCTACTCTTTGATGCCCTACTCAAACTGTTCCCAAGAAAGCTGCGATCTAAGTGGATCAGAACTTATTTAGTCTGACGAATCTTTGGAAATGGAACTGTTGAGATCAGTCCACTCAGCCACGATTCCGAACCCTTTGTCGTGAATGGTCAGAGACTCAAACCGTTCATTGACAGGACCAATATAGATTTGGTTGAGTCATCCTTTATTCTCCATTCTCCCGGAGCTCATTATGCCCAGCCAATGGCGTAAAACTCAACACTTAACAGGAGGCAACCCATCATTTTTTGAAAAACCCAAAACCTTTCCTGACATTTCTATGCTGAATTCATATTGCACTTTAGGGTTCATCCATTAGGACAGCCGACTCCACCTCAGGTATCCGTACCAAAGTCTAGAAATCGTCCGCAATAGTCACCTCGACCCGTTCACTCACCCAACACCTGTCCTAATGAATGAACTAAGCTGAATTCAAAATCACCTAATTTACAATGGGGACATTGCAAATCTTAGGCATGGAGGGGGTATGAAAGTGCAAAATGTATGAAAGCTCATATCAAGAAAAGGTTTCAATAAAAAAATCACATATCATCTAAAAAAAAAAACTGAGACGAGGGAGGGAAAATTTTTGGGCTATACAAAATAGGAGGAGGAAAAAGAGCAAAATGACAAAAAAAGGAGCATAAAATGAAAAAGAAAGAGATAGTCATTACTAAGAGATTAAGGGATTAACCAAAGTTCTAGACCACATCAAGAAAAGTAAAGAAAAGTGCTAAAGAGACACAAAAGGAGATTAGTAGGAAGGCTGACCTTAGGCCTTTCTAGCTGGACTCTTAGTACCCGCTAAGATCTGGATAATCCTCAAGAGGTTGAGGAAAATGCGAAGTTTAAGTATTAGGTCTAAGGCTTAGGGAGTATTCGACCTCGTTAACTAGCCTTCGATTTGCGAGACTCGATAACCTAAGCACCCCAATCCACACACAATCTGGTTCAGTGCGCATAACAATCAAAATCACGCAAAAGCATTTTAATGTTCTGAAAATGTTGTCTAGAATAGGAGCAGCCAATCAACACAAGTTGATTTGGACAAGTTCCCGACGTGGAGAGGTGGGAAATTCCCCTCGAAGATGTGTAACAATATATCATCTCCTCGGTGCTTGTCTCTTAGGATATTTACATATCCTACCGGGGGCATGTAAGTACTCTGCTGGTTCAGATACCATGGGTGGCATTATCATGAAATGTTGATTGCCAGGGTCTGGATTCGGCCACGGAACTCCATGGGCAGGATTATCTCGAAATCTCGAAAACAAGGGTTCTAGGGGTTTCCTTAGGCGGTGCTATCATGAAGCATCGATTGCCAGGAACCTTTGAGGATTGATGATGGGGACGAGGAATCCGATACAGACCGTGTTAAGAAGCCAATCCGAAGCTAGAATTAAAAAGAAAAGAGAGAGAAAACTCTCCAAACAAATAAATCCTCTGTCTCTCTTACAAAAACTCACTGCAAACTGAACCAAGGCTAAATATGTCTCAAGCATGGGTGCTTTAACCATGGAGTCCAATAAACCTTAGGGTAGTTCCTGTGGGCCTTAAAATCCTTCGCGGAGGACTGAGGCTAAAGCTGGCCAAGTTCGGAACTTGGTTGGTACTAGAGTACCTCTAGGCCTATTGTTGGCATTTTGACCTAATCCCAAAAGAAAAAGAAGAAAAAGCACTTATCATAATTGGTGAAAGAAACCCATGGTCAAGAACAAAAGTTAAAACCTTGAAATTTTGCTAAGGGACTAGCAAAAGGTAGGCATGGGGGTATGATGAGAACCTCATCATGAGCCCTAACTAGCTCTTTCTGACCTAATAAAATGAACAAAAGCTCCTGCATAACCTAAAGGAAGGCCTAACTCAAGAGACCACTGATATGGAAAGAAAACATGAAATAAAGGGTAAAACTGTAATTTTACCATTGCAATACATCAACAAGATTTCTCAGGATCTAGACAGAGGTCAATTGGACTTAATAAGAGAAAAAGTGGGATGGTTCAGTCAGAAAAGGGTTATTGTGAAATTTAAGAACTAAATGACATTTTGTAATCCTAAAACAAACCCACTTAAATTTGCAAGGTTCCAGGAAAGGTAAAAATCAGCTAAATCCTCTAAAATTCATGTAAAAATATCCCTTAGGGTTTAGAACCTTCAAATTTGGCCTTTGGAACCTATTTTGACCTAGATTGGGGACTAAGCTCAATATTTAACCTAATTTAGGTTTTTATACAAAATTTCCAATCAAACATGGTCAAACCTAAAATCCAACTTCACCATTGGATTCCTTAGGTTCAAATTAGGTTTGTACCAAAATTTGGACGTAAGAGAAGGCCATCTTGACCTACTTTGCAAAATAGTCCACCCAATTATATTTTGGCCCCTAACTTTTGAAAACCCTTGCGAAGACCCCCTCAACTTCTTCATCACTTTTCACATTCAGGTCCCTCTACCATTGCAGCAAAGACCCATACCTCCGGCAAGGTTTCGAGGAGGATTTCTCCTCACTTCCCCAGGAAGCAGCTCCCAGATTTAAAAGGGGAGTCCTCTGCGAAACTCCCTACAGCCTGAGCAGCTTCCCATGCCCTGAACCGCCCCATATCTCTTCTGTGATTGCTCGAGAAGTATGGGTATCACTTTCGGCCATTCCTCCAGCGAGGACTTTTGGCCACCTCCTTGCCCCTGACCCTCTGCCCGTGCCTATATAAGAAGCACCAAGTCTGGCCGAGTGGGTAAGCTTGTCCTGGCCTAAGATACCCTCTAAATCTCCTTCGTCCTCATCTCCGGTCAGACACCCACAAGCTCCGGCGACCTTCTCTCCCTCATCTTGTCACTCTGCCATCGTACCAGTGGAAAAGTCATCTCCTCCTCGCTCCTCCGCATCGCACCGTACCCGCACGAGCTTCTCCGACCTCCTCGTCGTCGTCATCCCTACCTCAGGGCCTTCGTCTCCGGTGATGGTAGGAACGAGCCATCCGCCTCCTACCCCCGTTCGTCCACTTGGCTAGGTTAGAATCATTCCTCTCTCTCCCTTCTTCATTTCCCCTCTCTTAGTTTGCACTTTAAACCCCTCGACGCCGCAGACCACCACCACCTTCTCCATCTTCGACAGACCACCGACAAAGGCGTGTCCGCCGCTCTGCACCTCCACACGCCTTGCCATACCCCTCATCACCTCCGCCATCACCCACTGGGCACTTTCTGCCCTTTCATCGACCACCATCACCTCCCTAAATGCCCACCGAACACACCCATAAACATGGCCATAGTTCGACCTAGGCACACATGCTTAGGCCGTTCCACGGCCAACCAACATCCGTCTCACCTTCGCCGTGACACGGCGAAGCTTCCCAAGTCATCTGATAGAGCCGTGAGGCCGTATTCTTGTCGACAGGTTTTCGACCTCGACCACCATTGAAGCAGCTGTGAAGCTTGTTGCAAGCTTCGCTCTAGGCTGTTTCGCTCCAGATCCCCAGCTCCAGGAGGCGCGGGTTGGACTCGCACACTCATCCAACCAAGTGAGAGACCTTGAGAGGGATCACAGCAGCAGCAATTAGGTGAAGAAATCACCTGCGGGTGCACGAAGAAGCGAGTGGGACTTTAGTCCCACCTCGGAAACGCTTGGCGCAGGTGCGTGCTTTTTATTATTTTTGTGTTTCTTCCTCTTTGCCTCAAAACACAGGGGTGAGGTCCCTTGCCCTCACTCTCTCACGCCTCATCCGCGACCTGCCCCAACGGATCTGGCACCCAACCCGATTACCTATCCCACACACTCCTTGTGCATCACCCACGCCAGTGCGCCTGGACCCGGGTGTGCTTGACTCGACCCGATTACCCACCTCTGGGAGAGCATTCCTAAGAGTGAAATAGAGAGAGAGACGCGGGGAGGTTTGGGGCTAGGTTTTGCTTTGTGGTGCTGTGTAGGAGCTAAAGGAGGCAGCTGCTGAAGAAAGAAGGAGGCGAAAAAGAAGCCAAGGAAGGAGCAGCTAAGGAGAAGGAAGATGGCACTGTAGCTGCAGAAAAGCTAAGGCAGAAGAAGAAGGAAGGAGAAGGTGCGACTGAAGAAGAAAAGAGAAGGAAGGAGAACTCAAGGTAGAGGTGCAGCAAAGGAAAAGAAGAAAAAGAAGAAGAAGAAGACTGCAGAGGCCAGGGAAGAAGAAAGGCTAGAAAGCAGAAGAAGAAAGAAAGGAAGCAGAACAGAAGAAGACAAAGAAAGACTAAGAAGAAGAGAAGAAGAAGCCAAGGAGGAAGCCACAGAAGAAGATGAGGAGCAGCTAAAGATAGAGGAAGAAGACAGGAAGAAGGAAAGCCAAACAAAAGAAGAAGAAGAAGAAAAAAAGTGAGCACTGTAGCATTCACCAGTTAAGACGAAAGACAGAGAAAGAAAGAAGGAAAAGGTGTGGCCAAGAAGAGAAAGAAAAGGAAGAAAGAGAAGAAAGAAGAAGCCATCAAGAGAATTTCCTTTTCCATTTCCATTCTCATTTTAGTTGCCTTATTGACTCTCATTATTGTTAAATATCATATTTTGAGAATTGTGATTTGACTTTCTAAAATACAAATTTACTCCCTGAGTTCGACCTCGAATATTTTGAATTTCAAGTAAATAAAATTGTTAATTATTTATAACGCTTTTTCAACTATACTGTAATGAGACTAATTTAAAAGCACGACAAAGAGTTACAACACTAGGGTTGTTGTGGTGGTGGTGCAGAGGCTATGGTGATGTAGAGGGGGTAAGGTGGCATATGGTGATTGGAGAAGAGGAGGTGATGAAGATAAGAAGATGAGGTGGAAGGATTAAGGTGGCGTGGATCATAGGGTGGCGGTGCCACTTATGAGATTTAGGATTAGGGTTTTAGGTTTGGGTTAGGTGGCGTGTGATTTATGATAGAGGGGTTATAGGTGGCATGGGAAATTATTGGTGGTGGAATTAAAGCTAGGTGCACCTAAAAGGGTTAGATGAGCTCATTTGGTGGAGAGGAAGTGACACGGCATGGAGATCGCGAGTTTAAGAAAAACAACGTCGTAGTATAGTCACAAAATCCACTCGTCAAAAATAATTTTTATAATAACGAGACTTGGAGTCCCGGCCGTTCGTGTTTGGGAGGCATTTTGGAAATGCAAATTCAAATTCGATCTTGCTCACTCTACTCGTTCAAAATCGCATGTCAATTTATACTAAATACGTATTGATATACGACATGTTGTTGCCAGAATATCAGAAATTGAAAGCATGCAACTTTAATCACACCAAAAGATGATAATCAGGCACATGGTGATTTTCAACTTATATATATATATTTTTTCATTGAGGCATGATGGTGGTTACAACACAAGTAGCAGAATGCTTGTACAAGGAAATTTAAATCTAGCTAACAGAAAATGTGTGCACGTGCCAATCTGCAAGAGATTGCTCGTGCACCATGCAGGAGGGAGAGATAGCTACACTACTATGCAGTAAATAAAGCAATAAATCTATGAAGAACTATGCTACTTATCTAGCTAACAGAATGAAGGGCATTCAGAGGTGAGCTCTGATGGCCTTTGAGTGGGTGAGAGGAGAAAGAGGGGAAGCCAATGGTGCTTAGGCCAACCCTTGGAGAGAGGTTGGAGAAGGTGATGGCCATGGTGTACTCGTGGAGATGGAGGTGGAGGTGTAGGTGGAATGAGTGGAATGGAGCCAAAGAGCCAAGATTGACCAAATGGCCACCCCTTAGGTCTTTTTATAGTCCTAAGGGATTCTCTCTAGAGAATTATGGAATTCTCTAGAGAGGCCTATGGTGGGAGCTCGTGGGAGAGGGAGAGAGAGGGTGGATGGGTGGTTTTTAGATCCACATTTGGTGGATCTAAAAATTAAATGCATCTTGGTTGCTATTTTTAGCAACCAAGGCAGCAACACATGGTAGAGAGTTCTAGAGAACTCTAGCTAGGCTAATTTCTTATAGGTGATGTGTGTGGGTGTGTGTGGGTGTGTGTGGGTCGAAACCTAGGTGGCTAGGTTGATTAGGTTAGGTTCTAGTGGGTTTAGGTCAATGTAGGTCTCAAATTAGGGTTGCAAACCCTAATTCACTAAGGTAAAATGCAATTAAACTTTATACAAGTTTAATTAGGTGTGTGAAAAACTAATTGAGAGTAAAACAACTCAATTAAGTCAGGTTTAGGTCAATTGGACTCTCACTAAGTCCAATTGGGCTATGTGTGCTGAGATCAGGGCTCAATTAGACTTACTAAGTAGGCTGATGAAATTGACTATGATCCAAGTCAATTAGGTTTAGTGAGGACCTAATTAGGTCCTTAGGGAGGTCTAGAGGTGATGTACTAAGGTTAGGGTACCTTAATTTAGGTTCCTAAGGGGTTAGAATTGGGTTTAGGGACCTAAGAACTCAAGATCAAGGCTTGAATTCCAAAATAGGAACTGGAGAACAATTCTGGACGTCCAATAAAGTTACCAGATGTCTTATAATGAAAAATCAGAAGTCCAAACTTATTTTCTAGATGTCCAATCAGAGTCAGGAGGGATTCTGGGTTCTGTCTTGGGTATTCTGCAAAAATTGAACGTCAGACCAAGTGTCTGGACGTCCAATAATGCTGCAGATGTGGGTTTGAGGTGTGTAGGTTGTGCTAAAGGTTCCGGACATCCAATAACTCATCTGGATGCCCAGGCATAGGCTGGAATTATGGTTTTAGGGCTTCCTAGTGTTGGAAAATCATAGATCGCATTTTTGATAAAAGCGTCGTAGTATGGTTGCGAAATATGATCCAACAAAGATATTATTTTGAAAATAACGAGACTTTGAGTGCCAGTCGTTCATCTCTGGGAGGCGTTGTTTTTGTTTTTGAAATCGATCTTAAAGCTGCTCTACTTTATTTAAACGACATGCTGGTGCGTAATATATAGGCAGTTAAAGAACAGGCACTTAAATCACGCAAATATGATAATCATTCAGCTCAAGGTGATTTCAAACACATAAGAGATATATATATATAAAATGAAATTTCATTCATCGTGGGAGAGTTGTTGCACAAGAAAATCTAGAGGAAAGCTTATACGTGAATGCTTAAAATTAAATCTAACTACCAGAAAACGATTGCATACAAGAATCAACGGGGGGATTTCGCATGCATCATTGGGGGAGAAGTAAGATTACTCTACTAAGCAGTAAATGAAAGCAATAAAAATTATGAAGAGCATGATCTAGAGCTAGAAGAATAAAGGGCATTCAGGGGTGGTCCCCAATGGCCTTGGAGTGGTCGAGAAGAGAATGAGGGGCGACCAATGTAGCTTAAGCCGACCCTTGGAGAGAAGCAGGGTTGATCCAGCATCCCGACATGGTGTCCTCCATGGTGGTGGTAGTGAGCTCATGGAGGTGGAGTGAGTGGCACCAATGGAGAGTAATTGCCAAGGGAGTGAATGGGTTTCAATGGCCACCCAAGGGGTCTTTTTATAGACCTAAGGGAAGCTCTCTAGAGAATTATGGAATTCTCTAGAAGGCCTATGGTGGGAGCTCGTGGGAGAGTGAGAGAGAGAGGGTGGATGGTGGTTTTTAGATCCACCAAATGTGGATCTAAAAATTTAATGGCTCGTGGTTGCTATTTTTGGCAACCAAGGAAACCACACATGGTAGAGAATTCTAGAGAACTCTAGGCTAGATATTTTCGTGTGGATGGTGTGTGTGTGGGTCGAAACTTAGGTGGCTAGGTTGATTAGGTTGGGTTCTAGTGGGTTTAGGTCAAGGTAGGTCTCAAATTAGGGTTATAAACCCTAATTTACTAAGGTAAAGTGCAATTAAAATTAATACAAGTTTAATTAGGTGTGTGGAAACTTAATTTAGAGTAAAAAAACTTAATTAAGTCAGCTCTAGGTCAATTGGACTCTCACTGAGTCCAATTGGACAGTGTGTGATGAGATCAAGGCTCAATTGGACTCAACGACTCCAATTGAATAGGCTGATGGAATTGACTAAGATCCAAGTCAATTAGGTTTAGTGAGGACCTAATTAAGTCCTTAGGGAGGTCTAGAGGTGGTGTACTATGGTTAGGGCACCTTAATTTAGGTTCCTATGGGGTTGGAATTGGGTTTAGGGACCTAGAGATCCAAGATCAAGGCTTAAATCTCAAAATAGGAATTGGAGAGCAGTATCAAACGTCTAATTATAGAATCAGACGTCTGATACTCAAAAATCAGAAGTCCAGACTTGTTGTCTGGACGTCCAATCAGAGTCAGGAAGGATTTCGGGTTCTGTTTTGGGTATTCTGCAGAAATTAGATGTCTGACAAAGTGTCTAGACGTCCAATAACACTGCAGAAGTGGGTTTGAAGTGTGCGAGAGTTGGCTAAGTGTCCTGGACGTCTTAAAACTTATCTGGACGTCCAGAGAAGGGTTGGAACTAAGATTTTAGGGCTTCCTAGGGTGTTGTGACCTAATCTAAAGGTGGCTAAGGCTTGGGGAAGTCTCTAGGCTATCCTAGGGCTAGGATGGACCTAAGCTCTTCACATTTTACTACTTTATTTCTACTTAATAGAATAGCAAACTTTTAACCCCCTTACATTATTATTCCTATATCTAAACTAGGCCTTCTGCTCCAGCTCTACTACAACTCCCGTCATTCCTGATCCAGCTTCAGATCCAGCTCCTGATCAGCTTATTCCCTGCAATCGACATAATGCACTTAATCAGCACATTATAACATTATTTTATGCATAGCTAAAGAAAAGCAGTAAAGATGCAGATAATGCGTATGCATGCATGAATAACCCTAACTTATGCTAAGTCCTAGCTTATTCTAGGCCAATTCAGACCTATGATTGCTGCGCAATCTTACCCCCATGCCTAAATCTTGCTAGTCCCTAGCAAATGAAAGACTAAATTATTTACAGCAAGGGTCCCTAAGGGACTGGTTATTTTATCAAGTGTTTGCGTAGAGATTTTTCTCCCTTTTGTTTTCATCCTATGCTCTAGAAATCCAGACAATCGTGAAGGTGCAGCTATGTAGCTTTTGCAACGGATTTGAGTGAAAACTAATATACCTCTAAATCCTGTACCTGACCCCTAGTAAAAATTCTAGTGGGATAGGTGGATTTCTTCCCTCGGGGTATTCAAGATATTCTATGAATTTCACCCCGGCTTTGGGCTTAGGTAGAGAATCTTTGAGGGAAAGGATTATATATTTAGTGGTTCATTCTCACTTGGTGCTACATAGAGACTTGTACTACAGAATCCAAATTCCCGAATTACTAAGTAACTAAACTTAAAGAAAGATGAGAAAAACTATGATCTCTTTGATTCCTTTGTATTCATTCTCTCTTGCTCTTTTCCTTTCTTTTTCTTAGAGCTCACAACCTCACCAGATTCACACATAGGATCTGTATTTGGTGGTCTCACTAGGCATTAACACTTTAATTGAGTTCTCATAACCCTGACACTAAGTCGGGATTCCTCAGCCAGTATTCGGGCAGTTAGAAACACAAGAAAAATAGGTTAAGGCCATATTTGGTGGAGCTCAATTTTATTTGGTGGTATTGCCTCGATGAAAACTAAATATTCACAAACTTTTTTTCTTCTTCGTCAAAATTTTTTTTTTCTTCTTTTTCTTTTTTTCAATTTTTCTTCCTTTTCCTCATTTTCTTTTTTTTCAGCATAGCACAACTGGCATACATCCATGAACTTTATTAAGGAGGCATTATTGGGGATTGGTGGTACTCAAGAGACATTGGGTGGCTTATTTGGTGGAAGTGCCTACTCACGTCACCGGGAGAGACGGATAGGACGGTGTATTTCTGACCTTGACATCAATACCCTCCTTCAGCCGAGGATTCCGTAAAGAATGGTCGTAACCATCCACCTTAGCCCTAATTTTATGAAAACTCGCTCTCCGCGTATTTGCCTTATTCGGTGGCTCTCACAATTTCGCACAAAATGTATACGTTGGAACCAAGAGCAAAAGCTATGCCTAATCTCTAAGTATCATCACCTAATTATCTAGGATTCCAGATTCCTTGCACTAATCTTAGAGCACCAGTACACTCTACTCTCATCTCACACTATTTGGTGGATTTTTGGAAGAAAATCAGCCTGACTCCCAAAACACTGTCCAAGGGTTCAGGAAAAGAAGCACTACTTCTTCTCGACAAACTGAAGACATTTATCAGCCTTCACCGTGAATCCATTGCAAATTCTACGTGTGTGTAAAAAGTTGTACTGGATTCCAGATTACAGGAATCAACTAAAGGATAAAATCCCTAATGCATTCTCTTAATAAAATAATCTTATTCATGAAGGCAATATCTATATATGCTATAAACATGTAACCTCATATAATTTGTACTTCGTAAATTTCCCGTATCGGGTTACAATCAGCTTGACCCTAAATTTAGAACAAAAGGTGAGCGGGTGAGTCGGAATTGGTTGTTGCGAACGATTTCTAGCTCCAATGAGAGCACTGGTGGTGGAGTCGGTTGTTCTTTTATTTAAGGTCCTAAAGTATGTTTTGCATGCAGCTCCGAGGTTTTCCTAAGTGTTGGCAAAAAATTTTTTTCAGTTTTTCTGTATCTACCCCCCATGCCTAAGTTCTTGCATGTCCTCATGCATGAATGTAAAAGAAAATAAATGCTGCAGGGAGAGAATGGGTAGAAATCACCTGTAATTGCTCCTGAAATTATATTCAGCACCGGCCAACCTGTTAATATGCAATATAAAAGGGAAATATGCTAAAACAAAAATATGTTATGTATAAAAATGGTTATATATAAATGATGGTGGAATGTGGGGCGAATGGTATCTATATGTGCTGAGTTTAACGCCTCCAGCTGGGCGAAAACTCAATCAGATGTGTCATTTCTAGCATAGGAGCTGGCTAAGATTAAGAGAAAGATATGCTCGTATGCTCCTAGAATCAGTGGTCTGGAGATGTGAACCAGCTGATTGTGCACCCCTACTCCAAAAAGTCTAGCTATAAGAAGTGTGGAGTGGTAGTGGAAAATAGAGGATAATCAGAGGTGGGATCATGATGTCGATTTAGCTGATTTATCATGTCCCACAATTCAACAGGAAGTTGCTGAGGGAGTAGATCAACATGTATCTCAGAACCAGAATCTGAGTCATAGGGATCCTCATAATGATAATTGACATCAAAGATCATTCCCTATCCAGGCTCTGGGTCATATGGGGGTATCCGTGAAAGTAGAAGATCTGTGGGGAGGTCAATGAAATCCTCGTCAGAAATTACTTCATCCTCATCAGTACCCATCTCTGATTCATCAGAGGCTGACTCTTCATGCTCAGAGTCAAGCCATCTGTTAGATTGACTAGGATGATAGGTGCATCTCCAGCTCATTCTGCTCAAAGCTTTACCCTCATATGCATTGGGTTCCTCAATAATCCCTGCCTCAGGTAGCATATTTATTTCTTCGATCAAAGCATCCATAGCTACTTCTGGTTTTCGGATGTTTGGATTAGGGATAGAAAGTGTCATCTCAGAATCTCTAATATCCGAATTAGGGATGTAGGTGAAAGAAGAAGAGTGCAGATCAGAAGATGTTGGCTCTAGCACAGGTTCACCTACAATGGGAAGTGGCCTAGATTGATCAGTAGTGTCGCATGTAATGCTTGCCTCAAGATCCACATCCTCAATTGGATCTACTTCCCTTGTCTCGATTGGGTCATCTAACCCGATAGGTGTCTCCCAGGATTCAGGATAATCTGATTGCGGCTCAGTCCTGGAGATATCAGTCCTTTCCTCCTCAATTTCAGATGAACCCATTTGGCATACTTCCTGCTCCTGTCTCATATCCATGCTAGATTCTTTTTCCCCTGAGTGATCTTCAGGCATCTGCTCCTGAGAATCTTCTGTGTGTTCTTCCGGTATAGTTGTTTCAGATTCTTCGAGGTCTTCAATGCTATTTTCCACTTGATATCTCAAAAGCAATAGTTCTTGAGTTTCTCGATTTTGTCCCATTCGCCTTGTTATCTCTGATGTTTCCTGAAGGAGCTCCATCACAGCTTGTTGATGCGGAATCCGGCTTTGTCTTTGGTTCGGCTCAATGATAGCCTGGATTTCGCGTAGATAGGATGCGGCCTTTTCCTTAGCGCTCGCTATAGCTCTCTGTATTCTATAATGTGGCCACATATGCATCGGTAGCTCTTCAGGGGTTCCAGGGGGTGAATCAGGTCTACCCATGTTCCATGGGTGAGAAGCAGGAGTATGAAATCCATATCCTGGGTTGTAAGATACGATCCTTTGAGGGACCGACTGGTATGGGTCATAATATCCAGGGTTAGGATATAGGTTAACCATTTCGGTGACCCGAGGAGAAGGATCAGGCAAAGCAAAAAGTCGTCTTCGCCACCTTGGGTTCTGATCCCAAAGTTGAGCTGATTCAGTGACCCAAGCTCTCAGATAAGCTCGTGGGTCCAGCTCTTCTGGATCCTGATTAGGTCCAGATCCAATGTTAGCCATCGCGGCTTAGCAGATAGAAGTGACTCGCCTCCTTGGGAGCGGCTCCCAAGGTCTAACTAAGTGAGGTCGAAGTGACCTCCTTTCATGCATACACCGCCCAACCCCTGGGTTGGTGTAGCCACGTAGGACAAGGCTAAGGCCCTGTCAATCAAATGGTCCTTATAGATCAGGTGACCAGATTTTTCGTTAGGGATTTGAATTCCTGAAGATAAGTTCGTCGTACAACCGACTAAAAAGTGAATCCTGCCTCTCAAGCTAACCCAGCCAGTCTGGTTACGAGGGGACTAAAGGGAAGGTTCTTCCTTTGGCTTACGCCTCCAGTTCCGTTGACCCCTGAGCCACGGTCGTTTGACACTACCCCGCAGACTTGGTCACCAGGTTTGTCAAGAGAGATTAAACTCATTCAATAGTACGACAACAAACTTGGGTTGATTTCGTGTTTTAAAATCAGTTTTTAACCCGTTTTCTTCAGTGGGGTTTGTGGTGAGTGGCCCACAAGGTGACCAAGATCACCGGCTAACTAGACTTGATTAATTCTAGGTTAGCCAAAAGTGTGGTCTCTATTTGTGACCCTAAAGGTTCAACCTAAGTTGCATGCACTTCTAGGGTTTTTCTCTATTTCAATAGACAACAGAAATAATGTTGATTCTCTAATAATAATTGGAATACAATTAATTTTAAATTTTGCGAGTAGATTCCTTTTTCAATTAGTTTTTTAGAGAATATTTTCTGGAATTTTAACTATTTCAACCGAATTTTTAGGGAATTTTAAATATCAGGGGTCAGATTTGGAACTTTGACCCCTGGATGGTTTTTCGCTTTGAAACAGTATCAAATGACCTTCAAAAATTTGCGAAAAATATGGAAAATAAAGTCAATTAGATCAACTTTCAAACCCCATCATTTTTAGTCAAAACAGATTCACGGATTGCTCGGAATCGCTTTTGGAACCTTGAAAATTTTTGAATCTAGGTCTATCTGACCCCCATGCACTTCACGAATTTTCAAAAATTTTATACTTCTATTTTTCTCAAAGTAATGGTGGCATTTGAAAGAGGGTTTGAAAATGAAGGTTTTGCCCGAATTTCAGGATTTTTGGCTGATGGATTTTTTGGCAATCGAATTTTTAGATGAGATTTGAAATCTAACCGAAAATCAGAAGGTGGTGGAAAAGCTTTTAAAGAAGTTGGAATTTGAAATTCAAGCCTTCCACCAAAAATGCTTTTTTTTTATTTTTAATCTTTTGCACTTTTTTTTTCAAAAAGAATTTTTCAAAAGATTCAAAAAAAATCTCTTTTTTTTTTCCTTTTTTTTCAAAACAACCTAGATTCGAAAGAAAACCAAGTCTAGATTTTTTTCAAATTTTTTTTTCTTTTTGATCTTTTTTTTCCTTTCCACGAAAATAAGAAAAATCTCTTCTTCTTTTTTCTTTTTTAAAAAAAAAAAAGAAATTGCAGGAAGTAAATCTAGTCCTAGGGTTCAGAAAATAAACCTAATCTAAGAGAATGTGATGTGCACCTGATTTCTTTTCCGCGCTCGTTGTGTGCGCAGATCCCTTTTTTTCTTCCGTGTTATTCTGATTTCTTTATCGTGCTCGTTGTGTGCACAGATCCCTTTTTTTTCTTCCGAGTTATCCTGCACATCAAAAAAAATGAAGTAGAGCCAGATTTGTCAATGATAAGTAAAAGATCGAAATCAAGAAAAATGACGTTGCCTCCCCGGCAACGGCGCCATTTTGTTGGAAAATCATAGATCGCATTTTTGATAAAAGCGTCGTAGTATAGTTGCGAAATATGATCCAACAAAGATATTATTTTGAAAATAACGAGACTTTGAGTCCCGGTCGTTCGTCTCTGGGAGGCATTGTTTGTGTCTTTGAAATCGATCTTAAAGCCGCTCTACTTTATTTAAACGACATGCTGGTGCGCAATATATAGGCGGTTAAAGAACAGGCACTTAAATCACGCAAATATGATAATTATTTAGCTCAAGGTGATTTCAAACACATAAGAGATATATATATAAAATGAAATTTCATTCATCGTGGGAGAGTTGTTGCACAAGGAAATCTAGAGGAAAGCTTATACATGAATGCTTAAAATTAAATCTAACTACCAGAAAACGATTGCATACAAGAATCAACGGGGGGATTTCGCATGCATCATTGGGGGAGAAGTAAGATTACTCTACTAAGCAGTAAATGAAAGCAATAAAAATTATGAAGAGCATGATCTAGAGCTAGAAGAATAGAGGGCATTCAGGGGTGGTCCCCGATAGCCTTGGAGTGGTCGAGAAGAGAATGAGGGGCGGCCAATGTAGCTTAGGCCAACCCTTGGAGAGAAGTAGGGTTGATCCAGCATCCCAGCATGGTGTCCTCCATGGTGGTGGTAGTGAGCTCGTGGAGGTGGAGTGAGTGGCACCAATGGAGAGCAATTGCCAAGGGAGTGAATGGGTTTCAATGGCCACCCAAGGGGTCTTTTTATAGACCTAAGGGAAGATCTCTAGAGAATTATGAAATTCTCCAGAAGGCCTATGGTGGGAGCTCGTGGGAGAGTGAGAGAGAGAGGGTGGATGGTGGTTTTTAGATCCACCAAATGTGGATCTAAAAATTTAATGGCTCTTGGTTGCTATTTTTGGCAACCAAGGCAACCACACATGGTAGAGAGTTCTAGAGAACTCTAGGCTAGATATTTTCGTGTGGATGGTGTGTGTGTGGGTCGAAACTTAGGTGGCTAGGTTGATTAGGTTGGGTTCTAATGGGTTTAGGTCAAGGTAGGTCTCAAATTAGGGTTATAAACCCTAATTCACTAAGGTAAAGTGCAATTAAACTTAATACAAGTTTAATTAGGTGTGTGGAAACTTAATTTAGAGTAAAACAACTTAATTAAGTCAACTCTAGGTCAATTGGACTCTCACTGAGTCCAATTGGACAGTGTGTGCTGAGATCAGGGCTCAATTGGACTCAATGAGTCCAATTGAATAGGCTGATGGAATTGACTAAGATCCAAGTCAATTAGGTTTAGTGAGGACCTAATTAAGTCCTTAGGGAGGTCTAGAGGTGGTGTACTATGGTTAGGGCACCTTAATTTAGGTTCCTATGGGGTTGGAATTGGGTTTAGGGACCTAGAGATCCAAGATCAAGGCTTAAATCTCAAAATAGGAATTGGAGAGCAGTATCAAACGTCTAATTATAGAATCAGACGTCTGATACTCAAAAATCAGAAGTCCAGACTTGTTGTCTGGACGTCCAATCAGAGTCAGGAAGGATTTCGGGTTCTGTTTTGGGTATTCTGCAGAAATTAGATGTCTGACAAAGTGTCTAGACGTCCAATAACACTGCAGAAGTGGGTTTGAAGTGTGCGAGAGTTGGCTAAGTGTCCTGGACATCTTAAAACTTATCTGGACGTCCAGAGAAGGGTTGGAACTAGGGTTTTAGGGCTTCCTAGGGTGTTGTGACCTAATCTAAGGGTGGCTAAGGCTTGGGGAAGTCTCTAGGCTATCCTAGGGCTAGGATGGACCTAAGCTCTTCACATTTTACTTCTTTATTTCTACTTAATAGAATAGCAAACTTTTAACCCCCTTACATTATTATTCTTATATCTAAACTAGGCCTTCTGCTCCAGCTTTGCTACAACTCCCGTTATTCCTGATCCAACTTCAAATCCAGCTCCTGATCAGCTTATTCCCTGCAATCGACATAATGCACTTAATCAGCACATTATAACATTATTTTATGCATAGCTAAAGAAAAGCAGTAAAGATGCAGATAATGCGTATGCATGCATGAATAACCCTAACTTATGCTAAGTCCTAGCTTAATCTAGGCCAATTCAGACCTATGATTGCTGCGCAATCACCTAGCATGCAATGACCTAATCTAAGAGTGGCTACGGCTTGGGGAAGCTTCTAGGCTGTCTTAGGGTTAGGGTGGACCTAAGTTCTTCACAATTTACTGCTTTATTCCTACTTAACATAATAGCATACCTCAACTCCCTTACATTATTGTCTACTACATCTACTCTAGGTCTTCTGCTCCAGCTCTACTGCAACTCCAGCTTTAGGTCCAACTTCAGATCCAATCTCAGATCCAACTCCTGACCTTCTTATTACCTGCAAATTATATAATGCATTTAATCAGTACATTATAGCATTGTTTTATGCATAGCTAAAGGAAAGCAATAAGGATGCAAACAATTCTTATGCAAGCATGAATTACACTAGCTTATGCTAAGTTCTATCCTAATTTAGGTCAATTAAGACCTATGATTGCTGCGCAATCAGGAAGCTACCGACTCTTGTCTTCACTTCTTTCTTAGCTCATGCATTCATAATTAAGCATAATCTTTTCTTCTTTCCTAGCTGGGCTTAGTTACTCCTATAAAAGAAAATAGAAGCTTATTAATAGCTAAGTCCCAAAATACATGAACAACCCTAAAATGCACTAACGCCTACAATGCCCTAATTCTAATGAATTATGCAATAATTAGTACCCGGGTAACATAAATTAAGCATGAAATAGTCAATTATTCTTGTATTCATCATCCACCATCTCCTAGTCCTTCTTGCAAGGATTTTATTGTACAAGTCCATAGATCCCTTGATGTTTGAGAGCCTTTTGCATCAAGAGTCGCCTGCGTAATGCTAACATCATATAAGCTGACCATTTAGGCATGCATCCCTAGGCCCAGATGAATCTGTATTCCTCTCTCTATGTTTTTCTATATGTTGTGTACTCCTACAGCTTCTCCCTTGTTGGGCAATTCCATTATGTGATTCCATCCTCGTCCAACATGGAGAAATTTTGCATCATGAAGTCCTTGAAGAAGAGGATTTGACTCCAAGCATAGGAATCGAACCTATTAGTTGCTGCACCATGTAGTTCACACATTAGATACCTTTGTTGCATCCACCAAGTCCAGATCCCCTCTTCCCTCTCATCCATCAACCTCCTCATGAGTTCACATGTTTCCCATTTGCTCAAATCTACCACCCTCCTCCTTAGAGATACATATCTCCCTCCAATTGATTGAGTTGAATTTATTACCCCAAGTGAATCTTGCTTCTTGCTACATTATCCCTCTTAAAATTGAATTTGGTATCATTGATGAAGAAATCCAAAATTATAACAAGCCTTCTGTAACCCATTTGACCATTTGGATGCAACCCATTCTTGACAACAACTTTGAGCTCCACAATCCAAGCTTTGTCATCACCTTATCTAGTAACGCCAAGTACGGACCATGTCTCATTGCTCCTTCGTGCAAGGGTGTGTCGAGGTACTTGATTGGTAGGCATCCCTCCAACATAACCAGTGCAAGGCAAATCTCCATTCTACAGTGTGCACCTCTAGAAATAAAAATTTGGCACTTATTAGCATTCAATCTGAGTCCTGAATTATCTCCAAAGATCTTAAGGGACCTTTTGATCGCATTGGATGTGCCTCCATCTACCTTCCCAAAGGTAAGTACATCATTGGCAAATAGACGATGGGAAACAAATTCCACTCCCTTCACCTTTGCTACCTCATGTCTATCGACAATAACATCTCTCTCCCTTCTTTACTGCTTTCTAGAATAGAATTTCCTGCTCTTTAGCTGTAATTATTTCCTGCTTTCTAGTTGTAAAAACAATATTCAGTTACAAAGTGATTGTTCTCTCTCTCTCTTTCTCTCTCTCTCTTAAGTGTTAATATCAAATTCATTGTGATTATCTCACTTTTAAAACAAAAATACCAAAAAAATATAATTGTGGATTTTAGATCGACGTAGCCTCCCTGTGTTCGACCCAAAATTTCTTTACAAATTTCGATAAATTTATCTATTGATGAATTTCTTTGCAAATCATACTACGATGACGGGCTTTTCAAAATCCAATCTCCTTTGTGACAATTTCTGCTTCAACATTTTGGCACCGTTACTGGGGAGGCGACGCTCTTTGATTTTTTGTGTTTTCCCACCTTACTTATCTTTTACCTCACTTCTCTCCTCTCTTATTGTGATTGTAGAAACTCTTACGAGGCGGGCAAAAGCTGTAGATTGGAGTAAAGTGCTGTTGAAGGGTTTGTAAGTTTACCCCCACCTCTCACCCACTAGTTTTCATTCCACCACATAATAACACAAAAAAAAAAAATCAACCTAGGTGTTCTTATAAACTCTAAGGTTAATTTATGATTGTTTGTTTGTCACCTCCATCCACCTCACCCTCCACATATAAAAGAAAAATTAAAAAAATCTCACAGAGGTACACAACCTCTTCTAATTTTCAAACTCAACTGGTAAACTGATCTTTTGAACTGATACACACACCCAAACACATAATCGAGTAGAAATCATATTAGGTAATCATTTGTGTGCCTAACTAAGTGGTGCATCAGGCCAATTGTTTGAGTTGTTTGGGCCGCACCACTTCAACTAAAATAAACTCACCAAGTAGCTTCCAAATAGGTTCAACTTCTAGGGATTTACCAGGAACTCCACATTCTTTTAAGTTTTAAAGGAAAACATCTTCACCCATGCTTTCAAAACCTGGTGTGCCAACTGAACTTGATTGAATACACCTAAAGTTGAATCCTAAAAGCTACTAAGCAAGATTTAAACTCTAAAATTCACCACATCTAAAATAATCTTGCTTGAAAATCATTAGTTGTGCATGCACACACCTATCAATCAATCATTAAAGGCACAATCCAGATAAAGGGCCCATCACATTCCAAAGCACATTCAAACCTAACCCTAATTAAAATAGAGTAGACGTTGGCCCTAAGGATTGGACTCACTCTTCGGAGCCCAGACCGAGATTATTTTCGATTAGTCTGTTTCTATCATTCAATCTGATGTCTAGCTAGGGAAGCAAAATCAAACGATCATGGCTGGGGGGTACACTAGGAACCTAAGGTGCAAGTCAAAGGAAGAACCTTCTCCCCAGTCCCTCCCTCTAACTGGTTGGATTGACCGGAAAGAAGTAGATCAAATTGTTTATTAATATCAAGATGGGTTCTAGGAGTCTGTAGGTCTTTAGGGTAGCCTACTTAAGGATAGGTTTATTTGTTTATATTGCAGGGCACCTTTCTTCCTCCTGTTCTATCATGGATCCTTCCACATCTTATTCGCACTTCCACTCCTACCCTTCTACTACTACTTATTCCCAAAATAATTATTATTCCAACCAGACTTATTCTCATCCATCTTCTAGTTGGGATAATCCTGATTGGGAATACAGTTCCGGACCTCCATGTTCAGGGTTTAACTCTGGACACCATGATCTTGATTCTTATCCTTCTTCGAGCTACACTAATTATAGATCATCGCCCTCATTTGGATAACCTAATATGATCTACAATCAAGAAGGGTACACTGATCCTTACCCCTCCCCTAAATACACTGCCTTTAGGTCATCACCACCTTATGAACAACCTGAAATGACCTATTATCAGGGAAGGTATCAAGATCCTTAATTCGTTAACTCTCCTGCATTGAACCCAAACCCACCCCACCCTAAACCAAACCATGTGGTTCAAGTTAACCAGGTCCAAGAAAAGGTATTGGCTAACTTGAGGAACACCATACAACCTTTAAAAGCTTAGCCAACACCTTGCATTGAAGAATTGGAGCCCCTGATAATGATCGATGATCTGAACAAGTATTTGTTGGATTGGCTCTAGGATGTTAAGGATAAGGGCCCGGGTGAGTTTTTACTTGAGAAATTATCGAAATTGAGGATGAGATTTGTGATTGCTTTAGTTCAATCTTGGGATGATTCCCAGGATGAACCCCCTTCAGGAAAGCCAATGTTAGAACCCACTCAGGCACCTATTGGAGGGGACACGTGTTACGAGATCGGGATTGACCAGGTTATTCTAGAGCAATCAAATAAGGATGATTTGATTTCTTCACCGGAGATCCCTGAGCCGAGGTACGAGGAAACATATGTCTCCATGGATCAGAAAGTGATTGATGATTTTGAGACACACATTAATGCAGACTTAGATTTCTTTGATTCTGAAGGTGAAGAATCATTATGCGAAGTCTCACATGAGTTTACAGAACACGATTTTAGTGAGACAACTGGGCCTAAGGAATTTGATAAATCATTTGATGGCCCTAAATTTGACGAATTTGATCCTGTTGGGGCTCACATGGCAGATTCAGATCCTGTTATAAAAGATTCAATTCATAGCCTAGATCCTCAATCACACCCTATAGAGTTTACTGACAATTTTTATTTTGAAATCACTAAACACAAGTCCATTCTGATTCAGTCACATCTTTTAGACTTGGAAAATTCAGACGAGGTGATTAATATGCAGGAAGTCCCAGAATTTGAAATCCTGATTGCGGAAGATAGAAAGTGGGAAATGATGATATGGGAAGTCAATTCCAGAGGAAGTGGAAGACCGAGTCTAAGGGTTCCAATTTGTCTAAAACCACCAACTTTCTACCAGGACCCGTATGACATCTTCTCAGAGGATGTCCAACCCAAGCAAACATTCATTGATTATCCTTTTGAGTTTGATCTCTCTATTATCCGACTTTTTGGTCTTGGGTTGCATCCTCACAAATCGCAGGCCTGACCCCACTTGCATACTGATCTCAAGTTTTGGATAATTTTTATCCAAAACCTTAGATATACTTGACCATGGGGTATGGGTCTGCATCACAATCTGGTCTACATCTATGAACATCTTCTCCTGGCAGGTCTAAAGCTAAATTTTCTTATTCTGATTCTGACCTACACCTGTGAATTCTTTATTTCTTCTTCTTTGTATAGTGTGCCTAGCTAAAGGCACTAAATTCAGCACGTATACAGTTTCTTTTCATCTCGAAGCGGACCTATTATTCAAGCAGTTCAGGTGCTTTCTACTCTACTCCACTATGTTTCATGTCTTTTTAATACAATGAGGACATTGCATTAGATAGGCATGGGGGGGTGGATATTCATCACTGAATTATTTCATCAGCTCCGTAGATTCTTTTTGTTTTCTTTTTATTTATGTAAAAAAATTATGGAATTAGTAAAGAGAACTGGGCTTTAGAAAATTTTCAATCTTAGAGAATAAAACTATATGATTTGAACACTTAGACCCTTCAAGTCTTCGGGCTTAATCAACCTAGGTATCCACTAAAATGTGGACTTGTTTCTTGAGTCCTCACCATTCTAAATTCATATTTTAATTGGTTAAATAATTTAGGGTGATAAGTATACGACTTATCAACCCGTTCTCTAATTTGAGGGGATTTTAAGTCTAAGCATCTACACACTATTTACACTGACTTGCTTTTCGATGGTTTTCGTGAAAATTGGGCAGCTAATGAACCTTCTAGGGTGGTATGCCTGGCAAGTTATCGTGGGTAACAGCCCATAGGTAGGTTGTCTAGAGCCCAGTCACACGACCATTCTTTTCCTACTACCTTTAGGTAAATCTTAGATCAAGGAAGTCACCTACTTAAAAAAAAGAGAGAGAAAAGAAAAATATTAAAAAAAAAATAGAGAAAAGAAAAGAAAAAAAAAATAAGCCACACTTCACCACACGAGTATGGTTGGCAAGTTATCATAGGTAATAGCCCATTGGCAGGTTGTCTAGAACCCAGCTCAAGAAATGCACATATAATTCCAAAACACTTAGAAAGATGCGGAGAACTAGAATAAGCCAGGGAGATATACACTAGGTTCGCCATTGTGTTGACCCCATAAAAATAAAAGTAGGGAGAAAGCTACCAATCGAATAGATACACCTTTAGGTAGAATTTCTTTTCAAGGTCACCTAGGGCGTAGAAACTCGAAGTCCATTCTAATCGTCGATCAGTGAGTCTATCACATTTCACGCAAAGATTCTTAGAACTTAGGGTTCTCTTCGAGTCTTGGGGGGGTTGAGTGGCTGTAGAAAGCTGCTCCGAAACCCTAAACTCAAAATTCCAAAAAAAAAATTAGAAAAGAAGAAAAGGATCCTTCTTTGAATAAGGCAAGGGCTTGAGGTGGTCTGCATTTTGGCAGACACCCAAGCGCTGTTGTGTCTCTATAGTTCAGGTCAAAGTTGAAATTCATAAGCGTTGAAAAATAACTATTGCCCAAGTAATCCGATCTAATTCTCTTATAAATAGCATGTAGTTTTGCTAGGGACTAGCAAAAGATAGGCATGGGGGTGTGATGTAAACATGTTTATATCACATAAATTGTCTATTTATGTATGTTCCTAGGCGTAGAGTTGCATCATATATTATAAATATTGCATAGCATGCATCATCTCGCATTTAGGTTAGGTTGTGTAAATTTTAGATTAATTTTCCCTTTTTGTGGTTAGGTAATAAGGCGATATTCAATCGGGGCCTTGGATCGAAGATCCAACTGTACGGATCTGATCAGGGCGACGATTGGAGTTTAATGACTCCAAGATCGCCTTGATCGGACTTCTGTAACATCAGATACAATCCGAGGAAGGTCAGAGATCAAGGATCAAGATGGTGTAAATCCACACTTTAGATGACAAATGTGACTGCACGGATGGGTTTGGATCGACGATCGCAACCCAACGGTGCAAAAATCACTCCAATCTGACTTCCGTGGCACCATCTACAACTCATAGAAGATGGACGGCCATGATGGCGCCATGTGGCACCATCACAGCTGCCCAAACCGACCGCAGCACCTCTTCTCAACCTCTAAAGGCGTGGGTGAGGCAAGATCTGGGCCGTTGGATCTTGATCCAACGGCCACAGGTGCGCGTGCTTAAAACATAAGCTCGACAAAGCGACAGCCGCAGCGCAACGGTCGAGCACCCTTTCGTGAGAGCAAGGCGTGGGTTTGATCCCCACTGCACCTCAAATTAGGCGCAAGTGCAGGAGCAGCTAAATCAAGCCATTGGATGGCGAGCGTATGGCACGGATGCGGGCGACATGGCACGCCCAAATGCGAGGAGCGCAAACGCACCATCAAATGCGCTCTTGTGAAGGAGGGCGAGCGTGCATCCTAAGCCATTGATCTTCAATCCAATGGTGATGAAAGAGGTCGCATCGCCTCTTAACAGGCATCGAAGGAGATCAGGCGTGACGCATCCTAAGCCATTCAATCTTGAGATCGGACGATCAAAAATCTAAGGACATGCGCGTGCTTTAAGAGCAACAGAGAGGAAGAGGCGGGCATACACACAGATCTTCAGCCCACGTTCAAGCCTTTAGTGACAAGTAAATCTGTCACTAAAGGCCCTGAATTAATGTTTTATATATGAAAAGACCTAATTTCCCCCAACCTTCACACCTATATATAGCCCTACGACCTCCACTTCTTCATCCCTTCCTTCACCTCTCTCCCTCTCCAAAGCTCTAAGAAGCTTGTCCTAAACCTAGGATTCTCCTTTAGAGCCAAAATCAAAGTTTTCTCTCCCCATTTCAGAAGTGGATCCCACGACGACGACGTCACCCTGCCTCGCCCCTAGTTCTTCCTTCTCCATTCTTTGTCTTCTGTCTTCGTCCTCCGTCTTCTAGGCGTCTCCCCGTCCGTCTTGTCCTCCAAGCAACCGTCGATGAGGATGACATCTCTCTCCCTTCTTTACTGCTTTCTAGAATAGAATTTCCTGCTTTCTAGCTGTAATCATTTCCTACTTTCTAGTTGGAAAACAATATTCAGTTGCAAAGTGATTGTTCTCTCTGTCTCTCTTTCTCTCTCTCTTAAGTGTTAATAACAAACTCATTGTGATTATCTCACTTTTAGAACAAAAATACCAAAAAAATATAATTGCAGATTTTAGATCAACATAGCCTCCCTGTGTTCGACCCGAAATTTCTTTACGAATTTCGATAAATTTATCTGTTGACGAATTTCTTCACAAATCATACTACGACGACGGGTTTTTCGGAATCCAATCTCCTTTGTGACGATTTCTGCTTCAACATTTTGTGGATCAAGATCCAATGGCCCAGATCTTGCCTCGTTGGAGCCTTCAGAGGTTGAAAAGAGGTGCTACAATAGATATGGGCAGCTGTGATGGCGCCACATGGTGCCATCATGGCCGTCCATCTTCTGTAAGTTGTAGATGGTGCTACGGACATCGAATTGGACCAATTTTCATTCCATTGGGCTATGATCGTCGATCCGAACACATCCATGTGATCGGATTTGTCATCTGAGGTGTGGATTTACACCATCTTGGCCCTTGATCTCTGAACTTCCTTGGATTGTATCTAATGCTACAAAAGTTCGATCAGGGAAATCTTGGAGTTGTTCAACTCTAATCGTCGCCCTGATCAGATCCATATGGTTGGATCTTCGTTCTAAGGCCCCGATTGAATATCACCCTGTTACTTGACCACAAAAAGGGAAAATTAACCTAAAATTTACACAACCTAACCTAAATGCAAGATGATGCATGCTATGCAATATTTATAATGTATGATGCAACTCTACGCCTAAGAATATGCATAAATAGATAGTTTATGTGATATAAATGTGTTTACATCAGGCAACAACCTAAATTTGGATGCATAGAGATAGCATGTTGATAACTAGTGTGAATAACATTAGAGATAAGGGATTGCCTTCTCTGAGGCCTCTAGATGTGTGGATCAAGCCCACGGGGAATCTGTTCACCAATAGTGTAATGGTACGCCTATTAGTGCACTCCTTGACCCATCTAATCCATTTTTCATGGAACCCCATCACCTATAGTATGCGGTATAGAAAGCTTCTATCAACCATATCATAGGCCTTGGATATATCCACTTTAATGCATAATCTACAAGCTACTTCCCCATTAAAATGAAGTATAAATTCCATGGTGAGCAAAGAACAATCCTCTAGCCTTCTAACCTTTACAAATGCTCCTTGTTGCGGTTCAAGTAATTTAGGTAGTGACAGAGAGATTTTTGCTTTCTTATGATAGCAATAGAAGATATGTCGTAATTAATGTGGTGGAAATCTCTCAATCAAAACTAAATATCAATTTTAACCACAGTAAAGATGTCGTATCCACAGGGAGGAATTGACCAATAAATTCACAAGAAGAGAAATATAATGTTCGCAGACACTTTCGTGACTTTAATACAAGGAATATGTTATTTTAAATGGAGCTTGCAATATCTTTAAAATTTTAGGGTTATGCAATTTTCACATCAGGGATTAAGCCCCAAAAATATGCATATGATGCATGTGTAATGGCATATCATATAAATTCAACTTGCATGTAAATTTGATTTGAAATTCAATGTAGAATCATGCACATAACACAAGTAACGTAATTTCAAGAAAGTCTGAGTGCATCAATGCAATGTGGCCTGAATAAAATATGAATATATAATTGGCAATGGCATTGAATGTAATTATTAATTGAAAGAAAAATAGAGGATTTCTCCTCTCTCTTCCTTGCCTGTGCGACCATGCACGGTTGGCAGCAAGAGTCGACGGGGAGGTGCGCCTCAACGAGGGCTATGCAACAGTGGTGACGTGGTAGTCGAGCAAAGGAGGATGGCCGTCGACCTATTGGCTGCTGGAAGAGGACAGCCGCGCGAGGATGTGTGGGTGGCTTGCTGCTACAGCTCGCTAGGCACGCGGGAGGCATGCTGGGTGCTAGCGTAGGTGCGTGCGGGTGCGGCCTCACTGCTTCTTGCTATGCAGCGCCTGCGGGAGTGGGTTGGAGGAAGCGGCGAACGGTGGGTGCGATGCTGGACGATGGTGCAGGTGCACACGGGTGCATGCCTGCAAAGGAGCGGTGCAGCGCCTGCTGGCTGGCGTGGCGTGAGGCGATGGCGTAGGTGCACGTGGGTGCATGCCTATAGAGGAGGATGGTTGGCCTGCAATGCCTACGGTGAGCGGTGCAGCACCTGCGGTGAAGGGTGCTAGAGAGGGGGTAGCCTGCGGGCGCCTGGTTGGAGGTGTGAGCTCCTGCGGAGCGACACTTGCTGCTACCTACGGGCTGGCATGTTGGAGGGCGCGGTGGGCAGTGTGCGCCTGCAGGCAGTGATGGCGCTAGAGAGGGGGCAGCACCTACAGGGGGCGCGGGTGCACAATGGAAGGTGTGTGCAGTGCTAGTGTTGGGTGTTGGTTGGAGGCGTTGGGGGGCGGTGATGGTCCACAGTGCACGCTCCTCTCACAATTGGGTCCCTGCCAGGGGGAAAAGAAGATCCCCCCAAGATCCTATCCTGTGCTCCTCTTAATTCCTCTCCCCTGCGCCCATTAAGGGATTTTCAAATTTCTTTTCTAAATATGGCCACTGGCTGTTGAGGAGCTGTTGAGGCCAGCCGAAAGACTCAGTTGAGGCCGGTGACTGTTGGGGAGGGGAGAATTTAATTCACCCCCCTCAACTCTTGCAATTTATTCCTGCAACAACAAAACATAAAATAATTACATACTAAATTATAAAATGCAATAGAATAGATAAAAACTCAAGTAATGATGCATGTACTTATTTAATGACCTAATGTAATTATTAACCAACAGACAATGTTAGAATTGAATTACTTAGGCGTAACAATAGTCCATTAAAATGGACTCATCAGGTAGTATCTTATCCAATCCCTTTGCTAAAATTTTTGTAATCACCTTGTTGCAACACATAATAGGGCACAAATCTCCCATTGAAGATGTGCATTTAGATTTGGGTCTAAGTACAAGAACAACATTACTGAGTTCATTGACCATACCTTAGACAAACAAAAATCCCATCGTGGCATGAACGTCACTTGCAATGATACTCAAGCAACGACAAAAAAATAGTGCATGAAATCCATCAAGTCTAGGTGGCTTGTCAATCCCAATGGATCGCATAGCATGTTAACCTCTTTTAAAGTTGCCAATGCATCATATTATCCTCAATCAACCTTACATGGCATGGAATGGGGATGTCCTCCTTCACAATATTTCCAATGTTAAATAGTTGAGTAAAATGTTGAATCACCTACTGTTTGCTGCCATCTACCATGTCTACCACCAATTCGTCCTCTTTGATTAGGCATGACAAGGTGTTCCTGTTTTGGCATGCACTCTTGTTGTCGTTGCAAAGAATTTAGTTCCCTTATCTCCTTCTATCAACCAAGCAATTCAACTTCTTTGTTTCCATTCCCGTTCCTCCTCAACTAGGAGATTGTCCATTTCCTTTCTTAAACGTATCTCCTCCTGCTGCAGCTCTTCATTGCCTTGGTCAACCCCTAATGCTAAGCAGTTCCTTCTGAGGTCTTCATGAACCTTGTCAATCCTCCATGGCCTACTAGGATTTGCCTTTGTCCACTCCTTTAATTTTTCTTTCACCTTTCTTAGCTTTCGAATGCACTGCACTAATGGGTTACCCTCAATGTGTTCCTCCCATACCTACTTGATTAGCAGTAAGAATTCATGACGGTCTGCCTAATAGTTATAGAATCTGAAAGGTCTCCTCTTGTGTGGACCATCCACTAGTGGGATCTCCATAAGGAGGTGATCACTATATTCAATCAAGGTGTAGAGTAATTGCCCCGTCGAACAAAACTCAAACCAATGTGCATTGCCCAACATCCTATCTAAAAGGCAAGCGATTATAGCTTCTCCAATTGATTGGTTTGACCACAAGACCACTGGCTTGCTATCAAGGAGGAATTCATTCAATTCCTCCATGCTACTATGATGCGGGATTGCCCCCATATTTTTCCTCTACATAACTAACTGTTGGATTTTTTGTGCTCTAAGCGAGCCACCCAAATAATGTAATGGGTTACATTTCATCTGAATAAAAAAATTAGATTATTTCCAATATGTGAATTGGGTTCCTTAGTACAGATAGGGTGACGCACTTGACCAAATTGAATAAACTTGATGTGTGTTGACATGGAGATCTAAACGATTTAAAGGATCCAGTAGCACATTGTTATGACTTGTAAAATGCATTTTGATAGGAAAATGCATCGTAGTATAGTGCGTAATACGATCAAACAAAAAATATTTATATAAAGATAACGAGACTTGACTCTCGGTCGTTCGTCTCTGGGAAATGTTATGCAAATCTGAAATCGATCTTTTATCGCTCTACTTATTTAGAATCTCACACTGATTTCCAATCGTCAGATTAAAGTTTTGCCACTTTCATTGTGAACTCTGATTACGTGTGCATGCGTTAGATAGATGACGAAGGTGAAAGTATGAGTTTCGATATGCACAATTCTAGTTATGTGGTGGCTGTTAATGGAAAATGCATTGATAATTAAATCTTCAATATTTTCTGGTACCGACATGCTGGTTGCAATATATAAAAATGAAGAGAAGGCGACTCGAATCACACAAAATAAATTTCAATCAATAAGCTCATGGTGATTTTCAACACAGAGATATGTATATAAAAAAATATGTCTTTCATTCATTCATTTAGGAGGGTGTTTGCAACATGGAATTTAGAGGAAAGCTTATAAAGGAAAGCTTAAAAATATAAATCCAGCTAATAGAAAATGATCGCATACAGGAATCTATGGGGGGATTTTGCATGCATCATTGGGGGAGAATAAGAGCTACACTACTAAGTAGTAAATGAAAGCATGTAAATATGAAGAACTAACTACTAATCTAGCAGAAAATAAGGGCATTTGGAGGTGGGCTCCAATGGCCTTTGAATGGTTGAGAGGAGAAGGAGGGGTGGCCAATGGTGCTTAGGTTGACCCTTGGAGAGAGATTGGAGAGGTGATCCAGCATCCTGGCATGGAGATGGTGGCAGCCATGGTGCACAACTCGTGGAGGTGGAATGGAGGTGAATGTAGCTAACCTAAGTGTGAATGAATGCCAAGAATGGGATGGGTGGAAATGGCCACCCCTTAGGTCTTTTTATAGACCTAGGGGAGACTCTCTAGAGAAGTGTGTAACTCTCTAGAGAGAGCCCCATAAGTGGTCGGCCAAGTGAGAGAGAGAGGTGGTTCTCAGATCCATAAAAAGTGGATCTCAATTTGAATGGCTCTTGGTTGCTAATTTTGGCAACCAAGAGTGGCGCCACCTTTGGAAGAGAGTTCTAGAGAACTCTAGATTAGTGTGTGTGCGTGAATGGGTGTGTGTGTGTGTGAGTGTGTGGCTGTGCCCTATATGGTTAAGTTGTCTAGGTTAGGTCTTAAGGGGTTTAGGTTGGTGTAGGCCTTAAATTAGGGTTGCAAACGCTAATTGCTAAGGAGGAATTTCAATTAAACTTAACACAAGTTTAATTGAATGGGTGTGAACCTAATTGAGAGTGAACTGACTCAGTTAGGTTGGGCTTAGGTCAATTGGACTCTCCTTGAGTCCAATTGGACTTGTATGGTTGAGATCTGAGCTCAATTGGACCCTATGAGTCCAATTGACTAGGCAAAGGTAATTGACTATGATCTAAGTCAATTAGGTTTAGTGAGGACCTAATTAGGTCCTTAGGGAGGTCTAAAGGTGATGTACTAGGGTTGGGGTACCTTAATTTAGGTTCCTATGGGGTTGGAATTGGGTTTAGGGAGCTAAAGATCCAAGATTAAGGCTTGAATCCCAAAACAGGAACTGGAGAACAGTTCCAAACGTCTGATAAATGTGTTAGATGACTTATACTCAAAAATCAGAAGTCCAGTCTTGTTGTCTGGACATCTAATCAGAGTCAGGAAGGATTCAAGGTTCTATCTTGGGTATTCTACAGAAATTGGACGTCTACCCAAGTGTCTGGACATCCAATAACACTGCAGAAGTGGGTTTAAGATGTGTGGGAGTTGGCTAAGGGTTCTAGACGTCCTATAATTCATCTGGACGTCCATATAAAGGTTGGAATTAGGGTTTTAAGGTTTCCTAAGGTGCGAGACCTAATCTAAGGGTGGCTAAGGCTTGGGGAAGTTTCTAGGCTATCCTAGGGCTAGGATGGACCTAAGTTCTTCACATTTTAATGCTTTATTCCTGCTTAATAGAGTAGCATATCTTAACTCCCTTACATTATTATCTACTACATCTAATCTAGGTCTTCTGCTCCAGCTCTGCTGCAACACCCGTTATTCTTCTATTCTCCTGATCCAGCTTCAGATCTAGCTTCAGATCCAGCTTATTACCTGTAATTGACATAATACACCTAATTAGCACATTATAGCATTATTTTATGCATAGCTAAAAGAAAGCAGTAAAGATGCAAATAATGCTTATGCATGCATGAACTACCCTAACTTATGCTAAGTCCTAGCCTAATTTAGGTCAATTAAGACCTAAGATTGTTGTGCAATCACACATCAAGAAATCATCATATTTGATTCGATCATTTGTTTTCGATTTGAGTTGGGATGGAAACCTTCTCTAGAGACCATTTCCTGATTGATGTTCTTGAATAGAGATTCAAGACTATTATGCAGGCTAAGTCAAAAAGTTAACTTAATGAAACAAGAGATAATCAAAGTTCCTCTTCGATGCTATCATGGAGAAGGCGTATCCTCTGACTTGAGATAGGTATGCATCTTTGTTCATGAGCACATGCACTTGGCAAACCAATGGTAGACGCACCCACCTTGGTGCTGATACTGAAAAGTTGTTGCAAGTGGGAGGAAATAGGAGACACATGATCTCTCAAAGGGATTACACAATTTTGCTTCACAATTGTATGCAACAGATTGGAGGTGAGAGATCACTTTGAGTATATTGAGAAGAAAAAATTCCACATGTGGTTGTGGAATCCTAATCAGATTCAAGCATGAAAGAGAAGAATATAGTCCTTTGGAAAAGGAACTTCTGTACGTTCTCGTTCCAATGATATGAAGAGATGTCAAAAATAATACTATCCAAGGAGGAATGACAGCTATCTAATGGGATTAGACCTCAGGGATAATATTGACCTCCACATGTGAAAGATTCATGGGTATTCATAATGCTTAGGGAGACATAGTGCCTTAATCCAAGAATCTCGAATGCTTCACTATTGGCATGATAAAATCAATAGTGATTTTGATGGGTTCCTACTTGTAGATAATTAAATCACTTGTTATTTAAAGAGTTAAATAGCATTTGATTAGGCTTGATCCAAAAGGTTTGGATGGAAATTAAATGAACTTAAGATACCATATCTAAATTAGCCATTAATAGTTATGGGTTGATTATGCAAAATTTAAGTAGGATTACTTCTCAACCCTTGGATGGAGATCCAAGGGCTCCCATCATATTGTGATTTGATTGGATCCCTATATATATCTCCCAATGTGAAAGAGTGGAACCCTAACAAATCCTTCAAACCTTAATCAACTTCTCACCGCTAGCATAATAAAGAAGAGGAGTGTCACCCCTGCTCCCTTTAAGCATGCAAGGAAGAAGTTCCTTACGTCAAGGGAAAACGTGGATTGAGGAAAAGTATGAACGTTGCTCTTGGGTTTTCGTGAAGGAGTTTGTAGAGTATGGATTTGGTGTTCTCGTTGTAGCAGGTCTCATAACCTACCAAGAAGAAGGGTCCCCTCCATATTAGGACTTATAAAAGGAGGCACTACATTTGGGGTGTTGAACTAGCCACTTACGAAGGTATACTTCTATCTCGTAGGATCTCAGAATAGGAGAAAACTAGTTTCCCCCATGTGGTTCCAGTTCTAGGGTGATTTTTGTGTAATCGTCGATCAATTTTGGCCATCAATCGATCATGATTTTAAAATTTGAAAAACATCATTTTCACACTTCCGTGATGCCACAGAGCGATATAATCGCTTCCCTTCATTAGTACTAAAGCCTGGTCGATCCAAGGTTTGGTTGAAAATGCATGGATTTGGGTTTTATTGGATTTAGACTACAGAAAATCTTATGAGCAGAACTTAAAATGAGTACAAGTCAGACATTTGATGTTCATAGAATAGGATGTCTGATCATCAGATCAAACAATCTATAGGCATGTTAGATGTCCAACAATGGATGTCAGGTGACTAGTGATGGTAACACCATCATCCTCCATATCTAGCTCAATTTGGCTAAATTCTAAGGTTAAATTCACCTAAGTAATCATTAAAAGGGTATAATTTAATTTTATCTGAATCAAGAGGAATTATTTTGAAACGGGCTAACTTTGTTGTTTTAATAGACAAATACAACTACAAACTAACTAAGGGGAAAATCTACACCTAATTGAAGGTCAATTGACCTAAAAATTCAAATAAGTGGGCTTGCATTAATTGATTTAGGGTTTATCTGAAAAATGAGAGCTAATTCATATTTAATAATCATAATTTCAACCTCACTTTAACTCAAGGGGTTCTGGTTAAAATAAATGTAACCTAAACTTTATAAAAATCATTAAGAAATATTCTATAAGATTTAGAATAATCAATTTGACAAAATGAATCTGTTTTGACCTAAAATGAAGACCAAGGTAAATATTTAGTATATTTTGGGTTAAAACGAAATTAACCATCCAAACTTCATCAAAACCCAAAATTGAAGCCACCATCATATTTTTTGGGTCAAAATTTGGTTAGCCTAAAAATTTGAAATCAATTGGACTTCATCTTAATCTACTTTGCAGAAGGGCCCTTAACTTTTGAATTCCTTGCACTTTGGTCCAAAATCTTCTCATTACGATCCCTAACTTCTTCTTCCTCCTCCAACCGATTGCAAAGTCTTCCTTGGATGAATCTTTAGAGATGCAAATCTCTATAATTTCCTAGCCAATCTCCACCAAAATTGGTGGAGATGATCCTTAACTCTTGCCGCATTGATTCGACATGTTTCTGGCCGCTTTCTTTAGCAAGAACGGCCACAATTGTTGCTACAGTTTGGAGGATTTAATCCCATTCAAATCATGGTTTTGAATGCCATATATGACTCAATTTGATTCCTTATTGAGTTCTATATAAACCCAAGATCATTCCCAGGCATTTTCTGGCCAAGAACCACCCTTTACTTCCAATGTCGACGACCTCCATTGAAGCACCTCAGAGCTTCTTCAACCTCCTCGTCCGCCACTCTTCTACTAAAATTGGAAGAGGGTTTCTCTTCTTTACCATCTGCTCAAGCTTCACGCAAACTTTGGGCTCCTCCCTCCTCCGCTCCAACTGACCCCCTTAATCTTCTCCTTCCCCATGTTCAGCTGGTATATCTACCATTCCTTTCGTGAAATTACTTTAGGGCTTAGCATCCTTTAGACTCCAATTAGGATTCTGGACCTTTTGAGCTCCATTTGTCAACTCCTCCCTCGCCAACGCCCCCACCATTGACGACAGGGAAGCTTCTTCGAGAAGCTCGACCACCGCCCATCCTGCACAATCTATTGAGGGGTTAGCTCTAACTTGGTTTGCTAGAGCTTCCATTCTATTAATTTAGGCCGTAAGGCTGTATTTTGATGTGTAGGCCACCACCAGAGCTCCATCATCATCCCCAACTTCGACCACCTCCCACGCATCCATCTTCACACTAATCACCAATCTAACACCGCTATCAAGTCAACAACCATCAGGTGATCCTCCTCCACCGTTCCTCAGACCTCGATGCTAGCAAGAGCTCAACTATGGGCTATCACCGGCGAGCCTTACTGGTGAAGAAGAAAGGAGCCCCTTTGCAGCAAGGACTCATCTGAAAGAAAGAAAAAGTTTTCAAGGACTGATTCATAAGTCGCTAGGGATCAAGACACAAGAAAATTAGATTCTTGAGGATAGATTTCCAATTTTTGTTGGATCTATTTACAATTTTGTCCTAAAGGGGTTTTTATTGAAATTTCTTACCCTAACATTATTGATAACAGATTATTTACTGCCCAAGCTCATTTACACTTGATAATTTTATTTTATTGAGCATCATTTAACACCTACACTCGAGATCAAAATCTCAACTCTTTATTCATAGAACCAGGTGAGATTTTTGAACTTGATTGACTTTTTGAAAATTCTTACATAACACAAGTTCATCAAATTCTTTTGTAAATAATTAAATAGTGGTATTCAAGCATTTAATTGCTCCCTATGAATGACCTCATATTTTATTTCGAGAATTATAAATTTCAAAAGTCATTTTCACATGTTTCAACTATATTACAATGCATTTTCTTTTATCAAACTTCGATTCGCATGTAACAACCAGCAAGCATGATTAGGATTTTAAGACATCTAATAAAAGTATCAAATGTTTGTTTTGCAAAATAAGTTGTCTGACTTGAGTGTCAGATGTCTAATACATGAACAGAAGTTGTTTCATTCACAAATTGGCTCTTGTCTAGTAAATAGACATCTGACTCAAGTGTCAAACGACCTGTATGATGAAACAAGGCATCCGATCAACTTGTTAGATGTTTGATTTCTAAAGATTATTAATTCTTGATTTTTGGACTTTTTGGCCTTCACATTTGGACGTTCATTAAGAGTTATTAAACATCTAAATAGTGTTGGAACCCTGATTTTGAATGTGATTTAACTTGAAATCAAATTGGATTCAATGTGACCATCGAGGAAAAACCTAATACATATGTTGGAGAACATCCGTTTATTTTTCTGAGGCTTTTGTGGATTTGTTTGTTGATTTTAATTATATGCCCATTCTTGAGAATATGAGCCTTGTAACGATAGGTGCATAATTCTTTTAAAATTAGACAAATTGGATTTGTTTTGAAAAAAATTAATTTCAAAATTAATATGATTATTTTTAGGATTAAATAAATTTAAAATAAAAGAATGTTTGTTTTTTTCATACATTCTCAAATTAGGGTTACAATTAGTAAAATAACCAACCGTGCACACTTAATCAATTAGAAACCATAGGGGAATTTATAATCCCATCCCTCAACATGTGATGTTATGACATGCGTTTTCTATATGCCACGTTTTTCATTATTTTGATGGTTTGATTGTGGAATAATGATATGATGTAATTATAGGCATATTGAGTGGAATGATTGTAAGTGGGTTGCGTTACTTTAATGTAATCCCTATAATATGGTAGCTCTTTGCATATGATGTATTTTTGTGTGTGGAATGTTCTTATATGGATGTCAATGTGATGCATGAGATGCGATCTCAAATGCGAAACATAGGATAAGATTAGAATGTAATTCAAATCTAAATTAGTTTGAGAATTAGTTATTTTAATAGGATTAAATTGGACTTTTTCTCAAAATAAGACCTTGTCAAATTCCCAATAAGACTGGTTTCCCTATTTTCAAATGTGTCAATAGATTAGTCCTGGCAATAATGATTTGTGGTCCCCGCCAAGGCAAAGAAACTATAACCACAGGGTTGTGCTAGTGAGTACGCTCCCTAAAGGAAGGGCATTAGCATAACATGCACATGGAGCAAGTTTGTTCATTTCCCAAAAGGGATGTGTGACTACCCGAGTCCCACTAAGTGACGAAGCCTGGGTTGCTGTGTGCTAACACCTAGCACGAACATCCACAAGATCGCAATTACCCAACATATAGCCATAAAACATCAATAACCAACATTCATTCATAATGCATTAAATGAAAGAAATCTAAAGTGCTGACAATATAATAAAAATTCACCCTAAAGTAGAAACTAAATAGAGTCTCGTACAATCACCAAAACACTAGTAGAAAATGCAATGTTCTCGATGGTGCATTTTCTACCGTTATAAGATGTAACGGTTGCCAAAAGTCCGATAACTTTGTTACCCACCGAAGAGGCGGAGTGGTTGAGACCATTCTCGATCGTTATAAATGGTCAAGAATAACAATATACTCGACCGTTATTAGATAAATGGTTGAGGATATTCTCCTTGGAAATAGTCGATGTGAAAAGTTATATTTTCAAATGCAATTATCGATTGTTCAATCTAAAACGGTCGAGAAAAGTCCGGTCTAATAATGTGTTTAGGGTTGAGACCATTCTCGACCATTTGTAACGGTTGAGAATAACAATATACTTGACCATTATTAGAAAAACGGTCGATGATATTCTCCTTGAAAATGGTCGATGTGAAAAGTTATATTTTCAAATGCAATCGTCGAATGTTCAATCTAAAATGGTCGAGAAAAGTTCGATCTAATAACGTGTTTAGGGTTGAGATCATTCTCGACCGTTTATATTGATTGAGAATAACAATATACTCGACCGTTCTTAGTTAAAGGGTTGAGGATATTCTCCTCAAAAATCGTGGAGGCGAAAAAATATTTTTCAAATGCATTCCTTGACCATTAAATCTAAAATGGTCTAGAAAAGTTCACCCAAAACTGCATGCACACCCGGTTCCCTCCTTCCTTCTTCCTTCGTCGATCATCCAACCCTTCCCTTCCCCGATGAGTGATCATCCTTTCCTTCGTCAACTCCAGTACACTTCCTATCTCCAGCAACCATGCGGCCATCCTCTGGCACCCAACCCTTGGTAAGGGCTCCTCGCCAGCCAGCTCCTCTTTGATCTCGTTGGCGGCTTCTCCGCCGCCCTCCCCCTCCCCTCGATGAACACCACCTCAGGCACCACCACCTCCTCCCCAAACCACCACCTACGCACCAGCTCCTCCCACCTCCTCCTCCCACCACCAACTACAGACCACCATCACCTCCTCCTCCACCTCCCCCCACCACCCAATGACCACCACTACCTCCTTCCCAAACCACCAGCCGTCAACCACCTCCTCTGCAGACCACCACGACCACCACCTCCTCCTCATCCCACCACTAGCCAACGACCACCACCACCTCTTCCCCATCCCACCACCAGTCGTCGACCACCTCCTCCCTCCTCGCCCTCCTCATCCCACCACTGGCGTAGACCACCACCTCCTCCACACCTCTTGACCCCTCCCTCCTCCAACAACAATACCACTACCTCCCCATCCGAATATAATTAGTTAATTAGGTTTTGTTTGTAATTTATTATTGTTGATTGCCTAATTTCTTTTTAATTGAAATATGTAGTTTATTTACCTTTTGTAATTAATGCATGCGGGGTGTACCCACATATATAGGGGTTAAATGTGGGGTGTGCCCACAGGTAATTTGAGTAAAATATCTAGTTTAATTTGAGTTGAAATTTAATGATTGTGTGTCATGTTATTGTCAGGATTGAAATGCGTGGTGTGCACATATTTGTTGCGATATCTTTCTCTGTCTGCAGGATTTGAGAAATATTCCATTTTATAGGGAAACTCTATCGAAATTTTTCGGAAGAGTCTTTACATGTAGGTGTAGGTTTAGGGTTTATGTTTTGTGTTTTGGGCTTTGTGCATATGGTTTAGGCTTATTGTTTAGGGTTTTGGGTTAGTGTTCTAGGTTTAGTATTTTGGGTTTTTGGTTTTGCATTTAGGTTTTGAGTTCTAGACTTAGGAATTAAAGTTTTGATTTTAGGTGTAGGATTTCTTATTTTCTGTTTAAGGTTTAGGTTTAGGGTTTACGATTTTTGGTTTAGGGTTTTGAGCTTAAAATTATGAAACTGGATTTTAGTTTCTAGGTTTAGGTTTTGTATCTTGGATTTACGGCATTGAGTTTAGATGTATGAATTTTTGATTTTGAGTTTAGATCTATGATTTTTGTCTTTGAGTTTAGATTTACGATTTATGGTATTGAGTTCAGATTTTTGGTTTTAGGTTAGGATTTGGGGTTTTGAATTTACATTTAGGATTTAAGGTTTTATGTTAAAGGCTACTATTTTCTGTTGTTGAATTTATGGTTATGGGTTATGGGTTATATTTTTCATGTTTATAGCTAGGGAATGATATGAATAAAATTTTCATAGATACACACACACAAATTTAGAAGCACTTCGTGACAAACAATAGGAATTCTAACCCCTAAGTAGTAGGTTGTGGAAGGGATATAATTGTATCAAAATACTAGTCCGTTGAGACTTATGATCATGTTATACAGACAATGTAAGGTGTGTGTATACCTTACTTACATGCACGATGCGTTGCCTTTATAACATGCCATAAGTGTCGTCATCCTTAGTTCAGAGAAGTTCTAAACTAAGGGGGGTCCTTGAAGATTTGATCACAACTTAGGATTACTTATTGCATGTAGCTAGTGCTTGAAGAAATTTCGATCCCATTTTCTCACTTTTCTCCGGTATACCAACTAATCTTAGCTCTGTTCTCAAAGCATCCCTTAGTGGGGGCTATTAGGAATGTAATTAATGTTAGTCTTGGGTGGTATATTGGAGAAGTGCAGGGAAACGCTGCCAAAATTTCTCCAAACACTGGTTGCATATAAGAAGTACGTTGTAATCAAATTTTCAAGGATGGGCTATAAAGTGCAAATCTTCTTAAAATGCACATTTTTTCCTTATTCGAGTCTAACTTATGAGTGGTTGTCATTGACATTTAGGTTAATTATCATAGATAAGTCATGGAATAGTCTAAAGAATTCAAATTACCATGAATACAAGAGTAGGGTGATTTCATTTCTGGAGTGGGCATTTAATGATAATAGGAAGACATTTAGACGAGGAAAATTCCTTCAGCTGATTTTATCCCATGTAGACACTATTTGAATGGATTTTTTCATAATTGAGACAGTTTTTGAGCATGTGATATGTAACGGTTGGTGGCAACATTACGTAAATTGGATAGCTCATGGTGAGGAAATCATAGGAGAAGTCAGAAATGAGAGAATTGAAGCTTTTGAAGAAAGTGATGATAATCAAGGAGATGAATTGGATTAAATGTTATATGATATGAGAGCAGTAGACCTTGAGGATGCAGATGATGATGAGAAATTATGAGATTGTAATGAGTTTTACGATGCAATCAAGGTAGCAGAAGATCCTATTGCTTCTGGAATAACGTCAATGTCGAAGTTGTCATTCCTTCTCAAATTATTTTAAATGAAAGTGATGAATAGAGCTACAGCGATATTAATGTCTGAGCTTCTTGAATTCACTAGAGAGCTGCTGAATAATCCTGCTGGGTACCCTAAGTCATGATATGATGCGAAGAAGCATATATGTGGGCTCAGACTGAATTGCGAGAATATTGATGTATGTCGTAATGACTGTGTCCTGTACAGAAATGAATACTCAAGGTTGACTAACTGTTCTGAATGTGGTAAGGAAAGGAATAAGGTGGGTAAGTCAATAAACACAAGCAAGAAAAAATAACCTGAGAAGGCTCTCCATTATTTTCCATTGATCCCTTAAGCTACAACACCTATTCATTTCCAATAAAATAGCAAAACTGATGACGTGACATCAGGAAAATAAATCGAAAGATTGACGCATCCATCATCCAGTAGATTCTAATGGCTAGAATAGATTTAACAAGAATCACGCATTATTAGCAGAGGAGGCACGGAATGTGAGACTGGGCCTTGCAAGTGATGGATTCAACACATTCAAGAACATGTATCCGTCATATTCCATATGGCTGGAGGTCATGTTAACTTACAACTTACCCCCATGGCTATACATGCGATCCGCATTCATGATGTTGACCCTCCTTATCCTAGGACCCAAGCAACCAGGAAATGTGATAAATGTTTATCTGTAACAATTAATTGATGAATTGAAAGTCTTGTGGTACAATGGTGTTCAAACATATGTTGCACAGAAGAAATAATTCTTCCAGTTGCACGCAGCATTACTGTAACAATCAATGACTTTCCAGCATATGCGAATTTGTCAGGATGGAGTACAAAGGGGAAGTTCACCTATCAAATCTGTATGAATGATACTCATCACCCAAGATTACCTGAAAGTAAGAAGTTCTGTTACTAAGGGCACCGTAGGTTTTTGCCCATTGAACATAGATGACAAACATCACAATTCAAGGACAAATTTGACAGTAAAGCATGTTGATGTTCGTCGATGAATCCGAAAAATAAACTCAGTACAAGTTATATTAAGCTGTCAGGGATGAAAATCATGGAGACATTACAACAGCTCGGTGAAACATGTTTGGATCGTCTTTTCAAAATGATTTGACTTCCTTATGACATTCAGGATTTAGGAAGAAAAGCATATTTTTATGGACAACATTCTTGATGTATTAAACCTAACAGATAGTCCAAAGGATATGTTAAAACAAGGAATGATATGAAAATTTTGGATATTCATCCTAAGTTTCACGTTGAAAGAGTATCTCACTTTCCAAAAGCTATATACAGTCTTACCGAAGAGTAGAGACAAAGGATTTTATCATTTCTTAAAGACATTCCGATTCTAGATGGGTATTAATCATAGCTTTCACATTACATAAATGAAGCACAGAAGAAGATTACTGGATTAAAAGGTCATAATTCTCATGTGTACATGCAAATATTATTCCCACAAGTGATACGTGGAGTGATGCCTGATTTGATAGTTGATTCTTTTACAGAGATGAGTAGATATTTTAAAGTAATTTGTTCAAAGACATTAGATCCCAAATTGCTAGAGTTCTGGGGTAAACAAATTGTGATCACACTTTGTAAAATGGAGCAGATTTTCTCGCCTACATTCTTCGACGTGATGGTTCACGTCAAGCTTCATCTTGTGAATGAAGTGAGAATTGTTGTATCTATGCAGTACAGATGGATGTATCCAAATGAACGATAATTAAGAAGCTGAAAGATTATATCTTGATTAAGGCAAAGCGTGGAGGGATATCTTATAGAGGAATATATTAACTTCTGTGCCATGTACATGAATGAGACAGACAATCGATTTAATCATCTTGAATGGAATTATGATGGAGGATTTAATGATAATGATGAAGATTGCCTGTCCATATTTGACATCGAGGGAAGGTTGATCATCCAAACGGAGTTCAAGCCCATCTCAGAAATGGACCGACGATTGGCACACTTGTACATTCTGAAGCTAATTTCAGAAGTTGATGAATTTTACAATGAATTCAAAGAATCCTCTATGCCATCTACACGCGACCTACAGTTAACTGATTGGTTCAAGGATCGTGTAAATAAACTGAAAGAACAGGAGGATCCACAGTGGGTATAGGATTTTGATGTACTTGCTAATATACCTTTGACATACGGACATTACTATACAAGTTACATAATTAACAGATTCAGATTCAGAGTATGGTCCATTGATGATGCGAAGGCCATGCAATAGGCGAGAGTCATCATCAATTATGACAAGCACTTGTTGTGATGGGTATTACGGTCAAATTGAAGAGATTGTGGAAATGAGTTTCAAGTTTGACTGTAGGGTGGTTTTATTCAAGTGTGATTGGTTTAATATTTTCAAAAAAGGCGTTGGATTCAAAGTTGATAAGAACAATGGTTTCTTGAGCTTATGTAAGAACCGTCGCATTCTTTAGTCATCAGAATCATTCACATTAGATTATTAGGTATCACAAGTATTTTACATGCCTGATAATAGTAGAAATGGATGGATAATACCCGTTAGAGCTCTAACCCGTGAACAATATGATGCGTGAAAAGATCTCGACCCAAATGTTGAATTTGAAGATATCAGGAAAACCCACAAAATGAAGAAGTTGCCCCTTGTGCAATGGACATTGATATATAAGGTAATTTGATATTCATATTAATTTGTATCCCATAAATGAAATTATTAAGAAACTGAGTTTTAAAGCTTACATTTAATTGTTTCAAAGCTTATATTTATCATTTTTTTCCAAGCTTATGTTTATTTTTTTATTCCAAACTAAGTTTTATTTTATTACCATGTCATATAGGTTTCTTAGATTCTTTGAGGTTCTTCCCTATGTTCTCCACTATGGTTAGATTCTTCTACCACTTCGTTCAAATTTTTTAAAAGCTCTTTTCCTTTTATATGTAGGGTGTGCCCACTTACATTTAATTTATATAATGCCGATAAATTTGTGATTATGTGGGGTGTGCCCACTTTTTTTTATTCTTGCTAAATTCCTTCTTTTTTGTTATTATGTGTGGTGTGCCCATTTTTCTTGATTAGATGTTTAATGCTTTATATGTTATTCAATGTGGAGAAGTGAATGTGAAGAGGAAAACAAGAAGAGGGAGGGGAAGGGGAATGAAAGGGGGAAGAGAAATCTGAGGAGGAAGGGGAAAAGGAAATGGAGGGGGAAGGGGATCGAATGTGAAGAAGAGGGAAGGGAAAGGGAAATGGAGGGGCGAAGGGCAAGGGAATGTGAAGAAGAGAGAAGGGAAAGGGGAATGGAGGGGCGAAGGGGAAGGAAATGTGAAGAAGAGGGAGGGGAAAGGGAAATGGAGGGGTGAAGGGGAAAGGAATGTGAAGAAGAGGGAGGGGAAATGGATTGCAAATTTATTTTTATTCCATGCTTCTTTATTTTCATTTATTTCAAAATTTATTTCATACAGGATTTTGAAAAATAAAAATACATAAGGGAAATGCTGTCGATTTTTTTTTAAAATATCTTATTATTTATTTTATTTTTACGTAGGTTATATTCAAGAAGAAGGCTAATAGGAGTGGCAGAGATGATGCCACCTCCTAGCAGCCTGAGACCCCCCGCCTACAGCCTCAACCTCAGCCTCAGGCTTACCGTCGATAACACTTGGCTCAGCCCCCCCGTGAGGAGCCCCAGGCACCTTGCCAGCAATTTCTAAGGCTAGGAGATGTGGTTCCATATCTCCAAAGTCAAAGGAGGGGGTGTTGGTCACTCTGAAATGGGTTTTAAAATCATCACGCTGTAATATAGTTCGAATCAGTACAAAAACAAGTGAAATTTATAACTTGAATATCAGAAATGAAGTCCGAGGTCGAACACGGGGAGCAATTGGCAAAATAATTCTCAAGATCGCAATATAAGCAATGTATAATAGAACTCTAAACAAGAATGATATATAAATGAAAGTGAATGTCAGATAATGCAAAAAAGAATGGAGTACAATGGTGATTTGAATCACCAATTACCCATAACAATTATCTCAAATATTTTAATAGTACTAAGAAATTCAATTCCACGTATGATAAGTGCATAGTGCACTTCAAATGAAGCTTAGACATCTGTTCAACTGATCAAACGACTTATCCTGCTCACTGCTACAATGCCCGGCTGCTTCTTCTTTCTATAATTCTTTCTTCTTCTATAACTCCTCTTCTCTTCTTCTTCTTCTCCTCCTTTGGCTATGCCTTCTCTCTTCATTCTCTATTGCTCAGGCTTCCTCTCCTTTCTTCTTCACGTGAAAAGGGGAGGTTCCTTAAATGGCTAAGTGTCAGTCGTAGGTCCTGAGAGCAAAACCCCCTGCCCCCACGTGCTTTCTCTCCTTCTCTCTCAAAGATCTATCCTCCCAGGGCCTCAATGGGCTATCAGGTATTCGGGTAGAGTGCACCCGGGACCAGGGCTGCCAGCCATGAGTGGTAGCTGAGGAGTGCTTGGCTAGGCGGGTAAACGAATCTGCCAGACCCGCGTGTAAGGTGTCGCAAGCGAGGCATGTGAGGGTGTGGGGACCTCACCCCTTGTGACTTGAGGCGATAAGCCTATGCAACAAAATCACTTTATGCGTGTGCGAGTGCTCGTCAGCTTCCAAGGTTGGACTATCCTAACTCCCTTCCTCTGCGTGTAGCTACAGCTGCTGCTTCTTGTAATTACGGTCAAAGGCCCAGTCAAAGGGCCAAATTGGTCCCTAGGTTGTGATTTTGGGAAATCTCCGCTGCGCCTGGGACTTCGCCTGGGATCTACAGATGCTGGAGCAAGCTTCAAGCTTCACTCGAAGCTTCGTTAATGGCAGCAATGACCTATGTACCTGAAAGCAAGAACAAGGCCTAATGGCCACATCAAAATAGTCCAGAACCTTCGCCGGATGTCGTAGAGTGCAACGATGGTGGTGGTGTGCTGTGAGTGCCTATGAGGAGGTCTGACAACCTCGAGAAGGTTGGCTGGAGATGGGTTTGTTTAGAGGAAGGTTGGTAGGGGCAATCGTCCTAACTAGGTTAGGACTTTTTCTCCTGGGGTCGAGGCGGAGGTGTAGGGATGAATGGCGAGGGGTTTGGTGGTGTGTAGAGCGAGATGTGCCTCATCGGAGGAGTGGCTGGATGCGGAAGGGATGACGGTGAACGGGCGGTAACATGGTCAAAATTGAGTGTAGTTGGGATGAAAATAAAATAGAGGAGTTAGGGGACTTATCTAAGTAGTTGGCAGACGACAGGGAGTCAAGGCAGCGTCGATTGCGGTATGGTCGGCGTTGGGGAAGAAGGTGCTCCAGTGAGTAGGAATCGGTGAGGAAGACGGAGGATGGGGCGTCGGCGGGCACAGCACGACGCGGAAGAGAGTGAGGGAGATAAATCCACCGTCGGTATTGCACACGAAAAAAGGATGGAGTCAGAGGAGCTCGTCGGATGTCAAGGAGCTTTGGCCGAATGAGGAGAGACAAAATTAAGGGGGAATCCAATTGAATTCGAGTGTGGAATCTTCGATTTGATCTGGGGGTCCTTTTATAGGCCTCTAAAGGGAGTTTTGGGCTTGGAAAGCAAGCTTCCCAAGCTTGGCAAGCTTCATCAGAGATAGGAATTCCAAGATATCCTAATCTCTCATGCGTTCACATGAGAGATTAGAAAGGTTTGAGAGCTTGAGAATTGGCTCAAAAGGAAGGGAATTCCTTGACAACTTCCCTTTCAAATCTGAGAGGGATTCGTCAAGGAATCAAAGAAAACATGCTAAATTTAGGTCGCCGGAGTTTGTAGGAATAGGATTCGTGGTGGCAGGGACCTAGTTGAAGAAAATGATGATAAAGATATGGGTCTTTTTGTAAGGATTTTGAAAGTTAAGGGCATATGTGTGATATAAAAGAATCAAACATGACTAAATTGCAAACTAGGTCAAGATAGTCTCAGATTGGACCCAAATTTTGGTACAAACCTAATTTAGACCTAAGGTATTCAAAGGTGAAGTTGTATTTAGTTTTGACCTAGTTTAACTGGGTAAGTTATGCAAAAATCCAAATTAGGGTAAATGTCAGTCTGAGACTCTATTTTGGGTCAAGATGGGTTCTAATGGTCAAATTGAAGATACCAAATCCTAGAGAATATTTCTATATGAATTGTAGAGGATTTAGGTGAATTTAATCTTGACCAGAATCTCATTTAATTAAGCACATTTATTTTTAGGGTTTCAGAAGTTATTTAATTCTCAAAACACGCGAAAACCCTTTTCTTTCTGTATTAACCCACTTGTTGGACCTTTTAAGACCATTTGACCCTTAATTAACCCCTAAGAAAATCCATGGTTATTCTGCATTCAAGATATGATGGTAAAATTGTAGTTTTAACCCTGTTTTCTTGTATTTCCCTCAGAATGGATTTGCAGTGACTTAGGGCTATCTGGCAGTTATGTAGGAGATTTATTCCTTGATAATGACTAAATTGAGTTGGTTATGGATCATGATGGTGTTCCCATCAAGGGGGTAGGGGGAAAGGGAAGAGCTCGATGCCTCCTCCGATGGATTTCCCAGCAGATGATTCTGATTACGACAAGGATGCACCCACCGATGAGGATGAGGAGGAGGATGATACTTCATTTGATGAGGAGGACGTTGGGTTGGATGATCAGCCAAAGTAGTTGGCTAACCCAGATCCTTCTCAACCGGGATGTTTTGCACCACCCTCTCATAGTACTGGTATGAAATTAAAGTTTGGTAAATTTTATGATTTATTTATTTCTTTGTCATTTTATTTTATGTTATAATTCTATCTTACAGGTGCACATAGGGGAAGAGGTCCTACGCGGAATAGGGACCTAGAGAGAATTCCATATAGGGTCTGCATTTCAGTCAGGATCACACCGGTGGGGGAAGTAGTGGAGTATCCTCCATTCATCAGCAAACTGGGTACGTTGACGAAGGCGATCGTTCCACTGTCCTACTTCGATTGGAGGAAGGTACTAAAGGAGTTGAAGAGGCAACTCATTCGAGAGTTAGAGGTAATTGGTAAAAATTAATAACTTATTTATATTGCTTTATATAACTTTAAATTACGTAACAATTTATGTTCTACTAATGCAGGCCATCTTCGATTAGGGCAACGATCCGAACGTCCCCAAATGTATTATCAAGCATGCAACCAAGATTCACAAAAATTGGAGATTGGAGATTAAGAAAAAGGTAAAAGATAAATTTTCACTGTATTTGTTTATTTCTTTTACCATAATTCTAATATTATTTCTAACATTACAAATATATGTTTTAGTATTATAAGAACATGAATCATGATGAGGCATTGCATAATGGGTCTTTTCTGATATAGCCGCACACTTGGAAGGAAGCGTACGAGTATTGGCATGATCCAGCGATGCAGGTACAAGTATTGCATATATTATCATTTAACTAATTTCTAAGTTAATAAATTGTACCTTTATTTCAAGAGCAGGCCAAGAAGAATAAGAAAAATAAAGCTAAAGTTCCACTGAAGACCATGTCTTGGGTAAGAGGAGCATAAGCAGGATGAAATTCTTATACATAAGTATTTTTAATTATTATTTTCTTTTAAGCCTTACAATATTTTTAATTTGTTAAAATTAACTATTTGAAAATATTGTAGTCCACCATGCATGAAGGTGCCCAGCTTTATCGGGTGGGGGTATATGAGGCCACTCATAGCAAGCTAAGTAGTGAGGGAAATAGAGAGTGACTTCATGACACAAACCAGCAAAGACACGTAAGTTAAAATACACAATAGTTTTATTTCATTTCATAATTATAATTAAATGAAATTACTTAACATAATTCAATCTCTTTCAGGATAATATGGTCAACTTAATGCATCCTCCTGAAGACGCCAACTCTGGTACAGTTCAGTAGCCACTGACAACAAAGGAGGCATTCCGAATCGTCATGCCACTTGAGCATGGCAGATACGTCCGTAGCGTAGAGAGGAGAGAGACCATCTCCACCTAGTATGGAAGAATGGGGGCATCGTCTTCTTTAGCTGAGGTACAGGAGATGAGGAAAGAGATTACGCTATTACACCACCTCCACGAGGAGTAGCGGATCCATGAGTTGACCACACAGGTTAGGGATAATGCAATGCAGTTCAGGGAGTCATCAGAGCAGTTACAACAGTTGACTCAGACTATCAAGGAGCTCCTGAGGGTACTTCAGCAGGGAGGTATCGAGTATCCATCCTTTCATCAATTTAGAGATCGTCGTGACAATGACAATTTAGGTGGTGGTGGTGTTGGAGGCATTGGTGCCGCAGCATGATTGTTATATTTTTTATATACTTTACCATTTGTAATGAACTTTGTATACATTATCACATATATGAAATTTTTATTTTCATTTCTAGTGTTTTAATTAGATGCAAATGTTTTAAGTTGTGTGATTGATTATATTTTTATAGGAGTTTTAGTTTTCCCCAACTGATGAGAATAGTATGCGACCAAAATTACAAGGCATTATCGATTGTTTAAAAATAGACAAATATTAGTATTTTTGATCGTTTGATAACAACAGTCAAGAATATTAATAATCTCGACTGTTATAAAATGGACGACAATAGTAATATTCTCGTCCGCTATTAATAAACAGTCGAGAATACGATCTTACTCGACCGCCTAAATACCGATCTATGTAGATATTTATTTTGACGGTTTATTTATAATGGTCGAGAAAAAGCTTTATCAACTGTTGAAAACTGATGAGAGAAAAGACCACACGTCGAGTGGGGTTCGCCCTTTTCCTGACGGTATTGTTCTAGAATGGTCGAAAAAACCCAATAGCAATAGTACACTCCTTGACCCTATTTCTCAACCGTTATTTTCACATTGCTGACCGTTTTTAACGGTTAGCAATAGTCAATATTCTTATAGTGAAATGACAAGAAGTAAAACCTAACAGTGGAAAGAAACCTACTACTACGAGCCACTGACATAATCTTGTATGATCGGTACACTCCCCATCTCCAATTTCTCTCCTAGGACACAGATACATAGGTAAGGTATCCGCTGTGCCTACATCCCCCCTAATAACCTGGCTGCCTGCAAGGCTAAGATGTACCTGACTACTCTGCCCTCAGATCTACCATAATACTCAAATTGAGGTGCTCCTGGAATAAAGAAGGCAATTGATAAATCCACTTTAGTCGATCATTATTTGGTTTAAGTACTCTTTAATTAACTATTAGGAGTTATATGGTAATTCACCTTAGTCTACATATAATTTTATGCATCAATTTTACATTTAATAACATATGATATAATAACATAATCTATATGGTTGGATGCAGGCTAGGTGTAAGCATCAGACGTTCATTCTGCATATATAAGACGTCTAGAGATAAGGTCAGACATCTGGGAATCACCATCGTGAACTCACCAACATCTACACTTTTTAAGACATCTTGATCTTTGAGTGGACGTCTGATGAAGAACCGCCAGATTTCATCTTGCCATTCCAACCACTCGCAATCCTCGTCGACTGGTTGGAGAGGCTTACGAACGAAGAATCCAATAGACGGGGAGTTTTGTTTAAAAGCCACAGCTAGCCATCTTGAGGATCATCTCTCTCTTTCTCCCTTGCGGGGACCTCCTCCATCTCCACCACCATGGAACCTACATACACTGTGGAACTCCAGCGTGCACCGTGGCTTGAGCGAACTCCATCGTCACCTTTCCCATCGCACTCGACGCTCGGGGTGGCAGCACAAGCACCACCCACCCTCTCCTCTTCTCCACCTCTCAACACCACCACTTGCAACTTCACCAAGCGAACCCAACATCACCAAGCCACCACACATCTTCCCCTCCATCACCACCTACTTCCACGCATCAAACCAAACATCACCACTCCACAACAGGACACCATCTTCCCTCTCCACAAAAACCACCACTGCCATGCCATCACCGCAGCTGCCCCTTCTTCTTCTTCTCCTCTTCTTTGATTCGCACCACCTGTAACCTCATGCAAAGAACCAAAGCCATCGTCGGTCCTCCTCCTCGCAGCCATCAACTTCGGCCTCGAAGCTCTATGCCATCGACTCCATCGACCTCGCCTCGCCCTCACAAGGCCTCCGATGCCCTCGACAGCCCTTCCCGCAGTCCACGTGCACACGTGCACAAGCCACTGTCAACCATCATCTCCTCATCGCCGGCGACAACTCCGACCACCTCCGTCGACGCCACCACCGCCATCGTAACCCTCTCATCATCGACAACCTCCTCGGAACTTTGCGCCTCAAGCCATGCCCTCTCCTCCGCGTGCGAGCAAGGAGAGTTTTTCCCCTGTTTCTCTACAGTAAAGCTCAAATTAGTATTTATGCTAAATGCCATTATGGGAAGCACTATTAATTTATCTATCTCATTAATATATTATGATAGATTTGCATGGACATCCCTCTTTTTAATCTGAATTACATGTGGTTGAGTTCTTCTTATGAATGACATACAACATGGGATATTGGTTATAGTAAATGGGTGCTATTGGGTAGGAGATTAATATAGACATTGTTTGCTATTCCAAGATCACTATTAGTGACTGGATATTATGGTGGTGATTTGCATCTGAGCACTTGCATTCTTGATTAAATGTTTAGAGTAAGAATTTATGTTGGAAATAAGTTGCACTAATTAGTACGTGCACCTATTATTATTCCCGAATAAACAAGGCACCACTCATTAGTTTGATAGGCCAATTCCTCCTTATTGAGATGACCTAACTATTTTCGTGATTAGATTTTGAGTATTAAATGTTTTGAAAAATGATTTTCTGTCACACGACTAAATACAACAAGGCTACATTTTATGTTATGAATTTTATCAGAAACGAGAATCGCTCTATCAAATGGCACCGTTGTCGGGGAGGAAATACACCTATTAATTTTTTTAGGAAATTTATATTATTTTATGCTATTTCTGAAGCTTTTCTGAATTGCTGACCTTATTTCTGTTTGCGTGCAAAAACGAATGAATGCGACAAGAGAGCATGATGAAGACGATATTTTTGGTGGACCTTGACACCACCTAGAGGGTAGTAATAGGAGAATGTGAGCCTTGATCCCATGCATGTGGAAGGAGGATTGGCGATTGAAGACCTGTTTGCTTCCTTTAAATTTAGATCAGGCTAAAGAGACATTAGACATTTAATTTCTATCTTGTGGACCTGTGTTGGCCATTTTTGGGAACGTGTTCCCAAAACTTTTTATTTCTTATCGCTCTTATATGTGGGGCATCTTTTTGGGAGAGTGTTCCCATTTTATTTAGATTATAGGTTTATTTGAATTATTTGAACTGCATGTTAGTTAGTTGGCTAGTTAAATTAAATTAGGTTTGTTTGCTTATTAAAAAAATAAGAAGAAAAATCCAAACTGCTTGCTAGAAGCTACATATCTATAGGGCAACCATCTAGGATCGAATAAGCAACATCTAGTTTATCTTAATTGCATTGCGTGCATTTCTACATTGTAGAGTGCTGGAGCAAGGCACGCATTTCCTATCTTTCTGCATCAATTATCTGCACACACATTGCATTTAGACATAATTAAAGAAGATCACTTAAGCTGACTTCAAAAGATTAATCAAGTGGTCACATTAGTTCTTGAAAAGAAAGTAAAATATACAAGAAGTGTTTGAATAACTTGATTGCAATTTTCAAAAGAAAAATCACTTTTCACGGTGTGATGCACACTTCCTGTACCGAGCATGCACTATAGGCACCGCACTAGGACTTAGACCCTTAAGGCTATAGGCATCTATCTCTTTATCAGTGCAAACCCTCCGATCTCACTTTGTGACGGTGGTATTAACTTTTGCCCGAGTGATTTGATACTCTAAGGAAGGGGACACCCCCTAAAGGAATTCAAGGGTAGTTAAGAGTCACCGCTAATGCATCGCCTCAAAGAAAGGGTTCTCCCTACTTATATCCCTTGGTTCCATCCTTGGAGTACCTTTTTACTTGAGCATTTGAGAATATCATTGCAATAAGGTGTACATCTTAGGGCACTCAAAGATCAATTTAGGGTGCATAATTGATTGACAACTTGATTGGTCACCCAAAAAGGATTAAAAGTAACCTCAACCTCCTCAACAGACATTGACCAGGAATCTCAAGTGCCCCGTTTCCCTTACACCACTTACATGGGAACGAAGAAACACTACCTTGACTCTATTTGGCCAAGCTGGAGAGTAGGAAGAGGACTGATGAGAACCTCATCATGAGCCATAACTAGCTCATTTTGACCTAATACAGAGGATAAAAGCTCCTACATAACTCAAGGAAAGACTTAACTCAGAGAATTCTGAGTTTAAGAACAAAATAAGTCATAAGGGGTAAAAATGCAATTTTACCAACACAATCTGCAAACAGGGTAACTCAGGGTCCAAACATAGGTCAAACTAACCTAATAAGAAGGAAAGTGGGATGATCTGATCTGATAAGGGCTACAGCAACTCCAAGGAATTAAATGACAATCTGTAACCCTAAAATAAACCCACTTCAATTCACGAGATTCGAGGCAAAGCAAAAACCTACTAAACCCTATAAAATTCATAGAAAAATAATCTCTAGGGTTTAAAACCTTCAATTTGGCCTTAGGAACCCATTTTGACCTATATTGAGAACCATGCCCAATTAATGATTTAATTTGGGTTTTTATGTAAATTGGCTGGTCAAACAAGGTTTGATCTAGAAATAAAATTCACCATTAGAATCCTTAGGCCCCATTTAGTCAAGCATCAAAACTTGACCCTAAGAAGAGACCTTCTTGATCGACTTTTCATTTTGGTCCTCATCCATTACTTTTTGACCCTCAACTTTTGAAATCCTCGCATTTTGGACCCTAAGTCTTCATCATTTTTGCATTTGGGTCCTCCCTGCAAAACCCTGAGCAGCGCCATGCTCCGACGAGGCATGGCGCCGCGTAGGGTGAGGGCAACCCCCTGCCAAGACAACGGGGTGTTCCCTGCGACGTCTGCTGTCGCAGGGACACCTCCACGATCTCTACCATCACCCACACCTTTCGTGCGAACGCGCGGAAGGTATGGGCTGCAATCCGGCCATCCTCCAGCGAGGGAGGCACGTCGCCTCCCTCCACCCTCCTCTCTGATTTCGCCTCTGTAAAAGCCGCCACCATCTACCGCATTCAACAGCTCGGATCTGACGGAGAAACACCCCCTCCTTCCTCTCTTCCCACTCCGGCAGAAGCCCTCCAGCTCCGGTGGTTCTTCCTCCTCCTCCTCGTCTCTCTGCCGCATTACCAACAGCAGAGCCGCCTTCGCCCGCTCTTCCCGCGCCACGCCGTACCCAGCGCACGCTCTCCCGTTCTCTCCTCGCCGTCGCCCTCTCTCTCTGGGCACATTCTTCTCCGGCGATAGTCGATACGACTGTCGCCCTGCTCCGGTCCCCCTCATCCCTCCAAGTAGGTACAGTTCTTTCCCTTCCTCCCCTCTTTCTTTTCCCTACTTCAATTTGCTCAACAACCCTTCGACCGCGCCTAATCACCCTCACCTTCTCCATCTCCGGCCAACCTCCGGCGACTCGCTCCCATCATTCCACCACCCCACACGACTCGCCGACCGACCCAAAACCTCCGCCTCTTCACGCTGAACCACTTCCACCCCTTCACTCCCTGCCGTTCGCTGCCTAAAGACTCCCCGAACAAACCCATTCCCCCAGCAACAGTCCGACCTAGGGCAGCCCTTGCACGTCGCCCCACGCCTCGCCACCACCTGCACGAGCTTCGCCGCACTCTGGCGAAGCTCCTTGCACCTTCTGACTAGGTCGAGAGGCTGTATTGCTGTGAATAGGTCACCCGCCCTCCGCCGCCATTGCTGAGCAGGTGGAGCTTCTTCCGCCTGCAGCTACAGCCTCGCTTCGCCCAGGTCTGACTCGCCAGGACGCGCGGTTCACCCTTACGCAGCTGCCCAGGCCTGCAGCTGGGGTGAAGGCTTCGCACACAGTCGCAATTGCCTACAGCTTTCTCAGCTGCAGGCGCCAAATTTTGGTGAGACAGTTAGTCCCACCTCGGTGGATTCTGAAGCCGCCCGCCTGCATAAATGCAAAACGTACTATAGGCTTATCGCCTCAGCACACAGGGTGAGGTCCCTCTCACCCGATCACCCGGCCTCGTCCACGACCACCCCCCGCGGACCTGGCCCGACCCGTTTACCCGACCTGCACTCCTCGCGCACCACCGCACGCCGGTGGGCCTGGACCCGGGCGCGACCCATACCCGAATACCCGGAAGCTCTGGGAGAGCTATCTTACGAGAGAAATCTGAGAGAGAGAGACGCGGGGGAGGGTAGAGTAGGTTTTTGCCCTGACCAATCTGTGAGTGTGCAGGCACAAGGAAAGAAGAAGAAGAGAAGGCAGACTGCAGAGGAAGAAGGAGAAGAGAAAGAAGAAAGGAGCAGCCAGAGCTGTGGCTGCTTGAAGAAAAGCGAGGCAGATAAGAAGAAGGCCGACGAAGAAAGACTGAAGGAGGAAGAAGGAGGAGCACCAAGCAGCACTGTAGTAGAAGCCACTTAAGTCGTCTGATTGAAAAATCAGACGACGCCCTGAAGAAAAAGAAAAAGAAGAAGAAAAGAAGAACAGGCACCGCAAGGAAGAAAGAAAGAAGAAGAGCAGAAGGAAGAAGACAAAGAAGAGAGAAGCAGAACACGAGGAGAAAGAGAAGAAGCCCTGAAGAAAAAGAAGAAGAAGAAGGAAGAAGACTGAAGAACCAAAGTGAAGAGAAAAGAAGAAGACAAAGACAAGAGAAAGAAGAGAAGAAGAAAAAGCCAACAAGACAAATCTCTCTCTCTCTCTTTCATTTTTGTAATAGAAACTTTGTACTTCTAGGATACAATTTGCTCCCTGAGTTCGACCTCGGGAAAACTTTTATTTCCGAGTAACAAATTGTATTAAACTGGTAACTGCTTCTCTATGTTATACTACGACGAAATAATACAACTATAGACGAGAGTTTCTACACCAGTTTTTGGCGCCGTTGCCGGGGAGCAACGACTATTCTAGAAGCTTTAAATTTCTTTCAAGAGATTGCTAATCTTTTTCTCTCTCTTATGTGCAGGTAAAAATTGGAAGAGCAGCCACACAACAAACACTCCAACAAATAGGTAATCTTCATTAGCCCTCTTAAACTCCCTTAAAATCTAAAAAGGAACAAGAAGAAAAATCAACTTAGGGCTACCTACATCATACATAGTAATTCCTCAAAGTTGCCTAAATTTTTCATTTCAACACATTTTAACTGTCCATCCAGCTAAGGTAACTAGGGCTAAAACCTTCTTGATTGAGCCCTAGATACTACATTTTTTAGGCAACTAAAATGGACCAACTAAAGCCAACTCAGGAATTGAAAAGCTAGGGTTTTTAGAGACACACCTTCTATTAACAAAGAAAAGATCTTCCCAAAAAGAGATGTACCTAAACCTTGTTTGGAAAAGATCTATACAAGAGGAACCCTAAGCAAATCAGGCTCTTAAATCCATTTGAACCTTAAAAGAAAGGACCCAAAAGGCTCTCAAAGGAACAAGAGGTGAAGTTGACCCCTTGGGTCAACCAACCTTAAAATTAGGTCACTTCTTCACTTAAAATACCTAAAAGTTCAAGTGGAACCTTAAGCACCTTGATCTTAAAGTAAAATTGGTAGACTTAAGAGGTCAAGGTCCCCATTTTAGTCTACCTGGAACCGCAGTGACAAAAGAGGTCGGGTAGGGGAAACCCTGTAACCCATGGGGACACTCTACCATGTAGGGGTCTTCGCGGGACTCACCCTCTCTGGCTGCCCAGGTAATTCTCAGGTGGACGATCTTTCTGATCAAGGGGTCCATCTGCCCCGCACCTCTATGGTCACCCAACACATTTTTGGGTGTCTTGATTGGGTCCAGCACCTTCTAAACTCTTCTACTCCAACAGTGCATGAACGGTAGGAGATCCTTAAGGCCACCCTTAAGATCTCCTTTAGGAATTCACTCTCTTCAAGGCCCAACCTCGATGCCCATGTTTGAACAGCAACCCTACCCCATCATTCTCTCATCTGATTCTGAACCAAGCTCTTCCTCTTCCCCCATCATGGCTCAGCCAGTTGAGGAAGAAAACAATCTGGAGAATCAGCTCCAGCGACTCAATGACCTCTTCCAAAACTTCGTGCACCCACCGCAGCGTCCTATGATGCGGGACCATTACAATCCTGCTGCAGTGGCCATTGAGCCTCGAGTTAGAATCCTGACTGGAGGACCTGATTCTGAATTGAAGCCCAACATGATTCATGCTATACCTAAATTCCATGGGCTTAATTCCGAAGATCCCTTCCAGCACATCAAACAGCTAAAGCATCTGGCCCAAACTTTTGGGTCAGACGCGCAAAATCGGGATATTCTTCTCATGAAGATGTTCTCCTTTTCTCTTATGGACAAGGCCGCTCATTGGTATCAAACTCAGACCCGACCGATCAACACTTGGGAAGAACTTCAGTCCGAGTTCTTGAAAAAGTTCTTCCCCGTTGGTCGAACCAACGCCTTGCGCCATCAGATTACTCACTTCACTCAACAAACAGGGGAACCTCTCCATGAGGCATGGGATCGTTTTCAGGATCTCATGAGAAAGTGCCCCCATCACGGAGTTCCTAAATGGGAACAGGTCCAATCTTTTTACCAGGGACTCCGTGAGGACATCCGTCTTTTCGTCAATGCAACTTGCGGAGGAAATATCATGGGTCAACATGAAGACACCGTGTGGGAGATTCTCGAAAACATGTGCGAGAACTCCATCAACAATGACTTCATGGGATTATTCGACAGGACGAATACCCGCGCATCGACGAATCTTAGGGGAGCACATGAGACGCAGGGCCTGTCCGCATCAGTCGACCTGGAGTTAATGGCCAGTTGATTGGACAAGGTCTCAATCATTGAGAAGAAGGTGGATGAGCTGACTCAGCACTTGCAGCGAGCCACCTCTGCGTGTAACTCCTTTGCACAACCTCCTTCCACACAGGAGACTGTGCAAAACATTCTCCACCGATCTTCTCCTAGGATGGATCCATATCCATCCCCATCTGATTCTCGGATCGGAGGGTCATCCGATCCTTTCTACACCAGCCCGGGGAATTCCATTCCCCCTTTCTCTGATTCTCTAGAGGTTCCTCAGACCTGCAAGGACCTCAACGCCATCCAAAATGACCCATTCTCCAACACCTACAACCCTGGATGGCAAAACCATCCCAATTTTCAGTGGGCGGGAAATTCCCGAACCCAAAGACCACCCTTTCAGTCTCGCCCACAGCCCCCTAGTCATTACCAGCCGCCTCAGCCTCGGCCCAACCCTACTTATCCATCAAGGCCAAATCAGGATCAAATGTCCCTTATCGTTCAGACTTTGGCTGACATTCAAAGAACGAATGCAGCTATCCAAAAACAACACAAGGATGAACTTACAGAGGTTAGAACTCAACTGGCCCAGTTGGCAAATTCTCGCCAGCCAGGCACACTTCCTTCCCAACCTCTTCCTAATCCAAATAACATGCCAACCCAGCGGCGCGTTATGAACCCAAACCCGGGCCATGCCCATACGATTTATCAGGCCCCCTCTATTCCTTCACCCGACGGGATAGAGGCCTCCACTTCTTTTGCAGGTTACCAACAGCAACCTATCTTACCCAATCCCAACCAAAATCAGGCCGGATTAAATTCTGTAACAACACGTAGTGGTAAAACAACTCAAGACCCGCATTATCCAAACCACTCCAAGCCTGATAACCAAGACCCTAGGATAGTTATCCAAGATACCACTGTCCCAGATCAAGAACCCGGACCTATCCTAGAAGAACCAATCAAGGTCCCATTTCCCGAAGCCTTAACCAAAGGAAAGAGAATAACCAAGCTCATGGCACCTGAGGAGGACCTGGTCAAGCTCTTTGAGTAGGTCCACATAAACATCCCTTTGATGGATGCAATCTGCCATGTACCGGCTTACGCACGATTCTTAAAGAATGTGTGTACACCCCAGCGTAAGCCGTGAACCAAGAATGGGAGTCCAATTGTTCTGTCAGAGCAAGCCAGCTCTGTAATCTTAAGCAGACTCCCACCCAAGGCTAAAGATCCTGGTACTCCCCTGATTTCCTGCAAGATAGGTGATACACAATTTGATAGAGCATTGCTAGACTTGGGTGCTTCCATAAATCTGATACCCACATCCTTACTTAACCATCTAGAAGAATCTGAGCTGAAACCAACTGAGGTGACATTGCAATTAGCAGATCGATCTATAAAGTCACCAAAAGGGATTCTCGAGGATGTTATCGTAAGAGTGCGGGATTTCTACTTTCCTGTAGACTTTATAGTCTTAGACATGGATGCACCTGAGAACCCTAGGGATACACCAATCATTTTAGGGAGACCTTTCTTGGCTACTGCTAGAGCAAACATTAGCTGTGAGGAGGGCCAAATAGAGCTCAAATTTGGGAATCAAACCCTGAAAATTGATATATTTAAGGCCCAACAAGGAATCAATTGCTGTGTCATCGAACAGATTTGTGACATTAGGGCTTTGGTTGATGAAACACACTTCCAGAATGACCTGATTATACCTCATCAACCGCAGAAAGATCTTGACCCGCAAACTGAGGAGTCGAATCCAGATACGAACAACCCAGTAACTCCTACCCTTGAACCTCACGTCTATACTGAACCACCCGCTGCTACTGATAACCCCATCCTCGAACTGAAGCCCCTTCCTGCTCACTTGAAATACATCTTTTTGGGTTCTAATCAGACCCTTCCTGTGATTATCAATTCCAACCTCAATCCTGAACAGGAATCCCATCTGATTGTTGTCCTCCAGCAACATCGCAGAGCCATCAGGTGGACTCTCGATGATTTGACTGGAATAAGTCCCTCTTATTGTACTCATCATATCTATTTAGAAGAGGGCGCACGACCTTCTTGTGAAATGCAGAGACGCTTGAACCCCAATCTGCAGGAGGTCGTGAAAAAGGAGATCATCAAGTGGTTAGATGCCGGGATCATCTACCCGATCTCCAATAGTCGTTGGGTGAGCCCAATTCAGGTCGTGCCCAAGAAGGCAGGACTCACCACTAAAACGACTGAGACAGGAGAAATCATTCCTACCCGATTAGCCAACTTGTGGAGAGTCTGTATAGATTACCGCCAACTCAATTCCTCCACGAAGAAGGATCATTTCCCACTGCCTTTCATTGATCAGATTCTCGAGAAACTAGAGGGAAATAGGTTCTTCTGCTTTCTTGACGGGTACTCCAGTTACAACCAGGTGGCAATCCATCCTGAGGACCAAGAAAAGACCACGTTCACCTGCCCCTTCGGAACATACGCTTTCCGAAGGATGCCTTTCGGTCTTTGCAATGCACCCGCTACTTTTCAGCGGTGCATGCTTGCCATATTCTCAGATATGGTAGGTGATTATCTGGAAGTCTTCATGGATGACTTTTCAGTTTTTGGAGCATCATTCGACGATTGCCTCCAACACTTGGTCCAGATACTCAGGCGGTGCATCGATGTGAATTTGGTTCTTTCTTGGGAAAAGAGCCATTTCATGGTGCCTGAGGGAATTGTCCTGGGACACTTCATTTCGGAACGAGGCATCCAAGTGGATCGAGCTAAGGTTGATCTGATCTCTCGCCTTCCTATGCCTAGCTCGATCAAGGACATCCGATCTTTTTTGGGGCACGTCGATTTTTACTGTCGATTTATCCCTGATTTTTCAAAAATCGCGCGCCCCCTGACCACTCTTCTCTCCAAGGATGTACCTCTCGAAATTTCCAAGGAATGCACTCAAGCATTTGAGATCCTACGTGACCGAGTTACCCAAGCCCCGATCCTGCAGTCCCCTGATTGGTCTCAACCCTTTAAGATCATGTGCGATGCATCTGACTTCACTGTAGGAGCAGTTTTGGGGCAGAAAATTGACGGGAAACCTGTGGTCATTTACTACGCTAGCAAAACACTGGATGAGGCTCAGCGTAACTATACGGTTACTGAAAAAGAGCTGCTAGCTGTAGTATTTGCCCTAGAAAAATTTAGATCATACCTTCTAGGTTCCCGTGTCATCATATTCTCGGATCACACAGCTGTGAGGCATCTCCTTGCAAAGAAGGACGCAAAACCTCGATTAATCCAATGGATCTTGCTGTTGCAAGAATTTGACCTTGAGATTCGCGACAAAGCGGGAAAGCAAAATGTGGTAGCTGATCACTTGTCCCGTCTTCCTTCTGAAATAATTGACCCTTCCGGACCCATCACTGAGCATTTTCCCGATGAGCACCTGCTGACTATCAGTACTAGCCTTCCATGGTTTGCTAATATAGTAAACTACTTGGCATCTCATCAAATCCCGTTTGATTGGCCGAAGGCCAAGAAAGACAAATTGCGCTCTGATGCCAAGTATTACATTTGCGAAGACCCATACCTCTTCCGCATAGGTGCTGATCAAATCATCCGGAGATGTGTCCCGGAAGAGGAATTCAATAATATCCTCTCTTTCTGCCATGACCAGGCATGCGGTGGCCATTTCTCTGGGCATAAAACCGCATCAAAAGTCCTCCAGTGCGGCTTTTACTGGCCCACACTGTTCAGAGATGCATACAGTCACTGCAAGGCATGCAGTCGTTGCCAAACTTTGGGCAACATGAGCAATCGCGACATGATGCCTATGCAGCCAATTCTCGTATGCGAAATCTTTGATGTTTGGGGGATTGATTTTATGGGCCCCTTTCTTGTCTCGGATGGTTTCGAATACATTTTGCTTGCTGTGGACTACGTGTCCAAATGGATCGAAGCCATACCGACCTGAACCTGTGATCACAAGATTGTTCTCAAATTCATTCATCAAAACATTTTCTCAAGGTTCTGGATTCCCCGTGCTATAATCTCTGATGGGGGGACCCATTTCACAAATGCTCAGTTTAGGTCACTGATGACCAAATATGGGGTGTCTCACCGAATCTCTACTCCTTACCACCCCCAAACTAATGGTCTAGCAGAGCTGTCAAATCGGGAGATCAAGAAAATCCTGCATGTCACTGTTCGGCCTGACAGGAAGGACTGGTCGTCCCGACTTCCGGAAGTATTGTGGGCCTACAGGGCCGCCCACAGGACCCAATAAGGTGTGCCACCTTCCCGTAGAACTGGAGCATAAAGCTTATTGGGCAGTACGGAACTGTAATCTAGATTTTTCGAAGGCTGGAACCCATAGAAAACTTTAAATCAGTGAGATCGATGAATTACGCCTAGACGCGTAGGACAACTCGCGAATCTACAAGGAGCGGGTTAAAGCCTTCCATGACAGGCATATCTCAAGAAAAATCTTTCATCCTGGTCAGAAGGTCCTACTCTTTGATGCCCGACTCAGACTTTTCCCGGGAAAGCTGTGATCCAAGTGGGTCGAACCATATTTAGTCCGACAGGTTTTTGGAAATAGAGCTATCGAAATCAGTCCGCTCAACCACGATTCCGAACCTTTCATCGTGAACGGTCAGAGACTCAAGCCGTTCATTGATGTGACTTCTACTGATTTGGCTGAATCATCTTATATCCTCCATTCCCCTTGAGCTTATTGCACCCAGCCGATGGCGTAAAACTCAGCGCTTAACGGGAGGCAACCCGTCATTTTCCTAAAATTTCAAAACCTTTTTCACACTTTTGTGTACTTAACGTTCACCCTTGTAGACAGCCAACCCCACCTCAGATGCTTGCATCTGGGATTAGAAATCGTCCGCAAAATTCATCCCGACCCATTCACTCATCCAAATTTCAGTCTTAAGGAATGAACTAAGTAAATAAAAAACCCCCTAAGTCACAATGAGGACATTGCAAACCTTAAGCATGGGGGGGTATAAAAGTGCAAAACTTGTAAGAAAAGGTTTTAAACAAAAAAATTCACATATGCCAAAAACACCATAAAAATTAAAAAAAAAATTTTGAAAAAAGAAAAAGAGAATAAGAGGAGAAGGAAATTTTGTGGGAGAAGGAAAAGAAACAAAATGAAAAAGGAGCACAAAATTATGAGAAAAAAGTAGTCATTAGTAAGAAACTAAGGAATTAACCTAAGTTCTAGACCTCATTCAAGAAAAGAACTGAAAAGTGCACAATGGGATTAGTAAGAATGCAAACCTTAGGCATTCTTGGATAGACTCTTAATACCCATTAAGATCTGGACACTCCTCAAGAGGTTGAGGAAAATGAAAAGCTAAAGTATTAGGTCTAAGGCTTATGGAGTATTTGACCTCATTAACTAACTTTTGGTCTACGGGACTTAGTAACCTAAGCACCCTAACCTCACGCACAGCCTGGTTCAGTAAGCGTAAAAATCAAAATCACGCAAAAGCGTCACAAAATTCTGAAAAGTACACCTAGAGTAGGAGCGGCCAATCAATACAAGTTGATTTGGACAAGTTCCCAGCGCGGAGAGGCGGGAAATCCCCTCGAAGATGCGTAACAAAATATCATCTCCTCGGTGCTTGTCTCTTAGGATATTTACATATCCTACTGGGGGCATGTAAGCACTCTGCTAGTTCAGATTCCATGGATGGCATTATCACGAAGTGTCAATTGCCAGGGTCTAGATTCGGCAACGGAACACCATGGATGGGATTATCTCTAAATCTCAATAGCCAGGGTTCCGGGGGTTGCCATGGGCGGTGCTATCTCAAAGCATCGATTGCCAGGAACCCTTGAGGATTGATGATGGGAGCAAGGAATCTGATACAGACCGTGTTGAAAAGCCAATCCTAAGCTAGAATTAAAAAGAAAAAAAAAGAGAGAGAAAACTCTCCAAATAGAAAAATTTTCTATCTCTCTCTCTCTTACAAAACGCACTGCGAACTGAGCCAGGGCTAAAAGCATTTCAAGCATGGGTGCTTTAACCACAAAGTCCAATAGACCTTAGGTTAGTTCTTGTAGGCCTTAAAAACCTTTGCTAAGGATTGAGGCTGAGGCTAAACAGATCTGGATCTTGATTGGTACTAGAGTACCTTTTAGGCCTATGGTCAGCATTCTAACCTAATCTAAGCTCAAATAAAAAAACACTTAACTGAAGCTATTAAGAACTTAATGGTTTAGAACAAAGGTTGAAACCTTAAGTTTTTGCTAAGGGACTAGCAAAACCTAGGCATGGGGGTATGATGAGAACCTCATCATGAGCCATAACTAGCTCATTTTGACCTAATACAGAGGATAAAAGCTCCTACATAACTCAAGGAAAGACTTAACTCAGAGAATTCTGAGTTTAAGAACAAAACAAGTCATAAGGGGTAAAAATGCAATTTTACCAGCACAATATGCAAACAGGGTAACTCAGGGTCCAAACATAGGTCAAACTAACCTAATAAGAAGGAAAGTGGGATGATCTGATCTGATAAGGACTACAGCAACTCCAAGGAATTAAATGACAATCTGTAACCCTAAAACAAACCCACTTCAATTCACGAGGTTTGAGGAAAAGTAAAAATCTACTAAACCCTCTAAAATTCATAGAAAAATAATCTCTAGGGTTTAGAACCTTCAATTTGGCCTTAGGAACCCATTTTGACCTACATTAAGAACCATGCCCAATTAATGATTTAATTTGGGTTTTTACGTAAATTGGCTGGTCAAACAAGGTCTGATCTAGAAATAAAATCCACCATTAGAATCCTTAGGCCCCATTTAGTCATGCATAAAAACTTGAGCCTAAAAAGAGACCTTCTTGACCGACTTTTCATTTTGGTCCTCATCCATTACTTTTTGACCCTCAACTTTTGAAACCCTCGCATTTTGGCCCCTAAGTCTTCATCGCTTTTGCATTTGGGTCCTCCCTGCAAAACCCTGAGCAGCGCCATGCTCCAGCGAGGCATGGCGCCGCGCAGGGTGAGGGCGACCCCCTGCCAAGACAACGGGGTGTTCCCTGCGACGTCTGCTATCGCAGGGACACCTCCACGATCTCTACCATCACCCACACCTTCCATGCAAACGTGCGGAAGGCATGGGTTGCAATCCGACCATCCTCCGGCGAGGGAGGCACGTCGCCTCCCTCCGCCCTCCTCTCTGATTTCGCCTCTATAAAAGCCGCCACCGTCTGCCGCATTCAACAGCTCGGATCTGACGGAGAAACACCCCCCTCCTTCCTCTCTTCCCACTCCGGCAGAAGCCCTCCAGCTCCGGCGGTTCTTCCTCCTCCTCCTCGTCGCTCTGCCGCATTACCAGCAGCAGAGCCGCCTTCTCCCGCTCTTCCCGCGCCGCGCCGAACCCAGCGCGCGCTCTCCCGCTCTCTCCTCGCTGCCACCCTCTCTCTCTGGGCACCTTCTTCTCCAGCGACAGTCGATACGACTGTCACCCTGCTCCGGTCCCCCTCATCCCTCCAAGTAGGTACAGTTCTTTCCCTTCCTCCCCTCTTTCTTTTCCCTACTTCAATTTGCTCAACAACCCTTCGACCGCGCCTAATCACCCTCACCTTCTCCATCTCCGGCCAACCTCCGGCGACTCGCTCCCATCATTCCACCACCCCACACGACTCGCCGACCGACCCAAAACCTCCGCCTCTTCACGCTGAACCACTTCCACCCCTTCACTCCCTGCCGTTCGCTGCCTAAAGACTCCCCGAACAAACCCATTCCCCCAGCAACAGTCCGACCTAGGGCAGCCCTTGCACGTCGCCCCACGCCTCGCCACCACCTGCACGAGCTTCGCCGCACTCTGGCGAAGCTCCTTGCACCTTCTGACTAGGTCGAGAGGCTGTATTGCTGTGAATAGGTCACCCGCCCTCCGCCGCCATTGCTGAGCAGGTGGAGCTTCTTCCGCTTGCAGCTACAGCCTCGCTTCGCCCAGGTCTGACTCGCCAGGACGCGCGGTTCACCCTTACGCAGCTGCCCAGGCCTGCAGCTGGGGTGAAGGCTTCGCACACAGTCGCAATTGCCTGCAGCTTTCTCAGCTGCAGGCGCCAAATTTTGGTGAGACAGTTAGTCCCACCTCGGTGGATTCTGAAGCCGCCCGCCTGCATAAATGCAAAACGTGCTATAGGCTTATCGCCTCAGCACACAGGGTGAGGTCCCTCTCACCCGATCACCCGGCCTCGTCCGCGACCACCCCCCGCGGACCTGGCCCGACCCGTTTACCCGACCTGCACTCCTCGCCCACCACCGCATGCCGGTGGGCCTGGACCCGGGCGCGACCCATACCCGAATACCCGGAAGCTCTGGGAGAGCTATCTTACGAGAGAAATCTGAGAGAGAGAGACGCGGGGGAGGGTAGAGTAGGTTTTTGCCCTGACCAATCTGTGAGTGTGCAGGCACAAGGAAAGAAGAAGAAGAGAAGGCAGACTGCAGAGGAAGAAGGAGAAGAGAAAGAAGAAAGGAGCAGCCAGAGCTGTGGCTGCTTGAAGAAAAGCGAGGCAGATAAGAAGAAGGCCGACGAAGAAAGACTGAAGGAGGAAGAAGGAGGAGCACCAAGCAGCACTGTAGTAGAAGCCACTTAAGTCGTCTGATTGAAAAATCAGACGACGCCCTGAAGAAAAAGAAAAAGAAGAAGAAAAGAAGAACAGGCACCGCAAGGAAGAAAGAAAGAAGAAGAGCAGAAGGAAGAAGACAAAGAAGAGAGAAGCAGAACACGAGGAGAAAGAGAAGAAGCCCTGAAGAAAAAGAAGAAGAAGAAGGAAGAAGACTGAAGAACCAAAGAGAAGAGAAAAGAAGAAGACAAAGACAAGAGAAAGAAGAGAAGAAGAAAAAGCCAACAAGACAAATCTCTCTCTCTCTCTCTTTCATTTTTGTAATAGAAACTTTGTACTTCTAGAATACAATTTGCTCCCTGAGTTCGACCTCGGAAAACTTTTATTTCCGAGTAACAAATTGTATTAAACTAGTAACCGCTTCTCTATACTTTACTACGACGAAATATTAGAACTACAGAGGATTGGCGTCTCACCAAGGACTTAAAGTACTTTAAATCAACAAAAGACCTGTTGCCTTGTGTTTGATTGGTGTATGCTTGGTAGGTGCTCTCTTAGAAGGAGTATTGTTTTCAACCCAGAACCTGAGAGAATTATTAGAAAAGCCAACCAGGAAAGAAGAAAAATGGCAGAAGAAATATCTGAAGAAGAGATTAGGGTTGGTGAAAACCAAACCTTGACAGACTATTTCCTTCCTACCACTCACCAAGCTCTACCTATCCAAAGACTTGGAGTGGATAATCCTTATGAGATCAAGAGCAGCACCATATCTTTGCCCCCACTTTTTATGGTACTGCTATGGAGGATCCCTACAGGCATCTTGAGGAATTCACCAAGGTCTGTTCCATGGTGAAGCTCAAGGCTTTACTGATGAAGCCCTGATGAGAACTCTATTTCCTTTCTCCCTAAAGGATAAGACCAAGCACTGGTATCATACCCTGGATGCAAGGGGAAATGATTGAGCCACCCTTAAGGGAAAATTCTTGAAAAAGTACTTTCCTATGCGTAAGACCAACCATTACAAAAGAGAGATCATGGGTTTTACTCAACAAGAAGGGGAGCAATTTCACGAAACATGGGAGCGCTTCAATGACCTCCGTAGGTTATGCCCCCACCATCAAGTGCCAAGATGGCAATTGGTCGAGAGGTTCTACAATGGATTATCTAAAAGGCACAAGCAAACCATTGATACAGCCTGTACAGGAACCTTTATGACCAAAACTGAGGATGAAGCCTGAGCATTATTTGAAACACTAAGTGATAATATATACATATTTCCTCTGCCTATCAAGAAAGAAAATCATCAATCTTGCAGAGAAAGATAGAGGCCCATGAAGCAACGGCTACTCGGGCTTATCAGATTCAATTATTGAACAAAAATTTTGATAGGCTTTTAGCAAACCCCTACATGAACACACAAGCAGCCTCTATCTTTCAGGATTCAGTTGAATGATCCATTTGCCAAAGCACTATGCACGCCACTGCGGAGTGTCACATGGTAAATCAATTCCCTGAGTTAATTCAGGCCGACCTGGACGTGACTTTAGGTTTTCGACCACCTCTTTGTAATAATCCCTATTCCAATACCTATAATCTGAGGTGGAAAAACCATCCAAACTTTTCATGGAAGCAAGGTGATGCTTCTAACTCAGGGAATGCAAAACCCCAACCTCCCCAACCCGTATACTAGCCCTCCTATGCAAACCCTCCTCAAAATAATCTTTCTGAGATGAATGAACTAAAAGCCATGATGAAAGCGATGCAAAAGCATCAAAATATGGTCATCCAATCTCAGAGTAAGATGATCACTAATATGCAATGAGAAATTTCTCATCTTACTAAGGCAGTTAGGCAGCGGGATCTAGGGAAGTCGCCTAACTCTTCTAAGGAGAACCCAAAGGGTAAGGGGGTCATGGTCAGGGAGCACACTCAAGCTGTGATCGTGCTGAGGAGTGGAAAGAAAATCAACAAACCTAATAGCACTCCTACAGTCACCTCTTAGAATTCCCCTCCAATACCAAACCCGACTTCCACCCTCACCAAGGAAGAGCCACACTGCTCTCCCTCTCTTGAAATCACCCACCTAGAGGATTTCGTCATTCCGCCACCCCTTTCCCGACATGATGACCCCTCTACCCAGAAGCTGAGGGTAACCTATCCTGAGTGCCTATCCGCTCCTAGGGAATCTTCTGTTGGCTCATCTGGACTCAAGGATAGGACGGATGAGATTATGGACACTTCAAGCAAGTCCACATCAACTTGCCTTTATTGGATGCTATTAAACAGATCCTATCCTATGCCAAGTTTCTAAAGGACCTGTGCACCCAAAATTGTTGATCTAGGAGACAGGTCCAAGCTAAGGTAATCCTGCCTGACCATGTTAGCTTGGTGCTCCAACATGGAACACCTCCTAAGATGAAAGACCCAGGGGCCCCGTATATTTCAGTGGTTATAGGTAACCAACACATTGATGAGGCTCTGCTTGATCTGGGCGTGGGGGTGAATATCTTACCGAGCTCTGTCTATGACCTCTTGGGAGGAGGCGATTTAAAGCCTAGTCCAGTCATCCTCCAAGTCGCAAACAGATTGCTTAAGACACCACGGGGATTGCTAGAAGATGTCTTGGTGAGGGTGGAGGACTTCTTCTTCCCTGTTGACTTTCTCGTGCTAGATACTGACCCATCTAATAAGCCCACCAAGCCGTCCATTATCCTGGGATGCTCCTCTTTGGCCACAGCCAACGCCTCTATCAATTGTAGATCAGGGGCACTTAAAATGGCCTTTAGGAACAAAAAGATCTGGTTGAATGTTTTTGATACCTATAAGCAATCTAGATTTGAAGATTGTTCTCAAATTGAGGTTGTTGATGAAATTATTGAAGAGACTACTCCAACATTCTTATGTAGAGATCCCCTTCAAAAGGTCATATCTAAGGACCATCCTCTGACTATTGAAGAGAATGAAGGGGATATGCCCGAATTGGAAGAGTTGCTAGGAGTACACATAGAGTCTCTATCCCCACCCTAGACCCTGAAGGTAGATCCGCTACCTGAGGCGAGGACATCTCAACTTATACCCTCAATCTAAAAGGCTCCTGAGTTAGAGTTTAAACCCCTCCCGAGCACATTGAAGTATGCATTCCTTGGCCCTAACGACATGCTCCCTATCATTATCTCATCTGCATTAACTGAATCACAGGAGGGAGCTTTGCTCAAGTGTTTACAAAGGCACAAGGAAGCTATTGCTTAGCCGATAGCTGACATTAAGGGTGTTGACTCCTCCCTTTGCATGCATCATATATACACGGACGAGTCTGTGAAACCCTTTCGAGACATGCAAAGAAGTCTCAACCCCAATATGAGGGAGGTTGCCAAAAAGGAAATTCTGAAATGACTAAATGCAGGAATTATCTATCCCATTTCAAACAGTAAATGGGTCAGTCCAATACATGTGGTGCCCAAAGGTAGAAATGGTCTGTATTGATTACCGCCATTTAAACATGGCTACCCAGAAAGACCATTTCTCTTACCGTTTATTGACAAGATTTTGGAAAACTAGCAAGGAACAAGTACTTCTGTTTCCTTGACAGGTACTCAGGTTATAATCAAATAGCTGTCTTCCCTGACGATCAAGAGAGTACCACCTTCATGAGTCTGTATGGCACATTTGTGTTCCGTCGAATGCCATTCGGGTAATGTAATGCTCCTGCCACATTCCAATGATGTATGATGGCTATCTTTTCTAACATGATCGATGAGGTTGTAGAGATCTTCATGGATGATTTCTCTATTTATGGCTCGTCGCTTGACCTATGCCTCTCGCACCTTGATAAAATCTTAACCCGTTGCAAAGAGGCAAAGCTGGTGCTTAGCTAGGAGAAGAGCCACTTTATGGTCCAGTAAGGCATTACTTTTGGGCATGTAGTCTCTGAGGGAGGATTAAAGGTGGATACAACCAAAATTGATTCCATCTCTAAACTTCCACCGCCCACCAATTGTCATCAAGTTAAATCTTTTATTGGCCATGCTGGATTCTATAAGCGCTTCATTAAAAATTTCAGTAAAATCTTTAAGCCACTCTGCGACTTGTTAGCAAAGGATGCTTCCTTCAATTTTGATGACAGATGTGGCAAGGCTTTCCAAGTCTTGAAGAAAGCCCTTATTACTGCACCAATTCTCCAAGCACCAGATTGGGCCCTCCCACTTGAGTTGATGTGCGATGCTTCTAATTTTGTAGTGGGAGTGGTCTTAGGTCAAAGGGTTGATGGCAAACCTCATGTTTTACATATGCCAGCAAGACCTTACTGATCCTCAGCAAAACTACACAGTTACTGAAAAGGAACTTCTTGCTATAGTATTTGCTTTGGAAAAGTTTTGGTCTTATTTATTGGGATCCAAGGTTGTGGTGTTCACCGATCATTCTGCTTTAAAGCACCTTCTTGCAAAGGACACAAAACCTCGTTTGATTCGTTGGATTTTGCTACTCCAGGAGTTTTACCTGGAAATTAAAGATAAGAAAGGAGTTCAAAATGTGGTAGCAGATCGTTTGTCCAGGATCCCTATTGAGGCATCAACCCCTACTGGCGATATCCAAGAGACTTTTCCTGATGAGCCTCTAATGACTATGGAAGCCAAAACTCTTTGGTTCGCTGATATAGTGAACTACCTAGTCACGGGCATAACCCCCAGTACTTGGGACAAGCAGAAGCGAGACAGGTGTCTTGCCAATGCTAAATTTTATCTCTGGGAGGAACCCGAGCTATTTAGAATAGGCCCTGACCAGTTATTCCACCGTTGCATCCCTGACAAAGAATAAAGGAGTGTTCTGAGTTTCTACCATTACCACCACTTTGGAGGGCATTTTAATGGGAAAAAGACTACCCATAAGGTTCTTCAGTCTGGGTTTTGGTAGCCCACATTATTTATAGATACACATACATATGTGGGCGCATGTCTACATTGCCAATAGATGGGAACCATTGGAAAAAGGGATGAGATGCCCCATCAACCTATTCTCCCTGTTGAGATCTTTGATATTTGGGGCATCGACTTCATGGATCCCTTTCCTGTGTCCTTCAGATATAAGTACATCCTTGTGGCCATGGACTATCTATCGAAATGGATAGAAGTCATACCCATGTGGACCAATGACCATTCCATGGTCTTGGATTTTATTAAGGCTAATATCATTTCTCGGTACGGGTGCCCAAGGACTATCATAAGTGGTGGAGGACCTCACTTTAAGAATGTGCACTTCACAAGACTACTCCAAAATTTGGGAGTCAACCATATGATAGCCACACCTTACCATCCCTAAAGAAGTGGACAGGTTGAAGTGTCTAATAGAGAGATTAAATGGATTCTAGAAAAAACTATCAGTCCCGACCGTAAGGATTGCTCAAAAAAATTAAATGATGCTCTTTGGGCCTACAAAATAGCGTATAAGACTCCCTTGGGCATGTTTTCTTTCCGTCTTGTCTACATAAAAGCGTGTCACCTTCCCATGGAAATCCAACACAAAGCTTATTGGGTTATTAAAAATGTTAACTTAAATTTAGATAAAGCGAGTAAGGCACGCATGCTGGATTTAAGTGAGCTTGAAGAGCTTCACAATGAAGCCTACAAAACCTCTCAAGCTTACAAGCAACGTACAAAGGTCTTCCATGTTAAGCACATCATTATCAATGCCTTAAAGACCTTTGAGCCCAACTAATGAGTCCGGCTTTTCAATTCCAGACTTAAAGTATTTCCTGGAAAGCTCAAATCTCGCTGGGATGGGCTATACATTGTTATCAATACCTTCCCTTACGGAACAGTAGAAATTCGAAATCCTACTTCCAGTGCAAGCTTTAAGGTAAATGGCCATCGACTTAAACCATATGTTACTCTTTCATATGGCCAGATTTTGAATGCACTTCTGCTTGAAGAAACTTAGTTCCTCCCACTCTCCTCCTCAGGTGATATTCTTTTATGTCTTTATTTTTCCAATGAAGACATTATCAATCTTAGGCATGGGGGGGTATAACCTGAGGATGTTTATAGTATTTATAAATATTTGCATACATTTAGGATAACATTAGTTTAAAAAAAAAAGAAAAATCTTTTATTTTCTTGAGCTGAATTGGTTAGTCCCTAGCAGAAGATTTTTATCAAGGAGGTGTCATTAAATATTTTCTTCTTAAATTATTTCTGAGTTTAGAATCCAGTATAATTACTTCACTTGCACGTAAACTAGGTAATGGATCTTTATAGAAAACCAATAAGCATTTTTAGTCTACTGAATCCTTGAATAGGTTGAAGGGAGCCAGGAAAACTATCTTCTATTAGATCCACCTAATATTTGTGAGGAAAAAATAGAGAGACTACTGATGCACTAAGTCTAGTGCAAGAACTCTTAAGTTCTGGATAAGTAAATGATGATACCTCAAAGTTAGGCATAGTTTTCGCTCTCTGTTCCTATGTGCAAACATTGTGTGAATTCCTGAGAGTCACCAAATAAGGCAGATATACAGATATTGAGTCCTAATAAAACTATGACTATGGTGGATGGTTACAACCATCCTTCGTAGAATCCTTGGCTGAAGGAGGGTATTGGTGTCAAAGATCAGAAATATGTCTGTCCTATCCATTCCTTCCCTGTGCCAAGAGTAGGTACTTCCACCAAATAAGCCACGCAATATTCTCTTGACCATCATCATCCCTAATAATGCCTCATGAATAAAAGTCTATGTCGTGTTGTGTTGGAGTTATATAAAAAAAAAAAGGAGAAAGAGAAAAAGAAGAAAAGAAATATATAGATATAGAAAAAGAAAGAATGAAAGAAAGAAAGAAAATATATATATGTAAAAAAAAAAGTTTGAGTTATAGCTGACATAGGTGTCAATTTTATCAGGTGTCCATATCATTGAGGCAACAAAAACACCCATTACGATCCACCAAATATGACTCATACCTATTTTTCAGCATTTTTGATCGCTCGAATACTGGCTGAGGACTTCTAACTTAGTTGTAGGGTTATTAGAACTCTAATTGAAGTGTGAATGCCGTGTAAGGCCTCCAAACACTAAGTACATGGACAAAATCAGGTGAAATGTGTGATCTCAAGGAAAAAGAAAGAAGAAGTGAGTGCAATAGAACGTTAAGAGAGCATAGCTTTTAGCCTCTCTCTGGGTTGACTCATTTGATAGTCTAGAGATTTAGAGTCTGTAGTACTAGACCACATGTAGTACCAGATGAGTGTGAGCCACCAAATATAAATCCATTTAACTCAATATCTCCTACCTAAGCCAAAAAGCTAGGGTCAAATTATAGATCATTTTCTGCTTTATCCCTGAGAGAAATAGTTGCCTATCCCGATAGAATTTTATCAAGGGTAAAGCACGAGCTTGAGATGTAAGTTGGCTTTTCATTTGGATTCGTTATCTAGGCTATTATCACTTCACTTTTGTCTGGATCTCTAGATCTTTAGAATAAAAAAAGCAAAAGTCTTTGGTCGCTTCCATCATCTTTCACTTTTGCTAGGGACTAGCAAAACTTAGGCATGAGGGCATTTGATAAGTCCACTTTAGTGGATCATTATTTGATCTAAGTACTCCCTAATTAGTTATGCTTAGTTGTTAATTGATTAGGAGTTATATGATTATTCACCTTAGTCTGCATATAATTTTATGCGTTAATTTTACATTTAATAACATATGATAGGGTAACATAATCTATTTGATGGATGCAAGCTAGGTGTAAGAGCTCGAACGTCCATTTTCTTAGTTCTATAAGATGTCTTGAGCTTAGGTTGGACGTCTGGGAACCGCTAGCACGAACTCACTGACACTACATTTTTTAAGACGTCTGGAGCTTGAATCAGACGTCTGATGAAGAACGGCCAGAGCTTATCTTTCCGTTCCAACCACTCACGATCTTCGCCGAGTGGTTGGAGAAGTTTACGGCTGAAGAAAAAAAAACAGACGAAGAAGTTTTTAAAAAGGCACGGCCAGCCATTCGGAGGGATCATCTTCTCCCTCATCTACTCCACCGTGAAGGCAGTGTACACCGCGGTCAAAGGCTTACACTATGGCTCAGGCGATCTTCACCTTTCATCAACTCCGGGCGTGCATGGTGACAGTGTTTGGCCCTCATCACCACCATCATCACTTACCCCCAACCATCACCACCTCCACCTTCTCCACTGTGAACCCAAAAATCCACGCACATAGCAACCCCAACCGGCCACCCTCTTCCTCTCAAACACCAACACCCCCACCATCCACTTCTCCGTTTCCCTTCTTCTTCGGCCCCTCCCCTACTTCCACCACCAAGAAACCCAAACTTCCAGCCACCCACCCCCTGCCAACAGCCACCATCATCGACCCCCAACCTCACCGTAGAGACAACCAGCACGCCCGCGATGAGGACCTGCCACCCACACCGCCCATTGGTGGTGCCTTTCCACGCACCGACGCTCCTCTCGCCGTCAACCACCTCCACTCCACCGACCACCTTCGCACGTGGCCAGCATCTCCAACTACCCCTCGCCGTCCCACCACCATCGTCGAACTCCCCATGTGCCGGCCAACCTTCCCCTAGAGCAGCTCCAGCCACCATGCTCCTTGCCGTGCGTGAGGAGGAGAGAGAGCGAAAGCTCTATTTTCCCTTCAATTAGATATTACATGTGCTACCATTGCAAAATCCACTATTCATTTATTTAAGTATATTTATATGGTGGCAAATTTATAAAAGGTCCCTATCTTTCTCTCATTTTCTATCAAGTTCTTTCTCTTTACATGTCTCTCTATTATTCCAACAACTTCTTATTGAAACTTTTGAATCTGTTTAAGGCAAAGATGATAGGGAATTAGTTGTGAGTTTATTGGGCTTAACCCTCCCTATGGATACGACACTCGAAATCAATGTGATTTATTACATTAATTATTATCTTTGATTGAGAGATTTCCCCCACATAAAATACAACAATAAATCATTTTATTGCTATCATCTTCATAAATAAGCGAGATTCTCTTCATCAATCGCCCTGTTCGTACTTCATAGTTGTGTGAACTACCTGGGAGAAAGTATCCAATGAAAGGGCGTTAACATACTTCTGTATCTCCGGTCGAAGTCCCTAAACAAACTTCCAACGCTTGTCTGCCTCGAAGGCCACCGCAGTCAGCTCAAAATGTGAGAGCTCGATGAAACAAGTTTGATACTCACTAACTGTCATTGAACCCTGCCTTAGGTTGTGGAATTAGAGCCTCCTTTTGTCTTGCCAGGTCCTAGGGTAGTATTGGTCACTAAAAAGCTCAAGGAAGCGACCCCAGGACACCACCTAAGTGCCCTCCTACTCATAGACGGACACCCACCAGCGATGTGCCGGATTGGTCAGCTGGTATGTCATGAAGGGCACCCTACAGTCCTCCGGTGGGCGGATAGTATCAAAGGCCTTCTCGATTTGCTGTACCTAGTCCTCTACCCTTGTACGATCCTCACCCCCTTGAAGGTTGGGGGCTTCAGCTTCCTAAACTTGGTGAAAATCTGTCAGATTGATGCAAAGGGTCCACTAGTTCGTCCTTTGGTGGGGGAGGCCCACGTTTCTCCCTACTCTCCTCATGCGAAGGAACATGTACACTCGAGATTGAGAACTGCTCCTGATCCCCACCACCCCCTCCCCCTGCCTGAGCTGCGGATGGTAACCTCTACTCCAGCATCCTGAAGAAGGTCTCCGTAAAGGCCTGAAACTGGGTAGCTAGATCCGGAGCATGCTGAGGGGAATCTTCTTGTCGGTCTCCATCAGTCCGGCTAGTAGCACTAGCTTTCCTAAATAAATGCGGAGCCATCTCTCTCTGTAAGGTGAAAACAACTGTCAGCAACCATAAGTCCGCAACAAATCCAGGATATGAGAATCTCATGCAAATCGGGTTTCCCATCAATCAATGGATGGGTACCAGTCATTTAATACATTTTGAATGTCCGTATGACTTTCTTAGACTGTTTTACAACTTAATGGGGTGACTTTGCTCTGATACCATCTGTAACGACCCAAGTCCCACCAAGTGACCAAACTCAGGCCGTCGTGTGCTAACAACTAGCACGAACACCCACAAGATTGCAGTCACCCAACATATAGCCATAAAACATCAATAGCCAACATTCATTCATAATGCATTAAATGAAAGAAATCTAAAGTGCTGACAATATAATAAAAATTCACCCTAAAAAAAAAATTAAATAGAGTCTCATACAATCACCAAAGAGATAAGAAGTAAAACCTAACAACGGAAAGAAGCCTACTACTATGAGCCACCAGCTCAGTACGGACCACCTCAGGTAGGATTCAGTTCCGAAGAAGTCTGACCGACAACAGTCAAGTGTAGCGGAACCTGACCGCTACACTCGACTGCTCAGCAACACCTGAGTATGGAACCCGATACAAAACGTCAATTAAAACTGAGTAGAGTACAATAACTAGACAAATAACCAAAGTAACAAAGTACAGGAAAAGGGGCACTATGCCAGGAGTTCATCCGTTTACAATTTATCTCATATCCAGATCCATTTATCTAATTTGCCCATATTATCACCGTTCTCAATCAGCCAATCGACGTCTCGGGCACAAGACGATCTCGTGTAACTTTATGTAGCATAAGATTAATACAAGCCACCCTCCTGGCTGGCAGGACTGCTTATACCCATCGAGTCACCACACTCCATCACCCTGGGGTCATTGCGCAAAGGGGTAGCAGCTACATCGTGTAGCGTGAACACGTACAAGTGCTGTGGATGCTGAACCACAGACAACCAATGACCCACCCACCAGCCAAGAAGAACCACTCCAAACCTTGAGCCCTACAATTCGCTATCCCAATTAGCCGCTGAGCTTAACCAAAGAGTCGTAAGGAGTCCAGCAACTCCTTAAATCAGCCCTTGGAACTGGTCTGGAAGACCAAAGCTACAACCAAAACTCAACGAGTACTTGGGCTAAAACCAGTTATTTAATCTTTTTACTTCTCGACATATCTGTTGTATTGATTATATAACCAATTCCAAATAATTGTATCTCTTATTTTGTCAATTCAAAAAATCATTAGTAATTTTCATGTTACTAATTCCAGGATTAACAGATATCCTCATTATCATCCAACCTATCCATTTACAAGTAGTTTTCAGTTCATGACAGTGGTCCCATATTATTTAGAAATTAATGAAGACAACGGAACTTGTTTCACGAAAAATAGAATTCATTTCATACATACGGTAATAAGGGTACATGTGATCATTGGTTATTATGCACTTGATGATTTCTTCATCATTGGTTTTACACTTGAATCAAATATCATTGGTTATTATGCATTTGATGATTTCTTCATCTTTGGTAGGTGGTGGGCCCAAGCACATGCATTGTAAGAGACGCATGACCATACACGTGGCAATAACAAACACCAGTGGTAAGATTTGAATACATTGATGCATTCTATTGTTGCATCCCACCTGGGTGGAGGGAGTGTACATGCGAGAGTGACGTATGACATGATCCTCACTTTTGCATCACATTTTACATTGCAAAATTCCTTTCTATATTGTTGTCTTTCAAATATTAGCGGTACAATCTCATTTTTTGTGGAGTTCATGGAATCCTTAATCCTTAATACTTATAAATAGCCGTTGAGTAGGCACTGTAGCTAGTACTGTTCACTTATTTTCTCCTTTTCTTGCTTCTCCTCAGCCATTGTTTACAATGGCATCTCCTATGAATATTGCAAAGATCAGGTCTCATTCCATCAGTCAATTTTGTGTTCACACTATGATCCCATTCTCACTCTCTGTCCCTCTCTGACACTCTCTCTCTCTCTCTCTCTATATATATATATATATATATTAGTAAATTTGTTAGTTATGTTATATTACAAAATCGTACTATTAAACATGTGCTATTGATAAGCACAATTTTGTAAAACAACATTCCACACTTTGTGAAACAAAAAAAATGTTAAGCTATTAATATCTGTACTAATATTTTGTAATATAAATACTATCAAACATGTGCTATTAATATATACAGTGCTATTTTGTAATACAACATTCCACATTTTATAATACAAAAAAATCGTTGAGCTATTGATGTGTACTGTGATTTTGTAATACAAACTTTCTTGATAAGTTTTGACATTTAAATTTGTTAGTTATGTTGTATTACAAATTATACTGTCAAACACATGCTATTGATATGTATAGTATGATTTTGTAATACAGACACTTTTGTAAGAGTTTTGACAAAACGAAAGTACAAGAGATGACTTTGTCATAACATATTCAAAGTTTTGTAATACAAAAAAATGTTTCATATACAAATGCTTGGATATGACAAGATTTGATTTTGTAATACAATAATACTACAAATACTTTTGTAATACAATATTCCATATTTTGTAATACAAAAAATGTTGCATACACAATTAGAAAGGATGTTTTTCCCAGTAACATTAAATTTTGCATTACAAAAAACGTGCAGGCTATTAACACGTTCATTATAGTCTTGCAATCCAATAAATTTGAAATGTTTTTACAATACAAAAGATAATATAGGTAACTTTTATGTTACAAAAAATCTATTTTTCTAAAGTAACATGCTTGACAAGCATGGCATGATAAGCATGACATTTATCATTTTGTAAATATAATAGAGATTATGAGTTCAAAGAGGAACTTGATATTAGATCGTTTTCTTTTCTTTCTCTTTTATTATTTTTCTTTTTTTCGTTGGAGTGGAGCTTTCTAGGGAAATTTAAGAGAGTTCATTAGAGTTGATTGTCGAGAATTATTGATCATTTTTTTCTTTTTCTTCTACTTAATTATATAGAAAGAGATGGTGGACATCAAAGACTACCAAAGCATGGGATAAAAGACCTCACAATAAAGCAGGGGTTACCAACTATTATAAATGAACCAATGTGGAATAGGCACTGTAGCTGTTCACTTAGTTTTCCCTTTTCTTACCTCTCCTCAGCCATTATTTACAATGGCATCTTCTGTGAATATTACAAAGATTAGGTCTTATTCCATCAGTCAATTTTGTGTTCACACTATGATCTCATTCTCACTTTCTATCCCTCGGTGGCACACACTCTCTCTCTCTTTATATATATATATATGTATATATATATATATATATTAGTAAATTTGTCAATTATGTTATATTACAAATCATACTGTAAAACATGTGCTATTGATAGGTATACTACAATTTTGTAATACAATATTTCATGTTTTGTGATACAAAAAAAAATGTTAGGCTATTTGATATCTGTACTACGATTTTATAATACAAGTACTGTCAAACATGTGCTATTATATGTATAATATGATTTTGTAATAAAATATTATATGTTTTGTATACAAAAAAAAATCATTAGGTTATTGATATCTGGACTACAATTTTGTACTCCAAACATTCTTGATGAGTTTTGACAATTAAATTTATTAGTTATGTTATATTACAAATCGTACTGTCAAACATATACTATTAATATGTATAATACGATTTTGTAATATAAATATTTTTTAAGAGTTCTGAAAATATGAAAGTACAAGAGATAACTTTGTAATACAACATTTTACGTTTTATAATACAAAACAAATGTTGCATATACAAATGCTTGGATATGACAAAAGTTAACTTTGTAATACAATAATACTACAGATACTTTTGTAGTACAATATTAAGTATTTTGTAATACAACAAAATGTTGTATACACAACAAAAAAAGGATGTTTTTTGTGATAACGTTAAATTTTGTGTTACAAAAAAAGTAACTTTTACATTACAAAAATATTATTTTTCTAAAGTAACATACTTGATGATTATGATATTTATGTTAGATTTACTTTGATTTTAAATTATTTTTCTAGAGTAACATGCACGATGAGTACGATCTGATGAGCATGACATTTATCCTTTTGTAAATAGAATATAGATTATAAGTTCTAAGAAGAACCTCATATTGCATTTTCTTTTCTTTTTCTTATTTTCTTTTTCTTTTCTTCGTTGGGGTGGAGTTCTTTAAAAAAATTTGAAGGAGTTTAATAAAGGTAATTGTCAGGAATTATTGATCATTTCTTTTCTACCTATTTATGATGGAAGAGATGGTGGACATCAGAGACTATCAAAGTACAAGTTGAAAGACCTCTCCACAAAATGTAGGTTACCAACTAGTTTTGTATGAAATTAGGTATGAATTAACCACGTTCCAATATTGTATACATGGTTATAGCCGAGTATACTGTATACCAAGTTTCCTTGTCTTAATATTAATTATGCCATCGTGGATTTCTATCCGTGATATCCCCATTACGACATCATATATATAATATCTTATATACACATACTGGAACCATCTTAAATATATCATACACACTTCGTTTAAATATATTTTAAAGGTCAAGACCCTTTACATGCACAGAGAGCACTATTCTCTATCTGTAAAGCAACATACTTCTATCTTCTAATTCAAACAAAACTAATATCGCCAATCAGCTGAAGTTACTGTTAAGGGAAGGGTTGGGTTGGTCTAAACGGTCTAAAACTCTACTAACTGAGCGTCACTTGCGTCCACAATCATCTTGTGCTATGGCCCATTACCAGGTTGGGATGGCCCAAAGCTTGCGAGCCCAACAAACGCATGGGTCTAATTAGAAGGAAAGGAAACTACTGCGAAGCCAATTCTCCACATCTTCTAGATTAAGTTATTAATTAAAGGGAGGTGCTTGTGAGTGCTTTTCAGCACGTATTTATCCTTCTTTAGTTTCCCATCCCTCACTCACTTAATCATTTTTATCCCCCGGTGAGGGATAGAAAAAGATAGGCATGTAATGGTGGGCCCCACAAAAGGAGAAAAAAAAAGGCTCGTTGAGCCTAAGGAACCTGGTGCTCGAGGAAATAAGCCCAGGCAGCAACGACAAAATCGGTCGGGTCTGCTAAGAATGGCGACCAAGCTAAGGCCACTAGTTGAAGTATCGGCCTAAGCACCACGTGGGCCCAGTTGCTCTGGAAGCTCAACTGGTAGAGGATGACTTAGGGCCGTCAACAAACCATTGAACCCGCTCAACCTGACTCAAATTCATTTATATTAAACGAGTTTAAATCCATTAAATCATCTATTAAACAGGTCGAATTTGGGATCTGATTAATGAGAAAAAAACCTTCACATTTAACTTATTTAATCTATTTAACCTTCACATTTACCTATTTAGCATGTGATTAAATGATTAAACAGGTTGGATTTAAATTAAAATATATAAATCCATTTAATAAACAGATTAAACTCAACTTGATCCATTTATAAATGTATTTGATCTAAACAGATGAGGTCCAACCTGACCCATTTGACGACTCTAGGATGACTAGAAGAAATTGATGATTAGACGGAAAGATAGATTGCCTAGATGATCCATCGCCTCAAGCGGGCACCTGTCGACTCAACCAAGATGGATCACCCAAGTAGGCAAAGCGACATGAAGAAAGGAGGCATCGTTGGGAGGTGAGGTAGATGATTACGCTTCTCCATAAAGGATAATTACGTGTAATAATTATACTCTTAAATATCCTATAAAAGAGACTGCATGTATACTATTTAAGGGCAATTGAACCAACTATAAACAAATTAAAATACATAGTGTACATCTCAGGGCTAGATTTCCCTCTGTAAACATATGTCATGAGTGGAACTACATTATCAACTTGCTTGTATTTTATGTGATTGCTTATTTACTTAATTAATTATTCGATTGACTAACTTGATCATCCCTCAACTTTCCCTTTCCCAAGTAATTTATTCTCTCCACCACCCTTAATTTATCTCATCTATTATTAGCTCCCCTATAAATCTCAGTATCTTATTTTGACTTTATTTTATTATCTACTATAAACTTTCCCACCTTAAAGTTATTATTTTTTAAACATTTTTTTAGTTATCGAAGGTACAACCATAGGTGCATTTTCTTCGATTATGGAAAATATTGGCATGTGAAATAGATACTGATAGCGATATTACATTAGCATCAAAGTATTTGTTTTGTATATTGAAGTTATTACATCTTTTGATCCGATAACTATTGCTTTTTGGAACCTTCTTAATTGTTTTCATTGATTAGAGAATTTTTCTTGCTTTCCATCTCTCTCTATAACAAAAGTAAAATAATTCTTAAAGTATTTAACTTTATATCAATTCATTCCACACTCTTCGAAAACCTGAAAACCCATCAAATTTTGTACACAAATTCATTACAAGAGCAACCAACATCATCCACATTGCAAATAACAATGATAGGGAGAGTAAAATGGGCCCATGGAACCTCAAGGAGGAGAAGAACCTCTAGCATCCGGTGCGTTAGTGTCCTAAGGACTTAATTTTGATGTTTATAAAATATTTTACTAAGGAAAGTTACTTAAAATTCCTTTCGAATTACACATTATATATTTATATATTTCTTGGAAAATTGACATTTCAAAGGTAAGAGAATTAGATGGAGATGATGCTTGAGCTTGAAACTACAAGGTGATGGGATGATGCAATCACATAGGCACGGAATACAACACTCTTTTTCATGCGATAAGCTTTCATATATCAAATTTTAGAGTTCTAAGTACTAGTGAGCTTTGTTTTCAAATTTGTAAGTGCAGGCTCATACAGTCCTAACCCCCACTGATCTTCACTCTTTGATTTTGACAAGGAAAGTACAAAGGGATATTTTTAAGTTCTTCAATTGCACAAAGCTCGATAGGACTTGCATCTTTTATGTTAGGTTTTATTTCAATTTTGTATATTTTTGGATACTTGGTTTGTGGACTTCTCTATTTTTCTCTAAAGAAAGGGTCAAAATTCTTCTTGAGATTTGCCTTAGAGGTGATTTGTATTAGAGGAACTACCCTCATTTTTTATAATGTGGTTTTAGTGATTTCTATGTGAGTAGAGGTAAAATCTTAGATTGCAAAATTAAGGTAGAGGTTTTTCTTAGAAAGGATTTCTTCTATAAATTATTATGCCTTATTTTGTGACATTGATTTATATTATCTTTTATAATTTTATTTTTTTACAATTCACATCCCCTCTTATGCTATTTTCATAGTGGGGTGAGACAATCACTACAAGTCAATTGGGCAAATCTTACCAACTTTAATGGTGCAACTAACTTTCTCACTCTAAGCACCACTGCCCCTTCTCCCTTGACAAGGAAATCACAATCCTTGGGCCACCATTGGCAGGTTCTCTACTAGCATTGAATATCCAGAGGCACATACTTGAACTCCACTCTTAAGCACAAGCATTGTTCCTTTCTCCAGTGTATTCCTTTCTCCCTCTATTAGATGGTGATAAAGTTGCACATCCGGATCAATCAAGCCTAATTGAAATTTGTCAATTAGATGATTTTTTTTAAAGCTAAAATGAATGTATGGGAAATTGCAAATTTTTTCAAAAAAATGATCTAGAATTATTATTACTTTGATCAATTTCCTATGCTTCCTAGGAGTACATTTTTTTAGCCAAAATATAGGAAAATGCAATAGGTGACACATTTTGCAAGACAAGGTAATATGAACATGATCCCCACTTGACAATTAATATTTAATGTAAAGAAACAAAAGTGTTACTTCAACTTTTCATATATAATATTTTAATGATTTTACAAAATGAAGAAAAAGAAATAAAATATAAGCGTAGCATATTTTTCTCTGTAATAACACAATTGCAGATTTCATTGAGTTTTCCAAGTCGGAGGATTAAAAGCGTGAAGACTAAGTAGCATAAGTATTGTCATAGGTCATAGACTTTTTATGTAAACTTTCAAAGGTTGTAATCTTTATTTTATTTGAATCTAGAGATATTGTAAAGAGCCCCCAAACATAGCTTATAAATAACTAACTTAGGCTCTCTACACTTAGGATAAATTAGAAACAAAAACCTAACACTAAGACTCAAATTAGATGTCCATAATTTTCAACTTTAAGACGTCTGACAAGTGTTTCAGACATCTAATTACCTATAGCTTTGCCTTTAGTTTCTGATTTCATAAACATCAGTCAAAGCAACTTTCCATCAGACATCCATAGCCTCATCCAGACGTCTAATACTTTACCCAGATGTCCTCAAAACAACCGTTAGACTCAAGCACCCATCCTCCTTCTGAATATAACAGGCAAAATACATTTTCAAACGTCTGGACATGCCTCCAGACGTCTACCTTCGGACCATTACTCATTTATTTCTGTGCGAATCTCATTAGAAAGCAAAGATCTTCTGTCAGATTTCCTAGGCAAGTCCTTTTTAGGTTTCCAGACGTCTAGGGAATCCTACAAACATCTATACGGATGTCTGTTCCTTCAGATCTAGAACCCTATTTGGATCTGGTCAAATCAGGAACGAATCCACGCATCATTAAACGTCCAATAATTTTATCAGACGTCTTATATGAAAATATTAGACGTCTCCGTTTCGATCCAATGAAACCAGTACAACCTGGCTAATAGTATCATACGATAATAATTGTAATCAGACGTCTTATAAGACGTCTGACCCTAAAATCAGACGTCTGATATTGCTGTCAGAGTCATCATTACCCTGATTTGTGGTGGATTTCGTCCCAATCTCTTGGGATTCACCTCTAACGGCTAGGAGATCTCTCCCAAGCATTCTTAAAGGTTTCAAACTTTCCTATAAATAGACTACAATCTCTCTTAGGAAAAACATACCTCTTAAGATTCAATTCCCTTAGAAAAATCACTTGCTCACTACTCTTAGCCTCCTCTTGCTCTTATGCTGTGCCAACACTCTGATTAAAGGGCAAACCCACACTCCCGGTTCACTTCGTTCTGCAAATTCTCAGGGAGTTCTCTTTATACTTAATAGATAGGGAAGTAATCAAATTATTAGGGTGCTCTATAGGTGTTGTTTAATTCTTACTTTTGTACTTTGGGTATCTGGCCTGTCGGGTCCCCGTCTCTTCATTGTGAAGGGAGAAACCTCCGTTTAGGGATCAAAAGTGGGATTTGTAATTGAGGTACACTATCCTCGTTTAAGTAGTGTGATTAGTGGATTGATCACTTTGTGATCGAAAATCCTAAGTCAAGAGATTGGCTTAGGTGGTGGTTTTCACCCGTCTTGGGTTTCCACCTAAAAATCTGGTGCTTCTTTTTATGATTGAATTTTTTGTCTTACAATATTTAATAAATTCACTATTTACCCCCCCTCTAGTGCAATTTCATTTGGTATCAGAGTAGGTTTTCCTCTTTCAAGAGTAACATCCACAGAAAGATCACATGGAGGGGATAGTCATTTCCACTGGCAGATCTGAGGGGCAATCCACCACCGGACCACCACTCTTCGAAGGGACAAACTACACTTATTGGAAGCTGAGAATGAAGATGTAGCTTCAAGCCAACGATTTCTCCGTTTGGAAGAAATGCGAATCCGCATACATCATTCCTGAGAAACCAAAAACAGGATACACAGTGGAGTAGATTCATCACCTTGGACTGAATGTTAAGGCAATGAACTCACTCTACTGTGTACTCAGTTTGGAGAAATTCAACCGTATTAGTCAATGCAAAACCACCCACGAGATATGGAGAACCTTAGAGGTAACTCACGAAGGTCGGTCTAGAGTTAAATCCTCAAAGATTAACTTGTTATCGCAGGAATTCGAAGCCTTTTCTATGAAAGAAAATAAAAGACTTAGGGACATGTACACCCGATTCACGTTAATCATGAATAACCTCAAGTCACTAGGAAAGACATTTATACATGGGGAGCTTCAAGAGAAGCTCCTTCGCTCCCTCGAACCCGAGTGGGAGCAAAAAGTAACGGCAATAGAAGAAGCCAACCAAGTAGAGGATCTAGACATGGAAAATCTACTTGGGAATCTTATGGCTTATGAATAAAAAATGGAGCAAAAGGAGAAATCTATCTCATCAGAGCCAAAGAAGAAGACTTTAGCCTTCAAAGCTACGTCGGATGATGAGGTAAATACCGATAACAAAGAATTCATTTTATTAACTAAAATGTTTAAAAAGTTTCTCAAAAATAGAAAAGAGATCAAGGGAAAGAAAAGAGAGGAAGAACCTCTAGTTTGCTATAATTGCAAGAAGAGATGTCACATAAGGAGAGATTGTCCCTTACTCAAAAGGGATGATGAGAAGAAATCCAAGAAGCCTTCCAACTACAAGAAGATCTTCAAGCCCAAAGGATTCAAGAAGAAGGCGTTCCAAGCAACTTGGGATGACTCCACCTCCAAAGAAGAAGAGGAAACAAATGAAGAAATGACATGCTTGGGATTAATGGCAACAAAAGATGCTTCTGAATCTGAATGTGAGGAACCTGAGGTAAACTCCTATTCTCTAGATGAATTACAAGATGCTTTTGATTCACTATATATAGATCTTAAGAAAACAAATACTCAAAGTAAAGTTTTAAAAGAAAACTTAGAGGATAAGAAATTAATCAATGATCTTGAAGAGAAGAATCTAATTCTCACTAAAGAAACCACTGCCTTAAATATGCAAATAACAAACCTAATGATTGAAAAAGAGTCATTAACAAATGATTTGTATACGACAATGAGTAAGCAAAAATTTCTAGATAGAGAAGAACTACTCGACAAAATCCATGTGCTTGAAAAATCAAACTCCTTTAAAAAGGATGAAAATACCCTACTGATGTAAACACATTTACACTACTTAAAATGTCTATTTATGCATGTTCTTAAGCATAGGATTGCATTTCATGATATAAATATTGCATTACATGCATCATCTTGCATTTAGAGTAGTTTGAATAAAATGGAGGTTAATTGTCTCCTTTTATGTGCTTGGACAGGGCAAATATTTTATCGGGGCCTCGGATCAAAGATCCAACCGTATGGATATGATCAGGGCGACGATTGGAGTTCAACGACTCCAAGATCGCCCTAATCAGGCATCCGTAGCATCAGATAGAGACCGGGGAACCCTAGAAGATCAAGGGCCAGGATGGTGTAAATCCGCACTTCAGATGGAAAATCCGACCACACGGATGAATTCGGATCGACGATCGCAGCCGAACGACACAAAAATCGAGTCAATCCGACATCCGTGGCACCATCTACAACTTCCAGAAGATGGACGGCCAAGATGGCGCCACGTGGCGCCATCCCAGCCGCCCAATCGGCCGCAGGAGTCCAGTGAAGACCGCGCACCGTCTCCTCTCCGCCGTTGGATCTCGATCCAACGGCTGCGGTCGCTCGCGTTTAAAAACGTCCGCGCGACCATTTCGCCCGCGTAGCGCAGCGGCGACGCAGCTGCGGGCGAAGCGGAGGTTGCGGGTTCGAGCCGCGGTGAGGGGGTCGAAGGTGCGGGCGAGCGGGCGCGCACGAGCGTCAGATGAAGATCCAACGGCCGCGCGCGCCCGATAGCGCCGACGCGCAATTGGACGCTCTGGTGGGCGCGCGATCACACACGGGCGGTGCGCTACGCAGCGGGCGCGGACACGTTCTAAGCCGTCCGATCTCACGATCGGACGGCTGAGACGACGCGGATGTGCGTATGCGTTACGCGCGCGGCCAGCCGAGCGGGCGCGCGTGGGCGCGGCGGCGACGGCGACGGCGGGGCTTTAGCGACGGTTTTATCCGTCACTAAAGACCCCTTATTTATTATTTTGAAGATGTAATGTCCATTTTGCCCCCACTCCTTGCAACTATAAAAGGAGACCCCCTCCATACGAAATTTTCATCCCTTCCTTCTCCTCTCTACCTCTCCAAAGCTCAAGAGAAGCTTGTCCCACACCCGGGATGCTTCTCGCGAGATAAAGTCCAAATTTTCGTCCCCCTTCGGAAGTGGATCCCGCGACGACGACGGCGTGCTGCTTCGTTCCCGTTCTTCTGCTTCGTCCTCCTTCGTCCCGCTTCATTCTCCTTCGTCCAGGCGTCGTCCCGTCCGGCTCGTCCTCCAAGCGACCGTCGAGGAGGATTTCTCTCCCTATTCTTTTTACTGCTTCCTAGTATAGATTTACTGCTTTCTAGAGTAGTCTATTCGTCCTCCGAGCGATCGTCGAGGAGGACATTTCTCCCTCCATTCTTTTAATGCTTTCTAGAGTAATTGTTTTATGTTTTATAGTTGTAACGAACGAACTCTTTTATGATAAATTCCTTGTCTATTCTACATCTCATTTTGATTTCCATGTATAGTATTTTTTTCTCTCTTTCTTACTCCCCCTCTTTTATTTGTTGTAGATACTTAGATAGTTTAAATTGAATTTCTTCGTGACAAAATAAAAAGAAACGCAAAGTTTTTAAATCAAACGTTCGCCTCCCTGTGTTCGACCCGGAATTCTTATTTCGGTATAAATTTTATTTGTTGAACACGAATTCTTCGCTTTCGAACTACAACGATAGGTTTTTCCAAAACCAAACACGTTAGCGTAGATTCACGTTCAACACCTACGTAGAGTAGAGATTAGGGGACTAGAAGATAAACTAGACATAATGAAAATAGAGATAAATCACCTTAAAGAAAAATCAAATCAACTTCTTGAGAACTTAGCCAAATTTACAAAGGGGAAAGATAACTTGGACAAGCTCATTGCCCATCAAAAACCTTCCTCAAGTAAATTTGGACTAGGCTTTTATGAACCTAGTCAAAGTGAGTCGAAAAAGGATCCTCCTCTAAAGAAGACCACTAACAAATATGGATCAACATTGCAATGGATACCGAAAAGACAACTTTCACTTTATTTTGTAGGGATGAAAGGACATTATAATGTCAAAAATTGAATATATAAAATGAAGGATGGACGACTCAAATTAGAAAGACCTATAGAAATACCAAGTCATCAACGAAGATCTTTTGTAGGAGGAAAAAGGTCTACAAGAAAGAAGACAAGGAGACCACTGCCATCAAGGAGGCCAATGGGTGATGGACTCCAGGTGTTCCAAACATATGACGAGAGACAAGCATCTATTTTTGGACCTCCAACCTACAGATGGAAGAACGGTTACATTTGGCAACAAACACAAGGGCCATATTATTGGCCTTAGTAAAATAGGTAACCCTCTCTCTCCCATCTCAAATGTTTCTCTAGTTAAAGGACTAAAACATAATCTTTTAAGTGTCAGTCAAATTTATGATAAGGGGTTTAAGGTAGTATTTACTTCAAAAACTATTTGAAATTATGCATGCATTAACCAATGAAACCCTTCTTAAGGGAACTAGATTTAAAGACATTTATATCATAGAATTTGATAAAGATAGCACTTATGAATGTCTTGTAGCAAATAATGAATTAAGTATATGACATAGAAGATTAGGACATGTTCATATGAAGCTAGTTCAAAAACTAGCCAAACATAAACTGGTCTGATGTCTTCCTAAGGGAAAATTTTTAAATGAGCTTATCTGTTATTCATGTAAATTAGGTAAAATTATGAAATCTAGTTTTAAAGACAAAGAAGTTATATCCACATCAAGACCTTTAGAACTACTTCACCTAGATCTGTTTGGACCAACAAAATATGAGAGCCTTAGTAGATGCAAATATTGCCTTGTGATTGTAGATGATGTTTTGAGATTTTCATGGGTCTCCTTCTTGAGATCCAAAGAAGGAGTATTTTCCGTCTTTTCTTTTTTTTGTAGGAAGGTTCAAACTGAAAAAGGCTACCAAATCACTCGATTCCGTAATGATCATGGGGGCGAGTTTGAAAATTCCTTATTTGATGATTTTTGTCAAGAGCATGGTATTGCTCATGAGTTTTTTTTTCCCCGAACACCTCAACAAAATGGGGTGGTTGAGAGAAAAAATCATACTCTTCAAGAGTGTGCTCGAACATTGCTCATAGACTCGGAGTTACCGAAGTACTTTTGGGCCGAGGCGGTTAACATGGCTTGTTACGTGTTAAATTGCACCTTAATTCGATCCGGATTGCGAAAAACTTGTTTTAAATTATACTATGGGAAAATACCAAAAATTAGTTATTTTTAAAGTTTTTAGATTCGGTGCTTTGTTTTGAATACCCGCTCTAATTTAGATAAATTTGATGCCAAAGGTGAAGAAGCCATCTTTATTAGTTATTCCTCACATAGTAAGGCATATCAGGTCTTTAACAAAACCACATTAATAGTGGAGGAAACCCTTCATGTTTCCTTCGATGAATCTACTCACTCTTCCTCGATTGACCGAGTCAATATGGAAGATAAAGATGATTCTTCTATTGATGTGTCTAACATTCCAAACTCCAATATCCATAATCTTCCAAAAGATTGGATATATCAAAGGGATCATCTCGAAAGTCAGGTCATTGGAAGTGTTTCCGATGGCGTTAAAACCCGATCTCGTTTTAGTTGCTCTTTTGGTCTCTCCGCCTTTGTATCTCAAGTTGAACCCAAGAGTGTCGAGGAAGCATGCTCCGAAGAACCTTGAATGATGGCCACACAAGAGGAACTCAACAAATTCCAAAGAAATGAAGTTTGGGATCTAATACCTAAGCCTAAAGGGCAAATGGTAATAGGTACCAAATGGGTATTCCGGAACAAGTTGAATGAATCCGGTATAGTCATTCGAAACAAGGCTCGATTAGTAGTACAAGGGTACAACCAAGAAGGAATTAATTTTGATGGGACATATGCTCTCGTAGCTCAACTTGAATTAATTCGCATACTTCTTACTTATGCCGCCTTCCTTGGCTTTAAGCTCTTTCAAATAGATGTTAAGAGCGCGTTTCTTAATGGATTCATTAAGGAGGAAGTTTTCATAAAACAACCTCCTGGTTTTGAGTCTCATGATAAGCCTCATTCTGTCTATAAATTAAACAAGGCACTATGTGATCTAAAGCAAGCTCCTAGAACTTGGTATGAGAGGCTCAAAGACTATTTGTTAAATGCAAAATTTTTTATAGGGGAAGCTGATTCCACATTATTCATTAAGAGGAAAAGACATTTCATTAGTTCAAATATATGTAGATGATATTATATTTGGTGCTACTAATGAATCTATGTAGAAAGTTTTCAGAAATTATGCAGGAAGAATTCAAAATGAGTTTGATAGGTGAACTCAAGTTTTTCTTAGGCTTACAAATCACTCAACTCGAATTTGGAATCTTTGTGTGTCAATCAAAATACACAAAGGAGATGCTGAAAAAATTTAAAATGACGAAAAGTCAAGGGAAGAACACTCCTATGAGTGTCACAACTTCCCTAGACTTGGACGAATCGGGTACGCCCATAGATCAAAAGCTCTATCGTAGCATGATTGGATCTTTACTGTATTTAACTTCCAGTAAACCTAACATTTTATTTAGTACCTGCTTATGCACTAGGTTTCAATCAAACCCTAAACAATCACACTTAAATGCTGTAAAACGAATATTTAGATATTTAGTTGACACATCTGATTATAGCTTATTCTACCCTAGGAGTCCACAATTCAACTTAGTCACATATAATGATGCAGACTACACAGGTAGCTGCATCGATAGGAAGAGTACTAGTGGGACGTGCCAATTCTTGGGCAAATCGCTAGTCTCTTGGTTCTCAAATAAACAATTGTGTAACCCTATCAACTACGGAGGCTGAATACATAGTTGCCGCTCAAGCATGTTCCCAAGTGCTTTGGATGAAAAATACTTTGAAGGATTTTAACTTGATATTTAATAAAATAAAAATATTATGTGATAATATTAGTGCTATCAACCTCTCGAAAAATCCCGTACATCACTCCCGTACAAAACATATTGATGTTCGACATCATTTTTTTAGAGATAATGTACTTAAGGGAGACTAATATTGTACTGAATTGCAATTGATTGATATTTTCACCAAACCTTTGAATTATGATCGTTTTAATTATATACGTAAGAAACTAAGCATTTGTAAGCTAAGTGATATTTGAAGAATTTAGTGATTTAATGGAATTTCTTTTGTCATGAACATAGAAGGAGCCTTGACTCTACTAAGAGCCTTCATACACAATTCAAACATCAAAATGCACATTCTGTGCAATATCAGACGTCTTATACTTAAAAATTCGGTGTCTGAAGATATGGAACAGACGTCGATTTTATATCTCAAAAGAGCTGATAAAAGAGCTATTTCAGACGTCCGTCATCATTCACAGACGTCTGGACCATCGTCCAGATGTGTTGACAGATGTCTATCTTTGCATCAGAATGTGTATTATGATGTCTGGATTCAGACGTCTGATTATATAGTTAGACGTCATGTAGGTCCTCTGATAAAGAAATCAGATGACAACCTGTAGCTTTAGAGTGAAATCCAAGAAGGTCTGTCTACAGAAATCAGACGTATAATTTTAGATTTAGACGTCCGGTAGGTCGTCTGATATAGAGATCAGACGACAACCCGGACAATAAACCATTTTCTAGGGAGGTATGTCTGCAGAAATCAGATGTCTAATTTTAAAATTAGTCATCCGATAAGTCGTCTGGTGGTTAAAACAGACGACACCATCAAAATGGTTAAAATCCCAAAGGTCCAATCCCGACGTTTAACAACGTCTCCAGACGTCTAATTTGGCAAAAATTTTCCGCTTCGCGTCTGTTCTCTGAATGGTCTGCAATGGAAATTTCCCTAACCTCAAGGGGAGACTTGCTCAACCCCTTAGGATATAAAATCCCAGTCGCAAGGTCCCACTTCCCCTCTCTCAAATCCCTAAGGTCTCTCTCTGCCGCCTGACGAAGAACGGCTGCAGTTGGCGCTGCTCTTCTCGCCGCCAGACGACCACTCTGCCTCCTCGATGACTGGTGACGCTGCTGCTGCCTTGCGCTCGTGCCTCCACTCCTCTTCCGCGCATCTAGAGACCCTCCTCCATGGGTAAAACTTCTCAAACCCTTAGGGCATCTCCATGGGCTTTGCTCGAGTCTCTTCAAAGCACTCATCTTGTTTTTTCTTCTTTACTAATCAACTCGATTTCCTTTTCTATCGTGCCTTTGTTTTCCCTAGGACCTAAAACCTTAGAACAAAACCTATTTTTTCTATGTAGCATAAATGTTCACCTCTTTGGTTGATTATGGCAAGGGTATTACCTCAAGTGATTCAAGCTAACATCTTAGTGGCTTGAATTCAAAGGTATATTACCACTACATCATAGCAGGTTGTATTGCCTCAGGGCATACTGCCACATTTTTTTTCTGGTATCAATGTGGTTTGCATGTATGGCATTATTGGTTGAATGACTGGTGTGGCATGTTGTTTTCATGTATGTTTTTACAGGCGTTCTATCCTAAAAACACCAAACCTCACCTTCCAAAACCCAACCACCCATACCACCCAAAATGTCTCCCCGTCGGAAGCAAGCCGAGGGCTCTTCCACCTCCTCCACTTATTTGGCTGACCAACTACGTGGCGACATCGCTAGACAGCAATTTCATCACTTCGCAAATGCCAAAGTCAAGTGCCCTCGCTTCATTGTATGGAATGACATTGCCCATCTAAACCTTCGGGAACACTTTGAAACCCTCCATCTCTTCCATTATTTTGACCGACAGTTCCACTCTGGAGTTAAAACTATTGGTGTGTTTTCCGATCTTATTCGACTTTTCTACACCAACATCGTTGAAGACTATAGCAACGATGAATTTGAATTACATACCCGCTTATTTGGGCGTGAAATCCATATCACCTCTGACTCTATTTCCACCCTTCTTGCCATCCCTAATGAGGGAAATGACTTCAATGACATTCTGAGGCAATATGACTCAGAAGTCATAAATCAAGAATTAGTCCTACCTAAAAAATATGTTGAAAATCTTGGTACCTTACCATGCAAAAACCTAAACCTCTTCCCCGATTACTACCTCGCATTTTTGGGTGGGACCTTCTAAACAAATTGGGAGGTTTTGATTATATCTCACACCAACACAAGGCGCTCCTTTTTGTCTCCGTACATCACATTCCCTTCAACTATTGCCGCCTCATTATTCATGTTATGAATGATGACCATGGGGCATCTCTACCGTTTGGGACCATTTTATCCAAAATTTTTGCAAGCTATCGGATCTCCATAAATGACCAGGCAGTTGACAAAAAAATTGAGCCCTACAACCGAATCACAGCCGCCAAGATGCACATACTTAGGGAGCATCTTGAGCCAGCCAAAGAGCCTGCTGAAGAAGAGCCCCTTTCACCCTTTCTGAATTTCCATGAAGAACGTCTACTTCAAATAGAAGCTCCTTGCTCAAGCTTTGACGAGGCATGGGATCCCACCACAGATTCCCTCTCCTCTGGCATCTCCCTCTTGTTGCAACGAGCCGACGAGATGTACACCTATATGGGGAGTATGCGTCGCGACATCGACGAACTTCGTTCTGACGTTCAAAATATGCAGATGGGACAAGGACTTGCTTGTCTCCGCCACCGCCATGATCAAGAAGACTAATTTAGTTCTTCTGTTTATCTTTCTTTCTATCTTCCATGTTGGCTTGTATTAAGGGGCCTTGACCCCATACTTAAATATTTTGAGAACAATAGCTAGTTTGTGCTTAGGACATCTACATTCCTTTCCTAGTTAATTTACTTTAATGCTTTGTCATTTTTTATTCAGCATATAGTTTTATTAATGCTCTCTACTTTATAAATGTCACACTTGTAGTTTAAGTATCAACCCCCTTTCAGAACCTTTTATGATTATATTCAAAAAGGGGGAGAAGAATGTAGGTAAAAACCTAGGAAATAACATAAAAGAAATTACAAAAAATCTTCTCAAAATAGGTATAGACTACTAAGCACAACTTTCACGGAGAGAAAATAAGAACCTACAAGTATATTTTGAAAATCATCAAAAAGGGGGAGATTGTTAGTTCAACCTCTCATATATAATATTTTGATGATTTTACAAAATGAAGAAAAAGAAATTGTAACGACCCGGTTCCCGAGTCCCTACGAGACACGAGAACCGGACCGACTCGACTAATCCCAAGACCTAGTCGTCCAACGAGGAAGTAACCAAAAGACAGTAAAATAAACCACATTCAGCATGAATATAACTAACAGTAAGAAAGTACAGCAGTAAGGAAAGAAACTACTACAGTAGGTACCACCACAACAGTAAAACAGCATTTATCATATAACAAGAACTGTAGGTAAAGAAGGTACAGCGGAAACAAAAACTACTCACTAGAACAGAAACAAAAGAGGTACAAAAGGCTGTGGTAACTCTACTGGACCCTACTCGGCCCAGCGTCCTCTGCAGCCGCCGACCCTGGCTGCACAACACCTGGTCCTGAAAAGGTAACGAGTGTAACACGTCAGCAAAACGCTGAGTAGAGTGGCAAACTAACTAAAGGCAACAGTAGAGTGTACAGTAGCTGTTATGTTCTATTACTTCCTTTATTCACATCTTTCAATTTTTCTCACTATTTCATTTATTTCTCAGATCCTTTACTTGATCTCGAATGTCCTCGTGGGAACGATCTTGATTGCAGTCTCTTCCAAAAGTAGAAGTAGCACGTGGTGCTCTCCTGGCCGGGAGAGTCCCCCGTGGTGATCCTACCCTCAGTCAACCACCCCAAGGTCACTGACAGACGTAACGGTGACTACGGCACGCGCGATAAACGCACAGGTAGCTAGCCCACACTGGCACGCGGTCAGCCGTTTCCATTAACGGGTGCGCCCAAAGCACAGCACGGAACCAGGGCAGAGCCCTCTCAGTAACAGGGGTCCAACCCCTCCACAGTAACCAAACCGGGGCCTTGCCCCTCCACAGTTCGCGCACCCTCGCCTGACTACCCTGGTTTGCCCTAGTGGGCCTAACAAGTCGGTGAAGGAGGCTAGCAGAACCCCGGGGCCCGTGGGGTAGCTAGTACTCTCCTAACACTAGTAGCTCTCCTCGGTACTACGTACACGAGGGCCAACAAGTCGGTACAGAGAGGCCAATCCTAACCTCGGGTCCCTGGGGCGGCTGGCCCCACTCTGCACTAAACAGGTACAGGTACTTCCCTTGGTACTGCGTACCCAAGAGACAGTACAAACTACATCTCAGTTCCATTCCTTTTTCTTTCCAGGAGTTCCACTCCTAATTCCCCGTAGGGTTCCAGCTCTTTATCTCAGAACATCATATGTTTCACTTTCCAGATTCACATTCTCAAAATCCATGATCTCAAACATGTTTATTCATAACAGGCAGCTTTATATATTCCTTTCCAATTTTCCAAGACTGCAGTAATATACATTCCACTAGTTTTTCCACCCTAGGATTCATGCCATATCCTAGGATCTATCATACAATCTAGTTTTCCGGCCCTAGGATTCATGCAACCCCTAGGAGCTATCATTCCATATATTTCTCATTCCTAGGATTCATGCAATGCCCTAGGTTCTAGTTATGGTACCATACTTTAACAGATTTTATTAATACTTAAAGCCACTCTACCAGGTACAACGGGAGTAATGGGGGCGTGATCGGGAATCCCGCGCGCCTCCGCGACTCTCAAGACTGCAACTGAACGAGATCCTGTCACAAGGATCAAACACAAGGAGTGTCTCAAAACAGTGTACAGCTACCGTAGATGAGTAGAGGAATTAATTCTGAAACGAACGCAACTCGAATCGCGGAAAACGGAGCCCAAACGGGCCTTAAACGGGTCGAGAAAGACAATACTGTGCAAAATCAGACGTCTGGAACTCCTTCCAGACGTCTTAAACGGTGGATCAGAGAATTACCTGTTCAGCTTGGTTTCCCGGACGTCCAGAAGTCTGCGGGGACGTCTGTCCTATACCCCAGACGTCCGATGGTCCACACGGACGTCTGTAGATCACTCCCGCCGTCTGGTACAACTTCCAGACGTCTGATTCGCAAAGGATGGCGAATCAGCGAACCTGCGCATAGCCAACCCCCCTCCCTCAGTACGGTCAGTCGACAAGAAGGAAGAAGAAAGCGGAAACTCACCTTTCAGACGTCTGTATGATCTTACAGACGTCGACCTTGCCGTCTGGCTATCAACCCAGACGTCTGATTCTGGAAATTTTTCCAGAATCAGAACCCTGCTCGGCCTCCGCTCGCGACGCCGCCCGCGTCGCACCTCGCGCGTCTGCTGCTCAGCCCGCAGCAGGTCCCTCTCCGCATCGCTCCGCGCTCCCTGCGCCCTCCGCCGGCCGGCCAAGCCGCTCCGGCGAGCTCGCCCTCACGGCAGAGCCCCGCCCTCGCACGCCGCACCTCCTCCGCGCTCACTGCGGCTGCCGCTGCCGCTGCCGCCCTCGCGTCCGCTCGCTCTCGCGCACAGGAAGGAGAAGAAGGAGGAGACGGTGGAGACGGGAGGGGAGGCGCGCCCTTTTAAGGCCGCGCGAGGAGGAGAGAGAAGGTGGTCGCAGCGCGCCTGCAGCCGCAGAGAGAGAGAGAGAGGAATCGCAGACGAATCTCCCGTGCGAACATAACTGTTCTCCAGACGTCTGTAAACGATCCCGGACGTCTGTTCAGACGTCTGGATGTGATCCCAGACGTCTGGTCCGACGTCTGGGCCACCTCCCAGACGTCTTAAAAGGCGTCTGGGGCACGCGCTCGTTACAATATAACAAACTCAAAGGAAGTTTCGTCCCCGAAACTTGCGCCAACTAGGGTGCGGGAAAAAGATGTCCAAATAACCATAACAAACTCAAAGAGGACCGAAGCCGGTTCGAAAAGACGTACCCGCGAAAAGCTCTGGGTACCGCTCCCGCATTGCCGCCTCAGGCTCCCAGGTAGCCTCCCCGTACTGCTGGCTCCTCCACAAAACCTTTACCAGGGGTACTTGCTTTCGTCTCAACCTGCGGATGGCTCGGTCTAGGATCTGCACTGGCCGCTCGGGGTAGGTCAGGTCGTCGCTCACCTCGACGCTCTCGTGACTCAGTACGTGGCTGGGATCGGCTACGTACTTCCTGAGGTTGGACACGTGGAACACGTCGTGCACACCAGAAAGCTGCGGGGGAAGGGCAAGTCTGTAAGCAACGGGTCCAACCCGCTCCAGGACCTCAAAGGGCCCCACGAACCTCGGCGCGAGCTTCCCTCTCACCCCAAACCGCTGTAAGCCCTTCATGGGCGAAACACGAAGGAAGACGTGGTCCCCAACCTCGAACTGCACCTCTCTGCGTCTGCGATCTGCGTAGCTCTTCTGTCTGCTCCTGACAGTGCGGAGTCGTCTGTGGATCTGCTCAACTACCTCCTGACTCTGCCGGATCAACCTGGGGCCAACCTCCCACTTGGTCCCCACCTCAACCCAACTCAAGGGTGCCGTGCATTTCCGTTCGTACAGAGCCTCGTAGGGAGCCATGCCGATGCTCGAGTGATAACTGTTGTTGTATGCAAACTCCGCCAGGGGCAGGTGCTCCTCCCAAGAGCCCCTCCAGTCTAGTACACAGGCACGCAAAAGGTCCTCAAGTGTCTGTATCGTGCGTTCCGACTGTCCGTCCGTCTGGGGGTGGTAAGCCGTGCTAAACCTCAACCTCGTCCCCAAAGCCTGCTGAAACTCAGCCCAAAACTGGGACGTAAAGCGGGTATCCCGGTCGGATACGATCTCCCGCGGAACTCCGTGTAGTCGCACCACATCACGGATATACCTCTCTGCCAACTGTGCTGGTCCCAAAGTGACTCGGATCGGCAAGAATCGTGCCGTCTTCGTCAATCTATCCACTATTACCCAGACTACGTCGTGTCCTCGCTGGGTAACAGGTAAGCCCACCACCAAGTCCATGGTGATGCTCTCCCACTTCCACTCTGGCACTGGAAGCGGCTGAAGCGGCCCTGCAGGCCTCTGATGCTCGGCTTTCACCTGCTGGCACACTAAGCACTGCTGCACGAACTCACCCACATCCCGCTTCATCCCTCTCCACCAGAACTCGCGTCTCAAGTCATGGTACATTTTCGTGTTTCCGGGATGTATGGTGAATCTGGAACCGTGTGCCTCAGTCAGGAGCTCTCTCAACAGCTCCTCGTCTCTGGGGACGCACAACCGTCCCCTCAAGCGTAACACCTGGTCTGTGAAAGAGAAGTCCCCTGGGTCCCCTGATAGTACTCTGTCGCGCAAAGACTGCAAGTACGGATCGGCCATCTGTCCCGTGATGATGCGGTCTATCAACTCTGGCCTGGTCTGCCATGTCACCGTCACTGCCCCACAGTACCCTCGTAACTCTAGAGGTCGCCAACTGCCCACCTCCTCCAAAAGGCTCCAACTCTGTAACTGTAGACTGGCCAAGCGTGCGGGCGCCTTATGGCTCAAGGCGTCAGCCACCACATTGGCCTTTCCCAGGTGGTAGGAGATGCTGCAGTCGTAGTCCTTCAGGAGCTCCAACCAACGTCTCTGTCTCATGTTGAGCTCCTTCTGGTCAAAAAGATATCTGAGGCTCTTGTGATCTGTAAAAATCTCGAAGGTCTCACCGTACAAGTAGTGCCTCCATGTCTTCAGCGCGAAGACAACAGCTGCCAACTCTAGATCGTGGGTAGGGTAGGTATGCTCATGGGGCTTCAGTTGCCGCGAAGCGTAAGCGACCACGTGACCCCTCTGCATGAGCACACCTCCTAACCCCTGCAAGGAAGCGTCCGTGTACACAACGAACCCGCCACTACTGTCAGGGATGGTGAGCACGGGAGCCGAGGTCAACCTCTCCTTCAGCTCCAGAAAACACGCCTCACAGGCGTCTGTCCAAGCGAAAGGCACGTCCTTCTGGGTCAACTGTGTCATAGGACGTGCAATCTGCGAAAACCCTCTGATGAACCGTCTGTAGTAACCTGCCAGTCCCAGGAAACTGCAAATCTCAGTGACTGAACGCGGTCTCTCCCACCTGAGCACTGCCTCGACCTTGGCGGGGTCCACCGCCAGGCCGTCTCCAGAGATCACATGACCCAAAAAGGTCACCTCCCTCAACCAGAACTCGCACTTGCTGTATTTGGCGTACAGCCTGCGTCGTCTCAGAGTGTCCAGAACCATCCGCAAGTGCTGTCCGTGCTGCGTCCGATCTCTAGAATAGATGAGTACATCATCTATGAAAACCACCACAAACTGGTCCAAGTACGGTCTAAACACCCGGTTCATCAGGTCCATGAAAGCAGCGGGGGCATTGGTCAGCCCAAACGGCATGACCAAAAACTCGTAGTGTCCGTACCGGGTGCGGAAAGCTGTCTTGGAGACGTCGGTTTCCCTGATCCTCAACTGGTGGTATCCAGACCTCAAGTCGATCTTGGAAAACACCGTGGCCCCCCGCAACTGGTCAAACAAATCGTCGATCCTCGGCAGCGGATATTTGTTCTTGATGGTGACCCTATTCAGCTGTCGGTAGTCCACACAAAGGCGTAGGGTCTCATCCTTCTTCTTCACCAACAGTACCGGGGCTCCCCAGGGAGACGCACTGGGCCTCACGAAACCTTTCTCCAAAAGGTCCTGCAACTGGGACTTGAGCTCTCGCAGCTCAAGCGGTGCCATTCTGTATGGCGCGGTGGAGATGGGGCTGGTCCCTGGTACTAGTGAGATCTCAAACTCGATCTCACGCTCGGGCGGTAGTCCTGGTAACTCGTCTGGAAACACGTCGGGGTACTCTCTGACCACCGGGATGCTCTGGAAGTCTGCCACGGGGCTGTGCTCTGCCACCACACAAGCTAGGAAGCCCTCACACCCCCGGCTCAAAAGTCTCGCCGCCCGAAGTGCCGAAATGCACCTGAAACCTCCGTCCACTGGCTGCCCGTGAAACTCGAAAGAAGGCAACTCCGGAATGGAGAAGACAATCTTCCTCTCAAAACAGTCTACCAAGGCGTGGTAAGCGGACAGCCAATCCATCCCCAGAATCACTCCAAAGTCCTCCATCTGTATCATAATCAGGTCAGCTGGCAGGCTATGTCCCCCGATGCTGACCCCGCAACCCGTGTACACCTCCTCAGCTACAAACAGCTGACCACTCGGACCTCTGATTACGAACGGATTCTCTAACAGTGTATAATCCTGGTCCAAACTAACTGCGAAACTGGTTGCGACAAACGAGTGCGTAGCGCCGGAATCGAAAAGCGTGTAAACGAGTCTGCCAGAAACTGAAACCATACTTGCTACCACGGATCCCGATGCTCTGGCGTCCCTGTGTGTTAGGGCGTTGATACGCCCCTCAGCTCTGGGTGCGGACGAAGCAGCCACACTCTGCGTCGGACGGGTAGGTGCTGGCCGGTACCCTCCTCGCGACTGCTGTCCTCCTCCTCGTGCCTGGGAGCCGCGGCCTCCTGCACGCCCTCCAGTGCTCTGCACGGGAAGTATCTGCTGACCTCCTGCCCTAGATGGGCAGTCCCTCCTGACGTGGCCCGGCTGGCCACACTGGTAGCAGAGGGGAACCCGACTCCCGCCCTCAATGAGTCCCTGCTGTCGGCTAGGCGGGGGTCCGGTGCTGGCGACTGGCCCCTATCGAGGGCCCCCAAAGGCCACTGATGGCCCTGCACAACATGACGGCTCTCCTGCGGACACCACGTGTCTCCTTTGAGTTCTCCTAACACGCCTGGTGTGGCGGCGGAAATCTCGTTCCACCACTAACTCCCCTGTCGTACGCTCGGAAGGGGGAGGGGGTGGCGACGTGGGTGGAAGCTGAAATTCTTCTCGAACCACCTCTCGAATCAGTTGGACGAGGTCCCGAGACGGTATACTCAGGAGAAGAGGAGGGGTTGTATGTATTCCAAGCCCGACACATCCGTCCCCCGGGCCCTGACCTCGGCCGCGCCTGCGGCCCACCCTCCTAGCTCCACGACGTGGCATCTCCTATAATGGAGACGCGAAACAAAACGGAACGTCAAAACAGACGGTACCTAACAAAACTTCTAAGAGCTCATGTCAAGAGATATGTTGTGGTGGCTACTCTAGCTATAAACATGTGAATTGGTTATTTTCCAGTCAGTTGATTCACTTCTCGGGACGACCTTGCTCTGATACCATCTTGTAACGACCCAGTTCCCGAGTCCCTACGAGACACGAGAACCGGACCGACTCGACTAATCCCAAGACCTAGTCGTCCAACGAGGAAGTAACCAAAAGACAGTAAAATAAACCACATTCAGCATGAATATAACTAACAGTAAGAAAGTACAGCAGTAAGGAAAGAAACTACTACAGTAGGTACCACCACAACAGTAAAACAGCATTTATCATATAACAAGAACTGCAGGTAAAGAAGGTACAGCGGAAACAAAAACTACTCACTAGAACAGAAACAAAAGAGGTACAAAAGGCTGTGGTAACTCTACTGGACCCTACTCGGCCCAGCGTCCTCTGCAGCCGCCGACCCTGGCTGCACAACACCTGGTCCTGAAAAGGTAACGAGTGTAACACGTCAGCAAAACGCTGAGTAGAGTGGCAAACTAACTAAAGGCAACAGTAGAGTGTACAGTAGCTGTTATGTTCTATTACTTACTTTATTCACATCTTTCAATTTTTCTCACTATTTCATTTATTTCTCAGATCCTTTACTTGATCTCGAATGTCCTCGTGGGAACGATCTTGATTGCAGTCTCTTCCAAAAGTAGAAGTAGCACGTGGTGCTCTCCTGGCCGGGAGAGTCCCCCGTGGTGATCCTACCCTCAGTCAACCACCCCAAGGTCACTGACAGACGTAACGGTGACTACGGCACGCGCGATAAACGCACAGGTAGCTAGCCCGCACTGGCACGCGGTCAGCCGTTTCCATTAACGGGTGCGCCCAAAGCACAGCACGGAACCAGGGCAGAGCCCTCTCAGTAACAGGGGTCCAACCCCTCCACAGTAACCAAACCGGGGCCTTGCCCCTCCACAGTTCGCGCACCCTCGCCTGACTACCCTGGTTTGCCCTAGTGGGCCTAACAAGTCGGTGAAGGAGGCTAGCAGAACCCCGGGGCCCGTGGGGTAGCTAGTACTCTCCTAACACTAGTAGCTCTCCTCGGTACTACGTACACGAGGGCCAACAAGTCGGTACAGAGCGGCCAATCCTAACCCCGGGTCCCTGGGGCGGCTGGCCCCACTCTGCACTAAACAGGTACAGGTACTTCCCTTGGTACTGCGTACCCAAGAGACAGTACAAACTACATCTCAGTTCCATTCCTTTTTCTTTCCAGGAGTTCCACTCCTAATTCCCCGTAGGGTTCCAGCTCTTTATCTCAGAACATCATATGTTTCACTTTCCAGATTCACATTCTCAAAATCCATGATCTCAAACATGTTTCTTTATTCATAACAGGCAGCTTTATATATTCCTTTCCAATTTTCCAAGACTGCAGTAATATACATTCCACTAGTTTTTCCACCCTAGGATTCATGCCATATCCTAGGATCTATCATACAATCTAGTTTTCCGGCCCTAGGATTCATGCAACCCCTAGGAGCTATCATTCCATATATTTCTCATTCCTAGGATTCATGCAATGCCCTAGGTTCTAGTTATGGTTCCATACTTTAACAGATTTTATTAATACTTAAAGCCACTCTACCAGGTACAACGGGAGTAATGGGGGCGTGATCGGGAATCCCGTGCGCCTCCGCGACTCTCAAGACTGCAACTGAACGAGATCCTGTCACAAGGATCAAACACAAGGAGTGTCTCAAAACAGTGTACAGCTACCGTAGATGTGTAGAGGAATTAATTCTGAAACGAACGCAATTCGAATCGTGGAAAACGGAGCCCAAACGGGCCTTAAATGGGTCGAGAAAGACAATACTGTGCAAAATCAGACGTCTGGAACTCCTTCCAGACGTCTTAAACGGTGGATCAGAGAATTACCTGTTCAGCTTGGTTCCCCGGACGTCCAGAAGTCTGCGGGGACTCTGTCCTATAACCCAGACGTCCGATGGTCCACACGGACGTCTGTAGATCACTCCCGCCGTCTGGTACAACTTCCAGACGTCTGATTCGCAAAGGATGGCGAATCAGCGAACCTGCGCACAGCCAACCCCCCTCCCTCAGTACGGTCAGTCGACAAGAAGGAAGAAGAAAGAGGAAACTCACCTTTCAGACGTCTGTATGATCTTACAGACGTCGACCTTGCCGTCTGGCTATCAACCCAGACGTCTGATTCTGGAAATTTTTCCAGAATCAGAACCCTGCTCGGCCTCCGCTCGCGACGCCGCCCGCGTCGCACCTCGCGCGTCTGCTGCTCAGCCCGCAGCAGGTCCCTCTCCGCATCGCTCCGCGCTCCCTGCACCCTTCGCCGGCCGGCCAAGCCGCTCCGGTGAGCTCGCCCTCACGGCAGAGCCCCGCCCTCGCACGCCGCACCTCCTCCGCGCTCACTGCGGCTGCCGCTGCCGCTGTCGCCCTCGCGTCCGCTCGCTCTCGCGCACAGGAAGGAGAAGAAGGAGGAGACGGTGGAGACGGGAGGGGAGGCGTGCCCTTTTAAGGCCGCGCAAGGAGGAGAGAGAAGGTGGTCGCAGCGCGCCTGCAGCCGCAGAGAGAGAGAGAGAGGAATCGCAGGTCTACGCGCACAGGCGCGCAGACGAATCTCCCGTGCGAACATAACTGTTCTCCAGACGTTTGTAAACGATCCCGGACGTCTGTTCAGACGTCTGGATGTGATCCCAGACGTCTGGTCCGACGTCTGGGCCACCTCCCAGACGTCTTAAAAGGCGTCTGGGGCACGCGCTCGTTACAGAAATAAAACATAAACGTAGCATATTTCTCTCTGTAATAACACAATTGCAGGTTTCATGGAGTTTTCCAAGTTGGAGGATTAAAAGCGTGAAGACTAAGTAGCATAAGTATTGTCATAGGTCAGGCTTTTTATGTAAACTTTCAAATGTTGTAATCTTTATTTTATTTGAGTCTAGAGATATTGTAAAGAGCCCCCAAACATAACTTATAAATAGCTAACTTAGACTCTCTACACTTAAGATAAATTAGAAACAAAAACTTAACACTAAGACTCAAATTAGACGTCCATAACAACTGTCAGATGTCTGATTTTCAACTTTAAGACGTCTGACAAGTGTTTCAGACGTCTAATTACCTCTAGCTTTGCATTTAGTTTCTAACTTCATAAACATCAGTCGAAGCAACTTTCCATCAGACGTCCATAGCCTCATCCAAACGTCTAATACTTTACCTGGACGTCCTCAAAACAACCGTTAGACTCAAGCACCCATCCTCCTTATGAATATAACGGGAAAAATACATTTTCAAATGTCTAGACATGCCTCCAGATGTCTACCTTTGGACCATTGCTCGTTTATTTCTGTGCGAATCTCATTAGGAACCAAAGATCTTCTGTCAGATTTCCTAGGCAAGCCTTTTTAGGTTTCCAGACGTCTAGGGAATCCTACAGACATCTATACGGACGTCTGTTCCTTCATATCTAGAGCCCTGTTTGGATCTGGTTAAATTAGGAATAAATCCATGCATAATTAGACGTCTAATAATTTTATCAGACGTCTTATATGAAAATATCAAACGTCTCTGTTTCGATCCAATGAAACCAGTACAGCCTGGCTAATAGTATCAAACGATAATAATTGTAATCAGACGTCTTATAAGACGTCTGACCTTAAAATCAGACGTGTGATATTGCTGTCAGACTCATCATTACCCTGATTTGTGGTGGATTTCATCCCAATCTCTTGGGATTTGCCTCCAACGGCTAGGAGATCTCTCCCAAGCATTCTTGAAGGTTCCAAACTTCCCTATAAATAAACTACAATCCCTCTTAGGCAAAACATACCTCTTGAGATTCAATTTCCTTAGAAAAATCACTTGCTCACTACTCTTAACCTCCTCTTACCCTTATGCGGTGCTAACACTCTAATTAAAGGGTAAACCCACACTCCCGGTTCACTTCATTCTGCAAATTTTCAGGGAGTTCTCTTTATACTTAATAGATAGGGAAGTAATCAAATTATTAGGGTGCTCTATAGGTGCTGTTTAATTATTACTTTTGTACTTTGGGTATCTGGCCTATCAGGTCCCCGTCTCTTCATTGTGAAGGGAGAAACCTCCATTTAGGGATCGGAAGTGGGATTTGTAATTGAGGTACACTATCCTCATTTAAGTAGTGTGGTTAGTGGATTGATCATTTTGTGATCGAAAATCCTAAGTCAATGGATTGGCTTAGGTGATGGTTTTCACCCATCTTGGGTTTCCACTTAAAAATCTGATACCTCTTTTTGTGATTGAATTTTTTATCTTACAATATTTAATAAATTCACTATTTACCCCCCTCCTCTAGTGCAATTTCAAAAAGAACATAAGATCTATTACGTAGTAGATCCCAACACATTGACAAAAATCATCACATCATTTTAAACTAAAATGCACAGGTGATAAATCATTTTGCAACGATAATAAATTGCTATGAGTGATTTTATACAGATGCAAAATAATTTTACATCGATGATAAATTGTTATGGATGATTTTACATCAATGATAAATTGTTCTATGTGATTTTAAGCTAATGCAAAATTATTTTGAAATGATTTTACACTGGTGCAAAATTATTCTGAAGGTGTAAAGTAATTCCAAAGATAATCTGGTAATTTTACACAAGTGTAAAATAATTTCAAAGGTAATTTCAATGATTTACATCCATGCAAGATAATTGTTATTGATTTGAATAATGATAAATCCCACATGTCACTATTTTTTTACGTAAAAGGGAAATATATCGAATGAGAATCACATTGACACCTCCATGCATTACATTTTACGTCATCTTTTATGTTTGTGTACCCACATTCATTTTCTTACAGCTTTCAATTTTGTAACAACCTAAGTGTAAAATGAAAATTAATCAACTTATTTCTTACTTCAAGCATTTTTTCAATTATGAAATAGACCATTGGCACTAGCTAAGTCCATCATGTAGAATGGCTAATAACTAGATTAAAAGCCAATAATTAATCATTGATGCATTTGTGGAAAAAAATGGCTAATTCAGATTGAAACTCAACAAATGATGCATTTATGAGTTTAGAACAATATGAAATTAGGAATATGTTGCTATTTAAAATTATATTAAGTGGAATGAGTGTTTGTTGATTAAGCATTATCTGTATCAAACCAATTTTTTTTTTTTTTTGGAAAACTATCAAATCTAATCCTCGGTAAAAACAAAAATAAAGGATCCATTTATACGTAATTTCATCAATCTAGAGAAAAAAAGAAAACAAAAATTATTTTGCACAGATAAAATAAGAATACCTCAAACCTGGTAAAATGGCTTAGAAATTATTGAATAATTCACATAAATATCGATCTCAGTTTGTATTCCCAACATCAATAAGGCCCCCCTGGATTCAAATTTATTAACTTAGAACAGTTATACAATTTTCGGGGATCCACAATGAAATCAAGAGATATGTTTAAGGGCTTTCCCGTAGTTATATATCAATCTAGCAGACTTTTGGCACCTAACCGATGACTTTATGTACAGCAGGTATCCATTCAAAAGTTGTGGTTCTTGAAGTTAATGTGTTAATGATTTGATGTTGACTCTATTATAATCTCTTGTAGCCGAAGACATTTCCTTCAAGAGCTAAAAACCACCGTGATTTTTTATCTCTGGAATGAATCAGAGAATGGAAAACATAAAGAACTATATTTTGTAGCTATTACCATGCCAAAGTTGAGAACTACAGATGTGGATTGCACAACCTCGGGAAAAAGAATTGTATTATCTTTATCTGTATATATTTTCACAAAAAGCTTTCATTCTATTATTTACATACAAAAACGTGGTTTTTGGATTACAAAAGTGAGAAGCTTCATCAAGATATGTCAAGTCAACAAAAAAAAATCGTCAAAAAAGGAGAACGTGAACCACCTCTGGAGAGCATACAGAAGACGCAATTGCACTACTGACTCTTTCCAAATTCTGCAAATGAAGAACACAGAAAATCTTAAGAGACCAATCAGCCATCAAATTTAAGGTGACATGGTGCCTAAAACTCATCACGTCATGGATAAGGTTGATTCCCATTGGAGATCCAGAAATTACAAATAACTGAAATATACAATTACTGAAATACACTTATTAATTCATATGAACACAAAAGCAAATATACCTGCATTAGGTGGGCTGTCGCGACACTTCGACGTGAAATATCCAATTGTCATCTGAATCTCGGCCGAGACTGAATTTGCAAACATCGCCTTCTTCCAACTTATTTCTAGAAGCAAAATCTCTCCAACCTCTTCCGAAAAAAGTCCGATTCCGTGTACACACGGTTATACCAATGTGAAACTCTCTATTCTTCTGATCCTTGAAAATTACTTCCTGCTTATCGTACATGTTTGTCGCAGCTGAAAATGCATTGGGGATTGCCTAAAACCACAAACAGATTGAAAAACTGTTACAGTTGATAAGATGAGAAAGGACTTCACTGAAGATTGATACAACCGACCACTTACAATTTGTTTGGTCTTAATTTTATTAGAGGACATTGTTACCCAGAATGATGAGGCTTCTATGTCTGTTCCACAGGTTTTCTTGACTTGAAGAGCTTCTAACCTGAAAAACGTGAAAGACACTTCATGTTGGACCTTGGTTCACGATTTTGCAAGGCTGTTGCTAGTCAATCATGTTAGGGAGGCATTTCTATTACCTGCCGCAGTGAGATTTGTAGTTCAAAATAGTATATTTTCTCACAATTGATAACAAGTACGTACGTCCTGTGTACAACACTAGCTAGGAGAATACTAAATGCTTCAACCTACAACTGTTTGGAACAAGAATTCTCGGCATCTTCTGACAAGTGATACAACTTCCTTTAATTATTGAATGCTATGATATTTACCTAATAAGCAATCCATTTATTGACCAAAAATGATAATACAACCCTGTGAATCTTACCGTATAAGCTTAACATGCATGATGATCCATGGACCCTAAGAAGCATTTGACTATTGCTAATGACTCCAAATGATGTCGTTGTCCCTCCATACCCATTTCCCAAGAAATTGGTAAATGTAAGCTTGCTGTGACACTGTATATTTTACTTCTAAGTGGATCATTATTTTAACAAGTAATTTTAGAATTTCTAGATGGTGGACTTCTGAATTTTCATCCTTGCTCAGTATAATGAAATTCTTGGTGTGCTTTTGATGTGATTACCATTGCAATGAAACAAAAGTTCCCAACAAGTGGTGAAATGCATGTTCCTTTTATGTCAATCTAGATTATAGAAAACACAATTTCAGACTGAAACAGTGAGGTAGTAATCTACCTGCCAATAGCATGCTTTCAAGGCCATTAATTTAGAAAATTGAGACAAGCACTAAAGGTTAAGAAATTATGACCTCTGCATCTTTGAAAGCTTAAATATCTGGACTTCCATGACCTTCTTTCCATTTTGGGAGTACGGTGCAAGGTGAAATTCACACTCATCCCCTGGTCTAAGCTTGTGACTGATACAAAACTCTTTCCATCCTCTCACAAAAAAGGTCCGGTTTTTAGTTGAATGGAGGACCTCTACCTGCCACCACTTCCTATTTTGATCTCTCAGGATCAACTCATGCTTTCCCATGATTCCAGTAGCTTCCTTAAACATAACTGGAATATACTGCCTTGCAACAACGGTATAAATACAAGGAAAATAAGCAAGAATGAAATAAGAATAAAAGCTAAAACGATGAGAAGATACAGATAATACTTCTATAACTAGAAATATCTATGCAAAGCTATCATCATGAAAGTTGTTTCAAGAAGCATGGTAACAATGCCAAGCTAGCAACATCTTTGCAAGATGTGTTCTTCAAAATAGTTACTTTTTTCTGTGGAAACAAGATATGCTCCTATCTTGGAAGAGTTTGACAATTCAATTTTGAAAAATATTATCCTTTCCATATGTAAGCAGATCCCATGGCAGCATGAGCTATCTTGTTAATTCTCAATAGCTTGGATAGATTGGTGGCATAACTCTTGTATAAGGGAGCTTTCTACTTGGTATCAGGGGATTGAATTATGGGATATTCTGTCTTGTTGGGCAGGTGAATCAACATGCCTTGTTAATCTCCATATCAATGTCATGAAATAGGTTCAACTCTTATCCAGCATCTACCAGCGAATTAGCAAAATGAGGGCTATTTTGCTCTCAAATTGTCTGGTTTATCCATCCCAAACAAGTATTGACCCTTATTTTATACGGTGTCAGCATGCCAAACTAGGTCTTGCGAGATGCATGAGAAGTACAAACAAGACATACTGAAATAAAAATACTAGAAAAAATAAACTAAAGGCTCACCGAGTGGAATACTACTTACAATGTAATAATGTCCCTCAAGATTTCGTCTCCTCATCATGATTCTACAGGATGTCGGAACCTTTTGGATGCAAGAACTTCTCAAAGTTTCCGAGGTTCCATCTACATCTGGCCATTAGCATTGATAACAATCACATAAATGAAACTTTCAGCAGTTTTAATATGCATTTTGTAAAAACCTTAAACACCACAACAAGGTACAAGGTTAAAACTATACATATGAAATAAAATGTAAGATTCATATCTGGTCATTCAGAAAACAGCAAGATTTTAGTGCTTACAATTAGCTTGTTTCTCTATATGCTGAATCCCATTGTTGTGCCTTCTGCTCTTAGTAGAAGTTGAAATATCAGACTCAGATTCACCTTCAACTGAAGTATAAGGTCTTTGGCTGTTGCTATGCATTTTTTTAATATCGGCGTCTGTCTGGACCTTCCTGCTATTCTTCATTTTGACATGATCACATTCACCACCCTGCTTTTCAGTATTTCTTGCTCGTTTCTGTTCTACTAAATTAGTCACATTTAGATCACAAAATTTCCTTTTACTCTTGAGTTCAGCATCACCCTTCATCATGTTCACGTCCTTTTCAAATGATCGCCAGGGAATGCCCTCCTTGGCATTCAAATGAGCATACTCTTTTTGACAGGAACTTGTATCCAGTATTATCACTGTAAAATCCATTCGCCCTTCATAACAGAAAACTAAGAAGTATCCCACATCCAAGTCATGAACCTCTGCAAAATGCTGCCAGCCTTCTCCAAAGTACAGGTTTGGGTAATCTCCCTCAATCTTAACAAAGAATTCCTTCTCTAAAGGGCTCAGAATGGTAATATTCAAGTGCTTCTCGGGAATAATATGCTTGAGAAATGCACGGGGAATTTCCTGAGCAAGAAAAATAAATTAGGAAATTCAAAGTAAATGGATATCTGCAATTCATCACCCTGTATGACTATTCAATGAACTTAATGAATTATTCTAGGCTTCACCAAATATCTTGAATATAGAAGTGAATATGCAAAGACGAAGATATGGGAAAGCATTGGCAGAATTCTTCTTAATAATCTGAGGGGCATGGCAGAGGAAATTTTCCAAAGGAAGTATTAGGTTGCTGACCAATGCTAACATGGAGCACCTTTTTTCTCTTTTCAGAGGAAAAAGGAGGCTAAATGAGGATATCTTCTAAAGAAAACATTGCAGAACCCTATAATTTGAGAGACTCCTATTCTTGCTTAATGCAATTTCTACCTAGAGAAGTTGAATAATGCTATCAGCTTATGCAAGAGTTGCTTAGGGATTTTACTTTTGGATAAGTTTTAAATAACATATGTCGATAGTTCTTTTGGTACAGTCAAGGATCTGATCACCAAAAGATATGAACCCCACTATATTTAAGGGGTTCTTTACACACATACACCTAAAAAATTTGTATTTATGTATGTGCCCATACTAACTTGCTCCTTTTTATGCCTTGTGCCCTTTCACTGACCACCATAACAAAAAAAATCCATTAAATCTAATAGATCTGGAATCAAAGGTTAACAATTTCTAAGTGGAGCTTCCCATTCTTTCTATCATTTTCCTTCGCCTCCTTCTCCTTCTGACCACCTCCACCATCTCCTCTTTCTTTGACTCATCATCCTTCTTCTAGGACCTTCCCCTCCACAACCTCCTCCTCGATAGAATTTGTCATTTACATGAGTACTCTTGTAAATATTGCAATTAGAGAAGAGTATGTCGGTACTCTTGTAATTTGCCAGCTACTTGGGCATGAAGAAAGCTCTTTATTATAAATACAATCTTAGGGTTTTCTCTTTAATCATTGAGAGAAGTAAACCCTAAGCTTAGACATAGAGAGGCACACCACCTCTCAAATTGTTATCAATATGTGGTCTATTTGCTCTTGACTTTACATGATATCAAAGCATCTAATTCGTCTGTTAGCCATTTTATTTTGAGATCTTTCATATGAGATCTCGTCCATTGTGAACACCTCTCTTATTCACATCTGACCCTGTTAACTCTTGTCGTCGTGCTAGCTCACCTCAGTCTAGTTCGATCTGGCAACATCAAGGTGGATCCCAACCTCAGCCTACGTTGGAGTCATTCTTGATGTTGTCTATCCAAATCTAGTGCCACTAGAGTTGGATCCTCCTCCTTTAATTGATTTTTTAACATCTTTTACCCACATCCGATGTTGTTAGACTGGATCTTACCCTTGCCAACTGCAATCCAACGCAACCGAGCCTAAATCTAGCGCAACTTGGCCGAGTCTGACCTCCTTCAATCATTTTTTGACATTGCCAATCAATCTTTAGCTTCGCCTTGCAAAGATCCAACATTGTCGGGCCGAATCTAGCATCTAGCACCCTTAATAGACTTTTCTTCATCGGCTCCTATCTCCACTTGACCTTTGTCTGGTTAGATCCATCTACCCTTGCTGGCCCCTCTCCTAACTCCAGTTGAGTCCTTTAGGATCAGTGGGAAGAAATGAGCAATTTCCTATTCTACGAAAACCCTACACCTCTTTATATAAAGAGAGGTGTGGGTAAAATACATAAGACGACCTAAAGAATATAATAAGGCATGAACAGTCCAAATAGAAAAATAAAGAAAAAGGAAAATATCCTGTAACACTCCCCCTCAAGCTGGAGTGTAGATATCCATCAAGCTCAACTTGTCACAACAAATATCAAAGGCAGCCCTGCTCAATGGCTTTGTAAAGATATCAGTTGTCTAGTCCTTTGAAGCAACTGGAGATGTGTAAATAACACCCTTCTGGATAAGATCCTTGGTGTAGTGATAATCTATTTTCACATGTTTTGTGCGTTCATAAAACATGGGATTATTCGCAGTATACGTGGCTGCAAGGTTATCACACCTCATCTCCATAAGGCCCTTTATCTGTACATATAAGCCTCGTAAGATAGACTGTACCCAAACCATCTCTTTTGTTGTTTGGGCCATACCTCGATATTCTGATTCAGCACTGGATCTAGATACCATAGTCTGCTTCTTGCTCCTCCAAGTCACCAGGTTTCCTATAACATAAGTACAAAACCTGGTAGTAGATTTGCAATTGCAAGATACCCAACATAATCTGCATCAGAGTATCCTACAACTGTCATAGGACATCCCTTGCGAAACAATAGTCCACGGCTTGAATTTTTCTTCAAATATCTGAGTACCTACATTGCAGCATTCCAATGCTGCATAATTGGCTTTTTCATGAATTGACTAAGTTTTCTAACAGCAAGTGAAATATCAGGCCTAGGAATGGTCAGGTAGAGAAGCTTCCCAACTAACTGCCTATAGCTTCTGCTCTCCACAGGCTCATCATCATCATATAAGTGTATCTTGGGATCCATGGGAATGTTAGCCACCTTGGCTCTTAATATCCCAATCGCCCTAAGAACATTCAGTGCATACTTTCTCTAGCTCACTACAATATCGTCGTTTCCTCTAGCCACCTCAATGCCCAAGAAGTAGCGAAGAGATCCCAAATCTGTCATAACAAATTGTTCAACCAAGTCCTTTTTGACCTGTAGAATACCAGTAGTATCATCCCCTATAATAATAAAATCATCAATATAAACAAGTAGAACAACTCCCCTATCAGCCTTTCTAGTAAACAAGAAATGATCAGATGTAGCTCTTCTTAGGCCGATACCTTCCACTACCCCAGATAGCTTATGAAACCACGTGCAAGGACTCTATTTGAGCCCATAATAGTCTCTTCAATCTGCATATACACTCCCCCTCAACCTTGAATCCTGGGGGTTGCTACATACTCTTGAAGATCATCATAAATGAAGGCATTCTTCACATCTAGCTAATGAAGATCCCTTTCTCTGTTAACTGCCATAGATAGAAGAATATGAACTATCGAAAGCCTCACAAGAGAGAAGGTATCAAAAAGTTCACTCTGTATGTCTGAGTGAACCCTTTTGCTACTAAGCGAGCCTTATGCCTAGAAATAGACCCATCAGGGTTATATTTCAAGGTAAAGACCCATCGACAACCAACCACCTGGGCTCCAACAGATCGAGAAGTAAGCTCCCACGTGCCACGAGATCGCAAAGTTGCCATTCCTTCATAGCCTGATGCCATGAAGGATCCAGCATAGCCTTTTGGTAAGTAGACGGTACTGTGGATGTCATAAGAACCGAAGTGAAGGCCACAAAAGTGGTACTAAGATCATCACATACAGAGGCACTAGTCACATAATAGCGGCACAACTACGTAAGGCCTTCCTGACTACTATGAGAAGGTTACTATCATCATCTATAGGAAGGGAACAATCATCCTTAGGTACACTCACTGAACTTGTAGAGGCATCATGATAGAGAGGTTCATTAGTATCATCAACACATACCTATTTAAGGGAGGATGATGGCATTGCAGTGGGGGAGGGGGGAATGGTACGAGATATGTATGCGACTAGAATCTGATATACCACTAGAGAATCCTTAAACTTACTATCACTTGTATCCATAGAGGATTGAGTAGGCACTGGACTAGGTGGCATAGCCATAGACGCCTGTGGAGAAGATCTGTCCTATGGTATAAATGACAACTGTTACGTAGCCATAGAAAAATATGGTACAGCTTCATGAAATGTGACATCGGCACTGACATAATGTCTCCTTGTGAGGGGATCATAGCACCTGTATCATTTCTAGTATGAGAATATCCCACACATTTAGTGGCTCTTGGCACCAACTTATCTCTGCCAAGTCCAATAATATATACAAAAGCTACATAACCAAAAGTCTGAGGTGTCACTACAAAAAGATCACTGTCAGGATATAGAATCTGCCAGGGAATTTGTTCTGATAACACATAGCTAGGCATCCGGTTAATCAAGTAGCAAGCCGTGAGTACTGCATCACCCCAATACATCTGGGGTACATTATGATGTATGAGAAGAGTTCTTGCCACATCTAAAATATGCATGTGCTTCCTCTCAGCTATACCATTCTGTTGGGATCTATGTGGGCATGTGGTCTGACGTACAATGCCATGTGATCTGTAGAATGAACGTAATCTAGTTGTGCATAATTCCAGTGCATTATCCAATCTCACACATTTCACAGTAATAGAAAACTGAGTTTTTATTTCAATAAGAAAATCTTCTACAACATTGCCCACATCAGACTTATTCTTCAAAAGAAATAACCAGGACATCTGTGAACAATCATCCACAATAACAAGATAATATTTGTGTCCCAACTTATCGAAAACACGACTAGAACCCCAAAATCCAAATTAACTAAATCAAAAACAGATTCTGACAAAGAAGAACTAGCAAGAAAGGAAGCTCTGTGGTGTTTCCCAATCTGGAATGCATCACATCTGATCTCAGTAGCGGGTGATAGATGGGGGATAACACATCATAGCCTGTCCAGAGGAATGTGTCCAAGGCGATAATGCCATTGAAGAGTAGTACCAACGGCAAAACCATACTCGCCCTAACAAGATGCAGCTATGTTTGTCTGAAGTAGGCGATATACCCCACCTCTTCATGTCCACCACCAATCATCCTCCCTGTCAGCTTGTCCTATAACACACAACCTACATCATCAAATATGACACGGCAATTGAGATTCTTTGTAACTTTGCTCACAGATAATAAATTAATGGAAACTCAGACACAAATAAGACATTGGACAACTATAAGCTGGGAGTAGGAGAAACCTCCCCCTGTCCATCTACTCTGGAATAGCAACCATCAACAACATGTATTGTCCTTCCTAAAGTAACAGACTGAAGATGTCTAAAAGAGTGATCACCACTCAAATGCCGTGAGGTTCCAGAATCTATAAGCCATGGAGATCTACTGTAATGTGAAAGTGCAGAGAAACTAGAGTTAAATTCTATACCTAAGGAGTAGTATCTGTAGTAGATGGAGACTACTGTATGACCTAAGCTAGTCTCTGTGCAAGAGCATCAAACTCTGCTTTAGGAACCATATCTACCTCTGTCTCAATAGTAATTAGAACCTGACTAGCCACAGGTGGCTTCCCATGCTTGGTCCAGCATGATGCCTTAACAGGTCCAATACGTCCACAAAAGGTGCGAGTAGGGCATGATTTGCCAGGCTGCACCTGGCCTTGACCACGTCCTCCTTGACCACCAACAACAGTAAAGGCAGAGGTCTGCCCTTTGATCTCTGAAAATGTAGATCTGACTGACAGTCTATTAACTCTACTGTATGCCTCCTTCAAAGTAGGAAGCTCCATCAAGGTAAGCATCTGGGATTTGGCTAACTCATAATCTAGACCAAGACCTAAAAGAAACTTGAGTGTCGCAAACTCCTTACGGTACTCTCTCTATGTAGCATAAGTACATGTAGGTCTATAAGCATTATAGTTCTCAAGAAAGCCTTTCAATTTAGTATAATACTGAGGAAGAGAGAGATCATCCTGAGAGAAAATATCATGAGTACTCTGAAATACCTTACTGGATTTTTTTTTCATGAGTGTCATGAAGAGAATCCACATATCTTTGGCGGTCCTATAATAAATTATTCAATCTCCAATATGTGACACAACAGCATTCATAATCCAAGCCCTGACCATGGCATTATCTTTTTTTCCACGTGGCATACTTCCCAGTCTTGTTGGTAGGCTCTACCTCCAACAAAATATGTTCATTATCATATCCGTCAACGGTCATAAAGAACGTCTAAGACCAACATGCATAGTTGGTCTCATCCAGCTTTGTGATTGGAATAAAAAATAGATTCTTGATGTTCCTTATGTTCGTGGATGCATCCGTTGTGACTTCAGATGAAGATGGAGATGCTATCACGCCAAATTAGTCAGAAAGACAACCAAATATCCAACCTGAAAAATGATTTTCAGAACCTGCCAGAAAGAACTCATATGATAATCCCAACACAACATTAGGAGATATCATGTTGGGGAAAAGGAACCCAACCCCACTGGGATCGAGCAAGGTCCACTATAAGGATCCTCAAACCCTTGTGGTGCCACCTAGCAGGAGCAGCAGGCCGGCTGTGCTGCCGCCGCCCTATCTGTTCACCCACACGAGGGAGAGAGAGAGGAGAGAGAGCTGAGGGTACCTCTCTCTCTTAGGTGATGACCGACAGCACGACAACGAAGAGAAGGGTTTTTGGTGGATAAGTTTGGCGGCTAGGATTTTTTGGTGGAATACCAAAGTGCCAACCTAGCAATGTCACTCTGATACCAAGTGGGAAGAAATGAGCAATCTCCTATTCTCTAGAAACCTTTCACCTCTTTTATATAGAGAGAGGTGTGGGTAAAATACATAAGAGGACCTAAAGAATATAATAAAGCATAAACAGTCCAAATAGAGAAAATAAAGAGAGGGAAATATCCGAGTCAGCTGAGGGAGTTTCCTCTTCTGCTAGTCCTTTTCCTCTTCCATTTCTTCACTCTTTCCAAAAAAAGGGAAAAAGGAAAAAAAGCTAGGTCGAGAAATAGCATTATTCTTTGTTTTCCATTTTGCTCATCTATTATCTCTATTATAGGTATGGCTTCTGATAAAGTAAGTCAAAGCTTCCTTTCATTTTCGAATATGCTGAGCTAAATTATTTTAGTGAAGGTTAGTAGCGGGAATTATTTGCTCTAGAAGAGCTTAATTATTTTGTTCATTCATGACCAATTGATGGGACTTTGCCAGCACCACCTCAATTTCTTCAGGAACATAATGCCATGCCATCTCAAAATATTCTCCATGCTCCTAATCCTTAGTGTACTAAGTGGTTGGTGCTGGATCAACAACTTGTCGAAGGGATTAAATCCACCTTGTCAGAGGAGACAGTGACTCAAGGTGTTCACGTTCAAAAGACAAAGGAACTTTGGGATTCTCTAAGCAGTAGCTATTGTTATATGACAGAAACCAAAATTATCCAGTTATTTGAGCAAGCTCATATAAAATTAGGAAAGATGGGAGTTGTAGACTTCTATGATAGGGTACGATTTGCAACAAGTTAGCTTTGGTCAGTCACATCATTAGCGATTCCGATAAGGTTATGCACTGTCTTGCTAGTCTCAAAGAAGAGTATAAGATGTTTATCACTACTAGTCCTGCTCAACCACCATTACCAACCTTTAAGGAGCTGCATCTTTCTCTTGTTTAGCATGACAACTTAATGCTAAAGGTTTAAGATCAAATGTCTTTCGAGGACTCTAGTGGCCCCACTAAGGCACTACATGACACCATTCCTGAACGTGGTCATGGTCATGATCATGGTAGAGGTTGCAATCAATAGTTTATCCAACTTGAACATGAGCAAATTTTCTACGCTCAGTAAGCTGGCCGTGGGCGTATTCAAGGGGTGTTTGGAAGGTGGGGTAAGTGAACTTAACCCCCATTTGCCCCTACTCAACCCACCTACCACTTGCACTGGGTTAAGGGGGACTTAACTTTACCCTAAAGTTAAGTCCCCCTTAACCCAGTGCAAGTGGTAGGTGGATTGAGTAGGGGCAAACGGGGGTTAAGTTCACTTAACCCACCAAATCACCTAAATAGGTTAACCTACTTATTCCACCATTTTATTTCACTCCTTCCACATTCCTCTACTTATTCCACAAATCTATTCCCCTTACTAGACGCCACCTTACAAACAACCCCATTAAGCTAGTAGAGGACGTGGATTCCAAAGTCAAGCCGATGTCATTTGTGAGCTATAAGGACGTGCCAATCACTTCATTAATTATTATGATCTTTCCAAGTTTGCAAGGATCACTTTGCAGTCTTGTATAAAGGCACATGCTGACTTTGATATTGTTCTTTCTACCACTACGCAATATGATGCCAATACTCTTTCTAGTGTAATGGATGAGATGCAACTCAATGCTAATGAATGGATAGTAGACACTGGACTTGGGAATCATGTGTCTAACAATAAAGGTCCAATTGTTTCACTGAAACCACATACCGGTAAAGGTCATGTTATTACTAGTGAAGGAACTATTCACCTAATCACATACATTAGAGGCATTGTCATTTGCACTCAATCTATTTGTATTTGTTTCATTGATGCACTTCATGTCCCCACCATAAAATATCTTTTATCCATTTCTCGCCTTGTTGATGATCATAATGCTTATAGCTTGGTTACTAAAGCATACATTTTCTTGAAGTGTGGATCCAGAAAAACCCTTGTTGATGGTCACATGAGGGGTCACCTTTGGGTAGTTCGAGGGATCACATCACCAAAGGAGTTGTCCACTTCTTTTCTTGCTTTCCATTATTCTCATAGTGGTCAACTGCCTTAGTGATTGCAATTTTGAATCATTAAATAAAATTGTTGCATCTAGATTGACAAACTCTTTCAATAAAAATTTTGTTTGTCCCGTTGCTAGTTTCGAAACTTCATTGTTGTGCCTCTTCGGTCATTTACTTATTTATTTGTACCTTTTGTTATTTTATCGTTTTCTTGTTAGGTTATACTGAACTTTTCCCACCTCTATATATTAAGAGGTAGGGTTAGAGAATAAAGCAACTTGATTCATCTTCACCTCCTTGGTATCAGAGCAACGATCCTAAATTGGAGCTCAGTATTCTACAAAAAACCTAGCCTCCCTCACTCTCCACCCCAGCCCTCCTCCAAAGGGCATCGCTGACCCTTTCTCTCTCCTCCTCGACCATGCAATAGCACCACCAAGGCCTAATAGCGCACCTACTGGTATCACCTGGAGCCTTAGTGCTGCCACAGGGCCCACCAAACCTTTTGCATCACCTTCAACGTCGCCTCTCAATGCAACACCACCTCCAACGTCACCGCATAACCTACAATTGCTGATGTTACTCCACCAATGCCACCTGGGGGTGGTTTTTTCGTGTGGGTAGGGGCTTGTGATCACCCTCCTCTCTTTAAGGCTTCATCTAAGGGAGGACCAAAAGGAGAGGCAATATCTACTAGGGTTTTTTGTACCTTAGGGAATAACTGCTACACTTCACAACTAGATTTCAGATAATTCTATTTTCTGAAATCACACATTCAGATCTCTAATTTCATGTTTCTTGGCTAATCATATGTTTTAGTTGTGTTTTGTTAACTTCAGTGACTTACGTGAAGGCAAGATGGCGTCGTCAAGTTCTTCTGAGGTGACATTGGATTCCACGATTGAGACAGGGGCCTACAAAAATCTATTTTTTTGTCCCATGAAGTTGGACAAAACTAACCACCCTTGGTGGTCACAAACCTTTCTCATGATAGTGAGGGGTCATGATAAAGAGCATATCTTGCTTCACCTATAGCATGTGGAGAAGATGGGGAGGTATGCCTCATGGAACAATGATAACGCCATGGTTAGTGAATTGTGTTATTTCCAGGATAGGAGATGAGATCATGTACCAGATGGTAAAGGAGATGTGGGATAATTTGCAAAAGATATTTTTTGAAAGGCATCTGCAAGAGACATTCCCATGAAAAGAATTCAGCCCGAGTCTTTCAGACTTTCCATGAGCTCATGCAGTTACACCAGAAGGGTCATTCACTAGCATAGTACTATTCAGCCATGAAGGGCCTACTGGAGAAGCACAATACAAGCAAACCTGTGTACTTGCGCTTCTCAAAGGGAGTACAAGGAGATAGCTATCTTAGTTTTCTTGTCTGGCCTTGGACCAAAGTTTACTGCTACACGTTCACAAATCCTCACCTTGTCAGAGCTTCCCTCTCCTGAGGAGACTTACAGTAGGTTGAGTAGGATTGCTATTCACCTACCTACTGCGGAGGTCATTGGTTAAGCTTCTGCTCTTATTGCTACTTCTGGACGAGGTAGAGGATCTCCTACATCACAACACAGAGGTCGTGGTCGTGCATCAGAGGGCGAGGCCATACTCCGTGCACATACTTTGGTCGAATTGGAGACTTACAGTAGGTTTAGGATTGCTATTCACCTACTTACTGCAAAGGTCACTGGTTAAGCTTCTGCTCTTATTGCTACTTTTGGACATGGTAGAGGATCTCCCGCATCACAACACAAAGGTGGTGGTCGTGCATTAGAGGGCAAGGCCATACTCCGTGCACATACTTTGGTCGAACTGGACACACTAAGGCCACTTTCTAGATGAAGCATGGTCATCTCCCCCCTGCCAACCAGCCATTTAAGTCTACTGAGGCTACTTTTAACACAATGTCCAGAGCCAAGTTTAATAATTTACTACAGCCATCTCTCAGTTGACTCGAGCATCTAGTGCTCCTCCCTAGACAGCTGCCCTTGCTTCCTCATCAGGTACAAATCTAGTTTGTTCTTCCCAATCTGCAGATCGATGGAGTGGTGACTAGTTAGTTGACTTTAGGGTTTCACATCATCTGTGTGGAGATCAGAGGTGGTTCCCCCAGCTTAGGCCTATTCCTCTAGGCAAGACAGTATAGGTTGCAAATGGGAAGCACTCCGATGTTGTTGGACAGGAGGAGGTCCATGTCACCCCCACATTGAGATTATCTGACATGTTTGTACTGGATTTTCCAATCAATCTACTCTCTGTTAGTCAAATTACAAAGGAGTTGAACTATCTTTCCATCTTTGACATTTAGTCTAGTGTTTTTTAGGACAATCTCACGAGGAGGACGATTGGTGAAGGACGTGAAGAAAATGGGGTTTATCGCCTGAGCCAGAATCCTTTTGCTACTACTTGCCCTAGGGAGGTCTCCTTTGCGATTGAGAGTACATTGCAATGACACCTCCACCTTGGTCACCTTCTCCTGGGCCAGCTCTGGCGTGTCATACCCCATATCTCTCCTGCTGTCACCACCTGTGACACTTGTCAACTGGGCAAGCACCACCGCACCAATTTCCCTTTTAGTTAGAGTGTTGGGTCTATTACTTTATTTTAGTTGATTTATATAGATGTGTGGGGTCCTTAACTGGATTCCTGACCGACAAGGTCACCATTATTTTCTTGTCATTATTTTTTTTTAGAAGAATTTTCTTGTCATTATTGATGATTTGTCCAGACTGTCAAGGATTTTTCTTATGAAAAATAAGTCAGATGTGGAGCATTATTGTTGAACATTTCATATTAGAAATAAAGACCTAATTTTCTACTATTGTTAAGATTGTACAATCGGATAATGCTCAAGTTTTGTACTCATCTGTTGTCTCTATTTTATAAACCCCATGACATTGTGCATCAAACTACTTATGCCCATACCTCTCAGCAAAAAGGAATTGCTGAGAGGAAGCACAGGCATCTTCTTAATATGGCTTGCACCTTGTTGATATATTACAGTGTTCATTCTCTTCATTGGGGTGATGCCATCTCGACATACTATTTTTTTATCAACAGGATGCCTGTTATCCATGAGTAGATTCCTTGGCAACCATTATACCCAGATCATGAGTTTTTCCATGTGCCTCCTAAAGTTTTTAGGTGTATTGCTTTTGTGCACATTCTCACCCTTGGTTAGGATAAGTTAGCACCAAGGCAGTCAAGTGTGTTTTCTTGAGATACTCTCGGACTCAAAAAGGGTTATCGATGCTTCGATCCCATTTCTGGTCGTCATTATGTTAATCCTGATGTTAGCTTTCATGAGTTCATCCATCCCTTATTTCTCCACTGCAAGGCATTATCTTTCTCCAGAGATTGTTGAGGCACCTATGCCTGTTCCCGCCATATCTTTAGAGGGTATACCGATTACTGACCTCATGCCCTCCATTAATAAGCCTGTGCAATATTAGGACCCACTTGTTACCTTTAGGCTTCTTGTTAATTACAGCCTCACGAGTTCATCCATCCTCTCCAATACAGGTGAACACAGATACTTTGCAGACTGACGGTATTTTATCAAGTTGTGATGATGCAGGGGTAGAGATGGATGGTATTACTTATGAGTTGGTATAGGGGACCATATTGGATGATCAAGATCTTTTGATTGCTATTCGAGAGGCACATCGAAGTTGCGCCCGATACCATGTGCCAGGGGCCCTATCTTTTGAGGGCCTGGGCATTTTTTTTGGGAGGTTTTACACTGCTTTGTCCACCATTAAGCTACCTATCACCTACCAGCAAGCCATGGTCGATCCAAAATGGCATCAAGCCATGGAGGATGAGATAGTTGCCTTATGTTCATGGGGTAACTAGGAGCTTACTACTCTTCCAGATGAAGCTATTGTTGTTTGTTGTAATTAGGTGTTTGCCATCAAATACAACCCGAATGGGTCTGTTAACCAACACAAGGCCTGTCTTGTAGTTAAGAGGATTACCTAGACATATAATGTGGACTTCTTTGACACATTCTCTCTAGTTGCTTGACTTCCAATTATTTGCATTCTTATTTCTGTGGTCGTTCAGTGTGATTGGCAGTTTCACCAACTTGATGTCAAGAATGTGTTCTTGGTGATCTTTAGAAGAAAGTATATATGCAACAACCACCAGGATATGAAACTAAGGGAGAGTGTATGCAAACTGCGGAAAGCCATATATGGGCCGAAGTAGAGTTCCTGAGCCTGGTTTCAGAAGCTCTCCGAGTTGGTTGAGGCCATTGGCTTTAAGAGGTCAACGTTAGATCATTCCCTCTTCGTCAAGAAGGCAACAAAAGGAGTTGGGTACTTGTATATGTAGACGACTCAATTGTTACAGGGGATGATATAGGTGACATTGCTGAGCTTAAGCAATGTCTTGTAGGAAAATTTGTCATGAAATGCCTTGGGCCATTAAGGTACATCCTTAAGATAGAAGTTGCTCGTAGTAAAAAGGGAATTGTTCTATTTCAGAAGAAATACATTCTAGATGTTTTGAAGGCGACAGGCATACTGGGAGCCAAACCAGCAAGCATTCCTATGGATCCCAAACCTAGCCTTTACGATAAGGCAAAGGTTGTTAACAGTTGGCAGTACAGGCAGCTGGTTAGCAAGCTTCTTTACTTAAACATCACCAGACCTGACATTTCCCTAGCTGTTGGGAAATTGAGTCAAGTTATGGACAAGCCGACAAGGCAGCACTGGAATGCAGCCATAATGATGCTAAGGTACTTGAAGAAGCCACCTGGACAACGTATTTTGCTTAGTAAAGGGACCTCCATGAGTGTTGTGGGGTACTCAGATGAAGGTTATACAGGATGCTTGATAGACAGTCCACCACAGGATTCTACACTTACATTACTAGGAATCTGATGACATGGAAGAGAAAAAAGTAGGTGGTTGTTGCTAGGTCTAATGCAGAGTCCGAGTATAGAACTATGGCCCATATAGCTACACAGATGATAAGGGTGATGTCGCTGCTGACAAATTTGCATATTTCCTGTGACACACCTATAGAGATGCGGTGTGATAATAAGGTTACCATGTACATTGGTAACAATCGAATGTTCCATGAGAGGACAAAGCATGTTGAAATCAATTGCTAGTATACGCATGACTTAGCGTGGATTCATTCGAATCGTTTCTGTCACCTCAAAGAACCAAACAACAGATATCTTTACTAAGCCACTGCCACATTCATCCTTTGATGTTTATTGTTTCAAGTTGAGCATGATTTACATCTATGCTCCAGCTTGAGGGGGAGTGTTGTGCCCCTTTGATTTTTTACTTGTACCTTTTGTTATTTTCTCCTTTTCTTGTGGGGTTCTACTGAACTTTTTCCACCTCAGAGGTAGGGTTAGAGAATAACGTAGCTTGATTCATTTTCTCCTATCATTACCAGCCATTCCCAACATCTTCTACCACTTCACGTATACATTAGCTTGTTCATAGCAATGTTTAGGGCCTTTATCGTTGTACTTCTCTCTCCCTTTCTCATTACTACATTGTTTTCATTAATAATTTCTATAAATATACTTGGATTTATTTTCTAAAGGAGAAATGAATTTTATGATGTCCTTGTTAATTTCAAAACTTTTATTGAAAACCATTTTGAGTGTAAACTTAAATGTCTCTTTACTAATAATGGGGGTGAATACATAATAGGAGAAAATGAATAATCTTGTTCCTTAAGAAAGCCCTACATCTCTGTGTATAGAGAGAGGTGTTAGGTAAATTACATCATAAGTCCATGAGGGAAAAACAAATAATAAAACAGTCTAAAAACATAAAGGAAAAGATAACTAGAGTGCTAACCAACACTCCCCCTCAAGTTGAAGCATATATATCAATGATGCTCAGTTTGGAACAACATATGTCAAATGCAGATCCAGGAAGACTTCGTGAATATATTCGCAATCTGATCTTCGGAAGCAACTGAAGTAGTGTAAATAATCACACGTTGTATCAGATCTCTGGTGTAATGGTAATCAACATCAACATGTTTCATACGTTCATGGAACACTGGGTTGTTTGCAATGTAAGTAGCAACGTGATTATCACACCTCATCTCCATTGGTCCCTCCACCTAGATATGTAAATCTTGTAACACTGATCTGACATAGACCATCTCTGTAGCTGTCTATGCCATAGCACGGTACTCCGATTCTACACTTGACCTAGATACCACCTACTGCTTCTTGCTCCTCCAGGTCACAAAATTGCCTGCCACATAAGTACAGAAACCAACTGTTGACTTCTTGTCTGTCATGCAACATGCATAGTCGACATCAGAATAGCACACAATGCTCATAAACGTGCCCTTCTGAAACAGAATTCCTCTACCAGGTGCTTTCTTCACATATCTAAGCACCTACATGGCAGCATGTCAATGCTGCTTGGTTGGTTTGTCCATAAACTGACTGAGTTTTCCCACTACAAGAGAGATCAGGGCGTGTAATAGTAAGAAATAATAGCTTACCAACCAATTGCCTATAGGATTTGTTATTTATAGTCGGAGAGTCTGTATCATAGAGATGTCCTTTGGGATCCATTGGTATATTAGCAGGCTTAAACCCTAGCATCCCTGTCTTCTGCAACACATCAAGGGCATACTTACTCTAACTCAGGACAATACCTTCTTTGCTGCGTGCGACCTCAATGCCTATGAAATATCTAAGTTCACACAGATTCATTACAAAGGCTTCAGCCAACTTCTTCACCTTAGCTATCCCAGCAATGTTTTCCTAGTGAGAATGAGATCATCAACATAGACAAGAAGCACCGCAACTCCCCCTGTGCTCTTGTTGACAGAGAGCGAATGATCAGCAGAGGACCTCACAAGTCCCATGATCTATACCTCTGACAATCTCTAGAACTAAGCCCTCGGGATCTACTTCAGGCCTTAGATGGCCTTCTTCGATCTACATACAGACTCCCCCTAAGTCTTAAACCCCAGAGGCTAATGCATGTAGACCTCCTCCTGAAGGTCATCATATAGAAATGTGCTCTTCACATCTAGTTGATGAAGAAGCCAGTCATAGTGAGTAGTAACAGACAACAAAATGCGAACTGTAGGAAGTAATGCTACAGGTGAGAAGGTATCAAAGAAATCTACCTCATATGTCTAGATAAACCCCTTTGCTACTAATCTCGCCTTGCAGCGAGATATAGTGCCATTTGGGTTGTACTTAAGAGAAAAAACCCATCGACACCCTATTGTCTTAGCGTGATTGGGCAGAGTAGTCAATTCCCATGTTCCTCTAGAACGTAAAGCAACCATCTCATCCTCCATGGCCTGACACCACTTTAGATCCAAGCATGGCTTGCTGATGAGAAGTAGGAAGCTGTGTCACAGAAAGAGTTGTCGTGAACATAGCAAACGATCTCCCAAGGTTGTAGGCACAACTGCGAGGAGCCTTCTGAACAGCAATCAGAAGGTCAAAATCCTCCTCTATAGTCTCAGTAACAATAGGAGGTGTAGCCTGTTGCTCAATAAGGGAAGTAGGCTCATCAAAAGAACCTGCACAATCACCACTAATACAACTCACATCAGTATTAAGACATCCTTACCAGGGGAGGAGACAAGTGGCTGAGGTAGGGGGTGTGTTTTTGATGCTAAGTATGAAGTCTATATGTAACAGGTAACTTGTAGACATGAGTAATCTATGCCTCCTGCCTTGTAGAGATATCTATAGTAGCAGTATCCTCACTATATGTAACAGGAATCTGCTCCAATGGAATTGATGTAACAAGCAATAAGGACTAAGCCTCCCTTAAACGTCAACTGATGACCATCTGTAAAGAAGTATGGAATAGGCTCATGGAAAGTGACATTGCAGTCACACAATGCTTCTTACCTCGTAGGTTGATGTGCACACATCTAATTAGCCTAAAATGTCTATTTATGCATGTTCCTAGTGTCGTAGTAGCATCATTCATTATAAATATTGCATAACATGCATCATCATGTATTTAAGTTAATTTGTACAAATTATATAGTAATTTACCCTTTTTTGTGGCCATGGTATAGGACGAAATCATTTTGGAGCCTCGGATTGAAGATCCAACCATACGAATCTGATCAGGGCAATGATCGGAGTCCAAGGCCTCCAAGGTTGCCCCGATCGAACCTCCGTAGTATCAAATGCAGTTCGAGGAAGATCAGAAGTCAAAGGGTAAGGTGGTGCAAATCCATATTTCAAACAACAAATCTAATAGCACGAATGGGTTCGAATCGACGATCGCAACCCAACAGCGTGAAAATCAACTCGATCCGACATCCGTAGCACCATTTACAAACATTGGAAAATGGACGACCAAGGTGATGCCACATGGTGCCATCTAAGCCAACCACAATCACTGCATCCCTTCATCAATGCCAAATTAATCTCCACCGTCGGATGAGAGCGTCGATGGGGAATTTCAAGATCTTGACCATCCGTACTTGCAACGCGATGGTTAAGCGCCTTATCAAAAGAGATCGATCGAGCGTTCGAAGCCTGCCATGCCTCAAATCAATTGTGCAGGCGGGCACGACGAAATTCGGCTGCTCAAGGCGGTGAAGACAACGTGGCACGCCTAGGGGCACCGGATGAATGGATGCGCGCACACGCGTGATTACGCACTATCGTACGCATCATCATACACGCACACGCAATGGCGGAAGATGAAGCGGCCTCACGACATCTCGACCGTCTGATCAAACAATCAGACAGCTGATAGCGGTGTGCGCGATGAAGCGGCGAACGGCTGAAGTTGGATGGGCGCATGACGTGGCCGTGCGACGTGTGTCCGATCAATGGTGAGCAACAGAGATGGAGCACATGTCTTCACCGATGTTTACCTTCAACAATGTGTGCGTGTCACTAAAGGCCCTGCATTTTATTTTCAAGATTTTAAAAGACGTTTTTGCCCTTGTACCTCACCTATATAAAGGACCCTACGTCCCATAGATTTCATCATCCCTTCCTTCTTCTCTCAACCTCTTTAAGAGCTAACTCAAGTTCTAAGCTCGCTCTAGTGCTCCCAAGCTACGGGAAGCTTTGCTAGAGTTAAAAATTGAAATTTCACTTCTCATCCCCCCTTTGCGAAGCTCTCACAAGCCGTCCTCTCGCCCCCGTTTCGGAAGCGGATCCCACGATATCGACGCCCTACCTCATCCTCGGTTCTTCCATATTTGTCTTCCGTTTTCGCCCTCCTTCCAGGCATCGTCCGTTTGATTCGTCATCCAAGTATTTGTCGAGGATAATTTCTCATCCCCTATCTTTTTATTGATTTTTAGAATAGATTTTCAACTTTCCAGTTGTAGAAATTAATTGTAATTGACATTATCATAGTTATAAAACTATTATTCTCTCTATATCTCTCTTTTGTTTATACTTCAAATAGTTTAGCTGCCATTGTGGTTTCATTTATAAAAATAAAAAATAAAATATATATAATTGCAAATTTAGAATCGACGTAGCCTCCCCGTATTCGACTCGGGATTTTGAGTTTCGGTAAAATTATCTGATTGGCAAATTTTTACGCAACTACGACAGATTTTAACTTAATCTTTTACTCGTATAAAATCTCGTTTATCATGGATCATAGTATCTGTACCCTTTCTGAGTGTTACTATATCCCAGAAAGACACTTCACTACGCTTAGAACAAGTTTATCACTGCTAGGTCCTAAACATGGACAAAGGCTACACAGCCAAAAACACAAAGCGGCACAATAAACAATTCCTTCTCTAGGTGGACCTGCCATGGAGCATGTTCCTAAATAGCTGAGTTGGGCAACCTATTAATCAAATAACATGCAGTTAACACTGCATCTCCCCGTCAATCTGTGGCACATTATACTGGATAAGTAATGTTCTAACAACATCTAACACACAACAATGTTTCCTCTCATAACACGAAGTATGAGGGCATGATTTCTGGTGAATAATCCTAAAAGATCTGTAAAAAGATTTTAACTTGGCTATACAAAATTCAATTGCATTATCAGATAGTACAATTTTCACAATGGCAAAAAATTGAGTCGTTATTTGCAAAATAAATGTCTCAATCACAAACCCAACATCTGATCTTTTTCTTTAGCAAAAACAACCATGACATCGTGGAACAATCATACACAATAAGCAAATAGAATCTATGACCTAATCTATCTGACACTCTACTAGGACCCTATACATCCATATGTAATAAATCAAAAATCGCAACAGAACTTTGAGAAGAACTGGAAGGAAAACCAGCTCTATGATACTTCCCCAACTAGCATGCATCACACAAAATCTCAATGGTAGGCGATATATGAGGGCTGACACGTCGTAGCATGTCTAGTGAAGGGTGCCCAAGACGGCGATGCCACTAAAAAGCTGTACCAGCACTAAAAGCGACCTCACCCTGACACAGCAACAAAAGGAGTCTGGATCAGGCTATACACACCTCCCTCCTCATGTCCGCCACCAATTGTCCTCCCTGGGAGTTTGTCCTGAAAGATACAGCCCAACTCGTCAAAATGACGCGATAATGTAAGTTTTTTGTAATCACAAAAGACTAATCGAAAAATCAGCAACATAAAGAATATTAGCTAGAGTCAATGGAGTCACTGCCACATCTCCTCTACCATCATCTACTCTATATTGTCTACCATCTGCCACTTGAATAAATCTACTAGAAAGAACAGTTTGAACCTGTCTAAAGCATGTATGATCACCACTAAGATGCTGGAAGACTCCTAAGTCTACTAAGCACAAGGTGATGTTAGAAATACCACTACTAGAGATAGAAATAGAAGCTATACCAGAGGAGACCAATGCAGCAGTATCAATAGTAGCAGTAGTCTCTTGGGTCAACTGGGCGAGATGCTGGACAACAGCATCATAGTCACTATGTGACACCATGTCACTCGCCTCCTCAAAAGAGATAGCTTAGTTGGCTAAAGGAGATCTACCATGCTTCGACCAACAGGAGGCCTCCAAGTGGCCAACCTTGCCACAATGCGAGCATATGGTGTAGGGTCTGCTAGATTTGCCCCAACCACCACGTCCTCTTCCCTTGGCAGATGAAGAGCCACGTCCACCACATCCTCCAGTAGCCACTAAGGCGAAAGTCTGTTTAGCATCTGACAGGGATGGTTTAACAATCGCCCTACTCACCCGACTATATGCTTCCTCAAGAGATGGAAGCTCAACAAGAGTCAGGATCTAAGACCTAGCAACCTTATAATTTAGTCCAAGTCCATCCAAGAACTGAAGGACTGCATACTCCTTTCTGTGTACCCTCTGAGTGGCACAGGTGCAAACAAGACGGCAGGCATTATACTTCTCTAAGAACCCCTTCAAAGCAGCATAGTACTGAGACAGTGACTAGCCCTCCAGCTTCATACCACCAATAGCATGATGAATCTCAAACATTTTGCTAGATTCTTCTCATGAGAATGTGTCACGCAGAGAATCTCACATCTCCTTGGCCGTCCTATAGTACATGATCCCATCTCCAATTTAAGACTCCACAGAATTCATGATCCAAGCACGGACCATTCATTGTCTTTCTTCCACTTGGCATTTTTCCCTGTCTTGTCTTGTGCTCCAACTCCAACAAGATGTGATCCTTATTGTGTCCCTCTACAGTCATGAGGAATGTCTGAGACCATCTGGCATAATTGGTCTCATTCAACTTGGTGATAGGAACAAAGGAGTTTTGTAACTCCCGATGTCTGTAGTGGTAATTGATGACATCTCTTAAGAGTTTGAAGAGGCCATCGTGCCTTAGGATAGCCACAAGAGGCCACGAACACGATCTGAAACCAATATTCAGATATGAAAAAATCTGAAATCAGAGAGAATGTGATCTGTTGATCATAAAATCTAGGATCTAGAGATCCTAGATAACATCCCAAGAGTCACAAGCACCCCTTAGATTAAGACTTAGCGCATGTTGGGATACGAGGAAGACGCTAACAGCACTCCTAAGGGGTGCTACTCCCCTTACCAGCGAGATTTACCAGCCACCAACTACCACCACCCATAACGGTAATGAATGGCAGTAGCAACAGCAACAAAAGGAGCAATGCCCCTGTTGGGCAGCGGAGGAGGAGCAACCCCCCTACTAGATGCGTGAAGGCCTTGCTGGGGTAGCACTACCCTTCCTAATGGCCGACTATGGCTTCGTAGGGGCAGCGGCCTTGCTGGGAGGAGGCCAGCAACCCTACTTGATGGGTAGCAGTAGCCTAGGATAGGGAGGAGGGTCGGTGGGGAGGTCTAGGGTTAGGGTGGACAAGTTTCGAAGGGTAGTGCGGGTGGAATACCAGAGCGTCGATCTAGGATTTCCGCTCTAATACTAAATCGAAGAAAATGAATAATCTTATTCCTTAAGAAAGCCCTACACCTCTTTACATAGAGAGAAATGTTAGGTAAATTAGATCATAAGTCCAAGAGGGAAAAACAAATAATAAAGCAATCCAAAAAGATAAAGGAAAAAATAACTAGAGTGCTATGCCAACATACATGTCTAATGTGTTTTAACAATACTTAAATGGCAATGGCATCGTTTATCAATGTTGTCCCAGGACACAATAATAGAATGGGGTGACTAAAAGAAAGCATACACATTTGTGAGACTGCACTTAATATGCTACACAGCATGAGTGTTCCCAAACATTTGTGACCAAAGGTTTTTCATAATACAATATACGTGGTTAGTCGAATTCCCTGCCAGATTTTGAAATGGATAGCACATCATGAATTATTATATGATCATGTTTTTTTTATCGAAAGGATATGATCATGTTTTTGACTATTCCTTATTGCGTACTTTTGGTATCACTCTATACATACATGTCGATAGGAACACCAAGGGCAAGCTAGATCCTAAAGCTATCAAGTGCATCTTTACAGGCTACGATAAACAAGTCAAAGGCTATAGGTGCTTCAACTTAGCTACGTAGAATTTTGTGTCCAAGCATGTCACATTTGATGAAGACATAACAAATCAAGGGCACCCCGCAACTGCTGACTACATCTGAAAGGTAGCAGGAACCAGAGTTTGGATCGCTCTTCTCATGTGTCAGAGATGTCAATCAACACAAGCATTCAAACTCTTCCCACACCCAAGTCAACTTGATTAAATCAGAGTTTCACTATACTAGAGATAGTTGTAGCAAGTCAATCAAGTCTAGACATGGGTACACAAGACACTGTTAGTGGCGATGCTATTCCATCCCTCGAAATCACTAATGTCGACAGCACTGCTCTTACACACTCTTACAACCTTCAGCCAAGGAAAAATCCAAGAACTCGGTATAGTGGAAAGAAATGACTCAAGTAATCTTATTTCATACAATTTGTTGAAATGACTTGATTTCATTAGAAATCCTAGGGTTCTCTTATATAGAGAGAGACCGTAGGGTAAAAAGTACAGAAATGTCCTTGAGGGACAAAACACACAAAGTCCTTACAATAAGAAGAGAAATGAATGACCACAACATAAGCTAACACTCCCACTCAAGTTGGAGTATAGATATCTATCATGCTCAACTTGAATATACAAGAATCAAATGAAGATCTGACCAAGGGCTTAGTGAAAATATCAGCAGTCTGCTCCTCAGATGCAACAGAAGCGGTATATAGCAATTTCTTCTTAATAATGTCCCGGGTATAGTGACAATCAACCTCAACATGCTTCGTCCTCTCGTGAAATGCTGGGTTGTTGGCAATGAAGGTCGCTACTCTATTATCACATCGCACCTCCATGAGGCTAAAAAACTACACCTGTTGGTTAATAAGGATATGATCAACATCATCTCAGCAGTCATCTGAGCCATAGCTCTATACCCAGACTCAACACTGAATCTCGCAACTATGCCTTGTTTCTTGCTTCTCCATGTGATCAAATTTCCTGCTAAGGTGTAGAACCCAGTAGTAGATTTGCAATCCACATGGCATCCAACATAGTCTGCATCTGAGTAGCCAACCAACATCATAGAGGACCCCTTTGAGAAGAAGAGACCCTTCTCAGGAGCCTTCTTGGCATATCTAGCACCATCAATGTTGCATCCCAATGCTGATGTGTTGGCTTGGCCATGAACTGACTCAGTCTCCCAACTGCAAAGGAGATGTCTGGCCTGTGATGGTAAGATACAGCAGCTTGCCCACAAGCTGTCTGTATTGTCTGTTGTCCACCACCTATGTATCATCATCATAAAGTAACATCTTGGGGTCCATAGGAATATTGACCTTCTTGGCCCCAAGCATACCAACCTTTTGCAAGATATCTAAAGCATACTTCCACTGAGACAATACCACACCCTCCTTGCTGCGAGCAACCTCCATACCAAGGAAATATCGTAAAGCTCCCAGGTCCTTCATGACAAACTACTTTGCTAGGATGCGCTTAACCTCAGCAATACCCTACACATTATCCTCTGTGATGATCAAATCAACAACATAAACAAGTACCACAGTACCTCATCTAGTCCCGACAAAAAGTGAAAAATCAGCTGTTGATCTCCTGAATCCAGCTGCCTCTACAACCTGTGACAATCTCTAAAATCAGGCTCTGGGACTCTGTTTGAGGCCATATAAAGCCTTCTGTAATCGGCATACATACTACCCCTGACTTTCAAAGCCAGGTGGTTGCTGCCAACAATTTAAATGCCGGTGGTATGATTTAAATGCCGACATCATGCTACCGGCAAGGCCTATTTTCCAAAACACCCATGCTGATATGATTCTGATGTCGAAAATCAGGTATTTCACCAGCATGCCTACCATATCGTTGGCATGCCGAAGATATGGTCGGCATGCCAATATCGATGCTTGCTACAACCTACATGCTATGTGCTAGTCTACTCCGCTGGTGCCACTGCCACACTGTCATCTCCGCCGCTACTTCAGCGTGCAGCCTGCATCGTTACATAGCTTCTTGCCTTCTTGGTGGACCTGGAGCCTGTTGGGGAGGCGGGGGAGCGATAGAGCGTCTCCTGGTAGGGGATGGCCACTGCACGTCTAGGATTTCCTCCGATAATGACCCTTTTGATGGGATGGGAAGGGGAAAAGGGATGAAGGGAATGGGATGTCGTGCCAGTGCCGGTGCCCGGTGGCACGTCGCAGTGGCCAAGCCGATGTGAATGGGTTTTTAGGATGTGCATAGTGCAGTGCCAATGTGAATGGGGTGGGAATTAAGGTGTGTGGACGGTGGTGGATCTAGTGGTGGAGAATGGGTAAATTATGGTGTGTTGCCTTGCGTTTCACGCAAATGCTATTATCCTGGGAACAGATGAGCAGTGTGCTCACTAAATCCTAGAGTTTAGAGTTTAGACTCTAGACTAAAGAATAACATTTATTCTATGGAAAGCATAGAGAGAGAAGTCAGTACCTGCACAAATGTCGAGACCCACATAAGCATGATTGAGTAATTATTGAGGTATACAATGTAGTAATGTACATTGTACAGTGAGTTGTATTTGTACATTCACATAGTATGTGACTCACCAACGGATGTAATAATAAAAAACCTATAAAATATTAATCGACGATTTGCATAGTACGTCATCGACGGACGTAATCGTAAATATACCGAATCAAATATTTGCATAGTATGCCACCGACCGACGGACGTAATCATAAAAAAGCTATAAAATAAATATTAATCAACAATTCGCAAGTAGACGTCACCGACGGACGTAATCGTAAATGTATCGAATCAAATATTTACACAGTACGTCATCGACCGACAGACGTAATTATAAAAAACCTATAAAATATTAATCGACGATTCGCACAGTAGACGTCACCAACAGACGTAATCATAAATATATCAAATCAAATATTTACACAGTACGTTACCGACTGACGAATGGAATCATAAAAAACCTATAAAATATTAATCAACGATTCGTATAGTAGACGTCACCGATGGATGTAATCATAAATGTATCAAATCAAATTTTTGCACAGTATGTCACCAACCGACGGACATAATCATAAAAAATCTATAAAATATTAATCGACGAATCACACAGTATACGTCACCAACGAACGTAATCATAAAAGATTCATAAAATATTAATCAACGATTCGCACAGTATACGTCACCGACGGATGTAATCATAAATGTATCGAATCAAATATTTGCACAGTACATCACCGACCAACGGACGTAATCATAAAAAATCCATAAAATATTAATCGACAATTCGCGTCACACTTATTGATGGCGAATAGACTTAATTATAAAAATCACATAAATTATTCCAAATGATTGGTTATAAATATCGACTATCGGTTGCTGCAATTCACACTCACAGCCACAGATACATCGATCGAGCTCATAGCCTCACAATCCCAATTCACTATACAATTTGCTGCTGCCTGCTGTTGCCTATCAATTACTGATCGGTGGTGAGTTAGTGGCTTGCTGTGGTGAGATAGTTTCTTTCAAAAATCAAGCAGAAGGTTTCGGTAATAGCTTTCGTACCCTTTTTTTGTTTATGATAGTATTCATTACCATTTTTTAACCATCATGTTTGTCAAGTTCTAAATTTAGCAATACACAATAACAAATGAAGTAGCAACTAGCAACTACCTGTAAAGTACAATACATACTAGCCAATCTAGCCCCCATGCTTTCCAGCAGTAAGGTCCAACACCTACCAATACTCACCATTAAACGTAAATATTAGACTTTCCAAAAAACATGATTATACCCAAGCCTAAAAAAAAAGTAAATGTGCCAACTAGGTTGGATAATTATCTAAGTCATATTAAACTTAATTGGATCATTCTAGGACCTTGTCTACTTGGACCAACTGGTGACAAGATGGGTCGGTGCGGTAACCGCGTTAACCTTTAGTGGTATCCCGCCGTGTGAAGTGTCCTAAGAGGTCCCACTCATTTGGCCAGCCAGGTAATTAAAGGGTCGGAGTAATCCAATCGAGTCTAATAGGGCTTAGATTAGATCCAATAGGTGCAACCCTTTAAGGTAAAATTTGCTTGCTTGATTGAATTAGATAGGGGCATAGATATGTCAAAGGTATAATATGATTATACAATGATTATGAATTATGAAGTAAATGTAGTGTAGCTATGCTGTGCAGAAACAGTATGCCTGGAAAAGGCAAGACTATTGTTGGAGGAAGTGGGAGCGGCAACGTCAAAAAGGATAAGGAAGACATTGGATGCTTGTATTGCACCAAATGATGGATGAAACCAAACCTATGACAGAATGCAATTTTTGTGGAAAACAACTAAAGGGTGGTAGAATTACACGATTCAAGCATCACCTAGTTGGTGACGACAAGAATGTTATAAAATGTGAGGATTGTCCAAATGATATTCATGATTTGGTTGCTGAGTCAATGACGTCAAGGCAAGAGAAAGAAGCAATAAAATAGAGATCAAAAGAAGCAATTTGTGAGGCCCGGTTTGGTAGCTATCAAGATTATTACGATGTAGACTCTGACTCGGATGAAGACTACGAATGTCCGAGTGATGTGGAGGCAGATCCAAGGAGGAGGAGAATTCAGACAAGCACTGAAAGACTCACTCAGAAGTAAGCATGAACGACAAGCTCTGACAAGTGATCGAAGAGCACAGAGCATGAGGTATACAGATGCTGGTAGTAATGGTTCAAGCTTAGGACTGCCTCCACATCCATCCCCTCCACATCCATCCAAAAAACAAAAAATGGGTTTACGTGGTTTATTTCGATCTGGTAGAGCATTAAGGGGAGCACGGGGGAAAGCAGACCCAAAACAGAAAACCATTAAGGGCATGTTCGGGAATGCAAGGAAAAAGGTTGGTAGAACAGTCACGAGCTTAGTTTCGGCTCATGGGCTACTAGCTAACATAGCATACGGGCCATGGTTACAAAATGTTATTGACGTCAACGCTCAATATGGGACGGGAGTTGAGGCTCCTACAGTATATGAAATAATGAATAATACATGCTTATGGAGAAGGCAGATTTAGGTGACTGTATTTTTGATTTGAAAAATATGTGGCCCCATTATGGAGTAACACTGATGACAAATGGTTAAACTAGCTATACAAGGAGGCAAATCATTAACTTCCGTATATATTATAATGGACGATCTATTTTTTTGAAATCCGTAGATGCATCGGATAAAGTGAAAGATTACAGGTACCTTTATTCCTTATTGAATGATATAATTGTGAAGTCGGAAAGGAACATATCGTTTAGATTATTACAAATAATGGAAGCAACTTCAAGAAGGCGGGAGAAAAGATTATGAAATCAAGTAAATATGGAATATTCTGGAAGCCATGTGCTGTACATTGTATAGATTTAATTTTGAAAGACTTCAGAAAGAGGAAGTCAGTTTCGTCCATTGTAGACAAGGCCCGATCGATTACATCATTTATTTACAATCACAGGCATATCTTGTCGTTAATGAGGAAGCATTACAATGGCGAATTGGTGCGTCCTATGATAACACGATTTGCTACAAATTACATCGCCTTGCAAAGTATTTTAGACAATAAAGTTGAATTAAAGTCAATGGTAAATTCTAGCAATTGGTTTGGTATGACAGAAACTAGGACACAAGGTGAGAAGGATGCAGAAGACTTGATAAACAATTCACGATTTTGAGATGATTGCAGCTGCGTTACTCGTATTATGAAGCACGCATATTAGTTTTGAAGTTGGTAGATGGAGATAAGAAACCAACGATAGGTTACATATACAAAGCATTAGAAATTATGTATGAAAATGTGGAAGAAGTAGCGGGAAAGTCCAAAGAGTCATTCTTAAAGATAATAACAGAACGAAAGCAAAATATGTTATCCTACCCACTCTATCTTGTCGGTAAGTATATTTCATTATAAATTTATCTTATTCGAGTAATTTTTTATTCTTTTAACTATTTATCTTTTATCATAGGCTATTATTTCAACCCAAAATTTAACTATAAACACCACCTTGGCACGTGTGAAGATCTCATTCAAGCTGTGCAAAAAGTTGTTCAAAAGCTCTCTCCTACAACTACTACATAAATAACGTGCATGAATGAGGTAGGCAAATTTAGCTTGAAATTTGAAGCTTAAATAAGATATTTGACACATCTTCATGTTAACATGTTATAGATTAAATTATTTAGAGAAAAGATGGGATCTTTTGGGAGTTATATGGCACAGCAGGCCATTAAGAGCACCCATCCTAGTAATAACCGACATCCTTTTAATATTTACTAATAATAATTTACTCTATAATATCCAATTTATGACTCCAATACATTTTCCTTATAGCGGAATGATGGAATTTGTATGTAACGGAAGCTCCAAATTTACGGCAATTAGCTGTTAAAGTGTTATCACAAACATCATCTGCTGGTGGATGCGAAAGAAATTGGAGTACATTTAACTTATCCATTCCAAAAGAAAAAACAAGCTTGGAATTCACTAGCTTAAAGGCCTTGTGTAGATCCACTACAACACAAGGTTACGAATGAGGCACATTCAGGAGGGTTTTGAAAAGAAGGAAATGGCCGATCCAATTGATCTAGCCTACATCTTCCGAACCAGAGATAATGTGCTAGAAAGTTGGATAAATGACATTGAAGAACCTATGATGGATGTTAGAGAAGGGCCAGATCCAGAACTATCAAGGAAAATGGGTGTCGATGTTCAAGGATATATGACTAGATATGGTCGTCATACATTTCCTATAAGGGTACTGGATGAAGAGCATGAAGAACGACAGTTATCACAGTCTACCTCAACCTCAAAGGATGACTCAAATGATGGCTCAGATGCGGATGCATTCGTAATGGTAGAAGGATTTGGATCAGAACGATCATCCGACAGAGGGAGACGTGGTGGTCAGGTGGTACAAACTCAGGGTGCTATAGAATATGATGAACAACACACTAATATCCATGAAGAACATATTCCAAGTCCAAGTCCACCAGCCATGGATTACAAGGGATATCGAAGTCACGATACCTACATAGAGGATTTGAGCTCCTCAATTGGTTCCATAAGCATTGGTGATCAGTTTTTTGGTTCTTCAATACTTGCATCTAGATATAACACGAGATACGAGACAGGACATGAGACAGGATCTTCATATGCTCAACCATTCTACCCGCAGTCATTCGCAACACCACCACCTTCATATAATTATCCATTACATTCATATGCTAAGTCAGGAAATGTTGATACTTCTAGTACTAGGACTGGCAGTGAATATTCTTACCCATATGAGTATGGTACCATCCAAAATTATTTTCCTCAGCAGTTCCAACCCCAAGCTCCTCCTCAAATGCTACGATCAGAATCATCACAAGATGATTCTAGAACAACTGGATTCTCCCAAACACGTGCAACTAATCATGCATCCGGGCAGTATGACAATCCAGACACAAATAGTAGATTTCCCCATCTTGAGATTTTGGTTAGTATGAATGAACATGAGTACAGACAGCACATAATGGATTATCAGACAATATATTCATATATGTCTTGGGAGGATTACCATGAATACATTCAAAGCATTCATTAACACAATAGTCAACGATGGTATCAATCAAGTTGTGATAGTACCCATGATAAAGATATGAATCCAGCAAGACACTTTTGGTTCTGGTGAAATCTGACTTTCGAGTTCCAAGTCCCGAGTTCTGAGTTCTATCTGACTTCCAATACATCAAGACATTACGATTTCAACTTTTACTTTGAAACTATATACTTTGATTCTTTCATTCTTAAATTCTTTGTATTCTTTTTTTAAACTAAATTCTTTGTATTCTTCTATCATTAAATTCTTTGTATTCTTAACATGGTAAGAATATTTGATATCTCAATTATTGAATTTTAACATTGTATGTCATGTTGTATATGAATATTATGATGTAACACTCTTATTGTTACATAAACAGCATTTGATTTTCTTGAAATTGATATCATTTTGACAACTTCTGCCATTTTTGTCGACATGCCCTCGGCTTGCCTCCGAAATAGCATTTTTTCGGACCATCGAAATCTGCCATCGAAAAATGGGTATTTTCATGGCATTCCCTCGACATGCCTACGAAATGCGCACTTAGAATTTCATTAGCATGGCGTCGAAATCAGCATTTCGAACCTTGGCTGCTACATATAGACTTTTTCTTGGAGATTACCATAAAGGAAGACATTCTTCACATCTAACTGGTGCAAAGGTCAATTTAACTGAACTGCAACTGCAATTAACACATGGACTATGGGAAGTCTAGCAACTGGGGAGGTGTCAAAGAAGTCCACCCCATAAGTCTAGGTGAACCCTTTTGCCACGAGATGGACTTTGTACCTAACAACACCACCATCAGGATTGAATTTCACAGTGAATACCCTTCGACAGCCAACAAGTGCAGCATCATCAGGAAGTAGAGAAGCTCCCAAATTCCATGACCTCTAAGAGCGACCATCTTATCCTTCATGGCTACCCGCCATTTTGGATCAAACATGGCCTCACGATGAGAGGCTGGAATCTGCGTAGTAGCTAACACCTGAGTAAATGCAGCAAATCCAGGAGCTAGACTATCAGTGGCAAGGGCCCCCGTCATGGGATAAGTAGTGCAAGTTGTGGTCGCTTCCGAATGACTATCGGAAAGTCAAAATCATCTCCTAGCACCTCACATGTCCTGTCCCTATGACCATCACATAGCAAACATACGTCAGTGTCTAAAGGACTCACCCGAGAAGCCGATGGTGAAGGTAAGGATGGGGATCCTTGATAGGTAGCATGAGGGAGAACATATGTCTGGAGGGGCCCAGTCAGGCGTGGAAAAGGATGCGTAGCAGGAGGTGATGGCAATGTGGTGGGGACATGAATCTCAGGAAAGCTCCCAAAGCGAATGGGAGAACATGGCATAGGCATCATATCACTCTCAGGAGGCATCTCAGTAGCCATCACAAAAAAGAAAGGTACAACCTCATAAAAGGTAACATCCATTGAAACATAGTACAGGAAAGTAAGCGGATTAAAACACTAATACCCCTTTTGAGTCCGGGTGTACCCAAGAAAAACACACTTAATTGCTCTCGGTGTTAATTTATTCCGACTTGGTCCCAACAAATGGATAAAGGCAACGCAACCAAAAGTCCGAGAGGTGAGATGAAATAAGGGATGATTAGTATACATAACCTGAATAGGAATACGTTCATGCAATGCAGCATTATGCATCTGGTTAATCAAAAAGTAAGCAATCAAAACACCGACACCCCAATAGAAAGAGGGGACAGAGTGGTGAATCAACAAAATGTGAGCAACATTAAGAATATGACGATATTTCCTCTCAGCAACACCATTTTGCTGAGAGGTATAAGAACATGTTGCCTCATGGATATGCCACAACTAGAAAAGAAATTACGCAAACGTAAAGTACAGAATTCAAAGGCATTATCAAAACGAAAGTACTTCACCAAACAAGAATGCTGAGTTTTTATTTCTTTGACAAAGTGCTCAATAATTTATCTCACATCGGACATATTTTTCAATAGAAACATCCAAGATTCACGAGAAAAGTCATCAACTAAAACAAGATAATATTTACTCCCAAGTCAATCAGGAGTACGACTAAAACCCGGCACGTCCATATGAATCAAATCAAAAATAGCAACAGATGAAACAAAAATAAAATCGAAAAAATTAACCCTGTGGTGCTTGCTAAATTGACAAACATCACAAGTGAAAGCAGTAGTGGAGGGGATGTGCGGTATAACACGTTTAAGGCAATAAATGGGTAGATAACCAAGGTGGTGGTGCCACTGGAGAGAAGATCCAGCAGAAGCAAGGCCCTAGGTAGCAGACGCAGCAAAAGTATTACGGCTCAGACAGTACACTCCATGTTCCTCACGGTCTCCACCAATCATCTTCTCAGTGAATTTGTCCTACAAGACACAAGAAGACGCGTAAAAAATAGCTCAGCAATTCAGATCTCTAGTTATGCAACTAACAGACAATAAACTTAAAGGAAAATCAGACACATAATAGACAACTGCAAGTCTCAAAGAAGGAGATAAAGACATCTCCCTTGCCAACAAGTGGCGAGTGTCTCCCATCAGCCACCTATACTGTCCTGAAGGGTGTAACATGTGCTAACTGAAAGAGCCCCGGTCGCCAGATAGGTGCTTGGATGCACCAGAATCAATTAACCACTCACCAGAAAACAAAAGTGACGACATACCAGTCGCAGGTGTCTTTGACAAGGAGGCCATAGCTGTAGTGTCTAGAATCTAAGAGGAGGACGCCTGAGTCAGCCGAACAATCTGTTACCGCAAGTTCTCAATCTCAGTACTCAATGAATTGATATCAGTAGGAAGTCACATCGGAGATCTCAGCTGCCTGATTGGCCACAAGTGGCCTACCATGCCTCTGCCAGCATGTAGTCTCAGCGTGACCAAGTTTGCCACAATAAGTACACAGAGTCCTACGTGTACCAGAAGAACGTCCACGTCCACGACCACGTGCAGGGTAAGTAGTACCCCTGCTACGTCTAGGAATCACAGCCAGTGCAGACGACTGAGCAATAATGTAAGGAGTAGGAGTGCATACTGTAACTCTGTTGAATCTACTATATGCTTCCTCTAAAGTAGGAAGCTCAGGAGCAGTAAGGATCCAATCTCTAGCTACCGCATACTCAAGTCCAAGGCTAACCGAGAAAAGAGAGCCAATTATCTCCTAAAACTCCTCCAAGACTCACAGGTACACCTAGGCAGGTAGGAGTAGTGCCTCTCCAACATTCCCTTCATGAGGGAGTAATACTGTGACAATGTGCATCCCTCCTACCGTAGATAGAAAAGATCATAGAAAACCTGAAAAACTTGTGCAGAGTTCTTAGCATGTGAATGGGCGTTACGCAAAGACTCCTACATCTCTTTTGTAATAATGTAGTACATGATCTCATTCCCTCTGCAGGGAATAACTGTCCGCATCAGCCATGCACAAACCATGACATTGTCGCTATCCCAATTAGCATTTGTGCCTATCTTATTCTTAGGCTCCAGATCTGTAAGAATGTAGCTCTTTCTATGACCCTTGACGGTCATAAGAAAAGTCTGGGACCACTGTAGGTAGTTAGTCTCATCCAACTTAACAACAGGACCAAAGAAAGGGTTCTTGAGAACGTTGATTTCAGAAACAGAGCCTAAGGACACCTCGAACTAATCATCTAAAGCCATCTTCGCAATTAAGAAACCTCAATCAAGCTTTTATCACCACGAAATCATCCACAAATATGAAATCAGACAAATTCAGACCTGCATCACGGACTTACACTCCTATATCAGGACAAAAAACTCCTTTTTAATCACTGCACGGGGATCGAATCACGGAAAATCGCTTCCTTGATCTACGTTGCCAACCACCACTACCAGAGCACTGTAGCGTTGTTGCCGGAGGTCAGCACCGCTTGTAGTGCACCGTCGTCGACCCAACAGGCAACCTTAGCTACTGCTGCACTGCCGCCAACGACCTGTAGCACCACCGCAGGCTCAACAAGCCCTGCTACGCCGCCGCCGAAGGTCGGATCAACCTCCAAGGGATCGCAATGCCGCCATGAGCAGCCCTTGTTGTTGCTGCACCGCTGCGAAGACCTAGAAGGGCCGCCAACAGCATCGCAGAGCCACCACAATCCTTGTCAATCCACTTGGGCACGACTGTGCAGCACCGCCGCACGTGCTACAGCGCGCCGCTAGAGCTCCGCCGAGAGCCACTACTGCTCACAAAGGAGGAAGAGAGGATAAAGGTTTAGTGGTTAAGGTTTTGGAGGCTGTGAGGGGTAGGATACCTAGAACCACAATCTAGGACCGATGCTCTAATACCAAATTATTTGAAATGACTTGATTTCATTAGAAACCCTAAGGCTCTCTTATATAGAGAGAGACCGTAGGGTCAAAAGTATAGGAATGTCCCTGAGGGACAAAACACACAAAGCCCTTACAATAAGAAGAGAAATAAATGACCACAACATAAACTAACACATACCCCTACCTCTTAATATATAGAGGTGGGAAAATTACATGGATACTCAACGAAATAATAAAAATTACAGTCAACTTTAAGTAACAGCTAATAATGATAAGCATAGTTAGACTAAAGGGGCTCTAATACCCCCCTCAAGTTGAAGCGTAGATACCAATCATGCTCAACTTAGAACAACAATTATCAAATAGAGGTCAAGGCAACACTTTGGTGAAGATGGTATGTCTATTGTCTGGTCCTCATAGGAAACATGTAAGGTGCGAATAAGGCCTCTTGAAATAGTCACGTGTATAGTAACAGTCTACCTCCATGTGCTTGGTTTTCTCATGGAACATGGGATTATTAACAATGTAACTAGCTGCCTTGTTGTTCCATCTCATCTCCATAGGACTATCAACAGTTACATGCAGGTCTGGCAAGAGCGACTTCACTCACATCATCACTACCGCTATATACGCCATAGCCTTGTACTTAGACTCTACACTAGATCTAAAAATAATGGCCTGCATCTTACTTTATCAAGTCACCAAGTCCCCAACAACATAAGTGCAAAAATCAGTAATGCTTTCCAAGGTCCATCACAAAGCCCCCTAACAAACACTACTTGACCTCTATAATGCATGCACTGTCATCACCAGTAATAATTAGGTCCTCAACATAAACTAAGAGCACAACTATACCTCTCCCTATCCTCCTAACGAACAAGAAATGATCAGATGAGGACCTTTTGAAGCCCATGGTCTCCACCACCTCTAAAAGCTCCTAGAACCAAGCTCTAGGACTCTGCTTTAGGCCATATATGGCATTCCTTAATCTGCATACACACTCTCCCTGAACCTCATAACCTAAGGCTACTAAATATATACCTCCTTTTAAAGATCCCCGTAAGAAACGCATTCTTAACATCTAGCTGATGAAGTGGCCAATCACGCTAAACTACCACAGAAATCAAAATGTGCACAGTAGATAGATGTACAACCAGAGAGAAGGTATCAAAGAAGTCCACACCATATGCCTGCATGACTCCTTTTGCAACCAAGTGAGCCTTATATCTGGCAACTGACCCATCTGGATTATATTTGACTGGAAAAACCCATCAACATCCAACCACTGTTGCACACTCAGGTAAAGTAATAAGTTCCCACGTACCACAGGAATGGAGTAATCATTTCATCCTCCTTGGCTCGATGTCACTTTGGATCGAACATGGCTTGTTGATACATGGAAGGAATCTACACTGCTAATAATGCACAAGAAAACTGCCGAAGGTAGTCCCAAGCCCATATATGGATAAGGTCCCTGCAATTAGATATCTAGCACAACTACGGGGAGCCTTCCGAACAGCTATTGGGAGATCAAGATCAGCTGACACTACATCTTGCAACTGCTCTGATTCTATCTTAGCACTGGGTACAAATCCTCCACTATCATCCTAGGAACTCCCTACATCATCACTGTGAACATCTCTTGTGGGCATCTAAAGTTGGGTTGGAGCAGGATCAAATGAAAAGGATATCTGCCGATATGTAACAGGAAGCCTATAAGTGACCGAAGGCTTACGAAGTCGCTCAGGTCCAGAAAGTGATGGCATTGACAGTGAAAACCCAATCTCAATGATAAGAATTGCCTCCAGTGGTATAAAAGCGATAGGCATGGGTGCCTCAGTAAACTCAGGAGAAAGACATCTCTTGGTAGTAGAGAAGTGCAGAACGAACTCATAGAAGGTGACCATATGCACTGATGTAGTAACATCCTCCAATAGGATCATAGCACCGATATCCTTTTTGAGTCCACGAATACCCAAGAAAAATACACTTGACTATGCGAGGATCAATTTTATCCCTGTTGGACCCATGGATATGCACAAATACAATGCACCCAAATACCCGAGAAGGTACTTCAATTGTATCACTATCAGGAAACAAGATGAAGCAGGGAACTTGCTCATCGAGAACAATGGACATCCAACTAATAAGATAACAAGCGGCCAATATCGCATCTCCCCAGTATCTGTGAGGCATTGTTCTGAATCAAGAGTATCCATGCAACATCAAGAATGTGCCTATGCTTCTGTTCTACCACACCATTCTGCTGAGATGTATGGGACACATCGTTTAATGAATGATGCCATGCTCACGATAAAAATTGTATAGTAAAGTGCAGAACTCCAATGCATTGTCTGATCTAATGATTTTCAACTTCGTCTCATATTGAGTCCTGATCGTTGCTAAAAAGGCACGAATGATGTCACCTACGATTTGGCCTTCAATAGAAATATCCAAGACGAGAAAAGTCATCCACAATAGTCAGATAGTATCTGCATCCCAAATGATCTAGAGTTTGGCTGGGTCCCCAACTATCCATATTGAGCAACTGGAATAAGGCTTGAGATCCTCGATGCTGACTCCTAAGGAAGGTAATTCTATAGTGCTTTCTAAGTTGACATGCCTCACATTGAAAGGTAGTAGGAAAAATCTGTGGTAGCAGTCATCTAAGATTCAACAAGGGAAGATGCCACAAGTAGCTAGTAGCACCCTCCGATGAGAGTGAAGCAAGCCCTACATAGGGCAACTATAGAAGATGATTAACACTACCTTCCTCATGACCACACACAATAGAACGCCCGGTGAGAATATTCTCAAAATTGAGACAGCATCAAAGATCGTCCTGTAGCTCAACTCCGTAATCCTTCTTACTGAAAACAGACTCAGTGAGAAGTCAAGGGCTAAAAGAATATTTTCCAACTTCATGTGCGGGCTACACAACCTCCCCCTAACCAGATATGGGAGAATGTCTCGTATCATCAACCTACATAGATCTTCCTGGTGCAACTGAACAAATGGTGGTAAATTATCTTTCATCACCACAGATATGTGAGAAGCTCTTAAATCAACAAGTCAATCTACATCTTCAGCTTAAGACGAACAAGCTATACCTACTTGAGAAGCAACATACTAGCTATAAACCTGAAGCAATGCCTCATACTCGCTCCTAGAAATAATGACAATGTTGGGTCTCTCCTGTCATCATACAAGCCTTCTGGGAATCAAGGACGAGACTTACACGCCCTAGATTCAGAAGACATCACATCTCCTCCAGTCACTAAAGTTGATGAAGAGATTAAATCATCATAATAATAGACTTGGTAACAACTCCAAGATATGAAATTATTCAAGACATCTTTCTTCAATGTAAATCAGATATGAATACTCCATTTGAGATCATGTGTGATCTAAAAAAAAATGGTATTATAGGTGTAGCAATCACTTCCAACGAAATAGGGGACCACGGAAGTGACCGCCTCTCCCTTCTATAGCTCGCTATTGCTTAGGATAAAAGAGGGGAGGGCAATACACTCGCCCCTACCAATAATATGTGGGTGCCTACAAGATCTTAGAATCTACACTAGAGGAGAGTGAATAGTGTAGCTTTCCAAATTATGCTAAACTTTAAAACAATTCAATCCACAAATAATATCACACGAATGCACCTGAATTTATAGCGGAAACTCTTTCTGGTAAAAACCACTACCTAAGCTTCTCAGCTTAGGACTTTTCCAATTAAACAAAGCTAGTCAATCCACTAGTGTGTACTACTTGAATAATGGTGGTACAATCTGTTACAACAACCTTTCTCCTTTACACCAAAGAGAAGTCAAACAAAAATTATGGGAACCCCAAACAACTTGGGTCCTTAATTAAACAAAATAATACAATTATATATCCAAAGGAACCTCAAATGAAAATAGAAATCAAACCAAGTTTTTCACAACAGCGAGGATCAAAGTGTTTTGGAAAGCATGGAAAAATGAGCACAAAAGTAATAGAGAATGAGTAGCACTTTTTCTCTCTGAAGATTGCTTTTAAAGGAAATTATTTAAACATTCTTGGTCGATCAATAAATTTTGGTCGATCAAATTCTATTTTGGTCGATTAAATAATTATCTTGATCGATCGACCATTGGTCGATCACTAGGCTGTTTTGATCAATCTAATTTATGAAAATTAGAATGCCTTATTAGGATTTTTGGTCAATCAATTATTCTATTTAATATGGTCAGTTAGATATTAAGTTTGGTCCATCAGAGGCTGATAAAAATCAAACGCAAAGAAACATTTTGAGTACAATTGAAATATTTGAGGTTTCGTACAAAAGTTTGACTCAATAAAGATATAAATTCTACCAAACCATCTTCTCTTGACTTAATCCAGAGCAAGAGAGAATCTTCATGTTGATGTGTCAGAATGAATGGTCCAATAATAAAGTATAATTTTGTTTTATCAAAATAGAGGTATCAACATTCTCCTCATTTCTGACGACAATAAAATTACAATCATGCAAGATAAAAGAAATGTAAAGAGTACAAGGAATGTAAAGAGTATAGCATAGTGCATAATTCTGTCCCCTTTTTTGTTTAAGCAAAAAATATAATATGAACAGGATTACCATGTTCTTCCCCTTTCAAATATAATGAATATTTCGATATGCTAGATATTATGGAAGAGAGGCATTCATAATTTGCAGAATTTATCAAAGTGCAATAAAGAAAATCAGCATGGATAAAGGATAGAATTATCCAAATGGCAAGGAAACATAATGTCCAACAGGAACATATAGTCCCAACATATGTCTCTAGTAAAGAAGCAGTAAATGATTGAAGAAAGCTAATGAAATAGAATGTCAAAACTAAAGAAAAATATCAACCCAAAGGAGCCAAAAAAAGCATCTAAGTCTGCCTAAAACTCAGCATCCAGCTCTAAATCCATAGTCCATGGATGTTGATCCTAAAGGTCCTGCGGACAAAGAGGCCCTAGGTCCACCAAGGCGAAGTCGCCTCTGCACAAAAGAGCTAACTATAGGCTCAGGTGCAGTTTGTCGTGGTGGAGTCACCTGCTGAGCTATTGGAGTCTTTGTAAGAGTTGTAGTAGAACGATGGTGATGACGAGGAGGGCGTCGGTCTCTGTACTCTAGAGCATGAATAAACTTGCCAAGGTGGTCTAAGAACTGTCCTTGAGCATTCCAGTAGTTGAGTGCCATGCTCCATCATCACTGCAAAAGTCTCACTCTACCTATGCATCAGAAGGGAGATACCATCAATCACATCTTGTATATCCACAGAATCGCACTGCGTGAACTGTTTATCAAGGAAACTCCACTAGTGGTCAAAGAACGAGGGAGTACGTCGAACCAGAGTGGGGCAAAACTGTGTGAAGTGCTCATATGGAGGAACTGAAGGAGGTACTGCCGAGGAGGGTCCACCTTGAGTATATCCTGGCTGGGAAGAGGATCCTGTTGTCTCCTGAGGTAGTGAGACTCAGAAGCCTTACCACGAGCTCCTTGTGCTTGCTCCATCTTGGTATATGTGAGCTTATCGAAGATAGAGACATGGGTGATGAACTAGTTATGATTAATATTCATTGGAACATTGAAATGAAGGAAGATATGAGATAGAAGTGTCCCAAACTGGAACTGGTAGGCTTCTTGTCCATTAAGTAAAGAATCAAGTAGTTCTAGTTGAACTGCTCATTCTTAAGAAAGGCATAGAGAGTAATAAGCATAATACCAAGGTAATTTTCAAATGACGTCGTCTTAAACATTAAACTCCATAAAAAGACTCGATTCCAAAATCGTGGAAGACAACAAAAATAAGGAGATTTGACAGGATGACCCAAATCAAAATAACTGAGAGTAAGTAGCATCTCCCTAATGGTATCCGATTGGGTCTGCTGGTGGAGCTCAAAAAAAGGACCATAGGACATCTAGGAATTTCAAAAATAATGTCAACATTGACTAGAACCGCAATCCCATAGACATTAGAAGCTAACTGTGTCAAAACCTTCACCTATATTCTTGAGATTGGCGTAAAATAGGTGACAAGCCATGAGACCAACACCAAGGATGCAACTGGTGTGTGCACCCGCATGAAGTTTCTTTCAAAAAGATGCATTATTTTGTGATATGTAAATTTATCCCATAGTCCTCGAAATAGTCTCGAAATAAGAGAAATCTACAAGATGACCAACATGAGGTGAGAGTTTCGCTAATAAAGAAAAATGATCACGTGCAACCTCGATAATGAAATATCAATAAAAAATATCACGAGAGCCAGAAGAATTATGTGCTCGTTTAGGTGCCATGATCAATCTAAATGGTGGTTTTGATCGATAAAAAATGGCTATTGGCCGATAAAAAAAAAGGAGTGATCGATCAAAATGAGTGTAGGATTGATCGATCGATCAATGGATTTTAGTGAAAAAAATAGTAGGAATCGAGAGTTTAAAAGACCACAATAAGCTCACATAATCATCATGAATCATTCACTGGGCAAACCAAGATTGATCATCAATAGATCGATCAAGTGGTGAACGCCCCAGCAAGGAGCAGCAACGACAATGAGAGTGGTGGTCAATATTGAGGAAGAGGGTGGTGGCCATGTGACAGCGGCGAGAAAGATGGTGGTGGCATTTAATGGCGATGGTAAGGATCGTTGGCCTGGGAAAGTGGTGTGGGAAAATTTAGAGCATGTAGGACACTCTGCAGCCGAATGTGGGGGGCTATCTAAACCTCCCGTTGACTTGTAACAAGGGAATTTCGACCATCTGCTACAACAATAGTCCTCCGAGATGAGTCTCAATGTAAACTAGCAAATTGTTGTGCCTTCCCATATATATAGTGTTGGAGATCGTGAGATCTCGTCAAAAGTGGCAAGAAATGCCCTTGTCACCTTCTCTAGTAGTTGGCTTGTAGGCCAAGTAATTATGATGTTTAATTTTCAAGTTTTGATATTTTGGAAAGTATTTATTTAGTTATATTAGGAATATTATTAGTTATTTTCTAGTTTGTTATTGGATTGGTTCTCTATATAAAAAGATCAATACCCACATAATTATTTAGAGTTCCCTTCATTAATAAAACTATAGAGTTCTCCACCGTAGATGCTCATCTCTCTCTATCTTAATGTGTGCACGATCTCTCCATTATCATGCTCTCTATTCTTTACCATGGTAACAAACATTCCTAAGTGCCTAACCTGTCACTGTGCTTCTAGAGATCTAGTGTAGGATCTCTCACTATGTTAAAGAAGGCCTTCCATATGTAGGAGAGGACCATAACCAAGGGTGTCGCCCTTGGTCTTGTGGCATTGACGCGTGATGAGAAGAGGGCCACACAATCACTCCTCTTCTTGTGCATGGAATAATCCACGCTATACCAAATATCTTGTGCAAGATCATGTATCGTGTGTGTAACACCATATGTCACATGGTTCTCTTCATTGCGTCAATTGAAGGAGAGAAAGGCCTCCTCAACTTCTTGGGATCGCTTCTCGTATGTGGCCACTACATCTACTATGCCCATCGTTCGCAATGTCAACGACCGTACCTAGCCCAAAGGAAAAAGCCTCAAGCCATGTCCCCCACGGGGAGGGTGACTAATGGTAGGGAAAATAGTCCCATTGATGGAAGCTTCTAATTCTATTCTTTATTCTCCTCCAAGGGGGAAGATTTTCTCTGGAGAAAAGGCGATCGTCTTTATGCTTGGGAACGTATCCCATCCTATGTTTGGGGCCTTCTTCATGTTGAAGTACTACCCTAACTACTGTTGTTGTTGTTGTGCTTCCCATCAAGTTTGAGATGTCTAACTTAGGGGGGGAGGGGGGTGTGTGTTGGAGATCATGAGATCCCATCAAATGCATCCCCTTGCCACCTCTTTTAGTAGTTGGTTTGTAGGCCAAGTAATTAGGTTGCTTAGTTGTCAAGTTTTGATATTTTGGAAAGTTTCTATTTAGTTATATTAGGAATAGGATCAATCGTTTCGTAGTTTGTTATGCGATTGGTTCTCTATATAAAGAGACCAATGCCTACATTGTTATTTTGAGTTCTTTTCAGGACTAAAATTATAGAATTCTCCATTGTATGTGCTCATCTCTCTCTATCTCACTGCGTGCATGATCTCTCCATTATCATGCTCTCTATTCTTTGACACAGCGACAGGCATTGAAGTTAACAAGCCAATCTACATCACCAATCCTAGCATGGCAAGCAAGGCATATACCTGAAGACTTGGCAATTGCAACTGTCCAAGTCCAGAAGCCAAGCTGAGAGTAGTAGGAGGCATAGTACATATCTAAGGCAACCTCTGGATCAGGTCATCATATTCGACTCTAGTGATGAGTGTAGCTACTAGAGTAAAGTTGGAGCCAGTAACCACCTAGTGAGCACTAGCAGGTTTTACATGCTTGGACCAACAAGAGTCTTCCATATACCCAATCTTTCCATAGGAGGAGCATTGGGGCCTAGCATGCCCCTGACCACCATGTCCACATCTACAAGTGGACTGTCCAGCTCCTCTAACTCTACCATGAGATATCACCATAGTTGAATAAAAAGAGTTGTCTTAATTTACCAAGCCGTCCCTACACCTATATTTAGGAGAGGGAAAAGTTACACCATAAACCCACTACAAAAATAAAAGTAACAAAATGCCCCTTACTACAAAACATAACTCAACACTCCCCCTCAAGCTGGAACATATATATCCATCATGCTCAGCTTGTTTCTACACTTCTCAAATTGGGGGCGAGACAATGGCTTGACAAACATGTCAGCAGTCTAGTCTGAGGAGCAAGGCAAGTAGTATGAAGCAGACCTGTTGAATCAAACTCATTGTGTACTGACAATCCACTTCCACGTGTTATGTTCTCTCGTGAAACATAGGATTGTTCGCAATGTAAGTGGCAGCCCGATTGTCACGGTGCATCTCCATAGGCTCCTGAACAGTAACATAAAAATCCTGTAACAGAGGCCTGATCCATATTATCTCAACTGCAAAATGTGCCATGGCCCTATACTTAGACTCAGTACTAGAGCGTGAAACAACACTCTATTTCTTGCTCCGCCAGGTCACCAAGTTCCCAACTACAAAAGTACAAAAGCCAGTAGTAGACCACATGTCTCCAACATCACCTGCATAATCTGCATCTAAGTAGGCAATAATAGACATAAGTGGCTTCTTCTGAAAAAGAATGCCTCTACCTGGACATCCCTTGATGTACCTCAACACCTGCATCACAGCCTACCAATGAACATCAGTGGGCTTATCTAAGAACTGACTTAGCTTACCCATGGCAAGGCTAATATCTGACCTAATGATAGTCAGATCTAACAACTTCCCCACCAGCTGTCAATATGCCTTCTTGCCTTTACTTCACTGCATCCTTAAAAAGGTGAATTTTAAGATACATAAGAATATTAGCATCTTTGGATCCTAACATGCCTGTCTCCTAAAGAATGTCAAGGGCATACTTCCTTTGCGACATAATTACCCCCTTGCTTACTTATGACAAACTCAATGCCCAAAAAGTATCTCAGCTTCCTAAGATCTTTCATGACAAATTAGCGTGCCAAGTACTCCTTCCCCTGAGATATACCATCTACATCATCACCTGTGAGAAGGTCATCCATATACACAAGTAGAGCCACTGTAACACTACTGGTCTTCCTCACAAATAGTGAATGATCAGATGAGGATCTCTGCATCTCAATACAGACCACCTCAGAGACGCTGAAACCAGGCTCAGGGGCTCTACTTAAAGCCATAAATAACCTTACGAAGCCTGCATTCACACTCCCCCTGAACCTCAAAGCCAGGCGATTGCTACATATAGATCTCTTCCTCTAAGTCTCTATACAAGAATGCATTTTTGACATCCAACTAATGTAGATGTCATTCATAATGAGCTGCAACAGAGATAAGTATGCAAACAGTGGAGAGTCGTGCAATAGAGGAGAGCGTATCAAAGAAATCCACCACATAAGTCTAAATGAATCTTTTGGCCACAAGGCAAGTCTTATACCTTGAAATAGACCCATCTTGGTTGTATTTCAAGGCAAAGACCCATCTGGCTCCAACAAGGTGCACGCTAGACGATAGAGTTGATAGCTCCCAGGTACCTCTAGTAGTAAGTGCAAACATCTCCTCCATAGCTACCTTCCAGTGTGGATGTAGTAGAGCATGCTGGTATGAGGTAGGTATCTCAGCACTGGATACTGTAGCTGTAAATGCATGAAACTCTAAACTCAGAGAATCAGCAGAAACAATACTCCCAGCAACACGATACTGTGCACAAGATCGTGGAACCTTCCTGATAGCAATAGGGATATCCTCATCAATACTCATGGAAACAGAATCTAGAGAAACATCCACAGGTGACGAACTTTCAACCTCTACACCTACTGACACTGTATCTGAAGGAGCCTCTTGAGTAGAAGTAACCTCCAAGTTACCAACATTAACTTGAGGAGTCTATGTAATTGATGGAGGGGGCTTTACCCTATAAACAACTGGCAACTAATAAGTGTAACCCTTTAAGGTCCTTTCATCTGCTGATACTGGCCTGAATGTGCTGGTAGATGGCTCAGTAGCCTACGAAGGGCTACTACTATCTGTGAATATACCAAATGGTATAAGAGCAACTGGTATAGGAGCATACTTTGGCACACTCTGCACTTGCCTAGTAGCAACAAAAAAATAAGATACAGCTTCATAAAAGGTGACATCTGCACCAATGTAGTGTCTCTAGTGTAGAGGATCAAAACACTGATACCCCTTTTGAGTCGAGAGTAGCCAAGGAACACACACTTAACTACTCTAGGTACTAGTTTATCTCGCCCAGGTCCAAGAAGATGTACAAAAGTGACGCACCCAAATGTCTTGGGTGAAAGATCAAATAGCTCATCATCTGGATAGAGCACCTGCCATGGTATCTTCTAGTGAATCACTGAAGAAGGCAATCTATTAATAAGGTAGCAAGCTGTGAGAACTGCATCTCCCCAGTAGTTTTGTGGTACAGTTATGAGCGAGATTCGTACGCGTAAGAGATTAAGTTTGAAAATCCGTCATTGTAGTTGCATAAAAATCCGCTATCAAATAAATTTAAACCGAAACTCTAGTGAGTCCTAGGTCGAATACGGGGAGGCGAACGTTTGAAATTATTGTCACGAAGTAGATTAGTTGGTCGAATTAAATTTACACTAGCTATTCTACTTAAATAATAAGCAATAGAAGAAATAAAATAATATAAACAAAGAGAAAATGGCGAGAGAATGAACAAATATTTTATAACTATAGAATCATATCTATTACATCTACTTACTACAACTAGAAAGCTGGAAATCTACACTAGAAAGCAGTCAAAAGAGAGGGATAAGAAAATCCTCCTCGACGGCTACTTACACTCCACACGCTGCCACATGGACATCGCCCCGCCTTCAGACGTTAAGCAGCGTTCACCAAGCGTCACGTGACATGGCCACCTCGCGAGTTGTCGAGATCATGATCGCACGTTCCAGATCGCTCACGAGTGCGCGCGCTGAGCACATATGATTGCGCATGAGATCTAAAGCCAAATCGCGTGTCCATCTGATCGGTCAATCTAAGCCATTGGCGCCCAATCGAACGGTTGAATCACGCTCTCGCATGCGAGGGAACGCAACGCCGGTGGCTCAAACGCGCGACCTCTGCTAGTTAGCACCTTAACCGCTGCACTGAAGCTCCTCTTTGGTCGCATTTGCATTTTATCGCTCACACACCCTCAGCCATTGGATGAAGATCCAATGGCTGAGAAGCATTGAGCGCTTAACTTCAGCTGATGCCCAACGGTGGGAAAAGCGACATGGCTGCATCTCCACCGTTGGATCTCGATCCAACGGTCGAGATCTGATGGTGTGGGTGGAGGAAGAGGCCAGGTGGCTACAGACAACTTAGATGGTGCCACATGGCACCATCTGGGCTGTCCATTTTCCAATGCTTGTAAATGGTACCACGAACTTCGGATTGGATCGATTTTCACATCGTTGGACTGCGATCGTCGATCCGAACCCATCTATGCGGTTGGATTTGTCATCTAAGGTACAGATTTACACCACCTTGGCCCTTGACCTCTGATCTTTCTCGAACTACATCTGATGCTACGGAGGTCCGATCGAGGCAATCTCGAAGTCATTGAACTTCGATCGTCATCTTAATCAGATCCATATGATTGGATCTTCAATTCGAGGCCCTAAAATGATATTGTCCCGTTCCCTTACCACAAAAAGGGTAAATTAACCTGCAATTTGTACAATCTAACCTAAATGCATAATGATGCATGCTATATAATATTTATAATGCTTAATGCAATTATACATCTAAGAACACGTAAAAATAGACAATTTATGTGAAATAGATGTGTCTATATTAGATAAGATGGACTCTGGCCATATCAAGGATGTGTCTGTGCTTCCTCTCTATAACCCCACTCCACTAAGAGGTGTGAGGACATGAGGTCAGATGAATTTTGCCATGTAAACTATAGAACTCCGTCAGTCGATGAGTACAATACTCCAATACATTATTAGATCTGAGAGTTTTGATGTAGACATCAAATTAATTCTTTATCAATAATACAAATTTCTCAATCAGTGAATCGACTTCAGACTTGTTCTCAATGAGAAATAGGCAGGAAAATCTAGAAAAATCATCAACCACAATCAAATAGTAGTGATGTCCTGCTCTATCAGGAGTCCTATTAGGACCCTAAACATCGAGATGCACTAACTAAAAACACGAAGATGAACATGGACCAGTAGCAACTGGAAAAGATCTATGATACTTCCCAAGATTAGATGTATCGCAGGTGAGCTGTGTAGTTGAGGATACATGAGGAATAAGCCTGCGTAATTTGTCCAAAGAAGGATGGCTCAACCGTCTATGCCACTGTAGAGCACTCCCTGATATGGCACTCATCCGACACACTGCATCCATGGGACCCTGCTGAAGTCAATAAACCCTTCATATCCACTACCAATAGTCTTCCCTGTCATTCGATCCTGAAAAATACACCTACGCTTATCAAAGATGACACAACAATTCATTTTCTTAATGATTTCACTAACAAAGAGTAAATTCATAGACAAACGTAGAACAAACTGGATACGATTAAGCTGCATAGAAGGGGTAAATTAATTTTCCCCTCACCACTAATAGGAGCAAGTCACCCATCAGCCACCTGTACTGTACGACCTTGAGAGATAGGTTGAACCTGCCCAAAACACTGTAGATTATCGGATAAATGATTAGAGGCACCTAAGTCAATCAACCACGTCACACCAGTAGTTGAAGAACTATCACCCACAGCGGTCCCTAGCACAATCTCTGACTGGGATACTGCCATGTTCATAGAAACACTCTGCCACAATCTGATTTTAATGCACAACAGAAAGGGTACACATAACACCCCTAAACTTCTTCACAAACAGATCTAAAAACTGACAGAAAATGGAAAATACACACCACAACAAATGCACCAAACAGGGAATACACACTCCAAAAATCTTTGCTCACACGCGGTCAACACTGAAGGGGAATACGCACCCCCAAAAGCATGCATAAAAGGGAATACACACCCCAAGAACCAAGCAATCAGGGGAATACACATCAAAGAAAAAAAGATCAAAAGATTAAAAAGATCATACCACACATAGGAGGGTTCTTGATTCAACACTTCATCACACAATAATCAAGAACCTTTCTACGAAGTTCTTGGAGACACAAATCCCCCTCTCTGGCAACCTAGGCGATGGCAAGGAGAGGAGGTAGCAATAGGTGGACTATTGCAGCATGGTGGCGGCAGCTACTATAGCGTAGGGCAATGCTGCGACAACCTACTGTAGCAGCAGGAGCGACGACGATGGCTACTGCAGCCCGAGGCGACGTTGCAGCAGCGCACTGGTGGCGGCTACAACAGCGTGAGGCGACGCTGTGGGAAGTCGCTACAGCAACGGCGGCAGTGATGGGCGATGATGCTGCTGTTGCGACGGCAGTGGCGTGGCGCCAGTGCTGCTGCCGGTGGTGGCGGTGGCATCCGACGATGGTGGGGCTTGAAGATAGGGTTAGGGTTTCTTTGGTGGTGTCCCCAACCTGGTGCTCTGATACCAAGTTAAAGAAAAAGAATTTTCTTAATTTACCAAGCCGTCCTTACACCTATATATAGGAGAAGAGAGTTTCACCATAAACCCACTATGAAAATAAAAGTAACAAAACGTCCCTTACTACAAAACATAACTCAACAACCATAATAGAGGTATTCTCAACTTGTCTAAATGGAGAGAAGGGGATAGTGAGTCTACTCAAAGGATTGTAGGCCTCCCCTGTAGTGGGTATCTCAGATAGCCTCAACATCTGGGATCTTGCAATGTCATATGAAGGATCTAATCGAGCCAGAAAGTGACCCACCAAAGTCTATGCCCTATAGAGTTTTTGTGACTCACAAGAGCACACAGGAGTATAGGCAATCAGCCTCTCAAAAGCAGACTTTAGAACAAAACAATATTAAAAGGAGTCCCATCCTAACACATATGAGCAATCTCATAAAGCAGTAGAATCCAAACTGCATTCTTATCCTGAGAGTATGTGTAGTGAAGGACATCCCATATTTACTTTGTCATCTTATAATACATTATCTCAGTTGCAATTCTCAAAATGGTGGTATTCATGATCCACACTCAAGCATAGCATTGTCTTCTTCCATGAGGTATACTTGCTACTCTTGTCTGTGAGCTCCAATTCGAGTACTACACGTTCCTTGTCATGACTCTCAACTACATTAAGGATCGATTGAAACCAAAGTGGATACTTGGTATCGTCAAACTCGGTGATTGGTCCAAAGAAGGGATTCTTGAGATCCCTATGAATTCCCTCCCTTGAGTAGAAGAACCGACAACTTTAAAGGCCATAACCTACTCGATCAAAGACCCAAACCTTCCGAACAGCAAGAGCACTTCACATAAATCGCTTGTCATAAATCAAACGCATGATTTACAACCTAACAAGAGTAAGGGGCTTCACTTCATGAGAGTACAAGGACAAACCGATTTAATTTTGACAAAAATCGAACCATGGTGGTGCTTCAACAGCAACTCCGATGGCCTCATGGTCGATGGTAGGGAGAGAGAAGGGTTAAGGCGACCCCTGTGGAGCCAGAGCTAGGCCAATGGGGGACCCTGGAGACAAGCGCTAGCTCCACCCAAGCAAGTGGCGACACTAGTAGGGAAAGCCCTACCAGTGGCATTGCTAGTAGTGAACAGAGATGAGGTGAGGTGGTCGATGATGCCTCCCCCAAGGAGTCGAAGGCGGCGGTCGGCGGTAAGGGTTCTTTTCCAGCCTCTCTTGTTGGATCTACATGAACCTAACCCACTTATTTCAAGAGCGTAAATCCTGATGCAAGGGATCCCCCTCTTGTTATGTTAGGATCATATTCTTATTTGGTGGAGAAAGAAAGATGATGGGGATCAAGAAGGTATAAAGCTTCGGCCTAGAACCGCCACTCTAATACTATGTTGAAGAAACAAAATGAGTTATCTTCTATTGCAAACATTAGGCCTTTATAACTACATAAAATAAAGGAAAGACAGTAAACACTCAACACATGCAACAACCACCCGGTTATGCCATTTAAGGGTAATGCATGTGCAACTCAAGAAGGTTATTTATGACCTAAAGCAGAGTCTCAGGACATAGTTTGAGAGATTGAGCATGGAGATATAGAAGATTGGATTTAGTCGATCCTCGTTTGACCATTCTATCTTTATCAGGAGAGCTAGAGACACGAAGGCACGAAAGGTGGTCATATTAGTATACGTAGATGATATAGTGTTAACAAGAAGTACTAAAGATGGTATCACCAAACTAAGTTTCTATACACCACCTTTCCAACTAATGACCTTAAAGAGCTGAGATACTTCCTTGGGATAGAAGCAATGCAACAAGCTTCTAGCTTATCACTATCTCAGAGGAAGTACACTCTACAGATTTTGGAGGAGGCTAATCATCTAGAAGCCAAACCATCTGGCGTTCTTATGGAGGTATCATGGAGAAGATAGGCATCAAAGGATAATCCCTTACCTGAGGATGTTACATGTTATAGTACAGTTGGGAAACTCTTATATCTGACAATGACCAGACCAAACATCAGTTTTATTGTTAGTCATGTTAGCGAGCATATGGATCACCCAGAAACAATCACTAGAGGAATGTTTGCCTCATTCTAAGACATCGCCAAGGGAGTCCTAGGTAGGGACTTCATTATCAGGATCGTGGATCCCTAGACAGTGTTGCTTATTCTGACGCAGACTATGTTAGCTCCATAGATGACAGACGATCTACCTCGGGCTATGCAATGTTTCTAGGTGGTAACCTAGTGTCTTAAAGGAGAAAAGCAAATTGTTGTTGCTAAATCTAGTGCAGAAGTAGAGTACCGTACTATGGCTTACACAGCTTGTGAGATCATGTGGATAGCTAGGTTCCTCAAAGACATAGGCATATCAGCTTCAACTCCAATGCCATTGTATCGTGACAACAAGTTTGCTACCTATATAACTTCTAATCTTGTATTCCACGAAAGGACTAAACAAATAAAGGTTGACTGTTACTTTGTCCACAATGTAGTTATGGAAGGGAAGATTAGCATACCACATGTTTCCTCTGAGATGCAACTGGCTAACATCCTTACAAAAGCTCTCAAGTAAAAGTGACATATGTTCCTTTACGACAAGTTAGGGTTGACAAATATCTATGTCCCAACTTAAGGGGGAGTGTGGATGTATGTGTTATTAAGGACAATTTATGTTTTTTTTTCTGCTTTATTGGATGCTTGTGTAATTTACCTAAATCTCTCCCATATAAAAGAGACTAGGGTTTCTTTTGATGAAGTGATGACACATTTTCTCTTCACGCTACTAGTACCAATGGTTTAAAAAAAACCCGATGGTCTCATCCTTTTTATCACATTTTTTTCCTAATACTTGTACTTGCGATAATCACATATTAAACATGTCCATGACATCAATACACAAGTGGGTACACCCTACAATACATATACCACCGTAGACAAATATATGTGAAACAAAGGACATATGCATATATATCTAAAACTATTTACATAACATAAAGCCCCAATCCTTACATTATTCTCAATTACAAAAACAATTACAAAGTAAAGACCAAGGTAGAAATGCCCCTATAGCCAACTACATCAAAAAAAAAGAGCCCACCCATCCCCTACCACCCCAAGATGCAAAAGTGGACAAGACTACCAATATATCGACGGTCTCCTCTAGCAACACCAGGGGGCAAAAACAATTGGAGTCCGCACTCCAAGGCAACGAACTACCCAGTTAGTAAATCTTGAATAGGAGGTCAAAGATGAGATTCATCCTAATCTATCAAGTGTTATACTCACAATTGTAACTCCAAAAGAAGGGTGCAGAAATAAAAGTAGCCAGCCTATTTGCATCTTGTCCTTGAAAAATGGGTAAAAGAAGGAATAGGAACCACGTGGCTTGATGACGCATAAAAAAATATGTGTTGAGAGAATGAGTAATTGGGTAATTGGATATAAGAGATCCAATTACAAGAAAATAGTATCACATCGTGTAATGTAGAGAGTTCAAGTGCGTGGTGGTCTATAAATAGGCGTTGTACCCCTCATTTGTTTCTTGAAAAGAATATCGATATATCAACCCTATTAGAGCCTTCTCCCGTGATTTTCTCCCTGCTCCTCATGAGTGGGGTTTCCACGTAAACCTAAGTAATCCTTAATTATTTTATGATTTTAATATCTTGTTACGTTTTCACTTATTCATGTTTTATAACTTGGTATCAAAGTAAGTTAATGTTAGGTTCTGTTAAAATATTATTGTTATATCTTTGTTCATGTTATTGAGTTCTCGAAGGAGATGCCAACAAGAGCATCTCTCAAAGTAACGACGGTAGGTGGAGTAGCCTGCAACGATCAAAGCATGGCAACGATCTCGCGTGAAATCGTGAGAGTGGTGCTTAAGCTGATGTTGATCGTGGTCAGTGCTGCAGGCCCTAGGCGAGGCTATTAGGCGACGCTACAGACCCTCAACCCCACCAGGCAGTGTAGCATTCCTACCTATAGAAGATCCCCAACACTTGCTGGTCGCGATGAAGGTCTTAGCAATGCTAGGGGTTGTTGCGTAAAGCTGAAAACCCCTTTGGAGGTAAAGAAGGCCTGATGACATCCTTGCGATGAGCAAAATAGCTGATGGCCCCCAACAACGATGATCAGGAGAGAAGGGGAGCCGATGACCTCCCATATCAGCGACGATCAGGAGAAAAGAAGGGCAACAAGATCTTGAGGAACAAGACATACGAGGCGGTGAGATTGGCATGGTCCTCTTGATTGCTCGTCGAGGAGCGATCTCCGATGAGGATTGTGGCAACAATCTTCCATGGTAGCAGCACTCGAGAAGTGATCTCTAGCAAAGATTGTGGCGTCAATCTCACTGCATGGATCCCACGAGGAGGCACGAAGTAGTAGCTGTGATTTAGGTTTCGTTGGAACCCTAAGAAAAAAAATAAGGTGGCTATTTTTGCATATTTTACCCTTTGTTTCTCTATTTTATTTGTTGGCCTTATATTACAAAAATATGTAAAGAAGCTAAAGAGAAAAGAGCGTACCAAAGAAAGAACAAAAAAAACAATTGTTGCTGAGATTTAAAAAAAAGAGGAAAATGTAGAGAAAAAAGGAAAAAAATGAAGAGAGAAAATCAAAAAAAGAAAAGAAAAAGATATTAATGATGTTGAAGAGAAGAGGGGGAGAAACTCTTCTCTATTTTATTTCTTCTCTATATTAGACATGGGGAGTGTTAGTGTTAGCCTTGTATTATCGTTGATCCCATATGAGAGACATTGTTTGAAGTCCCTACATGAGAAAAACATTCTATTCGGTCCCTTTATGAGAGGAACACTTTTCAGGTCCCTATATGAGAGAAATCTAGATTGATTTTTGTATAGGAGAGGCCCACGTCGAGTTCCCGTAAGAGAGGCTAGAGTTTCAAGATCTTTGGAGTAGAGGCCCATGTTCGAGATCTCCAATGGAAAGGCACCAGCACTAATCGAGGTCTCCAGAGGAAAGGCTCATGTCAAAGCTAGCTACAGCAATTTATCTAGCAAACTCCAACCCTCATTAATGTGTCATCATCAACATACCCACCTACAAGCAAGAATAAGGATGCAACTAACGTCATTCACCTACAGAAGAGCCATAACCTGGTTGCACTAGTTGAAAATGTTGTGTTTTGCTGTAGAGTGAGGATTTCATTATTTTACAAGCTAAGTATTTTATACTCCAACTTAAGGGGAAGTATTAAGATAATGAGTAGTTAGGTAATTGGATACGAGAGATCCAATTACAACAGAATAGTACCACATCATGTAATGTGGAGAGTTGGAGTGCACAGTGGCCTATAAATAGGTGTTGTGCCCCTCATTTATTTCTTAAGAAGAATACAGAGATATCAGTCCTATCAGGGCCTTCTCTCATGATTTTCTCCTTGTTCTTCATGAGCAAGGTTTCCACGTCAACTCAAGTGTTAATTATTTTATGTTTTCGATATCTTATTACATTTCCGCTTATTCATATTTTATAACTACTTATCTAAGGAGAAAAAGGCAAAGGTACGGTATAATTAGACTAATTACCCTATATATGTTTTTCTTAGGGTATATCTACCTCAATCAATTTTTCAATGAGCTAATGCGCCCATCATTTTTTTTTAGAGAGAAAAAAGGAAGATTACCTAACGATGGTAATCATCCTAAATTGTATTAAAAAAGAAAAGGAACGGACTTACAGTTTTTATAGCAAAAAGTCAAAAAAACATTTTACTTCTCTTACAACATTCTCTACTCAGCATCTCTCACCCCTAAAGACCTTGCCATTCCTTTGCAACCATAAGCACCACATAATCACAATTGTCTGACACCATCCCACCATATCAAGATCAATATAATCCCTGAAACTTGTCCAAAAATTATCAAAATCTATGGTATTAACTACATGGAGATCAAAATGTACCCACTCATCTTTGGAAAAGATGCAATCAAAGAATAGATGTACGTCTTCATTGGACCATTGACATAGAGGGCATGCCGTGTCATCATCCATACACCACTTCTATACATTTGTCTAACCAGACATTTTCTTCTAAGGAACCACAAGAATAGTTTTATTTTGAGTTGGCGAAAAGAGTTTTTCTTATTTACCAAGCCATCCCTACACCTCTATATATAAAGAAAGGTGAGCGAAAATAACATAAGTCCAACAAGGAAAACAGAAATAACAAATAACCCCTCACATAACAAAATGTAACTCAACACTCTCCCTTAAGCTAGAACATATAAGTCCATGCTCAGCTTGTTTTTACACTTCTCAAACTGGGGGCAAGGCAATGGCTTGGTAAATACATCAACAGTCTGGTCGGTTGAAGCAAGGCACATAGTACGAAGTAAACCCTGCTGAATCAGGCTCCTGGTATAGTGGTAGTCCACTTCGACCTGTTTCGTCCTCTCGTGAAACATGGGATTGTTAGCAATATATGTCACAACCTGGTTGTCACAGTGCATCTCCATAAGCTCCTGAATATCAACATGAAGATCTCGTAACAGAAATCTGATTCATATCATCTTAGCTGCAACATGTGCTATGGCCCTGTACTCTAACTCAGCACTAAAGTGTGAAACAACACTCTGTTTCTTACTCCTCGAGGTCACCAAGTTCCCAGCAACAAATGTATAAAAAACAGTAGTAGACTGCTTATCTCTAATATATCCTGCATAGTCTACATTAGAGTAGGTAGCTACAGACATAGGAGCCTTCTTCTTCTTGAATAGAATGCTTTTGCCAGGACATCCCTTGATGTACCTCAACACCTGCATAATATCCTACCAGTGAACATCAATGAGCTTATCTAAAAACTGACTTAGCTTACCCATTGCAAGACTGATGTCTGGCCTGGTAAGATACAATAGCTTCCCAACCAGCTGCCGATAGGCCTTCTTATCCTTCAGCTTCACTGTATCATCAAATAGATGAACTTTAGGGTCCATAGGAATATTGTCTTACTTGGATCCTAGCATGTCTGTCTCTTAAAGAATATTAAGTGCATACTTCCTCTACAACATCATCATGCCTTGCTTGCTTGTGGCAATCTCAATGCCCAGAAAATGTCTCAGATTCCTACGGTCCTTCATGACAAACTGGCGTGCCAAATAGTCCTTCACCTGAGTAATGTCATCTACATCTTCACCTGTAAGAATAAGGTTATCAACATATAGCAATAGAGCCACGGTGCCAGTACTGGTCTTTTTGACAAACAGGGAATGATCAGATGAAGATCTCTGCATCCCAATAACAAATAGCGTGTTAGACAGATGCTGAAACCTAGATCAGGGGCTCTGCTTAAGGCCATAAATGGCCTTACGATGCCTACACACACACTCCCCCTGAACCTCAAAAACAGGTGGTTGTTGCATGTAGGTCTCCTCCTCCAAGTCTTCATATAGGAAGGCATTTTTCACATCCAGCTAGTATAGATGCCATCCATAGTTAGCTGCAACAGAGACAAGTATGCGAACTGTGGAGAGTTGTGCCATTGGAGAGAATTGTCAAAGAAATCCACCCTATAGGTCTGGGTGAATCCTTTAGCCACAAGACGAGCCTTATACCGAGAAATAGACCCATCAGGATTGTATTTCGTGACAAAGACCCATCTGGCCCCAACCAGGTGCACGTCAGAAGGTAGAGAAGACAGCTCCCAGGTGCCTCTATCAGTAAGAGTAGACATCTCTTCCATAGTCACCTTCCAATGTGGATGTCATAGAGCCTGCAGGTAGGAGGTAGGGATCTCAGCACTGGAGATTGCAGCTGTGAATGCATGATACTCCAATCCTAGAGTACTCGTAGAAACAACACTGCCATCAACATGATACTATGCACAAGATCGCGGAGCCTTCCTAACAATAATGGGAATGTTCTCATCTATGGGCATAGAAAGAGACCTTGAAGAAATATCAGTAGAAGAATCATCAGTACCCTCGACACATACTTGAACGGGGGACGATGATGGTGGCTCAGTAGGGACTTAAAGGGGAGGGGGTGTGTCTTCTCTCTGTAAGTCACTGGCAACTGATATGTAGCACCCTTAAATGTCTTCTCATCAGGTAGTAAACTCTAATTGTGCCCACAGTCTGATCTAAAGTAGATACACTACTACTGTAATAGAAATCCTCCATGGCTACAGGAGGTACAAGCATTGGAGCAACCACCTCCACCTCTCTCAATTAATGACCTAAGGTAGAGAAATAAGGGATAGACTCATGAAAAGTCATATCCGCACTCACATAGTGCCTCTAATGTATGGGATCAAAACACCTGTATCCCTTCTGCATGCGCGAGTATCCTAGAAATACGCACTTAACCGCCCTTAGAGCTAATTTATCACGACCAGGCCCAAGAAGGTGTATAAATGCCACACAGCCAAAAGTCTTTGGCAACACAAGAAACAGATCTGCATCAGGATATAATATACTCCATGGGATTTGCTCATGTAACATAGAGGAAGTCTGTTGATAAGGTAACAAGCAGTAAGAACCGCATCTCCCCAATAATCATGCAGAACACTATTTTGGATAAGTAAAGCTCTAGCTGTATTCAGTATCCATAATATGGCGGTGTTTCCTCTCAGCAATCCCATTCTACTGCGACATGTGAGGACACAATGTCTGATGTACAATACCCAGTGATCCATACAAATCAGCCAATTTCTTTGTACAGAATTCTAACTCATTATCTGTTCTGATTTTCTTAATGCACACGCCGAACTGATTTTTCACAAACATCACAAATTGCTAAATCAGATAACCAACTTCAAATTTATTCCTCATCAAAAAGGTTTATGACAAGCGTGAAAAATCATCCACAAATAACAGATAATATCTAAAAGTCTAGCGATCTGCCACACGACTAGGACCTTAGACATCACAATGCAATAAATCAAAATAGGTAGAACTGATAGACTAGATAGATGCTATAAAACTAGCACGGTGATGCTTTCCTAGCTGACAAGCATCACACTAAATCTTCATGGCAGGAGACAAGTGAGGGATGATCCGACGTGGCTTATCCAGTGAAGGGTGACCTAGTTGTCTATGCCACTGCAAGGCACTCCCCGCAGTAGTCGTCTGACAGGTGGTAGCAACAGGATTCTGAACTAGCCGATACACATCCCCTCGTAATGGCCACCACCAATCGTCCTCCCCGTCATGCGGTCCTGAAAAGTGCATCCAACAACGTCAAAAATAGCACGACAATTCAACTGCTGAGTAATAGAACTAATAAATAACAGTTGCATTGTCACATCAGAAACATAGTATACATCAGAGAGATGCATGGAGGGTGTAACAGATACCCCTCCCTTACCACAGATGGAGGCATGTCTACCATCTACCAGTAGCACTGAATAATCCTGTGGTGTCTTCTGCAATCCCTTAAAGCACTGGGAATTTCCTGTCAAATGATCTGATGCACCTGAATCAATCAACCATAACCCATTTGTACTTGATGCAGATGCATAGGTTGCAGTGCTGGAGGACTGAGGTTGCTCGTGGGTCAACTATGTTAGCTGATGCACAACTGCATCATAGTCTACCTCTGTAAGTGACACTACCTCAGTGGACGCAACTGGAGGTGTCGTAACTGAGACTTGGTTGGCAACAGTAGGCTATCCAAGTTTATTCCAACACTTGGCCTCAACATGACCAAGTCTTCCACAATAAGTGCAGGTAGACTTGGCACAACCACCATCACTTCGCCCCCTGCCTTGCCACCAAAGAAGCCACCTCGACCACCATGAGTGCTAGCGGCTACATGAGCCGAAGATGTGCTGGTGACAACTGCACGAGTAGGTTGAATCTGCAACCTACTCAGCCTCCTATAAATTTCCTCAATAAGAGGAAGCTCAGAGAGAGTCAGAATCTGAGAGCGAGCTGTAGAATAGTGATCACCCAGCCCTGCAAGGAACATGTGGGCTACAAACTCCTTCCTGTGATCCCTACATGTAGTGGAAGTACACATCGCCTACATACATTATATTTCTCCAATAGGCCTTTCATAGTAGAGTGATACTACGACAAACTCATCTCCTCCAACTTGAGATGGCATAGATGATCATAGTGAATCTGGAATTCTTGAATTAAGTTCTACTCATGTGAATAAGCAATCTTCAAGCCATCCCACATCTCCTTGGCAGAGGTGTAATACATAATTTCATCTCCGATCCAGGAAATAACACTGTTCAAGATCCAGGCTCTCACCATAGCATCATCCCGATTCCAAGTTACATATTTTCCTGTTTTTTACTCCAGTAGTACTACCATAAGCACATGTTTCTTCTCATGACCTTCCACAGAGACAAGGAAGGTTTGAGACCAACGGAAGTAATTGGTCTCATCCAATTTTGCAATCGAAGCAAAGGGGCTCTTGTTCACCCCACTTTCTGTACTCTATCCTGAAGACACCTCAGAATCTTGTGATGAAGCCATGCTAAATCCAGACACACAGAAACAAACACAGACAATAGATCTAAAATCTTGTATCAAACACCAAAAAACCTGAGAATACACACCCCGTAGTCCACAAGCAATATCTCCAAAACTTCATCAGGGAATACATACCCCAATAATCATGCAATCAGGGGAATACACATCCCATAAACTATCAACAAAGGGGAATACACACCCTGAATCAAACCACAAGATCAAAGAGAGTCATACCATACGTAGGAAGGTTCTTGATTCAAAACTTCATCCCACAATATTCAAGAATCTTCCTACGAAGTTCTAAAGGCAAGGAACCCCCTCTCTGACGACTTGGACAGCGACAAGGAGAAGCGACAGCTGCTGGGCGCTGTGGCGGCGAGGCACGCTACTATAACACATGCACCGAGGTGTGACGACGGGCTACATAGCATTAAGCCGAGGAGCAACGGCCTGCGCGTGGGCGATGCGCTGCAGCAGTCGATGGAAGGTTGACGATCTGCTGTAGATGGTGCAATGGAGGCCTACTACAGCAACGGTGGCGGACGGTGGTGTGGCTGTTTTGAGATGGCAAGGTGGCACGACACTGCCACCGGTGATGGTGATGGTGTCTGGCGATGGGGCTTAAGGTAGGGTTAGGGTTTCTTTGATGGTGTCCCCAACCTGATGCTCTGATACCAAGTTGAATAAAAGAGTTTTTCTTATTTACCAAGTCGTCCCTACACCTCTATATATAGAGAGGTGAGGGAAATAAATAACATAAGTCCAACAAGGAAAATAGAAGTAATAAATAACCCTCACACAACAAAATGTAACTCAACATTTTGAGTGGTATCTTACATCTCCAAATAAGCTTAGAATCTCCATCAACCACGCCATTCTGTGGACCACCCGCAGTCAAAAACTTGTAGGCATTTTTTACCATAAATGACCCCTCCTTGCAATGAAAACAATCAGACATTGTTGCAGCTAGGGAGAACTCCTCCAAAGACATTAATAATTGCTGGAATTCAGCAAAAGCCAGGTCAGATAAACCACTTGGAAGCCTGAAATCCCAGATTTTAAGATCTTCATCCCACATTTCCTTGACTGCCACCTCCTTCAGTGAAATATGCTGAAAAAACCTACTGAACAGGTATGAAAATTTACCCAAACCTGTCCAGTTGTCAAGCCAAAATTTAAAGGAGGCACCATCACCCAATTCCAGGTAAAACTTCGCTGAAAATTCTCTGAAAAAGTGGATGTATAGACCACCAGAAAGCTAAAATGCACCTCCCATTCACATCAGCCCATTGAGATAAATCCATGGAATCACCATAAGAGTCTTTCAAGATTGAGGTTATCATAGCTTTCATTTGATAACAATCTAATCATCCACTTTAACAACAACACTTTATTGAAAGGTAACAGTTGATGAACCCCAAGGTCACCATCCTGCTTTGGTTTGCACACCTCTTCCCAAGGAACCAATTGAACAAATCTCTCCACAAAATCAAGTCCCTTCCAGAAAAATCTCTTCCTAATCGTATCAATTTATTTTAATATCTTCTTGGTAGGAGAAAACACCGACAAAAAGAATACTGAAATGGAAGAGAGGACTGATTTAAGGAGAATCAGTCTCCCCCCTCTAGATAACAACCTGCCACTCCATAAGGAAAGCCGATTGGAAAATCTCTCAATTAAAGGTTTCCAATCAGAAGAAATTAACTTCTTACCCTTTAGTGGAAGATCCAGATACCACCAAGGTCTCAACAATTGTAGAAATATCAATCTCCTCCACACTCCCCAAAGAGAAAGGAACCATACATGACTTGTTCCTAGTAATCTTTAATCCAAAAATTTCCGCAAAGATATGCACCAAGGATGAAACATGATCTGCCTCCCTTCTTCCACTTTCAATAAAGAAAGTAGTATCATTACCTTAATGCAGAATAGGAGTAAGTAATCTACCATCATTGGTAGTAGTAAAACCAAAAAAGAGCTCTCTACTGCAAAGCCATCCCAGCAAGGGTGTCAACAGTAATATTAAAGAGCATTGGTGCCAAAGGGCAACCCTAATACACACCCCTCTATGGCTGAATCCAAGAACCACTAGCTTGCCCATTAACTAGGACTAAAAAAGACAATGTAGAAACACATCTCTTCATCCAAGCTACCCATTGATCCGAAAAACTTCTTATAAGGATATCCCATACATAATTCCAAGAGATGGGATCATATGCCTTTCAAAAATCCACTTTCCATAGGAAAGCGTAACGTCCCCTCCTCCACGCCGCCAGAATCTCCTCGGCTAAGACATAGGAATCTTGCAAGGATCTTCCCCTAATAAAAGTAGATTGAATTGGTGAAATAATGTCAGGCAAAATGGTGCATAACCAATTGGCAAGGATCTTTGCAAGCAACAGATATATAGAGTTTGAAAGCGCAATGGATCTAAAATCCTCCACTTTTTCCGGATCTAGTTTCTTCGACAGCAAAAACAAGTAGAATTTATTCAACCTCTAAAAACCTTCATTTCCTCTGAAATACTCCTTGATCATAGCCACCACATACAATCCAACAATATCCCAACATTCTCTAAAGAAGATAGCCTGCAAGCCATCAGGACCAAGAGAGCCTTCATCCTTCAGGCCTCACAAGGAAATCAAGATCTCATCAACATCCCTCGTGAGTGCAACCTTTGCCTCCTCCCCCACATTCTCCAACTCCAAGCTTCCCACATGCCAATACCACATGGTTGTCTACGAGTAAAATCATGGAAGTATGACTTGAAAGCATTAAATATCCGACGTCTTTTCTTCAAAACATCTTCACCAACCTTCAAAGTATTTATCATATTCGATCTCCTTGCACTAGCAACTAGATGGGAAAATCTTGTATTGAAGTCACCTTCTTTCAGCCATAATTAACGCGACCGCTGCCTCCAATCCATTTTGTTCTTATGATCTTCTTCAGACACAACCGCCTGACATCTACGTCGCTCTTGGTAATCCTCAACACTAAGGCAAGTCACCTCCTCCTTCCTGTCAAAAGAAGAAATCTTCAACAGAGCATCATTTCTTCTTTCCTCTCTATGTGACTTAAGGTCACGCTTGAACTCCATCACAGCCTCTCTTACCGCCTTGATTCTTCACGCTAAGGTGAGAGCAGCAGAGGTAGAACAAGTAGTGGCAGACCACTTGTCCCTGATCAAGTCTTTGAAGCCTAGTTCTTTGAGCCAAGATTTATGAAATTTGAAATAGGTTGAAAATCTTGCATCATCATTACTCTTCAAAGAAAGGGTGTGTGATCAGAGAAAGGCCTATCACGAGCGGTCACGTCTGCCATCTGAAAAGACTGCAATAGCAATGTTACAAATAAAACTATCAATACAAGATGTTGCACCACTACCATTCCTCCAAGTGTAACGAGTCCCTGCAATAGGCAAATCAATGACCTCAAGATTTTGCACAACCTGCTAAAATTGGACTGTAGAAGCATCAAATCTCCCATCGAGTCTATCCTCCGAAAAGAGTGTGACATTGAAATCACCTCCAATCAACCAAGGCATCCCCTCCACAACTGGCAATGCATGTCTAACCTCCTCCCAAAAGACGTCCTAGAACTACCATCACAAGGACCATAGACCGTGGAAATAACAAAGGACAAGCCATTGGATCTCCTACAGAAAATAGTCGTCAACACCCTATTAGCCAAAACTAGAGGAACTTCGTTGAAAAACATCCTCATTCCATAACATAAGCATGCCCCCGGATCTACCTTCTGCTTTCACTTCAGCGAAGCTCGTATACAAATCTCCACATAAATCTGTCTTCATTTAAGAATTCAAACCATCCAAATATGTTTCTTACAAACATGCAATGTCAACTCACCACTCAAATAAATATCTCCTCAATAGAGTTCACCTCTTGTCATCCCGGAGGCCCCGAACATTCCACGTAAGTACATTAACCATTATTAATGATTCTAACACCTCATTATGAACCCTTCTGGCACCAATAACTTTTGCTACTTGCAAATCCACATCCTTATTCTGTTCTCCTGCTGATTTCTTCGTGGACCTCTTTCGTTTATAGCAAGCGTTCAGAATAAGTTTGTGTCTCTGTGGGATAATAGTGAGATAACCCAATGATTTTCCAGATGAAGACCAATGGTGACTTGATTTTGTTCTTACCCTGACCTCCTGACGTCACCACTTCCATGTACATCTGAAGCTACATCCTCCGGAATCACTTGTGTCAATTTTTTCCTAACACCCATCATCTCACCCTCATCAAGCCTGATGCAGGTGTGGGTGTCAGCTGATGCCTCCATAAGGATACCACTGAAGATCACTCCAAACGCCAGCAGTAATCAGTCCCTTTGCATCACATTAGAACAAGTAGCAAATGGGGGCACAACCAGAGGACATCCAAAGGAATGTCGCCGCACGAGGTGCGCATAACAGGAAGACTCACCACAGCCAGACCCATGCCTGGCTCTGGTCGCCACCTGGGGAAAGCGATATGAGCATGTCCAATCCTCCACAACATCAGGGACAATCCTGGGCCCACATCCAATGAAGACGGCCACTGCTGCCTCGAACTTGCAGGCTTGGAACCATCTCCCTCATCATCTATAGCAAGATCCCAGCTGTAGGAGGTCACCCTGCTATTTCAATGAAAACGTTGCCCTGCAGAGATAAGTCCACAGCAGTAGAGGGCCCTACCTCTTGATTCAATAAGAAAAATTGGTTACTAGTGATAGAATTGAACTCACCACATCTGGATCCGGATGCCACCTGTTTAGCACGAGAGCTATGCTCTGCCACATCAACATCCAAATTTGGATTGTCCAAAAATGGAAATCCATCCGCCCCAAAATCCGAGAGGCAATCAACGCTGCTAGCTAGAGGTCTTTTCAAAATTCAAACCGACGACTCAGATTTGGAAAATTTTTTAACAGGCCACCACTCCCATCTCTGACTTCCACGCTTCACGCCGACGGCAGACCTCGCCGGAGCACCGCCCATGGCCATTATCATTCCAGCACTCGCCACGGTGGGTTTACCCACCAGCGAGTCAGACTTCGCCTTCGCACGAACCGAGCACCTGCAACAACACCCGCTGCAACAACCTTCGCATATGAGTCTCGACCCTTCATGTTGATCTCAAACGTGAGGACACAAGCATACCTTCCAAATTGTAGAATCTCCTCCCGAACAGACTTCCCCACCAAAAGCTCGCCCTCCACAATTACAAAGGAGGCATCCCCTTCATGTAACCCTACCCCAAAGCATCTCTTAACGAACGCAAAAGACAAACAAATGCTAACAGTCCCCACAGATCTAAGCCTCAACGGAATTCCAAAAATCCGAAATCTAACACGTGGGTGCAAAGGAATCCATTCATTGGTGGCCCCTTCATAAGTGCCAGGAAACGACCATCGAATACGGCATTCACCAAAAGAAAACTCCTTAAACTTAAGACGCTCAATATCCAAATCAATCAAACCAAAAACCATTACCCTCTCCTTCGACAAAAGAGAAACCCGCCACGCAACAGAAGTCAAACCACAAGATACGAAAGCTTTAACCTCATCAAGATCAGCCACACCATGCTGAAGAACCCCAACTAGGGAGGAGCCTAACAGCAAATCAAGCTCCTTCGTCTCTAGCGACCAAGGAACTTCAACGCCAGAGGTCAAAGGCATTCTTAATAGCGAAAGGGGCGGCACACGAACCTCGAGATCCTTCTGCTGGAACCTCATCGGACAAAGTCGCCTCCAATGATCCCATCCACAGCAAAGAAGACACACCAAGGGCTCACGACAATCCCTCGCCCAGTGCCCTTTCCCACGACACTTACCATGTTCCCAAGATGAAAGGAGGGAGACCTCGCATCTCCTCGCCTTCTCCCTCTCGCACGTCTCCAGCCCGATGCCCTCTCCCTCATCGCCCTCCTCATTTGTAATCTCGTGCTTTTCTAATGCGCCCATGTCCTAGGTGTCTAACCCATTGATCCCTTAGATTTTTATTTTAAATCCCTAAAAGGTGGTACTAGCATCATTCATGTACCCCATGAGGTTAAATGATCACAGTAGAAAATCCTCACCCTCTAAGAGGGGAATTTCAATGTAACCCATGGGTAGAGTTAGGACATAAGTAGTCTCTCCTTATGCAAGGAAGAGATTGCTTATTCTTGTATTAGCCAAAGTGCCACCCGCTATCGTCCATAACGGGAAGCTCATAGGTTGGCAACATCAACTTGGCCTACATGGAGAACACTTGGCATGCATCCCTAACTGGTCTACACAACCATAACCTATATTACAAGGAGCATTGTCATCTGAGACAATCCTAAGGGAATTTGTGCCTTTAGGAAGCTATTCTACTATTGCAACATGAGACCTTGAGAGAGTTGCTAACACCAGGCTCTTTGGGGCAATATCCCCTTTCCCCCTTGGTTCTTACTTGATTTATGTGTGTCAATGAGCCCAAGTTGTCTTATTAGGAATTGGTAGATCTCAAATATTATGGTCTAATCACACCATGATTGTGGAGAGGTTCTTGTACTCTCCTCCTTTGGTATTTGAACCACCTTCTATACCTCAACAATATTTCTGACCACCATTTACTAGACATGTGAAAAATTCTTAGGACTAGGTGCCACACCCACCTGGGTCAAGATAAATCTAGACAGATTAACTGCCCATCCTCTAGTTGTAAGTCACCATCGCATTCTCAAGTTCATGTGGATGGTATTGAACATGTCTATGTTCCCCATGTGCACATACACGTACACCAAGGTCCACATTATTGAATAGCACGTGAAACCTAACTACTGTTCAAACACATCCCTAGGCATACTTGAAGTCCGTGTGCATGAAACATGGTTTAAAAACTTGAGTCAAGTAAAATCCATGATGATGCAAGCACATAATTATGAGGGGAAAATCCGCATTTTTCAAATTGAAATTAGAATAAATGTCCTTTTAAAAAAACTCAATAATTGCTGAAAAATCATGGAAGTACTTGAAAAGTCCTAGAAATGGAGGAAACACAAAAGGTACATGAAAGAATGCAAAAAAACCACACTATAGCTCGTGTACATGCAACATGCACGCACGCTTCACCTACATGCATGCGTGGTGCTATACCCTACGTGCACTATGCACATGCCAGCAGCAATGTGCGCAGCACTGCTGTTTGCTTTAGCAAGTGTGCAACTATCCTACTTTCAACCCGATTCCCAGTCTGATTCATGGCAATCTTCTAGGTAATCCTCACCCATGTTTCACCCATCCAAATCCCTATTTTTGCATGGACCCAAATCTAGGTTGTGGTTGGATTTTTGCACAAAGAATATTGAAAAAGGAAAAAAGAGAGGGAAGTTGCCCTATACCCTAAGGAAGCTTCTTCTTGTTCTTGGTTCCCTTGAACCCTCCTTTTGCCTACACTGCCCTCCTAGGACTGAATCAGTGGCACACAGCTAGAAATGAGTTGAAACCAAGATTCAGTAGAGGAAAAATCAATACAAATTCCTTAAGGACTAATTACCATGGTTATTACCTTTCCTTCGCCTCTTACACCTTCCTTGCCTTCAATCTCCATAAGGCAGCAGCGGTAAGCAAAAAGGTCTCAAAAGGGCTGAAAACGACCTCCAAATAAAAGGAGGTGCTTGGGTTTCGCAAAATGTGGAGAGGGAATGATCTCCTCTCATGGAGACTATCCTTGCCACTTCTCCCCCTTCCCATGTTAAACAACAAAAATTAAGATTATGTGGCCAAGTCATTCCCCTATCTCCCATTTCTAAAATTTTGTTATTCCCAACACCCCCCCCCCCCCCCCACCTCCCATTTCCATCTATTCTTCTTTTCTACCAATGTCCCTCTTTTGCTACTCCCAAAGAGACACATCACACTACATACACTCCTTATTTTTACTTATTTATTTTTAACTCCAATAAAAGTTTTTCTTCTGGCCCTTCATTGGGAAAGATCAAAGAAATACTCAACACAAATCATTAGACATGATCATGATTCCTTGGATTTATGCTTAAAAATGGCCCACAATAGATTTAAGTAAAGACAAAGAATCCATGCAACTAACCCCATTTAATGTGGAAAAAGGAATACTTGTCATTGTAGTTGTTGTGAGAAAGGCATAAACTTGGTTTTAGAACATGCTTCTTGCTTTAGAAATACTGAGTTTGAAACATGTTATAAGATAGAGGAAAACATTTTTTTCTTATTGAAGAAGAAAGTCATACCCCTCTTTATATAGATAAAGGATTTGGTACAATAAGGAAACATAACAAATAATTTATCAAGAATAATAAACACTAAAACAGGAAAGACAACCAAGGAAAAGCAAATCTCTTCCTAATTTATTGTCTAATTTATTTCCTAACACTCCCCCTCAAGTTAGGGCATAGAGGCATACATGTCTTCTAGGTCCAGCTTGTCACACAAGAAAACATGTCGCTTCTTCTAGAGGGCTTTCATGAAAATGTCTACTAACTACAAATCTAAGGAGACATAAGAAATGTTGATCTTTCCTTCTAGAATGATATTACGATGAAGCAGAAATTGACCTCAATCTACTTCATCTGGGATAGTTGTTGTAGGAACTCCAATATCTTGTAAGAAGCCAACAACCCACATCCTCTCACATGCAATATGGGCCATACATCTATATTCTGCTTCTGCACTCGATCGGGCTACTACTGTTTGCTCATTGCTCCTCTAGGAAACAAGGTTTCCCCCAAGGAATATGGCTATGAATACTGCATAGCCAGAGGTGAAGTGTCGATCCTCAATAAAGCTAGCATAATCTGTGTTCGAGTAGGCAATGGCATCCATAAAGCCACGATTTCTCTAGTGAAGTCCTAAGCCCTTGAGATATCTCAAGATGATACAAGCCTTACACCAATGACTGGAGCAAGGTGCCTCCATGTGCGGACTTGCTTTGCTGAGTGCAAAGCTAATATCAGGCCAAGTTACTGTCAGGTATAGCAATCTCCCAACCATACTCTTGTATCTAGTGGTATCCTCAAACAGAGGATTATCCTCAGACTCTCCTATTCATTGTTGCATCTCAACAGGTACACCTAATGGCTTGGCTCCCAAAAAGCCAGCCTCCTCAAGTATCTACAATGTATATTGTTGCTAAGAGAGAGATAGGTGTGAACTTTGTCTAGCTACTTTAATGTCTAGAAAATAACAAAAGTTACTCAGGTCTTTTGTCATAAATATAGAATCTAGAAAGGCCTTAGTCTGCTGAATACCCTCTTCATTATTACTAGTCACTACCATCTCATTCGCATAAACTACTATCACCACAACTCTGCTCGCGAGCCCATCTCCTATTTGTAGGATGAAAATGGAATGGTCCATCAATGACCTATGGAAGCCAATCTTCTGCATCTCTATGCTTAGGCATTTAAACCAGGCTCAAGAGCTCTGCTTAAGGCCATAGATGACCTTCAGATAACAAACATACTCCCCCTCAGTGGCATACCATAGACACTATCTCATATAGACTTCTTCTATAAGATCTCCATACAGGAAAGTGTTCTTAATATCAAGTTGGTATAGCAGCCATCCAAGATTGAATGTGATAGAGAGAATCTCACTTAATTAAAATGATTACAATAAAAAGATGTGTTGTTGCAGTACAAAATGTGGTGGAAATTCTCTCAATCAAAAATTAATTTAAATCTAACCACAGTGGATTAGGTCGTTTCCACCGAGAGGCATAAGCACCAGTAAACTCACGAATAAATTTCATTCATATCCAATTCTAAGAATAATGGAGAGATTATTTCACACAACTATCTCATTTTATGCTCCTAAATCTAAGAAGACATCATTCTATAAAAATATTTCCTCAAATTTATTGCAAGATAGATAGCAGTCCAACTAATGGTGTGATAGCGTTGAGAGAAGAGAGATAAAAACAAAGTAAGGGGGCATGATGAGCAAAATTCACCAAATACATATATTAAAGGAAATTCCACTTCAATCACCGCTCATTTAAAGTAATAACCCCCCTCCCCACCTATAGCAAAATAGGGGAGGGTCCTCATGTTGCCGATGGGCATGAAGGCTAGGCAGCCGGTCGGCATGGTCACCAGCAGAGATGCGTCGAAGGTGGAGCTTCGCGGTGGCGATGACGACGCGGCCAATGGAGGTCACCAGTGGCTAAGCGTGGGTAGGAGGCCGACGACGGTGGGTCGTTGTGATGACGTGGACACTACTTGGATGAGTTGTGGTCGGTGTGAGTGTGTCCTCGAGCGTGAGGCAGGCGTTATGGTGATGACAGAGGCGAGAATGGTGGACGACGGTGGCTAGTTGGATGAGCTACTCGCAGGGGGGCGTTGGGTTCTTTTGTTGGCATGGACAAAGGACGGTAGGTGAAGAAGAAGAAGAAAGAGGATAGACGGTGGTGTGGTGTTGCGGTAGAATAGGGAAGGAGGCAAGAGGTTGAAGAAGAGGAAAGGGAAGGGGGTGCAGTCGGTGATGGGTCATGGGTTTGGTTGTGGCTATGGTAAGCGGTGCAAGGGAACGTGGAGGTGCTAAAAGAGGAAAAAGGAGAGAAAGAAAAGGGAAGAAGAGGATGGCAGTGGGCGTGTGCACTCTATCACCATGCACACATTATCGGCGGGGTTGGGTTGACGGCAAAGTATGCGAGGTCCACAGTGCAAGCGAGATCCACAGTGTCCACCCTCTCCACTGTGCCCATGGGGAAGATGGATGAAGCCCGCCAAAGGGGAAGAGATGGCCCTCTTGGATGATGATCCCTGTGTGTTTTATCCTCCAAAATCTCGACCAACAATCTTGACGAGGATATTAAGACAGTAGCTGGGAGGTGGTGCATTGAGGATTGAGGGAGAAGCCTGATTGACAATGGAAAGGGGTGGCAACGTCATTAAACATCCAGACTAAGTTCTGGACGTCTTAAAAGTGAAACTTAGCTGCCTTACATTCCTGCAATCAAATAAATGCATTAATTATTTATAATACAAGATTAACTATGCAACTCTAAATTATAATGCATGCATTTATTTAATAATCAAATGCAAATATTAGTACACTCTAAAATGTAAGAACTAACCAACTTAGGCTAAAAAAAATAGTCCACTAACGTGAACTCATCAACCTGCAACTAAGATGATAATCCATATAGAAGAGATACGGGCAACAAGAGAAAAGGTCTCCACGTAGTCAATGTCATACGCTGAGCGAAGCCTTTAGCAACTAGGTGGGATTTGAATCTATCAATCGTGCCATCTACCTAATATTTGATAATATATACCCATCTACAATCAACCATCTTTGGGACATGGCACCAACTCCCATGTCCCCTTGGACTGGAGTGCCTCCATCTCTTCATCCATAGCTACATGCCATCAGGGCTCTTAAGATGCCTCAAGATCCTGGGAATGATGGTACTAGTCAAAACTAAGGCAAAATATTGGAGATCCTCCTGTAGGTGAGATATCCCTATATATTAGACATAGGATGCAACATACACAAACGGTTGGTCTTCCGTAATGCAATAAGCCTGCCATCTACTCCAGATGTATCTAGTGCCTCAAGGGTACGTAAAAGTGCAAGATCAAATGACTTCGGAGTTGTGGGAAGCAGGCTGACGTCTTTGGTAGACCATGGTATCCCTAGGGGCTAACTCAATGTAGGCCCCTTCCTTTGAGTAGTAGGGCACTCTTTCAAAAAAGGTAGCATCTATTGTGTCAACATGGTGCCTGTGAATGGGATCACAACATCTATAACCCTTCCGAGTTCAAGTGTACCTCAAGAATACACACTTCACAACCCGTGGAACGAACTTGTCGTGTGCACCAATGCCTAGACAAAGAATGTTGACCCAAGCACACACGGAGACAATTTAAAGGGTCTGTTACACTTTGGATGTAGGACCTAATACGGGATCCGTCCCTGGAGCATGGAAGAAGGTACCCTATTGATCAAATAAGTTGCAGTCAATGCATGCCTCTCCCCAAAATTGTTTAGGCACCTTCATGTGGATCATCATGGTCCTTGCTATGTCAAGAAGGTGACGCAACTTTCGCTCTACAACTCCAATGTGTGAGCACAAGATGTCTAGTGGATGGTCTCGCATGTAACGAATAAATCTTACATTTCCATTTGCATAAATTCCAAAGCCTTATCGCTTCAAAAAACCTGAACTGTAGTGGAGTGTTGTATCTAGACCTCTATAAAGAAGCATCAAATCGCCTCGGAAATTTCTAATATGGCTTTCATCAAAAATACCCAAGTTGACCGACTATGGACATCTACAAAGACAACGAAGTAACAATAGCCTCCAATATTAGGCACACACACCAACTCCCATACATCACAATAAACTAAAGCAAATGGAGTAGTGCTGGCATCATTAGAACGGTGTGGGAAAGAGCTCATGTCGTGCTTCCCTAACTAGCAGTCCTCACATTCCAGAGATATGTCATCAGCCAACTCTGGATACATTTGACACATCTTGCCAATAAAAGGGTACCCTAATCGCCTATGCTAGAGCCCTGGATCATCTGCAATAGACGCTACTCCAGCAAACTTTGTAGGGACATCAAGGAAGTAGTGACCATCCTTTTCTATTCCTCCACCGATAACTTCATTGGTTTGCTTATCCTGAAAATAGCAGTGCTTGTCATCGAAAATTACGGCACTGAAAATCCTTGCAAATGCTACTAACTAATAACAAATTCATTGAAAATTCTGGAGCACAATGCACATTAGTAATTTGTAATCTTGGAGATACCTGAGCCTCAATAACCAGAGTCACAGAAGAGACAGCCCCCTTGGCCAGTCTTACGACTTTGACTCCTCTTGGCTTGATGGGGTTCTTCAACATCCTAGTGTTTCCTATCAGATGGATTGACACTCCAAAGTCTATGACCCATTGTCTAGATTGTCCTTTAGACACTCTAGATCTCTTCTATACTAACAATGCTAGACTATATATGTCTAGTACACGCCTACGATTGAGGTGTAGGGAGAAATTGTAGACAATGGCCATCACAAAGTCCACCATCATGGACCACAATGCACATACCACGAGGGCATGCACACCGTCTCGCACGACAACAATGACCTAACCGAGCAATGCCACTACCGCATGAAACAAGATCGTCGCCATCGCTCTACATTGCCGTGCTACTACCACCAACACAAACCCAATCAATAACACTAGCCCTCCTTTATGCATTGGCGCCATGCACGTGTCTATCAAGATTTGAGACATCCTCGGGAGATCACCACAAAGTTTAATGATTCAAGAATCATGATTTTGTGGTTAATTGGTGAGATACCAAACCACTAATCTAAGATCACTGCTCTAATACTATGTTATAGAATAGGGGAAACATTTTTTCTTATTAAAGGAGTCAATCATACCTTTCTTTATATAAAGAGAGTTTGGTACAATAAGAAAACATAACTAAGTTACCAAGAATAACAAACACTAAAACAGAAGAACAATCAATTCTCTTCCTAATTTATTTCCTAACAAAACAAATAAGCACTTATTATTTGAATGTTTTGCAAAAGCAAAGCATGAGACTAGGTGGAAAAGATTGTTGATGCATCATTTCACAACATTTCATCTTTCTCAAGGTTGCAAAAGTTCTTAAGATTTGAGAAGCAAAAATGCTAATAGAGGGGCTTTGATATGATTGGTAATATGGGAAACCTTGAAGAGGAAGAACAAGGAAATAAATAATAGAAAACAAAGCATGAGAAAAGCTTCTCGATGCATAAAGTTTAAGTTGAAGCAAATAGTTCTGTTATAGCATTCGCATAGAAGAAACTTTAGTGCAATTAGCAATTAACACCTCGAGACAAAAAGTCTAAGGAGTTATTTATTGAAGTTAATTAAGGAATAAGACATGTCGATAGAGGCTAATAGAATGTCAAAAACCTTGAGTCCTCCTAGAAGTTGTGTAATTGAAAAAAACAATCCCTTCATAAATATTTATGAAAAAGATAAAAGAAAGCCATATCATTTAGATTATTGGAAAATAAATTAGATTAGATATTTTAAGTTCAAATTAGTTAGGTTTGATTGTCGTGTTATTTTTAGCTTTCTTTTATTTTGGTAAGAGTCTTATTATGTTTTATTATTTTTCCTTTTATACCAAAATCTTCTCTCTATATAAAGAGGGCTAAGGGCTCTCTTATGAAATGAACAAATATTATTTTCTATACATGGTATCACAATAGATTTGATCATATTAGGAAAGACATCCTAAATCTCATGAGAATGAGAAAGAGAACACGATTGCTACCACTACCCCTCGCCATGCACGCATAGCCTCTTCACATGCATGGGGGACTCCTCCCCCACATGGCTAGTGCTGCTACTGTAGCTTTCCCTTTACCACGGCTAGGTTCCTAATTGGCATCGCCATCTTGTGTGTGCACATGATATAAGTGCAACACATATTTCTATGTGCATAGTGCAAACTTCTATGCACAAAAACACGCATTTCTTACCGTTACAATAGTCTATTACTTAGGATCGTCTCTCGTACTTGCGATCGTCTTCCGTTCTATTACGGTTGCTACTTTGTTACAAACACCTGTTTGAGATCATCTCACCCGCTTGGGATTGTCTCTCGTATTATTATGGCTACTACTTTGCTACAACTGCCTACTTGGGATCTACTCACTTGCTTAGATCGTCTCCCACTACCTACCTACTGTTGTGTTTGCTACTTCTACTACACTCGCCACCTACTCCTACAATCTCCTAGTTGTTCCTCTAGATGTCTACGTTAGGGGGAGTTTATTTTTATTTCTTACAACAACTTGGATGTTGCACGCTCCAACATGAGGGGAAGTGTTAAAAAATAAATTAGATTAGATATTTTAGGATCAAATTAGTTAGGTTTGATTGTCATGCTATTTTTAACTCTCTTATTTTGATATCTTATTGTGTTTTATTATTTTTCCTTTTATACCTAACCCCTCTCTATATATAAAAAGGACTAAAGACTTGCTTATGAAATAAATAACAAATATTATTTTCTCCACATAAACGTATACTAAAACTAATGCATTCTTATCTGAAATTACAAAACATCCACACCATCCATAATAGCATAAAAGTGCATGAATGTATATTTAATAATTTTATTTATGAAATCTTAGAGAAAAATCTTGTTAGAAGTGAAATTATCCACCTCACATTTTAGTTTTACCTATTTTATTTTAAATATTTATTAGAGATATGTTTTAGTTTTATTAAAGATTTGATTAGATTTAGAGAGATATGATTTATTTTCTTTGTAATAGAATTAGTATTGGTTCCCTCTTTATATAAAGGAATCAAATTCTATATTTTATTCTTGAGATTTCATAATAATAATTTCAATTCTCCAGATCTCTACATGATATTAGAGCAGAAACAATCCTATGGAACTCCCCTAGACCGTCGACCCTTTCTCTCTTGCATGCAACCTCGTCCACGTGTTCTATGTGTACCAGTGTCGCGTGTCAAATTCATGGCTACACCACCGGAGTCACAGTCGTTCACACAGGCTCGAATTGAATGCCTACACAATCTGTTGAAGGGTGGAGATCCTTTATCGCTACCAGGGTTTGATATATCGTCAATATATCGTCGATATATCGGTATAGCTGAGGTTGGACATATCGATACCACTGATAGTATCTTTTTACCATGATATAGGCAATATATCACGGATATCATGGTACAAGCCGATAGCATGGACCACTCATGATTAAAGTGTATTCCTGTTGAATTGTGATATGTGTGATTGTGCGAGTCGTGCACATTATAAAAAACACGACGGATTAAATTATATAGAACACATAAAATATTAATCGATAAAAGAATTCTTCAAGCAACGGATGTGTTTGTAAAAATTCAATAAAAAATTACTCGAATAACATGATTTACATTTTGGCACTATGATAGTGCAACATAAACAATGACGTCGACGAGTTGATAATAAATGAAATTGACTAAATTATAAAATCACATAAAATATTAATGGATGAACGATTATCAGATATCTTTGTAAAAATTCAATAAAAAATTATGTACATAACATGATTTACATTTCACTCTGACTGTGCGACACAAACGACGAATCGATGACGAACGAACACACTAAATTACAAAAATCACATGTAATATTAATTGTTGAATGAAATCACCCACCGACGAACATATTTGTAAAAAAATAATAAAAAATCACTCAAATCATACGATTCGTAGCCACACCATCAACGACTCACCCATCGATAGATTTAATAAAAAAATCTCATAAAATATTCAAACTGAAGCAACCGACTACCTAAAAAATTCAAGGGAAGTCACAACTCACGACTCACAATTTACAACTCAAAAACTTAGATTTTAGAGTTCCGATTCTTCACACACATCTACTTCTTGACTCTTGCTCTTGCAACTTGCATCCTATATTCTTATTGACAGTGGTCAGTGACTATGACTATGACACTGTGAGACTTGTGCGTCAGTGTTTGGTGAGTCTATTTTTTTTTCAAAAGTCATAAGCAGAAGGTTTTAATTACAACTTTCAGGTAAGTACCAATTAATCTCTACCAGCAGCATCAACGTGACGATGATGCACAAGAATATGTGATGCTTGGTAGCTTTATAAGATTTTTATTATTAAGCTTTATGAATCATAATATTCGTCATTTTAATAATAAGCGGATGCAACTTGCTTATAATAATATGCTAATCATCATTTTATTGCTAATGTTCTCGCTTCCTTGTAATCTATCAAATATGTCAACTTTAACGCTATATAATGACTCATGCTTTGTATAATACTCCCCATGCTTGTATAGTTGCATATACACCCCAAGCTTTGTGTAGTTGTCCTATAATAAGGGTAACATGACTAAACAATGAGTCAACGACAACAATCAAGTGATCTTCACGAGGCCCCATTGTGATCATCCCAAGGGCACCTAATTGTAAAATTGAGATGATAAGTTTGGCAATCCAATTTTGCCACTGCATCATCGCAACTCTAACAAGTAGCACAAGCTCTGGTGATCCACATGAACCACAAAATGCATGGCGACGAGGACATATGCTATTTTGCTCCAAAACAACTAATGTGAGCAACTTCTCATACACATTGAAATTTGCTATCAAAATTTCAAATTTTCTTCGACATACCTCCAAAATTCACATTTTTAAAATTCTCAAAATAGTGTTGAAATAAACACTCAAAATCTCAATTGAAAATTTACCACAATTCTACTAGACTACTACTACTACCCAAACCTAAAAAAAAGTAGACGAACAAACTAGGTTGAAAGTTTGGAACTTAGATAATTGTCTAAGTCATATTAGACTTAATTGGCTCATTCCGGAACCTTATCTACCTAAACCAACAGGTGACAAGACGGGTCAACGCGGTAATCGTGTTAACCTCTAGTGGTGTCCCGCCGTGCGGGATGTCCTAAGGGGTCTCACCCATCTAGTCGACTAGGTAATTAAATGGATGAGGTAATCCAATTAAAGCTAGTATTGCTTGGATTAGGATCAAATTCCAAATTATCATGTTTTAACTTTTAACCTCACTTATTATTCATTCCGAGATTATTCATGTTAGTTAAATTGTGATAGATTTTTTGTCGTACAATGGTAGGTGTTCAATCATGTCAGGGTCGAGTCACTCTCGTGAGGATGTTGGAGAAATTGGGTGGAATTATGCTATTCCCATAAATAAAGACAAATCGAAGCTACAATGTAACTTCTATGTAAAAGGATGATGGGAGGAGGCATCACAAGGTTGAAACATCACTTGGTACGTGGATACAAAAATATATCCAAGTGCAGAAATGTACCTGAACAAGATAAGCTATTAGTGCAAGACAATTTGGAGGGAAGGAAAACAAAAGGCAAGGAGAAAGCAAGGAGAGAGATGTTTCAAGAGAGAATGTGGGAAAAAGAGTACACTGAACTAGATGACTCGGATGATGATTCAGATATTCAGTATCCTAGTGATTGTGAAACTCTTAAACAGAGATGGGCATACAGGAATACTATTAGAGAATCCATAAGGAGTGAAATGAGAAGAGAGAAGAGGAATTTGCCCGTAACAAGACGTTTTATGAGAGAGGAGGTGGAAGTGCTCGTATCAACATCCCTGACTATCCTACAAAACAAAAAAGGGGATAGAATTTGGGAGATCGACTAGCATGAAATATATTCCTAGTCAGGATAAGAAGCAAAAGACCATCAAGGAAATATTTAGGAATGTTAAAGAAAAGGGTGGGGAAGGCCATTTATGAATTCCTTTTTGCACATTCCATCCCAGCAAATGTAGCAAATGAACCATTTTTGCAGCATGTTGTGGATAAGATTATCCAAGGAGGAACACGAGTAAAGGCTCCTACTGCACATGAGATCATGCGCAAGTACTTATATATGCACAAAGGTGACATTAACAACTACATAAATTGGTTGAAAAGGATATGAGCAGATTACAGTGTGCCCTTCATGTGTGATGGGTGGACCAATTTCACCAGAGGCAAATAATAAATTTCCTTCTTTATTGTGATGGAAAGACGATCTTTTTGAAATTTGTAGATGCATATGATCAAGTCAAAGATTACAAGTACAAAAATCATTTAATTGTAAACGTTATTGAGGTTGGACCCGAACATGTGATCCAAATTGTTACCGATAATGGTAATAATTTTAAGAAGGCTGGCAAGAAATTAATCAAGTTTAGCAAGTATACGATTTTTGGACTCCTTGTGCATCCTATTGCATTGATCTCATTCTTAAGGTCTTTGGAAAGAAGGCAAAAAATAACATTATTAAATATGCACGGTCAATCAGTAGTTTCATTTACAATCACTCACATATACCGGCAATGATGAGGTAGTCTTGTAAGACTGAACTTGTAAGACCAGTCATTACCCGATTTGCAACAAATTACATCACATTGTAAAGTTTTCTAGATAACAAAGTTAGATTGAAGAAGATGTTTATCTCAGATGTTTAGTATGTAAAGAAAGAGAGCATAACATAAATCAGGAAGAATGTGGAGGGATTGGTAACCTCCACACAATTCTAGGACAATTATTCACGAGTTGTGAAAATAATAGAACTTGTTGTGATCGTGCTAAGAATGGTTAATGGTGACAAAAAACCAACCTTGGTAAGTATATATGCAGCTATAGAAATAATGAAGCAAAAGGTCAAAGAAAATGCTAGGAAGTCAGCTCGCCAATACATGAAGATAATTAATGAAAGATAGCAAGACCTACTCTCGCATCCGCTTCATAAAGCTGGTATGAAACTATGAATTTATTAGTATATACATTATACTAGACTACTAGTAATTACTTTTAAATCGTAATTTTGCAGCATATTAGCTCAACCCGAAAAATCACAAGTATGGACTTCGCAGTGATCATGAACTCCTCAAAGCAACACAAACAGTTATCTGTAAACTTGTAAATGACGTACAAGAACAAACAGCTTGTATGAATTAGGTAAATGTGATAAATTACACTATACTTTTTGGTAGTTTTGCCTAAGAGTAAAATGTTAGCTATCAGTACTTACACATTTAATTTATTAATTGAAATTTAAAATCATTTTTTATTACAAATAAAATAGTTCAGAGATCAGTTGCTATTTTTCGAGACAAACACTCCACACATGCCCGAAATAGAAACCTTCCTGGTATGGTCATCTGTGACTTTGTGAAATCTAAATATATTTCACATACTTAATGACAGATTACATGAATTCATTTTTATTTTTCTATTATAGCTGGATGGTGGCATTTGCATGACAGTGATGCTCCACACTTTCGCCAAGTTGCTGTCAAAATTTTATCTCAAACGACATCGACAGAAGGCTGTGAAAGAAATTGGAGTACCTTCAACTTAATTTACTTATAAAAAAGAAATCACCTCGACAGTGACAAGTTGATGAACTCGGTATTCATGCACTACAACATCAAATTAAAAATGAAGCATATACGAGAACAAGAAAATAAGAGTATATGAACCTAATAGATGTAGCTATCTTTTTGGCGACACAGAAGATAGAGATTTTACAAGAATAATTGAATAACAATGGAGAATCATTGCTTGAAAAAAATGATGGTCCCAATCCAGAGATAGCATAGAAAATGGGGGTAAATATATCTGAATTTACACGTAGTAGATCTAGCAAAAGAGTAATCCATGGCCTTGAAACTGATCAGAGTCCAGAGCAAGATTCGCCACCTTCAAGAGAAACACAACATGATGATGGAGATGATGATGCGGTGATGGTTAACGAGTCATAGGAAGAAAGTAGTGGTGGAGGAGATGAGGGATATCATCATCAAGATCCTAGTAGAGAGGATACCCAACATGAATATACACAAAGATATACAAATATACATGGAGATCCCGTGCCAAGTCCACCTTGTGATTATGACACAGGGACAGGCCCGACAAGGTATGGGTATGCCTCAGGCCATTCTATGATGTTCATCGATTATTTAAGTTCATCAATGGGATTTCTTAATCTAATGGTGAAATCATTCATTAGAGGTAGCATAGATCATCATCATCAAGTTACTATGGTAGATACGGATTACACCAGCCCTCAGTATCAAAGCCAAGATAAGACGTAAAGTTCATTTAATTACTTCCCCAGCTACACCAACCCTCCATCTTATTATAATTCCTCATATGACTATGGGTATGATAGTCGCCACCAAAGTAATAGTACCCAAAGTGATCCTACATCTATAAATTATGGCTATGGGGTTTCTCCTAAGTATTTTACATCTCATGATCCTCAACAATTTTCTCATCAATCTTCCCACTCTACTACCACTTCCTCCTCGACTACCACAAAGTTCATCAGTAAGACAGCGTGAACCTTGTGAATCATCAGGCCCTACACTAAAACAAGTCCACCTTATGACTATGACGCAGGGACAAGCCCGACAAGATATGGGTATACCTCAGGCCATTCTATGATGTCCATCAATGATTTAAGTTCATCAATGCGATCTCTTAATCTAACGGCAAAATCATTCTTTGGAGCTGGCCTAGGATCATCATCAAGTTACTATGGTGGATACAAATCTCATTACACCAATCCTCAGTACCAACCCCAAGATGAGGCGCAAAGTTCATCTAATTGCTTCCTAGCTACACCAGCCCTCCATCTTATTATAATTCCTCATATGGCTATAGGTATGATGGTCGCCACCAAAGTAATAGTACCCAAAGTGATCCTGCATCCGTAAATTATAGCTATGTGATTTTCCTTGAGTATTTTGCATTTCATGGTGCTCAACAATTTTCTTATCAATCTTCCTACTCTGCTGCACCACTTCCTTCTTGACACTACCAAGTTCATCGATAAGACAGCGTAAACCTTATGAATCATCAGGTTCTACACTAAAACGAGGTGGTTCTACCGGATCCACAGATTTAAAAGGACATCAAGATGAGTCTATTCAAAATCAAGGTAGATCCAGAACTAGAAGCAGTGGTAGCTCGTCTGACAGTAACAGTTAATATCCATGTCTTGGAATACTTCTGTATTACAGTGATGAAGACTATCAACGATACATCAATGAATACAATACTCGATATAGCTACATTACGTGGGAGTTATACTGTGAATATGTTAGAGTGCTACAAATCGAGGAAGATAATCGGAGGAGAGGTATCGAAACAAGTCAAAGTTCAACCTAGTATTGATTTGGTAGCATTGGCTAGTACTTCCGCACTTGGTGTAGTCAATTGATACTCTGACACTATTTATATTTTATTTTTTTTGTAAGTAGCATTAATATGAACATTTTCAATTATTATCATGTTCTATACATCTTTTCAATACATGACTTCGTCGATATGTGATTAATGCATTTATATTATGTTTTCATTCAAAATTTATGATTTTCATCTTCTAGGCATTTCTTCATGTTGTATTAGTTATTAAAATGTTAATTTTCAAAAAATTTGTAACATTTTGGGATATTTTAGACCTTTCTGAGTGATTTCCCCAAAATTTATCGATATCAGCGATATATCCCCGATATATCCCTTTCTTGACTTGTCGATACGATATCGGTATCGATATTTCAAACATTGATCTCTACCACTGCCGTTGTGACAATTAATGAAGTCACCAAAGTGCTATCTATGTAGCCTGTGTCTAGTCCAAAAGAATGTGCTAAAGCTTTGGGTTGTGTCATCGACGTAAAAGACGCCAATGAGTGGTGAAAAATCTGAGCCACAAGCTCAGCCTCATATGTGTTTAGGAACGCTTCCCAATGTGTAGTCGCTACTACTATTATGACCGTTGTATATGTGGTTGCTACTACTGTTGTAACCCCTATAAGGCTACTACTTCTACTATAGCCTTAGTATCTATGCTTGAGATCAACTCCCATTGAAGACAAAATATGTGTGCTTTGCACATGTGCTCCAGCCTCGACTACATCAAATGGAGGGAGAGTCTGCCAGTACTACTCCTTCAAGTTGGGCATGCACGCTCCAACTTGGGAAGGAGTGTTTCAGAAAATCTCGTTAAAAGTGGAATTATCCACTTCCTACTTTGGTTTTAGAGATTTATTAGAGATATGTTTTAGGTTTTTTAGAGATTTGATTAGATTTAGAGAGAATTTTTTTCCTTTTTTATAGAATTAGGATTGATTCCCTTTTTATATAAAGAGACCAAATTCTATGTTTTATTCTTGAGATTTCATAATAATATTTCAAATTCCCCAGATCGTCACATGAAACATACACGAATTAAAGTCCTACGAAACCACCTATAGGGTTGGACTTTTTGTAATGACCTAGTTAACCAAAATAAAGAGTGTCCTATAATGTTTCCAGGACATCAGTGTACTCATATACCTGATCATGCAATTCTTTAGGCTACATTTGGATGAGCATTTTGCACTAATATTTGGTAAAGTTTAGGATGGAAGTGGTTTGTGGAGTGCCGTAGTGTTGGGTTATTGGGAGATAGATTTGATGAATGAGTTGATGTGTTATAAATAATTTTTGTTTTTATCTGTTTGAGAGTGGGATAGTAGGGATAGATGTTATGTTTGGATTGATATGTTGTGATTGACTTGTGTTTTTATTTGTATTAGAGGGAAGTTAGTGAGGGCAAATGTGATTGAAGAATTGATACATTGTAAGTTGTAGTGGGGTTATGGTGATAGAGGATAATATCTTGCACCATAACAAATGAAACTAACACATCGGATAATACTCCGACTTAAAACCCGTCCAAATGCAACATAAGCAAGAGCCTCTCTGCAATCAAAACGTTTGGAAGCAGGGATTCCCGTGGAAATCCTCTGTTTGCCAGGGGATAAAGTATCGGACAAGAAATTCAAAGTTAAGTGGGCATATCCTGATATAAAAAAAGGTCCATGGGGGGAAGGTGGAACCTCTGTCCCTTCCTTTATCCAATGTCAGCATATATACCATATCACCACTTTGCAGTTCACCTCCCTTCCAAACAACCTATCCAAAATACGTTCAGCCCCTCTTGGACTTCCAAGTTTTATTCTACTGCACAAAAGTTATCCTCTTTAAGTTATATTCCCTTCAAAACGGGTTACTTTACTACTCCCATGTTTGCATTTTCCCTTTCTCTTTTCCCTTTATTTCTTTTTTGCAATTTTCCACCTTTCTATGGTTCATCACCGTAGAATACTTGTCATCCATGATTCTGGGCACAGCCTCAAACAAGATAATTACAAAAGAGAAACAGCCTTCCACTATCCCCCAGGCAATCCAATGCCTAACTCAGGGAAATAATCTTTGAAGATGGCACCAACATCCACAGATAAACAACGGACCGAAGGATCACATTATGCAAAAAAGATAATAAGGCGCATCCACATTCGCAGTTGGTAAGAGAAACCCATCACGATCACCCAGAGATCCACAACCAAAGATGAGATTTTGAGGGCAGAATCAGGAAGAGAGAGACAGAGGGGGAGATGGGCAGTTGTTACCAGTTTCTTCAGGAAGCCGGGCATGAGGACCTTGAAGAAGCATGGCTTCCTCCCGGAAGAAGTCACCATTTCTTCCGCCACGCCCAAGGAACCAACAAACTCCTCCACGCTTCTCCTCTTTTCTTGCGGCGTTATATATATATATATATATATATATATATAGATATATCCAGCGCATATACACGGAGAGAGAGGGAGACTGAGAGAGATTGACAACGATTCCAGAAGGAAAAGACTCGTGATCAGATACGAATCATGGTTGCAGATCGTTCCATCCTTCCATTCCCATGCGGTTTATTGGCTTAGGCACTTGTTGCACGTGTTTTATGCATATAACCTTATCCAATTTCCGTTTCTTCTTTCTTCTTTTACTTGCAAATTGCGACCACGTCCATTCAAGATCATTCAACATCCACCACCTGCAGGGTGTACAATCGAAAGAAGGATCCGTTTGTGTGTGAGCAGCATGGAACGAAGACTCTGTGGAGGAATAACACCTTGGATGTTCGAAATGCCGGAAAATGGAAATTGGAATAACTTTCGGCTTTTTGTTTAATCCTGTATTTGGATAGAGGATTTGGAATGGGAAGTATTGCTTATCCCTTGATTAAGATAATTGGATTAATGTGAACTTTCAAAAAGTTCAAATGTAAAGAAACACATGAGGTGATGCGTTTTGTCATGTAAGTTGGTGTGAACGTGGACTTCACTTGATAATTGATATTTAATATAAAGAAACAAAAGAACGTAAGTTTTATTACATCGTGGATCCCACCACATTGAAAAAAATCACTACATCACTGTGAACTAAAATGTACAAATGATAAATCACTTTATATCGGTGATAAATTATTCTGGGTGATTTTACACTCGTACAAAATCACTTTACACCAGTGATAAATTATTCTGAGGTGATTTTGCACCGGCAATCTCATTTTACACCGGTGTAAAATGAGATTGCACCGATGAAAAATTATTTCGAAAGGTGATATGGTGGTTTTGTGTCGATGTAAAGTATTTTTGCACCCATACAAAGTGATATTGACGTATGCATTTTGGATTTAGGGTTTAAATTTTAGTGTTGATGATTTAGATTTATGGAAAGTAATTTCACCTATGGGAAGTAATTTTTCACCTTAGGATTTAGGGTTTAGGATTTAGGATAACCCTAAGGTGAAAAATCACTTTTCACAGGTGAAGAGGCACTTGGAATTTAATTTTACCTAGGTGTAAAGTAAGATTATACAAGTACAAAATTGTTCCAAAGGTGGTATGATGGTTTTACACCAGTGCAAAGTGATTCTGAAAGTAATTTGAGTATTTGCACCTATATAAAAGGGATTTGTTGTTAGTTTCAACAATGGTGGACCCCACCACATGTGAATATTTTTTTGTATAAAAAGAAGATACATCAAGTGGGGACCACATTCACAACTCTCCACATCAATTTTTGCGTCACTTTTTACGTTTCCAAACCTGCGTCATTTTAAAAAATACCCTCATTGAAATTAAAGTACTCTACAAATGATACAAGGTTGATGTCTAGAAACTCTCTTTGAGATGCATTGGACATGCAACATTCTTTGAGTAAAATGGTAGTTTACTTGGTATAAAGTTAACATATACAAGACCTCTCTACACAATGCAATCCTCCCCACCACTCCAAAAATAGAAAAAAAAAGAGACAGACAAGGTTACAGAGACTTAGTATGCTCAAACAAAACAAAACCATTTTGTTACAATCTGATATAGCCCAGGATGCTGTCAACAACACCATTCACTGTATTCATCTTGCCATGGTGAGTCCGAGCATTTCTTTCCTTCCAAAGACTCCATACTGTAGTGCATATGGCATGCCGAGACATCCTCGAATCCCTGCCATGTGAGACAGCTGCCTCCATAACATGGGCATTAACGTTGCCATCAGGTGGTGTAGTTCCAATTTTGCACAAATTAGGCTCCACATGGACCGATTGGATCTGCATTAAAGGAACAAATGAGTGGTCAATTCCTCCTCCAAGTAGAGGGCACATTGTGAGGGGCCCTAATGTAAGGGTTGCGTATGATGGTGTGTGAGGTTATGATGGTGGTTAGTATGATAATGAAAACATCATAAGTGTCATTGTAGTAAATTGTATGAAATATCAACCATCATTACAACCATTATTTAATTAACTAATTTTTACTGATTTTATTCCAGGTCGTTCACTGGGCGCAGTTATTGATTTATATCACTCTCTAAGTCCAAAATTATCCTTTAGTTCCAAAAAAGAAGTTTTATGTCTAACAAAGAATGAATGAATGAATACTTGGTCTAATTGTTTACAAAGAATTAATTAAAATGCTTGTAAAAACTGATTATAAACAAGTACCAAACACTTCATCACTATACTCTAAACTATCTCTTTATGTCATATTACTAATACTTACATAAAAATACACTACCAACTAAGATTACATACTATACTAATTCAATTTACTATACTGACACCTACAGTAACACATATAATAGCTATAGTGACAGATACAGACGTCGCTAGACCCCAGAAAAAGCTATATACAAACTAAAAGAGGAAAACCAGGGTCTGTAGCAACGGTTATAGCGACATCTTATTCTGTTAGTAAAGGTATGAAGTTGTTTACATAAAAGTAAATGGTTGTACTACGTATATATATATATTAGAATCCTTTGTATCTGTATTCTTACTCTCTCTATCTTGACTATACATATTTCTTCCTTCACTCTCTCTCTTTCCACGCTACCCTTCTTCTGCCTTTCTTCTTCTTTACCTTAGTCTTATTTTTCATTATAAGTCTTTGCAACACTACAGCATGAAAGGTGATTAACTGCTGTCATTACCCCTCGTAATTAATCAAAAATGTGTTTAATTTGCTGGTACGCTTTTCGAGGGATACACAGCACCCAGAGGGTAGGACCAGACCTCTACTAAGCGCGTCCTAATTGTTATTAGGCCGCTTAATTGTGTATCATCAAGCTCAGATCAGAGGGCCTCTTAGCCCGCGTACACACACACCCCCGGGCCCCCGGCCCCAATGCTCATATGCTCATGCTCAGAAGGTTATAAGGTTTGTTTGTTTCTAGCGCCCGACGCCCGTGACGACTGCACCTTATACTAACAAATTCAATTTATACTGTAGCGCGCGTTCTTTAATGCACGATGTGGCGCTATTTGAGCGCCACATCTGCGCTGAAATTGCATGCGGCTGCACGATAAAGGGCATTTTGGCCCTCAATTCAAGGGCTATAATTTATTTTAAAATAAAAATAGATTATGGAAAAATAAAGTATTTGTATTGTACACTTAATTTGAAATTTTAATTATGTTGACTATATAAATAAATTAACTAAAGTATATAGTTTATACACACTGATTTTTATGTTTAATTCTTTAATTACATATATATAAGTTATTATATGGTCTAATTGACCTTATACAAAGTTAGTATACATGTATAAGTATTTTATAGACATTTTTATTGTATTTTACAAATTTAATTTCTGTTCTATTTACATTTAAATAACATATTCTGAACTATTTTATTTGTAAATTAAGTTTAAATAATATAATAAGATATAACTATACTTCAATTAGCTTAAATTACTTAAAGTACATTAATCTAAATATACAGAATCAGTTAACTTAATTCTAACTCTAAATTACTAATTTATCTAATTTAATATAATAACTTAGCTATTAACTTAATAAATTAATTATTTATTATGTAGGTACAGGGTTTAATTTGTTTTTAATCTACATATAAATATGTATATACAGTATTATAACTTAATATTGTTATTTATGTTGTTTATTGATTTATATAGTCTAGGAGTACATATATGTTAGTTTAATTAATAAATAGTTATATAATTAATATATATACAGTATAATCTAACTTAAATACCCAATTTATAATATACAATATATTTATAAGTTATTTGTACAGTTTATATACATATGTTACTTATTTACATAAATAACTTAGTATAAGGCTTATATTTACAAGAATATACTTAATATACAAAGTACTTTTTAGGTATTTTTGGAGTTTTTCACTTTTTATGATTTTTATACCTGTTATAGAGAGATAAGAGATGAGAAGGAAAGAATGAGACGAGGAGAAAGAAATGTTTTTGATGTTTTTAAGTGTAACCTCTATTATTAAGTTTCATGGTATACAGATCCATCGACTGGCAAATTATACCAAGTCAAGGATTCTGAATACCATGCAACTTGGTATATAGTTAGAAAACTTTCTGATCTTCAATCAGACAGTTTTATTTTAATTTTTTAGATTTTTTACTGATTTTTATTGAATTTCCAATCTCATCCATCAGCCTTTTAAAAGGTTTCTTAGGGGTCCTAAAGGCTTAGGATGGATCTTAAAGAGGTCTGAAAAGGCATTGACTGCCTTAACTACAGTTAGCATGAAATCTGAAAAGAATTTTATCCATTTTAATACGTTCTTCAGTTTAAATCTCATAAAATCCATGTATTTGGACAGTTTGACTTAACATGAACTAGCTGGAAGATGTTTAGAAGAAAAAATAGCAAGCATTCAAAGGGTTGAAATTCAATTACTTATACAAAAAAGTTTGTATACAAAGATTACACACAACTACATGTCAGCTATCTTCAGATCATATTCTATAGTGTTTTCTGATTAGAAATTTTGCTACAACATTAAAATAACAGAAACAGCAGCAGCAAGGACCTCAAAGCGACAACCCTGCAGCAAATCAGACCTGATTCCAGACGACTTAACTGCTGCTGCAGTTAGTCCATCTGGAAGGAAATCAGGTTTATAGAAAGAAGGGGAATGTAGCTGCAATTGCAGCAACTTGCTGTGACTCTGGGATTAAAACACATACATCCTAGCTTAGAAATTCCCTCAACCCCATCTGATAAGGGTTTCACTTATCAGAAACACTCAATATTCCAATTCAAATGCAAGAATCCTTGTCAATAAATTCTCATCAAATTCAATCAGCAGAAACACTGATCTAACTCTTCCTAATGCTATAGACAGCATGTAGAACGAGTTAAATCAATCAACTAAAATTCCCAATTCAAATCCCAAATTCGGGAACCTTAAGGAGTATTGAGAACTCCTTAAGTTATAAATCATCAATGCTCTCAATCAAACACAAACTTGTGAATACAAGATAGAACTTCAAATCACCACAATGATTTTCCTTAGCTCTATCATGCATTCAATGCATTAAAGTCCTCATAAAAACTCAGATCAGATTATGGCTCATCTGAGATGAATTCTGACATCAGAAACATCTCAGATTCCTTGCTAAACAATGAATAAGAATCAGAATTCTTCAATTTATCAAATCAAAATAGTCAAAACCCAATTGAGTAAAAACTTTTGAAATCTGAGTTAATGAAAAAATCCGACAAACTGATCACTTTTTAGCTCAGATCAGGGGCTTTTGTGAGCAAAAATGGGGTGAATGGGAAGCTCCTAATGTGCTTTTTGATGCCAATTTCATATCTGAGGTTAGAAACCAATCAGATCTGAAATTAGGTCTAAATGAATGGGTGAATTGTGAAAAACAAGTCATGGAAATCAGAAGCAACTATGGAAAACATGGAGAGGGAGAAAATTTGTAATCATGGACTGTGTGAAACCATCCCCTCTGATCTGGAATGATCAGAGGAGGTGAGGGGGGAAATTCTAATCTAATCTACTACTATGGCTACACTAACAAAGCAGTGAAATTAAACACTACCAATTACTTTAATTCTACTTCTAAACTACTTAACTACAGCTACATCTAAATTGCAAAAATGTAACTCTATTCTAACAGGAAGAATGGGACCTATGGGTCCTTAGCCGGTGGCTGAGGAAGAAGGGAGGAAGATGACTCCAGCGGAGGAAAGAGTCTGCTAGTGAGGCTCCAAGGTCATCCTCAGGTGCTACGTGGTCCTTAGTGACGAGGAGGTCGAGAAGAAGGTGGTGATTTCACAGCCAATGGCTGCAAAATCAGAGAATGGGTGGGGAGAAGAAACTGGAGTGGGCGAATGATCACTAAGAGATGTAGGAGAGGCGATCCCTTACGTGCGCGACCACTGAGGTGCTTAAGTAGCAAACTCAGTGGCTCAGATCACCACGCAGGTGAGAATAGCTGATGAGGCAACCGACGGCGGGGATGAGAGGAGAGGGGCGCACGGCGAGCCAACTCAAAAACTGACCGTCAGATGGGATCTGGGGAGAGGGGTGAGCGTACGTGCCGATTCGCGCGAAGCTTCGATTCAGATCAACCGCAGATCAAAATCGAAAGAGAAAACAGACGGCCGAGATCTGCTGTATTCTTTGCACGCTACAGTGCGTGTAAAGAGCAGCAAGCGGATCTCAAAATGTTAGGAAAATTTCAGGGAAAACCCCCTCTCAAAGGGGTAGAAATATTGTGTGCAGGCCCATGAGTGAAGAGAATTGTAACCAGATGGACCCTGCAGCCTTACAAAGGGGTCCTTGCGAGTAACCAGTAGGTCCAAAAGGAATTTCTAAAGACAAGAATGTGATGCATGAAAGACCTAAGTGTAAACTGTATATTACAAGGCCTAAATAATCTCCGAATGCCTTCAAATTTTTATATGTACTCAATTGAACATTTAAGAAATTAATTATACTTTTGATTTGGCCTTTTAAACTTATTTATGTGTTCAATTAACGCATGGATCACCATTTGTCATTTACCTTCAGCATATCTCGTTTTATGACCTAATTATGCAATTTTAACATAGAATAAAGGTTTTAGGTCTTTTTCTTTGATTCCCACACTTAACCCTTTTTATCTGTTAATTTGATGTTGTTTAACCCAGTGTCTAGCTTAACTTCAGCTTTTTAGCTATGATGAGTAGCCACTCATCATACCCCCACGCTTAGGTTTTGCTAGTCTCTTAGCAAACAATTCATTGAAGTGTATAGCAATTGAGTATTAGCAAGGCAAGTGTGAAGAGATATCTTTTTCTTCTTTCAATTTTTCTCAAAGTCTTAAGTGTTTGAAGATGATCTTCAAGCTGAAAGATTTTTTCAATAAACCAACTGTGTTTATGTTTGGACATTGTGAGAACCTTATTACTAAGGATAACTTGCCAGAACTCAAGACTTAAATGACATAGACCATCTCTTAACTAACAAGGACTCTTGATATTTAAACCTTAAGTCGAATTCCAGGACTCAGGGGGTTTTACAGAGACTCAGGATGCTATGAGGTTATGGTTGTGCTTTGTGATAAGTCAAGACTAACCAAGTGAATTCTAAAATTCAATCCCGAGGTTTCACCTCTTTTTAAGTCCAGGTTGGTCCTAACTTTAGCTCATGTTTTTGGATGACTCTCAAGAATTGATGAGTATTCAAACCCAACTCTTATTGTGTTTATGGCTCAAAGAATTTTTGGTGGAAAAATAGGGTATTTGTATTGAACCCTGAAAACATTGTTGATGGAACTTTTGTATTTATAGACTTTGCAGAACATACTTGACTTATTTGCAAGAACTTTCTTTTTAGACTTTTCTGATTTTTTTTTTTTGTCAGTATGTCTCCGGCAACTTTATTTGGTAGAGAGTACTTTATTTGGTGGGTGAACTTTTTGTGGAAAGAGTTTCTCCTAGACACAAGACTAAAGGTTAGGACAAAGAGTCTACCTGCACGCACAGGTAACGACTCCACCTTCCCTAATGAACACTAGGGTTAAATTTTAGGTTCAAGTGATTTTTCCTGACATTGTGTAGTGTAAGCCAAGGTTACTTAGACTCCTAAGTTAAAGCAAACCACCGAATCCTGTACTGGTGACTCAGGTACACGAATATGTCCTAAAGTTAGGAGAGACTGTGGTCTATCTTGTCAAAGCTCAAAGTGTATTAAGCCCAAGCTTGAATCAAACTATAGTGGCCCGGCAAGTCAAACCAGTAATGGTTGAATGTCCATAAACACTTATTCTATTTTTGTTCTTAACTAGAAGATCATGGTTAAACACTTATTTTTCATCTTTGACAACTTTTTCTCCCTCCTTATAAATTAATGTCCTCCCTTGACAATAGAGTGCATGTCCCTTATTGTATTTTTGAAATTTTTGTGATTTTTTTTTCAGTATTTTTGATAATACAATACTATATGTACTATAGGTGTGTCTTCAATTGCATTTCAGTTTAAATGGTTCACCATTTACACCTCCCATGCTTAAATGTTGCAATGTCCTCATTGAATGAATAGGGTGGATGCAAATGCATGCTCTGCTTTTCACTATCCTAGACTGGGTGATGGAAGGAAGTCGAAATGAGGAGATAAAATCTCTGTGTGGACGATTTTAAGTCTGATCTAAGATCAGAGTGAACAGTCGGGCTATGAAGTGAAATGCATGACATGTGTGTCAATGAAAGTATGCTAAAAATGCAAGAGTAGACACCTAATGCAAATGAAGGTAAAAGTAAGAAAGGTGAAAAACAACTATATACAAGGGTAGGTTTGCTAAGTTTAACGCCTCATGAAAAGGAGGGGTTTGAGGTACACGACCCTCGGATTCAAGTAGCGTGGTTGTATAGAGGTTGTACTACCCTCGTTTTAAGTAGTACGTTAGTGGAGTTTGATCGACTTGGTCAATCGGAAAATCCTAACTCAAGAGGGTTAGGTGGTGGTTTTCACCCGATTTGGGTTTCCACCTAAAAATACTTGTGCAATTGTGTGATTGCTTTTCATGTGAGTTCATTCATTTTACTTCTACACTTTATTTTTATCCTGCAAATCTCACCCACTCCCGTAGGAACCTTTAGAACGAAACAAGTTTTCACGCGTTACGAGAATCAAAACAGCATCCGAAACCCTAATTTCAGACCTGCTTAATTTATTGAGGTTCAGGTCAGGATAAAATTCACCTAAACTCTTTAAAATTCATAGAAAAATATTTTATAGGGTTGGGTACCTTTGATTTAACCATCAGAATCCATGTTAATCGAAAATGTCTCAGATGAAAAGTTACCCTAATTTGGGCTTCTGCATAATTTTCTTAGTCAAACATGATCAGAACCAAAATCTGACTTCGCCATCAGATTCCTTGGGTCCAAATTAAGTTTATACTAAAATTTGGGCCCAATCAGAGATTATCTTGACCTAGTTTACATTTCAGTCTTGTTTGACTCTTTTTCTTACACAGATGCCCCTAATTTTTGAATTAATTTCAATCAGGTCCCTAATTTATCGTTGTTCTTTGCAGAAAGGTCCTCACACCATTTTTGGAAGGTCAGACCTTCACCGTCGAATTTTGAGCGAGGATTTCTTGCTCGATTCTCAACCAAACCTTACCAAATTTAAACCGAAGATTTCTTGTGAAATTACCTTCCAAATGAGCCCATCCACGAATCCTAAATCACCCCCAAATCCTCATGTGAACCTTTTGAAGGTTTTCATATCCGACTTGCGAGAAATTTGAGGAGGTCCAAGCTTGGTTTCCAAGCTTGAAACCCCTTCCCATGGCTTATAAATGGACCTACAATGCATGTCGCTTCTCTTTAGCTAGGTTTTGGCCCAAAAATCCTCTTTAAACTCCCTCTCTGGCCACCTCCGCCTTAGCTCCGGCGAGCCTCCTCCTCCATCATCCTACGGCCTCCCAACGACCAAATTGGAAGTGTCTCCTTCCTCCCCGACTTCCTCCACCTCTCGACGGTCAACTTAGAAGTGCCTTAACCCCTTCTTCCTCGTTGTCTCCCTCATCGAAGAATTCCTCATCTCCGACATCGACAATCACACCGGCGCCAATTCCTCATCTCTTTCGTCCATAATTAGGTGTTATAAGTCCCTCTCCCTCTCTACTTGCTTTCTCTCTCTCTAACGTCTCGATTCGACTCACGACCACCGACCTCCCCTGTCGTCTTCTTCGTCTCCGGCGACGCTTCAGCAACGCCAATACGCTACTACACAGCTCGCCTCTCGCTGCTCTCACCCCTATAAGCTTTACCACTTCGTAAAGAGTAAATGCCCTCTGTTTATCCCCTCGATTGGCCAATCCATCAGCCCTCCGAACACATCCATCGTCCTTCGACAGTTACAACCTCGCTTCACTTACACACACCACGCCACACCATGCAGCCACCGCCGTTGACTTTGCCTCACCAAGGCGAAGCTTTTGAACTTGTTTAACGAGGTCGAGAGACCATATTTGTGCCTTTCAGGTTGTGAGCCCGTAGCGCCATTAATGGAGGAGCTTTGAGCAAGCTCGAAGCTTGCTTCCCAGCCAATAAGCTCCAGGCCCTAAGCCCAGACGAAGCGGATTCACTTCAGTGACGCACGCAGACGGTCAATCAGGGCTGTTGACCATCTTCCATGCCCTAATTCAATGAAGAAGCAGCTACAGCTCACACAGCTGTGCACGAAGAATAGAGTCGGGACTTTAGTCCCACATCGGATACAACAGAAGCACCTGCGTGGAATAAAGGGTTCTTGTGTAGGGACCCTATCGCCCAAGTCACTGGGGGTTGGGTCCCCGCATCACGCGCTCTGCTTTTGCACGCCTCGCCTGCAGTCATGCATGTGGGTTTGACCCCATTCATGATCCAATTACCTGCTTAAAGATCTGATTACTCGAGTCTGAGAGAGAAAGAAGAGGAGATGAGAGAGGGATGGGGGGTTTTTGCTCTTCAGGGTTCTTAACACTTGGTCGCTGGTGAGAAGTGGTTCCCCTTGTGCTGTGAAGGAAGAGAAGAGTTGAAGGCTTGAGAAGAAGATGAACGGTGCCTTTGCACTGTAGCATCTAAGTACTTAAATCAAGTGATTAATAACTTGTCTTCTGATTGAGCATTATCTATGTTACTGATGCATTATTTAAATACTATGGTTAAGGTTAAATTGAGGCATGCTTAATTAGAGGATTTAAGTGGTGCTTCAAATCACCATTGTTTTTTTTATTCTCTTTTCTTTTTGCCCTCATATTCTCGACATACATGAGAATTCATTAAATAGCTAATGTGATAGGTTACCATCCATTGAATATTATTATTTGGCTCGATTCATTGTGCTCATTTACATTTTATTTGAGATTAGCGTGTGAATTCCATATTTGCTCCCTACGTTCGACCTCGGACTTCATTTCGAGAATAAATCTTAGTTTTTATAGAGAGATTGAGGTGTTACTACAACTAACAAATATTTAAAACCCTCAATAGCCCTATCAACATTTCACGCATAGTATATTTGCTCCCCTGGAATGAAAATCCCTCATAAACTCCATGGACAACAATGAACAATCCTCAATAGCCCTACCATGAATAAATGCCCCTTGATTTGGCTCAATGATGTTTTGTAACACCACAATGAGTCACTTTGTTAGAAGCTTTGCAATTATCTTGTACAACACATTGCAACATGCAATTGGTTGGAGATCCTTTATGGAGGCCACACAGTCGGTCTTCAGGATGAGCGCTAGGAAGGCATGGTTAAACTCTCCTACCATCTTCCCACTCGCTAATAAAAATACCACTTTAGCAAGGACATCATCTTGAATTATGCTCCAACACTTCCTGAAAAAGAAAGCATTAAAACCATCTAGCCCTGGCACTTTATCCACCCCAATCGACCACAAAGCTTCATGAACTTCCTCCCTAGTAACCGGCCATATGAGCAATTCATTTTCCACGGGCATCACCCTATTGTGCACTGGCAACAAGTGGATTCCCCATGGTTGTCAGTGCAACATTTCCCTATTATACAAATTCATACTTAATCTTTGTTATTGACAGGGGAGCATATGAGAGAAAGTAGGAGGACAAATACTGTAGTAGATGGGTGGAGGAGAGAAGGAGGTTGATGATTTAAGTTCTCCAAACTATTTGCAGAATATAAAAAAAGGAAGTAAAAGCAGATCAGGTGCAAAATTATAAAATCTATACACCATCAATGCTATAGTAAAGCAATAGCATCAAGGATATAGTAACACAATAGTACAATAGCATCCATAATATAGCATCGATATTGTGTCTAAAGAAAGCAACACATAATCCAAGCATGGAGATTATTTTAAACTTTTCAAAACACAAAAATAACGATTCCATGGTGATTAAGCCAAAATAACACACTATGAAACTTTTTCCAATCACACAAGTTTAAGGAGTATATCTACATGATCAATTATCACAAAATTAATGCAATATATGATAACCTCAACTACACTCTACACAAGGTCCCCATATAAGTCGCAATGCATTCCAATTCATTAGTATGATGCAACTCTAGAGTTGCAAGAACTCCTTCACACATTAGAACTCGTCCTTTTAAATTCATTGTGTAATGCAAACTCACAAAAGGAGAGAGAGGATGGGGTAAATGAACATTCCCTATGCTAGAGAGTTGGCTGGAATCGATCCATTCTCAATGGAGGCCCTCAACTTCTATTTATAGAATAATGGATGTCCTAACAAGATATGGTTTCCTATTACGAGATTTTATCGAAAACTTCATTGCTATGTTATTTACAAAAATACCATTGATTTTGACAATTGTCAAATTATCAAAATGTCATCGATACTTATTTCAAGCATTATTCCATAATTCCTCAATTGTGGATAATCTTCAATCTATGACTAATTAAAGTTATTAGGTGTTCATTACACAATTCTAGTAAAGGAAGGTAGCTATTAGATCTCTAAGAGATTAACTATCCTAATACATACGTCTCATTGTCGTATACACAAGAGGACACATTTGCACTATAGGAAAAAAAGACTTTTTTTGGCATTTGTTTTCCCTAACACCCAAATAATTATAATGCTATTAAGCATTTAGCCAAAATAAACATCAAGTTAAATTTATCGTGATATGCTCTTTCGAGACATGATCTCAACATCTAGACATTTGGTCGAAACATCAAGTTAAATCTATCATAACATAACCTTTCAACACATTTGGACTAAATGTATTGAAAGGGCATGTCACACTAGACTTAACTTGACATTTGTTACGAACGCGTGCCCCAGACGTCTGGGAGGTGGCCCAGACGTCGGACCAGATGTCTGGGATCACATCCAGACGTCTGGAAAACAGTTATTTTTCGCACGAGAGATTCGTCTACGCGCCTGTGCGCGCAGACCCGCGATTCCTCTCTCTCTCTGCGGCTGTAGACCTGCCGCGCACTCTCTCCCTCCTCCTCGCGCGGCCTTAAAAGGCCACGCCTCCCCTCCTGTCGTCTCCACCGTCCCCTTCCTCTTCTCCTTCCTGTGCGCGAGAGCGAGGGAGCGCGAGGGCGGCAGCGGCGGCCGCAGTGAGCACGGAGGAGGTGCGGCGTGCGAGGGCGGAGCTCTGCCGTGAGGGCGAGCTTGCCGGAGCGGCTTGGCCGGCCGGCGGAGGGCACAGGCGACGCGGAACGACGCGGAGAGGGACCTGCTGCAGTCTGAGCAGCAGACGCGCGAGGTACGACGCGGGCGGCGTCGCGAGCGGAGGCCGAGTGGCGCCCTGATTCTGGAAAAAATTTCCAGAATCAGATGTCTGGGTTGATAGCTAGACGGCGAGGGAGACGTCTGGAAGCTCATACAGACGTCTGAAAGGTGAGTATTTCGCTTTCTTCTTCCTTCCTGTCGACTGACCGTACTGAGGGAGGGAGTTGGCTGTGCGCAGGCTCGGTGATTCGCCATCCAACGCGAATCAGACATCTGGCTGTTGTACCAGACGGCTGGAGCGACCTCCAGACGTCCTGGGTGACTATCGGACGTCTGGGATCTAGGCCAGACGTCCCCGCAGACTTCTGGACGTCTGGGAAACCATGCTGAACAGGTAATTCTCTGATCCATTTTTTATGACGTCTGGAAGAAGTTCCAGACGTCTGATTTTGCATGGTATCGTCTTTTTCGACCCGTTTAGGGCCCGTTCGGGCTCCGTTTTCCGCGATTTGAGTTGCATTCTTTTCAGAATTAATTCCTCTACCCATCTACAGTAGCTATACACTGTTTTGAGACTTTCCTTGTGTTTGATCCTTGTGATAGGACCTCGTTCAGTTGCAATCTTGGGAGTCGCGGAGGCACGCGGGATTCCCGATCATGCCCCCATTACTCCCGTTGTACCTGGTAGAGTGGCTTTAAGTTATTAATAAAATCTATTAAATTATGAAACCATAAATAGAACCTAGGACATTGCATGAATCCTAGGAATGAGAAATAGATGGAATGATAGCTCCTAGGTGTTGCATGAATCCTAGGACTGGAAAACTAGATTGTATGATAGATCCTAGGATATGGCATGAATCCTAGGATGGGAAAACTAGTGGAATGTATAATACTGCAGTCTTGGAAAATGGAAAGAGATATAAAGCTTCCTGTAATTTGAATTAACAGCTGCCTGTTGTGAATAGATAACGTTGTTGAGAACATGGATTGTAAGAATGTGAAACTGGAAAGTGAAACCTGGATGTTTGAGTAAAAAGGATGGAACCCTACGGAGAAGTAGGAGTAAAACTCCTGGAAAGTGAATGGAATAGTTTTGGGGAAGTGAGCTGGCCCTTGAGTACGGAGTACCCAGGAGAGCGACTATCCCCCTGTTTAGTGTAGAGCGGAGCCAGCCGCCCCAGGGACCTGGGGTTAGGACTGGCCACTCTGTACCGACTTGCTGGGCCTCGCGTACGTAGTACCGAGGAGAGCTACTAGTGTAGGGAGGTACTAGCTACCCCACGAGCCCCGGGGTTCTACTAGCCTCCCACACCGACTTGTTAGGCCCGCTGGGGCAAACCAGGGTAGTTAGGCGAGGGTGCGCGGACTGTGGAGGGGCAAGGCCCCAGTTTGGTTACTGTGGAGGGGTTGGACTGAGAGGGCTCTGCCCTGGACTGGTTCCGTGCTGTGCTTTGGGCGCACCCGTTAATGGAAACGACTGACCGCGTGCCAGTACGGGTTAGCTACCTGTGCGTTTATCGCGCGTGCCGTAGTCACCGTTACGTCTGTCAGTGACCTTGGGGTGGTTGACTGAGGGTAGGATCACCACGGGGGACTCTCCCGGCCAGGAGAGCACCACGTGCTACTTCTACTTTTTGGAAAAGACTGCAATCAAGATCGTTCCCACGAGGAACATTCGAGATCAAGAAAAGATCTGGGGAATAAATGAAATAGTGAGACAATTAAAAAATGTGAATAAAGAAAGTAATAGAACATAACAGCTACTATACACTTTACTGTTGTCTTTAGTTTTAGATGCCACTCTACTCAGCGTTTTGCTGACGTGTTACACTCGTTACTGTTTTCAGGACCAGGTGTTGAGCAGCCAGAGTCAGCGGCTGCAGAGGACGCTGGGCCGAGTAGGGTCCAGTAGAGTTACTACTGTCTTTTGTACCTCTTTGTTTCCGTTATAGTGAGTAGTTCTTGTTTCCGCTGTACTTTTCTTTACCTGCAGTTCATGTTATATGATAAATGTTGTTCTACTGTTGTGGTGGTATATACTGTAGTAGTTTCTTTCCTTACTGCTGTACTTTCTTACTGTTAGTTATATTCATGCTGAATGTGGTTTATTTTACTGCTCTTTTGGTTACTTCCTCGTTGGACGACTAGGTCTTGGGATTAGTCGAGTCGGTCCGGTTCTCGTGTCTCGTAGGGACTCGGGAACCGGGTCGTTACAACATTTGTTTGGGTTAAACATCAAGATAGTACTATAGTTATTTGGACATTTAGAAGACAAACACCAAGAAAGGTTTTTTTTCTTGCAGTGTTGATTAGTTCAAGGTTCAAGATTACATCTAATAGTTGTCCTTTCTAAAACTAATCTATACAAAGTACCATATACTTTTGATGGAAGATATACTTAATAACTTTTCTACATTCATTAGTTCCTTCTTTTCTATTTCAATCTATCATCAAAATGACCATCAATTGAATTGGACTAGAAGCTATGATGATAGAGTTCAAACTCTACTTCAACGAATAGAGTAGTTGTGTGAATCTCTCTCAAGAAAACATTTACAACCTATACAGTATTATGTAAACCAACTTCTAGAGATGTTGTCCTTGTATTTTCTAAAACCTCAAATATTAAGTCACAAAATCCACATGATTTAGGTACAGGACAAGATTCTTGTTTCAAGTATATAAAGGCAAATGCCTCTTTCTATAACGATAGTTTGAAAGACTTCTACAATTGCTATTCTATGGCTATTTTATAATATTTCGATCACACTCACATGATAATCTTGAAATCTTCCTCGTAGAGCTCTTTCCATTAGGAATTTAGTCAAGTGATGATCTCTTGAATAACTTTGAAGATTGCCATTTTGAGATTAGAAACTATGATCATGATGCAAAAGTTGATGTTGAATATCCTAATCTTATGTCTAATATCTAGAGTTGTTCTAGATAATTAATATCTTCACTTGTGTAATATGTCTTTGTTCAAGTACCCTATAAGTAAAACCTAAAAGCACAAACAAGGTTGATTATACTCACATTTATGCTTGATATTTATTTATTCAAATAAGTAGAAAGGATACATATAACTCATCATTCCATTTACATACTTAGATAGCTCATCAACATTATATAACTCCAATAATCTCCAACCTGCCCTCAGAGCTACTCTATTATTATGTTAAAATCAAAACAACCTACATGTTTATCAAGTACAGTATGAGTAAGCTCCTCTATTAGCAAATATACCAAGTTAACTAATGCAAGCTTGATAACAACTACATATCCACATCCCACTATCCCCTTAATGATATGGAATTTCATATCTTAAAGGATGTGCTAAGTTCTACCATGAATTTACATATCCAAGTTGCCTGATTAATTGCCTTATATAAGATGCTCGACTTTCTTGGTTGTATTTGTGGTGACATTATTTCCAGTACACAATGCCATTAACCATTGTAAAGATTGATGCAGATTGTACATCATCCATGCCTAACTAGAAATCTAACTTGGTGTGACCCAATGCATTAATGACATCTTCAATGACAAGGCAATAGTGCTTTATCCTCCGCAAGTGCTTAAATATTTACTTCACTACCATCCAATGTTCTTGTCTTAGATTGGATTTGTAACATCTTATTAAGTCTTCACATCTTATATATCATGGCAATCATATCATATGTCGCTAGTGTATATCATGGCATACATCAAACTATCAATGGCTGATGAGCATGGGCATTCATCCATGGCCCTCTTCTTCTTAACTATTTGAAGTGACATCTTCAAATAAATTATGCCATGTCTACAAGATATAAAATCTTTCTTTATGTTTATTTTAAACTTCTCCAAGATTTTGTTAATGTATGTAAATTAGAATAGTCCTAAAATTCTCTTACCTTTGTCTCCAAACACTTAATTTCAAACTCAACATGTAAATGAATTTATAAAATCTTTCATAGCTTGGAACATCCGGGCCTTACAATTGTCAACATTTTTACAACATTCTTAATGAGTAAGATGTCATCAACATGAGAGAGATTAAAAATATTATTGCATTTCTTATAAATACAGGCTTCATTAGGATTCAAATGAATATGAAACTCTCTATAATTTAAATAAATAGATGTCCTTGCATCTAATGCCTATTTAAGACCATTTGTTGACTTGTTTAGCTTACAAACCTTTTTCCCTCTCCTAGTAGCATGCAGCCTTTAGGTTGCTCCATAGATATATTCTCAAGATACCTATTAAAAAATGTTGCCTTAACATCCACCTACTAGATTTTATAGTAATGACTATAATTATATATAGCTAGCAATCTATGGAAGACTTCAACATTTTCATAAGAGAGAATGTTTATTTATAATCAATGCCATCTGCTTGACTACAATCCTTGGTGACAAATCTCACCCTAAAGGTCTCTACCTTCTCATTTAGGCCTCACCTCCTATTATAGATCCATTTACACCATAGTCTTTACCCCATTCGAAAGATCCAAAAGAGTCCACACACCATTAGCGTACATGGAGTCAATCTCTAACTTCATCTCCAGCATTCATTGTGATGACTTAGGTTCCACCAATCAAGTAAACCTGATAGAACTCAAGTCACTAGATATGAATTATCAATCAAACTATAGAATCACAGTCACCCAGCACATAATCATAAAACAACAATAACTAAACAAGCAAGTCATAAAGAACTAATTAAATAAATGAAAGAAATATTGATCATAATAGTTACTGCAAACTAAGAATAGATAGACCAAAGAGATGTTCCAATTGTAATCACTCTCACTATCTACCAATGATACCTAACTACAGAGTTTAAGGAATTATGTCAGCAATAGCCATGTAGAGTTAAACAAATAGTAGCGTAAAGAAAAACTCGAAGAGTAGATACTATTCATATCTTAGTTCATTTGTTAATTATTGTTTATTATGTGATAATTCCTTTGTTATATGTATTTTTCTCATTCAGTTACGATCTTGATGAGCCCGATATATGTCTCCGGCATGTAATGATCTCAATGAGATATTTCGAAAAGTACAACCGGTATAAAATACTCTCTTGGCCAAGAGAGTGACACATACCCATTCCACACTTCAGTCCATCACCCTGGGGTCATTATGAGGAGTGGTGGCTACATTATGTGATGTGAACACGTGCTAGCTAGATACACTGAACCACAAACAACCATTCATTTACTCACTAGCCAAGTAAAGTACAAACTAACTCCAACTCTCGAGCCACACATCTCACTATCCTAGTTGATAGTTAAGCCTATTTATGAGTCGTAGGGAGGCCAGCAACTCTTTAACCAATCTAACCAATCTAAATCTAGACTGATGCTACAGCCAAAACTTCAACGAGCAGTAAGAACTTAACTAGTTATCCCAATGTTCCTTATTTCCTAACAAATATGACATTAATTTACCCCCATAGTGTTTCACCGAATAAGTGAATTATTAGAATATAAATTCCATGTCACATTTATTAATCAAGCGGTATGCCTCATCGTTTAAGTCAACTGTCAAATTATGTAATTCAAATACGTTCATGATCTTCATTTGGCTTTCTCAAGTAGTCAATAGATAGTCATTCAATTATGAGTAGAACAAGGAACTGAATTCACTAAATAATCATTCAATTATGAGTAGAACAAGGAACTGAATTCACTAAATAACTTTTGCCCACGATTTATTAGAGTCCAAATGACATAATAACAAGAATTATTAGATCTATGATTCATTATTTAATAACTATAATACCCAATCATGGTAACAAGTGCAACTAGTTATCAATCACAACCCATCAATAAGAGATAATGACAATCACAGTATTAATTATTATGTTCAAGTACCCAAGCAACAACAAAATAACCAAAGACGAACTTCAATCTCAAGAAGAGGAAAGAATGCATGCTAAAGAATGCACACATGAAGGATACTACAATAATGAACCAAAGACAACAAAGAGAGAGTGATTATTCTACCTAATGTTGGGGTGACAATGACTGAGCAAGAACGGAGGTTGTGAGTCATTACCTATGTGCCCTCGATTTGCACCTCAGGATTCAAATAGAATTCATCTAATCTGATTGTATGGATGTGTCTAACACATTTGAGAACCCCAAGATCCAGTCTTGGATCACCAAAATCCACCTCAAGATGACCTAGATCAAAGCAATTAATTCTTGATCATTAGATTTATTAATGGCTAAAACCTTCACAGGGATTGAAATGCATTAAACGAAGCTTAACATTTTTAAAACATAATTTTTTCAAAATCTTAACCCTCTCCTCCCTCCTTTGCTCCTTCTTCCTACGTACTCCTCCTTCCTCGTACATGCACCCATGCACACAGGCCCAGTCGCATCGCCGTCGATCACCACTAACCACCCAACAGCCTTGCCGATGCCCCATCAACCCTCCATCGGTCATCAAAAGCTCTCCAATCATCGTGATTTCCCTTTGCTTTCTTCTTCTTTACCATTCATGGCCGACGACTAACCATGGCCATTAACCAGTGGCCTCATTAGACCATCATTGGCCTCCAATCGATGTTACGACCTGAACCTGGCCCCTCGTGGAACCCGGAAATGGCTCACCTCGACTAACTCCAAGACCCAGTCATCCAACGAGAAGTAATCAAATGCACAATCATTCCACAACCATACATGCAATGTAACTAAGTAGAGAATAAATAATAGGTAGTAATGGAAAAATAGAATAGAAATCCCAAGGTGATACATGTCACAAGCGGAAAAGTATGATTACAAACATAGCCATCACAATCTAGAGATATAACAAAGACAGATACTACATACTAAAAATACTCACTAACAATAGAAAGAAGCTTCGGAAATGGAAATAGCGAAGGTACAACTATGGCTGGGCTCGACTAGGCCCAGCACTCTTTACAGCCGATGGTGCTGGCTACTCAACTCACTGACTTGAACAAGTTACATATATTTGTGGTCAGCTAACACTGAGTAGAGTACTGTATATGTTATTTACATGCAATTAAACATAAAAGAACAAACAGCTAATTAATCATACAATTTCCAATTATGTATTATTATTTGTTTTTCGTTTAAATCATCTATGTGTTTCTGATTTGGTTTCAAGTAAGGGTCCATAACATTTCTTAATCCACTTGTTCCCTAAGGGAACAATCTTGATTGTAGTTTTCCTGCAATGCAAGATGTACACGTGGCACTCTCGTGGCCGAGGGAATACCCTGTGGTAGTCCTACACTCGATCTACCACCCCGGGGTCACGGTCGCGACGTAGCAGTGACTACAACACGCACGATAAATGCACAGGTAGCTACTCTGCACTGGCAAGCGGTCAATCCTTTCAGCTAGCGGGTACGTCCAAACGTACAATACAGAATAGAACAGGGGCCTCACCCCTCAACAGTCTACGTACCCTCACCCGACTATCCCAGTTTGCCCAGTGGGCCTATCAGGAGTCGGTGTAGGGTGGCCAATCCTAACCCCTGGGTCCCAACGCAAGGGGGCTGCTAACTCCCCCTAGACTAAAGGGACAAATGCTCTTCTTGGTACCACATATACGAGGGCCAGCTCACTTCCCATGTCCAAGTCCGAACAACCAACCAACATAACTGTAGACAACGAGTCCCATCATACATTGAATATCCATATTACTGTACTATGATTCCTTTTCTAGTTCCCTATAGGGTTTATGCATAGTACTTAGCATGTATCTGTCTCACAGTTTGATTTCTTGTTCATATAACAGATAGCTCATGAATTTATAGGATAAACAATTATCATTTACAGAATAGGTGATCACCCCATCATTTAAATATTCCAGTTATCACAGTATGAAGTTTAACAACATGCATTCTCAGATTTCATGCACTGAAAATAAATCATTCACATTCTTAGCCTTAGGGTTCATCTCATAACCTAGGTTTCAAATAGATATTTCTAATTTAATATACACTTTACTAATTCAAACCACAGAAGTACAGAAAATCACTCTACCATAGTATACGGGTGGTAAGGGGGCTTGAACGGTGGATCCCGATGTCTCCGTAGGTCCCATGTGCACCACAAACTGTAGACCTATATTGTTGACCAATATGTCAAACAAGCTCAAAATAGTATAGATACTATACTAATACATAGAGAATTCCGAAAGAAAACCCACGATACTTTGTTTGCAAAAAATTGACTACATTTAGGCCCTAAACCGGCCCAAAAACATGCATCTTGACCAAATTCAGACATTTGGGAAGAGTCTCAGATGTCTTAAACGAGCACGAGATCCCACCTTGCTTTCTGCATCTTTTTCAGACATCTGAAACTCTCCTCTGCCATCTGAGGGTGTCTCTAGATGTCTGGCACTGCTCTCACTTGGGAGAGCAATTGGATGTCTGATGATGCTCCCAGATGTCCTAAAGTGCCTCGAATGTCGTGCCAATGCACCTTCCCAACGTCTCTAGCACCTCAGCACTTTGCGTGCTTTCCAAATGTCCGGAGTCCGTCCTAGACGTCTGGTAATCCCTCTAGACATCTGATGAACATCGCAGATGTCTGGTAATGCAGAAAAATGACTCCGCAAGATCTCACGAGCTTTCTTCTCGCCTCAAGAGCTGCAGCAGCTCCTGCAGTACCCTTAGTCTCCCCCCTCACAAGCTCTCTGCATGCACGACCTTCTCCTCCAGTCTCCTCCTGCTCCCCGCTCTTCCTCTCCTTCTCCCTCTCGACTGCTTTGGTGGAGAGAAAAATGGAGGAGGGGGGTTTTATGGGTTTCGTTGGGGATGGGAAGGGGTAAGGTGGCATGGAGGGGTGTATTGGGCATGGGGGTATGGTGTGGTGTATTTGCATTAAACCTCTCAAGGACTAAAATATTTCGCACGGAAACCTTTTGGTACGTAGAAATTTTGGTAAGGCACCTAAAGTTCGGAAAAAAACAAAATGACCCTAGGAAAGGGTTGTTTCAATCGATCTCCACCATCGTCACCAATTGTTGAGAGTCCTTCCATGACACCTCGCTAGCCTCCCTCTCCTCTGATAAACCTCTACCTCTTCTCTTCATAGACACAATGGGTGTAATTGGGCCCATCACCGGCCATGCCACCCATGGTCACGTCGGTACCTTCGACACACCTTCGGCCTCCTCTTGACTTCCTTTGCCCTCATCAACCTCCAGTGAGCCATTGGTCACCCCTCCCTCATTGTAATCCACTTGAACCCAAAAAAATAAGATAGGAGAGACGACCTACCTCCACTATTGATGCCTATGTCCACTTGTCACATGTTTACATGCACCCTCATATGCTCGCCTTCATTGCAGCTATGGCTACTGTTGTTTCTCTCCTCCTTCCTTCTCGATCTCTCTCATCTTGTTCTCACTCTCCCTCACATCTCTCTAGTTGTCTCTCCCTTTTGGTTGTTCTCTCTCTCCCTCACCCTCTCATTCTCATGACCTCCATCTCGATCTCCCTCCCTTACTCTCTTGTGCGTAAGGACAGACGAGGAATAAGGAGGGATGAGGGTTGGTGGCGACAATGGATTGTTTCTTAACAAGGGAGAGGGAAGGGGATGTGTGCATGGGTTTATATAGGATGGAGGAGAGGGTTACATGGGAGGGGTATGGGTTTTGGAAAAAGGATTGTCTTCATTAAAATTTGCAGATTTCAAATTTGAGGTCATTTTTATAATGCAATTCCCCAAGTAGGGTATACATCGGTTTATACACATTTTGCATTTTACAAGGTGTTCAGACCTAACCTGACCCTAAAAGATACTGAGATGATGTGATTGATTTTTAAATGACTCAAAACCTAAGATTTTGGGGCATTTCATTCATCCTTCCATATCTTTAGCCTACATAGCTTCTTTAAGGGTGTTAGGATCAACCATAAATCCTTATGAAAATAAGGAATCGAGAACCTTTTGGAGGTTAATTTGTCCCAGAACTTCTTTTAGGTTTGATATCTATATTCTAGTTCCTCCTTTTGTCATTTTGATTCATCAAATTAAACATGTTTGCAAAACTCTTCAAGTTTCCCATCTTCAATGAATCCCTTCCATCTTACAAAGTCATCCTCTATAAATCTCACATTTTGATTAACAAATACTCTTTATGATTTTAGACCATAAAAAAATAACCTTTACCATTTTTAAGATAACCAATGAAGCAACATTTAATCGTACTCATATGGTGTGTTAGGTGTTAGAGGTTTAAATTGTAATTGACCAATTTCTAAACTAGGATGGACCTGAACTATAGCATCATATAATTGAATGGGTACTGGTACTAGTAGACCAGTACCGGTATCATTATACTAAGTACCGGTACTAGTGAGCCAGTATCGATATCCTTAACATACACAGATTCAGATCCCATATCCGAAGGAGTATCGATACTAATTCAAAGTACTGGTACTCATGGTTTACAGTTTGGGATTTGAGTTCAATGATACTCTTGTCCAATACTTACGGTGTATCGGTACAAATGAACAGTACTGGTACCTATGACATATTGGTAACTTCTCCAAAATTTCACTTATCTCAATGAGTACCGATACCCATGACGAGTACTGGTACTTGTTAAGTACCACTACTACAACCTATAGCCAACATGTACCGACATTGAAGATCAGTACCAATACTAGTGACTTACAGATCTTGGTCACTTCAGATCCAGAACCTGAATTGTGCCCCATGAGTACCAATATACACAAGTCATAAATTTTGGGTCTTAAGAGCTTGAAACCTGATCTGTCACTCACATGTACCAATACCCATGTTTAGTACCGGTACTAGAAGGCCACTATCCGTATACCTGAATTCTAGAGCCTTAACTGTGACACACATATATCGGTACGCGTGTTAAGTATCGATACTTGTGTCAGTTATGAGATAAATTCTAGGCTTTCAGAGGAATATGAACAATCTATTCAAAATCCTAATTTATGTTGATCCTGATATATAGATAAAACAAAAGAAGAATATAAATGACATGCACCATATATATACACAAATAATCATAGAATGTAGACATATAAATATATATGCATAAGCAAATGACATGTAGAACTACTTATGTTCATTCTTACTAATGTAAATGAGGGTTGTAGATCGTGAGGTCAATCTTCCAAGAGGTCATGCTTTCCAACAGTGCCAAAGTCCCCAAGGAGAAGAAGATCCCCTTCTAGCCGTCCACCCCCTAGCTCTCTCTCACACAGTCACGATGGGCTTGACTGTGATGGGATTAAGGAAAGAATAGGTCTCTTGGGGACCATAACCTTCCACATTAATCAGCAATTAGAGAAAATAGTTATTGTAGGTGATTTGCATCTCCACCCATCTAGGAGATGTAGATTACCACTAGGTTTCTGCACAATTTGTTTTAACAAATCACACTAACCATTTGCATTTATGCCCGTACTAACATAATCACCTTAGTTGATCACTTATACAATGAGCATTATAAGTGAGTCCTTTTTCTTTATGTTGTATGATTACATCTTTATATATAATACATATATTGGTCCATATATGTTGAATTATGTTGAATCAAGTGTGGTCTTGGAATTTAGCCCAGATGCAATGCATGGACAAGAGCTAGATGCAAAGATGAGAGAATATACCTGACTCTAGCAATCTCCTTGCAAGTAATGTACACGATTCAGGTAAAATAGATCTAATGTACTGCTCAATCATTCCTAAAATGCATACACTTAAGAGTATGCAACTTCTAAACAGGCAGCTCAAGAGTGTTGTTTTTTTTTTTAAGATATATAAGGCAAGCAAACGACTAACTAGATAATCTTAAGTCTATCACAAAATAATCCACACCATAGAGGAATAATCCTAATAGCTAAAGAAAGTGGGAACAAACCCCTAAAAACCAGCCCTGATGATATGCGGTGAGGAGTCGTCGCGGTCGGGGCTGCCGTCGGGGCGAGCGCGGTGGTGGCTATGCGTCTGATCAGAGAGAGGAGTGGGAATCTACGTGTGCTGCAGGTACAACGAAGGTGGAAGGGATCCCCTTCGTGCGTGTGAGATGAGAGAGGGAGGCCATAAGCGAGAGAGTGGTCGGGGGGGTGGGGGGCACGCGGGCGGTACTGTGGGCTCTGTGCGTGGGTGTGCGTTAGCGCGAGCGGAAGAGAGAGGGAGTCGAAGAGGAGGGGTAGCGTGCCATGCCGAGTGTGGGAGAGAGGGAGTGAGTGGAATTGGAGAGGAAAAAATGAGGCGGGGATTCATGTGGTTAGAGGTTCTGTGCGTTAAAAGAGGAGTTGAGCGCTGCGCCCAAAAATATCGTCCAAGGGAGAGGTTTTGCCGAGAGGAAAATAAATGGAAGGGGTGGCGTGCCTGATTTGAGGAGAGGATAGTAGGCCTGTTTTTATTATTTATTTATTTTATTTTGTGTGATCGAGAGAAATTGATGGGCAGCTGTTGGCAAACGTAAGAGAGAGACCGCAGGAAATAAAAGAATTAATGAAGGATTTAAGAAATCCTCTATTAATTTTCTTCTATGTTAATTTCATGCTATAATATTTCCTTTTAACTTATTTTGGTATCAATTAAAAATAGCAAGATGTCATTCCCAATTCTATCTCTTAATTAATCTTTTCAAAAAAATACACACTTAAATAATATATTAGTAGAAGTATAATGATTATATAAAAAAAATGTAGAAATAGTAAATTATGAGCTTACTAATTTCTCAATAAAATACGTACTCGCAATTCACTAAAATCTCTAAATTGTATGTTCTTAGACATAATTACAGTCCACTAAAGTGAACCTATCAAGCATTTCCAAGATCTTTCACGTCAACGTGTTTGGCAAGAAATTTCTTGGTTTCTAGTAGGATACTCATATTATTAGCAACAAGTAAGATATCATCAACATATAGGACCAAAAGGATATACCTGATCTCACAGAACTTATGATATATACATTTATCAGCTAGATTCACCTCAGAACCAAATGAGAGAATCACCTGTTGAAACTTAAAATACCATTGTATAGATACATGTTTAAGTTCATAGATGGATTTTTTTAATTTGCATACAATTCCTTTTGATTCACTCGTAACAAAATGTTCGAGTTGAACCATATAAATGGTTTCCTCAGTGTCACCATTAAGGAAAGCAGTTTTAACATCAATCTGATGCAACTCAAGATTAAAATGGGCCACAAGTGCCATTATAATTCTCAATGAGTTCTTAGAAGAAATAAGAGAGAAGGTCTCCTTATAGTCAATGCCCTCCTTTTGGGTAAACCTCTAGCAACAAGACATGCTTTGTATCGTTCCACTTTTCCTTTCCAATCTCATTTGGTTTTAAATATCCATTTGCAACCAACGGGTTTCACACCTTCTCGTAGTGAAACAACATCCTAAACATCATTGTCTTTCATTGACTTTATTTCCGCTTTCAATGCTTCTAATCACTTTTCATAACTCGACCTTTCCATTGCCTGACAGAAGTTGATTGGATCATCTTCCATCACCCTAATGTCAATTTCATGTTCCTGAAGGAATACGACATAGTCATCAGATATGGTACTCCTCTCGTTAGTGGATCTCCTTAATGGCACGGGTTGTATATGTCTTTGAGGCTACTCTTCAGGATTTACATCCATAACATTGTTTGCATTGGAGTTATCTAGAGGTATGTCATAGACATGATCCTCATTAGCCTGATTAACCCTAAGAGGAATATCTACATATTCCTCTTCAAAGAAAAGGTCTTTAACTCTATTTTCCTTAGTAGACTCAACACTCTCAAAGAATTTGGCAATTACAGACTAAAAAATGACTTTAGATGTGGGATCATAAAACTTATATCCTCTTGACCTTTTAGAATACTCAACAAAATTGCAACTAACCGTCCTATAGTCTAATTTCCTTTCATTAGGCCTGTAAGGCCTTGCCTTAGCTGGATATCCCCACACGTGAAAATGCTTAAGACTAACCTTCTGCCCAGTACATGGCTCATATGGGGTTTTGTTAGTTTCCTTAATGTGAACTCTATTTAGGATATAAGTGTTGGTGCTAGAGCACCACGATCATTTGTTTTGATGATAACAAAACACGTGTTATTTAACATTTGCACTTGGAGTCTTAGATTTCAGGTTAATTGCAAATGTAGACGTCATTAGACGGAATTCGAGCTCGCATCCAGGACGGATTGGAGGAGCTTGATGGAGAACAGAGGAGATTCGCGAGGAGTGATAGATTGAAGATGGAAGGACAAGAAGAATATGACAGAATTCTTTTTATTCCTTTCATGTACATTTGTCGTTATTTTCTTGCTCTTTATTTCCTTAGAAAATTATGTTAAAGAGCCTCAAAGTACCCTAACAGTAGTCCTAGGAACACCGGCACAACCCTAGGATACTTAGGTTTTCTGTAGAGAACTTAGAAAATCAATATAGGGTTCAAACAGAGTTTCCAGACGTCTAATTCCCAAATCAGACGTCTGATAAAGTGTTTTAAGACGTCTGACTGTTGATTCAGACGTCTGATAACTATTAGGCTGGACATAGTTAGTTCTGTCTGATGAAATCAGATGTCCAGACCTTAGACCAGACGTCTGATGACTTTGCCAGACGTCCAATTAGTGGATCGTTGGCTGGCTTAGCGAACAGTCAAGAATGTGACCGTTAGAGCCTTATCAGACGTCCATAGGACTTTCTAGACGTCTGATAATTGACCGTTTTGCCTCGGCTGACCCAAAATCTCTTCTCAGAGATTTTCAAGCCGTTGCAACGTTTAGAAATCCATTCCCACAGAATAAGTTGGTTTCCAGACGTCCAGACATAGTGCCAGACGTCCTGTATGTCGTCTGATGGACTTGCACTAGAACCCTGTTTAGATCTGATTCAAGTCAGGAAGGAACCCGCCCAAAATCAGACGTTTGACCTTGAAATCAGATGTCTTAAAGTGAACTTCCAGACGTCTGATGCCAGAATTAGACGTCTGATAAGCCTGTCAGTGCAATGATTGTTCCTGATTTCGGGCTGATTCTCTTGGGCTTTGCACCCAACAGCTATAGAACCTTTCCTAAGCCTTCCAAAGCCTTCCTAAGGCCTCTATAAATAGAGGGGAACCTTTGCAACACAAAAACACACCTAGAAACACCAAGACACACCTTGCAATACACTTTCAAACCATTTTGTGTCTCTCTTGCTCTCTAAGCTCAAGTTCTACATCTTGAGAGCATCAAGCTGTTGCGCACCTGCTCTCCCGCCGTTATTCACGAGAGCGACGTTGCGCCGTCGCATGGCACACACATCCGCATCGTCGACGCACTCCTTTCAAAGGGAAGCATCCTATTTCCTATAGAAGCTTAGGTTAAATATTAATTTGTTGACTCTATAGGATTACTTGTTTTATCTTTGTTATTTGGTTGTGTATTCGCTTTACGAATTCCCGTCTCATTCGCGAGACAAAATCCTTCTCGTGAAGAGAAGGGGTTGAGGTACGCTACCCTTGTCTAAGTAGCGTGGTTGTAATTGAGGTTGAATCACCCTCGTTTTAAAGCGATTCGGTTTAGTGGATTTTGATCAACTTGGTTGATCGGAAAATCCTAACTCGAGAGGGTTAGGTGGTGGTTTTCACCCGGTTTGGGTTTCCACCTAAAAATACTTGTGTACTTGTGTGATTGTCTAATTTGTGAGCTTGTTTATATTTATTTCCGCAATTATTACGTCACCTCCTCCTGGTAGGGAAACTACAATAAGCTGTAGTCTTTAAGGCCTCTCCTTAGAGTGATTCTAGTAAGGTAGAATGGGCAATCATACTCCTTACCATGTCCTTAAGCATCCTGTTTAGTCTCTCAGCAACATCATCCATAGTAGGCAAACTTGGCATTCCTCTAGGAACCTAGCAAACGGTTGATTAACCCATAATTGTGAACTATTTAGATATTTGAATGCCTAGATATTAAGTTAATTTTAACATTTATTTAACATGCATTAGGATATAAATACACTAATTATAGATTTATTTTATGCATCGCATTCTTATGTTAGCATGCATTAGCTTAGTCTTTAATTTAGTTTGCATTTTAATTTAGTGGGCATTATACACATTACATACATTACATAAAATTAGACATTCTATAAGGCTTTGTATATAAATAAGCCAATCTTTTATTATCTCTTTCTTCTTTCACAGGACTCTTCAGCCGAGCCACTGTTGCAACAACTATGGCCATTAAAGCCCCAACGATCAAGGAGCAATCCACTCATCCCAGCAAGGAAGGAACGGAAAAAGTGGATGTGTCCTCCGACTCTCTCTCACCTCGATTCAAATGGTGCTGGCTACTATAAGAAAAAGGAGGAGGCTGCAGAGCTGAGTAGGCCTTCACCCCTTTCACTACTATGCAAAGAATTCAAATTCTCCTCTGCTCCGCCACCACCGAGCTCAACCGCGGCAGAGCTTCGCCACCATAAGTGTGCGAGGTGACAACCTGCACCGCCATCACAGAGCTTCACACTACAACCTCACCGTGCCATCGCCTAACCACCAACACCACATCCACCACCACCTTTCCCACTATTAATCTTCTTCCTAAACGAAACCCACCACTACCATCACCAACACTAGCCACCTTCACTTTCACCAACCCAGCGCCATCACCATCAGCCACCTCATCCTCCTCTTTTCCCATGCAGGCCACCCTTTTCTTTTTCTTTTCTCCTTCCTATCCCAACATCCCCCTGTTCATCGTGCCTTCATCCACCTCAAGCACCCAATAGAAACCCACCACGCAGCCAGCCCTTATGCTCCTCACCGTGTGCCCTCGCTAACCAGACCGACCTCCACTCGCTCGTGGAGCTACTTGCTCCAGTGTGCACCATCCTCCACCCTTCCAATGTACGTGCCCTCCGCTAGCTCCACCACACATCGGTACACCTCTCGTCCATGCTACTCTCCTGGCCACGCCCAGCAGCCCTCATCGCGTTGCCCGCACGTGGCCACCAGCTGTGGCACCGTCACCCCCACACCTAAACAGGGGCGTACGCAGCACGTACCCAACACCTTCTTCTACTTTGTGAAGCCGGCTTCGGCCATCCCGCTTCTCGCGGTCACCACCGCAGGATGCGGCCCGAACTTGTCCAGCTCTAGTGAGCTCCTCAAGGTCGGACTCTCTCTCTTCCACATGTGCAAGCACGGGGAAGAATCTCCTATTTTCGTTTCTATTAATAATTACGTGGAGTGCCATTGTCAACATTATTTTTCTCATTTATTGAATATTATATGTTGGTAATTTTTGAAAACATCCTTGCCTTTCCATGAAAATGTAGTTTCAACATATTTAGACTGTTATCCTAATCTAAATGTGATTTGGACTTGATTTTTGGGAGATTTTCGGTGAACGATTGTTCGCAACTTTTGCGAGTTTAGACAGGCTAGTGTCTCCCTGTGCACACGACCCACTCCCTTGTGAGTGGTTATTTATTTTTCTTCTATTTTGGTCATGCATTTTTGCCACTCAACATTTGAACTACGAGTCTTATATCTATTTTTGAAAACCATTTTAGCATTTGATCAAATGGCGTCATTGCTGGGGAGGCAGCAGGCTTATTCGATACTCGCATTTATTTATTTGTTCACATTTTATTTAGGGCATATTTCACTTCAAATATTTGTTTTGTGCAAGGTACCTCTCAGAGAATCGACACACCTGCTACACCATTGTCAAGAGGAATCGAGCTCCATGCTGTGAGGAGCTTGACGCCTTGGTGGACCTTGTTTCCACCATTTGGAGGAGAACATTCTCAAGGGAAGCGCTTCGGCTTTTATCTCCTCCATTTCTTGCACTTAGATAGACTTAGACTCTTAGGATTTATTTCTTGCTTGCATTCATTATTTGGGACCCTTGTTCTGGGGTCATACTTTTAAGGGTTTGTTCCTCGACTTTGTTTTAGGCCCATGTTGAGTAATCTTTTTAGGAGATTGTTCTCATTTATTTAGGCAATAGGTTTTTCTTTTTCTTTTGTGGAGTTTGTCCTTTCTTGTTTGTGCTTAAGTAGTGTAGATAAAAAAAATTAAAAACATAAAAAAAATTTGAGCTGCTTGCTAGAAGCTGCATACCCCTAGGCGATCATTTAGGGTTGCATGTTTAACTCCTAGATTTACTTTCTTGCATTGTGAGCATTGCATTATTGATTGCTAAAGAGCCAGGTACAACCTCTTTCTTAGCAAATATATGTAGGTTCTAATGGAGAAGGGTGAGATTTGCGTGATAAATAAAATGAAACGGAACTATAAATATCAATCACACAAAATAGCAATTACACAGAAACACAATGATTTTTAGGTGGAAACCCAAACCTGGGTAAAAACCACCACCTAAATCTCTCGATTTAGGATTTTCCAATTGACCAAGTCGATCAAATCCATTAATGTACTACTTAAACGAGTATAGTACAACCTCTTACAACCACACTACTTATACAAGGGTAGTGTACCTCAAACCCTCCTCCTCACGATGAGTATTTTATCTCACGTAGGAGACGGGAATTCGCAAAGCGAATACCTAACCAAGAACAAAGAAAATTACAACAGTACTATAGAGCCACAAAGTATTAATGTAAATCAACCTAGCTTCTATAGGTAAAAGGACTTCCCTTAGATGGAAGTGCGTCGGCTAGTGACGCGGGTGCGTGATCCATGTAATAACATGAAGATGCTCTCATCTTCATAGGCGAGAGAGCGGGTGCACAGCTCAGAAGATGCACTTAAGATGTAGACTAAGATTTGAGCACTTTTCTAGATCAATTTGACACAAAAAGAGTATGGAAGTAGTATCTCAAGGTGTGTTTTGCTTAGGAAGGGTGTTCCTCTATTTATAGAGATCCTAACAAGGCTTTGGAAGGCCTTGGAAGAATTCTATAGCCATTGGGAATAAACCCAAGGCAAATCAAAATCAGGGCTATTAATGATTCTGATAATGTTATCAGATGTCTAGATCTATTATCAGACGTTTGGGTCATCATCTGATCTAGGGATCGGTCATCTGATCTAGAAGGGTGGAAGGTCTGAACTGGGTTAGATTAAGATGGACGTCTAAAGAAGTGTTTTAAGATGTCTGGGAAACTAATTAGACATCTAATTCTAAATGGGTTTCCTTCCTGTTTTTGTCCAGACCTAAACAAGGTTCTAGGTCTTGTTGGTCAGACAATAGGTCGGATGTTTGGCACAAAGTCTGGATGTTTGGAAACACAAATTACTACGGGAATCGATTTCCTGAGGCTCAAACAACTATAATCACTGACAAAAGTAATTTGGGGATGGATTGAACCTAACATCTATTTATCAGACGTTTAGGGTTCTCTAAGGACATCTAAAAATGAATATAGGTCAGATTAAGGCTTAATCCTCTAAAATTAGGTCTGACATGCCAACGGTCCTCTAGTTGGACGTTTGGCAAGGTCATCAGACGTCTTCTTAGATGTCTGGACTAAGGACTAGACGTCTGAAACAGAGCAGGTTTCCAGCTTAAGTGTTTTGGATGTTTGATCAAATAGTTAGATGTCTTAAAGTCTAAGATCAGACAATCTTAAAGTCTAAGATTAAACATCTGATGTTCAGTTTGGACATCCGATCAGGCTGTCTGATGCCTGCTTTGATTTTCTGATTTAACTAAGAGTTTATCTAAGTATCCTAGGGTTATGTATGTGTTCCTAAGACTACTGTTTGATACTTTGGGCTCTTTAACTTATAATCTAGAAAAATAAAAGAGTAAAGAATAAAAATAACAAATACGGAGTATAAAATACAAGACAAAAAGAAATCTATCCTATTCCCCTTGTCTTCTAGTTTTCGTTCCAAGCAAAGCTTCTTCTCCTTCATCAAGCTCCTCCAATCCACCATGGACGCGAGCTTGAGCTCCTTCACACTTGTATCCATTTGCAAATATCCTGAAACTCATAAACTCAAACTGCAAATGTTAAATAAAAAGTATTTTGTTATCATCAAAATTAATGATCGTGGTGTCCTTGCACCAACAATATATTTGCTCACGCATTGCATTTGGACTTTAATTTAAAAGACCACCAAGTTTGATTTGAATTAATTTAACAAGTGGTCACTGTAAATTTTCTGAAAAGGACTAGGTAAAGGAGGAACACATCAAAACCCAAGGAGTTGATTTGAGACATTATTCTACGATTCAAAATTCATAAATTTTTTCCGGTGAATGCACACGTGTATGACATTATTGCACCGATGGACGCATTCTAGACACTCTTAGGTTGTGTTACGACCTGGTTCCTGGATTCCTACAAGACCCGAGACCGGCTCGCCTCGACTAATCCCAAGACCTAGTCGTCCAACAAGAAATAACCAAAAGCAGGAAAGTAACCATATTCACACATGCAATATAACTAAGCAGAAGAAACGTCCAAAGCAGTAAAGGAAATAGAACAACTGTCTCAGTACATACCATCACAACAACAACAGCAACGAAAAGTGGAAAGTAAACAGTAGTAGTAGCAGAACAGTAACTAGGAGTCCATTACTTACTACAACAGTAGAGAAAAAGAAAGGAAGTGCTAAAGAAAAACTACGGCTAGATTCGATTGGGCCCAGCACCCTCCACAGTCGGAAACTCGGACTGCTCAACTCCTGGTCCTGAACAGTGTTATGAAAAGACAGAGTCAGCGAACACTGAGTAGAGTGGTATCTATATTATCTAAGTACCAAAACAGTAAAAGCAACAGGTTTAATTCTCATTTCTATTTATCTATTTTATATATTTCCATTTCACCCATTTCTCGAAGTATCCAGATATTTCTTGATCTTGCATGTTCCTCATAGGAATGATCTTGATTGCAGTCTTTCTCATAGAGTAGAAGGTACACGTAGTGCTTTCCTGGCCGGAAGAGTCTCCCGTGGTAGTCCTACACCCAGTCAACCACCCCAAGGTCACTGTCAAGATGTAGCGGTGACTACGACACGCGTGATAAGCGCACGGGTAGCTACCCCGCACTAACACGCGGTTAGCTGTTTCCGCTAGCGGGTACGCCCAAAGTACAGCACGGAACAGTATAGGGCCTTGTCCTCTCAGAACAGGGGTCTCGTCCCTCTGAACAAAACAGGTATCTCGCCCCTCCACAGTTCGCGCACCCTCGTTTAACTACCCCAGTTTGCCCAGAGGGCCTAACAAGTCGGTGTAGGGTGGCTAGCAGAACCCCAGGCCCCGTAGGGTGGCTAGCTCCCTCCCTACACTAGTAGCTTCCCACTGTACCACGTACACGGGGGCCAACAAGAGTCGGTGTAGAGTGACCAATCCTAACCCCGGGTCTCAACCTAAGGGAGGTTAGCTCCGCTTTACACAAAAAGGGGACAGTTGCTCTACTTGGTACCATGTACTCAAGGGCCAGCACACTTCCTGTCTACATTCTAGATTTTCATCTATCCACAGGAGTTTTACTCCTAATTCCCCATAGGGTTCGTGCTCATGCTCACCTCATTTATCCAGATCCAGATCTCATCTTTCATAATTCATTTCTCATACATATTCAGGCAGCTCGTGTTTTCATAATTCAATTCTCAATAACATGAAGCTGGGATTTCATAGGTAATTGTTCATTAAATACAGGCAGCTCCTATTTTAACAAGCAACTCGTAATTATAATACAGGTATTTGCTAGCAATTTATCTTAATCACGCATGCAAGTAAACCATACAGTACAAACAGGCTCAATCATTTCTCTACCCTAGGGTTCATGCCACATCTTAGGGTTCCATTAGGCTATTTACACAAGCACATTCTTATTTAAATATTATTAATGAAATTAAACCACTCTATCAGGAAACACGGGAGTAATGGGAGCTTGAACCGTAGACCTAGACATCTCTGCGAGCCCCAAATGCGCAGTAGGATGAAACCCTATACCAGGGAATACATCACAAAAGGAGAGTTCAGAACAGTGTATAACAGACTCTAGTACGTAGAGGAACTTGAGAGGAAAGTGCAGGTATTTCGTTTGCGTAAAACGGACCCCGATTGGACCCTAAACAGGTCAAAAACGTGCCTACTGTTCAAAATCAGACATCTGGGAATAATCTTAGACGTCTTAAAAGGTGTCAGACCTTACCTTATGTTCCTGCGGTATCCTCAGACGTCTAGACCTTCTCTGTGATCATCTGAAGACAGTTCCAGACGTCGGACAATGTCTCCGGTCGTCTGTGTTAGTTCAACTACTCATATAAAATATTTTGATGATTTTACAAAATGTAGAAAATGAAATAATAAATAAAGCGTAGCATATTGTTTTCTCTCTATAATAACATATTTGCAGGAATTCAAAAAGCTTTCCAAGACGGGAGATTAAAAGCGTGAAGACGAGTAGCAAAAGTATTAGGTCTTAGGCTTTTTTCATGTAAACTTTCAAAGGTTGTAATTTTCATCTTATTTGAGTCTAGAAATACTGTAAAGAGCCCCCAAACATAACCTATAAATAGCTAACTTAGGCTCTCTACACTTAGGATAAATTAGAAACAAAAAACCCAAACACTTATACTTTTATCAGACGTCCATTAAAAAGTCCAGACGTCTGATTTTCCATCATAAGACGTCTGACATGTGTATCAGACGTCTAATTTCAAATATTTCTGCCTTTGTTCATCTCCTCATAAACATCAGTCGAAGGACCTCACTTTCAGACGTCGATAACCGTTCACAGACGTCTGATCCTTTACCCAGACGTCCTCATACTAACCGTTAGACTTTTTATCGGCAAAAATAATTTCTAGACGTCTTGACACACTTACAGACGTCTGCCTTTGAACCGTTGGCCATGATTTTCTGTGCGTATCTGTCTATGGCCACATAATCTTTTGGCAGAAGCAGGAAGGAAGAGTATTTAGGTTTCCAGACGTCTGGTAATGTCCTCAGACGTCCATAACGACGTCTGATCCTCTAAACCTAGAACCCTGTTTGGATCCGATGATAACAGGAACGAATGTACCATTCATTAGACGTCCAGTAAAATAATCAGACGTCTTATGACATAATATCAGACGTCCTTCTTTTGATCCAATAGAGTCCGTTAAGGATATCCTGCAATATTAGACGACCATAGTAAAAATCAGACGTCCTGTAAGACGTCTGATATTAAAATTAGACGTCTGATGTTGCTGTCAGAATCATCATTGCCCTGATTTTGTGTGGATTTCGTCCTAAACTCTTGGGATTTGTCTCCAACGGCTAGAAGAGCTCTCCCAAGTGTTCTTGAAGGTTCCAAACTTGCCTATAAATAGACTACAACTCTTCTTTGGCAAAACACACCTCTTGAGATACAATTCCATTAGAAAAATCTCTTGCTCACTACTCTAAGTTCCATCTTGTCCTTGTGCTGTGCTAATACTCTGATAAAAGGGCAAATCCATACTCCCGGCTCGCTCCGTTCTACAAATCATCAGGGAGTTCTTTTCATGCTTACTAGATAAGAAAGCAACTAAATTATTGGGGTGCTCTATAGGTGTTATTTCTACTTGTTAATTTCTGTATTTTGGGTATCCGGCCTGTCGGGTCCCCGTCTCTTCATCTTGAAGAGAGAAACCTCCGTTTAGGGATCGGAGGTGGGAATTGTAATTGAGGTACACTACCCTCGTTTAAGTAGTGTGGTTAGTGGATTGATCACCTTGTGATCGAAAATCCTAAGTCAAGAGATTGGCTTAGGTGGTGGTTTTCACCCATCTTGGGTTTCCACCTAAAAATAATTGAGTATATTGTGTGATTGAATTTGTTGTATTACAATACAATATAATTTCACTATTCACCCCCCCTCTAGTGCAATTTCAGTCTGGACTCACGTCTGGACGTTTGGTGACGTGATCAGACATCCAAAAATGCGTGGAAAAGCATTTCGCGTGCCTTCCCAAGGGCCTTTACCTGTGTACGAAAATTGTAGGTCCAAATCAGGCCAGACCAATTTTCTGCAGTGAGGCTTGCATGGCCGTAACCACCAAAAGGAACGTACCTTGCAATATAAGTGCTTTCAGACGTCTGGTCTTAGCTCCAGACATCCTGGTATTCCGCCAATCGTTTGGACTCCACTCCAGACGTTTGATATTGGAAAACTTCCAATATCAGGAGCTCCTCACAGCTTACTCCGCTTGCTCCTCCTCCCGCAGTGGTAGCTTCAGCCACTGTAGGAGCTTGAGCAGCTCCTCACTGGCTCCTCCTCAAGCTCCACCGAGCTCCCGCGGTTATCTTCCTCCTCCCCGCTCTCACCCCCTCGCCGGTGGCTCCCCTTCCTTACCGCGGCTGCAGTAGAGGCGGAGGAAAGGTGATGGTTGCAGGAGAAGGTGGAGGTGGCGGTGGCTGTGGTGTGAGGAGAGGAGAGGGGGAGGGTGGGATTTATATAGGAGAGCGTTTAGGGTTTGGGTGAGGGTGCGGGGAGAGAGAAAAGCCTCTGCTCGCCGCCTGCATGTAGAGCACAAAGCGCAGTACGAAAAATTTCACTTTCAGACGTCCGGGAACGAGTCTAGACGTTTGGACAGACGTCTAACTGAAACTCCAGACGTCTTAAATGGCTAAAAGTGTAATGGGTCATTACAGGTTAGAACCTCTAGGAAAATCCTCCTATGGCTAGACACTGAGGTGACCCAAACTATAGTTCAAAAGTGAGGCTGCCTCCAAACCTTGCGAATTGAGGGTAGTTAAGAAGCGCTGTGAAAGCAACGCTTCAAAGGAAGGGCTAGACCCTACTTGCATCCCTCTTTATTGTGTTTTGAGGTGACTAAACTTTTTGGTCATTAGGGAAGATCTCTAAAGTTTCAGTTAGGTCTTTATTAAGGCATTCCGTAGGTTGACAATAGGCGCGTAATTGATTGAGCAACTTGTATTGCCACCAACAATTGGACTTAAATCTCAAAGGCCTTAACTGATTAAAGACCTAAAAAGTCCCTCTGACTTGTGTTTGTTTGTGTTTGGTAGTGCATGTTATGGCGACATTCCCTTAGGAAACGGTTAGAGTATTTAGCTGAGCTTGAAAGAATCCTAAGAAGAAACCACCCTAGGGAAGAAATGGCTGGTCAAAAGAGCCTTAAGGACTATTTCATTCCGACCAATCACCCTGGCCCTACACTACGTAGACCTGGAGGGGACAATCCCTATGAGATCAAGAGCAGTACCATATCCTTGTTGGCCTCCTTTTATGTTACTACTAGGAAAGACCCCTACAGGAATATAGTGGAATTCATCGAGGTCTATTCCATTGTGAAGCTGCAAGGCGTTACTGATGATGCCCAAATGCAGACCCTCTTTCCTTTTTCCCTTAAGGACAAGGCCAAGTATTGGTATCATACCCTTAATGATATTAACACATGGGATGCCTTGAAGGAGTTTCTGAAGAAGTACTTCCCCATGAGCAAAACCAATCACTTTAGGAGGGAGATTATTAATTTTGCTCAAAAGGACGAGGAAGCTTTCCATGATGCATGGGAGCACTTTAATGACCTTTTGAGACTTTGCCCGCATCACCAGGTGCCCAAGTGGCAGCTGGTTGAAAGGTTCTACATCGGATTTATTGTTTTGCACAGGCAGACTGTGCAGGAACCTTTCTATCTAAGATGAGGACGAAGCTTGGACCTTTTCGATACATTGAATGAGATTCTATTCACCTAAATTCTGCCTACTTGGATAGAAAACTTGCTCTCATGCAAAGAAAGTTGGAGGCAAATGAGGCTAGGGACACCCAGAATTTAACCTACCAGATCCAATTGCTGAATCAAAATATGGAAAGGCTTATGTCGAGCCCTAGCCAATTCACGCCCAGTACCTCCACATCCCAAGCTTTCGAATGTTCCATTTTCCAAGGCAATACACACGGAACTGTGGATTGCCATTTGGCTTCTAAATTCCCTGAACTTGTACAAGAGGACCTGAATGCCGCCCAAGGGTTCCAATCCAGACCTCATAACAACCCTTTCTCCAACACATATAATGAGGGATGGAGGAACCACCCTAGCTTCTCGTGGAGACAAGGGAATGTCTCCAATTTAGGGAATTACAAGCCCCAATCTTTTCAGAACCGACTTATGAATCAACCTTAGACCTTTGACCAACCCAAGATCTCTGAGATGGATGAATTGAAGACAATGTTGAGATCAATGCAAAAAAACCAAAGTGCCATCATCCAATCTCATGACATGGCTATTAATGATATGAAATCACAAATAGGACACCTTGTTGAGCCAGTTAGACATAGGGAGACTAGGAACCTTCCTAGTGCTACTGAGGAAAATCCTAAAGGGAAAGGGATTGTCTTTAGGGAGCAAGCTTAGGTGGTGACTATTCTGAGGAGTGGGAAACAAATTCCATAGCCTGATGCTCCTATAGTCCCACCTACTAAAAACCCATCCACCTCGATTGTCATCTTCACTGGAGAAGAGTCACCCAACTCTCCTCCACTTGAAATCGCCCCACCAGAAGAGGTTGTCCTCATTCCACCTCTTGCCCGACATGACGACCCTTCCACCTAGAGACCGAGAGTGCCCTTTCCAAAGTGCTTATCTGCCTCTGGGCATACTTCTGCTGGCTCATCTGGAGCCAAAGATAAGATGGAAGAAATCATGGAGACTTTTAAGCAAGTACAGATAAACCTGCCTTTTCTTGAAGCTATTAGGCAGATTTCATCCTATGTCCGCTTTCTAAAGGACCTGTGCATGAAAAAGCGGTAATCTAGGAAACAGGTCCAATCAAAAGTTGTCCTGCCTGATTCCGTTAGCTCAATAGTTCAACATGGCACACCCCTGAAACTTAAGGACCCAGGAGCCCCGTATATCTCGGTGGTCATCGGTGACCTACATATAGATGAGACTCTTCTTAATCTGGGTGTGGGGGTGAACATCCTTCTGAGCTATGTATATGAACAACTTGGAGGAGGCAATTTGAAGCCTAGCTTGGTAATCCTCCAAGTTGCAGACTGGTCACTCAAGACATCCCGGGGAATTTTGGAAGATGTTCTCGTGAGAGTGGAGGACTTCTTCCCCATAGACTTTTTGGTTTTCGAAACTGACCCTACCAACAAGCCAACCAAGCCCTCCATCATTTTGGGCCTCCCCTTCCTTACAACTTCACATGCTTCAATCAATTGCAATAATGGGGTGTTAAAAGTAGGCTTTTGGAACAGGAAAATCTGGCTTAATGTATTTGATGCTTATAAACAAGCTGAGCTTAAGGATTGTTCCCAAGTTGAGGTGGTAGATGACCTGATTGAAGAGACAACCCCTGCAATTTTATGTGATGACGTCCTTCAGCATGTCATGCTAAATGAGCATTCCCATCTCTTAGAGGAATGCGAAGGGGATATACTAGAACTTGCGGAGTTGCTTGGTGTTTCAGTTGAGTCTCTTTCTTCATCGTCTCTACCCAAGGTAAATCTGCTACCTGAGATGGGGGACATCTATTATGAAGCCCTCAACCAAACAAGCCCCCGACCTTGAACTGAAACCCCTCCGGACACTCTCAAGTATGTCTTCCTTGGTGCAAATGATACGCTCCCCGTTATCATTTTTGCTGTGCTATCTAAAGCATAAGAGGGAGTCCTAATTGAATGTTTGTCTAGGCACAAGAAAGCCATTGCTTGGAGCATTGCTAATATTTGGGGTATAGACTATACGCTTTACATGCACCACATTTACACTGATGATACCATCAAACCATTTAGGGACATGCAGAGATGTCTTAACCCCAACATGAGGGAGGTAGTTAAAAAGGAAATTCTGAAGTGGTTGGATGCTGGGATCATATGCCCCATCGCGGATAGCAAGTGGGTGAGTCCTATCCATGTGGTGCCAAAGAAGGCAAGCTTTACTATATAAATTAATGACCAAGGAGAAAAGTGGTGACCGGGCTCTCAACTGGATAGAGGGTCTGCATTGATTACCGCAAGCTGAACACCGCTACCCAGAAAGATCACTTTCCCTTACCTTTTATTGACCAAATTCTTGAAAAATTGGTAGGGAATAAGTACTATTGCTTTCTCGATGGATATACTGGGTACAAACAGGTTGCAGTCTTCCCTGATGACCAGGAGAAGACAACTTTCACAAGTTCTTACAGTACCTTTGCATTCAGGCTTATGCCATTTGGACTATGTAATACACCCGCAACCTTCCAGTAGTGTATGATGTCCATCTTCTTGGACATGATTGACGAGTGTGTCGAAGTGTTTATGGATGAGTTCTCCATTTACAGCTCGCCTTTCGACCAGTGTCTCCAGCACTTAGAGAATGTGCTGAAGCAATGTAAGGAGACTGATTTAGTCCTTAGCTAGGAGAAAAGCCACTTCATGGTATAGAAAGGCATTGTACTTGGGCATGTTGTGTCTGAGAGGGGCTTGGAAGTAGATAAGGCCAAGGTTGATTCTATTTCCAAACACTCATTGCCCATGAATGTCAAACAAATTAGATCCTTTCCGTGCCATGTGGGTTTTATAGGTACTTCATTAAGAATTTTAGTAAAATTTCTAGGCCACTTTGCGACCTATTGGTGAATGATGAGAACCTCATCATGAGCCCTAACTAGCATAATTTAATCCAAATATGTGTGAAAAAGCTCCTACAAAACCCAAAGAGAGGCTCAACTCAGAGAATTCTGAGTTAAAGGATAAAATAAATCATCAGGGGTAAAACTACAATTTCACCAATGCAATATGCAAACAGGGTAATTAAGGGTCCAAACACAGGTCAAACGAGCTTAACAATGAGGGAAGTGGGATGATCTGATTTGAAAAGGGTTATAGCAACTTGTAGGAATTAAATGACATTCTGTAACCTTAAAACAAACCCACTTTAATTCATGAGGTTCGAGGTAAGATAAAAATCAGCTAAACCCTCTAAAATTTATAGAAAAATATCCTCTAGGGTTTAGAACCTTCAATTTGGTCTTTGAAACCTATTTTGACCTAAAATGAGAACCATGCCCAATTAATGACTTAATTTAGGTTTTTACGCAAATTGACCGGTCAAACATGATCCAACCTAAAATAAAAATTCACCATTAAAATCCTTAGGTTCAAATTTGTATAGTATAAAAATTTGAGCCTAAGAAAAGACCATCTTGACCAACTTTACAAATTGGTCCTCTTAATTTACTTTTTGACCCTTATCTTTTGAAACCCTTGCATTTAGGCCCCCAACTTCTCGTCATTCTTTGCAGAACGGTCCTCCCTGCCACTTCTGCGTAGCGCCATGCCTCCGACGACCTTGCGCGGAGGATGGCGCCGCACAGGGTAGGGCAGCCATCCTCTAGAATAGACGAGGGGTTCCTTGCGACATCCTCTGTCGCAGGAACCCTCCCCTGCCCTCTGCCATCAACCATGCCTCTCGTGCGAACGCACGAAAGGCATGGTATCCTCTCCAGCCATTCTCCGGCGAGGCTGGCACGTCACCACCTCGGTCCCCTCTCCGCGCCAAGGCCTTTATAAGGAGCGGCAAGGTCTGCCGACTCCTTCAAGCTTCCTCTGGCGGAGAAATACCTCGCACTTCATCTCTTCCTCCTCCGGTCAGAGCGCCCAAATCTTCCGACAATCTCCTCCTCCTCCTCCTCGTCGCTCTGCTGCCCTACCTGCAGCAGAGTTTACTCTGCCCTGTCGTCCACGCCAGGCCGTACCAGCTAGCGCCCTCCGACCGCCTCCTCGTCGTCGATACCCTCCTCCTGGGCATCTTCATCCATAGCTCCAGCAGGCACGAGCCGGGCACTGCTCTCTCCCCCTTCGTCGAGTAAATAGGTACACAGTTCTCTCTCTCTCCCTTGTATTTTCCCCCTTCTAATTTGCCATTTCAACCACCCGTCTGTCACTGTCAAACTCCATCTTCCCCATCTCCAGTCGCCTTCTCTGGCGAGGCCATCCCACTTCCACAGACCTCCTCATCCCTCGCCGACCAGCCCAGAGGCTCCCCCTCACTCCACTCGGCCATCCCCCCTACTCCATACACCGCCACTCACCGCCCGACCACCCCCCGAACAAACCCATCTTCCCGCACACGTTCTGCCCTAGGTCCACCGCCGCAGGTGTTCTCGCGCCTCGCCGACCCCCGCACTGGCTTCGGCACACTCTGGCGAAGCTTTCCACGTGGTCTGACTTGGCCGAGAGGCCGTCTCTGTGCATTTAGGTCAACAGCCCCTCGCCGCCATTGCTGAGCTGCTGCAGCTCCTTCTCTCGCAGCTCTAGGCTTCCTCCAGCCTAGGCGCACATCCCAGGCAGCACAGATTGCTGCTGCGAATACGCCCAGGCTTTCGATTTGGGTCGCAAGCCTCGCGGTTGCCCCAATTAGCAACAGCTTCCTCAGCCGCGGGCGCGAGATTTGGAGGTGGGATTTTAGTCCCACCTCGTAAGTGTGCGGTCGCGCGCCCACACTTATATTGAAAAAGTGTATCAGGTTATTTGCCTTTGATACACAGGGGTCAGGTCCCTCTCACCTGCACGTGGCGCGCCACGCGCTCGCTCGCCCTCGCCCGCGCTCACGCCCTGCGGGTCTGGACTGGATCCGACTACCCAACCAAGCACTCCTCGCCCACCACCGTACGCTGGTGGGCCTGGTCCCGGGTGCGCTACCCGAACCCGAATACTCGGCTCTGGGAGAGCATTCCTAAGAGAGATTCTGAGAAAGAGAGAGATGCGGGGAAGGGGTAGGGGTAGGTTTTGCACTGACCACTGTGTGTACACGTAGGAAAGAAAGAAAGAAAGAAGAAGAAGAAGCAAGCTAAGGAAGAAGAAGAGGGGAGGAGCGGTCGAAGCCTTAGTCGCACTGAGCAGCTGAAGAAGAAGGAAGCCGTACTGTAGCAAACCCACAGTTAAGTCATCTGAGCATCAAATCAGACGACGGAAGGGTAGCGGCCAGAGCAGAAGGAAGAGAAAGAAGAAAGAAGACATAAGCAAAGAGAAGGAAAAGAAAGAAGGAAGCAGAGAAAAGAAAGAACAAGGCAGGCTGAGAAGAAAGGAAGACTCTGCAGCTGAAAGAAAGAGAAAGAGAGGAGAAAGAAGAAGAAGATCAACATAGCCACAGGCTGAAGAAGAAATAGAAGGCAGGAAGAAAAGAAGAAAGAAGAAGAAGATCAACACAGCCACAGGCTGAAGAAGAAAGAAGGCAGGAAGAAAAGAAGAAAGAAGAAGAAAAGAAAAGAGAGAAAAAGAAGAGAGAAGAAGAAGCCAACAAAACTCTTTCTCTCTCTCTCTCTTATTATTTTTGTAACAAAATTGTGAATATTTATGCTTCTAGAATTCTAGTTGCTCTCTGAGTTCGACCTCGGGAAAACTTAATATTCCGAGTAAAAAAATTTCTATAGTAATTTGGTAGCTGTTTTGTCATATACTACAACGATTGCAAATCTAATAACCATAACGACGGAACAAAACACGCTTTCAGTGGTTACTACTATTTTGGCGCCGTTGCCGGGGAGCAACGGCTATTCTAGAAGCCATAAGATCTCTATTTTTGAGTTTCTACTAATCTCTTCTCTTTTGTGTGCAGGCACAGGAAATCAAGAAGACAAGTAGCTGTACAACACCCACTCCAAGGACAGGTAGTTTTCTATCCTCTCACTTTAACCCCTCAATTCTAAAGAGGAAGAAAAAGAAAGAATAAGCAATATAGGTATAACCTGTCTTCAATACCTAGTAAACCATCAAAGCTACATGTTTTTCAATTCCAACCCACTATTTCTGCACACACTATTAAGGGTATTTAAGGGCTAACACCTTCTTGCCTGAGCCCTAAATTACCCAACAAGGAGCTAACTGGACCAAGTAGAGCCAAAATAAGATTTAACATTAGGGTTTTAGAGACACACTTCTTAAGCAAGAATTGAGAAATCCCAAAAGAAGTGTGCCTAAGCCATTGATTGAAAATACTTATTCAAAGAAACCCTAAGCAATTTGGCTCTTTAAAGACACCTGAACCCTAAAAGACAAGACCTAATAAGCTCTCAAAGGAACTAGCAGGTGAAGTTGACCCCTTGGGTCAACCAACCTTTAACTTAGGTCACTCTTTGCACTCAAAAGGCTAAAGTTCAAGAGAAAACCTAAGCACCTTGATCTTAATTAAAAGTGGTAGACTTAAGAGGTCAAGATCTCCATTCTGGTCTACCTGGAATCTCAGTGACAAGAGAGGTCGGGTGGGGGAAACCCTGTAACCCGTGGGGACGCTCTACCGTGTAGGGGTCTTCGTGGGACTCACCCTCTCTGGCTGCCCAGGTAATTCTCAAGTGGACGATCTTTTGATTAAGGGGCCCATCTGCCCCGAACCTCTATAGTCACCCAACTTTCTGGGTGTCTTGATTGGGTCCAGCACCTGCTAAACTCATCTTCTCCATCAATGTATGTTTGGTAGGAGGTCCTTGAAACCTCCTTTAGAAATTCACTCTCCTCGAGGTCGAGCCTTAGTGCCCTTGTTTGAGCAAACAACACTTCACATAGACCTCTCCTCCAACTCCGAACCCAACTCACCTTCTTCTTCCACAATGGCTCAGCCAGTTGAGGAAGAAAATAATTTGAAGCACCAGCTCCAGCGACTCAATGACCTCTTCTAGAACTTCATGCACCCACCGCACCGTCCTATGATGCGGGCCATTATAATCCTGCTGCATTGGCTATTAAGCCTCGAGTTAGAATCCTTACTGGATGACATGATTCTGAACTAAAGCCCAATATGATTCATGTCATACCTAAATTTCATGGGCTTAATTCTAAAGACCCCTTCCAGCACATCAAACAGCTAAAGCATCTGGCCCAAACTTTTAGGTCAGATGCACAAAATCGGGACATTCTCCTCATGAAGATGTTCTCCTTTTCCCTTATGGACAAGGCCGCTCATCGGTACCAAACATAGACCCGGCCGATCAACAATTGGGAAGAACTTCAGTCCGAGTTCTTGAAGAAGTTCTTTCTCGTTGGTCGGACCAATGCCTTGCGCCATCAGATTACCCACTTCACGCAACAATCGGGAGAACCTCTTCACGAGGCATGGGATCGCTTTTAGGATCTCATGAGAAAGTGCCCCCATCACGGAGTTCCTAAATGGGAACAAGTCCAGTCTTTTTACCAGGGACTCCGTGAAGATATTAGGCTTTTCGTCAATGCAACTTGCGGAGGGAACATCATGGGTCAGTATGAGGACACCGTGTGGGAGATTCTCGAAAATATGTGCGAGAACTCCATCAATAATGACTCCATGGGATTATTCGACAGGACGAATACCCGCGCATCGACGAACCTTAGGGGAGCACATGAGACGCAGGGCCTGTCTGCATCAGTCGACCGGAAATTAATGGCCATTCGATTGGACAAAGTCTCTATCATTGAGAAGAAGGTGGATGAGCTGACTCAACACTTGCAACGAGCCACCTCTGCGCATAGTTCCTTTGCACAGCCTCCTTCCACATGGTAGATTGTGCAAAATATTCTCCACCGACCTTCTCCTGGGATGGATCCGTATCCACCCCCATCTGATTCTCAGATCGGAGGATCCTCCGATCCTTTCTATACTAGCTAGGGGAATTCCATTCCCTCATTCTCTGACTCTTTGGAGGTTCCTCAGACCTGCGAGGACCTCAATGTCATCCAGAATGACCCATTCTCCAACACCTACAATCCTGGGTGGCGAAACCATCCCAACTTCCAGTGGGCGGGAAATTCCCAAACTCAAAGACCACGTTTTCAGCCCCGTCCACAACCACCTCGTCCTTACCAGCCGCCTCAGCCTCGGCCCAACCCTACTTATTCATCAGGGCCAAACCAAGACCAAATGTCCCTCATCCTTCAGACTCTGGCTGACATTCAGAGAACGAATGTGGCTATTCAGAAACAACACAAGGACGAACTTACAGAGGTTCGAAACCAACTGGCCCAGTTGGCAAATTCTCGCCAACCAGGCACACTTCCTTCTCAACCTCTTCCTAACCCGAATAACGTGCTGACCCAGCGGCGCGTTATGAACCCAAACCTGGGCCAAGCACACATGATTTATCAGGCCCCATCTATTCCTTCAACTGACGAGATGGAGGCTTCCACTTCTTATGCGGGCTATCAGTAGTAACCCATTCTATCAAACCCTAACCAAAACTAGGCAGGACTAAATTCTGTAACCACCTGTACTGGTAAGGAGACCCAAGATCCACCTTATCCAGACCACTCCAAGCCTGGTAGTGATTCGAACCCTAGGACAGTAATCCAGGACGTTCCTATCCCTGTCCCAGATCAAAGACCTGGACCTATCCCAGAAGAACCAACCAAGGTTCCATTTCCCGAGGCCTTGACCAAGGGAAAGAAGACAACCAAGCCCGTGGCACCAGAGGAGGACCTGGTCAAGCTCTTTGAGCATGTCCAAATAAACATCCCCTTGATGGATGCGATTCGCCACGTACCGGCTTATGCACGATTCTTAAAGAATGTGTGTACACCTCAGCGTAAGCTGCGAACCAAGAGTGGGAGTCCAATTGTACTGTCAGAGCAAGCCAACACTGTAATCCTAAGCAGACTCCCACCTAAGGCAAAAGATCCAGGTACTCCCCGGATTTCCTGCAAAATAGGTGAAACCCAATTCGACAGAGCATTGCTAGACTTGGGTGCTTCCATAAATCTGATACCCACATCCTTACTAAAACACCTAGAAGAATCTGACCTAAAACCAACTAAGGTGACACTACAGTTAGCAGATCGATCTATAAAGTCACCTAAAGGGATTCTTGAGGATGTTATTGTAAGAGTACGGGATTTCTATTTTCCTGTAGACTTTATAGTCTTAGACATGGACGCACCTGAAAACCCTAGGGATACACCAATCATTCTAGGGAGACCTTTCGTGGCTACTGCTAGAGCCAACATCAGTTGTGAGGAGGGCCAAATAGAGCTGAAATTTGAAAATCAAACCCTCAAAATTGATATCTTTAAGGCCCAATAGGGAATCAATTGCGGTGTCATCAAACAAATCTGTGATATTAGGGCCTTGGTTGATGAAACGAATTTTGAGAACAACCTGATTATACCTCATCAACCATAGAAAGATCTTGAACCGCAATTAGAAGAGTCAGACCCTGATTTATACAAACCCATAACTCCTATCCTTGAACCTCACACTTACCCTGAACCACCCGCTGCTGCTGATAACCCCATCATTGAACTAAAACCTCTTCCCGATCATTTGAAATACATCTTCTTGGGTTCTAATCAGACTTTTCCTGTGATTATAAATTCTAAGCTCACTCTTGATCAGGAATCCCGTCTGATTGCTGTTCTCCAACAACATCGCAGAGCCATTGGATGGACTCTCGATGACTTGACTGGAATAAGTCTCTTATTGTACACACCATATTTATTCAGAAGAGGGCGCACGACCTTCCCGTGAAATGCAGAGACGTTTAAACCCCAATCTGCAGGAGGTCGTGAAAAAGGAGATCATCAAGTGGTTAAATGCAGGGATCATCTACCCGATCTCCAACAGTCGTTGGGTGAGCCCAATTCAGGTCGTGCCTAAAAAGGCAGGGCTCACCACCATTACGACTGAAACCGGAGAAGTCATACCTACCCGATTAGCCAACTTGTGGAGAGTCTGTATAGATTACTGAAGACTCAATTCCTCCACGAAAAAGGATCATTTCCCACTACCTTTCATTGATCAGATTCTCGAAAAATTAGCGGGAAATCGATTCTTCTATTTTCTTGACGGGTACTCTGGTTATAACCAAGTTGCCATTCATCCTGAGGACCAAGAGAAGACCATGTTCACCTGCCCCTTCGGAACGTATGCATTCCGAAGGATGCCTTTCGGTCTTTTCAATGCACCTGCGACTTTTCAGCAGTGCATGCTTGCCATATTCTTTGATATGGTAGGTGATTATCTGGAAGTCTTCATGGATGACTTCTCAGTTTTTGGGGCATCATTTGATGATTGCCTCCAGCACTTGGTTCATATACTCAGGCATTGCATCGACGTTAATTTGGTTCTTTCCTAGGAAAAGAGCCATTTTATGGTGCCTGAGGGGATCGTCCTAGGACATCTGATTTCTGAGAAGGACATCCAAGTGGATCGAGCCAAGGTTGATCTAATTTCTTGTCTTCCTATGCCTGGCTCGATCAGGGACATCCATTTTTTTCTGGGGCACGTCGATTTTTTCCGTCGTTTCATTCTTGATTTTTCGAGAATCGCACGCTCCCTGACTACTCTTCTCTCTAAGGATGTCCCCTTTGAGATCTCCAAGGAATGCACTCAAGCTTTTGGAAACCTTCGTGACCTTGAGATCTCTAAGGAATGCACTCAAGCTTTTGAAACCTCCGTGGCCGAGTCACCCAGGCCTCGATCCTACAATCCCCTGATTGGTCTCAACCCTTTGAGATCATGTGCGATGCATCTGATTTCGCTGTAGGAGCGGTTCTGGGGCAGAAAGTTGACGGGAAACCCGTGGTCATCTACTACGCTAGCAAGACACTTAACGAGGCTCAACGTAACTACATAGTTACGGAGAAAGAGCTGCTAGCCGTAGTATTTGCCCTTGAAAAATTTTGATCTTATCTCTTGGGTTCCTACGTCATCGTCTACTCGGATTACACAGCTGTGAGGCATCTCCTTGCCAAGAAGGATGCGAAGCCCTGACTAATCCGATGGATCTTGCTATTGCAAGAATTTGACCTCGAGATTCACGACAAGGCAGGAAGACAAAATGTGGTAGCTGACCATTTGTCTCGCCTTCCTTCTGAGATCATCCACCCTTTTGGACCCATCACGGAGCATTTCCCTGATGAGCACCTGTTGACTATTGGTACTAGACTTCCATGGTTTGCTAATATAGTAAACTACTTGGCATCTCATCATATCCCGTCTGATTGGCCAAAGGCCAAGAAAGACAATTGCACTCTGATGCCAAGTACTACATTTGGGAAGATCCGTACCTCTTCCGCATAGGTGCCGACCAAATCATCCGGAGATATGTCCCGGAAGGTGAAATCAATGATATTCTCTCCTTCTGCCATGACCAGGCATGCGGTGGCCATTTCTCTGGGCGCAAAACAACATCGAAAATCCTCCAGTGTGGCTTTTATTGGCCCACTCTGTTCAAGGACGCACACAATCACTGCAAGGCATGCAGTCGTTGCCAAACTTTGGGCAACATGAGCCATTGCGACATGATGCCTTTGCAGCCGATTCTCGTATGCGAAATCTTTGATATTTAGGGGATTGATTTTATAGGCCCCTTTCTTATTTCGGATGGTTTCGAGTACATTCTGCTGGCTGCGGACTACGTGTCCAAATGGATCAAAGCCATACCGACCCGAACCTGTAATCATAAAATCGTCCTCAAATTCATTCATCACAATATCTTCTCACGGTTCGGGATTCCTCGTGCTATCATCTTTGACTGGGGGACCCATTTCACAAATGCTCAGTTCAGGTCACCGATGACCAAATACGGGGTGTCTCACCGAATCTCCACTCCTTATCACCCCCAGACTAATGGTCTAGCTGAGCTATCAAATCAGGAGATCAAGAAAATCTTGCAGGTCACTGTTCGGTCTGATAGGAAGGACTGGTCGTCCCAACTTCCGGAAGCCTTGTGGGCCTATAGGACCGCCCATAAAATCCAATTAGGCATGTCTCCCTTTAGACTGGTGTACGAGAAGGCGTGTCACCTTCCCGTCGAACTGGAGCACAAAGCCTATTGGGCAGTACGGAGTTGTAATCTAGATCTTTCTAAGGCTGGAACCCACAGAAAGCTTCAAATCAGCGAGATCGATGAATTATGCCTTGATGCGTACGAGAACTTGCGAATATACAAGGAGCGAGTAAAAACCTTCCATGACAAACACATCTTTAGAAAGATCTTTCATCCTGGTCAGAATGTCCTACTCTTTGATGCCTAACTAAAACTTTTCCCTGGGAAACTGCGATCCAAGTGGGTCAGACCATACCTTGTCCGACAGGTTTTTGGAAATGGAGCCGTCGAAATCAGCCCACTCAGCCATGATTCCGAACCTTTCATCGTGAACGGTCAGAGACTCAAATCGTTCATTGATGTACCCTCTACTGATTTAGCTGAATCATCAATTATCCTCCATTTTCCCTGAGCATATTGCGCCCAGCCGATGGCGTAAAACTCAACGCTCAACGGGAGGCAGCCTGTCATTCTCTTTGAAAAAACCTGAAACCTTTTCTGACACCTCTTCGCACTTAAGGTTCACCCTTTAGGACAGTCGACTCCACCTCAGGTGCTTGCATTTGAGATTAGAAATCGTCCGCAACTGTCACCCCGACCCATTCATTCATCAAAACATCTGTCCTAATGTATGAACTAAGTTGAATAAAAGCCCTCCTAAGTTACAATGGGGACATTGCAAATCTTAGGCATGGGGGGTATGAAAGTGCAAATCTTGTAAGAAAAGGTTTTAAACAAAAAAAATTCACATATGCCAAAAATACCATAAAAATTAAAAAAAAAAATTGAAAAAAAATAATAAGATGAGAGGGGGAAAGAAATTTTGTGGACTCTACAAAGGAGGAGGAGAAAAATGAACAAAATGAAAAAAAGGAGCACAAAAGGAAAGAAAAGTGATAGTTATTAGTAAGAAATTAAGGAATTAACCTAAGTTCTAGACCTCATTCAAGAAAAAAAAATGGAAAGTGCACAGTGAGATCAGTAAGAACGCCAACCTTAGGCATTCTTGGATAGACTCTTAGTATCTACTAAGATCTAGACATTCCTTAAGAGGTTGAGGAAAATGAAAAGCTTAAGTATTAAGTCCAAGGCTTAGGGAGTTTTCGACCTCGTTAACTAACTTTTGGTTTACGAGACTTAGTAACCAAAGCACCCTAACTTCACACACAGCCTGGTTCAGTAAGCATAAAAATCAAAATCACGCAGAAGCGTTGCAAAAATTCTGAAAATGACACCTAGAGTAGGAGCGGCCGATCAACACAAGTTGATTTGGATGAGTTCCCAGCGCAGAGAGGTGGGAAATTCCCCTCGAAGATGCGTAACAAAATATCATCTCAGTGCTTGTCTCTTGGGATATTTACATATCCTACTAGGGGCATGTAAGCACTCTGCTGGTTCAGATTCCATGGATGGCATTATTACGAAATGTTAATTGCCAGGGTCTGAATTCGGCCACGGAACACCATGGATGGGATTATCTCGAAATCTCAATAGCCAGGGTTCTGGGGGTTACCATGGGCAGTGCTATCCCGAAGCATCGATTGCCAGGAACCCTTGAGGGTTGATGATGGGGACAAGGAATCTGATACAGACCGTGTTGAGAAGCCAATCCTAAGCTAGAATTAAAAAGGAAAAGAGAGAGAAAACTCTCCAAACATATAAATCTTTTGCCTCTCTTTCTTACAAAACGCACTGCGAACTGAGCCAGGGCTAAAATTATCTCAAGCACGGGTGCTTTAACCACAAAGTCCAATAAACCTTAGGTTAGCTCTTGTAGGCCTTAAAAACCTTTGCTAAGGACTGAGGCTGAGGCTAGACAGATCTGGATCTTGATTGGTACTTGAGTGCCTTTTAGGCCTATGGCTGGCATTCTGACCTAATCTAGGTTTCCAAAGAAAAAGCACTTATCTAAAATCATTAAGAACTTCATGGTCTAGAACAAGGGTTGACCATGAAGTTCTTAATGCGGGGAAGGGGTAGGGGTAGGTTTTGCACTGACCACTGTGTGTGCACGCAGGAAAGAAAGAAAGAAAGAAGAAGAAGAAGCAAGCTAAGGAAGAAGAGGGGAGGAGCGGTCGAAGCCTTAGCCGCACTGAGCAGCTGAAGAAGAAGGAAGCCGTATTGTAGCAAACCCACAGTTAAGTCATCTGAGCATCAAATCAGATGATGGAAGGGCAGCGGCCAGAGCAGAAAGAAGAGAAAAAGAAGAAAGAAGACACGAGCAAAGAGAATGAAAAGAAAGAAGGAAGCAGAGAAAAGAAAGAACAAGGCAGGCTGAGAAGAAAGGAAGACTTTGCAGCTGAAAGAAAGAAAGAAAAAGAGAGGAGAAAGAAGAAGAAGATCAACACAGCCGTAGGCTGAAGAAGAAAGAGAAGGCAGGAAGAAAAGAAGAAAGAAGAAGAAGATCAACACAGCCACAGGCTGAAGGAGAAAGAAGAAGGCAGGAAGGAAAGAAGAAAGAAGAAGAAGAAAAGAAAAGAGAGAAAAAGAAGAGAGAGGAAGAAGCCAACAAAACTCTCTCTCTCTCTCTCTTATTATTTTTGTAACAAAATTGTGAATATTTATGGTTCTAGAATTCTAGTTGCTCCCTGAGTTCGACCTTGGGAAAACTTAATATTCCGAGTAAAAAAATTTCTGTAGTAATCTGGTCGCTGTTTTGTCATATACTACAACGATTGCAAATCTAATAATCATAACGACGGAACAAAACACGCTCTCAGCAGTTACTACTAGTGAAGGAATCTTCCTTCAATTTTGATGCAGAGTGTGCCGAGGCCTTTCACACTCTGAAGGAGGCCTTGATCTCTGTGCCTATTCTCCAAGCTCTAGATTGGACATTTCCATTTGAGCTGATGTGCGATGCTTCAAATTATATCGTGGGAGTTGTCCTTAGTCAAAGGGTTGAGGGAAGACCTCATGTGCTACATTATGCTAGCAAGACCTTAACTGACCCACAACAAAGCTATACTGTGACAGAAAATGAATTAATTGCCATAGTATTTGCTTTGGAGAAGTTTAGGTCTTATCTTCTTGGGTCTAAGGTGGCTATTTTTATTGATCATGCGGAAGTGAAGCACCTCATTGCCAAGAAAGATTCTAAGCCATGACTTATTAGGTAGATTCTACTCCGTCAAGAGTTTGACTTTGAGATTTGTGAGAAGAAAGGAGTGTAAAATGTAGTGGCTGACCACCTATCTCGCATCCTACTTGATGACTTTCCATCTGGAGACATCCATGAGACATTTCCTAATGAAACTCTTATGGCAGTAACTCCGACTTCACCCTGGTATGTTGATTTCATCAATTACTTAGTCAAGAGAGACTCCCGACTCTTGGGATGAGCAAAAAGAAGAGATTCATTTCAAAAGCTAGATACTTTCACTGGGAAGAGTCGGAATTATTTAAAATTGGGCAAGACCAGGGTCTGAGGAGATCTGTGCTCGAAGAGGAGCAACAAAGTGTGTTGAGATTTTTTCATGAACTTCATTATGGAGGACACTTTGGTGCTAAGAAAATAGCTTTTAAGATTCTCCAGTTTGGATTTTGGTGGCCTACTCTATTCAAGGACTCTCATAACTTTACTAAGGCCTGCGTTAGATATCAACAGACTAGAACGATTGGGAGGAGGAATGAGATACCCCAACACCTAATCCAACCTGTTGAAAATTTTGAAGTTTGGGGAGTAGACTTTATGGGCCCCTTCCGTTCATCCCATGGATGAGTATATCTTAATGGTAGTTGACTATGTCTCTAAATGGATAAAAGCCATTCGTACGTGCACAAATGACCACTCGTTAGTATTGAAATTTGTGAAGGCCAATATCATATCCAGCTTCGGCTGCACTAAGACTATTATTAGTGATGGGAGACCTCATTTCCGAAATCACCACTTCAACTGGTTACTCTAGAGTTTAGGGGTCACTCACAAGATCGCTACCCCTTATCACCCCTAGATGAGTAGCCAAGTTGAGGTGTTGAATAGGGAGATCAAGAACATTCTGGAGAAGACCGTAAGGCATGATAGGAAGAATTGGTCCCAAAAGCTCGATGATGCTTTATGGGCTTATGGAATGGCCTACAAGACCCCTTTGGGAGCATCTCCCTTCTGGATAGTGTATGAGAAAGCATGCCACCAACCTATTGAGCTTGAACATAGGGCACTTTGGGCTATCCGGAGTGTCAATATGGATTTAGAAAAAGCAGGTAAGGCACGATTATTGGAGTTGACTGAGCTTGAGGAGTTGAGAAATGATGCCATGACACTTCCCAAGCTTATAAGGGGAAAACCAAGGTCTTGCATGATAGATATATCCTTAGGAAGACCTTTGAGCCCAACTAATAAGTCTGGCTCTTCAATTCCAGACTTAAGTTATTCCCTGGAAAATTAAAATCTCGTTGGGATGGATCATATGTAATTACCAAGGTGTTTCCGCATGGGGTTGTGGAGATCAAGAGCCCCTCCTCTTTAGCAACACCCTTTACTGTTAACAGCCAGCGTTTGGAACCTTATGTTACTTTAGATGGCCACCTAGTTGACGAGGTCTGTCTTGAGGAGCCCTAGCTCCTCTCACTCTCTGCCTCAAGTATTTTCTTCCCAGGCATTTTTTTTTCAATGAGGACATTGTAACAGCCAAGCATGGGGGGATAGGACCTAAGGCATCTATTTATAACATGTCTACATTTTGCATTCAAAAAAAAAAAATTTAGGTCCTTAGTGTTATGCTGAACAGATTAGACCCTACATATTTAGGCATGAGATTGAGACTTTAGGTTAATTAGCTGACTCTAAGTGTCTAATCATAGGAGCTAAGGTTGAACTAGTAGTTGTAGACCTTTAGGGCCTATTTGGATTTAAAAGCTTGAGTAGGAGTTAAGATATGGATCATTCCTTAAGAGGTTAAGGAAGGGAAGCTAGGGATTGAGTTAAGGGCTGGGTAGTACCTGGTGTCTTTTTCTACCTTTTGGTTTACGGGTCCTTGTAACTTAAGCATCCACACTACACACACTTGCTCTTGTGTAAATAGTGACCACCTTAATTCATTTCTTAAAAATTTGGCTCTCTTGGTTCTGACTTTGGAGAAGCTTGAAAACACAACTTAATTAGACGAGTTCTTACCGCATGAGAGGTGGAGTATATACTCACCTTGATGACGCGATGATAACATGTCACATTCTCGGCGCTTATCTCTTAGGATATCCATCCTACTGGGGGCATGTAAGTGCATTGTGCGGTTTAGGTACCATGGGCGACCCTATCTCAAAGTGTCGATCGCCACAGGCTTGAATTGGCTTAAGAAATCCATGGGCAATACTATCTCAAAGTGTCGATTGCCAGGAGTTCTTGAGGTTGCCGTGGGCGGTGCTATCTTGAAATATCGAAAGCCAGTCACCCTTCGAGGTTTGGTGATGGGGACAATGAATCCAACACAAACCGTTTTGATAGCTGATGCAAGGTTAAACTTAGAGAAATAAAGAAAAAAAAAGGAAGAAAATCAACAATTGATTTCTCTATCTCTCTCTCTTGGTTGGCCACCATACCAACCTCAAATAATTGAGACCACTACACCTTGCACGGATGCTTTAAATTCGGGGATTAATAAAGCTTAGGGTAGAGTTAGGGACCTAGAATGCCCTTGCTTGCTGCATGTCTTGGGCCAACTTAGTCTGCATCTTGACAACTACTTGAGTACCTTGTGATGTACGGTAGGTAGTTTAATTAGGCTCTAGTGTAAAGGCTAATTGAGTCTATCTAGTTAACTTGGGGTTTTGGGAGTCATGCCTGAATTTGCTAGGGACTAGCAAAAATTAGGCATGGGAGTATTTGATTAGCCCATATTTGTGGGCTATTTAGGTATTTAAATGCCTAGACATTAAGTTAATTTTAACATTTATTTAACATGCATTAGGATATAAATAGATTTCTTTCATGCATCGCATTTTTATGTTAGCATGAATTAGCTTAGTCTTTAATTTAGTTTGCATTTTAATTTAGTGGCCATTATACGCATTACATGCATTACATAAAATTATACTTTCTATAAGGCTTTGTATGTAAATAAGACAATCTTTTATTATCTCTATCTTCTTCCACAGGACTCTTTGATTGAGCCACCATTGCAATAGTTGTGGCCATTAAAGCCCCAACGTTTAAGGAGCAATCCACTCGTCCCAGTAAGGAAGGAACGGAAAAAGTGGATTTGGCCTCTGACGCTATCGCAACTCAATTCAAATGATGCTGGCTACTATAAGAAGGAGGAGGTTGCGGAGCTAAGTAGGCCTTCACCCCTTTCACTACTATGTAGAGATTTCAAATTCTCCTCTGCTCCACCACCATCGACCTTAACCGTGGCGGAGCTTTGCCACCTTAGGTGTGCGGGTGACAACCTGCACCACCATCGCAGAGCTTCGCACTACAACTTCACTGTGCCACCGCCTGACCACCAACACCACATCCACCAACACCTTTCCCACCATTCATCTTCTTCCTCAATGAAACCCACCACCACCATCACCAACACTGACCACCTTCACTTTCACCAACCCAGTGCCATCACCACCAGCAGCCTCATCCTCCTCTTTTCCCACGCAAGCCACCCTTTTCTTCTTCATCATCTTCCCCTTCCTCTCCCAACACCCCCTGTTCATCGTGCCTTCATCCACCTCAAGCACCCAACAGAAACCCTCCACGCAGCTAGCCCCTCGCCCCCCTTGTCGCGCACCCTCGCCAACCAAATGGACCTCTGCCCACATGTGGAGCTACCCAACAGCAGCAAACCACTGCTGCCCATGCGCAAAGTAGCTACCCGATCCCGCGTGCACCATCCTCCACCCTTCCAGTGCGCCTGCCCTCCGCCAGCTCCACTACGCGCCAGCGCGCCTCTTGTCCACGCTCCTCTCTTGGCCACACCTAGCAGCCGTCATAGCGTCGCTCGCCCACGACCACCAGCTGCAGCACCATCACCCCTGTGCCCAAACAGGGGCATGCGTAGCACGTACCCGACACCTTCTTCCGCTCCGTGCATCCGACTACGACCGTCCCGCTTCTCGCGACCACCACTGCTGGATGTGACCCGAAGATGCCCACCTTCGGTGATTCCTCATGGCCAGACTCTCTCTCTTCTACGCGTGCGAGCACGAGGAAAGAATCGCCTGTTTTCATTTCTAATAATTACGTGGAGTGCCATTGACAACATTATTTTTCTCATTTATTGAATATTATATGTTGGTTAATTTTTGAAAATATCCTTACCTTTCCATGAAAAGTCAGTTTCAACATATTTAGACAGTTATCTGAATCTAAATTTGATTTCGATTCGATTTTTGGGAGATTTTTGGTGAATGATTGTTCATGACTTTTGCGAGTTTAGATAGGCTAGTGTCTCCCTATGGACATGACCTGCTCCCTTGTGAGTGGTTAATTATTTTTCCTCTATTTTGGTCGTTCATTTTTTCCACTCAACATTCAAACTACAACGAGTCTTATATCTATTTTTGAAAACCATTTGTGTTCAATCAACGGTCATGGACATTGTTCACCTGATCCTCCTAGGTAGTGCAAGGTAGTAAGGGGTTTATATATAATAAGCTTGATCTGACCCCTGCTTACCATCTCACCTCTTTATCAGCTGTTTAATGAAAAACCCGCCTCACTAACTCCACCCCTTTGATCAGCTCCCTACACTGCCCTACTTGACCCTCAACTGCTCGTGAAATACCCTTGGAGTCAAAGTCATCAAACCAGTACCCCTATTAGTAGTTTCAGAACCCCCTAATAGTAAAGTAAACGCAACCCCCCTATAGGGGGCTTTGATTGAGCTATTCCCCCGTAGGGGAGGAGTAAAGGTAACCTAACAAGTACCCTAGCTGATAGGTAGCATCCCCCAATATCAAACCTAACTCCCCTATAGATGAGAGTGACTGAGTGATTCCCCCGCTGATAGGCAACCCCAAGAAGTAGGCATCTTCACTGTTTACTCTAGCTATAAGAAAGAAGGTTTGATGGGGTTCCCTCTCCCTACTAGAAGAGCCATCTCTAGATACCAGGGTTGAATCCCCTGGAGAAGAGATAGTGGTTCAAATAGGCCTCAAATATATTTCAAATAGATTTTAGGTAGCAGTATTTACCCATTAGAGTCCAAAATCGAGGATTGGCCCCTACTTCTACAAAGCGGGGGATAGCACTACAAAGGGGTTCCTAGTGGCTAATATGCTCCATCGAGAACTACCAATAGGTAGGGTCAACTGTCACGGGCCACTATCTAAGCTATTAGTGGGCCTCTTTGTTCTATTGAAATACTGAATCGAGTGAATGCTGCGGGTCAAACGGATGACTGATTCCCCAGTGGTTATGTAGCTTACTACTTTTTAGTAGTAGTTCTGACGTATCTTGTAGCTTGGTGCATTAGTAGGTTTTATATGAAAGTGATCTTCGCACGTACGTACGTACGTACTCCATAGAATGCGGGACTGATTAGTTATAATATCGTTGGTATTCCAGTTCCTTAAAAAAGAACCACCCTCTTGGATTGATGGATTTGGATTACCTGACTACATCCCAAACCCAGCGTCGATTGTACTTCTTTTCCTTTGACCGCACTGGTACTCTCTTTCACCGAGATGCAGTGCAAACATTTGTGGGAAAGTGATTCAAGTGCAGTCGCCTGGTGATTGCGATGGAGCTTCAGTTGGATGGTACAACTTGCTTTCATGTACTTACTACTAGAATTGGGCTGACCGGTTCTGGGATTGATTGGAAGACCGTGTTTACCATGATCAAGTCTCAGTTTGGTTCCACCCTCTTTCACGTAGTGCCCTGACATAGCTTCGAGCGGGGCCTCAAAGACATCCTGGGTGCTGACCAAACTCCCTTGTTCTGGAACTGAACTCCCTCAAAGGTAAGCTTAACGCTTAGTCGAACTTCACTTCTTCTGTTCTAGCATTGTAAGGATGAAGCGTAAATACGCTCATCTTGACATTCAAGACACCGGTGAGTTGACTCCTGGTGATCTTTGTAATCCACCTTCAGACTTCGGACCGAAACCCAAAGGTATTTCTTAGATGGTCTACCAGGAGGAGATGATTAAAGACATTACATTAAGGAGCTCAATTGGATGAAAGTGCTTTCTATCGAAATGTCAGCTCTCTGGAACCGTAGCCCTCAGTTCCAGAAGCTCTACTCCCCGTCCTGTAGTAGTAGTTGAGTGAATTGAGAAGCTTATGTCTAGTTGCTATGTTTGGTCTCCTATGTATCGCAGCTACTTTGATCTCGAAGCCTCCTGGGCAACTTCGCCCAATTACTTAACCAGCTGATGCCGATCGTTTAGTCCTTCATTATATTAATCGGGTCCTCCAGGTGTTCTTGTATTCCAGTTTCTCTTCTCATTCTCATGGCTTCCGAACTACCCTTCCCGGGGCACTGGCACCTTCTTCACCGAGCTCAAATATTGGACTCAACTGGACGTTCTGGAATTTTCAAGGGGACTTTGTGAAGTGCTTTGACCGCCTTGACCATTCCCAGTTGGTGTCTGTCCTTACCACTATTCTCGGGTTGGATCACTGAACTCTCTCCTTGTCCACCTTGTGGTTTCATTCCTCCCCCATTCTGGACAAATTCGGGGAAGTCAGTACTATTCTATGGTTGGTATTGGTATTCCTCAAGGCAGCCCTATCTCTCCTTTTTTGATGAACCTGTATCTTGATCGGGTTGACCGGCATCTGGAGGCTGGGCTTGCTAAGTGGGACTGGCTTCGGTACGAGAGGTACGCCGATGATATGATCTTCGGTATTGCCATTTGCCCTAAACCTCACCGCTGTCTTCGTAAGCTGAAGCGTGACCTGTTCTGGTGCGTTGAAGAATTGAGGCAGTCCGTGACGTTTGAGGTTCGTCGCCGTGGGCACTATCCCCTAACTGGCAAGCACTGTCGGCTGACCATTCTCTGTATCCAAGTTGGCTTGAATCCTGATGGTCGCTTGTTATTCTCTGCGCCCTACGCTAAATGGCAAGCCTGAATATCCCAAGCGCTTTCTCGCTCTTCATCTAGCCTTCCCTTGAAGTATATCGCAGCTACTTTGACTACGCGCTCTGGTACTACCACTCTCTAGGCCGCCAGCGTGAACTCGCTTCCTTCTTGGCTAATTGTATCCTAGTGACTATGTATGTAGAGCCCCCAGGAGCTTGAATCGCATATGCCTATATAAGATATAATCCCGGCAGAGTCATATATGCTGGGGTGCGAGTCTACGTCAGGGCGTAGACGAGCTTGTTCGCTCGTTGCACTCCGGTTCCCTCCGTTTCACTTCGCACATCTTATATAGATTCATCACGCATTCATTCATGTTGAGATTGGTGGATATATGCGTATCTTAGATCTAAACATGCATTAATGAGTTATGAGTCTATATTATATGTATATTGTGCCAACGCGTATCTGACTCCCAGATCTCACCCGGAATTAGTGAGTGATGGGGCGGGAGGAGGATATACTAATATATGCGTATATAGGGTATCTCTTAAACTGACTTCACTGGCCCGGTAATTGAAGTGATGAGCCTGGAGTGAATAGCGTTTTTACCCTCCACGAGTGAGCTCGCTCATCCGACTTGCAGGGGACCCCTAAAGGCATTTCAGGATCAAGCCTGGCTCAACCGTGCTCGACTAATTCGACTGACCAGTTCGCTAAACTATAGACTAATCAATGATCTTTGATTGTGGGGCCATGTTCTCAATCTCAAGTGGTATGTCCCCTTGCCTTAAAAAATGGGTGGTGCTTTCGATATGTAGACAGCAGACGAATCAGTGAGTGGTTGACCAACATTCTGACTGCTTGAAAAGACTTTCTTATTTATTATGTTATGAATCCGCCTGCTTATGAGAGAAGAGGACCAAGTTTGGTCTGACAGCTAAGATAGATGATCATCATACAACTGGGTCTTCACATGTTCTAATTCTTATTATATATAGATATCTATTTGAATGAAGAGGTAGTAATAGTTATAAGAGCAAGAATAGCAGGTCGTCCAATTGCTTCTTAAGCAACATCCCAATGGTAGTTCTGCTGGTTCACTTCTTCAGCAGCGAATGCACTAGTTGGCCAATTTTTGAGTACTATGAAATGAGGTTGTCCCTATTTTGTGATAGATCCGGTGATGAGGTCTTTTCTTGATTGAGAAAATATGCTCTGATTTTGTCCTCCTTTGAGGTCAGGATCAGTCGTGGTCTTTACAACGTTAATAAATAGTATGGACGAATTCATATTCCTTGCTGCTTCAAAAAAGACATGTACAAAAGATCATAGCTGTAAAGAGGTGGTGAAGACAGAAGGTCCTCCACATCGGACTATTTTTTAAGGACCTCAAACTGAAGCTTGGCCGCTCGATGCACTTCGACCTCTCAATCGACGGGGACACTGATTTCTCACAAATTTGGTACCTGCTGGTCCTCGCCCCTGCCCGGTTCTGAAAAAAGAGGGTTCGTTGAAATCAGCAAGCTATGGGTCCTCTACCCGCAATCCACCCAAAAAGGTGAGGCGCGGAACAAGTAAGGGCTTGTCCACGATTGGCTAGGAAGAGAACGAGATAGACCTCTTCTATCTACCACTAAGAAGTCTCCTTTCTTTCTAAGTAGTCCAGTCCATGGAGTCAGGTTCATGTCTCAGCCTCTTCTTCAACCTCAGGATGTGATGAGTCGTCTCAACCTATTCACAGGGAAGGCTAGTCCCACGCACCAGCCAATCCATCCCGAGCCTCTGAGATTGCACTCTTTTTGGTTGGAAATACCCATATGAAAGTCTCCCCTTCATCACTCCCTAGTAGGCCTATCAAAGCCTATTGCTCGCTCTGTCAACTCAGAACCCCTCCCCTATTCCCCGCTGATATGACTTTGGATTCGAACTACCCTTTTTCGTATATTTCAAAGGTAGGCTTTGAATCACATTCTTCTTTCGAATCAAGGATGGCAATCCCGGGCATCATCAAAGAGCAAAAGCTCTGTGTTCTAGGTCTATGACTACCAATCCCGCACGCTTCTTTCCAAAGAAAAAAGTGACACCATTCCCTTCTCCGACTTCTTTGACCTATCTCAATTCTAAAGAAAGTCTATGATTGGTTTGAGGAAGGAGTGAAGCAAGCAGAAAGAGAGGAACGCTGGAGGCGGAAAGAAGTAATCCAAGAAGTAATAATGAATCCAATAATAACCTTCCCCGGGTAAAGATGAATGTGATTTGCATAGGGTACCATATCAGACCTAATCTATCATGAATGAGTGAGTTCAGGAGGTCCAACAAATGAGGATTTTGAAAAGCAAAGGTAGATTCGAGGGAAGAAGTCTTGTCTACCTCATATAAGACGACTAACTGTACTGTAGTAGTGCGAGCATTCAAATCCACAACAATACCCCTAAAAACAGGTGGGTCAAACAAACCCACCCTTCTTTTCGTGAACCAATCAACAACCGCCAGGTCAGCTGCTTATATTTCCGGGTGGTGAACAAGTTTAGGATTCAAGTATTTATATTCGAAGAATTGTGAACCAAAGATCACTTCCATCCAATAGCCCTTCCTTGAACCCTACTTGGGCCTCGTCTTGTTTTCTTTCATTCTTTTTGCCACCCGGAAGCACTCCTCGCAACCTCATAACTACAATGAGCAAGAATCAAATCATTCAAAAGAATCCGAACTTCCTGGGCAAAACCATAGAAAACATCATTCTTCTTCATTTTGTGCGTTTGCTTGGATTGGATTCAAAGAAACAAAACCATGAAACTCAAATAACTCACCCAGAACAACTTGACTAGCCTAGTAAAGTATTACGTGGTTTTTTCAAATCTGACAAATAAACCCTTCTCAAATCAATTCTCAGCTTCTTCCACGGTCACATGCAATGTTTCTTCAATGACTCTTTGACCCGCAAATGCAATGTAGGCAAAAGGTTCAGCAAAAATGACATCCCCCAACATACCAAAACTAGCTGTGACCCCACCTGTTGTAGAAGTCAGGATTGAGACATAGAATAGCTTTTTCTTCGATTGATGGTCATATGAAGCAGAAGATATTTGAACCATTTGCATCAAGCTCAAACTTCCTTCTTGCATGCGCACTCTACCGGAGGCACACACCATAATAAGAGGTAGAGATCGATCAGTAGCACGCTTGATCAAACGGGTGATTTTCTTGCCCACGACGGATCCCATACTGCCCCCTATGAATTGAAAGTCCATAACCCCAATTGCTATGCTAGTAGTATCTAATTGACCTATGCCCGTTTGAACAGCTTCAGTGAGACCTGTTTGTCTTTTTTTTTTCTGAGGATTTTGGATCGCTCCCTTCATCCATTTCCTCCGGATCGCTCTGCTCCCCTCCGACATTTGCTCGAGAGCGTCCTGAAACATAATTCTTGCCTTGTTTTTCTTTTTCTTCTTCTTGCGGTATCAATTGATGAGTCAAAATGGGAAATGGCATCCGGCCCCAGTAGATCATCAAAGTGATAAATAAAAAAAGATTCCATATTTGAGCTCCGGAATGAGGTATCAGTCAAGCTAGCTTTGTCTGTTTCCTTGGGTTTGATTGTATTATTGATGTTCCAAGCCAGCCTTCTACTGACTTTCATCGAGTGGACCTCGAGGGATTGATACACTGAATCTGACGGGGTTTACCCATAGGTTGATTCCCTAATTAAGCAGTCTTTCTTTACTAGCAGGGGAGTAGTCCTCGGGTAATACATAGGACAGGACTAAGCAAACCAACTGGAGGAGTTTGGTAGTTCGGGTAATTTCTTAAGGGAAACAACGAACTACTAAAAGGGAAGTCAGGTTAAGTCAGGGGTTCCGGGGCATTAGTTTGATTCCCTAATTGCGCATTGGGCTAGGAATTCCTCCATGAAAGAGCTAGGGTAATGTTGACTTCGCGGGGGTAAACAGAATGGAATTCGTATTTATATAAGCACTATAGTATCAGATCAGGGAAGAAGATCAGAACTAGAAATGGATAGAAAAGAACGGATATGGGTTCGTGTGAGCAAGAAACGACAGATATCTATTCTCATTCTATTATCAGCTATGGGTTCGAATCTCAGAGAAATTCTAGATAATGTTTGTTACCCTGAATTTGTCTTGTCTTTTCCAAAGGATCAGGATGAGGAAGAGAAAACAAAGATGGAGTCAAAAGACACATTTTTGCCTTTTATAAAAAAATGACTTGTGTAGATGATGACGATGATGACACAGTATTTTCGGAGTCCTTATATCAGGACTTACAAGAGGAATTTGTCGAAGCAAGATGTGAATTAGGAAGGATTGGTCGACGAAATCTAAATCGAAGACTCAATCTTGATATACCTCAGAACAATACATTTTTGTTACCGCGAGATGTATTGGCTGCCGCCGATCATTTGATTGAAATGAAATTTGGAATGGGTACATTTGACGATATGAATCATTTGAAAAAGAAACGTATTCGTTCTGTAGCAGATCTGTTACAGAATCAATTTGGATTGGTTCTTGATCGTTTCAAAGATGTAGTTCGAGAAACTATTATATGTGGAGTAATCAAGTATAATTATAAAAGGAGACCGATTCCTAACAAATTTATACCTTTTTTAAATCCATTAACAACCACTTATGAATCATTTTTTGGTCTCCATCCTTTATCTCAAGCTTTGGATCGAACGAATCCATTGACACAAATCGTTCATGGGCGAAAATGGAGTTTTTTGGGTTTTTTTTCAAGCCGAACTGTTGCCACAATTTTCGGATACGGGATATCCATCCTAGTTACTATGCGCGTATTTGCCCAATTGACACGTCTAAGGGTGTCGGACTTATGGGATCTTTAGCTAGTCATGTGAAGATTGGTCATTGTGGATCTATAGAGAGTCAATTTTATGACAAATCGGAAAGAATCACCAATGTGAGCAGCCACTAATGCCCCTGCCCGATTTTTTAGAATGAGAAACCAATAAATCACCGATTTTCAATTAGTATTACAGCAGCCCCGAAGGTAGTAGGGTTTGATTCAGTATAATGATTTCCCTACGTTGCCGGACCAGAAAGGGGTTGGTAATATAGGTCTGAGTCGGATTCCAACAAGTCGCTTTCTCCCGAGTCCGAGTCATACCCTGGGTTCGCTGATTCTTATGAAGTGAATTCAGTAGAAGTTTTGAATAGAATAGCTTCGCGAATCAAATAAAGAGTACTAATAACAAATCTCCCCAGGGGAATAGAGTTTGAGCTATAATAAATAGTACTGACTACCCCACTCCGAAATTACTCGAAACTCGGTGAAAAGCTGGGGCAGGCCTATCAAAAAGCGAGGCTTATTCACTTCCTGGTGCTACCTATCTGGCAGAGAGTTGTTTAGTCTAGACCCTTCAGTCAGGGGGAAATCGTGCCACTAGTGAGCAGTATTGAATGAAAGGGAGTTTGAGCCTATGTTAGATGACATACCTTTCACTATAGGGGCTGGGGTTATGAAACACTCACTGAATTCAGGGGCAAGGGGTTTTGAGGTAGGGGTAGATGGATTGAGGGTTTGAATTGGGGTGGCCTATCAGCGAGGTAATCACGCAGTAACCCCCCCTATAGTGTAGTGTGTTATTGAGTGACTAAGAGGTGACCCATGGTAGACCCTGGAGTGGTTGAGCTTATCTTGGGTGACCCATACTGCCCTGAAGTGTAGGGGTGACCCATGCTTACGGCTATAGTAGGAGTGGTTTAGTGACTATGAGGGGGTTTATAATCTTAGGTTACTATTAGGTGACCCTTCCTCCAAACTCCTACTTTGACTCCAATCTATGGAGAGTTGGAGTTGACACTGGGTGACCCTAACCTAAAGGTTGGGGCTTCGACGAGGGTCCGTGGGACAGGGGGGGAGCGAAGCGGCCCGTCGATCCCAAGCAGGGTAGAGGAATTGGTCGACTCATCGGGCTCATGACCTGAAGACGGCATGTTCGAATCCTACCCCCATCGGAGCACGTCCGAGACTGCAAGTCGAAGGAGACTGCAAGTCGAGCAAGTAAGTAATACAATCTAGATATTCCCGGTATTGTTCTATAATACATAGAATGAAGCTTGAATCTCTTTTTGACGGGTTTGAGTGACAAAATATGAATCACCTTTATTATATTATAACCCAGGACAAATGGACAGTAGAATTATACATCAACACCAACGCTCGGATTGAAAAAAGGTATCAATTTGTGAGGACTCGGTCTCCCTCCTGCTTAATTCAAAGCTCTTCACTGATTCAACCCCTTGCCTTAGGTTGTTGGTTCCTACCTTCGATTCAAACACTAATACCCTAACACTCCCCCAAGGAGCATCTTTTTCCTTGTGTTCCACTAAGTCAAATATAGATTCCTATGAAACCCTACCTCAAACCCTCTTCCAAATGGGGTGGAGGTATTTTGGGCGGTACATGAGCCCTCTAAATCTCCTCTTCTAGGTCGATTTAGAGTATAACCTTCAATTCCTTTGTCTTATTGGAATACCTCGAAATACCGATGAAACAAGACCCCTGGGACTCCAAGGTATCTAACCCCATGAGGAGATCCAAACCCTTGTTCTATGTCGATTCTGAAGATCCACTTAATAGGAGTTTCAAACAAGATGAAAACCAACCTTGGGACAATATTCAATACATATGATTCACTACTATTGTTCTCATCCTAATGTATGTTCTTTCCTATGTGAGTTTTCAACCAAACAATACCCCAACCCCGGGACTAAACGAACCCTTGGGATATTCAATCAATATTACTTAAGATACTGTTCTCATCCTAATGTATGTTATGAGTCTTATGGTTTCCAATTCCACTACTGTTTCCTTTTATTAACCAAATAATACCCTACCCCTGGGACTACCCAATGGGATATCCGACCTCCAGGGAGGAACAATACATATGATTCAATACTGTTGTTCTCATCAGTATGTTTGTTATTAGTCTTATGATACCAAATAACACCATCATTTCCTTTGATAAAGCAAATCACTCCCCACCCGCGCAATTTCTTGAACTCAATATATTATGATCAATAGATAGATGCCAGCTTTCATCTCTTGGGTTTGAGTGACAAAATACGAATCACCTTTAGAATCAGCTTATAAGAATAAGTGAATTCCTACGGCAAGCTCGTCTTTGTTCTTCATGTCTGTTGAGTAGTTTCTCGCACCTGGAAGAACTCATTCACTTATGAGATTCTATTAGATAGATACATAATACAAAGGATAATTAGATTGAACGTTTCACTTGTGGACCTTAAGGGTACCACTCATTCCACTCCAAGGTATAGAAAGAAGACATTATTCAGATTAGAATGAGATTTCACGTGCAAGTCGTATGTATCCAATTTGATATTTTCGTTCTACTTCAAAAAGCTGCACTCACAGGAGACGAAGTGAAGTGATAAGGGTATTAGGGGAATGGGTTAGCGAGTCATGTCGGAGAAGTCGGAGTTCCGGGATTGAGGATTTAGGGTTATAATGGGTGGGTGATTTGGAATCAGTATGAATGTATTATTTCCAATAGATTCCTGGGCTAGGGTGCAGCTTTCCTCCAGGGCAAGAAATTCACCTCATTTAGCAGTAGGCTCAGGCAGGGGAAAGCATTGAATTAGACTGATTCCTCCGGTCCGGGGCAGAGTGAAGGGCGGTTCTTTGTGTTTCTCCCGGGCAAACTACTTGATTCATTCTACCCTTAGTGTTCGTAAAGGTAATTTCGATTTTTATAGCAACAGACAGTTCTCTTTATTGCTTTGACCCCCGCGAAGTCACCCTTCAGAAATGACCCTACCCTAGTGGCCTTCTGCCTAGTCATCGATTGGATTCACTTCTGAACCAGGCTGATGCGAAGTATAAGCACCAGACCAAATCCTCTTCTTAAGGTAAGGAAGTAGTTCCAACTGCCCCCAATAACCGTCACACCAGCAGCCAAGAAATATAAAGCAGGGAAGGGAAGCCAGTTTATTTATCTTATCAGGGATTGAGCTCGGATTGATATTTCATAGTTTTGATTTGAACAAATAGGTTGAAATGCCTGTATTCCTAATCTATGTAGGGTGGGTGCTCTATTCAGCAATACAGGATGTCCCTGCACAACTTCTTGAAGTATTTCCCATACAATCGGTTCTTTTTCTCTAATTTGACTTTTCGCAATACCTATGTTGGAAGCAACATGTTGTCTGATTAGACCACGAATCACAAATGCCTGGAAAAGTTTGATTGCTATTTCTCGAGGTCATCCGCATTGATGTAATGAAAGCGAAGGGCCCACGACAATGACGGAATGCCCCGAATAATCCACTCGTCTACCGAGCAGAGTCTAACGAAATCTTCCCTCTTTGCCGCTTTCAATGATATCGGCAAAGCACTTGTCAATTCTATTATTAATGTCCTTCAGTGGTCGTCCACGGATCCCATTATGAAAAAGTGCATCCACAGCTTCTTGTACTAGTCTTTCTTGACACATTAGGACTTGCCTTGGGACGAGGTATTGAAGCTTTATCATTTTTCTCAGAGTCCTATTCCGAAAAAGAATTGGTTTATAGATGGCATTCAGATCCGAAGCCACTACTTGACCCATTCCTATCGCAATTACGGGTCTGAACTCAGGGGGAAGGACTGGTAATAGACACAAAACCATCCATTCTGGTTTGACATTTGTTCGAATCAAATGTTTTGCTAATTGCATACGTCTAACCAAAAAACGCTTTCTTCTTCGAATTTGTCTTAGAGCCTTCTTGTCCCTCGTATGGAATTCTTTCTTTCTGAATTCCTCCCACTCTACCAATGAATTCTCTATAAGAATTAGAAAATTTGAATCGACTAACTGCGCTCTGATAACACCTGCTCCGATCGAGATTTCTCGATTTCGAAATGGCTCGAAGCCTAGGATAGAAAAAAAAGATGGGATGCTCTTTTTCACAGACCGGATTGGGTTTCATCTTGGAAGAAACCTCTTCTTAATCGTAATAAAGTAGGTTTGTTCATTATGGGTATTTCCTAGCAAAAGACAAATCGAGATAGGTTCCTATGGGATCCCCCCCCTCCAAATCGGATGTGAGGGTTTCCTCTCATCCGGCTTAAGTAGTTACAACAAATAAAGAAAGGAATTTGGCAATTGGATTCGCGATTCGAAAAACCCCACAAAAAGCTACTCATTACTCAAGTTTCCAGTGAGGCCAACTAATCTATATATAGATGTATAAATCTATATGTATATTTATTGATTTTGACTTTGACCTTCCCTGTACTTTTTCAAAGATAACTCCTAGCCCTGATCCCTTGCCACCTGGCCTACTATCACTTTCTTTCATTGGTTTTTTCACTGCCTCATCTCCTGCTGGAAGTCTTTGGACGTGAAGAACAAATACTAATTACATTATTTTGACCCCTAACATTTTGAATCCAGCTCTTAGTATACGGGGTGAATAATGTTTTGACCCAGGGGTTAATAGCGTTGTTCCCCAGTGGAGTGAATAGCGTTGTGACCCCTCGTTGGATTGGAATCAATGTTTCAATTCTGTTTCAGATGATGAACCTCAACCCACTAAGCAAATTACTTGAAAAGAACCAACTTACGGGCCCCAACTATACGGACTGGCTCCATAACCTCGAGCTTGTTCTAGCTGCTGATCGCATAGAGTATGTGATCAAGGAGAACAAGCACGATAATCCCAGGAACTCTCAGGAGAGGGAGTATAATGCGAACTGGGATAAGGATCAACTCTTGCCCAGTGTGACGTCCTAGGTTCGCTCTCCAATGTGCTTTAGAAGCAACGTGAGGAGATGAAAACTGCCTCTGAGATCCTGACGAGCCTGAAAGAAATGTTCGGGGATGTGAACCACACTCAGCGCCACTGAATGAACCGCACTCAAGGAGTTGCTTTCATGCAAGATGAAGGTAGGGACCCCAGTGAGGGAGCATGTTCTGAAGATGTATGGACATATTTCAGAACTCCAAAGGTTGGGGATGAAGATTGATGATGAGACCCTCACGGATATCATCTTGCAATCTCTTCCGGGCGACTTTACTAAACTCACTTCATCGTCATATTCCACATGGGAAAGATGAAGACGACGACAGCTGATCTCCTTGCTTAAGTCTGCAGAGGACATCATTAAGAAGGATAACCCACATGAGGCAATGGTTGCCGAGAGCAGTGGGAGGTTCAAGCGGAAGAAGCAGGGTCTTTTGGTAGACCGGAGGAATGGTCACTCAGATTAGATTATATGAGCGGTCAATGTGCTTAGTATTATATAATTGGGTCCCCAAGGATACGAGGTGGGGAAGACAATGCATTGGATCTGAACCTGCTATCTTGACTTGCAAACTTGAAAGAGCATTCCGTCCTACTTTATAGCTATTCTTGGATTGACTTCCCTTGAAGAGCTGGTGAACCGTATTCACTGAGTCAAGTCAGGGAGAATCAATCAGGGGCAAATAATGTAACCAGTATGTAGTCTAGGTCAAATGAAGGGTCCGGGGCTGGAACGCAGGGGATGCCTAAAAGCGTTAGGGGTTGGGGAATGGAGCAGAGTTCAAAACCCGGGAAGTGAGATTCCACCTCAAGCTTGGTTTATCTTTCTATTGTGCTTACTGGGCTCTAATTATTTACTATAGGCCAGGTCAACCTGGGCAACTGGCTGAGTCCGCGCTAGGGTAAGTTCAGAGCGCTTTGATTATTCCCGGGAAAGCCAAAGAATGCTGAACTCCGGACCAAGGCTCAAGGGAAAGGGAAGAACCTCACAGGTATGAAGCTCCAATGTATGAATCAAAAAGCGGTCATTTGGGCGAGGAGTGAGTGAGATGGGCATACCTCTACCACTTCAAACCCGGGATCAAGATTGCTTCTATGCTCCACTTGGGCCACTATTACTTGGCTTTCAGTTCTCCGTAGACTCGTAGCTTGCATCCCAACTTGACTTGGAGTTCACCACCTAGTGATTTGCGCCTACTCATTCTACAAAAACGGGAATTTGGTTATATCTTCTTGGGTATTTCCGACCCGACTCCCTAAACAAAATACCTGTCCCCAGCCACCTAACTCCCTAAATGGAAAGCCATCCCTAGCGAAAGTCCCTCGCGAAAGCTTGCTCCAATTCACTGATGTTCAAGGACCACTTCAATCAAAGAGAACCTCCAATCGAGATCGAGATCCCATCATTCAAATTCGGACTTCCCGAGTTGGTTTGACAAGTGAATCTATCTGCTCGTACCAATTAAGAACATAATTCACTAAGAATTACCCTACCCCCTTTTCATGGTAGTGCTGATGCTTATATATATGGGTGATTATCCCCCATTACCTTCAAGCTTGGGTGAAACTAAATCAGGTTTGGAATCAAGGGGAGGGAGTATAGTGAATTCACCTTTTACCTGCTGCCGGTTAACGGAGGCTCCTTTCCTTGCAAAGAGGTATGTGATTCCTCGGATTCTGCTGTTTCATTATGTTCTTCCAATCCTGGGGGTCATTGAATTAATAGTTCGTGGACGTGGAGTAGGTTATGAATTGCCCAACCCATCCGAGCCGAGCCGAGGATCTACCTTTTCTGATCCTTGAAGTAAGGTAATGCTGGGAGGAATGACTATTAGCGAGGGAAGCCTTTGGAGTAAGCCGGGGGTTTCATCAAGTTTATCAAATTCACAATCCGAGGGACGCAGCGGATAGATATTAATAGTACTCAGTAAGCTAGGTTTCGGAGGCGGGAAGTGAGGTTTCGGCGGCGAAGTTCACATGATTCCTTGTATTCGAGGAAGTTTCCCCTGTGGAAGTTTACCCTGTAAATACACCGGGTCGTATGCTAAGCTAGGGGTTCTTGAACCCGAAGCCGGGTAATCCAATTCAGAAGTCGGATCTTTTGCCGGTTGGAGTAGTACTTAAGGAATTGGTGATTTTGTTATACCTGGGGAATTGACTGAATACGCAGCCAGCTTGACTTCAGATTCAGAAGCAGGGGACTACTCCAAAGCCGAAGGAGTAGAATTGACTTCATAGGGTCTGCGCGGATTGGGAATGAATTTGGTTAACCAATGGATTCAGTGCCTATGCCTAGTTACTAAGATGAAGTTGAGGGTTCAACAGACCTAGTGTACTGTAATTCACATACTACTTCAGAGGCCGCTTCATCCGCCGGGGAATTAGATGAAGATTTAGAAGCCGGATATGCGGAGGGACCATCTGAGTCCGCTGGGTTCGGGGCAGAGTTGGTTTCTTTTGAATAGTCCAAGGGATCCTTCACGAGTGGAGAAGTGTTGATGTTGAGGCCGGTGTGGTAAGTTCAGGTTGTTAATAGGCATGTTATTACATCAATTCCCGAGTAGGTTGTTAAGAGGACGAGGTTGATCTTCTTGTAATATAGTGAAGTTCCCGGCCAGAGGGTAGGAAGAGGAAGGTGAGTTCCAATTACTCCAATTACAATTCTAATTATGAGTTCGGGAGTTCGGGAAGCCAATCAAAGCTGGAAGACTGATGAAATACCTGTCCCGGGGAAAGAAAGCAAGCCTAGGTTGATCAACTCACCTCGGGTATACCATTAGAGGTCTGAGACCGGGCAAAGAAGGTTGGTTGAGCTGGCCCTGGCAAAATTCACAAAAGAACCAGGTTTGAGCAACGGGGAGCTATAGGTATTTCCGAGTCCGAGTAGGTTTAGGATTCTCCCGCGTCTGGAACTACCCTTCAAGTAGTAGGTTGAGGTTTATGAAGTTGAGAGTTTGAGAGTTCCCATGCTCCATGAAAGTCAATGTGCTTAGTATATACGCAGTGGACTGAACAGATGTACCCATTAAAGCTGATTCCACGGACTTACCGGCTAATCTTGAGGGGGTTTAACTCTGATTTCAATTCAAGAGGGAATCGAGTGAGGTACAAATCCAATGAAAAGCTTCTTTACCGGGGGGATTGTGAATGTTATCCACTCCTGCTTAAAGAAAGAAGGTGATTATTGATTGACTCCCGGGGTTTCTCTTTCTTGTCACAGGTTACAGAAATTCCTGGGTTTGAGTGTATTATTGATGTTCCAAGCATACTACACATCGAGTTCGAGGGAAGCCTTGATCAAGTAAAGAGAGCAGGTGCTGTTTGATCCTGGGTGGTTCAGTTAGTAAAGGGGCAAGAGTGGTTGGTGATTTTGATAACAAATCATCCCAAGCTTGAGGGTTGTTCAGAAGCTGATAAGAATAATGGAATGAATATGAAAATAGCACCCGGGAATATATCTATTGGATTACTTACTCGCTCATCCGACTCGCACCCAACGCATATATGACTTGACCGCTACCCGCTTCGTGTGTTAGCTACACGCTACAGCTCGTACCTCCACTCCGCTACCCGGGACGGAGCTTAGTATCATGTCGCACCTTCGGTCTTCGTGAAAGTCTTTCATTGAATATAATAGAGGTTCATTCTTCTCCACCGCATTTCCTATTTCTTTGTCCCCTGGACTGGCAATACCTATGTTGTTTGAAACTCACTATACTATAGGACTCCTCCGTCTCCCCACTGTTCCCAAGGACTAGCAGAATCGAAATAGCGAAATTCTTGGGTCATCTCAATGGGTTCAGAAACCACACATTTCTCTGGATCATCATAACGTACTTCCACATATCCACTCAGAGGAAAGTTTTCCATAATGGATGACCCTCGAAACCATAATCAGTTGATATACGGCATAGATCGGGATGATTGATGGAAGAAACACCAGACATATCCCATACTTCTCTCTCCCACCAGCCGGCTGATGGAAATGGACTGACTACCGGAGATATTCGTGTTACTTCGTCTGCACTTGTTTGTACACGAATGCGTGAGTTATACTGAGTACTCAGTAAATTATGGACCACTTCAAATCTTCATTTTCGAGAGGGATAATCAACTTCGCAAATATCGATCGAAACTTGAACCCATGTATAGGTATGCAATTTGAGAAAGCACAACAATGGAAATAGGTAGTCCGTATTGGTATCAGATCTATTCCCATGTTCCGATCTTTCCATTTTATGTATCCATTTCTTGGGCAAAGTCTCCCAACTATATTGGAAAATAGATTTGTTATCCATAAATATAAAGAAAGCGTCGATTTGTCTTCCGCTTCTTGCTCTCAAAATGTCGAGAAGAAAGACTTGTCGGAAATCGCCGGTTGGGTTGGTCCGACCAAGAAAGGCATGGGAGTGGAGAGCGTTGGGCCGAGTGAAGTAAAGACTGTCCCCGATGCTACTAATAGCGGCACAGCGGAATTGCGGAGCGAGGTACGAAGTGAAGATGGATCCTCCCCCAGTCGTGGGTCCATTTGAAGAACCTAAAGAAAGAACCCATGTACAGGGGCCTGGCTTCTTTCCAAAGACCATCTCGAAATCATTTTGTTGATGAGTCAGAGGAAGTAACCTATACTACAGGAGTAGAAAATGAAGTAGGATCGACGCCCTGTCGTGAGCCGGTGCTTGAACCGTGGTTGAGGCTGCCGATGCCTCTCACATTACTACGGCGAAAAGACCTCCCCACGGGCCGCTCAAAATAAGGCTAGGCTTGCAAGCCCGACTTCTTGCTTTAGGTTGAAAGAAGGGTAGGGCCTCGGGGGAGGGGGGAAGATCCTCTCTCTGGGCCTGAGCCTTCCCTGTTTATGGTAGTTCCGCAGAGCTCACGATCATCCCCGTTGTAGTCAAGTTTTGATGGAGGAAGCAGGGGGAGGCAAGGTTTTTCAGTAGTAGATAGAGGTCGAAGAGGTCCAGCTCTTGGATGAAAATGCGCGTCGCGCGCTCGATGACGCAATCGCTTTTTTTCCCCCAACTCAAAAAGAAAGAAGAGAAAGAACTGGGCCTACCCCGGGGGTGGCTTGCTTACCAAGCCATCCTGGTCCTCCAGTTCGCTCGATTATTCTTGAAAGACCTTAAAAAAACTACTCACTATCAAAATGAAAGACAATCGATTATCTACCCAAGAATACCAAGAGTCCCACATACAAAAAAAGGTCACAAATAAAGTTGAACCAAGTAACATTGCAAAGGCATAATGATAAACAAATCCACTTTGAAGTTGACTTATTCGCTCGGCCAATCGTCAGAATGTGTATGAGATACTGTAAGGGCCCAATATCTCAATAGCAACCTTGTCTAAAGCTTCGAATGAGACTGAATATCCGAAACGCAGGAACGATCTGACTATAAAGTCATTCAAAACTTGATCGAAGAACAAGCGTTTATTGAAGAAGCAATAGAGTCGATTACTACTAGTGGCAGTACATGATTGAAAGGCTCGTTGGAATTGATTCGCTACGAGATTGACATTATACGCTACAAAAGCACCTAAAGTACTAAACAAAGTAGGTATGAGTTTGATAATGGTTGGAGCAACAAACTCAGATTCGGCAAGAATCTCATTTTTTGGTAGTACGAAGAGGGAATTGGCCCAAAAATTGGATAGGGTCAAGACGCAGCCGGGCGCCGGTGGCTTACTCACTCGACGTGCCCCCTGAACTGCGCGAAATGGTCACCTATTACGAGGCTCACGGAATCTGCCTGGGGTGGGTCTACCTATTATTCGTAGGCGGTACGGTGCACGCAAGGCCTCGGTTTGCTGTGTGGACTTCCCCTTCATTTCCCCCATCTCCGACCCAGTCGACGAAGCTAGGAGAGGCGGACGGGAGGGAGAAGATTCGTCGTCCGTAAAGTAGCAGCCGGAAAGAAGACCAGGCTCCGAAGTGGACTGAGACTTTTGTTTGAAGAAGACGTCGACCACCAGTGGAATCGGCAAGATTGAACCGAGGCCACCGCCGGGGGACAACCACACCAAGCAGTGCAGTATTTGATTTCCTGTCAAAATCCTGACCTCTCCGCTTTGCCGCTCTGAGTCGCTCCCGTCAACCTCTACCTCGTCCCAGGCAGTGGTCAAATTAGAAAGAAAGGAGGGTTTTTTCGCTCATTTCATTGAATTACACTCGCAGGTGCGAGAAACTACTCAGTTCGTTAAGGACAAAGGCGAGTGAAGTGCGAGTCTACGAGTCGTATGTGTTGGTAGTCGACGAGCATAACTCATTTCGTTCCACTGCACTTCGTACCACAACCTCCACCAAACCCTAGGGGACGCCGCCTCCTCTGTGCCTCAAGGTACGTGGGCAACCCCTTGGTGTGTGTTCTGCAACATCGTGCGTAGCCGAGTATCACCGAAGGACCGCCAAGCCATGGACTTGGCCTATCTCCTATCCCCGGGGGGGACTGAGTTGGTCCCTGGTTCATCGTGTGGACCCTTTCCAACGTGCAACAACACGCTGCAAGGCTAGGCGACGCTACGCAAGCCACCAAACCGGATCACTGAACTAGTCTCAACCCAGTTTCTCGGTTCGGTCTGCTCCTATCTGACTGGTTCTCACCATGTGCTTGTGTCGCGAGATCGTGGTTGGCGCCATGGTAGTTCTGTTTAAGTAGAACGGAAGGCCAAAATCTCGGCTTGTTCAAGGAACCATTATCAAGGCTCAACTATCTTTTGTGGTCTGGTGCCTTCCGGATCTTCGTAGGAGGGTCAGATAAACTCCACATCCTGATAGAGAAGGTTCCTGATCAGTCTAATGGAGACCTCGTCAGAGACCATTTGAGCTGGAGATCATCATGCTCCTAGAAAAGGAAAGAGAGAAGGGAATGGCGGAACTTCCTCTGAACTTACCAATATTGATTCCAATTGGTGGTTCTTAACAGAACGACTGCTTTGGTAATTGCGGGCTGTCTTTTAGTCATGAAAGGTAGTTCTGTGGGTTATGTGCATTTCATTTCCACCGGTGATATGTGTCAATTCATCAAATATCACTGACTCCTTGGTGCTCTTTTGAGGTTTCCTCCAGAAATACCTATTACAAGGAGGAGGATCGTTGGCTGGTAGAACAGAAGGGCAAAAGCTAATTCATACAGTGAAACATACACCAGTCGTAGAGAGGTAGGTATGTGATTCCTTCCCTCGCTCCACGGGGTGAACAACGGGCCCTAGCCCTAGAATGAGGTACAAGCAGCGAGGCGAGTCAGATTGAAAGCCAAGTAAAGGTGGAGTTCACCTAAGAGATTCATCCCTCTGGCCCTAGGGTTAGATCTAATATACGCATATATCACTCCTAACCCAATCACTCACTATAGGTTGCTGTTACTGAGTTATTGCCTGGTTATTGCCTGCCCTCAAGACTGAGGCTAGAAGAGCAGAGTGAGCACAGAGAATGTAGTAAAGATCCATTCTCTGACTCAAGAGAGAATCTTTCTACAACTGATGAGGATGTCCCTCAATGTCAGATAAAGGAATTGCTTCTAGTAAGGTAGTCGGTCTTCTAATATCAGATCCAAATCAGAAGCTAGAGTACCACGATCTACTATCAGAAAAGGACGTGGACGATTTGCTTCGATATATGGTATGGTGAGCCCAAACCAGGAAGTGAAATAGCTAAATCGGAAGTGAAGCCCTCGATTAGCAAAGACCCAACGAGCTCTTTCCGTTCTATACAATATACTATTTGCTAAAGTTCAAAGGCAAGTGTGAAGAAGGTCCAATTCCAGTGCGAAGTCAGTGAAAAGTTCCAAAGCTTTCGTACCTACTACTACCAATAGAATAAGGCAGTGGAAATCAATGGGATTTTTCCTGCTCTAGTTTATTGGTGGTCGGTGAAACTGTCCCTGTAGCTAAAGTATTGCAAGTAAAGCCAGTAGTTCGAGTTCACATTCTAGTTCAGGACAGGACAGTATGGGACCTGTTGCTTAGGGTATTTCTTTGGAAGCGAGCAACCAACCCGGCTTTCTTTACAGAAGTCGATCGGAAGTGGAAGGCTAATGTTAGCTAAGTCAGAGTGAGTAAGTAAACAGATCAGGTGTAGCGGTAGGGTGTAGCGATAGAGTGGTTGAGTTTACGATTATATGAAAACAGGCTATTGCACCTAAGTCGTATCGGCATCTTATGACGGGAGACACAACATGCGAAGAACCACCTTTACACAAGCTTTCTTCGTTCGCACCTCACTTTTAGCCTCTGTTACAGAAGTGAAGTACAGAAGTGGAACGTTGGTAGTTTGCTCTCTTGCTAGAGTAAGTATACGCGGATTCAGGTTGCCTTTTTTATTTTAAGTAGAAGGCATGGAACTACGGATTCCCTTGCGATCTTGTCTTCCTACTATAAATAGATAGAAAGAAGGATCAGCGCACGGATCAGGCTTTCTGACTCATAGAAATAGGCTAATGCTATGCCTAAACTTTGAGTAAGTCAGCATTGGATGAATGCCCAGGCTTTGAGATTACTGACATTCTTGTCAGAGCAGGTTGAAGCTTAGTAGCAGTAGCTAAGCGCTCAGAAGGTATTGTCTATATGCTTAACACATGCAAGTCGGACTATGTTTTCGATCCATTTTCTTCACCTAGCTATGTCAAATCTAATCATACGAAAACTTAGAGTGGGTTTCTGGCTCAGAAAAGAACCTGGTTAACCTCTCTAATGACGTATGTTAGTGATCCTGCTCTTCTAGTCAAGAAAGGTGATCCTCTGCCCTCCTAGCCTGAGAGACGAGTTCTCCAGTGTGGACCGTGCGAAGCAAAGCCGGTCACTGGTAGGGACCTCTCACTTTCAGAGCAGCGGCACGTCACGAATGCCAACCGACCCCGATTTCGGTGGAAATCGACGATGGGTACCGAACATGTGGTACAAGTCGGGCCCTGCCCCTTCTTATTCTCGGCAGCAAACGGGCGGGCTCTGAACTACCATTCCTCTGGGAGGGGAGGTCAAAAGTCTTTCTTTCTTTTCTGGCTGCTTTGCGGGTATGTAGAATCCATCCGTATCATATATCTCTTCCGGGCTAATGCGGCGTGGTAAAAGGGTATCTCAAGATGAGACGGCGGGAGGCGGAAGCGTTCGCCTACTTTGACAAGGCATTGCAAGCAAATAGAGCAGAGAGCTGACCCTTAGTGGATCTCCGAGTCGCGAGCTTGTTGTAGTCGGTCCTAAAGGGACATCGCGTCGGTTTGGGTATTTCCCCCCGCATCCTTGCACGGCTCGTTCTGCCTTTCAAACCCCCTCTCTCCAGTTCCATATGGAGTATAGCCAAGTGGTAAGGCACCGGTTTTTGGTACCAGCATGCAAAGGTTCGAATCCTTTTACTCCATCTTATTCTCGATCGGATCTGTCGACGAACGAGTTGACAACTACTTGACTTGACTTGACTTGACTTTACCACTATGATATGAAATCAAAGCTGCTGAACTCGTACCTGCGAGAGAAGTGGAACGGAGTGAAGCTGAAGCTAGCTCGTCGACTACAAAAACATACGACTCGCAACTATTCAACGCTGAACTTGTACCCCGAGTTGTAGGTGCGAGTCGACTGCCCGTGGATCAACCCTAGACCTAAGCTTGATTGCGACTAAGGCGGTTCGGGACTTCTAGGATTCTCCATGCCTTTTTGAGTAGTACTCTACCCCTAAGATTAATAGAATTCATTCCCTGTCTACTCCTAAAACACCACGGCAAACTTGCTTGACCTCTTGGGTAGGCCCGGTCGACTTCCAAATTGTCATCCGGAACTGAACTAATGGATCGATCATACGGATACCCATCCAAGCAAGGTTGGGCTCTGGCTTGACCCTCGAGGAACTAAATTCACATAATGAACTAATCCCACGACCCAACGACTATTAGCCGCTTGTTATGGTAATTCCCCAGAATGAGACTCGGACTAGGACTCGGAATGAAATGAAAGAGAACCTGGATTAGAAGAACATCATGAAATAGAATCTTCCCTCCCGGCCTCAACTGATGTCCGGGCCAGCAAATATGAATTGGATGACTTGGATGACCTCCCTCACTCCCTCTAGGCCTTGGACTTGACTTTCATTCAAGGGGAACTCGACACTGAATCTATTTGACCTCCCTTCAGGAAGCATCTTCGAGTGGGACCCCCCTTAATCCTAACCTTCCGTAGCTGCCTCGGAAGTGTTTTGAAGTAGCAGAATCCTCGTAATCTGAATGAGACTGACCACAACGGGGTCGGACTGAGACTCGTACTTCGGTTCGGAAGAAATCCTCCTAGTATGAATAAGATGTTTCATTGGAATTCCCCTCCGCAGACCCTGCTTATTAGCTATTCACGGCTGAACTGGCAATACTTATACAGTATCATAACCTACTCCGCGGGATCAACCTTGGTTTTTCCATCTAAGCTCATTCGCACGATCGACTATTTCATCATAGGTATTACTGGAAATACCCTGTGAAGTGAAGGTAACTCAACTCAGTAATAGAATCTGATTATAAACAAGCTATCTTTCTTTTCAATCCAATATCTCCTGCTTGAGTCTGGAGTTAGGAGTTGGTAGCCCTGAGTTTCGAGTGAGGAGCTTGGAGTTATGAGCCCTTAGTTAATGAGTGAAGGAGCTAATGAGTTATTTAGTTCAGAGTGAAATGCAGTTATTTAGTTTGACTGGAGGGAGGGCCTTGCCCGATCGGTCCAGATTACTTTGAAAAGGAAGAATCTAATAACAGAGGTGAGCTCAAGCGAGCCGATCAATCCATATATCTCATTATTGATTCAGTGAAGTATGAGTCCTTAGTTATGAGTCCTGAGTTCATAGTCATTCCAGTGATGAGTCCTGAGTTCATAGTTATTCCATTCCTTATGAGTGAAGTAAAGATGAGTGAAGTAAGTAAAGGAGTGGAACGAGTGGGGTAAATACAAGACCCTCAAGGTCGAGCATGAGTTCAACGTTCAATACAATTGTTACTATCTTGATTATAGATATATCTTAGTTAACATAACAACAGAGTGGAACGAGCGAACAAGCTCGTCTACGCCCTGACTACGACTCGCACCCTAAAGCCTCTTTTTGTCTAGTATTTACTAGTCCATTTGATCTTTTTTCCTTTTTTCTATAATGGAGATAGTCGCACGTAATGACAGATCACGGCCATATTATGAAAAGCTTGTGGTCAGAAGGGGTTTCGTTCTAGTGCCCGGAAATCATATTCCAAAGCCTTTGTATGTTCTCCGTTGCTTGTGTGTAGAAGTCCTATGTTATAGAGTATATAACTTCGATCATAGGGATCCATTTCTAGTCGCGTAGCTTCATAATCATTCTGTAAAGCTTCCAATTTCCTTCGGATTTAGCCGACATCCGTGACTACTTTACTTACATTCATTCTATTCTATTCAAAGAATCTCTGTTCCAGAACTGTACGTGATATTTTCATCTCATACGGCTCCTCCCTTCTGTGCATGGTACTCTAAGGTGAATAATCTAGGAAATCCAAATTTCCATCTTCTCATTATGAACTGACAGGGGCTAGTATTTGTACAATCCATTTCTAGCCAGCCTTCCTGCAAGAGCTTTTGTTTTTTATTAATACCAATCCTATTAATTAGTAACTCCAACCATTTCTTTGTCCTCAGCGCCTCTGATTTCCAGGAATTCGTCACTTCAACGATCTTGGCTATACGGGTATCCAAACAAAGTACAAACGAGATGGATGCTTGTTGTCCCAACCATTCTTGTTCGTCCCAATACCAATGAGGAAGGGGAGGTCATTTAGAACAAAGTGTTCCACTAATTAGCAGTGGATTCCTGAGTGTAGTGCTTCTTCCCCTATGCGGCCTATTGGTACTAGTGAAGTGGGATTTACCCCACAATACAGAACCCATAGGTATGAACCTTTTGCTCAATACTCAAATCGACAATTGAAGCATCTGAGGTTGCATCAATCGAGGATACACGACAGAAGGAATTGTTCGATCTCCGAACTTCACCTTCCACAAGCGTAGCTTTATTTCCATAATCTTTTCTTTCTATCTTGAATCATGTCTCTTTCTCGTAAGACTAAGGGTATTTCTAAAAAAACCAAACCAAAATCTCCATCTCTTTCTTGGCTTTTTATAGGTAAATGCCTCTTTTTCTCCTGAAGTTGTCGGAATTATTCGTAATAAGATATTGGCATTGACTTAAAGCAAAATGGTATTTCTGATCAATCCAATTTCCATTTCTCCGAGATCTAGGCATAATTCGCAATCCATTCTATAATTCTTCTAATTCCCCCCGGGGGAAAATGATCTCACAAACAAAGGGTAGTAATTCATTCTAGAGTACAAAATAGCATAAAAGCGAATTCATTCTCACACTTTTTTTTAGTCAACTTGATACTAAAATGGCTTTTAGGAGGAAGAGATCAGAAACCTTTTGATTTCATTGGATTGGATCCAATTTCAGTAGTATACCAATGAATGGAAGTCTGACTATTTGATCTAAGTTCAAGAATTCATAACTTGATTTGCCTATAGAAAAGTTCGGATAATTTCATCCATTTTGATTCCCAGAGAACCATTGTCTAAATGAAATCGTAGTATAAAGTATGGATTCTTCAGTGGATTTATTCCAAGCCATTGATTAGATTCGGTATAAATGTCAGAACAAACAAAGCCGTCGGTCTTGACAAACATGAATGGATATCCTTTTTTGTGAAACAACAATGACACCCCTCTTTTTCTTTTTTGATTTGAAGATTTCCATTTTTTATTTCGATTCGAATGGATTGATCGGTTGCACCTGTACTGCAAGAATAGGAATGACTCACTATTTACTGCAAGCGATTTCTGGTAAATAATCAGATTATGCCGGAAAGATGGCCGAGTGGTTGGAAGGGAATTAAGGTGTAGCATTGGAACTGCTATGTATGTAGGCTTTTGTTTACCGAGGGTTCGAATCCCTCTCTTTCCGTTTATGTACCCTCATCCATCTAATTCGCCAACGTGACCGACCTGCTACAATAAGTATCAAATCCAATAACAATGGATACCATTATTCTGATTCCAACAGTCAGGCCTTGACTTGATAGAGATTCTCTATTCCTAATTCGTGCAGTACGTCAAATACAAGTATCGGAAAGGCTGAAAATGTAAACCTGACCTCCGACCCATTTTTAATACGTGACAAAATGTGGACCAAGGCCCTTCACTTCCATCTATTTACTTTGACGAAAAAAAAGGGGGCAAAATTGCATGAGCAATAGGTCTGACATGTAAAGGGTCCTCCATGACTAACAATTTCCTTGCCAAGCTACATGAAAGAAAAGATATGAGTGTCATACCGCTTGTTCGCCTAGTCAATCAATCAATCCGAAGAGCTCCACTGTCCTACGGAGTTCGGGAGGGCTATAACACATCTCCCACTCGAACGGTTTGACCTTAACCCCTAGAATTCTCACCCTACCAGTTGGGAAGTGAGCCTACCCCTAAGCTTACCATAGGGATGAGGGGGCAAGATCCGCACAATCCCCACAAGCGGGCTTCCCGACTCATCTTTACTTGACTTGACTTTACTTTACTTTACTCATTCCGCTCTGAACTGATTATTCCCCGGAAAAGCCCCACACAACCCCAGGGGAAACAGGAGTATATGTATTAGTTATCAATCGGGGAACCCCATAGAGAGACCCTGGGGAGGAATGAGGGAGGATTTGGTCGGGAGGAGCTACCTATTTCAGTCGCGCACGGGGGAATCCAACTGGATGGAGATTGAGGGTTGGAGTTTGAATCTAGAGTTGGGGGTTGGCTCAAAGCGGTTCACTCCATATACACTAGGGTATATCTGGTTAACAAGGTCACTCTGTATATACGGGGTATGCTGGATTCAAGCGGTGAACTCCGTATACTTTTCTGACCTTCTCTCTTCCTTGATTCTCCATGCCTTGCCAAGCTTGCCTTTCTCTTCCGGAGGTTAGGAAGAAGCTGTCTCCTGCCGGCCCTAGCGGAGCCTAGAAGGCATCTTGATCAGCTTGTTAAGTCAGAATCGATAGGGAGAAAGAACAAGCAAGAATGACTGAATAAAAGAATGGAAATCCATTCCTTATTCATCAAAGTGTCATTGGATTCAATGATTAGAGTGAAACGAGGATATATAGCTCGAAGACGTCGAAACAAAATGCGTTCACTTGCATCAAACTTTCGAGGGGCTCATTCGAGACTGACTCGAACTATTACTCAACAAAAAAGGAAAGCCTTGGTTTCCACTCATAGAGATAGAGGCAGAAAAAAGAGAGATTTTCGTTGTTTGTGGATTACTCGGATAAATGCAGTAACTCGTGAGAATGAACTATCCTATAGTTATAGTAGATTCATACATGATCTGTATGAGAGGCACTGACTTATGAATCGTCAAATACTTGCGCAAATAGCTATATCCAATCCACTATGTAATGCTTTCCATTTTGTCGAATTCTAAGAACATTCTCAATCCACAAATCAAAGATATTCTCTTATCAAGTCAGAAATAGAATATACAGTATGGGAATGATGGAACACAAAATTCCTCCCCCTTGGAGAATGAACTCCAGGAAGATAGAGATAGAATCCAAATCCGGAATTGTTTCTTTTCAGAGAACTAAGTAGTAGGAATGAAGGAGCATGTTTCAATTCAAAAATGATTTCTTTATTCTTCCCCCATTTTTGTCTTCGAACACAAGAATCCAATCCGGATTATACATCTTTTTCGAACAAAGCATCCATCTGATGTTGAGTTCCAATTTCAGTTTTGAGTCCATTGTTTATAGCATAGAATATGCTTCTTTCTTGATAGTATAGTTGGAAAACCGGTATTTCTAGGAATCCACTTCGTTCTCGTTCTCCTTCTCTCTCTACGATGATGTTTGATTTCTGTAATTCGTTAGTCTAAGGTTTCCATTACTGACTTCATAATAGAAAGGAATGAGTTTTGGAAAGTATGATTGATTAGTTCTATTCTATTATTATAATAGAACAATTCCTACTAATAGACATACGAATAATAGACATACGAATAGAATATCAAAATTCCTAACGAATTTGTATCATATTCATACAATTTCATTCCATGCAAAATCCATAAACTTCATTGCTTTCCATGGTTCCAAATGAGTTTGCTCTCATTCTCGCTTTCATTTCAAGTAATGGATTGGTCGTACAGTCCAATGAGTGTACTATAATACAATAGTCAATAATATTTGATGAAAGAAAGAGAACAAAAAAAATGGGAACAATCCATATTCATGATGGAACCTTTGTTCCATGAAATCCAAAGCAAGGGTTCCTGATTTTGGTTGACCGAACCATCAATAATTTCATGATATGGAAAGACATGTGGTAAGGTGTGACTTACTTCTACTTAAAGTGAGGAATAATGAGAGTTGCTAGTCTCTGAAGCAAGCAAGTTGGGCCTGATGAAATAAATCAACATAAAGTATGGCAAGGTTTTCTTTATGAAATATAGTATAGGACTCTTTCCCTGTTAATAAAGTGGTATCGACTACTTTAGACTCACAAGTTACACAATTTATCTATGATTTCGAATCGCGGAATCGATCAGTGTCATAGTGGATCAATTCCTTTTTTCCTTTTCTATCTATTTGATCTTTGTTAGTGTTGTCTATAATGACAGATCCATCAATCACTTTCAGTTGGAACGAATTCTGTGTCAATTGGTATTTTTTAGTCTATTACGATCCTATCTTGAGAAATGGAAACTTAGGTAAGTGTTTGATCAGCATATGTAGAAAAAAAAACATATCTCATTTCGCTTTTTCATGCTTATTATAACTAGTTATTTCGGTTTTCTATTGGTAAAGCTGCTTCAACTATCACTTCAGCTCTATTCATTGGTTTGAACAAAATACGACTTCTTTGAAATTCATGGAATGAACAAGCAATTCCTATAAATCCCTATTTTCCAAGATTCTCAGTATTCTTTGGAATCCAAAATTCATGTGAATTGCCCATTTTTTGTCATTGAGATTCAGGGATAATTCAGATTCATATTTAGGAATAGACCTGATCTCTATTTTGATTTCCTCAACAACATCGAAATGATTGAAGTTTTTCTATTTGGAATCGTGTTAGGTCTAATTCCTATTACTTTGGCGGGATTATTCTTAACTGCATATTGACAATACAGATGTGGTGATCAGTTGGATCTTTAATTGAGTCACATTTTGTTTGAACCTGCAGAGAGGAGGTCAAATTCGAGTTGTAATTACATTTTTTTCAGTGATTTTCTTGTGATTTAGCATAAGAAAGAATCAAATCACGCTCTGTAGGTCCTACGAAATCAGGTTTTGGAGACCTGCGTTCTACCGATTTTGTATTTCTAAGAGCGCTTTCTTTTTTTTTATGACAGAAGACACAACTGTAAAGACAAATATTCTTTTTGTACCCTGAACAATATATCTTGCATGTATATAGTATGATCCAATGAAAAAGGATGCCTAACTTTCATCGATCTCAATTATCTAAATTCCAATTCAGGAATCCCTCGTTACTGGGGGACCCATAGGAGAAGTAATAGGTAGGGATGACAGGATTGGAACCTGTGACATTTTGTACCCAAAACAAACGTGCTACCAAGCTGCACTACATCCCTTTTTTCCATTATTGTACAGTCCCATTGTACAAAAGGTCTGTCTTGTTTTCCACATCATTCTTTTCTTCTTTATCCATAAATATTCTTTATCCATACTACCCAAAAAGACATTTTCTTTACATTTCCTTTCTTCTTTCAAGTTGGTCTAATATAATATATACACTTCCAACCTAATAAAACCAAAATCAATCTTTATCGGCAATGCTCAGGAGAAAAGAGTCTGTCATCTTTTTTTTGGTTTGTTTAAGGACAATCAAATCTCATCTATTGGTAGAGTATATTTGCGGAAACCAAAATAGAAGCGATCTTTCACTACAGCATACGATCGTATATGTATTACAATACAGAAATCAAGAAGGAGGATTTTTCAATAAAAAGCTGACTATGTCGATTCCACAGCCTGGGAAGTGTGTGATTCATTATTTCATAAGTAAGATAGCCTTACCTATAATCGGCATCGGGGGAAAAAGCCCCTACAAGACACCCCAAGAGGGGAGAAGCATACCCATTGTGAAATAACCAGGTTTGAGCCAAGGTTTAGGCCATCCACTGACGAGTGAGGGTAAAGTGAAGCGGAGGATGCTTATAGTTATAGTTCCCCTGCGGACGAAGGGAAGCGACTAGAATGGGATATGTCTGAATATCATTCCAAGGGCAGAGAGGACTCGAAAGGGTAGTCAAGACCGACCTTACTACAAACAGCTTAAGTTAGGTGGATTTCAACCGGGCATAAATCAATGGATCCAGTTGGCTTCTTTCGGGACATGATCGTTCCAAAGTCGATTCCCTTAAGAGAGATTATTGTCTGGGTCGGGATTCATATTATTAATGAACGGCTTCTGAATTCCTCTCCGTCCTTGACATCCGTCTGTTCTCTCTGCGCCGGCCTATGAGTAGAATACGAAGAATCGGAATCAACCTCGGAACTTGACCCACATCGGGATCAACCTACTATTTGGTAGAATGAGACTGACCACAACTGAATCATAATCGGACTCGGGAGAATCTTGAACTAAATCCGCGGACCTCACATTCCAATTCCAATCCGCGGACCGAGCTTCCTGGCTGCTGGACTCCGGATCTTAACTAACTAATTGACTCCTTTCTGAACTGAAGAATCCTACTCTCAGCTTGATTACTTCCGGCAGGCAATTTTGTATTTCAGCTCAATCCCTGGGTGGGGAATTTCACAAACATATTCATCAGCCGGGGTTTGATGGGTATTTCAAGGAGATTAGTGAAGCTTTGGAGTTCATCGTGTTTTTAGGACTAGGCTGGCCCTCTTGATCAGGTAGGGAAACACCTGCTACCTCTGAGCTTACCCCAAATTCTCGGGCTGCATCAAAGCGTTTCACTCGTACCCCTGCTCTTGAGGTAGGACGCCTAGAAGGTGGATCATCTTGATCCACTTTATTGGGGTATGCTTCTGACTGCCCGGGTTGTGAACCAGAACCAAAGCCCCGTATGGAGGGAGGTGAGTCTTGGGTCGGGTGGAAGTCTAATTACACGCAGGAGTACTCAAAGAAAGTCTGACTAAATCAGATATAACTAAGGAGAGAATCATGTATTGATATCTAAACAAGCCTAACCCCGGGGATTGAAAAATGGATGCATTGGGTGAACTACTCATCCCGGGAATTCATACAGTATGAGGATGGATTATATGTATAATTATACTTGCAATACTTGAACCCGAACTTTCCAAATACTCATTAATTGGTGATTCTCACCCTGCTGACCGGCCCTGACCTATGACCTACCTGACCTGACCTGACGGGGAGGGAATCCATTCATTCACCTAGAGGTCTTTGACTTCCCTAATGAAAGAGCAGGGGAATCACTTCATCAGTCAAGTCCGGGGTAACCATTAACCAATAAATACCTGGGGAAAGCAATAGTGGAATTCTTCGCCCCGGGTTGCTGAGTCCTGTCCTATTCATCCGCTTCATAGCTACGACTCGCAACTACCCTTAAGTCACGAGGGAATCACTCCAATCGCCTGTTCCCCTGCTAGTAAAGAAAGACTGTAGGTCTGATTGCATCAATTCTCAGGCATTGTCACTACGAAACACCTGTATTGATGTGGAGTACGGAACCTCACAGGTATTCATAAACAACACGCTCAAACAGGCGAGGAGTTAGCGTTGCTTGTGATTCCCTTAACAAGCTGATAAATAGGGCTTATATACTAATCTTGAGTAGGCAGGGGCCGGGGTTGATGTATCATAAAGAGAAATCCCCGGGTCAAGAAATATCTAGGTGTATAAACATAATGAATGACTATAACTAGGCAGGCTTTAGCTCCCAAATCAAACAATTCACAATCCCCCCTGGGGAAACCAGCTCCATATTCCAACTCCAAGGTGAATTCACTCCTAATCCCGCAGTTGAATGGATAATACCGGTTATCCCATCAGCTGTTTCCCGGAAATTCGTATGAAAGTTGGCCCAGAAAAGCATGTGCCACACACACCTAGAAACACCCAGGGGGAGGGACTGTCTTTTATTGATATTTGACACAAGGATCCTCCCCTTGCCAAATCGAAGGAGGGTTGAGATAGATTTGATGAAATGAAAAGCACATAACCCCCCGCCTATGAATCCAAGACAACACAACCCATTACTTGTACCTAACCGTACGTGAGGTTGGGCGATATTGTATTGAATGGAAGGCTAGGAGGAACTACCTTTCATGACTAAAAGCAGCCCCTTTCACCCCCTAATCCAGGCGCAAATCAGGAGTGGTGCGGACGGCTGGCCAGGGGCTTGGAATGTGCCACACCACTAACCGATTGCCGGGAGCCTTCGAGTGGGAGGGGAGGTAGGTGTGGACCCCTCCTCAAAGAGTGAGGTCAGGGAGAGATCATAACCTTTCCTTGGTACTTGGTTGAACTACGACTCTTTACTAACCCGACCATGCTTCACACATACTTATCATTAAGAAAGCACAGTGTGAAGCTTAATTGGGGCCTCCTCTTCATTCATTCTTTGATTCCAATCCTGGGGCTCTTTCATTCCGCTTTTCAGTAGTAGTATTCAAACCCTCAATCTAAAGTGAGATTCGCCTGGGCACATGGTGAATTTCATATAGTGTCAACGCGGGTGGTGAAAAGTAACCTAACAAGTCAAGTACCCAATCCCCTGTCCTACGGTTGTATCTTCTTTCCGCATGGATACGCTTCAATCAGACCTCACTCATAAGTGAGATTAGTTAGTGAAGAGCATTCTTATACAACCGGTTGGCGCAGTAGGGGAGTTGTTGTGTTTATTGATAATGAGACTGAAATGCTGCCCCCGTCAGGTAAGAGGAAGTGGCTAGTTACCTAGGGAAGTCCAACCCGGATCCGGATTATACAACAGTGGATTCCCGAAATGATGACCCGAATGACGCAGTTGATTTCAAGTCTTTCACCTAAGCTAAGTCAAAGCCGGGCAGCGGAGGTCCCATGAAAGTTGGGTTGGAAGTTCGGGTAATACTAGGCTAGGAGTAATACCGGTGAGTGTGAGGAATGGGAGGAGAAAGCTAGGTATCTTTCGGAGGTGAGGAACAAAGCCTATAATGATTTGACCGGACCCTTCTTATTTAGTTGCCAATTCGTAGGCCAAGGATAATATATGCATATATAAAGCCTAACTCACGAGTAATGCCGGGGTTAAGCATCAGTCAAGCGCTTTGATTCTTCCCCAAGGTAGGGAAAGAGAGAAGGGAGGATTTCAAGGGTAGATGAAGAGGAGCCTTCCAATATTCAGGGGTAGTAAGGCCGGCTTAATGAAACACGCTTTCATTCCCAGCACCGTGCTTGATGATTGATCAGTTAGTAGGTGGTTCCCTTCTAAAGTGAGTGTGATTACTGAGAGGTAGGTTGATCCCCCTAATGCATCATATAGAAAGGTAGTTCTTTAGCTCCAATCCAAGAGGTCAAGGCGACAGGGGAATACCGGAACTTCACTCACTTATATATCTGATTTCTAACTCACTGAATCCGAGATGGGATCTTCTTTAGCCTAATGTAATTCCAACCCTCACTCACTTATATATCTGATTCTTGAAGCATGTTTGATTCACAGGACTGGGGCAGAGTCCAGGGCCAAGACTGGACCGTGAAAGCAATAAATCAGATTTCCCGTGCTCCCTTGGCTCTTCACTCTTTGAGCTATGGTGTGAGTTGTAGTCGGAGAAGTGAAGGTAACGAAACAAGTGAAATGTTCATTCAATCTCATTATTACCCTTTGTATTCTCTATATACCTTATATAAGCCAAAGTACATAACAGAGGAGAGTGAGTGGTACCCTAGTCGGGTAGCACGAGGGAACTGATCAAAACTACCATCTTTGACTAATATATCCCTTGAGTGAATGAAAGGAGTGAACGAGTTATTCCCTAGTCGGGAAGAACGAGTGAACGACCCACCATATATATTATTATATTATGTTATATCTCCTATTATATTATAAGGAAGGAGTGGAACGAGTGATGCCCTTTAGGGTATCATGAAGTGAACACGATCAAAGGGGGGTTTGGGGGAACACCCCCAATCAATCTATCTTTCTTGTTTCATAATCAATTGAGTTATAGCAGAGGTGAATGAGCAAGTCGTGCAAGTTAGTAAGAAAATCTATCTATTCCCGGTATTGTTCTATAATACATAGAATTCATGCATCTATTTTTTACGGGGTAGATGGAAAAAAGACGAATGAAATTAGGTTTTCCCCGAATAAGTAAGCTTTCACCTCTTTTTTACTGGGTAGATGGAAAAAAGATGAATGAAATTAGGTTTTCCCCGAATAAGTCAGCTTTCACCTCTTTTTGACGGGGTAGATGGAAAAAAGACGACTTCAATTAGGTTTTCCCCGAATAAGTCAGCTTTCACCTCTTTTTTACGGGGTAGATGGGAGTTCACACTTTAAGACTAAGCACATTGGGTTTAAGCCAGACTTTTTTCTTGGATTACATAAATAATCAACTACAACCGGGGGAACTCCTGCTTCAAAGCAAAGATCTTCCCCTGTATTACCTAAAAGGCATTCCACTTCTCCTTGAAATCAATACGACTAGACTAGCTCACGACTATAACATCCTCCCCCGGTTAAGTAGGAACCAATTCTTACCAATAGAAGAATCCGACTCCTTGCTAGCGAAAGCCTTGCTTGCGAAAGCCTTGCGAAACATTGATTCTCCCCCAGCGGATGGAAATGCCCAAATCACCGGCTTCTCCCCTGGAATCTTCCGCCCCTTCCTGAAAAGCCACTTCGTACCCCTGCCTCAACAAACCCCTTCCTTGCCTAGCTCCCGAACTGGGGAATCCACTAACTCAGACTCCTAATCATAAGCATCCTAAATAACAAACTCCCTCGACTTCGAATCCGCGGACTTCAAAACGAACTGAAGACCCCAATACATCTATTTACTTAGGTAATTGGGGTCCCAGGGGTTGGGTGTTATGTTGTTGACTTAAGGAAAACTCATAGTGTAAAGCATCTCATTAGGGATTCATTTGATATTCCAAATACATCAGACTGGTTAATGATTGAATTGTTTTCCCATGAGGGTTGGGAGTTATGTTGTTTACTTAGTTTTAGTCGTAAGTGTAACAAACTGACTTTGATTCCATACCATAAATCAGACTATAACATTATTGACTTGTTTCCTATGATATGAGGGTTATCCCATGGGTGGGGTTTCCCGTGGGAGAGTTATGGGGTGTATATTATATCTGGTTTGATTTGGATTTACTTGACTTAGTGAGAGGAGTCAGTGTAAAAGAGTTCATTAGGGTATTATTTGATATATATATAATACTCTAACCATATGGACTGAATATTCTATATATTATTATATCCGATTTCAGGGGTATTGGTTGTTTTATTTGGATTGACTTAGTAAAAGGAATCAGTGTAAATGACTTAAGGTGTTATTCCTTACATCAGACTTATACCATATGGAATTCATATTCAATCTATTCTTTGATCCCAGGGTTGGAGTTATTGGGTTTGATTAAGGAAACCACTTTTCTGTTGAGTACTCACATAGGGACACTCATAACAAACATTATGATTGGGACTGCATTAAGTAATATGTATGGTTTATCCCTAGGGTGAGTTGAGTCCCAGGGTGGTGGAGTGAATTGGATTATCAAAGGAAAGGATGGTGTAATTGGAAATATTAAGACTCATAACAAACATACTGATTAGAACAAGAGTGGTGAAGGATATTTATTGTTCCTCCCTTGAGGTCGGATTGTCCCAAGGTGGAGTTTAGTCCCTGGGTTGGAGTTGGTTTATTGAATAAGGCTTATATTAAGTAGGGATCGAAATCGACTTAGAAGCTGTGTTGTTTCCTTCCCATGGGGGAAGATACCTTTGAGTCCCAGGGTGGATCATATTGTTGGTTTATTTAATATGGCTTATAAGTTGGTTTATTTAAGAATAAGGCTTATAAGTTGGTTTATTGAATAAGGCTTCTAATAAGGGCTTAATCCAAATAGACTTGAAAGCTGACTTGTGGGAATCCCATGGGTGAGTTTAGTCCCTGGGTTGGGGTATTGTTTGGTTGAAAACTCACATAGGAAATCAAATCAATTATGATGAGAACAACAGTAGGGATTCATATTAATTGAATATTGTCCCAAGGTTGGTTTTCATCTTGTTTGAAACTCCTTCCTTCTATTAAGTTGATCTTAAGAATTGACATAGAACAAGGGTGGATTTAGTCCCATGGGGTTATATACCTTGGAGTCCCAGGGGTATTGTTAGGGGCTTAATTCAAGGTATTTTATTGAAAGAATTGTCTTAGGGGTTATACTTGAAATCGACCTAGAAGAGGAGTTTGAGAGGGCTCACGTATCGCTCAAAATACCTAAACCAAATTGACAAGGGGAAATAGGCACATTATGATAGGCATCTCTTTTGAGCACAGTGGAATACAAGGAAATAGATTCCCATTGATATATTCCCATTGGAAGAGTGTTAGGGTAACTATTATTTTACTAATGTAGGAACCAACAACCCGGAGGTTGGATTTGGTTCCATATAACTTACACCCTAACACTTAACCAGCTCGCTTGGGCTCACCTCCAATACTAGAGTAGTATAGTAGGTAATAATATGAGATGTATGTATTGACCGTTGCACTTCGGGGTTAAATGGGGAACCCCTCGTTTCACTCTATCTACGGTACCATAAGTATGTTTTATTACCTCCTATACTATACATAGAGATGACCGGGAAGATGAATTCCATTATGATTATAAGCTTATTATAAAGGTGATTCGTATTTTGTAACTCAAATCCAAGAGATGAAAGCTGACTTCTATGTATGATATAAAAATACTGGGAATAGATAGATTTGATGAAACTTCACTTCGCACACTTCGCTCTTGAAGTTACGTTCCACTGCACTTCGCAGGGTATGAGTCTGCTTGCACCGTATACGTAGACTTGCTCGTTGTTATTCAGTCTATATTGAACTTCATAAGTATCGATGTTCAGTCCCTTACGTTAGTATTAGTAGTATATTAGTTATATAGAATTAGATTATATGTATTGACCGTGCGAGTTGTATGTTAAGGAAACGAGCTTCACTCACTCGTGATTCAAGTGGAATACCTTAACTTCGTACACTTCGCAGGGTATTTCCGGGGTTATGAACTGATAATCATGGAATCAACTCGATCATCAGATTATAAGTTCATTCCATACCGGACCAGCATTACTTTTCCGGCTAGGGTGATGTATATTCTCATTCTTATGTACATTCTCATTATGAGAAGGGGTCATTCGAGCGTATGTAAATAGAGACTATGTTTACATAGGGTCGTCGTGACATTAGATTTCTTTAGGATTCGAAATAGGCGTAATCGGACCTGCTTTTGACATATCTATCATCCTTACTAATATGAGTACCATATTCACTTCTTTGGGCTTCTATGGAATCGAGAAATAGAAAGGACTCAAACCCATGAGTAGAATTGATTCATCGCATTCACATGTATCCCGGGGGTCGAATCCATGAGTGGAATTCTTTGCCCCAATCAATCCTTGAAGTGAAGTAAGGTAGTTCAGGAGGAATCAATTACCCTAGTTCGCAGTTCCCCGGACGAAGCTCAGCCAAACTCCCCTCATGGGATTAGTTAGCATTCTCACGTGAAGGCACCTTGAATTCCCCTACCCCTCAACTTCATTCCTTACCCAACTCATCTCCGCTACGCTATTCATGAACTTATTTGACCCTTCTCGCTTCACTCCTCATTTGATCTTCTTGGATTTGATTACTTCTAAATTATATACCCCTTCCGCCTCATCCCTTTGATCAGCTGTTCCCCTAAAGAGTTTTGGATTCCCTCGGGAGAAAGACTTCACTTCTCGACTTCTGCCCCGGCTTAGTTTGAATTGGAATCAATGTATGGGTATGGGTCACCGAAGAGTCACTCAATCACTCACTACACTATACTATACTATACTATACTATACTATAGGGGGTTAGGGCTTATATACGCATATATTACTTGAAACTTCAAGGCTCACAGAGTTGCACTTCGTACGTACGGGAAAGGTTCTGTCTATCGGCTAAAATGATTAGACCTAAGGGTGCTACTTTAGTGGATGGGGAGATCAGGCTGGTTGGGAGGAGGCGAGGTTTCAAGCCTCGGCTCCATTTCTCGACGAAAAGGGGGTTCGGTCCAGAGTCTGAAGGTCACTGATCTTTACAACTTGGGCACCGAACCACTTTGCTTTTTGGATAATAGGAGGCGTGGGGGTCCATAGGGGCTTCGGGGGGGCTGGGCGAGAGGTGCACCGGAACCACCTACCCACTTATGAAGTAAAGAACGGTGTGAAGCTTACTTGCACTGATAGACCCCTATTGGATGGCAGGGGATTCGGCGCCCCATCTTTTTACTGTTGTCAATGGCCAATGTTCGATTCTACTCTATGTCCAGCTATTTCAATCTCAGTGGTCTTCTTCTGTGTCCCGTGCTAGGAAGCATTATTCTTCTTTTTATTCCAAATTCAAGAATACGACTGATACGATTGATTAGTCTGTGCGCCTCTCTGATTACTTTTTTGTATTCCCTTGTTCTTTGGATACAATTCGATCCTTCTACGGCCAAATTTCAATTTGTGGAAAGCCTTCGACCTTATGAAAACATGAATTTGTATATGGGTATAGACGGTATTTCATTATTCTTCGTGATATTGACCACATTTCTGATCCCTATTTACATTTTAGTGGGTTGGTCTGGTATTCGAAGTTATGGGAAAGAGTATATTATAGCATTTCTCATTTGTGAATTTCTAATGATCGCCGTGTTCTGCATGCTGGATCTTCTACTATTCTATGTTTTTTTTCGAAAGCGTGCTAATCCCTATGTTGTGCGGAGCTAAGCATCTTCTATTCGCTGGTACCAAGCTTTTCCTCTGCAGGGGCCTTGTGCAGTAAACCCCCTACGGGCGATCCTCCGTCGTCGTCAAGGGGGACCCGCGAAGCTTTCGGGAAGAGGGGTAGTCTTGTGTGTAAGCATAGCATTTCTGGTCGAACCACCGAACCACACATCTTTTTTTTGTGGGAGGGTACTCTTAGTAATGGGTACCTCGTAGGACCTCGACCCGCCTACTCGAGTCTTGTATGGATATGCAGGAAGGGGTGCTCCTAGGTGTGTGTAGGGGGTGTGTTTGTTCGCGAGAATGGATTCCTCGTCAAGTAAGGGGGTGTGGACACACTTGCGCGAATTCGGGGGAAGGCTACAAGGGAGAGATCAAAAGGAAACTCTGAACTACCCAGGGATGGACGTAAACTCGGGAGACCTCGAGGGTAGGGATAATTGTCCAGGTCTTATTGTGAAAAAAAGCCACCCCGCCTACCGGCCGGAAGGTTCCTCTGTCGTCGCTGGGGAGCTCGTCGGCGAGCGTCAGACAAGTGGCCCCAACAAACGGAGGGGAGGATCGACCCGATTTTTCAGTAGGAGACCAAAGAAAGACTGTTGGCAGCACCCGATGGATCGATGGGAAGCAGGAGGGGGAGCGACTCTTTCGGGCAGGAAGCAGGCCGGGTCTCGCGGGCAGGCATCCCCCGCAACGCAAGTAGCATTGTTCGTCACCACCCGAGAAGCAAAAGATTTGAGAGTCAAGGTGGAAAATACATGCATCGTGGTCTAATGACAAGGGCCGACGACGGAAGCTCGGGACGGAGCCGTATGACGCGGAAGTGTCACGTACGGTTCCCTGAGAAGGGAGTGGCTACCCACTGGAGCTTCGGAACAACCACCACTGGTCAGGGAAATCTAATCCGCTTTGGGGCCACCCCTGACTCTACCATTATTATAGGGGTATGGGGTTCGAGACAAAGAAAGATCAAGGCAGCATATCAGTTTTTCCTATATACTTCATTGGGATCCGTTTTTATGCTATTAGCTATTCTGTTGATTCTTCTCCAAACAGGAACCACCGATTTACAAATCTTATTAACCACATAATTGAGTGAGCGATGCCAAATCTTTCTATGGATTGCTTTTTTCGCCTCTTTCGCCGTCAAAGTGCCTATGGTACCAGTTCATATTTGGTTACCCGAAGCCCATGTGGAGGCACCTATGGCTGGATCCGTCATCTTGGCAGGAATTCTTTTAAAATTTGGAACCTACGGGTTTTTAAGATTTTCAATACCCATGTTTCCCGAAGCGACACTTTGTTTCACTCCTTTCATTTATACTCTAAGCGCGATTGCTATAATATATACTTCCTTGACCACTTTAAGACAGATCGATCTTAAGAAGATCATTGCCTACTCCTCAGTAGCCCATATGAATCTGGTGACTATTGGTATGTTTAGTCTGAACATACAGGGAATTGGAGGTAGCATTTTATTGATGTTAAGTCATGGACTGGTTTCTCCAGCCCTTTTTCTATGTGTTGGTGTTCTATATGATCGACATCATACTTGACTTTTTAGATATTATGGAGGTTTAATGAGCACCATGCCGAATTTCTCTACCATTTTGTTCTTTTTCACTTTGGCCAATATGAGTTTACCTGGTATAGGAAGCTTTATCGGGGAATTTCTTATCTTAGTAGGAGCTTTCCAAAGAAATAGCTTAGTAGCCACCTCCGCAGCGCTTGGAATGATTTTAGGCACGGCGTATTCCCTTTGGCTATACAATCGTGTGGTTTCTGGAAATTGCAAACCCAATTTCCTCCATAAATTATCCGATCTAAATGGCAGAGAAGTGTTCATCTTTATACCTTTTATTGTTGGAGGGGCGACCGTCCGTTGAACTACCAAAAAAGGGTCAACCAATGTGATCATGACATTGGAGGTGCTTGCGATGGGACGGATGCGACTTCCCTCATCAGTCATGGGTGGCATAGCCCGTTGCAGAAGTCCCCAAACCCCCCGGTGGGACCGAGAGAAAGAAAGGACAGGGGCAACCATGCATGGCATTTCTCGACCCTGTCTCCGAGGGACAGTTGAACGAGCGACTCATGAATGCTGCCGGGTTGGACGAGCCAATAATTCGAGGGTAGCTACCCCAGTCAATTCGCAAGAATCGACAGCTTCCCCTTATCCTCACCATGATACGGACTCCAAGTTCTTATGGCAGAGCACGAGGAGTTTCCTTCAGTATGATGATGGGAATGGAAACCAGAAGCACGATTGGGGTCCTCGTGGTCCGAGATCGAGACTGATATATAAGAAAGAGGGAAGTAAGCATGAGAGTTTTTGGTAGTACCGGTGAACCAGATGGCCTTGGCGAGGGAATCTGGGACGGAGGACTCGTAGTATCTCTATAGATCTGGCAAAAGCGAAAGACCCCTGGCACGCCAGACGAATTGGGGGCTGACCGCTGAGCCCACTCTGGCCTCGCAGGGTGTCGACGAGCATAACTCACTCGTTCCGCAAAGCTTCACTTCGTACCCTCGCTTCGCGGAGCTATTCAAAACTTCGTACCCTCGTGGAGCAGCTTCAGGGTCCGGTCTTGACAAGGGGGAAAAGCTCTCTCCGTCGGACACTCTCAACTGATTCTCCACGCGCTGGTCATACCTCTTCCGTGCGTCTTTATCGTGGCAGGAACAGAAAAAGATGTAAAGACCCTCCGTCAAGTCGAAGGTTACGAGAGTGAGTCGAATTCCATGATTACTCTAGAAGAGTCGGGTTCGGGCCAGGTTGTCCCAGGGGGAAGGAGTCTAAATCAATGGACATGGAGGAATCATCATTGATGGATGTTGCACATGACACGATAAATTCGACTCGAGGGCCTAGCTCGGAGAGAAGTTGTTGACTCTCCGGAAAAGGTGCCAGATCCGAGTGACTAAAGTGGAGTCTTTATCAGCCTAGTGCACCAACCACGTGCTACGACGGGAACTCGACAGACCTGGCGAATGATGGCCCACCCGACGAGCGCTTATGTCATATGGGAACTCATGGCTGAAAACAATCCTGATGGTTTTGAGGCCTTACTTCACTTCATAGTAGGAATAATAAGAATCAAAGTCCAGGTTGGTTGGTGAGGGGAGGCGTCGACCTGTGCCATAGAGCATGGTTGAAAGGCACGGATCCCACCCGAGACCCTATAATATCAGATTGATTATTATGAAATATGATTGGAAACTCTATCATAGCAAAGGCTAGCGAAAATCCAAATGGGTTTGGGAGCGCCTGGGGGGTCAGGAAGGAATGAAGTATTTCCGGGGATTTGCGCATATATCCCACCCCAGCTTCGCGGAGGGTCTGATTCGTCGAACTCTAGAAGATAGATCTCTCTGTTGTATCGGCTTTACTCTGAAATTGGCTTTCGAACTCTCTGATACGAAGTCAGGATTTCAGATCTGTGATGACTCAGCAATCTACAAGCTGACCCCATGGGTACTCTAAAAACAAGGAGGCCTACAAGCATCTATGAGCCATCCATACAATAAGAGAATACTAAAGAGGTGTCGCGCTCTCGGATAATAGAGTATCCAGGTCTATCCTAAGCTTAGCAATCCATGAAGCAGCCTGACCTCCTCTAATCGCGTAGTTCGACCCTCATGTGTGGAGGAAGGTGTGGACACTGACGCAAACCACTCAACATAGTCCTCGTGGGTAGTTCGGTCAAATGCATCTCGAAGATCAGCATTGAAGTGACTAATCTGATCTTTGAAAGTGTCCAGTAAGCTATATATAGAAGCTCCACCCGTCCGCGATGCATGGAAATACGATCCTGGTATTTGAAGATTTGAGGGTTCCCTTCACACTACCTTTATGATACTTTTAGGCCAATGCTATACCCCTTCTTTCTATTTGTAGAAGTGCAGCTATAAAGACAAACCAGCGCATCGTAGCTTACCACAAAGGCCAAGTATCAATAGGCCCATCCCATATTCTCATAGTGTCAGTGTCCAGTGATCCAGTTATATGAAGCTCCTCTAGTCTGACGTGCTAAGAAAACCTATTTCCATTGTAGGAGCAGTCTGAAGCCCTAGTCCTACTGTCACCTACTTGTTTCGAATCTCGGAAGTTAGATTCTAAGCCAGTGTGAAGAAAGATCCATGGCGATCCTAAGTGCTTTCTAAGACCTGTAAGCTATCGAGTATGAGAAAGCCAGTGATATCATAGAGTGAGTGCGCTTCAATGGAGGAAGAGTCTAATAGGGGGTGTGACCGTCAATATGCTTTTGAGCACTCTTCTCATATGTTTTTGGAGGATAGGATGACGAGAATAGAAAGAAAATCGACCTGACTTCCCTTCCCTTCCCAGCATACTCGAAAGACTATTCTAGTTAGGACAAGGTCAAAAGCAGGCTCTATGGCAAGGTAGTTTTTGAAAGTAGGCAAGCTGTATCGACTAAGCTAGCAGTCTTGTATCCTGACCTGCAATCTCTCATCAGGCAGCAGTACACCCTTTCAAGGGTGGGTGTGAAAAGAAGGGAAGCCCTCTGAGTAAGCAGGGAGTGCACTACTAGTCTGCGGGCTGGGAGAATCAGTCAAAGGGTAGTTCAGACCTGACGTGAATAGACAAGGGACCTTCAAACATCTGTGATGAAAGTATACCTTACTACATAGGTCAGATCACCTACTACTACAATACAAAAAAAAGTAGATTGTGTCTTTCGGGATTAGTCAAGTCAAGTCACTTCCATAGTAGCTTTGACTTTGAGTTGAGGTGCCGAAGGAAAAAAGAGAATATACCCTGCAAGAAACTACTAAGTTCGTTAAGGACAAAGGCGAGTTAAGTGCGAGTCTGCGAGTCGTATGTTTTTGTAGTCGACAAGCTCTCTGACTCCCCGAAGACGAGCTGTGTCCTATTCCGTCCTCGCAAGACAAACAAAAACGAACTTATTCACTTATTCCACTGAGTTAAGAAACCTCTATCGCTTCACTTCGCACGAAGTGGAGCTAGGAAGGGTAGTTCGGGCAAATGAATTATGGGGAAGGGACTCAGCCTGAACGGATCGGCGGGTTCGGGGAGGTACCTTTCTTCCTCCTATCTACGCTATTCTTTGCCTTCGATCTGGCCCAACGTTCTACCCGGATTCTCAAATCCTCCTTTCCTAGAAATACCATTATCCTACTGCAATAATTCTTGCTAAGAAGAATGCCCATGTTGTGGCAATTCCACCCAGAAGTTAAGTAATGGGTGACTCCTACAGCACGTCCTTGTATAATGCTCAAGGCCCTAGGCTAAGTAGCAGGAGCCACTTTTCATTTGTTATGAGCTTACCCTAATAGCGTTTTGACCCATATCCATGAATGACGCTCTTAGTACTCGGAGTTCATAGTGTTTTGACTCCATCAAGAAGTTCTTGCCAATAACCACGTATTTGATTTCAAAATAGAAACATGAAACTAAAAGCCCAGACAAAATGAGCACCCAATAATCAAAGAGCTTTCCATACGCGGATAATGAAGAACCATAAGACTAAATTACCTGAGATGCCTGTGAACTACCCATAAGAAATCTCGAAGCCACCCATGAATTCTGCAAATAGTAATGAAACTTTGTGCAAAGTGTCCTCCTGTGATATGAGTTACCACTCCTTGATCACTTACAGTACCCCAAACATTCGATTGCATTTTCCAACTGAAATGGGAGGAGTCATATATGCTGGGGTGCGAGTCGTAGTCAGGGCGTAGACGAGCTTGTTCGCTCGTTGCACTCCGGTTCCCTCCGTTTCACTTCGCACATCTTATATAGATTCATCAGACATGAAAAGCTTCATGTTGAGATTGGTGGATATATGCGTATCTTAGATCTAAACATGCATTAATGAGTTATGAGTCTATATTAGATGTATATTGTGCCAACGCGTATATTACTCCTAGATCTCACCCAATAATTGAAAAAATGAAGGGTACCCCGCAACAGATAGAGGAGCATTTCTGAAATCACATAGTTTGTTGGGCTCCGAGAATATGGCACCCCTATGGCAATCAAGTAGATTGGATCGAAAGGCCCGGATTTTCCGATTTAGACAGGTTCTTTCGGGAGGGTAGAACCATGCAGTACCAGAGACGAGAGAGATGTTCCAAAGAAGAAGGCTTTTTTGTTTTTGGAAGAAGCCGATGTGTTTGGGACCCTGTGGATCCATTCTTTTCCCTATTCCTCCAAGATCAGCCCCTTGCTTCTGCGTTTTCACGTCATGGAAAATTCTTTGATGAAGAGACGTTAAAGGAGCTTATGACTGACTGCAACATAGAGATGATAGACAATGACGAAACAGAGATGATACATGATGATACACATCATCTAGATGAAGCCGAATCCTGGTTGTCCTGGGTCACGAAGAAGATGCAAGAAAGAATGGTGGTTCTTATGAACGTGATGATGAGGATATACTGAAACCCTACTTTGACAAGAATACGCCAGAAATCGAATGCTTTATTCCTGACCAAAGAAGATGGTTTAGAGCCTATAGTTCCTTATCATTATATAATCATGGGTCTTTCCGTTTGAAAATTCTATCCGAGAGTTATCAGTATTTATCAAATCTGTTCCTATCTCACTTTAAAGCACGCTATTGGATCAAATGATAAAGACGTTGTTGAGAAAGAGATGGCTTTTCCCGGTGGAAATGCAACATTTGATTCAAGATTGGATTCAAGAAAGATTTCCCATTCCTTACTGCATAAAGAGATGTGGTCATGAAAAAGAGATGAAGTGGAAATGGACCAGGTGGTAGAGTCGTGGAAACACTTGTTTCTTCCATATTGTGGAATGGACCTTAGCTCCATGGAAAAATATGCTACTGCTGAAACATGGAAGAATGGAAATCTGAGATCAAAACACTATGGTGAACTGTCGAAACGAGAATTATTGAAGGGCGACAGAGAAATACCTATTACTCACTATATCAAACCATGAATATGTAATAGTAATGTACTTTACGAAACCGCTGGGTGACAGGTGGACATTTTCCCGGAGGTTTCTATCCATCTACCCCGTCAAAAAGAGGTTCAATTCTATTTAGATTTCTTATAGAAAAAGACCGGGAAAGCTTATCTCAGACCTAATCCCGGACCGGATAGATTAATGTGATTTGCATAGCCTTCAGGTCAACTGTGAATTATAATCCATTAAGCTCTGATACCAGCCAGCTCAACCTCAAACCCGGTTATTGTTGGTAATGAGTAATCAATAGTGTATAAAAAACAGACACCCCATAATCCCTGGGTAGTTCTGGTGAAAAAGCCCTTTTTTCTTTCCCCGGACACGATGAAGACTTTGGAACATGTCCCGACCCAAGCCTCCTAAACGTATGCCCAGGTTGATGAGTTAGATTCTATTGTACATGCCCCAGCCGAATCGGGTTTGGATTCTGTGTGGTTTGATCCCGGGGAGGAATTGGAGTCTTTTCAGTTAAGCTTCTAACTTGAAAGGCAAGATAGCAGGTGCGAGTGAGGAATTGGGAATCAGTTTATGAAGTTGGGAAGTCAAGCATGTTTCAGATACGTATAACCTTGAGTCTTCCAGTTGGGAAGTGCGCCCCCGAACTATTGTAATAGTAGACAGAGTTCCCCAGCCTGAACTCCATGAAGAGACAGACCAAATTACCTGCTTGGAGCAGGGGTTGAGTGTACTGACTAAGCAAACTCAGCCATGCTATGAAACAGTTCGCAGGTGTGATCTGAAGAAAGGGGTATTTCCTAGAAACTAAGCTCAGTCAGATAGCCAGCCGGTCGTCGGATGCGGACTCAGGGGTTTCTGATTGAGGTTAGGAAGGGGCTCAACGGTTGAGGATCCTGGGTCAAGTTCAGCGGAAGTAAGGTCAGGAAATGCCAGGTCGGATTCAGTTGTTGAGAGTCCCCCATCCCCAGTTTGAAGTCGTTACCCGGGTCAAATAAGTAAGTAGCTACATCTCATACTTGGGACCCCCAGCCGGAAAGCTTGAAAGGTGAGTATTGAAATCACAAGATAATTACACGAACAACACTGATTGGCTTAATGAAACAACAAGATCAAAGAAAGCCCATCCCCCGAGTCAACCTACCGGGAATCACCAATGTGAGTAGTCTCTCTCTCAGAGAGAGTTCCCCAGCTCTGTCTTTCATTCAAGTCAAGTAAATCAAACCATGAATATGAGTAATACTCAGCCCCGGCCTTTCCTTAGTTACACTTGAACCCGCCCGAACTACCTTGTATAAGAGAAAGGGTTCCTGGGTCAATTCAGTTAGAATATATTAATAAGATATTGAATAGGGGTTCAAGTCAAGTATGAATTCACTGATCTTCTGCCCGGGGAATAGCTCCATTACTTTACTGCCCGGGGATTGGTTTCTCGGGTAGGCGACGGGTTTTTGAGTAAGTAATAGCTACTAGTGGGAAAGCTGGGGTTACGCTTTTATGGGAACCTCATTCGAACGCGATATAACCCCTAAGCCACAAAAGATGGAAAAAAAGACCCATCAGTAATTCCCCGGCGGCTGCTTAATATGCAATTATTCAACGGAAGATTCTGAATCTGAATCTAACACTAAATCAGGTCTCACCCGGCTGGTCCTTGTGAAATCCACGGAATCAGAGACCTCACTTAAATACTCCACTTTTGCGTATTTGAGCTTATCACGGAACTGGAATCCTCAACTACTGCAGCCTCGGACTCTGAAGAAACCAACCCTTCTTCGGACCGCTATTCACTTCCCCCTTGCGACTGAGGCGGGACTTCCCTCTTACACTTCCCCGGCTGCTTATTAAGCCCTGGCTTACCTGACTTCCAAACCCGGTACGGTCAAAATGGATGCCAGGACTCCATCTTGTAAAGAAAGGTTCGAATTAGGTGGGTCTGTCTATCGAAATTACCTAAACCCGGGAAGGGCACAAAGAAAGCACTAATTCCCTGGCTGCCGCTGCCGCATACCCAGTTGCTGAGGAATCCATCCCTTTTGGGTTAGGGTCATCTTACATAGGCTCATCACGCGCTTACTATTAGTAAGCCCGGTACCCTCAATCTTTGGCCCGGGGCGGCAGAATCAACACGCTTTATTACTTCCCAGCTTCAAACCGTTCTTTACCACGCCACGCCCATTGATCGAGCTCTAGAGGTCAGCATACTACTGAGTAGGTCAAACATCACTGAGTAGGTATAGGTAAGCTTACTGAGTTCACAATGTATTTGAATTATATGGTGGCAGAGGTCAGCATACTAGAGTAGGGGCAAATTCCCCAATGCCCCGATAGGTCAGCATACTTAGGTAAACAAGATCTTAGTAGAGAAGATAGGTCAGCATACTTAGGTAAACAATCCCTGAGTAGGTATAGGCTCTGACTGAGGGAACCATTCCTGAGTAGATAGGTAAGCAGACTGAGGTAACAAATCCCTTAGTAGGTAACCAAATTCAATAGCTATGCCCACCTCCAATTAATTGATTATTAATGGTAATAAAAGGCTTCATTTTGTATTTGTGATGTTGAGCTACCCTAGTGATCAGGTAATACAGGGGAAGTTCAGAGATTTGAATTAAGCAGGAGGGAGACCGAGTCCTCACAAATTGATACCTTTTTTCAATCCGAGCGTTGGTGTTGGTGTATAATTAGACTGTCCATTTGTCCCGGGTTCTAATATAATAAAGGTGATTCTGATTTTGTCACTCAAACCCGTCAAAAAGAGGTTCAATTCTATTTAGATTTCTTATAGAAAAAGTAGCACCCGGGTAGGGTTCTTTCTTGCTTTTCATAGCGTTTCATTCAAAGACAAAAGGGTGGATGAAGAGGAGAGTACTAATACACCCGGGTTGGAGTGGATTATTGATTGATTTCAGTCAGTAATCAAAGAAAGCCTTGAATCGAGGGAATCACATACTTTACTAAAATGCCCCGCCCCCCTTTTCGTGGTAGTGATTAGGTTTGACCTGACCCAGTTGGAATAGTTCCAGGGAAGCGTTGAATTCATACAATCAGTTAAGGAGCGAATCAGCGGGGGAGATTGATTGATGGAGTGGAGGGGGATTAGTTTAGGGTGGAGTGTTTGAGTAAGGTCCCCTCAGAGTCACTCCAAACTTCCTATAGATAGGCCCAGGGGGTTTGCTGAACAAGGCTATGAACTCACTCCGGGCTCCTCAGAAGAGCTGGACTCATGAGTGAGGCCTGACTGAGATAGGCTGGGTATGTTATTAACACTCCAATTCACACTCAAGATTCAAACTCCAGGGTATTATTTGATTGACTTAGGGAAATGAGTTAGTGTAAAATAGCGCATTAGGGTTTGATTCGATACATCAAACTTAGGGGTTTAGTGAACAAGGAATACTCACATTGTATATATAATACCCGGGTTGTTCAGAAGCTTATAATCAGAATGGAATGAATGTGATATTTAGGGTTGGGTTCTCCCGTGGGATTTGTATTGTTGTCTCATGCTTCTAGTTTCAAAAGATATCCAAATCGACATAGAAGCATTGTTGGTGTAGGGTTAGATACCTCACTTTCCCTTGGGTCTACTTGTAGCTTTATTTAGAGGGATTTCAAAACTCGAAACAAGCCTAAGGTATTAATAACAATATATCTATAAGCCTCTATTTTGAGGACTCATGGATCATTCTAAACCCTATTTGAAATAGGTTGGAACCCCATTCTGACCTATACCTCTATTAACCTGGGGATTCCACCCAGGTATACATAGAGTTTAATGGAGTGTGATGTTATCATGTATAAGCTAAGGTAGGAACCACCAACCAGGAGGTTGTTATGTGGTTCCATCTCCCTCAAACCCTAACACTCCCCAATACTAGTAGTATACTTACCGGCTCGCTAACGCTCTACTCCCCAATATAGAGTAGTATAGTTTCATTAAGGAATTGATTGACTTTCCCTAAGGAGTCTGAGTTTCTTAATACAAGAATAATAGAAGAATATAGGTATTGAACGTTTCACTTCAGGCTTCCCCATTGAAGCCCTCGTTACACTCTCTCTATCTAAGAGAATATAATGTTATCATCTTCACACTGATATACTGGGGGAGAGACCCCCAGGCCCCCCTTAGGAGTAGTATTCTTTTGATACAAGATATAGCATATATTAGGTATGGAACGTTTCACTCATGCTACCCGACTAGGGCAGCACTCACTCCACTCTTGATTATAGAAAGCATGAGATCAAACTATAGACTTAGGACTAAGAACACAAGAACAACAACAAGAAGATTGATTTGACTTAATATTCCCCTGGTACCCCCAAACCCCCCTTTCGTTGCATTCGTGCTACCCGGCCAGGGCAGCACTCATTACACTCCGTCACTCATAAAGCATATTAAGGCAAGATAAATCCAAGGGTTGTATCACTCGTTATACCTGGCATAACTCGTTCATCTCCTTAGTACTACTATATAAGACATAATTAGTATCAATACTTCACACTGATATACTGGGGGAGAACCCCCAGACCCCCCAGTGTATTATGAGTCTGAACTTAATAAAGATTAATAGATTATTGAGCGTTTCACTCGTGGTAACCTGAAGGTCCACTCGTTCCACTTCACTTCACTTAACTCAACTCGTTCCGCTATCACTTCACTTCGTACACTCGTAGGAGTCGGATGCTAAGGGTAACGGGATTTCCCCAAAGAACCGGGTCGGTATAATGGGGTGTGCTTTGGTTAATTACCCGAGGTTTCGAGTGATACCAGGTTTCTTGGGGGTTTGAGCCCTGTTTAGGGGGGGTTTGGAGCGGGCTTTGAGCAAAGGGTTCCGGGAATCAACAGCTAACCAGGTCAGGTAGGGAATCCACAGCAGGGGGAATGGGGAAGATTCTACAGCAGGATGAAACCTACAGCTGAGTTCACACCCCGGGATGTTTATTAGCTAGCTGGGAATTTGTTAGATCTTATTGACTCATTGGATCTGGTTTTCTTACTGATTTCTGCCAGTTAGTTATTAATACTAATGAAACCCGTCGATCAACCCGGGGGAACTCCAACTCCCAGGTAAGCACTGAGGGCAATGTAAACTCAAACTCCCTCCCCATTTGCTGCTCTGAGTGATTCCCTTTGATTGAGAGTAACCCAATCCCCTGAACTTAGCTCAATGAACTCCTTACTAATCCATCAACTGCTAAATTAGGGACACCCCTCCTCCCCTTTATTAACCACCCGGAAATATACACAAATAAAGATGAATGTGATTTGTACCTCCGAGGAGAAAGCCAGAGAGAGACAGACTCCCTCAATTACCCATAAGCAAGCGGTGCGTGAAAAGCGTTCGTTATTCACTCCAAGTCATAACTCCAGAGCAACAACGCTCGGGGAGCGGAGCTACTCAAAACGAAAAGCAGAGAGGTTGCCCAAACCCAGTTAGCTTTTTGGATTGCAACAATTCCCCAGTGAACGAATCCCTTCTTTTCTCAAGAACTACCCCAGAGAGCAGGAATCCAATAAAGTGGCTTGGCTTGGTTTTTCTACGAACTTCCCGCGCACTCGGGGAATCCATGAATGATGGTCGTCTACATCATATATCTATGACTATGACTCGCTCGCTGGTGGGGCGACTTCAAAGGCCGGTTTGCCCGGGGGATTTCACTACAACATAAGACGACTCCCCAGATTCCGAGCCAGAGCCCGATGGAGCAGATTCCGAGGCAAAGTCAGAGTCCGAACTACCGATTACGGGTCTGAAGCAGCAGTTGCTTACTTCACTTTTAGGACCCGGCAGTTCAGAGGATGTTGTTGACTCCAGCTCTTCCCCTGCTATTTCATGAAAGGGAAGTAATCAATCAAAGAATGAAAACAGACCCGACCAGGTAGGCATTACCAGAATCATTGTGTGACATCAGTGAATTGATCCAGTTTAGTCCCGTGGGAATAGAGCCTGAGCTATAATAGTACTGACTACCCCACTTCGTTTCTCGGAGTGGGAGAGGTCAAAGCGAGTCGAAGGAGAACTGAAAGCCAAGTAATAGTGGGATCACCCAAGCGGAGATATCTATAGTTCAGCCGAGTCCTAGTCTGAGGAGGCAGCTGCAGCTAGGGTTTCGTTCGCAGGTTAGGATTTCGGGTAATATCCCGACTCAGACTAAGCAGCCGGGGGAAGCAATACGGAAATGCAGTTGATGGTAAACCCTCACCCCTGACTAAAAGCTGTTTACATAGGGGGCCCTCTCCTCATTCCCACCCTTGCTAAAATACATCCATTCGTACTACTCGGAGTCAGGCCGTAGTGGAGCCGGAGCTGCTGCCTTCGTACTATCTTTTCTAAGCTTTTCTAAGACAACTTTGAACCTCTTGCTTGCAGGTGACGAAGGATTCCTGGTTCTCAATCTATCGCGAGGTACAGTCAGCCTGGTCCACCTGTGTTAGCAGTTCCTTTTCTTGTAAGCAGAAGCGCGGAAGTGGTGGTCAAGTACAAACGATCTTTTTTCATACTTCACTTCTCGGGATGGTACTCTACCTCTGGATCTAAACCAGAATCAGGGAAGACGATCCACCGATGCTGAACTTCCCAACCACGGTGGGGTCTATTCCACCCTCGGGAGAAAGTCTAGTATAGTCAGGGCTTTCTCCTCTAGTGTCTGAGGTCATACGTTCAATCGAGAGAGGTACACGCTTTCGGCTTGGAAGGATAGCTCCGTTGGATTGTAAAGGAATCCAATCAAAAGCTACTGGCTAACAATCCACTGAGCAAGATAGCTGCAATCGAGCATACATTTCCACTCGACGAGTGAACGACCCTCCAATGGGAACTCCTAGTCTGAAGCTTGATCTATCTAGCTTAAATCGATATAGCATTTCACTAGGCAATCCAGTTGCCACTTCACTAGTAGCCACAAAGAGTAGTTCGAAGGAGATGAAACCCAATGGGCACGCGCCTGCTTTGAGTAGTAGGGACCAAGGCTATAAAGTCAAGAAAGTAGCGACGGAACTTCCGCATTCACTGATTTCGGTAATCTCCGGATCAATGCGATAAATAAGAAAGGCAAATTCTCGTACTTCCGAATAGGAGCTTTGAATGCTTACCCACCACTCTTCTTTTGAACTAGTCCGGTCCGACAGTAGGGACCAAGGCTATAAAGTCAAGAAAGTAGCGACGGAACTTCCGCATTCACTAATTTCAGTAATCTCCGGATCAATGCGATAAATAAGAAAGGCAAATTCTCGTACTTCCGAATAGGAGCTTTGAATGCTTACCCACCACTCTTCTTTTGAACTAGTCCGGTCCGACAAAATCTCAATGGAAGGCAGGGCTTTTCTTTCTCGATGCTTTGAATAGCCTAGTTTCGTACCCAAGGGATGACTTGCTAAAGTTTAGTACCGAAGGTTCTTAGAACAAATCAATGTGAGGCCGGTATTCTCCGAACTACCATTGTAGAAACCCGGCAATCTTCGACAAAAGCATACCATTTCCCTACTTGAAATATAGCCTCTCTTATCGATTTCGTACCGTCACCGACTCCACCATCAGAGAATCAAAGCTTTGACCTCTCGCTGCTTCTCAGCATCTGCCAGTTGCCACTTCTTGGAGCTTGGTGATCTGACTCTTGGTGTGAATCTTTACTGGAACAGAGTGGAGATTCTTCTCTATTTGCTCACCTTTCTCCACTACTACTACTAAAAAGAAAGTGGAGTTTAGTCTGGGCAGACTTCTCATAAGGTATGGATCTGGGATTGAATCGCATTCTTGCTCTCAACAGCACTGTAGTAAGGAACTGCCCCAATGCATACCATATGTACCTCTTTCTTCTTCGAAGGACTGCATCCTGGCTCTCTCTGCTGCAGATCACTTTGGCTCCTCTCCTAGGTACTACCCTTGACGATTCTAAGTAGACTATTCAAAGCATTAATGATTTGGCTGGCTATCACAGGGCCGTCGAGCCATCTCTGATCCGCCTTCTCCAAGGTGTTTGGATTTCTAGTGGTCTAGTCGCTGTGTGATTGATAGATGAGAACTCAGTCCAGCTCTGACTATCTTTCATTTGAGATATGGAGCCCCTTTTTAGTCTTGGCTAGGAGCGAAGGAGACTAGGTGCGAGCCGGGTGGTAAAGTAGGTGTGAGAGATATCGAGCTAAAATCAAGTAGGTTCTGAACTACCCAATTGGAAGAGCAATGACACGATAGCCGTGATATGGCATATTGCCCCCGACACTCAGACCAGTAGAAAGGCACAAGTCCAGGCAAATACAGCGTGCGATTCGATAATAAAACAAACTGATCTTTGTCGAAGATGCCGAAGCCTAAGCTAGTTCATCCGCATCTGTTGTGGGGGCAGTAGGTCTTGGTCCTTGAGTAAGGGAGGGGTCAGCATGTGATTCGTTCGAGGCGCTAGCTGTACTAGTTTGAGTAGGAGTAGCAGTGGTGGTACTGACTTTCGTTCTTTTGTGGTCTATCTAATTTCAGTATCCCGTCTGCTTCTGCTTTTGTTGAAGTCAGGTGTATATAACGGCAGCTATTGGACTGCTCTCCCTGGCTAGAGGGGATAACCTCACTCTGAACTAACAAGGCTAGCCTAGCGAAGTCACTTCTTGATTCGCTGATTTTTTCGAGTTTGAGTTGAGTGCACACCCACGTAAATGGTCAAACCCTAGCGATTCCCAATCCTTCTGTTGTCACACGAATTGCTCCTTGTTGAATCAGAAGAAGCTCTATGAACAAGAAAATGAATTGCTATAGAGGCGCGTAGCGGTGTTCTCTTATCTGTTGTTGCCCTGCTGCAAGTATTTTGTCTTCACGTCCAAAGACTTGTAATCCCCTGGCCCCGCCGAAACACGCTGAGCTTGTTCAATCCCCTGGGGAAGATCACTGACCCGCCGCCTCAACACACTTCGGAATAGTTAAGAACGAAAAGAGCTTCACTTCGTACCTCGACCTCAAAGCCACTCTGATACCGGGGAACTTCTGATTTTTTGAGTCAAACCTACCTCTCTGTCCGGCCGCTTGGCGGATGATTTCATTGCCTCTCTGTCCTCAGACTCGGAACCAGACCCGGACTCCCCAACCACGGCAAACTCCTCGTACTCGATTCCCTCCGCTCCGTGCGAGAGCCCCGATCTTCAGACACAATACTAATCTAGCTCACGACTATAACAAATGGAAATCAACGGCGAATCAATCCACCTAATATCATGCCCCTGCTTCTGTGGATCCGGATTATTAAGTAGTGGAATTATCAACCCTAGACCTCATAGACTGAGACTCCCCTGCTTACTTGTGACACCCGGAAGCTCTGAAAGTCTAGTTCCTCGAAGCGGGTGCGTACCCGGAAGATGATGAATTAGACTTCGGAATCGACCGAACTACTTACTCGGCCGCCCCTTAAGTAGCTATCATCGGAACTACCTTTGACTCGGTCGTCACCTGCCTTGTAGTAAGCTTCGTCAGACTCGGAATCGTAATCTGAATCAGAATAATCGTACTCGCTCTCCGCTGAACTCGATGAATCGGGTGAATCCTAAACCTATGACTCATCTGAATCTAAATATGGAGAATTTGAAACCAAATCTGCCTCACCTGCCTCTGAATCCGAATCAGACTGAGGTTAGGGATCGGAATCAACATAAACAATTCTCCTGCCCCTATGCTTAGCAGTTTACTTTCATCAATGAACCTATGTATTGATTATTTCGGACGTGGACCCAGAAATACCTAGCTATAAACAACTCGAACTCGGCTGATTCTTCAGATGTTTAACGGGGATTTGTCTCCTCATACAGCAGAGGATCTCAACCCCAAGCAGTAGAAGAGTTCGGTTGACTTGACCCAGTTGGAATAGTTCCAGGGAAGCATTGAATTCATACAATCAGTGAAGGAGCGAATCAGCGTGGGAGATTGATTGATGGAGTGTATTTGATTTACTGAGTCCCAGGAGTCAGTGTCAAATAGTTCAATCAGGTGTATTTGAACTATGAAAATACATCAATAAGTAGGACCCTTTATTTCATCTTGTTCCTATCTAACTAAGGGGTATATTCTACTTAATATTCTAATATGGAATACCCCTTCTTAGCTTGTTGGTCTCCCTAAGGGGTATATTCTACTCTTATAATACGGTATACCCATTAGGTCTTCTTCCTTGCTTTCTTGTTCCTCCCTTGGGGTCAGATGTTATTATTCTCCTCCCTTGAGGTCGGGTGTTCTTCCCCTCCCTTGAGGTCAGGTTTGTCCCAAGGCTCGTTTACCTTTCCCTTGTTCCGGTCGATGTCGATATCGACCTCACCTATTGAAGCTGTAACGACCCGGTTCCCGAGTCCCTACGAGACACGAGAACCGGACCGACTCGACTAATCCCAAGACCTAGTCGTCCAACGAGGAAGTAACCAAAAGACAGTAAAATAAATCACATTCAGCATGAATATAACTAACAGTAAGAAAGTACAGCAGTAAGGAAAGAAACTACTACAGTAGGTACCACCACAACAGTAGAACAACATTTATCATATAACACGAACTGCAGGTAAGAAAGTACAGCGGAAACAAAACTACTCACTATAACAGAAACAAAAGAGGTACAAAAGACTGTGGTAAACTCTACTGGACCCTACTCAGCCCAGCGTCCTCTGCAGCCGCTGACCCTGGCTGCTCAACACCTGGTCCTGAAAAAGGTAACGAGTGTAATACGTCAGCAAAAAGCTGAGTAGAGTGGCAAACTAACTAAAGACAACAGTAGAGTGTACAGTAGTTGTTATGTTCTATTACTTCCTTTATTCACATCTTTCAATTTTCTCACTATTTCATTTATTTCTCAGATCCTTTACTTGATCTCGAATGTCCTCGTGGGAACGATCTTGATTGCAGTCTTTCCCAAAAGTAGAAGTAGCACGTGGTGCTCTCCTGGCCGGGAGAGTCCCCCATGGTGATCCTACCCTCAGTCAACCACCCCAAGGTCACTGACAGACGTAACGGTGACTACGGCACGCGCGATAAACGCACAGGTAGCTAGCCCGCACTGGCACGCGGTCAGTCGTTTCCGTTAACGGGTGCGCCCAAAGCACAGCACGGAACTAGGGCAGAGCCCTCTCAGTAACAGGGGTCCAACCCCTCCACAGTAACCAAACCGGGGCCTTGCCCCTCCACAGTCCGCGCACCCTCACCTGACTACCCTGGTTTGCCCTAGTGGGCCTAACAAGTCAGTGAAGGAGGCTAGCAGAACCCCGGGGCCCGTGGGGTAGCTAGTACTCTCCTAACACTAGTAGCTCTCCTCGGTACTACGTACACGAGGGCCAACAAGTCGGTACAGAGCGGCCAATCCTAACCCCGGGTCCCTGGGGTGGCTGGCCCCACTCTGCACTAAACAGGTATAGGTACTTCCCTTGGTACTGCGTACCCAAGAGACAGTACAAACTACATCTCAGTTCCATTCCTTTTTCTTTCCAGGAGTTCCACTCCTAATTCCCCGTAGGGTTCCAGCTCTTTATCTCAGAACATCGTATGTTTCACTTTCCAGTTTCACGTTCTCACAATCCAGGATCTCAATCATGTTTCTTTATTCATAACAGGCAACTGTTAATTCAATTTACAGGCAGCTTTATATTCCTTTCCATTTTTCCAAGACTGCAGTATTATACATTCCACTAGTTTTTCCATCCTAGGGTTCATGCCACATCCTAGGATCTAGCATACAACTAGTTTTCCAGCCCTAGGATTCATGCATCACCTAGGAGCTATCATTCCATACATTTCTCATTCCTAGGATTCATGCAATGTCCTAGATTCTAGTTATGGTTCCATACTTTAACAGATTTTAATAATAAACTTAAGCCACTCTACCAGGTACAACGGGAGTAATGGGGGCGTGATCGGGAATCCCGCGTGCCTCCGCGACTCTCAAGACTGCAACTGAACGAGGTCCTATCACAAGGATCAAACACAAGGAGTATCTCAAAACAGTGTATAGCTACTGTAGACGGGTAGAGGAATTAATTCTGAAAAGAGCGCAACTCGAATCGCGGAAAACGGAGCCCGAACGGGCCCTAAACGGGTCGAAAAAGACGATACTGTGCAAAATCAGACGTCTGGAACTTCTTCCAGACGTCTTAAACAGTGGATCAGAGAATTACCTGTTCAGCGTGGTTTCCCAGACGTCCAGAAGTCTGCGGGGACGTCTGTCCTACCTCCCAGACGTCCGATGGTCACCCCAGACGTCTGGAGGTCACTCCCGCCGTCTGGTACAACTTCCAGACGTCTGATTCGCAAAGGATGGCGAATCAGCGAACCTACGCACAGCCAACTGCCTCCCTCAGTACGGTCAGTCGACAGGAAGGAAGAAGAAAGCGGAATACACACCTTTCAGACGTCTGTATGAGCTACCAGACATCGTCCTCGCCGTCTGTCTATCAACCCAGACGTCTGATTCTGAAAATTTTTCCAGAATCAGGGCGCTACTCGGCCTCCGCTCGCGACGCCGCCCTCATCGTACCTCGCGCGTCTGCTGCTCAGACTGCAGCAAGTCCCTCTCCGCGCCCCCTGCGCCCTCCGCCAGCTGGCCAAGCCGCTCCGGCGAGCTCGCCCTCACGGCAGAGCTCCGCTCTCGCACGCCGCACCTCCTCCGCGCTCACTGCGGCCGCCGCTGCCGCCCTCGTGCTCACTCTCGCGCTCTGGCTGAAGGAGAAGGGAAAGGAGACGGTGGTGACGAAGTGAGGGGAGGCGTGCCCTTTTATGGCCGCGTGGAGAGGAGAGAGAAGGATTCGCGGCAGGGGAATCCTGCAGCCGCAAGAGGGAGGAAGGGCGAATATGCGATCTGCGCGCTCAGACGCGCAGATGACTCGCGTGTGTCGAAAATAACGGATTTCCAGACGTCTGGACAACCTTCCAGACGTCTTAAAAGACGTCTGGGCACACGCTCTTTACAGAAGCTTATAGAGGAAAGGAAGCCCATGGGTCAGCTGGTACCCTTGGGGACTCTTCTTACTCAATTTCTATGTTGTGGGTTTGAGTAAACATCGAAACGAGGGTAGTTAATGAATCCAAATAGAGATAGAGGCCTAGATTGTTATACCTCATGTATCTTACTAACCCCTCTGTTGAATAGGTTTGAGGCATCTGTTTACCACCATCTATTTGGAGCAGGGTTTCAGACCCAGAAGAGATTGCTCTTCTATGAGGGTTAGGATATTATTATCCTTATATTATTAGGGTTAGGATATTATTATCCTTATCTAAGGTAGGAACCAACAACCTAAGGGTTGTTTATGTGGTTCCACTTACTTAACTGAAACCTAAACCTCCTATTGAACGTGTAACTCGTGCTCCTAAACTCCACTACTACTATACGCCGGCCAGCCGGCCGGAGCACTCGTTCACTCTGCATTATAGAACTCAGAAGATATAATCAATATTAACTCGTAACTCCTAACTCATTCAACTCCTTTACTTAACTAATAAGATATCACTAGGAACTAAGGACTCATGAACTACATATAACTCATTCACTGCAGGAAACTATTAGCTCCATAAGTCATGTAGTATTAGCTCCATAAGTCATGTAGTGTGAGGGTGATTTTATATCTAACTAAGGTAGAACCACTTCACCCCAAGGGGTGGTGGTTCCCTCTCCCTTAAACCCTCACCCTCCAATTGACGCATGCTTTATTCAGCATGCTAATATTCATCGGATAGCTCGTTCTCCCTGGAAGAACTCACTCTCCTCATTTGGGTTAACTCATAACTAATTCACTCATTAGTGAAAGACATAACTCAGGGATAATAACTAAGAACTGCATAACTCTTAACTCAAAACACCTAACTCCATAACTCATTAGATACATATAACTCCTTAACTGCATTGAACTCAAAACTCAGAGCTAAGGAATCATAACTCATGAACTCAGAACTCATGACTCATAGCTTAGGACTAATAACACAAGAACTCAGGTATTTTCTTATTAAAGGATCTTCCCCTTCCCCCAAATAGTCAGAAAGGTGCTATTCTTGTAATACTTAATATACTACTCTTCTTGTTGGAGGCTCGCTTCAGTGAGCCGATCATACTAAGTAAGGAGGGTTAGGGTTCAATGGATTTATTACCCTTGTTAAGAATAACTACCCTAACACTCCGGTAATCCAAATGTGTATACCCGGGTGGAATCCCCGGGTTCATATGGGTCTGAAATCAGAATGTGCTTAAACCCTATTTCAAATAGGTGTTAGGTATCGCCCAAAATACATGTGGGATGAAAATATCCTCTTCTAGCTCGATTGGAATCAGAACTGAACATCCATGTCGAGTATTGGGGTACCTCGAAATCAGGCTTAAACAAGTCCTATGGTATCCTTAAGTATCGGCACCCCATGGGACTAAATCCACCCTGCTTCTCAGTCTATTTCGATCCTTACTTAATATAAGTCTTATTAAATAAACCAACAAGATGACAACCCTGGGACCCAACCATGGGACTCTATTATTATGATATAAGACTCTTGTGCTCATAATAATGTTGGTTCTTAGTATTCATATTCCCAATTACACCATAAATTCCTTTGATAAAGCAAATCACTCCCCACCCCCACAATTTCTTGAACTCAATATATTATGATCAATAGATAGATGTCAGCTTTCATCTCTTGGGTTTGAGTGACAAAATACGAATCACCTTTAGAATCAGCTTATAAGAATAAGTGAATGAATATGAAAATAGCACCCGGTAATATCTATTAGATATTTTCTGACTTCATTTCTATTTTGTCAAATAAAAACTATGAAATATATTCTGATATTCTGACTTCATTGACTTATGAATTCTAACTCCAGGCTTAGAACTCAAGGCTCCAGACTCAAGTAAAGGCTATCAACTCCATAACTCATAACTAAGGAACTGCATAACTCAGCTCGTGTAGTTACCGTAACTTCGCACCTCAAGATAACGAGTGCAACGATCAGTATATCTAGTAGTAGTAAAGGTATGTATTGAGTTATAGGAGTGGAACGGCACGAAGCTAGCTCGTCGACTACAAAAACATACGACTCGCTTGCTCATCCGACTTGCTGACTCGCACCTACGACTCGCACAAATCGGATATTCAATAAGCAAATCTATCCCTTACCTTACCGCGCAGCGCCGGTCGACGCATATCCCCTGGAGAAGGGAGTCGCGCTTCCCCAAAACTCGAAACCCTACCCTGGCCCAGCTTATTGAAGTAGGGCCTAGTTCACTGACTTCTTTGTACATCTACTATACTCATACCCATATTACGTGTTCACCCTAGGGTATGCTCACGACCAGCTTTTACAGGGAACCAACCATACACCAAGCCCCTTTTGTAATCCAATCCCGGGAGTGGGTGGTCCCTAGTCAAGTAAATAGGGGTTCAACACGAGTGACGGTGTCGATCAAAGACATGCACCGAGTGCTTCTATAAATAAAGTGAAGAATGAGAGACCAACCAAGGACCTCTCCCTGGATCTCGCGTGGGTTCAATCGTCTACCTCGATCAAGGTGCGTTAGCCTTAGAAGACCTCGCGGGGCTGGAGTTTAGCCTATCCAATCTCCTCGTGAGCTTGCTTTCTCGGCTGGATCGACATGAGCTTACTTTATCACTCGATATGCGGGTAAAGAAAAGATAGTAGTGAAATACAAAGCGGGACAAAAATGAAAACATAGCTGCAAAATTCAGGATTGCTCATCGGGCTTGACTAACCATGTGTGGCGTGGCGTGGTAAGTTCAGTTGTTTGACTCAGAAACCGCATGATCGCTGTACCTATGAGTAATGTCCGCACTTTAGCTACCAATGAGGTGTGACTCGTAGTGATGCAGAGAGGATGCGAGTTGTAGGATACGAAGACGAGCTTGCCTCATCTAGCATGGGTCACAACGCTATTCACCCTCCCCCCCCCCCCCCCCTCAGTGCATGATTCCGAGTGAGACTCTATATACGCATATATGATTCTGCCCCACCCCCCCTCAGAGCGTCACTCATGGATTGGATCTGATATAAGCATATATTGCTCCACCGCTTTCTTTTTCAAATCCACTTGCTGCCCCTCACATAGTGGCCTGTCTCCCTACGGTGCTATGATAGCCTGTCCTGACCACTTGTCTTTTCCTAGGCATTGATGGATTCCTGCATGGCTTTTCTTTATCCTGCAAGAATGATGTTCAGCTTCAGCAAATGATGAGGGTTCATGAGAAGATGGAACTAAAATGAGGTAAGCTCGATGTTTTTGGGAAAACAATGAATTAGATAAGATAGAAAGCCTTCAAGGGAAAGGTCAAACCCGAGGATCGACGAATCGTCACCTCAAACTGATCAGGGAAAGTAGAGGGATCTGATCGGAACTGACGAATGGAAGGGAAGGGGTAGACTGATCGTCGAGTAGTCTGACCCTAGAAAGATGCTGTGCCAGACCTCAGAGGTCAGCGGAACAGGCTGACAAAAGGCCTCAGATGCAGGGCAAAGCTGCTAGCCTGAAGAGTCAAAAATCAGTCCAAAACTGGCACAAGGATACTGGAGAACCAAAAAAGCAAAGCAAGCTAGTACTGCCCCGTAGGGGACTTGACTACAAAGCTCCATCCCGGGATTTTGCTTTTTGACAAAGCATTTGACTGAAAAAAGTGTCGTGCTGCTCGCCACTCCCCGAGGCTTTGAAGTTATCCTCGGGGTCGAACCGTCATTCCAGGATTTGCAGTCCAATACATTTCCATTATGTTACCTAGCCAAACAACCTGCCACCTCATGTGGCAGCCAAAGTCGTGTTGTTCTTCCGGATCGATGGGCATTTTTCCCACTACATATGCAGTGGTGGGCAGAGCGCTCTATATGACCGACGACGGGTTACTACTCCTGCAAATAGCAAAGAAGGGGGGACAACTTCTTTCTCCCTTGCTCCATCTGACTTTTCCTATCATCTAAGTAGCGACTAACCCTGCATTACTACTGAAAGCACTCCACTACAAGTACAGAGGCCATACATACCGAAGGCTGCTTCTGATATCAAGGGTAGTTTGAAGAAGAGAATCCCGACCGTACTCATTTTGCTGACAAAAGTAATGCCAGTGGTCTTCCCGGAAGCGTCACAGTTCAAAGTGACATGGCTGTTCACTATTACTTGACTACATCCCACATGTGTCCAGCGGATCCATTGTTTATGCGGCAATCCAGCTACTTTCTTAACTGTCAAAGTAATGCCGGGAAGAGGGTATCAGATGCGATTGGGCCTCACGAGAGCTAGAAAGGCTGAGTCCTTTGCTCTTTTGCCTGATCTCTTCTATAAAAACCCTCGACTTTTCGTGAGAAGACCACTCTATAAAAAAAGCCATTCCGTCTCAAAAGATTGGGATTGGAAGCAACCCGCGGGAATTGACTATAATCGCGAGAACAGACTGCCGCAGCTTAGACGATTTGTCTTCACCTTTCTTTGATGGCCGGCTTGGAGCCCAATCAAAGAGGAGGACCCCGGGTACGACGCTTCATTCATTCGTTGAACCGTCGGTCCCGATTTTGTGTAGGTCAATCCATCACCAGACCACCTCTAGAATACATACGACATTACACGACGCGAGAGTGCATGGTCAAGACACACCTACAGCACCTACGTTCTGCTTGCAGCTAATACAACCACAACCTACATTGCACGATATGAAACAACCAAAGTGTTCGGTACTCCCAATCGCCCGTCGATCCGTCAGTACCTGGAGAAGTGACGTTTCGGAGTTTTGAGTACGCCGTCCCTGCGATCTATTAGGTAGCTCGGGAACGAAGACAAGCTGAGCATGGTGCGAGTCGGAGTCTATGAAGTAAGCACGTAGACGAGCTTGTTCGCTCGTTGCACGGAGCTATATCACCCACCGCCACAAAAAAGCTAACTTCGCATCTCTGACTAGCCCATCACTCCTGGGAGGGTGACTTCGCACTCAAGATAAGCTCAATCACACCCTGACTATAGGGAGCTGTTTGAGTTATTACCTCGCTGATAGGCCTGGTTGCTGTTAATTAGTTATTGCTTGCTTTACCTATGCTCCAGGGTATCGATGTTTTGATCCTCTTGGGTGTCGTTCCTATGCAAAAAACTGCGGATGTGACCTACTACCCTGCACTACCCTTTGAGAAGGCTCCATATTTCTCTGATGAGGGTGCGTACCACTATAGAGTGGTTCACTCATACTTATGAGCGTCGTCCCAAGGATCATGTGTCAGTTCCTTTACCCTCTATGCAGGTTTACACTCTTGAGGAAGGCCCACCTGACTCATCTTCCCCATCAACATCGAGTCTGGATGCTCCCCAGCAGTCAGCTGACTTGCCTATTGCTTTGAGAAAGGCTACGTAGTAAGTAGTTGCACTCTTCATCCTATGTCGCATTATACTGCTATTGATCACCTCAGTCCTGCTTTGAAAAATGGTTCTACAGCACTATCTGCCATGACAGTTCCTAAAACCCACGTAGAAGCTATGCAGGACCCGGGATGGAGGATGGCTATGGATGAGGAAATGTGGGCTCTTACTACATGTGGCACTTGGGACCTGGCAGATCTCCCCAGTGGCGCCACAGCTATTGATTGCAGATGGGTGTACACGATGAAAGACCATAAAGATGGAAGTGAAGTATTGTCGAGCGTCTGAAGGCAAGACTTGTGGAAAAGGGTATGCCCAGACTGATGGCATATACTATTTTGATACATTCTCTCCAGTGGTTCGCCTCAGTTCTGTTCGAGTGATTCTATCTGTGGCAGTCAACAAGCAGTGGCCGTTGTATCAACTTTATGTGACAAATGCCTTCCTGCATGGTGATTTGCAGGAAGAAGTATACATGCACCAACCATCGGGATATGTGGTTGAGGGGGAGAAAGTGTGCCGCCTGAGAAAAGCCATATATTATCATTCTGAAGCAGAGTCCGCGAGCTTGGTTTGAAAGACTTAGCGGAGAAATTCAAAAGATTGGCTTTCTGAGGTCCACTTCTGATCATTCGGTGTTTGTGATACACAGGGAGATAGGAGTTGTGATTCTAGCTGTCTACGTGGATGACATGGTCCTGACAGGTGATGATATTGCAGGGATTCAGGAGACTAAAGATTTCTTGTCCCCAAAAACACAAAAGATTTGGCTTGAGAGATTTTCTGGGCATTGAGGTGGCTAGAAACCACCATGGCATGGTTCTTTCTCAGAGAAAGTATGTTATGGAGCTTCTCGGGGAGATTGGCCAGCTTGGGGCCAAGCCATCATCTATTCCTGTGGAGCCTCAAGGACGGTTGGATGAGGAGGATGACCCATTTTGTGAAGACAAGACAAGGTACAGGAGTGTTGTGGGTCAGCTTCTATATGTTACTGTGACTAGACCAGACATGAGTTTCGCCGTCAGCCGAGCGAGTCAGTTCATGGAGCATCCTCGTTACAGAACTACCATTGGTAGTTCATGCGGTTTGTCTTATCCTAAGGTAAGCTACCTTAAAGGGAATCCTGGTATGGTAAAGGTCTCCATTTGAAGAATAATGGGGTAAGCATGTGGACTTGCATTCATACTCTAACGCTGACTATGCGGGCTCCATTGAGGATAGGAGGTCCACTACCGGTTATGCTATGCTACCTTCTTAGGTGGAAATATGGTGACTTGGAGGAGCAAGAAGCAGGCTGTCGTTGCTCGATCTAGTGCTGAAGCTGAATATCGAGCTATGGCCCACACAGCCTGTGAGGTCATGTGGCTTGTGAATTTCTTGGCCGATCTAGGAGTCCACGCTACTCTTCCGGTACCCATGTTCTGTGACAACCAGTCAGCCAAGCCACTTTCATTGCATCTAATCTAGTCTTCCATGAGCGCACAAAACATATCGAGGTGGACTGCCACTTTATCAGAGACATGGTCATTACAAGGAAGATTACTACCCCGACTACTACTTAAATGAAAAACACTTCTGAGCAGCAGGTTGCAGACATATTCACGAAGGCTCTCCCACGGAAGCATCATTAGTTTCTATGTAGCAAGTTGGGCATGCTTTATATATATGCTCCAACTTGAGGGGGAGTGTTCAAATGTGCCTGATATGGGTTTCTTTGTCATTTGTCATTTTCTTGACCCTGTAATTGACCCATAGCACCTCTCTATATAATATAAGGAGGGCTAGGGTTCCTTGTGAAATATAAGTGACTCCATTCTCTCCTCACAACAGAGTATACGACTCTCTGATCGACATCCCTCAGAATCAATGCTCGTCGTAGCGAATAAGCGGATAGTACTAAGAAACCCAGGTTGTAGTTGATTATTTATGTAATCCAAGAAAAAAGCCTGGCTTAGTGGCTCAAGGTAATGCAGGTTGCGAGGTCCCAAAGAGAGCAGGATTGGAATCAAAGAATGAAAATAACGATAATTCCGCGGATCAAGATGGCGGCTTATATACGCATACTACTACAAATGGGGCCGAGTCGGCCTGGCACCAGCCTACCCCAGATCCCGAGGGGGAAGTTCAGCGTTGAAGCATACGCCTGGTTGTTCGTGTAATTCTACATACTCTAATTGAAAGCAAACCGGGGATTTGCTCCTTTTCCTTTGGCCTCATACAAGTCCCATCCAATGTATTAAGCAAAACCTCACTAGAACTTGCTTTTTCGGGAGTGAGATGGGGAATGGATCGTTTTAATGATTGGATTCCAATAAAAAGCTCGATTGGAAGCACTCCAACCCTTCAAGCATAACCCCAACCAACCTAGCCTGGGTAGGAAGTCAACCCCATCCATGCCCGCCTTCCAGTTCCTACCTTCTCGCTTCCCACTGATTCGGGTTCTGGCATTGTTATAAACTTGGGTCTTTGTCTGAGAACAGTTTATCAACGGGAGTAGTTCATTCACCTGGGAGCTGGAATTGGAGTGAAAAACCCTAAATCTCAAGCCCCGGGTCAATTCACCCTTAACTTAAGGGGTATAGGTAAAGTTCAGCGATCAGGGAATTGATGGATGGAGTTGAGGGGAGGAGTTTGAGTCATCAAATACTCTACCTTTGAAGGAAGTATGATTTGGCTAGTGAGTGAGGGGCGGGTTCAAAATGGTCCACGCATCCCCCGTTCCGCTCGTTACCCCACCCTGGATCACTTCACTCAACCTAACAACCCCTCCTTGACTACAATGCTTGCAACCTACTTCAATGACATCTGGGGGAGTGCAGAACTCAACCCCTTCTGATAATGGTTGTGCATTGTTGTGTTTTCTGGCTCATGGCTCACTTAAAAGAGGATCTTCCCTCTTTCCGCAAGCCCCGGGCATAACATCAGTGAGGGGAATTCAGGGAAACAGCTAACTAGGGAAGGGACATTGATTTCCCCTTCAGCCTCCGTTGTGAATAAACCCCCTCAAGCTTGGTCTCTGATTGCGCCCGTACCAGAAGCCGAGTCTAATTGGGAAGAAATACCTTGGCTAATTCCACTATGAAAAGCTTCACTTGACTTCAGTTGGGGGAGTGAAGTAAGGTGGCAGCTAGTGGTTTGATTAGGCTTTGTTCCTCACCTCCGGCCATCAGATAAAGATACCTTTACTACATTGCGCTTGGGTCCGGAACTTCACTCACTTCTGCTGAATCCGGTATTACTACTTATCTGCAGTTAAGTAGAGCGTTATGAGCTTATGTTAGATGTGTGAAGTGACCCTCCAAGGCCAGGCGTGATTGAGCTACTAAGGGATGTGCGAAGTGACCCTCCCTTTAGATTCAATCAAGGCTGGTAGTCAGTCCCGAGGAAGTTGCCACGAGCCTCTCATTTTTTGGAGACGGTGAGGGAGTTGAGTTTCGAAGAGAATCCTGAAAGGAAGAATCAGAGTACTTGACTCCCAAAGCACGACAGTTAGTCATCGATAATGGTTGTATATTAAGTAGTCGCAAGCATAATGAATAGAAGCCGTAGTTTTTTTGTAGTAAGGAGTAGCTACTGATGAGGAGTGTTGATTTTGGAAGATGCGATTACATCTTTCTTTCCAAACCATTCTGCCAGTAAGTACAAGGGTAGAGGAGGTTTGTCATCAGTCTTTTGTGTTTTTGGTTTGTTGTTGTCGTGTTTGAATCGAGTCACGCTTTTGCTTGACAAATGGTTTCAATTGTAAAGGGGTAGGTTTGTAATAAGTGGGAAGTAGAGTCTTCATCCCTCCAACAGAGAAAGCAGATGGATCCATGGTCAATTCCATCCCAAATGTGGAAGGTAGTTTTGTGTGGGGAGTTTTTTATGTATCGCAAGCCATAGGAAAAATGACACCCTGGGGGGAAGTTTCTATTTCCACAGCAATTTCTAGTGTGGTGAGGTAATCCCACCATTCCTAAGGGTCAAAGTGTCAAATGTCATGAACTAGGGAGTCCTCCTTGCATGAGTGAAGGAAGGAGAAATTGGTAGCTCAGTGTCGGAGGTTAGTTTCATGTTTTGGATATAGTTGGTGATAATACTGTTTGATTCCGGGAAGAGATCTCTCGTTGGAAGAGGTTAGATAGCCAGTTTTTGCTAGTGTGAGTTTTTTCATTTGATTGAAAACCTGGGCGATGGTAGCTTTTCAATTGGTTGCAGGTCAGAGTATAGAGAGATGGGCAAGTGTGTTTGAGGGGTGGTTGATTGAAGAGGGAAGAGTGCTAGAAGAGCAGGTCATTCCCATTCCCCGGGTTAGAAGATAGAAGAGGGTGTTTGCCTGGTCAAGCATTCAAAGAATGAAGTCCCATTTGATGCAATAGAAAGCCTTTGTCAAATCGGAGTAAGGTAGTACTTTGGTGTTTTCCTTGTCCCATAAAGTGGAGGATCTCATGGGTGATCCGATAGCAGTCAATTTGGCCTATTTTCGAGAGGAAAGCACATTGAGTGGGGGGAAGGGTTGAATACCCATAGTTGGTTTGCCAGTCTTGTGGCTAGTAATTTTGTCAGAATATTCAGAGAGGTCTTGATGAGTCCTACTACCGAGGTCTGTAGTTCCAAATTGATTGTGCCACCTTTCTTGTGCGCTGCTCAAAGGTTATGATGATGTTCTTTAAAAACAAGTGAGTAGGATTGAAATCCGAATGATGAAGGTAGTTGTACATTGCGGCAACATCGTTTTTCATGATAGGCCAGGTAGCTTTGTAGAATTCCACCAGGAAGCCATCCGGTCCCAGGGTAGTTCTTTACTACATTGTTTTTGAGTTTTTCATTAGTCAGAGATATGTCTTCCACCCTATATTCCGGGAAGCGTGAGTGCCTCACTTTACTTAAGGGTAGCACGCTTGGGGAGTTTGGGTATGAGGTTAGAGTGGAGTTGGAAGATTAGAAAAGGGGAATCGTTGTCTGAGGGTTTGGAACAATCTGATAGCTAAAGTGGGCTAACCATTTCTTTCTGGTAAAACAGTGATGAGTTGGCCTTGTTCGTTTTTGAGGCCCAGAATGAAAGCTTTTTACTTTTTGATGGGAGCAAGTTGGTGAAGGCAGGAAGTGTGACGATCAGAGAGAGTGAGCAATTTCTCTTTGGCTCTTTGTTCCCTTTTTTAGTAGTAATTTGTCATTGAGAATGCTTTCATATTGGTTGTAGAGGTTGTGAAGTCAGGCCTCGATCTATGGGGAGGGGTTCAATTGGAGATTGAGCTAGGATTCGTTGATCAGATTTGTCAGTGTCAGTTTCTCTTTCTTTGTATCCGGTTATACTGAAATAAGCTCGTTTCCAGGCTAGGAGATTTCTCCTCGTTAAGCTGAGGAGCTTAGAGAATCGATGAATCGAGTACCTATCAGTCGGTTAGAATTCTATTTAGTATGTGGGAGATTAGTATGTGTGGAACAATCCATTTGGTTTGGATCCAGAATGTTTTGAAGTGAAATCTTTTTTGATTTGGATTGGAATTTCCTGAAGTAAGTAGAAAAGAATGGGGTAATGGTCTGAATAAGAAATACCTGGAGAGGCAACTACCCTTAGATTAGCAAGCGGCCACTGAAGAAGTAGTTGAGGTCAGATGAGTTTTCTATCCAGTCTTGACCTACCCGTGAGGGGGGGTGACGGCAGTCCGTCCAAGTATAGGAGAGGTTTATGAGATTGGTGTCGTGCAGGGAGGAATTGGTGATGATTTGGTTTCAAGAGAAAGATAAGTTTGATAGAGGTTGGTTTTATTGTCTATCTGTGGAGAATCAGGTTAGATTTCAGTCTCCACCTATGATCAGAGGTGAGTAGTTGTGGCAGATATCAGAGAGTGAGTAGTTGTGGCAGATATCAGAGAGTGAGTTAAGGAAGTCTCTCTTCCTGTCGTAGGAAGGTGGGTCGTCAATGTGAACTAATAAAATGTTCATGTTTAGGTGAATAGAGAAAGCACGAAGAATCATAGCGTTGGGTAGTTTATCCAAAGGTAGTTCTGTTGAGGGTACTGGAATTCTAATCAAACCGGTGATGATTCCTCTGGCGAGGCCCTTAGAGGGTATGATATCCCAAGAGTCCATTTTGTTGGTGGAGTGAAGTTGGCGAAGAATGAGGGTTTTGGAGTTTGGTTTCCTGGAAGTGAAGTAAGGGCATCCAATTGATGTCTGTTGATGAGGTTGATGATACGGGCTTTAGTGTAAGGACCTCGAAGGTAGCACCGTCGTCGTAACACACCTTTTCATGAGCTGGACCCACACCTTTGGAAATCCCCTCCTCCTTACTACACTACAGGATCTCCCACAAATAAGCCCACGTGACCGTCCTTGGTCCTTCCACATTTGGGATGGCACGCGCCCCGAATGTCCTCCAAGCCGAGACAATTTCTTCTACCATTTTGTTACCTTTCTGCCAGAAATGAACATCGACTGCACAGGCGAAATCCAACATGGGAGGACCGACCGCAGTCTGTTTGCCAGCACCTTAGCTACAATAAAATACACAGCGTTCGACACAGCTATAGGTCTGTAGTCATCAATGGTCTCCGCCCCTAGAACTACTTCTTTGGAAGCTTTTTTGAAGAAGTAGAATCTGTTTAGAAATAGCCGCTTGAACCCTCCCTCAAAACACTCACGGACCATGGTGCTACCATCAAGTCCTGGCCAACGATGTCCCAAAGAAATATCAAAAACAAATCAAACCTGCAAAACATCAGGACCTGGAGCCCCCTCAGCTTTGAGTCTATGCATAGCCATAAGCACCTCCTCCTCAGAGATAACCCGAATCCAATCATCCTTCGCCTGAACTACCCATCGATTACCGCCATGGTAGTTCAGAAGTGCCCAGCCTCCAATCTCCCACAAGTCTTCTCCTGGTGAATTGACGGTAATGCATCTGGACTACATCACCAATTTGTGCCCGCTGATCCAGCACTTGATCACCAACTCGTAAAGAGGTGATCAAGTTCGACCTTACTACACTACCTCCTGGCACTTGTCGACAAATGGGTGGATGGTGTTGGAGTCCCCTTCTTTGAGCCATAATTGTCTGGACTTCTGTCTCCAGTCCATCTCTCGCTTGAGATCCTCATCCCTTACCTTGTCTTGCATCCTGGATCTCTCCTGCAGCTCATCAGGCCCCAAAGGTAAGTGAAGTTGATGCCCCCGCCCTCTTTTAGATCTAGCTCTGCAATGGCCTCCAGCGCAGTTTTCCTACTACAACAAGCTCGTGACTCATCTGTATCTCCTTTTTGTAACCAATCAACGCTGTTATGATGGCTTGAATCTTCTCCGCGGGTCGCAGATGTCGAAGTAGGGACCTCCAATCTTACCACTTGCATCGAACAAAATCCCGGAAACCTGGCTCCGACAACCAAGATTTCTGGAATTTCCAGTATGAGGAGTAGGAGACTCCCTCGCCACTATCCCTGTTTTGATTTTAAGTAGTAGTGGAGTATGGTCAGAAAAAGGCCTCTCCAAAGCCAAAACAGCAACCCCCTGACAAGCCTCTGCCAATGACACATTGCACAGGACACGGTCCATTCTTGATGCTGAGCCAGCTCCATTCCGCATATATAAGTATATGCAGCCCCTAAAATCGGAAGATCAAGCAGCTCCAACTCATCCACTGCATGCCTAAAGTCAAATCAGTGGATAAGTTATCCAACCTGCCATCCGGTCTATCTGACGCGGAGAGGGTCACATTGAAATCGCCACCAACCAGCCACGGGCGACCATCAGCAATCTCTGTTGCCTGCCGAAACTCCTCCCATAGCAAAGGTCTAGACGCCCCATCACATGGATTCTACCATAGACCCTCGAGATGACCCAATTGGTCCCATCCGAAGACCTAGTCCAGACCCCCAGACACCACTCTAGAGGCAATTGTAGAGGACGTCAGGTGGAATTTGTCGCCATCCCACAACATGATCTGACCACTAGATCTCCCCTCAGACTTCATCACCAGCATCTCATAAAACTGGTCCCCACCAATACTCCTCTTCATGTGGAGATCCACCTCCTCCAAATGTGTCTCCTGCAACATAACCAAATCCACCCGCCACTCTTGAAGATATCTCAACACGAGCCTACGTGTGGCGTCCCACAGGCCCCTCACATTCCAAGTGAGCACTCTAACCATGGGAACCCGTAGCGTCCCGAGAGGTAGCTCCACCGGCCACCTTTTTCAGAAAGACTTCCTTAGCAACCCGGGTGGAAACCCAATTGTCTTAGTATCTATATATAAGTTAGCACTCAAACCCCAATTCGACGAATTCACTATCCTGCCTTAAAGTATTTCAAGTAAAGTAAAGTAAAGTCAAGTCAAGTCAAGTAAAGAAAGAATGCTCATTCTTGGCACTCCTTGGCATTGGCATTCGACTAGCTGCTTGCGAAAGAATCTCACCTTGCGAAATCAATACCCTTGCGAAACCCTCGACTCCCTCCTTCTGTGAATCCGAGATCACTAACTCCCCTCGATTCAAGTCAAGTAAAGGCTTGGATTACTGAGGAATTAGCCTTACTGCTTGTTCCCCGATTTTGGAAATCGATTGGATTTCTTTTCTCAGGGAAACCTCTTCCCGTCAGGTCCGGGGCAGAGTGAAAAGGGGATTTGGTTCATTGTCATTATACACCCAAGGAAGTAGTTGAGTTTAGCTGCTTGGCTTCCCATGAATGATAGTATATATCTATTACTCAAGCTCCCATGCCTCCCTCACCTGCGAACTGGACTTGAAGCTGAATTGCTTGACTCCAACACTGCTGCCTGGTCTTGTTGCTTTCCATTCCATCACCACTCTACCACCCGGCGGCCCCTGAACTCTTCCCCGGATTTCCGCTTTGATGCAGCCCGGGTATAATACGCAGGGAGCCGGTTCTAGGGTTCCATCTGGGATTGATACACTCCTTCCTGCTCTTAGCTCCTCTCCGCTATAATCATAAAGAAAACCCAGACCCGGGGTCTAAGAAATTGACACCAGGAACGAGCTCCGGGCATTCCCTCTTTCTGCAATCCCCTGCTGCTGCGCCAACCCGGCAATTTGGTTCACAAGTCCTTTCCGCCCGGGGAACCTAGCTATAAATTCATTCACATTCACATCCAGTTTACTACTAAAAACTGCCCCCAGGTGACAGAGTCTTCCCGATTTATTGAATACCCTATTAACCTGGATTGACTGATGCAGGCTGGGGACTAGCCACTAAATTTGCCGTGAGCAATATATGCCTATATCAGATCTCATCCATGAATTAGTGAGTTATGAGTCTGGGGTTTCATACATAATGCGTATATAAGATGAAACCTTGTAATACTCAATACATATATGCGTATATTAGATCTAACCCTAGGGCCGGAGGGATGAATCTCTTAGGTGAACTCCACCTTTACTTGGCTTTCAATCCGACTCGCTCGACTCGGCTCTCTTTTGACTTCCGGCCAGAATCAAGGTCACCATCTTCTACTGAGTAGGTAGGCTCTTTATTTAGTCAGACTTTCCCTAGTAGTTTGAGCTCTCTCCCTCGTATACTCCAAACTCGCATCTTCCTACCTACTTCTCCTTGTCTTCGACCCTGCCCGCATCTCTTTTGTTGGTCTCTCCCTCGTCGGATCGCATCTCCGCTTTGAGGCTCGAACCAACCCCTAGGGTAAGCTTGCTGGCTGCTCGTTGGCTCGCTGGAATTCGGTTCGGATGAGGCCCCCAATCGATCTGGTGGACAGACCTGCTAAGAGAAGAGTGAATAACAACACAGAAAAGGTGGTGTGCTCATTCTCCTTTTCTCGACAGCCAGAGACAAAAAGAAAGAAGAAAGGAGAAAGAGGCGAAGTCACCACTTCCGTGAGTCCTGACCTGAGGGTGGCTTCATTCCATGCTCGTACTTGCTGCATCCAAGACAGATAAGACAGATATAGTCACACGAGAAGTATCGCCAGTAGGGAAGATAGGAAGTTTGGAGTTAGTAGTTGCTGCTTTTAGTAAGGGCAGCATGGTGGCTGGGAGTATTCTTGAGTCGACTGTGAACGCATGGATGGTTAGCTCTTTCAAAGAAGAATAGCCGCTTTTTCCTCAAGACTGCGAACCAGGAGAGGAGACAGACTGAATGAACATTTGTTTGCTTGCTTTGCTTTCCCAGTGGTTGTCACTATCAGAAAGAAAGCAGTCAATGAGCTCGCGTCTTCTCTTCTTTGGCTCGCTCGAAGTCGAGGTCAAAGTTGGAAATCACTAAGCTTAGAAAGAATGTACGCTGCCAGTGAGTTGTACGCTTATTAGTGGATTCCGGAGGTAGTTCTGTCATCAATCTGTGAGGAGCGAGAAACTACTCAGCAGCAAGTCGGATGAGCAAGCGAGTCGTATGATTTTGTAGTCGACGAGCTAGCTTCGTGCCGTTCCACTTCTCTCGCACCCATACGGCCGGCCGACCTACCTTAGTAGTTGCGTACGGATGGTCACCACTGCTGTCACCTCACGTAGCCTAGGTTTCCCTCCTTCCTTGCCCATGCTTACGAGTGGACTCGCGGTTTCCGAGTCAAATAGCTGGACTGCCATCAAATCAGCGTTGATTGATTTCCATTGTGACTATTATTATACTGAAACTCCTGGAGCTACAAAGATAGTTACGGTCACTCTAACGAATCTATAAGAGGGTCTCTATTTTGTTGATTGAAGAAGGTAGTCAACTTCCTTTCACTTGGTAAGCAAGTTGGGTCGATATCTCATCTCTGCCGAGTATCCCCCTCATGTTTTGACTGAGGGTCTCGATCTATTGAAAGTCATTCTCACTTCAATTGTCCCTGGAGGCGAAGAAAAGAAAGAAGCGCTCTAGCTCTGACTTGAAGTAGAGGAATGAGAATTGCTCGACTTCCCTTCTGACCTACCCAATCTATTACTACAGATGCTCCAACCCTTAAGTGATAAGTTCGTTCAGTTTAGGGGAGAAATCACCCAATTAGGCCGGATTGGGGGAACACCGACAAGTGAACTGACTATTACCCTGCCCCAAGACCGGGATTGGGGGCAAAGAACTACCATTACATTAGCAAGCAGGGGGTTGTTTACTTCCTAATTATAGACGACTAATCACATCACAAAACGGGAGCCTAATATTAGTTGCAGGGCAGAGTCGGGAATTTCAGAGTGAACAAGCAACCCGGAGTTAATGGGGTCGAGTATTTGGTAAATCCGGGGAGTTTATTAACGAAAATATTACTTCATTTCTCTTTTTTACAATCAAAACTATGAAATAGATTATTAATATATTATTACTTAATTGACTTATGAATTAGTGGTGAAATGACCTATTTCGGGCCCGGCAAAATCTAGCATCGTCTATCAGGTATTTTCGGCACCGTGGTTCGTAGCCACGCGCTCTAATCCTCTGAGCTACATGCCCCACCCTGTCTCCACTGAATTCTTTCTTTTTCCTATTTCATTCCAAGTCCAATAAGAGGTATGTGTGAAGCTTTTTTTTTATCATTCTGGCGTCGAGCTATTTTTCCGCAGGACCTCCCCTACAGTATCGTCACCGCAGTAGAGTTTCACCACCAAATTCTGGCATGATGGATGGGTGTGGTTCCTCTACGCCTAGGACACCAGAATCTCGAAGCATGAACGAAGAAAGGCATGAGAGAAAAGCATCTTTTATTTTCTAATGATTGTGAGGCCCCAATTCTTGACTGGAAGGGGCACCAAAGGCCTCTACCCTCCCTCTCTCTCTACCAAGGAACTCTACCAAGGGATGGAACTCTACCAAGGGCATGATGGAAGGGCAGAACTTTTTTTGGTTTTTTCATGTTATGTTATCTATGTTATCAAACTGTGGAACAATCCAAATAGATGGCGAGTGCTTGATCGAATGGATCAGGTCATGTTGGTTAAGAACAAGGTGAAAATCTCTCGGTCTGTTAGGATGCCTCAGCTGCATACATCACTGCACTTCCACTTTACACCTATCGTAATGATAAACGGCTCGTCTCGTCGTCCTTATTGGATTCTCAAGACTTCTGTCGCTCCATCCCTGCGGGGGCAGATAACCCGTCACTGTCTCGGCTGTGCTACCGGAGGCTCCGGGGAAGTCGGAATAGGAGAGCACTCATCTTGGGGTGGGCTTACTACTTAGCTGCTTTCAGCAGTTATCCGCTCCGCACTTGGCTACCCAGCATTTACCGTGGGCACGATAACTGGTACACCAGAGGTGCATCCTTCCCAGTCCTCTCGTACTAGAGAAAGGTCCTCTCAATGCTCTAACGCCCACACCGGATATGGACCGAACTATCTCACGACGTTCTGAACCCAGCTCACGTACCGCTTTCATGCGCGAATAGCCCAACCCTTGGAACAACCTACAGTCCCAGGTGGCGAAGAGCCGACATCGAGGTGCCAAACCTTCCCGTGGGGACTCTTGGGGAAGATCAGCCTGTTATCCCTAGAGTCACTTTTATCCGTTGATCGACGGCCCTTCCACTCGGCACCGTTGGGTCACTAAGGCCAACTTTCGTCCCTGCTCGACGGGTGGGTCTTGCAGTCAAGCTCCCTTCTGCCTTTGCACTCGAGGGCCAATCTCCGCCCGACCCGAGGAAACCTTTGCACGCCTCCGTTACCTTTTGGGAGGCCTACGCCCCATAGAAACTATGTACCTGAGACTGTCCCTTGGCCCGTAGGTCCTGGCACAAGGTTAGAATTCTAGCTCTTCCAGAGTGGTATCTCATTGATGGCTCGGGCCCCCCCGGAAGGAGGCCTTCTTCGCCTTCCACCTAAGCTACGCAGGAACGACCCAAAGCCAATCCCAGGGAAAAGTGAGAAGCTTCATAGGGTCTTTCTGTCCAGGTGCAGGTAGTCCGCATCTTCACAGACATGTCTATTTCACCGAGCCTCTCTCTGAGATAGTGCCCAGATTGTTACGCCTTTCGTGCAAGTCGGAACTTACCCGACAAGGAATTTTGCTACCTTAGGACCATTATAGTTACGGCCGCCATTTACCGGGAACTTCGGTCGCCGGCTCCCCTGTCATCAGGTCACCAACTTTTTTCGCTGCCCGGCACTAGGCAGACGTCAGCCCCCATACATGGTCTTACGACTTTGCGAAGACCTGTGTTTTTGGTAAACAGTCGCCCGGGCCTGGTCACTGTGACCCCCTTTCTTTGTGAGGAGGCACCCGTTCTCCCGAAGTGACGGGGCTATTTTGCCGAGTTCCTTAGAGAGAGTTGTCTCGCGCCCCTAGGTATTCTCTACCTACCCACCTGTGTCGGTTTCGGGTACAGGTACCCCTTTGTTGAAGGTCATTCGAGCTTTTCCTGGGAGTATGGCATGGGTTACTTCACTTCAGGAAATGGCGAGGTTCAAACGAGGAAAGGCTTACGGTGGATACCTAGGCACCCAGAGACGAGGAAGGGCATAGTCAGCGACGAAATGCTTCGGGGAGTTGAAAAGAAGCATAGATCCGGAGATTCCCCAAGGTGGAAAAGTAGGTCAACCTTTCGAACTACTGCTGAATCCATGGGTAGGCAAGAGACAACCTGGAGAACTGAAACATCTTAGTAGCCAGAGGAAAAGAAAGTAAAAGGTGAATAATGAATTCCCCTGTTCCTACCTATTTTTGAGAATAGAGCCGAAGGAACGACATGTAGTCTGTCCGGCAAAGTAGGAGAAGGGGCCCTTTACTTCTGCACCCTCCCTAATCCTCTCTGTCCTCTCCATACTTGCTGCCTTTCAAAACCTAGGGGAACGAAGTCGGGTCAAGAGCTCGGGGCAGGAAGGATAGACATGAATCTGAACCTCTGGGGCGTCACTCTCAGAATGGGTCTTCTTTTCTGACTTCTCCCCCGGATTTCCCCGCATACCAGGCTGCTTCTTCATATGTTTGTTCAATTACCCGAGACACCCGGGCGGAGGACTTCTAAACTTATTCCCCGGGAAAGATAGATTGGATTACTGACTCACCCCGAGTCCTCATAAATGATGTTAGGTACCCTCGCTTTCGTTCTTTCCCTCTATTCCTACTTCCCCTCTCGGAGAAAGAGAGTGAAATGACCTCCCGAATCCATTGGCTTGGTAAAGAGTCGGTCGCCCGAAGTCCGGGTTCGTGCTCCCTCCCTCAGCCTTTCTTGTTTTGAGATTTCCCCTCTCCGTTTTGAAGTCAGGTTGGACCCACCTAGTTCGCTTCGCTGGACAAAAAGCTTCTGGTAAGCCAGTCGATTGGAATGGGAAGTTCCTGCTTCCTACCGATGTCACTTGTAGGTACCGCTCTGAAGTCGACGTCTTTTTGCTTTCAAAAGAGGTTTCAATTGGATGTGTAATTGTGAACGACTGATATACTACAGGGTGCATGCTCTCCCCTCTGCGTCTCGTTTTAGTAAAGAGGGTCCGACGCTTTCTTTGTCAATTCTACTTGGTCCCGAGTCCTCAGCCGTCTCCCTGGATGGGTTTTCAGGTACGTGAGGTCCATTTCTTCGGTTTCTCTCTGTCCTCCGGTGAGATAGAGAAAGATCGATCATGTGAAGATTTCCCGGGGATAGGGAAGTCGTGATTTTCATTCCCGCCTCGTAGAATAGGTATAGTGCTCTCGCGTACTATGCGAATGAGTCTTTCCCCCTCCTCCGTCCTAGCTGTCGGAGAATCTGTCTCAATTGAACATCAGGCATACGGATCCCACCATCGCATCCGGCTATTAATAACACGGGGTAGTAATGTGATGGTGCAGGTCTGTGGTTCCGCCCGGACCGGGAGAAAGCAAAGAAGCGGTCTTTTCATCAACTAAGCAATGCATTCCTGTCCCTGTCCAGGATCTTTCATAACCTGGATCCCCCTCGTTGAAGAACAAAGCCAGTGGAGATGATTGATTGCACGATATAGGGTCAATTCGGGTCAGAGACGAAGTGTTCTCGATTTACGGGAATAATGATTTCATGGGAAGGTGCGAACGTAGGCGATAGCCGGAGTGGAGAGAACCAAATGGATGGCTTTTTCTTTCTTCTTCCCTCCTTCTAACTTCCCAGGTTGGTAGTACTACTAATCTTCCCCTTTCACTGGCTTTCACTTTTGGATTGGGAGGAGAGTCTCTCTGATTTGTCTATTCCCCCATCTCCCTTGAGATGAAACCAAGGGGTGGACTTGATTTCGCTGATATTTCCCTCCTCACTATGCTGAGAAGGCAGACCCTGCAGTATGCTCGGCTGTCGCTTGGCTTGAAAAGCTTTCTGCCTGGACTAGATGAAGCTTATTTTGATTCTTTTTCTGGGGCTGGAGTGGAAACTGACCTACTTCAGCGCTCGCCTTTCCACTTGTGGGGAAGATGGGCATGATCCCTGTCTGATTCATCTCGGCAGGATTCGCAGGGGATCTTCTCCTCTCTCGCGCTTCCCTGGTCCAAATTGTCTGCTTCCACATTCTCTGGGACTGCTGGCTTTGGAAGACTGGAAAGAGCTCTAGCTGGGGTCCTACTTCTTTCTTGGGCTTGAATTCCCCTTCATCTGGGAAAAAGAGGTAGTTCATCTCCTTTCCTATCCTGCGGCAAGATCAGGCCTCGGAAAAGGAGCATTCTTTGATGCATGGGGAGGGGAGGGAAGTGAGCTGGCCTTTATTCTTCTGACCAGTCTGCCAGCTGAAACAACTACCTCCACTTAGCCGTAAGCATGTCCATGCACTCTTGATAAGTCCTGTGCACGATGAGGCTGGGGCCCACGAGGGAGGAGGAGTCCCCACCAGCCACCTCCACCGCCTCTTCCAGCGTTCTATCTGTAGAATGGGAGAGTGAAATATAGGCAGCTCATGCAAATTGGACCCACAATCAGTTTGAGTAGTAAGGCCCGGTATTCATATCTCCAACGTGCATGGCACCAACCTCAGTACTACTGCAGGAGCATCAGATTTTGTGGGAGTTTCAGCGTTCTGGCTTTGCGGCATTTACTTGAAGGTATGTCCAACACCCCCATACTCGCACGACCCTTGGACTTCCCGAAATACCCTTTCATCTTCCTGGCTGCGCCCTCCGCCTGCTCCGGTGGCTCACCTTGCTTCGGCTTCTTGCCGTAGCTCGTACCCTCGACCTGATAAAGATAATTAGAAGGAGGGGAGATATCTGAGATTCAAGCTACTCGCACACCATCGAGACTAGCTTTTACTCCTCACTTTTATGCAATTATGAACTCTCTTTTCCACACCTTTACTTCACTTCTCAATTCCAATGCAACTGGTACTTTTTGAGCTGACGTAACAAACTACACGAGCCTCCCGATGAAGCCAACAGAAATCCTATCCGAATACAAAAAAGAAAAGGCAATTTCATTATGGTAGTATACCAGCCGCCAGTTCTTGAACTTCTAGTTCCAATCGGAGCATATAGATCCGTAAATGGATTTGTATGTATAGCCACTTCAGTCGTGTGAGTCTTTTCTTGAATGGAAAAAAAGTATCTTTTTTCTGGGAACATGGTAAACCAGAAATTCTGATGTTCGCGATTCTTCATCCACCGATGCAGAAAATGTGACACTTTTCCATTCTCATATGAGGCCGGAAAGTGTATTGGCAACAGGTCGGCACGAAGTGATTCATCATGCTTAAACATGAACCGATCGTTCTTCCGGGACGGTTGATAAATCATCAAATTCCCACAAATTCCATGAGAAGTGGGTCCATGTAAATGATCGAGACCTCGCAAACAACGCTCCTTCCCCATATGGAGTTCGGAACCCAAAGGCAATCGTTGAGTGAACTCTATCTTATTCGTATTAGTTGACCTAAGCCGCACCTTTACTTCACTGCTGGGGTGGGGCTCGGCCTCCGAACCGTACGTGGGACGAGTTTTTGCCTCATACAGCTCGGGCCGAAGACCGGGGGTAGTTGAGGAGGGATGGGGAGACCCTTCGGGACGGACAGGAAAGGGGTACCAGCTTGCTTCTTAACAAGCGTCCTTTTTTTTCCCCTGTTTCTTCGCCTTCTTTCTATTCTATTTACACATGCCCATTTTTGGATTAGGCGGCGGATCCCCCCAACAAAAGTGCAGTAGTCGTCGTCTGAACTACCCAATCGGGGTGGTGTGGTAAAGTAGTTCTCGGACACCCGCTCGTGCACGTAACTACCCTTCTATCTCGCCCTCAATTCCATGGCTCTCTGAGTTACGCTGCGCCTTGACCTGAGTCCCCACGTCCGCTTTGATCAGCCCGAAACCTGCTTTCTTTGCCAACACAACAGGGGGGCCGCCCCCTTCACTCTATGCTGGCCCCGACCGGCCCGGGCTGGCTTTTTCGGAAGCCCATTCCCACCGCGCTCACGGCCCGGCTGACCTGTTTTGATTATTTCGTGGGAATTATCTCGTTCCCTGATCCAACGGTAAAAGGTACGAGGATGCAGGATCTACTCCATGAGGAGTGGTATGGACGTAGATGATATCATCACGACCTCTCTTTGCGTACCCCCCGGGATGCTTAACACCACTTCGCCAACTGGCATTACCCGTGCTTTCGTGTCTCTCAGTGTGGTCAGCACTGGGTGTTTCCGAGAAGCGAAGCTGAACCCCATTCGCCTCCGTTCATCCAAAGTTCCTGACCCTTATGCACGAATTTTGGAATCAGCCATCTTCCTATCAAGGGGGAGGAGTCAACTGAGCATCTCAGCGGCGGGATTGAATACCCGGATCGAATCAGAGTTCATGCCGCCCGCCCTGAACAAATAGGAGGCGTGGGCCACAGGTCGCACATAAGCCACCGGGTCGCACGACAGAAGAACACCCAACATAAAGATGCACACTCCATGTGATATTTGTGGAATCTTCATGTTCACTTTTTGGTAGTAGTCGTGACCAACAGCCATCAGCAGTCGGCTCGTTGGTAAGGCGAGAGCTTCAAGGCCGATTTCTGGTGGCACACCCCCCAAACAAGCACCACCTGACGACTTTTTGCTCGCTTTCTCTTCGCTACAGCTCGCACATACTTCAACGACCCAGCGACTCGTGGCGAAGCGGAGAGGAGCAAAGAAATGGGGGTGCCCGGGTCATCTCATCTTGTCATTGAGTCCTTGCTCATTCCCTTCACAAAGTCTCACGCTTCGCTGACCTATCACGTGGTAAAGAGAAGAGAGTACGAAAGAATAGTAATCAGAGCACACCGCAGAAAGATTCTAAATATGACAAGTCCTCCCCCATTCCCCCCCATTTGAGAAGAAGGAAATGAAGAAGGGGAACGAAACGAAATAAAGCATTTCGGGAGGATGAGCGTCTCTCCCTCCTGTCTGGTAATAGCACTGGGCGGCTTGCTCTGACCAACACTCCACTTTTTGCTCCGTCCATGGAGCGTATGAATTTCCTGGAATGTATACCGACCAAAAAAGGGAATGAAGGGATAAGAATAGGAATTATAGTACCATTGGAAGAAGGGGCACCTGTGGGAACATCTCTACTGACGAACCATTTCAATAGTACGGGTGCTGCCGTGCCACGAGGCACAACCATGGAAGTAATGAAAAAGAAAAAGTTTTGTAGTTGGATCATATGCTCAGTACGTTCGATTTGGGCCAGAGAAGATGAGAGGCTCAAAAGAAAGTGTTCACAAGGCATACCGAAAAAGGCAATGTTGCCGAACTACCCAGGGCAGTGGTCGAAGACCTCTTCTTCTGGCACGACCTGCGGCCTCCTCTCGTTTGGTCGAGATTCGGAAGTGGAATAGTTTGCATCGTCGGTCAGAGCGATTTGACCCTCCCCCCACTCATTCAGAAGCTGGTCGATTCCTGCGAAGTGTACGAAGTTCAGGTATTCCACTTGAATCACGAGTGAGTTATGCTCGTTTCCTTAACATACAACTCGTTCGTAACGAGCTAACTAAGCTGCCTGCACATCGACTACCAAAACATACGACCTGCACCTCCGACAGCACGGAAGCTGATGATCTACCACGGGTGGAATGGGTAGAATTCCAGTGGTTTTGGCTTCTCGTCCCTCCAATCTACCGGGTGCGTAAAGAAGAAGCCTACTTACTACACCCCTTTCTCTAATCATAAATAAGGTAAGCTCATTTCCTACGGCCAGTCCTAAACTTGTAGTAAGGTGGTGAAAGGTCCACTCTCGCAGCTTTACCCAGGAATCAGTCTATCAGTGCTTGGTTAAGCGAGAAGAAAGTGGTTGGTCATGAACCGGGAAGACTTATATAGCCAACTGTGGAATTCGATCACGGTGGATGTCTAAGTGCAATGCTTGTCTGGCCTCTCCGGGCTAAGCTCCCTGTATCAAGGATTTTCTATCTTACCCTTCAGAATGCTGGACAAGAGCCTGGCCTTTTTTTAGACGGTAGAGATCCTGTGCAATCCATTCTAAGTGCTACCATCGATTCCCCGTCCCATTCCACAAAAAAGGAGCTATGGGAAAAAAAACGTCAAAATGCATGGTGCGAGTTGTAGGATACGGAGACGAGCTTGCCTTGGATTGATGATAAAATAGAATCTTGGCTCGGGAACAATGATTTGATTCATTATGAAGAAAAACCATTCTTGGTTCAGTTCTCCACCCTAACGACAGAAAAAAGAATGGATCCAATTCTATGGAGTCTGACTCATAGTGATCATTTATCAAAGAATGACTCTGGTTATCAAATGATTGAACAACCAGGATCCATTTACTTACGATACATTCATCAAAAGTATCTAATGAATTATGAGTTCCATAGATCCTGTTTAGCGGAAAGACGGATATTTCTTGCTCATTATCAGACAATCACTTATTCACAAACCTCGTGCGGGGCTAATAGTTTTCATTCCCCATCTCATGGAAAACCCTTTTCGCTCCGCTTAGCCCTATCCCCTTCGGCGGGGTATTTGAGTGATAGGTTCTAGAGGAACTAGACGATCCTATTTGGTAAAATACCTAGCGGCAAACTCCTATGTTCCTTTCATTACGGTATTTTCGACCGAGTACCTGGATGACAGGCTTCCACCTCGAGGTTTGATTGGTGAGATCGATAGTTTGGGAAGTATGGTCATGGTATCCATATTTATGATATTTATGACCTTGATACGGAGCTGCTAACTATAACGAATGTGCTAGCTAGGTGTGCTAAGTATAAGCATAAGTATAGGAGAAAGTTTAGGAGGCCGAAAATAGAGCGATTTGCTATCACCCTTCATTTCAAATTAGCAAAAGCAATGTCTCCTTGCATAATATGGATTCCAAATATTCATGATCTGTATGTGAAGGAGTCGGGTTATTTATCCCGCGGTCTATTAGTGAACTATCTCTCCAGGGATTATGAAAGATGTTCCACTAGAAATCTTCTTGTTATTGCTTCGACTCATATTCCCCAAAAAGTGCCGCTTTCATAGCTCCGGATAAATGAAATACATGCATTAAGATACGAAAGCTTCTTATTTCACAACAACAAAAGACTTTTTCATTCTTTCATATACTAGGGGATTTCACTTGGAAAAGAAAATGTTCCATACTCAGAGATTGGGATCCATTACCATCCATGGGTTCCAATGCACGAGATCTTGTAGCACTTGTCAATGAGGCCCTATCCATTAGTATTACACAGAAGAAATCCATTCTAGAAACTAATACAATTAGATCAACTCTTCATAGACAAACTTGGGATATGCAATCCCATGTCAGATTCATTTAGGATCCTGGGATACTTCTCTATCAGATAGGAAATGTACTTCTAAGGTAAGTAATTGCTCCTTAGATCCTATATCTATCTATAGGAAGAAGAAATCATGTTTGTACTGTCAAAATGGTCCTTGGAATTTGGAAGGAGCATGAAGAAATTCACAATATTTCTGGCTTTCTTTTTTGAGTTGAGGATCGGTCGCTCGAGATCTTTGGTCTACACTCGGACCCGATGAAATAGATTGGATCACTTCTTATGGATTCGTTGAGGATGATTCTTATCTAGTTCATGGCCTATTAGAAGTAGAAGGCACTCTGGCCTCACGGACAGAAAAAGATTGCAGTCAGTTTTATAATAATCGAGTGACATTGCTTCTTCGGTCCGAACTTTTTATATCCGTTAGATATGATGCAAAATGGATATTGTTCTATCGTTGATCGCCTTGAAGAAGGGGAAGGAGCTATCAACCCGCAACAGATAGAGGAGGATTTATGAAATCACATAGTTTGGGTGAGGCTCGGGGGATTGATATTTTATAATACGTCAGGATAGCGCTTTTCATAGCATCTAATCCAGCACCGTATCGAGTCCTATAGTATAATCATAGGGTTCCCAATAAGCTCTGAGGGTGATCGTCTTCGGTGTACAAGTAAGTGCTGCTTGACTGCTTTCCTGAATCGGATTGCACTTATTAGGCAGAATCAAGATGCCATTTACCTATGTTATATGAGACTGTGGAGCACGATCTTTCAACTCTCAACAGCATCTGTAATACCTCTCTCTAGGCTGACTAGAAGGTTAGTAGTCTTAGTGCTAGTAGCAGTAATAAGGGATTGAGCTTTGATTGACGCTTGAACTAAGGGACAGAATATGCCGTCCTAGCAGACACGCCCCAACTTCCTAACTTGACTCCTATGAGACCGCGATACCACCCTTCCCCAAGAACCCCCCCCCCCCTCCACCACCTTCTCCGCTCCCTCCTCCACCCCCTGACCCTGATCCACCGAATCCGTTTGCTCAGGTTTTGAGGGGGTCTCCGGTTGTGGGATCCGTCTGCGATCGTGCTATGGATAGCTCCCTTCCAGTGGGGTTGTCACCATATCTGAAAACGATGTAGCTGAGGCCTGCGCACGGTGGGCAAATGCCCTTGTGGTGTGCTCGATGGGAAAACGCCCCTTCTACGGTACAGAAGTTCATTGCTAAAGTATCACTGGAACCCTCGTTCGATCTTGACTCACTTTCTTAGCTCCACTTCGTGCGAAGTGAAGCGATAGCGGAACGAGTTATGCTCGTCTCCGTATCCGTAGACTTGCACCTACGACTCGCAGACTCGCACCCCAGAGTTCTTGTTGCCGCTCCCCGCTCATCTGCCTCTCGTGGGCGTCTTCCTCCTTCTACCTCTACCGAGTTGCGGTCTCGTTACTGTCTTTCATTTCAAGAGAAGGGGCATCTAGTTGCTGATTGCCGTAAGTTGCAAAGGAAGAGTCGAAAGGGAAGCTCGATCCATTGGCGGATTCTTTACATCACTTTGGCAGCACAGCACTTCTCGTCATCCTACCACGGCTCCCGCAATGACTGGGGATTCTCCTACTCTGCCTTGCCCTCTGTTGAGACTGATGATTCCACGAGCTATGCACATCAGCTTGCGCGGTTACGACGTCGAACTATTGCAACCTCCGAAGTGCAGCTTTGTTTGAATAGCTCCGAGAGGAAAGAAAAGCTCAATCCTCCCGGCAAACAAACCACATTGATAGCCAGCCATGGTTGGATGTAAACACCAACAATCTAGTGCCCGCTCGGATTTATATAAGTGAAGAGAATAAACCAACCTCCTTCCTGCTAATTAGGGGCACATGTCTTCCCCCGTCAGGTCAGATGTTTCTAGTTCCCCACCTAGCTCTGTCTTCAAGTAAAGTCAATCCATCAGATCAAAGGTTGAGCTGGTGGCATTAGGGTGATGCCTGGGAGAGTTTGATTTCATTGGCCTGGAATCGAGCTTATTCAGTATACTCGCCCCCTGCGCAGTGGATCCCCTTAATCAATGTCTTTTCCATCCATCAATCCAGTGCCCGCTCCGATTTATATCAAAGTTTGTGGATTTGGAAGAGCCAGCTGTTGGAGATTAATGAAAGGGGAATCCCTTGATTGTATGAATTCAACGGGAATATCCCTTTGGGACTATTGTAAAGGTCGGGTACTACACCTAGGAGTGCTTCCCATTGAGAGATAGCTGGATTGTTGGAATCCAAGAAATCAAACGAGTACTTGACTTCTTTATTATAGTAGGGTTCTAACCTCATGGGACAGGGGAAACAGTAGTATATGTTGTATTAGTTATCAATAAATCGGCCCGCTACTGTTAGTAATGTCAAAGATTCACTTCGTGTCCGCCGGCCTGTAACCTGGTTATGCATGAGTGAGGTACAAATCCAATGAATATTGACCGGATCCACTCCTGTTGCTTCACTGAAATCATTGAATTCAATTGCTTTATCCGCTGGGGAACTATAAAAAACCAACATATTACCTGATGGGGGAAATCACTATACCTGTAGTTCCGGGGTCTTGGTTGCACTTTTTTGAGGACCCGTGGAGTATACTTACTAAATAGTTATGCCCCTGCTAAATAGGGGAGGGGAATGAATCGATTAAGGGATATCATGCTTACTAGGTGAATGGATTACCCGGTCAGGTCAGATTATTCAGTTTACGAGAGTTCCCCAGGATAGGAGACCAACTGAGTTCTGAGCGGGGGTGCAACTAGTTAGTTAGCACAGTTCAGCGATAAGGGTGAGATTGGTATAAGGTAGGCAGTTCAGAGCGCTTAGCTAGTCATGAAGCGGATTGATATCCAAGATTCAGTAGCTAAGGGGCGAACGAAGGTATAATGAAACTCTTGCTTTTCCCAGGTAAATGAAGTAATAATATATTAATAAGATATTTCATAGTTTTGATTGTTCTTATTATAAGCTTATAATTCATAAGTAAATTCAGTCAGAATATATTAATAATATATTGAGTAGGGGTTCAAGTTAAGCTTATAATCAGAATTTCATTCCTCTTCCCAGGTGCAGCAAACTACTCGTCAGTAAGGAAGGTTTTTATGGCAACAGACAGTTCTCTTTCGATTCTAGGGGAAAGGGATTAGGGTTGCCAATACTTACCCATCCATGCCAAACCATTACGGTAAGAAATCAGGTTTGATAGATACTTCACTTGAGGCAACGTTGGTGGGACACCTATATATCGTTTGCTTATCACATGACTCCCGTCAGTATGAAATCCCTTGTTTATAATCTTGTCCAATTATCATCATTACCCAGTATTTCAACTGCAAATAAGGTGCAAATGAATATTAGTACAAGATGAGAATTCAAAAACACAATAGGGAATGTACTTCTAACATGTGAAACGAAATCAAAACATGTTGCGAACAAGACTGATATGTTACATGAAATAAGACAACTAGCATAAAGTAGTTGACCACCAACAAGTACAGGCCTAAAGTAGTATGATCCCAATTTCATGTCTCGATCCTGTGATAAGCAAAGTCAAAAACAGGAAATATGGAAAATGCAAGAAACTCTACGAAAGATGCAATCCTCCCATGGTTCTCAGTAAGGTTTCATCTCGCACGGCTTCGTAGATCCCAACTTCCTCTTCTAGTTCCCAGATTCTGTGTTTCAACTTATCGACTTCAGCTTGGGAGGTATGCAATTCCTCCTCCAAAGCATTGTACGCCAAGAAATTGTCATTGATGGTAGAACCCATTTCTGCTAAGTTCCGTTGCAGTAGTTGAATGTACCTCTCATATGACTTTTGCTGGTCCTTGTAATTCTTCTCCAACTTGTCATAAAGGTATAATCCAAAATGGAACTCAGCGTTCAACGATTGAAATGTGGCAAAATGAGCCCTAGCTAAATTCTTGTAACTACATCCCTACACGTGACGGAAAATGTTCAATTGAATCATAAAGCAAATCTGTGTTACTGTTATAGCAAAACAATTGACAATGTGTATGTATATTAACTTATTGCATCTCCCCGATAACATACGTTGAATAGACGATTATGAATGGAGTTGTCATCACGACCATTTCCATGATGAGGTGTGTCCATCACCAGGTCGCAATAGTCAGGACATAGGCATTTTCGGCCATGGAGCCAACAATGGGTAATATCTTCAGGTGGTCTCTCCATACCTGCAATATTGCTGAATAGGAAATGCATGTCTAATATAGAAAGACGCATATAAATGCTGGTTTCAAGTAAGGACATAGTACTTAGGGTAGAGTTGATGTCTACAAGCAACGGTTTCGACGATCAATGAAAAGAAAGTTAGAGAAAATAGATGTAGTGACAACATAAGTCATGCTGCAATGTCAAACCGGAAGGTAAAGATCGTTACACCGACGGTATAGACATTCCAATCAACGTCGGGAACGATAAGCATCCCATAGTTGTCATGCGATTTGGGCATGAATGGAGTCGCCCCCTGTAACTTCATCAGCATCAACTCCATGCCCAACTTCGGTGTCACCGACATCCTCGAAATCTTCAAGACCTTCCGCAAAGAAGAAATCGTCCGCAGCGAAACGACGTATGAAATTCTGTATGATGCAAGCAGCCATCACAATACGCCTCTGCATTCTGAACGAGTAGAACGACCTCTTGTCCAAAATAGTCAATCGCTTTTTAAGAACTCCGAAAGCTCTTTCTACCACCTATCTCAACTGAGCATGGCGGTGGTTGTATAATTGTTTCTCATTCTGGTAGGCACATCCCCTAAATTCCTGTAGGTGGTAGGATACACCACGGAAGGGTGTTAGAAACCTCTCCGTGTTGGCATAACCCAGATCTCCCAAGTATCTCCTACCAAAGGGGACTCTGAAATCACCATTTATGAATGCCCATTGCAATACACGCATATCTGCAGCCGATCCTTCAAAATCGGTTGCGCCAAAAAGAAACTCAAGATTAAAATCAATAGCAGCTAGTACATTCTGACTAGTGTAACCCTTTCTATTTCAAAACCTAGGTTGGTTAGATGCTTTCACCGTTGCTCGTACGTGGCAACCATCAATGGCACCAATGACTTCCTACATGGGGTGAACTCCATGTCAAATAGTCTAAAATCACACTACAATTGCATATATTACAAAACTTCATGGACCGGGTCAAAGTTGTGAATATTTTGCTTGCAATCTTCTCAGGAATTGGGGCATCAGTTCGAGGTTGGCGGATGAAATCCTTCTTAAGGGCGACAATAGCTTTCAAACCCTTGTTAAAGTAATGACTGATAGTCTCTCCAGAGTGCTGAAACCGTTCCATAACATGACGATTGGAACCTCCATGTCCCAAAATGGATAAGACAATAGCGAGTTGCTCCTTGACAGTAGTGTTTCTTGTATCTTTCAACAATTGTCGAGCAGATAGGATCTCCACCAGAGCATGGAAACATTGCTTCGACAGTCTAAATTCATCATAACATCTAGATGGGTGACCAGCGAGCACATCATGAACCCATAGATGCCCTGTCATAGGGTTCGTGTTTCTTGGCATCCTTGGGATGTGCTCCATATCTTCAGGATATTGCACTACTAAAGGATCTACTAAATTTAGGATGCCAAGATATTGTACTACCCAAGATATTGCTTAGTTCAGGTCACTGATGACCAAATACGGGGTGTCGCATCGAATCTCTACTCCTTACCACCCTTAGACTAATGGTCTAGCTGAGCTATCAAATCCGGAGATCAAGAAAATCCTTCAGGTTACTGTTCGACCTGACAGGAAGGACTGGTCATCCTGACTTCCGGAAGCTTTATGGGCTTATAGGACCACCCACAAGACCCAATTAGGCATGTCTCCCTTTAGACTGGTGTACGGGAAGGCGTGTCACCTTCCCGTCGAACTGGAGCATAAAGCCTATTAGGTAGTATGAAACTGCAACCTAGATCTTTCTAAGGTTGGAACCCACAGAAAGCTTCAGATAAGCGAGACTGATGAATTACGCCTCAATGCGTATGAAAACTCGCGAATCTACAAAGAGCAGGTTAAAGCCTTTCATGACAAGCACATATTTAGAAAGATCTTTCACCCTGGTCAGAAGGTCCTACTCTTCGATGATCGACTTAAATTATTCCCTGGGAAGCTGTGATCCAAGTGGATCGGATCATATCTTGTCCGACAGATTTTTGGAAATTGAGCTGTCGAGATCAGTCCGCTCAGCCACGATTCCGAACCCTTCGTCGTGAATGGTCAGAGACTTAAACCATTCATTGATGTGACCAATACAGATTTGGCTGAGTCTTCATTTATCCTCCATTCTCCCTGAACTCATTGTGCCCAGCCGATGGTATAAAACTCAGCGCTTAATGGGAGACAGCTCGTCATTTCTTTTAAAGAGCCGAAACCTTTTCTGACATGTCTTTGCACTTTAGGTTCATCCTTTAGGACAACCGACTCCACCTTAGGTACTCATACCTAAGATTAGAAATTGTCTGCAACAGTCACCTCGACCCATCCACTCACCCAATACCTGTCCTAATGCATGAACCAAGCTGAATAAAAATCCACCTAATGTACAATGAGGACATTGCAAACCTTAGGCATGGGGGGGATGAAAGTGCAATAAAAACTCATAACAAGAAAAGGTTTCAACAAAAAAATCATATATGTCAAAAACACCAAAAAAAAAAAAGGAAAAGAACAAAAAAGGAGGGAATAAATTTGTTGAGCTTTACAAAAAGAGGAGGAGAAAAGAGAAAAATGCTAAAGAGAAGCAAAAAATGAAAAAGAAAGAGATAGTCATTAGTAAGAAATTAAGGAATTAACCAAAGTTCTAGACCACATTAAAGAAAAGTAAAGTGAAAGTGCTAAAGAAACACAAAAAGATTAGTAAGAACGCTAACCTTAGGCCTTCTTGGCTAGACTCATAGTACTCATTAAGATCTAGATATTCCTCAAGAGGTTGAGGAAAATGAAAAGCTTAAGTATTAGGTCTAAGGCTTAGGGAGTATTCGACCTCGTTAACTGACCTTCGATTTACGGGACTCGGTAACCTAAGCACCCCAAATCACACACAGTCTGGTTCAGTGAGCATAATTATCAAAATCATGCAGAAGCGTTTCTAATGTTCTGAAAATGTCACCTAAATTAGGAGCAGCAAATCAACATAAGTTGATTTGGACAAGTTCCCAGCGTGGAGAGGTGGGAAATTCCCCTCAAAGATGAGTAACAAAATATCATCTCCTTGGTGGTTGTCTCTTAGGATATTTACATATCCTATTGGGGGCATGTAAGCACTCTGCTGGTTCAGATACCGTGGATGGCATTATCACGAAATGTCAATTGCCAGGGTTTGAATTTGGCCACGGAACGCCATGGGCAGGATTATCTCGAAAACTTGAAAACCAGGGTTCTGGGGGTTACCATGGGTGGTGCTATCTCGAAGCATCAATTGCCAGGGACCTTTGAGGATTGATGATGGGGACAAGGAATCCGATACAGACCGTGTTGTGAAGCCAATCCTAAGCTAGAATTAAAAAAGAAAAGAGAGAGAAAACTCTCCAAACAAATAACCCTCTATCTCTCTCTTACAAAACGCACTGCAAACTGAACCAAGGCTAAAAATGTCTCAAGCACAGGTGCTTTAACCACAGAGTCAAATAAACCTTAAGGTAGTTCCTGCAGGCCTTAAAAACCTTTGCTAAGGACTGAGACTTAAGCTAGATAGATCTGGATCTTGGTTGGTACTAGAGTACCTTTAAGTCTATGGTTGGCATTCTGACCTAATCAAAGAGACAAAGGAAGAAAAAGCACTTATCAAAATTGATGAGAGGAATTCATGGTCTAGAACAAAGGTTAAAATCTTAAAATTTTGCTAAGGGACTAGCAAAAGGTAGGCATGGGGGTATGATGAGAACCTCATCATGAACCCTAACTAGCACATTTTGACCTAATAAATTGAACAAAAGCTCCTACATAACCTAACGGAAGGCCTAAATTAGGGAATTGTTAATCAGAGAATAAAACATTATACAAGGGGTAAAACTGGAATTTTACCATTGCAGTGCATGAACAGGATTTCTAAGGGTCTAGACATAGGTCAAGTGAATCTAATAAAGGAAAAAGTGGGATGGTTTGGTCAGAAAAGGGTTATGACAAAACCTGGGAATTAAATGACATTCTGTAACCCTAAAACAAACCCACTTTAATTCACGAAGTTTCAGGCAAGATAAAAATCAACTAAACCCTCTAAAATTCATGAAAAAATATCCCCTAGGGTTTAGAACCTTCAATTTGACCTTTGGAACCTATTTTGACTTAGATTGAGGTCCATACCCATTTTTTGACCTAATTTAGGTTTTTATGCAACATGTCTAGTCAAACGTGGTCAAACCTAAAATCCAACTTCACCATTAGATTCCTTAGGTCCAAATTAGGTTTATACCAAAATTTGGACCTAAGGGAAGGTCGCCTTGACCCACTTTGTAATTTGGTCCTCAAAATTACTTTCTGAACCTTAACTTTTTGAATCCTTTACATTTACCCCCTCATCTTTCTCGTCTCTTTCTTCAATCTGGTCCTTCTTCCACCCGTAGCGCAGGCCATACCTCTGACGACTTTGCGTGGAGGATGGCGCCGTGCATGCATGGGGAGCCGGCCCCAGATTTGAAAGGAGAGCTCCCTACGGAGCCCCCTACCACATGGGCCGGCTCCCATGCCCTGTCGACCGCCATACCTCTCGTGTGAACGCGTGAGAGGTATGGGTCACTATTTGCCACAACTCCGGCGAGGTTTTCCCGCCGCTTTCGCGCACCTCCCAGCCAACCTTTGCCTATTTAAGGAGTGGCACACCTTGCCGCATCCTTCAAGCTTCGATTGGCCTGAGATCCTCCCTCCAATTCATCTCTTCCCGACTCCGGCCAACTACCAGAGCTTCCGGCGACTCTCCCACTCCTCTCTCGTCGCTCTGCCATAATACCAGTGGTAGAGCTACCTCCGTCGTCTTTCGCCGCGCCGCGCCATACCAGCGGGCGCCCTCCAGCCCCTCTTCCTCGTCGCCATTCTCTTCCCCTGGCACCTTCGTCTTCGGCGACGGCAGTACCGGCCGCTCGCCACCTCCGCATCCCCCCTTCAATCTGGACTCGTAGCTAAGTCCCTCTCCCTCTCCTCTTTATTTCCCCTCTTCCAATTTGTTATTTCAACCCCTCGACAACTGCAGACCACCACCATCTTCTCCACCTCCGGCCAGTGAGGTGTCTCCGTCACCTCCCCACACCCATCCACCTCGCAAAACCCCTCAGAAGCATCACCTCCACCCACTGATCATCTTGCGACCCTCTACTGACCTTGCCACCCACTGTCTCCTCCCCCCGAACAAACTCACTCACACAGACTCAGACCAACCTAGGCATGCACGCCTAGGCCGTTCTGAGCCACACCAACCCCTGCAGTACACTCGTCGTGCTTCGACGGAGCCTCCTGAGCATTCTGACGTGGCCACGAGGCTGTTTGCATGATTTCAGGTCTGAAGGCTCACCGCCATTGACGCCAAGCTTGGAGCAAGCTCGCAAGCAGCTCCAGGCTTCCGAAGCCCCAGGACATGGGCCCAGGTTGCGCGAATTACCTCCATGCACAACTCCGGGTCTTCAATTGGCATTGAAGACCTCAGCTGGCGCTGAAATTGCTCACGCCTTCAGCTGCGGGCGCACAGGCAGAAGGGTGGGACGTTTAGTCCCATCTCGTGAGTTTTCAAGCGCCCCACGGCGCATAAATTGAAATAGTGACTAAGGCTTATCGCCTCAGTCACATGGGGTGAGGTCCCTCTCACTCGCTCACCTGACCTCATCCGCGACCACCCCTGTGGACCTGGCCCGACCCGTTTACCTAGACCTAGCACACCTCGCCCACCATCGCACGTCGGTGGGCCTGGTCTCGGGCACGTTAACCCGACCCGTATACCTGAGTAGGCTTTGAGAGAGCGAACCGGAGAGTGAAATAGAGAGAGAGACGCGGGGAGGGTAGGGGTAGGTTTTGCCTAACCATGTGGGTGTGCAGGGAAGCTGAAGAAGAAAAAGGAGGAAGAAGCAGAAGAAGAGGAGAGGAAGCGGCCAAAGACTTAGTCGCACCAAGGAGTAGAAGCTGAAGAAGAAGAGGAAAGGAAAGGAAGAAAAAGAAGAAGAGAAGAAGAAGCACAGTGCAGAGGCAGGAGCTGAAGAGGAAGAAAGAGCCAGAGAAGAAAAGAAAAAGGAGAGAGCTACCGCAAAGAGGAAGGCCAAGCAAGAAGAAAAAGAGAAAGAGAAGAAGCCAAGGAGAAGAAGCAGCCAGCAGTAGTAACCAGCTAAAGAGAAAGGAGAACATGAGCATTGTAGCAAGTTGCAGACATTTGAAGAAAAAGAGAGAGAAGAACAAAGAAGAAAGAGAGAAGAGAAGAAAAGAAAACAAAGATTTTATTTTTACTCTCTCTAATTTTTTTTGTAAAACAGTGTATTATTGTAAAATGTGATTTTTGTGCTTCTAAAATCAAGCATGCTCCCCGAGTTCAACCTCGGAGAATTTTTGAAATATTCAAGTAATAAATAAAACAAACTCGGTGACAATCCCAAAAAGATCACGCACCAGTTTTTGGCGCCGTTGCCGGGGAGAAACGGGCATTTTAGAAGCTTCAAAATCACAATTTCTGATTTTATACTGACTTAATATCTCTTTTGTTGTGTAGGAAAGAAAGGAAAGGCAAACAACCGCACAACAACCACACCAGGGGATAGGTAACCTTCAACCTTCTCTCTTAAGCCCCTCACATTCTAAAGAGGAAAATAAAAGAAAATCAATCTAGGGCTACCTGTCTTCTATACTTAATAATTCACAAAGTTGCCTATTTTTGAATTTCAACACATCTTAACTGTATATCCACTTAAGGTAATTAGGGCTAAAACCTTCTTTCTTGAGCCCTAATTATCCATTTCTAAGGCAACTAATTGAACCAACTAGAGCCAACCTAGGATTCTAGGTTAGGGTTTTAGAGACACATCTTCTTCTAAACAAAGAATTGAAAATTCCAAAAGAAGTGTGCCTAAATCATTGTTTGAAAAGACCTATTTAAGAGAAACCCTAAGCAATCAGGCTCTTAATTTACTTGAACATCAAAAGAAAGGACCTAAGAAGCTATCTCATGAACAAAGAGGTGAAGTTGATCCTTTGGATCAACCAACCTTTAAATTAGGTCACTTTTGCACTCAAAAGGTTTAAAGTTCAAGTGAAACCCTAAGCACCTTGATCTTAATTAAAAGTGGTAGACTTAAGAGGTCAAGGTCCCCATTCTGGTCTACCTGGAATCTCAGTGACAAGAGAGGTCGGGTGGGGGAAACCCTGTAACCCGTGGGGGTGCTTTATCGTGTAGGGGTTTTCGCGGGACTCACCCTCTCTGGCTGCCCAGGTAATTCTCAGGTGGACGACCTTCTGATCAAGGGGTATCATTCGCCCCGAACCTTTATGGTCACCCAACATATTTTGGGTGTCTTGATTGGGTCCAACACGTTCTAACCTCATCCAGTCTATCAGTGCATGTTTGGTAGGAGGTCCTTGAAACCTCCTCTAGAAATCCACTCTCCCCGAGGCCAAGCCTCGACTCCCTTGTTTGTGCAACAACCCCTCCACATAGACCTTTCTTCCGATTCTGAACTTAGTTCTCCTTCTTCTTCCTTCATGGCTCAGCCTGTTGAAGAAGAGAATAATCTTGAGCACCAGCTCCAGCGCCTCAATGACCTCTTCCAGAATTTCATGAACCCATCGCAGCGCCCCATAATGCGAGATCACTCTAATCCCGCTGCGGTGGCAATTGAGCCTCGAGTCAGAATCCCGACTAGAGGACCTGATTCTGAATTAAAGCCCAATTGATTCATGCCATACCTAAATTCTATGGGCTTAACTCTGAAGATCCCTTCCAGCATATCAAACAGCTCAAGCATCTGGCCCAGACCTTCGGGTCAGATGTGCAAAATCAGGATATCTTACTCATGAAGATGTTCTCTTTCTCCCTTTTGGACAAGGCGGCTCATTGGTATCAGATATAGACCCGCCTGATCAACACCTGGGATGAACTTCAGTCCGAGTTTTTGAAGAAGTTCTTTCCCATTGGTCGGACAAACTCCTTGCGCCATCAGATTACTCACTTCACTCAACAAACGGGAGAACCTCTTCATGAGGCATGGGATCGATTCCTGGATCTCATGAGAAAGTGCCCCCATCACAGAGTTCCTAAATGGGAACAAGTCTAGTCTTTTTACCAGGGACTCCACGAAGATATTAGATTGTTCGTCAATGCAACTTGCAGAAGGAATATCATGGGTCATGGTATCTGTACTTATATTCGTTGTAGTATAAAGAATAGTTACCAGTCTAATATAATTTGTTAGTCGAAATGAAAAATTTCCTGAGGTCGAACTCAGGGAGCAACCATAATTCTAGAAGCATATAAATTCACAATATATATAAGGTTTTACAAAAAATTAAGAGAGGAAGAAAAAAAAGAGAGAGCAATTGACTTTTTCTTCTTCTCTCTCCTCCGACTCTCTTCTTCAGCTTTTCTTCTTCCTTCTTTTCTTCTTCTCTGCTTTTTCCTTCTTTTCCTCTTCTCTGATTTTCTTCTCTCTTCTGCGTCTTCTTCTTCCTTGCAGCTGCAGAGGCTTCTGCCTTCTTTTCTTTCTTTCTTTCTTCTTTTCCACTCTTCTTCTCTTTCTTCTTCCTTCAGCAATTCCGTCCTTCTTCTTCTTCTTCTTCTTTCTTTTCTTCTTTCTTCTGCTCTGGCCCTTCCTCTTCTTCTTTCTTTTCTTTTTCGCCGACGTCTGATTCAGAGCTCAGATGCCTTATCTAATCGGCTTTGCCTTCTCCTTTTCCTCCTGGCTTCCCTTGCTCTTCTCCTTCTTTCCTTCGTTCCTTCTTCTTTCTTCCGCTCCTTTCTTTCTTCTTTCCTTCTTCCCTACGGCTAAGTTCTAACCGCCGCTCCTCTTCTCCTTTCTTCCTTCCTGTGCACACACACAGACGTTAGAGCAAAACCTGCCCTACCCCTTCCCCGCGTCTCTCTCTCTCTCTGGAACTCTCTTGGACAGCTCTCCCAAAGCCGGGTAATCGGGTCGGGTCGCGTGCCCGGATCCAGGCGCACCGGCGTGGGTGGTGTGTGAGGAGTGCACAGGAGTGTCGGGTCGGATCGCGCCTAATCCATGTGGTGAGCTCATGGACGAGGGCGGTAATAGGTAAGGGACCTCACCCCGTGTGTATCGGAGGCAATCGACTCATATCACAAAAACAATTTAAGTGTGGGTGTGAGGCCACACACTTACGAGGTGGGACTAAAGTCCCACCTCCGATCTCGGGTGCCCGCGGGAGAAGGCTTCGCGTAATTGGGGCAGCAGGGAAGACTCGCGACCCCAATTGAGAACCTGGGCGCCTTTGCGGAAGTGCCCCACGCTTCCTGGGACTGGCGCCTGGATTCGAAGAGACCTGGAGCTGCCTGCGAAGCAGCTCCTACTGCTCGTCAATGGCGACGAGGGAGGTGAGACCTGAAACCACGAAGACAGCCTCACAGCCACGTCAGACAACGCAGGGAGCTTCGCCAGAAGATGGAGAAGGCGGTGCGGGGGTCGGTGAGACGCAAGCGTGCCTGTGGCCGTGCGCCTAGGGCACACTGCGTGCGTGAAAGTGGGTGTGTTTGGGGGGTGGTCTGGAGGTGTTAGGAGGTGAATGGAGGGCGGATTCGGTGTCAGTGAGATGTCACGGAGCTTAAGGGGTAGCTGGCAAGGTGGATGGAGGCGTGGAGTGGCGAGAACGCCTCGTCGGAGAGCGGCTGGAGATGGGGAAGGTGGTGATGAACAGTGGCGATCGGTGGGTTAAAATGGTAAATTAAGAAGGGGGAAATAACACAGAGAGAGAGAGAAGTTTTTACCTACCTAATTGACGAAGAGGGAGGGAGGCGACGCTCGGCGCGTACCTACCGACGCTGGGGATGAAGGTGCCCAGGAGGGGGTTATCGGCGACGAGGAGGAGATCTAAGGTCGCCAGCTGGTGCGGCCTGGCGTGGGACGACGAGGCAGAGTGGGCTCTGCTGCAGGTATGGCAGTAGAGCAAGAAGGAGGAGGAGGAGAGTTTGCCAGAAGCTTGGGCAGTCGGACCAGAGAGAGAGAAGACGAAGGAGGGGGAGTTTCTCGGCCAGAATTAGCTTGCAGGAGACGGCAGACCCTGTCGCTCCTTATAAAGGCACTGGCGAGGAGAGGGGCCTGAGGGAGCGACGTGCTGTGCTCGCCAGAGATGGCCGGAGATGGACACCCATGCCTGTCGTGCGTTCGCACGAGAGGCATGGGCAGCCGCAGGTGGCAGGGACGGGTCCCTACGACAGAGGACAACGTAGGGAACCCCCCGTTCGTTCCTGAGAACGGCTGCCATACCCTGCGCGGCGCTATCCTCCGCGCAAGGTCGTCGGAGGTATGGTGCCTACGTAGGGTGGCAGGGAGGACCGTTCTGCAAAGAACGATGGGAAAGATAGGGGGCTATTTGTAAGGGTTTCAAAAGATAAGGGTCAAAAAGTAATTCAAGAGAATCAATTTGTAAAGTCGGTCAAGATGGTCTTCTCTTAGACCCAAATTTTTATACCAGCCTCATTTGAACCTAAGGAACTTAATGGTGAAATTTGATTTTAGGTTTAACCACGTTTGACCGATTAATTTGCACAAAAACCTAAATTAGGTCATAAATTGGGCATGGTTCTCAATTTAGGTCAAAATAGGTTGCAAAGGTCAAATTGAAGGTTCTAAACCCTAGGGAATATTTTTCCAGGAATTTTCTAGGATTTAGTTGATTTTTATCCTGCCTTGAACCTCGTGAATTAAAGTAGGTTTATTTTAGGGTTACAGAATGTCATTTAATTCCTAGAAGTTGCTATAACCCTTTTCAGATCAGATCATCCCACTTCCTTCCTCATTAAGCTTATTTGATCTGTGTTTAGACCCTTAGATACCTTGTTTGTGTACTGCATTGGTAAAATTGTAGTTTTACCCCTTATAATTTATTTTATTCTTCGATTCAGAGTTCTCTGAATTAGGCTTCTCTTTAGGTTTTGTAGGAGCTTTTTCACACTTATTTAGATCAAATTGTGCTAGTTAGGGTTCATGATGAGGCTCTCATCAAGTCAACATGAAGACACCGTGTGGGAGATTCTCGAGAATATGTGCGAGAACTCCATCAACAATGACTCCATGGGATTATTCGATCGGATGAATACCCACGCATCGATGAATCTTCGGGGAGTACATGAGACGCAGGGCCTGTCCGCATCTGTCGACTTGGAACTAATGCCCAGTCGGTTGGACAAGGTCTCTATTATTGAGAAGAAGGTGAACGAGCTGACTCAGCACTTGTAGCGAGCCACCTCTGCGTAGAACTCCTTCGCACAGCCAGCTCCCGCAAGGGAAACTGTGCAGAACATTTTCCACCGATCTCCTGGGATGGATCCATATCCACCCCCATCTGACTCCAGGACCGGAGGGACCTCCGATCCTTTCTATTCTTGCCGGGGGAACTCTACTCCCCCATTCTCCAACTTTTTTGCCTAGATTAGGAGTGGTCGATCAACACAAGTTGATTTGGACGAGTTCTCAGCGCGGAGAGGTGGGAAATTCCCCTCAAAGATGCGTAAGAACATATCGTCTCCTCGGTGCTTGTCTCTTAGGATATTTACATATCCTATCGGGGGCATGTAAGCATTCTGCTGGTTTAGATACCATGGATGGCATTATCACGAAATGTCAATCGCCAGGGTCTGGATTCAGCCATGGAATGCCATGGGCGGGATTATCTCGAAATCTCGAAAACTAGAATTCTAGGGGTTACCATGGGTGGTGCTATCTCAAAGCATTGATCGCCAGGGACCTTTGAGGATTGATGATGGGGACGAGGAATCCGATATAGACCGTGTTGTGAAGCCAATCCTAAGCTAGAATTAAAAAAGAAAAGAGAGAGAAAACTCTCCAAACAAATAAATCCTCTGTCTCTCTCTTACAAAAATGCACTACAAACTGAACCAAGGCTAAAAATATCTCAAGCACGAGTGCTTTAACCACGGAGTCCAATAAACCTTAGGGTAGTTCCTGCGGGCCTTAAAAATCTTCCCGGAGGATTAAGGCTAAAGCTGGACAGGTCCGGATCTTAGTTGGTACTAGAGTACCTTTAGGCCCATTGTCGGCATTCTGACCTAATCACAGAAGAAAAAGCACTTATCATAACTAGTGAAAGAAATTCATGGTCTAGAACAAAAGTTAAAACCTTAAAATTTTGCTAAGGGACTAGCAAAAGCTAGGCATGGGGGTATGATGAGAACCTCATCATGAACCCTAACTAACTTACTTTGACCTAAGAAAGAAAACAAAAGCTCCTACATAACCTAAAGGAAGGCCTAATTCAGGGAGTTACTAATCTGAAAAGAATACCTGAAGAATAGGGTAAAACTACAATTTTACCATTGCAGTACATCAACAGGATTTTCCAGGGTCTAGACATAGGTCAATTGGACTTAATAAGAGAAAAAGTGGGATGGTTCGGTCAAAAGAGGGTTATTGTGAAACTTAAGAATTAAATGACATTCTATAACCCTAAAATAAACTTACTTAAATTCACAAGGTTCTAGGAAAGATAAAAATCAACTAAACCATTTAAAATTCATGAAAAAATATCCCCTAGGTTTTAGAACCTTCAATTTGGCCATTGAAACCTGTTTTGACGTAGGTTGGGGTCCATAACCAATATTTGACCAAATTTAGGTTTTTGTGCAAAATATCCAGTCAAACGAGGTCAAACCTAAAATCCAACTTCACCATTAGATTCCTTAGGTCCAAATTAGGTTTGTACCAAAATTTGGACCTAAGGGAAAGTCATCTTGACCTACTTTACAAATTGGTCCACCCAATTACATTTTGACGCCTAACTTTTGAAAATCCATGCGAAGACCCCCTTAGCTTTTTTGTCACTTTCTTCATTTTGGTTCCTCTACCATTGCAGCAGGGACCCATACCGCTGGTGACTGCGAGGAGGTTTTCTCCTCATTTTCATGGGAAGCTGCTCCCAGATTTGAAAGGGGAGCTCTCTGTGAAGCCTCCTACCACATGAGCAGCTCCCCATACCCTGAATCGTCCCATACCTCTCGTGCGAATGCTTGAGAGGTATGGGTCTCACTCTGGACATACCTCCGGTGTGGTGTTCCCGCCGCCTCCTTGCGATTCCCCTTCTACCCGTGCCTATTAAGAAGCCCTAGGACCGACCGCTTCTTCCAAGCCTGTTTTGGCCTAAGAAATCCCCCCAAATTCATCTCCTCCTCCGACCATCCGCTCGCAGGCTCCGGTGACTCTCCCTCCCTCTTCTCGTTGCTCTGCCACCATACCAGTGGCAGAGCCATCTCTGCCTCACTCCTCCGCATCGCGTCGTACCCGCACGAGGCTCCCTGACCTCCTCGTCATCGCTATCATCCTCACCTCAGGGCCTTTGTCTCTGGGGACGGCAAACACGCACCGCTCGCCCTCCGTCTCCCCCCTTCGCTCTAAGTCCCTCAGTTAAGTTCCTCTCTCCCTACCTTCTATTTTCCCTCATTTTATTTCACAAAACTCCCCTCGACAGCCGCCAATCACCTCTATCTCCCTCATCTCCGGTAGACCACCGGCGAAGGCACAATCGTCTCTCCACTCATCCACATGCTTCGCCACCTACCTCAGAAGCTCCGCCAGCACCCACTGATCATCATCCGTCCCTTCACTGACCACCACATGCACCCTACGCTCCCACCAAACACACGCACTTTCACGGTCACAGTCTGACCTAGGCACGCATGCCTAGGTCATTCTGCCCCACGCCACCCACCGCACCACCTTCGCCTCGACACGGCGAAGCTACCCAAGGGTTTTGACAGGGCCGCGAGGCCGTATTTGTGAAGTGCAGGTCCGACCCCCTGCCGCCATTAGACTAGGAGAAAAGCTTGCTCGTAAGCTCTCTCCAGGTCGCCCCGCTCCAGGAGATCGAGTCTTAGGTGCGCGGAAGCATCCCACGACTCTTTCTCCCCTAGCAATCGAAGGCTCCATCGACCATAGCAGCAGCAATTGGGTAGGTGTTCTCCCTGAAGGCGTGCGAAGAAGCGGGTGGGACTTTGGTCCCACCTGGGTAGTCTCCAGCGCAGGTGAGCGGTTTAAATTGTTTTTGTGTTTCTCTTCGTTGCCTCCAAACATGGGGTGAGGTCCCCTCGCCCACTCACTCACCTCGTCCGCACTCACTCCTCCGCGGACCTGGCTGCCTAACCCGACTACTCGTGCACTCCTCGCCCACCACACACGTCGGTGGGCCTGGTCCTGGGCGCGCTGACCCGACCCGTTTACCCGAGAAAGGCTCTGGGAGAGCAGTCCTGAGAGTGACATAGAGAGAGAGAGAGACGCGGGGAGGGTAGGGGTAGGTTTCGCTTCTCTGTGCTGTGCAGGGAAGAAGGAGGAGGAAGCCGCAGAGGAAGAGGAAGAGAAGAAGAGGAGCAGTTGAAGGAGAAGGTGTAGTTGAAGAAAAGAAGAGAAGGAAGGGGGAAGCTGCAGAGAAAGAGAGAAGCAGAAGAAAAAGGCAGAAGAAGCACTGCAGAGGCCAAGGAAGAAGAAGGAGGAGGCGCAACCAAAGAAGTAAAAGAAGAAGCAGCAGCTACGGAGAAGAAGAAGAGAAAGAGGAAGGAGACTACAGAGGCCAAGGAAGACAAAGTTGAAGACTTGGCCACAGAAAGACAAGGAAGAAGAGAGAAAGTAAAGGTAGAGAGAATCAGGAGAAGAAGAAAAGAAGAAGAAGCCAAGGAAGAAAGACAAGTGAAGAAGAAAAGAAGAAGTACTATAGCACTTGCCAGATAAGATGTCTGATTCACAGAATCAGATGTCTGAGAAAGGGAAGACAGAAGGAGGTGCAGCCAAGTAGAAGAAAGAAAAGAAAGAGGGAGAAAGAAGAAAGACATTTATTTCTGGATTTTATATTTTTAATTCTCATATACATTAGACTGCATTAATATCATCTTTTGAGTACTTTGAAATTGTGATTTTTCTTCTGAAATACCAATTTGCTCCCTGAGTTCGACCTCGGAATATTTTTTGAATTTCGACTAATAAAATTGATAATCATTTTTCGCGGTGATTTCAAACATACTACAACAAATATCTCTTTAAAACATGATCTCTTCGCGAACCCAGCAATTACTCCCTGGTGGAGAGTGTGAAGCTCCCACCTCCTTTGGTCATGTTAGGTCTGTGGGAAGTACTGCTTGCAGAAGAGAGTCATGAATTGGTCCCAAGATGGCTCTCCCCCCACCTATCCTCGAATTGCTCGACACCACCTGTGGGCAGCGTTCTCCAGCTGGTACGTGGCAAAGGCCTTGTGGTACTCTACAGGAGGGTGGAGCATGTCGAAGGTCTTCTCCATCTGCTCCAGCTAGTCCTCTACCTCGGATGGGCTCTCCTCCCCTTTGAAGGATTTAGCTTCCGGAACTGCATGAACAACTCGTGGTGAAGTCACAAAAGAGCACAAGTCCACCCTCAGGTAAAGAGGTCGCCTACTTGGTATTGTCTAAAGGTGGTAGGGGTGGTGGAGGATCACCCCCCCTCCCCCATCTTTCTTGGCACTGTGGTGGCTCCCCTATCTTACGGAAGATTCCCCCTCCGCATCCTCTAACGAGACAGGAGCAGGTGGTGGAGGCGGTGGAGGTGGAGCATGCTGAAACTCCTGCACAATTGCCCTAATCAGCTGGGCAAGGTCCTGGGCTTGGACACCCTAAAGGACGGGTGGAATGACCCCTACTCCAGGTCCAACACGTCCTCCCTTACATCCATGCCCATGGCCACATCCTTGCCCAACCTTGCGAGCTACATGGCGAGGCATCTCCTATAGGGGAGATGAGAGAAAAAGAATTATTAGTGGTGTAAACTTGACACAAGACTTGAAAGCAAGATCGAGAAGAACTTGTGATGGTTATTCTAGCTATAGCTGCATGAGTGGTATTTCCGAGTTTGCTTGGTTGATTACTCGGGATGACCTTGCTCTGTTACCATCTTATTATGACCCGATCCGACTACACACGGAAATCAGATTGCACCGTGAAATGACCCTTTCCTAGGGTTGTTTGGAGTTTTCAAAATTCATAGGGGTTTTTGTGCAGTTTTCACCCCCTAGGTTTTTGTTGTGGGATTTGTGAGGGGGAGAAGAAAATTGCAGGGGCATCCCTGCAATTTCCCCACCACCACTCCCTTACCCATGCACACCATCTCCTCCCCCCTCAACCCTTACGCCGCACCATCCCCTTGTGGCACCCTCACCTCCCTTACTCTCCACCATCCCCTCCTCCATTCCTCCTCACCCCATATATTCCCCCATCCTCCTTTCGTCCCCACACCAACAGCCAAGTGAGAGGAGAGAGAGAGAGGAAAGCAGAGGAGTTCGATGGCCTGAGAGCGGAGGACTCACGAGGGAGAGAGGTGGTGTTGCAGCTTCTGTGGCGAGAAAAGGCTCGCGAACGGTTCTGCGGAATCATTTTTCCACAGAATTAGATGTCTGGAGTGACCTCCAGATGTCTGGTCGGATGTCTGAAGGTAATCTCAAGTGTCTGATAGTGCATTTTCTTAATTCTTTTTCCTGCCAAAGTTCTGACCGAGCACGTGCATATGTTAGAGGATTGGGAAGCGTGCTGGTGCAAGGATCGAGGGAGTTTCAGATGTCCGTAAGTGTTTCCAAACGTCTAAAGCCACCCTCAGATGTCTGCCGGAGTTCCAGACGTCCGGAAAAGACGCACCGAGTAAGGTGAGTCCTTGAGATCGTTTAAGACGTCTGATTTTGATTAGGGTTGGTGTTTTTGGGCCCATTCAGGGCCCAAACGGAGTCGATTTTCCGCGAACAAAAGTCATTGGTTTCCATTCGAGTTTCTCTACGTAACGATACATTATCTTTGCCATTTTGAACTAGTTTGACCTATCAGTCTATGTCATAGGTCTCTAGTCCGTCGAGTATACGGGACCAACGGAGACGTCGGGAGCTACCGTATGAGCCCCCATTCCACCCAGTTACCTTGGTAGAGTGGTTCTCACACTAATCTCAGAATTGATAATTAAATTGCATGCATATCATTAATTGAACCTAGGTTTTGCAATGAACCCTAGGACTGAAAAGAGATAAATGCATGTTGCTATAGAATATATTCGATCAAACCCTAGGATTGTGAAATGAACACTAGGGCTGGAAGAAATACATGAATGATCAAGTTACTGTGATGCTTCCCGAAAAGAAATAAACCATGAGCTTCCTGTACTACCTGTAATGAACTACATCATAAATGGAAATGCCTGCTTATACTGAATAATAGATGGTGGAATTTGAGTTACTTATTCTACGTGCAACGAACCAGATATGGAAATAAGAAAGTCCATGTACGAACCCTGCAGGGAATTTAGAAAGAAATTAGGAATACGGTAGTATGGAAAACTTGATTTTGGGAACATATTGCCTATGGGCAGCTGTTTGAACTTGGTTAAGAGAAGTGAGCTGGCCCCCGTGTACGTGGTACCGAGGAGAACAACTATCCCTTTAGAATAGAGGGGAGCTTATCGCCCCTTGGGTTGAGACCCGGGATGAGTTTGGCCACTCTACGTCGACTCTTGTTTGGCTCTCGTGTACGTGATGCCGAGGTAAGCTACTTAGTGTAGGGGGAGCTAGCCGCCCCATGGGGCCCAGGGTTAGGTATAGCCACCCTACACCGACTCTTGTTAGGCCGTTAGGCAAACCAGGATAGTCGTACGAGGGTACGTGGACTGTGAGGGGCGAGACCCCTGTTCTGAGAAGGTAAGGCCCTGTGATGTTCCGTGCAGTACGTTTGAGCATACCTGTTAGTGAAAACGACTGACCATGTGCCAGTGCGTGGTAGCTACCCGTGAGCTTATCACGCATGCCGTAGTCACCGCTATATCGCGACTGTGACCTCGGGGTAGTAGACCGGGTGTAGGACTACCACGGGGGACTCTCCCGGCCAAGAGAGTGAACGTGTACATCCTGTATTGCAGGAAAACTGCAAGCAAGATCGTTCCCTTAGGGAACAAGAAGATTGAGAAATGTCATGGAACCTAATTAGAATACTTGGATCAGAAAAACAATAATTGGAAACGGATGATAATAAGTAAACTGTTAAATGCATGTTTAGCTAGCTACCTATTTAAATTATATTGTATGTAAGTGATTTAACCACCACTTTACTCAGCGTTAGCTGACCACATATTTTATAACCTTGTTCAGGTTAAGGATTCGAGCAGCTAGAGCCACCGGCTACTGAGGGTGCTGGGCCAAGTCGAGCCCAACTATAGTTTTCTTCTGTTCTCTTACAGAGAGTTTTGTAGTTGTGAGTGCCTATAGCTCATAGTTATTTTCAGTTATATTTGTATCAGTTTCTATTGTGATGGCTATGTTCTATACTTGTACTTCTCAGTGATAGTCTGTAGTATTATTGTCATTGTCGTTCTCTTTCTTTATTGGCAGTTTTATATTTTCTGCCTAGTTACATTACTCGTGTGGTTGTAAAATAAATATGGTATTTGGTTCTTTCTTGTTGGATGATTGGGTCTTGGAGTTCATTGAGGCGAGCCGTTCTCAGGTCTTGTAGGGAGTCGGGAGCGGGTCGTGATAGACTGTGTCACCTATCCCAAGACCCAGTCGTCCAACGAGAAATGACCAAACCATACAATTCTCACACATGCATCATAGCAAGGAAACAACTAATGGCAGGGAAAGAAAGAAAAAGATCCATGCACTAGCATTCATTTCAAGAACGAAATTGCATTCTACCATAACCATCAAAAAAAAAAAAGTACGAGTAAACGGAAGCTAAAGGTTCTGAACTAAAATACTCACTGTTGCAGGGAAAAGAACCGAGCTACAATAGAACAAAAGAAAACAAATAGCTAAAGCTAGGCTAGGTTAGGCCCAACTCCCTCTGCAGTCAGTGGAGTTGGTTGCTCAATCTCCTAACTTGACTACAAGTAGTAAACATCGTCAACGCTGAGTATAGTGGCAGAAGAACAGTATACAAAGCATAAGACAAGAATATAGACTGCAAGAAAAAGTGACAAAACTACATACTTTTAATTTTGTTTTTACTGGTCTGTTAACTACTTGTTATTTGATTTCAAGGCATTCTAGCATCACGTCACACTCTCTTTAGTTGCATGTTCCCTAGCGGAACAATCTTATTGCGGTGTCCCTACGATGCAAGATGCACACATGGCGCTCTCCTGGTCGAGAGGGCACCCCGTGTTTGTTCTACACCCCGTTTACCACCCCAGAGTCATGGTAGTAGAGTAGCGGTGACTACGCACGCGTGATAGACACATGGGGGGCTACCTCGCACTGATACGCGGTCAGTCATTTCCCCTAACGGATGTATACAACAGTACAACACAGAACAACATGAGGGTCATACCCCTCAACCAGTCTGCACACCTTCACTCGACCATCCAAATTGGCCCCGTGGCCCAACAAGAATTGATGCAAAGAGGCCGTACCTATTCTAGGCCCCTACCTGAAGAGGTCAATTCTCTCTCTACACAAGAGATAATTAACTCTCCTCAATACTTATGTACCCAAGAGCCACCTCATTTCCACGCACCCTCACTCATGATCCCTACCGTCTGACATCTCTATTTTTTATTTCTTTCCAAGCATTTATCCATTTCACCTTAGAGTTCAACCGTAAAGCCTACGCATCAACTAAAATTTTAGTATTAATGGAAACAACATTTCACATTATAAGTGGGATTTTCTGGAGACGTCCTTTCACATAAGTACAAATGAAATAATTTGAAAGTAACATTTATATATATATATATATATATACACACACACGCGGGGATCTCGGGAAACAACCTTGCAGGACACCAAAAATTAGATATTAGAAAGAGTCAAGTAGGACATAAACCTTAATTAAAAATTTCGTGATGCCCCGGTGAGGATACATGCATGTGTGACCTATGAGACCAATGGCATCCCACATTGCTATCAACTTGTAGGAAGTGGGCTCTTGGATTAAGAGTTATGCAGAATAACAAACAAGTAAAGGGAGGTGACCCAACTATTGATTTAAAAGATGCAGCATCCAGAAACATTTTGGACAAAATTATTATTTGGAAGTGATTTATATAAAATAAAATATATCAGGGAAAAACACCACCCTACATCGTTGTGTGCGCTGGAAATGGGGGCCACGCCTCCTCTTTCTCGAGAAATGCATGCGAACACAAGAGAGTGGGAGCGGGGGATCGTGACCATCCTCCCTGCCTTCCCACTCGTGCCTCAAGCGGTGTGTAGCGGCAGCCCCGGCCCCACTTCTTCAAGTGCGCGCGCGCGGGCAAGGACGGAGGGAAAAAATTCACACGATCTCTCGATGGGAAAGACCCCCATTCCCTCTCCTGCAGGAAGTGCTCCTCTCTTCCTGTACCAAGTGCGCCGCTGAGGTGGGGATGGAGGGGCGAAAAACGAGGAGAGGAGGGTTTTGGGTCGTTAGGGGTGCAGTGGGGTCGGTAGAAATATAGGTATTAGTTCTAGAGTTTAGTTCTTTGTGTGGGACGTCCCCAGATATTCAAAACGTAAGATATAAAAATTTTGCCTTGCCCTTCTACATGCCAAGAGCCTTCAAGGAGGTCCCTACGTGGGTTGCACAAAGTGCAGAAATTACTCAATGACCCCCTAGAGTTTAGGAAAATCACAGAGTGGCCCTCAGGTGGTTGTTTTGATGCGTGAAAAATTGCAGGGACCACCTTAGAGACACATAGAACTCCATGATGGTCCCTGGGTCATTTCAGCGATCGGCCAGACAAACAATAGGATTCCTCTACTTTAGGCTTTTAGGAGGTGGTGACTGTGCTTGATCTCTCTAAGCTCCCCACGTTGGGAGCTATCTACACTTAGAGAACTGGGACCAGCTCCATGTCTCGACTTGATAGGTTTTTGTGTGTTGTGAATCTGGCGGAGGCATTTCACTTGGCAAGCGTTTCAACTTTATCGCGTCCCTTCTTCAATCATACGCCTATTCTTTGGGAAGTGGGGATGGCTTGGTGGTCTCTCCTTATTTCAAATTCCAAAGGTCCTCGATTAAGGAAGAGGGGTTCAAAGATATGGTTTCGAATTGGTGGTGAGGTTTTCCGGAGGAGGGGTTGGCTACTAGGTCCCTCGCCTCCAAGCTTCGAAGGTTGCACCATTTGCTCCTTAATTACAAGAAGAGAATTAGAGGTGAGAGAGAGAAGGCTACAGAGGAGGCCTTGGAGAGGGTACGAGCTCTTGATGTTAAGGAGGAAAGTTCGCTTCTTTCTCTCATCAAGTTGGAGGATAGGAAGAGGTGCCAAGGGGTGGTGGCTAGCAAGGATCTTAAGAGGGAGGTGGCTTGGCGTGAGAAATCGAGACAACTCTGGTTAAGGGAGGGTGATGCCAACACGAGGTTTTTTCACGCTTCGGCCAACTCTAAGAGAAGACTTGACCATATTTCTTCTCACAGGGATGGGGACCAGGTGGTTGAGGATGTTATAGTAAGAGTCAAGGACTTCTATTTTTCAGCTGATTTTCTTGTCCTTGACATGGAAGTACTTGAAAGATTGAAAGACACTCCCATCATCCTAGGCAAGCCTTTCTTAGCAACAGCTAAAGCAAATAACGATTGTGCAATTGGATGTATGAAAATTGCCTTCAGAGATAAAAGATTACAATTTGATATTTTTAAGGCAATAGAAGGTTTTGATTATGGGTTGATTGATGATATTGATCCTAAAGAACATTTTATTGAGAAGAGTATAGCAATTGGATTTAATGAAAACCCTTTAGAAGCCACCTTGACTCAACCCACTTCTCACTCACAAGCTGAGGAAGTCCCTAATTTGTTCCACACTAATACTAACCCATGACCTTCCTTAGCTAATATGATTTTAACTTGACCTTATTTTCCCTCTACACCTCCCCCACCTTCTAACCTAGTCCTACCCCAACCTGAACTTAAACCCTTACCTGAAAATCTGAAGTATGTTTTCCTTGGACCTGATGAAACTTTCCCAATGATTATTAATGCACATCTGACCAGGGAGCAAGAATCTAAATTGACCATGGTCCTAAGAGAACACAGTTAAGCAATTGGGTGGACCGTTTCTAACCTTAAAGGAATTATCCCCTCTTACTGTACCCACAAGATCTATGTTGAGGATAAGGCTCGACCTTCTCGTGAGATGAAAAAAAGTTAAACTTTAACATGTGAGAGGTCATTAAAAAAGAAATAATCAGGTGGCTAGATGCTGGAATCATATACCCAATCTCAGATAGCCCTTGGGTGAGCCTAATGCAAGTGGTTCCAAAGAAAGGCTCACCATTGTGACAAATGATAAAGGTGAATCCATCCCTACCCACATTGCCACCACATGGTGAGTTTGTATTGATTACAAAAAACTCAATGCTGCAACTAAGAAAGATCATTTTCTCCTGCCTTATGCTTGAGAGACTTGCAGGGAGGAAGTTTTTCTACTTCCTGTATGGATACTTAGGATAGAATCAAGCTGCTATTAGTCCTAGGGATCAAGAGAAAATCACCTTGACTTGTCTCTACGGAACTTTTGCTTTCCATAGGATGCCTTTTGGATTCTATAATGCACCTGTGACCTTTCAAAGGTGCATGCTAGTCATCTTTTCGGGCATGGTGGGTGATTATCTTGAGGTCTTCATGGATGATTTTTCAGTGTTTGGAGACTCATTTGATTTATGCCTAAACAACTTGACCAAGATCTTGAAAAGATGTATAAAAGTCAACCTAGTACTAAGTTGAGAGAAGAGCCATTTTATGGTTCAAGAGAGAATTGTATTAAGTCATATTGTTTCTAATAGAGGAATTGAATTAGACCGAGCCAAGGTTGATTTAATTTCCAATCTTTCACCTTCTAGTTCAGTTAAACAAGTTAGATCATTCCTAAAACACATTGGATTTTATAGAAGGTTTATACAAGATTTTTCAAAGATCTCAAGACCTTTAATCAACCTTCTATCAAAAGAAGCCCCTTTTAATTTTAATGAAGAGTGCATCCAAGCTTATTTGACCTTAAAGGATACGGTGACTCAAGCCTCAATCTTACAAGCCACTGATTGGTCTCAATCCTTTGAAATCATGTGTGATGCCTCATATTTTGCTATATGGGCAATCCTAGGATAGAAGAAAGACAAGAAACCTGTAGTGATTTATTATGCTAGCAAAACTCTAGATGAAGCACAAAAGAGTTATACAACTATTGAAAAAGGATTGCTAGCAGTTGTGTTTGGACTTGAAGGGTTTAATCTTATCTACTTGGATCCCGTGTGGTGATCTACATTGGTTACTTTGCCCTCCGGCATTTATTGGTTAAAAATGTTGCAAAGCCTAGTTAATTTGATGGATTCTACTACTATAAGAATTTGACCTAGAGATAAGAGATAAAGTTGTAGCTCAAAATGTTGTGGCCAACCATCTTTCTAGACTTGACCTGGACCGCATTGGACCTACAATACCCATGCAAGATCATTTTCTTGATGAATACTTGATGGTCATAGAGAACAAGAATCTTCCTTGGTATGTTGATTTAGTCAATTACCTAGCTACAGATAAAATCCCAACTGATTAGACTAGACAACAAAGAGAAATTCTTATCTGAAGTTAAGTACTACATTTGGGATGACCTTTTGTTATTTAGACTTTGTGCTGATCAAATCATCAGAAGATGTATCCTTGAGTTTGAAATTCAAAGTATGCTCTCCTTTTGCCATGATCAAGCTTGTGGTGACCACTTTTTTGGGAAGAAACCAGTTGCAAAAATTTACAGTCAAGACTTTATTGGCCAACCCTTTATATGGATGCACACGACTTTGCTAAGACCTGCATCAAGTGCTAGGCCTTAGGGAGTATGACCAAAAGGAACATGATGCTCCTTAACCCGATCTTAATTTGTGAAATCTTTGATGTTTTGGGAATAGATTTTATGGGTCCTTTCCCGCCATCAAATGCTTCAAGTGCATCTTAGTTGGAGTTGATTATGTCTCTAAGTGAATTAAAGCCGTTCCTACTAGGAAAAATAATCATAAGGCCGTAATTAATTTTGTAAAGAAAAATACATTTTTGAGGTTTGGGATATCAAAGGCCTTAACTAGTGATGGTGGTAGTCACATTATTAATGCCCAGTTTAGAACTCTATTAAAGAAATATGAGGTAAAGTCATCGGATTGCTACACCTTATCGTCTCCAAACAAATGTACAAACTGGGGTCTCAAATAGACAAATTAAGTATATATTACAAAAGACAGTGAGACTTGATAGAAATGATTGGTCTACAAGATTAGAAGATGCACTTTGGGCTTATCGGATCACTTATAAAACTCCCAGAGGTATGCCACCTTCTAGATTAATTTATAGGAAACCTTGTCATCTCCTAGTAGAATTAGAGCATAGAGCTTATTGGACAGTCAAGGAATGTAATTATAATCTAAATTTGGCTGGTGATCATAGGAAGCTCCAATTAATTAAGCTTAAGGAAATTAGATGTGAGACTCATGAAAATTCGATGATTTACAAAGAGAAATTTAAAGCCTTTCATGACAAGCATATACTTAGAAAAACCTTTAAGCCTAATCAGAGAGTGTGGTTATTTGATGCAAGTTTAAAATTGTTTATGGGAAAGTTGAGATTTAAATGGACAAGCCTGTATATAGTTGTAAAACCTTGTTCTAATGAGGCAGTAGAAATTGCACATATAAAAATTGGGCAAACCTTTTGAAGACGTATGCCGGCAACCGGGTTTGTTATAACATTGTAGTAAAGCCGGTTGTTACCAACGTTTCATATAAAAATTTTTTTACTCGGAAAAATAAAGGAGTTCCCGAGGTCGAACTCAGGGAGCAAGTTGTATTCTAGAGATATACATGTTTCTTTTACAAAAATAAAGAGAGAGAGAGAATTTGTTGTTCTCTTTGTTCTGCAGAGGGGGGTGCTCTTCTTTCTCTCTTTCTTTAGATCTCCTTCTTTCTCTCTGTTCAGGTGATATTCTTCTCTTGCAATGGCGGTGCTCTTCTTCTTCTTCCTGCTGTTCTTCCGTTGGTGATGTTCTTCTTTCTTCAGAGCTCCTTGTTCTTCCGTTGGTGATGTTCTTCTTTCTTCAGAGCTCCTTGTTCTTCTTCTTCTTTGGTTTTCTGCCTTGACCTCTCTTCTTCTTCTTTCGCGTTGGCCGTTGCTCTTCCTTCTTCTTCAGCCTGTCTTCTTTCCTGCTCTGGCTGCTGACCTTCCGTCGTCTGCCCCGGTGCTGAGACGACTTAACGATGCCTTTGCTACAGTGCAGCAGCTCCTTCTTCTTCAGCGGGTCTGCTTCTTCTTCTTTGGCCTGCACACTTCAGAGTTTTTTTTCGTCAAGAGGCAAAACCTACTCTACCCCCCTCCCCCGCGTATCTCTCTCTCTCTGAAATCACTCTTCGGAAGCTCTCCCAGAGCGCTACCGGGTAATCGGGTTCGGGTCAGGCCCGGGTCCAGGCCCACCGGCGTGCGTGGTGGGCGAGGAGTGCAGGTCAGTCTAATCGGGTCGGGCCAGGTCCGCGGAGCGTGGTCACGGACGAGGCCGGGTCGGGTCGGGTGAGAGGGACCTCACCCCGTGGTCAGGAGGCAGACAGCATAAGGCACTTTTTGCCTTTATGCGTCCGCGCGCCTCCGAGAGGTTCCGAGGTGGGACTAAATGTCCCACCCCAATTGAGCGCGCGTCGCGGATGGAGCAGTGGGCGATCGTGGCTTCCCGCGCGGCCTTCGCCCCGTCTGTGAACCAGGGACGTTTCGCGGAGAGTCCCTGCGCAACCTGGGAGTCAACCCTGGGCGAAGGCGTGCCTGCACCTGCAGGTGAAGCAGCTCTGCCTGCGCAGTAATGGCGATGGCGGGCGAGTCACCTGGTCACAGAAGAACGGCCTCTCGGCCAAATCAGACAGGCGGGGGACCTTCGCCGTGGCACGGCGAAGGTGGTCAGGGGGTCTGCAGGGGGCGAGATGGAGCTAACAGGTCGTCCTAGGTCAAACTGTGAGCGAGGAAGTGGGTGTGTTCGGTGGATCTGCAGAGGGTGTTTGGTGGGAAGTGGAGGGGCGGAAGAGGATCAGGGTGAGGAGGCGGAGGTTCTGCGGTGGTCGGCGAGCCGTGTGGGTCGCTGAGGTGATGGGAGCGGCTCGCCGGAGGGTGGTCGGAGGCGAAGAGGGTGAGGGTGAACAGGGTCGGTAGAGGGCTTAATCGACTAAATTGAAAGCGGGGAAAGAAAGAGGAGAAGAAGGGGAGTAGGTCTAACTTACTTGCAGGGACGAAGGGGGAGGAACAGGGCGACAGTCGTATCGACTGTCGCCGGAGAAGACGATGCTCAGGGAGAGGGGCGGCGGCGAGCAGAGGGCTGGAGAGGCGCCAGCTGGGTGCGGCGTGGCGCGGGAAGAACAGGGGAGGAAGTCTCTGCTGCTGGTAGTGCGGCAGAGCGAAGAGGTGGAGGGGGAGGAAGCCGCCGGAGCTGGTGAGCGTCTGCCGGAGAAAGAAGAGAAGAAAGCTGGGGGTTTTCTCCATCAGATCCAGGCTGCCCTGGTCGGTGGAGCAGCGGGGGGTATTTATAGGAATGAAACAGGGAGGAAGGCGGAGGGAGACGACGTGTCTCCCTCGCCGGAGAATGGTCGGAACACGAACCCATACCGTCCGTGCGTTCGCACGGCCGGTATGGGGGGCTACAATGACCATGGGGGTGCTCCTGCGACGGCTGACGACGCAGGGCACCCCCGGTATACTTGCCAGGTCCCCCACCTCACCCTGCGCGGCGCCATGCTCCGCGCAAGGTCGCCGGAGCATGGTGCTGGCAGGGTTTTGCAGGAGGGACCTGATTGCAAAGAACGAAGGAGAGTTAGGGGCCAAAATGCGAGGGTTCAAAAGTTGAGGGCCAAAGAGTAAATATATGAGGACCAAAGTGTAAAGTCGGTCAAGGAGGTTTCTTCTTAGGCTCAAGTTTTTATACATGACTAATTAGGACCTAAGGAATCTGATGGTGAATTTCATTTTCATCTTAAACCTTGTTCGACCGGTCAATTTGCGCAAAAACCCAAATTAAGTTATTAATTGGGCATGGTTCTCAATGTAGGTCAAAATGGGTTCTAAAGGCCAAATTGAATGTTCTAAACCCTAGAGATTATTTTTCTATGAATTTTAGAGGGTTTATTCTATTTTTACTTTGCCTCGAACCTTGTGAATTGAAGTGGGTTGTTTTAGGGTTACAGATTTAGTTTCTTGGAATTGTTGTAGCCCTTGCTAGATCATTTCATCCCACTTTTATTCTTATTAAGCTGTTTTGACCTGTGTTTGGTCCCTGAATTACCCTGTATGCAGTTTATACTGGTAAAATTGCACTTTTACCCCTTATGACTGGTTTTCTTCTCAAACTCAGAATTCTCTGAGTTAAGCTTTTCCTTGAGATATGTAGGAGCTTTTATCCTTTGTATTGGGTCAAAATGAGCTAGTTATGGCTCATGATGAGGTTCTCATCATATCCCCATGCCTAGCTTTTGCTAGTCCCTTAGCAAAAACTTAAGGTTTCAACCCTTATTCTAGACCATGAAGTTTTCAATAGTTTTAGATAAGTGCCTTCATAGATTAGGTTAGAATGCTGATCATAGGCCTAAAAGGTACTCTAGTACCAATCAAGATCCAAATCTGTCTAGCCTTAGCCTCAGTCTTTTAGCAAAGGTTTTTAAGGCCCACAAGAACTAACCTAAGGTTTATTGGACTTCGTGGTTAAAGCACCCGTGCTTAAAATGATTTTAGCCCTGGCTCGGTTCGCAGTGCGTTTTGTAAGAGAGAGATAGAAAGTTTTTCTGTTTGGAGAGTTTTCTCTCTCTTTTTCTTTTTAGTTCTAGCCTAGGATTGGTTTTTCAACACGGTCTGTATCAGATTCCTTGCTCCCATCATCAATCCTCAAGGGTTCCTGGCGATCGATGCTTCGAGATAGCACCGCCCATGGCAACCCCCGGAACCCTGGCTATTGAGATTTCGAGATAATCCCATCCATGGTATTCCGTGGCCGAATCCAGACCCTGGCAATTGACACTTCGAGATAATGCCATCCATGGAATCTGAACCAGCAGAGTGCTTACATGCCCCCCGTAGGATATGTAAATATCCTAAGAGACAAGCACCGAGGAGATGATATTTTGTTACGCGTCTTCGAGGGGATTTCCCGCCTTTCCGCGCTGGGAACTCGTCCAAATCAACTTGTGTTGATCGGCCATTCCTATTCTAGGTGTTCTTTTCAGATTTTTGCGACGCTTCTGCGTGATTCTGATTTTTACGCTTACTGAACCAGGCTGTGTGTGAGATTAGGGTGCTTAGGTTACTGAGTCCTGTAAACCAAAAATTAGTTAACGAGGCCGAATACTTCCTAAGCCTTAGACCTAATACTTCAGCTTTTCATTTTCCTCAACCTCTTGAGGAGTGTCCAGATCTTAATGAGTACTAAGAGTCTATTCAAGAATGCCTAAGGTTTGCATTCTTACTAATCTTATTGTGCACTTTTCAGTTATTTTTTTGAATGAGGTCTAGAACTTAGGTTAATTCCTTAGTTTCTTACTAATGACTATCACTCTTTTTTTCTCATAATTTTGTGCTCCTTTTTCATTTTGTTTCTTTTCTCCTTCACAAAATTTTCCTTCTCCTCTTCTCCTTTTATTCTTTTTCGAAGAATTTTTTTTTTTTTTTTTTTTTTTTTTTTGGCATATGTGAATTTTTTGTTTGAAACCTTTTGCTTACACGTTTTTGCACTTTCCTACCCCCCCATGCCTAAGATTTGCAATGTCCTCATTGTAACCTAGGGGGTCTTAGTTCATTCCTTAAGACAGAAATTTGGATGAGTGAATGGGTCGGGTTGAATTTTTGCGGACGATTTCAAATCCCAGATGCAAACATCTGAGTTGGGGTCGGCTGTCTACAAGGGTGAACTTCGAGTGCTGAAAGGTGTCAGAACAAGTTTCAGGTTTTCAAAGAGAATGACGGGCTGCCTCCCGTTAAGCGCTGAGTTTTACGCCATCGGCTGGGCGCAATAAGCTCAAGGGGAAAGGAGGATATAAGATGCCTCAGCCAAATCAGTAGAAGTTACATCAATGAACGGCTTGAGTCTTTGACCATTCACGATGAAAGGTTCAGAATCGTGGCTGAGTGGACTGATTTCGATTGCTCCATTTCCAAAAACCTGTCGGACCAAATATGGTCCGACCCACTTAGATCTCAGTTTTCCTGGGAAGAGTTTGAGTCGGGCATCAAAGAGTAGGACCTTTTGACCAGGATGAAAGATCTTTCTTGAGATGTGTTTGTCGTGGAAGGCTTTAACCCGCTCCTTGTAGATTTGCGAGTTCTCGTACGCGTCTATGCGCAATTCATCGATCTCGCTGATTTGGAGTTTTCTGTGGGTCCCAGCCTTAGAAAGATCCAGATTACAGTTCCGTACTGCCCAATAGGCTTTATGCTCCAGTTCGACGGGAAGGTGGCATGCCTTTCCGTACACCAATCTAAAGGGAGACATGCCCAATTGGGTCTTGTGGGCGGTCCTATAGGCCCACAATGCTTCCGGAAGTCGGGACGACCAGTCCTTCCTGTCAGGTCGAACAGTGACCTGCAGGATTTTCTTGATCTCCCGATTCGACAGCTCAGCTAGACCATTAGTTTGGGGGTGGTAAGGAGTAGAGATTCGGTGAGACACCCCGTATTTGGTCATCAGTGACCTAAACTGAGCATTTGTGAAATGGGTCCCCCCATCAGAGATTATTGCACGAGGAATCCCGAACCTTGAGAAAATGTGTTGATGAATGAATTTGAGAACGATTTTGTGATCACAGGTTCGGGTCGGTATGGCTTCGATCCATTTGGACACGTAGTCCACAGCCAACAGAATGTATTCGAAACCATCCGAAACAGGAAAGGGGCCCATAAAATCAATCCCCCAAACATCAAAGATTTCGCATACTAGAACCGGTTGCATAGGCATCATGTCGCGATGGCTCATGTTGCCCAAAGTCTGGCAACGACTGCATGCCTTGCAATGACTGTATGCGTCTTTGAACAGTGTGGGCCAGTAAAAGCCGCACTGGAGGACTTTTGATGCGGTTTTATGCCCGGCAAAATGGCCACCGCATGCCTGGTCATGGCAGAAAGAGAGGATATTGTTGACTTCCCCTTCCGGGACACATCTCCGGATGATCTGATCGGCACCTATGCGGAAGAGGTACGGGTCTTCCCAAATGTAATACTTGGCATCGGAGCGTAGTTTGTCTTTCTTGGCCTTCGGCCAATCGGACGGGGTCTGATGAGATGCCAAGTAATTTACAATGTTAGCAAACCATGGAAGGCTAGTACCAATAGTCAGCAGGTGCTCATCGGGAAAATGCTCAGTGATGGGTCCGGAAGGGTCAATCATTTCAGAAGGAAGACGGGACAAGTGATCAGCTACCACGTTTTGTTTTCCCGCTTTATCGCGAATCTCGAGGTCAAATTCTTGCAACAGCAAGATCCATCGGATCAATCGAGGTTTCGCGTCCTTCTTTGCAAGGAGATGCCTCACAGCCGTGTGATCCGAGTATATGATGACATGGGAACCCAGAAGGTATGATCTGAACTTCTCAAGGGCAAATACTACAGCTAGCAGCTCTTTCTCAGTAACTGTATAGTTACGCTGAGCCTCATCGAGTGTTTTGCTGGCGTAGTAAATGACCACAGGTTTCTTGTCATTTTTCTGTCCCAAAACCGCTCCTACAGCGAAGTCGGATGCATCACACATGATCTCAAAGGGTTGAGACCAATCAGGGGACTGTAGGATCGGGGCTTGGGTGACTCGGTCACGCAGGATTTCAAATGCTTGAGTGCATTCCTTGGAGATTTTGAAGGGAACATCCTTGGAGAGAAGAGTGGTCAGGGGGCGTGCGATTTTTGAAAAATCAGGGATAAATCGTCGATAAAAACCGACATGCCCTAAAAAGGATCGGATGTCCCTGATCGAGCTAGGCATAGGAAGGTGAGAAATCAGATTAACCTTAGCTCGATCCACTTGGATACCTTTCTCCGAAATTGAGTGTCCCAGGACAATTCCCTCAGGCACCATGAAATGGCTCTTCTCCCAAGAAAGAACCAAATTCACGTCGATGCACCGCCTGAGTATCTGGACCAAGTGTTGGAGGCAATCGTCGAATGATGCTCCGAAAACTGAAAAGTCATCCATGAAGACTTCCAGATAATCACCTACCATATCTGAGAATATGGCAAGCATGCATCGCTGAAAAGTAGCGGGTGCATTGCAAAGACCGAAAGGCATCCTTCGGAAAGCGTACGTTCCGAAGGGGCAGGTGAACGTGGTCTTTTCTTGGTCCTCAGGATGGATTGCCACCTGGTTATAACCGAAGTACCCGTCAAGGAAGCAGAAGAACCTATTTCCCGCTAATTTTTCGAGAATTTGATCAATGAAGGGTAGTGGGAAATGATCCTTCTTCGTGGAGGAATTGAGTCGACGGTAATCTATACAGACTCTCCACGAGTTGGCTAATCGGGTAGGAATGATTTCTCCGGTCTCAGTCGTTATAGTGGTGAGTCCTGCCTTCTTAGGCACGACCTGAATTGGGCTCACCCAACGACTATCGGAGATCGGGTAGATGATCTCGGCATCTAACCACTTGATGATCTCCTTTTTCACGACCTCCTGCAGATTGGGGTTTAAGCGTCTCTGCATTTCACGAGAAGGTCGTGTGCCCTCTTCTGAATAGATATGATGAGTACAATAAGAGGGACTTATTCCAGTCAAATCATCGAGGGTCCATCCGATGGCTCTGCGATGTTGCTGGAGGACAACAATCAGACGGGATTCCTGTTCAGGACTGAGGTTGGAATTGATGATCACAGGAAGGGTCTGATTAGAACCCAAAAAGATGTATTTCAAATGAGCAGGAAGGGGTTTTAGTTCGAGGATGGGGTTTTCAGCAGCAGCGGGTGGTTCAGTATAGATGTGAGGTTCAAGGGTGGGAGTTACTGGGTTGTTCACATCTGGATTTGACTCCTCTGTTTGCGGGTCAAGATCTTTCTGTGGTTGATGAGGAATACTCAAGTCATTCTGGAGGTGTGATTCATCAACCAAAGTCTTGATGTCACAAATTTGCTCGATGACGCCGCAATTAATTCCTTGTTGGGCCTTAAATATATCAATTTTCAGTGTTTGATCTCCAAACTTAAGCTCTATTTGGCCCTCCTCACAGCTGATGTTGGCTCTAGCAGTAGCCAAGAAAGGTCTCCCTAGAATGATTGGTGTATCCCTAGGGTTCTCAGGTGCATCCATGTCTAAGACTATAAAGTCCACTGGAAAATAGAAATCCCGCACTCTCACGATAACATCCTCGAGAATCCCTTTTGGTGACTTTATAGATCGATCTGCTAATTGTAATGTCACCTCGGTTGGTTTCAGCTCAGATTCTTCCAGATGGTCGAGTAAGGATGTGGGTATCAGATTTATAGATGCACCTAAGTCTAACAATGCTCTATCAAATTGGGTACCACCTATCTTACAGGAGATCAGGGGAGTTCCAGGATCTTTTGCCTTGGGTGGGAGTCTACTAAGGATTACAGAGCTGGCTTGCTCTGACAGAACAATTGGGCTCCCTCCCTTGGTTCGCGGCTTACGCTGGGGTGTACATATATTCTTTAGAAATCGTGCGTAAGCTGGTACGTGGCGGATTGCATCCATTAAGGGGATGTTTATGTGGACCTGCTCAAAGAGCTTGACCAGGTCCTCCTCAGGGGCCACGGGTTTGGTGGTCTTCTTTCCCTTGGTCAGGGCCTCGGGAAACGGGATCTTGGTTGGTTCCTCTAGGATAGGTCCAGGTTGTGGGTCTGGAACAATGGTACCTTGGATAACTATCCTAGGGTCATGATTATCAGGCTGGGAGTGGTTTGGATAATGCGGGTCCTGAGTTGTCTTACCACTACGTGTTGTTACAGAATTTAATCCGGCCTGATTTTGGTTTGGGTTTGGTAGGAGGGGTGGTTGCTGCTGAAATCCCGCACGCGAAGTTGAGGCATCCATCTCGTCTGGAGATGGAGCAGTGGGGGCCTGATAAATCCATTGAGCGTGGCCTAAATTTGGATTCATAACGCGCTTCTGGGTTGGCACGTTATTTGGGTTAGGAAGGGGTTGGGAAGGGAGTGTGCCTGGCTGGCGAGAATTTGCTAACTGGGCCAGTTGAGTTTTAACTTCAGTAAGCTCGTCCTTGTGCTGTTTTTGAATGGCCGCATTCGATTTTTGAATGTCAGCCAGAGTCTGAAGGATTAAGGACATTTGATCTTGATTTGGCCCTGATGGATAAGTAGGGTTGGGCCGAGGCTGAGGCGGCTGGTAGTGATGAGAGGGCTGTGGGCGGGACTGAAAAGGTGGTCTTTGGGTTTGGGAATTTCCCGCCCACTGAAAATTGGGATGGTTTCGCCATCCAGGGTTGTAAGTGTTGGAGAATGGGTCGTTCTGGATGGCGTTGAGGTCCTCGCAGGTCTGAGGAACCTCCTGAGAATCAGGGAAAGGAGGAATGGAGTTCCCCCGGCTGGTGAAGAAAGGATCGGATGATCTTCCAGTCCAAGAATCAGATGGGGATGGATATGGATCCATCCCAGGGGAGGATCGGTGTAGGATGTTTTGCACAGTCTCCTGTGTGGAAGGAGGTTGTGCAAAGGAGTTACGCGCAGAGGTGGCTCGCTGCAAGTGCTGAGTCAGCTCATCCACCTTCTTTTCAATGATTGAGACCTTGTCCAATCGACTGGCCATTAATTCCAGGTCGACTGATGCGGACAGGCCCTGCGTCTCATGTGCTCCCTTAAGATTCGTCGCTGCGCGGGTATTCGTCCTGTCGAATAATCCCATGGAGTCATTGTTGATGGAGTTCTCGCACATGTTTTCGAGAATCTCCCATACGGTGTCTTCATGTTGACCCATGATGTTTCCTCCGCAGGTTGCATTGACGAAAAGGCGGATGTCCTCACGGAGTCCCTGGTAAAAAGATTGGACTTGTTCCCATTTAGGAACTCCGTGATGGGGGCACTTCCTCATGAGATCCTGAAAACGATCCCATGCCTCATGGAGAGGTTCTCCTGATTGTTGAGTGAAGTGTGTAATCTGATGGCGCAAGGCGTTGGTCCGACCAACGGGAAAGAACTTTTTCAAAAACTCGGATTGAAGTTCTTCCCAAGTGTTGATCGGCCGGGTCTGAGTTTGATACCAATGGGTGGCCTTGTCCATAAGAGAAAAGGAGAACATCTTCATGAGAAGAATATCCCGATTTTGCGCATCTGATCCAAAAGTGTGGGCCAGATGCTTAAGCTGTTTGATGTGCTGGAAGGGATCTTCAGAATTAAGCCCATGGAATTTAGGTATAGCATGAATCATGTTGGGCTTTAGTTCGGAATCAGGTCCTCCAATCGGGATTCTGACTCGAGGCTCAATGGCCACCGCAGCAGGATTGTAGTGGTCCCGCATCATAGGACGCTGCGGTGGGTGCACGAAGTTTTGGAAGAGGTCATTGAGTCGCTGGAGCTGGTGTTCCAGATTATTTTCTTCCTCAACTGGCTGAGCCATGATGGGGGAAGAAGAAGAACTTGGTTCTGAATCAGACGAGAGAATAATGTGAGGGTGTTGCTGCACAAATACGGGCGTCGAGGCTTGGCCTTGACGAGAGCGAATTTCTAATGGGGGTCTTAAGGGTGGTCTTAGAGACCTCCTTCCGTACATGCACAGTTGGGAGAGGTAAGTTTAGAAGGTGCTGGACCCAATCAAGACACCCAAAAATGTGTTGGGTGACTATAGAGGTGCGGGGCAGATGGACCCCTTGATCAGAAAGATCGTCCACCTGAGAATTACCTGGGCAGCCAGAGAGGGAGAGTCCCGCGAAGACCCCTACACGGTAGAGCGTCCCCACGGGTTACAGGGTTTCCCCCACCCGACCTCTCTTGTCACTGCGGTTCCAGGTAGACCAGAATGGGGATCTTGACCTCTTAAGTCTACCAATTTTAAGATCAGGGTGCTTAAGGTTTCACTTGAACTTTAGTCTTTTTAAGTGCAAAGGGTGACCTAATTTAAGGTTGGTTAACCCAAAGGGGTCAACTTTACCTCTTGTTTTCTTTGAGAGCTTTTTGGGTCCTGTCTTTTAGGGTTCAAGTGTTTAGAGAGAGCCAATTGTTTAGGATTTTTCTTGTTAATTATTTTCAATCAATGGCTTGGGCACACCTCTTTTGGATTTCCTCAATTCTTGATTAAGGGGTGTGTCTCTACTGAAATCCTAATGTTTGACCTTATGTTGGCTCTACTTGGTCCATTTAACTCTTTGTTGGGCAATTAAGGCTCAAGCAAGAATGTGTTAGCCCTTAAATACCCTTAATAGTGTGCAGGAGTGATGAGTTGAAAACATGCAACTTTTTATGGTTACTAAGTATGGAAGACAGGTTAGCCCTATGTTGCTTGTTCTTTTCTTTTCTTCCTCTTTAGAGTGTAGGGGTTAATAGTGAGAGAAAAGATTTTACCTGTCTTCGGAGTGGTTGTGTGGTTGCTTGTCTTCTTGAGTTCCTGTAGCTGCACAAAAGAGAGGAGATTATCAGAACTTAAAAGAAACAGGAATGTTTACCTCTAGAATAGCCGTTGCTCCCCGGCAGCGACGCCAAAATGGAGACGTATGCCGGCAACCGGGTTTGTTATAACATTGTAGTAAAGCCGGTTGTTACCAACGTTTCATATAAAAATTTTTTTACTCGGAAAAATAAAGGAGTTCCCGAGGTCGAACTCAGGGAGCAAGTTGTATTCTAGAGATATACATGTTTCTTTTACAAAAATAAAGAGAGAGAGAGAATTTGTTGTTCTCTTTGTTCTGCAGAGGGGGGTGCTCTTCTTTCTCTCTTTCTTTAGATCTCCTTCTTTCTCTCTGTTCAGGTGATATTCTTCTCTTGCAATGGCGGTGCTCTTCTTCTTCTTCCTGCTGTTCTTCCGTTGGTGATGTTCTTCTTTCTTCAGAGCTCCTTGTTCTTCCGTTGGTGATGTTCTTCTTTCTTCAGAGCTCCTTGTTCTTCTTCTTCTTTGGTTTTCTGCCTTGACCTCTCTTCTTCTTCTTTCGCGTTGGCCGTTGCTCTTCCTTCTTCTTCAGCCTGTCTTCTTTCCTGCTCTGGCTGCTGACCTTCCGTCGTCTGCCCCGGTGCTGAGACGACTTAACGATGCCTTTGCTACAGTGCAGCAGCTCCTTCTTCTTCAGCGGGTCTGCTTCTTCTTCTTTGGCCTGCACACTTCAGAGTTTTTTTTCGTCAAGAGGCAAAACCTACTCTACCCCCCTCCCCCGCGTATCTCTCTCTCTCTGAAATCACTCTTCGGAAGCTCTCCCAGAGCGCTACCGGGTAATCGGGTTCGGGTCAGGCCCGGGTCCAGGCCCACCGGCGTGCGTGGTGGGCGAGGAGTGCAGGTCAGTCTAATCGGGTCGGGCCAGGTCCGCGGAGCGTGGTCACGGACGAGGCCGGGTCGGGTCGGGTGAGAGGGACCTCACCCCGTGGTCAGGAGGCAGACAGCATAAGGCACTTTTTGCCTTTATGCGTCCGCGCGCCTCCGAGAGGTTCCGAGGTGGGACTAAATGTCCCACCCCAATTGAGCGCGCGTCGCGGATGGAGCAGTGGGCGATCGTGGCTTCCCGCGCGGCCTTCGCCCCGTCTGTGAACCAGGGACGTTTCGCGGAGAGTCCCTGCGCAACCTGGGAGTCAACCCTGGGCGAAGGCGTGCCTGCACCTGCAGGTGAAGCAGCTCTGCCTGCGCAGTAATGGCGACGGCGGGCGAGTCACCTGGTCACAGAAGAACGGCCTCTCGGCCAAATCAGACAGGCGGGGGACCTTCGCCGTGGCACGACGAAGGTGGTCAGGGGGTCTGCAGGGGGCGAGATGGAGCTAACAGGTCGTCCTAGGTCAAACTGTGAGCGAGGAAGTGGGTGTGTTCGGTGGATCTGCAGAGGGTGTTTGGTGGGAAGTGGAGGGGCGGAAGAGGATCAGGGTGAGGAGGCGGAGGTTCTGCGGTGGTCGGCGAGCCGTGTGGGTCGCTGAGGTGATGGGAGCGGCTCGCCGGAGGGTGGTCGGAGGCGAAGAGGGTGAGGGTGAACAGGGTCGGTAGAGGGCTTAATCGACTAAATTGAAAGCGGGGAAAGAAAGAGGAGAAGAAGGGGAGTAGGTCTAACTTACTTGCAGGGACGAAGGGGGAGGAACAGGGCGACAGTCGTATCGACTGTCGCCGGAGAAGACGATGCTCAGGGAGAGGGGCGGCGGCGAGCAGAGGGCTGGAGAGGCGCCAGCTGGGTGCGGCGTGGCGCGGGAAGAACAGGGGAGGAAGTCTCTGCTGCTGGTAGTGCGGCAGAGCGAAGAGGTGGAGGGGGAGGAAGCCGCCGGAGCTGGTGAGCGTCTGCCGGAGAAAGAAGAGAAGAAAGCTGGGGGTTTTCTCCGTCAGATCCAGGCTGCCCTGGTCGGTGGAGCAGCGGGGGGTATTTATAGGGATGAAACAGGGAGGAAGGCGGAGGGAGACGACGTGTCTCCCTCGCCGGAGAATGGTCGGAACACGAACCCATACCGTCCGTGCGTTCGCACGGCCGGTATGGGGGGCTACAATGACCATGGGGGTGCTCCTGCGACGGCTGACGACGCAGGGCACCCCCGGTATACTTGCCAGGTCCCCCACCTCACCCTGCGCGGCGCCATGCTCCGCGCAAGGTCGCCGGAGCATGGTGCTGGCAGGGTTTTGCAGGAGGGACCTGATTGCAAAGAACGAAGGAGAGTTAGGGGCCAAAATGCGAGGGTTCAAAAGTTGAGGGCCAAAGAGTAAATATATGAGGACCAAAGTGTAAAGTCGGTCAAGGAGGTTTCTTCTTAGGCTCAAGTTTTTATACATGACTAATTAGGACCTAAGGAATCTGATGGTGAATTTCATTTTCATCTTAAACCTTGTTCGACCGGTCAATTTGCGCAAAAACCCAAATTAAGTTATTAATTGGGCATGGTTCTCAATGTAGGTCAAAATGGGTTCTAAAGGCCAAATTGAATGTTCTAAACCCTAGAGATTATTTTTCTATGAATTTTAGAGGGTTTATTCTATTTTTACTTTGCCTCGAACCTTGTGAATTGAAGTGGGTTGTTTTAGGGTTACAGATTTAGTTTCTTGGAATTGTTGTAGCCCTTGCTAGATCATTTCATCCCACTTTTATTCTTATTAAGCTGTTTTGACCTGTGTTTGGTCCCTGAATTACCCTGTATGCAGTTTATACTGGTAAAATTGCACTTTTACCCCTTATGACTGGTTTTCTTCTCAAACTCAGAATTCTCTGAGTTAAGCTTTTCCTTGAGATATGTAGGAGCTTTTATCCTTTGTATTGGGTCCAAATGAGCTAGTTATGGCTCATGATGAGGTTCTCATCACCTTTACTATAAATGGATAAAGACTTAAGCCTTACTTAGCTCAAATGTCCCCTAAAGAGACTATAACCCTTATGGAGGGTTAACTAACTAAACTGTGTCTAACTGTAAACATAAAATTCAGCGCTTGTTGGGAAGCAACTTAACGAATTATGTTAGCTTGTATTTGCTTTGTTTGATCCAAGTCTGGAGATATTCGATCTGTATTGGTTCAGTGCTCATGAGTTGTCAGGTGATATCTATTTCCATTTTTATGTTTGTTGCATGTATTAAGGACATTTCATGAAATAAGCATGGGAGATAGATAATATTTTGAGTTACTTTTTGTCTCGAGAATTTTGTATATAGCATGTCAAAATTTTAAAAAAATAAGTGCTTCGAGAGTTTGAGCTAAGAAAAGATTGAAAATTTATTATTTTAAGGATTTATTGATCTTAGGAAATGTATAAACAAAATCTTTCTGCTTAGACTGCTCATGTCAATTTCCGACTTAATTTTTTCAAGTATTTACTAAAATATGGATTTGCTTCCCAAGTCTTTGACGAGATTTGAAAAAGCTGAAAGTATTAAGTCGAAAAGAGTGATAAATACATGACTTATCTTCTTACCCTCTGATTTGAAGAGTCTTGGCAATTTAAGCGATCTTCACTTACACCTTGCATTGACTAATCTTTTCGGTGATTTTCCTTAAGTCCTTAGTACTTAATAAGATTTAGTCTGAGAGTCAATTGATCATTGCGGGTATGGTTGACATGTTGCACTAGGTATGCTCCCTAAATGTAGGATGTCTAGATCCTAGTCTCGTGTCTTTAGCTTTTGGATCTTTGTTTAGGAAATGCACTTTAAGGGATGAAGGAGAGGCACTTAGAAAAATAATTTGGGGAATAAAAAAGGAAAAAGAAAAAAGGAGTAGAGAAAATACAAATAAATTTTCACCTTGTTACATATGGGTGTTATCTTTTTTTAAAGGGTAGTATTATATATACGCTATTACATACCCTATAACATACCCCAATCCTAGGTGGAATCTTACTAGGATTCCATGTGTAACCCCTCCCCCTTAACCCCCCCTCCCCTAAATTTTGACTATTAAAGAGCATCCCAGCTACAAACCCCACCTTCTGCCACACCACCGACCCGCACACAACCTTCTCCCGTCACCACCAGCGTCGTCGTCGTCACCACCGTCATCATCGTCGCTGTCATCGTCTTTGCGACCTCCACCCCCATTGCCACCGACACCAGCACCTCCACTGCCGCAGGCTTGCATCAACCCAAACATGCAAATGCAAACCCACAAGCTCCACCAGCCCAACCTCGGGAGATGCTGTGCAGGGTGGAGGGGGGAGCCGAGGAGGCAGTGGGGAACGGGAAGGAGGCGGAGGTGGTGGGGGCGTTGGTGGGTGTGATGCAGGGAGGGGCGGTGGATGATTGCACAGTAAGCTACACTTACAAATAAAGCACTTGAGTGAGAATCATCCGTCCTCACCATTTGACCACAAGTGATATATATATATATATATATCCACTCCATCTAGATACTTATCACCTATTCACCCATACATATATTCCATCTATGCACATTATCCGCACCATTCACACCCACGCACTACACCCCACCGCGCCTTGTGTTGTAGGGATCTTTGCACAAGTTGCATTTGTACCCACAACGCCCGCGCAAAGCAAGCGCTTCCACCCACACTCACACACATCCGCTCTACACTCCACGTGGTACTTAGTCTTGTTGGTTGTTTCTTGCTAGATGTGGACCAACTTGACACTGTGCTACATCCCATCCCCATTTCCATCTCCACCCCTATTTATATAGTATCTATATATCTATATTTATTCTATATTCACTTACATATTTACTATATATACATATACTAAGCTAAGTATCTCTTTTTATTTCTTTCCTTACATTTTATTTTGCTTTCATTTGTCTTTTATTCTATCTATTAAAAAGATAAAAAAAAGTATAGAAGAGAAAAGATAATTCTTATCTTGTAAGTACTCGATCTTGTGAGTGACAAGATCAATTTTGAAACCCTAAATTGGCTTCAAACCAAGGACCATTTGGCTCAAGACCAAGGACTTCATTTTTTGAAGGTGTGCCTCAAGGACAACATTATCACAAAATTCTTACAAGTAGAAAAAAATAAAAAATATAATAAACGCAAGAAAGAGATACGTTCTAGAAAAGGCGTAGAAACTGCTTAATCTCCTAATTCCCGCCTCCCTGAGATCGACCCTAGGCCTAAAAGTGACCAAGATAAAATCAAGTAGGCCAAGTTAAAATCTTTTTTGTGAAATTGGTATAGACTCGATTTATGTTAACTCACTAAACTAATTTCGACGATAATATCACTATATTAAATAAGCCTATTTGAGTCCGCACCACGTTTTTATGGCACCATTGTTAGGGAGGCATCATTCGGAGTAAGTATTTCTATCCTTTTTCTTTGTTTCTTTTCCCACCCTTGTCTTCATAGGTGTGTTTGTTTGTGTTGAGCAGGTGAGCTAATTGCTGGGAGGAGGCATAAAGAGGAGGGAGACAGGAGCAAGGCCAAGGTAGAAGCGTGAAGTCGCCGCCGTCGCCGCTTGGGTCTTCACAACCATTGTAGAAAAGGTTAGTGTTCTTCTCTTTAGTAAACTAGATCCTTTTATCACCCTCAATTCAAAATACAAAAAAAAAAGATCTAAAAATTCCAAAAACCCTAAAAATGCTTCTTGGGAATTTCTTGGGGTGAGTGGACTAAAACCCACTTGTTGATTGTTTGCCAACACCCCCACCGCCCCTTGATTTCTTGCAAACCTCGCATAACAAAAATCCAAGAATCTTGATTCTTGGCAATTTCGTTGTGTGAAGTCTTCTTAGAGGCAAGATACAAATTGATTGATTGCTATCCTTCCTTGCCTTATTTATTAGCATTTCGGGATCACATTTTTTGTGGGGAGGCTTGGAATTGAGTTGATTCCAATCCTACCACAACTTTACATTTGCCTTAGATTCGATCCCGAATATTTCAACCCCAACATTTTCATTTTCTTTACATCATTTGGTGGTTGAGTCCCTGTGTGTAGATATCTTTTGGTGTTTGGGAGCACTTGAGTGCATTAATTGGCTCCCATTCACATGGAAATAAAATTGACTTGTGCATCCACACATAGAAATTTTCATCTAGGGAAGCTCATTGCATTTTTAGCATGCGTTAACTAATCCACATTGAAGAAGGGTTGGTTGAGCGCAACAAAGAAACTTGTATTTTTCTCAAACCCGGAGATTGGTTAAAGTGGTATACAAGTGAAACATTAAAATCCACAAATTCTAAAGAGCGAAACTCTAAAAGCCATTCACCACTCCAAAAACTTCAAGTTGGGGAGAGATCCCCGTTGCATGCTTGCTTGACACACTCTTAAAATCAACGCACTTAGGCATTACCCGTATATAACGCCTTTCACATTCCTTGAGCACTTGATCCTAAGCCTCTAAAATAAAATTGGTAGCAACTTGACCCCTCTTAAGGATTGGAGATCTAACTACCTACGTGTAGCGCCTACGTGTTGGTGTGGGTTCCCACGTACTATCGAGTGTCTCAAACTAGGGCAAACAGCCTTTCAATTTGGCCTGGTGGTTCTGCGGTGCTCTCATTCGATTCCGTAGGTTGTGATAGTAGGTAACTTAGATCTTTAGGTCTAGGGACACATTTTAGAGGTAAGGAAATTGATTGCTTTGATTTGTCATCAAGTATATCCTTGCGGCATCATTTCTCTCATCCCCTTTCCCTTCTCATCTCCCCAATTCTTCCTGCGGTAGTGCATGTTTGGGAGGAGGTCACAAAACCCTGAATTGTTTGAATTGTCTGATAATTCTAGAAGGGTAGAAACTGGTGAATCGTCATCCTCCTTCATAAACATGGCTGCACGCCCATTCCAAACCCACCAGGTGCTGGTGGAGACGTAGACCCCATAACCCGCCTCCAAGCCCAAATGGCACTGTATAATGACCAAATCGAGGCCATGAGGAAAACACTGGAGGAAATGAATCTCCCTCCCCCTGAAAGGGAGGAGCCCAAGTCTCTTAGTTCCTATCAAAATCCTGCTACTACAGAGACTATTGGGCAAATTCAGGTCCCCATGAGCGGGGACGATTTTGATTTGAAACCTAATGCCATTGGCCTAATTAATTTCCCATTCCATGGTCTTGCAAGTGAAGATCCCTTTCTTCATTTGGAAGACTTAACCCGATTGGCAGAAACTATGGGTTATCAATAGTCCTCATGAAAATGTTCCCTTTTTCGTTGCCGGATAAAGCGACACAATGGTCGCGCACCCTTGGGAGACCCATCCATTCTTGGGAAGAGATGCGCACAACATTTCTCAAGAAGTTCTTCCCAATCGGGCGCACCAATGCACTTCACCGAGCCATAACTTCATTTCTGTAACAAAACGGTGAGCAATTTCATGAGGCTTGGGAGAGGTACAATGACCTCCTAAGGAAGTACCCACACCATGGTCTTTCAAAGTGGCATATAGCCCAAATCTTCTATTATGGGCTAAATGAGACTTTGCGACAAATCGCCGACACTTCCTACGGAGGGAATTTTATGAATACAGACGAGAATGGAGCATTTGAATTGTTTGAGAGCATGAGTGGAAACTCAATGAACAATACCTCCATTATTGCCTTTAATCATACCAGCATTGCCCGCAATGTTCACGAAATTGATACGGGACCCTCCCATTCATCCACAAATCTTAACCTAATTGCACAAAAATTGGATGAAGTCTCCATCGTGCACAAGAAGCTGGACGAGCTTTTGGCCAACCGCACCCGCTCTATGGTAAACACCTCCACACCATCACTCCGTCACTACCCTAATCCTTCCAATGCTAGGCTTATTCCCAAGAATCCTGTGAGACTATCCTTACGGAGTATCGCGCCAAGCGTTTCGGTGAGCAATATGGACCTGGCTTCTGCAAGCCAGTATTTTGACATGGAGGACCAAGCCTCTGTGTGCTCGGAGGCATATACACATGCAGACTCATCTTCTGGCTTAGAAGACGCTTGTGCCCTGGGGAACAACCCATTCTCTGCCACCTATAACCCAAGGTGGTGAAATCATCCTAACTTCGCATGGTCCAGTAACCCGCAGAGCCAAAACCCTGCTGGTAGACCAATGTGACCGTCTGCACCCATCATCCCAAGGGCCCAGTATAACCTTGCGGTAAATTTGCCACTAGGCCCTTGCACACCCTAGAATGATCACGCATCAAGCCCTATTAATAAATTGATGCGTATGATGACGGAAATGTCGAAGCGCCACGAAGAGAACATGACTTCTCTTCAGCATCAATTGGCACAGCACAACGCTGAGATCAGTTAACTCCGAATGACGACTCGATCTCAAGGCACTCTTCCTGCTTAACCTGTCCCAAACCTGTGAAATTTTGTATCTCGTGGCCCTCAGTCATAGGTACGACCTGTTCAAGGACAGGCTAATCAAGTTCTACATGCTCTGAGTACTCCACCAGGATTTTAGGCGAATCACGTGGCAGCATAGCAACCCTTTGTCCCTATTGCAAACCCTCCTCCATCTTTTGATCTTGCTGGACTTGCTTCATCAAATGCGATCACGACGAGGAGTGGTATGTAGACTGTTGATCCACCTCGGATGGATCCTGACCCATCTTGTTCGTCACCCTCTCATTCGAGTTGTGCATCGCAACCACGTGAGGACGATACACCTCGACTTGTGCTAGAATCAATCCCATTCCCTGAGGCTCTACTGAGGGAGCCAAAAGGAAAGAAAAAGAACACACAAGCCTTTGAAAACCTGCGTAATTTATTCAGGGACGTGGAGATCAAAGTACCCCTGTTGGAGGCTATCGACCATATACCAACAGTCGCCCGATTCTTCAAAGACTACACTATAACCAGGCGACAGTAAAAGAAATGAAGAATCTGGTGGTCCTCTCGCCTCATGTAAGTTGTGCTATACTGTCAAATCTACCACTGAAGTAGAAAGATCTGGGCACACCACTTATTTCATGTAGCATCCAAGGTTGCAATTTTAACCGTGCCCTACTTGATCTAGGATCTTCCATCAATCTTATACCAACCATCATGCTCGAGAAATTTGCCTTAGGAAATATGAAACCCACCCCTGTCACATTGCAATTGGCAGATCGTTCTGTCAAAATCTTGAAGGGTGTGGTGGAAGACGTGGTGGTTAGGGTCAACAATCTCTGTTTTCCTGTTGACTTTCTTGTTTTGGATATGGAAGTTCCTAGCTCACTTTTTGATTATCCGATCATTCTTGGTCGACCTTTCTTGGCCACATCCTGCGCCCATATTGACTGTGAGTTGGGTTGCATTAAGATCGCCGTAGGCTCTGAGAAACTTAAGCTAAACATTTTCCAAGGCCGCCAAGAACTTTGATTGCGATTGCATCAAGGATGATACATCTGACGAGGACATGGCCGTCAGCGCATGTATCAAACTAACAGAGACCTATTCTGACTGCTGTGGATTGCCCCTGGACACAGACCATCACTTGATAGACTTATACTGTGATGTTTCCCCACCCCTCCCCTTACCCGTATCTTCTCCTGACCAAACTTCTGACAAGGTTTTCTCCGCTTCCCACACCTTGTGGTCTGAATCATATCTGGGCTACTCACTGCCAGTCCACCCTCTTGAAGATCAGATTGCCCTTTCTTTCCCACCAAATCAAGCGGAAATGCTACTCCACACTGGGACCTTGAGCCCAAATGCTGATCACTAGGGCTCTCCTTTCTGGGATCCATCAATCCAAGATTCCCCTCTTCTTGGCCAATTTGAGGGCCAACTTCTTTCTCCTGCCCTTCTTTCTTCTGATCCTTTTGAGACACTCTTATCCCATGAAATGCCAGATCTTTCACCATCCGCTCCCGAGCTGAAAGCACTGCCTGACAAGCTTAAATATGCTTTTCTGGGACCAAATGAAATGCTCCCCATAATTATTAGTTCAAAACTAACCAGGGAGCAAGAGTGCGAGCTAATAAAGATCATCATAAAACACAAGGCAACCATTGGATGGTCCTTATCTGATTTAACTGGCATTAGCCCCTCCTACTGCACTCACCGTATATATACGAAGGAGAAGGCTCAACTTTCCAGTGAGATGCAGCGACGTCTCAACCCTAACATGCGGGAGGTCATTAAAAAGGAAATTATTAAGTGACTGGATGCGAGTATAATCTACTCGATCAGTGACAGCTCCTAGGTGAGCCCGATTCATGTTGTGCCCAAAAAGGCGGGACTCACCATTCGTGTCAATGACAGGGGCCAATCCATCCCTACACGCACTCCTACATCTTGGAGAGTGTGTGTAGATTATAGGAAACTAAATGCTATAACAAAGAAAGATCATTTTCCGCTATCTTTTATTGACCAAATCCTGGAATGGTTAGCGGGAAATAAATTTGTCTGTTTCCTGGATGGATTCTCTGGATATAATTAGGTGGCTATTGACCCACAGGACCAAGAGAAAGCCACCTTCACCTACCCCTTTGGCACCTTCACATTTAGAAGGATGCCATTTGGACTCTATAACATGCCAGCAACTTTCCAGAGATGTATGCTGGCGATATTTCACGATATGGTGGGTGATTTTGTTGAGGTCTTCATTGATGACTTTTTGGTCTTCGGACCCTCATTTGATGATTGTCTAGCCAAGTTGACTTGTATCCTCAGAAGATGTATTGATGTGAACCTCGTGCTTTCTTGGAAGAAAAGTCATTTTATGGTACACGAGGGGATTGTTCTCGGTCACATCATCTCCGAACGGGGTATTGAGGTGGATAGAGCTAAGCTAGAGGTGATTGCAGATTTTCTTGCGCTTAGCTTTGTCCGACAAATCCGCTCCTTTTTAGGACATGTCGATTTCTATAGGAGAGTCATCAAAGACTTCTCCAAGATTTCTAGACCTTTAACTCATCTCCTATCAACCAACATACCCTTTGATATGGGCCCCGACTGTATATGAGCATTCACGCGACTGCGTCAGGCTATCACCAAGGCTCCTATTCTCCATCCACTTGATTGGTCCCTCAACTTTGAACTCATATGTGACGCTTCCGACCTTGCAGTCAGAGCCATCCTAGGACAAAGATGCAATAGACACCCCTTCGTGGTGTACTACGCCAGTAAGACACTGGATGAGGCCCAACGTAATTATACGACTATTGAGAAAGAACTACTGGTAGTCGTCTTTGGGCTGGCGAAATTCTGCTCTTACCTTCTGGGCTCGCATGTTACTATATTCACTGACCATGCAACCATTCATCATCTCATGCAGAAGAAGGATGCCAAGCCTAAACTGATTCATTGGATCCTTCTGCTCCAAGAATTTGACCTTGAGATATGCGATAAGGCCGAAGCTCAGAATGTTGTTGTTGATCATCTCTCGAGACTAGACCCTGACCACATTGGACTTACCCTGCCAATTAATGAGGTTTTTCCCGATGAACACCTACTGGCGATTAATGTGGCAAATGGACCTTGGTATGCCAACATTGCCAATTACCTTGCTTCGTCTCCCTTTCACATAGTTGGACTAAAAACCAGTGTGAGCGTCTCATCGTAGAAGCAAAAAATTATTTCTAGGATAATACACTACTTTTTCGAGTAGGTGTTGATTAGATCATCCATCGTTGTATTCTTGACAGTGAGTCCCCCAATGTGTTATCCTTCTGTCACAATCAGGATTGCGGAGGTCATTTCTCTGGGAGGAAAACTGCAGCTAAGGTGTTGCAGCCCTCCGTTCACCAGGATGCACACAATTATGCTAAACGGTGCACTAGGTGTCAGTCGCTAGGGTCAATGTCACGTCGTGACATGATGCCCTTGCAACCCATCCTAGCTGTTGAAATCTTTGATATTTGGGGAATCGATTTCATGGGTCCCTTTCCTCCTTCCAACGGCTTCGAGTACATCCTCGTTGCTGTTGACTATGTTTCGAAATGGATCAAGGCTATTCCCACACTCCAGGTTAACCATGTCATATCTACTCGATTTGTCAAAGACTACACTTTTGTTCGCTTTGGGATCCCTCGAGCCATTATCTCTGATGGAGAAAGTCATTTTACCCATGCAGCTTTTCAGACACTTTTAAGGAAATACGGAGTCCACCACCATATCGCATCTCCGTATCATCCTTAGACGAACGGCCAGGCTGAGGTGTTGAACCGGCAAATCAAGCAAATTCTCCAGAATATGGTTCGACTTGACCGTAAGGATTGGTCCGACAAGCTGATTGACGCACTTTGGGCGTATCAGACTGCCTTCAAGGCTCCCCTTGGTATGTCTCATTATAGAATTGTTTATGGGAAGCCTTGTCATTTGCCTGTGGAGCTGGAGCACTGTGCTTATTGGGTTGTTCACCAATGTAACCTTGACCCAGACCTGTGTGGTCGAGAAAGGAACTCCAACTCCAGGAGCTGGAAGAGCTCCGTCGTGAGGCCTATGATTCTGCCTTGACTTTCAAACAACGCACTAAGGCCTTTCACGACAGCCGCATTCGGCGGAAGGAATTTGAGCCATCATAGCATGTTTGGCTTTACAATGCCCAACTCAAATTCTTTCCAGGGAAACTGAAGTCCAAATGGACTGGACCCTACTTGGTCTCGAGAACATTACCCAATGGGGCCGTCGAAATTGAAGATCCCAGATCTGAGCATAAATTTACGGTCAATGGACAACGATTAAAACCCTATCTTACTCATGAACCTACCCTTGTTGGTGAAACCGTTGCCCTGCTAGAGGGTAACAGACTTCGTGCCTTACTCTGAGTCTAGTTGAGGACGTTAAATTCAGCGCTTGTTGGGAGACACCCCAGCAACACTCCTCTTCCACTTTCTCCTTCACATTCCATTTCACTTCACTTCACTTCACTTTTCACTTCACCACCTACCATCCACCTGCCTTGCCACCCTGCAGTATACCTCACACCTCAGCTCTCATACCAAGACCCTTGGACCTTGCTTAACCCTGCATGCATGTGAAGATATAGCATCATTTGGCATGGGGGGGTGGATAGGCATCCATAGGATCTAGGTATTATATGGGTATCATGCAACTTCTGCATCCATTATACATATCAAAAAAAAAAACCAAAACCCAAAAAGCCATAAAAAAAATGTAAAGTGTTTAGCTATGATCTGAAACCTGAAACAAAAATACAATAAGTGTTTATGGATATTCAACCTCTGCTTTGAAGACTTTCCGGGCCACAGAAGCTTGTTCGCTCAGGCTTTGGCTTAATTAACTCGAGCATTAATAAGATAGATCAGAATCTCTCCTAACTTATAACGTATTCTTGTACCCGAGTCACCAGTACAAGATTCGTTGGTTTGCTTCTACTTGAGAGCCTAAGTAATCTTGGTTCACACTACACATATCGAGAAATACCAGGTGAACGTAAGATTTAACCCTAGTATTCATTAGGGAAGGTGGAGTCCTTATCTGTGCACGTGGGTAGACTTTTTATCCTAGTCATTAGTCTTGTGTTTAGGAGAAACTCTTTCTACCAAAAAGTACTCACCCACCAAATAAGTGTGCTCTTCCAAATAAAGTTGTAAGAGATATACTGACATTGCTTCAAAAAAAAAAATCGTGCAAATAAGTTAGTATATCTTCTAAAAGTCTGTAAATTCTTCTCCCCAAAAGTTTTTCAGGGTGTGTTACAAATACCCTGTTTCTACCATATATTCTTTGAGCCACAAAAACAATAAAAGTGGGGTTGAGTTTTTCCATCATTTTTTGAGGGTTAATTCGAAGACATGAGTTGAAGCTGGGACCAACCTGGACTTAAAAATTTGTGAAACCCTGGGCTTGAGCCTTAATGTTCATTTGGTCATGTAATTCCCTACTTGGAGGGGGTGAGATACGTGTGATGTATAATATGTAAAATAAAAAGATAACAATCTCACAAAATGAGCAATCTCACAATAGGCACAAGTATTTTTAGGTGAAAATCCAAACCGAGTGAAAACCACCACCGAACCCTCTCGAGTTAGGATTTCCCGATCGATCTAGTCGATTAAATCCACTATACAAACTACTTAAACGAGGGTAGTTCAACCTCACCTACAACCACGTTACAAGTACGAGGATAGCGTTCCTCAACCCCTCCTCTTCACAAGGAGGATTTTGTCCCTCGATGGAGACGAGAATTCGCAAAGCGAATACTCAAACTAAAGAACAATAAAAGTACAACAATCCTATAGAGCCACAAATATTAAAACCTAGCTTCTATAGGAGTTAGGAAACTTCCCTTTAGTGGAAGTGCATCGATGTAATGACGTGGGTGCGTGAACCACGCGGCGACGCTTTGTCGCTTTCGTAATCGCAGAGGGAGAGCGGGTGCGCAACTGGATTCAGGCTCTCTAGATGTGGAACAAATACTTGGAGAGCTAAAACTTCTTCTAGATGATCTTCTAGTTCTTTTTTACACAAGAGATGTGAAAGTGTGTTGCTTGGTGTGTCTTGGTATTTTTTGGTGTATCTTGGTGTATATTGCAAGCCAAGGGGTCCTCCTCTATTTATAGAGGGCCTAGGAAGGCTTTGGAAGGCCTTAGAAGGTTTCCATAGCCGTTGGGTTGAACCCAAGGCAAAATAGGCCATAATTAGAATCAATCACGATTTTGACAGGGTCATTAGACATCTGGTCCTGGCATCAAACATTTGGAAAACCTGTTTAAGATGTCTGGGAACTAAGTCAGATGTCTGATTCTAGGCAGGTTTCTTTCCTAACTTGGTTCAGACCTAAACAGGGTTCTAGCATATGGCCATCAAATGACATACAGGGCTTCTAGCACTAGGTCTGGACGTCTGGAAACCTATTTGTTCAACGGAAATTAATTCCCAAGAAAGGCAACAGCTAGAAAATCTCTCAAAGGAGATTTTGGGTTAGTCGAGGCAAAATTGTCACATATTAGACGTTTGGGGTCTTCTACGGATGTCTGATATAAGGCTAACGGTCATTTTCCTCAACGTTTACCCAGGTAGCCAATGTTCTACTAAATGGACGTCTGGCACAACTATCAGACGTCTTCTAAGACGTCTGATTATATCAAACAAGAGCTACAAAGTCCAGCCTAAGTTATTGGACGTCTGAGTCAACAGTTAGATGTCTTAAAAGTCACTATTAGACGTCTGATTTCCAGATTAGACGTTTGATTAGGCTGTCAGAACCCTATTTTGGTTTTCTAAGTTCTCTACAGAAAACCTAAGTATCCTAGGGTAGTGCAGGTGTTCCTAGGACTACTTTAAAGGTTCTTTGAGGCTCTTTAACATAAGATCTAAGAAAGAAATAAAGAGCAAAACAAAGAAACAAAATTACATAGAACAAGATAAAAGGAAATCTATCCTATTCTTGTCTTCATGCTTCTTCAGGCTATCGCTCCTCGCGAAGTTCCTCTATTCTCCATCAAACTCCTCCAATCCACCATGGATGCGAGCTCGAACACCGTCTAAACACGTCTTGATTGCACAGCAAAAATACACCAGTAATTATGCCATCTTGTGTTATTTCATAGCACTACCATTGTATCTTAAGTAACTATAGTTGCATTTGTAAATTAACACATGCATGCATTTATTGAGAGGGGAGGAGAATGTGAATAATTGGCCATCTAATTAACATCTTCATCAAGGGCTGTATTGCAAATTCACCATTCTCATTTTTTTATTTTGACTTTGAAATTCTTCTCCCTCGCATGGCTCAGGGCATGGGGCATGCACCTCTTCGCGCCACTCCTCTGCCAGCAGCATGGTTGGACATGCAACACCTGCAGCATGGCTGTGGCAGGCTCCTTCTTCGTTAAAAAGCCTTGCCCTCTCCCTTCCGCAGGGGGGCCTGAACAGAGAGAACCCTCAGACACTTTCCTCCAGGCCAACCTCCTCCCCTCTCCCTCTCCATACGCAGTATCTCTTCCCACTGAAGAGACACACTGTGGGCAGGAGAAAGCTCACAGTGGTCCCATGACCACCATTGTGAGTTCCACCGCCACCTAGCTCCTTCGAGAGCAAGTGGGCGTGGTGGTTTCACTTTCTATTTTCATCGCTGGAAGCCCTCACCGCCATTGCTAGAGCTTCAAGGTCGGAAGCTCTAGCAGCAGCAACGGCCGCCTGAAGCTGCACAGGCCACCGCACGCACGCCAGCAGACCTCCGCGAGCTCTCCCCGCGCGCGCAGGCGCTTCCCAGTGCGCCCGCGCACGTAGAATCGGCGCTACCGGTCGCTCGCTCCCGCGCGGCACTGTAACCACTGTTCACGCCTCTCAGCGCAACATTGTAGCCACCGGCTTGTTTCTCACTTAGCCGGTGGCACAACGCTCTCTCTCTTCGCTCGCAACCCGCTCCAGCTGGTCGCCCGCATTTGCACCCGCGTCTGCGCCTGTGCCCGCTCCCGCCCGCAGTGCTGTGCGTGAAGACAGCACGCGCGTTCCCTCCAGCACCCTCGTGAAGCGCTTGTGCGCCTGCGCGCGCTCCTGCGAGATCTGACGGCGGACGCTTCCGCCAGATGACTTAAACTCCTCCCTCTCTCTCGCAGTCACCTGCCAGTACGCGCACACACACACTCACTTGTACACACTCACGTGTACTCTCTCACACACACTTGTACACACACACACCCCCTTATAAACTCACATCTACACACATATATATTTATATTTCCACTCACATATATATATCTACATATATATATCTATATATATCTATATACATAGATACTTATACAAATATATCTATATACATATATACATATACATATCTATATACATATATTACTATATATATATATATATCTATTTATAAATATATATATATATATACACATATATATCTATATTTACATATCTATATATATACATAACTACATATATACCTATATAGTTATAACCCTATCAGTATATATACATACATACATATATATATATATATATATATATATATATACATCACCTACCTGTATCCATACTCCCTTGCACTAGTCACTCCACCATGCATTATATCACGGGAATATCTTCACCAGTTGCTGATATTCCCCGATACCCGCGTAAAGCAAGTGCCTCCGCACACACTCCGACACATCCGTCCCACACTCTACGCAGCACGTCGTCTTGTTGGTTGCGTCTTACTAGACGTGGACCAACTCGATACTGTGCTACATGCCATTTCCACTTCCACCCCCACCCCTATATATGTAACATATACATATCTATATATATAGAGAATGTATTTATTTCTCTACAAGCAACCTACCTTGTTTTTATTTCTCTTTTGTTTCCTGCTATTAAAAAGATAAAAAAAAGAGTAAAAAAGAAAATATAATCCTTGTCTTGCAGGTACTCGGTCTTGCAAATAGCAGGATTAGTTTTTTTTTTTGAAAACCCTAAGTTGGCTCAAAGCCAAGAACTTGATTTTGAGGGTGTGCCTCAAGGATAATATTATCAACACAAAAAAAACCTTAAATAGAAAAAAAACCAAAAACATAATAAACGCACGGAAGAGATACGTTTTAGGAAAGACGTAGAAACTTCTTCACCTTTAATTCCCGCCTCCTTGAGATCGACCATGGGCCTAAAAGTGACCAAGATAAAATTAAGTAGGCTAGGTTAAAAATTTTTTTGTGAAAGATGATTAGACTCGATTTAGGTTAACCCACTATACTACCTTCAACGATAATTTCACCATATTAACACAACCTATTCGAGTTCTACCACGCTTTTTCTAGCGCCGTTGCCGGGGAGGTGCACATTGAGGTAAGTTTCTACTCCATTCCTTTGATTTTCTCTTCTCACACCCTTCTCTTCACAGGTGTTTTTGGTTGCTGGTGTGTAGGTAAACCAGTTGCAAAGAGGAGGCAAGCAGAGGAAGTCGGAGATGTGGGCAGATCTAAGGTGGGAACGAGAGCGTGAAGTCGCCGGCGTCGCACTGGAGCTTCGCCCACGTTGCTGAAAAGGTAGGTCTCTCTCTCTTAGCAACTTAGGTTAACTTATCACATAAATAAAAAAAAACCTAAAAATACTTCTTCGGATTTCTTGGGGCAAGTGGATTAAAAATCACTTGTTTGATTGTCTGCTATCACCCCCACCACCCTGGGATTTCCCGCCGAACTTCACATAGCGAAGATCCAAGAATCTTGATTCTTGAATCTTTCATCGTGTGAAGTATTCTTTGAGGCAAGATTAAATAGATTGATTGCCATCCCTCCTTGCCTCATTTATCCACAATTCGGGATCACATTTTTTCTGGGTGGGGAGACTTGAAATTGAATTGATTCCAACCCCACCATGACCTTTCACCTGCCTAAGATTTGATCCCGAATATTTCAACCCCAAAATTTTAATTCTCTTTACATTATCTTGTGGTTGAGCCTTGTGTGTGGAACATCATTTTGGTGATTGGGAGCACTTAAATTGAAGTATTTTGGCTCCCTTTCACACTAACCTAAAATTGATTCGTGCATCCACACATAGAAATTTCCACCTAGAGAAGCCCATTGCATTTTTAGCATGCATTAACCAACTCACATTGAAGAAGGGTTTGTTGGGCATAGAAGAACTTGTATTTTCTTAAAACCCGGAGATTGGTTAAATTGGTAACTCAACGAAATCTTAAAATCCATACTACTTAAAGCTAAAATTCTAAAAATCATTCACCAAATAAAACTTCAATTCAGGGAGATTTTCCCGTTGCATGCTTGGTTTACAAACTTTCTAAAATCAACGCACTTGGGCATTACCCATATACAACGCCCTTCACATTCCTGAAGCACTTGATCCTAAGCATCTGATTAAAACTGGTAGCAACTTGACCCTTATTAAGGATTGGAGGTCTAACTACCTGCGTATAGCGCCTACGTGCTGGTGCGGGTTCCTGCGTGCTATCGGGTGTCTAAGATTGGGGCAAACGACCTTTCAATCTAGCTTGGTGGTTCCACGGTGCTCGCATTTGGTTCCGTAGGTTGTGATAGTAGGTAACTTAGATCTTTAGGTCTAAGGGCACATTATAGAGGTTAGGACTTTGATTGCCTTGATTTGTCATCAAGTATACCTTTGCGGCATCATTTCTCTCATCCCCTTTTCCCTTCTTATCTCTCCAATTCTTCCTGTGGTAGTGCATGTTTGGGAGGAGGTCACAAAACCCTGAATTGTTTGAATTGTCTGACAATTCTAGAAGGAAAGAAACCGAATCGTCATCCTCCTCCACAAACATGGCTGCACGCCTGATGGGTCAGCCCGAATAGGTTGTTAATATGATATTTTTATCGTTGAAATGTGTATAGTGGTTAACCTAATTCAAACCTAACCATCTCTTTACAAAATTTTTAACCTGGCCTAATTGATTTTATCTTGTCACTTTTAAGCCCAGGGTCGAACTCAGGGAAGTGGGGTTTAAGTCGAATTTCTACGTTTTCCTTAAAACGTGTCTCTTCCGTTCGTTTATTCTGTTTTTGGTATTTTTCTTATTTAGGTTTTTTTCTGGTAATCCTTGTTCTTGAGGCACACCCTCAAAATTGTGTCCTTGGCTTTTAGCCAAAACAGAGTTTCAAAACACGTCTTGCTACTTGCAAGACGGGGGTACCTGCAAATCAAAGATTATCTTTTCACTTTTATACCTTTTTTTATCTTTTTACTAAGAAGGAAGCTAACAGATAGAAAGTAAATATAGTAGCTATAGATATATATTTATATGTAGTATATATATAAAGGGGTGGGGGTGGAAGTGACGATGGAGTGTAGCACTATGTCGAGTCAGTTGACGTCTAGAGAGACGCAACCAACACGACTAGGTGCCGCATGGAGTGTGGATGGAGGATGGATGATGTATGGGACCACGCTTCTTTGTACGCGTGTATCAGGGAATATCAGCAACTGGTGCAGATATTCCCACGATACAGCGTATAGTAAATAACGTGAAAATATATGTACATATGTATGTATATAAGTAAATATATCTATATATATATATAAATGTATAGTTATATATGTATAGATATATATATAGATATATATGTGTTTATATATATAGGTGTATAGATATATATATATATATATATATATATATATATATATATATATATATATATATATATATATGTATATAAGTATATATATATGTTACTATATAGATATATATATATGTATATATGTATATATATATGTATATAGATATGTATCTATATATGTATATAGCTATGGATATTTGTATATAAGTATATATATATATAATACTATATAGATATATATATATATATGTATATAAGTATATATGTATCTAGATATATATATATATATGTGTATATGTATAAGTATATAGATATGTATATATATATATGTATATGAGTATGTGTATAGATATATATATATTATATATGTATATGTATATATATATTATATTATATGTATGTATACATAACTATATAGATATACTATGTATATATAAGTATATATATATAGATATATGTATATATATATATATGTATATGTATATATGTTACTATGAGTGTGTGTGTCGGTGAATGGGTGTGTGTGTGTTGCTGTAAGTTAAATAAAAGAGAGAGAGAGAGAGAGAGAGAGAGTACGTGAGAGAGAGCAGAGAGCGCCAGACAGCGAGAGAGCGGGCGGGAGAGATCGCGAGCGCGGACGATGGCAGCGAGTTAAGGCGTCTGCTCGCGGCGGCGGACGTCTGACGCCGCGTCGTCTGAAGGCGGAGGCGGACGTCTGAAGACGGCGGGTGCGGGCGCGCCTTCGCGTAGGGTTCTGCAGGCCTGCGCGAAGTTGACGAGCGGGCGATGGCGCGGAGGAGCGAGCGTGGAGGAGGTTCTGCGGTGGTCGCGGAGGGTCGCGGGGGTCGGCGCGAGGCCGTAACCGGCCGCTGCAGTGCACGCGGCGGCCGGTCGCGGGTGCAATGGCAGAGGCGACAGAGCAGAGGACTGAGCGGAGAAGTGCCCTGCAGGCGCGCGCGGAGAGCTGAGCGCCTGCGGGGACGGTCGCGGAGGAGCGGGGGTGCTGCTGTTGCTGCTGTTGCCGCGGTTTAGCTGCTGCTGCTGCTTCAAGCTTCGGACCTTGAAGCGGCAGCAATGGCGTGGAGATGAAAACGAAGAGAAAAGAAAACACCACGCCCACCTGCTCGTTGAAGAGCTGGGTGGTGGTGTTCCCACTGTGGTGGTGAGCACCACAGTGGGTTCTCCTGCTCGTCGGGTGCCTCCTCGACGGAGGGCCGGGGTATGGGAGGGGAGAACGGGCGAGGAAGGTGGTGGACTGCAGGGTGGCGTTTTTCAGCAACTCCGTCTCTTCCCCCCGTCGCGAGGAGGAAGCTGCGGCTTTATAGAGGAGGAGAGCGTGGCGTGGGGCATGGCTGTAGCAGGGAGAGGCGTTGGCAGGGTATGGCATCGCAGCATGGAGTGCATGTGGGCGCGGGAAGAAGAAGGCAGCCGCGGGAATGAGAAAAAAAAGAAGAAATTAAGAGGAAAAATAAAAAGGTGGAATTTGCAGGGAGTCACTTGAGATAAAATGTGAATTACGAAGCCATTTATTCGTTTCTCCTCCTCTCATGATTAAATGCATGCATGCAAGCGTTTTTTACAAATGCGACTATAGGATTATAATATACATAGTTAATGCTAGAAAATAGCACAAGAAGGCGTTATTATAGGCGTGTTTTGAGGTGCAAACAACGCCCACCCCCAAATCCCGATGGAGGAAACCACCCCCCTCAAATCCCACCAGGTGGTGGAGCCATGGACCCCATAACCCGCCTCCAAGCCTAAATGGAAATGTATAATGAACAGAATCGTCATCCTCCTCTACAATGGCTGCACGCCCACCCCCAAATCCTGATGGAGGAAACCGCCCCGCTCAAATCCCACCAGGTGGTGGAGCCATGGACCCCATAACCCGCCTCCAAGCCTAAATGGAAATGTATAATGAACAGATTGAAGCCATTAGGGAAACCTTGGAGGAAATGCAGAACCCTCCTGAATGGGAGGAGTCTAGGTCTCTTAGCTCTTATCAAAATCCCGCTGCTACAGAGACCATAGGACAAATTCGGGTCCCCATGGGCGGGGACGATTTTGAATTGAAACCCAATATAATTGGCCTGATTAACTTTCACTTCCGTGGTCTTACAAGTGAAGATCCTTTTCTCCATTTGGAAGACCTAACCCGATTGGCTGAAATGGTTAAACCAAGAAACATCGGGTTATCAATTGTCCTCATGAAAATGTTCCTGTTTTCGTTGCAGGATAAAGCATCGCAATGGTTACGCACCCTTGGGAGAACCATCCATTCTTGGGAAGAGATGCGAACAGCATTTCTCAAGTCGGGCGAACCAATGTGCTTCGCCGTGCTATAACTTCCTTTACGCAACAAAACGGCGAACAGTTTCATGAGGCTTGAGAGAGGTATAATGACCTCCTCCGGAAGTGTCCGCACCATGGTCTGCCTAAGTGGCATATAGCCCAGATTTTCTATTATGGGCTAAATGAGACTTTGAAGCAGATTGCAGACGCTTCCTGCGGAGGGAATTTCATGAATAAAGACAAGAATAGAGCATTCGAGTTATTTGAAAACATAAGCGAAAATTCAATGAACAATGTCTCCATTGTCGCCTTTAATTGGATCAGCCTGTCCCATAATGTTCACGAAGTTGACACGGGACCCTCCCATTCATCCACTGATCTTAGCCTTATCGCACAAAAATTGGATGAAGTCTCCGTCATGCACAGGAAGCTGGACGAGCTTCTGGCCAATCCCGCCCGTTCTATGGTAAACACCCCCACCTCACCACTTCGTCACAACCCTAACCCTTCCAATGCCAGGCATATCTCCAAAAACCCCGTGAGATCTTCCTTATCGAGCGTCGCGCCGAGCGATTCGGTAAGTTATGTGGATCTGGCTTCTGCAAACCAGTATTTTGACATGGAGGACCAAGCCTCCGTGTGCTCGGATGCATATTTACATGCGGACTCGTCTTCTAGCTTAGAAGACACTTGCGCCCTGGGGAACAACCCGTTCTCTACTACTTATAACCCAGGGTGGTGAAATCATCCGAACTTCGCATGGTCCAGCAACCTGCAGCACCAAAACCCTGCGGGTAGGCCAATGCGACCGTCCGCACCCGTCATCCCAAGGGCCCAGTCTAATCCTGGGGTGAATCCACCATCGGGTCCTTGCATACCGCAAACAGAACACGCATCAAGTCCTCTTGATAAACTGATGCGAATGATGACGGAAATGTCTAAGCGCTATGAAGAGAACATGACCTCTCTTCAGCACTAATTGGCGTAGTAGAATGCTGAAATCAATCAACTACGCATAGCGACTCGATCTCAGGGCACTCTTCCAGCCCAACCTGCTCCCAACCCGCGAAATTTCGTACCCCATGGTCCTCAACCACAGGTACAACCTTCTCAGGGGCAGGTTCATCAGATTCTGCAAGCACCGACCATTCCTCCGGGATTCCAAGCTAATCCCACAGCAGCACCTCACCTTTATGTCCCTATTGTGAACCCTCCTCCGCCTTATGATCCCACTGGACCCACGACGTCCAATGCGATTACTATGAGGAGTTGTAAGCAAATAGTCGATCCGCCTCGACCTGATCTTGGCCCATCTTTTTCATCGCCCTCTCATTCGGGATGCGCACCGCATTCGCGAGAGGACGATACACCCAAACTAGTGTCAGAATCGGTCCCATTCCCTGAGGCTCTACTGAGGGAGCCAAAAGGCAAGAAAAAGGATACGCAGGCCTTTGATAACCTCGTAATTTATTCAGGGATGTTGAAATCAAGGTACTCCTGTTAGAGGCTATCGACCACATACCTACTGTCGCCCGATTTTTCAAAGACTACACTACACCCAGGCGACAGTAAAAGAAAACAAAGAATCCGGTAGTTCTCTCTCCTCATGCGAGTTGTGCTATACTATTAAATCTACCACCGAAGTAGAAAGATCCAGGCACACCACTTATTTCTTGTAGCATCCAAGGCTGCAATTTTAACCGTGCTCTGCTTGATCTAGGATCTTCCATCAATCTTATACCAACCATCATGCTCGAGAAATTTGCCTTAGGAAATCTGAAACCCACCCCTGTCATGTTACAGTTGGTAGATCGTTTTGTCAAAATACCAAAGGGTGTGGTGGAAGACGTGGTGGTTAGGGTTAACAGTCTCTGTTTTCCTGTTGGCTTTCTTGTTTTGGATATGGAAGTTCCTAGTTCACTTTCTAATTGTCCAATCATCCTTGGTCGACCTTTCTTGACCATAGCCAGCACCCATATCGACTGCAAGTTGGGCTGTATTGAGATTGTCGTTGGATCTGAGAAGCTCAAGCTTAACATCTTCAAGGCAGCCAAGAACTTTGATTGCGATTGCATCGAGGATGACACGTCTGATGAGGACATGGCTGTTAGCGCGTGTATCGGACTAATAGGGACCTATTCTGACTGTTGTGGATTGCCTGACCGACACATATTGTGACATTCCCCCATCCCTCCCTTTTCCCGTACCTTCTCCTGACCAGACTTTTGCCGAGGTTTTCTCCGCTTCCCATACCTCGTGGTCTGAGTCATATTCGGGCTACTCACTGCCGGTCCACACTCTTGAAAATCAGATTGCCCTTTCTTTCCCGACAAATCAGGCGAAATTGCAACTCCACACTGGGACCTGGAGCCCAAATACTGCTCACTGGGGCTATCCCTTTTTGGATCCATCAATCCCAGATGCCCCTCTTCTTGACCAATCTGAGGGCCAACTTCTTCCTCCTGCCTTGTTTTCTTCTGATCCGCTTGGGACACTCTCGTCCCAAGAAATGCCATATCTTTCACCATCCATTCCCGAGCTGAAAGAGCTGCCTAATACACTTAAGTATGTCTTCTTGGGACCAAATGAAACGCTCCCCGTAATCATTACTTCAAAATTGACCAGGGAGCAAGAGTGCAAACTAACAAAGGTCCTTATGGAACACAAGGCAGCCATTGGATGGTCCTTGTCAGACTTAACTGGCATTAGCCCCTCCTACTGCACTCATTGTATATATACGGAAGAGGAGGCTCGACCTTCCCGCGAGATGCAGTGACGTCTCAACCCTAACATGCGTGAGGTCATTAAAGAGGAAATTATTAAGTGGCTGGATGCGGGTATAATCTACCCGATCAGCGATAGCCCCTGGGTGAGCCCGATTCATGTCGTGCCCAAAAAGGCGGGACTCACCATCCGTGTCAATGACATGGGCGAATCCATCCCTACACGCACTCCCACATCTTGGAGAGTGTGTGTGGATTATAGGAAACTTAATGCTGCAACTAAGAAAGATCACTTTCTGCTACCTTTTATTGACCAAATCCTAGAGCAGTTAGCGGGAAATAAATTTTTCTGTTTCCTGGATGGATTCTTTGGATATAACCAGGTGGCAATTGACCCCAGGGACCAAGACAAAACCACCTTTACCTACCCCTTCGACACCTTCGCATTTAGAAGGATGCCTTTCAGACTTTATAATGCACCAGCAACTTTCCAGAGATGTATGCTGGCGATATTCCATGACATGATAGGTGACTTTCTTGAGGCTTTCATGGATGACTTTTCGATCTTTGGACCCTCTTTTGATGACTGTCTTGCCAACCTGACTCGTATCATTCGGAGATGTATTGATGTGAACCTCGTGCTTTCCTGGGAAAAAAGTCATTTTATGGTAAACGAGGGAATTGTTCTCGGGCATATCATCTCTGATAGGGGTATCGAGGTTGACAGAGCTAAGCTTGATGTAATTACTGATTTACCTGTGCCTGGCTTTGTCAAACAAATCCGCTCCTTCTTGGGACACGTCGGTTTCTATAGGAGATTCATCAAAGACTTCTCCAAGATTTCTAGACCTTTAACTCTTCTCTTATCGACCGATGTACCCTTTGATATGTGCCCCAACTGCATACAAGCATTCACGCAGCTGCGTGATGCTGTCACCAAGGCTCCTGTTCTCCAGCCACCTGATTGGTCCCTCGACTTTGAACTCATGTGTGACGCTTCCGACCTTGCAGTCGGAGCCATCCTGGGATAAAGATGCGATAAACACCCCTTTGTGGTGTACTACGCCAGTAAGACGTTGGACGAGGCCCAGCGTAATTATACAACCACTAAGAAATAACTACTGGCGGTCGTCTTTGGGCTAGAGAAATTCCGCTCTTACCTTCTGGGCTCGCATGTTATTATATTCATTGACCACGCAGCCATTCGCCATCTCATGCACAAGAAGGATGCCAAGCCTAGACTGATTCATTGGATCCTTCTGCTCCAAGAATTTGACATTGAGATCCGCGATAAGGCCGAAGCCCAGAATGTTGTGGCTGATCATCTCTCAAGACTGGACCCTGACCACATTGGACTTGCCCTGCCGATCAATGAGGTTTTTCCCAATAAGCACCTATTGGCAATTAACGTGGCAAGTGGACCTTAGTATGCCGATATTGCCAATTACCTTGCTTCTGGTTCCCTTCCACGTGGCTGGCCTAAAAACTAGTGCGAGCATCTCATTGCAGAAGCAAAGTATTATTTCTGGGATAATCCACTACTTTTTCAAATAGGTGCTAACCAGATCATTCGTCGCTGTATTCCTGACAGCGAATTCTCCAGTGTGCTATCCTTCTACCACGATCAAGCCTGCGGAGGCCATTTCTCTGGGAGGAAAACTGCAGCCAAGGTGTTGCAGTGCAGCTTCTTTTGGCCCTCCTTTCACCAGGATGCACACAATTATGCCAAACATTGCACTAGGTGCCAGTCATTAGGGTCAATGTCACGTCGTGACATGATGCCCTTACAACCCATCCTAGCTGCTGAAATCTTCGACATTTGGGGAATCGATTTCTGAGGAAATATGGAGTCCACCATCGTATCGCATCTTCGTATCATCCTCAGACGAACGGTCAGGCTGAGGTGTCAAACCGGTAAATCAAGCAAATTCTCCAGAAAACGGTTCGGCCTGACCGTAAGGATTGGTTCGACAAGCTGATTGACGCACTTTGGGCGTATCGGACCGCCTTCAAGGCTCCCCTAGGTATGTCTCCTTATAGAATCATTTATGGGAAGCCGTGTCATTTGCTCGTGGAGCTGGAGCACCGCACTTATTGGGCGGTTCACCAATGTAACCTCGACCTAGACCTGTGTTGTCGAGAAAGGAGACTCCAACTCCAAGAGCTGGAAGAGCTCCATCGTGAAGCCTATGATTCTGCCTTAACTTTCAAGCAATGCACTAAGGCTTTTCAACACAGCCGAATTCGGCGGAAGGAATTTGAGCCATCTCAGCAAGTTTGGCTTTACAATGCCCAGCTCAAATTCTTTCCAGTGAAATTGAAGTCCAAATGGACTGGTCCCTTCCTGGTCTCGAGACCATTTCCCAACGGAGATGTTGAAATTGAAGATCCCAAATCTGAGCATAAATTTACGGTCAATGGGCAGCGTTTAAAACCATATCTTACTCATGAACCTGCCCCCATTGGAGAAACAGTTGCTCTGCTGGAGGGTAACTAATTTCGTGCCTCATTCTGAGTCCAGCTGGGGACATTAAATTCAACAACACTCCTCCACTATCATGTACACTTCACTTCGCACCTTTTCACTTCCCCACCCACCATCCACCCACCCTACCACCCTGCTATATACCTTACACCTTAGCTCTCGTCCCCTGATCTTTGGACCTTCCTCTACCTTGCATGCATATGAGGACATAGCATCTTTGGCATGGGGGGTGGATAGGCATCTATAGGATCTGGGTATTATATGGTATCATGCAGCTTCCATCCATCTATAAATATGTACATAGCGTAAAAAAAAAAGGTGTTTAGTAATGATCTAAAAGCTGAAACAAAAATACAATAAGTGTTTATGGATATTCAACCACTGTTTTAAAGACTTTACATGCCACAGAAGCTTGATTCGCTCAGGCTCGGCTTAATTCACTTGAAAATTGACAAGATAGATCGGAATCTCTCCTAAGGACATATTCTTGTACCTGAGACATCAGTACAGGATCCGTTGGTTTGCTTCTACTCAAGAGCCTAAGTAACCTTGGTTCACACTACACATATCAAGAAAGACCAGGTGAACATAAGATCCAACCTTAGTGTTCATTAAGGAAGGTGGAGTCCTTACCTGTGTGCGCAGGTAGACTTTTCTCTCAGGCTTTAGTCTTGTGTCTAGGAGAAACTCTTTCCACCAAAAAGGAACTCTCACACAAAAAAAAAAAAAGTGTGCTCCTCCAAGTAAAGTTGTAAGAGATATACTGACACTTGTTTCAAAAAAAAAAAAATCTGTGCAAATAAGTCAGTATATCTCGCAAATGTCTGTAAAGTCTTCTCCCTAAAAAGTTTTTCAGGGCAAGTTACAAAAACCCTGTTTCTACCATATATTATTTGAGCCACAAATGTAATAAAATGAGAGTTGAGTTTTCCGTCATCTTCTTAAGGGTCAATCTGAAGACACGAGCTGAAACTGGGACCAACCTGCACTTAAAGATTCGTGAAACCCTGGGCTTGAGTCTTAATGTTCATCTGGTCAGTCTTGATCCTTCACTATGCACAAACCATAATCTCCTAAGCTCTCGAGTACGGCAAAAACCTTCTGAGTCCTGGAAATCGTACTTAAGGTTTAAATATCAAGAGTCCAAGTTAGTCGAAAGATGGTCTATGTCACGTAAGACTTAAAGTACTGGTAGTCTTCTCTGCAATTGGTTCTCACAATATCTAACATATAAACACACCCATGTCGCCTCAGAAGAAAATCTTCAGCTTAAGATCATTTCTAAATACAATACAAAATGTTTTGCTAGGGACTAGCAAAAGATAGGCATGGGGGTATGATTGCACAGCAAAAATACACCAGTAATTATGCCATCTTGTGTTATTTCCTAGCACTACCATTGTATCTTAAGTAACTATAGTTGCATTTGTAAATTAACACATGCATGCATTTATTGAGAGGGGAGGAGAATGCGAATAATTAGCTATCTAATTAACATCTTCATCAAGGGTTGCATTGCAAATTCACCATTCTCATTTTTTATTTTGACTTTGAAATTCTTCTCCCTCACGCGGCTCAGGGCATGGGGCATGAACCTCTTCGCGCCACTCCTCTGCCAGCAGCATGGCTGGACATGCAACACCTGCAGCATGGCTATGGCAGGCTCCTTCTTTAAAAAGCCTTGCCCTCTCCCTTGCGCAGGGGGGCCTGAACGGAGAGAACCCTCAGACACTTTCCTCCAGGCCAACCTCCTCCCCTGTCCCTCTCCATACGCAGTATCTCTTCCCACTGAAGAGACACACCACGGGCATGAGAAAGCTCACAGTGGTCCCACGACCACCACTGTGAGTTCCACCGCCGCCCAGCTCTTTCGAGAGTAGGTGGGCGTGGTGGTTTCACTTTCTGTTTTCATCGCTGGAAGCCCTCACCGCCATTGCCAGAGCTTCAAGCTCGGAAGCTCCAGCAGCAGCAACGGCTGCCTGAAGCCATGCAAGCCACCGCGCGCACGCCAGCAGACCTCCGTGAGCTCTCCTCGCGCGTGCAGGCGCTTCCCAGCGTGCTCGTGCATGCAGAACCAGCGCTACCGGTCGCCCGCTCTCGTGTGGCACTGTAGCCACTGTTCATGCCTCTCAACGCGACACTGTAGCCACCGGCTTGTTTCTCACTTAGCTGGTGGCACAGTGCTCTCTCTCTTCGCCCGCAACCCACTCCAGCCGGCCGCCCGCGTCTGCGTCTGTGCCCACGCCCGCTCCCGCTTGCAGCGTTGTGCGCGAAGACAGCGTGCGCATTCCCTCCAGCGCCCACGTGAAGCGCTTGTGCGCCTGCGCGCGCTCCTGCGAGATCTGACGGCGGACGCTTCCGCCAGACGACTTAAACTCCTCCCTCTCTCTCACAGTCACCCGCCAGTACGTGCACACACACACTCACTTGTACACACTCACGTGTACTCTCTCACACACACTTGTACGCACACACACCCCCTTATAAACTCACATCTACACATATATATTTATATATCCACTCACATATATATATATATATATAAATATATATCTACATATATATATATCTATATACATAGATACTTATACAAATATATCTATATACATATATACATATACATATCTATATACATATATTACTATATATATATATATATCTATTTATAAATATATATATTTATATATACACATATATATCTATATTTACATATCTATATATATACATAACTACATATATACCTAAATAGTTATAACCCTATATATATATATATATATATACATACATACATACATTACCTACCTGTATCCATACGCCCTTACACTAGTCACTCCACCACGCATTATATCGCGGGAATATCTGCACCAGTTGCTGATATTCCGCGATACCCACGTAAAGCAAGCGCCTCCGCACACACTCCTACACATCCGTCCCACACTCTACGCAGCACGTCCTCTTGGTTGCGTCTTACTAGATGTGAACCAACTCGATACTGTGTTACACGCCATTTCCACTTTCACCTCCACCCCTATATATATAATATATACATATCTATATATATAGGGACTGTATTTATTTCTCTACAAGCAACCTACCTTGTTTTTATTTCTCTTTTTTTCCTGCTATTAAAAAGATTAAAAAAAAGAATAAAAGAGAAAAGATAATCCTTGTCTTGCAGGTACTCGATCTTGCAAATAACAGAACCAGTTTTTTTTTTGGAAACCCTAAGTTGGCTCAAAGCCAAGAACTTGATTTTGAGGGTGTGCCTCAATGACAATATTATCAACACAAAAAAAATCTTAAATAGAAAAAAAACAAAAAACATAATAAATGCACAGAAGAGATGCGTTTTAGGAAAGGCGTAAAAACTTCTTCACCTTTAATTCCCGCCTCCCTGAGATCGACCCTGGGCCTAAAAGTGACCAAGATAAAATTAAGTAGGTCAGGTTTAAAAAATTTGTGAAAGATGGTTAAACTCGATTTAGGTTAACCCACTATACTAACTTCAACGATAATTTCACCATATTAACACAACCTATTCGAGTTCTACCACGTCTCCATTTGCAATTAACCTGAAATCTAAGGCTTCAAGTGCAAATGTTAAATAACACATATTTTGTTATCATCAAAATAAAGGATCGTGATACTCTAGCACCAACAATCTCCCCCTTTTTGATGATGACAAAACGATAAATAATAATGCATAAACAGGTCAGTTTTGATCCATCACTATGCACAAATCATAACCTCTTGGCTCTCGAGTACGGTGAAACCCTCTGAGCCTGGAAATTGCACTTAAGGTTTAAATATCAAGAGTCTAGGTTAGTCGAGAGATGGTCTATATCATGTAAGACTTGAGTACTAGTAGTCTTTTCTGCAATTGATTTTCACAATATCCAACAGATAAACACATTAATGGCTTCAGAAAAACCTTCAGCTTAAGATCATTTCTAACGACGATACAAATAAATGTTTTGCTAGGGAATAGCAAAAGATAGGCATGGGGGTATGATTACACATCAAGCTACACCTATAAATATGTCATCTTATGTTATTTCCTAATGTTACCCATGCATTTTAGGTAGCCATACTTGCGTTTGTAAATATTCACTTGCATGCATTTTTAAAGAAGGGGAAGATAGTGAGTGCAAATGACCATTCAATTCACTTCAATTTCATAACAATCCATCCCATCTCAAACACACATAACAATTACCATCTTCATTATGTACTTGCATTGCAAATTCACCACCCTTATTTTATTTTCCACCACTCGTACCATTTGCATGGGGAGAAGGCGCACGCTCTCTCTATAAAGGAGCATGCACCCATCCCCTATGAGGAGGGACCCCCACACTCTGCCATTTCACTCCTCCTACTCTCTGCCCTTCTTAATAGAGAGGCATGCAATGTTCTGACCACTTGACCACAAATGATATATTAATATAATAATATATATATATATCCACTCCATCTATATACTTATCACCTATTCACCCATACATATATTCCATATATGCACATTACCCGCACCATTCACACCCATGCACTACACCCCACTGCGCCTTGTGTTGTAGGGATCTTTGCACAAGTTGCATTTGTCCCTACAACGCCCGCGCAAAGCAAGTGCTTCCACCCACACTTATATACATCCACTCCATACTCCACATGACACTTAGTCTTGTTAGTTGTGTCTTGCTAGACGTGGACCAACTTGACACCGTACTATATCCCATTCCCATTTCCATCTCCACCCCTATTTATATGGTATCTATATATCTATATTTATTCTATATCCACTTACATATCTACTATATATACATATACTAAGCTAACTATCTCTTTTCATTTCTTTTCTTGTATTTTATTTTGCTTTCATTTGTCTTTTATTCTAGCTATTAAAAAGATCAAAAAAAAGTATAAAAGAGAAAAGATAATTCTTGTCATGCAGGTACCCGATCTTGTGAGTGACAAGATCAATTTTGAAACCTTAAATTGGCTTCAAGCCAAGGACCATTTGGCTCAGGGCCAAAGACTTCATTTTTTGAGGGTGTGCCTCAAGGACAACATTATCACAAAAATCTTAAAAAGTAGCAAAAATAAAAAAATAATAAATGCAAGGAAGAGATACGTTCTAGGAGATGCGTAGAAACTTCTTAATTTCCTAATTCCCACCTCCTTGAGATCGACCCTAGGCTTAAAAGTGACCAACATAAAATCAAGTAGGTTAGGTTACAAATTTTTTTGTGAAACTGATGTAAATTCGATTTAGGTTAACTCACTAAACTAATTTCGACGATAATATCATCATATTAAATAAGCCTATTCGAGTTCGCACCAAGGACAGGGTGGCGGAGCATGCTGCGTGGGCTCTAGTGGTGGTGTGCGGGGGAAGGGAGAGGGAGAGAGCAAGGAGGGAGGCGATGTCACTGTTACTGCTGATGCTTCAGGGTGGGTGCAACATCGAGAGGGCGAGGTGGAAGGCGCAGGCACTACACAAGCTGCTGTTTTCTTTCTTTCTTTTTGTTTTTCTTTGCTTTTTTTTTCCCAACTCCCCCTTCTCTCTCTCTTAATTGTTGGCGGTGGGACATTTTTGAGTTCCACTGTGAGACTGTTGTGTTTTTTGTTTGTTTTTTTTTTTAAGCTTTTGTTTTGGTTTCTAAATGGATGTGAAGGGATGGGGATGAAAAAGTACGGGTGGGGCTTGTGGTGTGGGGAGGAGTGTTTTTTCTGGAAGAGGGATTGGAGATTTTCTCTGGGTGGTAAAAAGATGTGGTTTACTTGTAAAAGGAAAGCAATAGCTGTGGAAAGGCCTTTTTACTTATGTTTCTGTTTTGATGTTAGATGGTGTGCTTGCTGTGCATACACTGGTAGTGGTGGATGTAAGGGAGAAGTTTCTAAAAAATCCTTTTGCTACACTTATCAAGAATGAATCAAAGTATCTACAATACAAAGACAAGGAATTACTTGCAGATTTAGTGCAAGCACCAATGGTGATATCGTCAGCACCAAATGGTGGTGCCGTCAACACCTAGTTGTCTTCACTGAAATTTGAGCTGGTGGTGCCATTAGTATCTATTGTAGTGCCAATAGCACCTATTTGAGAAAGAGTTTCCCTCTCCTTTCACCGAAATTTGAATTTGAATGTGAGGGATACATGTGACTCTATGTAACTCTCATTTCTCTTAGTTAAAAATGATAATATTACTTTTAGGATCTAAAAATGTGGTTTAACCTTTTATATCCATGAGCACATGCGACTCTCCTATGTGACTCCACCTCATCCATGTGGCATCTACCTTAATAAGATAAGTGATAAGTAATTGATGCCAATAAGAACATAAAAATTATAAAGACCCATTCTGTTCTGAGCTTTTTAAGACGTCTGAACCCCTTCCAAGACGTCTGGAAATTGAAAATTTCGTACGCAGGGTCGTGTCTGCGTGCTGGCTGCGCGCAGACAGCCTTCCTCTCTTCTCTCTCTCTCTTCTTTTCTCCTCCATCGAACCCTAGCCGCTCCCTATAGAAGACCCCTCTCTCCATTCCTCTCTTCTCCACTCCACCACCTTCCTTCCTTCCACTCCATTACAGCGAGAGGGACAAGCGAGAGAGAGGGCGTGAGAACGAGAAGCGAGGAGGAGAGGTGACGTGAAGAGAGAAAGAGGAGCTTGAGCTTGCGAGTTTGTGGGAGCTCGTCAGAGGACGCATGGCCATAACGGCACGTGCGGGAGGAGGAGTGCATCGGGGGAGCCATCCCCGACACCCTGCTGTAGCCGAAGCTATAGACGAGGAGGAGTCGCGGTTGCGTGCGGCGAGGTGAGAAGGAGGTCGCTCGGGTTCTGGGTTTTTTCCAGAATCAGACGTCTAGCATGCCGTCCAAACGACGGGTTGGACGTTTGGTGACGACACCAGACGTCTGAAAGTAAGATTTCGTGAAGGTACGTTCCTCTTGCGGTTACGGCCATGCAGGAAGCACCGCAGAGCCGATCTGTGCAACTAAAAGTGGAAGATTTGGTCTGTCGCGCGCAAGGATAGCTTTGGAAAGGCACGGGGCATGTCCTCCCATACATTTCGGACGTATTGACAGCTTACCAGACGATCGGAAGCACTCCCAGACGACTAGAGGAGAGGTCGGACATCTGGAGCTGAGTCCAGACGGTCAAGTGGGGGTTTTGGACGTCTGAAGTTGACGCAGGAACTTAAGGTGAGACCCTGGTGACTTTTAAGACGTCTGGACCTTGCGCCAGACGTCAGATTTGGGTCTGCAATTCTGTTTTTGACTCGTTTAGGATCCGTTTGAGGTCCGTTTTTACGCAAGCGAGATATCTGTGGTTTCCTTGTGAGTTCCTTTACATGTTAGAAAGTCTTATATATTGTTCTGAACGTTCCATTGTGGTGTGTTCCTTGCTATAGGACTTCGATCAGTTGCGTGTTCGGGGCTTGCAGAGGCACGTGAGTTTGTCGTTCGAGCCCCCAGTACACCCGGATTGTCTGGTAGAGTGGTTTCCCCCCTGTTTTAATTATAAAACATGAATGCATATGTGAAATTAGATAACTAGAAACCTAGGATGTGGCATGAATCCTAGGACGAGAAACTGTTGCACTATTTGTATGCATGTTGTGATTGCAGCCATAAATGAATGAGTAGAATTGTAAATAATTGCCTATTAATAAATACGAGCTGCTTGTTGGAATATGAAATGTCTGTGCTAGTTAACCAGTTACCTATGATATAACTTGTTGCATATGTTAATTGTGGAAATACGAGCTACATGTGTAATACAAGAATGGAAATGTGAATGATGAAACCTGGTATGAAACGACATAGTGAATATGAGCATGAACCCTACAGGGAATTAGGAGTAGAGCTCCTGTGGATGAATGGAAAGAATCTGGAAATGTGAGTGGGAAGTGTGCTGGCGCTTGAGTACGTGGTACCAAGGAGAGCGACTGTCCCATGTTTAGTGTAGAGCGGAGTTAAATAGCCCTTGGGTTGGGACCCGGGGTTAGGATTGGCCACTCTACACCAACTTTTGTTGGCTCTCATGTACACTGTACCGGGGAGAGCTACTAGTGTAGGGAGAGAGCTAGTCACCCCACGGGACCCGAGGTTCAGTTAGCCAGCCTACACCGACTTGTTAGGCCCACTGGGTAAACCGGGGTAGTCAGACGAGAGTACGTGAACTGTGGAGGAGCGAGACCCCTGTTTGATTTTGAGGGGCTAGACCTTTGTTACTGAGAGGGCTAGGCCCTATACTGTTCCGTGCTGTACTTTGGGTGCACCCACTAGGGGAAACGACTGACTGCTTGCCAGTGCGAGGTAGCTACCCGTGCGCTTATCGCGTGTGCAGTAGTCATCGCTACGTCTGTCCGTGACCTCAGGGTGGTTGACTGGGTGTAGGATCACCATGGGGGACTCTCCCGGCCAGGAGAGCACCACGTGTGCCTTCTACTCTTTGGAAAAGACTACAATCAAGATCGTTCTCACGAGGAACATACGAGATCAAGAAAAAGATCTGAAAGTAAACCAATGGGTGAAAAGAAATGACTTGTAAAATTAAATAATTGGAAAAGATAAATTTACCAGTTAGCCTTTACTGCTTTAGTTAGCTTGGTTACTACTCTACTCAGCATTCGCTGACTCCGTTTACTCATAACCCTTTTCAGGTCCAGGAGTTGAGTAGCCCGAGTCACCGGCTGCAGAGGGTACTGGGCCTAGTCGAGCCCAGCAGTAGTTCCTGTTTTTGTTGTACTCTGTTCTACTAGTGAGTTTAGACTGTTGTTACCGTTTCTGTTTCTGTACTTTTTTCTACCTTACTATTGTGATGGTGATTTGTACTGTTAGCAGCTTTTACTTCCTTACTGCTTGTACTCTTTTATTGTTAGTTACTTTGCATAGTGAATGTGGTTTACTTTTCTATTTTTTGGTTATTTCTTGTTAGACGACTGGGTCTTGGGATTAGTCGAGTCGAGCCGATCTGGGGTCCTGTAGGGATTCGGGAATCGGGTCGTAACAAAAATATACGTGGTAACATTGGTATCTAAACTTATGTGATTGGTGGTGATACCATTAGCATCAATGGTAATGTCGTTAGCATCTATAGTGGTGCTGTCAGCACCACAATAGGTGTTTACATAATTGATGCCAACAACAACAAAATAAGTGATAAATAATTGGTGCCAATAATACTAAGAAAAGTGATAAGTGTCTGTAATATATACTTGAGCACTATATCAATTATTGAATAGGTGGTAGGGGCACCAATATGAAAATGTATATGGTGACATTGGTATCTAAACTTAGTGACTAGTGATGATGTCATTAGCAATAATGGTGATGCCGTCAGCATCTATGGTAGTGCTATCAACACCTATTTCTCTTCATCAAAATTTGAGATGGTGGTGCCTTTAGCATCTATTGTAATGCCAATAGCAGCTATTTGAGAAAGAGTTTCCCCGTCCCTCCATTGAAATTTGAATTTGAATGCAAGGGACACATGCGACTCCATGTGACTCTCCTTTCTTTTAGTTAAAAATGGTAATACTATTTTTAGGATCTAAAGAGGTGGTTTAACCTTTTATATCCATGAGTACATGTAACTCTCCTACGTGGCTTCACCTCATCCGCATGCCATCCACCTCAACAAGATAAGTGATAAGTAATTAATGCCAACAAGAACATGAAAATGTATGTGGTGACATTGGTATCTAAACTTACGCGATTGGTGGTGATGCCATTAGTACCAATGATGATGTCGTTAGCACCTATGGTGGTGCCGTCAACACCACAATAGGTGTTTACATAATTGATGCACAAAACAAGATAAGTGATAAGTACTTGCTACCAACAATACCAAGAAAGGTGATGTAACGACCCGATTCCCGAGTCCCTACGAGACACGAGAACCGGACCGACTCGACTAATCCCAAGACCCAGTCGTCCAACGAGGGAGTAACCAAAAGACAGTAAAATAAACCACATTCAGCATGAATATAACTAACAGTAAGAAAGTACAGCAGTAAGGAAAGAAACTACTACAGTAGGCACCACCACAACAGTAAAACAACATTTATCATATAACAAAAACTGCAGGTAAAGAAGGTACAGCGGAAATAGAAACTACTCACTAGAACAGAAACAAAAAGGGGTACAAAGTTGTGGTAACTCTACTGGACCCTACTCGGCCCAGCGTCCTCTGCAGCCGCCGACCCTGGCTGCTCAACACCTGGTCCTGAAAAAGGTAACGAGTGTAACACGTCAGCAAAACGCTGAGTAGAGTGGCAAACTAACTAAAGGCAACAGTAGAGTGTACAGTAGCTGTTATGTTCTATTACTTCCTTTATTTACATCTTTCAATTTTTCTCACTATTTCATTTACTTCTCAGATCCTTTACTTGATCTCGGATGTCCTCGTGGGACGATCTTGATTGCAGTCTTTTCCAAAAGTAGAAGTAGCACGTGGTGCTCTCCTGGCCGGGAGAGTCCCCCGTGGTGATCCTACCCTCAGTCAACCACCCCAAGGTCACTGACAGACGTAACGGTGACTACGGCACGCGCGATAAACGCACAGGTAGCTAGCCCGCACTGGCACGCGGTCAGTCGTTTCCGTTAACGGGTGCGCCCAAAGCACAGCACGGAACCAGGGCAGAGCCCTCTCAGTAACAGGGGTCCAACCCCTCCACAGTAACCAAACCGGGGCCTTGCCCCTCCACAGTCCGCGCACCCTCGCCTGACTACCCTGGTTTGCCCTAGTGGGCCTAACAAGTCCGTGAAGGAGGCTAGCAGAACCCCGGGGCCCGTGGGGTAGCTAGTACTCTCCTAACACTACTAGCTCTCCTCGGTACTACGTACACGAGGGCCAACAAGTCGGTACAGAGCGGCCAATCCTAACCCCGGGTCCCTGGGGCGGCTGGCCCCACTCTGCACTAAACAGGTACAGGTACTTCCCTTGGTACTGCGTACCCAAGAGACAGTACAAACTACATCTCAGTTCCATTCCTTTTTCTTTCCAGGAGTTCCACTCCTAATTTCCCGTAGGGTTCCAGCTCTTTATTTCAGAACATCATATGTTTCACTTTCCAGATTCACGTTCTCAATTTCCATGATCTCAAACATGTTTCTTTGTTCATAACAGGCAGCTGTTAATTAAATTCACAGGCAGCTTATATATTCCTTTCCATTTTTCCAAGACTGCAGTAATATACATTCCACTAGTTTTTCCATCCTAGGATTCATGCCATATCCTAGGATCTATCATACAATCTAGTTTTCCGGCCCTAGGATTCATGCAACACCTAGGAGCTATCATTCCATATATTTCTCATTCCTAGGATTCATGCAATGCCCTAGGTTCTAGTTATGGTTCCATACTTTAACAGATTTTATTAATACTTAAAACCACTCTACCAGGTACAACGGGAGTAATGGGGGCGTGATCGGGAATCCCGCGCGCCTCCGCGACTCTCAAGACTGCAACCGAACGAAGTCCTATCACAAGGATCAAACACAAGGAGTGTCTCAAAACAGTGTATAGCTACTGTAGGCGGGTAGAGGAATTAATTATGAAACGAACGCAACTCGAATCACGGAAAACGGAGCCCAAACGGGCCCTAAACGGGTCGAGAAAGACGATACTGTGCAAAATCAGACGTCTGGAACTCCCTCCAGACGTCTTAAACGGTGGATCAGAGAATTACCTGCTCAGCGTGGTTTCCCAGATGTCCAGAAGTCTGCAGGGACGTCTTTCCTAGATCCCAGACGTCCGATGGTCACTTTGGACGTCTGGAGGTCACTCCCGCCGTCTGGTACAACTTCCAGACGTCTGATTCGCAAAGGATGACGAATCAGAACACCTGCGCACAGCCAACCCCCCTCCCTCAGTACGGTCAGTCGACAAAAAGGGAGAAGAAAGCGGAAACTCACCTTTCAGACGTCTGTATGATCTCACAGACGTCGACCTTGCCATCTGGATATCACTCCAGACGTCTGATTCTGGAAATTTTTCCAGAATCAGAGCCCTGCTTGGCCTCCGCTCGCGACGCCGCCCGCGTCGCACCTCGCGCGTACGCTGCTACCGCCCGCAGCAGGTCCCTCTCCGCGACGCTCTGCGCCCCCTGCGCCCTCCGCCGGCCAGCCAAGCCGCTCCTGGCGAGCTCGCCCTCACGGCAGAGCCCCGCCCTCGCACGCCGCAGCTCCTCCGCGCTCACTGCGGCTGCCGCTGCCGCTGCGCCCTCGCGTCCGCTCGCTCTCGCGCACAGGCAGGAGAAGAAGGAGGAAGATGGTGGAGACGGGAGGGGAGGCGCGCCCCCCCTTTTAACGCCGCGCGGAGAGGAGAGAGAAGGCGGTCGCAGCTGCCTGCAGCCGCAGAGAAAGAGGGCAGAACGCAGGTCTGCGCGCACAGGCGCGCAGACGAATATCCCGTGCGAGCATAACTGTTTGCCAGACGTCTGTAAACTATCCCGGACGTCTGGTCAGACGTCTGGATGTGATCCCAGACGTCTTTACAGACGTCTGGGCCACCTCCCAGACGTCTTAAAAGGCGTCTGGGGCACGCGCTCGTTACAATATAACAAACTCAAAGGAAGTTTCATCCCCGAAACTTGCGCCAACTAGGGTGCGGGAAAAAGATGTCCAAATAACCATAACAAACTCAAAGAGGACCGAGGCCGGTCCGAAAAGACGTACCCGCGAAAAGCTCCGGGTACCGCTCCCGCATTGCCGCCTCAGGCTCCCAGGTAGCCTCCTCGTACCGCTGGCTCCTCCACAAAACCTTTACCAGGGGTACTTGCTTTCGTCTCAACCTGCGGACGGCTCGATCTAGGATCTGCACTGGCCGCTCGGGGTAGGTCAGGTCGTCGCTCACCTCGACGCTCTCGTGACTCAGTATGTGGCTGGGATCGGCTACGTACTTCCTTAGGTTGGACACGTGGAACACGTCGTGCACACCAGAAAGCTGCGGGGGAAGGGCAAGTCTGTAAGCAACGGGTCCAACCCGCTCCAGGACCTCAAAGGGCCCCACGAACCTCGGCGCGAGCTTCCCTCTCACCCCAAACCGCTGTAAGCCCTTCATGGGCGAAACACGAAGAAAGACGTGGTCCCCGATCTCGAACTGCACCTCTCTGCGTCTGCGATCTGCGTAGCTCTTCTGTCTACTCCTGACAGTGCGGAGTCGTCTGTGAATCTGCTCAACTACCTCCTGACTCTGCCGGATCAACCTAGGGCCAACCTCCCACTTGGTCCCCACCTCAACCCAACTCAAGGGTGCCGTGCATTTCCGTCCGTACAGAGCCTCGTAGGGAGCCATGCCGATGCTCGAGTGATAACTGTTGTTGTATGCAAACTCTGCCAGGGGCAGGTGCTCCTCCCAAGAGCCCCTCCAGTCTAGTACACAGGCACGCAAAAGATCCTCAAGTGTCTGTATCGTGCGTTCCGACTGTCCGTCCGTCTGGGGGTGGTAAGCCGTGCTAAACCTCAACCTCGTCCCCAAAGCCTGCTGAAACTCAGCCCAAAACTGGGACGTAAAGCGGGTATCCCGGTCGGATACGATCTCCCGCGGAACTCCGTGTAGTCGCACCACATCACGGATATACCTCTCTGCCAACTGTGCTGGTCCCAAAGTGACTCGGATCGGCAAGAATCGTGCCGTCTTCGTCAATCTATCCACTATTACCCAGACTGCGTCGTGTCCTCGCTGGGTAACAGGTAAGCCCACCACCAAGTCCATGGTGATGCTCTCCCACTTCCACTCTGGCACTGGAAGCGGCTGAAGCGGCCCTGCAGGCCTCTGATGCTCGGCTTTCACCTGCTGGCACACTAAGCACTGCTGCACGAACTCACCCACATCCCGCTTCATCCCTCTCCACCAGAACTCGCGTCTCAAGTCATGGTACATTTTCGTGTTTCCGGGATGTATGGTGAATCTGGAATCGTGTGCCTCAGTCAGGAGCTCTCTCAACAGCTCCTCGTCTCTGGGGACGCACAGCCGTCCCCTCAAGCGTAACACCTGGTCTGTGAAAGAGAAGTCCCCTGGGTCCCCTGACAGTACTCTATCGCGCAAAGACTGCAAGTACGGATCGGCCATCTGTCCCGTGATGATGCGGTCTATCAACTCTGGTCTGGTCTGTCGTGTCACCGTCACTGCCCCACAGTACCCTCGTAACTCTAGAGGTCGCCAACTGCCCACCTCCTCCAAAAGGCTCCAACTATGTAACTGTAGACTGGCCAAGCGTGCGGGCGCCTTACGGCTCAAGGCGTCAGCCACCACATTGGCCTTTCCCGGGTGGTAGGAGATGCTGCAGTCGTAGTCCTTCAGGAGCTCCAACCAACGTCTCTGTCTCATGTTGAGCTCCTTCTGGTCAAAAAGATATCTGAGGCTCTTGTGATCTGTAAAAATCTCGAAGGTCTCACCGTACAAGTAGTGCCTCCATGTCTTCAGCGCGAAGACAACAGCTGCCAACTCTAGATCGTGGGTAGGGTAGGTATGCTCATGGGGCTTCAGTTGCCGCGAAGCGTAAGCGACCACGTGACCCCTCTGCATGAGCACACCTCCTAACCCCTGCAAGGAAGCGTCCGTGTACACAACGAACCCGCCACTACTGTCAGGGATGGTGAGCACGGGAGCCGAGGTCAACCTCTCCTTCAGCTCCAGAAAACACGCCTCACAGGCGTCTGTCCAAGCGAAAGGCACATCCTTCCGAGTCAACTGTGTCATAGGACGTGCAATCTGCGAAAACCCTCTGATGAACCGTCTGTAGTAACCTGCCAGTCCCAGGAAACTGCGAATCTCAGTGACTGAACGCGGTCTCTCCCACCTGAGCACTGCCTCGACCTTGGCGGGATCCACCGCCAGGCCGTCTCCAGAGATCACATGACCCAAAAAGGTCACCTCCCTCAACCAGAACTCGCACTTGCTGTATTTGGCGTACAGCCTGCGTCGTCTCAGAGTGTCCAGAACCATCCGCAAGTGCTGTCCGTGCTGCGTCCGATCTCTAGAATAGATGAGTACATCATCTATGAAAACCACCACAAACTAGTCCAAGTATGGTCTGAACACCCGGTTCATCAGGCCCATGAAAGCAGCGGGGGCATTGGTCAGCCCAAACGGCATGACCAAAAACTCGTAGTGTCCATAGCGGGTGCGGAAAGCTGTCTTGGAGACGTCGGTCTCCCTGATCCTCAACTGGTGGTATCCAGACCTCAAGTCGATCTTGGAAAACACCGTGGCACCCCGCAACTGGTCAAACAAATCGTCAATCCTCGGCAGCGGATATCTGTTCTTGATGGTGACCCTATTCAGCTGTCGGTAGTCCACACAAAGGCGTAGGGTCCCATCCTTCTTCTTCACAAACAGTACCGGGGCTCCCCAGGGAGACGCACTGGGCCTCACGAAACCCTTCTCCAAAAGGTCCTGCAACTGAGACTTGAGCTCTCGCAGCTCAAGCGGTGCCATTCTGTAAGGCGCGGTGGAGATGGGGCTGGTCCCTGGTACTAATGAGATCTCAAACTCGATCTCACGCTCGGGCGGTAGTCCTGGTAATTCGTCTGGAAACACGTCGGGGTACTCTCTGACCACCGGGATGCTCTGGAAGTCTGCCACGGGGCTGTGCTCTGCCACCACACAAGCTAAGAAGCCCTCACACCCCTGGCTCAAAAGTCTCGCCGCCCGAAGTGCCGAAATGCACCTGAAACCTTCGTCCACTGGCTGCCCGTGAAACTCAAAGGAAGGCAACTCCGGAATGGAGAAGACAATCTTCCTCTCAAAGCAGTCTACCAAGGCGTGGTAAGCGGACAGCCAATCCATCCCCAGGATCACCCCAAAGTCCTCCATCTGTATCATAATCAGGTCAGCTGGCAGGCTGTGTCCCCCGATGCTGACCCCGCAACCCGTTTACACCTCCTCAGCTACAAACAGCTGACCACTCGGACCTCTGATTACGAACGGGTTCTCTAACAATGTATAATCCTGGTCCAAACTAACTGCGAAACTGTCTACGACAAACGAGTGCGTAGCGCCGGAATCGAAAAGCGTGTAAACGAGTCTGCCAGAAACTGAAACCATACCTGCTACCACGGATCCCGAAGCTCTGGCGTCCCTGTGTGTTAGGGCGTTGATACGCCCCTCAGCTCTAGGTGCGGACGAAGCAGCCACACTCTGCGTCGGACGGGTAGGTGCTGGCCGGTACCCTCCTCGCGACTGCGGTCCTCCTCCTCGCGCCTGGAAACCGCGGCCTCCTGCGCGCCCTCCAGTGCTCTGCGCGGGAAGTATCTGCTGACCTCCTGCCCTATATGGGCAGTCCCTCCTGACGTGGCCCGGCTGGCCACACTGGTAGCAGAGGGGAACCCGACTCCCGCCCTCAGTGAGTCCCTGCTGTCGTCTAGGCGGGGGTCCGGTGCTGGCGACTGGCCCCTGTCGAGGGCCCCTAAAGGCCACTGATGGCCCTGCACAACGTGACAGCTCTCCTGCGGATGCCACGTGTCTCCGTTGAGTTCTCCTAACACGCCTGGTGTGGCGGCGGAAATCTCGTTCCACCACTAACTCCCCTGTCGTACGCTCGGAAGGGGGAGGGGGTGGCGACGTGGGTGGAAGCTGAAATTCTTCTCGAACCACCTCTCGAATCAGTTGGACGAGGTCCCGAGACGGTATACTCAGGAGAAGAGGAGGGGTTGTATGTATTCCAAGCCCGACACATCCGTCCCCCGGGCCCTGACCTCGGCCGCGCCTGCGGCTCACCCTCCTAGCTCCACGACGCGGCATCTCCTACAATGAAGACGCGAAACAAAACGGAAATGTCAAAACAGACGATACCTAACAACACTTCTAAGAGCTCATATCAAGAGATATGTTGTGGTGGCTACTCTAGCTATAAACATGTGAATTGGTTATTTTCCAGTCAGTTGATTCACTTCTCGGGACGACCTTGCTCTGATACCATCTTGTAACGACCCGATTCCCGAGTCCCTACGAGACACGAGAACCGGACCGACTCGACTAATCCCAAGACCCAGTCGTCCAACGAGGGAGTAACCAAAAGACAGTAAAATAAACCACATTCAGCATGAATATAACTAACAGTAAGAAAGTACAGCAGTAAGGAAAGAAACTACTACAGTAGGCACCACCACAACAGTAAAACAACATTTATCATATAACAAAAACTGCAGGTAAAGAAGGTACAGCGGAAACAGAAACTACTCACTAGAACAGAAACAAAAAGGGGTACAAAGCTGTGGTAACTCTACTGGACCCTACTCGGCCCAGCGTCCTCTGCAGCCGCCGACCCTGGCTGCTCAACACCTGGTCCTGAAAAAGGTAACGAGTGTAACACGTCAGCAAAACGCTGAGTAGAGTGGCAAACTAACTAAAGGCAACAGTAGAGTGTACAGTAGCTGTTATGTTCTATTACTTCCTTTATTTACATCTTTCAATTTTTCTCACTATTTCATTTACTTCTCAGATCCTTTACTTGATCTCGGATGTCCTCGTGGGACGATCTTGATTGCAGTCTTTTCCAAAAGTAGAAGTAGCACGTGGTGCTCTCCTGGCCGGGAGAGTCCCCCGTGGTGATCCTACCCTCAGTCAACCACCCCAAGGTCACTGACAGACGTAACGGTGACTACGGCACGCGCGATAAACGCACAGGTAGCTAGCCCGCACTGGCACGCGGTCAGTCGTTTCCGTTAACGGGTGCGCCCAAAGCACAGCACGGAACCAGGGCAGAGCCCTCTCAGTAACAGGGGTCCAACCCCTCCACAGTAACCAAACCGGGGCCTTGCCCCTCCACAGTCCGCGCACCCTCGCCTGACTACCCTGGTTTGCCCTAGTGGGCCTAACAAGTCCGTGAAGGAGGCTAGCAGAACCCCGGGGCCCGTGGGGTAGCTAGTACTCTCCTAACACTACTAGCTCTCCTCGGTACTACGTACACGAGGGCCAACAAGTCGGTACAGAGCGGCCAATCCTAACCCCGGGTCCCTGGGGCGGCTGGCCCCACTCTGCACTAAACAGGTACAGGTACTTCCCTTGGTACTGCGTACCCAAGAGACAGTACAAACTACATCTCAGTTCCATTCCTTTTTCTTTCCAGGAGTTCCACTCCTAATTTCCCGTAGGGTTCCAGCTCTTTATTTCAGAACATCATATGTTTCACTTTCCAGATTCACGTTCTCAATTTCCATGATCTCAAACATGTTTCTTTGTTCATAACAGGCAGCTGTTAATTAAATTCACAGGCAGCTTATATATTCCTTTCCATTTTTCCAAGACTGCAGTAATATACATTCCACTAGTTTTTCCATCCTAGGATTCATGCCATATCCTAGGATCTATCATACAATCTAGTTTTCCGGCCCTAGGATTCATGCAACACCTAGGAGCTATCATTCCATATATTTCTCATTCCTAGGATTCATGCAATGCCCTAGGTTCTAGTTATGGTTCCATACTTTAACAGATTTTATTAATACTTAAAACCACTCTACCAGGTACAACGGGAGTAATGGGGGCGTGATCGGGAATCCCGCGCGCCTCCGCGACTCTCAAGACTGCAACCGAACGAGGTCCTATCACAAGGATCAAACACAAGGAGTGTCTCAAAACAGTGTATAGCTACTGTAGGCGGGTAGAGGAATTAATTCTGAAACGAACGCAACTCGAATCACGGAAAACGGAGCCCAAACGGGCCCTAAACGGGTCGAGAAAGACGATACTGTGCAAAATCAGACGTCTGGAACTCCCTCCAGACGTCTTAAACGGTGGATCAGAGAATTACCTGCTCAGCGTGGTTTCCCAGACGTCCAGAAGTCTGCAGGGACGTCTTTCCTAGATCCCAGACGTCCGATGGTCACTTTGGACGTCTGGAGGTCACTCCCGCCGTCTGGTACAACTTCCAGACGTCTGATTCGCAAAGGATGACGAATCAGAACACCTGCGCACAGCCAACCCCCCTCCCTCAGTACGGTCAGTCGACAAAAAGGGAGAAGAAAGCGGAAACTCACCTTTCAGACGTCTGTATGATCTCACAGACGTCGACCTTGCCGTCTGGATATCACTCCAGACGTCTGATTCTGGAAATTTTTCCAGAATCAGAGCCCTGCTTGGCCTCCGCTCGCGACGCCGCCCGCGTCGCACCTCTCGCGTACGCTGCTCCGCCCGCAGCAGGTCCCTCTCCGCGACGCTCTGCGCCCCCTGCGCCCTCCGCCGGCCGGCCAAGCCGCTCCTGGCGAGCTCGCCCTCACGGCAGAGCCCCGCCCTCGCACGCCGCAGCTCCTCCGCGCTCACTGCGGCTGCCGCTGCCGCTGCGCCCTCGCGTCCACTCGCTCTCACGCACAGGCAGGAGAAGAAGGAGGAAGATGGTGGAGACGGGAGGGGAGGCGCGCCCCCCCCCTTTTAACGCCGCGCGGAGAGGAGAGAGAAGGCGGTCGCAGCCGCCTGCAGCCGCAGAGAAAGAGGGCAGAACGCAGGTCTGCGCGCACAGGCGCGCAGACGAATATCCCGTGTGAGCATAACTGTTCGCCAGACGTCTGTAAACTATCCCGGACGTCTGGTCAGACGTCTGGATGTGATCCCAGACGTCTTTACAGACGTCTGGGCCACCTCCCAGACATCTTAAAAGGCGTCTGGGGCACGCGCTCGTTACAGGTGATAAGTGTTTGTAATAAATACTTAAACACTATAAAAGTTACTGAATAGGTAGCAGGGGCGTCAACATGGAAATGCACATGGTGACATTGGTATTTAAACTTACGCGACTGATGGTGATGCCATTAGCAGCAATGGTGATGCCGTCACCATCTACGGTGGTGTCGTCAGCATATATTAGAGATAGAGTTTCCCTCTCCTTCCACCGAAATTTGAATTTGAATGTGAGGGGCACATGTGACTCTACTTTCTCTTACTTAAAAATGATAATAGTACTTTTAGGGTCTAAAACAGTGGTTTAATCTTTTATATCCATGAGCACATGTGACTCTCCTATGTGATTACACTTCATCCACATGGCATTTACCTCAACAAGATAAGTGATAAGTAATTTAAACTTACGCAACTGGTGGTGATGTCATTAGCATAAATGATGATGCTATCAGCATCTATCGTGATGCCATCAGCATCTACCTGTCTTCACTAAAATTTAAGATTGCAGTGCCGTTAGCATCTATTATAGTGCTGACGACACTTATTCGAGATAAAGTTTCCCTCTCCCTCCACCGAAATTTAAATTTGAATGTGAGGGATGCATGTGACTCAATGTGACTCACCTTTCTCTTAGTTAAAAATGATAATAGTACTTTTAGGATCTAAAAAGGTAGTCTTACATCTTATATCTATGAATACATGTGATACTCCTATGTGGCTCCACCTCATTCACATGGCATCCACCTCAACATGTCATGTGGGATAAGTATAATGGTTGGTATAAAATAGAGTACCTCTCCCTTTATTCTTTTTTAAAAAGAGAGATGAGGAGAAAAGGAAAAAAAAAGGAAAAAAAAATACGGAGATGAAATGATTAGAAAAAGAGACCTATGGTTCAGTCGAAGAAAAATATATGCTTAGAGTGCTGACCTCAGGATAAAAAAAGGTGAGAAGAAAGTTACTAAGTCTTAGCAAAGTTAATATGAAAATATGATTTGTTAAAGTAAGAAGATATTCTAACCCTTATTGCATACTTGAAGGCATCCTAGTGTACCCCTTCTTTGGAGACCGAGTGAACTTTGCTCAGGTGAGGACCTCAAGGAAGGATCCTTCTTCCTCTTTTTTTTCTTTGTATTTTTCTAGAACAAAGAAGGAAATCTTGAAGCAAATTCTTAACTTGTTGGTACATAATACAAAATTTCATGCAGCTATACCATAAAACATGATGGATTCGGAGTGGCGTCTGTCCTCGAGATTTAGCAACAAGAGAATAGAGCAGCTCCTCCATAATATAATTTACATTGGACTGGATGAGAACATCGTTTCTCATCTTAAGGTAGTGCGTGCTTGCACTCGTCGAAATCGGGGCTGAACTCGTACTACTCGGCGAGGAGGGAGCAGACTATAGGTAGTAGAGGGCATCGTCGGTTGTGCCTTCTCCGTCTTCAACGAACCCTAGATAGATAGAGTTTGATAGACAGGGATCTAAATCGTCCTCCTCCTTTTCTTCCTCTCTCTCTCTCTCTCTCTCTCTCTCTGTAGTCCCGTGCGCACCCTCACTTGCTCTTCTTCCCTATGAAACCGAGCAAAGCCAATGGAAAGCCCTGTGGCAGTGATGTTTGGGTTTGCACGTGAGAGGGAAGGGCCGCCGCCAGGGTGGAGGCGACGCTGGCGAAGGCGAGCGGCGCGAGATCTGGGTGCTCTCGCACGGGCAATTCTTACGTTTTGGGAGGTGGAGGCGGCGAAGCAGAAGTAGATGCTGAAGCTCGAGAAGCGAAGGATGGGGTTCGTGATCTGCAGATGTTGAATGCTAGGGTTTGCTTGACGATGACGCTGGGTTGGAGAAGATACGAGAGAGAGTCGATTCGAACCACCATCAACCTTTTTCTTTTTTTTTGTTTGTTTTCTCTCTCTCTCTCTCTCTCTCTCTTATTTCTCCACTCTTTTATATATATTGATGACAGAAGAAATAAGTTGGAGAAGAGCAAGTAGTTACAAAATTAAATAATATTATGAATCTCAAAATATTAAATGAGAGAAGTTGATAACTTTATTTCGAATCCTAAAATAAAAAATAAATTTTTAACGTAAAGTTCCAAACTAACTTTTCCAATTTAAAGACTCTAGTATCTCTAACGGTTTTGGAAAACCATCGCAAACGATTTACAAAAAGCAATGGTTAAATAAAAACTATTGCCGCATGATCCATAACGGAATATTTGTTAATGTTTTCTTTTTTCAGGAAATGGTGGAAAAAAATATAAGGCCAGCCACACGAAGGGCCCGAGAGTTACCCAATAATATGTGTCGACAGAATTTCAATCAAGTTCACTGAAAATTTGTAGTTATTTAGATAAAGGAAATATTATTTCTTCAATGTTGAATTTATTTTAAGGTCAATGCTATTTTTGCAATGAAAAGCTAATAGTGATCACTTTTCCAAACGCATGGAGCTTTTTAAGATTACTAACAGCCAAAAGGTTGGTGAATCAAGGCAGTGGGTAGATTCAAAGTATATCGGGTAGAATGTAAGTAAATTTTGATCTCTCTTGCTTTAAGTTACTCATTAGATTTATCCTTAAGATGACACTGACAAATATATAACATGCGAGCTACTGGACTGACTGATGACTCCACCATCTACTGAGGATGGTGATTGCTTTTCTTTAGGCCACAGGGCCTAAACATTCTAGTTTAATTTATAATATACGGTGGGCAAACGAGAGTTACCTCTTTGTTTTGATATGGAAAGGGTGGTTCATCTTCCCACGAGGATCAGGTTTTGCAGCTCCTCAACAAATTTGAACAGATGGAGAGCAGCTTCTAGCAAGCTTTTACAACAACCAAAGAGCTTCATTTTCACCTTACAGCAACAGCAAGGTACCTCCATGGCCTTATGTATAATGCAGAGGAGGCTTCAAGTGGCAGCTGTTGTGTTGGCGATGGAGGTGGAAATGATCTTGATGAAGACTATGTTGTGGTGATGGTGACTATAGTAGTGTGGATGATGGAGATGATATGGATTTGCATCTAGATGAGTAATGAGTTTTTTTTTTTCCTTTTTTCTTTTTATCAAAGATGAAGATTGTAAACAAAGGGCATTTTTATTTTGTATTAGAATTTTCATTTATATTCAATGGTAAAGTAGAAATTGCTTAAAAATTTTATTCTCCTCCATGTTTCTTAATTATATATTGTGGCTAGCCAGTTGACCCATGATTTACTGCTGGATAGTTACTGATGGATCGCTAGATCAGGTACAACTATAATTTGTTGCTTTCTCTGTCTTAACAGAAAAAAATGGATCCTCAGTTAAAAATATCACAGATGATATAATTTCTAAATTAACATCATTGAACATAGATTACAACGTCAATTTTCTCTTGGAGATGGATGTGAGTTAGATCAAAATAGTGGCTAAAAAGATTGATGTAAAATCAAATTGAGTGAAACAGAGCATGGGCATTCCATAAGTTAATTAGACATATGAATGTGAAATTAAAATATATCGTAGGGGGAAGAAAAATAGGAAAAGAAAGGAAGCAGACAAAAAGCAGCTTGACAGCTTCCGACAAAGGAAGGATGACAGGAAAACATGTGGCATTGCAAAACCTCATTTTGGTATATAGCAATGATTGTGGATTTGATGCAGAACATGCCGTGGTTTCTGTGTAAATTAATTGTGGATTAGAATGAAGACGGGTTATTGCGAAAGCTTGTCCCATATTCGTGGGATAACATTTTTTTCTTTGATAAATCTTTTGAATCAGTTTTTAGGTGTTGTAAAGAATCTTTGGAAACTGTTGACTCCATTACAAAAAGCAAGCATAGAAGGTTAAGTACTGTTGGAATTAAAGCACACTTTGCAACGATTTTCAAACTATTTCACAAGACCTTCTGCAATAGTTCAAGAATCATTGCAAATAGAAATTACAATAAGTGGATAACCATGGAAACCTTGCAAAGGCTTAAAAATTGTTGCAAAAACCACTTAGTTACAAAAGTGTTTTTGCAGCCCTTACTAACCATCACAGAAAGAGCCGACTGCAACAGTTTCTAATTACTACTGCAGTTTGTTTTGAAATGCCACTTTATGCGATGGTCTTCAAAACTATTTTAAATGCTCTTTTTCAATGGTTTTTTAACTTTTAGCAAAGGTTTCTAACTATTGCCAGTACTATGCAATGTAGGAACACTGCTATTTCTATGTAAAAATGCTATTTTTATGTAAAATACCTTCTACAAGTATTTCTATCGAAATGCTAAAACAAATATGATTTCTTTCTATTACTTTTTTTTTTTCCATGATAGGAAGAATGGCATTGTAGACATGAGAAAATAGGACTTCAATGGGCCTTATCCTTAGAATGATGCTCAAGGGCTTAGAGGCAGGGCTTATTCAGGTCTTATAGGATGAGATTTCTTATCCTTCTCATAAGAATAACAACAAAAAACTTGGGATGAGTAATTTTATCGGTAGTCATCCCTCTTCTTTTCAAAAAAAAAAAAAAACAAACAAACAAACAAAAATAATCTTTAGCACTAATATGAGATTTCAAATTATTCTCTTCCTTTGTTTCTAATGCTATCTGTTTTTCAGGAATGGAATCCACATATTGTTAGACTTGTAGACGACAATCAAACCGATCCTTTTTAATTTGGAATCATTCAGTTTCATGGGAACTCGCATTTCTTGAATTTCGAAGTCCATGTAGTTACATAGGGTGAAACGTTTAAATTATGTTGTCATTGTGATGTGATTACTTATAGCCCTTATACGTGGATTTGGATCCTCAGAATTTGGAGACCCACCCATTTTTCTCCAATAATTTGGACATACATTTTAATTTTGCTAAGTGAAAGCCAACCTAGCCTTTATCCTTTATTTTTAGTGATCATTTCCTTTATTGTTGATGAATGATCATCATTGATTTAATTTTCTGTCGCCCATGTCCAGGTTGGATTATCCTTTATTTTTGATAGATTATCATCATTTATTGTTGATGAATGGTCATTGTTGATTTAATTTCCTGTCCACCACACAAAATATAATGGTTGGATTTTATCCACATGATTTTTCCATCTAGCTAATATATAAGGATCCAACTCACTTGGTTAGATTTCAAAATAATAAAATGCGGCTACCAATAATGGTCGATTTGATTGGTTAAGTCTTGTGTTGCTTATGCTGAATCCCAAGTTTAGCTAAGCAGCTTGGATAGATACAATCCAAGTCAAGACTTCTTATAAGAGAGACTTCTTATAAAAGAGAGTACATATCCCAAATAACACATGTACTATTCACAAGGCTATATGTATTGTTGATCTAAAGGTTAAGATGAAAGATTTAAAAAAAAAACTTAAATTATGACTTGTCTTTACTATTACTTTTGTTATAATGGGTGGAGCATCCATGTTAATTGTTAATGCCCTTAAGTACATAATTAATTACATATCTACCTTTATATATTTATCAATTACATATATAATTCATTAAACTTGCATTATTTGGTAGATATATCATTTTCTTAGTTTTTCAGATAAACTATGGTTACATCTTAACCATACACTATATATCTACTTAAAAAAATGGATTTTTATAAACATACACCTGGAAACATGATGAATTACACTAGAGGATGAGTTGGTCGGAGGAGGATGGAGAGGAGCCTGGGGGTGGTGGTGGTGGTGGTGGGGAGGAGGAGTTGTTGGTGGTGTGGTTAAGAAGGGAGATGACAATCTTGGCAAGGGTGCATTGATGTTGGGAGGGGAGAGGAGGAGGCGATGGAGGCAAAGTAGTGGAGGTGGTGGATGTTGTTGTAGAGGGCGTTGAGGAGGTCGAGGGACTTGAGAAGGTCGGGGATAATGCGGGAATTGTTGTAGAGGAGGAGGGGGTGGAGGTGGTAAGGGGTGGAACCAAAAAAATTATCAACGAGGGGTCAATAGCATAATATCTTTTAAAATAAATAAACGAGAGATAAAATAACTCATATTTATTTTTTAAAATAGAAAATAACCTCTTAACCTTTATTTAAATAAAAAATCATCATTCAAACTATTTACTAAAAAGTTATCCTACAAGTTAATTAACAAAATCAAGTAAATATGCACTTGTTACCTATAACAATTAAGATTAGTAAAAAAATTATTTTGCTAAAGAGGAGCACTCAAATCATCGCTTGGATTTCTCATAAACAAGTAATTATTTGGATTTTATTTGTCATTTTCTTTGATAAATATTATTTTATGACACTATAGGTGGATTTTTGGAAAATATGAAAACTTTCAAGTTAACTTGATGGATAACATTAAAAAAGATAGTATAGTAACAAGAAAAATGTTACTTGAGAATCTAGAAGTGTCTAATTAATTTATTGTCATATTGAAAGGAAGATGTTAGTTATATTCGAGATATATGTATTAATTATTTAAAAGATATTAAAGATAGTTGAATGTTAAAGGGATTTATTACCAAGAAAAGATTAAGACTATCTACCTTCTTCGTATTTCTCTTAGTAAGGTTTGCAACTCCATGAGTATATATTTTTTAATTAAATTAAATAGTTTTGATCTTTTTTAATGTATAAACCAATATGTAAAGAAAGGAGGTTTAATTTGTAAAATAATCAATACATCAAAAAAAAAGCATGCAAAAGTTAAGGGAAATGCCTAGGTCCATCTCTGGAAGGAGGAGGAAGCAGTTACGGTGGCGGAGGAGGAAGTGGGAGGACGGGGTGTAGGGGGAGGAGGAGAGTTGGAGGTGGAGGACGTGGTGGGGTGGTAGGGGTTGAAAGGGTGGAGGGAGAGAGGTGGGAGGAAGGCATGAAGGCTAGTGGTGGTGGGAAGGAGGAGCAGGGTGTCATGTCAAACATCCAAGGAAGAAAGAGGAGTTTTCTTGTATTTGGTGTTGTAAATGCCTCTGTCTTTTATAGATTTCACGGGAAGAAACGATCGAAGCTAAATGTGCGGAATGTGTTACAACGGAAATGCTATTTTCAGTTTCGTGATTTTAAGAACTGAGTTGGACTTGGCGATGAGGTTATCCGATATTGGACTCGATGATCACTTTATCTCTCGACAGGTCGGTGGAGGTGGGAAAGAGGAAGAGGAGCAGGAGGCCGTAGTGGTGGGGAGGAAGAGAAGGAGGTGGAGGGACAGGAGAAGGGAATGGGAAAGGGTAGGAGAGTAGGTGACGGCTTGTTGGTGGAAAAAAAACAATCTACATATAAAATGTCATTATATATATATATATATCAAAAATAAAAAATACAAACAAGGATATTAATGACTTTGACGACTTCCAATGGGGACTTAAACTTGGTAATATAGTCATGCAAGAGTTAACAATTTTACAGGGAAATATATATGTAATTAGTAAATATATGAGGGGTATGTAACTAGTTATGTATTTAGGGACATCAATATAAAAATTCTTAATTTTTGGAGATGTTTATATATATATATCCTTCTAAACTTTTGATAAGACATATATATTCTTATATTTTTTATATTTACGTATATATCCCTATAAATTTACTCTGTTAAGATCGTATACTTCTACTCCGTTAAATCAAATGGAAAACGTAAAAAAATATATAAAAAATAGGAAAATTTATATTTTCATCTCCCTATTTTCCCCCTAAACCCTCACACCTTCTCCTTCCCCTTCCTCTCCTTCGACCTTGGCAAACTTGCTCCCAGATCTACATCTGCTGCTAGTAGCCCCACCATGTAGAACACCATGCATTCACACGGCCACCTCCCATACTACGATCCCAAGTCCCGTCGCATACGTAGGATATGACGACATCGCGTACAACGTCATCGAGATTGTGAAGATGATGAGCTTGCCGTAGGTGATCGTGCGGAGGTTGTAGTAGGGGAGGTGACAGTGCAGGTGCTTGAGGAGGGGGAGGAGGAGGAGAAGGTGTGGGGGTTTAGGGGAAAAATAGGAGGATGAAAATATAAATTTACCTATTTTTTAATATATTTTTTAATATTTTCCATTCAATTTAACATAGTAGAGGCATATGATCTTAATGGAACAAGTTTATGAGATATATACGTAAATATTAAAAATATAAAAATATATGCCTCTTATAAAAAATTTACATAAATATATATATAAAATCCCATAATTTTTTTTGCGACATAAACTTAAGTCCATGACGTTTGTTTTGCAGGTTTCTGGGATCTAAATGACAAACCTTTTCTACCTTTTTTGGTAAACCGTTGCACGTTGCACCGTTACAGCTCGTAGTCAAGTAGATCGACAGATTCTTCTTTCTCTTTATTTGTTGTAAGGCTTTTAAGTCATGCCCTATTATAGACTTTTACTTTGTATCTAGTTCTCTTGCTCTGTTTCTTATTTCTTTCATCAGGAAGAGAGGGATTAATAGAACTACTATCTTCCAACTTTATCAAGAAAGAAATTTTGCTTTCTTGATCGACATAATCATTAGGTATAGGGATGTAAGTTTTGCTAACTTTGAACTCTAAAAAAAATAGATAAAATTTGATCCCTACTCCATTTAGTTCATATATAAGTTTTATTCAAAAAAATTTGACATAATTTGGGTATGAGTATAAGTATTAATTTATATTCAATTACTTGACGTAAATAAAATCCATATTTACATAAGATATATAAATTTTATTTTAAGTCCCTATTTCCTAGTCCTAATTTCACTCACGATTTCCTACATAAATTTGAAGGTTGAGAGTACTTCTGAAACTTTCATTGAATGTTTATTTTAAAGATGATAATTTTTTGTTTAAAATATATTTATATTTTATCTTTTTTTATATTTTTTTTTCATTTTTGATGTATTTCTTTTGAAGAACTCTTTTTGTAATAAGTTTAGTGAGAATCGAAAAAATTAAGGGTAATCCAAGCTTCTATGTTTTGAGCCTGTTAAAGATAAAAATTAATTAATCGTGTTATATATATATATTTTTTCTTTACCTCTTGGACATGATTTGATTGTAAGGTAAATTTATAAATAAATATTCGATTGGTAAATGAATATCTAATAAATAGATGAATATGAATATGAGTTTAGATTTTTTTGTCCGATTGTCGGTGGGCAGGGAGGATATGAGTATAAAATTTGTAAATGAATATGAGTATAAATTTAACCAAACCTAGCTCAAATCTTATCCATGTGCATCCCTCTATTAGGTACGTGGTGCCGATCCAGTTACATATGATCGTCACCGTTTCCCAGTTAGTAGATTAAACGCCGAAAGTCTAAGTATATTTGATCCTCTTCCGTAAAATCAATTTACAATAAAGACTTTTTCGAATTATTCTGCCACATTCATCAACTTATTTACAGTACATAGCTTTATACACCATTGGATTCTCATTCCATGCAATCATTGCTACAGAAGGAAATGTTTAGTGGGACGCCATCTTGAGGATTTACAGATTATGATGAATCTTCATGTTGTTCTAATGGCAAAAGTTTTTTTTGGGGTTATTTCTTCTACAATCACCTTCACTTATAAATCCTCCGTAAATCTACCTTTCTCTTACGCCATACCAACCTAATGACCGGAGATTATGAGCAGCATCACTTACACTTTGACCACACAAAGATCTTTTCCGAATTGAGGAACACCGAACGAACACGAAGATCATCGAGGAAAAAGAAGACAAAAAAAAGCTTCAGGCTCACAGGTTTCTACAGTCTCAAAATTGGAATTCCGGCTTTTTCATGAGGTCTCAATCATGCAAAGAATCCTAATCATCTCACACCTCCTCCTCCTTTCGATGCCTCCTACCAAAAAGAATGAAGCTGCAGTGCATTTGCAGTCAAAAATACGAGAAATCCTCGGAATCTAACGTACACTCCCTCCCCTTTAGTTCAATAAAAGCAATCAAAAGCAAATGATAAAGAAAGGCAAAGGGGAGATCAAAGTAGATATCTCAAGTACATGAAAAGGAGGAAAAACCTTTGGAAAAAGAAGTAATTAGCAAGCAAGCACAGTGTTCCCCACACACTGAGGAAAAAATACAATAAGCACCCTCTTCATATATGCCAGGTTTCAGTTTCACTCCTAATTAAACTGCAACTTGCTGCAAATTTGCCCCCGACATTTGAAGTTCTTTGAATCCTTCCCCTCAGCATCAGATACTCCAACTGCTGTGATGATGAGAAAGATGCTATTTTTCAGTTTGTAACAGAAATTAGCAGACCTGGGGTAAATAGCATTCCTACATACTGCCATCTAGTTCCTCTCCTAGCTTGAGTATTTCGAAGCCCTTATCGCAAAAAAAATATCATAACCAATTTTGTCTTCCTCTCCAAAAGATACAAAGATGGTGGTGTCTTCAAGGACGTGGGATAGAGTTGGTAAGATAAGAAGGTTGAGGTACTTGGAACTGAGTAGTCGTGTCTCCAAACAAGAGGAACGAGAATTGCAAATCTACTGCTATCGTTGCGGCCTAACATTATTGTTCTTGGCAAAGGAAGGAGTTGTGGCAAATCCATATATCTTTCGTAGGTGGAATTATAATATTTGGAAGACTAGAGGTCAATGGCCCAAGTTGCAGGGGTGTTACCATGTTTCGGCCCCATGGTAAAGATGTCAGATGTCCATAGAGAGAACTGCACTTTGTTTGTAGTGAGTAGCTCAGGGCCACACAAATCTAAAGCAACGCATGATGGTTGCCATCAATTCATCAACAGTAGGCACTCATGGGAAGAGTGACCTTTCCATTGCATTGGAGGGAGGGGAAGGCTGTTCATTGGAAGTTATTGCACTCCTGTAAGGGCCCTGTTGATTCCATTTATTGTGCAATAGGAGCATTGTTATTTGGCAGTCAGGTGCAGTCACTGTCCTGAATCACGCAGAGAAAGATTGATCCCCAACAAACCTTCGAGGAAGGCGTGCATGGGACACTTAATAATTAGAATGCTTGCTACAGAGCTGTCATCTGTCATGGAACCCACGTATGTTTTAACTCTTCTTTGTGATTGAATGATTTGCTGGATTCATGAGAAGGAGAAGTTTCAGTGACCTTACTGCTTTAGTTTGATCATCCTAAGGTTCTTTATGGTTAGGCTATAGTAAGGGCTGAGTTCACCTGGATTTATGTGTTACGGATATCCCAGGGTGGTTAAGCTGGGAGGATGTGCTGTAATTTGACGCACCTGTATGCCTGTGGATGGATGTTACAAGGGGTGATAAGTTATAAAATGACACTAATGTCCCTTGCATTGCTAGTTACATTTGTTGGTTTGATTTTCGTAGTTTATAGATATTTCTATTATATTGTGAGTTATTTTGTATCTGTTGTAAATTACTCCGTCATGATGTTTGTAGGATAATTTTTCCCTAAGTTATTTTGGAATTTGTGTGACATTCATAGATTAATTTTTTATTTGCTTATCAGAATTTCTTTTAGATATTGTTAGTTATTAATTGAATTAGTAGTATATATTATTAGATATGAATTTATCCTGTCCAATAATTGATAAAATTTTGATTTTTAACATAAAGTGCGATGAATTTATAATGGAGTAATATCCAAACTAAATTCGTATCGGCATTACCCATAACTGAACATTTTTATTTACAAAGTCATAATGTATATGAAAGTAATGAAATTTAACGATAACTTGAAGGAAAACATAAACCTTATATTTGAAACTGATAACCATTTATGAGATTGAAGTGCATCAGTTGACAAGATACAATAAAATAGATACATTATTTGTCCCCCCTTATAATTATCTAGCAATATTTACCTCATTTGCTACGGTAAAATGCATCTCTCCAACCACCTATGCTTGTGATTAACATGAGAAGGAAAGCATGCAATCAACATAAAATAATGCCCATATTTCAAAAAAGAATAAATTGAGTAGCAATTTTTACCTCATTTACTACGGTAAAATGCATCTCTCCAACCACCTATGCTTGTGATTAACATGAGAAGGAAAGCATGCAATCAACATAAAATAATGCCCATATTTCAAAAAAGAATAAATTGAGTAGGTTATGCTATATATCATACCTATTTCCATAGATGTGTTCCTAAGTTTTGGATAAGCAAATGGCATTCTACATCTCATATTCACTCGCCATCATGGTAATGAATGTAACAAGTTGCCTTGACACTCATCCATATATATTTTTAGGTAATGGTTGTTATAATGGATATTGAAGTATGTGATAAGTTATTGGTGTGTACATTGCTGGGCATCACGGGTGAAACAGCCACCTAGGAACTCAAAACAAGCTTTTGATTCAAGAATAAATTGAGAAAGAAGATCCCAAGTTCAATAGCCCAAAAATCCACCATTTTAAAGATTTTTGGAGGAAAAGCCACATAAAGTACATAACTTAGCTTAATCAATAAAATTATTCCATCACCGGAGATAGGTATTATCAAAAAATGGTTATAACTAGATCTAGATTTGCCAGCACATTTAGTATATGCAGTTAAGTCTATATTTTTGAAATATTATCAGTTTCATCTTAAACACGTTTCATCATGCACATATTAGGTCATCTTAACAACACACTGCCAAGATAGATCATGGCAAAGTCTAACCAACAAATTCTAATATTTTGTACACCTAGCTCCTAGTTCATGCCTATCATCATTATCAAAAGATGTTATTGTTTTGGTAATTGATTGTTATTTTCTTGTGAACTTCATTTTATCAGACAAGAAAATTCGTGAACAAATAAGATACGCCTCAATTATCTTAGGAAGACCATTCATAGGAATATTAAATTACACATTGGTTGTCAGTATGCATACATGGAAATAATCTTTTGGATATCAAAAGGTGAATATAAATATCTTTAAGGCATCAAGGAACTTCTAAGGAGAAGATGAATTTTTTTGGATTGATGAGATAAGCCAAGTAAAGGAGATCTTAGAAAAGCATTTAATCTTCTTAATAACCTATTAGAAACTTGCTTGTCTTAATCTCACAATGAAATCATGGAAAAAAGCCTTCACCTTAAAGAGGTGAATGTTGGTGCTAGAGTACCACGATCATTTGTTTTGATGATAACAAAACACGTGTTATTTAACATTTGCAATTTGAGTCCTAGATTTCAGGTCAATTGCAAATGTGGACGTGTTTAGACGGAGTTCGAGCTCGCATCCAGGACGGATTGGAGGAGCTTGACGGAAAACAGAGGAGATTCGCGTGGAGCGACAAATTGAAGATGGAAGGAAATGAAGAATAGGATAGATTTCCTTCTTTTGTACTTGTTGTATTTTTCGTTTCTTTTGTTGCTCTTTATTTCCTTAGAAATTATGTTAAAGAGCCTCAAAGAACCCTAACAGTAGTCCTAGGAACACCGGCACAACCCTAGGATACTTAGGTTTTCTGTAGAATACTTAGAAAACCAATATAGGGTTCAAACAGCACTTCCAGACGTCTAATTCCCAAATCAGACGTCTGATAAAGCATTTTAAGACGTCTGACTGTTGTTTCAGACGTCTGATAACTGTTAGGCTGGACATAGCTAGTTCTGTCTGATGAAATCAGACGTCCAGACCTTAGTCCAGACGTCTTAGAAGACGTCTGATGGACTTACCAGACGTCCAGATAGTGGACCGTTGGCTAGCTTAGCAGGCACTCAAGATTATGACCGTTAGAGCCTTATCAGACGTCCTTAGGCCTTTCCAGACGTCTGATAAATGACCATTTTGCCTCGGCTGACCCAAAATCTCTTCTCAGAGATTTTCTAGCCGTTGCAACGTTTGGAAATCAATTCCCACAGTAAAAGTAGGTTTCCAGACGTCCAGGCATAGTGCCAGACATCCTATATGTCGTCTGATCGACTTGAACAAAAACCCTGTTTAGATCTGATTCAAGTCAGGAGGAAACCCGCATAGAATCAGACGTCTGACATTGAAATCAGACGTCTTAAAGTGGCCTTCCAGACGTCTGATGCAAGAGTTAGACGTCTGATAACCCTGTCAAATGTAATCATTATCCTGATTTCGGCCTGATTCTCTTGGGCTTTGTTCCCAACGGCTATACAACCCTTCCTAAGCCTTCCAAAGCCTTCCTAAGGCCTCTATAAATAAAGGGGAGCCTTTACACACCTAGACACACAAGAGATACACTTAGAAACACAAGAGACACACTTGGATACACTTAGCTACACACTTCCACACTCTTTGGTGTCCAGAAAAGATCTTGCTCTCTAAGCTCAAGCTTCATCATCTTGAGAGCATCAAGCCTTCGCGCACCCGCTCTCCCGTCGTTGTTCACAAGAGCAACATTGCGCCGTTGCGTGGCTCACGCACCCGCGTCATCCTCGACGCACTCCTTGCAAAGGGGAGTTTCCTTATTCCTATAGAAGCTAGGTTCTTAATTACTTTGTTGGCTCTATAGGACCTGTTGTTTTATTTTATCTTTGTCTTTTGGTTGGGTATTCGCTTTGCGAATTCCCGTCTCCTTCGTGGGACAAAATCCTTCTCGTGGAGAGAAGGGGTTGAGGAACGCTACCCTCGTACTTGTAGCGTGGTTGTACTGAGGTTGAATCACCCTCGTTTTAAAGTGATTCGGTTAGTGGATTTGATCAACTAGGTTGATCGGAAAATCCTAACTCGAGAGGGTTAGGTGGTGGTTTTCACCCGATTTGGGTTTCCACCTAAAAACTTTTGTGTACATTGTGTGATTGTCTTTTTGAGATTGCTTTATATTTCATTTACGCATTTTTTACGTCACACTGATCTCACCCCCTCCAAGTAGGGAATTACAATTGGTATCAGAGCAGGTTCTTGCAAATTCGGAGTAACACCTGGCAAGAAGATCATGGAGGGAAGCTGTTCCACAAGCAGGATTTCCGAGGGGCAGTCCACAACCCGTCCGCCGTTCTTCGACGGGAGCAACTACCCCTACTGGAAGTTGCGGATGAAGACCTGGCTTCAAACCACCGACTTCACGATCTGGGCCAGATGCGAGACTCCATTTGAGATCCCAGAAAAACCCGCGGGAGGCTACTCGCAGCTGCATATTCGAGAGCTTTCATTCAACGCAAAGGCAATGAATGCCCTGTATTGCGCGTTGAGTCCGAAAGAGTTCGAGAAAATCCAAGAGTGCACTACCGCCCACGAGATATGGAGGAAGGTAGAAGACACTCATGAATAGATGAGCTCAGAGGAAAAAGAAGAAGAAAAAGAAGAAGAAACCGCTTGCTTTGGTTTCATGGCCAGAGGAACCAACAGCGACAGCGAAAGTGGAAGCGACGACAGCGACAACGAGGTAAATCTCGATCTTCAAGAAGCATTTAATGAACTTTTTGAGATTAGTAAATCACTTAGGATAGAAAATAAAAGCATTAAAAAGAACCTTAGTTTTCTTAAAAATGAAAATGATAGGTTAGAAATAAAACTTAAGGATCTAGAAACTTGTCCTAAAAATAATAACCTGTTATTAGAAAATCATAACCTCATCAATGAAAATAATAAGTTGATTGAGGAAAATGATAGTCTAAAGTTAGAAATTTCTAATTTAAAGACTAAGATGAATACTATAGAAAAAGAAATTGCATGTCTTAGGGAAAACTCTAACAAACTAATCAATAAAGTAGATAATTTTTATAGCCCTAAGGTTGAGAAAGGATCTCCATCAAGGAGACCCGCTAACAGATCCGGATCCAAGCCCACTTGGATACCGAAAAAAGAATTAGAATCTTGTTTTGTAGGGTTCAGGGATAATTACAACATAAAGGACTGGACCTACAAGCTCAAAGCTGGTCAACTCAAGTTGGGAGAACCAAGGAATAGACCAAGGAGGAGAACAAGAAGACCGACGAGACGGCAAACAAATGACAGACCCGCCGCACGTCGACCACCAGATTGGAGACCGGCACCGTTGCCCGGGCCTCCAAGCTATGGATGGGAGCCCCATCCGATGTGGCATCCACCACCACCATTCGGGCCATTTTATTGGCCATGGTAAGTGAGGTAAAACCCTTTACCCTATCTTTTTTCTGTAGCATTTAGATAGGGGGAGTTAAAAAATTTATGAGCTAATTGTCAATTTTTAAGGGGGAGAAATAAGGTAGCTAAATTTCCTTTAGTAAGGGGGAGAAAAATAATAGCTATCTTGTTGTTACAAAAAGGGGAGAATATCACCTTTGTTAAAATAAATTCATAAAAGAGCATGTCTTAAGGGGGAGTTATATGAAATGTAAAACCAATCAAACCTTTTTAATAATGTCAAAAAGGGGGAGGATTTTTATGCATTATTATTTACGGTTTTGTCATCATCAAAAAGGGGGAGATTGTTGGTGCTAGAGCACCACGATCATTTGTTTTGATGATAACAAAACACGTGTTATTTAACATTTGCAATTTGAGTCCTAGATTTCAGGTCAATTGCAAATGTGGACGTGTTTAGACGGAGTTCGAGCTTGCATCCAGGACGGATTGGAGGAGCTTGACGGAAAACAGAGGAGGTCCGCGTGGAGCGACAGATTGAAGATGGAAGGAAATGAAGAATAGGATAGATTTCCTTCTTTTGTACTTGTTGTATTTTTCGTTTCTTTTGTTGCTCTTTATTTCCTTAGAAATTATGTTAAAGAGCCTCAAAGAACCCTAACAGTAGTCCTAGGAACACCGGCACAACCCTAGGATACTTAGGTTTTCTGTAGAATACTTAGAAAACCAATATAGGGTTCAAACAGCACTTCCAGACGTCTAATTCCCAAATCAGACGTCTGATAAAGCATTTTAAGACGTCTGACTGTTGTTTCAGACGTCTGATAACTGTTAGGCTGGACATAGCTAGTTCTGTCTGATGAAATCAGACGTCCAGACCTTAGTCCAGACATCTTAGAAGACGTCTGATGGACTTGCCAGACGTCCAGATAGTGGACCGTTGGCTAGCTTAGCAGGCACTCAAGATTATGACCGTTAGAGCCTTATCAGACGTCCTTAGGCCTTTCCAGACGTCTGATAAATGACCATTTTGCCTCGGCTGACCCAAAATCTCTTCTCAGAGATTTTCTAGCCGTTGCAACGTTTGGAAATCAATTCCCACAGTAAAAGTAGGTTTCCAGACGTCCAGGCATAGTGCCAGACGTCCTATATGTCGTCTGATCGACTTGAACAAAAACCCTGTTTAGATCTGATTCAAGTCAGGAGGAAACCCGCATAGAATCAGACGTCTGACATTGAAATCAGACGTCTTAAAGTGGCCTTCCAGACGTCTGATGCAAGAGTTAGACGTCTGATAACCCTGTCAAATGTAATCATTATCCTGATTTCGGCCTGATTCTCTTGGGCTTTGTTCCCAACGGCTATACAACCCTTCCTAAGCCTTCCAAAGCCTTCCTAAGGCCTCTATAAATAAAGGGGAGCCTTTACACACCTAGACACACAAGAGATACACTTAGAAACACAAGAGACACACTTGGATACACTTAGCTACACACTTCCACACTCTTTGGTGTCCAGAAAAGATCTTGCTCTCTAAGCTCAAGCTTCATCATCTTGAGAGAATCAAGCCTTCGCGCACCCGCTCTCCCGCCGTTGTTCACAAGAGCGACATTGCGCCGTTGCGTGGCTCACGCACCCGCGTCATCCTCGACGCACTCCTTGCAAAGGGGAGTTTCCTTATTCCTATAGAAGCTAGGTTCTTAATTACTTTGTTGGCTCTATAGGACCTGTTGTTTCATTTTATCTTTGTCTTTTGGTTGGGTATTCGCTTTGCGAATTCCCGTCTCCTTCGTGGGACAAAATCCTTCTCGTGGAGAGAAGGGGTTGAGGAACGCTCCCTCGTACTTGTAGCGTGGTTGTACTGAAGTTGAATCACCCTCGTTTTAAAGTGATTCGGTTAGTGGATTTGATCAACTAGGTTGATCGGAAAATCCTAACTCGAGAGGGTTAGGTGGTGGTTTTCACCCGATTTGGGTTTCCACCTAAAAACTTTTGTGTACATTGTGTGATTATCTTTTTGAGATTGCTTTATATTTCATTTACGCATTTTTTACGTCACACTGATCTCACCCCCTCCAAGTAGGGAATTACAGTGAATAGTCCATTGAATGCACCACCTAAACTTAGTCCACCATGGACCTATCAGGTGGAGAAGCTACTTGAATTTCATATAAAACCTCCAATGCCTTCAACTCTATCCCTACATTAACTAGATTTAAAACCCTTACCTATACTTATAAATTTGTTCTCCTAGAACCAGATAAAACTTCACCCATGATAATTAGCTACATTCTTACAAAGGACCAAGAAGATGAGTTAAGGTCTTGAGAAAGCATAAAATGCATATTTCGCGGTTAGGGGTAGATCTTAAGGGAATCATCTCCCTTTATTGTACTCACCATATATACAAACCCTCTCGAGAAATGCAAATAACACTTAATCTTGATATGGAGAAGTTGTAAAGTAAGAAATCATTAAGTAGCTACATGACAAGTTCATTCACCCTATACCCACCAACTTTGGGTAAGTCCTATTTAAGTTGTACTTAAGAATGTTGGATTAACCATAGTACTTGGCAATAAAGATGAAGTCATCCTAACCCTCGCCACAAATTCATGGGATGTCTATATAACTTCCAAGAAGTTAAGCTCAACCACTAAGAAGGATCATTTTCTTCTACCCTTTAGAGAACAAATCGTAAGAAGACTCATAGGAAGGCTACTTTGTTACTTCTTAGATGGGTAATCAAGTTGCAATTAACCTAGGAGACAAAGAAAAGACCACTTTCACATATCCCTATGAAACTTTGGCATTTTGTAGAATGCCTTTTGGTTTATGTAATGCACCTATCACATTCCCATTGTGTACAATGGCTATATTTTCGAGCATGGTAGGAGATTACCTTAAAGACTTTTTGGGTGATTTTCTAATACTTAGGGATTCTTTTGGTTAATTGTTGTAGAATCTAAAAAGAACCTTAAAGAGATACATTGAAGTAAAATCATCCTTAACTAGGAGAAAAGTCATTTTGTGGTCCATGAAGGAATTGTTCTTGGGTATGTTAATTCTGAGTAAGGAATTGTGGTTGATAGGGACAAGGTGCACTTGATTGCTAAACTGTTGCCTCCCACCTCAATTCAACAAGTTTGATCCTTTCTTGGACATGTGGATTTCTACAAGAGTTTTTTTTCAAGGGCTTCTTGATGAGAGACTCATCATGATCTCTAATTACCCCTAATTAACTAGTTTTCCTAGTTAATTAGCTAAGGATATGAATATATAAGGGTTAATTATAAATTAAGGGATATATAGTGAAGGACCTTAAAATAAGTTAAAAATGATAGTTTATCATTCAATTAATATTACTAACAATCTAATTAATAATTGGACTCGAGATCTTATTAGTTATTCCCTTAATTAATAAGTTAAGTAACTTAAACATAATGTATACATAAGTATATAATAACTTAAGTAACTTTACTTAATTTAATTAATTAACCTAAAAAGGTCAAAAATGTAAATTCAAGGTGAAAACATAATAATTACCTTATTTATAATCATATATAAAAAGTTGAAAAAGATCTAAGTTAAAATAAACCTTTAAAACCTAGATTTACATTTAGGTCCTTACTATTCATTGCAATTGGGTCCTTAATTCTCATATAGGTCCTTAGGTTTCATCGCACATAGGTCCTCGTCGTCTTCTTCTTCGGCTAATTGAACGGCTGACGACAGAGGGTGATCCCACTGCTCGATCATCGCCCTGCCGACATCATTCTTCCTTCTCTAAGCTCCTAGAGCTTGCGCTCACCATCCCATCTTCATCCATCGGTCTGGATTACTTTGAAATCCTAATTTTTGGTGGGAATTAACCTCACTGTCGTCGGAGATGATGCCGGAGGTTAAGCTCCCCAAGCTTCTTCTTTGTCCAGACTCCATCGCCCTCTTCATCACCGTCAGCTATAAATAGACCCCCACCCCTTCGATTTCTGCAAGTTGGCTCCCTTCCTTCTTCTAACACTGAGCCGACCCAATAGGCTATTCATTTGCAACTCCGGCAATCTTCCACACCATTCTTCGACTTCCTCCGTCCATCTTGATCAGCTGAGGAGCTTCGCCGAGGTCAGCCACGTCTCTGGACAAAGGTGACGACCAAGGAGATCCTCTGCTCCATCCAAATTCGCCTGCCAGAGATTCTTCTCATTCCCTCTGATTTTGTCTTTCGCCATGAGCCATCGGTGAAATCTCTTTGACTCCTTCGTCCAGGTAACAGTAGGTAGGATTAAGAGTAGGAGTAGTTTAGGTAGTTAATTAGTTAGTTAGCTTAGCTTGATTTCAGATTCCAGACTTCATCTTCTTTGACTCCGTCGAGTTCCTTGAGCTCGCCAAAGTCCTGATTTTGTCTTTTAAAGTCACTGATCACCTTCCTCTAACCCTCATGATCACTTCTAATCCATTAAAACACTAATGCTACCACTGATTTGCCTAATTCAACTCCACCTTCAACAGCTACTGTTGCTATCCATGGCGGCATTAACTGAGCTTAGCTTCACATCTAATGGATCCTTCATCACTTATCCATTACCTAAGGATCCTAATCATCACTATAATTAGAGTAAATACCACATATAATGTAAACGCCTAATTTTATTTAAGCTCCTGAGCTCGCTGTCAATGGCGACTCAGGAGTAGTTAAAATCTTAAATTAATTATATATTTATGATTGCAAATTACTTTTGACTTATCTTAACTACTCAATTGAGTGGGAAAACAAGTCCCAAGCTTCAACTAACTCAGATTCTTTAAAAATGGAATTCACTGTTAAATCTTAAATTTAATGATCAAATGGAGAATTTAATGTGTTCTTGAGGTTCCTTGCAACCTCAGAATCCTCTTTAGATTGAAAATGGAGTAATTCACTATTCTGAATACAAAATTCTCTTTTTCTGGACTCACCGGAGCTCTGGCAAGCTCCAGCGAGTCAAAGCTAGTCTTCAGCCTGTAGAATAGAGTGTGAAGCTCCAGATCGATAATTTGAGGTTTATTGATTATGTTGAGACATTTAAATTGAGATTTTTATGTCTGGAGCTTGAGATAGGACTTTGTCTTCAACTCCGGCAGAGTTGGAGAAGCCTGCACAGAGGTTTTAAAGAAGCATTTAAAGAGCCTAGAAGCTTCAGTGCAGTGCACTGAAGCTGATTCTGACCTCAATTGATTGCAACAACTTCCCAAACCTTCTGACGAACAAAGCATTTTTAGAGTCCAGGCGATGAGCCTAGAACCTTAGTTATCAAGCCCAAAACATCTATTTTAGGGTCTGAGCATGTTTCTGAGGTTGAGGAGAATAGATTCTAGGTTTCAATTTCTTGAGAAAACGCTTTAATAAGAAAGTCAAATTTTGAGGCCTTATAGTCAAACCCGAGCTTGATACCTTGATTCTGAGCTCAATTTGATAATTAAATGAGTTTGAATTATCTCTGAGATGTTTTTAAATGATTCTTAAGTGATTTGGATGAGCTCTGTGGGGTAATTCAGTTGGAATTCAATTATTGTCAGTTTGGGTTATTTCTGAACCCAAACTGACAACAGTAGATTTTGGATGAAATTCGAAGTTGAATCCTGCTCAGATGAGCTTGTTACATCCTCTAGAATCTGTTTCAATCAATTAAACAATACTGTAGATGTCTGTTAGGTCTTCCTTAAGCTTGATTTCACTCTCTGAAGTTTTCAAAGAAGCTTTGACCTTCTCTGTGTTTCCTGAAGCTTTTGAGAGATTAAAAACCACACAAGCAGCTGCAGAATCACTTGTATGACCTATTCAGACCTTTAGATAAGCTAAAATATCTACCCTGAAGATATAGTAACCTTAATTTCATTTCCAGGCAACATATTACCCATAGGAACCCCCTAATTTCACCTATCAAATCGAAGAGGAAATCATCCTCTGAACCTTAAATTGACCCTGGAATCTTGTAAAGCCACCTTAGAGCTTTCCATCAAGCTTTATTTCGCTTGATTTGGAGCTCTGAGTAGGGAGAATTCATCACTTGAAGTTGGGTTTGGAGGGGGAGAACTAAGTCCCACATCGGAAGTTTCAGAGTGTGTGCCTTAGTATAAAAGCAATTTGTCATGTAGCCGATTTAGTCGTCAGTGCTCGGCGCGAAAAGAAAACCTGACCTTTGAGCATAGCGTGTGTGTGTGGGCGAGTGTGCCTGCGAGTGTGCACCCAAGTGTGCGTGTGTGTGCGATGGCCCTGGGAGACAGTTGAGCCGGTTCGACTCGAGAGAGGGCCGGTTTGGCTCAAGAAAGAAAAAAATCGAAATGGAACTCTGTTACGACTTGATTCCCGAATCCCTACAGGACACGAGATCGGACCGACTCGACTGATCCCAAGACCCAATCGTCCAACGAGAAAGTAACCAAAAAGCAGTAAAATAAACCACATTCACCATGAAAGCAACTAACAGTAACAAAAGTACAGCAGTAAAGAAGTAAACTACTACAGTACACACCACCACAACAGTAGAAAATTAAACAGATACAGGAATATAAAGTTCACAATAAAAGAGTACAGAAGTGTAACAACTACTCACTACAACAAGAAACGGAGTACAACAGAAAGCTACAACTACTGGGCTCTACTAGGCCCAGCACCCTCCGCAGCCGCAGGCTCTAGCGGCTCAACACCTGGTCCTGAAAAAGGTGGTAAGTACGACACGTCAACGAAACGCTGAGTAGAGTGGCAACCAGCTATCTAAAACAGTAACAGGGGACAGGTAGCTGTTGTTTTTCAATTTCTCTCTTTCTTTAACTAATTATTCTTTCTTTCATCGCTTGGTTTATTTATCAGGTCTCCTTCTTGATCTCGAATGTTCTTCATGGGAACGATCTTGATTGCAGTCTTTTCCGAAGAGTAGAAGTAGCACGTGGTGCTCTCCTGGCTGGGAGAGTCCCCCGTGGTGGTCCTACACTCAGTCAACCACCCCAAGGTCATTAACAAACGTAATGGTGACTACAGCACGCGCGATAAGCGCACGGGTAGCTATCCCGCACTGGCACGCGATCAGTCGTTTCCGTTAGCTGGTGCACCCAAAGCACAGTACGGAACCAGTATAGGGCATAGCCCTCTCAATAACAGGGGTTTAGCCCCTAAGAACCAAATAGGGGTCTCGCCCCTCCACAGTTCGCGTACCCTCGCCCGACTACCCTGGTTTGCCCAGTGGGTCTAACAAGTCGGTGTAGAGTAGATAGCTGAACCCCGGGCCCCGTGGGGCGGCTAGCTCTCTCCCTACACTAGTAGCTCTCCCTGGTACAGTGTACACGAGGGCCACAGAGTCGGTGCAAAGTGGCCAAACCCACCCCAGGTCTCGACCCGAAGGCGGCAAGCTCGCCTTTACACTAAGAGGTAACATGTGCTCCCCTTGGTACCACGTACTCAAGGGACAGCACACTTCCCAGCACATTCCTAGATCCATTCCATTTATTTCCAGGAGCTCATCTCCTAATTCCCCGTAGGGTTCATGCTCATGTTTCTAAGGCCAAGTCATACCAGGTTTCATCATTTCTATTTCCATTTCTCAGGTTCTACACATGTAACATGTAACTTTATTGTTCACATTCCAGGTTTATTCGCAGGTAGCTCGTGTTTCCAACATTCAATCTTCCATTTCCAATTCATATATAGGCAGCTCATATTATGACATTTAACGTAAATAATAGGAATTTACATGCAACAGTTTGCTAACGCCAATACTTTACATTTCACAGGTAGCTGTTATCCATTTACAGGCAATTGTTATTATTCTATCTACTCATCCAAGACTGCAATCCTACATTCCATACAAATATTCCCGTGTTTTTAGTCCTAGAATTCATGCCATACCCTAGGATCTAACGTTCATTCCACATATGCATTCATGTTTGTAATTAAGCTAGGGGAAGCCACTCTACCAGTAAACCCAGGAGTAATGGGGGCTTGATCGGCAGGTCCACGTGCCTCAGCAAATCCCAAATCCACAACGGAACGAGGTCCTATCACAAGAATCAATCACAAGAGACTACTCAGAAAAGGATAAAAAGTATTCCAACAAATAGAGGAATTTATATGGGAAACAACGGTATCTTAATTACGGAAATCGAACCTCAAACGGACCCTAAACAGGTCAAAAACAGTAGCTTTGATTCACATCAGACGTCTCAAACACCTTCCAGATGTCTTGAAAGAGTCTAGAACCATACCTCAACTCCTGCGCCACTCCTCAGACATCCAGGAACTCTGCTGGACCGTCTGGACCCAGTTCCAGACGTCTGACCACTTCTCAGGATGTCTGGAAATGCTTCCCGCCGTCTGGTGCCTCACCCAGATGTCTAAACTACGTGGGAGGGCATGTCTCGCGCCTTCCTGAAGTGAATCCTGCACGCAGCGATGCAAATCTCCTTAATATGGCACGTAACAGTACCTCAGCGGCATGGCCTGCATGACCGTATCCGCAAGGAAGGTGTACGTCGCGGAACTTACCTCTCAGTCATCTGGAACCTCCTCCAGACGTCGTCTGCGTCGTCTGGATGTCGACCCATACATCTGATTCTGGGAAGATCCCAGAACCAGTGCCTGCCTTCGCCTTCTCACACCGCGCGCGGCTGTACCGCGCCCGCTCGCCTACTACTCCGGTTGCAGTAGTGTCGGGGAGGACCTTCCCGACGCACCTCTCCACCTCTCGCATGCGTCGACCGGCCGTGAGCTCTCCGGCGAGCTCCCACATGAGCTCGCGTGTGTGCTCTCCTCCTTTCCCCTCGCTGCCCCTCTCCTTCCACGCCGCTTACGCCTGCTCCTCGCTACTCGCTGCTCACCGCTCTCGCTGGAGGAAGAAGAAGGGTGGCTGAAGGTGAGGTGAATGAGGGAGAGGAGGGGGTTTAAGTAGGTGCTGGGTTAGGGTTGCGTCGGCAAGAGGAGAGAGAAGGAGAGAAGAAAATGAGGTTGCGTACTGTCTGTGCACAGCACGCGCGCAGACACGACGACGTATACAAAATTTTAGATTTCTAGACGTCTGACCAGACATCTGACTTAAGTTCTAGATGTCTTAAAGGGCTCTAACAGTACAGGTCTTAACAAACCCTAATGAAATTAGGCGAGGACTGAGTAGGGTCTGGTCCCACCCTGATCTCAGGGTGCTGTGTATCCTCACCTCGCCGCAAATTAAAAACAAATTTTTGGTTGAGAAGTAAATTAACCCGGTTCAGTTGAAGCTAAGGAGCAGACAGAGCGAAAGGCTAAGTGCTGAAGGAAAAATCACTAAAGGAATAAGGGAAAGGAAGGTTAAGGGAGAAAGAAAGAAGAAAGGGTACAGAAGAAGAACTCGCAAAGGGAAGAAAGCTAAGGACTAAAGGAAGCTAAGGAAAAGAAAAGAGAGAAGAACAGGCACTAAGGAAATGCTTAAGAAGAATAAGGGAGAAGAAGAGGGCAGGAAGAGAAGAAAAAGAAGAGAAGAAAGAAAGAGATCAAGAGAAGAAGAGAAAGCAAAAAGAGAAAGAAAAAAATAAAGGATAAAGAAATAAAAGGAAAGAAGATAAAGATAAAGAAGAGAGGCTGAAGAATAAGGAAAAGAAATTGATTTTCTTGTTATATTTTAATTTCTTTTTGCTATTAATTGTTGTATTAAGGCATGTTTTGATTAGATAAATTCTCATTTGCCTTAAATCATTTGAAATAAATAAAGAATTTACATGTTTTTAATATTGAAAATGAGAATTCATATGGGATTTTGCATGTTATTTCATTTAAATCAATTTTTGGCAAAATTCATGTTTAAATATACCTCCTATACTTATAAAGAAGAATAAAAGATAACTAGTGAATTTAGAATGAATTATACCTCCCAGCGAACGACCTGGACTCAACCAGTAAATAATTTCTAAAATGTTAGGTTAATTTGACCCTATACTACTAAATGACATAATTTCGAGTTAACCTAAGTGACTTTTCTCTACTCATAATTAAGTAAAATTAACTTAATTAACTGAGTTAAGGTGAGGAACAACCACTTCTCTAAGATAGGTAGACCATTAAGTGAATTGTTGGCTAAGGAGACCATTTTTCTTATGGATGAGGTCTAAATTAATGTAAAAAACACATCAAGGGATGCCATGACTTGAGTCCCAATTCTTCAACAACTGAATTGGTCCCAACCCTTTGAAATAATGTGTAATGCATTGGATGATGCTTTAGGAGAATCCTAGGCTAGAGGATTGAAAAGAAACTAGTAGTCATTTACTATGTCAGCAAAATCTTGGATGATGCACCAAAGAATTATATCATTGCTGAGAATGAATTGTTAGTAATTGTCTTTGGCTTAGAGATATTCAGGTTTTATCTTTAGGAACTCATGTTTTAGTATATGACCTCTTTGCTAGTAACAAAGAATTGGTATTCTATAGTACTATCTATATTGATATATTGTTTGAGTTCAATCTTATTACCACTACAACAATCTAGACTTTGGTCGTTAGTTTCAACTGATGCTAAAAAGTGACGGCATAACTAGTATCTTTGTTTCATTTTGCCATCGGTTATAAAGAAAATCCGACGTCGAATTATCATTGGCCCAGCGGATGAATTGGAGCTTTGGCCATCATTTTATGACCGATGGTAATTTTATTTCCAGTCATTTATAAAATATGTGACGGGATTGTATATCCCATTTTTCCCATGTTAACATGCCACTTTTGGATTTTTACATTCATTTAAATGTAAATGTCGTCGCTTCGAAAAGCGACGACAAATAGTAATTTTTTTAAAAAATGAAAATTTAAATGGCATCGTTTTTGCTTATTTGATGTCGCTTATGAAGCGACGACGTCAATATTTCTACTGTTGCTTATGCAATAACAACGGTAAATAGCCATATTGCTTAAAAAAATTAGCTTTTAGCGTCGTTGATTATTGGAAAAATTGACGGTAAAGGTAGGAAATTTTTTTTAATTGTGAAAATTATGGGAAAGACTTGCTATTTAAAATATAAATTATTTGAAAACTAAAATGTTTTGTAATACTATTAGATCTAGCGAAACACCTACTTTTATACAAATGTCGAGAATGAAAACAAGTTTATATTCCACATAAATAAAGTCTGATATAGAAAACGTTTGATAATGAAATATTTACATATAAAAGGAACATGTAATAATAAAGAAAAAAATACAATATCAAAATACTGCTGTGCCGATGCCACCAGCTCCATCGGCCTCGCCCATGTCATCGTCATCTCATTTGTGGGTGGTGGGATCTGATGAAAACGGATGCTCTGACTGTCCCTTCTTCAGAAGAAGGAATAGAAGCTTCTGAATCATATCATCTATCCTACTCATCCAAGACTACATGACATCCATCTGATTCTTCTTCTCTACCTCTCTCTTCTCCCTATCCTCTTTTCTCTATAGTGTGTTAATCTTTTGGTTTAGTTGATCGACAAACTTGATGAGATAACCCCTTTCCTCCCATACCAGCTGGACAAGATGTACGCCCTCCTTACACTACGAATGAAACCACTATGGTCCGGTGACATTACTTTCTTAAATGCCTCCTCTGGATCCAGAGGCTGATGGATGCTATCGGAGGTTTCATCATCAGGAGGATGCACCAAGTGAACCATTTTTTCCTAAATATATTAGAAATTATTATTATAATATATATACAAAGTTATAAGGTTTTTGAATTTAGGAAACTTACGTATTTCTCCTGGTATGACTCATGAATCCACTTGCAAGCATCCTCAGTTGTAGCCTTACTATGAGTGATCTCATAGATATCCATCCTAGTCATCTCCCTCCCATCATGTGTAGCGAACGACCAATATGAAAATGATATAATTTTTTTAAGATAACCGATAAGGTAAATGATATTGAAGTGTGAAGTTGTTATAATAAATTTACGTAAGGGATTTTGATCATCTCAATGCTTTTTCGACCCAAATATTGGGTTTTTGGTGGAGCTTTGACCCTATTTGCCTTATTTTTCTTTACTTGCTCATGTAATAAAAGCATATATATATATAAATTATGAAATAAATTGATCCTTTGTTATGAATTTAAGATATATAAAATTAATATAAATATTTAAAATCAATTACTATCCTTTTCTTTGGGATCCAACCAATGCTTGCATGCCTTCTTCCAGTGTTCAGGCATGACATCAGGAGAGTAATTCTCCATTGCCTCCTCGAGCGACCTATCAGAGAAAAGCTAAAAACCAAATATAAAATGTTAGAAATAATATATGAAATTATGTACATAACAAACATGTAAATGTTTAAAATTTTTTACTTTTCTCTTGGTCTTTGTCCTCCAATCTGTGGAGCTTGGCAACATGTTTAAGGATATACCGGGTGCATTGGGGTCGTTACCCCAATCGTAACTCACCTACATTTATTTTAGAAAAATATATCAATCTTACATAAAAATAATTTTAAGATAAAGTTATAAAAGTAATATTTAAGATGCATGAAATTACCTCCAACTGTTGGAGGAACTGCCTCTTCAGCTCTACAGGCATCTTCCTCCAGTTAAAGTAGCAAAGTGGCACGATGGACTACACCATTATGCCTACTCAACTGATGAAGCCCAGGTAATTCTCTACCTCCTTCGTGGTTTTAAGCTTGATCATTATTCTTAGACACTTGGGGATACGTTGGAGATCTAGATTCTTTATCTTCCCCCATCCTCTTCTTATTCTACCTGCGTAGACATTAATCATATTCATTATATATATCAAATATATAATAACTTTTAAAATATAGAAGTAAATTACTTCTTAAAAGTATAGGAGTTCTTACCAGTACTTGTACTCACCACACTCGAGTCCACATGTATTGGGGACGTACTTGCAACCTGCTTATCGTCCCCTTCCTCCTCTCCCTCTACTTCATCGTTCTCATCCTCATCCTCCTCCTCTAATGCTCCATAATCTAGATTAGCTTGTACTCGCTCTGGCTCAGTAGGAGGAATCTCCTTCCCCTTTCCCTTCCCCCTTGCATATTGGGCATTATGAGATCGTACCAGGTCCCTAGGTCATACAAAACATGACCAAGAGGGAGCCTAGTGCAAAGGGGGTAGCTAAGCTTGGGGAGATGGCTTGGGCTCGGTGGATGGCATGTCTGAGGGAGAGCCTTTTTATTGGCTTTTTTCTTAAACCCCTTCGTTTGTAACAACAAATAGATACAATAATTAATACCATTGAAAATAACATATAAAGCAACATTGAAAAAAAATTGACTTCCTCAAGAGATGACAATTGTTTCTCCAATACTAACCTAACCAATTTGAACATTAAAAAAAAAATTACAAAAATTTTGATAGAATTTCTCATTAAATTTTAAAATTTTTCTATGAACCTGCATATTAAAATAAAAATGAATACATCCCACATTAAATATAATTGCAAGGAAACATTCTATACAATAAAAATAGACACACCCTAAAAGATAATTACAAGGAACATATCCTCAAATTACAACGAAAAACAGAATTGGATTCAGAGCACATAAACGTGAAAACACAAGGAAATAAGCAAAACCAAGGAATATGCACCAATGTTTCTTTTTTAACCAGAAGTAGAGTTCCTTAAAAGTGAGCATTGCCATTTAAAGGGAGCATCTGCTTCTAAATTATATGGCTATAGTTGGGGTCCTTGTAAATTATTAAAAATTCTATAACATAGAGTGCATTAAATATGTAGATGGATTATAGACATTCTATTTGTTTAGGATCATACTATTCTCCAAACATCCTAGGTATTAGATTGATTGCCGTATGGAGCCTTCGTAATGTAAATTTGGGTAGGCAACGGGAGAGCATAGCTTTTTTGGAAATGTATTCAGGGACAGCTGGTAAGTTTGACATTCATGGCTCACTTTGGAGTCAAATTAGAATTAGTTTGAAAAAAAGGACATATGCTTAGAACATAAAATAGATTTAGTTAGCAAAGTGTATGGCAGGAAACTAGAAACCGGAAAGGGGAACTGTACCATTGTAATGTAAATTAACTTGTAGTTCCTTCAGGTTTTCCTTTCTTTCTTTCGTATATGTAAAAAGCATGTGTTTAGTGAGATAAATACTTGATCTAACTAGAAAATATGGCTCTCAACATGTTGAGTGGAGGCTCGCATATGCACGTCTGATATCTCCTTTCAGTTTTCCCCTGTGTCTTTACTCCCATGCGGACATGGAAGCATTTAATCGTTGACATATTTTAGATCCTATGGATCAAAATGTTTAAGGGTAATAAAGCTAACAAAGAAAAATTAATACTTAATCTTTTCAAAGGAGGATATATGTTTTGGTTGTAGGATTTATTCTATGGGCTTTCTTTAGATGCTAATAATGATACCTTACCAACCACTTAGTGGCACATTAATACTTACTTTCCCAACTGTAGATGCTCCTAATTTATAACGTCGTCTTCTTGCTCTTTCAAGTGAACATATCTTTTGACACTAAAACAATTATGTTGTTTTCCATTCTCGGGTTAGCAATTATTCCATCTACACAAAAGAGAGACGAGAATGCCTCAATGTGAGATGCTTCTCAACATCTACATTAAGTACCACCAAAATCTCTTTCCCAAATGCTTGGTTAGCATGTAAGCTTGTCCAATGCTTGATTTGGAGTCCCAATATTTAGAAGTTGATCCTCTCTACATATGGCTTCGCACCTTGAGAATACACCTTGTGCACGCTTGCTGGGTTCATCACAGGTGCGAGGGGCATGCGCAGATTTGAGGGTGTTCGAGAAGAAGTAGGCGATGGAGATTTGTTTCTATGTCTTGTTGAATTCTTTTCATTTAATAGAATCTCAATCAATCAAAATCTAACCAACACTTTTGCATAAGTAAAAGAAAAATGAAACAAAATAAAGAAATTGTTACTAACATTGGATATTCACATCTATTGCATTTGAATCTATATAACCTTCTTCCGTTAATTCTTGATATACTTCAGATTGTGCGTCAAAATGATTGTGTGGTATTGTTCTTATTGGTATAGAACCCAACTTCTTTGGTAATTATTGAGGACGTAAAACACTTATGCCGCTTGACATGTCAATGTGAATGGTTCAGAAGACTGAAGAATTTGACGGTTATGATTTAAACATAAGAAATTATGTTTCTTGTCAATTTTGAAAGTAGTGCCCTCTTTAAAAACATCAAACCAATGGCATTTAAATAAGACAACCTTGCAATAATATCTGAAGCTGATTTCTACAATTTCATTGATTTTACTATAGTATCCATCTGAACTGGTGGTAAGATCAGAATCAACAACTCTAGCCTGCTGTGTAACCTTTCTATCATCAATTTCTTTTATTTTAAATATGAACTAATTTATTATATACCCAGAGTGGTAATGTGCATAATGTAATGGTGTATTGGCAATTACATCAAAATTTGATATTCATCGTGGGTCCTTATCCTCTTTCAATTGATTAACTCGATTTTTGAACCAATCTAAGATGTCAAATTCAGATGTACTTGAATAAGATAATCATTTAAATTTCTCGTAGAATGTATCAATTTCTGGAATTTGTTTTAAAATATATAGATGTGCTCAACATCTGTCAATTTGCTAAATTGGCTTATATTCTGTATGAAGAATCGACCTTCCTCTAATATCAAAAATCGACAAACATTCTTCATTATTATCATTGTATTCCACCTCATAGTTCCTTTGAAGTTTATTAAAGTCAATGTCTATTTCATTCATGTACATGGAGGTAAAATTTATATACTCTTCTACGTTCTACAATTGAACCTTCTGACTTTACCTTATTCAAGACATAATCTTTTAGCCTTTTCAAAAAATGCTCCGTAGGATACATCCGTCTGAATTGTATAGGTCCACTGATTCTCGCTTCATTTGTAAGATGCAACGTGAGATGAGCCATTACATTTAAGAAGGTAGGGGGATGAATTTGTTCCATATTACAAAGAGAAATGACTATTTGTTTATCCTAGTGATCCAACATACCATTTTGTAGTGTCTTTAAACAAATAGCTTTGAAAAATTTACTCATTTTTTTGAATAAATCAACGACTGGATCAGGCAGTATCGCCTGTATCGCTAGTGAAAACAATACTTACATATAAATGTGAGAGTCATGACTTTTCAAGCTAGACATCTTCTACACTTCTTTCACACAACGAGAAAACTGTAACGAAAAACCATCTAGCACTCGAATGTCCTTTAAGAAGGAGAATGGGTTACTCTTCTGATCCTGATTCAAGTTATAAATAGTAGGTGGGAAGTAGCTGTTACGACCTGGTTCCCGAATCCCTACAGGACACGAGAATCGGACCGACTCAACTGATCCCAAGACCTAGTCGTCCAACGAGAAAGTAACCAAAAAGCAGTAAAATAAACCACATTCACTATGCAAGTAACTAATAGTAACAAAAGTACAGCAGTAAAGAAGTAAACTACTATAGTACACACCACTACAACAGTAGAAAATTAAACAGGTACAGGAATATAAAGTTCACAATAAAAGAGTACAAAAGTGTAACAAAAATACTCACTACTACAGGAACGGGTACAACATAAGTACAACTACTGGGCTCTACTAGGCCCAGCACCCTCCGCAGCTGTAGGCTCTGGCGGCTCAACACCTGGTCTTGAAAAAGGTGGTAAGTATGACACGTCAGCGAAACACTGAGTAGATTGGCAACCAGCTAGCTAAGAAAAATAGTAAAGGTGGACAGGTAGCTGTTGTTTTTAATTTCTTCTTTATTCAACTAATTATTCTTTCTTTCATTACTGGGTTCATTTATCAGGTCCTTTTCTTGATCTCGAATGTTCCTCATGGGAACGATCTTGATTGCAATCTTTTCCAAAAAGTAGAAGTAGCACGTGGTGCTCTCCTGGCCGGGAGAGTCCCCCGCGGTGGTTCTACCCTAGGTCAACTACCCCAAGGTCGCTGACAGACGTAACGGTGGCTAGGACATGCGCGATAAACGCACGGGTAGCTACCCCGCACTGGCACGTGGTCAGTCATTTCCGTTAACGGGTGCGTCCAAAGCACAGCACGGAACCAGTATAGGGCAGAGCCCTCTCAGTAACAGGGGTCCAACCCCTCCACAGTAACCAAACAGGGGTCTTGCCCCTCCACAGTCCGCGCACCCTCGCCTGACTACCCTGGTTTGGCCAGTGGGCCTAACAAGTCGGTGTAGGACGGCTAGCTGAACCTCGGGTCCCGTGGGGTGGCTAGCTCCCTCCCTACACTAGTAGCTCTCCTCGGTACGGTGTACGCGAGGGCCAAAATTCGGTACAAAGTGGCCAGACCTAACCCTGGGTCCCTAGGGCGGCTGGCTCCGCTCTGCACTAAGAGGTAACATGTGCTTCCCTTGGTACTACGTACCCAAGAGGCAACACACTTTCCCATTCACCTTTCCAGTTCCATTCCATTTATTTCTAGGAGTTCCACTCCTAATTCCTTGTAGGGTTCATGCTCATGTTTCTTAGGCCAAGCGATACCAGGTTTCATCATTTCAGGGTTATTCGCATATAGTACGTGTTTCCAACATTCAAAGTTCTTTTTCTTTCCAATTTATATACAAGTAGCTCGTATTTAATTTCAATCAACAGAAATTACATGTAGTAGTTACTAACAACAGTACTCTACATTTCGCAGGCAGCTGTTATCAGTTACAGGCAGTTATTATTCCATCTACTCATTTCAAGACTGCATTTCAGGCATTTAATACAATCGTTCCAGTGTTTCTGGTCCTAGGATTCATGCCATACCCTAGTATCTATCATTCAATCTAGTTTTTAGGTCCTAGGATTCATACCATATCCTAGGATCTATCATTCAATCTAGTTTTCAGGTCCTAGGATTCATGCCATACCCTAGGATCTATCATTTATTTCAGATATGCATTTATGTTGTAATTAACTAAGGGAAGCCACTCTACCCGCAAAATCAAGAGTAATGGGGGCGGGATTGGCGGGTCCACGTGCCTCCGAAACCCCCAAATTTGCAACAGAATGAGGTCCTAACACAAGGATCAATCACAAGAAACCACTCAGAACAGGATAAAAGTATTTCAAACAAGTAGAGGAACTTATTTTGAGAAGAACGGAATCTTAAATATGAAAATCGGACCTTGAACGGACACTAAACGGGTCAAAAATGATAACTCTGACTCAAATCAGATGTTTGGAACATCTTCCAGGCGTCTTAAAAAGGGGTCCAGGTCATACCCCACTCTGCGCTGCTCCTCAGACGTCCAGAGATCCTGCTGAACCATCTGGACCCAATTCCAGACATCCGACCACCTCTCCGAACGTCTGATCCGCGTGGGAGGGCATGCCTTGCGCCTTCCCGAAGCGAATCCTGCAGGCGCACGCAAAAGCTCTCAAACACAGCACGCTACAGAGTTCCGGCGGAACGGCTTGCATGGCCATATCTGCAAAAAGGAAGGCATAGGCACAGTACGTACCTATCAGTCGTCTGGAGTTTCTTCCAGACGTCTGATTCTGAAAAATTTTCCAGAATCTGAACCTCCTTCGTCTTCTTCCCGCTGCGCGTGGCCACGCCGCACTTGTCCGCCCGTTGCTCGAGCTGCAGCAGTACCGGGGGAAACCTTCCTAGCACAACGCTCCTCCGCGCGCATGCCAGCCGGCCTCGAACTGCTCCTGCGAGCTCTCTCTCTTACGTCTCACGCGCTCTCTCCTCTTCCCTCTCGCTGCACCTCTCCTCTCCGCCACTACACTCGGCAGTAGCTGCAGCTCATTCTCACTCTCGCTCACACGTTGGAGGAAGGAGAAGACGGGTGGGGTGGTGAACGAGGGAGAGGGGAGAGGAGTATTTGTAGGTGTGGGGGAAAGGAATCTGCAAGTCGACGAGGGGAGAGAAAGAGAAGAGGGCGGCGGAGTTTCAGTCTACGCACGGCACGCGCGCAGACTCGAGATTGTTCGCACGCAAAAAATTAATTTCCAGACATCTGGACCAACTCTCAGACGTCTTAAAGTGTTTTGATGTCATGGGTCTTAACAACATAACAAACTCAAAGGAAATTTCGTCCCTGAAACTTGTGCTAACTAGGGTGCGGAAAAAGAACAATATACGCATAACAAACTCAAAGAGGACCAAAGCCTGTCTGAAAAGACGTACCCTCAAAGAGCTCCGAGTACTGCTCCCGCATCGCCACCTCAGGCTCCCAGGTAGCCTCCTCGTACCGCTGGCTCCTCCACGAGACCTTCACCAGGGGTACTTGCTTCCGTCTCATACTCCAGACGACTCTGTCGAGAATTTGTACTGGCCGCTCGGGGTAGGTCAGGTACTCACCCACCTTGACGCTCTCGTGGCTCAGAACGTGACTGGGATCGGCGACGTACTTCCTGAGGTTGGACACGTGGAACACGTCGTGCACGCCAGAAAGCTGGGGAGGGGGGCAAGCCTGTAAGCACCGGGTCCAACTCGCTCCAGGACCTCAAAGGGTCCCACGAACCTTGGTGCGAGCTTCCCTCTCACCCCAAACCGCTGCAGGCCCTTCATGGGCGAAACGCGAAGGAAGACGTGGTCTCCAACCTCAAATCGTACCTCTCTGCATTTTCTATCTGCATAGCTCTTCTGTCTACTCCTGACAGTGCGGAGTCGCTTGTGAATTTGCTCGATCACCTCCTGACTCTACCGGATCAGCCTGGGGCCAACCTCCCACTTGGTCCCCACCTCAACCCAAATCAAGGGTGCCGTACACCTCCGTCCGAATAGAGCCTCGTAGGGTGCCATGCCGATGCTCGAGTGGTAGCTGTTATTATATGCAAACTCCGCCACGGGCAAGTGCTCCTCCCAAGAGCCCCTTCAGTCCAGTACACAAGCACGCAAAAGGTCCTCAAGTGTCTGTATCGTGCGCTCAGACTGTCCGTCCGTCTGGGGGTGGTATGCCGTACTAAACCTTAATCGTGTCCCCAAGGCCTGCTGGAACTCAGCCCAAAACTGGGACGTAAAACGGGTATCCCGGTCGGATATGATCTCTCGCGGAACTCTGTGTAGACGTACCACGTCGCGGATATACCTCTCTGCCAACTGTGTTGGTCCCAAGGTGACTCGGATCGGCAAGAAACATTCCATCTTCGTCAATCTGTCAATGATCACCCAGACTGCGTCGTGTCCTCACTGGGTAACGGGCAAGCCCACCACTAAGTCCATGGTGATGCTCTCCCACTTCCAGTCAGGCACTGGAAGTGGCTGCAACGGCCCTGCAGGCCTTTGATGCTCGGCCTTCACCTGCTGGCACACTAAATACTGCTGTACGAATTCACCTACGTCCCGCTTCATTCCCCTCCACCAAAAGTCACGCCTCAAATCATGGTACATCTTTGTGTTTTCGGGATGTATGGTGAACTTGGAACCGTATGCCTCAGTCAGGAGATCTATCAACAGCTCCTCATCCTTGGGAACGCACAAACATCCCCTCATGCGCAACACCTCGTCTGTAAAGGAGAAGTCCCCAGGGTCTCCTGACAGTACTCTGTCACGCAACGACTACAAGTACAGGTCGGCCATCTGTCTAGTGATGATGCGGTCTATCAGCTCTGCCTCGTCTGTCGTGTCACAGTCACTACCCCACAGTGCCCCAGTAACTCTAGGGGTCGCCAACTGCCCATCTCCTCCAAGAGGCTCCAACTCTGCACCTGCAAACTGGCCAAGTGTGCGGGCACATTCCGGCTCAAGGTGTTAGCCACCACGTTGGACTTTCCCGGGTGGTAGGAAATGCTGCAGTCATAGTCCTTCAAGAGCTCCAACCAACGTCTCTGTCTTAGGTTGATCTCCTTCTGATCAAACAAGTATCTGAGGCTCTTATGATCTGTGAAAATCTCGAAGGCCTCACCGTACAAGTAGTGCCTCCAAGTCTTCAGCGCGAAGAAGACAACTGCCGGCTCCAGGTCATGGGTGGGTTAGCTATGTTCATGGGGCTTTAGTTTCCGCGAAGTGTAAGTGACAACGTGACCCCTCTTCTTGAGCACACCCCCTAACCCCTGCAAAGAGGAGTTCGTGTACACAACGAACCCGCCACTACTGTCTGAGATGGTGAGCACGGGAGCTGAAGTTAGCCTCTCCTTCAGCTCCTAAAAACACGCCTCACAAGCGTCTGTCCAAGAAAAGGGCACGTCCGTTCGGGTCAGCTGTGTCATAGCAATCTGCGAGAAGCCCCTGATAAATCGCCTGTAGTAGCCTGTTAGTCCTAAGAAACTGCGGATCTCAGTAACTGTACACGGTTTCTCCCACCTGAGTACTGCCTCAACCTTGGCTGGGTCCACAGCCAAGCCATCCCCGGAGATCACATGGCCCAAGAAGGTCACCTCCCTTAACCAGAACTCGCACTTGCTGTATTTGGCATACAGCCTACGTTGTCTCAGTGTGTCCAAAACCATCCGCAAGTGCTGTCCGTGCTGCGCCTGATCCCGAGAGTAGATGAGCAAATCGTCAATAAATACCACCACGAACTGGTCTAAGTACGGTCTGAACACCCGGTTCATCAAATCCATGAAGGCAGCGGGGGCGTTGGTTAGACCAAACGGCATGACCAAAAACTCGTAGCGTCCGTACCGGGTGCGAAAAGCTGTCTTGGAGACGTCTGCCTCCTTGATCCTCAACTGGTGGTATCTAGACCTCAAGTCTATCTTGGAGAATACCGTGGCACCTCGCAGCTGGCCAAACAAGTCGTCAATCCTCGGCAGCGGATACCTGTTCTTGATGGTTACCCTATTCAGCTGTCTGTAGTCCACACAAAGGCGTAGGGTGCCATCCTTCTTCTTCACGAACAATATCGGGGCTCCCCACGAAGATGCACTGGGCCTCACAAAGCCCTTCTCCAGAAGGTCCTGCAACTGAGACTTGAGCTCTCACAGCTCAAGTGGTGCCATCCTGTACGGTGCTGTAGAAATGGGGCTGGTCCCCGGTACCATTGAGATCTCAAACTCAATCTCACGCTCAGGCGGTAGTCCTGGAAACTCCTCTAGGAACACGTCAGGGTATTTTCTGACCACCGGGATACTTTGAAGGTTAGCCATAGGGCTGGGCTCCGCCACGACACAAGCTAGAAAGCCCTCACACCCCTGGCCCAAAATTCTCGTCGCCCGAAGTGCAGAAATGCACCTGAAGCCTTTATCCACTGGCTGCCCGTGGGACTCGAAAGAAGGCAACTCTGGTATGGAGAAGACGATCTTCCTCTCAAAGCAGTCCACCAAGGCGTGGTAAGCGGATAGCCAGTCCCTCCCCAGAATTACGCAAAAGTCCTCCATCTGTATCATAATCAGGTCAACGGGAAGGCTGTGTCCCCCAACACTGACCTCACAACCTGTGTACACCTCCTCAGCTATAAACAGCTAACCATCCGGACCTCTGATCATGAACGGATCCTCTAACAACATACAGTCTTGCCCCAAACTAACAGCAAAACTGGCAGCAACAAACGAGTGCACAGCACCGGAATCAAAAAGCGTGTAAACAAATCTGCCGGAAATTGAAACTATACCTGCCACCACTGATCCTGAAGCTCTGGCATCCCTGTGTGTCAGGGCGTTGATACGCTCCTCAGCCCTAGGTGCGGACGAAGCAGCCACACTCTGAGTCGGACGGGTAGCCGTTGGTCAGTACCCTCCCCGTGACTGCTGTCCTCCTTGCGCCTGGAAACCGCGGCCTCCAGCTCACCCTCCAGTGCTCGAGGTGGGGAGCATCTGCTGACCTCCAGCCCTAGACGGGCAGTCCCTCTTGATGTGGCCCGGCTGGCCACACTGGTAGCAAAGGGGGACTCGACTCCCGCCCTCAGTGGGTCCCTGCTGACAGCTGGGCAGGGGTCTGGTGCTAGTAGTTGGCCCCTGTCGGTGGCCCCCAAAGGCCACTGATGACCCTGCAAAAAGTGACGGCTCTCCTACGGGTGCCACGTGCCTCATCTCTCGTCGGCCTTGTGAGAAGTCTGGCTAATAGGGCATCTTCCGTCCTCTGTCAGTGTCACGTGCGGACGGGTTGGTCCTTCATATGTCATAGCCGCCTCCACCACCCTCGAGAACGTAGGTAGCTTCAGGGGTTTGACATACCCCCGAATAGTAGGCCGGAGTCCCTCGGTGAACCTTTAAAGGTGCTCCTCCTTGGTAGCCACGGCTGTCGCTGCGAAACGAGACAGCTCCAGGAAACGCGTGCGGTATGCCTCACGATCATCGTCCCTTGGCGGAGAGTGTGGAACTCCTGCCTCCTCTGGTCCTGCCACGTCTGAGGAAAGTACTGCTCACAGAAGAGGGTGACGAACTGGTCCCAAGTCGGCTCGTCCCTCTCCTGACCTCTGACCGCCCTCCACCACCTGTGTGCCGTGCTCTCCAGCTGGTATGTGGCAAAGGCCACGCGACACTCCACAGGGGGGCGAAGGGTGTCAAAAACCTTCTCGATCTGCTCGAGCCAATCCTCCGCCTCAGTCGGGTCCTCATCCCCCTTGAAGGAGGGGGGCTTCAGCTTCCGGAACTGTTTGAAAAGCTCATAGTGGCATTGAAGTGGAGAAGTTGGTACGCCTCATGATAAGGAGGCCTCGTGCTCTGAAGTGCCGGAAGAGAGAAGTGGAGGGACACCCCCTCCCCCACGTCCAGCGCTGTGTCCATCTCGTGGTCCCACAGAGGACTCCCCCAACGCAGCCCCAGGGAGAGGCGCTCGTGGTGGCGGGTGAAGCTCCTCTCGCACGATCTCCCATATTAGCTGGGCGAGGTCCTGGGCCTGGATGCCCGGGAGCAGTGGCTGGTCCACTGAGGCGTCGAGCTCAACGCGCCCGCCCTCTGACCTCGTCCTCAGCCCGCCTCGCTACCTCCTTGTCGAGGCATCTCCTGCAAGGAGACGCGAATACTAAACAGAAAAGACGTCAATACTAATCTACATTCAACAAAGGAACCCTAGACCGGATTTCAAAAGGTACGTTGTTGTGGCTACTCTAGTTACAAGCATGTGAATTGGTTATTTTCTGACTAGTTGGTTCACTTCTCGGGACGACCTTGCTCTGATACCATCTTGTTACGACTCATTTCCCGAATCCCTACAGGACATAAGAATCGGACCAACTCGACTGATCCCAAGACCCAGTCGTCCAACGAGAAAGTAACCAGAAAGCAGTAAAATAAACTACATTCACCATGCAAGTAACTAACAGTAACAAAAGTACAGCAGTAAAGAAAGAACTACTACAGTACACACCACCACAACGGTAGAGAATTAAAAACAGGTACAGAAATATGAAATTTACAATAAAAGAGTATAAAAGTGTAACAAAAATACTCACTACTACAGGAACAGGTACAACACAAGTACAACTACTGGGCTCTACTAGGCCCAGCACCCTTCGTAGCCGTAGGCTTTGGCTGCTCAACACCTGGTCTTGAAAAAGGTGGTAAGTACGACACGTCAGCGAAACGCTGAGTAGAGTGGCAACCAGCTAGCTAAGAAAAACAGTAAAGGTGGACAGGTAGCTGTTGTTTTTAATTTCTTCTTTATTCAACTAATTATTCTTTCTTTCATTACTGGGTTCATTTATCAGGTCCTTTTCTTGATCTCAAATGTTCCTCGTGGGAACGATCTTGATTGCAGTTTTTTCCGAAAAGTAGAAGTAGCACGTGGTCCTCTCCTAGCCGGGAGAGTCCCCCGTGGTGGTTCTACCCTCAGTCAACCACCCTAAGGTCACTGACAGACGTAACGGTGCCTACGGCACGCACGATAAATGCATGGGTAACTACCCCGCACTGGCACGCGGTCAGTCGTTTCCGTTAATGAGTGCACCCAAAGCAAAACACGAAACCAGTATAGGGCAGAGCCCTCTCAGTAACAAGGGTCCAACCCGTCCACAGTAACCAAACAGGGGTCATGCCCCTCCACAGTCCGCGCACCCTCTCCTGACTACCCTGGTTTGCCCAGTGGGCCTAACAAGTCGGTGTAGGATGGCTAGCTGAACCCCGGGCCCCGTGGGGTGGCTAGCTCCCTCCCTACACTAGTAGCTCTCCCCGGTATGGTGTACGCGAGGGCCAAAAGTTGGTACAAAGTGGCCAGACCTAACCCCAGGTCCCTAGGGCGGCTGGCTCCGCTTTGCACTAAGAGGTAACATGTGCTTCCCTTGGTACTACGTACCCAAGAGGCAACACACTTTCCCATTCACCTTTCCAGTTCCATTCCATTTATTTCCAGGAGTTCCACTCCTAATTTCCCGTAGGGTTCATGCTCATGTTTCTCAGGCCAAGCTATACCAGGTTTCATCATTTCAGGGTTATTCTCATATGTACGTGTTTCCAACATTCAAACTTCTTTTCCTTTCCAATTTATATACAAGCAGCTCGTATTTAATTTCAATCAACAGAAATTACATGTGGCAGTTACTAACAACAGTACTCTACATTTCATAGGAAGCTGTTATCCAGTTATAGGCAGTTATTATTCCATCTACTCATTTCAAGACTGCATTTCAGGCATTTAATACAATCGTTCCAGTGTTTCTGGTCCTAGGATTCATGCCATACCCTAGGATCTATCATTCAATCTAGTTTTCAGGTCTTAGGATTCATGCCATTCCCTTGGATCTATCATTTATTTCAGATACGCATTTATGTTGTAATTAACTAAGGGAAGCCACTCTTCCCACGAAACTAGGAGTAATGGGGGCGGGATCGGCAGGTCCACGTGCCTCCGAAATCCCCAAATCCGCAACAGTACAAGGTCCTAACACAAGGATCAATCACAAGGAAGCACTCATAACAGGATAAAAGTATTTCAAACAAGTAGAGGAACATATTCTGAGAAGTATAGAATCTTAAACGCGGAAATCGGACCTCGAACAGACCCTAAACAGGTTGAAAACGACAACTCTGACTCAAATCAGACGTCTGGAATATCTTCCAGACGTCTTAAAAAGGGGGTCCAGGTCATACCTCACTCTGCGCTGCTCCTCAGATGTCTAGAGATCCTGCTGAACTGTCTGGACCCAGTTCTAGACGTCCGACCACCTCTCCGGACATGTGGAGATGCTCTCTGCCGTCTGGTGACTCGCCCAGACGTCTGATCTGCGTGGGAGGATGTGCCTCGCGCCTTCCCGAAGCGAATCCTGCAAGCGCATGCAAAAGCTCTAAAACACATCACGCTACAGAGTTCCGACGGAACGACCTGCATGGCCGTATCCGCAAAAAGGACGGTATAGGCACAGTATGTACCTATTAGTCGTTTGGAGCTTCTTCCAGACGTCGTCCATGTCATCTGGATGTAGGTCCAGACGTCTGATTCTGGAAAATTTTCCAAAATCCGAACCTCCTTTGTCTTCTTCCCGCTGCACATGGTCGCGCCGCGCTCGTCCGCCCGCTGCCCGAGCTGCAACAACACCGAGGAAAACCTTCCCAGCACAACACTCCTCCGTGCACATGCTGGCCGGCCTCGAACTGCTCGATGAGCTCTCTCTCTCACGGCTCACGCGCTCTCTCCTCTTCCCTCTCGCTGCACCTCTCCTCTCTGCCACTACACCCGGCAGCAGCTGTGGCTTGTTCTCACTCTCGCTCTCGCGCTGGAGGAAGGAGAAGACGGGTGGGGTGGTGAACGAGGGAGAGGGGAGAGGAGTATTTGTAGGCGTGGGGGAAAGGCATCTGTAGGTCGGCGAGGGGAGAGAAAGAGAAGAGGGTGGCGGGGTTTCAGTCTGCGCGCGGCATGAGCCTAGACTCGCGATCGTACGCACGCAAAAAATTAATTTCCAGACGTCTGACCAGATGTCTGAACCAACTCCCAGATGTCTTAAAGTGTTTTGATGTCACGGGTCTTAGCAGTAGTCATCCTCCTCATGAATATGCAGCTCAGAATGTACCCCCAAACTCTTCATGTCTTTCTTGTTTTCACAGTGTCCTTTAGATCATCGGTCAGATTTAATATGTTTAAGATATTATCCATCACTTTCTTTTCGATGTGCATAACATTTAAATTCTGATGTATTGTAAGATCTTTCCAGTAAGGTAGCTCCATAAAGAAAATACTTTTCTTTCGAAACCTAGAATTTTTGAAGGATGCTTGGTCTTCTTTGAATGGTCGACTCAAACGTATCTCACTCATTTTTTGTAATCTCTCCATTATAACTTGACTTAGCAACCTGATAGAATATGTACTAAGTTTATTCTTTGGATTTTTCTTTAAATATTGACATGTCCTACCCTCAAATTTACCCCTAAACTGTGACGTTTGCCATCTATGTTCAATGGGTTGAAATCTGAGATGCCCTAAGTAGTAGAACTTCTTACTTTTCAGCAGGTGCAGGTGATGAGTATCTTTCATACAAACTGGGCAAGTAAGCCTTCCTTTAGTACTGCAACCTGACAAATTTGCGTACATTGGAAAGTTATTTCTGGTCCACAACAGTGTTGCATGCATATTGTAGAATTCTCTCTTTTCTACATCATATGTCTTCATGCCGATGTACCATAATTATTTCAGTTCATCAATCAATGGTTGAAGATGAACATCTATTGCATTTCCTAGTTGTTTTGGACTGGAGATTAATAAGTTAGTATCATGAATGATGATCTCATGCACAACTAAGGAGGTAAGTTATAAGTGACCATTACCATTGTCATATAGAGTACGATGGATACATACTCTTAAATGGATTAAATTCGCTGCTTGCAAGACTCAACCGTACATTTCTTGCCTCTAAAGAGAATGAATTATTTCTTTCATCAAATCTCTTCCACTCCTCTAAATCAGTAGGGTGATGTATTCTTCCATCTTGAGATTTAGAATCTTGGTGCCATGTCATCTATCGTATAGTTTTAGTTGATATAAAAAGGTGTTGAAGCCTAGGTGTCAATGGAAAGTAATGAAGAACCTTCTGAGGTTGTTTCTTCCTACTTTTATTTTTATCTCCCTTATATCTCTCATGTCCACATTCAGGACAGTTACTCAAGTTTGCGAATTTATTTTTGAAAAGAATGCAATCATTCGAACATGTAGTGATCTTCTGATAGTCCAAACCAAGCTTGTGAATTTGTTTCCTTGCCTTGTACCATGAAGCTGGAAAATCATTAGGGTTATTCAACAACTCAGCAATAAACTAAAGTATTTCTGACATAAATTTGACATTTGCTCTGTTATTAATCGCTCTGAAATGGATTTTAAAATGGTCACATTGTAGTACAGTTCGAATCAGTGCGAAAAATAAATAAAATTTATGCTTGAAAGAAATCCGAGGTTGAACGCAGGGAGCAATAAGTCAATTTAAAACTCAAGATCACAATTTGAGTCAAAGATATAAGAAATTACAATCAGATTTAATTTAGAATGATATAGCAATAATGTCAAGTATCAATGTGCAAAAAGAATTAAGTAAAATGGTGATTTGAATCACCAATTACTCCTTACAATAATAGCAAGTAGAACACAATATCAATCAAGTTTAAGAAGCTCAAATCAGATGTTTGATGGTAGGATCATACGTCATAAACGTCTGATTCTACAGTGCTTTTCTTCTGCTCTTTAGCTCTTCTACAAACTATTCTTCTTTCTTCTCCTTCTTCAGAACTCTTTCTTTCTTCTTTGCCTTTCTGCTGCTCTCCTTCTCTTCTCCTTTCATTCTCTTCTTCTTTCTATGACTAAGGGTCGCACAGGTACTAGTGAGAGCAAACCCCCCTGTCCGCGTGCTCTCTCTCCTTCTCTCTCTGGGTTTTTCTCTCCCAGAGCCTTCCACAGTAATGGGTAATCGGGTATTTGGGTCAAGCGCGTACCCGGGTCCAGGCTCATCGGCAGTGGGTGGTGAGCGAGGAGTGAGAGAGGCTTAGGCATTTGGGTGATGCATGTGAGGAGGGACCTCACCCCTTGTGTCTAAGGCGATAAGCCCTAGGCACAAATTCAATTTATGTGGCTTCAGGTCTTCAACTAATGATGTGGGACTATACTTCCTGCTTCCTTCCGTGTGCAGCTACTGCTGCGGGATTGGTCAAATTGGCGAGCTGTAGCTGTAGAGATCCCTAATTGAGGACATGGAGACTTCCCTGGAGATATTCCGCGTCACCTGGAGGCTTCACCTGGAGCTGCTGTGGCTAGAACATGCTTAAAGGTCCCTTTGAAGCTCTGCGTCAATGGCAGATGGAGACCTAATACTTGAAATCCAAGATACGGCCTTTTGGCCTTGTTAAAATAGCTCAGGAAGAATCGTCGGGGATCGGCAAGTGTGACGGTGGCGGTGGCATGTCGTGAAGGTGGTTGATGAGGTCTGTCGACCTCACAGAGGGTAGATGGAGGAGTGTTTGTTCAGTAAAGGATTTGGAGGAGCAATCGACCTAACTAAGTTAGGGCTTTTGCTCTTGAGGTTGAGGCGAAGGTGTAGAGAGTGGAAGCGGCGACATAGGTGGTCTGTGGTGGCCGCTGGAGCTTGCCGAAGGTATGCTGGCGAGGTGGAAGACGAAGTCGCGGAGGGCGGTGTGGAAGTTGAAGCAGAGTGTCGGAGGTGCTGTCATGAAGTGAAGCTGAGGAGTCGATAGAGATAGGTAGCAGACGACGGGGATCGGAGTTGGCGCCGGTTGAGGTATGGCTGGCGTCGGAGACGAAGATGGCTCCGGTGGGGTGATGTCGACGAGGATGAAGGAGATAGGGACGTCGGCCAGTATTGCGCCACCGGTATTGTGGTCAGACAACGAGGAGAGGCAGGGAGAGTCATCGAAGCTCGAGGAGCCTTTCGGTTGGATTAGGAGGGAAGAAATTGGGGTACATTCGGTCGAAATCGAGTTTGGGGAGAACGGTCTGCCCTGGGGAGTCTTATATAGGCCGTTAGAGGGTGATTAGAGCTTGGGAAGCAAGCTTCCCAAGCTTAGAAGGTCGTCGGAGATGGAAACCCAACTCTTTTAAGGATTCGCATGAGGATTTGGGCAATGTCTGGGACTTCAGATCTGGCTAAAAGGGAAGTTAGTTTTTTGACGAATTCCCCTTTCAAATCTAAGAAGGATTCGTCAAGAAATCAAGGAGATCTTGCCAAATGAAGCTCGCCAGAGTTGTAGGAATAGGATTTTGGTGTGGCGGGGGCCTTTTTGTGAGGATGACAAAGAAGTTGGGGACCTTTTTGTAATAAATTCAAAAGCTGAGGGGCCATGTGAAATAAAGAAAATCAGACTTGGACTAAAGTGCAAACTAGGTCGAAACAATCTCAGATTGGGCCCAAATTTTGATACAAATCTAATTTGGACCTAAGGAATCCAATGGTGAGGTTGGATTTTAGTTTTAATCTTGTTTGATTAGGTAATTTATGCAAAAACCTAAATTGAGGCAAAAGTCTGTCTGCAGCTCTATTTTAGGTCAAGACAAGTTCTGATGGCCAAATTGAAGATGCCAAAATTTAGAGAATATTTTTCTATGATTTTTAGAGTTTTTAGGTGAATTTTATCTAGATCGAAATCTCATTTAATTAAGCGGGTCTATTTTTAGGGTTTTAGATGTCCATTAATTTCTGTATCGTGTGAAAACCCCTTTCGTCCTGTATGAACCCTCTTAATAGACTCTAAAGCACATTTGACCTTTGTTAACCCCTGAGAAAACCTGTGGCTATTCTATTTTTGTGATAGAATGGTAAATTTGCAGAAATAACCCGGTATCTTATCTTCTTCCCAAATCAATGTTTTGTGCCTTTAAGACCTTCTGAAAGATATGTAGGAGCTTTTATTGACTTAATCAGATCAAACTGAGCTAGTTATGGCTCATGATGGTGTTCCCATCATCTGTTCATTACCTTAAGCTGAAACATCCTTAATAGAAATGACAACTTAGACATTCTTGTAACCCTAGGAGCAATAGGATCTTCAGCCACCTTAACAGCATCATAGAACGAATCACAACTTCTTAACGAATCTTCCTCATCTATATTTATATCATCTCTTACTCTCATCTTGTTCAACATTTCTTGTATTTCTTCACCTCCACTATTAGCAATCTCTTCGTCAATCTCTTTGTCAACAGTCTTTTCATTGTTTATGAATTCCTCAGTAAAATCCTCTCCATGAGTCACCCAAGTAGTGTAATGCTGCCACCACTTATTATAAATCAAGTGCTTGAGCATAATGTTACAATCGTGCAAGGAACCATTCAAACATCTTCTGCATGGGCAGAAGATGTTATCGAGTTGTTCTCCTCACCTAAATATCTTCCTATCATCATGAAAGACCCAATCCAGAAATGAAATTACTCTATCCTTATATCTGGTGTAATCTGAACCCCTTAATCCAATCTAAGATTTGTCCATGATAACCTAAAATTTAATGTAAACAAACCACTAATTAGAAAGGGAAAGAAATGAATGATGCGTTTCTTTATTAGGATTTTCACTTTATAGCCCATCATTAAAGATTTGATCACAACTTAAGTTTACTTGTTACATGTAACCTTTGTGGAGTGAAATTACGACAGCATCTTCCCGTACTTCTCCAGTATACCCCCTATTATTAACCTTAACAAGATTTCCTTTAGCATCCAATTAAGGATACCACAAGAAATTGGATAAGATTAATTGGTATACCAAAGAAGAACAGGAAGAAGCAATCAAAATTTCACTGCACAAGGTCAAGTAAACCTAAGTTGTGATCAAATCTTCAAGGACCTTCTTTAGTTTGGTACTTCGTCGAACTAAAGTCGATCGAGACTTATGGCATGCTACAAAGACAACACATCATGCATGTAAGTGAGGTATATATACACGACTGCATTGACTGTATAACATGATTATAAGTCTCAATGGGTGATTAATTTGACACAATTTGATTCGGAGGACTTTTATCCTAGGGGTTAGAATACCTAATGTTTGGCCTTGCACGCATTTATTTTCATTAGCAAGTGTATATCTAAACACTAACCAATTTGAATATTAAAAAAATTCTAAAAAATTCTGCAGAGTTTCCCTTTAAAATTTGAAGTTTTTTCTATAAACCTGTATGCCAAAATGGTACAACAAATACAAGTGGGCACACCTGATGAGGTGTGGCTCGTCATAGCTAAAATTTCTAAGTTAAGCTAGAAATTAAGTTAAACACTACATAATTGACACAAGAAAAGGATTAAGTGTGAGAATTAAATAAAATGACCTAAAACATCCAATTCATGTTAAAAACACATAATTAGGTCACAAAATGAGATATTTTATTACTAAATGCAAAATGATGATCTGGTTGCCAATTGAATACATCTTTGGGCTTAAATGTTCAAATTGAAAGTGAAATGTTCTTAAATGTTCAATTAAGCTCCAATAAAAATCTCATGACATTTGGACATTAATAGGATCTTGTATTCATTAAATTACATATAGGTCCTCATGCATTAACATTTTTGTTACATTTAAAGCCGCAAAGACCCATTTGTAGGACTTTAAGGACTGTGCTGTAGTAACTCGTAACCACTTATGGGCTTCTGAACACTTTTTCCATCACTTCACCTATAAGGGCTTCTGTGTAAATGTTCCAACACACTTGTTGCATGCATGTGCACTATTCACCACGAAGAACTCAATGCACAACCACCATTGATCTTTGTTAAGACTCACGACATCAAACGTCTTTTAAGACGTCTAGGAGTTGGTCCAGACGCCTGGAATTAAATTTTTGCGGCGTACGATTGCGAGTCTGCGCGCGTGCCCGTGTAGACTGCGCCCGCCAACCTATAGGCATCTTCTTTTCTTCTCTCCCCCCCCCCCCCCCCCCCCACGACGCCTTCAAATAGCCTCTTCCCCCTTCCCTCTCCCTCACCACCACTCCACCGTCTCCTTCTTCCAGTGACAGCGTGAGGGTGAGAGAGCGAGGGCAGCAGCTGCCGCTGGGTGCGTGCGGGGAGGAGGAGGTGCAGTGAGAGGGAGAACAGGCAGAGCGAGCGAGGAAGAGAGGGCGAGCTCGCCGGAGCAGCCAGGGCCGGCCGGCGGGCATGCAGCGGGAGCGCGATGCTGGGGAAGTTGCCCCGATGCTGCTGCAGCTCAGGTAGCAGGCGAGCGCAGCACAGCACGGTCGTGCGCAACAGGCGGAGGGCAAGGAGGTCCTGATTTTGGGAAATTTTCCCAGAATCAGACGTCTGGACCTATGTCCAGACGACGCGGGAGACGACTGGAGGAAGATCCAAACGTCTGAAAGATACAATATTTGTTTTCCTCTTCCTTTCGCAGGTACAACCATGGATGCCGTTCCGCCGAGGGTTTTGCCTCATTGACGTGTTAAGGATGGTTGCGTACGCATGCAGGTTTCGTTCAGGAAGGCGCAAGGGCACGCCCTCCCACATAGATCAGACGTCTGGGCACAGCACTAGACGGCGGAGAGGGTCTCCAGATGTCCGGAGTGACAGTTGGATGTCTGGAACTAAGTCCAGATGGTTCAGCGAAATCCTGGACGTCTGAAGAACAGTGCAAAAGTGAGGTATGATCTAAACCATCGTTTAAGACGTCTAGAAGGTGTTCCAGACGTCTGATTTGGGGTAGTATTGTCGTTTTTGACCCGTTTAGGGTCCGTTAGAAGTCCGATTTCCGCATTTGAAATTCCGTTCTTCTCAGAAATTGTTCCTCTGCTTGTTTAAAGTACTTGTATTCTGTTCTGAGTAGTTCCTTGTGTTTGATCCTTGTGAGAGGACCTCGTTCTGTTGTGGCTCTGGGGGTTGCGGAGGCACGCAGACCTGTCGATCACGCCCCCAGTACTCTCGGTTTTGCAGGTAGAGTGGCTCCTCTTGATTAGTTATCAACATTAATGCACTTGTAAGATAAATAATAGATCCTAGGTTATGGCATGAATCCTAGTGCTGGAAAACTAGATTGAAGGATAGATCCTAGGGTATGGCATGAATCCTAGGACTGGAAAACTAGATTGAATGATAGATCCTAGGGTATGGCATGAATCCTAGGAACAGAAATACTGAAATGAATGTCGTGAATACATGAATTTGCAGTCTTAGAAAAGTAGAAAGAATAATGATAATTCCTTGTAATTGGATAACAGCTGCTTGTATATGAATGTATATTAAATGTTGGAAACACGGGCTATATGAGAATAAAACTGAACTGATGAAACTTAAAATGGCTTGGCCTGAGGAAACATGAGCACTAACCCTACGGGGAATTAGGAGTAGAACTCCTGGAAATAAATGGGATGGAACTGGAAAAGTGAATGGGGAAGTTTGTTGTCTCTTGGGTACGTAGTACCAAGGAAAGCACACATTACCTCTTAATGCAGAGGGGAGCCAGCCGCCCTAGGGACCCGAGGTTAGGTCTGGCCACTTTGTACCGACTTTTGGCCCTCGCGTACACAGTACCGGGGAGAGCTACTAGTGTAGGGAGAGCGCTAGCCACCCCACGGGCACCGGGGTTCTGCTAGCTGTCCTACACCGACTTGTTAGGCCCATTGGGCAAACCAGGGTAATCAGGCGAGGGTGCGCGGACTGTGGAGGGGAAAGATCCCTGTTTGGTTACTGTGGAGGGGCTGGACCCCTGTTACTGAGAGGGCTCTACCCTATATTGGTTCCGTGCTGTGCTTTGGGCGCACCTGTTAACGGAAACGACTGACCGCGTGCCAGTGCGGGGTAGCTACCCGTGCGTTTATCGCACGTACCGTAGTCGCTGTTACGTCTGTCAGTGACCTTGGGGTGGTTGACTGAGGGTAGGACCACCACGGGGGACTCTCCCGGCCAGGAGAGCACCTCGTGCTACTTTTCGGAAAAGACTGCAATCAAGATCGTTCCCACGAGGAACATTCGAGATCAAGAGAAAGATCTGAGGAATAATTCAAGAATGAGTAAATAGAAAATAAAGAAAGAAATTAAAAATAACAGCTACTTGTCCACCTTACTATTTTTCTTAGCCAGTTGGTTGCCACTCTACTCAGCATTTCACTGACGTGTCACCTTTGTCACCTTTTTAGGACCAGGTGTTGAGCAGCCAGAGCCTACGACTGCAGAGGGTGCTGGGCCTAGTAGAGCCCAGTAGTTCTACTTATGTTTTACCTACTGTACCATTTTGTTTCGTTGTAGTGAGTATTTTCTGTTACAACTGTACTTTTTTATTGTAAGCATCATGTTTATGTACCTGTTTAATTCTCTACTGTTGTGGTGGTGTGTATTGTAGTAGTTCTTTTCTTTACTGTTGTACTTTGTTACTGTTAGTTACATGCATGATGAATGTGGTTTATTTTATTGCCCTTTTGGTTACTTTCTCGTTGGACGACTAGGTCTTGGGATCAGTTGAGTCGGTCCGATTCTCGTATCTCGTAGGTATTCGGGAATTGGGTCGTAACAATCTTCCTTGCACTTGATCCAACGGTCGACTGCGATCCATTCTTCGCGCGTTGAAATGACCTGTTGCCTTTTAGCTGGATAAGATGCCTGGAGTTTTAGTCAGACTCGTTGAGGGTATGTCTTTTAGACCTGTTGCGGTGGCAGCTGAGAGCGGTACCCAGAGCTTTTTGAGGGTACATCCTTTCAGACCTACTTCGATCTTCTTTAAGTTTGTTATGCGCAATTACGTTCCTTTTCCCGCACCCTAGCTAGCTCAAGTTTCGGGGACGAAACTTCCTTTAAGTCTGTTATGATGAAATGACCCATTGCCTTTTAGCCGGATAAGATGTTTGGAGTTTCAGTCAGAAGTTTGTCTAGACATCTGGACACATGCCCGGACGTCTGAAAGTGAGATTTTCGTACTGCGCTTTGCTCTCTGCATGTGAGCGGCACGCAGTGGTCTCTCTCTCCCTGCACCCTCACCCCTTAAACCCTAACTCATCCCTCTTTTTAAACCCACCCCCTTCCCTTCTTCTCGCCACCCTCACACCACTCACCAGCCACCACCACCTCCAACTCTTCCTCACTGTACAGCAGTGGCAAGGGAGAGCGATCATGACGAGAGGAAGGGCGAGCAAGAGAGGACGAGAGGGAGAGAGGAAGAGAGAGAAGGAAGAGAGAGTGAAGGTTGGAGGACCTTCAAGAGCTTAGCAGAGCTCGCACGGGCCAGCGGCGGACGCATGTACGAGGAGGAAGGGCTTGGGGAGGCAACCCCTAGCTCTTTGCAGCTGCTGAAGCTGCTGCGGCGCACTACGGGCGACGGTGTGAGGTGAGAAGCATCGCGGAGGAGGTTTTAGTACTGAAAGTTTTCCAGTATCAGATGTCTGGGTTATCGACCAGACGGCTGGCGTGGCACCAGGACGTCCGGAGCTGAGGTCGGACGTCTGAAAGTGCAATATCGTGAGGTACGTACCTTCCTACGTTGCTTTCCACCATGCAGAGGATTTTAGCACAGGAGGTGTTGGGTTAAAAGTGTGCCTGCATTTCGTACGTCGGTAAAGGCTTCGGGAAGGCACGCAGTATGCTTTCCCAAGTACTTTTGGACATCTGACCGCATTGCTAGACGTCCGACGGTCCTTCCAGACGACTGGAAGGAGGGTGAGACGTCTGGAGCTGCCCCCAGACGGTCGTAGAGGGAGTCTGGACGTATGAGCACATTGCAGGAAACACAAGCTGAGATTTGACGTCTTTTAAGACGTCTGGGACTGGTCCCAAACGTCTGATTTTGGTTAGTAATTGCATTTTTTCTCGTTTAAGGCCCAAACGAAATTGGATTTCCGCAAATGAAGTACCGTTGTTTTCCACTCGAGTTCCTTTACGTGTTCGTGTTGAGTATCTGCTATTTTGACCTTTTCTAATGTAATTAGTCGCTGGTACAGGTTACCAGCCAGTGGTATGTTCGGGGCCTGCGGAGATGACGAGATTTACGGCACAGGCCCACATTCCTCCCGTGATACCTAGTAGAGTGGTTTAATTCAGTTGTTAGTATTTAAATAAGAATGTACTTGGTTGGAATAATCGGATTGAACTCTAGGATGTGGAATGAACCCTAGGGTAGAAATGAATGAGCCTGTTTGCGCTGTACTGTTTACTTGAATGCATGGTTAAGATAAATTGCTAGTAAATGCCTTTAATATAATTATGAGATGTATGTTAAAATATGAGCTGCCTATATGTAAATGAGAAATTGAATTGTGAAACCACAAGTTGCATGTTTATGATTGAGAACAGAATTATGAAAACACGAGCTGCCTGTATATGGATGAGGAACGAGTTATAAAACATGAGATCTGGATATGGATAAATGAGATGAATATGAGCATGAACCCTACGGGGAATTAGGAGTAGAACTCCTGTGGATGAAAGGAATTTGGAATGTAGACGGAAAGTGAGCTGGCCCCTGTGTATGCAGTACCAAGGAGAGCAACTGTCCCTTTTTAGTGTAGAGCGGAGCTAGCCTCCCTTGGGTTGAGACCCGGGGGTAGGACTGGCCACTCTACACCGACTCCTATTGGCCCTCGCATACGTGGTTTCGAAGTATGCTACTAGTGTAGGGAGGTAGCTAGCTACCCCACGGGGCCCGGGGTTCAGCTAGCCACCATACACTGACTTTGTCAGGCCCTTTGGGCAAACCAGGGTAGTCGGACGAGGGTAAGTGAACTGTGAAGGGGCGAGACCCCTGTTCTGAGAGGTTAAGGCCCTATGCTGTTCCGTGATGTACTTTGGATGTACCCGTTAGCGGAAACGACTGATCGCGTGTCAGTGCGGGGCAGCTACCCGTGCGCTTATCACACGTGCCGTAGTCATCGCTATGTCTCGACAGTGACCTCAAGGTGGTTGACTGGGTGTAGAACTACCGCGGGGGACTCTCTTGGTCAGGAAAGCACCACGCATACCTTCTACTCCACGGAAAAGATTGGAATCAAGATCGTTCCCACGAAGAACATGCAAGATCAAGAAATACCTAGATACTTTAAGAAATAGATGAACTAGAAACATATAAATGAGATAAATAGAAATGAGAAATAAACTTGTTGTTTTTACTTTACATGCACTCAAATAATGTAAACACCACTCTACTCAGTGTTCGCTGATTCTGTCTTTTCATAACCCTGTTCAGGACCAGGAGTTGAATAGCCCGAGTTTCCGACTGTAGAGGGTGCTGGGCCCAGCCGAGCCCAGCCGTAGTCGTTCTTTCAGCTCTTTCATTTTTCTACTGTTGTAGTGAGTAATGGATATATATTTTACTATTCCTGTTACTTTCTATTTCCTTTCCGTTTTCTGTTGTTATTGTGGTGGCATGTACTATGTTTTGAGACAGTTGTTTTACTTTCTTTACTGCTTTGTTCTTTTCTTCTACTTAGTTATATTGCTTGTGTGAATGTGATTTATTTTCTTGCTTTTGGTTATTTCTTGTTGGACGACTAGGTCTTGGGATTAGTCGAGGCAAGTCGGTCTCGGGTCCTGTAGGGATCTGGGAGCCAGGTCATAACACGTGCTCCAGTGCATATCCTCACCATTCCCCTAAGATCTCATCCAACAATGGGTTTTCGATTTAAAACTTCTCGTGCATCTCTTCCCTTCATCCCACCGTTAAACCTAATTATGTTTAATCTCACCTAGCCGGTGCTCTGATCCACTACCTCAGCTACTTAAGCACCATCCTAGACCCCACACAAGGGATCGATTCCCTCCTACATCTCTTGAGCTGGTCTTCACTCCTCTCCAGTTCCCTCTCCTCATACCACCCGTGTTCCTTTGCCTGAGCGGTGAAATTCCACCTCTTGCAACCTCTCCTCACCGCTAAGGATCACATAGCACTAGAGGGCAACCCAGAGTCCCACTAGTGGACTTTCAGACCTTTGGAGATCCTCCCCCCTTCCTTGCTGCTGCCATAAGTTGTAGTGCTTCTTCAAGGTCCCATTCTTCCAATTAGTTAGGGTTTTAAATGTTTTCTAGGACAAATCTTATGTTAGTTAGCATACTTTAGATTATTTAGAGTATATTAGATGATGAATTGGTTAATGTGTTAGATTAGATTAGAGTTAGATTAGATTAGATCAATTTCTCCTTCTCTGATCAATTCAAATCATAGAGGTGATTTTCCACTTCCACTTTGATTACCTGATCTTCCTCCACATCTCATTGCCCACATTCACTGATTTCCTTGCATTTTATTCGTCAACTACCCATTCAAATTAGATCTGATGCTCTTGAGCAATCAAATCTGATTTGAGTGCCTAATTTCATTTGAGGGTCACTCCAGTCATTTCACCTAAACACAATGACCCTCACATGGTTCTAAATGAAGTAACTCATGGGTTTTGAAAGATTTGAGGATTTGGGATTTAATTTTATTAGATTTTATTGATTGATCTAAACTCTCTTAACGCTGTCTATGGCGCAAGACAGAGATTAGATTGGGGTGTTTCTTGGTTTCTGAGCTCTAATCAAGTTTTAATGAGTCCCAGCTCTATCAGAGAAGGTCTGAGATACTTCTGAATTTGGATTTGTCTCCATTGAAACCTTAATCTGCGTTCTCATCTTATGTTGTCTATAATGTAAGATGGGGATCATATTAGGATTTCAAAGATTTGTGGGAGTTGAAATTGATTCTCTTTGGTTTTCAGAATGTTTAGGAAAGTTTTAAAATAGTTTTTCATGGAGACTTAATCTTCTATCTCAGACCTGGGATGTGTTTCTACAATCCCTGATCTGAGATGGAACTTGAATTCCAAGGGCATTTGATCAAGATTTTGAGACAGATTTAATTTTAAAATGAGTTTGAAGCACAATCAGTTTCTATCTAGATGTTTAAATATGTATTTTTGATTCAAGACTCTTAAATCACTAGATAAAAAGGGTAGCATATTAGCTACATTCCTTAGGAGTAAACTCTGATTTCAGTGGATCTGAGGGTTTTTAGAGTTTGCAGACACCTAGTTTTAGGTGTTACTTTCTACAAAGGTGTTGAAAGCTATCAATTAGGCTTGATTTAGGTGGATGGCATTTGAATGAGTTGTTGAAATAGATGTTGTAGTTACAACTACTGAAATTGAGCAGTAGCCACTGTTGGATGGGGAATTGAAGTGGATTTAATACTTCGAGTGAGATATTCATGAATTGTAATGATAGACCAGTAAATTAAGCATCCATGAACTGTTATTTGAGTTAAATATGATTGGAGTTGATTGTATTTCATGTTTAAAATTCTTTTGTCAGCAGCTTTTACAGGGCCTAACTATCCAACACTGAATTTTAATGAAATTTGGGACGAAAATCATATTTTATGGTTTAAACATATTTATATCATGTTGGACAGATCTGATGTGTTTGAGTTACATTCTCAACCTTCAATCCATTTCAAGGCCTTAGGTTCCTTGTCTAAACACCCTTTAGGCGTAGTTTGGGTTAACTTTGTATATAAATAAAATTGATAACAAAATCACAAAAAAATAAAATAAAGGTGTCTTGAGTAGGATTAGGTATTTTTCTAGGTGTATGCAAAATTGCAAAGTAAACTGAACCCCCGACTTGGTAGAACATACCAACTAACAATTCAATTTACTTTGAAATTTAATAAAATAACCAAAGTTAAAAATCACAAAAAGAATCTCTTCTTCTTTCATTTCACCCTTTCTCTCTCATCCTCTACCTCTATAATACATATAAAAACTATAAAAACCAGAAAACACCTAAAAATAATAAAAAATACCATTTATTGTGTATTTATACTTGTAAATATACTTTAATACTCAGTTATATGTATATATTGTAAAATATGTAAATATTGTACATAAATAACCCATAAATGTATTCTATATATTAAATTAAGTATTTAAGATGATTTATTATGTATATAACTTTATTGTATAATTATATATTAATTTATATTAACTTAAATGTATATTATCCTAAGTAATTATAAAAACCTATGTATATGTCTACAATTATATCTAATACTATACATACGTATTTAACTAAGTATTATATATTGTACCATACCTGTAGATTAATTTAATTAAGTATTTATTGTAGATAATTAAGTTATTAAGTTAAATAGGTAAGTTATTAACTTAAAATAAAATAAATTATTAAATTAAGTTGATACTGAAGTAATTTATTATGTACTCTTGTATAATATTATTTTAAGTATGTTTGTCCTATTTTTACTATATTTATATCATATTACAATATTTATAACTTAAATATGTACATATCTATTTAAAATGTGTGCTTAAATGTGAATAAATTGAAATAAAGACTCTAAAATAAATTAAAAATGTGTAATAAATAGTTTATTATATAAATTAACTCTGTGTAAGGTGAATTACATCATTAATTCATTAATTTGAATTTTGATTAACAAATTGAATCCTAATTTAACATGTATAAATCCCTAACTTTAACTAATTTTAATATATAATTATATAACTTAAAATCTCACATTAATTATCAATTGAATAGCCCTATAGAATGGAACATAGAAATTAATTGGATATTGGAATTAATTTCGGCCTCTAAATCGAGGGCCAAAATCATGGAATCAATATGCATCTTATCACAGTGCAGCGCTTATTTGGGCGCTAGCGATAGCACCACATCGTAAGTGGTGGAACACTTGACATCGTATAAGTTGAATGCAGTGAGGGGGCTACCTAGTTGTTAGCGCTAGGTGCACCCTCACCATATTACCCTTACCTCTCATCTCCTGAGCATATGAACATGATTTGTAATAGTGATGAGCTGGGGACTTGCACTATAGTGGGCCTGTTATTGGGCTGATTTAGTAGTAGTCTGGTCTTACCCTTATGGGGTGCTGTATATCTCACGAATGGTCAACTCGCCCATCAAAAACCTAATTTTTGGGCAAATGAACAGTAACTCTATACTTGTGAGAAGAACTTAAAAAAGTTCTAAGTGTTGGTGAATGCGTGAACGCTTGAAATCGACTAGAGAAAGGAGGCAAGTGTTGTGCATATGTGTGTGCTTGTGAGCGGCTAAGTGTTAGAGACCTTGTATATTGTGTTGCGAGCAGTGTGTGTGTATATGTTTAGGTATACTCATATGTTAGTATAAGTATAATAGTAAATGTATATATATAATAAATAAGATATATGTTAATAGTGTATATGTATAGGTATAATATATATGTATATATATATATAAGGAGAGTAGTAAACACTTGTTTGAGCCTTATATGTGTATAAATAAAACCTTAAGCTTTAGTGACGTATGCATCCGTTACTTTAGATATGTATATGTTAGTAAACATAATATTTTGACCTTATGTTGTATATATATTTTACTAAGGTAGTTTCAAATAAATTATATTTTACTAAGGTCTATACTAACACATATATATGTTACTGTATATATAGTATATGTGTAACGACCTAAGTTTGCATAAATTTTTTTTTTTTAAACCATTTGTATTTATTGATTTATGCAACATGGAGCATTACATACAATGACTTAACTATAGCTAAAAGTAAAGTTCCAGTGAGTACAAACTTAGACAAAGACCATATACCTTTATTCACATAGTTGATCTAGTATACTCTAGAATAATCCTATTTCCTGCAAGGAACCTACGGTGCTCGATTTTGTAGGGTTTCAAAAGAAACCTATGAGTTGTGAAACTCAGTAATCATAGGGACAAAATTTAAGAGAAACAATTAATATTCCAAAACCTTTAACATAATTAAATAACATGACCTTATAATTTCAATAGATATCTTGCTATATCTAATTGTACATTATCAAACATAATGGCCATATCTCGTCAGAACTTAATTTCTATTACACAAAAAGCATGACTTGTAATGGTGCTTTACACAAATTATGTTTCCCTTGCTATTATATTAGATGTCTTAAATTTCTAGGAAGTAAAAGATAACACATATTTCATGAAGAACATCATTTCAAAAAAAATAATTCTTTCATAATAACGCAAGTAATAAGTCATCATTATTGCAATAATTCTTATAGTCATTCAATTCTTCATCATTATAAACTTATACTTTTCAAAAGTTTACTTAAATATAAGAAACCCATAACTTCTCCCTCATAGAAATTTCAGTAATTGTACATCATTTTCTTTACGAAATAATGTTCCATTGACCATGTTGCATACGTAAACATATTTCATAACCTTATCAATGATTTCGTAACCATATCCATAGGCAGAGCATCACATAACACATGCCATGAGCTTTTTTATGTCAATATTTATTTTCAGTGATTTATTGCATGTCATTCCATAACAATTTCATGGAAATGGTTTACTTTATTAAATCATTTTTCATAGAGACAATTTCTTTAGTGCATATATTGCATTTCATAATAATTTCATGGCAATGGTTTACTTTATTAAACCATTTTACATAGAGACATTTGTTTTAGTGCACATATTACATTTCATAATAATTTCATGACAATGGTATAATTTATTAAATAATTTCTTGTATAGAAGTGTTTGTCTTAGTTCACATATCATTAGGTGGCTTTGATGGTTTAACCGCCGGCACAAGCGGTCCATGAAATGATAAAGATGACATGTCAGTGTAGCTATAACCGAGGTGGGCTTATCTTTTGCCACCGTGGTTCATAGAACCATACGCCCCTGAAAGGCGTTGCCCCTCTTAGGGCCGATGAGACTCCTTTCAGTTAGTACCTTAACATATTCACCAATCTTGAGTTCATACACATTCAATATTGAATAGAGTATACTTTTTATCTTAATCCTTGATCTTAATATATTTCATAATAATATTAAGATAGCTTCATCATTTATATGCTTGAATCGTAGTTTGATATAAATAGATAATAAAACTGTCTTACATAAATAAGGATCTTAACATCCACATACATTTTTAAAGGATGCAATCATAATTAGTCAAGTGCTTACGTGAATAAGTCAGCATTAAATAGTAATTATTAATAAGGTTTTCTCCTAATAATAAAATAAATTAGCACCATACCTTGGTCTAATTTACATACTAATGCAATATTTATACTTTGGTCTATTTAGTCATCCACTTATTTCATTACCATACTAATAGCCTTTACTAATGACATTATAAAGACAAGCCACACTAGCAATTAATCTAAGAAAAAAGTTTTCCAATAAACATTAATTGCATTAATAGCAAGTATGGTGACATATGCCTAGTCTATTCTATTTATATAATTAAACTATCATCTCGTATACATGAAAAGAGAAAATATTGATTATCAATGTTCCTAAAACAACGATGCCCATGTACATAACCAATGGTGTAATTGCATGACTTATCCTCTTATTTGTAAACATTTAGGATATATGAGATATTCTACCATCGGTCTCCCTTTTTTTTTTTCTTCAATAGAAATGAAGTTGTACTTGCCACTAAGAATGGAGCAAAATATAAAATTCTCTGATTTAGACTTAGAATTAAAACCCTTTGTAATTTGTAGGAAAACTATAGAAGGTAAATCATGTAAATTTATCACATGTAATCTATACATCAAAAGAAGTTGTGTTGTCCACACTTTCTAGATATATATATTTCAAACCACTCACTGAATCTACATACATGTTTAATATATTTTGGGTGTTCCTACCCAATACCTTATGAATAAAAAGAAAATGCAAATCTAAGTTATCTATTAATAGGCTGCCGATTTACATCTTGACATATAATTTTGTTTGATTAATTACAATTTATAACTATATGATCTAATGTGCTTATAAAGAAAGCCACACTGATTTAAGGTTCCTAAACTTCCATGCTGACTAAATATGCATAATCTAACTTGCTTCACATGCAATAAATTTCACTAGTATCTTTAAGTGATTGAAACTTAATTTCCCATACCTTCGATGATGTTTTCAAGAGCAAGTAGAATATTGACATTGATAGGAATGTGAAAAGATGATCTTGGTAAGGGCTTTAATGGTGCTTGTGGAAAGGCAATGCCATTGTAGCGCAGGAGTACATGTTAATGACCAACAACATATGCAAGTTCAAGAGGGTAACCAAGATGCCATTCAAGGTTGCAAAAGAATTAAGCAATCCTGAACTTAGGGGGTAGTACTCGGGTATTGTGAAGTGGCAACATACCTCATCAAGTTCTAAGAATCATACAAGAGAGAAAGTCTAGGAAAATCATCAGAGAAGGATGTGACTTTCTTATATGTGCAAGGTGAAGGCCATATATGCTTATGAAGGGTGTGTGAATGATTATGTGGTATATATAAAATATGATAGGAAGTGTGAAATAAAGGTGCATGCCAGTGTTGAAATAAAGTATAATTTGGAAAGAATAATGTGTAATGGGTGGAATAGATAATCACCACCAAATATGATCTCACTTAATGTTTATTAGAATTTATGAGGGGAATAATTCATGCAATTTTGACAAGTAAATTGTTAGGAAATTAAACAAATCACTAAATATGAAAGAGTGTGTGTAATAATTGGGAGAGATAAATTTTGGAAATCTATTACGGAATTAGAAAAAAAGGAAATCTAATCATTTAAAGCATATTAATATAAACATATGAAGTAAGAGCAAATGCACATACAAAAATTCCTTGGAAAGAGGTAGAAAACAATTGTAGAAATAGATAATTCAAATAAGGAATGAAAGGTGACCTAATGATCACAACTTAACATTTTTAGTTGATTTTATTTGGATGGATATCCCTTCAAGGATCCTTCTCTTCTTACCTCTCTATTTTTTTTTTATTTAGACTTAAATTATAAGTGTGCTCATGTAATCTTGTAGAAATTATAATCTTAATGTGTCATTTACAAAGATATTCACTGCAACCTGTACCTATCTCCAATATAACTCTTACTTTATGATTTTATATTTTATTTATTAAATTACGTAAATGGAAAATAAATCAAATATGTTACAATATGTTATTAAAGATATTAATATGTGTTAATATAACTTAATATAGTACATATTAGTAGCTATTTTTGTACTTATATTTAGGTATTATTTAGAGTAGTTGTATATAACTAACATGGTGTAGTTACACATAGTTTTTTATGTTTGTTAGTTGTAAATTTGTTTAAGGTATTGTAGTACATATTAATTGATTCTTTTATACATAGTTAACTCATTCATTTATTAATTGATTCATATTTTAAATAAAATTGACATTTTTGAAATAAAAGAATATTTTTGGACATAGAAAGTGATGTATATCAATAACTGCCTCTAAGTGAACGACCTGGAATAAACTAGTAAAAATTAAGTAAATAAATAGAATGACGGGATATCTATTTGTATTGTGACAAATATACTACAAAAATGACATTTAAAACATGATTTTTATTTCAACATGATTGTAGCGCATCAACACCCCACATTCAAAATGAATCACATACAATCAAAGTGGGTACATCCCACATTAAAAAAAATCACACAAGTGACACACCTGATGACTCTACAAATGAGAGTGATAATTACATCAATTAGAGTCAATTTCGAGGGTGCATGTGCATTAATATCATATTATAGTGGATCTAGGAGCAATACATGTATATTGTATTATTTTTGTATTAAGATTGCTTAGAATTAATGTTTAATGACTCTGTGTATAAGTGCATATTGAAACAGGTCTTAAATGAGCAATCGGACCGTACAGATGGATCCAGATTGATGAATAGAGTCCAACGGACCCAAAATCACCTCAATCCGACCTCTGTAGCTCTCACAACAAGCCCAAGAATTTCTAACCTTTGATCTGATGATCAATGACCCTTGTTGCACCACATGGCATCCTCTCCACCCTCCATTGCGGGCCTGCCTCTCCTCTTCACCGCGTACGTGCGTGATAGCCACTGTTGGATCACCATCGGAGGGTCTTCATTGTGCCATGTCGCTCTTCATCATTATCGCACGATCGCCATCGGATGGTGGCAAGCGCATGAGGGGAAATGCAAAAAATGAGACAAAGTTGCACTTGTAGGGCGTTGGTCCATGCCTCAAATCACAACCAGCAGGTGCAGTTTGAACCCTTGTGAGGCTCAAATCAGTAACATGTGAGCGGGTGGTGAAATTGGATCGCTCAATCACTAGCGAACGATGGCGATTGAGGTGACGTAGCGCACCCTAATGAGCGCAATTTGTGCACGTGCTATCTGACGTGAGATTGTACGAGTAGGCTAGTGGGCAAGATCCTGAGCGCTTGGTGAGGTGCGATCTTGACCCTTGAACGCCCATCGGATGGCTAGCGATGCGAGCACATGGATCGCGAGCGGCGCATGTGGACCGTGCACTGGTTGCACACTGTGAGTGCAGCTATGTGTGATCGGGCGGGTAGCTGTGCGTGGATTGGCTGAGACGAGCGTGCGAGCATGATTCTTAGGCCAAATGATTTGGCATGAGCCTTATAAATATCTTTATGGACCTCCATTTGAGCCCATCTCTTCCTATCATCTAACAAGCATGTCCTCACCTCCATAGAGCTTCAAAGTGTGTTCCTGGAGCCATCGAGCTATCGATGGAAGTCCCTCCACCGCCGTGGCTACCTCGACGACCCTTGTTTTCACCTTTGATTGATATTTTTCCTTTAGCTTGTAGTTGATATTTGTTAAGCATTCTTCTAGTTTCTATGCTCATATCTATAGTACATTGGCTATATAATCTAGAAAAGCGATTAGCTTTATTTTATGTTGTTTTAATGTTTTTCAAGTGATTTTCTACTTAGCTTATTTTATGCTTCATCATGTCTTCATTTCATGCGTATTTAGTTATCTTTATTCTACTTCAGATTTCTAATCCTACTCTCTCTCTCTCTCATTTTCTCTTTTCGCATGCAAATCAAAATAGTCATTTTGTGGAAATAAAAAATAAGCGACTAATTGATTCAATTTCATATCTCTTTTTGTTTGACACTTGTACCTACCTCATCATCTTATTAAAATTGATGCCATAAACATATACTACAATGCACGTATTATCCTTACGCATTTTTCAACGTCAACACCTACATCCATATAATGAAATAAAAAATAATATGTGGGTACATCTTATATTTACCAAAAACACTAAAATATCATTTAATTAAATTAAAAATATTAAAATTATACCTCCAACTATTACAACATTTGAATATACCTCACACTGATAACTTGTAATTTTAAAAATAAAATTAATTAAATAATATATTATTATTTTGGACTGTATAAAATTTGAAAATAGCATATTATTACCTTTTATTTTAAAATTTATATTATTTGTTTCTACGTAAAAGCCACTCCAAGTTATAATATCAACTTAACTTGTGAATAGCATTTGCGTTGCACATTTTGGATGGATGCATTATAATATTAACTTAAGGAGAAAGGAGTTAACGAGGTAACATTAAACTCTGCCGTATCTTGTTGCAAACATGTAAACGGATGATCAATTTTAAAATTTAAAATTAACAATAATTTTATAGAATGATTTTGTGTAATAATTTACAAGGATCGAGATCCACGACGAGACACGATTGCTTACCGATTTAAAGTTCACCAGTGATCTACTAAATCAAATGGTTTGCAGCGGGAGCATCAAAATAATGATTATATTTATCTATCCAAGTGTGTGTGGGTGTGCGTGCGTGTGTGTTTATATTGTACCACATAAGATCCAGAAATTACACTACCTCGAGCTTGGAAAAATAAGATAATTAAATAATCTGAAAATCTAAATTAAAATCTAAAACTATCTCAACAAAAAATACTAATTATAATAAAATAATTCATCAATTTATTAAATAACTACCCATGTTCTACCAAAAAAAAGTTGTTACTGTAAAATCAAATAGGAGGCTAATCCCTTGACACCTAAATTCGATGTAGTCATATGTTAATAATCTTATTTGAAGTAGTTAAACAAAACTACAAGGCAAGGGAGGAGAATGCGATGTCAACTTAAGGCATTGTTCGGGCATATAAGATTGGAAATGGCATCAATAACTAAATGAGTAAGGGATTACAACAAAATAAATCACCCTTTTATTTGGTTATAGGTTTTGGTCACATCACTTATTAGGTCTAGACTAATATTTGATTTGAGGTATACAGTAGGATGATGGTATAATAAATATACCTTAAATAACATCATAGAGTATGCTGAATTTAGTTTCTAAATCTTTTCAATGAACAAAATCAAAGATTTCATTTATTCCACCTCAGGGTCAAATAAATTTATACATGAATTGAAAGCAAAAAATGGAACAAATGCACTCTAGAATTGAAAGCAAAAAATGGGCTCCAATCCACGGTGCTGGTAATGGTGGTGGTGGTGGTGGACGGTGCTAATAGAGAAGTGGTGGTGATGGTGGTGGTCGAGGAGGTCGATGGGTTGGCTGGAAGGGGGTGGGGAGGAGGAGGAGAGTGGTGGCTGTTGGTGCTAGAGCATCACGATCATTTATTTTGATGATAACAAAACACGTGCCATTTAACATTTGCACTTAAAGTCTTAGATTTCAAGCAAATTACAAATGGAGACGTGATTAGACGGAGTTCGAGCTCGCACCAGGATGGATTGGAGGAGCTTGATGGAGAACAGAAGAGATTCGCGAGGAGCAATATATTGAAGAAGGAAGGAGATGAAGAATATGATAGATTTCCTTCTCTTGTACTCATTGTATTTTTCGTTTCTTTTGTTGCTCTTTATTTTTGTTACTTAGATTGATATTAAAGAGCCTCAAAGTACCCTAACAGTAGTCTTAGGAACACCGGCACAACCCTAGGATACTTAGGTTTTCTGTAGAGAACTTAGAAAATCAATTTAGGGTTCAAACATCATTTCCAGACGTCTAATTCCAAAACCAGACGTCTGATAATGTGTTATAAGATGTCTGACTGTTGATTCAGACATCTGATAACAATTAGGCTGGACTTAGTTACTTCTGTCTGATGAAATCAGACGTCCAGACCTCTGTCCAGACGTCTTAGAAGACGTCTGATGACTTTGCCAGACGTCCAATTAGTGGACCGTTGGTTGGCTTAGCAAACACTCAAGGATATGACCGTTAGAGTCTTATCAGACGTCCTTAGGCCTTTCAAGACGTCTGATAAATGACCATTTCGCCTTGGCTGACCCAAATGTCTTCTCAGAGATTTTCTAGCCGTTGCACTCTCTTGAAAATCCATTCCCACGAAAAAGTAGGTTTCCAGACGTCCAGACATAGTGCCAGACGTCCTGTATGTCGTCTGATGGACTTGCACTGGAACCCTATTTAGATCTGATTCAAGTCAGGAAGAAACCTGCCTAAAATCAGACGTCTGATGTTTTTCCCAGACGTCTTAAAGTGATCTTCCAGACGTTTGATGCCAGGATCAAACGTCTGATAAGCCTGTCAGTGCAATCATTGTTCCTGATTTCGGCCTGATTCTCTTGGGCTTTGTTCCCAACGGCTATGGAAGCTTTCCAAAGCCTTCCTAAGGCCTCTATAAATAGAGGGGAACCTCTTGCACATTAAGATACACCAAGATACACCTAGATACACAAGAAACACTTTGTAATACACTTTCAAACTCTTTTGTGTCCTAAAGAAGCTCTTGCTCTCCAAGCTCAAGTTCTACATCTTGAGAGCATGAAGCCTTCGCGCATCCACTCTCCCGCCGTAGTTCACAAGAGTGACTTTGCGTCGTCGCGTGGCTCACGCACCCGCATCATCGACCCGACGCACTCCTTGCAAAGGGAAGCATCTTAATTCCTATAGAAGCTAGGTTTAAATTACTTTGTTGGCTCTATAGGATTGTTGTTTATTTTATCTTTGTTATTTGGTTGGGTATTCACTTTGCGAATTCCCGTCTCCTTCGTGGGACAAAATCCTTCTCGTGAAGAGAAGGGGTTTGAGGTACGCTACCCTCGTATAAAGTAGCGTGGTTGTAATTGAGGTTGAATCACCCTCGTTTAAGTGATTCGTTTAGTGGATTTGATCAACTTGGTTGATCGGAAAATCCTAACTCGAGAGGGTTAGGTGGTGGTTTTCACCTAGTTTGGGCTTGCACCTAAAAATAATTGTGTACTTTGTGTGTTTGTCTATTTTGTGAGATTGGTATATATTTTATTCCACATTTTATGATGTCACCCCCTCCTGGTAGGGAATCCACATTTGGTATCAGAGCAGGTCTCGCGTTATTGGCATTACAAACCGGCGAGGATACAGATATGGAGGGAAAAGCGTTCGTGTGCATCGAAGGACACGATACCTCGCGACCACCATACTTTGCAGGTATAGATTTCGTTTATTGGAAAAATCGTATGACTATGTGGTTGCAGGCCTATGACTTCTGGGTGTGGGAAAAATGCGAATCCGCATTTGTGATTCCCAAGAAGCCCGCAAGAGGTCACTCAGAAGATCAGGTTCGGAATCTCAACCTCAACGCAAAGGCAATGAATGCCTTGTATTGCGCGTTGAGTCCGAAGGAATTCGAACGAATCCAAGAGTGCTCCACCGCCCACGAGATATGGAGGAGGTTGGAAGGCACTCATGAGGAGACGAGCTCGGAAGAAGATCTCGAGAAGAAGGAAACTGCATACCTTGGATTCATGGCCATCACGTATAACGACAGCGATGACAGCGACAATGAGGTAAACTCAGATTTACAAGATGCTTTTAATGAGTTGTATGAGCTTAATAAATCACTAAAAACAGAAAACAAAAACATGAAAAAGAATCTTAGTTTTCTTAAATCTGAAAATGAAAGGCTAGAAAATAAACTTAAGGATCTAGAAATAAGCCATAGTTCTAACACTTCTGAAAATGAAAATTTATTTCTAGAAAATAAAAACCTAATCAATGAAAATATTAAATTGATTGAAGAAAATGATAGTTTAAAGTTAGAAATTTCTGATTTAAAGACTAAGATACATATTATAGAAAAAGAAATTGCATGTCTTAAGGAAAACTCCAACAAATTAATCAACCAAGTAGATAATTTTTATAGCCCTAAGGTTGAGAAAGGATCTCCGTCAAGGAGGCCCGCTAACAGATCTGGATCCAAGCTCACTTGGATACCGAAGAAAGAATTAAAATCTTGTTTTGTAGGTTTCAGGGATAACTACAACACGAAGGAGTGAACCTACAAGCTCAAGGCTGGTCAACTCGAGTTGGGAGAACCAAGGAGTAGACCAAGGAAGAGAACAAGAAGAGCGACGAGACGATGAACAAACAATGAACCCGCCGCACGTCGACCACCAGATTGGAGACCGGCGCCAATGCTTAGGCCTTCAAGCTACGGATGGGAACCCCATCCGATGTGGCATCCACCACCACCATTCGGGCTATTTTATTGGCCATGGTAGGTGAGGTAAAACCATTTACCCTATCATTTTATCTTTAACATTTAGATAGGGGGAGTTAAAAAATTTTATGAGCTAATTGTTAATTTTTAAGGGGGAGATGCACGTTAGCTAAATTTCTTTTAATAAGGGGGAGAAAAATAATAGTTACCTTGTTGTTACAAAAAGGGGGAGGACATTACTTTGGTTAAAAGAAATTCAACTCATTCATAGAAGAGCATGTTTTAAGGAGGAGTTATAGGAAATTTAAAATCAATCAAACCTTTTCGATAATGTCAAAAAGGGGGAGGTTTTCTTTGCATTTTATTTATGATTTTGTCATCATCAAAAAGAGGGAGATTGTTGGTGCTAGAGCACTATAATCATTTATTTTGATGATAACAAAACATGTGTCATTTAACATTTGCACTTAAAGTCTTAGATTTCAAGCAAATTGCAAATGGAGACGTGATTAGACGGAGTTCGAGCTCGCATCCAGGACGGATTGGAGGAGCTTGATGGAGAACAGAAGAGATTCGCGAGGAGCGATATATTGAAGAAGGAAGGAGATGAAGAATAGGATAGATTTCCTTCTCTTGTACTCGTTGTATTTTTCGTTTCTTTTGTTGCTCTTTATTTTTGTTACTTAGATTCATGTTAAAGAGCCTCAAAGTACCCTAACAGTAGTCTTAGGAATACCGGCACAGCCCTAGGATACTTAGATTTTCTGTAGAGAACTTAGAAAATCAATATAGGGTTCAAACAGCATTTCCAGACGTCTAATTCCAAAATCAGACCTCTGATAATGTGTTATAAGAAGTCTGACTGTTGATTCAGACGTCTGATAACAATTAGGCTGGACTTAGTTACTTCTGTCTAATGAAATCAGACGTCTTAGAAGACGTCTGATGACTTTGCCAGACGTCCAATTAGTGGACCGTTGGCTGGCTTAGCAAACACTCAAGGATATGACCGTTAGAGCCTTATCAGACGTCCTTAGGCCTTTCAAGACGTTTGATAAATGACCGTTTCGCCTCGGCTGACCCAAAATCTCTTCTCAGAGATTTTCTAGCCGTTGCACTCTCTTAGAAATCCATTCCCACGAAAAAGTAGGTTTCCAGACATCCAGACATAGTGCCAGACGTCCTGTATGTCGTCTGATGGACTTGCACTAGAACCCTGTTTAGATCTGATTCAAGTCAGGAAGAAACCCGCCTAAAATCATACGTCTGATGTTTTTCCCAAACATCTTAAAGTGATCTTCCAGACGTCTGATGCCAGGATCAGACGTCTGATAAGCCTGTCAATGGTTTTCACCTGGTTTGGGCTTGCACCTAAAAATAATTGTGTACTTTGTGTGTTTGTCTATTTTGTGAGATTGGTATATATTTTATTCCGCATTTTATTACGTCACCCCCTCCTGGTAGGGAATCCACAGTGGCGAGGAAGAGGAGTAGGAGGGCGGCTAGGAGGAGGAAAAGGAGGGGGGTGAGGAGGAGAAAGAAGATAGGGAGGAGGAGGAGGAGAAGGTGCTGGCAGGAGAGCGGCAGGGAGGAGGAAGAGGACATCGACTAGGAAAAGGAGTAGGAGGGCGACAGGGAGGAGGAAAAGGAGGGGGCCGAGGAGGAGGAAGACGACGAGGAGGAGGGCGGAGAGGAGGAGGAGTAGGAGGGTGGCGAGGAGAAGGAAGAAGAGGGGGGCATGGAGGAGGAGGAGGGCGATGAGGAGTAGTTACCTGAGGAGGAGGACGATGAGTGACGATCGACGATGATGGCCAGTGATTGCGAAGGGGTGGCGATGAAGAGGGGTAGAAATTGATGAGGAGGGCTCTGTGGGACGAGGGTTGGGGGTGATCAAAGAGGAGGAGAGGGTTTGTGCGAAGTGTGAGGGAGGAGAGGGCTTTGGAAGGGTGTAAATGGACCGATATTTGACGTCGATTCTATTAATAAGCGATGACAAATGTACAAATAATTCCAACCCTCGCGTCCAAATTTTGGTAAGTCCGAGGTTTAATTTTATCTCGTAATTTGCCGTCGTTTTTTAGAATAAACAACATCAAATATTTATTTGCCGTCACTTTACTAATCAACGGTAAATATAAATATAACCCTTGTGCACCCATGCTGCTTGTTGCTAAAGATGGCAACGGGCTAATTTTAATCATGTATTCGCCATTGTTTATATAAATAATTGACGGCACAAATATTTTTACCGTCTTGGACAAGTGATGGTAAATAACCAACGATAAATCAACTTTTTCTAGTAATGTGCTCTAGGGGTTATTAACAACATTTTAAGCCCAAGAGTATGACCTAAATTGGAATTGCCCGAGGGGTGAACACTATTACAAGGACAGATTAAGAACAAGTATGAAAAGCCTTCAATGTTTGGGATTAAGTTGTTATTGTACAAACATAAATGTTTAAGTGTATAATTCCCACAATTGATAGAAAATTGCTATGGAGCAATCTCTTAGTGGTTTAGAAGAGAGGTAATGAAAGGATTCAAATGTACTATTAAACAACAAAGTAAGGCAATCTTATAGATGGTGAAGAAATGTGGGTTTGGAATAGCAGTGACTAGCCTCTCTTCGCTACGAGGAATAGGAAATCCTTCATTTGCCATATGCATGGAACTTGAAACATCTTTAACCAAATTGGTTTACAACTAGTCATACCGATAGTTCCAAAGTCGAGATCCCTTCCCTGGAAGGATCATACATTCATATAGGTTGTCCATTTTGTTTGAGCAAGGAAGAATCTTCAACATATCTTCAGTAGTGTAGTAGTAACGATTGCTCTTCTTATTTCTTTGTGAAAATGGTTCTCGTGAGATGGAAAGTGAAAAGTAAAGTAAAAATGAGGGCTCCATTGCCTCTTTCGAAGATAAATATGTCAAATCATGAAAAATGATTACATTATCTTGTGAGTGTTTTCACCACCAAAAGATTCAAATTATCCATAATACCAACAAGTAGCATTTGATCAATCAATTTTGCATTTAATGAAAAATTAATTCTTTCTTGGACTCAAATAGTGGGGATATTTATTTCCAAAATCAATAATTTTGAATTTGTCTTTCTGGAATGCTTGACTTGATCGATTTGGAGGGGGGGTGTAAAGGATGGCAAAAGTACAGAAATTTTTTTTTGAAAAAATTTTCAAATCCTTAAAGCACAACTTTAACTAGGGAGTGGGAGAAAATGACGAGGGGTGAAATTATGTCATGATCATATTTGTAAGTTATTAGTTTATTTCTTCAAGTGAATGTAGATAAAATTCAAATATTTTTGCAAAGTTATTAAGATAGTCAACAAAATGAAAGATATTATTCTAAATTTTTATTTGAGAGGAGTTAATGTGGGAAGAATTCTGGGCAATGGCTTAAGTGAAAATATTAGGCATACAATTTATTGGATATCTTAAAATATTCAGAGTGCTCAAATTATTTGGATTATGAGAATTCGTTGGGTTCTTTGGATTTCTTAGATAAATAAGGATAAGCCATGCGAAATAAACAGTTCTAAAAAATTCCGATGTTGAATAGCTTGATTTAACGAAGAAATATTAATATCACAAATAGGACAAGCAAATTGATTTTTCCAATTGGCCAAGAAATATTATTGGTACAATATAACTAACTCTTTAGTCGAATTGACAAACCAAATACTCAATACCTAACTCTTAACTTACGGATACAAGGCCAAGAAATATTATTTCATGATGTCTGAGTCACTTCTGGGCTCAAAGGTTTTTGGGATATTTTTTATTCCACAAAAGACAATGAGGAATTTCATGCCATTAAGTGCAAATTACACTCTGTCGAGTAACATTGCCCATTGTGGAGGCCATCTTTTGACATCTAGGATGACCAAATATCCTCTTTTATGCAAAACATAAAGTTCAAATAGCTTCGTGGAGCATAAATGCAACAAAAAAAAGAGTGCAAGACACTCGTCGAGAAATATGATACATGACACATGTTCGACCAATACTTGAAAAAAAGTATTAGTTGAGTGATTGGAATGACTTGCTGATGATATTTGATAGTTTTGTTTATGTTTAAAGTATTATTACAAGGAATAAGCTCTAGAGGTAACAATGACATTATGATAATTGTCATGCAGGAGGGAGCGTGAATATTTCCCTACATAGTAAAAGGTTGATAGAATGTAGGTGCAAATAAAGTCAAAAATCATTGAAGGTGAGTAGATACTATATCCAATGTCGGAATTGGTCTCTAATCAAAAGCTATAAATAGGGAACTATATCCATAAAAAGACATCTTTTAGTTGTTTCTCCATTTTTCCTATTCTTGTAATCAGTCTACCTCCAAGAGTGTGCTTCTTGTAATGCTACCATTTCCATCAATAAAATTTGATCTCTCTCTCCATCTTTGTGTAATTAATATAAATTGGGTGAAAGATTTTATGGCATGCATTAGAATCCATAGAATTGTTTCTACCCTTAACCACATCTTACTGGTAGAAATATTTGATGTATGCAATAGTAATTCATGGAACCAATCACCCGATCTTTTGGGTACAAATATATTTTATTGTAGTTGATTATGTATGTAAATGTATTAAGGTGTTCCTTCCTTAAACAACAACCACACTATAGTTAATTTTGTTTGTAAAAATGTCATTTCTAGGTTTGATATGTGGTACGCCATCATTAATGATAGGGGATCCCACTTCATGAATGCACAAATTCATGTTCTTTTACGAAAATATAGGGTAAGTCATCACATAGCTACACCTTATTCTCGACCGTTTTAATAAGAATGGTTGTCAAATGTCTGGTCATTAACTTTGCCATCTAGAAAACAGTCGAGGAGATTGAGATCATTCTCGACTGTTATAAACGGTCGAGAATAAAAATTTACTCAATCATTTCTATATTAACGGTCGAGGATAAAAAATTCCTCGACTGTGTGATATATAACAATCGAGAAAGTAAAATAAAGTTAAGACGTCTGATTGACATCATTTTCGATTGTTATAAACTGTCGAAAATAATAATATAGTCGACCATTTCTATATTAACGGTTGACGATAATGTTTTCGTAACCCGCTAAGGCGGGTAGGCAAATTTTCAAAATCTATTGTTGACCATTTGAACTTAACGGTCGGGAAAGGAATTATTGCTGACCGTTATTAACAGTCGGTAATAAGAGTATTGCCGACTGTTTATTAGGAATGATCGAGAATATTTAGTTAAATCCCTAACGCGGACCCGACTCCCTCCCCCTTCGTCCCAAATCTGAAGTGGCCTCCCCCACCTCACGACCTCCTCCTACCCCTCCCCTTTGCGAGACCTCCTCCTCTCGGCTCCTCCTCTGCGAGCATTGCTGCAACTCCTCCTCCACCTCGACTCCTCCTTCGCGACCTCAAGGGGTAGCCGTGCTGCTCCTTTTCTTCCTCCTCTACTCACCTCCTACTTCCCCTCCCCCTCGTCGCCGGCTTGAGGCCTACTCCCCCTCACCCACCACTAGCATCACCACCACCAACTGCCACCCGCAGCACCACCACCCGCCGCCACCACCTCTGTAGCCACCACTAACACCTCTGCTACCACCACTCGCAACAGCACCACCCCTTGCGGCCACCACCAACACCACCACCACTCACCGCCACCACCTCCTGCCCCTGTCGCCACCACCAACACCACCACCCCTTGCCACCATGGCCACTCCCTTTGCAGCTACCACCACCACCACCAAGACCACCACAACTCGCCACCCCCTCCCCCCACCAGCAGCACCACCACCCCTTGCCCCAGCCACCAGCACCAACACCCCTTGCCACCACCCCCTTCCCTCCCCCTAGCACCACCACCAACTCATACTCCTCCTCCCTACCACCACCACCACAACCATCTCACTATATCTTTTTTAATTTAGTATGTCTTGATTGTATGTTTTAATTAGTATTCTTATGCAATTGTGCCCACATGTATATTTAGTTTGATTACATTATTTTGTGTGAGTGAATGTGTATTAATGAATGTTTTCAAATTATATGTTTTAATTAGTTTGTTTTGAATGTATTAATGAATGTGAATGTAAGGAGGAGGACGAGGAGTAGGCGTTGTGGGTAGTGCTGGAGGAAGGGAGGGAAGATCGAGGAGGGTACTAGAGGTGGGCAATGGTGGTGAGGGGGTAGGTGGGAAGAGGCAGGTGGCATAAAGGAGATAGGGGGTGCGAGGAGGAAGGAGGAGGTGTGAGGAGGATCTTGAGTGTCACGACCTGGTCCCAAATTCCTACAGGATGTGAGACTGGCTCGCTTCAGTTTATCCCAAGATCTAGTCGTCCAATAAGAAATAACCAAATAACATTCAACAAACCACAATCACACAAGTACAATAACTAAGCAAAAGAAAGTTTCAACAGGGGGAAAGAGAACAGTGATATTACAGCATCACATTAAAGAGTACATATAACAAAATACAAGCTATAAAAACTCACTATCAAGTAGTAGAACTAAAGCTAGGCTCGACTAGGCCTACCTTCCTCAACAGCCGGTGGCTCGGGCTGCTCAAATCCCTGACCTGTACAGAATATATTTGACTGGAGTCAGCTAAAGCTGAGTAGAGTGGTGGCTAAGAAGTAACATGCATTAACATAAAGTTTTACATTTTCTAATTATATTATACATGTGGGTGCGTATAGATCTCTAATTAGGATTTGTTAATCAATCATCTGGTTCCCTATAGGAACGATTTTGCTTGCAGCTTCCCGTGATATAGGATGCCCACGTGGCACTCTCTTGACCGGGGGAGTCCCACCGTGGTAGTCCTATACTCGGTCTACTACCCTGAGGTCACGGTCTTGATGTAGCGGTGACTATGGCACATGTGATAAGCGCGGGGGTGCTACCCCGCACTAGCACGCGATCAGTCGTTTCCACTAGCGGGTATGCCTCAACGTACAGTGCGAAATAGTGTAGGGCCTTGCCCTCTCAGAATAGAACAGGGGTCTTACCCCTCCTCGATTTGCGTACCCTCATCCGACTACCCCGGTTTGCCCAACGGGCTGACGAGAGTCGGTGTAGGGTGGCCATACCTAGCCCCGGGCCCCCTGGGGCAGATAGCTCCCCCGACACTAAGTAGCTCACCTCGGTACCACGTACACGAGAGCCAGTAAGAGTTGTCATAGAGTGGTCAAACCTACCCCAGGTCCCAACCCAAGGGCGGCAAGCTCCCCTCTACACTACAAGGGTTAGTTGCTCTCTTCGGTACCACGTACACGAAGGTTAGCTTACCTCCCTTAACAACTGTCCATAGGCAGCAATTTCCCATAACCATCTGGTTCTTCGAGGTACGGTGCTCATGTTTACATTCCCCGTGGGGTTCGTATAGGAATTTCTTTATCACATCCGGGTTGGAATGTTTGGGACAACAGTTTAATTTCCATTTTATTACAGTAGGGGTCTATTTTAGCTAAAAATAGGCAACTCTTGATTACTCGATTATTCATAAATGTTCGGAACAACCATTCAATTTCCATTTTATTACAGTAGGGGTCAATTTTAGCTAAAAACAGGTAGCTCTTGATTACTCAATTGTTCATATGCAGTTTCTTCTAACCCTAATGTTCATGCCAAGACCTAGGGTTCAAGAATCTATTCTCGAATATATGTTTATTCCTTCCTAGGGTTCATCTCAAGTCCTAGGATTACTTACTCGCATGTATTAAATTTGAGATTTAAGGTTGTAACCACTCTACTTGGGTAACCGGGTGGAATGGGGGCTCGTACAGTGGCTCCCGATTCTCCACAGGTCCCGTACACCCGACGGACTGGAGACCTAAAACATGGATTAATGGGCCAAAAGGTTCAGAAAGATATAAACGAGGTATCATTATACAGAGAAATTATTATGGGAAACAGAGATGGTTTGTTTGCGAAAAAACGATAGTAATAGGGCCTTACACGATCCAAAACACGCTATCAGACGGAAATCAGACGTCTGAGAAAGGTCTCAGATGTCTTAAAATAGTTCCCAGGGATACTTCTCTTGGTGTTCCGCTATCAGACGTATGGAACTCGATGCCGACATCCAAGGACTTTGTCAGACATCTGGGGGTGCTCTCGGACGTCTGAAACTACCTTGGCTACGCTCCCACCCTTTGACACATACGTACGTTGTCAGGACTTGTCAGAAAGGAAAAGTACGGAAAGTAAATCTCTACCAAACATCTTCCCTACCTTCGGACGTCCGATAAGACGTCTGGGTGTCTCTCCGGCCGTCTGATTCTGCGGAAAAATGACTTCCGCAGAACCGCTCTAGCTCTCATTGCCTACAGGTGTTGCAGCAGAATGGCACTATGCCCTCCACTCTCACGCTTCCTCTCGCTCGGGTGTTCCGCTCTCGACTATGGGGTGGCGACGAAGAGGAGGGGGGAAGAGGTATATAACGGGAGAGGAGGTGAGGGGAACGGAGAGGCGAGCATGGGCGTGGAGTGGCGTCGCAGGAGAAGGTGCGGTGAGGCGCGGTGAGGGAGGAAGCATGGCGCTCGTACGATGTGCGCTAAAAGCATTTCCAGACATCTGGTGAACATCCCAGATGTCTGGACAGACGTCGGGTGAACATCCCAGATGTCTTAAATGGCCAAAGGGGTGGTGGGTCGTTTCAATATAACAAACTTAAAGGAAGTTTCGTCCTTGAAACTTAAACTGACTAGGGTGCGAAAAATATAACATAGTAGGTATAACAAACTTAAAGAGGACTGAAGTAGGTCAGAAGAGTCATACCTTTGAAGAGTTCAGGGTACTGCTCTCGCATCGCCGACTCAGGTTCCCAAGTTACCTCCTCGTACCGTTGGCTTTTCCATAGAACTTTCACCAAGGGTACTTCCTTCCACCTCAACCTACGAATGGCTCGGTCCAGTATCTGTATTGGTCTCTCTGGGTAGGTTAGGTCATTTCCCACTTCGATGCTCTCGTGGCTAAGGACATGACTGGGGTCAACGATGTATTTCCTGAGGTTGGACACGTGAAATACGTTGTGCACTCCAGAAAGCTGGGGAGGAAGGGCAAGCTGGTAGGCGACAGGTCCTACCCTCTCTAAGACCTCAAAGGGTCCTACATATCTCAGTGCAATCTTCCCTCTCATCCCAAACCGCTGCAAGCCTTTCATCGGTGAAACACGGAGAAAAACGTGATCTCCAACCTCAAATTGTACCTCCCTATGCTTCAGATAGGCGTAACTCTTTTGCCTGCTCCGAACAGTACGCAGTCGTCGATGGATCTACTCAATCAACTCTAGCGTATCAGATGGGGGCCGACCTCCCATTTGGTCCCCACCTCTACCCAACTCAAGGAGGTCGTACACTTTCTCCTGTATAGAGCTTCATATGGTGCCATGCCGATGGTCGAGTGGTAACTTTTGTTGTATGCGAATTCTGCCAACGGCAAATGCTCCTCCTAGGAGCCTCTCCAGTCCAATGTGTAAGCACGCAGAAGGTCCTCAAGGGTCAGAATGGTGCGCTCTGACTGTCCGTCTGTCTGGGGGTGATAGGCTGTACTGAACTTCAAACAAGTCCGCAAGGCTCGCTGAAATTCTGCCCAGAACTAGGAAGTGAAACGAGTGTCCCTGTCTAAAAAATTTTGTGGGGAACCCCATGAAAGCGTACTATGTCTCTGATGTATCTCTCTGCCAATTGTGCTGGTCCATAAGTGACTCGGATTGGCAGAAATCATGCTGTCTTCGTTAATCTATCCACAACCACCTAGACTGCATTGTGCCCTCTCTGTGTCACAAGTAGCCCCACTACCAGATCCATAGTGACACTTTCCCACTTCCATTCTAGAATGGGAAGTGACTGCAATGGCCCTGCAGACCTTTGATGCTCGGCCTTCACCTGCTGGCATGTTAGACACTGCTGGACAAAAAGGCCAACATCCCGCTTCATGCCTCTCCACCAAAAATCACGTCGTAGGTCGTGATACATTTTCGTGTTCCCGGGATGTATGGTACATCTGGATCCATGAGCCTCAGTCAAGAGCTCCCTCAACAGCTCCTCATCTCTAGGAACACACAAGCATCCCCTCATACGTAGAACTCCGTCAGTGAAAGAGAAATATCCTGGGTTCCCTGCCAATACTCGGTCCCGCTGTGCCTGTAGATATGAGTCCGTCATTTGTTTAACCATGATGCGATCCACCAGCTCTGGTCGTGTCTGCCTCGCGACTGTCACTGTCTCGCAATACCCCTGTGTCTCCTGGAGTCGCCAGCTGCTCAACTCCTCCATCAGCCTCCAACTTCGTGCTTGTAAGCAAGCCAAGTGGGCGGGCGCCTTTCAGCTTAAGGCATCAGCCACCACATTGGCTTTTCCCGAGTGGTAAGAGATGCTGCAATCGTAGGCTTTCAGGAGTTCCAATCAGCGTCTCTGCCTCATGTTGAGCTCCTTCTGGTCAAACAAATATCTGAGGCTCTTGTGGTTAGTGAAAATCTCGAACGTTTCTCTATACAAATAGTACCTCCAGGTCTTCAACGCTAGGACGACTGCGGCCAGCTCCAAGTTTTGGATGGGATAGTTATGCTCGTGGGGCTTCAGTTGCCGTGAAGCATATGTAACAACATGACGCCGCTGCAAAAGCACACCCCCCAATCCCTGCAACGAGGCGTCTGTGTAGATGATGAATCCGCCGCTGCTATCAGGGATGGTGAGTACAAGAGCTGAAGTCAATCTCTCTTTCAGCTTCTGAAAGTAAGACTCACACTCATCTGTCCAGGCGAAGGGTACATCCTTCCGAGTCAAATGAGTCAGAGGACGAGCAATCTGTGAGAACCCTTGGATAAATCGTCTGTAATAACCAGCCAGCCCCAGGAAACTTCGTATCTCAGTTACCGAACGCGATCTCTCCCACCTGAGTACTGCCTCTACTTTGGCTGGATCCACAGCTAAACCGTCCTCTGAGATCACATGGCCCAGGAAGGTGACTTGTCTCAACCAGAATTCGCATTTGTTGTATTTGGCATACAATCTATGCAGCCTCAAGGTGTCCAAGACCATGTGAAAGTGTTGCTTATGCTGCGTCTAGTCCCATGAATAAATGAGCTCGTCATCGATGAAAACAACCATGAACTGATCCAGATATGGCCGAAAAACGTGGTTAATCAAGTCCATGAAGGCGGCAGGGGCGTTGGTCAATCCAAACGGCATGACCAAGAACTCATAGTGGCCGTACCGTGTACGAAAGGCTGTCTTGGAGACGTCGGTCTCCCTAATCCTCAGCTGATGGTATCCTGACCTCAGATCTATCTTTGAAAATACCGTGGCACCCCTCAGCTGGTCGAAGAGGTCATCTATGCGTGGTAACGGGTACTTGTTCTTAATGGTGGCCCGGTTCAGTTGTCTGTAGTCAATGCACAGCCGAAGGGTACCATCCTTCTTTCTCATGAACAGGATGGGGACTCCCCATAGAGAGGCACTGGTCCTTATGAAGCCTTTCTCTAGCAGGTCCTGTAGCTGTGTCTTGAGCTCTCGCAACTCAAGCGGGGCCATTCGGTATAGTGCTGAAGAAATGGGGCTTGTCCCTGGTATCAGTGAGATCTCGAACTCGATCTCGCGCTCAGGTGGCAGTCCTGGCAACTCCTCTGGGAAGACGTCGGGGTACTCACAGACCACCGAAATACTCTGTATACTGTTCACGGGGCTGGACTCTGCTAGAATGTAAGCAAGGAAGCCCTCGCATCCTTGACTCAATAGCTTCGTTGCTCGAAGTGCGGAGATGCATCTGAATCCTCCGTCTACAAGCTAGCCATGGAACTCGAAGGGAGGCAGTCGTGGTATGGAGAAAATGATCTTCCTCCTAAAACAGTCTACAAGGGTGTGGTATGCGACCAACCCATCCCTAAGATTACACCGAAGTCATCCATTGGGATTATGATCAGGTCTATTAGGAGACTGTATCCCCCTATCATGACCTCACAGTCAGCGAGAACCTCCTTGGTAACAAATACTTGCCCACTTGGTCCTCTAATCAAGAAGGGCTCCTCTAAAATCACACTGCTCACTCCCGTGCAGACAACAAAACTCGTAGAACAAACGAATGCGTGGCTCCGGAATCGAAAGGAGTGTAGACGAGTCTACCGGAAATAGTAACCATACCTACCACTACAGAGCCTGAAGCTCTGGCATCTCCGTGAGTTAGGGCGTTAACATGCCCTCCAGTCCTTGGGGTAGAGGAAACAGCCATGCTTTGGGTCGGGCGGGAGGCAGCGGGTTGGTGCCCTCCTCATGACTGCTGTCCTCCTCCTCGGGGCTGGAATCCGCGACCGCCAGATCGGCCTCCAGTTCTCGGTGCTGGGAGCGTCGGCTGTGCTCTAGTCCTAGATGGACAATTCCTCCATATGTGACCCAGTTGGCCACACTGATAGTAGAGGGGTATGTGACTTCCCTCTGTCTGTTGTCCCTGCTGGTGACTGGGCGGGGGTCTGCTGCAGTCGACTGATCCCTGTCAGGGACTCCCATAGGTCCCTGGTGGATCCACAGAACGTGACGGTTCCCCTGGTGGTGTCTGGTGCCTCCTCTCCCGGCGACCCTGTGAGTGCTCCTACGGGTAGGGCCTCTTCCATCCTCCTCCATCAATATCTCGTGCGGACGGGTTGGTTTCCTCATAGGTCATGGCAGCCTCGACTACGCAGGAGAAGGTAGGCAGCTTCAGGAGCTTTACATACCCTCGGATGGCGGGTCGAAGGCCCTCGGTGAATCTCCACAGGCTCTCCTCCTCGGTAGATGCGGCTGTCTAGGCGAAGCGTGATAGCTCCAGAAAACGCGTACGGTACGTGCTAATTGTCAATGCCCCTTGGCTGAGAGTGTGGAACTCCTGCCTCCTCTGATCCTGCCATGTTTGTGGGAAGTATTGCTCACTGAAGGGAGCCACAAACCGGTCCCACGTCAGTTCTCCCTCCTCCTGTCCTCTGACCGCCTTCCACCACCTGTGGACTGTACTCTCCAGCTGATACGTGGTGAAGGCCACGCGGCATTCTGTAGGAGGACAGAGGGTGTCGAAGATTTTCTTCATTTGTTCTAGCCAATCTTTTGCCTCAAATGGGCTTTCCTCCCCCTTGAAAGAGGGGGGCTTCAACTTCCTGAATTGGCTGAAGACCTCATGGTGTAGCCGCAGCGGAGGAAGGGGTGCACCTCCAAGCAAGGAAGACTCGTGTTCTGAAGTGTCTGAAGGGGAAAGTAAAGGATTACCCCCTCCCCCTATTGCTTGTCCCGCGCCGTGGCGGCTTGCCTGCCCCACGGAGGATTCCCCCTCCGCATCCCAGGAAGGGAAGGCTGAGGAGGAGGCTGATGGAGCTCCTCACGGATAAGACTCCGGATCAGTTGGGCGAGGTCCGGGGCCTGGATGCCAGGGAGGAGAGGTGGAGTAGCTCTATCTTCGGCCATTGCTCGTCCTCCCCTGCGACCACGTCGTCGACCACGACCACGTCCATGGCCTGCCTCAATAGCTCCCTGGTGAGGCATTTCCTACTCAAAGATCGAGGAGGAACGAGATTATTGGTGCCTGTTTGACCAAAGAGGAGACGTGAGACTCGGTTACAATAACCAAGGAAAAAAAATTGTGATGGCTATCTTAGATACATGTACAAGTGTAGTGTTTCCCAGACTACTTGGTTCATTTCTTGGGATGACCTTACTCTGATACCATCTGTCATGACCCGATCCCAAATCCCTACAGGATCTGAGATTGGCTCGCTTCGATTTATCCCAAAATCTAGTCATCCAAAAAGAAATAACCAAGTAACATTCAACAAACCATAATCACACAAGTACAGTAACTAAGCAAAAGAAAGTTTCAACAGGGGGAAAGAAACAGTGATATTATAGCCATCACATTAAAGAGTACATGTAACAAAATACAAGCTATAAAAACTCACTATCAAGCAGTAGAACTAAAGCTAGGCTCGACAAGGCCCAGCATCCTCAGCAGCCGGTGGCTCGGGCTGCTCAAATCCCTGACCTGAACATAATATATTTGACTGGAGTCAGCTAAAGCTGAGTAGAGTGGTGGCTAAGAAGTAACATGCATTAACATAAAGTTTTCCATTTTCTAATTATATTATACATGTGGGTGCATATAGATCTCTAATTAGGATTTGTTAATCAATCATCTGGTTCCCTATAGGAACGATTTTGCTTGCAGCTTCCCATGATATAGGATGCCCACGTGGCACTCTCCTAGCTGGGGGAGTCCCATCGTGGTAGTCCTATACTCGGTCTACTACCCAGAGGTCACGGTCGTGACATAGCGGTGACTACGACACACGTGATAAGCGCGCGGGTAGCTACCCCGCACTGGCACGCGGTCAGTCGTTTCCGCTAGCGAGTACGCCTCAACATACAGTGCGGAACAGTGTAGGGCCTTGCCCTCTCAGAACAGAACAGGGGTCTTGCCCCTCCTTGGTCCGCATACCCTTGTCCGACTACCCCAGTTTGCCCAACAAGCTGACGAGAGTCGGTGTAGGGTGGCCATACCTAGCCCCAGGCCCCCTAAGGCGGATAGCTCCCCCCTACACTAAGTAGCTCACCTTGGTACCACGTACACGAGAGCCAGTAAGAGTCGTCGTAGAGTAGCCAAACCTACCCCGGGTCCCAACCCAAGGGTGACAAGCTCCCCTCTACACTACAAGGGATAGTTGCTCTCTTCGGTACCATGTACATGAAGGTCGGCTTACCTCCCTTAACAGCTGTCCATAGGCAGCAATTTCCTAGAACCATCTGGTTCTTCGAGGTACGGTGCTCATGTATACATTCCCCGTGGGGTTCGTACAGGAATTTCTTTATCACATCCGGGTTGGAATGTTTGGGACAAGAGTTCAATTTCCATTTTATTACAGTAGGGGTCCATTTTAGCTAAAAATAGGCAGCTCTTGATTACTCAATTATTCATAAATGTTTAGAACAACCATTCAATTTCCATTTTATTACAGTAGGGGTCAATTTTAGCTAAAAGCAGGCAGCTCTTGATTACTCAATTGTTCATATGCAGTTTCTTCTAACCCTAGTGCTCATGCCAAGACCTAGGGTTCAAGAATCTATTCTCGAATATATGTTTATTCCTTCCTAGGGTTCATCTCAAGTCCTAGGATTACTTACTCGCATGTATTAAATTTGAGATTTAAGGTTGTAACCACTCTACCTGGGTAACCGGGTGGAATGGGGGCTCGTACAGTGGCTCTTGATGTCTCCACAGGTCCCGTACACCCAACGGATTAGAGACCTAAAACATGGATTGATGGGCCAAAAGGTTCAGAAAGATATAAACGAGGTATCATTATACAGAGAAACTCGTATAAGAAACAGAGATGGTTCGTTTGCAAAAAAATGATAGTAATAGGGCCTTACACGGTCCAAAACACGCTATCAGACGGAAATCAGATGTCTTGGAAAGGTCCTAGACAACTTAAAACAGTTCTCAGGGATACCTCTCTTGATGTTCCACTATCAGACGTATGGAACTCGATGCTGATGTCCAAGGACTTTGTCAGACGTTTGGGGTGCTCCCGGATGTCTGAAACTACCTCGGCTACACTCCCGCCCTCTGACACATATGTACGCTGTCAGGACTTGTTAGAGAGGAAAAGTACGGAAACTAGATCTCTACCAGACGTCTTTCCCTACCTTCGGACGTCCGGTAAGATGTCTGGGTGTCTCTCCGGCCGTCTGATTCCATGGAAAAATGACTTCCATGAAACCGCTATGGCTCTCCTTGCCTGTAGGTGCTGCAGTAGAACGGCGCTGTGCCCTCCGTTCTCGCGCTTCCTCTCGCTCGGGTGTTCCGTTCTCACTCCGCTCTCGACTATGGGGTGGCGACAAAGAGGAGGGGGGAAGAGGTATATAACAGGAGAGGAGGTGAGGGGAACGGAGAGGCGAGTGTGGGCGTGGAGTGGTGTCGCAGGAGAATGCGTGGTGAGGGAGGAAGCATGAAACTCGTACGCTGCATGCTAAAAGCATTTCTAGACGTCTGGTGAACATCCCAGACGTCTTAAATGGCCAAAGGGGTGGTGGGTCGTTTCATTGAGGAGGAATTAGAGGAGAGAATTGAACGAAGAAGGAGGAGGGAAGGGGAGGTAGGAGGAGGGTCTAGAGGAGGGCCCGAGGGAGAGGTAGGAGGAGGAGAGAAACGAGTGAAAGGGAGTGGAAGAAGGTTTAATGTCATGGGTTACGCGATGGATTTATTTATGGGTTAGAGTTTAGGGCTTAGGATTTATGGCCTTCGATTTAGGGTTACGAAGTGAATGTTTAAGGTCTCAAGCATAGGATTTATGGCCTTCGATTTTGCTTAGGATTTAAGGTATACTTTTAGGGTTTGGTGTTTAAGATTTGAGTGTTAGGGTTATGCGTTTTGGATTTTATAAAGGAGGGAAAGATGAGAATGGAGAGGGAGTAAGAGCAATATGAAGAAGATTAGGGGTTTAGAAAGTGAGGAGGAAAGGGTTGGGGTGGAGGCAGTTATTGTTAGTAAAGTATAACTTATAAATGAACGTTTGATATTTATGTTTGATTATAAAATTTTTATTCCAACTTCGTAGATACACACACTTGCACAAATTTAGATGCACTTGATGACAAACAGTAGGAATTTTAACCCCTAGGTAACAGGTTGTGGGAGGGATATAATTGTGTCAAAATTTTATCCCATCGAGACTTATGATCATGTTATACGGATAATGCAGAGTGTGTGTATACCTCACTTACATCCACGATGCGTTGTTTTTATAACATGCCATAAGTGTCATCGTCCTTTGATCAGAAAAGGGGAGTCCTTGAAGATTTGATCACAACTTAGGGTTACTTCTTACATGTAGCTAGTGTTTGGAGAAATTTCGGTCCAATTTTCTCGCTCTTCTCCGGTATACCAACTAATTTTAGCTCCGTTCCCGAAGCACCCTTTAGTGGGGGTTATTGGGGATGTAGTTAATGTTAGTCTTGGGGGGCATACTGAAGAAGTGTGGGGAAATGCTGTCGAAATTTCTCCAAACACTGGTTGCATGTAAGAAGTAATATTGTGATCAAATCTTCAAGGATGGGCTATCAAGTGAAAATCTTAAAATACGCATTTCTTCCTTATTCGAGTCTAACTTATGAGTGATCTTAAAATACACATTTTTATCTTATTCGAGTCCAACTTATGAGTGGTTGTCTTTTACATTTAGGTTAATTATCATAGATAAGTAATAGATCAGTATAAGGAATTCGAATTACCACGGATATAAGAGCGGAGTGATTTCATTTTTGGAGTGGGCATTTCATGATGATAGGAAGACATTTAGATGAGGTGAATTCCTTCAACTAATTTTATGCCCATGTAGACACTAATTGAATGGGTTTTTTTATGATCGAGGCACAGTTTTAAAGCATGTGATATGTAACGGCTGGTGGCAACATTACATAAATTGGATAGCTCATGGTGAGCAAATTAGGGAAGTTAGAAATGAGAGAATTGAAGCCTTTGAACGAAGTGATGATAATAAGGAGATGAATTGGATGAAATGTTACATGATATGAGAGAAGTAGACCATGAGGATGTAGATGACAGTGAGACATTACGAGATTGTAATGAGTTGTATGATGTAGTCAAGGCAGTAGAGGATCTTATTGCTCCTGGAATAACGTCAATGTCGAAGTTGTCATTTCTTCTGAAATTATTTCAGATGAAAGTGATGAATAGAGCCACAATGAAATTAATGTCTGAGGTTCTGGAATTCATTGGAGATCTACTGAATAATCCTGTTGCGTATCCTAAGTCATGGTATGATGCGAAGAAGCAGATATGTGGGCTCAAACTGAAATGCGAGAAGATTGATGCTTGTCGTAATGACTGTGTCCTGTACAGAAATGAGTACTTAGGGTTGACTAACTATCCTGAATGTGGTGAGGAGAGACATAAGGTGGGTAAGTCAATAAACATCGGCGGGAAGAAACAACAGGAGAAGGTTCTCCATTATTTTCCATTGATCCAGTCGACCAGTGGATCAATGAGCTGATGAAGCTAGTCAGGGACAACGCGATGCAAACCAAGGAATTTAACAAGACCATCAAGGAGCTGCTGGAATTACTTCAGAAGGGAGGTATTGATCACCTGTCCCTTTATCAGTATAGAGATCGTCGTGATGACGATAATTTAGGTAGTAGTGGTGCTAGAGGCATTGGTGCCACAGCATGATTGTATTTTTTATATACATTATCATTTGTAATGAACTTTGTATACGTTATTTCATATATGAAATTTTTATTTTGACTTCGTGTGTTTTAAATAGATGTAAAAATGTTTTAAGTTGTTTGATTGATTATATTTTTACTAGATTTGTAATTCTTTAAAGGTCTTCCACATAAATTAAACACATTTAAAAAAAATGCTTTCCCGACCGTTTTTAACAGACAAAAATATTAGTATTGTCAACTGTTGAACGTTTACGAACGCTACGCTAACGTGTTTGGTTTCAGAAAACCTGTCGTTGTAGTTCAGAAGCGAAGAATTCGTGTTCAACAAATAAAATTTATATCGAAAATAATTCCGGGTCGAACACAGGGAGGCTACGTTGATCTATTTTCGCAATTATATTTTTTTTAGGATTTTCTTTAAGCAAGGCGTTATAATTACAATGGGGCTATCAAACTATGAGAGAGAGAGAGAGAAAGAGAGAGAGAAAGAGAACATGCATTCAATATTTCAATTGTTTATAAAAGTTACACTAGAATGCGGAAAATCAATTACACTATAAAGCAGAAAATTCTACACTAGAAAAGCTGTAAATAAGAATGGGAGAGAGAAATTATCCTCCTCGACGATTGCTTGGAGGACGAGCCGGACAGGACGACGCCTGGACGAAGGAGAACGAAGCAGGACGAAGGAGGACGAAGCAGAAGAACGGGAACGGAGCAGCACGCCGTCGTCGTCGCGGGATCCATTCCGAAGGGGAACGAAAATTGGACTTTATCTCGCAAGAAGCATCCCGGGTGTGGGACAAGCTTCTTTTGAGCTTTCGAGGGGTAGAGAGGAGAAAGAAGGGATGAGAATTTCGTATGGAGGGGGTCTCCTTTTCTAGTTGCAAGGAGTGGGGGCAAAATGGACATTACAACTTCAAAACAATAAATAAGGGGTCTTTAGTGACGGATAAATTCGTCACTAAAGCCCTAACGTGGGCGTAGTGGCCGGCTCGCGCGCTCAACGGCCACGTACGTTCGCTGCTTTTCAGCCGTCCGATCGCGAGATCGGACGGCTTAAATCACGTCCGCGCCCACTGCGTAGCGCGCCCCCTGCGCGTCTGATTGCGTGTTCGATTGCGCGTCCAATCGCGCGTCGACGCTATCGGGCGCGCGCGGCCGTCCGATCTTCATCTGACGCTCCACGTGCCTCAATCGATCGTGCCCTCCAGCGCTTCGCCGCGGATCGAACCCGCGCCCCGCGCTCGCGATAGCGCGCTCGACCGCTACGCTATGGGGCGCGGATGGTCGAGCGCACGTTTTAAAATGCGAGCACCCACAATCGTTGGATTAAGATCCAACGGCGGAGAGAGATCGGGCGCGGAGCCTTCACAAGATGAAGCGGCCGTTTGGGCGGCTGGGATGGTGCCACGTGGCGTTATCTTGGCCGTCCATCTTTTGGAAGTTGTAGATGGTGCCACGGATGTCAGATTGACTCGATTTTTGTGTCGTTGGGCTGCGATCGTCGATTCGAATTCATCCATGCGGTCGGATTTATCATCTGAAGTGCGGATTTACACCATCCTGGTCCTTGACCTTCTAGGGTTCCCGGGTCACTATCTGATGCTACGGATGCCTGATTAGGGCGATCTTAGAGTCGTTGAACTCCAATCGTCACCCTGATCACATCCATACGGTTGGATCTTTGATCCGAGGCCCCGATAAAATATTTGCCCTGTCCAAGCACATAAAAGGAGAAAATTAACCTCCATTTTATTCAAACTATTCTAAATGCAAGATGATGCATGTAATGCAATATTTATATCGTGAAATGCAATCCTATGCTTAAGAACATGCATAAATAGACATCTTAAGTAGTGTAAATGTGTTTACATCATCGACCATTATTTTATAAATGTCGATAATATTAATATTCTCGACCGTTTTAGAATGGACGAGAATATTGCAAGTTCCAATAGTTATATGTGAATGGTCGAAAATATTAATATTCTCGACCGTTCAAGAATGGACGAGACTATTGTAATTTCCAATAGTTATGTGAACGGTTGAGCGTTCACAAACAGATGAAAATAGGAACATTCTCGACTGTGATTAATGAAAGGTCGACAATATGATCTTAAGTGACCAACTAAAGACAGGTTGAGGTAACTATTTTCGTCGACCGTTTATTTATAACAGTCGAAAGAAAGCTTTTGCAACCATCGAAAGCAGATGAGAGAAATAACCAAACGTCGAGTGGCAATCCGCCTTTTTCCAGACAGTATTGTTTGAAAACAGTCGAGAAAACCTTATAGCGACAGTACATTCCTTGACCCTTTTTATTGATGGTTATTTTAACATTGTCGATCGTTTTTAATGATCGATAATTTGCAATATTCTTGTAGTGATAGGTAGATGAATTATATTATATAGGTGGCAGTTAAGCCCAATAGAAAGGATTGGTTGAGAAGACTAAATTATGCTCTCTAGGCCTAACGCATGGCCTTTAAGACCCATATCAGATGTCTCCTTATTGTCTAATATTTGGTAAGCCATGTTATCTCCTTGTGAAATTTAAACATAAATAATACTAGCATATTAAATAGTGTAATTACAATTTAGAGCGAGTTGGGGAGCATTGGAAGCTACAATGGACTAAGCGTAAGGAAATATGCAATGAAGCATATGGAAGCACTCTAAATCACAAGGAGAGCACAAAAGCTTTTAATAACAAACACATCATGAAGAAAGACTTTTAACCCAACCACAGACTATGGGTATTTGATGCAAGATTGCATCGCATTTTGGAAAAGCTTCGTTCCTATTGAAATGGCTTGTACATAGTCATTAATACCTTTCAAAATGGACCCATTGAGATAAATGACCCAAAGATTGGTTAAATCTTTAATGTCAATGGTAGTGTCTAAAACCTCATATTGAGAATTGGACGCCTACACTACTGATTGACAAGGTAGCCCTAGTTGAGCTTGAATGACTATTCGTTGGATTGCTCTAAATCAAGATCCTAAACTTAGCACTTGTTAGGTGGCTAATCTTACAAAGTCTTAAGGAATTGATGTTAAATGAATCAGTCGTGGTAAATCCACATGTTAAGGTTTTGTTTCTCTCTACCCATAAATAACTGAGAGCCTAGCTTTTGTAGTTAGATTCCATGATCATTTTTTTTAGTTTTGTAGGTAGGACTAATAATGAGAAGGATAGATAGCTTTGACGAACTCCGAATCCCTAAAATTTCATATTCATCCAACTTTCCAACAACTTTTGTTTACTTTAATTTCATAAAATCATTGAGGATAATTCAACTAAGTTGGGAGTGGGGATAAACCATTTTCAACAAACAACCTATTTTTCAAATTTTGAGTTTTTTTTTAATTAGCCAAAATTTTCATATGGTTGCAAAAAAATTTTCAAATTAAAATATAGTTTTCTTAAAAGACACATGTTTTTTAAAGTCAAAATTGACCCCAGTTAGATTTAGGATCAATGACGACTAGAGTATTTAGGTTGCTTAAATTTTTTTTGTCAAGCCATCACTAGGTAGACAAGCTAGGGAGTAGGTACTTTGTATTTTCAACCCTTTTCCTAAAGGTATTCAATAAATCAAACATTTCCTTCATATTTAACACAGGTAAGTTGATTAGCACATGCTTGTAGCAATTTAAGTCCTTTGTGAATCTAGAAACTTAACCAATTAGTTTTCACACACCACAATTAGGAGTCCCAAAACACAAATCGGTAAAAGCTATGTATTAGCCTAGTAGTGAGGCTTGAAGCATCGTGGCCTATAATCTTTAGTTTGTGCATATTCTAAGTTTAGGCTAAATAGGAGTTGAGCATAAAATTTGGTAAGTTGAAGGAGTTAAGAATAAAGGAAAGATTTCTTTATGGTAGACTCTTTCTTGTTACTTGGAATAAAGTGAAGGGTGAAGCATTATTATAGGCACTGACTTGAATCAATTCTCATTCATCCATTTTCTATGTTCGCAATTAGTGAGAGGGTAGGGAAAAGGAGGTGGGTGGTTTCATACCCTTAAGTCTCATACCTTTTACCAAGAATCAGACCATACCAAAATCTAGTGGATCATCCTCGACTAAGTAAGCTAACTATAGCCTGCCCAAGTATGAAACCAATGGTCTAGAAGTAAGAAAGTATAGGGCTTTGCTATCTACTCTCCAGTTTGAGAGCTAAGTAACCTAAGCAGTCAAAATCTCACACACATTAAAATTGACTTTCAAGCATTTGAAACCGTGAAAACACAGGCATCATTGGGATCGGGTTTATTTCCTTTTCACCCCAAGGATCTCCGCAGGGCGATTCCTGAAAGGATGAAGGATGAGCCACTTACCTAATCAAATGATTTGGAGAATAAAAAAAAGTAGGGAATAGATAATGCACCTCGTTACAAATGGGTGCCCAAAATTTTGTAAATAAATAAGACACCTTGCTACATATGGATGTTTTGTCCTTTCCAAAAATAGGAGAAAAAAATTCAGAGAAAAATATTAGAAAAAGAGGCCTAGGGTTCAGCCAGGGAGATATATGCCTAGAGTGTTGACCTCCGGATAGAAACAGGTGAGGAGAAAGCTACCAATTCTAAGTAAGGCTGATGTAAACATGTTTATATTACATAAATTGTCTATTTATGCATGTTCTTAAGCATAGAATTGCATTACATACTATAAATATTGCATAACATGCATCATCTTGCATTTAGATTAGTCTGAATAAAATGAAGGTTAATTGTCTCCTTTTATGGTCAAGGACAAGGTGACTTTTTATCGGGGTCTCGGATCAAAGATTCAACCATACAGATCTGATCAAGGCGATGATTGGAGTTCAACAACTCCAAGATCTCCCTAATCGGATATCTGTAGCATTAGATAGAGACCGAGGAACCTTAGAAGATCAAGGGCCAAGATAGTGTTAATCCACACTTCAGATGACAAATCCGACTGCATGGATGGGTTTGGATTGACGATTGCAGCCTCACGGCGTGAAAATCGACCCATTCTGATACCCGTGGCACCATCTTGATTGCACCGCAAAAATACACCTGCAATTGTGCCGTCTTGTGCTATTTCCTAGCATTACCAGTGCATATTAGGTTTCCATAGTCGCATTTGTGAAAATACATGCATGCATGCATTTAATTGAGAGGGGAGGAGAGTGAAATAAATGGCCTTGCAATTAACATTTTTTCTTAAGTGCTGCGTTGCAAAATTCACCATCTTTTTATTTTAATTTTATTTGACTTTGAAACTCTTCCCACGGCTGCATGGAACGACCTCTTCTTCTTCGCACCATGTCCTGTTCCCCCTCTCCCTGCCAGCCCTGCAGCCGCATTCACATGATCTCCCTGCCGGCCATGCTGAGCCATGCATAGCCAGGGCATGGTTGTGCATGCCTCTTTCTTCTTTATAAGGGCACGACTGCCTTCTTGCAAAAGGGTGCCTGGTCCTCACAAAAAAAGAGCCAACCCAATGTAGCTCTTCTTCTCTAGGTCACCATCCCCTCCCCTCTCCCTCCATACGCAGGACCTCCTCCTCTAAGGAGCCACTCTGCGGGCAGGAGTCCATCACTGTGGTGCACACCCACCACCGTGAGACCACCACCGCCCAGCTCATTAAGGAGCCAGTGGGCGTGGTGGTCTTCTCTTCCTTGTTTCAAAGTCCAAGCCACTTCAGCCATTGGAGCAGGAGCTTCAAGCTTTGAAGCTCAAAGCTCCGCACGCAGCAGCAGCAGCAAGGCGGCAGCAGCCGCAAGGCCCTCCAGCACACGCCTGCAGGCCGCCCTCGCCTCTAGCGCGCGCCTGCAGGCACCCTCACCTCCCGCTTCTTCCCGCTGCACTCACCTTTTCGCCCGCAACCGGCCACCTCATGCCCCTGCAGCAGCTGGCCAAGCTTCACCGCGCCCGCCAGCCAACACCCGCAAGCCACCGTGTGCCCTGTCATGCTCCTTCGCCCACAACCCAGCCCTCTCCGCGCGCTCTGTCGCAACATCCCGCCCGCAAGCCAGCAGCCGGCGCATCCCTTCCACGCGTGCGCCAGCCCGTGCGTGCCAGCCGCAAGCCGCCCACACTCACAGCACCTACAGCACTCGGTTGTGTGGCTTTCCCGGCCACTGTAGCCACTGTTCACGCATTTCTGCGGAACACTGTGGCTACAGTGGGGTGACCGGTAAGTTTCTCACTTATCCGGTCACCCGACGCGCCGCAACCGACCTTCGCCTGCGTGCGCGTCCCGCCCCGCGTCCCGCTCCAGCACCCACCCGCACGTCTACGTGCGGTCCTCTGCCAGCGCCCGCCCGCTTCAGCGTCTTTGCCCGTGTACGTCTCCGTGCGCCCGCTCCAGCTCTCCGCGCAGCACTGTGCGCTGCGGTCCTCTCCGCGCCCATCTCCCTTCAGCACGCGCCTCTCTGCGTGCAAACGTGCCTGCGCGTGCGCGCGTGGACACAGACGTTGGCCCCTGATGCTGCAGACGGCTTAAACCCTCCAGCCTTCACTCCAGCAGTCTCCCTCTCTCTCTCTCTCTCTCTCTCTCTCTCACACAGCACTCTCTCCCTATCTCTCTGCCGACACTTCGACACACACACTCACACTCTCATACACACAGACACACACCTATACACTATTATATACTTATATATATATACATATATATATATACTTATATCTATACATATAATAGTATCTATATACTTTAGTATTAGTATACATACATACATACATACATACATATATATATATATATACATATATATTTACATATCTACATATACTTATATACACATATATATATATTTATATACATATATCTATATACTTATATAAATATATATATACATATATATTTACATATCTACATATACTTATATACACACATATATATATTTATATACATATATCTATATATATATATTAGAACCTATATAACTAAGTATTATTATACATACATACATATATATATATATATATACATATACATCTATATACTTATATATATAGATATATACATATACTTATATACGTATACATATATATACACATATACTTATATATATATATATATATATATACACACAAATATACATACATATATACATATATATCTATAACTCTATATATATATATATATATATAGTTACATACCTATATATATATACATATACATATATATATACATATAACTACATATATACCTATATATTTATAACCATATATACATATATATATGTATATATATATATTTTTTTTTCACATTACTTACCATACGTTGTATCGCGGGAATATCTGCACTAGTTGCTGATATTCCCCGATACACGTGTACAAAAAGCGTGTTCGCATTCATCTTCCACCAATCCACCTTACACGTGGTACCTCGCCCTGTTGGTTGCGTCTTTCTAGACGATGACCGACTCGAACCATGCTACACTCCATCTCTGCCTCCATCCCCACCCCTTTATACATATATACTATATTTACTTTATTTCTGTTTCGCTTTCCTGCTAGTAAAAAGATAAAAAAAAATGTATAAAAGATAAAAGATAATCTTTGATTTGCAGGTACTCAGTCTTGCGAATAGCAAGACCAGTTTTGAAACCCTGATTTGGCTCAAAGCCAAGAACCTAATTTTGAGGGTGTGCCTCAAGCACAAGAATTATCAGAAAAAAAATCTAAATAGAAAAACACCAAAAACACAATAAACGAACGGAAGAGATTCATTGTAAGAAAGGCGTAGAAACTTGACTTCTAACCCCACTTCCCTGAGTTCGACCTTGGGCCTAAAAGTAACCAAGATAAAATCAAGTAGGCCAGGTTAAAAATTTTGTAAAGAGATGGTTAGGTTCGATTTAGGTTAACCACTATACACACTTCAACGATAAAATCACCATATTAACAAACCTATCTGGGCCCGACCACCACATCTACATCACTCCGAAGATGGACGACCAAGATTACACCACGTGACGCCATCTCGGCTATCCAACCGGCAGTACGCACCCGCTGAAGCACTTCACGCCAACGCTTCTCCACTGTTGGATCAAGATCCAACGGCTATGAGGCATGCGCGCTTGAGTTAAGCGCACAACACAAACGTGCCCGTAGCGCGTTGGTCGAGTGCCTTAACGAGGTGAGGCACGAGATCGAGCCCTCGCACGTCTCAAATTGGAGTGGGTGCACGGGCGTGATCGACCACACGATGAAGATCCAATGGCGCCGTGTGATGCCCCGCGTGACGCGGGATCTTACGCGCAAGGCGTGCAGATGAGGCGCGGCAAGGAGTGCTCTCAAGATCGGACGGTCAAGATCTGATGGACGTGGATGCGCGTTGAGGTGCGAGGAGGCGAGCAGGTGCGCACTCGCCGCCCACGAAGGCCACGTTCAGGCCTTTAGTGACGGATTTATCTGTCACTAAAGGTCCTGAATTAATGATTTTCAACATGTAATGACCAAAATGCCCTCAGTCCTTGCAACTATAAAAGGAGACCCCCTCCATATGAATTTCTCATCCCTTCTCTTCTCTCCCTCTCCAAAGCTTAAGAGAAGCTTATCCCACACCCGGGTGCTCCTTAAGAGATAAAGTCAAATTTTTACCTCCATTTCGAAAGCCGATCCCGCGACGACGACGACGTGTTGCCTCATTCTCATTCTTCCTACCTCGACCTCCTTCTTCCCGCTCCATTCTTCGTCTTCCAGGCGTCGTCCCATCCGGCTCGTCCTCCAAGCGATTGTTGAGGAGGATAACTTCTCTCTCCCATTCCTTTTTCCTACTTTCTAGAGTAGAATTTTCCTACTTTCTAATTGTAATAGTTTTCCTACTTTCTAGTGTAATTTCTCGCTTACTTAATTGTACAAATATTTTGAAGTATCAAGTGAATGTTTTCTCTCTCTCTCTTATTCTGATTGTTTATAGTGCTTTATTTCATTGTAATTACTTCGCTTTTTAACAAAAACACGAAAAAAATATAATTGCGAATTTTGATTGACATAGCCTCCCTAAGTTTGACTCGAGATTTCTATTTCGGTATAAATTGTATTTGTTGAACCCGAGTTCTTCGCTTTTCAAACTATAACTACAGGTTTTCAAAATCAAATTCGATAGCATAGTACTTCGACGTTTCAACAAGGGCCAAACTAAAGGTGAAAATTGGGTTGACTAGGAATTTCAATGTCATGAGACCAGGATTTTTGCACCCTTGGATGTCTGTAGGTCGAATCTACTGCACCATACACAAATTCTTTAAACTCATGGTTACCAAGCCCTAAGTGGGTAGTGTAGCTTAAGAAATCAAACTTCAAGCGAAAAGGAAACGAAAAGATTCAACCACCTGAGTCTAGATGTCCATCCTTGATGCTGTAGGCTGATTGAAATAAGAGTCCTAACTTTCTTTCTAAAATTTAATTCATAATAAATGTTTAGTTAAGCTGCAAAACTTTAGTTGGAGACAAAAGCATTCATGTATCATTATTTTTGCTAGGAACTAGAAAAGTTTTGGTAAGGAGGTATGATTGCACAACAATCATGAGACTTAAATGAACCTAAATAATGTTAGAACCTAGCTTATTTCTACATTTAGCTTGTATAGCATTTATATCTTGCATTATGCTACTCTATTTCTATTGTACACAAAATAATAAACATTTATCATGTTATTTAATGTTTTTGTGTTTATTTTTAGGTAATAAGAAGGTTCAGATATGATTAAGATGTGGAATAAAAGTCAGAACAAAGTATTGAAGAAGAAGAAGAGAAAGCGGATAAGAACACATGATCTAGAGACAGTGAGAGAGAAAGGAGGAAGATATCCACATTCATATCCCTATCCACCAAAAACCCTAACCCAGACCTAATCCCACTATCCAAAGACATATAGCCCTCCTAAGCCTTAACCACTATCCTCTATCCATATCCACTATCCACAAAACATAATCCACTATCCATGACCCTAATTCTACTTCACATTATCCCAATTAACCTTCCCTATCCCAATTTCCCAATCCTACATCTAATTAATCAATTAGGTTCCATACAAGTCTAATTAATTAGTTCTTAATTAGACTAAGTGGTTCCAAATTAGACTAGCCTAATCCCTTCAAAACTAACTACACCTTCCTTAACATGGTCCGCCAACCAAAACCTTAACTTGTACCTTCATTAACCTACACCTAACCTAAACCCCAGGCACACCACACCCCATCCTACATCTATATAAGCACCCCTAACCCCCCCCCCTCAAACCTTAGTCACCCCCCTCCATCCTCCACCTTCTTCCGCCTCCTCTCCGATGACTCCTCTCCTCCTCCATAGGTGGCCGGTGGCCACTAACACCACCATTAAGGGTTGGTGGTGCCCCTCTGATGCGAGATTTAGCGTGATTTGTAATTAGGATTTTTTTAGGGCTGTTGTAACACGTGAAATCACATACGCTCTTAAATTTATAAACCTAGATAGTAGGGTATCTAGGGTTATCCAAGGAGGCCAAATGTTTGCAAAAAATACATCTCTTACTTGGAAATGAAATTCACCTTTCTTTTTGATCTTTTTAATTCATATTTTTTTTAGGGTTTTGAAATAACGAGCATTCACAAAGTTGTTGACGAAGAAAAAGGTGATCTAAACCTAATCCACTAAACTATTGCTAGAGTGACAAGAAAGCCCTCTCCCTAAGCTCACTTTAGGCACGTGGGGGCCTAGAGTAATTAGGGAGAGGGAGTGAAAAAGTGCTAGATCAAAATGAAAGACAAATGCGACAAGAATTTAAAAGGAGGCAACTTGAATTGAATTGAACTTGTTCTACACAAAACACATAGAGGAAAGCTTCTAATCTACTTGAAATACAAGAAGATAAAAACACAAATCCTCTAAATGAAATGGCGAAGAAGATGATGGCTTCTTGCTTCAAGCCTGGTATCTCCCGGGCTTGAAAAAAGTCCTCCAACTCCTTCCTTGTAAAGCTCCTTCAAGTGGTGTCCTCCAAGGTGGAAGCTTCCACCTTAACTTTTCTCCTCCAAGGGTGGGCATGCACCACCCTTTCTCCTCCTCGCCTGGCTTTCCTCCTGACGGGGAAGTGCTCCTCTTCCTTAGCGTGGCACAAGGGAGAAGAAAGAAGGGGAAGAAGGCACCAAAAGGGCGGGTAGGATGCCCCCTTAATCTTCTTCTCTTCTTCTCCCTTGGCATTGAATTATGGTGGGTGTAATGTGGAATTAAACTAATGGGAGGATGAGAATTATGTGGTGGTAGGGTAGGGTATTTATAGGGTTTAATGGGGGGTAGAGGTGGCTCTTGAAATGGATGGCTAGGATATGATTTGGGAGGTAGTTGGGGATCCTATGGCTAGGAAAAAGTGGTGCCAAATGAGGGGACACAAGGGGGGGTGGTTATGGCTTTGGTGTCCCTTAGAGTTGGCGCCAAAATGGGCCTTCTAGAAGGCTATTAGGTGGTGCCATCTTAGGGTTCTAGAAGGGGGGTATGTCAGTGGCTAGATGTGGATGTAGGGTTAGGTGTATAGTGGATATGGGAGGTAGGGTTGGCGCCAAAATGGGAGGTGGTTAGGGTTAGGTTTTGGCACCAACTCTAGGCACCTTTTGGTGGAAGGTGAGGGGTGAAGAGATGGCTAAGGTTGGCGCTAACTTAGGGTGGACTAGGTGGAGCTTAGGTGTAGCTTAGGTGGGCTTGAGGTAGAGGTAGTTAGGTTGGACTTTAGGGTTGTGGATGGCCAAGGGAGCTGGCTTAGCTAGTAATGGAGTAGAGGAGGAGGCAATGGGAGGTAGGGTTTGTGAAGAGGAGCTGGATAGAAGAAGTCTGGAGCTGAATTGGAGTTGGTAGCTGCTGAAGAGGATGGCATGGAGCTACTCTAGCTGGCTTAGCTTGCTAGTTCTTTGCTAGCTACTAAGCCAAGCTAAAGTAAGTTGGCTTCTGCCACAAAGAGCTAAGGTGAGCTGGGTCTGGTGATCCCAGGGAGGATCAAGTTGGTTGAGGCAGCTAAGGTAGCTTAGCTCAACTGAGTTGAGCTAAGTTGAGCCCCCGGGAGATGGACATGAGCTTCCTGAGCTGAAATGAAGTCATCTTCAGCTGGCTGGAGTTGAGTGGAGCTGGATGTAGCTGGACCTGAGATGGGGTGAACTCCAGACAACTCAGCTAAGCTAACTAGAGCTTCCTGTGGACTAATGAGAGCTGAGATGAGCTAGACTCGGCTAAGTTGAGCTGGATCTGAGTTGACCTGAGCTAGGGTGAGCTAAGATTAGCTCTCTTGAGTTGCCATTCAGCTGAGATGAGCTGAATGGAGCTAGGATGAGCTAACCCTAGTTCAGGTGAGCTGAATTCCAGCTATGGTGAGCTGGATCAAGCTGAGTTCCACCTAGTGAAAGCTTCTCCTTCACCAGTTGCCTTCCTAAGTGCTAGGGTTCTAGGGATCTGGCAATCTGTATATCCCTAACACTCACAAAAACACATTAAAAAGACAACAAAAAGTACAATGCATGCCTAACCTAATTAATGCCTAAATGCAGGCAAAAACTCGTTTGCGGAGCAAAATCCTAAGAGCTAGGTTTGTTTTAATGCATAAGAATGATGATAAACTGGCGTTTATCACCCTCCTTCTTGGAAAAACCACTATCGCCGCTCTTTCTCCTAGGCCTTAAGGGTCATCCACCCTTCTCCTTCTCTTCCTCTTTATATTTAGTTTTGTTCTAGTTATGATCTAGTTGATCTACTTGTTATTTGATGCATGTTCTAGTTGTTTCATGTATTTCCTTATTACTTAAGCCTTTATCTATTATTCATGTACTTTCCATTGTATTAGTCAATGCAATATTTCTTGTGTTCTCTTTATTTCATTGATGATTTGATCTCACTTTTGATTTCAGCATAGTTTTGCATCTCCAAGCCACATGCATCGAGTAGAATAGTTAGATTTTTTGTCAATTCTCTTAGTTGCATGTTAGTTTAGGTTTTTATTATCGCTTCGCTTTCCATTTTTACAAAACCAAAAATGTAAAAAATATATATATTTGCAAACATGTGCTTTCATGAGAAAATCAAAACAAAAATTGGATTTCCAACTATCTCCCTAAGTTCGACTAAGACTCACTATACAAAAATCAAAAAAGTATTTCTGAGTTTTGTTACATTATTTCTGTTGGCTAGGAAACATGTGACTATACTACAAAAACGATGATGAAAACCTGTTTTCATGTGTTTTCAACTCCCAACACTAAGCAACTAAAGAAGAGGAAGGGAGGCTAAGGAGGCTTGATGGCCCTATGATGCATGTCCAAGGGTGTTTAAATAGAGGAGAGGAGGTGGGTTGATGGTGGCTTGGAAGCTAAGGAAGTAGGTTCTAGAAGTAGGATTAGGAATTAGACTAATTAGGTATGTAAGATTCTTTATAGGTTTAGGAATTGGACTTTCTAGAGGGTTCAAGGTTGGGCATGCATTTTCGGTGTTTGGAAAGGTTGGTGTACGTGTAATATGTGGCGAGGAGGAAGAGGTCGCATGGGCTCTCAATCAAGGTGGGTCTTCGGTGGCTAATTAGGAAGGTAGATCTAGAAAATCAAGGAATAGGAATATGGAATTGATTGGGTAGGTTTTGGACAATCAAAAGGTGGCATGGTAGGTTGATTGGGGGTTTTTTGGATGTGTGTTTTGAGTTTGGAAAGAGTTCTTGGTTGTTCTTAAGGAAAGATTCTAGAAGATGCTCCAATTGTCTCCTTAATTGAGTTCACATTGGATTTAATTGGAGAGATTTTAAGAGGCTAAATTGTAGGGTTAGGATTAAGGCTAAATGAGTTGAGGGGAGCTGGTTAGGATTAAGTTTGGATATTAAAATTAGGTCTTAGGTCTAGGATTTTGGGTGAGACTAAAATAGGCATGTTTTGACTAGGTTAGGGCTAGGGTTTTTATGGCTCGAAAAGGTTCATCTCCCCTCATGTTGAGCTTTGGTGACCTGGATTTCTACTTCTCCTCATGAGCTTGATTTAAGGAATCTTGCACATAGCAAGACTGGAAATTAATACAAAATAGGTTCAAAATAACAATTTTACCCCTAGCATGCAAATATGCAATTATGTACAAAATGATCTAAATCTAATACAATTAACACCCAAAACCAACAAATCTAAGCATTTTAGCATATAATTATGCTCACTTATCACTTATAGAGCCATAATATGAATGTAAATACTAGCTCCTATAGGTAAAGGAAACTTTCCTATGATAAAAGCGCATAGGAGTGTAGGCGTAGAGATTCGATACTTTCATATGAAGTGTTAATGAGCTTGGAGAGCAACAAGGCAAATTCTCTCTTTGATCTTCTCTCAATGAGTATAAGGTGGAAGGAGTTGTTTCTAAGGTGTATCAAACAATGGTAAGCCTCTAGGATATTTATAGAGGTATTAGGGGTATTAAGAAGGCTCTAGAATGATTGAGAGAGATATTCTAGCCGTTGGGAACAAATCTAAGAAGATTTAGTCAAAATTAATGAGTGCAAAATAAGCAAGTACTGACAAAACCAAATTAGAAGTCTGGACCGAGAGCATCAGACATCTAGAATTTTCATTAGACGTCTAATACTATGAATTAGACTTGTTCAGAACTTTAGACTTGCACAATTGGGAATTAATCTTGATCATCAGACATCTGGACAATTGATCTGATGTATTATATTTGAAAATAGGTTCAAAAACCAACCTTCCAATTAGCAAGAAGCACAGATTATTTCTAACACAAAAAGATATGGATTTTGAAATCCTAACGGTCAAATTTTAGACATCTGGAGCTTCCATCAGATGTCTAATTTGGTAAATCAAATAACACAAGGGATTTTAAAGTTTGGCTCTTTGGAGAAAGGCTCTATCAGTCATCTCGTAATATTATCAGATGTCTAATTAGGCAATCTGCCTGCTATTTCAAATTTCTAATTAGATTCTTAGTTTTGCCCAAGTGTCCTAGGCTTACGTAAGGATGTTTAGGACTTAGGTTATCATATTTGGCTCTTTACATCACACCTAAATAAAAAATTAATATAAAATACAACAAATGACTAACAAAAACTAAACAGCTAATCTACAATCTTCATGCTCCTTCTAGCTGGCTTCCTCCTTCCTGATCATCAACATAGCTCCTTCTTCCTTTGGCTCTTTGTTCTTAAAATGTTTATCTCCAAAGAGTAGTATAACAATAACACATTTTGTTATTATCAAAATCAAATACTATGGTGTTTAGCCACCAACACAAAGTTAAGGATATCTTCTCCCTCATTAGTTGCCCTCACTCTCTTAGTTCAGTTTAGTCGACTAATAGAGTAAGAAAACATTACTTGTTCTTTTTTCATTTTTTCTCAACTCTCTTAGCTTAAGGTTGCTATTTGAGTTATCCTTCTTGCCCCCAATAGTTGACCTCTGTACTTTGTTAGGTGAGTGGTTACTTCATTAAGGGATAAGGCATCATGGGTTGCCCGCTAGCCTTCATGCACATGAATGCAGGTGCCTTTAGTGTTTAGATACGAATTGGTAGGAAATTTATCTTGTTTCTAAATTATGGCATCGCACTTGTGGGTGGAAATATGAATGCCTGGTTTTGAGGGGGTGGTAGCTAACCATCACCTTGTGTAGGTGACTCATCATGGCAACACACGCAACGATTGGTGTTGTCATTGCAATTATTTTGTCATCATAACAAATGACGTACCGTGTCCTCATTCAAAAAGGTTAGGAGCAAATAGGTTTGATGTCAAAATTAAATGCTGATGTGACCTCTTTATGCAATAAAAATGCACCTTTTCACATTCCCAAATAGCGATTGGTGGGCAATAAATGCACTTTCACGTGCAATGAATCCCTAAGATGCTCACTTTTGCAGTGCACTAAAGTCCGCAACAAACCTCAGTTGGGTTCGCATGAACCAACTAGGTGCAGTTAACTCTAATCTGCAGGATCGTCACATGATTCAAAGAAAGATGTGGATATGCAGGGAACAGTTAGGTCCTTCCAACTCTGATAGGATATTTGAGGATACTCTTGTCTTATATAATTTCCTGATGGTAACATCATCATTCATCATAACTAACTTGAATTAGTGGAAATTCAGCAATAAATGCTGCTAAATGATCATCTGAGGATCATAATTCCATATTAAATTAATATGAGAAGACATGAAAATAAGGTTAATTATGCTATTTTACCATCTCATCATTCATGCAGGTTAGCCAAGGGCTTAATTAAAGGTTAATTGAAGGTTAAATGAACTTAAATATCCAAGAAGTGGACTTACATTAACTGAATCAGGATTTCACGCATTTCGAGGACTAAAATTATACTAAAAATCCCAATTATCAGCCACACTTGAATTGAAAGAATCTTGGTCAAGATAAATTCAATATAAACCTCCTAAAATTCATTGAAAAATATTCTAAGAGATTTGGTACCTTTACTTTGACCATCTGAACCCATTTTAATCAAAAATAAAGATTTAGACGAGAATTTGCTGTATTTGGGCTTCTATGTAATTTACCCATTCAAATGTGGTCGAAACTTAAATCCAAGTTCACCATTAAATTCCTTGGGGAAAAATTAGGTTAACACCAAAATTTGGGTCCAATCAGAATCCATCTTGACCTAGTTTGTATTTTAGCCCTTAAAATATCTATTTCTCACATCTACACCCCTATGTTTCAACTTTTCTTACATTTATGCCCCTAACTTCTTCATATTCTTCACAAAGAGGTCCCCACTACCTGCAACTCCTAAACAGCAGGTCAACCCAACAAAACCGACCTTTGACCGAGCATATCTCCCTCATTTTAAGTCCAAATCCCTCCAAAGTTGGAGGAATTGATCATTAAGGGATTGTCTACGATTTGGACTTGATTTCCTACCCAGATTGGCACTTGAGAAGCTCCACTGAGCTTAGGATTCACAAATAGGAAATAAGCCTGATTCCTACTTCAAACTCGCAAAATCCTCCAAATTGAGTCTCAATTCTTCTTCTATGTAAGTTTCTCTATGTTTCCAGAACCAAACCAACCAAGAATCAACCAAAAATCCCTCTCCCCCTCTTCCTTCGGTCTTCTCTGACTTGCGCTCCAGCGACCTCCTCAACCTCTATCCTCTGACTGTTCAACAGTCAAATTGGACGACCCAATATCCTTCTCTCTCTCATCCGCTTCTAGTGCACGTAGCTAGGAGCTCCTATCTCTGTCATCGTCACCATTCTTCCCCTCCAGAGTATTCATCTCCCCCACATCCAGCGAGTCAAGACAGCGTGAGCATCTCCCTCCTTCATCCAATAAAATAGGTCTCCTCCTTCCACTTAGCTTCTAGGTTAGTTTTAGACCCCTAGGATTTAGTTTTGATCACTCGATCACCTTCTCCCCCCTTGTCTTCCTCAAGCTCATGGTGGTGGTCTTGAGGTGATTGGAGGTGTGTGGAGGTCGGTTGAAGTTGGAATTGCAGGCGGTTGGTGGGTTAGGTTAGGGGAGAGTTCGAGTGGTTAAAGCTTCAAATAGGTAGAGGGCTTTTAACCTATGGAGAGAGAGGAAGGTGGTGATGGTGATTTGGCTATTGTTGGCTTTGAGAAGTTGATCTAATTGGGAATTGAGCCAAGTGTTAAAGGCTTAATTAGTGGTTCCAACCACCACTTTTTAAGTTCTTCATTATATTTTTTTGTCTATTGAATTGGAGACACAATTTGGATCCCTATTGAATATATATTTGTGATTGATTATTCATTGCATGTCATTATTATTGTGAATTGATTATTGTATCATTTATACTTGATTAGTGGATTGAATTCCAAATTTACTCCCTACGAACGACCTCGAAACTCTCGATTTTTTGAGGACTATAAATTTTAAATGTTGATTCAATTTTCGTCACCACACTACGCATTTTTCTGAACTATGACGACAACCACACAATATTTTGGTGTCGTTGCCAAGGAGCAACGCAAAATTCACCACTAGTCATATTTTTCTTGATTATTAAGTCAATTTCTAACTTACCCTATCTACTTTGTTTTGTTGTTGCGAGGTGAATCACGAGAAGATCTTCCATGCAATCAACCTCTCCAGGGGCAAGTACAATTTTCTCTTCTTCCCTAATCATCTCCTAATCTTAGGAAGATAAAAAGGAAACAAATCAATTAGGATCCACTTGCCTTACTTTCATAGTAATTATAATTTAAAGGCAAAGAGATTCCTGATTTGTGAGATAGATTGAAATTAGATTGAAGTTGGTATGATTTGATTAGAGATTCCCTCATCCTTACTTCCTGTACCTATTAGGGATTTGCGCTAAAATTTCTCAATGTCTTGGACTACTTACTTCCGTGTTTAGTTCAAGGTGTCATATTGGGATTCAAATTGGACTTGGAATTAGAGCTAGTTAGGGTTACACATTAGGATTTTGAAGTGTTAGTACACACTTGCCTGCAATTAAGGAAATTAATCTTCTCGCATTTGTGTGCTACCCAAGTCCTTGTTTGAACTGATCTACTAAAGTGAACCCTCAAATCAAAGCTCTAAATCCACTTGAATCATAAAATTTGGGACCTACTAACTTGTTGAGAACTAATTTAGGGTGATTTGGGTGCTCTGACCCAAATTTCATCCTCAACCTTAGGACAAGTCAGGTGAAGTTGGTTCACTTTGTGAATCAATCAACCTACAAATTAGGTCACAATTTGAATTAACTTCTAAATTAAGTGAAATTCAAGGCACGATTGGGGCTAAGGTTGGTAGACTTATGTCTCATTTCTCGCATTCCGCTTTACTTGGAATTGTGGTGATAAGGAATGTTGGGTGGGGGAAACCCTGTAACCCGTGAGAATGCTCTACCATGTAGGGGTCTTTGTGGGACTCTCCCTTTCTGGTACCCTAAGTAATTCTCGGGTGTGTGGATTTTTGATCAAGAGTTCCATTTGCCTCAAACATCCTTAGTCATCCAAAATTTTTGAGTGCCTTGATTCAGTCCAATACACAACCAATCCCTCATCGATTCTTTAGTGCACAAACACAGGAAGAGGTCCCAAGGTCTAACCTAGAGGCCTTCAGTAGAGTTGACCTTGTGAGTGAAATTTGATCTGATCTGACCAACTTAATTTGGACCTGAATTTGATTCTTCATCCTGATCTACCACCTAATTTGGTGATGTAACCTGACAAGATGGGAAACATGTTCAATAAACCTGAATCCCAAAAGAGCATAAAAGAGAAAATGATCGAGTCTGCGCTCAGAAATAATGAAGAATTTGATAGAACCTCATATCCCTTTAGAAGAATATGGGTTAGTGAAATAGAAATGACAAACCCCATTGATGGTAACACCATCATGGGCCCTAACTAGCCACAATTAGTCAGGTTCCAATGATAAATGCTTTTACTTATTCATCGGAGGGTCACAATTCCGCACTGATTTAATTCGAGAAGACAACAAGAAAATATGGTTAATTCTGTTGTTTTAATAACACATCACAAATGCAGATTAACCATGGAGTTATTCAGGGGTTAATTAAAGGTCAATTGAGTATAAAAGTCTAAAAAGTGGGTTCACATTGACTAAATCAAGGTTTCACTCATTTCGAGGGCGAAAACAATACTAAAAATCCTAATTATCAACCCCACTTAAATTGGAAAGGTTCTTGTTAGGATAAAATTAATCTAAACCACCTAAAAATTATTGAAAAATATTCTACGAGGTTTAGTACCTTTGGTTCAAATGAGAATTTACCCTAATTTGGGCTTCTATGCAATTTACCTAATCAAACGTGATCAAAACTCACATCCAAGTTCACCATTATATTCCTTAAGTGGAAATTCATTTAACAGCAAAATTTGGGCCCAATCAGAGTTCATATTGACCTAGTTTGCATTTTAACCCTTAGAAACTCTAATTCTCGCACTTAGACCCCTAGGTTTCGAGTATATTGCATTAAGGTCCCTAACTTTGTCATCATTTTTACATCTAGGTCCCTACCACCATTAACGTGTGAACACACCTACAATCAACCTTCGGGAGGAAATCTCTTTCAAATCAGAATCAAATTCCTCCAAAATTGGAGGGATTGTTGTTCAGACGATAAGGAATCCAACCAACCCCATTTTAAAGATCGAAATTAATCATAGAGCTCAGGCGAGCTCAAGGAAATTAAGGGACCTTTTCTTCCAAATTTGAGAACCAATCAGGCTAGTTTCTTCATTTGGAGCTCAAATCTAAGCTCTATAAGAACCCCCCATCATTCCACGATCAGGGGCAGCCAAGAAACGATCGAAATTACTCCTTGTCCTCCTCTGGTCGCCGTTTCTAGAGCTTCGGCGAACCCTCTCCGACCTCCTCCTCCATGTATGTTCTATGCCAACAGACACACCATCCTCTTCTCCTCTTCATTGCAAGTCTTGCCGGCCAAAGCAAGACCACTCTCGGCCTCTCCTTCCTCACTGTCGTCTCGCCGTTGACCCCTTCGTCCCCACATTCAGCTAGCCAACGCCTGTCATGGTTTTGTCCTCTCTCTCTCCCTAAGCTACTCCAACCTATCCCTCTCCCTCTCTAGAATATCCCTAGGCCCTTAGATCTTAGGATTAGCTGCCGACCACCGCTCTCCCACATCATCTTCCCCAACGTTGGCCATGCCTCCGACGAGGTCACGTTGTTGCCACACTACACCAAATGCCTCACCGTCACTTCCTACACCTCCGCCTCACCTCCTAGACAAAAATCCCTCAAGAAATTGAGATCTTTGGCTCCTATTTTGGCCAGCCGAACACCCCTGCTCTCTGTCACACTCTTCGACACCGGCCGATCACCACACACACGCACACACTAAACCAACGCCACCTTCACACTCATCGTGGTCTGGTGAAGCTTCTGAGCTATTTTAATTGGGTCGCAAGGCCGTATTCTTGCGTTTCAGGTAACACCGAACCTTTGCCGTAGCCTCCATCGTCCTTAGCTTCGTCCGCCGCACTCCAAGCACCTCTGGCCAATACTCCTCATCCTACAGTTGCGGCTTCACCTTGCGAAGGCACTTGCTATGTCAATTGGATGAGAGTAGTAAGGCATAGCTGCAATTGGACGAGGGGACCACCTAGGTTTCACACGAAGGAGCGGGGACTTTTGTCCTACATCAGCAAGCGCTAAAAAAGAAGTGGCTTAATAAAGTTTTGCTGTCGTTATCCCATCACCCAAGTCACAGGGGTTGGGTCCCCTTCCCACGCACATGCACACCCTCGCCCGCCTTCACACCTGCAGGCCTGAACCTCTCGACCTGATTACTCGATTATTATTACCTGGATCTGAGGAGGAAAGAAAGAGGATTCTGAGGAGGGAGGGGGGTGGTTTTACACTATTGTGCCTCGGGAAACATGTTAACATGCACAACACTTGGAAAATTTTTGAGGGATTGTACTGAGGCTTAAAGTTGAGGCTTCTGGGGTTGTGTCTAACCTTGGTTAAGATTATTGTGGATTTATTGAGGCTTGAATCTGACGTGGATATTCAGTGCTGACATGGATAGGTGGTTGCAGGTTACTGTGGAGATATTTAGTACTGTTGGGAATTGTACTTATTTGTAGGGCTTAATTGGTGGTTTCAACCACCATTTTTAGTCCTCTATTTATATTTTTTGTCCGCAACTCTTGAGACACATTATTGCTTTTTTATTGAATATCATTTGATTCACTTGCATTGATATCTCTGATTATTGTAATTGGTGAATCGATTTGTTACACTTGCTCTTTGCGAATGACCTCGGAACTCATGATTTTTTAAGCATTATAAATTTAAATGTCGTATCAATTTTTGTCGCTATACTAAGATGATTTTCGATCGCAACATTTTGACACCGTTGCTGGGGAGTAACGCGCATTTCATTCACTAATCACAATTTCTAATCCGATTTTGACTTGCTTTATCTACTTTGCTGTGTTGTTGCAGGTGAATCTAAAGATCAACCGCACAGGCAGCCACACCAGGAGTAAGTAATCCCATTCCCTTCTGTAAGCACCTCATCTCTTGGAAAGACTGAAAAGCAAATCAATTAGGGTTAACTTGCATTATTTACTAGTAATCATCATTCAAGTTGCCTGATTTGATTCAATTTGATTAGAGATCCCCATGCTGATACTTTTACCTATTAGGGACATAAAGTGCCTTGAGATATTCACCTTCTTGATTGAGCTCAAGGTACACACTTGCCTGAATTACAGAGAGCATATTTCCCGCATCGTGTGTTACCCAAGCCTTGGTTGAATTGATCTAATCAAGTGGACCCTAAAATCAAGGTTCTAGCAATCACTCGAATCATTAAAATTTGGGACCTAATAACCTATTTGCAAACCACTTCAAGGTGATTTAGGTTCTTAACCCAACTCACCCTCAACTTTAGGGTAGGTCAGGTGAAGTTGGTCCACTTTATGGATCAACCAACCTCTAAATTAGGTCACAAATCAAATCAACTTCAAGTTCAAGTGAAATTCAAGGCACAAGTAGGATTAAAATTGGTAGACATAGGAGTCAAGCTCACACATTCCGATCGACTTGGATTCTCAGTGACAAGGAAGGTCAAGTAGGGGAAACCCTGTAACTCGTGGGGATGCTCTACTATGTAGGGGTCTTTGTGGGACTCTCCCTTCCTGGCTGACCAAGTAATTCTCAAGTGGGTAAGTTTCTGATCCAGAGATAACATTCGCCTCGAACCTCCTTAGTCATTCAAAATTTTTTAGGTGCCTCGATTGGGTCCAATACACATTCTGTCTCTCGTCTGATTCAATAGTGCATGTATAGGAGGAGATCGTTAGGACCAATCTTAAGGCCTCCATTAGCAGTTCACTCTCGTCGAGGTCAAGCCCCAACCCAATTGTTTATGTTCCCATCCGATCAGATCAAGATCTCTTCAGACACTCCCACAACTGGGCCTAGCTTTCCATCATCTGCATCCATGGAGAATCAAGAAGAGCCCATTGTTCAGAATCAATTGTAGCGCCTCATTGATTTGTTCCACACATTCATGAATCCCCCGCAACGTCTGTAGATGCTAGCTTAGAAGAGAGAGAAAGGAAGAGATTTCTGAGAGGGAGGCGGAGGGGGTTTTGTCCTCGAGATCTATGCCTAAACACTTAGGCAAATTTTGAGTGGTTTGAGCTTAAGACATTTGTGCTGACTTTGAGATTTGGCTATGATTTGGCTACTATTGGCCTTGAGAAGCTGATTTGATTGGGAATTGAGCCAAGTGTTTAAGGCTTAATTGGTTGTTCCAACCACCACGTTTTAGGCTCTTTATTATATTTTTGTCTATTGAATTGGAGACAAAATTTGGATCCTTATTGAATATATATTTGTGATTGATTATTCATTGCATATCATTATTATTACGAACTGATTATTGTGCTCATTTATAATTGATTAGTAGATTGAATTCCAAATTTGCTCCCTGCAAATGACCTCGGAACTCACAACTTTTCAAGCACTATAAATTTTAAATGTCAATTGAGTTTTCGTCGCCATACTACGATGCATTTTTCTAAACTACGATGACTACCACACAACATTTCCCTTCCCTCATATAAGACAAGAAAGAAATTAAACATTTTCTCAAGAAGCACGACTTGGGTGATGTGAAGTTCACTATGACAGGTGAGGCACTTTAGTTATGTTCACCAAAATAAACAGATTCCTTTATTATCTATAAATATGAGATTGGCCACAAGATGAGCATAGTAGCAAATTTGGGAATTGAGACACTGCTTAAGGGGTGGTGAGTTAAACAATTCAATCTTTGGATCCCCGTAACATCACGAAAGTGTAAGACACTGGCATTTTTTAATTTTTGTGATTCAATAAACCTGGCCGATGCCCAAAATCGAATCAATCAAGAAATGAAAAACATCTAAACTAAAACCACATTGGAAAAACTAGTATCTTCCCATTCTGGGATCCCCACAAGTAACGAATTATACTTGTCAGTGGTGTAGCACAACACCCCATGTGGGCCTCAAATAACTCCCTCCTAGAGGGGTTCCCTTCTTCTCGATAGGCAAATGAAGCCCTTCATACTAAGAATACTTGATTCTATAGAGTGTGTCGCAATGCTTTCATGTCTTGTGAACCCATTCGTGAACCCCGAGGCAACCCTCACCTCAAATCCACCAAGAATAGCCTCTACCGTGGATTCAAGAACCTACAACAGGCACTGGTTGGACGTCCAATCCTTTGATTGGACGTCCCCTTGCCTCCTTTAACGTCCAATTTGATGCCTAGACACTTGACTACAATTGTAGGGAAGAAGCATGGTGCCACCCACCTCCAAGCCTGGATGTCCAACTAATGAAGAAGGGCGTCAACCAGAAAAACTATTAGTCGTCTCCCTTCTTCTATTGGCCTCCTTTTAGTGTTGGACTTTAGGAAGAAGAAGAGTACGTAGGCAACTCGTCTTCCCTTGATTGGGGGAGTTTACACACAATTAGAATCAATTAGAGTTTCCCAATTAGGTTTAGGGAGATATTTATAGGGATCCCTTGCCTAAACCTAATATGGTGAGAACCCTTAGATCTCCATCCAAGGGTTGGGATCTAATCCTGCTTGATTTTTATAGGATTGGCCCATCACAACTTATTTGATGTTTAGATCTAGTATATAAACTTCAATTAATTACAATCTAACCTTGGATTTTATACCTAAACAAATTAGGTGCAATTAATCACAAAATTAAATACGATTTAACTCCTTGAATCACATTAATTAATCTTACAAGTACAAATCCACAAAAACATTATTGGTTTCATCACGGCAAAACTAAAGAGTTCAAGATTAGTGGAATTATAGCATTTCACCTCCCTCAGATATTCCAAATACATATGAATCCTTCACACTAGAAGACATATGTAACCCCTAGGATTAAATCCTAGGTGTCATCCATCCTGTCATGAGTTACACATTTTTCATATTCTCCTTGTATCATTGATACGAGAACGGAGATCGGATCCTTTCCTAAAGAGTTATGTTCTTTTATTTCATGTATGGGTCTAATCAAGACCTGTATGACCAAGCATAAAATTTGTACTTTCTAATACACGTAGGGTGAGCCTGAGTCTCCCGATTTGCTGCATACACCTATGTTGATAGATTTATGTGATCCCTTTGAGAGATTATGTATCTTATGTGCCCTCATATGCACACTAACTTTCTAGTTTCAACACCAAGGTGGTTGCATCAACTATCGGTTCACTAAATATGCATATTTAAACACAGTGACACATATTTGTCTCAGGTTAAAGGATACGCCTTCTCCGTAACAGAAATAAGAGGACGTCCATATCTTCATCTCATCAAGTTAACTCATTGACTCAACTTACGTGACAGTCTCGAATCACTACTCCCACCCAGATGATGTGCATCAAGGGCATCTACCAAGCAATAATCTCTAGAGAAGATTGCCATCTCTTCTTAGACTGGGGACAATAATTGAATCATGATGGTTATTAATGACTTATCGAAATCCTCAATCCAAACCATTTGGATCCTTCAATACTTGTCATCGGTATATCCAACATATCTTTAGAACATTAAACCAATTGTATTAAGGGACCCATCTAACCATATTGGTGTGTCTACTTGATCTGACATTCAAATATGAATCACTAATCAAGTTATTTGACTCAGGTTGGCTCACTTAGGGTGTATAAGTCTAACAGACTCTTACTTGCCCTAAGAGCCAATCTTGAACTATCTTTTCGACCCATGATTCCAACTCGACACTCAAGAGTTTAACCGTAAAGCCTCGATTGACCAAAGTGCCAAGTTATAATTCGAAGCATCGCATATGATAACTGTTGGTGCAAAGGCACCATGATCGTTAATTTTGATGATAATAAAACACTTGTTATTTAACATTTGCATTAAGTTTAAGTTTTCAGGATAATTGCAAATGGATACAAGTGTGAAGGGGCTTAAGCTCGCATCCATGGTGGATTGATGGAGCTTGTTAGAGGAGGAGGAGCTTCGCATGGAGCGAGAACTTGAAGGCAAGAAGAATAGGATAGACATTTTGTTCTATGTATTTTTATTCTTGTCGTTTTGTATCTTTTTGTTCTTTGCTTTTTATTTCCTTAGGTCATTTGTTAAAGAGCCCCAAAGTAACAAACAGTAGTCCTAGGATCACTTACTGAACCGTAGGATACTTAGACAAACTCATAGAGAACGTAAAAAATCAAAAGGCATCAGATAGCTTGATCAAACATTAAATCTAGACATCAGACGTTTGATCTTAAACTTTAAGATGTCCGACTATTTGACCAGACGTCCAAAACACCTAGGCTGAAAACCAACTCTCTATATGTCACTTTTAAACATCCAGCCCTTAGTCCAGATGTCTTAGAAGACATCTAATAACCTTGCCAAACGTCCAACTAGGGGACCATTGGCTTGACAAATCTAATCGTTGAGGAATAACCCATAATATGATTCACATTCACTTTCAGACGTCCGTAGTTCATCCCAGATGTCTAATAAATAGATGTTAGACTAAGATTTGACCCTAATTACTTCTTATCAGACCTTATAGCATTTAAGACTCGAGAAATCCATTCTCGCAATGATTTATGTTTCCAAACGTCCAGACCTTTTGCCAAACATCCAATCTGTCGTCAGTGCATCTTAACACTAGAACCTTATTTCGATCTGGACAAAATAGGAAGGAAACTTGTCTAGAATTAATTGTCTGATTAGATTCTCAGACATATTAAAACACCTCTTTAGACGTCCATCTTGATCTAACTCAGTCCAGATCTTCTACCCTTCTAGATCAAATGACCAATCCCTAGATCAGACGATGGCCCAGATGTTTGACTTAGAACTAGACATCTGATAACCCTGTCAGAATCATTAATGACCCTAATTTAGACTTGATTTGCCTTGGTATTATTCCCAATGGCTATAAAAGCCTTCCAACAGCTAGAAGTGGCTTCTAAACCCTTCTTAGAGCCTTTATAAGTAGAGGAGGACCCTTGCTTTGTCATGCACACCTAAGAATACTACTTCCACTCATATTGTGTCCAAGAAGAGATTATCAATTTCTAGAAGTGCCATTGCTCTCCTGTCTACACAATCTTCATCTGGAGCACCAATCTGCTACGCACTTCACTTACAACTCAGGGAAGTACCTCTTACCTATAGAAGCTAAGTTTAAGATATTTACTTTGAGGGTCTATAGGATATTGTTTTATTGTCTTTGTTGGGTATTCACCATGCGAATTCCCATCTCCCTCGCGAGAGAAAATACTCCTCATGAAGAAGAGAGGTTTGACGTACGCTAGCCATGTTCAAAGTAGCGTGGTTGTAAGAGGTTGGACTACCCTTGTTTAAGTAGTACGTTAGTGGATTTGATCAACTAGGTCGAACGGAAAATCCTAAGTCGAGAGGGTTAGGTGGTGGTTTTTACTTGGGTTTGGGTTTCTACCTTAAAATTCTTGTGTACTTGTGTGATTGCTATTTTTGTGAGATTGTTACTTTATTTCCACATTTTATTTCATATCAAGCAAATCTCACTCCCTCTATTAGAACCTACAATAACTACTTTATCATACGTGGCATTGGGTTTATTATAAGGACCTTTCTTTCTGTGGACATGACTTTATTCTGAGAAACTATTTCTCAACAAGAGCGATGTTATTGTTGTCATTGCAATAATGGGAGTTTTAGCAGAGGAAACTATGTCAAGTCCTTCCAAAGGTCTTACATATCCACATCATCTATCTAGTAACTTCATGTGTTACAACACATTTACTTTAGCATTTGTATGGTGCTGTATATGCTTCCAAAGCAAATACTTTACCACACTAAAAATAAGTGGCTCCTATGTGAACCATTCACATTAGACTATAGACATTGAATCTCAACTCATTGAGATTATCTAAATCAATGCATCTCAACTCTTTTGAGATCAATGTTGAAATCATAAATCGCGCTTTGGATTTAAATACGTCATAGTATAGACGCTAAATCCGTTTCAACAACAAAATTTATAACAAGACTAGGTGACTCCCAGGAGATCTCAAGGAGGCATGTTTTGCAAATTCGATTCTGACATTTTTTTTCTCTACTCACTTAGAATAATAGTCCCATGTTTAAAGTATGAATATACAAATCGCCTGTCTCATTATTTACGCATAAAATGTGTGCATGAGGTAGGTAAAGAATGAACATGAAAGTATGCATCTCGGTGCGCATGACTTCAACTACTTGATGACGACCAACAGAAAACTCGTTTATCATTAAGTGATGTGTACTCATCTAATTGGCCTAAAATGCCTATTAATGCATGTTCCTATGTTCATATAAGCATCATGCATTATAAATATTGCATAACATGCATCATCATGCATTTAGATTAATTTGCACAAATTGTATATTAATTCGCCTCTTTCTGTGGCAAGGGGATGAGGTGACATCAATTTGGGGCCTCGGATTGAAGATCCAACCATACGAATCTAATCAGGGCGATGATCGAAGTCTAACACCTCTGAGATCACCCCGATTGGACCTCTGTAGCATCAGATGCAGTCCAAGGAAGATTGGAGATCAAGGGGCAGGGTTGTGAAAATTCAAACCTCAGATGAAGAATCCAACCACACGGATGGGTTTAGATCGACGATTGCAACCCAACAACGTGAAAACCAGTCCAATTTGACATCTGTGGCACCATCTATAAGCCAAAGAAGTTGAACGATCAAGATGTCGCCACGTGGCACCATCCCAGTCATCCAAGAGTGCCATAAGCCCACCCTTCCTCCTCAAAGGCTCCACAGTGAGATCTCAGCCATTGGATCTTCATCCAACGGCTGAGAGAGCGCGAGCATCAAAACATCTCTGTGACCATCTGCAGAGATAGCACAGTGGATAGAGTCTTCACACATGACTCAGAGACAGGCATTCGATTCGCGCTTCATGGATTAAATCTGCTGAAGTGAGGCACGGCGAAATTGCACCATGCGATGGGGATCGAGCGACGATGATGGCTGCTACGTGGCGCAACAACATCCACACAATGTGAATGTGCATGATGATGCATGCTCAATAGCTTTTGAAGGTGCGGTGAGGGTTCGATCTCAGCCGCACGATCATGATAGAATGGTTGAGATCAACTCCTCTTCGCGCACTAAAATGGATGAAGCGGCTACACACGTGATCAAACGTGCACAATCCAGAGCGTGCGATGGAGATTTGATGGCTCACGTTCCACGTGCATCAACAATCATGTTTTCCTTTAGTAACACTTACATGCGTCACTAAAGGCTGTGCAATAATATTAAGGCCTTGGAAAAGACTCTTTTGCTCTCATTTCTACACCTACAAAAGGCCTGCCCCTTCTACACATTTCACCATCCCTTCCTTCTCCTCTCAACTCTTCTAAAAGCTAAGAACTCAAGTTCTAAAGCTCACTCTAGTGCTCCCAAGCTATGGGAAGCTTTTGCTAGAGTTTAAAAACAAAATTTTCCACTTCTTATCCCCTTCGTGGAGCTCTCACCAGCCATCCTCTTACCGTCATTCCGGAAGCAGATCCCATGACAACGATGCCTTACTTCATCCAGATTCACACTCCTTCCTCCGTCCTCTATCTCCTTCCTCCAAGCATCGATCGTTTGGCTCATCCTCCAAGCATTCATCGAGGAGGATAATTTCTCTCTCCCTATCTTTTTACTGCTTTTTAGTGTAGATTTTCAGCTTTATATTTGTAGCAAGTAGTTGTAATAGACATTATCATAGCTATAAAAGTTGTTATTTTATCTCTCTTTCTTTCTCTCTCTTGTTTATATTCCAAGTAGATTAGCTATTGTGAATGTTTTTTTTATAAAAAAAATATAAAAAATATAATTGTAAATTTATAATCGACGTAGCCTCCCCGTGTTCAACTTAGGACTCTTCTTGAGTTTCGGTAAAAATTATTTGATAGCAGATTTTTACTCAACTACAATGACAAGTTTTTAACTCAAATCTTCTCGCTTTAAAATCTCGCTAATCATTAGGTCTTCGATATTCTCCGGAACTGACATTTTTATTTGCATACAAAGAAAGAAAGATAACTATCACTTCCAGAGGAATGCTTACACAAGGAATTGAAAACAACTAAATCTATGCTAATAGAAAAGAGATGCATGCATGGATCTCATGGAGAGTATGCGTTCACTCTAAGAGATAGTAAAACTATGCTACTAGCAAGAAGTAATGTGAGAAATTAAACATGAAGATCAATAAATTCTATGGGAAAAGCAAGCACCAAAGGTGGTCTCTGGTGGTCCTGTGGCTTAAGGTGGTAGGAGGGAAGGAGGATGACCAAGGTGGTGTTTGGTCGGCCTCTTAAGGAGGTGGTGGAGGTGCTCTTGGACGTGGAGTTGCTGCTATGGAGGAGGAAGGTGCTCATGAGTGAAGGTGGAGGTGGAGATGGTGGCGTCCAATGTCAATAGATGGATGGGTTGGGCGGCCACTTTGATGGTATTTTTATAGATGTGGGAGACTTCAAGTGGTCGTCCAAGAGAATACTCTAGAAAGTCTTAGGTGGCATCTAAATTTGGTGGAGGGTGGCTCTTCTTAGATCCACAATTTGTGGATCTAGGTTTGGACTAAGTGGACTAGGGTTTTGGTGTTTCAAGTGGTGCCACCTATGATGTGTGGCCGCCACTTGTATGGTATGTGTGTGTGTGTGTGACCTAAGTGGTTGGGTGAACCACTTGGGTGGTGGCTAGGTGGTCCTAGGTTAAGTCCTATAGGTTTAGGTATTGGGTCTAGGTAAGGGTCGTAAAAATAGGTTCATACAACCTATTACTAACGTGGCAGATCCAATTAAACTTCTCACAAGTTTAATTGGGTTAATGTGTGTGTAATTGGGAGAGATAATTCCCAATTAGGTTGTGTGTAGGTCAATTGGACTTTGATTGAGTCCAATTAGACTTGGATGGGTTGGGATTAAGGTTTAATTGGACTCCATGAGTCCAATTAGATGAGCAAGGTTCAATTGACTTCTATTGAGTCAATTGGGCTAAGTGAGAACCTAGTTAGATCCTTAGGAAGAGCTAGTGATGATGTACTAGGCTTAGGGTGTCTCTAATTAGGTTTCCTAGAGTGTATGATAGGTTAGCTAGGCCTAAAGAAGCAAGATGTAGCTTCAAATCCAAAATTGGCAATTGGAGAAGACCTCCAGACGTCTAATCAGTGGATCAGATGACTTATACTCCAAAATTGGAAGTCTAAAGCTTGAGCCTGGTCGTCCAATACTGGAACAGTATGGGCATCAGGTTCTGTTTGTGGGTTCTGTAGAAATTGGGTGTCTAGGACACTGTCTGGACGTCCAGAGGTGGGCTGGAAAGATGGTTTTAGGGTATTCTAGGCTAAATTGATCTAATGGAAGGGTGGCTTAGGTATGGGAAGGTGTATAGGGCTATCCTAAGGCTAGGGCTAAGTGCAGTGATTGTCCAATGTTCTTCATACTTTAATTCTAACATTAAATCCCTACAAGTAGTATGGTATACCTTTCCCATACTCTCTGTCTTTAGCTTCTTTGCAACTTTATTCTTGGCTTTCGCTCCAACTCTACTGCAACTCCAGCCTCTATACAACGTTTCTCCAACTTCAGGCCATCTCCTAAGCTTCTTATTACCTGCAAAACAAATATTACACTAATCAGTACAACATAAAGGCATTATTTCATGAATATCTATGTAACGCAGTACTGATGTAGGATATGCAATTTATGCATGAATTACTCCTAAGTTATGCTAAGATCTAACCCAATTTAGGTCAATCAAGTCCTATGATTGCTGCGCAATTAATCACCTTTTCATTATTACATTCTTATTTCAAGGAATGTTAGGGGCAACTTAACCTTTTATCCATAGTGCCTTATGGGTTGATAACATTTTATCCTCCCAGTGCTTCAAACATCTCTATTCAAAACTATGCTTGGTATGTTTGCATTGCATGCATGCATCATGTTTTCCCTCTTAACTATTTGAGTTGAAATCATCATAAGGAGATATCAGAAAACATGTGCATTGACTTGTATCATATGAACATCAGCAAAGCATTTCACATCCAGATATCTTCATGTTGATCTTTGAAAACATTTGTCAATTAAACTCTTAGATCTCCTTTTTGGATATTGTTGTCTCATCTCATGAGAACAACAATCATTTGCATATGGTACTATGCTCCTTAATGCATTATGAATTATTCAATTTTAGGTGCCTTTTGAATCATTATTGGGTTTTACTATCTTGAAACCTTTTCAAGTAGTATAGCATATATGCTAGAATTGATTCCATTCAAATTTGAATTGGGATCTTGATCAGGTTCCTGTAACCTTACAAGATACCTCATTTCTTTTAGGTTATATTCTCATTGTAAGTATTGATCTTCATGAAATCTAATATTCTACAAGTTGAATACTTCTCAAGAATTCTTGTTTAGGAACATTTCCATCTCCATTATGCTCAATGAAACTTATAATTGCCTTGATATACAACAAGCTTGGATATACTACAGCCTAACCATGAATCTATATGGGTTGATCAGGACGAGTTATGTAACTCTCTTATAATGCATTATCCTTGAATTGAATCCCATGGTGAGTCATCATCACGGTAGTTGACATTCCATAAGACAAAATAACCTTTCTGAATTCTCACAGCATGCTTGACAACTATTGTCATGTGCAAAGTCCTTGAATATTGCAATATGTCTTGAATCCAACTCACTTGGACAAAACATTAGCCAAGAAGATTCAATCGTGGGGGCCTTATCTTGGTAAAGTTCAAGTAACTCTTCAAGAAGTATTCATCGTATTAGATTAAGCATTACTCTTTAGGAATCTACCATTCCATAAATCAAAATACAAGATTAATCCAAATCACAACGTTGATAACCATTTTCATACTTGTGATATCCAAGGATTATCCTAGAGTTCTACTAGTTTTGACTTTGACATAGGTAATCAATATCAAGTTCGAACATGTATATCCTTATTCACATCATATGCGAATGAGAAATCTTGATTCGAATCCATAGAGGATATGCATTCTCTAATGTGAAACCAAAGTGGATTTAAGGAATCCAACATTCATCATCAATTGAACTTCCTTAAGTCCAGCCTTATCTCAAGAAGGCAAGACCAAGCTAAAGTGTACAAGAGGAATGAGTTGGAAATAACTTCTTACTCATTGAGATACTCTTTTTAAGACATCCAACTAAGATTTAATATCTAAGTTAGATCAAGTCTCATACGGTGTGTTCATGGTTAATGGAATTCACCAACTCCATGGCCAACACATGAGGAGTCGTCGAACCTTCCAAAAGATTTTGACTTTTCCACATTTAAACATCATCATATATTGGAATGATCATTAGCGAATGTCGCCATCCACTAAGGGTCCTTTCCATTGTGCACACATCACTATGTGTCAGCCTTGAGATAAACCTCCACTGTCTAAGGTCCTTTTCACAAAATGATTGGACATTAGTTGTCTTAGAGTTCTTGCTTATTGGGTCAAAAGAGATTGTTCTCAATTGTCCTTCTACTCTCACTCCTAGACGTTCATGTCCAGGCATCTTATAGAGGTGGAGTACCCATTATGCACTTATTTAGAATTCTCATTAATGATATCATCATTATAGAAAACTAAGAATCTAAAATCAATTCCGAATCATTCAAGCATCCCATGGAAAAACTCATTCATCATATGAATAAGCTAGTTCCAAACATTTTGGAAATAAAAATCATTTATATTGATGCAAAGGTACAAAGACAATCTTTTTTATTCTAAATACAAATTTCATATATAAGCTTTGTATCTCCTAATGACTCCTACTGCAATAGCTTATCTTAGGTTCCATCTACAAAGCTTCTTCATCAAACAAATTCGCATCTCATACGAGGTCAGTTTCCTTTCTTGAGCTTCTGTGATCGAGGAATGCTTACTCTTCCTAGAGATGTTGCAGACTCCATCAAGACAATCTAGTAGACTTGGTGGACGTTCTACCGATTAATAAATTATTCCTTTGAAGTTCTCTTTGTCAAGGACCTAAGCATAGAGGTTAGGGAGGTGCCACGATCATATCAAGCTTTTCATCTTCAAATAAGACCCCTTCATGCACTTCATGTTCCAAAAATAACTCTTGCATCCGAATTAGGTGTTCTTCCAATGACTTTCCAAACTCATTTTGGAATTTCGAAATGTAGAGTAATGTACATACATCTAATTGACCTAAAATGCCTATTTATGCATGTTTCTAGTGTCATAGAAGAATTTATCATTATAAATATTGCATAACATACACCACCATGCATTTAGGTTGGATTGTATAAATTTAGGTTAATTCTCTCTTTTTATGGTCAGGAAATAGGAAAATATTTATCGGGGCCTTGGATTGAAAATTCAACCGTACGGATCTGATCAGAGCGACGATTGAAGTTCAATGACTCCAAGATCACCTCGATTGGACCTCCGTAGCATCAGATGCAGTCTGAGAAAGATCAGAGCCAAGGGGCAAGGTGGTGTAAAATTCTTACCTCAGATGATAAATTCAACCACACGGATGGGTTCAGATTGACAATAGCAGCCCAACGATGCGAAAATCGACCCAATCTGACATTCATGACACCATCTACAAGTTAGAGAACATGCATGGTCAGGATGGCGCCACGTGGAACCATCCCAGCTGCCCAACACTAGCCGAAGTCTCTTGCTTCACCTCTTCATGCGATGACCAACACATCTCAGCCATTGAATCATTAATCCAACGATTGAGAATGCACCACACCATCCTTTGTCCAACACTTCACAAGGTGAGTTTGATCTTGACCGTTGTAAGCTCGCGACACCTCAACTCATAATTCAAACAAAAGGAGGGCTTGGCACAGTGGTCATGCACCTGCTCGCGAAGGCAGCGGTGCGAGATTGAGATGCCAAGTGCCTCAAATCATGTGCAAGGGCGAGCGTAGCGAAATTTGCCCATGCGATCCCGATCAAGCAGCTACGCAGGCACAACGTGGCGCCATCTTGAGCATCGGATGGAAGAGCGCGTCGCACGTGCACGATCACGCATGATCGCATACGGGAGCTATGGGCGCGATAAGACGAAGAGGCTTGAGCACTTCTCAACTATTCGATCTCTCGATCGAACGATTGAGATCGTGTGCGCGATGAAGAAGTGTTAAGTAGCTGAAGGCAAAGAGGCGAGGGCACGTGCACATTTTTAATGACGGGGATCTTTAGTGATGTTTATATCCGTTACTAAAGACCCCAGCATTTATTTTTTAAGCTTTGTAAAAAAATATTTATGCCCCCACTTCTACAACTATATAAGGCCAACCTTACCACCTCATTCTTCATCTTTTCCTCTCTTCTCTCTCCCCCTCCAAAGCTCTATGAGCTTGTCCCAAACCCGAGATGCTCCATTAGAGTTATAAAAATAATTTTTCCACTCACCCCATTTATGGAGCTCCCGCGGTTTTCCTCTCACTGCCGTTCAGGAAGTAGATCTCGCTACGACATCGCCATGCTCCATCCTCTGTCCTCCATCTTCATCCTCTTTTGTCCAACATCTCACCACCCTCGTCCGGGCGCTCCGTCAACGTTACTCGTCCTCCAAGCAACCATCGAGGAGGATAACTTCTCATTACCTTCTCTTTTATCACTTTCTAGTATAGATTTCTTGCTTTCCATTGTAGCATTAAATGTAATGAACCTGAATCCATGATTATGAAATATTTGTTTATTTTCTCCCTATTTTCTCTTTATTTGTATTATTCTCTCTCTGTCTTCTATTAATTATTCTTTAAGTAGATAGCTAGTAGATTAATTTCAACCAACTAATATGCTTCGTGATAATAAATCCAACGTGATTTTTAATCAAACGTTCTCCTCCCCGTGTTTGACCTGGGACTCACCAGAGTTTTGGTTAAATTATTTGTTTGACGGATTTTTACATGACTACAACAATATGGTTTTCAAACTCAAATCTCTTAGCATAGAAACAATGTTCAACATAGTGAAAATCATGTTTTGAGTGCCCAAGGCATCAAACTTAAATATAATGTCACTTGCATATTCTTAATTGCTTACATGATTCGCTAATCCCATTGGTAGACACTTGACGATGCAGTGTTTCATGAACACGTTATCGTCATGCTACTTCAATATATTTCTCCATAGCCTAATTTCTCGGTTCTCAAATGACTTAAAGCACAACATATAGCCCAAGTTGTCTACTTCCAGTCTATTCACAACTATTGCGAACCATTTGTCATGAATGAATTTCGTCCACTTATTTGGATAAAAAATAATTTAAAAATCATTTATAAACAACATGAATGTAGTTATATTTTGAAAAATCATTTTTTTTGGAAATTTTAAAACAAATATCCCTCACTATGTCTAATTTGAATGTTGCTCCCTCTACAACCCTCAAATTAAGAGACATGTCGATCATAATGCCTCAAGTGGGAGCGAACTCTCCTCTCCATTAAGACATTGCATATGCTTTGGCAGTCTACACAATCTCAACAAGAGAAGTGATAAGAGACTCATCATGGCTCCTAATTAGCACTAATTAGCTATTTTACTTAGCTAATTAACTAAGAATACATTAAATAAAGAGTTAATTATAATATAGGGGTAAATTGGTAAGGACTTGCAAAATAAGTTAAAATAATGTAATTAACGCTTAATTAATCTTAATATAAGTTTAATTAATAAATAGGATTCAAAATACTAATAATTAGCTATATATGAAGTATTTAATATAATTAAATAAATTAGAGAGCTAAGTATTTAATCAACCTAATTAAGCTTATCCTTTAAATAATTAGCTAAAAAGGGTAAAAACATAATTTCAAGGAATAAATACATTATTTACCTTATTTATAATAATATATAAAAATTTGAAAAAGAAATAAATTTAAATAAGCCTTAAAATTCTTTATTTACGTTTCTACCCGTAGCTTTCATTTCAAACGAGTCCTTTTCCTTTCATCTAAGTCCTTTTATATTTGCAAAAATACCTGTGTGCATACATCCTCTTCTTCCTCTTCTTCATCTTGAATGGTTGAGAGATGTCGATGTTCACAACTTTCGATCACCTTCAATCTCACGTCCAATGCCCACCGCCATTGCCGTCTAGCTTAGGATCACCATCTTCTTGAAATCTTATGGTGTGGATTCCTCCTATCCTAACTAACTCCTGCGCGGTGACTTCATCGTCGCTGGAGAAGAACCTTATTCCAAAGAACCTAGAAGCGATCACGTCCAGATGCCTTCCCCCTAACCTCGACATTCACCTATAAATACTCACCTAGAGCTCCGATTTCAAGGGTCGGTTCCCTAGCTCTCTTTCCCAACTAGAATCGATAGTAGGCTATCCTTCCAAAATCCGATGACCTATTCGCCATATTCGGAGCACTTCCATTGGAGAAGCTCGTCACCTCTCACCTGTTCTTCATCTCAAGAGTTGTGACAAAGCTTCTGATCGCCTCAACTTCTCTCCATACATCGTTTCGAACCATGCCGAAGTTCTTCCTCAACACCTTTGATTTCCTCCTTCGTTATGAGCCTTCAATGGAGATCTTCTACCCCAATTCGTCCAGGTAATCGTAGAATAGCTTAGATTTCAATGTAGTTTAGATCTAGCTAGTTAGGTAGTTAGATAGCTTAGTGTAGCTCATAGAATTCACTTCATCTTCCTCGTCTCCTGTGAGCCAATTCTGGCTCATCGGACCTTCATTCACCTTATGGATAATGTGTTCACCTTCTTGATCATCTCATGAATCTATTCCACTTCTTTCTTGATCTATTAATCACCTACACCATATAATTCATCTCACACACAACTGAGGACCTTCGCTGTCTATGGCGGAGGTCTCAGATCTATCTCACACTCAATCAAGGCCCTTCGTCACTTGTTCACCACATTAGGGTCATTTTCCACTCATTAATTTCATCTATAATCATTTTTATGTAAAATGCCTAAATTCACCTTCACTTCTTAACTTGCTGTCAACGGTGAGTTAAGAAGGGTTTAATCACCTAATTAGTAACACATTCACCTTCGCCTCACTATAATAAGCATTTTGAGTAATTGAGTGGGAAGCAACATCTTGGATTCATACAAACTCCAGATGTTCATTCTATGCATCCCTTGTGTAATCTTGTATATGATCAGTAATTGCCCTAATTGATATGATCCTAAGGTTCTTTGCAACCTCAGGAAATGTTTGATGTCTTTCCTGTTAAGTTTCATTTAGATTTTAGGTCCGACTCATTAAACTGTCAATCACCGGAGCTGCGGTGAGTTGAAATCGTTACCTTAGCCTTTGGATGGATGAGAGAATCTCCAGATATATAAGATTTGGTTTGAGGATTAACATCCACTAGCTAAACTTGAGTTTTAATGTTGATTTTGTTGGGTTGATGGTCATCTTCTCCAACTTTGGCAGAGTTGGAGAAGTGTTGTTCTTGAGGATAACAAGCTAGAGAATTGGTCCACAAGCAAGAGGAAGATTTCTTGAGTTTGTTACAAGAGGTTGTTAGCCTTAACAATTTTTCATTTATTCCACTGAACAAACCCACTTCTGTTCTCCAGCAAAGAGCTTGGAGATCTCTTTAAAGTAATCAAAACCCTGATTTGGGATATGGAACACATTTCTAAGATTGAACTAAGTCCATTGGGATAATTAATTTGATTTGAGACTCTTTAATATTCAAAGTCAACTCTCGACCTTTATTAGTTAACCTAGAGCTGTTCTAGATGAATTAAGGTCTAAATCTTTGAATTGAAGGTAGATTCTAGTTCATTTTGTGATTGTGAGTAATTTAGAACTAATTTGATGATGTTTTATTAAGATTTATTTGAGATTCCTACATCTGTTTGTTTTGGGTTCAAAGAGAAACCCAACACTGTTCTCGGTGTTCTTGCTTAGTTTTGCATGCAAATCTTGCCCAGATCAATCATGTTACACCTTTTGAACTAACCCAGATCTCCTCTTAACACTTAAATATGTCTTTAGAGCTATTTCATCCTAAGATCCATGTTTTGTAGCTTGAGGTTCAAGCTCAGAAGCTATGAAGCATTTGAAGCTCTCTATCTGAACTCATTCTCATCTGAATTCAACGTGAAATAACTCCTTGAGTATTCTAGGAATCTCAATTGAGATAATGCTTTGATTCTCAGGTCTTTAGACCGGAATATCACTCCTAAAGAATGAAAAGTTGTATGAACAATGCTTTGCTCATAAACTCAATCCTTGGATCATTCATGATCCAACCACTAAATTGGTGGTAAAATTGGAAACTTGAGTTCTTAAGCTCTTGATTAAGCTTTATATCAAGTCGAACAGAGTCTTGTGTTGACTGGAATCGACGTCCGAAGTTCGTCGGTTGGACACCGTGTTTCTGAAGGAAATGGAGTTGCATTAGACCCACATCGGAAATTGGTGATGCGGTGCACACCTATGTAACTCAACGCATCACTGGCCTCTTCGGTCGTCAACACTCGGCGGAACTATTAAGCATTGTGTGTGTGTGTGTGCGTGTGTGAGTGCATGTGCCTGTGTGCGCAGGTGTGTGTGAGCCCGGTTGGGTGTGTGCGTGAGCATTTGGAGGGCCTGATATGTGCCCAAAGTGCACAAAAATAAACCTAATAAACTAGGGCTTACCTAGTAGGGTCAGTTCGACCTAGCAATGGGCTGTAGATCCTCGAACGGTGAGCCCACCCATTAAAAACATAACTTTTGCCTAAGTGAGAAGAGAAGATGAGCCAAAAATTGGCTAAGTGAAGAGAAAAGGCTGGGATTGAAGGGAGACGTTTGAAGAAGAGAAGGCAGTAAACGATTAAAGAAAATACTAAGTGTTGGAGTGACCTTAATGTAAAGGCAATTGTAATTAGTGAATAAGCATTCTTTTCTTGCCTTATTGTAAACACTTCATGCAAATGTTCCTTTTGCTATTCAATGTATAATCATTCATGTACATTTCTTTCATTAATGGAATGATTGCCATGTTTAGAGTTCAATTTTTGTATGCAATTGTTCATGAGCTTAAACTATATTCTAATTAATAAAGTTAGTTTATTGTTAACTTAGAATAAAAATAGTGAAAAGATTAACTTAATTACCTCCTAGTGAATGACTTGGACTCAACTAGTTAAATGAATTTAAATCTGAAATATAGTTTAGCTTGACTCTATACTACTGTGACAACTCGAGTCCCACTAAGTGACTAAACCCAGGTCACCATGTGCTAACACTAGCACAAATCGCTCGTAAGATCGCAGCCACCTCACACATAATTATAAAATATAAGCATAGCCATACAAACTAATCATATTACATCAATTATCAATTTCCTCATTTGAAATCTCAATACCTTTATCAGAATTCATTAATCGAAAAATGATTACCAATATTTTATTTTAAAATTTCCAATTAATTTAGCATCAGTATTGTTAACTCGCTTTGATCATGTTTTAAAATCATAGTGTCGTAGTATAGTAATCAAAGAAAATCAAGCATTTAAATTTTTAATACTCAAATTAGAAAGAAATCCGAGGTCGTCTCTAGGAGCAATAAATCGCACAATTAATCACTTTCAGAAGATAATATATGCTTAATGAGTAAAGTGTATCCTTAGATAGAGAGATATAAAAAAATGTAGAGTAAAAGTGGTGGTTTAAACCACCAAATTTACTTGTTTATACTTAGCGCAAATATCAATTATCAAAGGTTCACACTAACATTATCAGAATTAAACACTTTACCATCAGACAACAAACGTTCGGCACAGATGCCTTAAGTGTATGTAGCCAGAGCATGACGGCAAAGTTGTGAAGGGGGAAGGGTACTGTTTCAAGCTGCAAAAACCCACCCTCTCCCTCCTCCACAATTTCTTTCAAACCTAGCCGAACCCGAGTAACTGGATCCTCAGCCCAAACTTGTGTGCGTATTCGCGGGCGAGGGTGTGTGAGCATGAGCGTGTCAGCACGTGCGTATGTGCGTGCAGAGGGGATCTTACCTCGTGTGTTCTGAGGCAACTTGCTTCGAGCGCTTTTGCGTAATAAAGGCTTCAGATGCTTCGGTTGTGCCTGATGTGGGATAAAGTTCCCTTGGCTTTGTTAGTCTTCGGCTGGGGAGATATTTGTTCTCAATTCTTGCGCACCAGCCGTCAGATCAGCCTGATGCACTCGGGGATCAGTTGCTGCTGATGTCGCGCTTTCGATTGGCGAGCTTCTTTTCTGATCGAGGCACTGGATGCACGGTGAAGCTTCGTCGAAGGTGACCGGGAAACTGCTGTTAGAGGCGAAGACGAAGGCAACTCCGGTGAGCACCTGTGGGCAAAAGGCAAGGTCTTGCAACCTCGCGTCAGAAGCAAAAGCTGCGGGGTGAAGCCCCGAAGAAAAGCCCTAGACCTATTGGGTAGGTAGATGTATGTAGGTGTGGCAGTGAAGCTTGTCGAAGCTCCAAGTGGCAGTGATCGGTGATGGTGTAAATGGGTGTGAAAAGAGAAATTGAAGGGACAAGAAGGTAAAGGGGAAGAAAGAGAAGGAAACCCCTAACTTAATTAGAGGAGAGTAGGGGCGGAGACTGGTGGTAGTGGTAGGCCACTGGCGAAGAATCGGAGAAGAAATTGAGGCCGACAAAGGGGGTAAAGAGCCGACTTCCAGGCTGAGAAGCTCGGTGAGGGAAGGGCGAAGGCAGCTGCGACTTCATTTGATGGCGAGACGCAGTGGAGCGAAGGGAAGAAGAAGACCTCAAGGTCTGGTAATGGCGGCGCTTGGAGGAAGAGAAGACGAAGGTGTAGGTGCTTGGATTCTAGACTATTCGGCTTGGAGGAGCATTGTGGGTCTTTATAGAGCAGCAGCCGTGCGTGAAGTTGTTGCTAAAGGTTGCGAGAGATCCTTGCAATAACTCACAACTCTACATTTGTTTGGGCCTGAGATTGAGGGTTGAGGTGGCGACAGCGGTCGATGAAACAAACACCAATAGATGCGAAACTGAAAGGCAAACAACTTCGCCTTAGAAGTCGAGGTCAGCCGGAGCTCGAGGCGGCTGCAAATGGCGTCGGAATCTCGATGAGCAACTATATCAATGGAGCCCTGGCTGCTCAAGGAGGAAGATGACTCTAGGGACTGGTTTGCAAGAAGGAAAGGGCCTAAAAGTAATGAGATAGGATCTACTTGCAAGGATTTTAGGAATTTAGGGGCCTAAATGCAAAGTAGGTGCAAACATTATTAAACTAGGTCCAACTTTTTATGGGAGCTTAATTAAGATCCAGGGAATCTATTGATCATGTAAATTTTGAGTTTTGAAATTATTTGGTTGGTGAATTTCTCAATTAAACTCATTTGACATTGATTATTCACCTAGGTCATTATTTTAGGTTAAATTAACTCCTTTGACCTATCTAATCAAATTAAACCTTGTGGAATATATATTTATAATTTTTAGAAGGTTTAACTTGCAATATTTTCATCAGAATCCTATCAAACTAGGTCAAACCAAAAATAGGGTTTAATTGTTCTCTTTTAATAACATGATTTCAAAAGAAACCCTAAATTGGCTATTCTGACCTGCATTGCGATCCTTTTGGGCTTATTTTGATGATTCTTCCTCCTGATTATATTGTACCCTTTTTTATTTATTATTTAAGTCAATTTACCTTAAAACTTAGCTAAATTAAGTAAGTTATAGAGGATAATGGCGATGCCATTATACCCCCATGCCTACCATTTGCTAGTCCCTTAGCAAATTTTAGAGTTTAGCATAAATGTTCAATGCAAGGGTATTTCTGTCATTCGGCTCCAAAGAATTTCTTCTCCCCCTCCTCCTTGTCATTTCTCAATATTCATTTAAAGTTTGTTTTTAACCCTTAGTACAAATTTATCAGGATAGGCAAAACTTCTTCCCTCGGGGATAGCAGGTGATCTGTGATGTAACCCTAACTTTAGGTCTAGGTAGAAGATGTCTGAGTTGAAGGGTTTTATTTTTGGTGGCTCACACTCATTTGGTGCTACATATAATCTAGTATTTCATATTCTAAATTCCTAGATTATTAAACAAATCAACTCAGAGAAATGCTTAAAAACTATGCTCTCTTTTAATTCCTTTGTGCTCTCTCTGTTTTTTTTTTTCAATGAAAATAAGAGCTCACAATCTCACCAGATTTGTTAACATGTTTGGTAGTCTCTCATGGCATTAACACTTTGATTAAGTTCTGATAACCCTATAACTAAGTTGGAATTCCTCAACTAGTATTTGGACGGTCAGAAATACAGAAAGGTAGGTTAAAGCTGTATTTGGTGGATCATAACTGGTGGTGGGTAATGCTGCCTCAATGAAATTTATTCATAATAAAAACACATAAGCACAACTATGCACTCAAACACACTCTTTCTCTTTCTCTTTTTATAAGGATATATTTTTTTTTTTCTTGAGAATATCTAATATGTATATTTTTCTTTCCTCTTTCTCTCTTTTTTTTTCCTTTTTTTTTGTTCTCTTCTTTTTTCTTTTCTTTCTTTTTTTTTCTAGCTTTTGTCTTTCTAACAATATAACTCAATTCAACACAATTTTCATTAATGAGGCAGTATTGAGAAATGGTGGTGTTCAAGAGCACATTGTGTGGCTTATTTGGTGAAAGTGCCCACTCTTAGCACCAGGAAGGAATGGATAGGACAGTGCATTTCTGACCTTTGACATTAGCACCCTCCTTCAGTCAAAAATCTCGTAAAGAATGGTCGTAACCATCCACCTTAGTCATAGTTTTATTAGAACCTACTCTCTACGTATTTGCCTTATTTGGTGGCTCTTAGGGATTCACACAAAATATTCGCACACAAGAGCTGAGAGCGAAAACTGTGCCTAACTTCGAGTTTCATTATCTAGTTATCCAGAACTTAAGCGTCTTAATACTAGACTTAAAGCACCAGTAGTCACTCTTCTCTCACCTCACATTTATTTGGTGGATCTTATGGAAGAAGATTTGCCTGACTCCATAACTGAATGTTCAAGGGTTTCGACAAACTAAAACTGTCTACTGATCTCTTTCATTCTTCTTTGTATTTTCCTCTTTTTCTTCTTTCTCTCCTCTTCTTCTTTTTTTTTTTTTTGGTGAGAACCTTTCAAGGATAGCTTTTAGATGATTGCACTTTAATCACCCCATGCCTAAGTTTTGCAATGCCCTCATTGCAAAGAGGATGGGTTCACATTCAGCTTAGTTCATAATTTTAGAATAGGTTTAAGGGTGGGTGGGTCGGAAATGGTTGTTGTGAACAATTTCTAGCTCCAATGCGAACATTGGAGGTGGAGTTGACTATTCTTAAATTAGGAACTCTAAAGTACAGTAGGAATGATTTGCTCAAAGAAGATAAGAAAGTTCTCGAGTTTTTTGGATGACGGGTTGCCTCTTGTTAAGCACTAAGTTTACCGCCATTAGTTGGGCGCAATGCGACTCAAGTGGAATGGAGGTCAAGAGACTCCCCGACCAGACTCAAATCATGAAGTTCAAGAAAAGGTTTGAGACGTTGGCCATTAACAACAAATTGTATAGAGTCAAGATCGAGAGGTGAGAGTTCCACAGCTCCATTACCAAAAATCCTCCTAACTAGAAATGGTCCGGTCCATTTAGATCTGAGCTTGCCTAGGAACAGTTTAAGATGGGCATCAAACAGAAGCACCTTTTGACGAGGACTGAATGATTTATGTGAAATGTGCTTATCATGCAAGGCTTTAATTTGAACCTTGTAAATTCACGAGTTCTTGTATGCGTCATTGCTTAACTCATTGAGTTGGCTTATTTGCAAGCGACGGTGAATGCCAACCTTTCCGAGGTTCAGATTGCATTTTCGTACTGCCCAATAGGCTTTATGCTCCAATTCTATAAGAAGGTGACATGACTTCCCGTAAACAGTCCTGAAGGGAGACATTCCTTATTGGGTTTTATGGGAGGTCCTATAAGCCCATAATGCTTCCAAAAGTCAGATTGACAAATCTTTTCTAACAGGTCGAACAATGACCTGCAAAATCTTCTTGATTTTTTGATTTGACAGCTCGACGGATCTGTTTGTTTGTAGATGATATGGGGTAGAAATGAGGTGAGATACCCCATATTTCTAAATACGGACTGATAACGGGTCCCACCATCAGAGATAATCACTTTAGGGATACCGAACTAGGAGAAGATGTTATTGTGAATAAATCTGATAATGACCTTATGATGATTGGTTCTGTTCGGAAAGGTGAGATACCCCATTTGGACGCATAGTCCACAACAAGAAGAATATATTCAAAGCTGTTTGAGTTTGGAAATGGGCCTATAAAATCATTCCCCCAAATATCAAAAATTTCGCCCACGATAATCGGGTTTAAGGGCATCATATCATGATGTCCCATGTTGCCTAAGGTCTGGCAATGAGCGCATGCGCTATAGTACCTGTGTGCATCTTTAAATATAGTCGGCCAATAAAAGCCGCTTGGAGGATTTTGGCTACGATTTTACGCCCAGAAAAATGGCCACCACAGGCCTGGTCATGACAAAATGAGATAACATCATTGACCTCTATGTTAGGAATGCATCTTCGGATGATTTGATCTGCTCCAATGCGAAAAAGATATGAGTATTCCCAGAAATAATACTTGGCATCTAAAATCAATTTGTCCTTTTTGGATTTGGGCCAATCAGACGGAGTCTATTTTGATGCCAAGTAGTTAACAATGTCTGCATACCAGGGAAACCCATCATCTATGCCTATAAGGTGCTCATCCAGGAAATGTTCAATAATAGGCACTGAAGGGTAAGTGATAGACGAGGGAGGGCGGGACAGATGATCTGCAACTACGCTATATTTACCCACTTTGTCACAAATCTCTAAATCAAATTCTTGCAAAAGCAAGATCCAACGAATTAGACGAGACTTTGTGTCTCTCTTGGCGAGTAAGTGCCATATTGTAGTGTGGTCTGAGTATATGATTATGTGGGACCCGAGAAGGTATGATCGGAATTTCTCCAGGGCAAAGACAACTGCCAAAAGTTCCTTCTCAGTGATCGTGTAACTACGTTGGGCTTCGTCCAACATTTTACTCTCATAATAGATCACTACGAGTTTCCCGTCAATTTTCTGACCAAGGACTGCCCCCACAGCATAATCTGAAGCATCGCACATGATCTAAAAGGGAAGAGACCAGTCAGGGGGTTGCAATATCGATGCCTTGGTGACTCGATCCTCAAGGATTTTGAAAGCAACGACACACTCGTTCGAGAAATTGAAGGGAATATCCTTCGATAACAAGTAAGTTAGGGGCCTGGTGATTTTTGAGAAGTCAAAAATAAAATGTTGGTAGAATCCGACATGCCCCAACAAGGATTTGATTTCTTTGACCAAGGGGGAGGAAGTTTGGATATCAAATTAATCTTTGCTCGGTCAACCTGGATACCTTGTTCAGACATAATGTGTCCAAGGACAATGCCCTGGGGAACCACAAAATGGCTCGTTTCCCAACTCAGGACCAGATTCACGTTGATGCATCGTTGGAGGATTTTAGTCAAGTGGCCTAAGCACTCATCGAAGGTTTTTCCAAAGATAGAAAAATCATCCATGAAGACTTCTAAAAATTTACCCACCATGTCCAAGAATATTGCCAACATGCACTGCTGGAATGTGGCAGGTGCATTGTAGAGGTCGAAAGTCATTCTACGGAACACAAATATCCATTAGGGACAGGTCAATGTGGTTTTTCTTGGTCTTCAGGATGAATGGCCACCTGATTATAGCCTGAGTATCCATCCAAAAAATAGAAGTACTGATTTCTCGCTAATTTTTTGAGAATCTGATCTATAAAAGGTAGCGGGAAATGGTCCTTCTTCGTACAGATATTCAATTTCCTGTAGTCTATGCAGACTCTTCACAAATTTGTAATACGAGTGGGGATGAATTCTCCAGACTCAGATATTATAATGGTTAGCCCAGTCTTTTTAGGTACCACATTAATTGGGCTAACCTAATGGCTATCAGAGATGGGATAGATAATATCTGCATCAAGCCATTTTATTATCTCTTTCTTCACGACCTCTTGAAGCTTCGGGTTGAGTTGGTGCTGTCCTTCGTGCGTAGGTCGTGAGCCTTCTTCTATAAAGATATGGTAGGTACAGTAAGAAGGGCTTATGCCAGTGAGATCATCCAAGGTCCAACCAATGGCCTTGCGATGCTCCCGGAGGACGAAAATCAGACACATTTCCTGATCTGTGGATAGAGAAGAGTTGATAATCATAGGAAACGTGTTGTTTGAACCCAAAACAGCATACTTGAGATTGTCAGGAAGCAGTTTAAACTCAAGTACCTGATTCTCAACAACAGTAGGAAGATCGGGGTTAGCCTAAAGGGGAACTAGAGGTGGACTAGGTTCCTTAAGGTGTAATTGGGATTGGGATTTTAGGGGTTCTTACTCAGGAATAATCAAATTCAAATCATCAACAATTGGGTCCTCAATAAGTGAGTCAATTCTATTCAACTCCTGAATTACACCACAATTAATTCCTCTATGGGCCTTAAAAATGATAATTTTCATTGTCTTATCACTGAATTTAATTTTCATCTGGCCCTCCTCACAATTTATGTTTGCCTTAGCTGTTGTTAAGAACGATCTTCCCAAGATTATTGGTGTCTCTTTTAGGTTTTCTGGTGTATCCATATCTAATACAATGAAATCAATCGGAAAATAGAAATCCTAGACTCTTACCACTACATCCAAAATTCCACAGGGTGACTTAATAGATCAATCAGCTAACTACAAGGTTACTTTCGTGGGTTTAAGTTTAGGGTCCTCAAAATATTTTAGGAGAGATGTGGGAATAAGGCTAATGGAGGAACCTAAATCTAGAAGAGCTCGATTGAATTCTAAATCTCCGATCTTACAGGAAATTAGAGGGGTGCTAGGGTCTTTTAATTTCTGTGGAAGCTTGCTCAAGATAATGGAGTTAACCTACTCCGATAGCAAAATAGGACTTCCATTAGAATTCTTCGACTTTCGCTTTGGTGTACATAAGTTCTTCAAAAATTGTGCGTAAGCCAATACATGACATATAGCATCCATCAAGGGAATGCTAATCTAGACTTGCTCAAAGATCTTGATTAAGTCCTTGACAATTTGAGGTGGTTTCCTACCCTTATTCCCTTTGGTTAAGGCCTCAAGAAAAGGTGTGGTCCTAGGCTCATCTGGAGTAGGTTCTGTAGTTTCTTGACTTTCCTTAATAATCACCCCAGATTGAGATGTACTAGGCTTAGGTTTAACGTATCTCTTAGGCTCAAAATCCTTAGTACACTTACCACTACGGGTTGTGACAGAATGTAATCCTGCAAGATATGGAGGAGTGGGTAAGATAGGTGGCTGCTGCTGAGATGAGTCAGGTACAAAAGTTGATGCTTCTGACCCGTCTTGATATATAGGTGCAGAAGGGCCTGGTTGTACATAATGAATTTGGCCCTATTTTGGGTTCGCAATGTACCTCTAGTTCGGTATGTTGTTAGGGTTTGGTAGTGTTTGCGAGGGTAATGTGCCTAGCTAGCAAGTCCCAACCATTTGCGCAATTTGGTTACACATATCTGCCAAATCAGCAGTATGTTGCCTCTGGATAGCAGCATTGGTCTTCTGCATATCAGCGAAGGTCTAAAGAATCATGCTCATTTGATCATCTTTACTAGGCCCAGATTGAAAATTTGGATTAGTTCTAGGTTGAGCTGGCTGATACGAGTGCGGATTTTGTGGTCGGGGTGAATATTGAGGTCTAGGATTTTGAGGATAAGAGTTCCCTGACCAGGAAAAATTAGGATGATTGCGCCATCCAGAATTATAGGAATTGGAATAGGGGTTGTTTTGGATGGCGTGGAGTTCCTCATAGGGTTGAGTAGCTCTAGAGAAATCAGAATAATGGGGTTCAGAGGACCCCCAACTAGGATAAATAGGTTCAGTGTTTCCTCCGAACCTTGAGTCAGAAGGAGATGGATTCAGATCCATCCCTGTGTGGTGAATTTTATGTATGGCCTCCCTCCCTGCGGGCGACCGTGCATGCATGTTCTGTTAAGAAGAAGTGACCTTCTACAACTAGAAAGTCAAATTGTCAAGCTTCTTCACAATTATTGAGACTTTATCCAATCGACTAGCCACAACCTCCATGTCGACGGAAGAGGATAAGTCTTGTGCTTCATGTGTCCCACGTGTGTTCGTCGATGCACGGGTAGTCGTCCTGTCGAACATACCCATGGATGCATTGTTTATTGAATTCTCGACCATATTTTCAAGAATTTCCTAAACAGCATTCTCATGCTTACCCATGAAATTGCCTCCACTAGCTGCATCGACGAAAAGTTGAATATCTTCACAGAGTCTACAGTAAAAAGATTGGACTTGTTCCCATTTAGGAACTCCGTGATGCAGGCATTTCCACATGAGATCAAGAAAGCAATCCCATGCCTCATGAAGTGGTTCCCCCGCATTTTGTTGAAAATGTGTAATTTGATGCCTCAGAGCGTTAGTACGCCCTACTAGGAAGTATTTCCTCAGAAATTCAGCTTGCAATCCATCCCAGGTATTGATCGGTCGATTCAGAGACCGATACAGTGGGCAACTTTCTCTTTAAGCGAGAAAGGGAACATTTTCATGAGAAGAGTGTTCCAATTTTGAACAGTTGGCCCGAGGATCTGGGCCAAATGTTTCAGCTCTTGAATGTGTTGGAATGAGTCTTCAAAACCCATCCTGTGGAAATGGGGAATCAAGCTGATGATATTCGGCTTGAGTTCGGTCTCATGTCCCCCAACCGGAATACACACTCTGCGCTTGATAGCCACTTCTGCGGGATTATAGTGATCCCGCATTTGTGGACCTGCTCTAGGGTTTGCCAGTCCATTAATAAGATTAGAGAGAGTCTGAAGCTGGTTCTGCAAGTGCTGGATGTCGTCTCCTCCTTCTTCTGGACTAGGGTTCTCCATTGAATTAGAATCAAAACATGGAGATCCAGGGTTGGATGTAGATGGGTCAGAGGAGATAGGGATCGGATCAGAAGATGTAAACCCAAACAAGTTAGTCGGGTGTTGGCCCTGACATGAATGAACTACTAAAAGAGGTCTTAAGACTGGTCTTGAGGACCTCCTACCGTGCAAGCACTACAAAAAAGATGAGGGACTAGATTTCAGTTAGACCCAATCGAGACATCCAAATATGTTTGGATGGCTTAGGCTTGTTCGCGGCAGATTGCCTCTAGATCACAAATCCACTCATCGGAGAATTACTTGGGTAGCTAGAAAGGGGGAGTCCCACGAAGACCCCTACATGGTAGACCGCCCCCATAGGTTACAGGGTTTCCCCCACCCGACCTTTCTTGTCACTGTAGTTCCAAGTAGACTGGATACGTGTGAATTAGGTCCTATACCTACCAGATTTTAAGCCTATTTTTGCCTCAGATTATCACTTAAGAGTTTATTCCAATTTGTGACCTAATTTCTAGGTTGATTGGTTCACTAAGTGAACTAACTTCACCTGACCTATCCTAATGTTTAGGATGCAATCTGGGTTAACTCACCCAAATCACCCTGTTCTGGTTTGACAAGCAGGTTATTAAGTCACTTCTTTTAGGGTTCAAGTGATCTTAGAGCCTGTGTTTTAGGGTTTGAATTGTAAATTGATTCAACTAGGGCTTAGGTAGCACACAATGCAGATGATATTTTCCTTTATAATTTGGAAATGTGTGCTAGATAGCCTTTAAATTTTAACCCTAATTTGGCTCTGAAGTGGAGTCCAATTTAAAATTCAATGATTCCGTTGGACTCAATCAAGAATGTTTTAGTCCAAGGTTCAACTAATCAGTCCCTTTAGGCTCAGAAATTGTTGGGTAGTGTCTTCTAGGCCGATCTTTGCTTAGAAATTATAAATTCTTGCCACAAATGAAAATTCTAAGAAAATATGGCAAGGTTGAGTCCTAATTCTCTTTTACTCCTTTTATTTTATTTGTATCAGGAAAGAGGGGATTAAGAATAAAGGATTGAGAGTTACCTACTGTGGAGTGGTTGTCCTTAGGTTCTAGAAGCCATGTGCTCCTGTTCAATTTTTGCAAAACAACCAAACAAGGCAAATATGTCAAAAGTCAAGAATAATAGTGATAAATGCACGTTGCTCCCCGGCAACGACTGCAAAATGTTAACTCGCTTGGATCGTGTTTTAAAATTGTAGCATCGTAATATAGTGATCAAAGCAAATCAAGCATTTAAATTTTTAATACTCGAACTAGAAAGAAATCCGAGGTCGCCTCTAGGAGCAATAAATCGCACAATTAATCACTATTAGAAGATAATATATGCTTAGTGAGTAAAGTGTATCCTTAGATAGAGAGAAAAAAAAATGTAGAGTAAAAGTGGTGGTTTAAACCACCAAATTTACTCGTTTATACATAGCACAAATATCAATTATCAAAGGTTCACACTAACATTATCAGAATTAAACACTTTACCATCATACGACAAAAGTTAGTGATTGCACAACAATCATGGATCCTAATCAACCTAAATAATGTTTGAACCTAGCTTAAATTGTGGATATTGCATTCATATCTTGCATATCATGCATTGCATCAGTCTATTTAGAATAAGATGAGATATCCTGCTAGTTAATGGTTTTTATTGCTATTTGCAGGTAATAAAGTGATCCAGGATGAAGGAAATAGTGGAATAAAGCAATAAATGAAGAAGACTGATCCTGATAAGAGGAGCAAGGAGGATAGCCTTATCCCTACCCTTAGAAACCCTAGGACAGCCTTCCCAAACCCAAAATGACCTCCATTAGGACACCTTAGCCTCAAAACCCAAACATGATAGCACTATCCATGTTCTTATCCACCCTATCCCTCTCCCAAACACATAGGAACCAAAACCCACCTTAGAAAACCTAAAACCCAATCTCCATCACCTTTTAAGACGTCAAGACATCTTACTGGACGTCTGACTTTTTCAGAATAACAATCCAAGAAGGCAGAACTCATACTGCCATAGAATTGGATGTCTAATTTAATGTCCAGACATCCAATTTTGTAATATAAGTCATCTGACCACTATTCTGGATGTTTGATATTGCCCTCTGGTTCTTGATTTTGGTGCTAGAAGCCTGATCTTGCCGATTTTGACCTAGGAACCCCACCGGACACCCAAGGAAACCAAATTAGAGACCTCCTAAGCCTAGTACACTATCCATAGCCCTACTTATCCTATCCCTAACGCAATTGAACCATCCCTGTTAAGACCCGTTCTGTCCTGAGCCATTTTAAGACGTCTGGACTGTCCGTCGAATGTCTGGTTAGACATCTAGACACCTTCCCAGATGTCTGGAAATCAAAATTTTTAGGTACGAACTTCGTGTCTGCGCGCGGGCTGCGCGCGGACAGTACTCACTTTTTCTCCCCTTCTTCTCTCTCCCCTCCTCCCGCGAACCCTAACACACCATCTTTATAAACCCCCCTTCCTCTTCTCTCGTTCTCCCAACTCCATAGCCACCAGCCGCTTCTTCTCTTCCTCTCCACCCCTGTGAGAGGAGCTAGCGCGAGTGAGAGAGCGTGAGAGTGGTGACGAGGAGGAGCGGCTTGAAGAGATGAGGAACTTGAGCTCGCGAGCTCGTGTGGGAGCTCACCGGAGAGTGCACAGCCGGAGCGGCGCGTGAGGGAGGAGGAGTGCGACAGGGAGTCATCCCTGACGTTGCTACAACCGAAGCTGCAGGTGAGCGCGGCTGCGCGTGGCGAGGGCGAGCGGGAGAAGGTTCTAGTTTTGGGTTTTTCCCAGAATCAGATGTCTGGAACAACGTCCAGACGACGGAGCGGATGTCTGGAGACGACTCCAAACGTCTGAAGGAAGATCTCAGTGAAGGTGCATTCCATTTGCGGATACGGCCATGCAGCTCGCTCCGCACCTACACTTTGCGTGGCTAATTTGAGAAGATTTTGCTGTCGCATGCAGGATTTGCTTCGGGAAGGCGCGGGACACACCCTCCCACACGTTTCAGACATCTGGGCAACTCACCAAATGGCTGGAAGCACTCCCAGACGTCCGGAGAGGTGGTCGGACATCTGGAGCTGGGTTCAGACAGTCCAGAAGAGGTCTTGAATGTCTGAAGCCGACTCAGAGCCTGAGGTGCATTCCTGGACACTTTTAAGATGTCGGACATTGTGCCAAACATCAGATTTGAGTCAGTAGCCCTATTTTTGACCCGTTTAGGGTCCGTTTGAGGTCCGTTTTACGCAAATAAGATATCGGTGTTTTCCTTGTGAGTTACCCTACTTGTTAGAAGGCTTTCTATGCTATTCTGAATGTTCCTTTGTGATTGTTCCTTATTATAGGACTTCATTCTGTTGTGGGTTCGAGGCTTGCTGAGGCTTGTGAGCCTACCGTTCGAGCCTCCAATACTCCTGGGTTGTCTGGTAGAGTGGCTTCCCCTAATTTAAATACAAAGCTGAATGCATGTGTGAAATGAATGATTAAAAACTAGGATATGGCATGAATCCTAGGACTAGAAACACTTGAAATGTCTATATGCGTGTTTGAATTGCAGTCTTGAATGAGTAGATAGAAAACAACTGCTTGTTAATGAACAAGAGCTGCCTGTGAAATATAAATTAACTGTGCTACTGAAACAGTTGCATGTAACCTTACCTGTTGTATACGTTAAATGCTAGAATACGAGCTGCATGTGTATAACCTGAGAATGGAAACGTGAATGATAGAAATACGAGCTACATGTGTATACCCTGAGAATGGAAACGTGAATGATAGAAATATGAGCTGCACGTATATAACCTGAGAATGGAAATGTGAATGATGAAATCTGGTACGGAATGGCATGATGAATATGAGCATGAACCCTACGGGGAAATTAAGAGTAGAGCTCCTGGAAATAAACGAATGAATCTCGAATTGTGACGGGAAGTGTGCTAGCCCTTGAGTACATGGTATTAAGGGGAGTGCATGTTCCCTCTTAGTGTAGAGGGGAGCTTGCTGCCCTTCGGGTTGAGACCCGGGGTGGATTTGGCCACTTTGCACCAACTTCGTGGCCCTCGTGTACACTGCATCGGGGAGAGCTACTAGTGTAGGGAGAGAGCTAGCCACCCCACGGGGCCCGGGGTTCAACTAGCCACCCTACACCGACTTGTTAGGTCCACTGGGCAAACCAGGGTATTTAGGCGAGGGTGCGCGGACTGTGGAGGGGCGAGACCCTTGTTACTGAGAGGGGTAGGCCCTATACTGTTCCGTGTTGTACTTGGGCGCACTCGTTAGCAGAAACGGTTGACCGCATGCGAGTGCGGGGTAGCTACTTGTGCGTTTATCGTGCATGCCGTAGTCACCGTTACGTCTGTCCATGACCTTGGGGTGGTTGACTGGGTGTAGGACCACCACGGGGGACTCTCCCAGCCAGGAGAGCACTACGTGCGACTTCTACTCTTCGGACAAGACTACAATCAAGATCATTCCCACGAGGAACATTTCAGATCAAGAAAGAGATCTGATAAATAAACCAATGGGTGAAAAGGAATAACTTGTAAAATAAAGTAATTGGAACAAACAGCTACCTGTTCGCTTTTACTTCTTTAGTTAGTTGGTTTCCACTCTACTCAGCATTCGCTGACTTTGTGTACTCATAACCCCTTTCAGGTCCAGGTGTTGAGCTGCTCGAGTCTCCGGCTACAGAGGGTGCTGGGCCCAGTAGAGCCCAGTAGCAGTAGACTTCTGTTGTAGTACCTTTTTGTTGTAGTGAGTACAAACTCTTGTACCTTTACTTTTCTGTACCTTTACGTTCCTGTACCTTGCTACTGTTTACTGTTGTGGTGGTGACATGTACTGTAGTAGCTTTTACTTTCTTTACTGTTGTACTCTTTTACTGTTAGTTGCTTAGCATAGTGAATGTGGTTTACTTTCCTGCTTTTTGGTTATTTCTTGTTGGACGACTGGGTCTTGGGATCAGTTGAGTCGGGCCGGTCATGTGTCTTGTAGAGAATCGGGAACCAGGTCGTAACAAGATGGTATCAGAGCAAGGTCGTCCCAAGAAATGAACCAACTAGCTTGAGAATAACCAATTCACGTGCATGTAACTAGAGTAACCACCACAACGTACCTTTTGACATATGTTCTGAGGATTCTTTTGCTGAATGTCCATTAGAGTTGACATCGCTTTGTTTTGTTTTTCGCATCTCCATGCAGGAGATGCCTCGACGTGGAGTCCTTGAGGCGGGTCGTAGACGCGGCCGAGGACGAGGTCGGAGGGGCGGGCGTGCTGGGCCCAAGGTTTCGGTGGACCAGCCACTTCTTCTCGAGCATTCAGGCCCAAGACCTCTCCCAGTTGATACGGGAGATAGTACGAGAGGAGCTCCACCCGCCTCCACGGGCGCCTCTCCCTGGGGACGTGGAGGGGGAGTCCTTTGTGGGACCACGAGACCGACGCAGCACTGGACGTGGGGAAGGGGGTGGTCCTCCACCGCCCCCACCGCACTTTGACACCTCCGAGCACGAGCCCTCCCTGCCTGGAGGCGTGCCCATTTCCCCACACAGCGACACTATGAGCTTTTCAGACAGTTCCAGAAGCTGAAGCCCTCCACCTTCAAGGGGGATGAGGACCCGACCGAGGCGGAGGATTGGTTGGAGCAAATCGAAAAGGTGTTTGACACCCTTCGCCCCCTGCGGAGTGTTGCGTGGACTTTGCCACGTACCAGCTGGAGAGCACGGCACACAGGTGGTCGAGGGCAATCAGAGGCCAGGAAAGGGTAGAGCCAACGTGGGACCAATTTATGATCCTCTTCTACAATTAGTACTTCCCGCAGACGTGGCAGAATCAGAGGAGGCAGGAGTTTCACACTCTCCGCCAGGGGATGATGACTGTCAGCGCGTATCGTACACGTTTCCTGGAGCTATCTCATTTCGCTACGACAACTGTGGCTACTAAGGAGGAGCGCCTATGGAGGTTCACTGAGGGGCTCTAACCTGCCATTTGGGTGTATGTCAAACCCCTAAAATTTCCCATGTTCTCGAGAGTGGTAGAGGCAGCTATGACGTATGAGGAGACCAACCCGGCCGCACGAGACACTGACAGCGAACTGAAGAGGTCCTACCAGCCAGAGTACTCACAGGGCTAGCGAGAGAAGAGGCACGCGGCGGCCGCGGGAGAGCCGTCACATTTTATGGGGCCATCAATGGCCTTTGGGGGCCCCCGCCCAACCATCAACAGGGACCTACCGAGGGCGGGAGTCGAGTTCCCCTCTGCTACCAATGTGGCCAGTCGGGCCACATCAAGAGAGACTACCCATCTAAGGCCGGAGCGCAGCAGATGCTCCCCGCATCGAGTACCGTAGGCCGAGCAGGTGGCTGTGGTTCCCATGCACGTGGGGGAGGACAGCAGTGGTAAGGAGGGTATCGACTAGCGGCTACCCGTCCGACGCAGAGTGTGGCTGCTTCTTCCACACCGAGAGCTGAGAGGCATATCAACGCCCTGACACACAGAGATGCCAGAGCATCAAGTTCATGGTGGGAGGTTGATAACACTGCATCTGGAGGTGATAATTCTATTAAATAGAGCCCATCTTAAGAATAAAAGGCACAACATAAGTAGAATGGGAGCATTGCATGCATCATATGCCAAGATTACTTATAAAACAGTATTAACGGCCATTTGTATGAGCACTTGTCAAAGCAGGCCTCAGATGAGCAATCGAATCGCATGGATGGATTCAGAATGATGAATGAAGTCCAATGGACTCAAAATCGGCCAAATCCGACATTCGGAGCTCCCACAATGGGCCCAAGAAGTTATGACCGTTGATCTGATGATCAACGGCCCACGATGCACCATGTGGCGCCCGCTCACCGTGCACCCGCTTCCACCTTCACCGGGAGAGCAGATCTCAGCCGTCGATCTCTGATCGGACGACTGAGAACCGCGCGCACGCCCGCGATCGCCATGACAAAGCAGCGAGTGTAACACAGCAGTTGAAGCGCACGCCCGCGCCCACACGACGCGGGTTCGAGCCACGCAGTGCTGAAATCAGAAGATGACTTCATGCTCAGGCGAAATTGGGCCACCTGATCAACAGCGGGCGACCGAGATAGTCCACTCAACGCGCCCTCTGGCGCTAATCAGCCATGTGTGTGAACACGTCGAACGACAACGTCCACACGCATGCGCACTCAAGGCGTGATCCGAGCACGCCCAAGCGAAGACCTCAGCCGTCCGATCTTCGATCGGACGGCTCTCATGCCACTCCCACGGATTGAGCGCGAGGAAGAACAGCTTCGGGTGAGTGACTAGCGGGCTAGGGGCTTCACTGACATTTTTGGAAGGGTTTTAGCAACATCTTGGATGTCACTAAAACCCCTCCTTCATTTGGAAAGCCCTTCTCCCTATTTAAACCCCTTCCAACCACTCATTCAAGGTATTCACTCCCCTTGCAACTACTCTACCTCTCTCTTAGCTAGCTTTAGGCCCTCTTGTAATCATCGGAGACGACGAACCGCCGACGGAGCCTTCTCCACCACCGTGGTTGCCTCGCTACCCTCCCTCTCCTCTCTTTCCTCCTGTCTTTTAAGCTTTACTTTACTTATGTTTGAGCATGTATCTGATGTTGTAATTTATGAACTAAAGCTGCATGATTAATGAAGTTGTTTTTCCATTCAGTTTCCTACTCTATTTCCTATTCAAGTTGCATGTTAAGAATGAAACGATCCTAACCCTAATCTCTCTCTCTCTCTCTCGCTTTTCACCCGCACCTTTTCGCAAGCAAAACTCCACAATTTCAGTGACAATAAGTGACAAGAAAAATCCAGTTTTCACGCCTCCCTGAGACCAACACTTGGACTCACATCCGTTTCTTTACTTTAAAATCGGCGTTGCAAGTGCGAACTATAACGACACTTCTTAACACACACGCACGGAAGCACGTCATAGGTGTGGTTACAGTTTTCGACAGATTAGTTTACGTACTTTTGATTCCGGTGCCACGCATTTGTTTGTTGCTGCGAGTTTTGCTGTCAGTTTGGGACAGGACTGTGTATTGTTAGAGGATCCGTTCGTGATCAGAGGTCCGGGTGGTCAGCTGTTTGTAGCTGAGGTCTACACGGGCTGTGAGGGCAGTGTTGGGGGACACAGCCTCCCCGCTGACCTGATTGTGATACCGATGGAGGACTTTGGCGTGATTCTGGGGATGGATTGGCCGTTCGCTTACCACGCTTTGGTGGACTGTTTTGGGAGGAAGATCGTCTTCTACATACTGGAGATGCCTTCTTTTGAGTTTCACGAACAGTCGGTGGACGGAGGCTTCAGGTGCAGTTTTGCACTTAAGGCGGCGAGACTTTTGGGCCTGGGGTGTGAGGGCTTTCTGGCTTGTGTAGTGGTAGAGCCCAGCCCCGCGGCAGACTTTCAGAGCATCCTGGTGGTCAGAGAGTACCCCGACGTGTTTCCAGAGGAGCTACCAGGACTACCGCCTGAGCGTGAGATCGAGTTTGAGATCTCACTGGTACTGAGGACTAGCCCCATTTCTACAGCACCTTACAGGATGGCACCACTTGAGTTGCGAGAGCTCAAGTCCCAATTGCAGGACCTATTGGAGAAGGGCTTTATGAGGCCCAGTGCATCCCTGTGGGGAGCTCCGGTGTTATTTGTGAAGAAGAAGGATGGTACCCTATGGCTTTGTGTGGAGTATAGACAGCTGAATAGGGTCACCATCAAGAACAGGTATCCACTGCCGAGAATCGATGATTTGTTTGACCAGTTGCGAGGTGTTATGGTGTTCTCCAAGATATATTTGAGATCTGGCTACCACCAGTTGAGGATCAGGGAGACCGACGTCTCCAAGACAGCTTTCCCCACCCAATACGGATACTACGAGTTTGTGGTCATGTTGTTTGGGCTAACCAACGTCCCCACTGCCTTCATGGATTTGATGAATTGGGTGTTCAGATCGTATCTGGATCAGTTTGTGGTGGTATTTATTGATGATGTGCCCATTTACTCGTGGGATCAGGCACAACACGAACAACACTTGCAGATGGTTTTGGACATGTTTAGACGACGTAGGCTATATGCCAAATACAGCAAGTGCAAGTTTTGGTTGAGGCAGGTGACCTTCTTGGGTCATGTGATTTCAGGGGATGGCTTGGCTGTGGATCTAGCCAAGGTAGAGGTAGTGCTCAGGTGGGAGAGGCCACGTACAGTGGCAGAGATCCACAGTTTCTTGGGGCTGGAAGGTTACTACCAGCGGTTTATCAGGGGTTTCTCGCATATTGCGCATCCTATGACTCAATTGACCCGAAAGGACGTGCCCTTTGCTTGGACAGACACTTGTGCAGCGTGTTTTCAGGAGTTGAAGGAGAGGCTGACTTTGGCTCCTATGCTTACCATCTCGGACAGTAGTGGTGGTTTCGTTGTCTACACGGACGCTTTGTTGTAGGGGTTAGGGGGTGTGCTCATGCAACGGGGTCACGTTGTTGCTTACGCTTTGCGGCAACTGAAGCCCCATGAGCATAGCTACCTTACCCATGACTTAGAGCTAGCAACTGTCGTCTTCACACTGAAGACATGGAGGCACTACCTGTACGGTGAGCCTTTTGAGATATTCATGGATCATAAGAGCCTCAGGTACTTGTTTGATCAGAAGGAGCTTAACATGCGACAAAGACATTGGTTAGAACTCCTAAAGGACTATGACTGCGGCATCTCCTACCATCCGGGGAAGGCCAACGTGGTGGCTGACGCCTTGAGCCGGAAGGCGCCCGCCCACTTGGCCAACTTACAAGCATAGCGTTGGAGGCTTATGGAGGAGTTGGGCAATTGACGACCCCTAGAGTTACAGGAGCATTGTGGGGCAGTGACAGTGACTCGACAGACAAGACTAGAGCTGATAGACCGCATCATCACAGGGCAGATGGCAGATCCGTATCTGCAATCATTGAGAGACAGAGTACTGTCAGGGGACCCTGGGGACTTCTCCTTTACAACCGAGGTACTGCCCATGAGGGAACGTTTGTGTGTTCCCAGAGACGAGGAGTTGTTGAGAGAGCTCCTGACTAAGGCACACGGGTCCAGGTTCACCATACATCCCGAGAACACGAAGATGTATCATGATCCGAAACGTGACTTTTGGTGGAGAGGGATACAGTGGGATGTAGATGAGTTCGTGCAGTAGTGTTTGGTGTGCCAGCAGGTGAAGGTCGAGCATCAGAGACCTGCAGGGCCGTTGTAGCCACTTCCTATGCCAGAGTGGAAGTGGAAGAGCATCACCATGGACTTGGTGGTGGGCTAGCCCTTACCCAGCGAGGACACGACACAGTCTGGGTGATTGTAGACAAATTGACGAAGATGACACATTTCTTGCCAATCCAAGTCACTTTGGGACCAGTGCAGTTGACAGAGAGTTATATTCGTGACATGGTACATCTGCATGGAGTTCTGGGTGAGAATGTATCCAACCGGGATACCCATTTTACGTCCCAGTTTTGGGCTGAGTTTCAACAGACTTTGGGGACACGGTTGAAGTTCAGTACGGCGTACCACCCTGTTTACGTGGCTAGATCGTGTTTTAACGGATATCTCGTTGTAATATAGATGAACTATCCACGAAAACAAATAAAAATTTATAACTCAAAAATCAAAGTATCCAAGGTCGAACACAAGGAGCAATTTAGGTATTCCAAAACCTAAGAACACAACTTTTAATAAGAAGCAATAACTAGTTCAACAAAAATGGCAGGATAATGTTATGGAGAAAATGCTCAAAAAGAATTGGACGTCTAATATTGTATCATACGTCTTAAAATTCAGACTATAATTGGCCTTCAGTATCTTCTCTTCTGTCTTTGCTTTGCTCTGCAACTTGTTCTCCATTTCTTTTTTCTTCCTTAGCCGCTCCTGCTCCTCTTCTTTTTCCTTCCTTCACTTTCTCTTTTCTCGATTCTCTTCCAGCAGCTAAGTCTTGGCCTTGTCTCTTCTTTAGTTTCCTTCTTCTTTTTCTTCCTCTTCTTCCTTTGCTTGGCCGCTCTTTCTTGCTTATCCTCTTCCTCTGCGGGCCTTCTCTTGCAATGGCAAAGTCCTGCTTCCTTCTCTTGCTGCACTTCTTCCTCCCTTAGCTTCCTCTTCCTGCACAATCACCACAAAGCAAAACCTATTCCCCTACCCTCCCCGCGCGTCTCTCTCTCTCTGTGTATCTCTCTTCAGTACGCTCTCCCAGAGCTGGGTTATCAGGTCGGTCGCACGCCCGGGTCTAGGCGCACCGGTGTGGGTGTGGTGCATGAGGAGTGCACGGAGGGGTTAATCGGATCCGGGTGCCAGGTCCGCGGGTTTAATGTCACAGACGAGACGTGATAAGTGAGGTGAGGGACCTCACCCCAGTGATTTCGAGGCAAACAGCAGAGAACACAAAATCCACTTAAACCACTCAGGAAGTGCGAAACTTACCGAGGTGGGACGAAAAGTCCCACCCATTTCTGCTGACACCTGCAGGAGAGTGACTTCTCAATCGATGCAGCTGCAGGTCTCGCGGCACTTGCTATCAGGTTGGACTCACTCTCTCCCTCAATCTGCATAGTTTGGAAGCCTGGAACCTGACGCTTGTGGCCTGGAGATGGAGACAAACGAGCTCGTGTGCTTGTTAATGGCAAATGGGAGCTCGACCCTGCACGACACAAAAGGAGCCTTGCAGCTCTATCAAACCACAGGAGAACCTTCGTCATGTCACGGCGAAGATGAAGCAGGTGTTGGCGTGGCTCAGACCGACCTAGGCATGCCTGCCTAGATTAGACTGTGACCGTGGGAGTGGTTGTGTTCGGTGGAAGCGTGGAGTGCGTGTGGCGGTCTGTGGATGGGTGGAAAATGTTCAGCTGTCGATGGCAGAGGTGTTGAGGTTGGTGGCGAGACGTGTGGAGGAGTGGAGTGATGGGTGCGTCTCACCGGAGGTTGGCTGGAGATGGGGGAGATGAGGATGGGCAGTGGCTGTCGAGGGGTGTTTTGTGAAATAGATTGAGGGAAAATAAAGAGTAGAAGATGAGGAGCTTATCTAGGGTACTTGGAGCGAAGGGGAGGCAGAGGAGACAGACGACGCGTTTGTGCCGTCGTCGGAGAAGATGGCCCTAAGGGGGAGATAATGGCGACGAGGAGGAGGATAGGAAGGCGTGCGCTGGTGCGACGCAATGCAGAAGAACGAGGCGAAGTGAACCCTGCCAATGGTATGGCAGCAAAGCAACAAGAGGGAGGAGGAAAAGTCGCTGGAGCTTGCGGGCTATTTGGCCAGAGAGGGGGGAGATGAATTCTGAGGGAGTCTGCGGCCAAATCAAGCTTGAGAGATTCGCAGAGGACCGGGGATCCTTTTATAGTTGCTGGCCAAGCTTCTGGTGCGTGGAGGGAAAGCCTTCTACCATCGACTTTTCGCCAGAGAAGGAAGGTAGTTGGAGATCCAAATCTCTCGTGCATTCGCACGAGAAGTTGGATGCAAATCAAAGATTGCAATTGAGCTCAAATGGAAGGGAATTCCTTAGAGAATCTCCCTTCCAAATCTGGGAGATCTCTGAGGAATCAAGGAGTATTCCCCCTCCATTTCTCGTCGGAGAAAAATTTCTCCCCACTAATGGTAGAGGGACCTGTTTGTAAGAGTGGCGAGGAAGTTAGGGGTATTTATGTAATGGTTTTCAAAAGATAGGGGCCAAAATGTAATTGGGTGTACTGTTTTGCAAAGTAGGCCAAGATGACTTTACCTTAGGTCTAAATTTTGGTAAAAACCTAATTTTGACCTAAGGAATCCAATGGTGAAGTTGGATTTTAGGTTTTACCACGTTTGACTGGATATTTTGCACACAAACCCAAATTAGGTTAATTTATGTGTTATGACCCTAATCTAGTTCAAAATAGGTTCCAAAGGCCAATTTGAAGGTTCTAAACCCTAGGGGATATTTTTCCATGAATTTTAGAGGGTTTAGTTGATTTTTAACCTGACCAAAACCTTGTTGAATTAAGCAGGTCTGTTTTAGGGTTATAGAATATCATTTAATTCCTGAACTGCACATTAACCCATTTCTGATTGAACCAACCCACTTTTATCTTATTCAGATCATTTGACCTATGTTTTTCCTCTGAGAAATCCTATTTATGTACTACAATGGTAAAATTTCAATTTTAACCTTTATTTCATGTTTTCTCCTCAAAACACTTATTCCTTCAATTAAGCCCTTTTCTAGGTTATGTAGGAGCTTTTATTCTCTTTCTTAGGTCAAAATGAGCTAGTTAGGGCTCATGATGATGCTCTCATCATACCCCTATGCCTAGCTTTTGCTAGTCCCTTAGCAAAATTTCAAGATTTTAACTTCTGTTCTAGACCCTTAATGTCTGTCATCAGTTATGATAACTGCTTTTCTTTTTCTTTTGTGATTAGGATAGAATGCCGACAGTAGGCTTAGAGGTACTCAAGTATCAACCAAAATCCGACCCCGACCCGCTTTAGCCTCAGTCTTCCGTAAAGGTTTTTAAGGCCCACAGAAACTATCCTAGGGTTTGTTGGATTTCGTGGTTAAAACACCCGTGCTTGAGACATTTTTAGCCTAGGTTCAGTTTGCAGTGCGTTTTTGTGAGAGAGACAAAGGATTTATTTGTTTGGAGAGCCTTCTCTTTCTTTTCTTTTTATTTCTAGCTTCGGATTGGCTTCTCAACACGGTCTGTATCAAATTCCTCGTCCCCATCATCAATCCTCAAGGGTCCCTAGCAATCGATGCTTCAAGATAGCACCGCCCATGGCAACCTCTAGAACCCTGGCTTTCGAGATTTTGAGATAATCCCGTCCATGGCGTTCCATGGCCGAATTCAAGCCCTGGCAATCGACATTTCGTAATAATGCCGCCCATGGTATCTGAACCAGCAAAGTGCTTACATGCCCCCGGTAGATATTTAAATATCTTAAGAGACAAGCACCGAGGAGATGATATGTTGTTACGCATCTTCGAGGGGAATTTCCCGCCTCTCTGCACTGGGAACTCGTCCAAATCAACTTGTGTTGATCGGCCGCTCCTAATCTAGGTGACTTTTTCAGAACATTGAAATTCTTTTTGCATGATTTTGATATTTGTGCTCACTGAACTAGACTGTGTGTGAATTGGGGTGCTTAAGTTACTGAATCTGGCAAACCAAAGGTCAGTTAACGAGGCCGAATACTTCCTAAGCCTTAGACCTAATACTTAAGCTTCGAATTTTCCCCAACCTCTTGAGGATTATCCAGATCTTAGCGGATACGTGAATTTTTAAGCCTTAGAATCTAGCCCAAGAGGCCTAAGATCAACATTCTTGCTAATCTCTTTTTATGTCTCCTTAGCACTTTTCTTTTATTTTTCTCTTTTCTTGATCTGGTCTAGAACTTCAGTTAATCCCTTAATCTTTTACCAATGACCACTTCTTTTTTTTTCATTTTGTGCTCCTTTTTTGGCATTTTGCTCTTTTCCTCCCCTCATTTTGCATAGCCCAAAAATTGTCTCTCCCCCCCTCAGTTTTTTTTCTTTTTCAAGATTTTTTTTTTTGGTTGAAACCTTTCTTGATATGAATTTTCCTAACATTTTGCACTTTCATACCCCCGCATGCCTACGATTTGCAATGTCCCTATTGTAAATTAGGTGGGTTCGATTTTAGCTTAGTTCATGCATTAAGACAGGTGTTGGGTGGGCGAATGGGTCAAAGTGACTATTGCGAACAATTTCTAATCTCGGGTAGGGGTACCTGAGGTGGAGTCGGCTGTTCTAATGGATGAACCCTAAAGTGCAATATGAATTCTGCGTAGAAATGTCAAAAAAAGTTTCGGGTTTTTCAAAGAATGACGAGTTGCCTCCCGTTAAGCGCTAAGTTTTACTCCGTCGACTAGGCGCAATGAGCTTAAGGAGAATGGAGGGTAAAGGATGACTCAGCCAAATTTATATTAGTCATGTCAATGAACGATTTGAGTCTCTGACTGTTCACAACAAAGGGTTCAGAATCGTGGCTGAGTGGGCTGATTTCAATGGCTCCATTTCCAAAGATTTGTCAAACTAGGTAGGGTCCGACCCACTTAGATTGTAGCTTTCCTGGGAATAATTTGAGTCGGGCATCAAAGAGTAAAACCTTTTGACCAGGATGAAAGTTCTTTCTAGAAATGTGTTTGTCATGAAAAGCTTTAACTCATTCTTTGTAAATTCGCGAGTTCTCATACGCGTTGTGGAGTAATTCATCGATCTTGCTTATTTGAAGCCTTCTATGGGTTCCAGCCTTAGAAAGATCTAAGTTGCAATTCCGTACTGCCTAATAGGTTTTATGCTCCAATTCGACAGGGAGGTGACATGCCTTCCCGTACACCAGTCTGAAGGGAGACATACCTAATTAGGTCTTGTGGGCGGTCCTATAGGCCCACAATGCTTCCGGAAGTTGAGAAGACCAATCCTTCCTGTCAGGTTGAACAGTAACCTGGAGGATTTTCTTGATCTCTCGGTTTGATAGCTCAGCTAGACCATTGGTTTGGGGGTGGTAAGGAGTAGAGATTCAATGTGACACCCCGTATTTGATCATCAGTGACCTGAACTGACCGTCTGTAAAATAGGTCCCTCCATCGAAAATTATTGCTCGTGGGATCCTGAACCATGAGAAGATGTTTGATGAATGAATCTGATAACAACCTTATGATTATTGGTTCGGGTCGGAATGGCTTCTATCCACTTGGACACGTAGTCAACGGCGAGTAAGATGTATTCGAAGCCATCCGAGATAGAGAAGGGTCCCATAAAATCGATCCCCCAAATGTCAGAAATTTCGCATACCAGGATCAGCTGTAGAGGCATCATGTCTCGATGGGTCATGTTGCCCAAGGTATGGCAATGGGTACATGCCTTACAGTGATCGTATGCATCCTTGAAAATTGTGGGCTAGTAAAAGCCACACTGGAGGACTTTTGATGAGGTTTTATGTCCTAAGAAATGTCCACCGCATGCCTAGTCATGGCAAAAGGAGAGTATGTCTTTGATTTCTACTTCCGCGACACACCGTCGAATTATTTGATCAGCACCAATGCGGAATACATACGGGTCTTCCCACAGGTAATACTTGGCATCGGAACGCAATTTGTCCTTCTTGGCCTTCGGCCAATCGGATGGGATCTGATGTGATGCCAGGTAGTTCACTATATCTGCGAACCATGGAAGCCTGTATTGATAGTCAGGAGGTGCTCATCAGGAAGGTGTTCTGTGATGGGTCCGAAGGGTCAATTATTTCAGAAGGAAGGCGGGACAAGTGATCAGCTACCACATTTTGCTTTCCCGCTTTGTCGCAAATCTCGAGGTTAAATTCTTGCAACAGCAAGATCCATCAGATTAATCAAGGTTTCGCGTCCTACTTTGCAAGGAGATGCCTCACAGCTGTGTGATCCGAATATATGATAACACGGGATCTTGGAAATCAGGTTAACCTTAGCTCGATCGACTTGGATGCCTTTGTCCGAGATTAGATGTCCCAAGATAATTCCCTCAGGCACCATGAAATGACTCTTTTCCCAGGAAAGAACCAAATTCACATCGATGCATCCCTGAGTATTTGCACCAAGTGTTGGAGGCAATCGTCGAATGATGCTCCGAAAATTGAAAAGTGATCCATGAAGACTTCCAGATAATCACCTACCATATCTGAGAATATGACAAGTATGCACCGCTGAAAGGTCGCGGGTGCATTGCAGAGACCGAAAGGCATCCTTCAAAATGCGTACATCCTGATGGGGCAGGTGAATGTGGTCTTTTCTTAGTCTTCTGGATGGATTGCCACCTGGTTATAACCGAAGTACCCGTCAAGAAAGCAGAACCTATTTCCCGCTAGTTTCTCGAGGATCTGCTCAATAAATAGTAGTGGGAAATGGTCCTTCTTCGTGGAGGAATTGAGTCTTCTGTAATCAATGCAGACCCTCCATGAGTTAGCTATTTGGGTAGGAATGACCTCTTCGGTTTCAGTCGTGATGATGGTGAGTCCAGCCTTCTTAGGCACAACCTGGTTTGGACTCACCCAACGACTGTCGGAGATCGGGTAGATGATCCCTGCATCTAACCACTTGATGATCTCCTTTTTCATGACCTCCTGCAGGTTAGGGTTTAAACGTCTCTGCATCTCTCGTGAAGGTCATGCGCCCTCTTCTGTGTAGATTCGATGTGTGCAGTATGAGGGGCTTATGCCAGTCAAGTCATCGAGAGTCCATCCAATGGCTCTACGATGTTGCTGGAGAACAATAATCAGACGGGATTCCTGGTCAGGTGTGAGTCGGGAGTTGATGATCACAGGAAACGTCTAATTGGAACCCAAAAAGGCGTACTTCAGATGCTCGAGAAGGGGCTTAAGTTCCATGACAGGATTATCATCAACAGCGGGTGATTCGGGGTTTGTATCAGGAACAAGGGTTGGAGTCATGGGTGCGTCTAGATCAGGTTCGTACTCCTCTGTTTGCGGGTTTTGATCTTCTAATGGTTGATCAGGGATAATTAGGTTGTCCTCTGTATGCGATTCATCAACCACGGCTCTGATATCACATATTTGCTCTATAACCCTGCAATTAATCCCTTGTTGGGCCTTAAAGATGTCAATCTTTAGAGTTTGATTCCCAAATTTTAATTCTATTTGGCCCTCTTCACAATTTATGTTGGCCCTAGCAGTGGCCAAAAAAGGTCTCCCTAATATGATTGGTGTGTCCCTTAGGTTCTCAAGTGCGTCCATATCCAGAACTATGAAATCCACTGAGAAGTAGAAATCCCATACCCTAACAATGACGTCCTCGAGTATTCCTTTAGGTGACTTGATGGATCGATCGGCTAACTGCAACGTCACCTCAGTCGGTTTAAGTTCGGACTCTTCAAGGTGGTCAAGGAGGGATGTAGGTATTAGATTTATGGAGGCACCTAGATCTAGTAAGGCTCTATCAAATTGGGTTTCACCAATTTTACAAGAAATCAGGGGAGTTCTTGGGTCTTTAGCCTTGAGTGGGAGTTTAACCAAGATTACAAAGCTGGCTTGCTCTGACAGTACGATCAGATTCCCACTCTTGGTTCGCGGCTTACGTTTAGGTGTACATACATCTTTCAGGAATCTTGCATAAGCTGGTACATGGCGAATTGCATCCATCAAGGGGATGTTTATCTAGACCTGTTCAAAGAGCTTGACCAAATTCTCCTCGGGAGCCACGGGTTTGGTTATCCTTTTTCCTTTGGTCAAGGCCTCAAAAAATGGAATCCTAGTTGGTTCCTTTAGAATAGGTCCAGGTTCTTGATCTGGGACAGGGGTATCCTAGATAACTATCCTAGGGTTTTGGCTACTACCAGGTTTGGAGTGGTTCAAATAATGTGGGTCTTGGGTTGCTTTACCACTACGAGTTGTTACAGAGTTTAATCCTGCCTGGTTTTGGGTTGGGTTTGGTAAGAGGGGTGGCTGCTACTGAAATCCCGCATAAGATGTCAAAGCTTCCATCCCGTCTGGTGATGGAGCAGCAGGGGCCTGATAAATCAAATGTGCGTGGCCTGAATTTGGGTTCATAGCGTGCCTCTGGGTCGGCACGTTATTTGGGTTTGGCAGAGGTTGTGAAGGAAGGGTGCCAAGTTGGCAGGAATTTGCCATTTGGGCTAGTTGATTGCGAACCTCTGTGATCTCGTCCTTGTGCTATTTTTGCAATGCCACATTCGCCTTTTGAATGTCAGCTAGTGCTTGAAGGGTAAGAGTCATTTGATCCTGGTTTGGCCCGGATTAATAGGTGGGATTTGGTCGAGGCTGAGGCAGCTGATATGGATAAGGAGCTTGTGGATAGGGCTGATAAGGTGGTCTCTGAGTCTGAGAATTTCCCGTCCACTGAAAGTTGGGATGATTTCGCCATCCAGGGTTGTAGGTATTGGAGAATAGGTCATTTTGGATGGCATTGAGGTCCTCGCAGGTCTGAGGAACCTCAGGAAAGTCAAAATACGAGGGTTCAGAGTTCCCCCAACTTGAATAGAATGGATCGAAGGTCACTCTGGTTCGAGAGTCAAACGGGGGTGGATACGGGTCCATCCCCTGAGAAGATTGGTGATAGATGTTTTGTACAGTTTCCCTCACCAGAGGTGGCCATGCAAAAGAGTTCTGCGCAGAGGTGGCTCGCTGCAGATGCCGAGTTAGCTCGCCCACCGTCTTCTCTATGATAGAAACCTTATCCAACAGACTAGCCATCAGTTCCAAGTCGATGGATGTGGACAGGTCCTACGTCTCAAGTGCCCCCTCAGATTCGTCGATGCGCGGGCATTCATCCTATCGAATAAGCCCATGGAGTCATTATTGATGGAGTTCTCGCACATGTTTTCGAGAATCTTCCACACCGTGTCCTCATGTTGACCCTTGATGTTTCCTCCGCACGTTGCATTGACGAATAATCGAATGTCTTCATGGAGTCCCTGGTAAAAAGACTGGACTTGTTCCCATTTAGGAACTCCGTGATGGGGGCACTTTCGCATGAGATCTAAGAATCGGTCCCATGCTTCGTGAAGAGGTTCTCCCGTTTGTTGAGTGAAATGGGTGATCTGGTGGTGCAAGGCATTCGTCTGACCAACGGGAAAGAACTTTTTCAAAAATTCGAACTAAAGTTCATCCCATGTGTTGATCGAACGAGTCTGAGTTTGATACCAATGGGTAGCCTTGTCCAGGAGGGAGAAAGAAAACATTTTCATGAGCAGAATATCCCAGTTTTGTGGATCTGACCCGAAGGTCTGGGCCAGATGCTTGAGTTCTTTAATGTGCTGGAATGGATCCTCGGAGTTAATCCCATGAAACTTTGGTATGGCATGAATCATATTAGGCTTGAGTTCAGAATTAGGACCTCCAATCGGGATTCGGACTCGAGGCTCAATCGCCACCGCAGCGGGATTATAGTGATTTCGCATCATTGGTCGCTGCGGTGGGTTTACAAAGTTTTGGAAGAGATCAGTTAGGTGCTGAAGCTGGTGCTCAAGGTTGTTCTCTTCTTTAATGGGTTGTGCCATGATGGAAGAAGAAGGGGAACTTGGTTCTGAATCAGATGAAAGGTTTATGTGGTGAGGTTGCTGCATAAACAAGGGTGTTGAGGCTTGGCCTCGGCGAGAATGAATTTCTAAAGGAGGTCTTAAGGATGGTCTTAAGGACCTCCTACCGAACATGCACCAATGGATGTGATGAGATTAGAAGGTGTTGGACCCAATCAAGACGCCCAAAATTGTTGGGTGACTATAGAGGTTCGGGGCGGATGATACCCCTTAGTCAGAAAGGTCATCCACTTGAGAAGTACTTGGGCAGCCAGAGAGGGAGAGTCCTGCAAAGACCCCTACACGGTAGAGCATCCCCATGAGTTACAGGGTTTCCCCCACCCAACCTCTCTTGTCACTAAGATTCCAGGTAGACCAAAATGGGGACCTTGACCTCTTAAGTCTACCTTTTTTACTTAAGATCAAGGTGCTTAGGGTTCCACTTGAACTTTTAGGTCTTTTGAGTGAAAAAAGTGACCTAATTTTAAGGTTGGTTGACCCAAAGGATCAACTTCACCTCTTGTTCCTTTGAGAGATTTTAGGTCCTTTCTTTTAGGGTTCAAATGAATTAAGAGCCTGATTTACTTAGGGTTTCTCTTGTATAGATCCTTTCAAACAAGGCTTAGGCACACCTCTTTTCGAAATTTTTTGCTTCTTTGTTTAAGATAAGATGTGTCTCTAAAAACCCTAGCTTTGCAATCCTTAAGTTGGCTCTAGTTGGTCCAATTTAGTTGCCTCAAAAATTGGTATCTAGGGCTCAATCAAGAAAGTTTTAGCCCTAGTTACCTTAGTTGGATGTGTAGTTCAAGATGTGTTGAAATGAAAATCAAGCAACTTCGATGAATTACTAAATATGAAACAGATAGCCCTAGGTTGATTTTTCTTTATTTTTTTCCTTTTTAGACTTTGAGGGGATTAAGAGAGAGGGCTAATGAAAGTTACCTGTTCCTTGGTGTGGTTGTTGTGCGACTGCTCTCTTTTTTTTTCTGCTTTCCCTGAAACAAGCACAACAAAGGAGAGGAAATAAGTCAGTATTGGATCAGAAGTTGTGATTAAAAGCTTCAGAACTACCCGTTGCTCCCCAGCAATGGTGCTAAAATGTTTACGCGGCTAGATCGTGTTTTAACAGATATCTCATTGTAATAAAGATGAACCCTCCACGAAAACAAATAAAAATTTATAACTCGAAAATCAAAGTATCCGAGGTCAAACACTGGGAGCAATTTGGGTATTTCAAAACTTGAGAACACAACTTTTAATAAGAAGCAATAACTAGTTCAACAAAAATGACAGGATAATGTTATGGAGAAAATGCTCAAAAAGAATTGGACGTCTGATATTGTATCAGACGTCTTAAAATTCAGACTATAATTGGCCTTCAGTATCTTCTCTTCTGTCTTTGCTTTGCTCTGTGGCTTGTTCTCCTTTTCTTTTTCTTCCTTAGCCGCTCCTGCTCCTCTTCTTTTTCCTTCCTTTGCTTTCTCTTTTCTCGATTCTCTTCCTGCAGCTAAGTCCTCTTCCTCTGCGGGCCTTCTCTTGCAGCAGCTAAGTCCTGCTTCCTTCTTTTGCTGCGCTTCTTCCTCCCTTAGCTTCCTCTTCCTGCACAATCACCACAAAGGAAAACCTATTCCCCTACCCTCCCCGCACGTCTCTCTCTCCGTGTATCTCTCTTCGGTATGCTCTCCTAGAGCTGGGTTATCGGGTCGGTCGCGTGCCCGGGTCCAGGCGCATCAAAGTAGGTGTGGTGCGCGAGGAGTGCACGGAGGGGTTAATCGGATCCGGGTGCCTGAAAAGGGGATTGGTCGGACCCGGATAGGTTGTGTTAATATGGTGATTTTATCGTTGAAATGTGTATAGTGGTTAACCTAAATCGAGCCTAACCATCTCTTTACAAAATTATTTACTTGGACTACTTGATTTTATCTTAGTCACTTTTAGGCCCAGGGTCGAACTCAAGGAAGTGGGATTAGAAGTCAACAAGTTTCTACGCCTTTCCTATAATGAATCTCTTCCATTCGCTTTATTATGTTTTTGGTGTTTTTTTTCTATTTAGATTTTTTTCTGATAATTTTTGTCCTTGAGGTACACCCTCAAAATCAGGTTCTTAGCTTTGAGCCGAATTAGGGTTCCAAAACTGGTCTTGCTATTCACAAGACTGAGTACCTATAAGTCAAAGGCAATCTTTTCTCTTTTGTGTATTTTTTATCTTTTTACTAGCAGGAAAGAGAAGCAGAAATAAAGTAAATATATTATATATATATATGTATATATTATATATGTATAAAGGGGTGGGGGTGGAGGTGGAGATGGCATGTAGCACGGTGTCAAGTCGGTCGTCATCTAGAAAGACGCAACCAACAGGACGATGTGCCGCGTGGAGTGTAGGATGGTGGAAGATGAGTATGAACACGCTTTCTGTACACGTGTATCGAGGAATATCAGCAACTAGTGCAGATATTCCCACGATACAACGTATGGTAGGTGATATGAAAATATATATATATATATGTAAATATATATCTATATGTATATATATATATATGGTTATAATTATATAGGTATAGGTAGCTATATATGTATATATATATGTATATGTATGTATATATAACTATATAGATCTATATATATATAGTAATATATGTATATAGATATATGTAGATATATATATATATATACATACATATATCTATATACATATATTATGTATATGTATGTATATATAACTATATAGATGTATATATATATATGTATATATATATAGTAATATATGTATATAGATATATGTAGATAGATATGTATATATATAGATATATATGTATATATGTATGTATATTTGTGTGTGTATATATATATATATATAAGTATATGTGTATATATGTATATATATATATATGTATCTATACTTATACTTAGTTATATAGGTAATAATATATATATAGATATACATATATTTACACATATATAAGTATATGTATATATGTAAATATATATGTGTATATATATATATATATATATATATATATATATATATATATATATATATATATATATATATATATATATATATATAAGTATATAGATATATATATATGTATGTATGTATGTACGTATACTAATACTTAGTATATAGGTACTACTATATGTATAGATATAAGTATATATATATATATATATATATATATATATATATGTATGTATATAAATATATATATATATATAAATGTATATGTATATATATTTATATATAAGTATGTAGTAGTGAGAGTGTGTGTGTGCGAGAGTGTGAGTGTGTGTGTATGTGTGTGCAGAGAGTGTGAGAGACCGCTGTGAGAGAGAGAGGTAGAGAGAGATAGAGAGAGACTGCTGGAGTTGGCGTGAAGGAGTGCGGTTAAGGCGTCTACATGCAACTGGAGACATCTGGTGATCCACGCACGCGCGCAGGCGCGTAGGCACGCGGAGAGGCGCGCACTAGAGGGAGTGAGCGAGAGGGAGAAGGGCCATAGTGCACCGCGCTGCGTGAAGAGCGGGCACTGAAGCAGGCTGGTGTGGGCGAAGGGAGACGCGGATGCAGACGTTGAAGCGAGCGGGCGTTGGCAGACGCAGGTGCACGCAGATGCTTGAGCGGGCGCTGGAGCGGGCGCAGGGCTAGATACGAGCGTGGGCTGGGATCGATTGCGGCACGCCGGGTGACCGATTAAGTGAGAAACTTCTCGATCACCGCACTGCAGCCACAGTGTTTCGCTGACTAGCATGAACAGTGGCTACAGTGCATGGCCGAGCCACGCGACCGGGTGCGTTCGGTGTTGTGAGTGCAGGAGGTGTGGAGCAGCTCGGCGCGCAGGCAGAAGAGGCTGCGCCGGCTGGGCTGCGGGAGGGACTTCGCAACAGAGCGCGTGGAGAGGAGCGCGGGCGGCTTGCTGGCGTGCGCGGTGGACGTAGGACAGGCACCTGAGGTGCGTGGTGGCCGGCGCTGCTGCTGCTGCCGCAGAGCTTCAGACCTTGAAGCCTGCGTTAATGGCGGAAGAGGCTCAACGTTGAAACAAAGAGAGAACCACCACGCCCACCGGCTCTCTGATGAGCTGGGCGATGGTGGACTCACAGTGGTGGTTGTGCACCATAGTGAGGTGCTCCTGCCTGCAGAGTGGCTCCTCAGAGGAGAGGCTGCGTATGAAGGGAGAGAGGAGGAGACAGCCTGGAGAAGAAGAGAAGCTACTGTGTGTTTTTGGTTTTTTTGTGTGGACCAGGCTCCCTTGCAAAGAAGCCGTGCCTTTTTTATAGAGGAAGAAGGCATGCACAACCATGCCCTGGCTGTGCATGGCTGTGCATGCAGCTGTGCATGGCTGGCAGGGAGAGGCTTGCTGCAGAGCATGGCGCGAAGAGGAAGAAGAGGCCATGCCTGCAGCCGCGTGGAGAAATTCAAAGTCAAATAAAATTAAAAATAAAGATGGTGAATTTGCGAAGCAGCACTTGACGAAAACGTTAATTTCACGACCATTTTATTTCACTCTCCTCCCCTCTCAATTAAATGCATGCATGCGTGTATTTTTACAAATGCGACTATGGATACCTAATATGCACTGGTAATGCTAGGAAATAGCACAAGACGGCACAATTGTCGATGTATTTTTGCTGTGCAATCATACCCCCATGCCTATCTTTTGCTAGTCCCTAGCAAAACATTTTTTGTATTGTATTTAGAAATGATCTTAAGCTGAAGATTTTCTTCTGAGGCAACATAAGTGTGTTTAATGTTGGATATTGTGACATCCAACTGTAGGGAAGACTACCAGTACTTTAAGTCTTACATGACTAGACCATCTCTCAACTAACCTGAACTCTTGATATTTAAACCTTAAGTACGATTTCCAGGATCCAGGAGGTTTTTGCCGTACTCGAGAGCTCAAGAGATTATGGCTTGTGCTTAGTGAAGGATCAAGACTGACCAGATGAACATTAAGACTCAAGCCCAGGGTTTCACGAATTTTTAAGTACAGGTTGGTCCCAGTTTCAACTTATGTCTTCGGATTGACCCTTAAAAAGATGACGGAAAGCTCAACTCCCATTTTTTGACATTTGTGGCTCAAAGAAAATAGGGTATTTGCCTTGAAGAACTTTGTAGGAAGATTTTACAGACATTTGTCAGATATACTGACTTATTTGCATCTTTTTATTTTTTTTTCTTTTTTGAAACACGTGTCAGTATATCTCTTACAACATTATTTGGAGGAGCACATGTTTTCTTTTTGGTGGGAGAGTTTCTTTTTGGTGGAAAGAGTCTCCTAAACACAAGACTAAAGCCTGGGATAAAAAGTCTACCTGCACGCACAGGAAAGGACTCCACCTTCCCTAATGAACACTAGGGTTGGATCTCATGTTCACCTGGTCTTTCTTGATATGTGTAGTGTGAACCAAGATTACTTAGGCTCTCAAGTAGAAGCAAACCAACGAATCCTGTACTGGTGTCTCAGGTACAAGAATACATCCTTAGTTAGGAGAGATTTCGATCTATTTTGTCAATGCTCAAGTGAATTAAGCCGAGCTTGAGCAAATCAAGCTTATGTGGCCTGGAAAGTTTTCAAAATCGTGGTTGAATATCCATAAACACTTATTGCATTTTTGTTTCAGCCTTTAGATCATTACTAAACACCATTTTCATTTTTCATTATATATATATAGATAAAAACTGCATGATACCATAAAATACCCAGATCCTAAGGATGCATATCCACCCCCCCATGCCAAACGATGCTATGTCCTCATATGCATGCAGGGTAGGGTAGAGGAAGGACGAAAGATCGGGTAACGAGAGCTGAGGTGCAGGGTATACAGCAAGGTGGTAGGGTGGGTGGATGGTGGGTGGTGAAGTATCTGACATTTCTTGGGATGAGAGTGTCCCAGGCGGATCGGAAAACAAGTCAGGAGGAAGAAGTTGGCCCTCAGATTGGCCAAGAAGAAGGGCTTCTTGGATAGATGGATCCAAAAAGGAATAGCCCCAGTGAGTAGGAAATGGGCTCAAGGTCCCAGTGTGGATTTGCAAATCCACCTGATTTGGCAGGAAAGAAAGGGCAATCCAATCTTCAAGAGTGTGGACCGGCTGTGAGTAGCCCGAATATGACTCAAACCACGAGGTATGGGAAGCGGAGAAAGCCTCGTCAGAAGTCTGGTCAGAAGGTACGGGAATAGCGAGGGATGGGGGAACGTCATGATATGAGTCGGTCAGGCAATCATCAGTGTTTAAAGGTAATCCGCAGCAGTCAGAATAGGTCCCAATTAGTCCGATACATGCGCTGACGACCATGTCCTAGTAGACGTGTCATCCTCAATGCAATCGCAATCAAAGTTCTTGGCTGCCTTGAAGATGTTAAGCTTGAGCTTTTCAAATCCAACGGCAATCTCAGTACAGCCCAACTCACAATCGATATGGACGCGGGCTGTGGCCAAGAAAGGTCGACCAAGGATGATCGGACAATCAGAAAGTGAGCTAGGAACTTCCATATCTAAAACAAGAAAGTCAATAGGAAAATAGAGACTATTGACCCTAACCACCACGTCTTCCACCACACCCTTTGGGATTTTGACAAAATGATCTGCCATCTGTAACGTGACAAGGGTGGGTTTCAGATTTCCCAAGGAAAATTTTTCGAGCATGATGGTTGGTATAAGATTGATGGAAGATCCTAGATCAAGCAACGCACGGTTAAAATTGCAGCCTTGGATGTACAGGAAATCAACGGTGTGCCCGAATCTTTCTGCTTCGGTGGTAGATTTGACAGTATAGCACAACTCGCACGAGGCGAGAGACCACGGATTCTTGGTTTTCTTTGATTGTCACCTGGGTGTTGTGTAGTCTTTGAAAAATCAGGCCACAGTAGGTATGTGGTCGATAGCCACGAGAAGGGGTACCTTGATTTCGAAATCCCTGAATAAATTATGCAGGTTATCAAAGGCCTTTGTATCTTTCTTTTTGCCTTTTGGCTCCCTCAGTAGAGCCTCAGGGAAAGGGACTGATTCTGGCACCAATTTGGGTGTATCGTCCTCTCGCGAATGAGATGCGCATCTCGAATGAGAGGGCGATGAAGAAGACGGGCCAGGATCAGGTCGAGGCGGATCGACGGTCTGCTTACCACTCCCCGTAGTGATCGCATTGGATGATGCGGTTCCAGTGGGATCATACGGCGGAGGAGGGTTCACAATGGGGACATAAAAGTGAGGTGCTGTAGCAGGATTATCCTGAAATCCCGGTGGAATGTTCGGAGCTTGCAGAATCTGATGAACCTACCCCAGAGAAGGTCGTACCTGTGGTTGAGGACCACAGGGTACAAAATTTCGCAGGTTGGGAACAGGTTGGGCTAGAAGAGTGCCCTGAGATCGAGTCGCCATGCGTAGTTGACTGATCTCAGCATTCTGCTGCGCCAATTGGTGCTGAAGAGAGGTCATGTTCTCCTCATGGCGCTTTGACATTTCTGTCATCATTCTCATCAATTTATCAAGAGGGCTTGATGCGTGTTCTATTTGCGGTATGCAAGGACCCGATGGCGGATTCACCGTAGGATTAGATTGGGCACTTGGGATGACGGGTGCAGACGGTTGCATTGGTCCATCCGCGGGGTTTTGGCGATGCGGGTTGTTGGACCATGCGAAGCTCGGATGATTTCGCCACCCTGGGTTATAAGTGGCAGAGAATGGGCTGTTCCCCAGGGCGCAAGCATCTTCTGTGCCAGAAGATGCGTCCGCATGTAAATACGCTTCCGAGCACACGGAGGCTTGGTCCTCCGTGTCAAAATACTGGCTCGCAGAGGCCATATCCACATGACTTACCGAGTCACTCGATGCAACACTCGGTAAGGATGGTCTTACGGGGTTTCTCGGGATAAGCCTGGTATTGGAAGAATTGGAATTGTGACGAAGTGGTGAGGTGGGGGTGTTTGCCATAGAACGGGCGGGGTTGGCCAGAAGCTTGTCCAGCTTCTTATGCACGACGGAGACTTCATCCAATTTCTGTGCGATAAGACGGAGATCAGTGGATGAATGGGAGGGTCCCGTGTCAACTTCGTGGACATTACGGGGCAGGCTAGTACGATTAAAGGCGACAATGGAGGCATTGTTCATTGAGTTTTCACTCATATTTTCAAATAATTCGAATGCTCCATTCTCGTCTTTATTTATAAAATTCCCTCCGCAGGAAGCATCTGCAATCTGCTTCAAAGTCTCATTTAGCCCATAGTAGAAAATCTGGGCTATATGCCACTTAGGCAAACCATGGTGCGGACACTTCCTGAGGAGGTCATTATATCTCTCCCATGCCTCATGAAATTGTTCGCTGTTTTGTTGCGTAAATGAAGTGATAGCACGGTGAAGCGCATTGGTTCGCCCGATTGGAAAGAACTTCTTGAGAAACGCTGTTCGCATCTCTTCCCAAGAGTGGATGGTTCTCTCAAGGGTGTGTAACCACTGCGACGCTTTATCCCGCAATGAAAATGGGAACATTTTCATGAGGACTATAGGTAACCCGATATTTCTTGGTTTAACAGTTTCAGCCAATCGGGTTAAGTCTTCCAAGTGGAGAAAAGGATCTTCACTTGCAAGACCATGGAAGTGAAAATTTATCAGGCCAATTATGTTAGGTTTCAGTTCAAAGTCATCCCCGCCCTTGGGGACCCGAATTTGTCCTATGGTCTCTGTAGCAGCGGGATTCTGATAAGAGCTAAGAGACCTAGGCTCCTCCCGTTTGGGAGGGTTCTGCATTTCCTCCAATGTTTCCCTTATGGCTTCGATTTGTTCATTATACATTTCCATTTGGGCTTGGAGGCGGGCTATGGGATCTAAGGCTCCACCACCTGGTGGGTTTTGAGGGCGGTTTCCTCCCTCGGGATTTAGGGGTGGGCGTGCAACCATGTTTGTGGAGGAGGAGGACGATTCGGCTTCTTTTCTAAAATTATCAAGAAATTCACACAGTTCAGGGTTTTGTGACCTCCTCCCAAACATGTACTACTGCAGGAAGAATTGGGGGGATACGAAGGGAAAAGAGATGAGAGAAATGACGCCGCAAAGGTAGACTTGATGATAAATCAATACAATCAAATTCCTAACCTCTACAGTGTGCCCTTAGACCTAAAGTTCTAAGTTACCTACTATCACTAACTACGATACCGAATGCGAGCACCGCGGAACCACCGGGATAGATTGAAAGGCCGTTTGCCCCAATCTTAGACACCCGATAGCACGCGAGAACCCTCACCAGCATGTAGGCGCTACACGCAGGTAGTTAGACCTCCAATCCTTAATAAGGGTCAAGTTGCTACTAGTTTTAGTTAGAGGCTTAGGATCAAGTGCTTTTGGAATGTGAAGGCCGTTATTTACGGGTAATGCCCAAGTGATTGATTTTATAGAGTGTGTAAACCAAGCATGCAATAGGAAAATCTCCTCGAATTGAAGTTTTCAATGGTGAATGGTTTTTAGGGTTTCAGCCTTAACTAGTATGGATTTTAGGATTTCGCTGAAATACCAATTCAACCAATCTCCAGGTTTTGAGAGAATACAAGTTTTCTTCTAATCCCAACAAACCCTTCTTCAATGTCAGTTGGTTAATGCATGCTAAAATGCAATGGGTTTCCCTAGATGGAGATTTCTATGTGTGGATGCACGAATCAGTTTTAGATTAGTGTGAAAGGGAGCCAAAGCACTTCATTTCAACTGCTCCCAATCACCAAAATGATTTCCACACACAAGGCTCAACCATAAGATAAAGAAAATCATATTGTTAGGGTTGAAGTATTTGGGATCGAATCTTAGGCACGTGAAAGGTCGTGGTGGGGTTGGAATCAACTCAATTCCAAGTCTCCCCACCAAAAAGGTGATCCCGAATTGCAGGTAAATGAGGCAAAGGGGAATGGTCAATCAATCTTTTTATTCCTGCCTCAAAGAATACTTCACACGACGAAAAATTCAAGAATCAAGATTCTTGAATCTTCGCTATTCGAAGTTTGGCGGGAAATCCTGGGGCGGTGGGAGTAATGGCAAACAATCAAACAAGTGATTTTTAATCCACTTGCCCCAAGAGATCCCAAGAAGCTTTTCCAGTTTTTTTTTTATTTTTATTAAGGTTACAAGTTAACCTAGGTTGCTAAGAAAGAATGACCTACTTGTGCAGCAACGTTTGCGAAGCTCCAGTGCGGTGTCGGCGACTTCACGCTCTCGTTCCCGCCTTGGATCTGCCCACGTCTCCGACTTCGTCTGCCTGCCTTTTCCTTGCAACAGGTTCACCTGCACAGCAACAAACAAAAACACCCGTAAAGAGAAGGGTGTGAGAAGAGAAAAATTAAAAAAATGGAGTAGAAACTTACTCGAATGTGCACTTCCCTGGCAACAGTGCCATGAAAAGGGGATTGGTTGAACCCGGATAGGTTGTGTTAATATGGTGATTTTATCGTTGAAATGTGTATAGTGGTTAACCTAAATCGAGCCTAACCATCTCTTTACAAAATTTTTTACCTGGCCTACTTGATTTTATCTTAGTCACTTTTAGGCCCAAGGTCGAACTCAGGGAAGTGAGATTAGAAGTCAACAAGTTTCTACGCCTTTCCTATAACGAATCTCTTCCGTTCACTTTATTATGTTTTTGGTGGTTTTTTTTATATTTAGATTTTTCTGATAATTTGTCCTTGAGGTACACCCTCAAAATCAGGTTCTTGGCTTTGAGCCAAATTAGGGTTCCAAAACTGGTCTTGCTATTTGCAAGGCTGAGTACCTGCAAGTCAAAGATTATCTTTTCTCTTTTGTGTATTTTTTTATCTTTTTACTAGCAGGAAAGAGAAGCAGAAATAAAGTAAATATAGTATATATATATATGTATATATTATATATGTATAAAGGGGTGGGGGTGGAGGTGGAGATGGCGTGTAGTACAGTGTCAAGTCAGTCATTGTCTAGAAAGACGCAACCAACAGGACGATGTGCCGCGTGGAGTGTAGGATGGTGGAAGATGAGTACGAACACGCTTTCTGTACACGTGTATCAGGGAATATCAGCAACTGGTGCAGATATTCCCACGATACAACGTATGGTAGGTGATATGAAAATATATATATATGTAAATATATATCTATATGTATATATATATATGGTTATAATTATATAGGTATAGGTAGCTATATATGTATATATATATATGTATATGTATGTATATATAACTATATAGATGTATATATATATATATATATGTATCTATACTTATACTTAGTTATATAGGTAATAATATATATGTATAGATATATATATATTTATACGTATATAAGTATATGTATATATGTAAATATATATGTGTATATATATATATTCAAGTATATAAATATATATATATCTATGTATGTATGTATACTAATACTTAGCATATAGGTACTACTATATGTATAGATACAAGTATATATATATATGTATATAAATATATATATAAATATATATGTATATATATTTATATATAAGTATGTAGTAGTGAGATCGTGTGTGTGCGAGAGTGTGAGTGTGTGTGTATGTGTGTGCAGAGAGTGTGAGAGAGTGCTGTGAGAGAGAGAGAGAGAGATAGAGAGAGACTGCTGGAGTTTACGTGAAGGAGTGCAGTTAAGGTGTCTGCACGCAGCTGGCGATGTCTGGTGATCCACACGCGCGTGCAGGCACGTAGTCACGCAGAGAGGCACGGGCTGGAGGGAGTAAGCGCGAGGGAGAAGGACCGCAGCGCACCGCGCTGTGTGAAGAGCGGGCAATGAAGTGGGCAGGTGTGGGCGAAGGGAAATGCAGACGCAGACGTTGAAGCGAGCAGGCGTTGGCAGATGCGGGCGCATGCAGAAGTGCGGGCGAGCGCTGGAGCGGGCACGGGGCTGGACGCAGGCGCGGGCTGGGACCGGTTGCGGTGCACCGGGGGACCGATTAAGTGAGAAACTTACCGATCATCGCACTGTAGCCACAGTGTTCCGCTGACTAGCGTGAACAGTGGCTACAGTGCATGGCCGAGCCGCGCGACCGGGTGTGTCCGGTGCTGTGAGTGCGGGAGGTGTGGACCGACTCGACGCGCGCATGGAAGAGGCTGCACCGACTGGCCTGCGGGCAGGACTTCGCGATAGAGCGCGCGGAGAGGAGCGCGGGCGGCCTTCTGGAGTGCGTGGATGCGGGACAGGTGCCTGAGGCGCGTGGTGGCCGACGCTACTGCTGCTGACTTGCTGCTGCTGCCGCGGAGCTTCAAACCTTGAAGCCTGTGGCAATGGTGGAAGAGGCTCGACATTGAAACAAAGAGAGAACCACCACGCCCACCGGCTCTCTGATGAGCTGGGCGGTGGTGGATTCGCAGTGGTGGTTGTGCACCACTGTGAGGTGCTCCTGCCCGCAGAGTGGCTCCTCAAAGGAGGAGAGGCTGCGTATGGAGGGAGAGGGGAGGAGACGGCCTGGAGAAGAAAAGCTATTGTGTGTTTTTGGTTTTTTTGTGTGGACCAGGCTCCCCTTGCATAGAAGAAGCCATGCCTTTTTTATAGAGAAAGAAGGCATGCACAGCCATGCCCTGGCTGTGCATGCGGCTGTGCATGGCTGGCAGGGAGAGGCTTGCTGCAGAGCATGGCGCGAAAAGGAAGAAGAGGCCATGCCTGCAGCCGTGCGGAGAAATTCAAAGTCAAAAAAAATTAAAAATAAAGATGGTGAATTTGTGAAGCAGCACTTGAGGAAAACATTAATTTCACGGCCATTTTATTTCACTCTCCTCCCTTCTCAATTAAATGCATGCATGCGTGTATTTTTACAAATGCTACTATGGATACCTAATATGCACTGGTAATGCTAGGAAATAGCACAAGATGGCACAATTGTCGGTGTATTTTTGATGTGCAATAAGTGCCAGGTCCGCGAGTTTAATGTCACGGATGAGGCGTGATAGGTGCGGCGAGGGACCTCACCCCAGTGATTTCGAGGCAAACAGCAAAGAACACAAAATCCACTTAAACCACTCAGGAAGCACGAGACTAACCGAGGTGGGACTAAAAGTCCCACCCGTTTCTACTGACACCTGCAGGAGAGTGACTTCTCAATCGATGTAGCTACAGGTCTCGCAGCACTTGCTATTAGGCTGGACTCACTCTCTCCCTCAATCTGCGCAGTCTGGAAGCCTGGAACCTGACGCTTGTGGCCTGGAGCAAGAGAACAAGCGAGCTCGTGTGCTTGTTAATGGCGAACGGGAGCTCGACCCTACACAACACAAAAGGAGCCTTGCGGCTCTATCAGACCACAGGAGAACCTTCGCCGTGTCACGGCGAAGGTGAAGCAGGTGTTGGCATGGCTCAGACCGGCCTAGGCGTGCATGCCTAGGTTGGACTATGACCGTGGGAGTGGGTGTGTTTGCTGGAAGCGTGGAGTGCATGTGGCGGTCTATGGATGGGTCGAAAATGTTCAGTGGTCAATGGCAGAGGTGTTGAGGTTGGTGGCGAGACATGTGGAGGCGTGGAGTGATGGGTGCGTCTCGCCGGAGGTTGGCTGGAGATGGGGAAGATGAGGATGGGTAGTGGCTATCGTGGGGTGTTTTGTGAAATAGATTGAGGGAAAAGAAAGAGTAGAAGACGAGGAGCTTATTTGGGGTACTTGGAGCGAAGGGGAGGCAGAGGAGATGGACGGCGCGTTTGTGCCATCGTCGAAGAAGACAGCCTTGAGGGGGAGATAATCGTGACGAGGAGGACAGGAAGGCGTGCGCTGGTGCAGTGCAACGTGGAAGAACGAGGCGAAGTGAACCCTGCCGATGGTATTGCAGCAGAGCGACGAGAGGGAGGAGGAAAAGTCACCGGAGCTTGCGGGCTATTTGGCCAGAGAGGGGGGAGATGAATTCTGAGGGAGTCTGCAACCAAATCAAGCTTGAGAGATTCGTAGAGGACCGGGGATCCTTTTATAGTTGCTGGCCGAGCTTCTGGTGTGTGGAGGGCAAGCCTTCTACCACCGACTTCTCACCAGAGAAGGAAGGTAGTTGGAGATCCAAATCTCTCGTGCATTCGTACGAGAGATTGGATGCAATTCAAATATTGCAATTGAGCTCAGATGGAAGGGAATTCCTCAGAGAATCTCCCTTCCAAATCTGGGAGATCTCTGAGGAATCAAGGAGTATTCCCCCTCCATTCCTCACCGAAGAAGGATTTCTCCCCATTAATGGTGGAGGGACCTGTTTGTAAGAGTGGCAAGGAAGTTAGGGGGTTTGTGTAAGGGTTTTCAAAAGATAGGGGCCAAAATGTAATTGGGTGTACTGTTTTGCAAAGTAGGTCAAGATGACCTCCCCTTAGGTCCAAATTTTGGTAAAAACCTAATTTGAACCTAAGAAATCCAATGGTGAAGTTTGATTTTAGGTTTGACAACGTTTGACTGGATATTTTGCACACAAACCCAAATTAGGTTAATTTATGAGCTATGACCCTAATCTAGGTCAAAATAGGTTCCAAAGGCCAATTTGAAGATTCTAAATCCTAGGGGATATTTTTCCATGAATTTTAGAGGATTTAGTTGATTTTTAACCTGACCAAAACCTTGTTGAATTAAGTGGGTCTGTTTTAGGGTTAAAGAATATCATTTAATTCCTAAACTGCACATTAACCCATTTCTGATTGAACCAACCCACTTTTTATCATATTCAGATCATTTGACCTATGTTTTGCCTCTGAGAAATCCCATTTACGTACTGTAATGGTAAAATTGTAGTTTTAACCTTTATTTCATGTTTTCTCCTCGGAACACTTATTCCTTCAATTAAACGCCTCTCTAGATTATGTAGGAGCTTTTATTCTCTTTCTTAGGTCAAAATGAGCTAGTTAGGGCTCATGATGAGGCTCTCATCACACCTCCAGACAGATGGACAGTCAGAGCGCACGATACAGACACTTGAGGACCTTTTACGTGCCTGTGTACTAGACTGGAGGGGCTCTTGGGAGGAGCACTTGCCCCTGGCAGAGTTTGCATATAATAACAGTTATCACTCGAGCATCGGCATGGCACCCTACAAGGCTTTGTACAGACGGAGGTGTACTACGCCCTTGAGTTGGGTTAAGGTGGGGACCAAGTGGGAGGCTGGCCCCAAGCTGATCTGGCAGAGTCAGGAAGTGATTGAGTAGATTCATAAATGACTTCGCACTGTCAGGAGAAGACAAAAGAGTTATGTTTATCGGAAGTGCAGAGAGGTGCAGCTCGAGGTTGGGGATCATGTCTTTCTTCGCATTTCTCCCATGAAGGGCCTGCAACATTTTGGGGTGAAAGGGAAGCTCGCGCCGAGGTTTGTGGGGCCCTTTGAGGTCCTGGAGTGGGTAGGACCCATTGCTTACAGGCTTGCCCTTCCTCCCCAGCTTTCTGGTGTGCACGACGTGTTCCACATGTCCAACCTCAGGAAGTACTTCGCCAATCCCAGTCACGTTCTGAGCCACGAGAGTGTCGAGGTGGGTGACGACCTGACTTACCCTGAGCGACCAGTGCAGATACTAGACAGAGCCGTCCGAAGTTTGAGACGGAAGTAGGTACCCCTGGTGAAGGTCTTGTGGAAGAGCCAGAGGTATAAGGAGGCTACCTGGGAGCTTAAGGCGGCGATGCGAGAGCGGTACCTAGAGCTTTTTGAGGGTACGTCTTTTCGAACCAGCTTCGATCCTCTTTCAGTTTGTTATGCATATATATTTCTTTTCCGTACCCTAGCTAGCTCAAGTTTCGGCGATGAAACTTCCTTTAAGTTTGTTATGATGTTAAGACTCGTTCTGTCCTAAGCCTTTTTAAGACATCCGGACTGTCGATCGGATGTCTAGTCAGACGTTTGGACTGTCGATCAGATGTCTAGTCAGACATCTGGACACCTTCCCAGACGTCTGGAAATCAAAATTTTTTGGTACGAACTTCGCGTCTACGCACGGGCTGCACTCAAACAGTACTTTCTTTTTCTCCCCTTCTTCTCTCTCCCCTCCTCCTGCAAACCCTAACACACCATCTTTATAAACCCCCCTTCCTCCTCTCTTGTTCTCCCCACTCCACAGCCACCAACCCCTTCTTCTCTTCTCTCCACCCCTGCGAGAGGAGCAAGCGTGAGTGAGAGAGCGCGAGAGCGGCGATGAGGAGGAGCGACGTGAAGAGAGGAGGAGGAACTTGAGCTCGTGAGCTCGTGTGGGAGCTCACCAGAGAGCACACGGTCGGAGCGGCGCTTGCGGGAGGAGTGCGTTAGGGAGTCGTCCTTGATGTTGCTGCAGCCAGAGCCGCAAGCGAGTGCGACTGCGCACGGCGAGGGCGAGCGGGAGAAGGTTCTGGTTCGGGTTCTTCCCAAAATCAAATGTCTAGAATGATGTCCAGACGATGGAGCAGATGTCTGGGGACGACTCCAGACGTCTGAAGGCAGGTCTCAGCTAAGGTACGTTCCCTTTGTAGATATAGCCATGTAGGCTGCTCCGCAGCTACGCTTTGCGTGGCTAATTTGAGAAGATTTTGTTGTCGCGTGCAGGATTTGCTTTGGGAAGGTGCAATACACACCCTCCCATGCATTTCAAATGTCTGAGCAGCTCACTAGACGGCTAGAAGCACTCCTAAGCATCCGAAGAGGTGGTCGGACGTCTGGAGCTGGGTCCAGACGATCCAAAAGAGGTCTTGGACGTCTGAAGTCGACGCAGAGCCTGAGGTGCGTTCCTGGACACTTTTAAGATGTCTGGACATTGTGCTAGACATCTAATTCGAGTCAGTAGCCCTATTTTTTACTCTTTTAGGGTCTGTTTGAGGTCCGTTTTACGCAAATAAGATATCAGTGTTTTCCTTGTGTGTTCCCCTACTTGTTAGAAGGCTTTCTACATTGTTCTGAATGTTCCTTTGTGATTATTCCTTGTTATAGGACTTCGTTCCGTTGCGGGTTCAGGGCTTGCTGAGGCACGTGAGCCTACCGTTCGAGCCCCCAATACTCCGGGTTGTCTGGTAGAGTGGCTTCCCTTAATTTAAATACAAAGCTGAATGCATGTGTGGAATGAATGATTAGAAACTAGGATATGGCATGAATCCTAGGACGAGAAACACTTGAAATGTCCGTATGCGTGTTTGAATTGCAGTCTTGAATGAGTAGATAGAAAACAACTGCCTGTTAATGAACAAGAGTTGCCTGTGAAATATGAATTAACTGTTCTAGTGAAACAGTTACATGTAACCTTACCTGTTGTATACGTTAAATGCTAGAATACGAGCTGCATGTGTATAACCTGAGAATGGAAACGTGAATGATAGAAATACGAGCTGCATGTGTATACCCTAAGAATGGAAACGCGAATGAAAGAAATATGAGTTGCACGTATATAACCTGAGAATGGAAATGTGAATGATGAAACCTGGTACGGAATGGCATGAGGAATATGATCATGAACCCTATGGGGAAATTAGGAGTAGAGCTCCTGGAAATAAACGAATGGATCTGGAAATGTGACGGGAAGTGTGCTAGCCCTTGAGTACGTGGTACTAAGGGTAGTGCATGTTCCCTCTTAGTGTAGAGGGGAGCTTGCTGCCCTTCGGGTTGAGACCCGGGGTGGGTTTGGCCACTTTGCACCGACTTTGTGGCCCTCGCGTACACTGTACCAGGGAGAGCAACTAGTGTAGGGAGAGAGCTAGCCACCCCATGGGGCCCGGGGTTCAGCTAGCCACCCTACACCGACTTGTTAGGCCCACTGGGCAAACCAGGGTAGCCAGGCGAGGGTGCGTGGACTGTGGAGGGGCGAGGCCTCTGTTTGGTTCTTGGGGGCTAAACCCCTATTACTGAGAGGGCTAGGCCCTATACTGTTCTGTGTTGTACTTGGGCTCACCCGTTAGCGGAAATGACCTACCACGTGACAATGCAGGGTAGCTACCCGTGCGTTTATCGTGCGTGCAATAGTCACCGTTACGTCTGTCCGTGACCTTGGGGTGGTTGATTGGGTGTAGGACCACCACGGGGGACTCTCCCGGCCAAGAGAGCACCACGTGCGACTTCTACTCTTCAGAAAAGACTGCAATCAAGATCGTTCCCACGAGGAACATTCGAGATCAAGAAAGATATCTGATAAATAAACCAATGGGTGAAAACGAATAACTTGTAAAATAAAGTAATTGAAATAAATAGCTACCTGTTCGCTTTTACTACTTTAGTTAGTTGGTTGCCACTCTACTCAGAGTTCGCTGACTTTGTGTACTCATAACCCTTTTCAGGTCCAGGTGTTGAGTAGCCCGAGTCTCCGGCTACAGAGGGTGCTAGGCCCAGTAGAGCCCAATAACAGTAGACTTCTGTTGTAATACCTTTTTGTTGTAGTGAGTACAAACTCTTGTACCTTTACTTTTCTGTACCTTTACGTTCCTGTACCTTGCTACTGTTTACTGTTGTGGTGGTGATATGTACTGTAGTAGCTTTTACTTTCTTTACTTCTGTACTCTTTTGCTATTAGTTGCTTACCATAGTGAATGTGGTTTACTTTCCTACTTTTTGGTTATTTCTTGTTGGATGACTGGGTCTTGGGATCAGTCGAGTCGGACCGGTCTCGTGTCCTGTAGGGAATCGGGAACCAGGTCATAACAATCCCATACCTAATTGGGTGCATCTACAGTTGATTGAGTGCACCCGAGCCCAATTAGATCCACCCAGGATCTACTTTAACTCATACCTATTAGGGTTACCCTGGCCTAATCACATGCACACATCCAATTAGACTTGACGTGGACCTAATTAGGTTTACTCCTATCCAATTAGACTTTCCTAAGCCTAATTAGGTCCATACCCACCTAATCTAGATTGACCCAACCTATTTAGCACCTAATCCTACCAAAACCCACAACCTAGCCCTACGAGAAACACACACACACCCCCTGTCACACACACACCTTCCTATTCTACCCCTACCAGACCCACGCACACTCTCTTGGAAACCCTAAAACTTGTGTCAAACCTAGATCCTAAAAAGGTGGCATTGGCTATTTCTGGAGCCACCGAAAGTGGCAACCAAATGGAGCCTTCCCATAAGGACAAAGAGAGAGCCACGAAATTGCACACCATTTCCATTCACTCTCTTCCTCTCTCAACTTGCGACCACACCTCCTCCTCTCCCTCTCAAGGCCGTCCTCCTCCAAGGCTTCCTCCATGGATGGCTAGGAAGAATCTTTCCTCTAAGCTTCTCCAAGGGCTGCAAGAAGAAGAAGGATCCATCAACATCCTCCTCCTCTCCTCTTCTCTTGGGTGTGTCTCTTCTTCCACCATAGAGGATCCACGTCCCCATTTTCTTTTCCTCTTAGACGACCATAGAGAAGACCCCCCTCAAGGTCTTCTCAAAGATGGCCATTGGTAGAGAAAGGGTGCAACACCCTCCTCTCTCCACTTGGGTGCACTCTCCCCCTCTCTTTCTTCTTCTTCTTGGACAAACATGAAGGCTCACCCATAGCCTCTTGTGGCCGGCCATCTCTTGTTGGTAGATGTGTAGACGGGTTTGCATACCCAAGGTCTAGCCTACACCCTCACACAAGGCCGATGGCCCTAGTGGCAACTTTTCGGTGTGAGGGATTTTCTTCTATTTATATGCTTTCTAGTGTAGATGATATGTGATAATCTTTTATGCATAAATAATATCATGATGTATCTATGATTGATTGTCCACATGTTTTCTAGTCTCCATGTTACGTAGGTTTGTTCACACCATGCACGGCCACCATGGCCCCACTTATATGCACCTAGTCACTTAGGTTTTCGCTAGCACGTCTAGATCTAGGTTTCATTTCGTGTTTCAAAATAAAGCGCAAAATACAAAAAAAGACCAAAAATATTATGTTAGATTAGATTTAGGTTAGAAAAGCCGATCCAATTCTTGACTCGTTTTCATGCCTCCCAGAGACAAACGACTGGGACTCAAGTTCTAAAAAGAAAATAAATCAATGCGAGTTTAGTTATTATAAATATTTTTGGTCAAGGGGATTTCACGACTATACTACGATTTCCGACAATTTCAAAATACGCGATTTCCACGCTTGTCCGTTAGTCACAAATGCCTTAAGTGTATGTAGCGACAACACGAAGGAAAAGTTGTGAAGGGGGAAGGGTACTGTTTCAAGCTACAAAAACCTGGCCTCTCCCTCCTTCACAATTTCTTTCAAACCCAACTAGACCTGGGTAACTGGATCCTTAGCCCAGGCTTGCGTGCATATTCGCGGACGAGGGCATGTAAGCGTGCACGTGTTAGCCCGTGCATATGTGCATGCGGAGGGGACCTCACCCCATGCATCCTGAGGCAACCTGCTTTGAGTGCTTTTGCGTAATAAAGGCTTTAGATGCTTTGGTTGCGCCCGATGTGGGACTAAGTTCCCTTGGCTTTGTTAGTCTTTGGCTGGGGAGATATTTGTTCTTGATTCTTGTGCACCAGCCGTCAGATCAGCCTGATGTGCCTGGGGATCAGTCGCTGCTGATGTTGCACTTTCGATTGGCAGGCTTCTTCTCTGATTGGGGCACTGGATGCGTGGTGAAGCTTTATCGAAGGTGATCGGGAAACTACAGCTGGAGGCGAAGACGAAGGCAACTCCAGCGAGCACCTGTGGGCAAAAGAGGTCTTACAACCTCGCGTCAGAAGAAAAAGCTTCAGGGTGAAGCCTCGGAGAAAAGCCCTAAGCCTATTGGGTAGGCGAACATGTGTGCAGGCGTGGCGGTGAAGCTCGTCGGAGCTCCAAGTGACGGTGATCGGTGATGGTATAAATGGGTGTGAAAAGAGAAATTGAAGGGACGAGAAGGTACAGAGGAAGAAAGAGAAGGAAAGCCCTAACTTAATTGCAGGAGAGGAGAAGCGGAGACCAGTGGTGGTGGCAGGCACCAGTGAAGAATTGGAGAAGAAATTGAGGCTGACGAGGGGGGGTAGAGAGCCAGCTTCTAGGTTGAGAAGCTCGGTGAGGGAAGGGCAAAAGCGACTGCGACTTTGTTTGATGGCGAGACGCAGCGGAGCGAAGGGAAGAAGTCCTCAAGGTCTGGTAATGGTAGCGCTTGGAGGAAGAGAAGACGAAGGTGTAGGCACTTGGATTCCAGACTATTCGACTTGGAGGAGCATCTCAAGTCTTTATAAAGCAGCAGCCGTGCGTGCAGTTGTTGCTAGAGGTTGTGAGAGATCCTCGCAATAACTCACAACTCCACATTTGTTTGGTCCAGAGATTGTGGGTTGAGGTGGCAATGCAGTCGGCAAAACAAACACCAATAGATGCGGAACTGAAAGGCGAACAACTTCACCTTAGAGGTCGAAATCAGCCGAAGCTTGAGGCGGCTGCAAATGGCATTGGAATCTCGACGAGCAGCTCAGTCAACGAAGCCCTGGCTGCTAAAGGAGGAAGATGACTCCAAGGACTGGTTTGCAAGAAGGAAAGGGCCTAAAAGTAATGAGATGGACCTACTTGCAAGGATTTTAGGATTTTAGGGGCCTAAATGAAAAGTAGGTGCAAACATTGTTAAACTAGGTCTAACTTTTTATGAGAGCTTAATTAAGATTCAGGGAATCTAGTGATCATGTCAATTTTGAGTTTTGAAATTGTTTGGTTGGTGAATTTCTCAATTAAACTTATTTGACATTGATTATTCACCTAGGTCATTGTTTTAGGTTAAAATTGGCTCCTTTGACCTATCTGATCAAATTAAACCTTGTGGAATATTTATCAATAATTTTTAGAAGGTTTAATTTGTAATATTTTCATCAGAATCCTATCAAACTAGGTCAGATCAAAAATAGGGTTTAATTGTTCTCTTTTAATAGCATGATTTCAAATGAAACCCTAAATTGGTTATTCTGACCTACATTGCGATCCTTTTGGGCTTATTCTGATGATTCTTCCTCCTAATTATATTGTACCCTTTTTATGTATTATTTAAGTCAATTTCCCTTGGAACTTAGCTAAATTAGGTAAGTTATAGAGGATAATGACAATGCCATCAACTATCATTTGTAATGCCGATCCCAAAATCACAATGGTTCATTAATATTTGTTTAGAATTCACCTTAAATCTATACCAGACATGCAGCCGCTAATGGGCAACCTTGCGAGAAATCAATAAGCTATTAAAGGAATTTCTGTACAAAAATAATTGTGTGTTTATACAAACAAGCGAGAATTAAACAGAGAATTTGCTATCAACCAGTGTCAATTTTCATCAATTGTTACCCATTAACTGGGCAAGTCAAAGAAGAATTTGTGATCCCCTACAATCTATGGTGTCAATAATCAAAAAAAAATTTTGAATCGGTATGCACATAGACGAAGTTAATGATGATAGTGGTGATTTATAACCAATTTTAAGGCAAAATCAGTTACATGCGTGTTTATCGCGTAAAATCAATGTTTTAAAATCGTTGCATTGCAATATAGTCGAAATCACACAAAAAAGAATACAATTTATAGCTCAAATTCAAAAGAGTATCTGAGCTCAAATACAGGGAGTAAGTAGAAATTCACACGCTAATCTCAATAAATAAATGAGCACAAGACAATAATGATATTTCAATGAATATTAATCTGTCACATTAAGATATTCAATGAAGCTCAATGTATCTTAGGATAAAAAGAATAGAAAAGCCAAAAAGTGGTGATTTAAATCACCAACTAAACCCTCTAGACATGCATCACAAATATCTCAAATAAGCCAAATCATCCAACAGTAATCAAACGTCTGGCTCCCAAGTTAGATGAATTAAAATGTTTCCTGCTATAGTGCCTTCAAGAGATATTTATTTTGTTCTTCTTTCTTTGGCTCCTCTTCCTTCTTCTTCTTCTCTTCTGCCTTTAACACAGCCTTCTCTCTTCTTCTTCCTTCTCTTCATAGCGACTAAGGGTCGAGCTTTCTCTCTGAAGAGCAAAACCCCACCCCTACCCCACTCTCTCTCTCTTTCCTTCCTCCTCTCCTCTTTCCCTGAAACCAGGATAATCGGGTATTCGAGTATGCGCACCCGGGTCCAAGCTCACCGGCAGTGGGTGATGAGCGAGGAGTGAGGGCTTAGGTTGGGTCAGGTGTGTCGGGTGAGCAGGGACCTAGCCCCCAATGTGTCGAGGCGATAAGGCAAGAGTAGAAAAATAATTTATGTGCTGAATTTGCTCTGCATTCCCATGATGTGGGACTATTTGTCGCTCCTTCTTCACCGCGTGAAACTATGGAATGTTGCATTGATTGCTGCAGCAGTGATGCCTCTTGTGCCCAATTAAGGGTCTGGAAGTAATCTTGAAGCTCTTCCGCATTGATTAAGAGTGGTGTCGAGGTTGGAGGTGGCTACATGGTGGCAATCAGAGTCGGAGTCGATGACCAAAGACAGTGAGGCACCTGTGACAAAAATACGGCCCTAGAGCCAAAATTAAGCACACGAGAATGTCCGGTGCTATTCGCCAAACAAAAACCCTAAAGAAATTAGGTGTGTGATGGGCGAATGCGTGTGGCGAAGAAGCTTCGGTGAGCTTCAATCGTCAGTGATGGAGGGAGGTGATGGAGGTGGTTAATGGAGAAATTGAGGAGCTAGGAAGCTCCGTGAGGTTGAGGCGATGCTTTTGGCGTAGGGTATGGGGTGTGCGATGGGTGGAGGCATGCCAGTGGTGAAGGTGGTAGGAGGTGTGGTAGCCGACGCTGGAGGAGGAGCAATAGAGAATTGGGACCTAAAATTTAGCCTAAACGTAATTGGAGGGTATAGGAAGAGAAGCCCTAAACTAATTGGATGAACAGAGGTTTGAGGAGGCTTGCTGGAGGTATGCCAGAGCTAGAGACAAAGGAGATGGAGATGGTGCCGATGAAGGGGTAATTGGTCCACCTTCTTTGTTCGGAAGCACGACGATGAAGAGTAGGGAGGAAGCCATCTCCCTATAGTATGTGAGAGCAGCCAACAAGGAGAGTTGAGAAGCTCAAGGCCTTCATTAATGGAGACCTTGGACAAAGAAGAGGAGGAGGATGGCATGCCAAAACTAGACAAGGACGAGTTGAAGATGTGCGGCCGCTCTTATAGGTGGGGTTCTACCCATCAGGAGTGCTCAAAATGGAAGGTTTCTAACTTTGCTTGGAGAGCACAATTTCCATGAGTTTGCCAAACCAATTCTGGCCATGATTGGCCTTAAGGAGGACCTCATTTGATGCAGAATGATCTGAGGGACATCTTCGCCAAATTTGGCAATTTTTTATTAGGATTTCACCAATCAATTCATTAGCTTAAATGAGGCAGTTTGGGTTTGAAGGTCTACGAGTTTCCTTCTTCACTTCACAAAGAAGACGATGGCAGTTGAACCTTTTTGCAAAAGGGGTGGAAAGCTAGGGGACTCTTTGAAAGGAAAGGATGAAAGTTGAGGGGTTAGATGTAGAAAAATAGAAGTCTGGGGACCAAAATGCAAACTAGGTCAAGATAGACTCTGATTGGGCCTAAATTTTGGCATAAGCCTAATTTGGACCCAAGGAATCTAATGGTGAAGTCATATTTATGTTTTGACCAATTTTGACTGGATAATTTATGTAGAAATCCAAATTAGAGAAATTGTCCAACTAAGATTTTGTTTTAGGTCAAATTGGGTTTCAATGGTCAAATCAAGCATACCAAACCTTAGAGAATATTTTTCTATGATTTTTAGAAGATTTTGATGAATTTTATCTTGACCAGAACCTCAGTTAATTAAGCGGGTCTATTTTTAAGGTTTCAGATGTCATTTAATTCTCAAAACGCATGAAAACCCGTTTCATTCTGCATGAACCCACTTATTAGGCATTTATGACCATTTGACCTTCATTTAACCCATGGGAAACCCTATGATTGTTCTCTAATTAGGATATTATGTTAAAACTACAGTTTTGCCCCTGTTTTACTGTTTATCTCTCAGAATGGATTTACAATGAATTACGATCTTCTGGCGATTATGTAGGAGAATTTATCAATGGAATATGACTAATTAAAGCTAGATATGGCTGATGATGACGTTATCATCAATGCGATATATAATTCATAAATAATTCAAAATTAATAGCTATTACTTAATAACACAGGAAGATGTCTTCAATTCAATGTAGAAATTACAAGGTGCAAAACGCAATCTCTTAAAATTTTAGATCCATGCGGTGAAAATGATCTTGAACTCTAAACTTTAAAAAAACATACAGCATCAAGAGATGTAAAATAATTTCACGTTTTAAGCACTTTCAAAGGTAAAACTCAAGTTTCCGAAGTAATTAATAAAAACGTTTATAATTGGCGAGTAAAATGTGAACTCGGTACTCTAAACAATAATATGTTCAAATTCTTAAGAATAATAGAAATATCAAATTAGTGGCTGATTAGAGTCTCATTCGGTAGTTTAATTCTTCATTCCTTCATATCAAGGTATTCATTTATCACTAGATAACTGTTAATTGACAACTTCAGGTATGAACCAATTTCTCGATTCATCCTTTATTACAATTAATAACGGGAGTTATTGTATTATTTCCTTAATCCAGCAAAAGAAGCAATGTATATATCTTTTCAACTCATCAAATTTACACAAGTATTTCTTTTATAACATTTCGAATCTAATTATCCAATTTTATAAATTAATACCAACTCAATAAACAAGATATGAATTATCAGTTCTTCGATATCTTGAATGTATAAGTCGTTGTTTATTTAAAATGCCTTTGACAATGCAATTAGTAACAATAAACTAATACATAACAAATGTTCCTTATTTATCATATGTAAGTCTATCATAAATAACACGGTAGGAATACATCAAGATTAGGAATTAGAGCAATGTAAGCGACAGAGATACATTTATCCTATCCTCAAAAACTATGTATATAAACATGCGTGATGGTATAATAAATCTTCTTTCATTATAACATACAAGCGGGATAAATGTATTATTTATCCCTTTTATACTAATTTGGAACAAGTATAATCAACTATGCCAGAAATCAAAGCAAGCATATTCACTCAATCATTATTAAATTAATAATAAGGTTACAGTGCACGAATAATAATTGATTAATTGCTTGTTAATTCAAATGAATAATTGATTAACTTCATTCCAATCCAAATAAGTAATAAACTCAAATCCAATCAAATTCAAATAAGATGGTTCATAAATTTAGTCTCTACCAGATTCTAATAGTATATACAACATCAATTACCAACTACGTTAGAAATTAAGAACACCATCTTCCTTGAATAGTTATTGAAATAATAATTAATCATTTAAGATCATACATTAATAGGGCAATGAACCGTATATCCTCGACTCAATCTCTCGCATGCTTTCAATATATATATTGACGTGTTAAGGCATGATACAAGTCAGATTTGTTGCGAAAATGTATATATATATACATATTTTATACTTAAAAGGACAGAAAACATGTCATGCAAGAATTAGCTGAGACCAACAAATACTAACTAAATATTGACACTTGGCCCAGCAAGATCACAATTAAAATTAATTGGCCAAAGGGTATGACACTTTTATCTTAAACAAATGGTTCAGGCCATTGCTATTCACCATTACTAACTACTTTCCCAGTTACTATAGTACCTCTAAAGGAAATCCAAACTATTATGTAATTATCGACAAATAAGGTACCGTTGAAATCGTATCAATGCGTACTACACGTTGGTGTGATTTATTTTCATTTTGAGTACATTATCCTTGGTGAAAAATCAGAAACGTGATTAGTTGTCTCTGACCCTGTTGTTGGTTCGTTTGAATCAGGACTTGCCCCGGTGCGTGCATGGATTTCGAGGCAGGCATGGAGACTACCCCAAGCCCTGTGCGAACTATTCGGAGTCACCGTGACCCTCCGTTGACGTTAGGTAGAGTAGTTTACCCTTTGTTTCTGATTCATTTTTGGGTATTGCAGACTCATTTTGCGTACTCCTTCACATGCTTTGCAATATTAGTGTGTGTTTCATCTTTTTGCTGAGTTTGAAACCTGATAGGGATCATGATTCATGTTTTGGGTACTTAAACCTGAATTGAATTGATATAATTGGAATATTATCTTTTTTAAATTTAAAGATGACCTTATTATGGCATGCGTGAAATGATCTCCGATTTTCGTGAAACTAGTTCCGTTGTGTTCATTAATTGATAAATAATATGGGACCACTGTCATAAATTGGACACTTCCTATAAATGGATAATTTGGAGAATAACAGGAATGTTCATTAATTTCTTGAATCAATAATGTGAAATTATTATGGATAATTTTAATTAATAAAAAGGAAAGATACGATTATCCGAAAATGATTAAATAATCAGTACGACAGATTTCTCAAGAATTAAAAGAATTAGATAACTGATTTTAGCCCCGCTACTCCTCGAATTTTGGTTGTAGCTTTAGTCTTTCAGATAGATTTCAGGAGCATTTTTAGGGAGTTGGTGGCCTCCCTAAGACTCTTTGGTTATGCTTTGAAGCTAACTGTGGGATAGCGGGATGCATGGATCGAGGGTTGGAGTTGGCTTTCTTTACTTGATCGGTGGGTGGGTCATTGGCTATCTGTAGTTTAGCATACATAGCGCTTGTACATGTTTACGCTACACGATGTAGCTACCACCCCTTTCTGCACTGACCCCAGGGTGACGGAGAGTGGTGACTTGATGGGTATAAGCTGTCTTCTTGGCCAGGAGGGTGGCTTATACCAGTCTTACTCCGCAAGAAGTTACATAAAATCATCTCGTGCCCAAGGCATCAATTGACAAATTGTGGAATGTAATACTTGGGCTTCCATTATACAAACGGAACTGGATAACGAGGTGTCTAATAAATGAATTAATTAAAACTACGGTACCCACTTTCTCTTTCTCTCTGTTATTGTTGCACTCTGTTATTGTTGTTTCTACTCTACTCAGCTTTTACTAACGTGGTTTTGGGTTCCGAACTCAGGTATAATTGGCAGTTCGCAAGATGATTTCCATTGTGCATCTGTTTTGCATATATACTGCAATAAACCTCTAGTCAGTATTAAATTTCTGTTCATTTCATTGATGCAATATGATTAGTTTGTTTAGCAATGTTTATATTTATGGTTATATGTTGGGTGACTGCAATCTTGTGGACGATTTGTACTAGTGTTAGCACACGGTGACCTAGGTTTTGTCGCTAAGTGGGACTCAGGTGATCACAACTATAATTAACGACAACAATTTAACAAATCAAGTTAACATTTCTTTACATGATTAATTAAGTCTAATAACCTTAATTAACTGTGTTGAGAATTGAACGGTCAAGAAGCGAGAACACTTTCTGCCTCACAAATCCAACTTGTGTGTTCATATCCTTTTGGCCCTTTAGTGTCACCACACTAGGCACATCAGACTACAAGTGAGTGTGCGTGCACCTACGTATGTGAACTCCTAAATACAACTAATCTTTGGGCTAGAAACTATAGACTAACTAGTTCCCATATGGCCCATCCCTTTTAGAAAAAGAGGCGTTCATTCCACATGCATGTCGTTACCAATGTCCTCCCTTTAGGGAGCGTACTCACTGACACAACCCCGTGGTTATGCTCACCTCGCCTTGGTGGAGGCCAACAGTTCACCATCACCATGATAATCTGCTTGACACTTGAGGGATCCAATCTTATTAGTTTGACTAGGTCAATTTCAGAAGGCTCAAGTTAATCCTATTAAATTACTAATTGATGAGAAACTCCTTATAGATCCTAAATCATCAAAATCAACGAGTTTACCTAGTTGAATCATTAGTAATAACAATTAATCAGGGTTAATTATATAATAAGGTAATAATAGCAAGAACCATAATTATATGATAAAACACCTAAATTATTGGTTAATAAGCATTCCTTTACGATCAATTAATAATTGGGACTTAAATCTAATCATTTAGCTACCCATAATTATTACATATAAGCTTATATTATTTATAATACCTAAGTTAGTAATTAAAAGAATAATGTTAATCACTAAATTAAATAAAGCTAAAAGGGACAAAAATGTAATTTCAAGGCATAAAGATATTATTTAACATATTTATAATCTTATAGAAAAAGTTGAAAAAGAAATAAATTAATTTACTTATTTAAATTGATAATTTACATTTTACTCCCTAGTTTTCATTGCATATAAGTCATGTTCATCACATGTAGGTCCTCCATATTTACATTCCAGTCCTATATACAATTTCTTCTTCTTTCTTCTTCATCACGACCAACAGTTGGCATTCACCCACGTCTTCCTTCTTTGATGTCGGCAAAATTAGAGGGTAAAGATTCATTTCTGTGTGTGGCAAGCTTCGCCATAACAAACTCCTTCCATCTAATGGTTTGGATGTCTTGCACGTGCACTGAGCACACCGGGAAGCTTCATCATCGTCGGAGAGAACGATGGAATATCCTATGTATCTAGATGCTTTTCTGACCAAGTTCAAGGTCCCTGACATTCGTCAAAACCTATAAATAGCCCTTACTACCTCTGATTTGAGGTTGACAGCCCCTACCATCTTCCCCCCACTGTGGTTGTCAATAGGCGATTCTGCCTAAACTTTGACAACCTCTTCCACCTTCCTCTAGTCTTCTCCAGTGGAGAAAACCTCTCCTCCTTCGTTGTCCTCTACTTCGCCTTCCTAGTGGAGCTGTGCTCCATCTACTCTCTCTTCTCCAACTTCTATGCAGAAGGTTCACTCCTCTAGTCCTTTATTTCATCCAAGCTCCGGTGAGCGATCGACGACACTCTATCCCTCCTTTCATCTAGGTAATGGTAGATAGACTTTAATTCTTAGTTTAGCTTAGTTCATAGTAGTTAGTTAGGTTAGTTAGTTAGTTAGTTAAAGCATGAGTTTGTACTTCTTTGACTCCAGTTAGCCATCTCAGTCCTCATCAAACCTCCGTTCACCTCAATCATCCCTTGATCATCTTTCTCTCTTCTTTACGATGTCATTTCACCTTCTTAATCCCTTAATTGATCATCTAATCATCTAAACCACATCCACCTTCACCTGAGATGTTCACTATCCCAGGAAAATCCTTAGATCGTTATCCACATCCAATCAGACCCTTCATCACCTTCCTGACACTATCAGGGTCATGTTTCACTTTTGAATTGCATCTATTAGTCTACATATAGCATACTCCTAATTTCATCTCAACTCCTGACCTCTATTGTCAATGGCAGAGATTAAGAGAGTTCACCTAATTAGATCATCACACACCATCACAATCACTTATTGAGTGATTCGCCTCACTCAATTGAGTGAGTTATTGCTTCTAATGATCTAACAAACTCGGAATTTAGTTTTAGACACTTTAAGTCTATTTCTCTAATTCATTATTCAATTGCATCAATTGATGTGTTCTTGATGATCCTAAAATCATCAAGAATTCTTTGATCTAGTTTTTGATCAATTTCATGGAGTTTCATACTCAGGCTCACAAAATCCGATCATCACCAGAGTTCCAATGAGCTTCAGCAACATCAAACCTGAGTTACAGACTACTGTGAAACATTCTGAAAACATCTAGATCTTCTAATTAGAGTATACTATTCATATTCCACTCTCTGATTCTTTGTTTCATTGATTTAATCATCTAGCTAGATCTTGGCTTCCTCAGCTCCACCAGAGTTGAGGAGGTTGATTGAATTGATTTCAGACCTTCACGATAGGTCAATAAGCTTCCTTAGGACCTCCAGAGTCTAGATTAATCCTCAGTTAGGCTATTAGATCTCTAATCTGTTCTGACGAACAAATCCACTTTGGATCTCAGGTGGAAGACTTGGAGCACTGTGCTCCAAGAGTCAAAACTTGATCTTTGAGAGTCTAATGAATTCATGAGGATGATTTAAGTAAACTTAGTTGATTTGATTTGAAAGGCATTGGAGTTAAAAGTCAAATTTCACTTCAAATTGCTCAACTCTGAGATGTTGTGAGGGTTTCAAGCTTTTAAGCTTGGATTTAAGGGTTGTTTTATGTTCTAGGAATTAGAAAGAACTCATTTAGAGCAATTTGAATGAGCTTTGAAGGCAAATAAGACCTGATTCCATTTCTGACCACTTTGGGTTCAATACGGTTCTAAGTGAGCTTAATAGAGTTTCAGACGGGATTGTAAATCAAGATTAGCTCAGGGCAGTTGGATTAGATATCCTAAATTCATCTAGAATCACTCATTGGTTCTATCTTCTTGATTGAACCTATTCAGATCTTCATTCATCTATTCTGACTAGTGGCAGAAGCCATTAGATCCTCTTGGTGTTCCTGAAGCATTCCAATTCCCTCTTTCACCTCTAGGTAGAGTGGAATGATCATAGGCACACACTGAAACCTTTAGGTATAAGTAAGAGAGGGAATTAACCAATTAATTTGAGGACTGAATCTCTGCTGCTGCGGTGTTGATTCATGGCATGAGGCTAAGTTTGGACAAAGATTCAGAGCTCCTGTCATGCTTCAATTCCTCCAATTCTCAAGTGGAATCAAAAGACAAACAATAGGACTAATGATCTGGGGCTTAACCTTGGAAAAAGAATCTGTTAGCCAACGAGAATTAAAGTTTGAAGTTAACGCTGATGTACAGAAGAAATGGGGACTCTTTAGTCCCATATTGAAAACTACCAACCACTTATAGCGGTATAAATTGAATCATGCATACCACCCCCTCGAGTGACTACAACGTAGATGCCTCAGGCATGCCTTGTGTGTTATCTTAACTGCGTGCATGTGCATGTGCATGTGCGTGTGCGTATGCTTGGGTGTGCGTGCCTGTGCCAATGGCGTTATGACACCTGTCCTTAGTGGAGTGGGCTTTAGTAGCAGCTGATTTGGCTTGATCCGTTGATACGGCGTGAAAAAGCCCACTATCTTTTTAAAGTGAGCCCAAGCTTGTTAACACTTAGCAAATTCTAAAGTTTATAAAACAACATTTTATGCATTATTTCCTTTATAATTGATTGCACATTCTTCTTAGTTCTTTTGGAGCAATTGCCATGTCTAATGTTATTCTTTTCAATTAGCTTATATGGATAACATATTATGCATTATATAGTTCATTAAGTAATTAAGATCATAACTTAAGTACTTAGGCTAATTATACTCTAATTAAGTATGTAGATTATTAATTAAGTAGTTATAATTAAGTAGTAATATAGTTTAGGTTAGTATATATGTAATTAGTAAGTTAAGTGACTTTTAGTTTAACTAATTACGTATCTTAGTGTAGTAATTATATTAATTAAGTAATTAATAAAATAATTAAACTTATTTAAGTAACTTAAGTATTCGTTAAGTTATAGGTTATGTCTATAATAAGTTATGATAAGTGTATGTATAATAGTAATGTATTTATAGTTAGTAATTAAGTTAAGTAATCTATTATAAGTTATCTAAGTATTATAAGCATCATTTAAGTATATATTAATTAGTTAATTAATATAATTAAGAATAAAGAATAATTTTAAAATAATTGGTGAAATAAATGCTTATTTAGCCTCCTAGCGAACGACCTAGACTCTAAACCAGTATAAATTTATAAAATATGTGGACTATCTTGCTCACTATACGACAGTACAATAACGACAAATTAATAAAGCGAGGTAGTTTAACATCACTAATCTCAACCTAATTTAGAATTAGAATCGCATTCTAATCTTGTCATATGTATCGTGTTTGAGATTGCATCCCCATGAATCTAATCACATACATATGCATTCATTCCACAAAAAAATACATCACATGTTAAAGGGTTCCCAAATTATAGGGATTACATGAAAAATAACTCAACCTGCATAGCAAACACTCTACTCTGTATGTCATCATGATCATATCATAAATCTACAACATTAAAACCATCAAAACATTGCGAAATACAGCATATAGACACCCATCACATCACACGTCAAGGGGATGCGACTGTTTAATTCTCTTATGATTACTACTTACTCATATTATGTGAGTGTGATCAGTTATTACTAGTAAAACCCTAATTTGAGATTCAATTTAGAACGAATGAGGGCATCCTATTATTTTCAAATCTTTAATTCCAAAAAAATAATCCTATTATAAATCGTAAATTCATTTTTACAAATAATTTGTTAGTTTTTTTTGAGGTTTTAAAAGACTCTACTCACCTAGATCTACGAGGATCACGTCCACATCAAATCCATAGGGACAACCAAAACCAAAAGCCAAATAAAACTCTTTAAAAATCAAACAGATATTCTCTAATACTCGTATTAAGTTTTTCACTAAAAGCTGGATCATATCAAATTTGATTTGGGGTCATAAATGCACTTAGAATCAAAGGTTCCAATACTGCTTGATTGACCAATAACTCTTATTTGCAGTCAAATAACAATAATCGTGATTTCAGAAATTAATCTTTAGTCACTGGACTTCTAACTCTCTTATTGGGCGTCAGATTTCTCAAATCAAATGTCTGATGGTTGAGACAGACATCCAATAACAACATCATGGCCACTGCATGAAATAAGAACACTTCATGTTGTAGTCGAATGTCTGACTCCAATATCAGAGGTTCAATTTGGCAATATTGGTCATCGAGTGTGCCTACCCATCGACTGGTTCCTTGATTTCGCAACTCCGGACATCTGGTATCCAACGTCAAGTGCACGGGGTCATAGTCGAACGTCTAATCCATCAGCAGATGTCTGACAAAAGCTTAACCGGACATTTGATTTGGCTATCTAAGTATGATTAAAAGCCATATCCATGATTTTCACAAAACCTGGATCGAGTACCTAGGCTCTGACACCACTATTAAGGAATTGGAACCCCATTTAAGGGGTAAAGAGTTGAACGATTCGATCCCCAAATCCTCGTAGCATCGCGGAAGCATAAAACACATCATTTTAAAATTTTCTTGATTTGATAAACTTGGTCCATGCCCAAAATCGAACCAATCAAGAAACATAAAACACCTAAACTAAAACCACATGGGAAGAACTAGTATCTCTTCGTCCTAGGATCTCCTTAAGTAACGAATTATACTTGTGGGTTGTGTAGCATAACACCTACATGTTCGGCCTCCTCAAATAAGTCCTACTTAGAGGGACTCTGAATGAGAGATTTCGCTTGGCAGAATGATGTGTCAAAAAATACGTCAGGAGAATACATCGTCGTAGTAAAATTGCGTGGTGGAAAAATCCCAAATCAAAAATATGTATCAATGAAAACTAACCACGGTGGATTAGGTCATATCCACAGGGAGGAACAAGGCCAATAGACTCACATGTGTTTCCGCTTTAGATCTTGGTTCACAAAAAATATGTAGCAAGATTATTCTTAAGCTAAAGGATATTGCATGCACTCATTACCTAAAAATGTAGCATAAAAATATTCCAACAGTGCTATTGGGAGCAACACCTTCACCTTAATGAGCAATCCATCTATTCCATGTTTCCCCAATATGAAAATTGTCTCATGCAATAAATGAGAGAGAGATCTAGAGATACCAACATGAGAGAAGGTGAAAATGTGTGAAATCAACTAAATGCAAGGGATTGAGAATCAAAACACCATACAATATAATATGATATTTCCAAAAATCAAACCTCTCAATCGATGGTCATTGCGTTTAATGCCCCCTCTCTTGTAGTAAAATAGGAGATGGGTTCTCCTTGGTCGTGTGTAAGGAGGAGGATACCAGCGAAGGTGTGGCTCGTCGGAGGAGTAGGGCCACAGAGAGGAGTACTCCGGTGCTGGTTTGGCAGTGTGTGGTGGTCGAAGCTGCCGCCGGTGATGAGGAGGAGATTTGGTAGTGAGGGGGCTGCTGTCGCTGCTTGGAGTCGCGCACGGTTGAGGAGGCATCGTGTGAGGGTGGTGCACACACACGTCACCTCCGATGGCAAATGGGTGGCACCGGAGGGTCGCTGCTGACGTCGAGGAGGAAGGTATGTGGTCAAGGATGTTTGGTTCCTCCTTGGTTGCAGTATGTGAAGAACGAAGAAGAAGAGGAAGAGGAAGAAATGGAGGCCGAGCATCTTTGGCCAGCAATGGCCATGAGTGGCTAATGCGCAAGGAGGCCGACTGTGCAGTGGCTGTGCACGAGCATGGCCACATGGTGAGTGCAAGGGGCGGCCGTGACTATTTCCATTGGGTTGCTTGTCTTGGGTGCAACAGGTTGAGAAGGAGGAAGAAGAAGAAGGAGAGGAGGCGGAGACTAGGCGTGTGAGGCTTGTGGTGGAGGTGGTTGCACACGCATGGGGGGTGGCACGGTTACACTGTGATGAGTCGAGGAAGACGTGCAAAGCGTAGTGTTGTAATGGCGAGGTAGACAGTATGAAGGGTGAGACACGATAGTGGCGTCAGCACTGTCACCATCGACCACGGTGGTGGTAGGACTCGTAGTGGTGGTGTTGCGGTAGTGATCAGGGGCCCACGGTTATGGTTCTGGTGGTGGGTGCCCGTGGGGGAAGATGATGGAGGAGAGCAGTCTTCCCCTCCGTAGGGAGGAAGATGCCCCCATTGTCCTCCATCCTGCTATTATAGAAAGAATGAGAGAGGGAATTAGAGAGAATATCGGGGAGAGAGAGAGAGAGGAAGAATAAGGAAGGAAATTAGAGAAGAGATGTTGGCATTGTTTGGAAAATATATGAGACCATTCATTTCCTTTTTTTAACTAAACTTGTTAGGAATTATCAAAAATGAAACACGCTTCAAAAGAAAATCTATGATGATTTCCTTGGGAAATTAGATGTTATGATGATAAAATTGGACTCCTAAAAATTAATCCTGCCTCAAAAGTAATTAATCAATTAACATAAATGAAATGTAGGAAATCCAAGGCTTAAATCAATTTGATCAACATAATGCATGCTCTAATTGAAATTCCTGTCCCAATAATAATGCACTTAGGCACTAAATTAGTCCACTTAAATGGACCTATCAAATACCCCCATGCCTAAGTTTTGCTAATCCTGAGCAAAATCGTATGAATTAGACCAGGTCTCTAGGCTAGATTTTACCGTCAGGATGCCTTATCATGCCACACTTCTAAAGACTAGATTGAAATACCAACTATAGGCCCAAAGGTACTCAAGTACCAGTCAAGATACAGACCTAACCATCCTCAGTCTTGGGTCTGCTGCGAAGGTTTCTAAGGCCTGCACAAACTGCCCAGAGGTTCATTGACCCTAGTGGTTAAAGCACTCATGCATATGTGCATCAAGTCTAGGTTCAGTTTGCGAGTGCATTTTTTATCAGAGAGATAGAAAGATATTTATTTTGAGAGTTCTCTCTCTTTTCTTTTTAAATTCCCCTAAATCCAACATCGGATTGGCTCTAAACACGATCTATATCGGATTCCTTGTCCCCACCATCAATCCTCACAAGATCCCTGGAAATCGATGCTTCAGGATAGCACTACCCATGGCAAAACCCCAGAACACTAGCTTTCGACACTTCAGGATAGTGCCACCCATGGTGTTCTATAGCTAAATTCAGACCCTAGCAATCGATATTTCGGGATAATTCCTCCCATGGCATCTAAACCAGCACAAGGTGCTTCCGTGCCCCTAGTAGGATATTTAAATATCCTAGGAGACAAGCATCAAGGAGATGGCATGTTATCACGCATCTTCAAGGGGAATATTTTTAATTCCTCCTCTCCACGTCGGGAACTTGTCCAATCAATTTGTGTCTTTGAGCCGCTCCTAAGTCAAATTTTTGGGAAAACATTTTCTAACAGACACTTGTTTTGGCATTATTCTTTATTACGTGCACTGAACCAGACCGATGTATGATTTTTAGGTGCCTAGGTTACCAAGTCCTGCAAACCAAAGGGCAAGCAACGGGGCTGAATACTCTCTAAGCCTTAGACTTAATACATCAACCTCGCAACTCCCTCAACCACTTGAGGAATAGTTCAGATTTTAACAAACGTGAGTGTTTAAGCCCTAAAACAAACACAGGAGGCCTAAAGTCGGTATCCGTCACTTATCTACTTCTCTCTAGCAGTTCAACACTTAAATTAATAATTCATTCCAGCCCAAAACTTAGGTAACTCTTCCATAATCAACTGATGGGACTAGCACAATTTTTGCACCTTTTCCTCACTGTCTCTCTTTTCTTCTCTCTTGCAATTTAGCTCACAATTCATCTCTTTTTTTTTTGCAATATGGATGCCCTAATCACATGCAGAATATGTAAAAATGCTATGGACAACCTCAGGTTATACCCCCCCATGCCTAAATTGGACAATGTTCTCATTGGAAAGCAAAAGCAAGGAAAGATATTACCTGAGGGGGAGTTGGGATGTCTTGCAAATCGGGCTCTAGAAGTGAAGTAGGAGACCCAAAAAAGATACGTAACAAACTTGGCCTAGCAAGTAACCCAAGATGTTAGCAAGATAGTGTTGGAGAGTGATGCCAAATGCTCACCAGATGTAGGTGAGCTATTGTTGGAGGTTTCACATAATACACATGAGTAGTGAGCTCCGGGAGTGCACGATGAGGAGGCAAAGGCTCCTCAAGCAGATATATGTGGGAAAAAGAGGGTGCGACGAAGGATACCCTAAGGCTAATGGGAAAACATGGACAAGTGTCAATCCATACCCGCCACTCTACCACAGGATGTATTGGTCTGGTTATCCCCCCGTAAAGCAGGAATGTGAGTAGAGATTTTAGGAAGTTGTTTCTATAGGAGTGTAAGTCTCTCAGTTGCGGAGTAGGGACGAGGGTCAAAGAGAGCTTGAGAGGTTAAGCATTCATCCTCAACAACCATTCCAATTTCTGAATGTCATCAGAAGCAACCTTAGTTACGGATTGTCTTTCATGCTGCATACCATTGGTGTGCGTGTCCTGGAATGGGCCCAAATGTTCATCTTTCAAATCGAACCGATCAAGGGTGTCACCCATTTCATTACCATGTAAAGGTGGATTCAAAGCAATAGGATTGTGAATGTCCTCAACAACGACATCCCCAAGTCCTTGTTTGACTCTAAGATCCTGCCCCTGGGGTGTATAGATTTTTTCATCAAGAGTATCAATTGCTTCCCTTCCTTCCCAATGTTTGAGAGGACGATCTTTGTAGTCAAAAGTAGGTAGGAATCCGGATTTGGTTAAATCAGTGAGATCCTTAGGGGGTAAGTCCTCAAACAAAACATATTTTCCCCTATAGTCACTCCATATTCTGAGTCCGGACCCCTCAAAGTCATTAGCATCCTCCTTTACACTTCTTCCCTCTTGTCTCTGAGACTTAGGAAAATCTTCAAAGCCAGGATCAAGTATTTCAAGTGTTCCCTTGTCCTCCTCAAAAATCAAATCTTCATGTCCTTGGGACCAATATTGATCGAAGTCTTCCAATTCAATATCAATTTCCTCATGGTCACCTGTGTTGGGTACCTATGAATCCTCAGAATATTCAATGACAGGTGTTGGCCCCCTAAGTAGAGGATTGTGGTTATTATCACTTCCTTCCAATATGATTTCATCCAGCATCCAAGACTCCTAGAATTTGTTAACTTCAAAATCACAATCCTCAGGGAGATCTAACTGACGTGCAAGGTCCTCAGAGGTGTGAAGTATAGGTTTGGCATCCCTGGGATGGGATGTACAAACCACCTCAAAATCGGGGGAAGGAGTTGGGTTGACTGTTTAACTATGATCCATTTCATCAAATGTAACAAAGATACTATCATTCAGGTCAAGTTCATCTAATGGGACCATCTTCCCCTTTTTCTGACTCCAATTAAGATCAGGTGGATAATCACCAGGATTGCCTTCTAGTGGGCATATCTCATAGGGAACGTCTAAGTGATAGCTACTCCTCAAAATAAGATACCTATTGTCATTCTTTTGCTCGAAATTATCATGGTAATCGGGGGTGTAGAGGTAGGGATCAGAATTGACTGTAGGAGGGTCGCTATAGTGGTTAATCTCTTCAGTTAATCTTTGACTATTCCTCAAAATCTCTCCCATAGAATCCATCATTTTTTTTTGTTGTTTTTGCATTTCTATCATAAAAGAGGAGAGGCTACTATCATATTGCGGAGGATAGTCAATCTCAGGTTCAAGTTGCTTAGGAGTATCAATCCAACCTCGATAAGAAAAATCATTAAGTGTGGGTAGGTTGGGTATAGTTATGGGAGAGCTAGGGCTGGGGTACCCTTCCCCTAGGTTCTACTCATCATTGTAGGGTTAGGGATTAATCATACCAATGCTCCTATAGTAGGAGTAGAAAGGATCCCAATGTTCATCAGATGATGGATAACTGTAGGTCATGGGATTGGGATTCGGTGTTATGGGGTGAAAGTAAGAAGTGAAGTTGCTATTATAATCCATTTGTGATACAACTTGAAAAACACACCCCAATCAACACAAGGCAATGGGACTCTCCTTTTTCTTAGGGCAGATTTGAGCCAACCTTCAACATACCCATTAAAGTTGTCAAATGGGGTCAAGTTTGCACTCATCCGTTCCCACTTTAGTGGTATAAGAGGGGGCTGTGACTTGAGATCCCTAACAAGCTCTTTAGAAAAGAACAGAGGTCAGGTACATTATTTCTTGGTGGCCAAAGAAGTTGCACAATCAATTACGGGCCCTAAGTCGACCTTCACGTGTCTTAAAACGTATACCTTGCTTCAATGATACTCTCAAGTGACCTAGTAAGAAGTTACTCCAAGGACAGAACTAAGGGATGCAAGTAGGGCGAACCTTTCCTTTGAGGTGATGTGAATGCGGTGCCTCTTAACTACCCTTTTGTTTCTTTAAGGGGTGTCCCCCTCCTTGAAGTATCAAAACACTTGGACACAGGATAATATCACCACCACAAGGTGAAATAGGAGGGTCTACACCAATGAAGAGATCTGTGCCTATAGTCTTAAGGGACCGAGACTTAGTGCAGTGCCTAGTGCGCGTGCTCAATGCCAGAAGTGTGCATCACACTACAAATTAGTTTGTTTTTTAGAAGAATTTCACACAAGTCCCTTTTGATCAAATCAAATGTGATTTTAATTTTAAGGTCGAATCTGATTAGCAATCACAATATCTGTTAGGTGACCACTGAATTAGGTCAATTCAATCAATTTGGTGGTCTTGAAATTTAATCCAGATGCAAATGCGTGAATTGGAGCTGGATGCAAAGATAGAAAAGTATACCTATCTCCAGCAATCTTCGTGCAAATATGTATGCAATGCAAGGGAAGAGATCTAGTATGCTACTCAATCACCTCTAAATGCGTGCACCTAAGGGTATACAACTCCTAAACAGGTAGCTCGATATTTTTTTTCTTTTCTTTTAGGGTAGGTAAGCAGATCACCACAGATAAATAGCCCTATTTGCAAAAGAAAGTGTTGACAGACCCCTGAAAATTAAACCTGATGTTACAAGGGCGAGAAGACTGAAATGCAATAAACTCGACGACGAAGGAGAATCCCTTGTGAAAGCGGGATCCAGGTCTCCTTTTCGTGTCCTCTCCACATGTGTGGACATCGCTCAAGGTTGAAGTCGTCTCTTCGCTGCGTCTGTCATCTCATCAGATTCCTCTCACAAAAAAAGTAGAGAATAGTCAAATAAGTGCACACCTCAAAATAGATTAGAAATAAAATCAGGTGAACCTATTGCATTTGCTACCTCCCCAGTAACGGTGCCATTTAAATGGGAGATTTTGCTTGGCAGAATGATGTGTCAGAAAAATACGTCGGGAGAATACGTCATCATAGTAAAATCGTGTGGTGAAAAATCCTAGATTAAAAATATGTATCAATGAAAACTAACCATGATGGATTAGGTCGTATCCACAGGGAGGAACAAGGCTAATAGACTCACATGTGTTTCTGCTTTAGATCTTGGTTCACGAAAAATATGTTGCAAGATTATTCTTAAGCTAAAGGATATTGCATGCACTCATTACCTAACAATGTAACATAAAAATATTCCAACAATGCTATCGGGAACAACACCTTCACCTTAATGAGCAATCCATCTATTCCATGTTTCACCAATGTGAAAATCGTCTCATGCAATAAATGAGAGAGAGATCTAGAGAATCCAACATGAGAGAAGGTGAAAATGTGTGAAATCAACTAAATGCAAGGGCATGAGAATCAAAACACCATACAATATAATATGATATTTCCAAAAATCAAACCTCTCAATCAATGGTCCTTGTGTTTAATAACCCCTCAGCAAAACAGGGGATGGGGTCTCCTTGGTCGTGCGCAAGGAGGAGGACATCGGTGAAGGTGTGGCTCGTCGGAGGAGTAGGGTAGGCGGAGAGTACTCGGATGGTGGTTTGGCAATGCGTGGTGTTCGGAGCTACCGCTAACGACGAGGAGGAGATTCGATGGCAAGGGGGTTGTTGCCACTACTGAGTCGCGTGCGATCGAGGAGGTGTCGTGCGAGGGTGGTGCACACACACGTTGCCTCCAGTGGTTGGGTGCAAAGAAAAGCGAGATTTAAAATTAGGGTTTTTAAATCGTTGTAACACGCAAATTCACAATCGCTTTTAAATTTATAAACTAGATAGGGTGAATATCTAAGGTCATCTAAGGAGGCAAGAATGCACTTTAAATACTCTTGCTTGACATTTGGAAATCGACTTTCTTTTTGGGATTTTCTTGAATATAAGATTTTTTTTAGTTTTAAAATAACAGGAAACTACGAAGTTGAACATGGGAAAAAGACCACTAAAATTACTAAGACTAAAACCTAAGTGACAAGTAATTCCTCTCTCTAAGCTCACCCTAGGTATGTGAAGACCTAGGGTAATTAGAGAGATAGTGAGAGTGCACTATGGTGAAAGTAATAAGATGCAATAAGATGCGACAAAAATTGAATGGAAAGCAACTTTAATTAAGGAGAAAATTGTTTTACAAGAAGACAAGTAGAGGAATGCTTCTACGCTAGAAATGAAAATACAAAAAGGTAAAACAGAAATCATCCTGGTGATGTTGGTAAAGAAGAGAAGCTTCTTGCTCCAAGCTCAGTTGCTCCTGGGCTTGAAAAGAATTTGTCCTTCTCCCGCCTTGAAAAGCTCCTCCAAACTGGTGAGATCTTCCTTCTAGCAAGCCCTAGATGGGCGTGCCCTTGCTCCTCCAAGGGTGGAAGAATTCCACCCACAAGAACTCTTCTTAGGGTGGGCATGCACCACCCTCAAGGCCTCCTCCTGGTGTCCTCCTTGCCTTGCTGGTCCTTTGGCTGGCATGGGCACAAGAGAGAAGGGAAGAGGGGAAGGCACCAAGGGGACAGAATGTTCCCTTAATCTTCTTCTTCACCTTCTTCTCTTGGCCAGCTATGAAGGGTGGAATATGGTGGGAATGTGGTGAATAAATGAAGCCAAAGGTAAAGGTTAATGGTGGTAGGTAGGGGGTATTTATAGGAGTGGTGATGGGAGGTGTTGATGTAGATGATGTGTAGGGTCAGGATGGGCTTATGAGGGTGGTTAGAAGATCTAAAGGCCATGGTGTTTTGGCACCAAGGGAAGAGGTGTGTAGGTGGTGGTTATGGTGGTGGAGAGGCACCAATAATGGCGCCAACAGTAGGAGGGTTAAGGGGTTGGTGGTTGGCTTGGAGAATGGAATGTCAGGATGTGGTTGTAAGGTGGATGAAGGGTGGATAGGACGGTGTAAGTTGGCACCAACATAGGTGTTGTTTAATTGGGTTTTTGGTGCCAACTAGAAGATGGTTAGGATGGGGTTTGTGGGTTAAAAATCTGGTGCCAATTGGGTGGTGATGATGGCCTTATGGGGTTAGGTGTAAGGTGGATATTAGGGTTCAAGTTGGCGCCACTTATGAAGAGGTGTAGGGGGCTTTTGGTGCCAACATAGGGGTGTGGTTAAGTGGTGGTTGTGAGTGGAAGGGAGCTTCAAGTTGGCACCATAGGTGGGTGTTCTAGAAGGAGCTAGGTTGGTGCCAACTTGAATGGTTGGATGAGGGTTATACGATGGATGAATGGTGGAGATGGAGGCTATGTGGTGGCGCCAAAAATAGGTGGTAGTTAAGGTGGTTTTGGCACCACCTTTAGGTGGCTTTTGGTGGTCGTGGTAGGGCTAATGGATGCTTCAATTTGGTGCCAAATTGAAGGGGTGCATGGAGGTGTGTTTTGGCACCAAAATAGGTGGGTTAGGGTTAGGTTAAGTTGGGGTTAAAGAGGAGGATGGATGGCCATGGAGAGGATAGCTTAGGTGGACCTAAGCTAAGATAGCTTAGCTAGCTTAGCTAGTAGGGTCGTAGTGGAGGGAGCTCGGGTTTAGGGAAGAGGAGCTGAGGGAGAGCTATCTGGAGCTGGTGACTGCTGAAGAGAATTGTAAGGAGCTACCTTAGCTAGCTTAGCTTGCTAGTTCATTGCTCACTGCTAAGCCAAGCTAAAGCGAGCTGGCTTTTGCTGAAGAATGCTGAGGTGAGCTAAGTTTGATCTTCCCAGAGATAACCTAGCTAGCTTAGGTTAAATGGCTTAGCTCAACTAGGTTGAGCTGAGTGGAGTCTCCAAGAGCTAGATTTGAGCTGGCTTGAGCTAGTTGAAGTCATCTTCAACTATCTTGAGTTGAGTGGAGTTGGAAGTAGCTAGACCTGAGAAGAGGTGGACTCTGTCAACTTAGTTGAGATAGCTAGAGCTCCCAGTGAGCTGATTGGAGCTAAGAGGAGCTAGACTCAACTAAGTTGAGCTGGATCTGAGCTGACTTGAGCTAGGTTGAGCTAAGTTGACCTACCCTAAGATGCCATTCATCTAAGATGAGCTAAATAGAGCTTAAGAGAGCTAACCCTAACCCAAGTGAGCTGGTATCCAACTGTGGTGAGCTAGATTTAGCTGAGTCCCAGCTGGATTGAGCTTCTTCTTCACCTGTTGCCTTCCTAAATGTTAGGGTTTTAGAGGTTGGGCTAACTGATCATCCCTAACACTCAAGTAACATGTCAAAAACATAAAAATAATGCAATGCATGCCTAACCTAAGTGATGCCTAAATGCAGCCCAGAAACTCGTTTGCGAAGTTAAAATCCTAAGAGCTAGGTTTGTTTTAGGGCATAATAATGATGATAAAGTAGCATTTATCAATGGCGGATGGGTGGCGCCGAAGGGTCACTGTCGATGCCGAGGACGAAGATGTGCAGTCCAGGATGTTAGGCTCCTCCTTGGTTGCAGTAGGTAAAGAACAAAGAAGAAGAGGAAGAAGAGGAGGTTGGGCATCTCTGGCCTGCAATGGCCGTTCGTGGCTGATGTGCAAGGAGGCTGGCTGTGCAGTGGCTACGTGTGAGCGTGGCTGCATAGTGAGAAGCTGCTTTTGTCGGGTTGCTTGTCTTTGGTGCAACAGGTTGAGAAGGAGGAAGAAGGAGAGGAGGAGACCGAGCGTGTGCGGCCTGTGGTGGAGGTGGTTGAGCATGCACAAGGGGGTGGCGCAGTTACACTATGATGAGTTGAGAAAGACGTGCAAAATGCTATGTTGCAATGGTGAGGCGGATGATATGAAGGGCGAGAAGTGGTGGTGGCATTGGCGCTATCACCACCGACCACAGTGGTGGTAGGACTCGCAGTGGCGGTGTCGTGGTAGTGGTCAGGGGCCCGCGGTGATGGTTCTGGTGGTGGGCGCCCGTGGGGAAAGATGATAGAGGAGAGTAGTCTCCCCCTCCGTAGGGGGGAAGATGCCCCCATTGTCCTCCGTCCTGCTATTATATAAAGAATGAGAGAGGGAATTAAAGAGAATATCAGGGAGAGAGAGGAAGAATAAGGAAGGGAATTAGAGAAGAGATGGTGGCATTGTTTGGAAAATATATGAGACCACTCATTTCCTTTTTTTAACTAAACTTGTTAGGAATTATCAAAAATGAAACACGCTTCAAAAGACAATCTATGTTGATTTCCTTGGGAAATTAAATGTTATGATGATAAAATTGGACTCCTAAAAATTAGTGCTTTCTCAAAAGTAATTAATCAATTAACGTAAATGAAATGTAGGAAATCTAAGGCTTAATCAATTTGATCAACATAATACATGCTCTAATTTAAATTCTTGTCCCAATAATAATGCACTTAGGCACTAAATTAGTCCACTAAATTGGACCTATTAGACTCCCTTCTTCTCAATAGGCGAATGAAGACCTTTATGTTGAGGACACTTGATTATGTTGAGTATGGCATGAACCTTTCACGTCATGTGAACCTCGAGGAGACCCTCATCTCAAATCCATGAACAATATCCTCTACCATCGATTCAATAACCCACAACAAGCACTAGTTGGTGATAAGTGAGCATAATTATATGTTAACATGCTTAGTTTTGTTGGTTTTGGGTGTTAGTTGCATTAAATTTTGGTCATATTCTATTTAATTGCATATTTGCATGATAGGGGTAAAATTATAATTTTGAGCCTATTTTGTGCTAATTTGAGGTCTTCCTATATATGTGTAGGAATTCTTTACTAAAGCTTATGAGAAGTGGAAGTCCATATCATTAGAGCTCAAATTTAGAGGAGAAGAATCAATTTTGACCATAAAAACCCAACCCTAACCCAAGTCAGAACCTACCTATTTTAACCTCACCAAAAACCCTAATCCTAATACCTAACCTTAACCCTAACCTTGCTCCATTTAGCTCTCTAAGCTCTTACCTTAACTCTAGCCTTCATCCTAAACCTAGTCTAAAAAATCGAGCTTACACTCTAATGACACTAGCTAAATCCTAGTCATAATCCTATTTTCTAGGAGCCTTGACCTTATCCACATGTGTCACATAATTTTTGTACACTAAATTTCCAAAAAATTCTTTGGAATTAATTGATAAAATGTGGCAATCAATTTAATTAGGTTTTAATCACATCTCGTGATTTTAGCAAATCAAGATTCCAATTCCAACCCTAATCCTAAAATTCGTGATAGCCTGACATACCTTCAGTATTTTGGCCCTAACTTTCTCATTTTAAATTCAAGTTGTATTTGAAAGCTGATTTCAAAGGCTACAACATTTTTTATGTGAAACTTCAAATAAGGAACATACAGAGACTGAAAATTTAAGACAATTAGAGATTCCTGTAGATTCTAACGAAGGGGGTGAGATTTGTGTAAAACGAAATAATGTGGAAATATAAATAAACAATCTCACAAAATTCAATCAAACAAGAACACAATGGATTTTTAGGTGGAAACCCAATGCTGGGTAAAAACCACCATCTATGCCTCTCGACTTAGGATTTCCCGATCGACCTAATTGATCAAATCTACTATCCAAGTCACTTAAATGAGGGTGACTTAACCTCTTACAACCACACTACTATGTACAAGGTAGCGTACCTCAAACCGCTCTTTTTCATGAGGAGTATTTTGTCTCACGAGAGAGACGAGAATTCGCAATGCAAATACCCAACCAAAGACAATAATACAAATATCCTACTGAACCATAAAGTATAAATCTAACTAGCTACTATAGGAAAAGGAAACTTCCCTTTTGTGGAAGCGTGTCAGCTAGTGATGTGGAGTGCGTAATCTACGCAATGGCACAGCAGCGATCTCGTATTCGTAGGCAGGAGAGCGGGTGCACAGCTAGGATGGTGCTCTTAAGATGTAGACAAAGGTTTGGAGAGCAAGATCTCTTCTCAAGATTATTTGGACACAATATGATGTGGAAATAGTATTACAAGGTGTGTGTTGCTTAGGAAGCATGCTCCTTTATTTATAGAGGTCCTAAGAAAGCTTTGGAAGGCCTTGGAAGCCTCTTGTAGCCGTTGGGAACAAGGCTCAAGAGTGTGGTCCAAAATCCCATTGAAATCAAGGTCATTTATGACTTTGACAGGGTTATCAAACATCTGGTTTTATGTTTAGACGTCTGGATCATCGTCTGATCTGAGGTTCGATCATATGATCTTAAAAGGGTTGATCTTCTGCAAGGGGTTGAATCAAGACAGACATCTAAGATACATTTTTAAGATGTCTAATCAAAAGATGGGTTTCTTCCTGTTTTCACAAGATCAAAATAGGGTTCTAGTGTTAAGTTGCACAGACGATGTATCAAACGTCTGGAAAAGCAATCCTTTGTGGGAATGGATTTCCCGAGAGGCTTAACGTCTAAAATGTCTAGCAAAAAGAGATTTGGGTCAGATCTTAGCCTAACGTCTATTTATCAAACGTCTAGGATGCTCTATAGGCGTCTAAAAGTAGATGTAAATATGATTAACACTTAATCCTCTAAGATAAAGGTCTGACAATCCAACGGTCCTATTGTTAGACATCTGGCAAGGTCCTCAGACGTCTTGTAAGACGTCTGGACTATGGGTTGAACATTTGAAGGTGGGAGACAAAGAGTAGGTTACCAACCTAACTGTTTTGGATGTCTAGACAAAAGGATAGACATCTTAAAAGTCAAGATCAGACGTCTGATATCCAGATTGGACGTCTGATCAGGATGATAAATTTCTGTATTGATTTTCTGAGTTTGTCTAAGATTGTCTAAGTATCCTAGGGTTGTCTAAGTTATCCTTAATCGACTTTCTGCGACGTCTAGTCAAACACTCACGATTAAAACCCGACAACAGTGCCAAAAATATGAAGTAATCGACCACGATTCGTATAGAAAAACGTCATTGTTGTAGTATATGTCACAAATACAAACCATTGTCACATCAATTTTATTTATTTGCTTAATTTTTACTTGTTTATTCCAGGTCATTCACTGGGAGGCAGTTATTGATATACATTACTCTCTAAGTCCAATATTATTCTTTAATTCCAAAAAGATTGGTTTTATATACAAATATGAATGAATTAATTAATAAATGAAAGAATGAAACAATTTATGTACAAAAGAATTAACTAAAATGCTTGCAAACATTTATTTACAAACAAGCATCAAACACTTTAATTGAATACTATATACTATCTATTTATAACTTATAATATTAATATTTAAACATCTATACAATAATATGCTATAATATATATCATACTAACTTAACTTAATATATGAACACCTATACTAACATATATGGTATGTACAATGACTTCTATAAACGTCGCTAAACCTTAGGAAAAAGTATATTTATAAGCTAAGGTAAATAGGATCTATACTGACGTTTATTCTATATACTGTGACATACTTATTTATCACTAAAGCTCATAAGTTATATATATACATAAATGAGCTCAAATACTATACTATACTCTAACGTATACTTATTACATTATTTATTTATAGTATACTATACATTTATACTTATATATACATAATATATATATACATATACATATATACGGTCGTTCTTCTTTCTCTTCTTACACTCGTTAATTAAGCACTAATTACTGTTCACTAAGCAAAAATTATGGTTTCTAATTAGAGGGTAACCTTTTCGAGGGATACATAGCACCCTCAAGGGATGGGACCAGACCTCTACTAAGGTCACCCTAATTCATTAATTAGCCCATTTAATGTGGATTAATGCTAAATATTGGGCCCACACAGGCCCACGCACAATGCACGGCTCCCAACCTGTGCACCGCACACACATCTCAATGCCATTTCATATGCTCAGATCAGAGTAGGGGGATAGGGTTATAAGGGTGCCTGATGCCTGACAACTGAAGAGGGGTAGGGAGGAATTCAATTTAAGGCACTACAGGCACTCACACGGCCATGATGTGGCGCTATGTAGCACCCTCTCAACGCTGAAAATCCAACGCACACTACATTGATTTGAGGTTTTTGGCCCTCGATTTAAGGGCCATAAATTATTATAATTTAAAATTAATTATATGGTGTTAGAGTGTTTACATAGGGCTACGTAATGATATAATTTATTTTCACAATTAATTACATTATTATATAAATAAATTAGTCAAAGTTTACAGTTTATTCACACTATTTTATAAGTTAATTTCTCAATTAATGTTTAAATTAGTTAATTAATGGTCTAATTGACCCTGTACAAAGTTAATACATATAATAAAGTATTTAATACATATTTTTATTGTATTTTATATGTTTTATTTTAATTTATTTACATTTAAATAGGTGAATTCAGGGTGTATAAATATAATTTAAGTTATAAATAGCATAATATATTATAAATATAGTTAAATTATCTTAATTTACTTAAAATATAATAATATAAATGTACAATATAAGTTAGTTTAGTTATAACTTAAATTACTAATTTATTTTAATTTAATCTAATAACTTAGCTATTAACTTAATAAATAAATTATTTATTATATATACATAATTAAATTATGTTAAAGGGTTCCTTATGTACATAATACATATATAATTACATATGTACAATATTACTTATAAATAAGTTAATTTATTAGGGTTTCTATAATTATGTAACTTATAGTACATATAAGTTAATATAATTAATAAATAATTATACAGATAAGTTATATAAATAATAATTTACCTTAAATACTTAATTTACAGTATAGAATATATACATAAGTTATTTATACAATTTATAGACATATTTTACACTATGTGCATATATAGCTTAATATATATACCTTATATATACAAGTATATACATAATCTACATGGTATTTTTGAGTATTTTTGGGGTTTTCTTCTTTTTATGGGTTTTATATATTTTGTAGAGATAGGGGAAGAGAGAGAAAGAAAGAGATGAGTGAGAGTGTGTGTTTTTGGGATTTTTATAGATTAGTTTCTTTTATTAAGTTAAAAGGTATATTAAACGTATGTTCTACCAAGCCGGGGGTTAAGATGACCTCAAAACTTAGTGTATACCTAGAAATATACCTAATCTTCACTAAGATAGGTTTATTTTATTTTTTTTAGATGTTTTAAATCATTTTTATTTATTTTCAAGTTTAGCTCATTTCTAGGCCTTCAAAGGGTTGTTAAGTGGATCCTAAGGCCTAGAATTCTAAACTATGGCTGAACAAATGGTTTACACAGTTAGAAACATTCAGCAAGCATGATATAAAGTGTTTAAGAAATTAAATAATATTTTCAGTTAATTTTGACATTGATTTCTCATTTTGGGCAGTTAGGCACTAAAATAGCTGACAAAGGGAGTTTAAAACAAGATACAATCATTCTAATGCAATTTAGAATCAATATCATTACATGGATGCTTGCCTATATTATGTACAACACTGAAAACATGTCAGCTAATTACAACAACTAAAATCCTAGCCTACTGTCCTTCTGATCTCAAACTAGCAACAGCAACAATGCTACTGCTAGAATTCAGCTGAGCAATAGTAGCAACTGAGTTCAGTAGCTGCTGGTCTAATCAACAGCTAAATTAGCTACTCCAACTATTGGGACTTAGTTCAAGTGCTCCAAAATACATCAGACGTCTTAACCAATTTCAAAGGGCTACTGTAGTGTAGCAGCTGATGCAAGATCTAATGTCAAGTTCAATATGAATTATCCCAAACCAGACTTAAGAAAGTCTGATCAAGGATCATGCATACTGAATTTAGGTCATGATTCTGGGTTAATATCAATTTGTATCAAATGGGAGTTGGAAAATCCATGGAAATGTAGCTACTGAAGCAGCACTTTAATGTATTGATTTGGGATTCAAAACCAAAACACTAAACAACTCAAAAGTCTGATAAGGCTTCAAACCCAATTTAAAATCAATTGGAAGTATCAAAATCTTCATCAAAAACTCTTAAACGACCATCTTTATTTTAAATCAGAGTTAGAACACTGATCTAACCCCTTCCTTATGCTATAAACAACATGAAGGAAGAGATTAAATTTGTCAATTTAATCCAAAAACTTGAATCCCAAACTTCTGAAACCTTCAAGAATATTGAAACATCCTTAGGTTAAAAATCAAAATCTCACTCAAAAACAACTCACAAATACTAGGTAGAGCCTCAAATCAACAAAGTTGATTCTCCTTGGCTCTCCCACATTGAAAACCATCAAAATCTCCAATTAAAACCAAATTCAACCATGGCTCATATGAGGAAGAATCTATAATTAAAATCATCTCAGATTCACTACCATGGACTGAATAACACAAAAATATATCAGTTCACTTGATCAAAAGTCCCTTAGAACTCAAATGGATCAAAATCTTGCGATCTTGCATTGAAAACCAAATTAAAATCAGATCAAGTAAACCAATTCCATTTTAAATCAAGATCAAGGGTTTTTGTGGATTTCTAAAATGAATGGGAGACCCCTATATGGATTTGAGTGCAAATCCTCATCTTAAAGCTTGAGAGCAATGAGATGAGGGTTTGACTCCAAATGGATGGGAGGATTGTGGATTAAAATTTGAGGGAAATCAGAAAGTGAAATGGAAATATGAAGAGGGAGAAAATAGTGATCAGTGAGGGGGTGAAATCATCTCCTCTGATTTGAAATGATCAAAGAATGTAGATTGCGAATTCTACTCTAAACCTACTCCTAAGCTACACTAACAATCATCACACAGATCTCTAATTACTCCTACTTTTAGACTACTATCACTACAGCTATTCTAAAAAGCAGTAAATCCTAATCTAATGGAGGAAGATGTCTAAGGTCACCCGCCAGCGGCTGATGACGACGAAAGGGGAGAGGATTAGCAGTTGAAGAAGATGCCCAAGGTCTGCCACCCAGTCGATTGGCAGCGAATGAAATTGAGGGGAGAGACCAGCTCTGTCACAGCCGATCTGAGGAATTGGAGGTGAGAAGGAGCTACTGATATGGACGAAGGGACCGCTCATGGTGGAGGGAGCGATTGGCACGCATGCGATCAGGGGAGCTCCTTAAGTAGGAAGATGAGTGATTCCTCTTACCACAGAGGTGAGGATATGCATTAGGGTGTGGGCAGTGGTGATTTGAGGAGAGGAGTGCACGTAATCCTAGGCCAAAAGTGGACCGTAGGATCAAATATGGGCGAGGTGGTGATCGCACGTGCCAAGTCACGCAAATGTTCGAATCAAAGAGAGCCACAGATCGAGCGGTTCAAGGGATGGACGGCTATAATCACCCATGTTCTTCGCGGTGAATAGTGTTCACGCGAGTTGCAGCAGGTGGTGGGTTTTGTTTTGGTGTTTTTGCACAAGAGACCCCTCAACGAAGGGGTAGAAAGATAGCACAACAGCCCATTAGTAGTTAAGAAAGATTACAAAGCGATCCTTATGGGCTTGCAAAAGGGTCCCTACATTCTACAAATAGGTCCCTGGAGAGATTACCTAAATGAGAATCCTTAAATGCAAGGCCTTAATGATGTCTAAATGCAGCCATGTTTTTAATGAAGCTTAATTGTACATCTTAAAAGTTAATTTTACTTTTGATTTAGAGGTTCAAGCTCATTAATGTGTTCAATTTGCAATTGGATCACCATTTTGTATTTAATAATAGGATATCTCAATAATTGACCTAATTATGTGTTTTTAGCACAAAATTGATGTTTTAGGCCTTTTCTGTTATTTCCCACACTTAACCCTTTTTATGTGTTAATTCTATAGTATTTAACCTAATTTCTAGCTTAACTTAGGCGATTTAGTTATGATAAGTCGCAACTCATCAATCCTTGAACTTCGGTATGTTACTTTGGGGCGCTTTAACAATCATCTAAAGAAATGAAAAGCAAAGTACAAATACATGAACAAGATGGACATTCAAAATAAATCTAAGTTCTATTCTTCATCTTCATCCTTCTTCAAGTTCTTGCTCTAATCGAAGCTCCTTCTCCTCCATCAAACTCCTCTAATCCACCATGGATGCAAGCTTGAACTCCTTCACACTTGTATCCATTTACATTTATCCTGAAACTTGTACACTCAAATTCAAATGTTAAATCACAAGTGTTTTGTTATCATCAAAATTGATGATTGTGGTGCTCTTGCACCAACAATTCCTACTTTCCTATTTACATAAACCCAATCCTAATCCTACTTTCCAAAACGTAAACCTATTCCTTGGTCACCAAGACACTTATAGACGTCCACCCCCTCCCCCTGTGCCTATATAAACATCCCATGGCCTCCAGTAGTTGCATACAACTCTCCTCCTTTCTCTTTCTTCCTCCTTAGGTCTTATTCTACCTCCTTAGCCTCTTCTTCCTCCTCCTTTCTTCTTCTTCTTCTTCTTCTTCTTCTTCTTCTTCCTCCTACCTCCACCTCCTTCTTCTTCTTCCTAGGTCCTCCACCTTCTTCCACCTTCCAACAACCTCCTTAGGTCCCTTAGATTATTAGGTAATCCCTTAGCTACTTAGGTTCTCCCATGCCTTCACCTTCTACTTCAACTTCTCCTTCTCCAAGCTCTACTTTGACTTCTACTTCGACTGCTTCTTCAACTTCCCTTCAGTCTTCACCAAGCATCCTGATAAGACAATTTTCGCTTTCGAATAATGTGATTAAGACGATTTGTCATTTTAATAACAAAGTGGTGGAAAATCGCTTAACAAAATAATTACAATAAAAATTACCACTCACAGAAGAGCGGGTCATATCCACAAGGAGGCAATGACATATTTAAACTCACACCGATTAAAAACATATGTTTACGGATAGTTTCGTCGAGAAATCGAGCCAAATCTGCCTTCAAATTAAGAAAACATCAAGAGAACATGCTGAAATGGCATTTATGAGAAAGAGGGAGGTCACTTGTATAAATTAGCCATAATATTTAATTAATAAATTCAAAATAAAAGAGTGGCAATGGCATGTGAATGTAAATATTAATTCGGTAAGAAACAGAGCATTTGCTCCCTTTATGCATGCGCGATGAGGAGGCCGCGGTCGGGTGTGTGGATCTTGGAGGTGGTTGGCCACGACGAGGACTAAGAGTTAGCAGTGACGGTGCGTCGAACAACCGCCGGTGGTCTTGCCGGCGACGAGGAAGGCCGGTAAGGGTGGCGGCGGCTCGCCGATGCAGGTGGGCTGCTGTCGACCTTCAAAGGGTGTGGTCGAGTTTTGTGAGGTCGAGGCGAGTTCATTGATGTTGGTGGCGCGAAGCTCCGAGGCTAGATGAGGCGGCTGCGTTTGTGGGTGCTTTGGGTACCTTCGTCAACAGAGAAGAAGAACAAGAAGAAGGAGAAGCCGGCTAGAGTGAAGCACGCTATGTGTGCGCTGCTGGTGGCGAGGTGAAGTGTTGCTGTTGGGTGCGCGGGCGCACGAGTGCTGGTAGGTCGCTTGGGCATGCAGGCGCTTTACTACAAGCGGCGTGCACACACAACAGCAACGGGCGCGGGAGGAGCTGGAGGCACGCTGCTTGTGTGCTGCGTGCGGCGGGGGAATGAGAGCACACGCACGCGCAAGCTGGTGCGGGCAAGAGTGCTGAGGAACGTGCGCAGGCGTGAAGGTGCGTGGAGCGCATGCTGTGGGCAAGCGGAGGTGCGGTGCAGGGGCGCTGGAGGTTCTGGAGAAGGTGAGGAGGCGCGGGCGTGCTGGCTGAAGTGAAGACGTGCAGTGATAGCCGTAGGGAGGAGAGGTTGCAACTCTGTGTGCTGCAGTGAAGGTTCTGATGGAGGTGAGGAGGCGCGGGCGTGGTGAAGGCGAAGGCGCGGTGAGCAGTCGTGCATCAGTAGATGCACTCACGGTAGGCGAGCTTCAAAGAGCTCATACACGATGGCGACTAACTCCATCCTCTTGGCACGGTGGTTTGTCACCCCACCGACCCACGGTGTGGTGGAGCTCGGCCTTCGAGACCATGGTGGTGGAATGGAGTACACAGTGGTGGAGTGGGGCGGTGTCTCCTCAAGCTCGGCTGCCTCCTCCTCTCCCTTGTAGTTAGCTGCCCCAACCAGATCCAACACACCCGTTCCTCCATGAATGGGGTCTTGACTACGGCAGCTGGAGGAAGAAATGCAGCTGTTACTCATAGAAGAAGAATAAAATAATAAAATATTATGGTTATTTATATACAAACCCTCAACTTTTATGTTAACTTAAAATAATGCATGCAATGCACCTAATTGGTTAACTAATTAAATGAATGCAATTCTAAGTTAATTCTAAATGCATTTAAATATGAATGCAATGCATGAATTATGTAATTAAATCAGAAATATGAATTAATCTATTTACATCCTAATTTATGCTAAATAAATGTTAGAATTAACTTAATGTCTAGGCACTTAAATACTTAAATAGCCCACAAATATAGGCTAATCACATCCCTTTACTTCCCAGAGGTCGTGGCAGCTTCTTCTTCACCATCGTCACGAGCCACTGCTTTCATCTCGAGATTCATGGCTACCTCTTCTCTACTCTCTCCCTTTCTCTACTTCTCCTTCTTTCTATACTTCTCCTTCTCCTTCTTTTTAGTTGTAGTTGTGAACTCTTTGATTGGTAGAAATATATTTATGTTTGTGTTTTCATCTCCCTCTCCTCTATTTTCTTGCTAGTTAATTGTTTACATGCTTTATTATTTTGAAAACCACAAAAAAAGTGTGGTGTGTGTTGAGTTTTCGCAAATTCGCATCTCCCCTCGAAAAATTCCAAAAAAAATTCCCACATACTTAGGATTAGTTAGGAAGCCACTCAACCAAAAGCCTCCTTAAGACATAACCTAGACTACCATATATTATGTTTTCAATCCATTACAAGTTCAAAAAAATAATTTTGAGTGATCGCGTAACTTGAGGCACAACAACATGATTTAATCTTGAGAGGGTTTCGCATATCAATTGGATACCCAATGCTTTGATTAGATGTCCCTTGGCCTCCTTGGACGTCCAATTTGATGCTTGGATGCTCAAATACAACTATTGGGAAGAAGCCTGGTGTCACCACCTCCAAGCCTGGATGTTCAACCAATGAAGAAGGGCATCAACTAGAAAAACTACCGGTCGTCTCCCTTCTTCTATTGGCCCTCCTGTTGGCAATGGACTTCAATAGGAAGAAGATTAGGTCAGCGACTCTTCCTCCCTTGCTTGGTGGAGAAGGTGTTTGCACACAGTTAGAATCAATTATGGTTTCCCAACCAGATTTAAGGAGGTATTTATAGGGATCTCATGCCTAATCCTAATATGGTTGGAACCCTTGCTTCTCCATCCAAGGGTTGGGATCCAATCTTACTTGATTTTTATATGATTAGTCCATAACAACTTATGGTATGTTTAGATCTAGTATCTAAACACTAATTAATTGTAATCCAACACTTGGATTTTGTACCTAATCAACTTAGGTGTAATCAATCATCAAATTAAATGCAATTTAAGGAGAAGGTTGGGATTTAATCCTACTTAATTTTTATAGGATTGACTCATAAAACTTATGAGATGTTTAGATCTAGTATCTAATATAATTAATTGCAATCCAACCCTTAGATTTTGTAACTAATCAAATTAGGTGAAATCAATTATCAAATTAAATGCAATCTAACTCTTTAAATCACATTAATTAATCATACAAGTAGGAATCTATCATAATCATTATTTGTTTCCTCACGACAATAATAAGGAGTTCAAGATTAGTAGAATTATGTCGTTACACCTCCCTCAGATATTTCAAATATCTATGAATCCTTCAAACTAGAAGACATATGTAACCCTAAGATTAAATGCAAATTTCACTATCCATCATATCATGAGTTACACATTTTTCATAGTCTCCTTATATCATTGGGACGAGAGCGAAGACTAGATTCTTTCCGAAGAACTATCCTCTCCTATTTGATGTATGGGTCTAATCAGGACCCGTACGACCATGCATGAAAATTTAAACTTCCCAATATAAGTAGAGTGAGCCTGAGTCTCCCATAATCTGTTGCGTACACCTACGACAGCAAATCTATGTGATTCCTTCAAGGGATCATGTGTCTCTTGTGACCTCATATGCACACCAGCTTTCTAAGTTCAATACCAAGGTGGGTGCATCAACTATTAGTCTTACCAAATGTGCATATTTAGACATGAAGACACATATCCATCTAATAAACATACTTAATTATATCATAACATGATTAATTATGTTAGTCTTGCAGCATTAGTTGCATTAGAATTAGGGCATTGTATACATAATTGAATGCATGCAAATTAGAATTAGGATTGCATAATTAAGTCTAGTTATTACATGATTATCAATATGAGGCTCTATTCTACGCAAGAGTGTCTGGGCCAAGCCAAGGAGAAAGAAAGATTTTTCTTAAGCTAAAGGAGGAGACAGATGAAGCACCACGAAACCCTAATACCCTAAAACCCTAACCCTAGCCTCCACCGTCTAGAAACTTAAAGCCTACTCCTGCCAATCCCCAACCAATTTCAATGCCCATCATCCCTGTAACGACCCAATTTCCGAATCCCTATGAGACACGAGAATCGGATCGACTCGACTAATCCCAAGACCCAGTCGTCCAACGAGAAAGTAACCAAAAGAGCAATAAAATAAACCACATTCACCATGTATACAACTAGCAGTAACAAAATACAGTAGTAGAGAAAAGAAATACTACAGTATACACCACCACAACAGTAGAAAAATAAACATATACATAAACATGAAGCTTACAATAAAGAGAGTACAGGGGGTAACAGAAACTACTCACTACAACGGAACGAAAAGTACAGTGGGTACTACTAGTAACACTACTGGGCTCTACTAAGCTCAGCGCCCTCTGCAGCCGCCGACTCTGGCTGCTCAACACCTGGTCCTAAAAAGTAACAGGGGTGACACGTCAGCGAAACGCTGAGTAGAGTGGCAACTAAAAACTAAAGGAAGCAATGGAGTGGACAATAGCTGTTATATTTTTACTTTCTTTCTTTATATTTTTCCATTTATTCACTATTGATTATTTCTCAGATCCTTCTCTTGATCTTGAATGTTCCTCGTGGGAACGATCTTGATTGCAGTCTTTTCTGAAAAGTAGAAGTAACACGTGGTGCTCTCCTGGCCGGGAGAGTCCCCCGTGGTGGTCCTACCCTCATTCAACCACCCCAAGGTCGCTGACAGACGTAACGGTGACTACGGTACGCGCGATAAACGCATGGGTAGCTACCTCGCACAGGCACGCGGTCAGTCGTTTCCGTTAACGGGTGCACCCAAAGCACAGCACGGAACCAGTATAGGGCAGAGCCCTCTCAGTAACAGGGGTCCAACCCCTCCACAGTAACCAAACAGGGGTCTTGCCCCTCCACAATCCGCGCACCCTCGCCTGACTACCCTAGTTTGCCCAGTGGGCCTAACAAGTCGATGTAGGAGGGCTAGCAGAACCCTGCAGCCCGTGGGGTAGCTAGTGCTCTCCCTACACTAGTAGCTCTCCTCGGTACTGTGTACACGAGGGCCAAAAGTTGGTGCAAAGTGGCCATACCTAACCCCTGCTCCCTTGGGCGGCTAGCTCAGCTCTGCACTAAACAGGGGAACAGTTGCTCTCCTTGGTACTCCGTACTCAAGGGCCAGCTCCCTTCTCCAATTCTATTCCATTCACTTTCCAGGAGTTCTACTCCTAACTCCCCGTAGGGTTCATGCTCTTTTAACTCAGCCAATTTAGGTTTCACCGTTCCAGCTTTATATTCATATAATCCATGTTCTTAACAGTAATTATTCATTCATAAACAGGCAGCTGTTAACCAATTTACAGGCAGTTATCGTTTCCTTTCTACTTTTTCAAGACTGCAATGTATATATATATTCAACTAGTTTTCCAATCCTAGGATTCATGCCATACCCTAGGATCTATCATTCAATCTAGTTTTCCAGTCCTAGGATTCATGCAATACCCTAGGATCTATCATTCAATCTAATTTTTCAGCCTTAGGGTTCATGCAATGCCAAAGACTATTAATTATTTCACAATTTCATAATTTTTGATAAATAATTGAAAAGGCCACTCTACCCGCAAAATCGGGAGTACTGGGGGCATGGTCTGCAATCCCACGCGCCTCCGCAACCCCCAGGCCGCAACGGAACGGGGTCCTAATACAAGGATCAAAGATAAGGAGCTACTCAGAACAGTATACAATTACTGTAAACAAGTAGAGGAAATAAATCTGGAAAGAACGAAACTTTAAATGCGGAAAACGGACTCTGAACGGACCCTAAACGGGTCAAAAACGACGAATCTGCCCAAAATCAGACGTCTGGAACTTCTTCCAGACGTCTTAAAAGGTCGATCATGCCATACCTTGGTCTGCACAGTCCTTCAGACATCCAGAAGCCCGTTGGATCATCTGGACTTAGTTTCCAGACGTCCGATTGTCACCCTGGACGTCTGGAGGCCCTGTCAGTTGTCTGGTGCTGTGCCCAGACGTCTGATCGGTGTGGGATGGCGAGCCCTAACACCCTCCCGAACGATTCCTGCACACACACGCCCGCTCTCATCACGAAAAGGTGCAGAAGAACGCAGCGGACTGCTGCATGGCCATACACACGTAAAAAGGAGAACGTAAGAAAATATTGTACCTGTCAGACGTCTTCTGCGTCGTCTGGACGTAAGTCCAGACGTCCGATTCTGGGAAATTTTCCCAGAATCAGGACCCTTCTCGCTCTCCGCCTGCATCGCACGGCCGTGCCGCACCACGTCCGCCTGCTGCCCGAGTTGCAACAGCTCCTCCGCGACACCCCACGCTCGCTGCTCTCCTGCCGGCCGGCTCTAGTTGCCCCGGAAAGCTCATACCCTCGCGGTCGAGCATCTACTTCCTCTCGCAACAACCCCTCCTTCCCGCACGCTCGCAGCAGCCGCTGTTGCCGCTCTCGCTCGCTCGCACTCTCACTGGTAGGGACAAGGAGAAGAAGAAGGTGGTGGAGTGAGGGTGAGGGAGAGGGGAAACGTATTTGTAGGCAGCGCGGGGAGAGAGAGAGAGGAAGGCTGCATCGTCTGCAGGGAGGGAGAGAAAAAGAAGAATGAAGGCGGCGGGTTCAGTTTGCGCACGCACGCGTGCAGACACAAACCCGTACACCGAAAAAATTTAATACCAGACATCTGGGAAGGCCTCCAGACGTCTGGCCAGACGTCTGGGCCAATTCCCAGACGTCTTAAACGACTCTTGATGCCCAGGTCATGACAATATAACAAACTCAAAGGAAGTTTCGTCCCCGAAACTTGCGCTAACTAGGGTGCGAGAAAGAACAATATATACATAACAAACTCAAAGAGGACCGAAGCCGATCCGAAAAGACGTACCCGCAAAAAGCTCCGAGTACTGCTCCCGCATCGTTGCCTCAAGCTCCCAGGTAGCCTCCTCGTACCGCTGGCTCCTCCACAAGACCTTCACCAGGGGTACTTGCTTTCGTCTCAGACTGCGAACGGCTCTGTCCAGAATCTGCACTTGCCGCTCGGGGTAGGTTAGGTCATCGCCCACCTCGACGCTCTCATGACTCAGGATGTGACTGGGATCGGCGACGTACTTCCTGAGGTTGGACACGTGGAACACGTCGTGCACACCAGAAAGCTGAGGAGGGAGGGCAAGCCTATAAGCAACGGGTCCAACCAGCTCCAGGACCTCAAAGGGCCCCACGAACCTCGGCACGAGCTTCCCTCTCACCCCAAACCGCTGCAGGCCCTTCATGGGTGAAACACGAAGGAAGACGTGGTCCCCAACCTCAAACTGCACCTCTCTGCGTTTCCGATCTGCGTAGCTCTTCTGCCTGCTCCTGACAGTGCGGAGTCTCCTGTGAATCTACTCGACTACCTCCTGACTCTACTGGATTAGCCTAGGGCCAACCTCCCACTTGGTCCCCACCTCAACCCAACTCAAGGGTGCCATACACCTCCATCCATACAGAGCCTCGTAGGGTGCCATGCCGATGCTCAAGTGATAACTGTTATTATATGCAAACTCCGCCAAGGGCAAGTGCTCCTCCCAAGAGCCCCTCCAGTCCAGTACACAGGCACGCAAAAGGTCCTCAAGTATCTGTATCGTGCGCTCAGACTGTCCGTCCGTCTGGGGGTGGTAAGCTGTACTGAACCTCAACCGCGTCCCCAAGGCCTGCTGAAACTCAGCCCAAAACTGGGACGTAAAGCAGGTATCCCGGTCGGATACGATCTCCCACGGAACTCCGTGTAGACGTACCACATCGCGGATATATGTCTCTGCCAACTGTGCTAGTCCCAAGGTGACTCGGATCGGCAAGAAACGCACCGTCTTCGTTAATCTATCAACGATTACCTAGACTGCGTCGTGTCCTCGCTGGGTAACAGGTATGCCCACCACCAAGTCCATGGTGATGCTCTACCACTTCCACTCTGGCATTGGAAGTGGCTGTAGCGGCCCTACAGGCCTCTGATGCTCGATTTTCACCTGCTGACACACTAAACACTGCTGCACGAATTCACCCACATCCCGCTTCATCCCCCTCCACCAAAACTCGCGTCTCAAGTCATGGTACATCTTCGTGTTTCCAGGATGTATGGTGAATCTGGAACCGTGTGCCTCAGTCAAGAGCTCTCTCAACAGCTCCTCGTCTCTGGGAACGCACAAACGTCCCCTCAGGCACAGCACCTAGTCTGTGAAAGAGAAGTCCCCCGGGTCTCCTGATAGTACTCTGTCGCGCAAGGACTGCAAGTACGGGTTAGCCATCTGTCCTGTGATGATGCGATCTATCAACTCTGGCCTCATCTGTCGTGTCACAGTCACTGCCCCACAGTGCCCCCATAACTCTAGGGGTCGCCAACTGCCCATCTCCTCCAAAAGGCTCCAACTCTGCACCTGTAAACTGGCCAAGTATGCGGGTGCCTTTCAGCTCAAGGCGTAAGCCACCACGTTGGCCTTTCCCAGGTGGTAAGAAATGCTGCAATCATAGTCCTTCAGGAGCTCCAACCAACGTCTCTATCTCATGTTGAGCTCCTTCTGATCAAAAAGGTATCTGAGGCTCTTGTGATCTGTGAAAATCTCGAAGGTCTCACCGTACAAGTAGTGCCTCCAGGTCTTCAGCGCGAAGACAACAACTGTCAGCTCCAGGTCGTGGGTAGGGTAGCTGTGCTCATGGGGCTTCAGTTGCCGCGAAGCATAAGCGACAACGTGACCCCTCTGCATGAGCACACCCCCTAACCCTTGCAAGGAGGCGTCCGTGTACACAACGAACCCGCCACTACTGTCAGGAATGGTAAGCATGGGAGTCGAAGTCAGCCTCTCCTTCAGCTCCTGAAAACATGCCTCACAGGCATCTGTCCAAGTGAAGGGCACGTCCTTCCGGGTCAACTGTGTCATAGGACGTGCAATATGTGAAAAGCCCCTGATAAACCGTCTGTAGTAGCCTGCCAGTCCCAGGAAACTGCGAATCTCAGTAACCGTACGCGATCTCTCCCACCTGAGCACTGCCTCGACCTTGGCTGGGTCCACTGCCAAGCCATCTCCAGAGATCACATGACCTAAGAAGGTTACCTCCCTCAACCAGAACTCGCACTTGCCGTATTTGGCGTACAGCCTACGTCGTCTCAGTGTGTCCAGAACCATCAGCAAGTGTTGTCCGTGCTGCGTCTGATCTCGCAAATAGATGATCACATCATCAATGAATACCACCACAAACTGGTCCAAGTATGGTCTAAACACCCAGTTCATCAAGTCCATGAAGGCAACGGGGGCATTGGTCAGCCCAAACGGCATGACCAGAAACTCGTAGTGTCCGTATCGGGTGCGGAAAGCTGTCTTGGAGACGTCTACCTCCTTGATCCTCAACTGGTGGTATCCAGACCTCAAGTCTATCTTGGAGAATACCGTGGCACCTCGTAGCTGGTCAAACAAGTCATCGATCCTCGGCAGCGGATATCTATTCTTGACGGTGACCCTATTCAGCTGTCGGTAGTCCACACAAATGCGTAGGGTACCATCCTTCTTCTTTACAAACAGTACCGGGGCTCCCCAGGGAGACGCACTGGGCCTCACAAAGCCCTTCTCCAAAAGATCCTGCAACTGGGACCTGAGCTCTCGCAGCTCAAGTGGTGCCATCCTGTAGGGTGCGGTGGAGATGGGGCTAGTCCCTGGTACTAGTGAGATCTCAAACTCGATCTCACGCTCGGGCGGTAGTTCTGGAAACTCGTCTGGGAACACGTCGGGGTACTCTCTGACCATCGGGATACTCTGGAAGTCTGCCACAGGGCTAGGCTCTGCCACCACACAAGCTAGGAAGCCCTCACACCCCTGGCTCAAAAGTCTCACCGCCCGAAGTGCAGAAATGCACCTGAAGCCTCCGTCCACTGGCTGACCATGGAACTCGAACGAAGGCAACTCCGGTATGGAGAAGACGATCTTCCTCTTAAAATAGTCCACCAAAGCGTGGTAAGCGGACAGCCAGTCCATCCCCAGAATTACGCTAAAGTCCTCCATCTGTATCATAATCAGGTCAGCGGGGAGGCTGTGTCCCCAAATACTGACCTCGCAACCCGTGTATACCTACTCAGCTACAAACAGCTGACCACTCGAACCTCTGATCATGAACGGATCCTCTAACAGCATATAATCCTGGCCCAAACTAATTGCGAAACTGGCTGTGACAAACGAGTGCATAGCGCCAGAATCGAAAAGCGTGTAAACGAGTCTACCGGAAACTGAAACCATACCTGCCACCACTGATCCCGAAGCTCTGGCATCCCTGTGAGTTAGGGCGTTGATACGCCCCTCAGCCCTACGTGCGGACGAAGTAGCCACACTCTACATTGAACGGGTAGCTGCTGGCCGGTACCCTCCTCGTGACTGTTGTCCTCCTCCTCGCGCCCGGAAACTGCGGCCTCCTGCTCGCCCTCCAGTGCTCGGCGCGAGAAGCATCTACTAACCTCTTGCCCTAGACGGGCAGTCCCTCCTGATGTGGCCCGGTTGGCCACACTGGTAACAGAGGGGAACCTGACTCCCGCCCTCAGTGGGTCCCTGCTGTCGGCTGGGCGGGGGTCCGGTGCTAGCAACTAGCCCCTGTCGAGGGCCCCCAAAGGCCACTAATGGCCCTGCAAAACGTGACGGCTCTCCTGTGGGCGCCACGTGTCTCCTCTCTCGCCGACCCTGTGAAAAGTCTGGCTGGTAGGGCCTCTTTCGCCCACTGTCAATATCTCGCACGGACGGGTTGGTCTTCTCGTAGGTCATAGCTGCCTCCACCACCCTCAAGAACGTAGGCAGCTTCAGGGGTTTGACATACCCCCGAATCGCAGGCCGGAACCCTCGGTGAACCTCCAAAGGTGCTCCTCCTCAGTGGCTACTGCTGTCGCTGCGAAGCGGGATAGCTCCAGAAAACGCGTGCGGTACGCGCTCACGGTCATCGTCCCCTGGCGGAGAGTGTGGAACTCCCGCCTCCTCTAGTCCTGCCACGTCTGGGGAAAGTACTGCTCGCAGAAGAGGGTGACGAACTGGTCCCAGGTCGGCTCGTCCCTCTCCTGTCCCCTGACCGCCCTCCACCACCTGTGTGCCGCACTCTCCAGCTGGTACGTGGCAAAGGCCACGCGGCACTCCACCGGGGGGCGAAGGGTGTCGAAAGCCTTCTCGATCTGCTCGAGCCAGTCCTCCGCCTCGGTTGGGTCCTCATCCCCCTTGAAGGAGGGGGGCTTCAGCTTCCGGAACTGCCCGAAGAGCTTGAAGTGACGCTGCAGTGGGGATGCTAGTGCACCTCCAGGTAAAGAAGCCTTGTGCACAGAAGTGTCGGAGGAAGGTGGGGGCGGTGGCGGCCCATCCCCTCCCCCGCATCCAACGTCACGACCGTCGCGTGGTCCCACAGAGGACTCCCCCTCCGCAGCCCCAGGGAGAGGCGCTCGGGGCGGTGGGTGGAGCTCCTCTCGCACTGTGTCTCATATCAGTAGGGCGAGGCCCTGGGCCTAAATGCCCGGGAGCAGTGGCTAGTCCACGGAGACGTCGACCACAACACGTCCACCTCGCCGACCTCGTCCTCCGCCGCACCCGCGGCCTGCCTCGCTAGTCCCGCGTCGAGGCATCTCCTGCAAGGAGATGCGAAAACAGAATGGAAACACGTCAATATGGAACGATATCTAATGAAGAAGTCTAAGAGCTCATGTCAAGAGAAATGTTGTGGTGGCTACTCCAGTTACAGACACGTCAATTGGTCATTTTCCAGTCAGTTGGCTCACTTCTCGGGACGACCTTACTCTGATACCATCTTGTAACGACTCGATTCCGGAATCCCTACGAGACACGAGAATCGGACCGACTCGACTGATCCCAAGACCCAGTCATCCGACGAGAAAGTAACCAAAAGAGCAGTAAAATAAACCACATTCACCATGTATATAACTAGCAGTAACAAAATACAGCAGTAGAGAAAAGAAATACTACAGTATACACCACCACAACAGTAGAGAAATAAACATATACATAAACATGAAGCTTACAATAAAGAGAGTACAGGGGGTAACAGAAACTACTCACTACAACGGAAGGAAAAGTACAGTGGGTACTACTAGTAACACTACTAGGCTCTACTAGGCCCAGCGCCCTCTGCAGCCGCCGACTCTGGCTGCTCAACACCTGGTCCTGAAAAGTAACAAGGGTGACACGTCAACGAAACGCTGAGTAGAGTGGCAACTAAAAGCTAAAGGAAGCAGTGGAGTGGACAGTAGCTATTATATTTTTATTTTCTTTCTTTATATTTTTACATTTATTCACTATTGATTATTTCTCAGATACTTATCTTAATCTTGAATGTTCCTCGTGGGAATGATCTTGATTGCAGTCTTTTCCGAAAAGTAGAAGTAACACGTGGTGCTGTCCTGGCCAGGAGAGTCCCTCGTGGTGGTCCTACCCTCAGTCAACCACCCCAAGGTCGCTGACAGACGTAACAGTGACTACGGTACACGCGATAAACGCACGGGTAGCTACCTCGCACTGGCACGCGGTCAGTCGTTTCCGTTAACAGGTGCACCCAAAGCACAGCACGGAACCAGTATAGGGCAGATCCCTCTCAGTAACAGGGGTCCAGCCCCTCCACAGTAACCAAACAGGGGTCTTGCCCCTCCACAGTCCGCGCACCCTCGCCTGACTACCCTAGTTTGCCCAGTGGGCCTAATAAATCGGTGTAGGAGGGCTAGCAAAACCCCGGGGCCCGTGGGGTAACTAGTGCTCTCCTTACACTAGTAGTTCTCCTCGGTATTGTGTACATGAGAGCCAAAAGTTGGTACAAAGTGGCAAGACCTAACCCCGGGTCCCTGGGGCGGCTAGCTCAGCTCTGCACTAAACAGGGGAACAGTTGCTCTCCTTGGTACTCCGTACTCAAGGGCCAGCTCACTTCCCCAATTCTATTCTATTCACTTTCCAGGAGTTCTACTCCTAACTCCCCGTAGGGTTCATGCTCTTTTAACTCAGCCAATTTAGTTTTCACCGTTCCAGCTTTATATCCATATAACCCATGTTCTCAACAGTAATTATTCATTCATAAACAAGCAGTTGTTAACCAATTTACAGGCAGTTATCGTTTCCTTTCTACTTTTCCAAGACTGCAATGTATATATATATTCAACTAGTTTTCCAATCCTAGGATTCATGCCATACCCTAGGATCTATCATTCAATCTAGTTTTCCAGTCCTAGGATTCATGCAATACCCTAGGATCTATCATTCAATCTAATTTTTCAGCCCTAGGGTTCATGCAATGCCCTAGACTCTATTAATTATTTCACAATTTCATAATTTTTGATAAATAATTGAAAAGGCCACTCTACCCGCAAAACTGGGAGTACTGGGGGCGTGGTCTGCAATCCCACGCGCCTCCGCAACCCCCAGAGCCGCAACGGAATAGGGTCCTAATACAAGGATCAAAGACAAGGAGCTACTCAGAACAGTATACAATTACTGTAAACAAGTAGAGGAAATAAATCTGGAAAGAACGAAACTTTAAACGCGGAAAACGGACTCTGAACGGATCCTAAACGGGTCAAAAACGACGAGTCTGCCCAAAATCAGACGTCTGGAACTTCTTCCAGACGTCTTAAAAGGTCGATCATGCCATACCTTGGTCTGCACAGTCCTTCAGACATCCAGAAGCCCGCTGGATCGTCTGGACTTAGTTTCCAAACGTCCGATTGTCACCCTGGACGTCTGGAGGCCCTGTTAGTCGTTTGGTGCTGTGCCCAGACGTCTGATCGGTGTGGGATGGCGAGCCCTAACGCCCTCCCGAACAATTCCTGCACACACACGCCCGCTCTCATCACGAAAAGGTGCAGAAGAACGTGGCGGACGGCTGCATGGCCGTACACGCGTAAAAAGGAGAAGGTAAGAAAATATTGTACCTATCAGACATCTGGACCTTGCTCCAGACGTTTTCTGCGTCGTCTGGACGTCCGATTCTGGGAAATTTTTCCAAAATCAGGACCCTTCTCACTCTCCTCCTACAGCGCACGGCCGTGCCACGCCGCATCTGCCTACTGCCCGAGCTGCAGCAACTCCTCCGCGACACCCCACGCTCGCTGCTCTCCCGCCGGCCGGCTCTAGCTGCCCTGGCAAGCTCGTACCCTCACGGTCGAGCTTCTACTTCCTCTCGCAACAACCCCTCCTTCCCACACGCTCGCAGCAGCCGCTGCTGCCGCTCTCGCTCGCTCGCACTCTCGCTGGCAGGGAGAAGGAGAAGAAGGCAGTGGAGTGAGGATGAGGAAGAGGGGAAACGTATTTGTAGGCAGCGTGGGGAGAGAGAGAGAGAGGAAGGCTGCATTGTCTGCAGGGAGGGAGAGAAAAAGAAGAACGAAGGTGGCAGGTTCAGTCTACGCGCGCAGACGTGAACCCGTACGCCGAAAAAATTTAATACCAAACGTCTGGGAAGGCTTCCAGACATCTGGCCAGATGTCTGGGCCAGTTCCCAGACGTCTTAAACGACTCTTGATGCCCAGGTCATGACAATCCCTTTCCTAAATCCCAAGAGCCCATCTAATTCTAATCAAAGATCTCACAAAAATCTCTCTTAAATTCTCCCTTCCAAATTCCAAAGCCAATCCCACTTTGCAAAATCCTATACCCACATCCCATGCCCACAAATCCCTCCACCTTATTTCCCATGCCAACCACCACCACATCCCTACCAAAAAACCCACACAACCCTTTGCAAGCACAACCACCATCCATGACAACTTTCCCCACCTTTCAATTCCAAAAATCCACTTTCCAAATCCCAATCCTAATCCTGCTTTCCTAATCCCACATTCCTATTCCTAATCCTACTTTACTAAGCTCACATTCCTATTCCTAATACTAAACCAACTTTCCTAAATCTTTCCTCCACCCTCCCATGACACCTATGCCTCCCTCTCTATATAATCACCACCATCCTCCAATGCCACCATCTTCTCTTCCTCTCCCTCTCCCTCTCCCTTCCTACCCTAGCCTCCCCCCTCCCCATCTTCGTCCTCCTTCCTCCACGCCATCTTCCTCCTCCACCTTCTTCTTCTCCATGCCTCCTTCCTACATCTCCACCAACCTATTTTCTTCTTTGATCCTTTAGATCTTCTTCCCTTAGATCTCCCCTTCCTTTAGGTTTCCCTCTTCTCTAGGTCATTTTCTTCTTCGTAATCCCTACCTCTACCCTCTTCTCCACCACAGCTTCTTCACCAAGGTGCTTCTACTACTTCGGATCTCCTTCAAGCTTGCTTCCTCCTGGTGGTCATTTGTAGGCATCTCCACCTCTACCATGATTCCTCTAGCTTCCTCAGCTTGTTTCACTTTCTACTTATTATTATTATTATTATTATTCTCTAGTTATAGAGCTTGATTTATTCATTTTTGTTATCAATGAATATCACTTTCTTTCTTGTGCAATATATGTGTTTCCTTGAATTATTAATGTAGTTTTTCTCATATTATTTGTATTGTTTTATATCTGAAAATACCAAAAAAATCAGAAAAACCCAAAAACAGGGTTTAGTGTTCTTCAATTCGCACCACTCACTTTCTATCTAGATTCACATATCCACATTCACAAAATCATCCCATAAGTTTCACCCATCTAGAAGTTGCCCAATTTTGTTTGTATCTTAGCTATCAAGTACGAATTCACTTTGCAAAATTTTAGGGCCTAATTCGTTTTATACAATTTTAGAAAATTAGATCACTAACAAGGGGCCTACTGCCAAATAGACACTGAAATCGTGGCTTGTCCAAATTTTTAGAGATTTATATACAACTTTTATTTATGTGAAGTAAATTATAGATGTTTCCTTACTGAATCATGAATCTTAAATAAATTAGGCATAATTTTTAGACATCATTAGGTTTAGTTAATTGCATTTCTTACACGAGGGGTTAGAGCAATCCTTTTGCTTTGTTTTGAAAACAAAAATCCAAAAAAATAGTGAAATACTTTCAAAATTTCAAAAAAAAAATTCATGCATTCTTCGCTTAGGTCAGCAAGCAACTTGAGCCATCCACCTCCCTGAGAGATGATTCAGACTCCCATTTTTACTTAAATCATTACAAGTTCAACAATTATAAATTTAAAACAATCACAATTTTCGCACTACGACGACACAACTATTATTTGACGAATTTCGCACATAACTATCTCAAGTCAAAGGATACACCTTCTCCATAACAGTGATAAGAGAAGGACTTCCCTATCTTCATCTTATCAAGTCAACTTTTTCACTCAAGTTATATGACAACCTTAAATCTCTATTTGCATGAGAGAATGTGCATCATGGGCATTTGTGCAGTAACAATCTCTAATGAAAATTACCATCTCTTCTTAGGCTTGATATAATGATTGGATATCATGATAGTTATTGATGACTTATTAAAACTCTTGATCCAAACTGCTTGGATCCTTTGATACATATCATCAATATATCCAACATGGCTTTAGTATATTAACCCAATTATGCTGAGGGACCCATCTAACCATATTAGTGTGTTTACTTGATTTGACATTCAGATCTAAATCACTGATCAAGTAATTCGACTCAGGTTGGCTCGCTCAAGGCATGCAACTCCAATAGAGGATCCTACTCAACCCATTCGTAGTGTCTTTTCTTTATTATTACAACTTGGCACAGTCTCATCTAAATCTCGACTGTTGGTCAATGATAAACTTGTTTTGAGTTTTATGCTTTCACTTGGGTGTATGACCGCAAATGGGGGTTTTCTGCCTTTTTTTCGAGTTTTGCCCCTAAAAGAAAAGAAGGGGAAACTAGCTAGCATCTGACAAGTACATCCTCTAGTGTAGGTGGAACAAAAATAGGATTATGGACCTGCTGGATAGTTTGAAAGGGCAGAACCATTATTTCTTAATGGCTTATAATAGGGAGCTGTTAGAGGTCCCTACCTCATGCCAAGGACCACCTGCCAAAGACCTCCTACCTAGGCCTGAAGAGTTGGCTCTTTTGACTCAGCAAGATGCCAAACTATAGTCGAGTATGGAGACATCTCCTAGGCTAATTTGAGGTGTAGCAAGCTGTGGAAGGTGCTTTCTTAGGTGGCAGATTCCTATTTGGTGCCAAGTAAGTAAGCACAATTGTAAATTTATCCATAAGACAAGTTAATTTTGACTATATTTGCCTTTGCAACTTTTTGATCCTTCACCAAGATGGATCTTCCTAAAATGAGGAAGGGGGAGGAAGCAGATGGATGATTTGAGGTGGTTGGCCACTTAAAGAATAGGAAGAAAGTAGGAGCCTCTTGTCTACAAAAAGCTACAACCACTCTGTTTAAGTTGACAAGAGGGAACTCCTGACCCTAGGTAAAAGAGACGTTGGTGGTCCATCACGAAAAGGCAGGTGACATCCCACTGGGGCCTGAAATGGAGTCCTTCCAAGTGGAGGTAGAGAAGAAAAAGTCAAGGTCTAATGACACCATGGAGTCCCAAGTGGCAAAGTCTTCAAGCAGTTGCTCCAGCATCTGAGGGAGTGATGAAGTACCCCAAAATATTAGGTGAAGTCCTTGGTTCCTTCGATTAGCTGCCATGGTGCAGGCAACTGTCAGGCAACTATTGACTCAAGAGACCAATGTGGATTTGACCTTATTAGGGCAACCATGGGCTCTGTGAATGACTCAGTGAAAGGCTCGGTGTTGGAGGAGCCCATGAAGTGACCAACCTCTAAGGAGACCCACCTCCATTTGCCCACCCATGAGTTGGGAGGAGGAACACAAGAGGCACGAGAAAGCCACATTATTTAAGTCCTCAATTTTGCTGAAGACTACCTCCATGCACAAAGTGAAATTGTTGGAGAAAGCTAGGTCTTACCAGCAGTAAGACTTTGAATTGACTCGTTACATTTTTAGCCGAATAAGACGTCTGGAGTTTTAGTCAAACGTCTGTCCAGATGTCTGGACACGTTCCCAGACGTCTGAAAGTGAGATTTTCGTACTGTGCTTTGCACTCTACGTGCGAGTGGCACGCAAAGGTCTCTCTCTCCCCGCACCCTCACCCCGCAAACCCTAACTCCCTTCCTATTTAAACCCCTCCCCTCCTTCTCATCCCCTCACCACTAGTCACCACCACTTCCAGTGTCTCCTATGCGGCTGTGGAGAGGCCAGGAGAGAGTGACGAGAGGGGACGAGCAAGGGAGAATGAGAGAGAGGAAGAAAGAGAGTGTGGAAGGTCAGAGGACCTTCGGGAGCTCGACGGAGCTCTCACAGCCGGCAGCGAGCACGTGCACGAGGAGGAAGGGCTCGGGGAGGCAACCTCCTAGCCCTCTACAACTACTGAAGCTGCTGTGGCACACTACAGGCGACGGTGCGAGTTGAGAAGCGTCACGGAGAAGGTTCTGATACTGGAACTTTTCCAGTATCAGATGTCTGGAGTATCGTCCAGATGGCTGGCGAGGCACCCGGACATCCAGAGCTGACGGACATCTGAAAGCACGTATTGCATGAGGTACGTACCTTCCTACGCTGATTTTCGCCATGCAGAAGATCTCAGCGCAGGAGTTGTTGAGCTAAAACTGTGCCTGCGTTTTCGTATGTAGTGGAAGGCTTTGGGAAGGCACGCGGTGCGCTTTCCCAAGTACTTTTGGACGTCTGATCACGTCACCAGACGTCTGGAGGTACTTCTAGACAACTGGAAGTAGGGTGAGATGTCTGGAGCTACCCCCAGACAGTCGTAGAGGGATTCTGGATGTCTGAATCAGTCGCAGGAAGTGTAAAATGAGTTTGACGTCTGATTTTGATCAGTAATCTCATTTTTTGCCTATTTAATGCCTAAACGGAATCGGATTTCCACAAACGAAATACGATTGTTTTCCACTTGAGTTCCTCCACATGTTCGTGTTGAGTATCTACTGTTTTGAGCTCGTCTAATGTACATTGGTCGCTGGTACAGGTTATCAGCCAGTGGCGTGTTCGAGGCCTGCGGAGATGACGAGATCTGCGGCACAGGCCCCCATTTCTCCCGTGATACCTGGTAGAGTGGTTTGATTCAGTTGTTAATATTTAATTAAGAATGTACTTGATTGGAATACTCTGATTGACCTCTAGGATGTGGAATGAACCCTAGGGTAGAAATGAATGAGCCTGTTTGAGCTGTACTGTTTACTTGAATGCATGGTTAAGACAAATTGCTAGCAATTGCCTTTAATATAATTATGAGATGCATGTTAAAATATGAGCTGCCTATATGTAAATGAGAAATTGAACTGTGAAACCACAAGTTGCATGTTATGATTGAGAATTGAATTATGAAAACACGAGCTGCCTGTATATGGATGAGGAACGAGTTATGAAACATGAGATTTGGATCTGGATAAATGAGATGAATATGAGCATGAACTCTACGAGGAATTAGGAGTAGAACTCCTGTGAATGAAAGGAATCTGGAATGTAAACGGGAAGTGTGCTGCCCTTATGTACGCGGTACCAAGGAGTGCAACTGTCCCTTTTTAGTGTAGAGCGAGGCTAGCCTCCCTTGGGTTGAGATCCGAGGTTAGGATTGGCCACTCTACACTGACTCCTGTTGGCCCTCGCGTATGTGGTACCGAGGCGTGCTACTAGTATAGGGAGGGAGCTAGCCACTCTACGGGGCCCAAGGTTCAGCTAGCCACCCTACACCAACTTTGTCAGGCCCTTTGGGAAAACCAGGGTAGTCAGACGAGGGTACGCGGACTATGGAGGGGCAAGACCCCTATTTGGTTTTGAGGGACGAGACCCTATTCTGAGAGGGCGAGGCCTATACTGTTCCGTGCTGTACTTTGGGCATACCCGCTAGCGGAAATGACTAACTGCGTGTTAGTGCGGGGTAGCTACCCGTGCGCTTATCACGTGTGCCGTAGTCATCGCTACGTCTCGACAGTGACCTCAGGGTGGTTGACTGGGTGTAGGACTACCACAAGGGACTCTCCCGGCCAGGAGAGTACCACATGTACCTTCTACTCTACGGAAAAGACTACAATCAAGATCATTCCCACGAGGAACATGCAAGATCAAGAAATACCTGAATACTTTGAGAAATAGATGAACCAGAAACACATAAATGAGATAAATAAAGAGAAATGAGAAATAAACCTGCTTGTTGCTTTTACTTTACTTGTACATAGATAATATAAACACCACTCTACTCAGTGTTCGCTGACTCTATCTTTTCGTAACCCTATTCAGGACCAGGAGTTGAGCAGCCCAAGTTTCTGACTGCACAGGGTGCTACGCCCAGCCGAGCCCAGCCATAGTCATTCTTTCAACTCTTTCATTTTCTACTGTTGTAGTGAGTAATGGACTTTGTTTTATTATTCCTGTTACTTCCTATTTCCTTTCCGTTTTTTGTTGTTGTGGTGGCATGTACTATGTTTTGAGACAGTTGTACTACTTTGTTTATTGCTTCGATCTTTTCTTCTGCTTGGTTATATTACATGTGTGAATGTGATTTATTTTCCTGCTTTTGGTTATTTCTTGTTGGACGACTAGGTCTTGGGATTAGTTGAGGCGAGCCAGTCTCGGGTCCTATAGGGATCCAAGAACCAGGTCGTAACAGTCTTCCTTGTTCCTGATTCGAACAAGGTACTAACTCAACAAGTCACAGAGGTCTTATTGGATGCATTTCAGTGGGTGAAGTTAGCCACAGAGCAGATGATGCTAACATTGTTGAGCTCCTTGATGGAGTAGGTGTGCTTGACAAGTGCCCCATCAAACATGTGGAACAACTACTGCAATTGTTTATGGGTGGTAAGTTTCTAGGTCACTTGCCTTATAGTTTCCCCTTCTTTTTTTGTCTTTAAGTCTTAACATTTTAAGTTGTTGGCATTGTAGATAGAAATTATAGGCCAAGCGTGCACTTTAGGAGCCACATCTCATGCTTCATGATGTTAGGATTGTTTAAAAATATCCTGAACTTACACCATTGAGATGGCAGTGGGTTGGGCAGATGCCTCTCTCCAAGTTGTTTGTACTCTCTCTCACTAGCTCGATGATGCTCTGATTGCCAAGAAGAAGGCAAAGGTAAATGTGGTCGCTTGTTCAGAGCAACTAGAGGTTAAGAAGGCCTCCAATAATGCCCTCACTTCTTAGTTATGGAGGTGATGAGCGAGATTTCGAATGCATAAAAGATTGAGTTAAAAACTAGTCGTTACAGTTGCGTCAAAATCCACTATCAAATAAAATTTATAACCGAAACTCTGGTGAGTCTTGAGTAGAACACAGGGAGGCAAACATTTGATTAAAAATCACATTTGGAATTATTTTCAAAAAGCAGAGTAGCTGGTTGAAATTAATCTATGCAAGTAAAACTATTTAAAGAATAAACAAAAGAAGACAGAGAGAGAAAAATACAAAGAAAGAGGGAGAGAGAGAGAATAACTATTTCATAAAGATATAGTCATGTTCATTACATTAATTGCAAAATTGAAATCTACACTAGAAAGCAGTAAAAAGATAGGGATGAGAAAAATCCACCTCGACGGTTGCTTGGAGTATGAGCCGCATTGACGGAGCGTCCGAAAGAGGGTGGTGAGATGCTGGATGAGGGAGAACAATGCTGGATGATGGACAACGGAACAGGGTGGCGTTGCAGCGGGATTCACTTCCCGAATGGCAGCGAGAGGACAACCCAGGTATGGGACCAGCTCGTAGAGCTTTGGAGGAGGTAAGAGGAGAAGAGAAGGGATGAAGAAATGTGTAGGGCATAGGTTCCTATTTATAGTTAAGGTCCAAGGGCAAAAAGGTCCTTTAAAAAGTTTAAAAATAAATGTAGGTCCTTTAGTGACATATGCATATGTCATTGAAGGTAAACGTCGGTGAAGACGTGCATGGAATCTCGATCACACGATGAAGATCAGAGCACTCAGAAGCAGCCGCATCACCACCTCTTTGTCTTCGTGTGTTCACTCTCTTCAAGCGCTGAATTGATCTCAGCCATCCGATCGTTCGATCAGACGGTCGAGATCGCACTACACTACTTCGCTTTCACACATTACGCGCGCCAACGTGCGATGGTGCGTATGATCGCACATCATCGCGTGCATGCATGCGCAACTCCATTCAACACACCTAGGCACACCATGTAGCAGCTTCACAGCCGTCCAATGTCAATAGGACAGCTCAATTGCGTTGCGCCTCGCCCATGCCTTCGATTTGAGGTGCTCAGGGTCTCGAACCCACGCCGCTTCCTAGCACTTAAGACACTCGACCACCGCACTACGAGTGTGGATAGTCAAGTCTTGATTTTCCCCGCAGACGCTTTCAGCCGTTGGATCGAGATCTAACGGCTAGGATTCATCATGCAGGCGAAGAGGAGGTGCTGCGGGCAGTGTTGGGTGGTTGTGATTGCACCACATGATGCCATCATGGTCATCCATCTTCTATTGCTCATAGGTGGTGCCATAGTTGTCGGATTGAACTGATTTTTGCATCATTAGGTTGCGATCGTCGATCCAAACCCATCCGTGCGGTTGGATTTGTTGTTTAAACTCTAAATTTTCACCACCTTGCCCCTTGACCTCTAATCTTCCTTAGACTGCATCTGATGCTACAGAGGTCCAATTGAGGCGATCTCAGAGGCGTTGAACTCCAATCGTCTCCCTGATCAGATTTGTAATGTTGGATCTTCAATATGAGGCCCTAAAATAATATCGCATTGTCACCTGATCACAAAAAGGGCTAATTAACCTATAATTTATACAAATAATCTAAATGCATGATAATAAATGTTATGTAATATTTATAATGCATGATGCTTCTATAGACCTAGGAACATGCATAAATAGGCATTTTAGGCCAATTAGATGTATGCACATCACACCCCCATGCTTATCTTTTGCTTGTCCCTAGCAAAACTACATGCTATTTATAAAAGAATTAGGATCAAATTACTTGGGTAATAGTTATTTCTGAACACTAGGAAATTTCAATTGAAGACTTGAACTACAGAGACAACAGTGCCCAGGTGTCTACCAATATGAACACCCAAGCCCTCACCTTATTCAAAAGCAAGTACATTTTTTTTCTTTCTTTTTCTTTTCTAATTTTTTGGATTTTTTTGAGTTTAGAGTTTTGGGACAGCCAACCCATCTAAGACTCAAAAAGAACTCTACGTGCTAAGCATCTTTAGGTGGAATTGTGATAGACTCACTAATCAGTAATTATAACAGACTTTAGGTTTTTACACCCTAGGTGACCTAGAAAAGAAATTCTACCTAAAGGTGTATCTATTTGACCGGTAGCTTTCTCCCTACTTTTTATTTTTATTTGATCAACATAAGGGTGAACCCAATGTATACCTCCTCGACTTATTCTACTTCTCTGCTTCTTCCTAAGTGTTTAGAAATTATTTGTGCATTCTTGTGAGTTGGGTTCTAGACAACTGACCAAATGGGTTGTTATGGTAACTTGCCAACCATACTCATGTGGTGAAGTGTGACTTATTTCATTTTTTCTTCATTTCTATTTCAAAAAAAGAAATTTCTTTTCTTTGGATATTTTTCTATTTTTTTCTTTTTTTCCTAAGTAGGTGGCTTCCCTGATCTAAGATTTACCTAAAGACAGCAGAAAGAGAATGGTCATGTGGCTGGGCTCTGGACAATCAGCCAATAAGTTGTTACCACAACAACTTGCCAACTATACCACCCTAGAAGATTCATTAGCTACCCAATTTCCATTAAAACTGCCAAAAAGTGAGTCAATACAAATAGTGTGTAAATGCTTAGACTATAAGTCCCCTCAAATTAGAGAGCTGGTTGATAAGTCGTATACTTATCACCCTAACTTATTAACCAATTAGAAACAAACTAAAGATGGTCAGGACTTGAGAAACAAGTCCACATTTTAGTGGATACCTGGGCTGATTAAACCCGAAGACCTGAAGGGTCTAAGTGCTTAGGTCCTATCATATTATTTCCTAAAGTTGAAAATTTTCTAAAGCCCAAGTTCTCTTATTCTAATTCAATTTTTTTTTCAAAAATAAAGAGAAAATAAAAAGAATCTACGAAGCTAACAAAATAATTCAGATAAAGATAACCACCCCCCATGCCTATCTATTGCAATGTCCTCATTGTATTAAAAAGACATGAAAAAAATGGAATAAAGAAGAAAGCACCTGAATTTCGTGATTAACAGGTTAGCTCTGAGATGAAAATAGATTGTTTACATGCTAAATTTATTGCCTTCAACTAGGCATACTATACAAACAAAGAGGAAATAAAGAATTCACAAATCCAAGTCAGGATCAGAATAAAAAGATCAATTTTTGGACCCACAAGGAGAAGATGTCCACAAATGTGGATGAAATTGTGATGCTGACCCATGCCCCAGGATCGAGTGTATCTAAGGTTCTGGATGAAATTTACCCAGAACCAAAGATCATTGTGTAAGTGGGGTCAGGACTGCAGTTTATGAGGATGCAACCCAAGTCCAAAAAGTCAGACAATAGGAAAATTTGTATCAAAAATATAATTAGTTAAATTGTGCTTGGGCTGGACATCCCTAGAGTTGAAAATGTCATAAGGGTCCTGGTAAAAGGTTGGTGGTTTCAAGCAAATAGGAACCCTTAGACTCAGACTTCTACTTCCCCCAGAATTGGCTTCCCAAATCATTATTTCCCAACTCCTATCCTCCATAATCATAATTTCTGATTCTGGGACCTCCTGCATGTTATGCACCCCATCTAAAGTATCCAAGTCTAAGATTTGGGGCTGAATCAGAATTGATTTGGGTCTCAAAAACAGAATCATCATTAAGCTCAACAGGATGTGTGTGAGGATTGGGGTTACCGATTAAATCATCTATTAACTCATGATCTAAATCCTCCATGTCGGCCCTAGTAGGATCACAATCTTCAGTTATAGGGCCATCAAATGATTTATCATACTACGCGGGCCCATTTGTCTCACTAAAATTATCTTCCTCAAACTCAGGTGAAACTTCACATAAAGATTCTTCACCTTCAGAATCAAAGAATTCTAGATATGCATTTATATATGTCTCAAAATCATCTATCATTTCTTGGTCCATAGAGACATACTTTTCCTCATACCCTGGTTCAAGGATCTCGGGTGAAGAAATCAATTCATCTTCAATTGGTTGCTCTAAACCAACCTTGTATCCTCGGACTCGTAAAATGTGTCCCCCCTACAGGTGCCTGAGCTGGTTCTGACATTGGCTCTCCTAAAGAGGGTTCACCTTGGGAATCATCCCAAGATTGAACTAAAGCAACCACAAATTTCATCCTTAATTTTGACAATTTGCTAAGTAAGAACTCACCCGGGTCCTTATCCTTAACATCTTGGAGCCAATCCAATAAATACTTGTTAAGATCGTCAATCATTTGAATTAGAGGCTCCAATTCTTCAGTGCATGGTGTTGGCTGAGCTTCTAAAGATTGAATGGTGTTCCTTAAGTTAGTCAACACCTTATCTTAAACCTAGTTTACCTGAACCAAATAGTTTGATTCAGGGTTGGATGGGTTTGGCTTTAGTCCAGGTGAGTTAAGAAATTGAGGTTCTTAGGGTCCTCCCTGATAGTAGGTCATTTTGGGTTGTTCATAGAGGGGTAGTGACCTATATGCAATGTAATCTTAGGGAGGGTTAGAGTTGTAATCATCATATCCTTCGTGATTGTTGATCATATTAAGTTGTCCATAGGAGGGCGGTGATCTATAACTGATGTAGCTCGAAGAAGGATAAAAATCAAAATCATGGTGTCCAGGGTTAGATCCTGAACACGGGGGTCCAGAATTGTATCCCCAACCCAAGTTATCCCAACTAGTAGATGGTTGAGTACAACACAGGTCGGGATAATAATCATCATATTGGGGATAAGATGTGTCAGGAGGGTAGGAGTGAAAATGTGTATAAGATGTGGAAGGGTCCATGACAAAACAAAAGGAAAAAGAGAAAAGTGCCCTGCAGTACAAATAATCAAACTTGTTGTTAGGTAGGGTAGCCTACAGACCTACAAACTCCCAGAACCCGTCTTGAGATGAAAGAAACAATTTGGTCTACTTCTTTCTGGTCAATCCAACCAATTAGAACGAGGGATTGGGGAGAAGGTTCTTCCCTTGGCTTTCGCCTTAGGTTCCCTTGATACCCCCAACCGCAGTCGTTTGACACTACTCCCTTAGCTAGACATCAGATGGACCGATAGAAGCAAATTAATTGAAAATAATCTCGATCTGGGCCCCAAAGAGTGAGTCAAATCTTTAAGGCCAACGTCTACTTGATTTTAGCTAGGCATAGGTTTGAATGTTCTTGGGAATGTGATGGGCCCTTTATCTGGGTTGTGCCCTTAAAGATCGATTTCAATGTGTGTGTGTACACAACCAATGATTTTCAAGCAAGATTATTTTTGGATGCAATGAATTTTAGGGTTAAATCTTGCTTAGTAGCTTTTAGGGTTCAATTTTAGGTTTATTAAATCAAGGTTCAGTTGGCACATCAGATTTTAAAAGCACAGGTGAAAATATCTTCCTTTAAAACTTAAAAGAATGTGGAGTGCCTGGTTAATTCCTAAAAGTTGAATCCTATGTGGCAAGCTACTTGATGAATCAGTTTTATGTTAAGTGGTGCGGCCTAGACAAATCAGACAAGTGGCTTGATCCACCACTAATTAAGGCACCCAATCAATTTTAGCCTATTCTGTTTCTAATCACTTATTTGTATAAGTCGTGCTGGTGTACCGAGTCCTTTGGTCGGATTCTCAGTTAAGTGACTAAATCAGACAAAAGTAAGGTGCCTTAGGTGTGTGTGGGTATATAGGGTGTGTAAGTATCAGTTAGTCCCACATTCAATTTTTTTTTATGTGTGCAGGGGTGAGGTGGGTGGGAGTGACAAACAAACAACCAATCTATCTTAGGGTTTATGCAAGCTCCTAGGTTAATTAGGGTCAGCGTTATTAGGTGGTGGAATGAAAACTAGTGGGTGGGAGGTGGGGATATACTAAAAGAACCTTCATTCGCACTTTTCTCCAATCTAACCGCTTTGGCCCGCCTCGAAAGAGTACCTGCAATCACAGCAAGATCCGAGAAAAAGTGAGATAAAAGTTAGGTAAGGCAAAAAATGCAGGAAATCAAAGTACGTTGCCTCCCCGATAATGGCGCCAACATGATGAGCGAGATTTCGTATGCATAAAAGATTGAGTTAAAAACTCGCCATTGCAGTCGCGTAAAAATTCGCTATCAGATAAAATTTATAATCGAAACTTTGATGAGTCCCGGGTCGAATACAGGGAGGCAAATGTTTGCTTAAAAATCACGTTTGGAATTATTTTCTAAAAGCAGAGTAGCTGGTTGAAATTATTCTATGCAAACTAAACTACTTAAAGAATAAACAATAGAAGACAAAGAGAGAATAATACAAAGAAAGAGGGAGAGAGAGAGAACAAATATTTCATAAAGATACAGTCATGTTCATTACATTAATTGGAAAATTGAAATCTACACTAGAAAGTAGTAAAAAGATAGGGATAAGAAAAATCATCCTCGATAGCTGCTTGAAGGATGAGTCGCGTTGAAAGAGCGCCTGAAAGAGGGTGATGACATGCTGGATGAGGGAGAACGAAGCTATAGGATGGATGACAGAACAGGGTGGCATCACAGTGACATTTGCTTCGCAAATGGCAGCAAGAGAACAACCACGGGTGCTCCACAAACGGAGGTGAGAAGATGGAAAAATTACTTTTAAGATTCTAATGGAACATCCCGGGTTTGGGACCAGCTCATAGAGCTTTGGAGGAGGTGAGAGGAAAATGGAAGGGATGAGGAAATGTGTGGGGAGTAGGGTCATATTTATAGTTGAGGTCTAAGGGCAAAAAGGTCCTTTAAAAAGTTTTAAAATAAATGTAGGGCCTTCAATGACGATCGCATATGTCGCTGAAGGAAAATGTCGATGAAGACATGCATGGAATCTCAGTCGCATGATGAAGATCGAAGCGCTCAGAAGTGGCCGTGTCACCGCCTCTTTATCTTCATGCGTTCACTACTGTTCAAGCACCGAATTGATCATAGCCGTCCGATCATTCGATTGGACTGTCGAGATCATGCTGCACCACTTCACGTTCGCACGTTACGTGCGCTAGCGTGCGATGACGCGTATGATCACGCATCATCATGCGTATGAACGTGCAACTCCATCCAGCACACCTAGGCAAGCCACGTAGCCGCTTCACAACCGTTCAATGTCGATCAGACGGCTCAATTGCGTCATGCCTCGCTCACGCCTTCGATTTGAGGCACTCAGGGTCTCAAACCCCTGCCGCTTCCTCGTGCTTAAGATGCTCGACCACCGCACTACAAGCACGGATAATTGACATCTTGATTTTCCCCACGGATGCTCTCAGCCGTTGGATCGAGATCCAACGACTGGGATTCATCGTGCGGCCAAAGAGGAGGTGCTGCGGGTGGAGTTGGGTGGCTGTGATAGTGCCATGTGGCGCCATCATAGCCATCCATCTTCTATTGCTCATAGGTGGTGCCACAGTTGTCGGATTGAACCGATTTTTGATTCATTGGGCTGTGATCGTCAATTTGAACCCATCCATGCAGTTGGATTTGTCGTCTAAAGTCTGAATTTTCACCACCTTGTCCCTTGACTTCTGATCTTCCTCGGACTGCATCTAATGCTACAGAGGTCCGATCAGGGCGATCTTAGAGGCGTTGAACTCTAATCGTCGCTCTGATTAGATCTGTATGGTTGAATCTTCAATATGAGTCCCCAAAATAATATCGCCCTATCTCCTGACCACAGAAGAGGCAAATTAAGCTATAATTTATACAAATAATCTAAATGCATGATGATGCATGTTATGTAATATTTATAATGCATGATGCTTCTATAGACCTAGGAACATTCATAAATAGGCAATTTAGGCCAATTAGATGTGTGCACATTAGGATGACATAAAGGTCTAAAGAGAGGGCCTAGGCATCTTTGGCAAAAGTAAGAATGCCACCAAAGAAGACAACTAGGCCATGATGAAGATCCTCCTGACCTTCGAGAGCCTTTACTAGGGAATGTCAACCTTAGAAAAAAGGTTGAAGTCTTTGACCCTGGAGACCTTGAAGGTGTCAAAGACCATCAGGTCTTACTAAGCATCCATTCAAGAGGCACTAATAGCTATAGAATAGGCTCTCCGAGTGGAGTGCACAACCATTTACTCTCTCTTGGTGGGGGAGGTGGGTTGTTGGCATCCATCCAAGCAACAGAGGAGACGATAGCTCACTTAAGGAGAGAAATGGCTACCAAGGGGAAAGAGAAGGAGGCGCCTACCTCTTGGGTGGAGCAACTTTCCAATAAGGTCCACTAGCTGAAGGATGAGAGGCAGGAGGTACCTTGTCTTAAGATAGTAATGAAGTTCTTTGTTACCAACCTGTCAATAAAGGCTAGTCAGAATAACCTAAGTTGTTCAATTGTCTAATTCACTTAAGTCTGTGAATGCCAAACTTGCGAAGGCACCATCGAAGACTGTTAATGACGCTGGAGTCGAACTAAAAAAAAGAAGGGTCTGGCATGAGTGTATGCACAATCTGGCCCAGATCAGATTATGTGATGACCCAAGTTCCGCCAACGGATGAAACTCGAGTCTTCGAGTACTAACATCAAGCATAATTAACCACAAGATCGCAATCACTCAACATGTAATCATAAACAACAATAGCTAATCAAACAAAACGTAAAGCAACCATAAAAATAAAAAGAAATGAAGTACTAACCAGAGAGTTTACTGTAGAATGTAAGCACATAAGTCGAGAGATGCATAAATGGTAATCATCTTGCTAGTTGTCAAGTACACCTATGTATGGAACCCAAGGAACACATCAGTAAAAACTGAGTAGAGTAGAAATAACAACTAAGCATAACAGTAACAAAGAGCAAGAGAAAATGGGTACTATATCAATAGTTCATCTATTTACAAATTACTACTTATCCAATTTCATTTATGCAATTTGCCCATATTATTATAGTTCATAATTTGTCAATTAACGTCTCAGGCTTGAGACGATCTCGTGTAACTTCCTGTGGTGCAAGACCAGTATAAGCCACCCTTTTGGCCTCAAAGATAGCTTACACCCATCAAGTTGCCACTCTTTGTCACCCTGGGGTCATTGTGGAAAGGAGTGGCGACTACGTCATGTAGCGTGAACACGTACAAGCACTATGTACGCTAAACCACAGACAGCCAATAACCCACCCATCAGTAAAGAAAGAAACCACTCTCAACCTCGAGCCATGCATCCCGCTATCCTAGTTGGTCGTTAACCTAACCCAAGAGTCATATGGAGGCCAGCAACTCCCTAAACCTGCCGTAAAACTGGTCTGAAAGACCAAAGCTATAGCCAAATCCTATGAGTAGCGAGACTAAAACTAGTTATCCATTCTTTAAATCTTGACTAAACCATCATTATTGAATCAATTTCATATAACTGTATCATTTTATTGTCATCAATCAAGCAAGCTATTCACGTTACATCATTAAGTATAGATTTAACAGATATTCACGTTATCCTCCAATCTGTCAATTTACAGATAATTTTTAATTTATGCCAGTGGCCCTATACTGTTTAGAATTTAATGAACATAACAAAATTTATTTCACGAAAAATAGAGTTCGTTACATGCATGCGATAACAAGGTCATGTTTTAACATCTAGTATTCAATGATCATTAGATATCAAGTTACTTTACGTTTAAGTACTCAAAAGCAGAAACCATACTTTCATATGGTTCCAAACTTAGCAAAAAGTCAAATGCACACCAATAGGCATGAGATAAGCAAAGAACCAAGCAAAACTAGTTTACAGTTACCCATAAACTATATGGAAACAAAAGAGAAGTAGGCTACTCTACCTAACGTCACAGGAGGGTCAGGGTGACTCCAAACCGTGCGCATAGGGCTTGGGGACAGTCTCCCTGCCAGCCTCGAAATCCGTACATGCACCGGGGGTAAGACCCGGTTCACACAGACCAAAAATAGGGTCAAAATTATCCAATCACGTTTCTAATTTTTCACTACGCAAATAGTAGTAAAAAATGAAAATAAATTATACCAATGCATGGTACACATTGAACGATTCCAACAATACCTTATTTGTCAAAATCTGAGGTCGGGAAGGCCTCAAATTGCTCGAAACAATGCGAGGGGTTCCTGAACCAACTTGGACTAGCCGGTTCACGCGAACGGACCTTGCGTCGCCCTACTCGCGACACATGTCTCTCCCTAATTTGCTTGTGTGTGCTCACATGGATCACCACCACCACGCCCATGCCAGCAACCAATGGATGGACACGTGTCGGGCATCCGAGGCACCCGCACGATCCCTGCTTCGTGCAAACACGCAAAAGCACGCGCAAGTGCTCTCTACGCGTCGTGCCGATACGCTCCACCGCCACCACACATCAAACGCTCAACGCATGTACCATCACCACCGTGAGAATTGCGATGGGAAGCCTGGACTTCTTAGAATTACGTTTAGGTCCTTACAAACCCTAATTAGATTTTCTTAATGAAAATCTAACTCTTCCCTTTTCTCTTTCTCTTTGGGTTTTGGAGGGCCTAAAGACTAATGATGACCTAAAGACCCAAGGGAGTCTTTTTATAAACCCAAATTAGGTTTAGGTTAGGATTACTGGAGTAAAATACCTAAAATACTCCTAGTGTTGGGTCCATCTTACATTTAGGTCCTCTTTAACTTATTTTGGCCATAAATTAAGGCATACACGTCGGATTTGCACAAAACAAGCGTCGTTAGAAAGCTTGCAATGAGAGAAATCCAACGGTATCATATATGGCTTCTTTCAATGAAGTTTAACTAGGGCTTGACTCGAAATATGAATTTTTTGATAATTTCAAGAGGTATTAGTACTAGCATTGAACTGCGACCATGTTTATGGGTTCAAATTAACCCGAACCACTCTAAAATGTCTCGAAGCCTGGATTTTGGCTCATTACAGATTAGGCCCAAATAGGCCTCACAAATCACTTTCCTTGATGGGCCTCCTGCAATGGGCTATATATATAATCGAGCTCTTATATATATGCGTAGGGGGAGCCCGTCCCTATTAAGCTGAATAGCTAAGGGACATGCTTCCTTAAAAATCACTGTGGGAACTCTTTATCCCATGAGGTGGGACTAAAGACTCAGGCTGAAATTAGCACAAAATTGAAATCGTGCTGACACGCTTATCGGGGTCTCATCCAAATAAATTCTAAAATAATCACCTAATTAATCTAATTAAACATGGATTATGAAATATTTAATCAATAAAAATTTCAATCAGTGTATTGCAATAAGACCTCTAAAGATTTAATATTCACAAATAGGTCCTTATTAGTTCAATACAAAATTATAATAAAACCCCTAAAAAATTACTAAGTGCTGCACTTGGGTCCTTAGCTCATAGCCCTTTAAAGTTTGAGTTGCATCATGTAGGGGCTCGTCAAAGGGCAATCAAGAAGATGATCCGACCGTTCAGCAGCTCTGGAGAAAGGCGGGGAATGATTGTCAAAGCCTTGGCGAGGAGATGGTGATGTATAATCGATGATCAAAGTGGCAGATCATGACGGCATTGCTCACTGAAGCTAGGGAAGGTGATGGATTCCAATGAGTCCCTGCAAGAAGAATACAAAGCCTTTCGTCCTTACGTTAGATCCAGAAGCTTCGGGGTGATGCTCCAAAGAAAAGCCCTATGGCTATGGCATGAGTGGATGCATGTGTGTGCGCGTGGCAAAGGAGCTCCTCAAAGCTCCTAATATTGGGGGTGGTAGAGAGTGATAGGGGTAATGAAAGCACAAATTAAACTAACCTAAAGCTAAGACTAACTAAAATGGAGAAAAACCCTAAACTAATTTGACAATAGGAGGAGAGAGAACCGGTGGCGTTGACGAGCTCACCGACAATGAAGGGGGTTAGGAATGGAGCTTGAAGAAGGGGAATTGGATCTTACCCATTGGCTAGAAGCATGGCAATGAAGCAGGGAAGAAGACCGTGCCCTCGGTTGGCAGCGAGGACCGACGAAGAAGATCGAAGAAGCTCCAGGTCTGTTAATGGCGATGCATCAAAGAAGAAGGAGAAGAGGGCATTTGCACACAATTTTTGGACAATTCGACTCAGTAGAGAACAACAAAGCTTTATAGAGTATTTACCCTCGCAATTAGGGCAAGATTACGATGAAAAATGGCTGCTTTGAGGAGTAAACACGTGCAAATTTTGAGTGGAGATTTCAAGCTCTAGAGAAGGAATCTCTAGCTGGAACTTGCGTCAAGATGTGCGGCATCAATCAAGGATGATTCCTACCAATTTTGGTAGGATTTCATCAAGGAGATTTAGGGAAATAGATCCCTGAAAGTGCACCCAAGAACATGGTGAGGAGCTACTCGAGTTTGCTGGAGAAGAAGACAGTTGACATCATCATGATGTCAGCTAGGGACTAGAAAGTTATGATTTTGGATCAGACTGAAAGGAATTTGAAGATTAAGGGCTTGATTGTAAAGTGGATTAAGACATAGTCCAAATGAGCCCAACTTTTCAGGGTAACCTAATTTACACCTAAGGAATCTAATGGTGACCTCATTTTAGGTTTTGCTGAAGTTTTCTTGGTCAATTTGCATTTTAACCTAAAATGTATTCAATATTAACCTTGGTTTTTGTTTTAGGTCAAATTAGGTTTATTTTGTAAAATTGATTGTTCTAAACCTTATGGAATATTTTTCAATGATTTTTAGAAGGCTTAGATTATATTTATTTTTATTAGAACCCTGTTAATTTAAGGAAGGCTAAAATTAGGATTTTAATTGAGAAATGTCTTTCAATGGACAACCTATAGGAAAGCTACCATAACCTAATGAACTTTCCTTATGCAGAAGATAGTAGGCGTGAAATCTGACAGAGTTTTGGTGCTCTCGAATGTGTAGTATAAGGCTTAGAGAGCTTAAATACTTCTTTTGATCTTCTTCACAAAGTGAGCCTAAATTGGTGGAAAGTATTATCTCAAGCGTATGTTCAACAAAGGAGAGGTTCCCATCTATTTATAGGTGTGTTAGTAACCTTCAAGAAGGAATTGGAGAGGCCTTATGGCCGTTGGGAACAAATCCCATAATATCAAGCCAAAATCCCAATCAAATCAAGCGCACCATGACTCTGACAACTGAATCAAATATTTAATTTTAGGGTCAGACATCTGGTCAGACGTCTGATGGGATTCATGGACGTCTAATCTTGAAGAGTGGCCTTCCTGGATTTGTTTGTATCTAAACAAGGATCTAGTCATACGTCTAAGTTTAACTTGTAGAACATCTAAGTTTATTATTGGACATCTAATTATTAATGGGTTTTGCCTGGAATTTGATTAGATCGAAACAGGTTCTATTGTAAAGTGGTCAAATGTCTTACTGGACATTTGGTCCTACTATTAGATGTCAGATGATAAAGGTTCTCTGCGATAATTGATTCCCGAGAAGCCAACGGTTAGATTTGGTCTAACGACTTAGGATTTTGGTCTAACTTTTGATTATCAAACATCTGGAAGGCTCTATGGACATCTATAAATCATATTAAATTATTTCTATGTGGGTTCTCAAAGATAGTATTCTGACAAGCTAATGGTTCTATTATTGGATGTCTGTTAAGGTTATCAAACGTCCGGAGGGACATTTGGAATTGGGTCAGGATGTCTGAATGGAAAGGTCAGAGACTATGATTTTCTAGCCTAGGTTATTGGACGTCTAATTTAAATATCAGGCAACTTAAAAGTCATGATCAGTTGTTGGACGTCTGATCAGGCTATCTGATTCCTATTTTGGTCTTCTAATTATGTTTAAAGGTTTGCCTAAATATTCTAAGGATGTCTAAGTGTTCCTAGGACTAAGGTGTTATACTTTGGGCTCTTTAACATATTTACAAGGAAATAAAAAGCAAAATGAAGAATAAGTATAAATACAATAAATGATAACATCTATCATATTCTTCATTCTCCTTCTTCTTCAAGCTTTAGCCCTAAGCAAAGCTCCCCAATCCATATTCCATGCTCCTTGATGCTTTTGTTCAAAAGTAAGCTCCTCCATTCCTCTATGGACATGAGCTTAAGCTCCTTCACACTTGATATCATTTGCATTTATCCTGAAACTATAAACTCAATGCAAATGTTAAATTACATATGTTTTGTTATCATCAAAATTTATAATCGAGGTGCCTTTGCATCAACACTGATGATGGGAACACCATCATGAGCCCTAACTAGCTCATTTTGACCCAATGAAGAGAATAAATGCTCCTACATAACCAACTGAAGGTCATAATTTACTACATAACTTTTCTGAGAGAAAAATAAGAAACTAGGGGTAAAACTGTAATTTTACCAATGCAATACAACAACGAATTTTCTCAAGGGATAAACAAAGGTCAAAAGTTCTTAATAAGATAATAAGTGGGCTAGATCAGACAGAAAAGGGTTTGTGTGTATCCTGTGAATTAAATGACTTCTTGAAACCCTAAAACAGACTCACTTGATTAACCAAGGTTCTGATCAGGATAAAATTCATTTAAACCCTCTAAAAAATATATAAAAATATTATCTAGGGTTTAGAACTTTCAATTTAGCCATTGGAACCCATCTTGACCTAGAATGGGGTCTCAAATAGATATTTGCCCTAAATTAGATTTTTGCATAAATTTCCTAATCAAATGTGGTCAAACCAAAAATCCAACTTCACCATTAGATTCCTTAGGTCCAAATTAGGTTTATACCAAAATTTGGACCCAAGATGAATTTGCCTTTACCTAGTTTGCAAAAAGGTCCAGCCTGATTACATTTGTACCCTTATCTTTCAAAAACCCCTACAAAATGCCCCTATCTTCTTCATAATTTTCACAATTAGGTCCCTCCGCAATTATAGCGGAGGAATCTTACTCCAGCAAGCTTTGGAAGGAGAGTTCTCCCTGATTGCTTGGAGGATCTCCTCCAAAATTGGAAGGGAGATCCTCTGAGAAATTCTCTCTCGTCTGAACCCTCATTTGAGATCTGATTCCCTCCCAACCTCTCATGCAAACGCATGAGAGACATGGGTATCCTAACGGATTCCTTCTTCCGCGAGCTTTCCTTGCTTAGGAAGCTTGCTTCCCAAGCCCTAACCGACCTTCAGGGCTGTATTCAAAGGAGCCACTTTCATCTCCAACGTCGACTACACCTCGACCGACACCTTTGCCCCCCTTCGTCTCCTAACACCCTAGCTAAGTTCTCTCTCCCCTCTACTTTCTTCTCCACTCTCTATTCCCCAAAATTGACCACTGCCGACCTCCATCACCCTCATCTCCTTCATCTCCGGCCACCACCTCTGGCGAGGCTGCTTCACCTCCATAGGCCATCCCACCCCTCACCGACAAGCCCATAAGCTTCCCCTCACTCCACTGAACACTTCCCCCCACTTCACACACCACTCCACTCACTCACTCACCTCACCGAACACACCTACACCTTCACACACAATGTGCCCTAGGCACGCTTGCACAAGCATCCCCACACCACTCCAACCACCCCAGCACATTTGCCATGCTCCAACGATGCTCCCTAAGCTCTCTGACGAGGCCACGAGGTTATTTTTGTGTTCTCCAGTTCCGGCACCCATCCTCCATTATTGCGAAGCTTGAAGCAAGCTTGAAGCCACGCCCAGGCCTTGCTGCTCCAGGTGCTGCTGTCCCAGGTGTGCAGAATTCCCTCCCGTACGTATCCAGGCTCTCAATTCTAGTCTAAGGCCTCCACAGCTGCTACTATTGCAAGGACCATCTCAGCTGCAGGCGCACGAGGAAAGGGTGGGTGGATAGTCCAACCTCGGAAGTGGATGGACACCCTTGTGTGCATAAAAGGAAAAAGTGTTAGAGGCTTATCACCTCCAACACTGAGGGTGAGGTCCTCCTCCTCCCTCTCACGGACTCGTCCACGGCACTACCCACGTGGACCTGGCCATGACCCGATTACCCGACCTGTTCACTCCTCGCCCACCACCGCACGCCGGTGGGCCTGGTCCCGGGTACGCACCCCACCCGATAACCCGATTGTCTCTGTGGATCTAGGAGAGTGGAACCTAAGAGAGAAAAAGAGGAGAGCTGCACGCAGGTAGGGGTAGGTTTTGCTGCAGGTGAAAGCGAAGAGAAAGAGAAGCTAAGGCAAAAGCTGAAGCCAATGCCAAAAGAGGAAGAAGAGAGGGCAGACAGCAGAGAAAGAGAAGGATCTCAAAGAAGGAGAAGCTAAGGCAAAGGAAGACAGAAGCCAAAGAAGAAGAAGAAGGAAAGAGAAGACAAAGGCAAAGAGAAAGAAGAAGAAGAAGAGCAGAAGCAAAGCAAAAGAAGTAAAGGTAGATTAGACACTTTAAGTCGTCTGATCAAAGAATCAGATGACAGATTTTAGCCTTATTGCATATTTATATATTGAATCATTTGGTGATATTGTAGGAGTATTTGGTAATATACATCACCATTTTACTCCCATATTTTTGCACTCCGATACTGCTACTATTACAATTTCTTTCAAGTTTAAATTATGATCTTGATTTCTAAATACCAATTTACTCCCTGTGTTCGACCTCGGAAATTCTTTTGAGTAATAAAATTATATCCGTTTTAAACTCTATTTTGGCTGTACTACAACGCAATACTTTTTAAAACCTGATCCAGCGCTCCAAACAACTGACTTTCCCCCATCTTGAAGATGAAGGCACAACAGCGGAAGAATGAGAAGACAAGGGGGGAACCAATGAAGAGGAGCCCCTGGCTAAGGGGGCCTCTAGTACAAGAGCAGGGTAAGTGTAGACGAAGATGAGGCAAGCCTTCAGCAGGAGGGGAAGGAACTAAGGAACCAGAAGTTGTCTGTAAACTTGGACGTTGAAATAGAAATGGACTTAGTCCCTTTTTGTCTTGTCAGAGCTATCTTGTCCTTACTCTTTTTATGCCATTGTGATCAAGTGGAATATGCCCCCTTTCTTACTTGTAATGAACACTATTGTATAAATGAAAGGGGTATTTTCTAACTGCATTATATGTGTGATTCTTTGGATTGTTTGAAAAATGACAGTATGTATGGCTTGTTTGAAATCAACTTTTACATGAAGTCAAGTGAACTTGCCAGAAATAAACATGTTTGTAGTTCACACTTAGACAACATATGGTCACAAAGTTACAGCATGCTAAGAATATGGGATGGGTTGTCCCTCATTAGCAAGAGCTGATTGAGTTAGAGCTAGTGACTTTATAGGGCCCTTCCAATTCAAGGCTAGCTTGTCGCCTAGTTTAGCTAGGTTTGAAGCTTCTACTCATCTGAGGGCCAAGCCTCCTTTGCCAAAGCATCACCACTTGACTCTTTGATAATGATATCAAGCTACATCTACCTTGTAATTGTTTGATCTAGCAATCATCTCTTCTCTTGAACTTCTAACCAAGTCAAGGGCAACCTTCATTTGTTCTTCTTTATGGCTAGGGTCATAGAATTGTACTATATAAGATGGTATGTCTACTTCCAAAGGGAACCTTGTCATTATCCCATACACAAGATTGAAAGGTGTGTGTCTAGTGGTTGTTTTCTACCCTATCCTATACCCTTATAAGACATATGGTAGTTCTTCCAACCCTTTCAATGGAGCAAGTGGGAAGGAGCCAATGAAATGCATCCCTCATCTCGTGAAGGGGATTGGGGAGGAGATAGGTATCATCTCCTCAGGCAAAAGTTGTGAGATGTTTGAAAATTGCTAGCACTTATCATGTCTCTTCACAAACTCTCCCACATGTGTTATTTGAGGCCAAAAATATATGTATCACAATAACTTTGCCACCATGTCCTTATTGCCTTCCTGGTTGCAATAGGTCCTAGTATGTATGTCAATCAACACATGTTGTGCTTTCGATTGATCCAGGCACCTTAGTAAAGGAGTAGAGTATCCTCTCTTATATAGGGCACCTTCCAAAAGCACATATCTTGCAGCTTGAGGCAAAAAGATTTGATATTGGTCACTCTTAGTGAGACCTCCCCATTTAGCAAATACTTGATGATTGGGGTCATCTTTGAGTCAGTTGATTTAATCATCATGGTTGAGGTGAACCTACTGTGGGCTCCTGAAGTTCTTCAAAGAAAATGTCATCTTCTTCCCTCGGTGCCATGGCTTACACCAACTTGGCCAAGACATCTGCTAGAGGGTTCTTAGCTTACGATACCAGTGGATGTTAACCGGGTGAAATCCAAGATTGTTGACCTAGACTCTTCCATGTAGCAAGCCATATTAGGGTCCTTTGCTTGAAAGTTGCCCTTAACTTGATTGGCCACCAATTAGGAATTGATGAAAATGTTTACTTCTTAAGTGCTCATCATTTTCACCAGTCAAATACTACTAAGAAGGCCTCATATTCTGCCACATTATCTGTTACCAAGAAAGCAAAGTGGATGCAATACTTATGAACCTATCCATATGGCAAGGAAAGGCCTACGCCAACTTCTGCACTGCCTGACATTGGCAACCCATCTATGTGTAGCTACCACCGGTCTTTGTTGGGAGCCACTGGCAAGGTGAACTTGGTGACGAACTCCTTTAGAACTTTACCTTTAATGGCTAAACAGGATTGATACTTAATATCAAACTCTGCCAATTCCAAGGCCCAACACATCTGTTTACTTTAATATGTTGGTTTATGTAGCATTATTCTTAAAGGTTAATTCGTAAGCATGATTATTGTATGGGCTTGGAAGTTAGGTCACAACTTTGGGCAGCCACGACTACAGCTATGCCCAGTCTCTTAATGAGTGGGTACCTAGTCTCAACCCCATGGATGAAATAAACCACCCACTGGATTCCTGCATCATCTCACACAAGGGCGACACTTACAACTAAATTCGAGGTGGCAAGATAGAGGTAAAGTGGTTCTCCTGCCTGAGGGGATGACAAAACTTGTGGGCTCAACAGTTATTCTTTAATCTTTTTGAGTGCCTGCTGACATTCGGACGAGGTGCTAGAGGTGCTCTTAGAAGCCCTCTCCCTTGTCTAGCATATTATCAATATAGACTTCGAATGATTTTCAAATTAACTTGGCAAAAATTAAATTTACAAGTTGTTGATATGTGGTACTAGCGTTCTTTAGGCCAAGTGGCATGTTAGTGAGATGTGGAGGGGCGAGTAGACTATCAAAGAGGAGAGAGAGGGGGGATGGGGTATGTAGTTGCATAGAAACTAAGGGCCCATGGAGTAGGCTTAGCATTAGTGGATCTTTGAAACCCTAAAGGAGCCATTAGATGAGGGCTTATCCCCTCTTTTGGAGGGATAACCCTCATTTATGTGAGGGGATTATGGAACCTAGGCCAATTAACACAAGTTACCCCAAGTTGTAATTTTTTTTTGAAACAGTGAGGATTGCTATCATGAACCGATAGCAATCCGAAGGGTAGTAACCCCAAGTTGTAATGAAAAGGAAGTTATCCCCTCATTTGTTGAATAACCCTTGCTTACCCATTTATGTGAGGGGATATCCTCTTTTCAACCTCCGTATACATGTTTAAAACTATGCTTGCTAATCTATATGTAAACACTAATATGAGATATCCTCTCTTCATAAGTAAACACAAATACAAATTATCTTTTGATTCCATTATGCTAACCTAAGGGCTACTAAAAGAGAATGAAATAGCCTGGGTTTGACATTTAACCTAGATTTGGCCAAACTCATGATAGAAAGGGGGCTAACCCACATTTGTTTATTTACACGAGAGGATGACCCTCTTATTTATCTACCATTTGTATGCTAACTTTCATGTAAACATCAACAAGGGTTAACCTCCCTTCCAAAGTAAACATAAACAAAAGTTAACCTTTGTCTACAAGTTACAAACTTGAGTTTGCTAACCCAAGATGTAAAGTATGAAGGATCTATAAATAGATGGTAATGCACACAATCACTCAAGCAAAGTATTAGTAATAACAAGAAAGATTTGCACAAAATACAATCACAGAAATTGGCCTAAGATGTATAGTGGTTCACTTCACTTGGGTACTCCACTACCTAAGCCTCCCAGCTTAGGACTTTTAACTCGATTCCCTCAACCTTGAGGAAATCACTTCACTAATCGAGATAATTAATGGCTTACCTCAACCCAAGTACAATAACGAGTTTATTACAACCCAACAAGCAACAAGCTCAAAAAATAAATAAGAACTAGTGTAAGAAAGAGAACTCTTACAACAAGAATACCTAAGCCTCTCAACAAGTATATAAATGATATTACCGATTTGAGAGCCTAGTGAAGACGTGAATTGTCTTGTGAATGCGTAAACGAAACACGTCGAAGAGTTTGAAAACGTGTAGAGAGATTGGAACCAGCAAACATTATTTTATTCTCTTCAGAATATGGTGGAAATACGAAATGTAGCTCTAGAATTTTTCTCTTCTATTTCATGTATATCTTATATGAAAAAATAAGAGTTATAGAGTCTTTTTATAGAGTTAGGACCTAGGTTACTTGTCTACTGGACGTTGGGGTTTAAATCCCAACAATCATATAGCCAAAATTAATTTTCTAGCAGCTCAGTTTTGAGCTAACGGCTAACTGGTACCAATACTAAAGTACAAATACCAATACTAGCTACTTACAATTTTTTCTACAGCTAGTACACATGAGTCATGGTACCGGTACTCATCATGGGTACCGGTACCATGACTCATATGTGCTAACTGCAGAGAAAATTGTAAGCAGCTGCATCGGTACTGGTACTTGTGACTCTCAGGTTTAAGACTCACTAGGCACAGTAACCTACCTATACTAGTACTCATCATGGATACCGGTACTGGTAAGGTTCAGGCTAGAACTGAGTCTTCAAACTGTAACCATCAGGTACCGCTACTCTTGATTAGTACCGGTAGTTGCTGTTCACAATTTGAGACATAGGCTCAAACATGTGCCTTGCATATACCGGTACTGATGAACAATACCGGTACTTACTTACAAGTACCTATTTTAAATATATTACTAATTAATTACATTCTTTAAAAATGATATAAGTATAAATCTTAGTTTATCTCTAATTAATTTTACAATCTATTTGATTCTTTGTTAAGAGGCATATATTCTATAAAATAAAACTATAATCTAGAAAATCTAAAGGTCGAAGATAATCTTCTCCTCGACTCCTCCTTATCATCTTGCCTTCTCCTTATCATCATGCCTGTTTGTGTTGATCTTCACCTAAATATGAAAAGTACTCAATTGCAAACATTAATCCATAATAATTTTGTTAACACCAAAATAAGATGTGGAACGAAGTTCCAACAATCTCCCCCTTTTTGATGTTGAAAAAACTATCCTGCAAATAGATAATTATAGAAAAAATAATTTTTAGCAATGTTATATGAAGGAAAATTTTTAATTTAATCCTTCCCCTCAATATATGCTCCCTCTAAAAATATTACTATTTACTCTTTATTTTTCTCCCCCTTTTTGTCAATCACAAAAAAATGAAGGGGTAAAAATTACCATGCCAAAAAAAAATTATCAGTAGTAGTATGATGAGTGTGTATACCAAGCTCCACTATTCCATCTTTCCTGGTCTTCATGTAGTTTGTAGAATGGTTGAAATCTTTCATTGTTTTCCTTGAATAGCCGTTGATCGTGTTGATCCTAGTGATCTAACCCTACAAAACAATGTAAAATACCGTTTCTAGGTACCCATTTTCTTGTGAGTCATTTTGTGTTTGTACCTTTCAAATTCTGAGATTTATAGACCTTTTTTGTATTTGATCTATAACTCTTAGGACTTTTAGCCTTTTGGTATATTCATGCCTACATAGGTGCATGTGATCTAGTATGTGTATTCCTTTTACTCTGAAATTTTGATTTTAGAGTTTCACAAAATTCAATATTTAACCTATTTGTTGTTTTAAGATTATTTAAAGTACCCTTAAAATGCTCATAAACATCTTCTAGCTCTACTATCTTTGCATGCAACTGATTATTAGTCTCTTTTGACATTTCTAATTCCATTTCTAAACATCATTTGTCTATTTCTAATGTTTGATAATTATTCTTTAAAACTTTACTTTTCTTTTTAAACATCTTAGCTTTATGATATAACTCTTCATAAGCTTCTAACAATTCATCAAGAGTAAAATAGGAATTTACCTCACTGTCCATGTCTTCCGTAGTAGCTACCAAGCAAAGGTGTGCGACCTCATCATCATCGGAATCGGTGTCCATGTCGGAGTCACTATCATTCCACGTCGCTTTAAGGGCTTTCTTCTCCTTGTTCACTTCTTTTGTGTCTTCCTTCTTATTTATAGGGTAATCCTTTCTCAAATGTCCCTTTTTCTTGCACTCATAGCAAACAACATTAGTTGAAATTTTATTAACTTGCTTACCTTATTTCTTGAGGAATTTCTGAAATTTCCTTGTGAGCATCTCCATCTCTTTATCTTCGAATTCCGAGGTGCTTGAGTCCAAGTCCTCCTTAATTGCTCTAAAAGCAATATTCTTCTTTTTGCTTGACATCTTCCCCTCCTCATTCTTCACATTTTCTAGTTGGACTTCGTAAGCCATAAGGCTACCAACTAGATCATCCAAGGGGAGAGTGGAGAGGTCCTTTGCCTCTTGGATGGCTGTGGTCTTTGGAGCCCAATCACTTGTAAGAGATCTTAGGATCTTCGTTACAAGCTGCTCTTCTGTGAACTTCACTCCAAGGTTCTTTAGGGGGTTAACTACTTCCCCAAACTTTGTGTACATGTCTTTGATCGTTTCTTCTTTTGTCATCATGAAACACTCATAATTTTCAGTTAGAATTGAGATACGAGTTTCCTTTATCTTGTTTGTACCTTCGTAGGTGACTTGCAACGCATTTCGTATCTCGTAGCGGACTCGCAAGCTAATATACGGTTGACCTCCTCCTTTGATAACGCACAATACAGTGCGTTCATCGCCTTCGCGTTGCTCACGATCTTTTTCTTCTGATCCGCCGTCCATGCTACTCCTTCTTGCGGCTCCAGATCTAAGTATCTCTCTTGAATGAGGGTCCATGACTCCTCATCCATAGCCTTGAGGAAGACTTGCATCCTCCTCTTCCGGTACCCATACTCTGTCCCATCGAAATAGGGAGGACGTGTGGATGACTGGCCTTCGGTGAGCTTGGTTGATGATGCCATCACGAGTAAGATCTTTTACTTCTTCTCGCAACCCGCTCTGATACCACCTGAAGGATCTATAAATAGATGGCAATGCGCACAATCACTCAAGCAAAGTATTAGTAATAACAAGAAAGATTTGAGCAAAATACAATCACAAAAATTAGCACAAGATGTATAGTGATTCCCCTCACTTGGGTACTTCACTACTTAAGCCTCCTAGCTTAGGATTTTTAACCTGATTCCCTCAACGTTGAGGGAATCACTTTACTAATTGAGGTAATTAATGGGTTACCTCAACCGAAGTACAATAACAAGTTTGTTACAACCTAACGAGCAACAAGCTCAAAAAATAAATAAGAACCGGTGTAAGAAAGAGAAGTCTTACAACAAGAATATCTAAGCCTCTCAACAAGTATATAAATGATATTATCGATTTGAGAGTCTAGTGAAGACGTGAATTACCTTATGAATGCGTAAATGAAACACGTCGAAGAGTTTACAAACGTGTAGAGATATTAGAACCAGCAAACATTATTTTCTTCTCTTCAGAATATGATGGAAATATGAAATGTAGTCCTAGAATTTTTCTCTTCTATTTCATGTATATCTTATATGCAAAACTAAGAGTCCTAGGGTCTTTTTATAGAGTTAGGACCTAGGTTACTCGTCTACTAGATGTTGGGGTTTAAAACTCAATGTTCATATAGCCAAAATTAATTTTCTAGCCGTTCAATTTTGAGCTAACGACTAACTAATACTGATACTGAAGTACAGGTACCGATACTAGCTACTTACAGTTTTCTCTGCAACTAGCACACATGAGTCATGGTACCGGTACTTGTGACTCCCAGGTTTGAGACTCATTAGGCATAGTAACCTACCTGTACTGGTATTCATCATGGATACCGATAGTTGTAAGGTTCAGGCCAGAACTGAGTCTTCAAACTGTGACCATCAGGTACTAGTACTCTTTATTAGTACCGATACTTGTTGTTCACAGTTTGAGACAGGCTCAAACCTGTTGTGCCTTGCATATAACGGTACTAATGAACAATACTGGTACTTACTTACAATTACCTATTTTAAATGTATTACTAATTAATTACGTTTTTTGAAAATGATAGAAGTGTAAATCCTAGTTTATCTCTAATTAATTTTACAATTTAAGTTGATTCTTTGTTAAGAGGCATATTTTCTATAAAATAAAAATCTAATCTAGAAAATCTAAGGGTCGAAGATAATCTTCTCCTCCTTACCATCTTACCTCCTCCTTGTCATCATACCTGTTTGCCTTGATTTTCACTTAAATCTAAAAAGCACTCAATTGTAAACATTAATCCATAATAATTTTGTTAACACAAAAACAAGATGTAGAACAAAGTTCCAACAAAATAGTCCTGAGTTAGTTAATATGCACTTGAGTGTTTATTTTAGGCATCATAGCAATCCACATGAAAAATACACACTCAAGATGGACTCATAGGCCATGTTTAGTAAGGGAAATTATTAGAAGGGGTAAAAAGTGGAAGTGGAAGAATTGGAGGAATTGAAGGGTTTTGCTATTTGGTTGGTTTGGATTGTCATGTTAAGGAATTAAGGAGGTTTATTTCACCTATGACATTTGGTAGGTGGAATTAATTAGTGGAATAAGGACGAGAAAGTTAGTCTAAAAGTAATGGATGGTTCATTAATTTTGCCCCTGTTCAAATTACTTGAACTTAATGGTAAGTTATTACACAATACTCTTATTATAAACTTCCTTAATTAGATATTATCAACTCCAAAAGAATAGAATAATAGCCAAGACATATGATTTTGTTTTATTTTGAATAAATTTGAAAAATCAAGTACAAAAATGTTTTATCTAACCGATGGGTATACAAGTAGAGAGAAATAAATACAAAAACAAAGAAAACAAAATTTTCAAAGGCAATAGTACCAAGCTGTACAAATGTTAATACAATCTTGTATATCAAATACATCTCCTAACATTGCAAACCGTACAAATCGTTCTCAACCATCCACTAAATTGTATCATTCATCTCAAATTTCTGAATCCATAGACAATCCAATAACTATTGTCCATCATTTAGCAACAAGATTTCATGCCATCTTCAACTCAATTAAGCTAACAGTAACATGTAATCTTCGATTAAAACTTACCAATGAATAATCCTTCGATGAATTCAAATATTACCGATATCATTGATAATATATGATTTAAAATTAAAAAAAAGAGAACCTATCTTTAATCTCATTGGACTAGCCTCCGTAAACAACAAATAAACGCCTCCATATCTCTTGTCGTTTGAAGGTGGTGGAAGGAGAGGATGATGAAAAAAGGAGGAGAAAGGTTCGGGAGAGGAGTAGGATGGCAGTTGTTTCCACGTGAAGGGAGACACGTTAGAACATAAAAGGACAGTGGAATTGGTGCTAAGTTGATAAGAGTAAGCAACAAAAGAAAATAATTCTCACTCAAGTTAAAAATTATTCTGTTTCAAATTTGAAGGTTGATTTCGTAAATTGTAAAATGCCAAACATCAAGTTGGCCGAATGCAAGATCGAGGTCCTTGGTCCACCTTCCAAATTGGGCCACAAGGTGACATACGTGGCTGTACTTCTCATGTGCGACATACAGGTTCATTGCTTGCATGCCGAGCATCCGTATATGTTGCAGATATATTTGTATGTTGTCTTTTCTCCCATACTCATGCCATCATGTAACGTCGTCTTACATGTTTTGTCTGCATATACCAATGAGAGCGACCAACGAGGTACCACAACCCTATCAAGAAAGGACCAAAAAAAAAAAAAAAAACCAACGTACCACCATCCATAAACCCATTTTTCTTTTTCTTTTTCTTTTATTGCTTTAACGTACACTGGCGTCGGGGGCAAAAGAAAGGCTGCAACTCAACTGGCACCGGAGTGGAGAGGAAGCCCTTCGAAGTCACCCGCGACAGTTCTCAGACAAAGACAGCTTCCCTTGACAGTCACATAGCCACCACTGCCATTCCCCAGTCACCCTCCTCATATCACGTGCAGGTCCAACACCAAAAGACAAAGGGAAACAAAGGCGGAGATTAATTATGCCAGATTTTCGTTTTCAGCTAATAGCCAGGTTCTGCGTTGATTGGCTAATAGCAAGGTGACGTTCGGTTGGAGGAATAATTGGTGTGGATAAAAAATATATATATAAAAAATTAAGAAGAATTAAGAATTTTTATTTTATTTAAATATTTAGTTCTCCGTGTTATTATATTAAAAAATTGGAAGTATTTATTTTATTTAAGATATTAAATAATAAAAATAAATAAATTTATGTGATAAAGGTGAAAAAAAAAATAGGAGAAGTAAAATAAATGAATTTTACCTTTTCAATAAAATTTATTTATTTCACCATCCACCTCAATTACAAAATTCATTGACATAGAAATAAATGCTATAAAATATAACATTTACCGCTAATTCCTCTTCGATTCGGTCAATTAAATAGGCCTTTAATGAAGTTACATCAATGTTGCTGACGCCAACCATCAACGTCGATTTGCAGCACAGCCTTTGACTAATCAATGAATTGCCCTACATCCGGATGTTTTCGACGTTTTAGGGATGCCAATTTAATATTTTTAATGGGGACTCAATCCATGCCACATTTAATAAATGGATGAATTTGAATTTACTAAATCATCTTGATATGAAAAAGGGTATCTCAAATCTGTATAAATAATTAGGTGTAATATATTTTTATTTTAGATTTTGTGCGACAACATTTTTTCTTTTAAAAGTAAATTTTAATTACTTTTTAAATTATCTCTTATACGATGAAGTGTTGATATAATTTAATAAATAATATACTTTTATAATATGAATGTATGTTGTTCTTTAATTATTTGTTGACATATATTGATAATTTATATATAAATTTTATCAAATACCTCTTAATTATATATAAATAGTTATATAAAATATGTTAATAGATACCTATTAAAAAAAATAGATATCCAATTATTAAATGAATACGAGGTGGCTTTTTTTCACTAAATAAATAAGATAGGTACGAAAAATAGATTTTTAACCAAAATCCAACCCAAATTTATCCCGTTGGCATCACTGGCGGTTCTCATAATAGATTTGAGTTGCGGTAATTTTCAAATAGAACAACGGGATAAAAGTTATTTTGAGATGAAAATCGATAAGAATAAAAATGGTTGACGATATTGAGATTATTAAATATTTATTTAATATTAAAATATGGATATAATTATATTATGTAATATTATAAATATATTTTAATTTTAATAGATATGTTATATTAAGTTGTTAAGAGTCGTGTTGTTTGAATCTTTTAAGACGTCTGGTCAGATGTTTGGACACCTTCTCAGACGTCTGAAAATCGAAAATTTTGAGTATGAAATCGCGTCTGCGCGTAGACAGTACCCCCCTTCATTTTTCTTCTTCTTCTCTCTCCTTCCGCCCCCGACGAAACCCTAAACCCACACCTTATATAACGCCCCCCTCCTCTCCCTCGTTCCACCCCACTTCCCAACCACCTTCCCCCTTCCCTTCAGCGAGAGCAGCAGAGCGAGCGAGGAGCAACATGAGGGGAGAGGGGAAGCAGCGTGAGAAGGAGAGGAGAGCAAGCTTGCGAGCTCGCGTAGGAGTTCGTCAGTGAGCTTATGGCCGATCGGCATGTGCGTAAGGCGAAGGAGTGCGTTGGGGAGATCCTCCCCGACACTGCTGCAGCTGGAGCAACAGGCGAGCTGGCACGGCACGACCACGCACGGTGCGAGAGGGCGGAAGCAAGTTCTGGTTCTGGGTTTTTCCGAGAATCAGACGTGTAACGACTCGATTCCTGAATCCCAGCGAGACACGAGAATCGGACCGACTCGACTAATCCCAAGACCCAGTCGTCCAATGAGAAAGTAACCAAAAGAGCAGTAAAATAAATCACATTCACCATGTATATAACTAGCAGTAACAAAATATAGCAGTAAAGAAAGGAAATACTACAGTATACACTACCACAACAGAAGAGAAATAAACATGTACATAACATGAAGCTTACAATAAAGAAAGTACAGGGAGTAACAGAAAACTACTCACTACAGCGGAAAGAAAAGTACATAAGGTACTACAGGTAACACTACTGGGCTCTACTAGGCCCAGCGCCCTCTACAGCCGTCGACTTTGGCTGCTCAACACCTGGTCCTGAAAGTAACGAGGGTGACACATCAGCGAAACGCTGAGTAGAGTGGCAAATAAAAGCTAGAAGAAGCAGTAGAGTGAGTAGTAGCTGTTATATTTTTACTTTATTTGTATTTTTCCATTTATTCACTGTTGATTTATTTATCAGATCCTTCTCTTGATCTTGAATGTTCTTCGTGGGAACGATCTTGATTGCAGTCCTTTCCGAAAAGTAGAAGTAACACGTGGTGCTCTCCTGGCCGGGAGAGTCCCCCGTGGTGGTCCTACCCTCAGTCAACCACCCTAAGGTCGCTGACAAACGTAACGGTGACTACGGCACGTGCGATAAGCACACGGGTAGCTACCCCGCATTGGCATGCTGTCAATCGTTTCCGTTAATGGGTGCGCCCAAAGCACAGCACGGAACCAGTATAGGGTAGAGCCCTCTCAGTAACAGGGGTCCAACCCCTCCACAGTAACCAAACAGGGGTCTTGCCCCTCCACAATCCGCGCACCCTCGCCTGACTACCCTGGTTTACCCAGTGAGCCTAGTAAGTCGATGTAGGAGGGCTAGCAAAACCCCGGGGCCCGTGGGGTAGCTAGTGCTCTCCCTACACTAGTAGCTCTCCTCGGTACTGTGTACACGAGGGCCCAAAGTCGGTACAAAGTGGCCAGACCTAACCCCGGGTCCCTGGGGCGGCTAGCTCCGCTCTGCACTAAACAGGGGGACAGTTGCTCTCCTTGGTACTCTGTACTCAAGGGCCAGCTCACTTCCCCAATTCTATTCCATTCACTTTCCAGGAGTTCTATTCCTAATTCCCCGTAAGGTTCAAGCTCTTTTAACTCAGCCAATTTAGGTTTCAACGTTCCAGCTTTATATCCATACAATTCATGTTCTCAACCATAATTATCCATTCATAACAGGCAGCTGTTAACCAATTTATAGGCAGTTATCATTTCTTTTCCACTTTTCCAAGACTGCAATGTTTATATATTCAACTAGTTTTCCAGTCCTAGGATTCATGCCGTACCCTAGGATCTATCATTCAATCTAGTTTTCCAGTCCTAGGATTCATGCAATACCCTAGAATCTATCATTCAATCTAGTTTCTCAGTCCTAGGGTTCACGCAATGCCCTAGACTCTATTAATTATTTCATAATTGTACAAATTTTGTTAAATAAATTAAAGGGGCCACTCTACCCGCGAAATCGGGAGTACTGGGGGCGTGGTCGGTAATCCCGCGCACCTCCACAACCCCCAGAGCCGCAACGGAACGGGGTCCTAACACAAGGATCAACACAAGGAGTTTCTCAGAACAGTATACAATTACTGTAAACAGGTAGAGGAAATAAATCTGGAACAAACACAACTTGAAACGCGGAAAACGGACTCCAAACGAACCCTAAACGGGTCAAAAACGTCGAATCTGCCCAAAATTAGACGTCTGGAACCTCTTCCAGACATCTTAAAAGGTCCATCATGTCATACCTCGGTCTGCGCAGTCCTTCAGACATCCAAAAGCCCGCTAGATCATCTGGTCTTGGTTTCCAGACGTCCGATTGTCACCCCAGACGTATGGAGGTCCTCTCCGTCATCTGGTACTGTGGCCAGACGTCTGATCCCTGTGGGATGGCGAGCCCTCGCGTCCTCCCAAACAGAACCTGCGCGCACACACACCCGCTCTCATCACGAAGAGGCGCAAAAGAATGCGGCGAACGGCTGCATGGCCGTACACGCGTAAAAAGAAGAAGGTAAGAAAATATTGTACCTGTCAGACGTCTGGACCTTCCTCCAGACGTCTTACGCGTCGTCTGGACGTAAGTCCAGACGTCTGATTCTGGGAAATTTTCCCAAAATCAGAACCCTGCTCGCTCTCCGCCTGCGACGCACGGCCACGCCGCGCCGCGTTTGCCTACTGCTCGAGCTGTAGTAGCTCCTCCGCGACACCCCACGCCCGCTGCTCCCCCGCCGGCCAGCTCTAGCTTCCCCGGCAAGCTCACACCTTCGCGGTCGAGCTTTCTTCTTCCTCTTGCAACACTCCTTCCCGCACGCTTACAGCAGCCGCTGCTGCCGCACTCGCTTGCGCTCTCGCTGGCAGGGAGAAGGAGAAGAGAAGACGGTGGAGTGAGGGTGAGGGAGAGGGGGAGCGTTCTTATAAGGCAGCCGTGAGGAGAGAGAAGAAGGAAAGTGGTGCCTGTAGGGAGAGAAAAACGAAGGCTGTGGGTTCAGCACGCGCAAACGCGAACCCGTACGCCGAAAAAATTTAATACCAGACGTTTGGGAAGGGTTCCAGACGTCTGGGGCACTTCCCAGACGTCTTAAACTACGTCTGATGCCCATGTTCGTAACAAGACGTCTGGAGCGACGTCTAAACGACGTAGCCGACGTCTGGAGGAGGTTCCAGACGACTGAAAAGTAGGCTTTGTGAAGGTACGTCTTCTTTGCGGATACGGCCATGTAGGTCGTTCCGCTGAGGCACTATTTCATGCCGATTTGAGAAGATTTTGGTTGATTCGTGCAGGAGTTACTTCGGGAAGGCGCGGGACACGTCCTCTCATGCACTTCAGACGTCTAGGTAAGGCACCAGATGACGGGAAGCGTTTCCAAAAGTCCGGAGAGGTGGTCAGGCATCTGAAACTGGGTCCAGACGGTCCAGCGGAGTTCCTGGACGTCTGAAAAGTGGCGCAGAACTTGAGGTATGGCATTGGATACTTATAAGATGTCTGGAAGTTGTTTCAGACGTCTGATTTGAGTCAGAATCACTATTTTTGACCTGTTTAGGGTCCGTTTGAGGTTCAATTTCCGCAATTAAGATACCGATATTTTCCATATGAATTCCCCTACTTGTTGGAATTCTTTCTATACTGTTCTAAATATTCTCTTGTGATTGATCCTTGTAATAGGACTGATTTCCGTTGTGGGTTCGGAGCTTGTTGAGGCACGTGAGCCTGTCGTTCAAGCCCCCATTACTCCTGGGTTTACTGGTAGAGTGGCTTCCCCTTAATTTAGTTACAACCTAATTGCATGTGTGGAATGAATGATTAAAACTTAAGATATGGCATGAATCCTAAGACTAGAAATACTGGATTGTCTGTATTGAATGAATGAATTGCAGTATTGAATGAGTAGATAGAATGATAACAATTTCCTGTAATGAATAACAGTTGCCTCCGAAATATGTAGTATTTATGTTAGTTAACTATTGAATGTAACCTTCCTGTCGTACCCGTGAAATGACGTAATATGAGCTACATGTATATAATTTGAAAATGAAAAGGTGAATGCTGGAAACACGAGCTATCTGTGAATAAACTAAATATGGAATAGAGTTACAAATTGCATGTGTATAACCTGAGAATGGAAATAGAAAGAATGAAACCTAGTATGGCTTGGCCTGAGAAATATGAGTATGAACCCTACAGGGAATTAGGAGTAGAGCTCCTGGAAATAAATGGAATGGAACTGGAAATGTGAGTGGGGAAGTGAGCTGGCCCTTGAGTACGGAGTACCAAGGAGAGCGACTGTCCCCCTATTTATTGCAGAGCGGAGCTAGCCACCCTTGGGTTGGGACCCGAGGTTAGGATTGGCCACTCTATACTGACTTTTTGGCCTTCGCGTACGTAGTACCGGGGAGAGCTACTAGTGTAGGGAGCGAGCTAGCCACCCCACGGGGCCCGGGGTTAAGCTAGCCACCCTACATCGACTTATTAGGCCCACTGGGCAAACCAGGATAGTCAGGAGAGGGTGAGCGGACTATGAAGGGGCGAGACCACTGTTTGGTTCTTAGGGGCTAAACCCCTTTTACTGAGAGGGCTATGCCATATACTGGTTCTGTGCTGTACTTTGGGCGCACCCACTAACAGAAAACGACTGACCGCGTGTCAGTGTGGGATAGCTACCCGTGCGCTTATCGCGCGTGCCGTAGTCACTGTTACATCTGTCCGTGACCTTGGGGTGGTTGACTGGGTGTAGGACCATCATGGGGGACTCTCCCGGCTGTGAGAGTACCATGTGCGACTTCTACTCTTCGGAAAAGACTGCAATGAAGATCGTTCCCACGAGGAACATTCGAGATCAAGAAAGATACCTGATAAATAAACTAAGTGGTGAAAGAAAGAATAATTAGTTAAAGAAAAAAAGAAATTGAAAAGCAACAGCTACCTGTCCACCTTTACTACTTTAGTTAATTGGTTGTCACTCTACGTAGCGTTTGCTGATTTCGTGTACTCATAACCCTTTTCAGGTCCAGATGTTGAGCAGCTAGAGCCTACGGCTGCAAAAGGTACTGGGCCCAGTAGAGCCCAGTAGTTGTAGCTCTTTTTATACTCTTTTGTAGTAGTGAGTAGTTTCTTGTACCTTTATATTCTGTACTCTTTCGTTCTGCATATTATATTCCTGTACCCGTTTACTTTTCTACTGTTGTAGTGGTGTGTACTGTAGTAGTTTTACTTCTTTACTGCTGTACTTTTACTACTGTTAGTTGCTTAGTATGGTGAATGTGGTTTACTTTACTGCTTTTTAGTTACTTTTTCGTTGGATGACTAGGTCTTCGGATCAGTTGAGTCGGTCTAGTCTCGTATCCTGTAGAGATTCGGGAACCGGGTCGTAACATAAGTTGATATATTTTATTATATATTAATATTGATATGATATAATAAGGTGAAATATAAAAAATATTAATTAAATAATTTATTTCTATGATAAATAAGTTTAATCTTTAGGATTAGTTTACATTGTGGGATAAAAATTTGTAAATAAGTGATATCTTATGTTAGTGTTTACTTGTAACTTAAGATAATTTTATGGAGATGTTTACTTGAATAGGAGATAAAGTAGGAATAAATTGATATTACAAGGGATTTGGGCATGAAATAACTATCTTCATTCATATCAAATATCGAGGAAACCTGTATTTAAGGTAAAATACGAATTTACTTATTATTTTTCATAAACATGAGATATCTTACAAAAATGTGGGATATCCTATAACGTAAATGAACTCTTAAGGCAAATTATGAAGGGGTTCTTTTGATTACCAGATTAAGAGAGATTAAATTCTTAACCTATCACTTGTCAAGTTAAGTGAAACTCAAAATAAATCTATTTCACTATATTTGTAAAGTAACTTTAATCAATCAAAACATTAAAATAAATTAACTTACTAATTCTATCCTTTTATTTTACTCCATCACTATTTTACTATTTGTTTCACAAACATATTTCCCTCGGCAGCACCACCGTAATAATCACTATAAATGGGTGTTTACACGGGAGATATCCCTACGGAATTCCACGTTGTTACAAAACCGGCGGGAAGCCAATATTTTTTAGTGAAATTCTGTTGTTAATGGCTAAACTGCTTACAAAAAGGCTACCCATTAGACAAAGCATTTGTTTGTGAGTAAATAATTCGCATCCGAGGAAAAGCGGGAAAAAAGAAAAAAAAAAGGAACATCGAGTCAAACCCGATCCGAACAGCGGTCGCTGGTCCAAGTCTCCCACCTCACAGACACACCCACCTACGACGCGAGACACCCACTCGCTTTCGTCCGGCTTTTGCTTTTGCTGCTGCCTTTGGTGGGCGGCTTACCTTCCTCGTCTTTTTCCGCGCTCTTCAAAACCCCACCCCCCATGTGATGGAGAGGGAGAGAAAGAACCTTCTCGCCTCCCATTGCACGGCAACCATCTTTTTTTTTTTTTTTTCTTTCCCGGTTTCTTTTTTTCGCGGAGTGGCCGTCGTGTTTAGCAGCCTGCGCACTTCGAACATAGTAAGGAAGGGAGGAGAAGGTGTGTTGTGTCGCGTAGGAGGTAGATAGAAGGAGAAAGGTGGTGGTCGGGTAGTGTCTGCTAGCTGATGGCGGAAGGAGGCGGGTGTGGCTCCGTGGACGTGGAGGCGCCGGCGAAGGTGAGGGTCGTGCGTTGCCCCAAATGCGAGAAGCTCCTTCCGGAGCTCGCAGGCTTCAGCGTCTACAGATGTGGTGGCTGCAGCGCCACTCTTCAAGGTAAGGGCTAAACAAAAAGAAGAACGCTGTAATTATTTCTGGGTTGTCGTTTCCACAGCATTTGCAGTAGGACTAAGGTTAAAAGACGTTTTCTTGCCTTTGCTTGTTTGTAATCTCTCTCCCTCTGTCTTTGCTCTGTAGATATATCTCTATCTATAGGTAGTGATATAGTGTGTGCTTCTTCTTTCTTTCTTTCTTTCGTTCGTTCCACAGACAATGCTGGTCGGTGTTGTTCGTTAGCTTGCTTGTTTTTTGTGGTTGCAGCTTTGGCGCCGAAACAGGAAGAACCGGCTGCTGTTGGTTCTTCTTCCAAGTGTGAGGAGCAGAGGGAGAGGAGGAGCGCCAGGGAGGCACCCATTTGCCTCTGCCAGCAGGAGGAGGAGACCCCCTCAAATGTAGTAGTAGTAGTAGGTACTCCTGTCTCCTCTGCATGCGAGTTGAAAGGCATTGGGAAAGAGAAATTGGAGCCTAATGTGGGGCACCCTTCTTCCATGACTGATGTCAGCCATTTGGTCAATGCCCCTGGGGATCCCTGCGTGCCCAACGAGAGTGGATCCTCATGTGGCGAGAGTCGCGTCGAGGATCGGGGTAGTCGGTGCTACCTTCGTCCGTCGAAAGCTCCGGTGGTCGACTTTTGCTTGAGTCCTGTGGATGGAACGGTTAAGGCCGACGATGACGACGGGGGAAGAGGAAAGAAGCTGCAAGTAGAAGGTGGTGGCAGTGGGGTGCAGCAGCAACAAGTTCAGCAAAATGGTGCTTTCAGGCACCACAACGGGGAGATTGTGGAGGGGATGCAGTCCACACCAAGGGCTTCTTCCTCTTTACAAGGAGTCGGGATCACTCCTAACCCTGACGAGGGGCATTTGAATTTTCCGCCGAGAAGAATTCACGGTCACTTTGATGGTGGTAACCATATTCCGTATCGACATAACGGCCTTCCCAACAGGGTTGAAAACCTGGAACACGACCGGAAGGAGCTTCTGAAGAAACTTGATGAGCTAAGAGAGCAGCTTAGTCAGTCCTGCAAGGTTGCGGATGTTTCGAACGATGGGGTGCCTGCCAATAATGTGGGTCAGAACTTGTACTCCAACGGGCTTCATGATCAAAGTTGTTGGTTTCGTGGAGGTCTATCGTCCTTTAGCCAAACTCCTGCTTCCTGTTCTTCGTTTGTGAATGATTGCAGCATGCATTCGCAGAACTACGTTCCTCCATGGCATTCCCAAAATGAGATGCTTGGATGTAGCATGATGCCCTTTGGGTCACGGATGCCCAGGGGAGGAGCTCGCTATGAGCCCTATAATTTCTGCCAGCAAAGAGGGTCGCCCAACCTCTCTTCTGGCCAGTTTGATCAGGATCTCATGATGCCATATTCTTACGGTTCGTACTATCACCAACCTGCTTGCTCCTGTTCACATTTCTGCAACCAGCAACGGCAAGCTCCATCTCATGCCCCCACCGGCACCCTTGTGAATAGAGGGGGTCCTTATCATGCCAATGGTCATGGACTTCATCCTCTGAATGGTTCTTTAAGTCTAGATTCAGATAATCATAATCGTGGGACTGTGAACTCTTCTGTAATTTCTAGTAATCCTGTAAACTGCCAAAGGCTGCCCTTTGGTAATTTTAACGGGCGAGATTGCAGACCATTAGCCGGTGGTGCTCCATTTGTTGTCTGCTGTAATTGTTCAGAGCTTTTGCAAGTGCCGCAGAAGCACTTCTTGATGGGCAGGGATCAATACAAGCTGCGCTGTGGGTCCTGCTCTCAGGTGATTTCGGTTGAACTGGACAAGGATGGGCTCCTTGCCTGTGCTCCTCAGCCAGTGGTTGGCAAGAACTTGCAGTCCAACAGAGTCAGGGAGCATAGAAACCATATTTTAGCTGACTCTTATTATGCTGGAGATTATGATATGTCTGGTTTTAACTCTCGATCTGCCGAAGAGAAAGTTGTTTTGCCTTCATATCCTCCTTTCTCTGTTGCTATAAATGAAATGATGGACAAGGAAGAAGGTATGAAATTAGCAGAGGCAGAAAATATGGAGGGCAGGTCTTCATCTTCCAGTGCATCAAGGGACGAGAGAAGCCCAGATGCTATGATTAGGCAGAGAGATGCCTCGAGTTCCAGAGAACTTCAAAAGCCTGAAGTCAATTCACGTGGTCCAGGCCTACCACTTCGTGAGCATTTTGGTTACTCACCATCTAGCATAACTGCTAACAGATCTGGAACAGGAAGCAGGAGTAAGCGGTCTGATCAGGAGAAACTAGTTTGTGTCAATGGCAGTTTCAAGCAGACCTCTGTAAAGGACGTAGCGGTGGCAACTGAAATGGACTTGGTGGTTGATGAGTATCCAAACCCACGCCTCTCCGAGGATTCTGATGAAGCAAGCAAAGAAGATGATCTTCCTAGATCAAGCAAAGGTGGGGACTCATTTTTCACAGGCCTCATAAAGAAGAGTTTCAAAGATTTTTCGCGGTCTAATCAACATTCAGAAAATCGGAAGTTTAAAGTTTCTGTCAATGGGCATCCAATTCCTGACCGGGTTGTTAAAAAGGCAGAAAAGCTAGCTGGTCCCATTCAACCAGGAGAATATTGGTAAGCTGTTACTGTAGTTTTTAAAGTGTGTTCTTTTATTCGTGATGTACCTACTTTAGGATAATCTTTATGTTGCAAAAAGTTCTATTTTTGAACGAATTATATTCCATAATCACACAACATTTCTGATCTGGCAAGGTATAGACTGAGGGACCGATGTTTTTAAAGTATCAAGAAATCTCTTTGATCTAAAAAAAATGCCCACCGAGAATTCTCAATGCTGTTACCATGAAAAGCTAAATGCAAATACTTTGCCAAACTTCAATATGTTCTTTGAATTTGTTTTGAACTCAATTGTTAAGATAGACCAACAAATAGGGTCTGTCCTTTCTTGCACCATTGGACATGTAATATTTATTCTTGTATAAGATTCCAGTTCATTCAAGAAAACATCTGCTTTCAGAGAAAGGAGCATTTTTATTTTTGAGAAAAAAATTGACTAAATTAAATTGCCTGAGAGAATAAGTTTGTAGACCAAGATGATGATGTAATGATTTCTCAGGGAATCGTTTCTTGATTTTTACGTTAGTTGTTTCGTCTGTATCAAAATGCTCTTAGTAGTAAACCTCCATATTAAATCATTAGAAAAATTCTCACGGTGATTTAAACAATTAATTGAACACTTTGATGTATGCTAGGTATGACTACCAAGCTGGATTCTGGGGTGTCATGGGGCATCATTGCCTTGGTATAATACCGGTAGGAAAACTTTACCTAAACAATTAGAATTCTGTTGTTTTTTACATCGTATAAGCAACAATATCTACATTGTGGTTCTCCAGCCATTCATCGAAGATCTAAATTATCCCATGCCGAGGAATTGTGCTGCTGGAAATACCAGTGTCCTAGTAAATGGAAGAGAACTTCACCAGAAAGATTTGGATTTGCTGGCCAGCAGAGGACTTCCAACTGCCAAGGACAGATCATACACTATTGACATCTCGGGCAAAGTCTCCGATGCAATCTCTGGCAAAGAGTTGGATGGCCTTGGCAAGCTTGCTCCCACGTATGTCATTATGCTGCCTTCCTTGATGGCTTTTTAATATAATCAATGACAATAAAAAATAATGGTAAGAAAAGGAAGCTTCAGAAAATAGTCTCATAGATATCATGACTTCACAACTCATTAATATTTTAGAAGTAAAATTCATAATGCTTTTATTTAAATATCTGTTTTCTTTTGTGAAATCCCACACCAGGAATCAGGATGGTTGTCAATTGGTTTATTCACTGCTATTGTTTTGTCTTATAGAATTAGCTTCTTTTTGAGTTCAATGACTATGTGATCTCAGCAAGATAATGCATGTTAGAGATGGATCAATCAGAAGGAGAAGATTGTCCAAAGTGGTGTAACCAAGTATATATTTGGCAACTCAATCTGGTACAAGCTGCAATTATAGGCCTTGAAATTATGAGACAGGACAATTGTAAAGAATAAAAGAATTGAAAACGTTAGGTCGTTGGTTTTCTTCTAATGGATAGATTGGAAATCATACGTCAGCAAACCACATTTCAATTGCCAAATACCATTAATGAAAAACTGTTTCCATGTCATCAAGAAAACTTGCATAAGTTGCCTGCCCTGCTATATAGATTTCCTTGTATTAGTTTCTTTCTTCGAAAGCTCAAGACTTCTTGCCTGATAGCATGTTTCCTTGAACAGAGTTGAGAAGATGAAGCATGGGTTTGGCATGCGGGTTCTGAAGGAAACATTAGACTGACGAGCTAATGAAAATCAACCACGTAATATAGGGGTTTCCTACGTCAGAAATCCACTCTAGCTAATTGAATTCTTGTTGAGGTTTGTGAACTTGGCTCTTCCATGATATGTTGATGTTGTTTCCTTTTGAGGTTTTTGTGCTTCTTGTGGAAATTAGTTATCTTTTTAACAGATATGGTTCATCTACAATGTAGTCGCCAGCTATCTTCCATCATGTAATTTGTTACGTTCCCTGTTGAAGTGTGTTTGTAGAGTCTCTCTTCTCCTTGTGAGTGTTTGTAAAAATATTCTGATCTGCTGATTGGTATCCTTCAAATTTTGAGATATCGGTAGCCCAATAATTGACCTATTATCATGGTGACTTCTAGAGAAATACTGGAAAAATTGCACTCTGCAGGTTCAAAACAGTACCCCATTGGCTTGATCTATCTTATCAATAAAGGTCAAAGAATTTATAGAACATTCACGGACTTATCATTGGTTCATGTTCCAGCCAACTTGAAACTCTATCTGCTTGTCCCGGTGTAATTTTACTGATTTGAATATGATGGGTTTGCCTAAGACCATGAGACGAGGTCCCTTAAACAATATTTCAGCTCCATAAGCTCCATGAGCGTGCCTTTACATTATTTTGGAATTATTGATGATGTGTCCAGTCACTCCTGTTGTCGAGCTTGCTGAAAAATTTGAGGGACGAGGGGATTTAGTTGAGCTCAACTTTCCAAGGAAACCTATCTCAAAGCTTAGTTTCGTTCAGGTATTAGAAAACTTGGGTCTTGAAATGTTTTAAGTGGTGCTAACCTCATTTTTTATTTACTTAATTGGGGAGGAACTTTTTTCTTTTGATGAAACAGATGTTATCCAATTAAAATGTACGATCCTGAATAATAGAATCAACATTTCCAAGAAAGTGTGCCCTTATAATCGTTGGTAGTCGTTGCCACCTCATGAGCATCAATTAAAATAACTGCTGAAGCTCTTATCTACACTTGTACCTGCAATTTCTCCATTTTTATTTTGCTGGTAAAATTTGAGGAATTTCTTTGCCACCGTGAAGTTACATGCTTCAAATTTAGTGATAGTGGCAAACCTTTCGATCATCAGCTAGAAAACCTTCTTATCAAAGGAGATGCCAAACGGTTGCATATTAGCAATTGTCACATCTAAGAAAACAATCTAATCACAAGACAGCATAAAAGTAGTGGTAATGTTAGGATAATCCTTTGTACATGCGGATGTGAGATATGCTAACTATTATCATCTCAAGAGTAAAGAACACTACAACAATCTTTATTATTGTCGTTGGTTAAAAACTATCGGTAACGATGATTACACAAATATGGTTGAGGGATGTGTTGTGGTTGTATTTTATCGATGGGTTTATAACATTATTAATAGGATAAAAGTGATCTCTCATCCGACACGTGAGTATTTTTCTTATCGTTTTCAAACATTGGAGAAAGATTTTCCTCGATCGTTTTATATCAATCGGTGAGGTAAACATTAACCTTGACAATGATTACAACTGATGAGGATGTATGCATTCTCGTTGATTTATCTACAACTGATGAGAATGTGCGCATCCTCATTAGTTGTATAACAGTCAATTAAATCATTATTCTTGACTGTTTCTTTAAAATTGACGAGAATGTTATTATTCTTGTCAGTTATATAACGATTGATGATTAATATCAACGGTAGAATATTGTCGTCGATTCTATAACCGATGAAAATAGTCTTTTTTCTAAATTAAAAGTCTTAGCTATATGAAAGACCTTTAAACAATTTGAAATCGTGTGAGAAAAAGTACACAACCAAAATGAAGCCATTCATTTAAAATAAAAAAAGATTCGAAATCAAAATTTTATATAAATAATAATGTCTACAAAATAGATGTACAAGTAATAATGTATCAAAATACAGGAATCAAGTTGAGGCACCAAAGCCTCCAGCACCACCTAAATTGTCGTCATCGTCACGACGATCTCTAAATTGAATAAAAGAGGGGTGATTGAGACCTCCTCGCTAAAGTATCTTCAGGAGCTCCTAAATAGTTTGAGTTGATTGCTACAGCTGTGCAGCCGACTCCTTAAACTACATAGCAGACTCCCTGACCTGTGTGGTCAGCTCCTCGATCCGTTGCTCCTTGTCTCGGCGGCATAATGTTGCAATCTCCTTCTTGACCTCCACTACCTCAGCTGTAGACGACGATGTCCCTTTTCTCCCATACCAGCCGAAAATGGTCTCGCTCCTCCCTGCATTATGCACGAATCTATCATGCTCGGGTGACATGACAGTCCGAAATGCCTCCTTAGCTGACATAAGCTAATGAATTGTACTAGAGTTGACGTCTTCAGGAGGAAGCATTAAGTTAACCATATTATCTTGGAAAAATGAAATTACGTTAAATAATATCATGTAAATTTAATTAAGAAATGTAATATAATTTTTTGTAATTTAACTTATGTCTCTACTGGTATGTGTCATGAAGTCACTCTCTATTTCCCTCATGACTCAGCTTGCTATAAATGACCTCATATACACCTCAATATAGCTGGGCACCTTGATCATATATGACTATGATAACACTGCATCTTAAGGTGATAATTCTTTTAATTGGGATCCATCTTAAGAACAAAATGCACAGATAACACATCATAAATAGAATGGGAGCATTGCATGCATCATACATCAAGATTGCTTATAAACAGTATTAATAGCCATTTGTATAAGTACTTGTCAAAACAGGCCTCAGATGAGCAATTGGGCCGCACGGATGGATTCAGAGCAACGAACGGAGCCCAGCGGACTTGAAATCGACCAAATCCGACATCTGGAGCTCCTGCAATAGGCCCAAGAAGTTATGACCATTGATCTAATGATCAATGGCTCACGGCGCGCCACGTGGCGCCCGATCATTGCATCCAGACTGCCGCCCGCTTCCACCTTCACTCGGAGGATGAATCTCAACCGTCGATCTTCGATCAAACGACCGAGAACCAATGCGCGCCCGACGCTCACCGTGACAATCCACTGCAACAGCGCAGCGGTCGGTGCTTTAACCTCGCAGAGAGGGGCACGGGATCAAAACGCCCACCGCTCCCCAATTTCTGCGTGATTTGAGGCATGCGCAAATTCGACCGCCCGATCAGCAGCGAACGACGCAAATGGAGCCACGCGGCGCAACGGATGCGTGCGGAAGCTCACGCGCGCGATGACGCGGCAGACGCGCACGCCTCAGCAGCGATCTGCGAGTGTGCTCTTCGTAGGATCTCAGCTGTCCGATCTTCGATCGGACAACTTATGATGCGCCCACGCAGATCAGGAGCAAAGAACGGACGTGCGCGAGCGATCGGTGGGTAGGGGCCTTCACCAACATTTTGGGAAGGGTTTTAGTGACGTCCCGGACGTCGCTAAAATCCCTTCTTCACTTGGAAAGTCCTTTCTATTTAAACCCCTTCCAACCACCCATGGGAGGTATTCACTCCACCTGCAAGTGCTCTACCCTACTCCTAGCCACCATTAGCCCTCTTTGTAGTTGCCGAAGCCGACGAGCTGCCGACAGAGCCCCTCTTCACCGCCGTGGCTGCCTCGCCGTCTTCTCTCTCTTTCCCTCTTTATCTTAAGCTTTACTTTATTTGTGTTTAAACATTTATCTAGTGTTGTAAAACTAAAGTTGCATGTCAAATGAAGTTGTTTCTTATTTAGTTACTTTCCCTCTTTTATGTTCAAGTTGCATGTTGTGAATGAAAAGAAACTTCTAACGCTATTCTCTCTCTCTCTCTCTCTCTCTCTCTCTCTCTCTCTCTCTCTCTCTCTCTCTCTCTCTCTCTCTCTCACTCGCTTTTTGCCCACGACTTTTCGCAAGCAAAAACCCATTATTTCTGTGACATTAAGTGATAAGAAAAATCTGGTTTTCACGCCTCCCTGAGATCGACACTCAGACTCACGTCCATTTCTTCATTTTAAAACCAACGTTGCGAATGCAAGCTATAACGACTCTTCTAAATACACTCGTCACGCACACGTTAGTTTTTGGCGCAGTTGCCGGGGAAGCAACGGATTTATTTTGTCACTTCCATTTTACATCTATGCTCACATCGTCTAACGCCTTGTCTCCTTCTACTTGATGGTTGCAGGAATTCGGTGCTTGGACGGCGAAGCAGTGCAACTCATGACGATAACAAGGGAGTAAGCGCAACAAGAACCGGTCGTGAGTATTTCTTCACTCATGGTTGTTTGCTTGTTTAAAAATCTAAAAAAAATTGTAAAACTGAAAAAAATTGGCGTGGTGCATGATTGCCTGACTCACATCCTTAACACATCACCTAACAAAAAAAATACACTCTAACATTCTAAATAAATCTTTGGAGTGTTCTTTCTTTTTGAGTGATGTTTGTGAAGCCACCTTAAATTGACTTGGGCCGTACCACTTAACTCTAAAATCGAATCATTTAATAGAAACTGCATATCACTAGGATGAGTACATTAAGGTTTTAGAGCCTCTATACAAAAAAAGGAAATCTACTTTCACAGAATTGTGTGCAAAACTTGACATGCCCACTGAAACTTGTTTGAAAACATTAAGACACGTCAATCCTAAAAAAACACAAAAGTAAGGATGAAACATTAAAAGACACCACATCTTAAAAAATCCTTACTTGAAAATCATGTTTTGATAGGAGCACACACATTGAAAGTGGAAAACTAAGAGGCACTACCCCAATCAACGCCTCATCACATAACCCTAGCACAAGCACTGTCCTAGCCCTTTTAAAACATAGTAGACAAGCCCTAGGCAGGACTGGGTTAAGTCTCGAGAGGCGGGGTTTTGTTTGCTGGGCACTTGGCTTTCATTCCCTTAGTAGAATCTGGTGACTAGGCTGCGGGGTAGTGTCAAACGACCGCGATTGTGAGGTCTATGGAACCGGCGGCACAAGCCAAAGGAAGAACCTTCCCTGCAATCCCCTCGTAATCAACCTAGCCAGATTAGCTTTGGGAAGGGAAGTCCAGTGCTTACGGACTTAATCACCCTTTTGGAGATTTCTAGGTCCCTTAAGGAATACACCATAAGGACTAGGCTTATTTGCTTGGTTGAACACACACTTCTCACATCTGTCGCTCTCCGCATCTCCTCTGTTCTTCTCTAGTGTATGCACGGGAGACGCTCACTGCATCCCGAGTTGTTTGTTTTGGGACAGGAATCCAGGCGACTTGATTCTACTAGAAACATGGCTGAACCTAGGATAGATGAGGTTGAGAACCAACCCCCACCAGACACTATGGCCATCATCCAAGCCCAGATTAACGCAAACCACCGACTTCAGCAGCAATAGATCCACACTATCATGGAAGACATACACCGGTTGCAGAACCCACAAGGGCAACCACCACCACCTTTCCAGGGCCCACAAGGGTAACCGCCACCTGATCTACCACCATTCCAGGACCAACCTAGGCCCCTCCGCGACTTCTACAATCCTTCTGCTATTCGAGTTGAGCCACACCTTAGGATCCCCAAAGGGGGAGACGATTTTGAGCTAAAACCAAATGTCTTGAGTCTAATTCAGAGCCACTTCCATGGAAGCTCAAATGAGGACCCCTTCCAGCACCTAGAGGATCTTGATCGGATAGCCCGAACTGTGAAACCTAGGAACATTAGCCTTGACATTGTTTTGATTAAGATGTTCCCCTTCTCACTGAGAGACAAGGCATCTCACTGGCTTAGAACCCTAGGTAGACCCATCACCACCTGGGAAGAACTGAGGCATGCATTTCTAAAGAAATTCTTCCCCATAGGAATGACCAATGCCCTCAGAAGAGCTATTACTACTTTTACACTCCAGGGTGGGGAACAGTTCCATGAGGCGTGGGAAAGATTTAATGAACTCTTGAGGAAATGCCCACACTACGAAGTACCAAGGTGGCAATTGACCCAGATCTACCACGGTCTGGACAGCAACCTACGGAACTTCGTCGATGCCTCATGCGGGGGGAACTTCTTGAACAAAGATGAGAGCACCTTTGAGCTCTTTGAGTCTCTGAGCGAAAATTTGCTCAACAATGCCTCCATGACCCAGTTTAACCGATTCAGTCAACCCCGTGGTGGGATTTATGAGGTACAAGCAAATTCTGGAATGGTTGACATGGACATCATTGCCAAGAAATTAGATCGAGTGGAATTGGTGGATAAAAAGATTGATGAGTTACTAAACCAGACCAGAAACCCATTACAGACCTTCTCCCTAGCAAGGGGAGCTCACAATGTTGACCTGGTTCAGCCCTTAAGCCAACTAAACCTGGAACAACCCCTAACCACGTTCTAGGGAGGGACCTTTTCTCCCTCAACCCTTGATTACTCTCTTCCCACCCCATCGACATCTGCTATCCTTGAAGATGTACAGGTTGTCCAAGGTTATGCTAAACCTGACCCTTTCTCCAACACTTACAACACTGGCTGGCATAATCACCCCAACTTTGGTTGGACAAACCAGAAACCACCTAAATTCCAGAACCAGCCTAGGCCAAACCAGCAGCCAAACTTGCCCCCCTATCAGCAAGGACCACTAGTTAGACCCCCATCTAATCCAAATAGGGCGGCCCCTCCCCCATAGAACCAAATGGACACCCTGATAAAGATGATGGCTGAAATGAACCAGAAACATCAAAAGGAAATGGTCTTAGTAAAGGGACAGTTAAGCCAACTATTGGATTGTAAACAACAAGGATCCCTACCTTCCCAGCCACAATCGAACCTGCGAAACGTGATTAACAGAGGCCCCAAGTCGCAAGGGTTCCAGGGCAATCCCGGGCAGGCTTACATGGTCCAGCCAGCCTCACAAACACCCCCCTGGGTTCGGTGCTTCCTCGTCCTCGTCTTCTCAAGGATCAACCCATGGTCCCAATGCCTCTGCGAATGCGGTAACCTTGAAAAGCGGCACCAAAACCCATGATCCCAAATGGCCGACTCTTCCCGAGACTTCACCAGCTGAAACACCCGACTCAGAAGAGGCACTGGAAAAACTCAAGGACCCAAAAATAGACCCTATCTATGTTCAGACACCCTACTCCGAGGCCTTGGAAACAATCAAGAAGAAGAAAAGTGTTGTAGAAACTGAGCTTTTGGAGATCTTTAAGCAGGTTCAGATTAATATTCCGCTCCTCGAAGCCGTCAAGCACGTCCCGGCTTATGCCAAGTTTTTAAAGGATGCCTGTACACCCAAACGTAAGCCAAGACCTCAAGCACCTAGGAAGGTTGTGCTCTCTGAACAAGCAAGTTCCATAATATCAAGCAACCTTCCGCTCAAGCGAATTGACCCAGGAGCACCCCTGATATCTTGCAATATCGGGGACATGACATTTGATAAAGCGCTCCTGGACTTAGGTGCTTCCATCAATCTGATTCCAACAACCCTGTACCACAATTTGGTTTCGGAGAGTTGACACTCACACCTGTCACCATCCAGCTGGCTGATAGATCTGTGAAGACCTTGAAGGGGGTTGTCGAGGACATGATTGTGTGGGTCAAGGACTTTTATTTTCCGGTCGACTTCTTGGTGCTCGACATGGAAGTCCCTGAAAAATTACAGAACGCACCCATAATCTTAGGTAGACCTTTCTTAGCTATGGCTAAGGCGAACATCGATTGTGACACGGGATGTATGGAAATTGCCTTCGGAGATAAGAAAATGCAGTTAGATATCTTCCGGGCAACGAAGTCTTTTGATTGTGATTGTGTTGAGGAACATGATCCCGTGGAACCTTTGGTCGAGGAATGCCCTACCCTTAGTTCTGTCTCGAACCACCAATCCTGTAACGACTGTTCTGACCCGTCACCATCACTGCCCATGGACCTCTGTAGGGCTGATTACCATCAAACAACACCATTTGAGGATATTGATGTCGATCAACTCTTGCCTTTCCCTTTCCCTTCGACTGTTGTTCCACCCGCACCCGAACTAAAGCCATTACCTGAGAATCTCAAGTATATCTTCTTGGGACCTGACTAGACCTTCCCTGTGATTATTAACTCTCATATGACGAAGGATCAGGAACTCAGGTTGACTGTGACCCTTTTGAAACATCGAGCCACCATTGGATGGACCATTTCAAACTTAAGAGGAATTAGCCCCTCCTATTGCACTCATAAGATTTACTTGGAAGACGGGACACGACCCTCCCACCAGATGCCGAGATGGTTAAACCCAAATATGCGGGAGGTTGTTAAGAAAGAAATTATCAAGTGGCTTGACGTCGACATCATCTATCCCATCTCTGATAGCCCCTGGGTGAGAGCCCCACTCAAGTGGTTCCAAAGAAAGTCAGGCTCACTGTTGTTACCAATGAGCATGGCGAATCCATCCCCACCTGCACCACCACCGCATGGCGGGTGTGTATTGATTACAAGAAGCTCAATGAAGCAACCAAGAAGGATCATTTCCCCTTGCCATTCATTGACCAAGTCCTTGAAAGATTGGCAGGGTGAAAGATTGGCAGGGCAAAAGTATTTTTGCTTCTTGGATGGATATTCATGATATAACCAAGTCGCAATTGCTCCTGAAGATCAAAAGAAGACCACATTCACTTGCCCATACAACACGTTCGCATTCCGTCATATGCCGTTCGGGTTATGCAACGCACCCGCTACCTTTCAGCATTGCATGCTAGCCATTTTTTCAGAAACGGTGGGTGAATACCTAGAGGTCTTCATGGATGATTTCTCTGTATTTGGGAATTCATTCGACCACTATTTGAGCAACTTGGAGAAAATCCTGAAACGATATATCGAGGTTAATTTGGTATTAAGTTGGGAAAAGAGCCATTTTATGGTTCAAGAAGGAATCGTCCTCGGTCACATCGTATCGCATAGGGGCATTGAGGTGGATCGGGCTAAGGTTGATTTGATTTCCAAACTTCCTTCGCCTAGCTCAATCCGGCAGATCCGTTCATTCCTGGGACATGTGAGCTTCTATCGAAGGTTCATCAAAGACTTCTCTAAGCTCTCCAAAACTTTAACCGACCTTCTGGCCAACGACGCCATATTCCACATGATCTCTAATTGCATCCAGGCTTATCACACCCTCCGAGACTTAGTTTCCACAGCACCTGTACTTCAGCCCCCGGATTAGTCCCAGGACTTTGAGATTATGTGTGATGCATCAGATTTTGCCATAGGCGTTGTCCTGGGACAAAGACAAGACAAGAAACTCGTGGTGATCTACTACGCGAGCAAGACGTTGGACGAGGCCCAACAAAATTATACGGTCACAGAGAAAGAATTGTTCGCTGTAGTTTTCGGACTTGAGAAGTTCCGACCTTACTTGCTGGGATCCCACGTGACCATCTATACTGACCATTCAGCCATCCGGCACCTATTGGCTGAAAAGGATGCGAAACCCAGGCTCATCAGATGGATCTTTCTCTTGCAAGAATTTGACCTGGAAATCCGCGACAAAGCGGGATCAAAGAATGTGGTGGTTGATCACTTATCCAAACTTCACCTAGACCACATTGGACCCCCCCTACCTTTATCCAACACCTTCCCTGATGAACACATTTTGGCTGTACAAGACAAGAAACTACCTTAGTATGATGACTATGTCAACTACCTGGTTGTAGGACAGACCCCGCACAACTGGTCCAGACAGCAACGGGACAAGTTCTTGGCAGAGGCCAAGCACTATTTCTGGGATGATCCCATGCTATTTCGCCTTTGTGCTGACCAGATCATTAGGAGGTGTATCCCTGAGGACGAAGTTCAGAGTGTGCTATCTTTCTGTCATGACCAAGCTTGTGGTGGCCACTTCTCAGGAAAGAAAACGGCTGTGACGGTCCTGCAGTCCGGATTTTATTGGCCTTCCTTATTCAAGGATGCACACAACTTTGCCAAGACTTGCTCGCGCTGCCAAACACTGGGGACCATGACCAAAAAAGATATGATGCCCCTCTAGCCCATTTTGATTGTTGAGATCTTCGACGTTTGGGGTATTGATTTTATGGGCCCCTTTCCACCATCCAGCAGCTTTGAGTACATCTTAGTCTCAGTAGACTATGTTTCTAAATGGATTGAAGCCGTCACCACCCGCCGATGCGATCACAAGACTGTCATGGACTTTATTAAGCAGAACATCTTTTCCCGATTTGGAATACCAAAGGCCATGATCAGTGATGGTGGAAGTCATTTTATTCACTCCTAATTCCGTGCCCTACTTGGAAAATATGGGGTTAACCACTGCATCACTACCCTGTATCATCCGCAAACAAATGAGCAGACTGAGGTCTCAAATAAACAAATCAAGAACATTCTACAGAAGACTGTGAGACCGGACAGGAAAGACTGGTCCACACGATTGGATGATGCCCTGTGGGCATACAGGATCGCTTTCAAGACCCTGATAGGCATGTCGCCTTATCGCCTGGTCTTTGTTAAAGCATGCCACCTTCCTGTCGAATTGGAACATCGGGCTTACTGGGCTGTCAAGCAGTGTAACATGGATTCCCAGTTAGCCGGTGCACAGAGGATGCTCCAACTCTCTGAGCTCGAAGAAATTTGTCGGGATGCCTTTGAGAACAGTCGACTGTATAAAGAGAAAATGAAAGCCATCCATGACCGACTCATCCATAGAAAGACCTTTGAGCCTAACCAGCAAGTCTGGCTTTTCGATGCCCGCCTAAAACTCTTTCCAGGGAAGCTCAGGTCCAAGTGGACATGACCATTTAGGGTGGTCAAGCCCCACTCTAATGGGGCGGTTGAAATTACTGACCCAAACACTGAGCATACTTTTACAGTTAATGGCCAAAGATTGAAACACTTCCTAGCCCAAGTTCCCCCAAAGGAGAGTGTCACCCTCATTGAGGGATGACACGAAGCACCACTCAGCTGGAGGCGTTAAACTCAGCGTTTCCTAGGAGGCAACCTAGAAGATTCAGACTGATCAGGTATTCTATGTCACTCAGGTAATATCTTTTCGAACCCCTGTTGCATCCATGTATTTGTCAATGAGGACATTGTCCAACTTAAGCATGGGGGGATGGTAACTTGCATGATCCTGAGCTCATTTAATCAGTCTAAATAGAATAAAATAAAAAAAAAAGAATTTAGGAAGAAAAACTTAGGCATTAGAAATTTGTCAATAGTGAGAAATAATACGGAAAGAACTTGAACACTTAGACTTTTTAGGCCTTCAGGCTTAATCAGCCCTAGTGTCCGTTAAAATATGGATTTACCTTCAAATCCTTGCAACCTTAAGCTACTCTAATCCACTAACTAAATAAGGTATAAGTATACGACTTATCAACTCACCCTCTAACTAAGAAGGACTTTTAGTCTAAGCATCTGCACACATTTTTGCACAGACTCACTCCTCGGAGATTCTGAAAGAAATTGGGTAGCTAACGAACTCTCTAGGGTGGTATGGCTAGCAAGTTGTCATGAGTAACTGCCCATTGGCAGGTTGTCCAAAGCCCAGCCACATGACCACCTCTTCTTCATTGCCTCTAGGTAAATTTGAGATCAGGGAAGCCACCTACCAAATAAAAAAAAGGAGAAAAAAGAGAACAAAATAAACCACACTTCACCGCACGAGTATGGCTGGCAAGTGATCGTGGGTAACAGCCCATTAGTCGGTTGTCTAGAACCTAGCTCAGTAAATGCACAAAAAGAATCAAAACACTTAAGGAAGAAGCGGGGAAGTAGAGCAAGCTGGGGAGATATACATTGGAAAAATCCTTGTATTAACCCCAAGTAAAACAAACGTAGGGAGAAGCTACTGATCGAACAAATACACTTTCAGGCAAAACACTTCCTCCTCCGGTCACCTAGGGGCGTAGAAACCCAGGGTCTGTCTAAATTACCGCTGAGTGAGTTTATCACGATCCTCACACCAAGATGCTTAGCACTTAGAGTTTTATCCGAGTTTTGGGTGGGTTAGGTAGCTGTAAAAAGTTACCAACACACTCTTAACTCCAAAAAAAATCTAAAAATAAGAAAAAAGAAAAAAAATATATATATATACATACATTTAAGCAAGGATTCAGGTGATTTATATTTTGGCAGACACCCGAGCGCTGCTTAGTCTTTGTAGATTAAGATCTTAGTATATTTCCTCCTATTGACAAGTGACGAAGTGTCTAAATAGTTACTTCTTAAATTCTGACTGGAAATAAAGGCTATACTAAACCTTGCTAGGGACTAGCAAGGGGTTAGGGACTAGCAAGGGGTAAGCATGGGGGTATGATAATCTGTTAATTGGGATCCAACTTAAGAACAAAATGCATAGATAACACATCATAAATAGAATGGGAGCATTGCATGCATCATACATCAAGATTACTTATAAAAAAGTATTAATGGTCATTTGTATAAGTACTCGTTAAAACAGGCCTCAGATGAGCAATCGGATTGCACGGATGGATTCAGAGCGACGAACGGAGTCTAGCGGACTCGAAATCGGCCAAATCCGACATTCGGAGCTCCTGCAATGGGCCCAAGAAGTTCTAATCGTTAATCTGATGATCAACGGCTCACGATGCGCCACGTGGCACCCGATCCTGCATCCAGGCCGCCGCCCGCTTCCACCTTCACCTGGAGGATGAATCTCAGCCGTCGATCTTCGATCGAACGGCCGAGAACGCCCGCGCACCCGACGCTCGCCACGACAATCCGCTGCGATAGCGCAGCGGTTGGCGCTTTAACCTCGCAGAGAGGGGCGCGGGATCGTAACGCCCGCCGCTCCCCAATTTTTGCGCGATTTGAGGCGCGTGCAAATTCGACCTCCCGATCCGCAGCGAACAACGCAGATGGAGTTGCGCGGCGCAACGGATGCGCATGGAAGCTCACACGCGCGATGACGCGGCAGATGCACGTGCCTCAACAGCGATCCGCGAGCGTGCTCTTCGCAGGATCTTAGCCGTCCGATCTTCGATCGGACGGCTTACGATGCGCGCACATGGATCAGGCACGAAGAACGAACGCGTGCGAGCAACCGGTGGGCAGGGGCCTTCACCGACGTTTTAAGAAGGGTTTTAGCGACGTCCTGGACATCGCTAAAACCCCTTCTTCATTTGGAAAGCCCTTCTTCCTATTTAAACCCCTTCCAACCACCCATGGGAGGTATTCACTCCACTTGCAAGTGCTCTACCCCACTCTTAGCCACCATCAGCACTCTTTGTAGTCGCCGGAGCTGACGAGCTGCCAACAGAGCCCCTCTCCACCGCTGTGGCTGCCTCGCCGTCTTCTCTCTCTCTTTCCCTCTTTATCTTAAGCTTTACTTTATTTGTGTTTAAACATTTATCTATTGTTGTAAAACTAAAGTTGCATGTCAAATGAAGTTGTTTCTTATTTAGTTACTTGCCCACTTTTATGTTCAAGTTGCATGTTATGAATGAAAAGAAACTTCTAACCCTATTCTCTCTCTCTCTCACTCGCTTTTTGCCCATGAATTTTCGCAAGCAAAAACATGTTATTTCCATGACATTAAGTGATAAGAAAAATCCGATTTTCACGCCTCCCTAAGATCGACACTCAGACTCACGTCCATTTCTTCATTTAAAAATCGACGTTGCGAGCGCAAGCTATAACGACTCTTCTAAACACACGCATCACGCACACGTCAGACTACAATTTAAAAGAATTATTTAAAACAAATTATGAATCTTATAAGGTTGTAAGAAAATGAAAATATTAGAAATACTAACATATCAGGATTTCATCCCGTTTATGCTTCTTCTACCAAAGACATGAATCTTCGCTGGAGCTTTAGCCCTATCCTCTTTATTCTTCTGCGCCTGCTCTTAAAATAAATTCAAGGTAGAATTTATTAACTTTAAAATTAATTAAATTATGATATATACAGTACTTTTACCTATGTTGCTGGATCATGTCAATGCTACCACGCTTCCTTCCAAACATCCAGCTGTATCACAAAAGGCCCATACTAAAATATATATAAAACTAAAATATATATCTTTAATGTTAGGAATAATGCAATTAGGGTAAAAAAATGAAATATGTTAAGTTAAAATTTTCTTTTACCTTACTCTTCATCTCCAATCTTTGTGGATCTTGACCATGTGCTTGAGGATATGTTTGGGGGCATTCGGATCGTTGCCCCAATCGAAGACCATCTGCATTAGTAAGAGAACAATAATTGTTATGTAATTTGAAATTATATAAAGAAATGTAAATAAGTTTTTATAAATTACCTTTAACTCATGAAGGAGATGACTCTTCAGCTCTTTTGGCACCTTCCTCCAGTTGAAGAAGGAAAGTGGGATGATTGCCTTTGTCAACGTACCCAACCTGCTAACGAATGAAAGATAGTCTTCTGCTTCCCCCACTAGTGTAATGGTGATTGATGTGTGGATCTCATGCGGAAGTCTCTTTCAGTCTCTATTCCGCTTTGGACCTCTTCCTCTACATATCATACTTGAAAGACAAAGGTATAACATAATATTAAACTACAAAGAAATAAATAAATCGTACTATTTATTAAACTTTCATACCAATACTGCAACTCGTCACAGAAAGACCCAACTGGGAAAGATTTGACTCAGCCAACTGCTCTGGCTAATCATCCAATCCAACATCCTCCTCCTTAAATGAAGTAACGTCCTCCTCATCATCGATAGGTGCATCCTGCGACTGGTAGTAAGGATCTTCCTCCTCGAGATCCATAGGAGGAGGTGTTAGACTCTTCCCCTTCCCCTCCACCCCCTCCCCTAACTATGGCGATATCGAGCAACATCTCTAGGCCTCAAAAACTACTAGCGGGGTGACTAAGGCTGCTGACGGGGGGCCTGAGCTTGGGGCTACTGGCAGGTGACTTGAGCTTGAAGTTGTTGGGAGGTGGCCTGAACCCCGCTACCCTTATTGGCCTTCTTTTTGAAGTTCACTTATGTAAAAACAAAACAAATAATCAGATATGCAGAAAAAAATTCAACAACATTTACCCTATATATTGTGATCTTCCAAAAATTCTATAATAAACAAATATAAAAATAAATGAAAATAGATAAACCAATATGAAACAAATATGAAACCAACATCTCCAACATTTCCCCTCCCATTTCCTACCCCCTCCACTTCTTGTTTCCTCCTCCCATTTCCAACCCCGTCTATTTCCTTCTTTTTTCCTCTTCCCATTTCCTACCCCCTCAACTTCTTTCTTCTTGTTTCCTCTCATTTCCTACCCTTCTTTTTCCTTCTCTCATTTCCTACCCCCTCCCCCCTCTACTTCCTTCTTCTTCTTCTTTTTCTTCTTCATCATATTAAACATCCAACAAATAACAAATAGTGGACACACCCCACGTAAACAAAAAAAAAAATCTCACATACATCATATATATATATATATATGTATATATAGTGACAACACCCCCACATAATCACAAAAAAATCTCACATGCATCACATATATATAGTGGGCACACCCACACATAATCACAAAATAAAATCTCACATGCATTTACAAAATTTTAAGGAAGTGATAGAAGAACCGCACTATGGTGTATACTATAGAAGAACCAGGAAGAATATCAAAGAACTAAGGAAACCTATCAAAAAAGTCAATAAAATAAAGCTACATTTTAATAAGAAAAAAACATAAGCTTTAAGAAGAAAATGATACATTTAAAGAATAAATAAACGAAACTTATAATTAAAAATTTGAAATACATAATTTTATTTTTACGTTAAAGATTAATACTTTTGCCAAATTACCTTATACTTCAACGGGGGCAACTTCATTTTGCGGGTTTTGCTGATATACTTCAGATTTAACATCTAGGTCAAGATCTTTTCCTGCATCGTATTATTCACATGATAGAACACTAACGAGTATTATCCACTCATTTCCACTATTATTAGGTACGTAGAATACTTGTGTTATCTGACAAGCTAATGTAAATGGTACTGAAGACTAAGAATATGACGTTTTTTACTTAAACACAAGAAACCGTGTTTCTTATCCATTTTGAATCCAACACCTTCTTTGAAAATATCAAACAAATTACACTTAAATAAAACCACCCTATGGTCAAACCTGAAACTCATTCCACAATCTTTACAATTTGACTGTAATACCATCACAATAAATACTTAGGTCACAACAAACGACAACTCCCACTTATTGTATGGCCTTCGCTTAATCAATTAACATTACTTTGAATCTGAATCCGTTAATTATCTAACCCGAATGATAATGTCCGTATGTCAAAGGAGTATCAGCAATTACATCAAAATCTTATACCCATCGTGGATCCCATTGTTCTTTCAGTTTACTTACATGATCCTTAAGCCAATAAAGGAATTGCAATTCACGTGTAGATGGATCAGAGGATTCTTTGAATTCATTATAAAATTCATCCACTTGTGGAATTTACTTTAGAATGTATAAGTGAGCCAATTGTTGGTCCATGACCAAGATGGACTTGAACTCAGTGCGGAGGATCGACCTTCCTCCAATGTCAAATATGGATAGGTACTTTTCATCATTACCATTAAATCCTCCATCATAATTTCGTTCAAGTAAATTGAATCGATTGTCTGTTTCATTCATGTACATGGCATAGAAGTTAATACATTTCTCTATGAAATATCCTCGATTGACCCTTCTGACTTTGTCTTATTGAGAACATAATCTTTCAGCTTCTTCAAATATCATTTAATTGGATACATCCATCTATACTGCACGGGTCCAACAATTCTTGCTTCATTTGCAAGATGAAATGTGACATGAACCATCATGTCAAAGAATGTAGGTGGGAAAATTTGCTTTATTTTGTAAAGTGTGATTAGAATTTGTTTATCCCAGTACTCGATCAATTCAAGATCTAATGTCTTGAAACATATGACTTTAAAACATTAGCTCATCTTTATAAATGAATCGACTACTGGATCAGGCATCACTCCACATATCACTAGTGGGAATAAGATTTACATGTATGCATGAGAATTATGACTTTTTAACCTACTAATCTTCTTTTGCACCTCATTTACATAACGTGAATGCTAGGACGAATACCCATCTAGAATTGGAATGCCCTTCAGGAAAGAGAAAATCCTTTACCTCTGCTATCCGGTAAAACTGTATTAGCTTCTGGAAAGTCAGAGTCGCCTTCTTGAAGGTGCAACTCAGGATAAATACCCAAATTTTTCATATCATTTCTTGTTTTAACTTTATCCTTTGGGTTGTTTGTTAATTTTAATACATCCAAAATGTTGTCCATTACATTTTTCTCATTGTGCATAACATCTAAATTTTGATGCACAGTCAAATCCTGCCACTATGAAAGCTCTATAAACAATATACTTTTCTTTCTAAATCCTAAATATTGCAAGGAAGTCATTTTTTGAAAAGATGACCCAAACGTATTTCACCGAGTTGTTGTAATGTCACCATGATTTTCACACCAGACATCTTAATAGAACTTGTATTCAATTTATTTTTCGGATTCTTCGATAAATATCGACATGCTTTACAATTAAATCTATCTTTAAATTATGACGTTCGTCATTTGTGTTCAATTGACAAAAATTTACGATGCTCTACGTAATAAAACTTCTTACTTTCAGGCAATCTTAAGTGATGAGTATCATCCATACAAATTGAACATGCAAACTTCCCCTTCGTACTCCATCGTAACAAATTAGCATATGTTGTAAAGTCATTGATAGTCCACAATAATTGTGCATGCAACTGAAAGAATTCTTTCTTATGTGCATCATATGTTTGAACACAACTGTACCACAGGACTTTCAATTCATCAATCAACGGTTGCAGATAAATATCTATCGCATTTCTTGGTTTCTTAAGGCATGGGATAAGGAGATTTAACATCATAAATGCAGATTGCATGCATAGTCAAGGAGGTAAGTTATATGTTAACATGACCATCAGCCATATGGAATATGATGGATACATGTTTTTGAATGGGTTGCATCCATCACTTGCAAGTCACAATCTCACATTTCATGCCAACTTTGCGAATGATGCGTGATTCACGTTAAATATGCATTATAGCCTAGGGATTATTGGAAAATAACAAAGAATCTTCTCTGGTTGTTTCTTTCCGCCTGTGTTTGTTGATTTACCCACCTTATACCTTTTTTCACCACATTCGTGACAATTACTCAACCCTAACTACTCATTTCTGTACATGACACAATCATTTTGACATGCATCAATCTTCTCGTGTTTCAGTTCAAGCATGCATATCCGCTCTTTCGCATCATACCATGACCCAAGGTATCCAGTAGGATTATTCAGTAACTCCCCAATGAATTAAAGGACCTCAGATATTAATTTCGTTGTTGCTTTATTCATCACTTTCATTTAAAACAATTTCAGAAGAAATGATAACTTCAACATTGATATTATTCCAGGAGCAATAGGATCCTCTACTACTTTAACTACATTGTAAAACTCATTACAATTTCGTAATGTCTCATCATCATCTGTGTCCTCAAGGTTTGCCACTCTCATATCATGCAAAATTTCATCTAATTCATCTCCCAGATTATTATCACTTTGTTCTAAATCATCAACTCTATCCTATCTGACTTCTTTTGTGATTTGCTCACCATGAATTGTCTAATTTATGTAATGCTGCCACCAACCATTACGTATCTCATGCTCGAAAATAATGTCTCGGTCATGGAAAAACTCATTCAAACGTCTACATGGGCATAAAATTAGCTCAAGAAATTCTCTTTGTCTAAATGTCTTCCTATCATTATTGAATGCCAACTCCATAAACGAAATCACTTTATTCTTGTATTCGTTGTAATTCAAATTCTGCAGAGTAATTTATGACTTATCCATGATAACCTAAATTTCAATGTCAACCACTCTGAAGTTAGATTCAAATAAGGAAAATATGTATTTTAAAAAGATTTTCACTTGATAGTCTATCCTTAAAGATTTGATCACAACATTATTTCTTACATGCAACTAGTGTTTAGAGAAATTTCGGTCGCATTTTCCCGCACTTCTCCAGTATACCCTCAAAGACTAAACTTAACTACATTCCTAATAGCCCCCAGCTTTAGGAACGTAGCTAAGATCAGTTGGTATACCAGAGAAGGGAAAGAAAATGTAACTGAATTTCTCCACACACTAGCTATATGCAAGAAGTAACCCTAAGTTATGATCAAATCTTCAAAGATCCTCTTTAGCTCGGTACTTCACTGAACTAAAGGCGATCAAGACTTATGGTATTCTATAAGACAATGTATCGTGCATGTAAGTGAATTACACACACTCCGTATTGTTCATATAACATGATCATAAGTCTCGACAAGCAAGTATTTTGACAGTTATATCTCTCTCACAACCTATACCTTAGGGGTTAGAACTCCTATTATTTGTCATCATGTGTATCTAAATTGATGTAAGTGTGTGTATCTAAATTTAATTTATAAATATCTCCGCATCTCAAAACATAAAAATCCTAAGCTCTAAATTGAACAACTAAACCCAAAAATCATAAATTAAACCTAAACTGTAAATTCTATACCTAAAACCCAAAATCCTAAAAATAAAACCCTAAATCATAATTCAAAAATCAAAACCCTAAATCGAAAATCAAAACCCCAAATCCTAAATCTAAAACTCAAAACCTATAACCAAAACCTAAAATAAAAAATCATAAACCTAAACTAAATACAAAAAACCTAAACTTAAGCCCTAAAGAGAAAACCCTAAATCTAAATTAAAAATCCTATAACCTAAATCTAGAACTCAAAACTTAATACCAAAATCCAAAATAAAAAATCCTAAACCTAACCTTAAATCTTAAACACAAAACCCTAAAAGCTAACCTAAAAACAAATAACCAAAATCCTAAACCCTAAACACAAAATCATAAACCTAAAATGTAAATCCTAACAAATAAATCCTAAACCTATGCCTATACGTAAACTGTAAGCTGAAAATCTCAGCAAAGTTTCCCCTATAGTATGATATTTCTCTCACATCTTGCATACACAAAAGCACATCACAACAAATATGGGCACACCCTATAAATAAAATGCCATATAAGCATTCAAATTAAATGCAAATTTAACTAAACAGCTTTAATGAAACTAAGAGTGGGAACACCCCACAATTAACCATTACATATGTGGGCACACACCGCAAATAACAATTACTAATAATTTAACTTAACCAAATAACTAAACATTTAACCAAACATTCAATATAAATTAATAACATGTTAATTGTTTAATGCATTGTAATCAAATTAATCTAAACCTAAGGGGGGAAATTGGGGAGGAAGACGAGGTGGATGGGTCAGGTGGTGGTGGTGGTGGCGACAGGAGGGCCAGTGGAGGCAAGGGGAAGGGGTAATTGTCGAGGGGAGGGGGAGGGCAGCAGAGGCAAAGGGAACGCGAAGGAGGTCCGACGGAGGCAAGGGGAAGGAGCCCTTACCGAGGCAGTGCTGCAAGAGGACGTCTGTGCACGCTAGAGTCAACGGAGGAGTACTCGTCATTGGAGGATGGAGAGTCAACACTAGGCAATGGAGAAAGAAGGAAAGGGGAGGAGTCAGGTCTACGCGCAAGGGATTTAGGTCGACCATTCTCGACAATTTAATCTAAAATGGTCGAGAATGAGTTACAAAAATAACTTTTTTACATTGACAATTTCTGAGAAAGACTATCGCTGACTGTTTTATATTCACTATCGAAGATAGATATATTGTCGTTGGTTAAGAATCGACGATGACAATCCCACCTACCCACTCTTTGAATTGAATGGGGGCAGTTAATGAAATGAATATTCTCGACTATTATTTATAGAACGGTCGAGGATGATAATATTGTTGTCGATTCCATAAACCATCGACTGGGGACCATCGATAACAGTGCAATTTCTATTAGTGACAAAGCATAGAAATGAAAAGGTGCATAATCATGCTTTAGAGCTTTCTGACAGTGACAATTATACAGAGCATACGTTGGCCAATTGAAGTATCAGTTAAATTGAGAACAATCACGACTGTAGAGTTTTCAAAATTACGATCTATAGTTGTGAGATGGAAGAAGTTCATTGAATATTTACCCATCAGAAGAGCATGAAGCAAAAGTTCCATGGGAAGAACTTCATGCTAGGGTCATTTGTAATTAACCCACCTATAACCAAAGGATGAGAACAATAATTAACTTATGATATATTAAATATTTTATACCAATAAGTACCGGTACTTATGATTAGTATCGGTGTCACGCTTTGATAATCTTCCTGACAAATCGGGAATGGATCATCGTGTGTGCAGGTGTTAGGGTCCCAGCTACGAGACATTTGGGTTATGATTTGCAATCCTAACAATCAGGTATGCCTTAGGAAATTCAATTTTTAAATAAATTGTAGGGTCGAAACCTGCTGAAAGTCCGACGAAGTTTCCCCCATTTATTTGACATTTTCCCAAAACTTGTACCTACAACCTGTATTTGTGCATGCATACCACAAAATTAAATAGGTGGGTACACCTTACAACCACACCACAAAACAAGTAAAAGCGATAAAACACAAGCGGGCACACCTCACCAACCAAAGCAATAGTAATAGAGAAAATGATGAAAAGCAACACCAAAATACAACTAACATATCATTACAAATAGCCACATAGCCATACTGTCTATTGACTATCAGCTTACATAAACAAAGTACACAGATAATACACAAGTTATCAATAATAAAAACCAACTTCTACCAATCTAACAAAGAGGGCACCAACTAAGATATTTACATTGGATGCTAGCAGTCTACCTAAGAAGAGGTAGAAATAAATACTCATTAATTCATCCAAGTCCTCCTGCGCCCAAATCCCATGTGAAGTGTCACTTGCACCACGGCAATGAATACCTAAAAATGGGTCACAAGCACAGATATGAGCCAACTGACTCAGTAGAGACAAGATATGTATAACAATTGAAGCAAAGAAGGGTAGTGTGCGAATGTTTGACCCATAGGCCAACTAGAAGCCATCTCCCCTATATACTTATGGCTTGGTTACATGTCATGCTAACCATAAGTCTTTTCCCATTTTTCATAATTATCCCAATTCCATTAACACTACAGGCTAGCTACAAGTCTTGTTCCCCCATTTACCAGAATTTATTCACATGATTATCCAGCTTTGTTATCACATATTTGACTCATTCTCTCACTCGCCTCAGAAGTCGGATTCTGGGAAATCATTCCTCTCTATTAGAGGATATTGAGATGTATCCTTCTCTTGGATCTCAACCCAATAGTCTCTCCCTGGTAAGGGGAGGAGCTAGTAGAGCTGATAAACCTTGCAAAAGACACACCCATTCTCGATGTATGAAGAACGTTGTTAACCTCTGTTAGAAGAGTCAAGTCTCTTAAGAGGTACTTAGGCCAACGCCTTGCAACAACGAAAAGCAAGTTCAACTCATGACTCGTAGGGTCTAGTCACAGATCATTCTACATTAAAAGTCATAGGGTTGGTCAGAATTATCGGGTCACACCAATGCTCCTGCTAAGAGCGTGGTCTCTGGGTGTACCCTCTCAATTCGTCGTCGGATGAGATCTCAACCAAACCCCTTAAGGTACCTCAGCGTCTTTCGCTTACGCGAGCGCCTAACAAGCCTCTAGCTAGAGTACCAAATGCCCTAGCATCTCCTACTACGCATGCAGAGGTGCTTATTGAGCCTAGAGCTACAAGCACCTCCGCATCAGGTTGGATTTAGGCACTTCCAAGTACCTTAACTCAGTGCACGCTCATAGCTCACTGCCGTACTTGGGAAGCATTCGTGTTCCAAGGTAGATTTCCAATAACCTCTAGCCACCACATATCCTCGGGTCTCTAACTCGAACAATGATCCCATGGTTTACGAAGTCAATGGAAGCAGCCCTATGAGCTCACCTAGTCGACCTACTCATCTTTTAATCTGTTTCTGACCTTGTACTCAAACCAAACACTGGAGACCTATTGGATCACCTAAGGCCTGACCTCAGTCCTTAGGATCCAAGATTCCTTTTTAGACTCATGACAAAGTCGCCAAGATTCAATATTCTGGGTTTCACTTTGGGTTTGGTCAGTTACTCTTTGACTTTCAAGCCATCTCTTTAGAGGTTTCTATACACAGCATACCTGGCCACCATTTACAAGGTTGACGCTTACATCTTTGTGTTCTTAGTGCTCTTAATGAATTAAACCATTTTCCTCTTATCTCTCCCCATTTCTCTTTGCAGGCTAGGGCAAGGTTCAATTGTTGCATCATAATTTCCAAGGCATGAATACCGATACTGGTATTCAGTACCAGTGCTAGGTGCCATAGCCCACTGGCCACCAGAAGCGACTAGTATCGATATTAATTTTCATGATCAGTACAGGGCACCCTCTGCCTTTAGATAAAATCCTAATCTAATCTAGGTTGATGGTCGATGCCAGTATTGACGCTTAGTACCGATATTGGTCATCCTCATATTTCCATTTGTACCCCATTCGGGTATGGGAAAAGAAAATGGCCAATACTAGTGCTAATTAATTAGCACCGATACTAGACACTGCCAACCCCATTTAACTACAAGCTCTTCATACTGGAGTTGGGTGGCTCCAAGCTCAGTGGTAACGCGAATAATTTCATGGGACCATTCCAATGCCTTTCTCATTCCAAACAACTTGGGTTCCCTAATTCCAGATGATATTTAGCATTCGTGGAGAAATTCCATTTGATCCGGCACCAATTAAGGACATGCCTCCAATCCAAGCTCTTGCCTAAACTACCCACATTACACCCAATCAAAATTTCTTACTCTCATTCTCGCATCTAAAATCCATTCCCATGCATTCCTTGACATTCAAGAAGTTCTCTAAACTTGAGAAACACCAACGGGAGAAAAAAAACAAAATCATCTCACAACTAACCTTGGGGCACGAAAAAAGCCCGTCAACCCTTACGATCAAGCAATACTCATGCCAAATCTCATGGGCTTGCATTTCAACCTCTCTCTCATCTCTCCTATTATTCAGAAATTCAAAAGAATAGCACGCAATCGGAGGGGACTCCCTACCTAGCCTCGGGCATCCCAGCTTCCTCGACACTATGCGGCTACCCTTTCAGATCACCTCGCAATCAAACAACATATAAAACTCACATCAATATTTTATCCTCCCCTAAAATGGTCCCCAACACACCATAAAAGAAAAAAAAAATCTCTAAAATCAGAAATGCCTAGGCTAACAGGGCGGCTCGTCGTTGATCCTCGATCTCAGGCACCACAACAGCAGCTACCATGGTAGCGACAACGAACAACAGTAGTAGTAGTCGCCCCTCCCCTTGGCACAACAGCGGCTGCGGCACCAGATAGTCGCGTGCACACAAGCGTGCTCGGCTGTAGTACCATAAGCAGCGGGGTCTGAAGTGAGAACTGGATGGGTTGCTGCAGCGAGCAGCAGCAGCGGTAGCCCTCACATGCGCGTGTGAAGGGGCTGCAATGGCAGCAGTAGGGCAGAGCAACGGCGATAGTTGCAGGAGGCAAGGCGCTGCGACTGGCCGACATATGAGTGGAGGAGGAGCTGATCAGCGAGGACAAGAGGGAGAGAAGACAGCTGGTGGTTAAGGTGGTGCTTCCCTCCCATTCTTCCTTCTAATCGTGATCCACTGCAACATTACCCATTGGAGACGCAGCCGCAGCTACAACCACTAGAAACGGAGGAAGAGAGCCGGCGAGTGGAGGAGTATGGAGGAGGGGAGATGACGACAGGGGTGGTAGTTGCTCTCACCCTCCTCTCTCCCCCAGAGGAAGCAAAGTAAAGACGAGTGACTTCCTTTGCAAGCCATTCCCCACCATAGGTGAAGAGGAAAAATTACCCGATAGGCTCCTTCACCCAAAATCTAGAGTGTCAAGTAAGCCTTCCCATCAAGTTTTTTCGCAAAAAGTCTCCCAACCTCATTTAGGACAATATTTAGATTAAAAGGAAAATCCTACTTCTCCATTCACAGCATTTTGATGGGTTTACTTTATTTGGAATTAATCATATAAATTTCAGGCCCTTACAATCGATACCATGGACCTGTTGTTTGTGTTGACTTAACCTCATATTCAAGTAATATCGATGCTAACAATCAGTATCGATACTACTTATGTTCTGTTTAGGACACAAAGTCAATCAATATGCAATTTTAGCACTTTAGATGTATTGGTACTCATGTATAAATATCGGTACCTAAAGGATACTGGAACAATACTTTAAATCTTAGAACTTTATTATTTTTAACAGGTATCGATACTCATCTTAGGTACCGATACTCTATGAGTATTGGCTTGAACTTAAGAATACGAAGTACTTCATCAGTACTCACCATGTACTAGTATTAAAGATGGGTACCGATACATATAAAGTACAGGTTAAAGCTCCAGAATCTTGACCTCAATCTGTAGCTAACAAGTACCAGTACTAGTGACATACAGATTTAGGTCAATCCAAACCATAGACTAATCCTATAACCAGTATCGGTACTAAAGATAGGTACTAGTACCCAATAGTTACAGGTATAGAGATTGAAACCAAAGTGCCAAAATGGTGGCCTACATGTACCGGTACTGATTATCAAAATCGGTACTTGTAGTAGTTACGAGAAAGAAAAATTGGGTTGTCAGTCAGTGATCAAAGGTTTTCTAACCCTAGTTTATGAGTGATCCTAAGAGCTATGAACGTGAAACTCGTGATCATGTATTCTAAACAGCAAAAGAGCAATATGTACATAAGAAAATAAAATAAAATACATACCGGCATTTGATGGTTATAAAAGATAATGGCCTTCCAAGACTTAACAAGACCCAATTTGAGAAGTATCAACCCTCCAGTAGTTCTTCCGATAGAGGTTGCTCAAAACCTTTCCCCTCCTCTTCACCTTACTCTCTCCTTGTTGATGGGGAGTCCAAGAGAGATCAAAATTTGTGTTAAGCCATTGGGGACCATAACTTCCACCTTTAATACAAATTAATCACCATTAATTTGTATTTGATCATTTGCAATTCTGCCCATCATAGAATAGCAAATGACCTAAAAAGCCCCTACACATTTATTCCATATCTCAATGATACACCAATGCCCAAAAAATAATCTCAATGCCTCATTCGATCACTTTTACCACCGCCCAAAACTGACAATCATAAATGTGTGATTATACACACACATAAATCCATCAAATTGACCAAAGGTCCAACACTTCAAACAATTAAGTTTAGAATTCTGTGTCTTATCTGCAAGCATCAATGTTTTAGGATTAAGAGAAATCGAATTCATCTTAGTCAATTGGCATGAAATCAAGAAAAAGTATGCGCATAAACAAGAGAGTAAACCAATTCTGTAAGATGTCTAAATCATGGAATCCGAAGTATTTCATCTTAAGGCAATAGCTGAATAGGTATATTCATGATGACAAAAGTAATCTTTCGAGGGAAAATTGTATTCGACGATGAGTAGTCCCAAGTATCAATAATCTTTTCAATAAGGCAAATTTCTTAAGCATTCCGCAAAGAAGAATAGTCTTTCTTGAGAATCGATTTATCTCTCCAAATGTTGATCACATTTCTATCCCCAACTTTTGAAATACAACCATTGCACAAGACGTGTTTATGGAAACAAACATCTTTACAAAATAAAGAATAGTATCATAAGTTTGACCAGGGATGATATACCTGGTTCTTGAATCAATGTGACGATGAGCATACTTTGTAGACAGAAGATGAAATCATGAAGAATGATAGAATGAGAGGGATAAATAGAATGGTGATCAAAGGATTCCCACTACTCATGCCAACTTCTTAAAAGCTAGATCAAATGATCAGGATAGATTGATCTTCCATAATTGTCATCTTGGATCATAGTAGGAGAGCTTCTCGGCATGAGAAATCTGATCATGAAATCATGTAAAAGATAAATTTATCGTCGTAGTTGCAAAAATATGTCGTTTAAATTCATAAAATCAAATTCAAAAAATATGCAAGTAATATCAGGAGTACAGGTTGTCTCATAGAGAGGCAGTAATGTTATGTATTTCCTAACCTAACTAAGCTAACTTTTTTTTTAGAATTTTTTTATATAATGAAAGCAAATAAACGAAACAATCATAGAGACAAATACAAAGAAAACATGAAAACAAAAACAACACTTTTATTATCAACTAAGAGTGCACTACAATGCAAAAAATGAATAAAATGGAGAATAATGAGAAGTAGAAGTATAAGAGAGTGAAGTGAGCTCAAGAAGAAGGTCGGCACGATCGTGATAGGGGCAGAGAGAGCCATCGACGGTCGTTGATGAAAACACATGTGGAAGTAGGGGAAGTCGGAGAAGTTGCAGGAAGATGCAAAGTCACGTGGGAATTCATGGAGACACGTAGGAACCGCCACGAGAAGCCTGGAGATAAGAGTAACTGTCTCCAAGAAACGTTATGGCAAGTACCGAGAATTGCTAAGGAGATGCTGAAGACATGAAGAACTGCTGAGAGAACGTGGGAGAAGAAAGTGTTGGTGCTAGTGCACCACGATCGTTTATTTTGATAACAAAACACGTGTCTTTTAACATTTGCTTTTGAGTTTTAGTTTTTAGGTCAAATTGCAAATGGAAACGTATTTAGATGGAGTTCGAGCTCGTATCCATGGTGGATTGGAGGAGCTTGATAGAGAAGGAGCTTCGCGAGGAACGAAAGCGTGAAGAGAATAATAGGATAGATTCTCCTTTCATATATTCTTTTGTAATTCTTTTGCTCTTTATTCTTTGTGTCTAGATATATGTTAAAGAGCCTCAAAGTACCATTAAAGTAGTCCTAGGAACACTTACACAACCCTAGGATACTTAGGTTTTCTGTAAAGAACTTAGAAAACCAAAATAGGGTTCTGTCAACCTAATCAGACGTTTAATCTGGAAATCAGACGTCTGATAGTGACTTTTAAGATGTCTGACTGTTGAATCAGACATCCAATAACTTAGGCTGGATTTAGTAGGTTTTGTCTGATGAAATCAGACATCCAGACCTTAGTCCAGACGTCTTAGAAGACATCTGATGGTTGTGCCAGACGTCCAATTAATGGAATGTTGGCTACCAAGTAAATGTTGAGGATTATGACCGTTAGGCTTATATCAGACGTCCGTAGAGGATCCCAGACGTCTGATATGTGACTGTTTTGCCTCGACTGACCCAAAATCACCTTTGTGAGATTTTCTAGCCGTTAACTTATCTTGGGAATCCATTCTCGCAGTACAATAGGTTTCCAGATGTCTAGATCTAGTGCCAGACATCCTAACGTCGTCTGATGGTTATACACTGGAACCCTGTTTAGGTCTGAACCAAGTCAGGAAGAAAACTTGCCTAGAATCAGACGTTTGACTTAGTTCTCAGACGTCTTAAACAAGTTTTCCAGATGTCTGATACCTAAACCAAACATCTAATAACCCTATCAAAATCATAATTGATTCTGATTACGACCTGTTTTATCTTGGGTTCAACTCCAACGACTATAGAAGCTTTCTAAGGGCTTCCAAAGCCTTCTTAGGCCCTCTATAAATAGAGAAAGACCCTTGCCTTGCAAACACACACCAAGACAACCTTGAATAGCATTTCCACATCTTTTGCGTCCAAGTGAAATAGAAGAAGATCTTGCTCTTCATTTCGCCATTCCAAATCCAGAGAGCTTCAATCCAGTTGCGCACCTGCTCTCCCTTCATGATTACGAGAGAAACGAAGTGTCGTCACGTGATTCACGCACCTGCGTTGTCACATCGATGCACTTCCACCAAAGGAAAGTTTTCTAAGTCCTACAGAAGCTAGGTTTTAATATTTGTGGCTCTATAGGATTGTTGTACTTTTATTATTTTTTGGTTTGGGTATTCACTTTGCGAATTCCCATCTCCATCGAGGGACAAAATACTCCTTGTGAAGATGAGTGGTTGTGAGGTACGCTACCCTCGGATATAAAGTAGTGTGGTTGTACTGAGGTTGAACTACCCTCGTTTTAAGTAGTTTGTTTAGTGGATTTGATCGACTTTGTCAATCGGGAAATCCTAACTCGAGAGGGTTAGGTGGTGGTTTTCACCCGATTTGGGTTTCCACCTAAAAATCTCTTGTGCCATTGTGTGATTGCTTATTCTTGTGAGATTTTTGTTTATTTTAATTCCGCATTTTATACGTCACGCATATCTCACCCCCTCTCGTAGGGAATTACATAAAGAAGCCACCGAAAGTGAGGAAGCACGTGTTTAGTGGTTGGAAGGAAAGGTGAAGGTGATGATGATGGTGGTGGACGTGTAGAAAGGGGGATGAAGAGAGAGAAAGAGGAAAAGGTGGTGTAGAGAGAGAGAGAGAGAAGAGAAAAGGAGAAGGAGAAGGTGGTGGAGAAAGATGAGAGGAAGAAGTAGAGTAAGAAGACGAGAAGTTCATGGACATGTAGAGTGCGAAGAGAAGAGAGAGGGTGTATGGAGAAAGGGAAGAGAAATGTAGAGAAGAAGAAGAAGGACGTGGAAGAAGAAGAGAAGGAGAAAGGAGAGAAAGAAGGGTGTTGGGAAGAGGAAGGTGAGGAGAAAAAGAAGAAGAAGAGGAAGAAGAGGAGGTGAAGAAGAAGAGGAGAACATGGAAGAAGAAGAGGGAGAGGAGCCTGCCTGGACAGTGGAGGATTGGAGTCAGGGAAGATGATCGCACTCACACACAAGGTTGCAGAGGAGAGGGATCAATCATGGTTGGAGGAGGAAGGTTGAAGAGAGAACGCGAGTTCTAGAGAATGGAGCGAGGGAGAGAAAAGAGAGATAGAAAGGAGATGTGGGCATCGGGGAGAATAGAGAGCTAGGACAGGAGTGTAGGACATGAGAAGACGAGAGAGAGAGAGAGAGTAGGAGCAATCAACATAGTTGTGGAGAGAGTGTGTGAATGTGGTAGAGAGAATAGAGGAGCGAGGGTAGAGGAGTCAGGGGCATCAAGTGCATGTGATCGAAGAGAGATAGAGTGGAGAGCGTAGGGTTGCATTTTCCTTTTTTTTTTCTTAGTTTAATGGTAATGACTCGAAGACAAGGACGTCAAGAGAGAGAAAGATAACCAAACTCCTCCCATTATAAGGATGGGTGCCACTACTCCTCGCCCGACAAGGGATGGGGGAACCCAAACAACAAAACACAGCAAGCAAACAAATAAGAAAAACAAATAAGTATCAAAGAAGACGTCCTCATGATCAAGTCGTTGCAATCCGACGCTTGCTCCACACCATAGGATGATGATGACGCCACTGAAGTGGAACTCAGTGATTCACGCCTGCGAGAAACGGGAAAAACCCACAACCGAAGAAGATCCGGCGATGTCTCAGTCATATGATGCCCCGGACTCTAGTGTGGACTCAACAAGGAATCGCGGTGGTGATCAGAGGTGGCCAAGCAACCCAAACCAATGCACCCAAATCTCATCACCATCACCATCCCTTTCCATCCTCACTGACGTAGGAGCTGGAGGAGGGGCCAAAGCCACTGCCGTCGTCGAGGAGGTGTTGGGAGCCACCGCCGAAGCTAGAGGAGAAAAGGGGCTAGAGGTGAGCTACTAGGGAAGGTGGAGGCGATGGTGGAACCACAGCATGCAGGGGAAGAAGAGCGAGTTTGAGATCAAGAGCTCGGGGGAATGAGACAGGCGAGGGAGAAAAGAAGGGGAGGTCCCCCTATCGGCGAACAATGGTCGATTGAGGGCCCCCCGCTCGGTGCTTGCGAGGGCGAGACGAGTGGCTAAGGTTTAGGAAAGGGGTAGCCGCACTTCTTAAAGAGCTTTTCTGAATTGAGCGTAGGGGTGTGTTGACGTAAGAAAAATTAGAGGGAGAGAACGATGTCGAAAAATAAAAGAGAGAGAGAAAGAGGAGGGTGCGCTGTGAGAGAGAGAAGAGAGGGTGGGATTTTCATTGCTTGCGATTGTGAGTTGTTATGACCCGGTTCCCAAGTCCCTACAGGACACAAGACCGAACCGACTCGACTGATCCCGAGACCCAGTCGTCCAACAAGAAATAACCACAAAGCAGGAAAGTAAACCACATTCACTATACTAAGAAGCTAACAGTAAAAGAGTACAACAGTAAAGAAGTAAAAGCTACTACAGTACAAAGTCACCACCACAACAGTAGAACAGTAACAAGTTACAAGAACATAAAGGTGCAGAAAAGTAAAGGTACAGAGCGTAAAAGAACAAGAGTCTGAACTCACTACAACAAAAAAGGTACAGCAAAAGAAACTATTGCTACTGGGCTCTACTAGGCCCAGCACCCTCTGCAGCCTGAGACTCAGGCTGCTCAAGACTTGGACCTGAAAAAGGTTATGAGTATACAACGTCAACGAACGCTGAGTAGTGTGGCAACCAGCTAACACAGTAAAAGTAGACAGGTAGCTGTTGTTTTTCAATAACTTTCTTTAACTAATTATTCTTTTTCACCACTTGGTTTATTTATCGGATCTCTTTCTTGATCTCGAGTGTTCCTCGTGGGAACGATCTTGATTACAGTCTTTTCCGAAGAGTAGAAGTCGCACGTGGTGCTCTCCTGGCTGGGAGAGTCCCTCGTGGTGGTCCTACACCTAGTCAACCACCCCAAGGTCACGGACAGACGTAATGGTGACTACGGCTCGCATGATAAACGCACGGGTAGCTACCCCGCACTGGCACGCGGTCAGTCGTTTCCGTTAACGGGTGCATCCAAAGTACAGCATGGAATAGTATAGGGCCTAGCCCTCTCAGTAACAAGGGTCTAGCCCCTAAAAACCAAACAGGGGTCTCGCCCCTCCACAATCCGCGCACCCTCGCCTGACTACCCTGGTTTGCCCAATAGGCCTAACAAGTCGGTGTAGGCTGGCTAGCTGAACCCCGGGCCCCGTGGGGTGGCTAGCTCTCTCCCTACACTAGTAGCTCTCCCCGGTACAGTGTACACGAGGGCCACAGAGTCGGTGCAAAGTGGCCAAACCCACCCCGGGTCTCAACCCGAAGGGTGGCAAGCTCCCCTCTATAGTAAGAGGTAACATGCACTCCCCTTGGCACCATGTACTCAAGGGCCAGCACACTTCCCAATGCATTTCCAGATCCATTCCATTTATTTCCAGGAGCTCTACTCCTATTCCCTCGTAGGGTTCATGCTCATATGCCTCATGCCATTCCATACCAGGTTTCATCATTTCCATTTCCATTCTCAAGTTATATATATGCAACTTGTATTTCTATCGTTCACATTTCCATACTCAGGCTATACACAAGTAATTCATATTTCTATCATTCACATTACCATTCTCAGCTTTATACACATGCAGCTTGTATTAAATCATTTAACGTATACAACAAGAAGGTCACATGCAACTATTAACTAGCACAGGTAATTCATATTTCACAGGCAGCTTTTATTAATTTACAGGCAGTTGTTAACATTTCTATCTACTCATTCAAGACTGCAATTCAATCACGCATATAGACATTTCAAGTATTTCTCGTCCTAGGATTCATACCACATCCTAGGTTCTAATCATTCATTCCACACATGCATTTAGGTTTGTATTTAAATTAGGGGAAGTCACTCTACCAGTCAACCCAGGAGGATTGGGCGCTCGAATGGCAGGCTCACGTGCCTCAGCAAGCCCCGAACCCGCAACGAAATGAAGTCCTATAACAAGGAACAATCAGAACAGTATAGAAAGCCTTCTAACAAGTAGAGGAACTCATAAGGAAAACATCGGTATCTTATTTGCATAAGATGGACCTCAAACGGACCATAAACGGGTCAAAAATAAGGCTGCTGACTCAAATCAGATGTCTGGAAGTACTTCCAGATGTTTAAAAGTGTCCAGAAATGCACCTCAATCTCTGCGTCGTCCTCAAACGTCTAGGAACACTTCTGGATCGTCTGGACCCAACTCCAGATGTTCGACCACCTCTCCGGACGTCTGGAAGTGCTTCCAGCCATCTGGCAAGTTGCCCAGATGTCTGAAATGCATGGGAGGGCGTATCCCGCACCTTCTCGAAGCAAATCCTGCACTCAACCACCAAATCTCCTCAAAATAGGCACACAAAAGGGTACCTACGAAGCGGCCTGCATGGTCGTATCCGCAAAGAGAACATACCTTCGCGAAGTTCTCTCCTCAGACGTCTGGAACCGCCTCCAGACGTCCGCTCCGTCGTTTGGACATCACTCCAGACGTCTGATTCTGGGAAAAACCCAGAACCAGAACCTACTCCCGCTCGCTCTCGCCGCGCGTGGCTGCAGCTCGCCTCCTCGCCTGCAGCTACGGCTGCAGCAGTGTCGGGGAGGACTTCCCCGACGCACTCCTCCTCCCGTACGCGCTGCTCTGGCGGTACGCCCTCCGGTGAGCTCCCACACAAGCTCGCAAGCTCAACTCCTCCTCTTCTTCTCACACTGCTCCTCCTCGTCGCCGCTCGCTCTCACTTGCTCACGCAGGCTCTCTCGTTGGAGTGGAGAAGAAGAGAGGAAGGTGGCTGGTGTGGGGAGAATGAGAGAGGGGGAAGGGGTTTTATAAGGTGATGGGTTAGGGTTTGTTGGAGGCAGGGAGAGAGAGAAGAAGGGAAGGAAAACAAGAGGGTACTGTCTGCTTGCAGCCTGCACGCAAACGCGAGCTCGTACCCAAAAATTTTGATTTCGAGACATCTGGGAAGGTGTCTAGACGTCTGACCAGACGTCTTAAAAGGCTCAAACAGCACGGGTCTTAACATGAGTTGAGAAAGATAAATAAAGAGTGAGAGCAATGCTTGAGGAGGGAGAGTACGTGAATGGGGGCTGGATTTAGAAAGTAGGAAATGTGAATTAGAAATAAGAGTGTGTGCGTTGATTTGGAATTTAGGAATGGGGATGCACAGGAGAGAAATAGAGAGAGAGAAGCAATCATTCATGGAAATAGAAAGGGAGGTTGTGCATGCATGGGATTGGTGGGTTGTGGGATTAACATGAGTACCTGGATTATGTGATTAGAGATAGTGAATTGAGATGGGGTTTTTTCAACAAGTGTTGTGCAGCGAAGAATGGAATTTACATAAGATTGGTGGGGGTTATTTATGTGGATGGGAAAAGAAAATGGAGGGGAAGGGATTGGAATATGGGGATTTTCATTGGATTATGACGAGATTAGGTTTATGATTAGGGAAACAGTATGTGGAAAAGGGGTGATGTAAAAATACCTACAGAAAAAGCAAATTACCTACTAGCAAGCAGCGCACATAAAATGATATAAATTTTCATAACAAGCATGCATGGTTTTCTAAATATACTAATACCTAATATATAATATTTATAATGCAAATATGCAATGCAAGCTACAAAACTAACATAACTTGGGCATTTTATCATGCATTTATGATACCCCTATGCCTAAGTTTTGCTAGTCCTGAGAAAAATGCAAAATGAAATGCAAAGGATTTGAGCTAAGGTTTGCAAGTCAAGAGGCACACGTCATCACCAACCATAGAGAATATGCCCAAAATCTCACACAAGGACTCAACAACTGTTAAGACCCACGACATCAAACGTCTTTTAAGATGTCTGGGAGTTGGTCCAGACGTTTGGTCAGACGTTTGGATGCCTTCCCAGACGTCTGGAATTAAATTTTTGCGGCAAACAATTGCGAGTCTGTGCGCGTGCGCACGCAGACTGCGCCCGCCGACCTGTAGGCATCTTCTTTTCTTCTCTCTTTTCCCCCCCCAACGCCTTCAAATAGCCTCTTCCCCCCTTCCCTCTCCCTCACCCCCACTCCACTGTCTCCTCCTTCTTCCAGTGTTAGCGTGAGAGCGAGAGAGCGAGGGCAGCAGCTGCTGCCGGGCGCGCGTGGGGAGGAGGAGGTGTAGCGAGAGGGAGAAGAGGCGGAGCGCGTAAGGAAGAGAGAGCGAACTCGCCGGAGCTGCCCAGGGCCGGCCGACGGGTGCGCGCAGTGGGAGCGTAGAGCTGGGGAGGTGCTGCTGCAGCTCAGGCAGCAGGCGAGCACGGCGCGGCCGTGCGCAGCAGGCGGAAGGCGAGGAGGTCCTGATTCTAGGAAAATTTCCCAGAATCAAACGTCTGGACCTACGTCCAGACGGTGCGGGGGACGTCTGGAGTGAGATCCAGATGTCTGAAAGGTACAATATTCTCTTTCTTCTGCCTTTCTGCGGATGCAGCCATGCAGGCCGTTTCGCCGAAAGCCCTGAGACGTGCAGTGTTGTGATCGTTTATGTACGCGTGCAGGTTTCGTTCGGGAAGGCGCAAGGGCACACCCTCCCACACAGATCAGACGTCTGGGCACAGCACCAGACAGCGGAGAGTCTCTAGACGTCCGGAGTGACAGTCGGACGTCTGGAACTAGGTCCAGATGGTTCAGCGGGATCCTGGACGTCTGAAGAACAGCGCAGAAGTGAGGTATGATCTGAACCATCATTTAAGATGTCCGAAAGGTGTTCCAGACGTCTGATTTGGGATAGAGTTGTCGTTTTTGACCCGTTTAGGGTCCGTTCGAAGTTCGATTTCCTCGTTTAAAATTTTGTTCTTCTCAGAATTAGTTCCTCTACTTGTTTAAAGTACTTGTATCATGTTCTGAGTAGTTCCTTGTGTTTGACCCTTATGTTAGGACCTCGTTCCGTTGCGGCTCTGGGGGTTGCGGAGGCACGCGAACCTGCCGATCACGCCCCCAGTACTCCTGATTTTGCAGGTAGAGTGGCTCCCCTTGATTATTTATCAACATTTATGCACTTGTGAGATAAATAATAGATTCTAAGGTATGGCATGAACCCTAGGACTGGAAAACTAGATTGAATGATAGATCCTAGGGTATGGCATGAATCTTAGGATTGGAAAACTAGATTGAATGATAGATCCTAGGGTATGGCATGAATCCTAGGACTGGAAAACTAGATTGAATGATAGATCCTAGGGTGTGGCATGAATCCTAGGAACAGAAACACTGAAACGAATGTCGTGAATACATAAATTGCAGTCTTGGAAAAGTAGACAGAAAAATGATAATTGCCTGTAAATGGATAACAGTTGCTTGTATATGAATGTATATTAATTATTGGAAACTAGGGCTATATGGGAATAGAAACTGAAATGATGAAACATAAAATGGCTTGGCTTGAGAAATATGAGCATGAACCCTACGGGGAATTAGGAGTAGAGCTCCTGAAAGATAAATGAAATGGAATTGGGAAAGTGAGCTGCCCCTTGAGTACGGAGTACCAAGGAGAGTGACTGTCCCCCTGTTTAGTGCAGAGCGGAGCTAGCCGCCCCAAAAACCCAGGGTTAGGTCTGGCCACTTTGTACCTACTCTTGGCCCTCGTGTACACAGTACCGGGGAGAGCTATTAGTGTAGAGAGAGAGCTAGCCACCCCACGAGCCCCGGGGTTCTGCTAGCCGTCCTACAACGACTTGTTAGGCCCACTGGGCAAACCAGGGTAATCAGGCAAGGATGCGCGAACTGTGGAGGGGCAAGACCCTTGTTTGGTTATTGTGGAGGGGCTGGACCCCTATTACTAAGAGGGTTCTGCCCTATACTGGTTCCGTGCTATTCTTTGGGGTGCACCCGTTAACGGAAATGACTGATCGCGTGCCAGTGTGGGGTAGCTACTCGTGCGTTTATCGCGCGTGCCATAGTCACCGTTACATCTGTCAGTGACCTTGGGGTGGTTGACTGAGGGTAGAACCACCACGAGGGACTCTCCCGACCAGGAGAGCACCACGTGCTACTTCTACTTTTCGGAAAAGACTGCAATCAAGATCGTTCCCACGAGGAACATTCGAGATCAAGAGAAAGATCTGAGGAATAATTCAAGAATAAGTAAAGAAAAAATAAATAAAGAAATTAAAAAAATAATAGCTACTTGTCCGCCTTACTGTTTTTCTTAGCTAATTGGTTGTCACTCTACTCAACGTTTCACTGACGTCTCACCTTTGTCACCATTTCAGGACCAGGTGTTGAGTAGCTAGAACCTGCGGCTGCAGAGGGTGATGGGCCTAGTAGAGCCCAGTAGTTTTACTTGTGTTGTACCTACTATACCGGTTCTTCTATTGTAGTGAGTATTTTCTGTTATAGTTGTACTCTTTTATTATAAGCATCATGTTTATGTATTTGTTTATTCTCTACTATTTTGGTGGTGTGTACTGTAGTAATTCTTTTCTTTACTGCTATACTTTTGTTACCGTCAGTTACATACATGATGAATGTGGTTTATTTTACTGCTCTTTTGGTTACTTTCTCGTTGGACGACTGGGTCTTGGGATCAGTCGAATCGGTCTGATTCTCGTGTCTCGTAGGGATTTGGGAATCGGGTTGTAACAAGATGGTATCAGAGAAAGGTCGTTCCGAGAAGTGAACCAACTGGCTGGAAAATAACCAATTCACGTGCCTGTAACTAGAGTAGCCATCACAACGTATCTTTTGACATCTATTCTAAGACTTCTCCGTTAGATATCGATTTGTATTGACGTCTTTTTTGTTCCGTGTTCGCATCTCCTTGCAGGAGATGCCTCGACGAGGAAGTAGCGAGGCAGGCCGTGGGCGCGGCCGAGGACGAGGTCGTCGGGGTGGGCGCGTTGAGCCCGATGCCTCAGTGGACCAGCCACTGCTTCCGGACATTCAGGCCTAGGACCTCGCATAGCTGATATGGGACATCGTGCGAGAGGAGCTCCACTCGCCGCCACGAGCGCCTCTCCCTGGGGCTGCGGAGGGGGAGTCCTCTGTGGGACCACGCGACGGACATAGCGCTGGACGCGGGGGAGGGGATGGGCCTCCACCGCCCCCACCTTCCTCCGGCACTTCCGAGCACGAGGCTTCTTTACCTGGAGGCGCACCAGCATCTCCACTTCAGCACCACTTTGAGTTTTTCGGACAGTTCTAGAAGCTGAAGCCCCCCTCCTTCAAGGGGGATGAGGACCCTACCGAGGCGGAGGACTCGAGTAGATTGAGAAGGTTTTTGACACCCTTCGCCTCCCTGTGGAGTGCCGCGTGGCCTTTGCCACGTACCAGCTGGAGATCACAGCACACAGGTGGTGGAGGGCGGTCAGGGGTCAGGAGAGGGACGAGTCGACTTGGGACCGGTTCGTCACCCTCTTCTGCGAGAAGTACTTTCCCTAGACGTGGTAGGACCAGAGGAGGTGGGGTTCCACACTCTCCGCCAGGGGACGATGACCGTGAGCGCGTACCGTACCCGTTTCCTGAAGCTGTCTCGTTTCGCAGCGACAGCCGCGGCTACTGAGGAGGAGCGCCTTTGGAGGTTCACCGAGGGGCTCCAGCCTGCGATTCGGGGGTATGTCAAACCCCTGAAGCTGCCTACGTTCTCGAGGGTGGTGGAGGCAGCTATGATGTATAAGGAAATTAACCCGTCCGCACGAGACACTGACAGCGGGCGAAAGAGGCCCTATCAGCCAGACTTCTCACAGGGCCGATGAGAAAGGAGACACGTGGCGCCTACAGGAGAGCTGTCACATTTTGCAAGGCCATTAGTGGCCTTTGGGGGCCCCCGACAGGGGCCAGCTGCTAGCACCGAACCCCCGCCCAGCCAACAGCAGGGACCCACTAAGGGCGAGAGTCGAGTCCCCCTTTGCTACCAGTGTGGCCAGCCGGGCCACATCAGGAGGGACTGCCCATCTAGGGCAGGAGTTCAGCAGTTGCTTCCCGCGCCGAGCACTGGAGGGCGAGCAGTAGGTCGCAGTTTCCAGGCGCGAGGAGGAGGACAGCAGTCACGGGGAGGGTATCGGCCAGCGGCTACCTGTCCGACGCAGAGTGTGGCTGCTTCGTCCGCACCTAGGACTGAGGGGCATATCAACGCCCCGACACACAGGGACGCCAGAGCTTTGGGATCAGTGGTGGCAGGTATGGTTTCAGTTTGCAGTAGACTTGTCTACACGCTTTTCGATTCCGGTGCTACGCACTCATTCGTCGTAGCCAGTTTTGCGGTTAGTTTGGGGTAGGATTGTGTGTTGTTAGATGATCCGTTCATAATCAAAGGTCCGAGTGGTCAGTTGTTTGTAGCTGAGGAGGTGTACACAAGTTGTGAGGTCAGTGTTGGGGGACACAGCCTTCCCACTGACCTGATTGTGATACAGATGGAAGACTTTGGCGTAATTCTGGGGATGGACTGGTTGTCCGCTTACCACGCCTTGGTGGACTCCTTTGAAAGGCAGATCGTCTTCTCCATACCGAAGTTGCCTTCTTTCGAGTTCCACGGCCAGCTAGTGGATGGAGGCTTCAGGTGCATTTCTACACTTCGGGCGGCGAGACTTTTGAGCCAGGGGTGTAAGGGCTTCCTAGCTTGTGTGGTGGCGGAGCCCAGCCCTGTGGTAGACTTCCAGAGTATCCCGATGGTCAGAGAGTACCCCGACGTGTTCCCAGATGAGCTGCCAGGACTACCGCCTGAGCGTGAGATCGAGTTTGAGATCTCACTGGTACCGGGGACAAGCCCCATCTCCATAGCACCGTACAGGATGGCACCACTTAAGCTGCGAGAGCTCAAGTCTCAGTTGCAGGATCTTTTGGAGGACTTTGTGAGGCCCAGTGCATCTCCCTGGGGAGTCCCGGTATTGTTTGTAAAGAAGAAGGATGGTACCCTACGCCTTTGTGTGGACTACAGACAGTTGAATAGGGTCACCATCAAGAACAGGTATCCGTTGCCGAGGATTGATGACTTATTTGACCAGCTACGAGGTGCCACAGTATTCTCCAAGATCGACTTGAGGTCTGGATACCACCAGTTGAGGATCAAAGAGGCAGACGTCTCCAAGACAGCTTTCCACACCCGGTACGGACACTACGAGTTTCTGGTCATGCCGTTTAGGCTGACCAATGCCCCCGCTGCCTTCATGGATTTGATGAACCAGGTGTTTAGACCGTACTTGGACTAGTTCGTGGTGGTATTCATTGATGATGTGCTCATCCATTCTCGAGATCAAACACAGCATGGACAACACTTGCGGATGGTTTTGGACACACTGAGACGACGTAGGCTGTACGCCAAATACAGCAAATGTGAGTTCTGGTTGAGGGAGGTGACCTTCTTAGGTCATGTGATCTCTGGGGTTGACTTGGCTGTGGACCCAGCCAAGGTTGAGGCAGTGCTCAGGTGGGAGAGACCGCATACGGTTACTGAGATCCGCAGTTTCTTGGGACTGGCAGGCTACTACAGGCGGTTTATCAGGGGCTTCTCGCAAATTGCGCATCCTATGACACAGCTGACCCGGAAGGACGTGCCCTTTTCTTGGACAGACGCCTATGAGGCGTGTTTTCAGGAGATGGAGAGGCTGACTTCGACTCCCGTGCTCACCATCCCAGACAGTAGTGGCGGGTTCGTTGTGTACACGGACGCCTCTTTGCAGGGGTTAGGGGGTGTGCTCATGCAAAGGGGTCACGTTGTCGCTTACGCTTCGCGGCAACTGAAGCCCCATGACCATAGCTACCCTACTCACAACCTGGAGCTGGCAGCTGTCATCTTCGCGCTGAAGACTTAGAGGCACTACTTGTATAGTGAGACCTTTGAGATTTTCACAGATCACAAGAGCCTCAAATACTTGTTTGATCAGAAGGAGCTCAACATGAGACAGAGACGTTGGTTGGAGCTCCTGAAGGACTATGACTACAGCATTTCATACCACCCGGGAAAGGCCAACGTCGTGGCTGACGCCTTGAGCCGGAAGGTGCCCGCCCACTTGGCTAGTTTACAGGCACAGAGTTGGAGCCTCATGGAAGAGATGGACAGTTGGTGACCCCTAGAGTTACGGGGGCACTGTGGGGCAATGACTGTGACGCGACAGACGAGGCCAGAGCTGATAGACCGCATCATCACAGGGTAGATGGCCGACCCATACTTACAGTCGTTACGTGACAGAGTACTGTCAGGAGACCCTAGGGACTTCTCTTTTACAGACCAGGTGCTGTGCATGACGGGACTTTTGTGCATTCCTAGAGACGAGCTGTTGAGGGAGCTCATGACTGAGGCATACGGTTCTAGATTCACCATACATCCCGAAAACACAAAGACGTACCATGATTTGATACATGACTTTTGCTGGAGGGGAATGAAGTGGGATGTGGGTAAATTCGTGCAGCAATGTTTAGTGTGCCAGCAGGTGAAGGCCGAGCATCAGAGGCCTGCAGGACCATTGCAGCCACTTCCAGTGCCAGAGTGGAAGTGGGAGAGCATCACCATGGACTTGGTGGTGGGCTTACCAATTACCCAGCGAGGACACGACGCTGTCTGGGTGATCGTTGACAGATTGACGAAGACGGCACGTTTCTTACCGATCCGAGTCACCTTGGGGCCAGCACAGTTGGCAGAGAGGTATATCCGCGATGTAGTACGTCTACACGGAGTTCCGCGGGAGATCGCATCCGACCGGGATACCCATTTTACGTCCCAATTTTGGGCTGAGTTTCAGCAGGCCCTGGGGACGCGGTTGAGGTTCAGTACAGCATACCACCCCCAGACGGACGAACAGTCTGAGCGCACGATATAGACACTTGAGGATCTTTTGCGTGCTTGTGTACTGCACTGGAGGGGCTCTTGGGAGGAGCACTTGCCCCTGGCGGAGTTTGCATATAACAGTTATCACTCGAGCATCGGCATGGCACCCTACGAGGCTCTGTACAGACGGAGGTGCACGGCACCCTTGAGTTGGGTTGAGGTGGGGACCAAGTGGGAGGTTGGCCCCAGGCTGACCCGACAGAGTCAGGAGGTAGTCGAGCAGATTCACAGGCGACTCCTCACTATTAGGAGCAGACAGAAGAGCTATGCAGACCGAAAATGCAGAGAGGTACAGTTTGAGGTTGGGGATCACGTCTTCCTTCGTGTTTTGCCCATGAAGGGCCTGCAGCAGTTTGGGGTGAGAGGGAAGCTCGCACCGAGCTTCGTGGGACCCTTTGAGGTCCTGAAGCAAGTTGAACCTTTTGCTTACAGGCTGGCCCTTCCTCCCCAGCTTTCTACTGTGCACGACATGTTTCACATGTCCAACCTCAGGAAGTACGTCGCCGATCCCAGTCACGTTTTGAGCCACAAGAGCGTCGAGGTGGGTGACGACCTGACCTACCCCGAGCGACCAGTGCAGATTCTCGACAGAGCCGTCCGAAGTCTGAGACGGAAGCAAGTACCACTGGGGAAGGTTTTGTGGAGGAGCCAGCAGTACGACGAGGCCACCTGGGAGCCTGAGGCAGCGATGCAGAAATGGTACCCGGAGCTCTTTAAGGGTACGCCTTTTCGGACCGACTTCGATCCTCTTTGAGTTTGTTATGCGTATATCGTTCTTTTCCGCACTCTAGTTAGCGGAAGTTTCGGGGACGAAACTTCCTTTCAGTTTGTTATGTTGTTAAGACCCACGACATCTTTTAAGACGTCTGGGAGTTGGTCCAGATGTCTGGTCAGACATTTGGACGCCTTCCCAGACGTCTGGAATTAAATTTTTGTGGCGTACGATTGCGAGTCTGCATGCGTGCGCGCGCAGACTGCGCCCGCCAACCTGCATGCATCTTCTTTTCTTCTCTCTATTCCCCTCCGACACCTTCATATACCCTCTTCCCCCCTTCCCTCTCCCTCACCCCTACTCCACCATCTCCACCTTCTTCTTCCAATGTTGGCGCGAGAACGAGAGAGCGAGGGCAGTAGCTGCTGCCGGGTGCGCGTGGGGAGGAGGAGGTGTAGCGAGAGGGAGAAGAGGCGGAGCGCGTGAGGAAGAGAGAGCGAACTCGCCGGAGCTGCCCAGGGTCGGCCGACGGGTGCACGCAGTGGGAGCGTAGAGCTGGGGAGGTGTTGTTGCAGCTCAGGCAGCAGGCGAGCGCGGCGCGGCGCGGCCGTGCGCAGCAGGCGGAAGGCGAGGAGGTCCTGATTCTGGGAAAATTTCCCAGAATCAGACGTCTGGACCTACGTCTAGACAGTGCAGGGGACGTCTGGAGTGAGATCCAGATGTCTGAAAGGTACGATATTCTCATTCTTCTTCCTTTCTACGGATGCGGCCATGCAAGCCATTCCGCCGAAAGCCCTGAGACATGCCGTGTTGTGATTGTTTATGTACGCGTGCAGGTTTCATTCGGGAAGGCGCAAGGGCACGCCCTCCCACACAGATCAGACATCTGGGCACAGCACCAGACGGCGGAGAGAGTCTCTAGACGTACGGAGTGACAGTCGGACATCTGGAACTAGGTCCAGACGGTTCAACGGGATCCTGGACGTCTGAAGAATAGCGCAGAAGTGAGGTATGATCTGAACCATCCTTTAAGACGTCCGGAAGGTATTCCAGACATCTGATTTGGGACAGAGTTGTCGTTTTTCACCCGTTTATGATCCGTTCGAAGTCCGATTTCCGCGTTTAAAATTTTGTTCTTCTCAGAATTAGTCCCTCTGCTTATTTAAAGTACTTGTATCCTGTTTAGAGTAGTTCCTTGTGTTTGACCCTTATGTTAGGACCTCGTTCCGTTGCAGCTCTGGGGGTTGCAGAGGCATGCGGACCTGCCGATCACGCCCCAGTACTCTCGGTTTTGCAAGTAGAGTGGCTCCCCTTGATTATTTATCAACATATATGCACTTGTGAGATAAATAACAGATTCTAAGGTATGGCACGAACCCTAGGAATGGAAAACTAGATTGAATGATAGATCTTAGGGTATGGCATGAGTCCTAGGATTGGAAAACTAGATTAAATGATAGATCCTAGGGTATGGCATGAATCCTAGGACTGGAAAACTAAATTGAATGATAGATCCTAGGGTGTGGCATGAATCCTAGGAGCAGAAACACTGAAACGAATGTCGTGAATACATAAATTGCAGTCTTGGAAAAGTAGACAGAAAAATGATAATTGCTTGTAATTGGATAACAACTGCTTGTATATGAATGTATATTAATTATTGGAAACAAGGGCTATATGGGAATAGAAACTGAAATGATGAAACATAAAATGGCTTGGCTAGAGAAATTTGAGCATGAACCCTACGGGGAATTAGGAGTAGAGCTCCTGAAAGATAAATGGAATGGAATTAGGGAAGTGAGCTGGCCCTTGAGTACGGAGTACCAAGGAGAGCGACTGTCCCCTTGTTTAGTGCAGAGCGGAGCTAGCCGCCCCAGAGACCCGAGGTTAGGTCTGGCCACTTTGTACCGACTTTTGAACCTCGTGTACACAGTAACGAGGAGAGCTACTAGTGTAGAGAGAGCGCTAGCCACCCCACGAGCCCCGGGGTTCTGCTAGCCATCCTACACCGACTTGTTAGGCCCATTGGGCAAACTAGGGTAGTCAGGCGAGGGTGCGCGAACTGTGGAGAGGCAAGACCCCTGTTTGGTTACTGTGGAGGGGTTGGACCCCTGTTACTGAGAGGGCTCTGCCCTATACTGGTTCTGTGCTGTGCTTTGAGCGCACTTCTTAACGGAAATGACTGGCCGCGTGCGAGGTAGCTACCCGTGCGTTTATCGCGCGTACCGTAGTCACCGTTACGTCTGTCAGCGACCTTGGGGTGGTTGATTGAGGGTAGGACCACCACGGGGGACTCTCCCGGCTAGGAGAGCACCACGTGCTACTTCTACTTTTCGAAAAAGACTGCAATCAAGATCGTTCCCACGAGGAACATTCGAGATCAAGAGAAAGATCTGAGGAATAATTCAAGAATGAGTAAATAGAAAATAAAGAAAGAAATTAAAAAAATAACAGCTACTTGTCCATCTTACTATTTTTCTTAGCTAGTTGGTTGCCACTCCACTCAGCGTTTCGCTGACGTCTCACCTTTGTCACCTTTTCAGGACCAGGTGTTGAACAGCTAGAGCCCGCGGCTGCAGAGGGTGATGGGCCTAGTAGAGCCCAGTAGTTTTACTTGTGTTGTACCTACTGTACCGGTTCTTCTGTTATAGTGAGTATTTTCTGTTATAATTGTACTCTTTTATTGTAAGCATCATGTTTATGTACCTGTTTAATTCTCTACTGTTTTGGTGGTGTGTACTGTAGTTATTCTTTTCTTTACTGCTGTACTTTTGTTACTGCTAGTTACATGCATGATGAATGTGGTTTATTTTACTACTCTTTTTGTTACTTTCTCGTTGGACAACTGGGCCTTGGGATCAGTCGAGTCGGTCCGATTCTCATGTCTCGTAGGGATTTGAGAATCGGGTCGTAACAACACTTATGTACCAGCCAAGATACAGACTGCTTTGTGACAGAGAGATTCTCTCTTAATTAAGATAGTTGCAGTAGGAATGATATGTTGTTGTATCTCTTAATCAGAACATTAATCAATAAACTAACCACGATGATTGGTTACGTCGTATCCACAGGGAGGACACAGATCTAGTAAAAACTCAAGAAGGTTACTTAACCAGCTCACTACATCAAATATTTCCTGCTTTGAAGGTTGGAATATTCATTCATAAAAAGAAAATAACAACAGACAATTAAACAATATCTGAAGAGCTTCAATGCAAATTCTCTTAAATAAAATAGCCCTTAAATATTTGAATAGTTAATGGAAATAGCATAGGATGTAAATTTTAATTCACTCCAAAATAGAGCATTTGCTTTCTTTGCTCGCACGAGGAGCTGCGGTCAGGTTTGAGGTTCTTGGTAGTGACTCTTCAGAACATGAGCTTCGCGTTGGTGCCCTCAGTGTTGGTCGAAATGGCCGCCAGCGGCCGGTCCATGGGTGGTCGTGGTTCACATGGATGGCTGGAGGTGCGCATGGATGTCGGGGATGAGTTCAATAGCACATGGGCTTTGTGATGGCGGAGGTGACTCGGTCAATGACGACCGGACATGGTGGCGCAAGTGGTGGCTGACGGAGGTGTTGCGACTGCATGTCAATGGTGGTTATCCTCCTACTGTTGCATGGAGGATGGTGTAGTGCAGGCGAAGCATGGAGTTCGTGGTTATCTGGTACGTCGAGGTTGAGTGCAGTGCTAGGAGGATGTGGAGGTGCTTCGCTGTTGTTGTCAACGAGGCAGAGGGTTGAGCGTACGTTAGGCGCGGAGTTGGGCATGTGGAGAGTGTGGAGAAGAAGGCGAAGGGTTTGGTGTTGATGGTGGTGATGAAGGTTGTGACGATGGAGGGACCGTGTGCTGTCACACACGGCCAGTTGCGATGGGTTTGCGGTGGCGGAGGGAGGATCATAGTGCATGCATATTCCACAGTGTACGCTGGTTCCACGGTGGAGGAGATGGAGATGGTGGATCCCTGCAAGGAGAGAGGAGAAGATAAGATCCTCTAGACGATGATCCCCCATGCATTTTATTCTTCTCAATTTAGTTTTTCTCTACCGATGCAAATTAAGGGATTTTAAATCGCTTCCTAAAATTAGCATGGCCGCCATTGGAAGGTCAGTTGAAAAGAGATTTGATGATGTGTGGGGCCTTGTATGGGTAAATTATGAATGTAACCTTCTTGATGCTTTAATGGGTTCCTATGTCCACCTAATTTAGTCTCCTCTGCATGTATAAAATAACTAATATAAAGATGATGTAATCAAAGATGAATTGAGCATATAAATATACATTAGTCATTCACACAGGTTATGTCAATTATCATCTAAGATATTGAGAATTAAGTACCAAGAAAATATAATCGAAATATACTTAGACCTATAATTAGTTCACTAAAGTGAACCCATCACTTTGCCTAATCAAATTCTAACTCACCTTAGATTTGGGTCTCAAGTACAGGTTTCTATGGCTCAGAAAATCCAACCAAGGATTGTGAGAAACTAAAAATCTGAGTATCAATGCTCATGCAACTGACTCAACAAGTAGGCAACTGTATTTAGAAATTCTGTTCATTACGTATTGAGTATCATCGAAGAGCCATTGGATGATTTCAATGGGTATTAGCGGCAGTGATCAGGAATCCCGTCTGATTACTATTCTCCAGCAACATTGAAGAGCCATTGAATGGACTCTCGATGATTTGACTGGTATCAGCCCCTCTTACTGCACACACCACATCTATATTGAAGAGGGAACACGACCTTCCCGTGAAATGCAGAGACGTCTGAATCCTAACATGCAGGAAGTCGGGAAAAAGGAGATCATCAAGTGGCTAGATGCCGGGATATCTACCTAATCTCCGACAGTCGGTGGGTGAGTTGTTACGACTTGATTCCCGAATCCCTACAAGACACAAGACCGGCTCGTCTTGACTAATCCCAAGACCCAGTCGTCCAACAAGAAATAACCAAAAGGCAGGAAAGTAAACCACATTCACTATGCTAAGTAACTAACAGTAAAAGAGTACACCAGTAAAGAAAGTAAAAGCTGCTAACAGTACAAATTACCACGACAACAATAAAGCGGAAAAAAAATACAGAAACATAATGGTAACAAGAGTCTGAGCTCACTAACAAAAAGAAAGTACAACAACAGGAAGACTACTACTGGGCGCGACTGAGCCCAGTTCCCTCTGCAGCTGGTGACTCAGGCTGCTCAACACTTGGACCTGAAAAGGGTTATGAGTAAATGGAGTCAGCGAATACTGAGTAGAATGGTAACCAACTAACTAAAGCAGTAAAAGCTAATAGGTAATTTATCTTTACCAATTATTTTAGTTTACAATTTATTCCTTTTCACCCATTGGTTTATTTTTCAGAACTCTTTCTTGATCTCACATGTTCCTTGTGGGAACGATCTTGATTGTAGTCTTTTCCAAAGAGTAGAAGGCACACGTGGTGCTCTCCTGGTCGGGAGAGTCTCTCGTGGTGATCCTACACCCAGTCAACCACCTCGAGGTCATGGACAGACGTAGCGGTGACTATGGCACGCGCGATAAGCGCAGGGTAACTACCCCGCACTGGCACGCGGTCAATCGTTTTCGCTAACGAGTACACCCAAAGTATAGCACGGAACAGTATATGGCCTAGCCCTCTCAATAACAGGAGTCTAGCCCCTCAGAACCAAACAGGAATCTCGCCCCTCCACAGTCCGCACACCCTCGTCTGACTACCCCGGTTTACCCAGTGGGCCTAACAAGTCGGTGTAGGGTGGCTAGCTGAACCCTGGACCCCGTGGGGTGGCTAGCTCTCTCCCTACACTAGTAGCTCTCCATGGTACAGTGCATGCGAGGGCCAAAGAAGTCGGTGTAGAGTGGCCAATCCTAACCCCGGGTCCCAACCCAAGGGCAGCTAGCTCCTCTCTACATTAAACAGGGGACAGTTGCTCTCCTTGGTACCACGTACTCAATGGCCAGCACACTTCCCACTCACATTCCCAAATCCATTCCATTTATCCACAGGAGTTCTACTCCTAATTCCCCATAGGGTTCATGCTCGTAATCCCCATGTTATTCCATACTAGGTTTCATCATTCACATTTCCATTCTCATATTTTACACATGCAACTCGTATTTCCACAATTTGCATATACAACTATAAATGTCACAGGTATCTGTCTAACTAGCACAGGCATTTCATATTTCACATGCAGCTCCTGTTTATTAATAGGCAGTTGTTCACATTTCTATTCATTCATTTAAGATTGAATCTCAAACACGCATACAAACAGTGCAAGTACTTCTCGTCCTAGGATTCATGCCACATCCTAGGTTTCTAGTTACCCAATTTTATATATGCATTCATGTTTTATAATTTAAAACAAGGGAAACCACTCTACCAGACAATCCGGGAGTACTGGGGGCTCAAACGACAAGCTCACGTGCCTCTGCAGGTCCCGAACACTCAATAGATCGAAGTCCTAAACCAAGGGACATACCACAATGGAATGTTTAGAATAGTATAAAAGGACTTCTAACATGTAGAGGAACTCACAAGGAAACCACAGATATCTCGTTTGCGTAAAACGGACCTCAAACGAACCCTAAACGGGCCAAAAATAGAATTGCAGACCAAAATCAGACGTCTGGCACAAGGTCCAGACGTCTTAAAAGTAACCAGAGTCTCACCTTAGGTTCCTGCGTCGACTTCAGATGTCTGAACCCCTAATTGACCATCTAGATCCAACTCCAGACGTCCGACCTATCCTCTAGTTGTCTGAGAGTGCTTCCGGTCGTTTGTAAGCTGTCCAGACATCCGAAACGTGTGGGAGGGTGTGCTCCGTGCCATCCCGAAGCTACCCTTGCACACGTCAGACCATATCTTCTACATTTAGCTACGCAGATTGTAGCGGTGGTGCGCCCTGCATGGCCGTAACTGCAAGAGGGTCGTATCTTCGTGAAACTCTACTTTCAGATCTCCGGTGTCATTACCAGACGTCCAACCCGTCGTTTGGATGGCATGCCAGACGTCTGATTCTGGGAAAATCCCAGAACCAGAACGACCTCCTCTTCCTCGCCACGCGTAGCCGTGGCCTCTCCTCTTCGCCTGCAGCTCCGGCTACAGCAAGTGTCAGGGACGTCTCCCCCGATGCGCTCCTCCCAAATGCACCGCTTCGGCCGTGCATCCTCCGGCGAGCTCCCACGAGCTCGTGAGCTCAAGCTCCTCCTCTCCTCACGCCGCCTCTCCTCGTCGCTCGCACTTGCGCCCTCTCTCGTGCTTGCCCCTCTCATTGCAGTGGAGAGGAAGGAAGGAAGGTGGCTGTGGTGGAGTGGGGAAGAGAGGAATGGGGAGAGGGGTTTTATAAGGGAGTGGCTAGGGTTCTGCAGAGAAGAAGGTAGAGAGAGAAGAGAGAAAAGGCAGTCTGCATGCAGCCAACGCGCAGACACGAAGCAATGTACAAATTTTTCAATTTCTAGACGTCTTGAAAGGGGTCCAGACGTCTGACCGACAGTCCATACGTCTTAAAGGGCTCAGAATAGAATGGGTCTTTACATCATAACAAACTTAAAGGAAGTTTCGTCCTCAAAACTTGAGCTAGCTAGGGTGCGGAAAAGGAAATATACACGCATAACAAACTTAAAGAGGACAGAAGTCTGTCCGAAAAGACGTACCCTCAAAAAGCTCCAGGTATCGCTCTCGCATCACTGCCTCAGGCTCCCAGGTAGCCTCCTCTTATCGCTGGCTCCTCCACAAGACCTTCACCAGGGGTACCTACATCCATCTCAAACTCTGGATGGCTCAGTCTAGTATCTGCACTGGTCTCTCGGGGTAGGTCGGGTCATCACCCACCTCGACACTCTCGTGGCTCAGAATGTGACTAGGATCGGCGACCTACTTCCTGACGTTGGACACGTGGAACACGTCATGCACACCAGAAAGCTGGTGAGGAAGGGCAAGCCGGTAGGCAACGGGTCCTACTCGCTCCAAGACCTCAAAGGGCCCCACAAACCTCGACGCGAGCTTCCCTTTCACCCCAAAACGCTGCAGGCCATTCATGGGCGAAACGCGAAGAAAGACGTGGTCCCCAACCTCGAACTGTACCTCTCTGCGCTTCCAATCGGCATAACTCTTTTGTCTGCTCCTGATAGTGTGAAGTCGCCTGTGAATCTGCTCTATCACCTCCTGACTCTACCGGATCAGTCTGGGGCCAACCTCCCACTTGGTCCCCACCTCAACCCAACTCAAGGGCGTAGTACATCTCTGTCCGTACAAAGCCTCATAGGGTGCTAAGTCAATACTGGAGTGATAGCTGTTATTATATGCAAACTCTGCCAGGGGTAAGTGCTCCTCTCAAGAGCCCCTCCAATGTAGTACACAGGCGCACAAAAGGTCCTCAAGTGTCTGTATCATGTGCTCTGACTGTCCGTCCATCTGCGGGTGGTACGCCGTACTGAACCTCAACCGTGCCCCCAAAGCCTACTGAAACTCAACCCAAAACTAGGAAGTAAAACAGGTATCCCGGTCGGATACAATCTCATGCGAAACTCCGTGCAGATGTACCTCGTCACGAATATACTTCTCTGCCAACTGCGCTGGTCCCAAGGTGACTCCGATTGGCAAGAAACGTGTCGTCTTCGTCAATCTGTCTACAATCACCTAGACTGCATCGTGTCCTTGCTGGGTAACGGGTAAGCCCACCACCAAGTTCAGGGTGATGCTCTCCCACTTCCACTCTGGCACAGGAAGTGGTTGTAATGGCCCTACAGGCCTCTAATGCTTGGCCTTCACCTGCTGGCACACCAAACACTGCTACACGAACTCACCTATATCCCGCTTCATCCCTCTCCACCAAAAGTCACGTCTCAGATCATGATACATCTTCGTGTTCCTGAGATGTATGGTGAACCTGGACCCGTGCACCTCAGTCAGGAGCTCTCTCAACAACTCCTCGTCCCTGGGAACGCACAAACGTCCCATCATGCGTAGCACCTCATCTGTAAAAGAGAAGTCTCCTAGGTCCCCTGACAGTACTCTGTCTCGCAATGACTGCAGGTATGGATCTGTCATCTGTCCTGTGACGATGCAGAAGCTCTGGTCTCGTTTGTCGTGTCACTGTCACTGCCCCACAATGCCCCTGTAACTTTAGGGGTCTCCAATTGCCCAACTCCTCCATAAGTCTTCAACTCTATGCCTGCAAACTAGCTAAGTGGCCAAGCACCTTCCAGCTCAAGGCATCAGCCACCACGTTGACCTTCCCTGGATGGTTGGAGATGCTACAGTCATAGTCCTTCAGGAGCTCTAACCAACGTCTCTGTCTCATGTTAAACTCCTTCTGATCAAACAAGTACCTGAGGCTCTTATGATTCGTGAAAATCTCAAAGGTCTCACCATAAAGGTAGTGCCTCCATGTCTTCAGCGCGAAGACAATAGCTACCAGCTTTAAGTCATGGGTAGGGTAGCTATGCTCATGGGGCTTCAGTTGTCACGAAGCGTAAGCGACGACGTGGCCCCGCTGCATGAGCACACCCCTTAACCCCTGCAACGAAGCGGCCGTGTAGACCACAAAATCGCCACTGCTATCCGAGATGGTAAGCACAGGAGCCGAAGTCAGCCTCTCTTTCAACTCCTGAAAACACGCCTCATAAGCGTCTGTCGAAGCAAAGGGCACGTCCTTCTGGGTCAACTGAGTCATAGGATGCCCAATCTGCGAGAAACCCCTGATAAACCATCGGTAGTAACCTACCAGTCCCAAGAAGCTACGTATTTCTATCACTGTACATGGTCTCTCCCACCTGAGTATTGCCTCAACCTTGGCTGGATCCATAGCCAAGCCATCCCCAGAAATCACATGGCCCAAGAAGGTCACCTGTCTCAACCAAAACTCGCACTTGTTGTATTTGGCATACAGCCTGCATCATCTCAAAGTGTCCAAAACCACCCGCAAGTGTTGTCCGTGCTGTGTCTGATCCCACGAGTAAACGAGCACGTCATCAATAAATACCACCACAAACTGATCTAGATACGATTTGAACACCCAGTTCATCAAATCCATGAAGGTAGCGGGGGCGATGGTCAGCCCAAATGGCATGACCAAAAACTCGTAGTGTCTGTACCGAGTGCAGAAAGCTGTCTTAGAGATGTCGGTCTCCCTGATCCTCAACTGGTGGTAGCCTGATCTCAGATCTATCTTGGAGAATACCGTGGCACCTTGTAACTGGTCAAACAGATCATCAATCCTCAGCAGCGGATACATGTTCTTGATGGTGACACTGTTCAGCTGTCTGTAGTCAAAATAAAGGCAAAGGGTACCATCCTTCTTCATAAATAACACCGGGGTGCCCTACGGGAATGCACTAGGCCTCACAAAATCCTCCAACAGGTCCTGCAGCTGTGACTTGAGCTCTCGCAGCTCAAGTGGTGCCATCCGGTACGGTGCCGTAGAAATGGGGCTGGTCCCCGGTACCAGTGAGATCTCAAACTCGATCTCATGCTCATGCGGTAGTCCTGGCAGCTCCTCTAGAAACACGTCGGGGTACTCTCTGACCACCGGGATGCTGTGAAAGTCTGCCATGGGCCTGGGCTCTGCCACCACACAGGCTAGAAAGCCCTCACACCCTTGGCTCAAAAGTCGCGCTGCCCGAATTGTAGAAATGAACCTGAAACCTTCGTCCACTGGCTGTCCAAGAAACTCAAAAGAAGGCATCTCCGGGATGGAGAAGACGATCTTCCTTTCAAAATGGTCCACCAAGACGTGGTAAGCGGACAGCCAATCCATTCCTAGAATCACGCCAAAATCCTCCATCGGTATCACAATCAGGTCAGCGGGGAGGCTGTGTCCCCCGATACTGACCTCACAGTCTATGTAGACCTCCTCATCTACAAACAGCTGACCACCCAGACCTCTGATCACCAATGGATCCTCTAACAACATGCAGTGTTGTCCCAAACTAACAGCAAAACTCGCAGCAACAAACGAGTGCGTGGCACCGGAATAAAAAAGTACGTAAACTAATCTGCCGAAAACTGTAACCATACCTGCCACCACTGAACCTAATGCCCTGGCGTCTCTATGTGTCATGGCGTTGATATGCCCCTCATCTCTCGGTGCAGAAGAAACAGCCACACTCTGTGTCGAATCGGTAGCCGCTGGCCAGTACCATCCCCGCGACTGCTGTCCTCCCCCACGCGCTTGAGAACCACGACCACCTGCTCGGCCTCCAGTGCTTGGTGCGGGGAGCATCTACTGCGCTCCAGCCCTAAACGGGCAGTCCCTCCTGATGTGGCCCGGCTGGCCACACTGGTAGCAGAGGGGGACTCAACTCCCTCCCTCGGTAGGTCCCTGCTGACGGCTAGGCGGGGATCTAATGCTAACAGCTGGCCCCTGTCGGGGGCCCCCAAAGGCCACTGACAGCCCCGCAAAACGAGATGGCTCTCCCATGGGCACCGCGTGCCTCTCTCATCGACCCTGTGGGTACTCTGGTTGGTAGGGCCCCTTCCGTCCGCTTTCGGTGTCATGAAGCCGGGTTGGTCTCCTCGTACGTCATAGCTGCCTCCACCACTCTTGAGAAGGTGGGAAGCTTTAGGGGTTTGACATGCCCCCAAATGGCAGGTAGGAGCCCCCTCAGTGAACCTCCACAGGCGCTCCTCGTCAGTAGCTACAGCTGTCACAGCAAAACATGACAGCTCCAGGAAGCGCGTGCGATACGCGCTAACAGTCATCGTCCCCTGGCGGAGAGTGTGGAACTCCTACCTCCCCTGGTCCTACCAAGTCTGCGGGAAGTACTGCTCGCAGAAGAGGGTCACGAACTGGTCCCACATCAACAATCCCCTCTCCTGGACTCTAATTGCCCTCCACCACCTGTGTGCCGCACTCTCTAGCTGATACGTGGCAAAGGCCATGCGGCACTCTGCAGGGGGGCAAAGGGTGTCAAACACCTTCTCAATCTGCTCCAGGCAGTCCTCTACCTCAGACGAGTCCTCATCCCCCTTGAAGGAGGGGGCCTTCAGCTTCCGGAACTGTTCGAAAAGCTCATAGTGCAGTTGTAGTAGAGGAACGGGCACGCCTCCAGGCAGGGAGGGCTCATGCTCAGAAGTGTCAGAGTGCGGTAGGGGCGGTGGACCACCCCCTCCCCCTCGTCCAGCGCTGTGTCGGTCTCTTAGCCCCACAGAGGACACCCCCTCCACATCCCTAGGGAGAGGCACCCGTGGAGGTGGGTGGAGCACCTCTCGTACTATGTCTCGTATCAACTGAGTGAGGTCTTGGGCCAGAATGCCTAGGAGAAGTGGCTGATCAACTGGCACCTCGGGCCCGGCATGTCCACCCCTCCGACCTCGTCCACTGCCGCGTCTGTGGCCCGCCTCAAGGACTCCACATCGAGGCATCTCCTGCAAGGAGACGAGGAAGACAGAACAAAAAGAAGTTAACTCTAATGGATTTCAGCGAAAGAACACATAACAGATGTCAAGTGGTACGTTGTGGTGGTTACACTAGTTACATGCATGTGAATTGGTTATTCTCGAGCCAGTTGGTTCATTTCTTGGGATGACCTTGCTCTAATACCATCTTGTTATGACCTGGTTCCTGAATCCCTGCAGAACACGAGATCGACTCACTCGACTAATCCCAAGACCCAGTCGTCCAACAAGAAATAACCAAAAGGCAGGAAAGTAAACCATATTCACTATGCTAAGTAACTAACAGTAAAAGAGTACAGCAACAAAGAAAGTAAAAGCTGCTAACGGTACATATCACCACCACAAAAGTAAAGCAGAAACAAAGTACAGAAACATAATGGTAACAGGAGTTTGAGCTCACTAACAAAAAGAAAGTACAACAGGAAAACTATTGCTGGGCATGACTGAGCCTAGCACCCTCTACAGCCGATGACTCAGGCTGCTTAACACCTGGACCTGAAAAGGGTTATGAGTAAACGGAGTCAGCGAACGCTGAGTAGAGTGGTAACCAACTAACTAAAGTAGTAAAAGCTAACATGAAATTTATCTTTTCCAATTATTTTATTTTACAAGTTATTCCTTTTCACCCATTAGTTTATTTTTCAGATCTCTTTCTTGATCTCGCATGTTCCTCGTGGGAACGATCTTGATTGTAGTCTTTTCCGAAGAATAGAAGGCACACGTGGTGCTCTCCTGGCCGGGAGAGTCCCCCATGGTGATCCTACACCCAGTCAACCACCCTGAGGTCACAGACAGACGTAGCGGTGACTATGGCACACGTGATAAGCGCACGGGTAGCTACCTAGCACTGGCACGTGGCTAGCCGTTTCCGCTAGCGGGTACACCCAAAGTACAGCACGAAACAGTATAGAGCCTAGCCCTCTCAATAACAGGGGTCTAGCCCCTCAGAACCAAATAGAGGTCTTGCCCTTCCACAATCCACGCACCCTCGTTTGACTACCCCAGTTTTCCCACTGGGCCTAACAAGTCGGTGTAGGGTGGCTAGCTGAAGCTCGGGTCCCGTGAGGTGGCTAGCTCTCTCCCTACACTAGTAGCTCTCCCCGGTACAGTGTACGTGAGGGCCAAAGAAGTCGGTGTAGAGTGGCAAATCCTAACCTCGACTCCCAACCCAAGGGCGGTTAGCTCCGCTCTATACTAAACAGGGGACAATCGCTTTCCTTGGTACGACGAACTCAAGGGCCAGCACACTTCCCACTCATTCCCAAATCCATTCCATTTATCCATAGGAGTTCTACTCCTAATTCCCCATAGGGTTCATGCTCGTAATCCCCAAGTTATTCCATACCAGGCTTCATCATTCACATTTCCATTCTCAGATTTTACACATGCAGCTCGTATGTCCACAATTTGCATATACAACAAGAAATGTCACAAGTATCCGTCTAACTAGCATAGGCATTTCATTTTTCACAGGCAGCTCTTATTTATTAACAGGCAGTTGTTCACATTTCTATTCATTCATTTAAGAAGGCAATCTCAAACACGCATACAAACAATGCAAGTACTTCTTGTCCTAGGATTCATGCCACATCCAAGGTTTCTAGTTTACCAGTTTCACATATGCATTCGTGTTTTATAATTTAAAATAAGAGAAACCACTCTACCAAACAATCCGGAAGTACTGGGAGCTCGAACGACAAGCTCACGTGCCTCTGCAGGCCCTGAACACGCAATAGATCGAAGTCCTATACCAAGGGACATACCACAACGGAATGTTTAGAATAGCATAAAAGGACTTCTAACATGTAGAGGAACTCATAAGGAAACCACAGATATCTCGTTTGCGTAAAACGAACCTCAAACGGACCCTAAACGAGTCAAAAATAGAACTGCAGACCTAAATCAGACGTCTGGCACAAGGTCCAAACGTCTTAAAAGTAACTAGAGTCTCACCTCAGGTTCCTGCATCGACTTCAGACGTCTGAACCCCTAATTGACCATCTGGATCCAACTCCAGATGTCCGACCTATCCTCTAGTTGTCTGGGAGTGCTTCCGGTTGTTTCGTAAGCTGTCCAGACATCTGAAATGTATGGGAGGGCATGCCCCGCGTCTTCCCGAAGCTATCCCTGCACACGTCAGACCATATCTTCTACATTTAGCTATGCAGATCGTAGCGACGGTGCGGCATGCATGGCTGTAACCGCAAGAGGGTCGTACCTTTGCGAAGCTCTGCTTTCAGACGTCCGGTGTCGTCACCAGACGTTCAACCCGTCGTCTGGATGGCACGCCAGACATCTGATTCTGGGAAAATCCCAAAACCAGAATGACCTCCTCCTCATTACACGCAGCTGCGGCATCTCCTCCTCGCCTGCAGATCCGACTACAGCAAGTGTCGGGGACATCTCCCCTGACACGCTCTTCCTCCCGCACGCGTCGCTCCGATCGCGCATCCTCCGACGAGCTCCCATGAGCTCGCAAGCTCAAGCTCATCCTCCTCTCCTCACGCCGCCTCTCCTCCTCGTCGCTCGCTCTTGCACCCTCTCTCGCACTCGCCCCTCTCACCGCAGTGGAGAGGAAGGAAGGAAGGTGGTTGTGGTGGAGTAGGGAATAGAGGAAGGGGGAGAGGGGTTTATAAGGGAGTGGCTAGGGTTCTGCGGGGAAGAAGGTAGAGAGAGAAGAGGGAAAAGGTAGTCTGCGCACGTCAACGTGCAGACGTGAAGCTACGAACAAACTTTTCAATTTCCAGATGTCTGACTAGACGTTTGACCGACAGTCCAGACGTCTTAAAGGGCTCAAAACAGAATGGGTCTTTACATGAGTCCAATCCAAGTTGTGCCTAAGAAGGCAAGACTCACTGTGATCACGACTGAGACCGAAGAAATCATACCGACCCGTGTAGCAAACTCATGGAGAGTCTACATTGACTACAGAAGACTCAATACCTCCACAAAGAAGGATCATTTCCCACTACCGTTTATTGATCAAATCCTCGAAAAATTAGTGGGAAATAGATTCTTCTACTTTTTGGATAGGTACTCCGGATATAACCAGGTGGCAATCCATCCTGAGGACCAAGAGAAGACTACTTTCACCTGCCCCTTCAGGACGTACGTGTTCCGAAGGATGTCGTTCGATCTCTGCAATGCACCCGCTACTTTTCAGCGGTGCATGCTTGCCATATTCTCAGATATGGTTGGTGATTATCTGAAAGTCTTCATGGATGACTTCTCAGTGTTTGGTAAATCATTTGACGATTGCCCCCTGCACTTGGTCCAAATCCTCAGGCGGTGCATCGACGTGAATCTGGTTCTTTCCTGAGAAAAGAGCCACTTCATGGTGCCTGAAGGAATTGTCCTGGGACATCTCATCTCAGAAAAAGGCATCCAGGTTGTTCGAGCAAAGGTGAATCTGATTTCCAAACTCCCTATGCCTAGCCCGATCAAGGACATCCGATCTTTCCTGGGGTACATCAATTTTTACCGTCGATTCATTCCTGATTTCTCAAAAATCGTGCGCCCCCTGACTAATCTGCTATCTAAGGATGCTCCTTTTGAAATCTCCAAGGAATGCACTCAAGCATTTGAAATCCTACGTGATTGAGTTACCCAAGCCCTGATCCTACAATCCCTTGATTGGTCTTAACCCTTTGAGATCATATGCGATGCATCTGATTTCACTGTAGGAGCGGTACTTGGGCAGAAAATTGACAGGAAACCCGTGGTCATCTACTACGCTAGCAAGACACTTGACAAGGCTCAGCGTAACTACACAGTTACTGAGAAAGAGCTGCTAGCCGTAGTATTTGCCCTGGAAAAATTCAGATCGTATCTTCAGGGTTCCCGTGTTATCATTTACTCTGATCACACAACTGTGAGGCATCTCCTTGTGAAGAAGGACGTGAAACCTCGACTAATCCATTAGATCTTGCTGTTGTAAGAGTTTGACCTCAAGATTCGCGATAAGGTGGGAAAACAGAATGTGGTAGCTGATCACTTGTCCCGCCTTCCTTCTGACATTATCGACCCTTCTGAACCCATTACGGAACATTTTCCCGATGAGCACCTCCTAACTATCAGTATGGGGTTTCCATGGTTTGCTGATCTAGTAAACTACCTGGCATCACATCCGATCCCATTCGATTGGCCGAAGGCCAAGAAAGACAAATTACTTTCCGATGCCAAGTACTATTTTTGGGAAGACCCGTATCTCTTCCGCATCGGTGCTGATCAAATCATACGACGATGTATCCTGGAAGCGAAAATTCAGGGCATCTTGTCTTTTTGCCATGACCAGGCATGCGGTGGACACTTTTCTGGTCATAAAACTGCAGCTAAAGTCCTCCAGTGCAGCTTCTATTGGCCCACGATTTTCAAAGACACATACTGGCTCACGATTTTCAAAGACGCATACAATCACTGTAAGGCATGCACTCGTTGTCAGACCTTAAGCAACATGAGCCACCGTGATATGATGCCCTTACAACCGATTCTTGTATACGAATCTTCGATGTCTGGGGGATTGATTTTATGGGACCCTTTCCTATTTCGAACGGCTTCGAGTACATTCTAATCGCTGTTGACTATGTGTCAAAATGGATCGAAGCCATTCAGACTTGAACTAATGATCATAAGGTGGTTATCAAATTCATTTATTAGAACATCTTTTCTCGGTTCGGGATTCCATGTGCTATAATCTCTGATGGAGGGACCCATGTCACTAATGCTCAGTTCAGGTCACTGATGACCAAATACAGGGTGTCACACCGAATCTCTACTCCTTATCACCTCCAAACCAATGGTCTAGCTAAGCTATCGAATCGGGAGATCAAGAAAATCCTCTAGGTCACTGATCAACCTGACAGGAAAGACTGGTCATCCTGACTTCTAGAAGCTTTGTGGGCTTATAGGACCGCCCACAAAATCCAATTAGGTATGTCTCCCTTCAGATTAGTGTACAAGAAAGCATGTCACCTCCCCACCGAATTGGAGCACAAAGCCTATTGGGTAGTACGGAACTACAATCTCGATTTTTCTAAGGCAGGAACCCACAGAAAGCTTTAAATGAGCGAGATCGATGAATTACATCATGACGCGTATGAGAACTCGTGAATTTACAAAGAGTGGGTTAAAACCTTTCACGACAAGCACATATCCAGAAATATCTTTTTCCCTAGTCAAAAAGTCATACTCTTTGATGCCAAACTCAAACTATTCCTAGGAAAACTTAGATCAAAGTGGATCAGACCTTACCTTGTCCGACGAATCTTTAGAAATGGAGCTGTCAAAATCAGTCAACTCAGCTACGATTCAGAACCTTTTGTTGTGAATGGTCAAAGACCCAAACCGTTCATTGAACTTACCGATACAAATTTGGTTGAGACATCTTTTACCCTCCATTCTCCCTGAGCTCATTGCGCTCAGCCGATGGCGTAAAACTCAGTGCTTAATGGGAGGCAACCCAGCATTTTTGAAAAACTTGAAACCTTTCTTGACATTCCTATGCTGAACTCATATTGCACTTTAGGGTTCATCCAATAGAACAGTCGACTCCACCTCTAGTACCCATACTCGAGCTTGAAATCGTCCGCAATAGTCATCCCGAAACATACACCCACCCAAAACCTGTTCTAATGAATGATCTAAGCTAAACTTGGACCCACCTAATTTACAATGAGGACATTGCAAATCGTAGGCATGGAGGGGTATGAAAGTGCAAAATACCGTGAAAATCATCTCACAAGAAAAGATTTGATCAAAAAAATCACATATCCCAAAAAAATCAAAAAAATGAAAAAATTCTTAAAAAGAAAAAAAAATGAGAGGAGAGAAAATTTTGAGGGCATATCAGTTTTGAGGAGAAAAAGGGGAGGAGTTAAAAATGCCAAAAAGGAGCACAAGTTGAAAAGAAAAGAAAAGAAATAGTCATTAGTAAGAAATTAAAGAATTGACTTAATTCTAGACCATATGAAAAGAAAGAAAATGAAAGGCAAATAGTGCGAACGAAACAAAGAAGAGATTAGTAGGATCGTCGATTTTAGGCCTTTTGGGCTATGATTATAGGCTTAAAAATTCAAGTACCCGCTAAGATCTAGATAGTCCCCAAGAGGTTAGGGAAAATGTGAAGCTTAAGTATTAGGTCTAAGGCTTAGGGAGTATTCGGCTTCGTTAACTGACCTCTGGTTTGCAAGACTCGGTAACCTAAGTACCCCAATCCACACAGTCTGGTTCAGTGCGCATAAGTATCAAAATAATGCAAATGCGTTTAAATCGTTCTGAAAAAGTTGCCTAAATTAGGAGCAGCTGATCAACACAAATTTATTTGGACGAGTTCCCGACACGAAGAGGGGGGAAATTCCCCTTGAAGATGTGCAATAATATATCGTCTCCTCATTGCTTGTCTCCTAGGATATCTACATATCCTACCGAGGGCATGTAAGCACCCTGTGCTGGTTCAGATGCCATGGGCGACATTATCCTGAAATATCAATTGCCAGAGTCTATATTTAGCTATAGAATACCATGGGAGGGATTATCTCAAAATCTTGAAAGCCAAGGTTCTGGGGGTTGCCATGGGCGGTGCTATCTCGAAGCATCGATTGCCAGGGACCCTTCGAGGATTGATAATGGGGACTAGGAATCCGATACAGACGGCATTGTGAAGCTAATCCAAAGCTAGAAATAAAAAGAAAAGAGAGAGAAAACTCTTCACAAAGAAAAATTCCTCTCTGACAAAAATGCACTGCAAACTGCATGAAGGCTAAAACATGTTACAAGCATGGGTACTTTAACCGTGGAGTTCAACGAACTTTAGGATAGTTCCTGTGGGCCTTAAAAACCTTCGCGGCACACTAAGGCTAGAGTTGGTCAGGTCCGAATCTTGGTTGGTACTTGAGTACCTCTAGGCTTACTATTGGCGTTCTAACCTAATCTACAGAAGAAAGCACACATCACAGTTTTTTAGCATCAAAAGATTACATGGTCTAGAATCAAAGTTGATACCTTGAAATTTTGCTAAGGGACTAGCAAAAGCTAGGCAAGGGGGTATGATGGGAACACTATTATGAACCCTAACTAGCTCATTTTGACCCAATAAAGAGAATAAATGCTCCTACATAACCAACTGAAGATCATAATTCATTACATAACCTTTCTAAGAGAAACACAAGAAATAAGGGGAAAAACTGTAATTTTACCAATGCAGTACAACCACGAATTTTCTCAAGGGCTAAACAAAGGTTAAATGGTTTTAATAAGATAACAAGTGGGTTGGAATTGACAGAAAAGGATTTGTGTGAGTTCTGAGAATTAAATGACTTTTAAAACCTTAAAAACAAACCTACTTAATTAAAAAAGGTTTTGGTCAAGATAAAATTCACTTAAATCCTCTAAAAATTATAGAAAAATATTCTCTAGGGTTTAAAACCTTCAATTTGGCCATTAGAACCCATTTTGACCAAGAATGGGGTCTCAGACAGATATTTACCCTAATTTGGATTTTTGCATAAATTACCTGGTCAAATGTGTTCAAAACCAAAATCCAACATCACCATTGGATTCCTAAGGTCAAAATTAGGTTTGTACCAAAATTTGAACCCAAAATAAGTTTGCCTTGACCTAGTTTGTAAAAAAGTCTTGTCTGATTACATTTCTACCCCTAACTTTCAAAAACCCTTGCTAATAGCCCCCTAACTTTCTCACCATCTTCACAAGTAGGTCCCTTCGTCATTATCGCGGAGGAAACCTACTCCGACGACCTTTGACAGAGAAGAACTCTTTGATTTCTCAGAGAATCTCCTCCAAAATTGGAAGGGAGATCCTCTGAGAAATTCTCTCCCATCTGAACCCATTAATGAGCTTTGATTCATTCCCAATCTCTCATGTGAACGCATGAGAGATTTGGGTATCTCAACAACTCCATCTCCAGCGACCTTCCAAGTTGAGGAAGCTTGCTTCCCAAGCCCTAACCACCCTTCAGAGCCCTATTTAAAGAAGCCCAGATCTCCCCGACTTCTTCACGCTCAAATTCGGCCGCGAATACCCTCAATTCTTCTCTTCCCCTCACGGCCAAAGGCTCCTCGACGTCCGACGACCTTCTCTGCTCCTCATCATCCGACCGCCATACCTGTGGCGGATTCCTCCTCCCTACCTTCGTCTACGTCTCGCCGTACTAGCAGACGCCACTCCCTCTTCATCCTCACCGGAGTCGCCTTCGTCTTCAACGTCGGCCATACCAGACTTGACGCCTTCACTGCCCCCCTTCATCCCTTGACCTCCTAGCTAAGTTCCCTGTTCTCTCTACTTTTTTCTCTGCACTCTACTTTCCAAAATCGACCACTACCGCCCCTCGCACCTTCATCTCCTCCATCTTCGACCACCACCTCTGGTGAGGCCATCCCACCTCCACAGGCCACCAAAACACTTGCCGACCATCGCTACACCTTCACCACACCTCACTGAGCACTTCTCCTCACTTTATTAATGTCGCCACTCACCCAAATCACCCCCTGAATACACCCACTCATAGGCACACAGTGTAACCTAGGTACGCACTCACAGGCACCCACACGCCACACCACCACCCCCAGCACATCCTCCGTGCTCTAGCGATCCTCCCTGAGCGATTTGACGTGGCCACAAGGCCGTTCTATTGTTTCTAGGTTCAGGCCCCAACCGCCATTGGCGAGCAAGCTTGAAGCTCACTTGAGGTCACTCCAGGTGCTGCCAAGCCCAGGTTGCTGTCCCAGGCTGCGCGGAATTACCTCACGCACGCACCCAGGTCTTCAATTGGAGTTGAGAGCCTTCGCAGCAGCTATAATTGGAAGGTCAATCTCTACTTGAGGCGTCCAAGAAGAGGGGGTGCGGCTAGTCCCACCTCAGAAACAAAGAGGCACCCACACCTACATAAATTGAAAAGTTGCCATAGGCTCATCGCCTCAGTTACCACGGGGTGAGGTCCCACTCACCCATACCCGGTCTCGTCCGCGACACCTCACTCGCGGACCTGGCTGACCCGACCCAACCTACACTCCTTGCTTACCACGCACTTTGGTGAGCCTGGTCCTAGATACACACCCAACCCAATAACCCAAATACTTGTGTGACTCTGGGAGAGCGGATCCTAAGAGAGAAAGAGAGGAGTGTCACGTGGGTAGGGGGAGGGTTTTGCTACAGGGATCTTTGGCCGATACTTAGCATATTCTGAAGAAGAAGAGGAGGCCAGGGTTGAAGGCAGAAGTTTAAGAAGAAGAGAAGGAAGACAGAGAAAGCCAAAGGCAAAGGAAGAAGAAGAGGAAGCCAGAGCAGTAGCTGAAGAGAAAAGAGAAGGATTGCAAAAGAAGAAGAAGAGGAAGCCAGAAGCTGAAGAAGAGAAGGACCTTAGAGAAAGCTAAGGACAGAAGAAAGCCAAGGCAAAGGAAGAAGAAGAAGAAAAGGCCAAAGATAGAAACAGAGAAAGTAAAGGCAGAGACAGAGAAGAACAAAAGAAGAAGGATCAGACACTTTAAGTCATCCGATTCCTTCATCAGACGACAGATCATCACTTTCACTTCATTGCAAATACATGGAATTCCTTGGTGATATTGTAGGAGTATTTGGTGATCTAAATCATCATTTTACTCCCATATTTTTGCACATTGCCACTGCTATTATTGCAAATTCTTTTAATTCTGAATTATGATCTTGATTTCTAAATACATATTTGCTGCCTATGTTCGACCTCGGAAACCAATTCGAGTAATAAAAATTGTATTTGTTTGAACGCTATTTCGACTATATTACAACATGACACTTTTTAAACACCGACTTAGCGATTGAACACCTACTCACCCCAATTCGGATCTACCTTACTACAAACATGGAATCATAGCCCCTATATATATATATATATGCATGAGTAAAATAGGGAAGGCCCTACAATTCGACGCCTTGGGATGACGCCGTAAGAAGCACCTTCCTTGCCAGGCCCTACACTCTGACATCTCGGGATGACATTGTAAGGGACACCTGACCTTATTCTGCAATGAATATTTAGATATAAGAAAAAAAATCATGTACTATATATTTTTCTTTATTGTTATTTTCTTTTTTTATGTATGGGGCTCATCCAAGACTTTGTTTCAAAACATCACCTCAGTATAGTTACGCAAAAATCTAGGTGTTAGGTTGGGTTCTGAATATCCTGCATCTGGAGACCATAGCCAGTGCAACATAACAACCATACCCGTGAAGTATAAGTGCTAGGCTAGGATCTCAACACCCTACATTGGGGGAGCATACCCAGTGTAATGTAACAGCTATACTTGTGAAATTAAGTTCTTATTTTGTAATTTCCACAAGTGAAATCAAAGTGTATGTAAATGTGAGATACTCAATCTTTCAAAAACTTTTATACCAAAGGGTGAATAATCACGTCGTATACTTTCCTCACTATTGACTTAATACCTCAGCTAATCACTCTATTCAAGGGCTCACAAATAGGTCCAAATCTTAGGAAATACATGAGTTGATTAAATCACCTATGACTTGAAGAGGCTAGGCATAAGATCTCAACTCATACCCCTAAGGTTAGCAACTTCTTAATGCCTATTCTCATCATCTTTCCCTAGCTCAGATCATGCAATGTATGCTATTTACAAAACACTTTATATATATATATATATATATGTATATATATATATATATGTATATATATATATATATATGTATATATATATATATAATGCAAAACTAATGGAAACTAGATATAGATAACTCAGCAACAAATCACCGACACCCCCATGCCTATTTCAGGCAATGTCCTCTTTGTATGCTAATGAATAAAAATAAGCATGAGAAAGGGAAGATATCACTTGAATAACTTTGAGTTGTTCTCATGAAAAACACTAGCTCCAACCTGAAAAGAAATCAACCTACTATGTATAAGCAAAATTGGGTTGGGTTGCTGATGAGATACTCATCATGATCTCTAACTACCCCTAATTAACTAGTATTCCTAGTTAATTAGCTAAGGTTATGAATTTATAAGGGTAAATTATAGAATAAGAGATATTTAGTAAAGGACCTTAAAATAAGTTAAAAATGGCATTTTATCATTCAATTAACATTATTAACAATTTAGTCTAAAATTGGACTCGAAAAATATAATGTATACCTAAGTACATAATAACTTAAGTGATTTTACTTAATCTAATAAATTCATCTAAAAAGGTCAAAAATTTAAATTCAAGGTGCAAACATAATATTTACCTTATTTACTAACATATATAAAAAGTTGAAAAAGATCTAAATCTAAATTAAAATAAACTTTCAAAACCTGGGTTTACATTTTCGTCCTTAATATTCATTGCAATCGGGTCCTTATTTCTCACACAGGTCCTTAAGTTTTATTACATTTAAGTCCCTTTCCCTCTTCTTCTTCTTCAGCCGAATGAACGGTTGCCGGCAAAGAGTCACACCACCGCATGATCACCTCCCTACCGACATCAACCTTCTTTGTAAAAGCTCTTGCAGCTTACGCTCACCACCTCCACTTCATCAACCGGTCTGGATTAACCGGAAATCTTATTTTTCAGTGGGAGATAACCCCACCGTCATCGGAGATGACAACGAAGGTTAAGCTCCTCAAACTCCTTCGGCCAGACCCCGCCATTCTCTTCACTGCCAATTGCTATAAATACCCCCTCACCCCTCTGATTTTACTCAAGTTGGCTCCCTTCCCTCTTCTAACACTGTAGCCGACTTCGATAGGCTATTCATCCAAAACTCCGGCGACGTTCCATTTCAATTTCCAACTGCCTCCATCCATTCTGATCAGCCGAGGAGATCCACCATGGTCTTCCGCGCCTCTGACACAGGCGCCGACCCAAGGAACCCTCCGCTCAACCTCAAATCCGTTTGTCAGAGATCTTTCTTCCACCCTTTGATTTCGTCGTCCACCATGAGACTTCGGCGGAACCCTATTGACCCCTTCGTCCAGGTAACAGTAGATTAGGAGTAGTAGGAGTAGGAGTAGGATAGCTTAGTTAGTTAGTTTAGGTTGTTAGATTAGAGTAATTTTAGAATTTTAGTTTCATCTTCTCCGACTCCGACGAGCTCCTTGAGCTCGCCAGAGCTTTAATCTTATCTTTTTAATTCACTGTCCACCTTCCTTTATCTTCCATAATCATTTCTAAATCATTTAATCGTTTAGTTGATCGCCTAATCACCTAATTAACATTTCACCTTCACCGACTACTGTCACTGTCCATGGTGACAGTAGTCGAGTTAATTCCACCTCCATTGGGCCTTTCATCATTATCCACCACTTATGGACCCCAATAGACACTATAATACATATAATTACCACATATAACCTAAACGCCCAAATCTTAATTAAGCTCCTAAGCTCGCTGTCAATGGTAGCTCAAGAGCAATTCAAATCCTAAATTAAATATATATATGAATATAAACACTTGTTGACTTGTTTTAACCTCTCAATTGAGTGGTTAAACAAGTCCTGAGCTTATTTCAAATCATATTTTTTAAAGAAACGAATTCACTGTCAAATCTTAATTCTAATGGACAAATGAAGAATTAAATGTGATACTGAGGTTCCTTGCAACCTCAGAATCCTTTCTAAATCAAAAATGACAAGTTTTAACAATTTGTACATAATTTTGCCTTTTTCTGGACTCACCGAAGACCCAGCAAGCTCTGGCGAGCCACAACTATGTTTCAGCTTCTAGAATCTGTTGAGAAGCTCCAGAATGATAAAATGAGGATCACTGATTGTCTTGAGGTTATTTGTTTGAAGATTTAACCACTGGAGCTGTAGATATGAACTTCATCTTCTCCAACTCCGGCAGAGTTGGAGAAATCTGATAAAGAGATATAAGAGGAATTTAAGGTACTCAGAAGCTTCAGTGCAATGCACTAAAGCTATTTAAACCCTTAGAATACTATAACAACCTTCCATTGGCTCTATCGAACAAACATATTTTTAACCACAGGCAGTGAGCCTGAAACCCTAGAAATCAAGGCTAGAACACCTATCTGAAGATCTGAATAAGTTCCTGAGTTTGAGAAGACTTTATTCGAGGTTTTGATTTCCTGTGGAGAAGCTTTTAATAGAAAGTCAACTTTTTGTGCCTTCACAGTCAACTGAGTCTGATAATGGAGATCTGAGCTCGAATTGAGGTATTGAGGAGATTAAATTTTTTCTTAGAATTTGTTGAATGATCTGAAAGTGATTAAAGTGAGCTCAGATGATTTATTGTGTGAGAATTTGAATCCTGTCAATTTGGGTTACTTTCGAACCCAAACTAACAGGAGAAACATTTTGTTGAGTTTTGAATTTAAATCCTGCCCAGATAAGTTGATTACAACCCTTAGAATTTGTTTAAATCAATTAGAGATGTTTCTCTGTGTCTGTTCATCCATATCAAAGTCTGAAATTCGAACTCTGAAGCTTTCAGAGAAGCTTCAACCTTCTGTACACTATCTGAAGGTCTTAAGAGCTTAAAGACTACTCTAACAGATGCGGAATTAATTGTATAACTTGTATAGACCATAAAATAAGAGAGAAAAGTCCATCTGAGGACTCTGTATATGTTAATTTCACTTTCCAGGCAATAATAACCTATAGGAACCCCTGATTTTATCTTTTAAATTGAAGAGGAAAACATCTTCAAACCTTAAATTGACCTTGCAATTGTGTAGATCTATCTTAGAGCTTTCTAACAAACTTGAAATCACTCGATTTAGAGCTCTAGGTAGAAAGTTATGATCATTTGAAGTTGGGTCTGGAAGGGGTTAGATGGTCCCACATCGCTAGTTTCTGAGCGCGCGCATGGGGATAAAAAGATTTTCTTACATGGGATATTCAGTCGCCAGCGCTCGGCGCATTGGTTACCGATCTGATCTGAGCATGTGCATGTGTGTGTGCAGGCTTGTGTGCCTGCGGGTGTGCGCCCTTGTGGGCGTGAGTGAGAGAATGTGCCCTGGGAGGGCGAGAGACCTGGGAAGATGGGTTGAGCCGGATTGACTCGAGACTATCAACCGAAATGAAATAAACTGAAAACGAACCTAATTGAGATTAGGTGAGGACTGAGTAGGGTCTGGTCCCACCTTGGTCTCAGGGTGATGTGTATCCTCGAAAGGACCTCGCCGCAAATAAAATAATTTTTGGTTAAAAAGTAAAAAAACATGGTTCAGCTAAAGGACTTAAGGAAAAGAAGAGCTGATGGTTAAAATGCTAAGTGTTGAAGCTAAAGGCTAAGGAAAGAAAGGAGCACAGGCACTACTAAGGAACGAATTAAGGAAGGAAAAGACTAAGGAACAAAAGGAGAAGACTTAGGGAAAGAGAATAAGAGACAGGAAGAGAAGAAGGTAGGAACAACAGAAGAGAGGTAAGAAAGAGAGCTTGAGAGAGAGAAGAAAATAAAAGAAAGAAAGAAGAGAGAGGTTGAAGAAAATCTTTTCTTGCATCATTTTAATTACTTTTTGAATTTGTTTTAATTGTAAAAAGGCATGTTTTAATAGATCAACTTTTTATTGCCTTAATTTCATTTGAAATAAAATTGGAAATCTAACATGTTTACTTGTTAATAAAGTACATCATTTGAGTAAATATGTTTTTCATATGGAATTTTGTATATTCTTTATAGCTTAAATATTTTGGCAAAATTCATGTTTTAAAATCAATTGTTATACCTCCTAAACTTATAGAGATAAAAGATAACTGGTGAATTTGGAAAAAATTATTATACCTCCCAGTGAATGACCTAGACTCAACCAGTAAAAATTTCTAAAATGTTAGCTTAATTCGACCCTATACTATACAACCAACACAATTTCGAGTTAACCTAAGTGACTTCTTCTACTCTTAATTAAGTGAAATTAACTTAATTACTGAGTTGAGTAAAAAGCACGCGACCATTTTAATGCTAAGTTTATGCCTTTAGGTGGACTAATACAAAATAGGTCAGACATATGCCCTAGAAATGAGGATAGTAAAATGGGCTTGCAAAAGAGGCAATTGAGAATATTAAAAAGTTGATGATGGAGTTTTATACTAGATGCTCATTAACATAGATTGATAAAGGAACTTTCTTGGGCTCTTCTGAGAGGTCTAATAGGTAAGGAATCATGAGCAGTATCTTCTCTAAAATTCGATAAATGAGGATAACAAGGATCCTCTAAATCATTTAAGGATCTAAGTGAGTTGTGCAACGTCTGTTCTATCCCTTGAGTGGCTCCATCCATAAACCATCAAAGTTTAATGAAAGTTTGATTCCACACTTGTAGGATCAATAATAGATTGGCTACGCACACAAATACTCAAATACAATATCAGTAATAATAAGAAAAATTTACACAAATCACAATCACAGAAATTGGCACAAGATGTATAGTGGTTCTCCCCTCACTTGAGAACTCCACTACCTAAGCCTTCCAGCTTAGGGTTTTTAACATGATTCCCTCAACCCCGAGAGAATCAATTTACTAAACGAGGTAATTAACGGATTACGTCAACCCAAGTACAATAACGGGTTTGTTACAACCCAACGAGCAACAAGCTCAAAACAAATAAAGCATAGGTGTAAGAAAAATAAAATCTTACAACAAAGTTCCCATGCCTCCCAACAATAATTAAATAGAATACCAATTGAGACCCTAGGATGGACGTGAATCACTTCATAGATGCGTGATAAAAATACGTCGTTGAGCTTGCAGGAATGTAGAGGGAGTGAATGGCAAGCTTCTTCTTTCTCTTTTGAAAATATGATGGAAATTTGAAATATAACTCTAAGAATTTTTCTTCCCTTTTCTAATATTCAAACTAAAGGTCCAAGGGTTTATTTATAGAGTTGGGCCCTTAGTGAATCATCTACTAGACGTTGGGGCTTAAATTCCAGCGTTCATATAGCCAAAATTAATTTTCTAGCCGTTCAGTTTTGAGCCAACGGCTACATGGTACCGGTACTAAAGTATGGGTACCGGTACTCATTGCTTCCAGATTTGGGTTTCAAACACTTAACACAAATCTATAACCCACTTGTACCAGTACTCGTTACCTCCAGTACCGATACTGATCATGAGTACCGGTACTCATGGGGTACAGGTTTGTTTCTTTCAAAAAACCCAAACCTGTAACTCACATGTACCGGTACTAAACTTTAGTATCCGTACTTGTGGGTTAACAAGTACCTTTTTTAAGAGCATTATTCAATTACGTTCTTTGAAAATGATCGTAGTATAAATCCTAGTTTATCTCTAATTAATTTTACAATCTAAGTTGATTCTTTGTTAAGAAGCATACATTCTATAAGTTAAAAAAACCTAAACTAAAAAACTAAAGGACGAAGATGATCTTCTCCTCGATTCTTCCTTGTCATCTTGCCTCCTCCACGTCATGATCTTTTCCTTTTCATAATCATGCCTCCATCATTTCTTATTTGCCTTGATCTTCACTTAAATCTAAAACGTACTCAAGTGCAAACATTAATTCATAATAATTTGGTTAATACCAAAACAAGATGTGGAATAAGGTTCCAACAATCTCTCTTTTTGGTGTTGATAAAACTATCATGCAAATAGATAATAAATAATTTTTAGCAACGTTATACGAAGGAAAAAATATTTAATTTAATCCTCTCCCTCAATATATGCTCCCCTTAAAAATATTATTATTTGCTCTTTATTCTTCTCGCCCTTTTTGTCAATCACAAAAAAATGAAGCGGTAAAAATTATCATGCCAAAAAAAAATTACTAGTAGTAGTATGATGAATGTGGATACCAAGCTCCACTATCCCATCTTTCCTAGTCTTCATGTAGTTTGTAGAATGGTCGAAGTCTTCCATTTTTTGCCTTAAACACCCATTTATCATGTTGATCCCAGTGATCTAACCCAGCAAAACAATGTAAAATATCGTTTCTAGGTACCCATTCTCTTGTGGATCCTTTTGGGTTAGTACCTTTCAAATCCTAAGATTTATAGACCTTTTTAGTGTTAGATCTATAATTCTTGAGATTTTTAGCCTTTTGATACATCCATGCATGCCTAGGTGCATATGATCTAGTATGTGTATTCTTTTTATTCTGAAATTTTGATTTTAGAGCATCGCAATAATCAGTATTTAATTTAGTTGTTTTAAGATTGTTCAAAGTCTCTTCAAAGTGCTCATAAATATCTTCTAGCTCTACTATCTTTACATGCAACTGATCATTAGTCTCTTTTGATATTTCTAATTCTATTTCTAAGCACGATTTGTCTACTACTAATGTTTGATAATTATTCTTTAAAACTTTATTTTCCTTTTTAAATGACCTAGCCTTATGATATAATTCTTCATAAGCTTCAAGTAATTCTTCAAAAGAAAAGTCAGGATTTACCTCATCTTCTAAGTCTTCTGTAGTGGCTACCAAGCAATGGTGTGTGACCTCATTGTCATTGGAATTGGTGTCCATGTTGGAGTCGCTATCATTCCACGTTGCTTTAAAAGCTTTCTTCTTCTTCTTCTTATTGGCTTCTTTTGTGTCTTCCTTCTTCTTGCTTATGGGGCAATCCTTCCTTATGTGACCCTTTCTCTTTCATTCATAGCAAACAATATCAGATGAAATTTTATTCACTGCTTATGTTGCTTTCGAAAAAATTTCTAGAACTTTCTTGTGAGCATCTCCATTTCTTTATTTTCGGATTCTGAGGTGCTTGGATTTGAGTCCTCCTTAATTGCTCTAGAGGCAATACTCTTCTTCTTACTTGACGCCTTCTCCTCATTCTTCTTCATGTTCTCTAGTTGGAACTCATACGACATGAGGCTTCCAATCAAGTCGTCAAGAGAAAGGACTGAAAGATTCTTTGCCTCTTGAATCACTATCGATTTTGGAGACCAATCACTTGTAAGGGATCTCAAGATCTTCCTTACAAGCTGCTACTCTTTCAGCTTGATTCCTAGATTCTTCATAGGTTTCATGATCTCTCCAAATCTTGTGTACATAACTTTGATTGTTTTACCTTTCTTCATCCTAAAACACTCATAACTTTCTGTTAGAATAGATATGCATGTTTCTTTAACTTTACTAGTACCTTCGTAGGTGATTTGAAGTGTGTTTCATATCTCAAATGCTGACTCGCATGCTAACATACGATTGAATTCTTCCCTTGATAACGCACAATAAAGTGTGTTCATCGCCTTCGCATTGCCGGCAATTTTTTCCTTTTGATCCGTCGTCCAAGCTACTCCTTGCGGCTCCAGATCCGAGTACTTCTCTTGAATGGGGGACCATGACTCCTCATCCATTACCTTGAAGAAGATTTGCATCCTCCTCTTTCAGTATCCATCGTCCATCCCATCAAAGTAGGGAGGACGTGTGGATAACTGCCCTTCAGTGTGCTTGGTTGACGATGCCATAGCGAGTAAGATTTTTACTTCTTCTCGCAATCCGCTCTGATACCACCTGTATGATCAATAATAGATTGGCTATGCAGACAAATACTCAAACACAATATCAGTAATAACAAGAAAGATTTACATAAATCACAATCACAGAAATTGGCACAAGATGTATAGTGGTTCCCCACTCACTTGGGTACTCCACTACCTAAACCTTCCAGCTTAGGGTTTTAACTCGATTCCATCAACCCCGAGGGAATCAATTTACTAAACGAGGTGATTAATGGGTTACCTCAACCCAAGTACAATAATGAGCTTGTTACAACCCAATGAGCAACAAGCTTAAAAACAAATAAAGCACAGGTGTAAGAAAAATAAAATCTTACAACAAAGTTCCTATGGCTCCCAACAATAATTAAATAGAATACTAATTGAGAGCCTAGGATGGACGTGAATCGCTTCGTAGATGCATGGTAAAAACACGCCGTTGAGCTTGCAGGAACGTAGAGAGTGTGAATGGCAAGCTTCTTCTTTCACTCTTGAAAATATGGTGGAAATTTGAAATATAGCTCTAGGAATTTTTCTTCTCTTTTCTAATGTGCAAAATAAGGGTCCAAGGGTTTATTTATAGAGTTAGGACTTTAGTGGGTCATCTACTAGACGTTGGGGTTTAAATCCCAATGTTCATACAGCCAAAATTAATTTTCTAGCCATTCAGTTTTGAGCCAACAGCTACATTGCTTCCAGATTTGGGTTTCAAACACTTAACACAAATCTATAACTCACTTGTACCGGTACTGATCATGAGTACCAGTACTCGTTACCTCCGGTACCGATACTGAAAATGAGTACCGGTACTTGCGAGGTACAGGTTTGTTTCTTTGAAAAAACCCAAACCTGTAACTCACATGTACCAGTACTTGTGGGTTGACAAGTACCTTTTTTAAGAGAATTATTTAATTGCATTCTTTGAAAATGATCGTAGTATAAATTCTAATTTATCTCTAATTAATTTTACGATCTAAGTTGATTCTTTGTTAAGAGGCATACATTCTATAAATTAGATAAACCTAAACTAAAAAACTAAAGAACGAAGATGATCTTCTCCTCCTCGATTCTTCCTTGTCATCTTGCCTCCTCCACGTCATGATCTTCTCCTTCTCATAATCATGCCTCCATCATTTCTTATTTGCCTTAATCTTCACCTAAATCTGAAAAGCACTCAATTGCAAATATTAATCCATAATAATTTTGTTAATACCAAAACAAGATGTGGAATAAGGTTCCAACAACACCTACCACCAATTAATGGTCATGAAAAACCTCTCAGTCAATGACATCAAATCTATCCTTAAATCCTTGGTGGTACTACATTTCCAGTCATTCAACATCTTATTCTCATGTATTATGATCAATGGACCATCAACATTTATAATCTCAACCTCAGGACAACACTCAAAAATCTTTGGACTCAGGAGGGAGTTGGTCATAAGTGACTCCTAATAATGCCTCCATTTCACAACCATCATCCTTATATGGTTTCGTAAAATTATTCCTAAAGTAAGAGGCTTGTCTATTTTTCACTTCCTCCCTCAAGTCGTTAGATTCAATTCCAAGACTATCCTTAGGCTGGTTCATCCTACTATCTGCTAGGGAATCCAACTCATTCACTTGTTGTTGGGTCGTAATTAGATCTAGCTCAAGTTTATCTTGCTCAACATCTACTCCCAATAGCTTTTCCAATTCTTCAACATCTTTCCTAGCAGATCTTGCAATTGCTTCCCAATCTAATTGCCTATCTAGGAGTCAAACCCAGAATCTTCATAGATAATTATGTGTTCTATATCATACATAGTAATAGGCAAGGCTTCCTCTTTCACCCCCAATAATCTCTCTATCTCACTAATATCTTCTTTGCATTGTTGCAGGTAGCTAGAATAGTCTTTTCAATGACATTGGGATCAGTTTCTTCTAGTACCACCTCAATTTTTCCAAGCTCCTCACTTGATCTACCATCTTTTAATTTCTGAGATGCCTTAAAGATAAGTTGCATCCTTTAATCCCCAAAGACAATCTCCATGTCCCCAGTCTCACAATCAATATGAGCCTTTGAAGTGGTTAAGAAGGGACAGCCTAATATGATTGGAATGTTACTCAGTTGGCCTAGTACTTCCATGTCAAGGACTAGAAAATCAATAGGGTAATAAAATTCCATGACCTTAACTATCACATCTTCCAACACTCCTCTCGAGGTTTTAATTGATCAGTCGGCTAACTGAAGTGTGACAGAGGTTGGTTTCAAATCACCAAGTCCGAATCTCTCATAAATCATTGTTGGAATAAGCTTTGATGGAAGCACCTAAATCTAATAGAGCCCTGTCAATGTCAAATCACCAATAACACATGAGATCAGGGGAGCTCCAAGGTCTTTCTTCTTAGGGGGTAATTTATTCAAATTCACTGAGCTAACCTGCTTTGACAACACAACCCTCTTAAGAGACTTGGTCCTGGCCCTATGCTTTGGAGTGTAGAGTTCTTTCAAGAATTTAGCGTAGGCTAGGATATGTCTAATAGCATCAAGGAGAGGAATGTTAATCTACACTTGTCTAAATATTATCAAGGATCTCCTTGTTGCTAGCTTGATTTTTCTTTTTCTTCACTTTCTCTAAGGCTTCAAGGAAGGGTATGTGAATGGTGTCCTGAATTACAGGTTTCTGAGCCTTTTCTACTTCGTTTTCCTCCTCAAATTCTTCAGGCTCCACAATCAATTCAGGCTCACCAAGGTCCTTATGGGTAGAATTAGAAGGCCAAGTAGGATCCTGGGTTTTAGTTCAACCCCTTAGGGTAATGGCAATTACAGAGGGGTGCGGGTTCAAAGGGCCTTGAGGTGGGTTGGGAAGAATAGCTGAAACCTGGTTTTAGGCTTGGTTTAGATTAAAACCAAATGGGGCCTAATTAATCAAATGAGCTTAGTTTTGCTCAGGGTCCTTGAACTGGTTAAACCCAAGAGGATTGTTAGCTCTATTTTGTGCATTCCTTGGGTTTGGGATGGGCTGGGTAGGCAAGGCTCTAGGTTGTCTATTATCATGATGTTGCCCCATGTGACTCTTTAAATCAGTAATGGATTGCTACATTTGTTGCATCATTTGCATCATTGAAGCATGCACTTCCACCAAAAGCTTTTGGTCTTGCAAGCTTAGGTTAGCTTGGGTATTCCACTGTGTAGACTAGGTCAAGTAAGGTTGGGCTTGATCATCAGGTCTTATAGATTCTGATTTGAAGGATATGGCCTACGTGAAATCACTTGGTAGTTATCCTACCCCTAGTTCTTCCAAGAGAAATTAGGATGGTTCCATTATACGTGTTGGAGTACAGATTTGATCTGTAGTTTCCTTAGATGGCTTAAGCATCCTCAAAAGTCTAGGATGGAGTAGAAGAATGGGTAGAATAGGCAGAATAGGTGGAATCAGCAAGGGTAGGATCAAAGGCTCTAAGTTGGAACGTAGAGGGTGGTTCCATGGTCATAAGGCTAATATGTTGAGCTAGATCTAGATTGTGCACCTGAGCCATGCGAGTGGTGTAAAGTTGTGGTGCATGTCAAGGTGTTTCTTGTGTATGTGTATGTGCATGTGATCTTAAGGGATTCTTAGTTTGATTCATCAACTCATCCAATTTCTTTGAGACCAAGTTTACATTGTCTAATTTTTGACAAATCAAATCCATATCAACCTACCTAGATGTAGTTTGAACTTCATGAATACTCGCCTTAGGTTGAGTGAATCGCCTAAAAATGTCCATGGATGCATGATTCATCAAATTCTCACTCATATTCTCAAATAAATCAAAAGCACTATCTACATTCTTACTCATAAAATTACCACCACGTAAGGCATCCACAAAATTCCTAAGTTGATCATTCAACCCATGACAAAAGATTTATACTAATTGCTGCTTCAGAACCTCATAGCGGGGTGCTATTGCACCTTTGTCAAATTTTAGAAACACTTTGTAGTATGGCAACGAAAATGAATCAATACTTAAATTTATATGCTCGAAATTTGAGTTCCAAGGTCACCTTAGGGAGTAAATCAATTACAATTTGACCATTAATCAATGGAATAAAATGAGCACAATAATCTGATATAAAGACAAATAATATTCAATGAATACAACTCTCAAATAGATAACAACTTGAGTTCTCAATCTGCAAAAATAAAGGAAGTGTTTAAGGAAAAAATTTGGTTTTCAACTAAGCACAAATAGCCTCAACACTCAATGAAATTCACAAGCATCAGACGTCTTAAAGTGCAAAATCGACCCTAGTCCTTCAACCAAGGGTGATGGTGACACCATCATTCGTCATAACTAACTTGAATTAGTTAGATTCAAGTATTAAATGATCATCTAAGGATTATAAATCCGTGCTGAATTGATTTGAGAAGAAGATAGGAAAACTGGGTTAATTATTCTATTTTACCATCTCATCATTAATGCAGATTAACTAAAGGATTTATCAGGGTTTAATTCAACATCTAATGAACTTAAAAGACCAAGAAGTGGACTCACATTGACTGAATCAGGGTTTCACGCATTTCCAGGATTAAAATATTATTGAAGACCCTAATTATTAGCCACACCAAAATTGAAAGGGTCCTGTTAAAGCAAAATTCAATCTAAACCTTCTAAAAATTATGGAAAAATATTCTAAGAGGTTTGATACATTTACTTTGACCATCTGAATCAATTTTAACCAAAAATAGAGATTCAAACAAGAATTTACCCTAACTTAGGATTCCGTGCAATTTACCCAGTCGAACATAGTCAAAACTCAAATCCAAGTGCACCATTAGATTTCTTGGGTCCAAATTAGGTTAACACCAAAATTTGGGCTCAATCAGAATTCATCTTGACCTAGTTTGCATTTTTACCCTTAAAATCCTTGTTTCTCACATCTAGACCCCTAGCTTTCAAGTTTCCTTACATCTATGCCCCTTACTTTATCATCTTCTTCACATAAATGCCCATGCCGCTTGCAACTCCTAATTGCATGGTTAAACCTAACATCTCTGACATTTAACCATGAATATCTCCTTAAATCTTCACCCAAATCTCTCCAAACTTAGGGAGATTGTCAATAAGGACTCCTCTTCCCTTCTAGGTAGATCTCAGATCCTAACTCGAAGAGGAGAGTGCCGAAGAGCTCGAGGAATTTTAGGATTTTCAAGATTCCAATTTTGCGAGCAAGCTCGCAAATTTTCCCAGTTTGAGCTCTATATAAACTCCTCTACATTCCCACATATTCCCCAACCAGGTCTACGCCGGAAGTCCCCCTCTTCCTTCCTCTCTAGCTGCAAACTCCACCAACTCTGGCGACCTTCTCAATCCCTCTCTTTAGGACCTTCAAAGGCCAAATTGGGAGTCTTATCCTGTTCCTCATCTTCTTCCAGTCCTCGCCAGCCACAATAGGAGCTCCTTCCTCTATCGTCGTCGCTGCTTCCCATCATCAGAGAATTCTTTGTCCAAGGTGCCAGCAAAGCAAGCCACCATGGACTCCTCTCCCTTTTGTCCACTAGCTTAGGTTCCTTGCTCCCCACTTCAAGATTAGGCCCCTAGGATTTAGGTTAGACCTCATTTCCACTCCATTCATCTCCCTCCTCGCTGTTGGCAAAGCTCCGGTGAGCTTTGTCTGATTGCTACACTCCACGAACTGCTACACCAACACCACCACAACCTTCCCCACACTTCAGAGAGCAAAAGCCCTCTGACTATTAAGGCGATTACACTTTCCAACTAGCCACTGACCAACCCACCATTCCGCTCTCATCTTTGATGTTGTCCGACCTCCGCACACCTCCAATCACCAAAATTCCACAACTGCTGCACTCCACACCTCACAGCGATGCACCTAAGCTTTGTAATTAGGGCATTAACATTGTGTCACATGTTTTAAGTCTTCGCCGGAGCGCCTGCCATCGTCGCTGTTTTGCACCACCGTACATCATCCGCCGACCTTGATACAACCTCCAGGCAACGCAAAATCCTACCACAAAGGCTTCCCAGCTCTCAATTGAAGAAGAAACAGATGCATCATCCTTCAATTCAACGAGAACCTCTTAGCTGCAACAATTGAAGAAAGAACTACCACCATAGTGCCACATCGCGGAAATCTGATTTGGATTTGGATATATATTGGTTTATGTCCATTACCCTCTCTCCCTAGAACACAAGGGGTCAAGTCCCCCATATGCACGCCCATACGCACCGATCCATGCTCGTCCACACCTTGCGAGTTGGACCGCCCCCTATGTGCTAAACTGGGTCTGAGCTGGTCTGGTCTGGGTTTGAGGAGAGAGAGAGAGAGAAGGGTTTGCTGAGTGGTCAGGGGGGTTTTGCCCTGTGTTGAAATTAAATGGCCACACTTAGGTCTAATTTGAGAGTTTAAGCCGTCTGGTTGTTGTTTTCAACATCTGATCTGATTGAAATTAGGTTAAGTGTTAGAATCTAATTTGAGGTGAGAATTGGCTAAGTGTTGAGAAATTAAGGAGCTAAGTCTGATTTAATTGAGAGAAGCATGGGTATTAAACGATTAATTGGTGGTTTTAACCACCACTTTTTTTACTCTCTTTATTATTTTGTTATTTGACTCTTGAGATACAATTTGGATCCTTATTGAATATATTTTTAGTTGATTGATCATTCATTGCATATCATTATTATGACTTGTTTATTATGCTCATCATTCATAATTGATTAGTTGATTGAATTCCAATTTTACCCTATGTGAACAACCTCAAAACTCACATTTTTCAAGTATTATAAATTTAAATGTTGATTCAATTTTCATCACCATACTACGACGTGTTTTCCTAAACTACGATGGAAATTACACATCAACAAAGGGCCACAAGTATGTCTCAAAACTGATGATGGTAACGCCATCATGAGTCATAGCTAGCTTTATTTATTCAAGATTAATTGACAAAAGCTCTTACATAATCGCCTCAGAGCCATAACTTCATGCAAATCCATTCTAAGAAAACATGGTTAATTTTGCAGTTTTAACATCACATAATGAAAGAAGAATAACCACGAGATTTTCTAGGGGTTAATCTAAGGAAAAATGAACATTAAAGGCCAATAAGTGGGTCCATAAAGATAGAAACGGGGTTTCACGTGTTTCGAGAACCGAATCATAGCACAAAATCCTAATTTCAGGCCTGCTTGAATTGAAGAGGTTCTAGTCAAGATAAAATTCATCTAAACCTCCTAAAATTCATATAAAAATATTCCTTGTGGTTTAGTACCTTTGTTTTGACCATCTGAATCTATTTTGACCTTGAATAGAGTCTCAAACGGATTTTTGCCCTAATTTAGGTTTCCGTGCAAATTTTCTAGTCAAACTTAGTCAAAACTTAAATCTGACCTCACCAATAGATTCCTTAGGTCCAAATTAGGTTTGTACCAAAACTTAGGCCTAATCAGAGTCCATCTTGACCTAATTTGCATTTCAATCCACTTAAACTCTATCCCTCTCAATCAGGCACCTAACTTTTGAATGCTTTGCAGAAAGGTCCTTAACATCCTTGTATTCTTCACAGAATGGTCCCTGCCACCATTAAAGGTCAAACCGACCTTCAGGCTGACTTTGACCTCATCAAAACCTGATCAAATCACCACCAAATCTCACCAAAATTGGTGAGATTGGTGTTCACACTACAAAGAATCGTTTGAGACAGATCTTGGCTCCTAAATCGCGTGGATTTGCCCTAGAGAATCCATGAAAATTATGGGTTTCTTATGACCTAATTCCCAAGTCAATCAGAGCCCTTTCCTCATCTAGAGCTCGACTAGGAGCTCTATAAAGCTCTTGAACTTCATGCCAATCTCCTTAGCTCGATTTGGCCTTATTTCTTCAACTTCTCCCTTCAGCCACCTCCACCGTAACTTTGGCGACACCTCCTCCAACTTCCTCGACTGCTGCCACATACCATAGGCAGTGGGATCATCTTCATCTCCTTCCTCCACTCCTCGACAGACAAATCAAGAGCTCCCAGGCCCCCTTCCTCATCGCTCCATCACTGGATGACTTCACCATCTCCGACGCTGGCCAATCAAAGCTTGTGCCATCTCTCCCCTTTCATCCATTAATTTAGGTCTTTTCACTCCCTCTCTTTCTCTCTCTAGTTTAGATTAGGATCCTTTCCTCCAGATTTCGACCCACAACCACCTTGCTCCCTCTTCGTCTTCTTCTGCTCCGGTCATGCTCTCGTGTGTATGCCTGACCACATACGACCACCAAACCACCTCACAACGCTTCTAAAACCTCTGCCTTACCACCCTGACCAAAACCCCTTAAGAAATTGAGTGTTTCACGCAATCAAAACTTCCGCCGAACACCGCACCCCACCGTCACCTTCTCCGACTCCATCAGCCCTTGACACGCACACACTCACCAAACAAACACCAACGCTACACTCCTCACACATCGGCGATGCCTTTGAGCTCGCTAATTGGGGCCTAGAGCCTGTGTTCATGGATTTCAAGTTTTGTCATACGTCCATCGTCGCCTTCATCTTCCTCAATGCCGACTGCCCTTTCCCGGCCACCAATTGACCTGTTACCACAACTTGGAACTATGGATGCATATGGCGTAATCACCTGCAACAACAATTGAGCCTACATATTCACCTCCAACCAAAATTTGAAGAAACAGCAGCTACTGGCGTAGGCGAAGAAAATGCATTGCCTTTAGCGCCACATCATATATGGAGAAAGGGCTGAGCGCATATAAGTTGATTTCGTGACATAGCCTCTTCACCCAAGTAACCGAGGGGTCGAGTCCCTCACTCGACCCCTATCAGATCTGACATCTGACTTGACTCAAAACACTGTGGCATTATTTGAGTATTTGATTAGAGCTAATGTCGAATTATTTGAGATATTTGAGTTGCTTTGAATGTTTGGGATATGCTTAATTAGAAGGATCTAAATGGTGATCTAAATCACCACCTTTTAGGTTCCTTCCATTCTTTTTGTCCCTATTTTTCTTGAGATACATTGATTTATATTTGAATATTATTTCTAAGCAGTTTATTCATTTAATATCTTTTATTGTGCTTAATTGATTGTGCTGATTATTTATAAATTGAGATTAGTGCGTGAATTCCATATTTCCTCCCTGCAAACAACCTCAGACTCTAAGTAGATTTTAAGTTTATAAATTAAAGTATTTGTTATACGATTTGAGGAGTGTACTAAGATGACCATTTTATAAATCTCCTCATTTGTGCTACAACATTTTGGCATCATTGTCGGGGAGCAATGCACAATTCATCACTAGTCTTATCATATTTGATTGAGCTTATTACTAACTTGCCCTATCTATTTTGCTTGTGATTTTACAAGGTACATCACGAAAAGATCTTCCACGCAATCAACCACTCCAGGGGCAAGTAAAATTTCACTTTTTCCCTAATCAACCTCTTAATCTTGGGAAAGAGAAAAAGAAAACAAATGAATTACGATTCACTTGCCTTATTTTTCTAGTAATTGTCATTCAAAGGCAAAAATCTCCTGTTCTGCAAACTTGCTTGATAATGAAGATTTAGATGATTTGATTAAAGATTCCCCATCCTGATTTCCTATACCTATTAGGGATTTACGCTTAAATTCTCGACATCTTGGACTACTTACATTCTTGTTTGAGTCCGAGGTGTTACATTGGAGATCAAATTAGACTTGGAAATAGAACTAATTAAAGTTTCCACTCTAGGGTTTTGAAGTACTAGTACACACTTCCATACATTAAAGGAAACTAATCTTTCCACATTTGAGTGCTAACCAAGCCCTTGTTTGAAAAGATCTATTCAAGTAAATCCTAAAATCAGGCTCTAAATTCACCTGAATCCTAAAATTTTGGACCTAATAACTTGAGAGTCAATTTAGGGTGAATTTTTGGGTCTTGACTCAAATTTCAGCCTCCATCTTTAGGGCAGGTCAGGTGAAGTTGGTCTACTTTGTGGGCCAATCAACCTCCAAATTAGATCACAAATTGAATCAACTTCTTAATCAAGTAAAATTCAAGGCACAAATTAGGACTAGAATTGGTAGACTTAAGGTCTCAATTCATACATTCCGGTCTACTTGGAACCACAGTGACAAGGAAGGTCGAGTTGTGGAAACCCTGTAACTCGTAGGGATGCTCTACCGTGTAGGGGTCTTTGCGGGGCTCTCCCTTCCTAGCTGGCCAAGTACTTCTCAGGTATATGGATTTTTGATTCAAAGGTATCATCTGCCTCGAAACAGCCTTAGTCATCCAAAAACCTTTGGATGCCTTGATTGGGTCCAATTCATATCCAGTCCCTCCTCTATTCTTTAGAGCACAAACACAGGAAAGGTCCCTAGGTTTTTTGACCTAGAGGTCTCATTAGAATTGATCTTCTTAGGGATTTCTAATCTAATCAATTCAATCTGAACCTAAATTTGATTCTACATATTGATCCACCACCTAATTTGAAAATGCAACTTGACAATTTAGGAAGAATATTTAGGAAACCTAAATCCTAAATGAGCATGAAAGAGAAGATGATTGAGGATGCTCTTAGACATCATGATGAGTATTACAAAACCTTGATTCCATTTAACAAAATTCAAGTTAATGTGTCAAAAACAACAATCCACATTATGAACCGTATTGCAATAATATTGACAAATGATACATGGTTCAACCCGAGATGATCTCTTATTAGAATATATTGAATTGGGGAAATTACATAGCAACGAGTATCTACAATGTTGGTTAAATCCCCCACTTTTGGAAAAACACCAAGGACTCATGGAGAAATGTGGAAAATTACTGAATATGGTGTATGAATCCATCAATCAAAAATACCCATATATCCCCTCAGAAACTGATGAAACATCTTGGAACAACATTGAAGATCAACATGATTTCCTAGAGCCCGAGTAAGAAAATAGAGGTTGTTGTGGACCCCCAATCCAAATGGAATTAGATTCAAACTTTGTACAGATTGACATACCTAATCTTGATGTTGGTTGGGTGGACCCAATTGCAGGTGTTCTTGATTCTGAACCAGCCTTAAAGAGCCATGAAGCTGATCCATCATGCCTTGATTTCCCAAACACCTGTAGTAAGCTTCAATCAAAACCTCTCGAGGATGTAATTCTCGAACCTTATCCTGTTAAGGTAATCCTCGAGAGTGATTCTGACATTCTAATAGAACCAAATTCAGATTCTAGTGACCCAATTCCTACCTTTAACCTAAAATCTAGATCTAAACCTATTTGGGATTATCAGGAGGCCCAATTTAATGAGAATCAGATTTTAGATCTGGACTATGATTCTGGGCCTATATTTGATGATTACACCTCTCCAAACTCCTCAAAAATGCAAATTGATTTTTTGGAAGTCATACCAATTTACGATACAGAAATCAAGGAGTTGGAAGAGTTGGAATTTGATTGGGTCTACCCTAGGAGCCAAGAACCTGAACCTATGCCTAATAAGGACACCTCTTTGAGCTCGAAATTTGAGATTAGGTTAGATCCAAGTCAAGTTGTTGATTCTATACATCATGATTCATTCTGTGGTAGAAATCTCAATCTGGAATCAGGTTCAGAAACTGATTTCGTAAATTCTCCAATGATTTCGAATCCTACTTCGATTTTCAAGAACCTTTGTTTCCTGATGATTACGAGCGAATTTACGACCTCAACATCCATGATCCATTCTTTGATTTTGATGCTAAAGCCAATGATTTGGACTTCAAAGAAGCCACACCTTCCGATCCACATACAGAGCCTTCCAAAATCCGATCCCAACTCTGACCCGCCATCAGAATCAACTTCTATTCTGATTCACCTCTCTCTGATCCAGTTGCATATGATTCAATTCCATATTTTGATCAGGTTTCAAACATTGATCAGACCAAGAATCACGTCTTATCCTTCTCTAATCTCACCCGTAGGGTTCCTACATCCTCTACAGATCCATTTTCTTTTGAGGGCCCCTACTCTAATCAGGCTGAACCGATTCAACCAAACCTTGGATTTTCATTTCCACATCTTTTTTAGCTACATAGTATCTGGTGGGCTCTACATCTACTAATTCACATCCATCAACCCACCAGACTGATTAGGTTTGGTCTGCATCATCAGCCTGTTAATCTGAACAAGCACCTGGTTGGACCAACTAGGCTATTTATCAAGGTGCTTATTCTACAAAATTCCTCCGATTTGACCACCCCTTCTCCTTGACCACCTTCTACTCGGCTGAAGGCATTGAATTTTACGCTTAACAGGAGGCAACCCGTCACCATCCTTTTGAGCTACACTCCTACTGCACTTTTGAGTTCAACTTTGGAACAACCGACTCCACCTTTGGTACTTGTATCAGAGCTAGAAATCATCTGCAACAGTCATTCTGACCCGTTCACCCACCCTTTTGACCTTGTTCTAAAAATTGAACCAAGCTGAATTCATACCCTTCTAATTTACAATGAGGACATTGCAAAACTTAGGCATGGGAGTGTTAAAGTGCAAACATATGGAAATTCAATTCTCTAAGGGGCTCTCACAAAAAAATTCATATTCAAAAAATATATATACAAATTAAAAAAGAAAAAAATGGAGAAAGGGGAGGAAATTTTGTGAATTGTTTACAACTCTTTCTTGAGGAGGAAAAAGAAGAGGAAACACGGAATGTCAGGCAAAAATTTTTTAAAAAAAATGATAGTCTTAGCAATTGATTATAGGATTTACTTAAATTCTAGACTTAATCAAAATAAAGATTAAGTTTTGAAATGCTAGAGACAAGGAGATTAGTAACGAGTGTTGATCTTAGACCTCTTGAATTTGTTTTAGGGCTTAAAAACTCACATATTTATTAAGATCTTGATTAATCCTCAAAGGGTTAAGGAAAGTGTGAGGCTGATGTAGTAGGTCTAAGGATTAGGGATTATTCGACCACATTACCTGCCCTTTGGTTTACGAGACTTAGTAACCTAAACACCCAAAAACACACACCAGTCTGGTTCAGTGCTCTTAATAAAGAAATCATGCCAAAAGTGTTTTATTCTAAAAAGCTGTCTCAAAGATCTAGCTTAGGAGTGGCTCGAAGACACAAATTGATTGAATGAATTCCTGGCACGGAGAGGTGGGAAATTCCTCTCGAAGATGCGTAATAACATATCGTCTCCTCAGTACTTGTCTCCTAGGATATCTAAATATCCTACCAGGGACATGTGAGTACTTTATGCTAGTTAAAGTGCCATGGGCAGGATTATCTTGAAATGTCGATTGCTAGGACCTGAATTTAGCTACAGAATGCCATAGGCGGCACTATACCGAAGTGTCGAAAGCCAGGATTTTGGGGGTTTCCATGGGCGGTGCTATCCCGAAGCATCGAAAGTCAGAGACCCTTTGAGGAATGATGGTGGAAACAAGGAATCCGATACAGACCATGTTTAGGGCCAATTCAAGGTTGGATCTAGGAAAATATAAAAGGAAAAGAGAGAAAAGTCTCAAAATGAAAAATCCTTCTATCTCTCTTACCAAAAATGCACTGGCAAACTAAACCTAAACTTACTATATTCTACGCACAAGTGTTTTAACTGCTGGGTTCAACAAACCTCTAGGCAATTTTTGCGGGCGTTAGAAACCTTCGCTGCTGACCCCAACTGAAGGTGGTCAGGTCTGGATCTTGATTGATACTTGACTACCTCTAGGCCTATTGTTGGCATTCTAATCTAATTTCTAGAGAGTGGCACAAATCAGGCATCTGAACCTAAAATCATGGTTTAGAGATCTAGTTCTTTCTATAAGATTTTGCTAGGGACTAGTAAAACCTAGGAGTTCTTTCTAAAAGATTTTGCTACGGACTAGCAAAACCTAGGAATGGGGGTATGATGATAACGCCATCATGAGCCATAACTAACCTTATTTAGTTAGGATTAATTGATAAAAGCTCCTACATAATCTCCTCAAAGCCATAATTTCATACAAATCCATTCTGAGAAGAAAACATTGAAACAAGGTTAATTCTGCAATTTTAACATCAAATCATGAAAGCATAACCACGGGATTTTCTAGGGATTAATCTAAGGTCAAATGAGCATTAAAGTCTAATAAGAGGGTCCATACAGATAGAAATAGGATTTCACGCGTTTCGAGAATCGAATAACATAAAACCCTACTTTCAGACCAGCTTGAATTAAAGAGGTTCTGGTCAGAATAAAATTCATCTAAACCTTCTAAAATTTATAGAAAAATATTCCTTATGGTTTAGTACCTTTGGCTTGACCATCTAAACCTATTTTAACCTTGAATAAAGTCAGATGGATTTTTGCCAAAATTTGGGTTTCTACGCAAATTTCCCAATCAACTTAATCAAAACTCAAACTGACTTCACCAATAGATTCCTTGGGTCCAAATTAGATTTGTACCAAAATTTGGGCCCAATCAGAATCCATCTTAATCTAGTTTGCATTTCAGTCCATTTAAACTCTATTCCTCTCAATCAGGCACCTAACTTTCGAAATATTTGCAGAAAGGTCCCTAACTTCCTTGTCTTCTTCACAGAATGGTCCCTGCCACCATTGAAGGTCAAACTGACCTTCAGGCTGACTTTGACCTCATCAAAACCTGATTAAATCACCACCAAATCTCACCAAAATTGGTGAGATTGGTGTTCACACTACAAAGAATCGTTTGAGGTAGATCTTTGCCCCTAAATCGCGTGGATTTGCCCTAGAGAATCCATGAAAATTGTGGGTTTCTTGTGACCTAATTCCCAAGTCAATCAGAGCTCTTTCCTCATCTAGAGCTCGGCTAGGAGCTCTATAAAAGCTCCTGAACTTCATGTCAATCTCCTTAGCTCAGTTTGGTTTTATTTCTTCAACTTCTTCTCCCTTCGGCCACCTCCACCATAGCTCCGGCGACACCTCCTCCAACTTCCTCAACCACTGCCACATACCATAGGCAGCGAGATCATCTTCATCTCCTTCCTCCGCTCCTCGACGGACAAATCAAGAGCTCCCAGGCCCGCTTCTTCCTCACCGCTCCATCATCGGAGGACTTCACCATCTCTAGCACCGGCAAATCAAAGCTGGTGCCATCTGTCTCCTTTCATCCATTAATTTAGGTCTTTTCACTCCCTCTCTCTCTCTAGTTTAGATTAGGATCCTTTCCTCCTGATTTTGACCCACAACCACCTCGCTCCCTCTCCATCTTCTTCTGCTCCGACCACGCTTCGGCGTGGACGCCTGACCACATACAACCACCAAACCACTTCACAACGCTCCCAAAACCACCACCTCACCACCCTAACCAAAACCACTCAAGAAATTGAGGATTTCACGCACTCAAAACCTCCACCGAACATCGCACCTCAACGTCACCTTCTCTGACTCCGTCAACCCTCCACATGCACGCACTCACCAAACAAACACCACCACTACAGTCCTCACACATCGGCGATGCCTTTGAGCTCTCTGATTGGGGCCTAGAGCCCTTATTCATGGATTTCAGGTTTCGCCATACGTTCGTCACCACTTTTGTCTTCCTCAACGTCGACTGCCCTTTTTTGGCCACCAACTGACCTGTTACCATGACCTGGAGTTGCAGATGCATACGACGTAGTCACCTGCAACAGCAATTGAGCCTACACATTCACCCCCAACCACAATTCGAAGCAACAGTAGCTGTTGACGCACACGAAGAAAAGGCATTACCTTTAGCGCCGCATCATATATGGACAACGGGTTGAGAGCATATAAGTTGATTTGATGACATAGCCTCTTCACCCAAGTAACCGAGGGGTCGAGTCCCTCACTCTCACAAGCCTACGCACCCTCACTCATCCACACCCCTGGTGAGCCTAGAACCATGCTCATGACTCGATTATGCCTGGTTATGAGAGAAAGAGGAGAATTCGTAAGGGGGGAGGGTTTTGGTTCACGTTGGAACACCTTGGGGCGCGTGTTGAAGACTTTGATACTTAGCCTCTAAGGAAGGGTGTTTGCCCTTATGTTGTGCTTGAGAAGAAGCCTTGTCCCTTAAGAGGCTTGATGCCCTTGTGCGCCTTACTGTGGTGTTGTGCCTTGATGGTTAAGTCATTTGACTATCATATCCGACTTCTAATTTGATTCAAAGCACTGTGACATTATTTGAGTATTTGATTAGAGCTACTGTTGAATTATTCAAGATATTTGAGTTGCTTTGAATGTTTGGGATATGCTTAACTAAAAGGATCCAAATGATGATCTAAATCACCACTTTTTAGGTTCCTTCCATTCTTTTTGTCAATATTCTTCTTGAGATACTGTAATTTATATTTGAATATTATTTCTAAGCAGTTTATTCATTTAATATCTTTTACTGTGCTTAATTGATTGTGCTCATTATTTTTGAATTGAGAATAGTGCATGAATTCCATATTTGCTCCCTGCGAATGACCTCAGACTCCAAGTAGATTTCGAGTTTATAAATTTAAGTGTTTGTTGTGTAATTTGAGGAGTGTACTACGACGACCATTTCATAAATCTCCTCATTTGCACTACAACAACCAACTCAAACCTGGTTCACTAAACCAGCCCTAGAACCTCGAAACTCGACCTAGGCTCGTGCCCATGTGCGCCTGCACGTGCCAAGGTGTGTGCGTGAGTGAGAGGTTAATTGGGACACGACCCCGTAATACTTGGGCAAGCATTAAGGGGTCGATTTCCCCTTTATTCTCATTTCCAAGCGTCTCCATGAGCGAGGTAGGACTAAATGTCCCCCTCCTCTTCTTCGTTCCTTGCCTTTTCCTTCATTCACAACGTGGAGAAGCATCTCCTCAATTGAGCATAAATTTACTGTGGATGGCCAATCCAACGGCCTAGCTCCATTCACCAGCCAATTTCACACGAGGAGTTGATTCTTGGGCGCGGGCTTGCCGGAGAAGTTGTGCTTCATTGGAGATAAAACTCACATCCGGTGGGCCACCTGCATGCACGAACATGGGTCCTTGACCCTAACTAAAACCACATAAAGGTTCGACGCTACTCACCGGACAAAAGCCTTAAGGTAATTGGAGGTGAGGGTGGACGAGGGAAGCTGGCGGTGAAGCTCCAATGAAGCTTCACCGACATTAATGGAGGATGGTTGTGAAGGTGATGAATGGCGAAATTGAGTTAAGCAAAAGGTTGGTGGAGGTGAGGAGGCCCTTTTGCGTAACTTAATTGAGTCGAAGGAAGGTGTGGGAGGCAAGGCGATTACTGTGTGGGTGGTGGTCATCGTCAAAGAAGAAGGGGGAGGAGTTAATGAATGGGGTCAAGAAGCTACCTAATCCTAATTGGGAGAAGGGGGAGTAGAAGCCCTAAACTTATTATAGGAAAGGATGAGGGAAGATAGGTCGTCAGAGAAGGCCACTGGTGACAACAAAGGAGGAGGGAATTCAGAGCCGAAGAAGGAGGAGCCCAAGCTTCATGGGAAGCTCCATAGACACATGAGGGAAAGCCCTCTGCCTATTCTACATGGCAGAGGGTGAGGAAGGGGCAAGAAGATGATCCGAGGTGGGTGTCTTCACTGGCGAGGAGGAAGGAGAAGAGGGATTTTCCGACAAAATTCCACACGATTTTGACTTGTAGAAATTGAGACCTATTTATAGAAGAGGAATTGAAACCAATTGCCTTCAATTTGCAAGTTCAACTTGAGAATTTGGTGACATCATGATACGTAAAATCATGGCTCTCCCAAGAGGATTCTCTCTAAATTTGATCTCGAAGAGGTGGTTCAACACATTTGGCAAGGCGTGAGGACCAATCTCACCAAGTTTGATGAGATTTGGTTGAGAATTTCTCAATCAAATCTTTGATTGAATTTGGATGATGATGGTTTCTGTTGTACTTGGAATGCCTGTTGAGGAAGAAGGTGGCGGAAGGACCTTCTTGTAAGAGAAGTCAAAAGATAGGGGCACAAATGTAATGAAAACACAAAAGATAGGGGGCTCTATGTAATAAGAAGAGATCTGTGGGCTAAAACATAAATTAGGTTAAGGACTCTGATTGGGCTTAAATTTTGGGATTAACCTAATTTTAACCCAATGAATCTAATAGTGACCTCAAATTTGAGTTTTGAATAAGTTTAACTGAAAAATTTACATAGAAGCCCAACATAGAATAAAATCCTGCCTAAGTTTCTATTTTTGATCAAAATGGGTTCCTTTGGTTAAAGTGAACGTTCCAAACCTTTGAGAGTATTTTTAAATGATTTTTAGGAGGTTTAGATTACATTTATTTCTACCATAACCCGTTCAATTGAAGTGAGGCTGTAATTAGGGTTTTCTCAATAAATTAATTCTCAAATTCCATAAAACCCTGATTCAGTGAGCTTAGGCCCATTTCCTGGGAAATTAAGCTCATTTGACCTTAGATTAAGCACCAATTAACCCCTTAGTTAATCTACATTAGTGAATTCTCATTAAAACAACAGAATTAACCCAATTTCCTATCTTGCATTCAGTTCAGAAAGGAATTATGATCCTCAAATGCTTATTCAAGAGCATTTATCACTAGATTCCGACTAAATTAAGCTAATTATGATGGATGATGGTGTTACCATCGTGGGGGCATTTCCTCGTTAATTCCATAAATCTTTCCCAAGCCTTATGTAGTTGTTCCCCAGGGTATTGTGTAAATGTAGTGATTACTGATCTCCTCAAGGCATTAGTTTGACCAATAAGGAAAATTTTCTTTAAGAAAGCACTCCTCAATTCACCTGACATCGTAATCACTTTCCCTATGGTTTTATATGAGTGGCTAGCCTTATCCTTGAAGGAGAAGGGAAACAATTTCATTCTCAACACATCATCAGTCATATTCTAGATCCTAATGGTTTGGCTAAGGAACTCTAATTCTTCCAAATGTTGGAAGGGATCCTCAAAATTATTTTCATTAAAGTGAGGCAACAAAGCTATAGTAGCAAGTTTGATCTCGAAATTCGCCTCAACTTGAGAAACTTGTACATAAGGCTCGTAAGTGTAGTTTGAAGGCCTAGGTTGCTCTTAATCCTTAGCTAATTCTCAGGCTCAGGCTCAGGCTTTAGCATCTAAGAAGGCTTGTATGCGATTATGGTTTTATTGGAATTGGGCTAACTATTGTTGGAAGAGTTCAAATTGATTAGGTTGACCTAGACCACCTTAGTTACCTAGGTGACCTCGGTTACCTTGGTTATCTAAGTTACCTAATGGCATCTGCATCTTAACTTCCTCAACTGATTTAACCTTTCTTCTAGGATTCAGCTCAAGTGATTCATGCAGCGGGTTCTTAAGAGACCTCCTACCTTGCATACACAACCAACTGACCAAGCAATCAAACACAATACAAGAGTAGGTTTACTTGCATTTCTCAAGTAATTAAGATTTTCATGTGACCAAGCAAGTTATCAACCAGTTACACACCCTAAATCAACCTACGAAATCCCTTAGATAGATCTACAAACAAGATGTAAATGATCTCAAGTTGAGCCCACTCGCCAATGGACTCATCGAGGTACAAGCAAGATGGACTTGTTGACCTCCAACCAACTGCTTCTTGTGATGCAGAGACAAGAAGTAGAAACTACCTAGGCTTAATCAATAAAGGAGTTATCTCGAGTCGAGTACGCTCATCACTAGACTCCTTGAGGTATAGGTGAGACGTACTTGTTGACCTCTAGCCAACTCCCTCTTGGTCACCTTATATGCGTGCACAATGAAATAGGAAGTGTCAGGCAACACACACGGTAAAAATCGTAGTCAAGGCCTCTAAGAACTCATGAAGCGTATTTTAGGGTTTCACCACTGATTACTTGATTTTATAATGTTCTCGCTTTAAGGTATTTTCAATGCAAACAAGTGAGATTTTTAGTTAAGTTCAGAGGGAGATAGAAATAGATGACAAGTATCTCAGAAAGGTAGAAAGATGCGTACTTGGCTCCAGCAATCTACAGAATACAGATGCAATATACATAATAAAAATCTAAATGCTGCTTATGCAAGTCCTATTGTGAATGCCTAAGGGTATCCAGCTTCTACATAAGCGTGATAGAGATTTTTTTAAAAAATGCAAGTAATCAAGCAAACAAACTATGTAGTTTAGAGAGAGAGAGAAAAACTCCACAGTCCACAAAAGTAATACAGTCCAAAATACACTCTCTCACCAAATACCTAATACAAATAACCTAAAAGAAAAATAAAACTATTCTAAATTGCATTGTGCCTCGCATGTGACTTGCTTGCGTCCCACCGACATGAATCTTCACCTCCACAGCACACTCTCGCAACCTGCCAAGACTTCTTTCAACATACTTGGTACCTGCCAAAAATAGAAAAAATGAGGCTCAAAAATACACAAAATGCTAAGTATGGAAAAAAAACACCTCAAATACTTACCTCCCCAGCATCAACACCAAAAACAGATCATGAAATCGTCTAAAAGATAAATCTGTCATCATAGTTGCGAAAACACACCGTTTAAATTTGTAAAACCATATATAAAAAATATGCGAGTAACATCGGGAGTATGGGTCATCTCATAGGGAGGCAATAATGTCTAGGTATTTCCTAACCTAACTAAGCAAATTTTTTTTTTAGATTTCTTTTATATAATGAAAGCAAATAAATGAAACAATCATAGAGATTTCCATACACTAATATATAGGGAGACATTCCAGTAAGGGTTTTATACGCAGTCTGGTGCGCCCATAACGCACATCCAATTTCGTTGACCAATCTTTCCTGTCAGGTCATACCGTCTTTTATAAAGAATCTTCTTAATCTCCCTATTTGAAATCCCCGCTTGTCCATTTGTTTGAGAGTGATATGGGTTTGAAATCTTATATGTTACCCCACACTTAGCCAATAAGGACCTAAATTGGTTGTGTAAAATGGGGCCCTACTAATTAAAGCTCTTGGAACCCCAAAATGACAAAATGTTCTTAACAAAGTCCATGACCACTTTGTGGTCATTAGTCCATGTTGGGATAGCTTCTATCCATTTGGATACATAGTCCACAACAACCAAGTTGTACAGGTATCCAAAGAAATTGGTGAACGGTCCCATGAAGTCAATGTCCCAAATATCAAATATTTTAACTTCCAAGATCGTGTGTAAGGGCATCATGTCTTTTCAAGTCATGTTTCCAAGTGTTTGACATCTAGTGCATGACTTGGCAAAGTTGTAAGCATCCTTAAAAAGTGACATCCAATAGAATCCACTTTGCAATACTTTGGCAACCATCTTCTTCCCTGAGAAATGACCTCCACAGGCATAGGAGTGACAAAATTCAAGAATGTTGTGGAACTCGTCCTCTGGGATGCACCTCCTAATGATTTGATCCCTGTAGATTCCAAAAAGCTTGGGATCCTCCCAAAAGTAGTACCTGGTGTTCGAAATAACTTTCTCCTTATTATTCTTGGGCCATTCAGGGGGAATGTAACTTGAGACTAAGTAATTGGCAATATTGGCAAACCAAGGGAGTTTGACCTAGGATATACTTAGGAGGGTTTCATCAAGAAAATGATCATTCAGCACCAGGGATGAGTTATCAACTTGTATTCTAGAGAAATGGTTAGCTACCACATTTTGTGCCCCAACCTTGTCTTTTATCTCCAAATTAAATTCTTGGAGGAGGATGCACCTAATGAGTCTAGGTTTTGCATCCTTCTTAGCCAATATGTGTTTGAGGGTTGAGTGGTCTGTCTACACAATTTCTTTCGATCCAAGAAGATAGGGTCTAAATTTTTCTAAAGCATACACTACGGCTAGTAGCTCCTTTTCTGTGGACGTATAATTCCGTTCAGCCTCATCCAAGGTTCTACTAGCATAGTATATGATAGTAGGCTTTTTCTCTACTTTTTGCCCCAAGACCACACTTAATGCAAAATAAGAGTCATCGGTCATTGATCGTCGACTACTGATTTGCACAAAAAATAATGTTCAATGTGTTGCTGTTGTAGTATATGTGTGATGTGTATACATCTAAGTAGCCTAAAATGTCTATTTATACATGTTCTTAGTGTCATAGAAGCATGATGCATCGTAAATATTGAATAACATGCATCATCATGCATTTAGGTTAATTTGTATAAATTGTATGTAATTCACCTCTTTTTATGGTCAGGAAACAGAGAAATATTTATCGGGGCCTCGGATTGAATATCCAACCGTATGGATCTGATCAGGACGACGATTGGAGTTCAATGACTCTAAGATCACCCCGATCAGACCTCTGTAGCATCAGATACAGTCTAAGAAAGATCCTAAGTCAAGGGGCCAAGTGGTGTAAATTTGTACCTCAGACGAAAAATCCAACAACACGGATGGGTTCAGATCAACAATCGCAGCACAACAGCATGAAAATCGATCCAATCTGACATCAGTGGCACCATCCCAACCATCCAAGCCTACCTACACCCCTCCGCTTGACTTCTGAAGGCTCAAGTGACGAAGGATCTCGGTCGTTGGATGAAGATCCAACGGCCATGAAGGGCTGAACACAAAAGCGTTTGCACGAACTCCAGCAGCATGGCACAACAGTCGGCCACACTACTCGCAACCAACAGGCACAGGTTCGAGTCTCCCCGTGCCTCAAATTCATAGCGCAGGCAAGCGCCAACAAAATTCACCCGTGCGATCGCAATCAAGCAGCTACGCGGGCGCGATGTGGCTTCTTCTTGAGTGTCGGATGGAGAAGCACACTGCATGTGCGCGATCATGCGCGATTGCACGTGCAATCGTACGCAGAGCCATTGGCACGATCTGAAGGCGAATCGCGCGTGATCTTGGCCATCCATTCGCGATCGAATGGCTTCGAGTAGGTGCCCCTTCGCCGCGTGTAACTCATCCACAAAGCGACGAGGGATGCAAACCGTGTGATCAAGATCCGACACGCCTCCTCCCTCCGAGCATCTTCAACAACACTTATCTTTAGCAACGACTACATCTGTCACTAAAGACCCTGAGTTAACGATTTTAAAGCTTAAAATGTCCTTTTTGCCCTCAAACCTCACCTATAAAAAGCCCCCTACACCCTCCACATTTTCTTCATCCTTTCCATCATCTCTCTCCCTCTCTAAGAGCTAAGAACTCAAGTTCTAAAGCTTACTCTAATGCTTCCAAGCTACAGGAAGCTTCGCGAGAGTAAAAAATACAAACTTTTCCACCTCTCATCCCCTTCGCGGAGCTCTTGCCAGTCATCTTCTCATCCCCATTCTGGAAGTGGATCCCACGACGCCGATGCCCTGCATCACCCTCGGTTCTTCTCGATCCGTCCTCCGTCTTCGCTCTCCTTCTTCCAGGCGACGTCCATCCGATTCGTCCTCCAAGCAGCCGTCGAGGAGGATAACTTCTCTCCTCCTTCTCTTTATCACTTTCTAGATTAAATTTCTCACTTTCTAGTTGTAGTTATACTGACATTATTCTGAGTATAAAAATTATTTTTCTCTCTTTCTCTCTCTATTTCTCTTTCTCTCGCTCTCTCTTTATAATTTTAGTGTTTATATTGTAAGTAGAATAGTAATCATTGTGAATGTCTCATTTATAAACAAAAATTACAAAAAAATATAATCGCGGATTTTAAATCGATGTATCCTCCTCGTGTTCGACCCGGGACTCATTCTAAGTTTCGATAAAAATTTATTTAATTAACAGATTTTCTTGCAAATCGCATTAAAACCGATTTTCTAAACTCAAATCTTTTCTCCACAAATTTCCGCTACATCAATGTGTCACAAATGCAAACTGATATCGCATCAATTTTATTTATTTACAATTTTTACTGGTTTGTTTCTAGGTTGTTCACTAAGAGGCAGTTATTGATATATATCACTCTTTAAGTCCAAAAATGTTCCTTTATTCCAAAAACGTTAATTTTATTTATAGAATGAATCAATGAATCAATAAATGAAAGAATTGGTTAATTATTTACAAAAGAATCAATTAATGTGTTATAATGTTCGAAAGAAATGTATAACAAACAGGCATCAAAAACTAACTACTACTATGCTATGTTAATTATATACAACTACTACAAGTAATTCCTAAGTGTAGGTACAAAATAACTAATAATATCTACTATACTAAATTATATTAACATACTAATATCTATAGTAACACATAGTCTATATGCAATAACATATGTATATGTTGCTAAAACCTTAATAACATATAGACATAACCTAAGGCAAAAATTACTATGTATACTGACATATAAATATATCTATAGTGACATATATCTCTGTCACTAAAGCTCTAAAGTTATTTATATACATATAGGAGCTCAAACAATAATCGTTCTCTACTATTTATATACATATATGTATACAATACTTACATATATATATATACACTATATAAATACCTTATTTACTAGCCATTTTCATGGCTACTCACTCATTCCTTCTCCTCTTCTTTCATTTCTCACTTAGCTAATTTAGGACGTCCTCTCTCTCACATAGACGTCTATTGTTCACAAGAATCAAAATTGGTTTAACGAGTGGGCTGACCCATTTCGAGGGATACATAGCAGCTCAAAGAGGTGGGACCAGACCTCTACTTTGGGCCAACCCTAGTTCTTAATTTAGGTGTATTTTATCCAATTTTCAGGCCCAATAACAGGCCCACATACTTGCACACACCCGTGCTCACGTGCACACACGCACCCGCAAGCACATGCAGCACACAAATCGAGGATCTGTATGCATGTTCATGAGAATTTGTTTGGTGCCCAGCACTCAACGATCGCTAAGGTCATCAAACAAATTCGACTTAAACCGCTTCGAGCGATTCACAGGCCACGATGTCGCGCTTTTCTCAAGTGAAATTAGCACTGTTGTGCGTGATGCTACGTTAGGATTCAAGGTTTTTGGCCCTCGATTTGAGGACCATAATTTAATCTAAATTATAATTAAATTATATGATTACAAAGCCCTTATATAAAGCTACCTAATTTTATAATTAATTTAGAGAAATAAGTTAATTAGATATATAATAAAATTAGCCAAAGTTGATGATTTATACGTGTTAATTTAGAGATTAATTACTTAATTAAAGTACAAATTAGTTAATTGATTGTACAATTGACCTTATACAGTGTTAATGTACATAATAAATTATTTATTATACATTTTTAATGTATTTTAGGAACTTTATTTTAATTTATTTACATTTAATTACACATTTAAGTTAGTTTTATACATAAATAATTTATAAATACTATAAGACAATATAAATACAATATAAATAGGTTGAAAATACTTAATATAATATAATACAAATGTACATTATAAATTACTTCATTATTAAATTAAATTACTAATTTATTTTATTTTAAGTTAATAAATTACCTAATAACATAATTACCTACTATAATTACTTAATTAAATTAAATTACAAGTATTGTACAGTATATATTACATAGTTAAATACATATATAGAATATTAGATACAATTATGTACATATAGATAGGTTCATATGAATACTTAGGTTATTATACATTTAATTAATATAAATTAATAGATAGTTATCTAATAAAGTTATATATATAATAAATCATTTTAAATATTTAATTTAATATATAGAATAGATATATAAGTTATTTATATACATTTTGTACATATTGTATAATATATACATATAGCTTAGATTCAACTTATATATACAAGTATATACAAAGTATATAGGATATTTTTGGGTATTTTTAAGGTTTTTATGATTATTATAGTTTTTATAAGTATAGTAGAGATAGGGGATTAGAGAGAAAGAGTGAGATGAGAGAGAATTTCTTTTTGGTGTGTTTGATATTTAGTTCTTTATTAAATTCTAAGGTATACTAAATTGACGGCTAATATGTTCTACCAAGGTGGAGAATCAAAATACTTTGAAATTTTACACACATCTAAAGAAATATATGATCTTACTCAAGACAAGTTTATTTTATTTTTTTATGATTTTTTATTATTTTTATTTATTTACAAACCAATTCCATTTTCGGCCTTGATGAGTGCTTTATTAATGAACCTAAGTCCTCTAAATGTGTTTTAAGGGTTAGACAATCAATAAAAACATTTGCATACACTCAACACATCACATGGAAGATGATGGAGCATTTAAACATGATTTTCAACTAAATTTATATTTAAATTTCAATTTGGACAGATGAAACACTCAACGGTAGCTAACAAAGGATTTAATACAAAGATTACAAGCAATTCTAATCAAATTAAAATCTATAATAGCCCATGAATGCTTAAAACATGAAGTTCTAACAATGTAAACATGTCAACTACATTAAACTCTTCAAATCACCCCAAAAGTTCTTCCAAATCTGTTGCTATTATTCAGCAGCTAATTCAGTTGTTACATGAAAATCAGCATCTACTACTGCTGGTGTTGGTCCAATTGAGTAGCCAATTGCCACTTCTAAGCTACTGTATGAAGGATCAAACAACCGATGTTGCTGAAGCACTTTGAAAACCCAACAGTTGCTATTGGAATAGGTTCTGAGGCCTGATCTATTATCCTGAAGAACTCCTCACATCTAAAAAAATTAGATAAAAAGGCCATAAAACCCAGAATAGTGTCTCCTCATAAATCCACTTGAAATCAGAAATTCAATCTCACTGAAAAGTCAACTCACACAGCTACACATAGAACACAACTGCTTGTTCAACTCCCATCAGAGCTAATCAAAACATTCAAATCCAATTTCAACTCTCTCAAATATTCGTCAGAAAGTATGAAAAACATCACAAATCAAGTCTGGGATCTAAAGAAAATATAAGAAACCTTAATTAATCCATTCCCTTATGTTATAGACAACATAAAGAAAATGGATTAACTTAGGTGTTCAAATCAATTTGAAAACCTCCTCATACACTCATTAAACATCCCAAACTTCAATAAACTTCTACAGATCAGATTAATACCATTTTTGAACTCAGAAACCATTTTGAAGTTAAAAATAAATGTTGCCCTGATTAGGCCTTTTAATGTAAGAATGCCACCGTGAATTGGTCACTTTGAGCTCCTAAACATTATAAATTAGTGTTTAGGACCTTAAACAATCTTAGAAAAGTCATTAGGTCATTACTTAGGCCTTGAATCATTTCACATAATTCTCATTGACCCAAACTACTTAGCAATCACCAAAAAAAAAATTCAAAATCTAACATCGAATAAAGATCATCGGATATGATCCCTAAAAGCTTGATCAAATAAGTTTAAAATAATTTCAATGCTTCAAATAAAACTCGTATAAAGCCAATTTAATCAATTAAATTCAAATAGATTGCAATTAGCTCAAAACTCATTCAATCAACTATCAAATACCATCTCAATAAAATTAGTCAACTCTGCTCAATTCAAATAAGGGAGAGGGTATCAGTGGGAATATGCATGGGCTACATGAAATGCACTCGATTTGATGTTTAAGAGATTCAACAAATCTGAAAGCTAATGAGCTTCAGATCTATTGAGTGCTCTCATAAGTGGGTGATTGGTGACAAAATCGTGCATCAAGTGAGTGAACATGAATTATGAGATGAAGAGGAAGAAAAATGAGTTGCAATGGAGGTGTAAAAACACCTCTCTAATCTGAATTGATTAGAGAGGGCAAGATTGAGTCTAAACTAACCTACCTCTAATCCACACTAATCCATCACTAAAGTTTATTTTTAATCTACCCCTAGCTAATCTAATTACACTAATTACTAATCTAAGCTACCATAGAAAGCTGGAAATCCTATCTAACAGGAAGAATGGGGTTGCCTGGGTCCAAATCTGATGGCTAAGGAGGAAGAAGAGAGGGAGGTCTCCAGCGAGTGAAGGGCCCTCTAGTGGAGCTCCAAGGTCGTTCTCAGGCGTACGTCATCCCTGGCGGCAAGGAGGAAGAGCTACGCCTCTGTCATAAACACGGTGAGTGAAATGGTTAGGAGGTAATGGAGAGGGAAGAATGATTGGCTCAAGAAAGTTGGAGGGGAGTCGATCGTTTGTGCGTGACCCCAAGGAGCAGCTTAAGTAGACTCTAGAGTGATTGTAATCATCGCAGTGGTAAGATTAGGCTCTTAGGGTATGGGCGGTGGATGCGAGCTTAACAGGGGCGCGCAAGCGTCCAAATCAAATCTTAGCTGTAGGATTGAATCTGGGTTTAGTGGTGATTCCACATGCAAAATCACGGGAAGCTTCGATGAAGGATTGGCCCTAAGATCGAGAGTACATGGAATAGACAGCCGTGATTGCTGAAGTTCTTGCACTGCAATAGTGGATGTCGGCTTCAAGTCTAAAGGTGAATTTGCAGACAAGCCCTAAGATGTGAAGGGGTAGAAATATTGTGTGGAGGCCCATTAGTGGTAAGAAGTAAAGCAATGTGATCCTTGGAGTATACAAGAAGGTCCCTGGCAGCTTACCAAATGGTCCCTGAGACTTTTAAATGAATGAAATGTGTGTACTTGAAGGACCTAAGTAAAAATCCATTAATGCACAATCCAAATGATGTCCAAATGTAACCAGATTTTTATTTGAGCTTAATTGAACATTTAGGAAGTTAATTTAACTCTTGATTTGTACTTTTGGACTCAATCATGTGTTCAATTTGAAATTGAATCATTAAATTACATCTTTTGAATGATTATCTCAATTTATGACCTAAATTCCCATTTTAACATAAATTTGTTATTTTAGGTCATTTCTGTTAATTCTCACACTTAACTCATATCTTGTGTTAATTTATAGTGTTTGGCTTAGTTTTTAGCTTAACTTAGACATTTTAACTATGATAAGCCACACCTCATCAGTCATAATTTCAAAAAGTTCATCCCAATTTGGAGGTTGATGGATGGGAGCTTTAGTGATGGCCTCCTTAAGTAAATCAAAAGCCCTGACACTATCTTTATCAAAAATCAAAGCTTTGCTCCTTGGTCAAAGATTGCTCAAGGGCTTAACCACTTTAGAAAAGTCTTTTATGAACCATCAATAGAATCCAACATGGCCAAGAAATGACCTCACTTACTTAACAATCGACGGTGGTAGCAGTCTAGAGATTGAATCAATCTTAGCCCTATCCACCTCAATTCCTCTTTTAGAACCACATGATCTAGGACAATTCTGTCCTAGACCATGAAGTGACTCTTTTCCTAAGATAGGACTAAATTAACCTCAGTGCACTTTTGCAGGGTCTTGTCTAGGTTCTTTACATTGTTCTGTTCATTTTAGAAGTCAAACTTAACTTGTTACGATCGTATCCTGTCAATCGATACCTTAGGGCACGAGGTGACCAGCATATGACATCTTGAGGAGGAAAACCGATATAAACTACCCTTTTAGTTGAGAAGACGGCTTATACCCATCGAGTCACCACGATCCGTCACCCTAGGGTCATGATTGCAAAGCAATCATAGGACTTAAATGACTTGAATTAAGTTAGACCTTAGCATCATTGTAGAATAATTCATGCATTAGTAGCATACATTGCATCTTTCTACTTTACTTAGATATTCATGAAATAATGCAATAATGTACTGATTAGTGTACTATTTGGTTTGTAGGCAACAAAAAGCTTAGAAGATGGCCTAAAGCTGGATCTAAAGCAAGGAAGAAGCTAGAGTTGAAGCAGAAGCCTTGGGAATAAAGCTGCTCAAGATGAAGACAAAATGTAGGGAAGAGGTATACCACATTACTTGTAGGATTTTAATGTTGAGTTAAATTATGAAGAACATAGGATATATTCTTAGCCTTAGGGCAACCTTAGACACCCTCCCAAGCCTTAGCCACCCTTAAATTAGGTCACTTTAGCCTAGAATAACTCAAAACCCATCTTCCAACACATATCTAGATGTCCAGGTAGGATGTTGGATGCCTAGGACCCTTAGACACCACCCGCAAAACCTAGAACCCAATCTGTTGAAATAATGGACGTCCAGACAAGGTGTCAAACGTCCAATTTCTACAAAAATCCAAGATAGAACCTAAACTTCACCCTGATTCAACTTTGGACGTCCAGACCAGAAACTTAGACTTCTGATTTTGAAGTATAAGTCGTCTGATTACTAAATCAGACGTCTATAAATCCTCTCCAGTTACTATTTTTGAAATCAAGCTTAGATCTTGATTTCATAAGACCCTAAACCCAATCCTACACCCTAGGGAACCTAAAGTAAGGTGCCCTAAGCCTAGTACGCTACCCTAAGACCCTCCAAAGAACCTAATTAGGTTATCACTAAATCCAATTGACTTGGATCTAAGTAAATTACAATTCACCTAGTCAATTGGACACTTAGAGTCCAATTGAGCTCAAAGCTCAACCAAAACAAGTCCAATTGGACTCAAGTCTAACCTAATTGGGAATTTTCTCTCCCAATTATACACACACCCACTAAATTAAACCTGTGGTGAGTTTAATTGCACCTATCACATTAGTATTAGGGTTTATAAACCTATTTTTAGAGACCTACCTAAACCCAATTGCTTAGACCTATAGGACTCAACCTAGACCACTTAGCCACCACCCATACTCACGCACACAGACACACTCACCATCTTGATATTATATTTTTTGTTGGAATTGTGATTTGCTTATACAACGATGCATTTCTAACCAAATATGCATTTACGATTACCAAACAAATGACGCCATTGCCAGGGAGGCAACATGATTTTGATTTTTGATTTTTGAGCTTAAACTTAACATATTTGTTTCTCCTTGCTTTTGATGTGCAGGAATAGGATGAACTAATTTTGCACACACATCAAGCACAGGTGAAGAAATCAGGTGCACATCATACTCTTGGATTAGGTTTCTTTTGAATCCTAAGTAGATTTGCTTTTGAAAGAAAAAAGAAAAGAAAATTGAATATTTTTGTGGGAAAAAAAATAGATCTTAGACTTAGGTTCTCTTTTTAATCTTAAGGTTAGAGTGCTTTTGAAAAAAAAAATTGAATATCATCCCTCCAAATAAAAAAATTTTGAAAAACATTGAAATTTTTTTTTGAAAAATAAAAATTTGCAAATTTGAGAAAAAAAGCATTTTCGTAAAAAAGGTTCATTTTTGAATTCAAACCTTTTCAAAAGCCTTCTCACCACTCCTTGAAATTCAGCTAGATTTCTTTTCTAATTTCAAAAATTCAATTGCTGAAAATTTTATGACCCAAAAATTTTGAAATTCGAGCTGAAGTTATATTTTCAAATCATCTTTCAAACAGCACTGTCCATTTGAAAAAATTTAATTTGTGCAATTTTTTAAAATTTGCGAAATACAAGGGGGTCAAACTGATTCATATTTGAAAATTTTTTAATTTCAAAAAGTGATTCCGAACAACACAAAATTAGATTTAACCAAAAATAGTTGGGTTTGAAAGGTTATCAAATTAGCTTTCATTTCCATATTTTTGCCAAATTTGTGGAGTAAAATTGATACTATTTCAAAAAGAAAAATCGGCGAGGGATCAAAATTCCAGATCTAACCTCCAAATAGTTAAAATTTTGAATTTATTCATTTGAAATAGTAAATATTTTAAAAAAATATTCACTGAAAAGTTAATTGAAAAGAAAATCTGTTTGCCAAATTTGAAATCATTTGGATTCAAATTGTGTCGTGAAGAATAATTTTAATTTGAATTGTGGTCTACTGAACTGAGTCTATTGTATGAACCCTAGGCTCAATTTTTAGGGTAACATCCTAGAGACCACACTTGACTAGTCTAGACTTAATCAAGTCTAGTGGCTAGCCGGTGAGCTAGGTCACCATGTGGACCACTCACCAAAATGCAAATTAACCTGAATTTGTTATCGAACTACTGGGTCATCACAACCACTCTAGCCAAACCCATAGCCGAATCTGCGGGACAATGTCAAACGACCACATCTAAGGGGTACAAACGAACCAGAGGCAAAAGCCAAAGGAAGAACCTTCCCCTTAGTCCCCTCATACAAATTGGTTGGGTTAGCTTGAGGGATTGGGATTACTTTCAGTCGATTTTATAACGAATTTTTCTTCAATAATTAGAATCTTAACAAAAAACCTGGTCACCTGATCTTAAGGAACACCTGATTGACAAGGCCTTAGCCTTATTTGACTCGGTTGCACCAACCCAGGTTGGTTAGTGTATGCAAGGGAGGAGGTCACTTAGACCTCAATTGGTTGGGCCTTGGGAGCCAATCCTAAGGAGGCGAAGGCGATTCGTTGTATCACCTGAACCTTGGGAGCCAATCCCAAGAAGTCCTTTCCGCCATTGGAGGTCAACCGACCTCCAAGCAAGCTTTGACCGAATAAAATCCTACTCAAACTTGAATCAAATCCCACCAAATTTGATGGGATTGATGTTCACACCTAGGGAAACCTATTGGGATCAATTTTGACTCCTAACTCCCTCTGGTACGTGTGTGCGAACCCACGAAATCAGTGGGGTTCTTCTTGAATCCCAAGCAAGCTATGTGATTGCGCAACAATCATAGGTCTTAATTGACATAAATTAGGCTACGACTTAGCATAAGTTAGGGTAATTCATGTATGCATAAGCATTATTTGCATCTTTACTGCTTTACTTTAGCTATGCATAAAATAATGTTATAATGTGCTAATTAAGTGCATTATGTCGATTGTAGGCAATGAGCTGATCAGGAGCTAGATTTGGAGCTGGATCTGGAGTAGGATCTGAAGCTAGATCAGGAATAATGAGTGTTGCAGCAGAACTGGAGTAGAAGACTTATATTAGATGTAGGAATAATGATGTAAGGGAGTTAAGGTTTGCTATTCTATTAAGTAGGAATAAAGCAGTAAAATGTTAAGAGCTTAGTCCATCCTAGCCCTAGGATAACCTAGAACTTCCCCAAGCCTTAGCCAACCTTAGATTAGGTCACAGCACCCTAGGAAGGCCCAAAACCCCAGTTCCAACCCTTATCTGGACGTCCAAATGAATTATAGGACGTCCAGAATCCTTAGCCAACTCTCGCACACCTTAAACCCACATCTGCGGTGTTATTGGACGTCCAGACACTTGGTCAGACGTCCAATTTCTGCAGAATACCCAAGACTGAATCTTGAATCCTTTCTGACTCTGATTGGACATCTAGACAACAAGTCTGGACTTCTAATTTTTTAGTATAAGACGTCTGACACTATTATTAGATGTTTGATACTGCTCTCCAGTAACTGTTTTGAGATTCAAGCCTTGATCTTGGATTTTTAGGTCCCTAAACCCAATTCCAACCCCATAAGAACCTAAATTAAGGTGTCCTAACCCTAGTACATCACCTCTAGACCTCCCTAAGGACCTAATTAGGTCCTCACTAAACCTAATTAACTTGGATCTTAGTCAATTCCATCAGCCTATTCAATTGGACTCATTGAGTCCAATTGAGCCCTGATCTCAGCACACACTGTCCAATTAGACTCAGTGAGAGTCCAATTGACCTAGGCCTAACTTAATTGAGTTATTTTACTCACAATTAAGTTTCCACACACATAATTAAACTTGTATTAAGTTTAATTGCACTTTACCTTAGTGAATTAGGATTTATAACCCTAATTTGAGACATACCTTGACCTAAACCCACTAGAACCTAACCTAATCAACCTAGTCACCTAAGTTTCAACCCACACACACCCACACACACCATCCACACGAAAATACCTAGCCTAGAGTTCTCTAGAACCCTCTACCATGTGTGGTTGCCCTGGTTGCTAAAATTAGCAACCAAGAGCCATTCAATTTTTAGATCTACATTTGGTGGATCTAAAAACCACCATCCATCCTCTCTCTCTCACTCTCCCACGAGCTCCCACCATAGGCCTCTCTAGAGAATTCCATAATTCTCTAGATAGATTCCCTTAGGTCTATAAAAAGACCTAAGAGGTGGCCATTTGCACCCATCCACGTTTTGGCCATACTTGCTTGGCTCCATCCACCTCCACTTAGGCTAGCCACCACCATCTCCACTCCATCTCCACGAGCTGAGCACCACCATGAAGGACACCATGCCAGGATGCTGGATCACCCCTCCAACCTCTCCCCAAGGGCCAGCCTAAGCTCCATTGGCCGCCCCTCTTTCTCCTCTCCACCACTCCAAGGCCATCAGAGCCCACCTCCGAATGCCCTCACTTCTGATAGATTAGTAGCTAGCTCTTTACATTTACTGCTTAGTAGTGTAGCCCTTATTCTCCCCCAATGATGCATGCAAAATCCCCCTGTAAATTCTTGTATGCGATTGTTTTCTGATAGCTAGATTTACATTTTTAAGCATTTCTATATAAGCTTTCCTCTACGTTTTATGTATCAAACACTCTCTAAATGAATGAATGAAAAATATATTTTCTATATATATATGTCCATGTGTTGAGAATCACTATGAGCTCATTGCAATATCTTTTGCGTGATTAATGTTGCCTATTTTTAATTCCTGATATTCTTGCAACTAAGCATGTCGTACTTGAATACGTAATAATCATAAACCAGCGTGTGATTTTAAACAGAGTAGAGTGGTAAAAGATCGAATTCAAAAGTAAAACAAATGCCTCCCAGATACGAACGACCGGGACTCAAGTCTCGTTATCTTTTATTGAATATCTTTGTTTGATCGTATTACGCACTATACTACGACGTTTTCCTATCAAAAATGCACTCTACGCATAACACTATGGAGCTTGTTTCCTATTCTCCAAGCTCTCCTAAGCCCTATAAAAGACCTCCCATGACATTCCCCACCTCCATAGCGAGAAATAAAGCCAAAAAAAACACCTCTTCTTCCTCAACCTCCGGAGTCTCTCTACCTCCGGCCTCTTCGCCGGCCGCCACATACCATAGGCGATCGGTTCCACCTTCGTCAGCCTTTTCGCACCTCGCAATACCGATGAGGTGCCCTCTACACCTCCGTCATCGCCGATATCTCTCACCGAAGAACTCTTCGTCTCCGGCGTCAGCCATACCGCAACCGATGCTATCTCCACTCCCCTTCGCCCATTAGCTAGCTTCGTCGACTCCTTGCCTTCTACTGATCACAACCACATCACTACACCGTCGCGCCCGCTCCCTCATCATCTTCCCCAAGGCCGACATACCTCTGGCGTGGTCGTGCATCCGCATCACTCCACCAAACCACCTCCCGCCGGTCCCAAAAGCTCCGCCTCATCAACGCAAGCAAAACCCCTCAACAAATTGAGGGGATTGCCCACACTATCCTTCCACTGAACACAACCACTTCCACCTTCATTTTTCACGTTCGCTAGCCATCTTCGACCCCTTCCATGGCACACCACCGCCACCACTGCCTTCGTCGCATCTGTGCGCATCTCCTGAGCTTATCTGACGAGGCCACAAGGACGTGTTTTCCATTTCAGGTACGAAGCCGGTCGTCGCCATTAACGAGCAGCTTCAAGAGACCTTGAAGCAGTGTTCCTGCCTCAACTGCTCCAAGCAAGACCTTCAGGCGATGCAGAATTCACCCAGGTGCAGATCTAGGCTCTCAATTAGGAGTGTTGACTACTCCCTCACTCTCAATTGGACCAGCCCTTAGTCGCTACTCGCACGTGAGGAACTGCAACCAAGATAGCCCCACATTGGGGACGTGGAATCTCTCTACAGCGCATAAGTTGTTTTTCTGCATCCGACTTCTTGCCCAATACACGAGGGGTCAGGTCCCTCACGCACCCTCACCCGCTTAACCTGCCTAGCCCCACTGCTCGCCTGCGATCATGCCTGCAAGCCTGCACTCGGATCTGGTTACTGTTCCTATCCGATTACCCAGTTAACCCTGTGTCTTTGAGAGAAAGAAGAGAAGGAAAGAGAGAGAGAAGGGGGGGTTTTGCCTCGCTCCCTAACTCTCTAACACTTGAAGGAAAGAGGCCTTTGCCTCTGTGTGTGACTTGAGGAAGAGCTAAAAAGAAGAGAGAAGGAAGAGGAAGAGCTGAAGAAGAAGAAAGGCTCTTTATATAGCACTGTAGCAAGAGGTTGTTTAAGTCGTTTGATTCCACCAAATTGTGCTTCTGAGGCTATATTGCTTACTTATCTTGCGTAGGATTACTTGGTTGATACTGTCCATTTATTTGGTATAATTGTAAAGGGTAATTGGTGATTTAAATCACCATTTTACCCCATCATTTTTTGCACATTGCTACTGATTCTCTCTCTCTCTCTCTCTCTCTCTCTCTCTATCTCTCTCTCTCTCTCTCTATATATATATATATATATATATCATTCTTGCATGGATTTTTCATTACAAATTGCTCATCTTTATAGTTATATTGTGATCTTAAGGTTAATTCCAATACTTACTTCCAGTGAACGACCTCGGACTTCAAATTCGAGCTATAAATTGTATTTGTTTTTCGTGTGATTTCGACTATACTGCAACCAAGTATTTTAAAACATCGATTTCGTGTGTTAAACATTTTGACGCCGTTACCTGGGAGCAACGCGTAATTTGATTTCTCTTACTACAATTTCCGATCTAGTACTAACTTGATCTATCTCTTTTGCTGTGATCTGTGCAGGGGATTCCTTGGAGGAAGATCAGCCGCACATCAAATACTCCAAGGGCAGGTAATCTCATCTCCTTTTCCATTAAGCCCCTGGTTTTGGGAAAAGCTAAAAAAGGAAGAAATCAATTAGGATCAACTTGCATTTTCTACTTAGAATTAATCATCAAGTTGCCTAATTTGATTCGAAAAATCCCGAACCTGATTTTTGCACCTATTAGGGATTTAAGACACCTAGGGCTACTCACCTTCTTGATTGAACCCTAGGTGCCAAATTTGGACAAAAACTTATTAGACCAATTAAAGCAAAAATTAGGGTTTCCACTTTAGGGTTGAGGATCACACTTGCTTAAAAAAGAATCTACTTCCCCAAACTCTATGTTTCCTAAGCCTTAGTTAAATTTACCTAATCAAGTAAACCCTAAAAGCAAGCTTTAAACATCCACTTGAATCATAAAATTGGGACCTAATAAAATCTCATGATAGATCAGGTGAAGTTGACCCACCTTGTGGGGTCAACCAATCTTCAAATTAAGTCACCACTCACAAATTCATTCTAAAGTTCAAGTGAAATCCTAAGCACCTCATCTAAACTTAAAATTGGTAGACTTAAGAGGTCAAGTTATCCATTCTAGTCTACCTGGATCCGCAGTGACAAGGAAGGTCGGGTGGGGGAAACCCTGTAACCCGTGGGGACGCTCTACCGTGTAGGGGTCTTTGCAGGACTCTCCCTTCCTGGCTACCCATGTAATTCTGATGTGAACGACTTCGTGATCTAGAGGTACCATCCACCTCGAACCTCTATACTCATCCAAAAATCTTTGGGTGTCTTGATTGGGTCCATCACACCTTCTGTCCCTCGTCTATTACAACGGTGCATGTACGGGAGGAGGTCCTTAAGACCACCCTTGAGGCCTCCACTAATTTTCCACTCTCATCGAGGCCAAGCCTCGACTTCCTTGATTGTGCAACTAACCAATCACCTCAACATCTCTTCCAACTCCACTTCTGAGCTCGAATCTCCAGCCACAACCATGGATCATCAAGAACAACCTAACTTTAAACCTCAACAATTCTATGATTTCAGAGATCGGATCAATGCCTACATCAACCCACCACCGTGTCCTCAAATGCAAGATCACTACAATCCCGCTGCGGTAGAGATCGAACCTCAAATCAACATTCCTGCGGGAGGACCCGAGGTGGAGCTCAAGCCTAGTATGCTTCACATGACCCTGAAATTTCATGGCTTGAACTCCAATGATCCTTTCCAACACATCAAGAATCTAAAACATCTAGTCCACACATTCGAGGTAGACTTGCATAATCGAGATGGTCTACTCTTGAAAATCTTCTTCTCTCTAGCTAACAAAGCCTCCAATTGGTTTCAGACATACCCTCACCAGATCAACAAATGGGAAGAACTTCAGACTGCTTTCTTACAAAAATTCTATCCCATTGGTCGAACTAATGCAATGCAGTACCAAATCACGCACTTCTCACAAGGAGCGGGAGAATCTCTACACGAGGCATGGGATCGTTTTCTAGATCTCATGCGCAAATGCCCCCATCACGGAGTCCCGAAGTTGGAACAAGTCCAATCCTTTTACCATGGGCTCCGTGACGTCATCAAGCTTTTTGTCAATGCAACCTGTGGTGGCAGCATCATGGGTCGGCATAAAGACAAGATTTAGGAAATTCTCGAAAATATGTGTGAGAACTCCTTAAACAATGAGTCACTGGGTGCATACGACCGAACGTCCACTCACGCATTGACAAACAATCAGGGGGTACATGAGACCCGAAGCCTTTCCACATCCGTTGACTTGTAGTTGGTAGCCAATCAATTGGATAAGTTTTCTATCATCGAGAAAAAGGTGGATGACATCACTCAACATCTACACAAGACCACCGCTGCACCGCAAAGCACATACACGCACCTACCCTCAAGTAGGGAGGTTGCACACAACATCTACCACTCTCAGGGGATGGATGCCTTTCCACCCCCGTCTAATTTCGGTCTTGGAAGAAATTTCGGGCCAACCTACCACAGTTGGGGGAACTCTGAACCCTCATATCCTGATTACTCTGGAGTTCCTCAGACCTGCGAGGATCTCCACACCGTCTAAGAACAATCCTTTCTCTAATACCTATAACTTTGGATGGCATAATCATCCCAACTTTGCGTGGTTGGGAAATAACCCTAATCCGAGACCTCAATTCCAACCCCGACCGCAAAACCCACGACCATATTAGCTCTCTCAACCAAGGTCCAATCAAAATTTCCAACCTGACGCACCTAAGGAGGACCAGACTTTCCTGATTCTTCAAACCTTGGTAGATATGCAGAAACAACACAAAGAAGAGATCTCTGAACTGCGCAATCAATTGGCCCAGCTGGCAAGTGCTCACCAACCCGATGCACTTCCTTCTCAGCCTCTTCTGAACCCAAATAACGTGTCGAACCAGAGGCGCGTTATGAACCCAAATTAAGGCCAAGAACATTATGTTTATCAGACCCCTTCTGCTCCATCACTTCACAGGATGGACGCTTCCACTTCATATTCGGGGTTTCAGCAATAGACATCTATTTTACCTAACCCAAACCAAAATCAGGTAGGATTAAACTCCGTCATCACCCGTAGTGGCAAAGCGACGCAAGACCCACCATATCCTAGCCATAACAAGCCTGATACTGCAAACCCTAACGCTAGATTGGTCATCCAGGACACCCTTATCCCTGATAAAGAGCTTGAGCCAATTCTAGAGGAACCAACTAAGGTTCCATTTCCCGAGACCTTGACCAAACGAAAGAGGAAACCCAAAACCGTGGCACTTGAGGAGGACCTACTCAAGCTCTTTGAGTAAGTCCAAATAAATATCCCCTTGATGGATACAATACGCCACATACCGGCCTACGCGAGATTCCTGAAAGATGTATATACACCTAAGCATAAGCCACGAACTAAAGGCGGGAATTCGATCGTATTGTCAGATCAAGCCAGCTCCATCATTTTGAGCAAACTCCCGCCTAAGGCAAAAGACCCAGGTACCCCTCTGATCTCCTGTGCAATCTATGATATACAGTTTTATAGAGCTTTATTGGACCTAGGAGCTTCCATAAACTTGATACCAACATCCCTATTAGACCACTTTGAAGAATCTGACCTTAAACCGACAGAGATGACTTTATAATTAGTAGATCGATCCATCAAGTCACCTAAAGAAATTCTCGAGGATGTTGTAGTTCGGATCCGTGATTTTTATTTTCCCATGGACGTCATTGTGCTAGACATAGATGCTCCTAAGAAATTGAAAGATATACCGATCATATTAGGGAGACCATTTTTTGCCACAGTTAGGGCCAACATCAATTGTGAAGAGGGTCAGATTGAGTTAAAATTTGGGGACAAAACTTTGAAACTTGATATCTTTAAGGCCCAAAAAGGAATAAACTGTGGAGTTATCAAGCATATCTGCGATATCGAGTCAGTGGTTGAAGATCCGTTTGTTGGGGAAAACCCAATTATCCCTGATATTCAACCACAAGAGGATCAAGCCCCACAGATAGAGGCTAGACTAGACCTAGACACACCTACAGCTCCTGCCTTTGTTACCGAAACCCACCCTGAACCGCCTGCTACTGCTGACAATCTCGTCATGGAATTGAAGCTCCTCTCTGATCATCTAAAATACGTCTTTTTGGGTTCGAATCCGCACGTTTCCTATGATCGTCAATTCTCGACTAACTTCTGATCAGGAAACACGATTGATTTCTATCCTCTAATAGGATCAGAGAGCCATTGGTTGGACTCTCGATGGCTTGACTGGTATCAGCCCTTCGTATTGCACGCACCGCATCTACACTGAAGAGGGCTCACGATCCCGTGAAATGCAGAGACGTCTAAATCTGAACCTGCAGGATGTCGTGAAAAAGGAGATCATTAAGTGGTTACATACTTGGATCATCTACTCGATCTCCGATAGTCGTTGGGTTAGTCCGATCCAGGTTATGCTTAAAAAGGCAGGGCACACCGTGATTACAACTAAAATCGGAGAAACCATTCCAACCCATATCGCAAACTCATGGAGAGTCTGCATTGATTACCGAAGACTGAAGGCCACCATGAAAAAGGATCATTTCCCACTGCCATTTATTAATCAAATACTCAAGAAATTGGCTGGAAATCGATTCTTCTGCTTCTTGGACCGGTACTCCAGTTATAATCAGGTGGTAATCCATCCTGAGGACCAAGAGAATACTACCTTCACCTACCCATACGAGATGTACGTGTTCCGCAAGATGCCTTTCAGGCTCGACAATGCACTCACCATCTTTCAGCGATGCATGCTCGTCAAATTCTCAGATATGGTAGGTGATTACCTTGAAGTCTTCATGGATGATTTCTCGGTATTTGGATAATCTTTTGATAATTGCCTCCTGCACTTGGTCCAAATCCTCAGGCGATGCATTGACGTGAATTTGGTTCTTTCCTGGGAAAAGAGCCATTTCATGGTTCCTGAGGGAATTATCCTGGCACATCTTATCTCCAAGAATGACATCCAGGTTGATCGGGCTAAGGTTAATTTGATTTCCAAACTACCTATGGCTAGCTCGATCAAGAACATCAGATCTTTTTTGGGGCACGTCGATTTTTACCGTATATTCATTCCCGATTTTAAAAAATCACACACCCCTTACTAATCTTCTGGCAAAAGATGTCCCCTTTGAAATTACCAAGGAGTGCACTCATGCAATTGAAAGTCTACGCGACCAAGTCACCCAAGCACCTATCCTGCAATCCCCTGATTGGTCTCAACCCTTTGAGATCATATGCAATGCATCTGACTATGCAGTAGGTGCCGTGCTTGGGCAGAAAATTGACAGGAAACTCATGGTCATCTGCTACACTAGTAAGACACTTGACGAGGCTCAGCGTAATTATACAGTTACTGAGAAAGAGCTTCTAGTCGTAGTATTTGTCCTGGAAAAATTTCGATCTTATCTCTTGGGTTCCCACATTATCATATACTCGGATCACACTGCAGTAAGGCACCTTCTCGCGAAGGATGCAAAACCTCGACTGATCCATTGGATCTTGCTGTTGCAAAAATTCAACCTCGAGATTTACGACAAGGCAAGAAAATAGAACGTGGCAGCCGATCACTTATCCTGCCTTTCTTCTACTATCATCGACCCTTTTGGCCCGATCACGGAGCATTTTCCTAATGAGCACCTCCTGACTATTGGTGCGAAACTTCCCTAGTACGTTGATTTAGTTAATTACTTGGCATCTCATCTGATCCAGTCTGATTGGCCGAAGGCCAAGAAAAGCAAATTGCTTTCTGATGCCAAGTACTACATATGGGAAGACCCGTATCTCTTCAGCATTGGTGTTGATCAGATCATCAGATGATGCATCCCGGAAGCAAAAATTCAGGACATCTTGTCCTTCTACCATGACCAGGCCTGCGGCGTACACTTCTCCGAACATAAAACCGCAGCTAAAGTCCTCCAGTGCGGCTTTTATTGGCCCACAGTCTTCAAGGATGCACACAATTACTGTAAGGTATGCACTCGTTGCCAGACCTTGGGCAACATAAGCCACCGCGATATGATACCTTTACAGTCGATTCTCGTGTGAGAAATCTTTGATATATGGGGGATTGATTTTATGGGCCCCTTTCCTAAATCTGACAGCTTCAAATACATTCTCCTCGCAGTAGACTACGTGTCCAAATGGATCGAAGCTATCCTGACCTAAACCAACGATCATAAGGTGGTAATCAAGTTCATTCATCAGCACATCTTCTCATGGTTAGTGTCCCACGTGCTATTATCTCTAATGGAGGGACCCATTTCATGAATGTACAGTTCAGATCTCTGATGACAAAATACGGGGTGTCGCATTGAATCTCGACTCCTTATCACCCCCAACCCAACAGATTAGCTTAACTGTCTAATTGGGAGATCAAGAAAATTCTTCTGGTCACTATTCAGCCTGATAGGAAAGATTGGTCGGCCCACCTTCCAGAAGCTTGTGGGCCTATAGGACCACCCACAAAACTCAATTAGGTATGTCTCCGTTCAGACTCGCATGCTAGAAGGCATGTCACCTACCTCTCAAAATGGAGCACAAAGCCTATTAGGCAGTACGGAAGTGCAATCTAGATCTTTATAAGGTTAGAACCCACCGACAATTACAAATGAGCGAGATCAAGGAACTACGCAATGATACATACAAGAACTCACGAATTTACAAAGAATGGGTTAAAGCCTTTCATGACAAACACATATCAAGAAAAACTTTCCATCCTGCTCAGAAGGTCCTACTTTTTGATGACAAACTCAACTATTTCCAGGCAAACTTAGATCAAAATGGATTGGACCATTCCTTGTCCGACGTGTTTTGGGAAATGGGGCTATAGAAATTAGTGAACTCAACCGTGATTCTAAACCATTTATCGTGAACGATTAGAGACTCAAACCGTTCATTGAACTCACTAACACAAACTTGGCTGAGTTATCTTTTGATCTCCATTCTCCCTGAGTTTATTGCGCCCAGCTGATGGCGTTAAACTTAGCACTTAACGGGAGGCAACCCGTCATCTTTTTGAAAAACCTGAAATCCTTTTGACATAACACTTTGCTGAACTCATATTGTACTTTAGGGTTCGTCCATTAGAACAGTCAACTCCACCTCTGGTACACATACCAAAGCTTGAAATCGTCCGCAATAGTCACCCCGACCTGTCTAACCACCCTTTAACCCTATTCTAATGTACGATCTAAGCTGAATTTGAACCAACCTAATTTACAATGACATTGCAAATCGTAGGCATGGGGGAGTATTAAGGTGCAAAACGTCGTGAAAATCAAATCTCATAGAAGGATTTCGCACAAAAAAAAATGGAGGTTGAGGAAAAAAGATCCATTTGAGAGAAAAAAGAGAAAAAGGAGGGAGGAAAATTGAACAGAAAAGAAAGGAGTAAAAAGATAAAGAAAGAAATTGAGTCCCTTCAAAATAATATGAAACTTACCTAACTTCTAGGTTGTATCGAATGATGAATTGACTTGGAAGGCTAAAACTTAAGGGATTAGTGGCAAATACCAACCTAAGGCCTCTTGGATCTGTTCTAAGATTTAAACACTCACGTACTTATCAAGATCTGGATTAGTCATCAAGAGGTTGAAGAAAATGCAATGCTTGTGTATTAGGTCTAAGGCCTAAGGATTATTCGGCCCTGTTAATTGACCTCTAGTTTGCGGGAGTCAGTAACTTAAGCACCCTAAATCACACATAGTATGGCCCAATGCGCTTAAATATGAAATCATGACAAAAAGCATTTATGCTATTCTGTAAATGGTCCTAAGATCTAGATTAGGAGTGGCTCAAAAGCACAAGCTGATTTCGATAAGTTCCCAGTGTGGAGAGGCGGGAAATTCCCCTCGAAGATGAGCAATAACATGTCGTCTCCTCGATGCTTGTCTCCTAGGATATCTAAATACCCTACTGGGGGCACGTAAGCACCTTGTGCTGGTTCAAATGCCATGAGCAGCATTATCACGAAATGTCAATTGCCAGAGTCTAGATTTAGCTATAGAATGCCATGAGTGGCACTATCCCGAAGTGTCGAAAGCCAAGATTTTGGGGGTTGCCATGGGTGGTGCTATCTCGAAGCATCGATTGCTAGGGACCCTGCAAGGATTGACGGTAGGGACAAGGAATCCGATACAGAATATGTTTAGGACTAATCCGAGGTTGAATCTAAGGAAAAATATAATGAAAAGAAAGAGAGAAAACTCTCCACAAATGAACATCCTCTTCTATCCTTCTCTCTTACAAAAGAATGCACTGGCAAAGTGAACCTGGGCTAACCATATTACAAGCACAGGTGCTTTAACCGCTGGGTCCAACAAACCTTAGGATGGCTCCTGTGGGCCACAGAAACCTTCCCGGCAGACTGAGGCAAAAGCTAGTCAAGTATGAACCTGGGTTGATACCTGAGTACCTCTAGGCCTATTGTTGGTATTAAGATCAGATTCCTAGAGTTGCAACTTAGTAGGGCATCCTGACGGTTACATCCAACCTAGATAACTGGTTTGATCTGTAAGGTTTTGCTAAGGCACTAGCAAAAGCTAGGCATGGGGGTATGATGGGAACACCATCATGAGTCATAACTAGCTCAATTTGATCTAAAAAGATTGACAAATGCTCCTACATATCCATCAGAAGGTCCTAAGGGCAAATTGTCATGTTTTGAAAAGAAGAGAAGAATATAAAGTTATTTTTGTAAAATTAACAGCATTCCACAAACACATAATAACCATGGGATATTTTATGGGTTTATTAAAGGTCATTTGCTCATTAATGTCTAATAAGTAGGTCCATGAAGAACGAAATGGGTTCTCACACATTTTAGGAATTAATGGACATCTGAAACCCTAAACATAGACCCGCTTAATTAACGAAGGTTCTGGTCAAGATAAAATTCACCTAAACCCCTTAAAATTCATAAAAAAAGATATTCTCTAGAATTTGGAATCTTTGATTTGACAATCAGAACCTAATTTAACCTAAAATAGAGTCTCAGATAGACAATTGCCCTAATTTAGATTTTTGCATAAATTACCCAGTCAAATTTGACCAAAACTAAAATCCAACCTCTCCATTAAATTCCTTGGGTTCAAATTAGGTTTGTACCAAAATTTAAGCTCAATCTGAGATCATTTCAACCTAATTTGCATTTTGGTCCAAGTCTGACTCTTATTCTCTCAAATAGCACCTCAACTTTTGAAATCTTTGCAAAATGCCCCCTAACTACTTCATCTTATTTTCAAATAAGTCCTTTCCACCATTGGAGGTCAACCGACCTCCAGGCGAGCTTTGACCGAACAAAATCCTACTTAAACTTGAATCAAATCCCACCAAATTTGGTGGGATTGATGTTCACACCTAAGGAAGCCTATTGGGATCAATTTCGACTCCTAACTCCCTCGGGTTCGTGTGTGCGAACCCAAAAAATTAGTGAGGTTCTTCTTGAATCCCAAGCAAGCTATAGAGCTTGCTTCCTGTTCTCCAAGCTCTCCTAAGCCCTATAAAAGACCTCTCATGACATTCCTCACCTCCTTAGTGAGAAATAGAGCCAAAAAGAGCACCTCTTCTTCCTCAACCTCCGGCTCGTTCCACCTCACTCTGACAACTCTCTACCTCCGGCCTATTCGCTGGTCGCCACATACCCTAGGCGATCGGTTCCACCTTCCCCAGTCTTTCCACACCTCGCAATACCGGCGAGGTGCCCTCTACCCCTTCGTCGTCGCCGATATCTCTCACCGAAGCACCCTTCGCCTCTGGCACCAGCCATACCGCAACCGACGCCATCTATGCTCCCCTTCACCCATTAGCTAGCTTCGTCGACTCCTTGCCTTCTACTGATCACAACCACATCACTACACCATCGCTTCGACCACCGTCGTGCCCGTTCCATCATCATCTTCCCCATGGCCGACATACCTTCGACGTGGTCGCACATCCACTTCACTCCACCAAACCACCTCTCGCCGGTCCCAAAAGCTCCGCCTCATCCACGCGAGCAAAACCCCTCAAGAAGTTGAGGGGATTTCTCACCCTATCCTTCCACCAAACACAACCACCTCCACCTTTGTTTTTCGCGTCTACCAGCCATCTTCGACCCCTTCCAAGGCATGCCACTCCCACCACTACCTTCACCGCATCTGTGCACATCTCCTAAGCTTATCTGACGAGGCCACAAGGCCATGTTTTCCATTTCAGGTACGAAGCTGGTCGCCACCATTAACGAGCAGGTTCAAGAGACCTTGAAGCCGTGTTCCTGCCTCAACTGCTCCAGGCAAGACCTTCAGGCGATGTGAAATTCACGCAGGTGCAGATCTAGGCTCTCAATTAGGAGCGTTGACTGCTCCCTCACTCTTAATTGGACCAGCCTTTAGTCACTGCTCGCACGTAAGGAACTGCAACCAAAATAATCCCACATCGAGGACGTGGAAGCTCTCCACAACGCATAAGTTGTTTTTCTACATCCGACTTCTCACCCAATACACGAGGGGTCGAGTCCCTCATGCACCCTCACCCACTTAACCCGCCTAGCCCCACTGCTCACCTGTGATCACACCTGTAGGCTTACACTCGGATCTGGTTACTGTTCCTACCTGATTACCTGATTAACCCCAGGTTTTTGAGAGAAAGAAGAGAAGGAAAGAGAGAGAAGGGGGGGTTTGCCTCGCTCTCTAACTCTCTAACACTTGAAGGAAAGAGGCCTTTGCATCTGTGTGTGACTTGAGGAAGAGCTGAAGAGAAGAAGAGAGAAGGAAGAGGAAGAGCTGAAGAAGAAGAAAGGCTCTTTATAGAGTACTGTAGCAGGGGGCTATTTAAGTCATCTGATTTGAGCATCCAACGTCTGATTCCACCAAATTGTGCTTCTGAGACTATATTGCTTACTTATCTTGTGTAGGTTTACTTGTTTGATACTGTGCATTTATTTGGTATAATTTTAAAGGGTAATTGGTGATTTAAATCACCATTTTACCCCATCATTTTTTGCACATTGCTATATATATATCATTCTTTCATGGATTTTTCATTATAAGTTGCTCATCTTTGTGGTTATATTGTGACCCTGAGATTAATTGCAATACTTGCTCTCAGTGAACGACCTTGAACTTCAAATTCGAGCTATAAATTGTATTTATTTTTCATGTGATTTTGACTATACTGTAACAAAGTATTTTGAAACATCGATTTCACGTCTTAAACACTTAGTTGAGATGGTTAACCTTGGACCTAGACCTGGTCAGGATCCAACTAATCGGGACCCGATGGCTCATCTGGAAGCCCGGGTCGTCGAATTAAAGGAACAGTATCGACAGAACATCAACAGAATTCTGACGACATTAGATAGGATGCAGCATCCACCTCGAGGAGAATAGCTACGAGACTTCTACGATCCAGTGACGTCGATTCTAACACCTCAAGTTCGAATCCCTGCAGGTGAAGATGCATTCGAGATGAAGCCTAATGTAATAAGCCTAATTCAGAATTATTTCTATGGGAACTCGAATAAGGATCCTTTCCAACATATAGAGGACCTGAGTCGAATCGCGAAATGGTTTGACCTGGGAATGTTGATCTAGGAATAGTTCTCATGAAGCTTTTTTCGTTTTCTCTCAAGGATAAAGCTTCATATTGATTCAAAACCATTAGGAGGCCAATTGGAACCTAGGTAGAATTACGACAAGAATTCCTCCAAAAGTTCTTCCCGATCAATAGAACGAATGCGATGAGGCATGCGATTACAACTTTCTACCAAGGACCAGGGGAGAAGTTGCATGATGCCTGGGACCGATTTCACGATCTTCTCAGGAAATGCCCGCACCATGGTGTGCCCAGATGTCACCTGGCTCAGATCTTTTACCATGGGCTGGATGACACACATTAGTATCTATCCAATGCATCTAGTGGCGGGAAATTCCTCGCAAAGGATGAGAACAGCGTATTTGAGTTGTTCGAGTCCTTGGCGGAGAACTCGATGAATGCCACGTCGATGAACAAATTATAGCAACCTGGACAGCAATGGGTTAGTGAACATGAGGCTCACACCAAATCTGCTCAAGCCGATATGGATATCATCACCAAGAAGCTGGATAAGGTGGATCTGCTAGATAAGAAGCTCGATGAACTGATTCGAGATCGACTCAAATTCTTCGAACATTCTACTAAATCTAGATCTTCCTATGCACCCCACGCTCCTTTTTCCTGAGTTAATTTATTCACTCGGGATGCATCTTCTCTGTATTCTCAAGATCCTGCATATCAGGAACCCGCGAATAATCTCGAGCTGGCACCACATAATCAAGGTTACGCACCACATGATGATTTTAATGAGTATTCCCTTAATGAATATACGTCTCAGATGTCGTCGACCTATGAAGACGTCAATGCTATTCATGGATACGGCCGTAATAACCCGTTCTCAGATACATATAACCCTAGTTGGCACCAGCATTCAAATTTCTCCTGGACTGGTAACTCACAGAGACCACATCAAGATCCACACTACCAAATCAAACAATACAGGAATGCGCAAAACATGTACCCAAGGCAGCAACCATTCCCATCTCAGCAACAATCTCATCCTATATATCAGCCACTGCACCAAGTTGCTGGTCACCCTCCGAAGCGGGCCAACCCTTTGGAGGCATTGAAAAAGGAACTGCAAGAATCAATGCGGACATGTACGCAGGATAGCTTACAGATAATGAAGGCAATAGCTGACCAAATATAGAGCATCCAAAACACACAGAACCAGCTGTTGCTGGAGCATAGAACACAAGGAGCCTTGCCCTCCCAACCTATCTCTAACCCGCGATATGTGCAGAACCAAGGCGCCCCACCTAGGTTTCAAGCACCACAGGAACAAGCACATGCCATATTACAGGTGCCTCCTGCACCACCTGGTTATGCTCAAGGCCAGCCACCTCTACTACAGAACCCTGCATATTTTGCCCCATCTGCTCCTCCGCCACCTCATGGACAGCATGCCAATCCAAAAGCTGTTACATTGAGAAGCAGGAAGAAGACACATGACCCACCATTTAGACAAGCGGGTCTTGATTTTTCGCACCCTTTACCGCAGGATGGTTCAACTCCTTCCTCTTCTCAAGAGCCACCTACGGTAGAAAAGGGCAAAAAACCAATTGACTTTGAGATTCCCATCTCTTTTCCTGAGGCTTTGACACGAGATGTAGCACGAAAAAAGGGTACGCGGAATTTCGAGGACTTGAAATCAATGTTTAAGGAAGTTCATATTCAGATCCCTCTCCTCGAGGCTATAGAACACATTCCCGTTGTCGCTAAGTTCTTTAAGGACTATTGCACCCCAAAGCAACAATAGAAAAACGGACGACAGGCAATATTGTCGAAGGAAGCTAGCACCATGACTCTAGCTAACCCACCGCTTAAGAAGAAAGACCCTGGTACCCCACTCATTTTCTTCTTTTTGCAGTACTCTCCATTTGATCAAGCCCTTCTTGATCTGGGTTCACCCATCAACATAACTCCCACCGCCATATGTGATCGTTTTAGATTCGACGAGTTAAAACCGACCTCGATTACTATTCAGCTGGCTGATCAACCAGTAAAAACACCAAGGGGGGTGGTTGAGAACATATCGTTAAGGTTCATAGATTCTGCTTTCCCACAGACTTTTTCGTTCTCAATATGGAGGTTCCTCCCCATCTCTGTGATGCACCTATCATTTTAGGTCTCCCATTTTTGGCGACAGCCCAAGCAAACATCGACTGTGCATCCGGGTGTATGGAGATTGCTCTAGGAAATGAAAGACTTAGACTGGATGATAGAGAGAATTTCACTTGATTATGAAGATGATGGCAATAAACTGATATGTCGTTGTAGTTGTGTGGTGGAAATTCTCTCAATCAAAGATTAAAACAGACATTAAGTTAAACCACAGTAAAAATGTCGTATCCACAGGGAGGATCGAGCTAGATAAACTCACAATAAGTTTCCCTCTTGTTTAGTTAAAAACAATTTCATCCATTCATCCTAACGCCAAAGAGAGAACACTTTTAGATTAATCAAATAACCAATCTCTAATTTTTGAAAAGAGATGGACCAATCACGTAAATTTTCCTTCACTAGAATACTCCTACAAACTCCATCAACCCGAATGTTCCATGGCAGCAAATGTGAATTATAATCTCACCCTTAAATGTGAGGCTTAACAAAATAAGAAAAGAGATATGCAATTAGATGGCCTAAGAAATGAGGAAAACTAAAGGGTGTCTACCTGCAATATCACTTAATAAATCAGAATTTTTTATTTAAAATCAAAACTCCTGCAATGGCATCTCAATGTAAATTTTAATTGTAGTGAAAACAAGGAAATGATTCTCTCTCTTCCTTACACGCATGGAGGAGGGGTCACCGGTCGTTTGCCTTGGTGGAGGAGCTCCACCGGAGGAGAGGAGCACGCAGGTGGTGGAGGCAAGGCCTGGGTCGGTCGAACGTGGCTGGACGGCAGAGCAAAGGCCGGTAGCGGTGGGTGCTGCTGGCGCCTTCTTGGCCAGGAGTGAAGTTGTCGCAGGCAGCGTCGACAACAACAGGGAGGGCGTCAGTAGTAGCCACGTTGAGAGCGGGTGCCGGAGGTGAGGAGTTGAGGCGGTGGTGAAGGTCACGACTTTGGGTTCCTTTACGAGTTGCAGGTGGTAAAGAAGAAGCTGGCTGTGTGCTGATGGCGGCTACGCACGCACGCAAGCTGGTTGTGCGCACGCAAGGATGCACTGCTGCTACTAGGTGACTAGCTCGCGTGTGGGCTATTTAAGTATTTAAGTGCCTACACATTAGGTTAATTCTAACATTTATTTAGCATAAATTAGGATGTAAATAGATTAATTCATAGTTTTAATTTAACTACATAATCCATGCATTCATATTTTAAGTGCATTTAGAATTAGCTTAAAATGGCATTCATCTAATTAGATAACCAATTAGGTACATTATTTTCATTAACATAGAAGTTGAGGGTCTGTATATAAATGACCCTAATATTTTAACATTATTTTCTTTATTGTTCTTCTTACAGGAACGACTGGCTATCGCTCCAACGCCACCAGCTGCCGCAGTGAAGAACCCATTCAAGGAGGAGCGGATGTGTTGGATCTGGTCGGGCAGCTGATTTCAAATTGGTGCAGGACACTACAAAAGGAGGAGGGAGGCAGCCGAGCTCGGGAGGCCTCCACCATCGACCCACCACTGTGCAGAGAAACCTTCTCTTCCATTCCATACTGCCGGCCTCCACCGTGGCGGCGAGTCTCCACCACCGTGGGCGTGTGGTGTGACAGGCCACACCGCTATCCGGAGCTCTCCCGCATTACCGTAAGCACCTTAGCGTGCATCTCCCTCGCCGTCGTCACCAACCACCATCGCCGCAGATACCATTCAACCACCCTTTCAGTCACTTAAGATGTCCAGAAAATTTCCCGGACGTCTAAAGCTACCCACTCACCTTCGACCACCCGCCTGCATACCCGTCTCAAGTCTACCCGCACCCACACAACCACATCCGCCCACTCCACCTTCCGCGCACGCCCCCTCCAACCGCACCCGCACCCGCACAGCCTGCAGCCGCACTCTTCCCGCGCCTGCAGAGCCACCCGCTCACCTCCAGCCGCTCCCGCGCCCTCTGCCAAGAGGCTGCCCCCCCGCTCATCTCCAACCACGCACACCCTCCTCAGCCTGCAGCGCCCTCTTCCCGCACCTGCAGACCCACACAACCGCACACACCTTCCCCGCACCTGCAACCTCAACCGCGCCTGCCGAACCTCCTCCCACGCCTGTAGAACCGCCAGCAGCGCCCGCTCTCCACACGCACCAGCTTGCGCACCGGCCTGAAGCTACACGCGCGGCAGCACCGGCTGAAGCCACGCCAGCAGCAGCGCGCGGCAGTCCTCACCGCCAACAGGCCGCGCGCGCTCACCAGCTGTAGCACCTTCGCCGGAGCTCGTCCGGCCGCCACACGACACGCCGCCACCACCGCTTCGAAGCCCTCGATCCAAGGGACTTCCTCCGAGCTTCCCGCGCCCGGCCATCCACTTCTCGTCGCGCAAGACAAAGAGGAAAAATTCCCCTGTTTTGCTACAGTAACCTGCAAATTAGAAATTACATTTTCTACCATTGTCACTTTTTAACCATATTTTATTGATTCTGCATTGCGGAAAATATCCTTTAATTTCTCAGAATTGCTATTTCAGCATTGTTTCTTGCTTAAACCTTTATCTGAAGGCAATCTTGGCTTGATTCTTGTCCAAACTAACTGCGAACAAACGTTTTTATCTGGTGCAAATTTTAATACGTCATTGCCTCCCTGTGGATACGACCCGCTCCTCTGCGAGTGGTTATTTCTTCTTAAATATGATTAGTCGATTTTTCCACCACATTAAACTGCAAACGACTTTAAAGCGAACAATCGACCAGTCAACCATCACCACACATCTCCGCTCATTTCCCCTCTCTTTATTCATCATTCCACTCACTCACACGCACCCCCGAACACACCCACTCACGCACGCAATTCGACCTTGCCACGAACCCACAGACATCCACACGCCACACAAACACCCTCATCGCACTCGCCATTGTCCAGCGACCCTCCCTGAGCATTCTGATGTGGCTAAAAGGCCGTTTCACTATTTTCAGGTACTCAACCTTGCCGCCATGGAAGCAGCAAGCTTCGAGCTTGCTTGAGAGTTGTTCCAGGCACTTCGGTCCCAGGTCTCAGCTCCAAGTTGCGCAAAACTGACTCTCGAACAAGTCTAGGCCATCAATTGAAGACATGAGCCCAGCAGCTGAGGCAATTGAGGAGAAGACCCCCTGCTGCAGACGTGCACGAAGGAGAGGGACGTAGATAGTCCCACATCGTCGACTGTAAAGCATGCTGAGGTGAATAAATTGAAAAATTCGCATAAGCTGTTCACCTCAGTTCACGGGGTGAGATCCCTTTCACCCGCTCACCTGACCTCATTCGTGACACGAACCCGCTTACCTGGTTCGACCCGATAACTCGACCTGCACTCCTCGCTCACCACCGCACACCAGTGAGCCTGGACCCAAGTTCGCTAGGTCCGATTACCCGACTATGGCTCTGGGAGAGCGAGACCAAAATAGAAAGAGAGAAGAGGAGAGTTACGTGGGGGCAAGGGGGTTTTGCCCTGAGAAGCTTGGCCCTGACACTTAGCTAAATTCTGAAGAAGAAAAGAAGGGCCGAAGAAGAGGAGTTACAGAAGAAGAAGAGGTGAAGGCTTAGAGAAAAAGAAGAAGAAAGCTGTAGCTGAAGAAAGAGAAGCTGCAGAAGAAAGGAAGAATCAAAGAAAGAAAGAGTAGAGGAAAGAGAAGAAGAACTGCATCACAAAGCAGAACATCAGACTTTAAGCCGTCTGATTTGTAAAACAACGATAGATTTGAACTTTCATTTCATACATATACATTGAGTTCCTTAGTATTATTGTAAGGAGTATATGGCGATTTAAACCACCATTTTACTCTCAACTTTTTGGCACATTGATACTAGGTATTCTTATTGTAATACTTTACAAGTTAAATTGTGATCTTGATTTCTAAATTCCATATTGCTCCCTGTGTTTGACCTTGGAACCTTTTTCGAGTAATATAAATTGTATTTGTTTTCAAAGCAATTTTGACTATATTACAACGCTTCATTTTAAAACTCGATTTCACCGCGTTAACAGAGTCGCAACTAGGTCAAAGCTACTCGGAGCACGGCAGACGGAGTCGAAGATGATGGCGGCGGCGACGAGCAATGGCGAGACCTACAAACATGAATACAGGCTCAAAAGCCCTAATTAAAAGGTACAAGAGCTTCGTCGGAAGATGGCGAATGTGTTGGTGATGTCCGTGTGGCGTGGGAGTGCATGTGATCGTCTGGCGAAGTTGGGGAAGAGGTAAGGTGGAGGTGGTGTACGATGGGGGTTTTGAGTGGTTAATCCCCTCAATTTCTTGAGAGGTTTTGGTGGGCGTGGAACGGCAGAGGTTGTGGGACCGGTAACGTGGAGTTTGGCAGACTGTGGCGTTGGGGCAACCTCGCCGGAGCGCGGCTGGAGCAGAAGAAGACGGAGAGGTTGAGGGCGTGTCAACGGTTGAAATAGAAAAGCAAGGAGTTAAGGAGATTCAAGAGAAGAAGAGGGAGAAGTTCAGACCTAAATTAATAGACAAAAGGGCAAGGAAGGCGCTGGCAATGATTGGCCAACGCCAGGGAAGGAGAAGCCTCTAGTGGTGGAGCTGCGACGACAAGAGGGGTCTGAGGACTCCTGTTGTGGCTGGCGAGGAGCAGAGGAAGGCGAGGAAGATGGTCTCACTGCCTATAATATGTGGCAGTGGGCAAGGAAGTCAAAGAGAGAGGAGTTGCCGGAGCTGCGGTGGAGGTGGCCGGAGAAAGAAATTTGGTGAAGAATTATGGCCAAACCGAGCTAAGATGCAAGGAATTGCGACGGGGAAGCTTTAATAGAGCTTCTGAGCTTGTTATAAATAGGAAAGAAGCTTGATTGAGCTTCATTAGGAATCAAAAAGAACCCAACAAATCCGTGCATTCGCATAGCATTTCTGGGGCGAATCAAAGCCCAATATCTATCTCAATCTCTTCATTGTAGTGTGAACATCAATCCCACCAAATTTGGTGGGATTTAATGATGGTTTGAATGGGTTTAGGTGTGGTCAAATGCTGTGTGAAGGTCGGTTGACCTCCAATGGAGGTAGGGACTCATTTGCAAAGAAGATGAGGAAGTTAGGGACTCAATTGCAAGGATTTTTGAAAGTTAGGGGTTTATCTAAGAGAAACAAAGTTTAAATGGACTGAAATGCAAACTAGGTCAAGATGGACTTTAATTAGGGCTAAATTTGGTACAAACCTAATTTGGACCCAAGGAATCTAATGGTGAAGTTGGATTTCAGTTTTGACAAAGTTTGACTGAAAAATTTGCGTAGAACGCCAAATTAGGGCAGAAATCAGTTTGCAACTCTATTTATGGTCAAAATAAATTCAAATGGTCAAATCAAGGATACCAAACCTCAAGAAATATTTTTCCATGAATTTTAGAAGGTTTAGATGAATTTTATAAAGAACAGAACCTCTATAATTCAAGCAAGTCTGAATTTAGGATTTTAGGTGTTGATTTGATTCTCGAAACACGTGAAACCTCGTTTCTGTCTATGTAGACCCTCTTATTAGACTGTAATACTCATTTGACCTTAAATTAAACCCTGGCAAACCCAATGGTTACTCTGCTTTCATGATATGATGTTAAAATTGCAAAATTAACCCTAATTTAGTGTTCGCTCAGAATGGATATACAAGGAATTATGGCTCTCAAGCGATTATGTAAGAGCATTTATCATTTGATTATGACTAATTAAATCCAGTTATTGCTCATGATGGCGTTACCATCACTCCTACTCACAATTCTGATTCTGACCCACTCGTGATTGAACTAAAGCCCTTACCTGACTCACTCAAATACATGTTTTTAGGTGAAAGTGACACCTAGTTATTATTAGTGCTCACTTGACCCAAAAACAAGAGCATCAATTGATTTTGATTTTACAAGAACATAGTTCTGCTATCGAGTGGAGTATTGCTGATCTCCGTGGGATTTGTCCTTCGTATTACACTCATCACATTTACACGGAGAAGGGGGTGAAGCCTTCAAGACAACCTCAAAGACGGTCGAACCTAAATATGCTAGAGGTTGTTAAAAAGGAGATCATTAAATGACTAGATGCAAGCATTGTACATCCGATTTCTTACAGCCAATGGGTGAGTCCTATCCAGATTGTGCCCAAGAAAGTAGGACTCACCGTCATAAAGAATGACAAAGGCGAATCCATCCCAACCCGCACTGCAACTTCATGGCGAGTTTGCATTGACTATAGAAAACTGAATACGGCTACCTAGAAGGATAATTTTCCTCTACCATTCATTGATCAAATCTTAGAATGGTTAGCCGAGTGCAGTTTCTTTTGCTTTTTGGAGGGATACTCCAAGTATAATCAGGTAGCGATTAACCCAAAAGATCAAGACAAGACCACTTTCACATGTCCCTTTGGAACATTCGCTTTTAAGCGAATGCCCTTCGCCCCAACAATGCACTAGTGACACTTCAGCGTTGTATGATGGCCATTTTCTCTGACATGATTGGGGATTATGTGGAAGTGTTTATGGACGATTTCTCCATTTTCGGAGATGACTTTTCGTCTTGTCTTGATAACTTCACTAAGATCCTAAAACGGTGCATTGAAGTAAACCTAGTACTCTCATGGGAGAAAAGCTATTTCATAGTGAGGGATGGCATTATACTAGGTCAAAGGATCTCATCCAACGAACTCAAAGTCGACCGAGCTAAGTCAGAAGTCAAATCCCGATACCTCCACCTATCTCGGTTAAACAAATCAGATCATTTTTGGGCCATGTCAAATTTTATCAGAGATTTATTCGTGACTTTTCGAAAATCGCATGCCCATTGACAAATCTTCGGTAGCCAATGTCCCATTTGACTTTGATGCCTCATGTCTCAGCATTTTCAAATCCTTACAAAGCATTGTTTCTAATTCCCCGATTCTCCAACCACCTGATTGGTCTCTCGATTTCAAGATGTTGTGCGATGCCTCCGATTTTACTGTTGGAGCTATTTTAGGCCAACGTCGGGGGTGACACCCTTTTGTAATTTACTACGCTAGCAAGACGTTGAATGAGGCTCAGCGTAATTATGCAATCACTAAAAAAGAACTACTAGCAGTAATATTCAGGCTGGAGAAATTCCAATCATATTTGCTTAGGTCCAAAGTGATAATTCTCACAAACCATTCCGCCCTTCGACATTTGTTAGCAAAGAAGGATGCCAAACCCTGTCTTATCAGATGGATCCTTCTCTTGCAGGAATTTGATGTTAAAATACGCAACAAAGATGGAGCACAAAATGTTGTGGCAGATCACTTATCGAGATTAGACCCAACCCACACCCCTTATTCCCCACCCATTTTAGACCAATTCCCGAATGAGTCTCTGTGGCAGATCACTTCGACTTGAGGAGCCTTAGCTCCTCCCACTCTCCTCCTCAGGTGATATTCTTCTATGTCTACATTTTTCCAATGAGGACATTATCAGTCTTAAGCATGGGGGGGTATAACCTGAGAATGTTTATAGCATTTATAAATATTTGCATACATATTTATATGTATAAAAAAAAACTCTTTTCTTGAGTTGATTGGGTTAGTCCCTAGCAGAATACCTTTGTCATTGGAGGTTTCTCTTCTTAAAATTATTTCTTAAGTTTAGATTCCAGTACATTTATTTCACGTGCATGTAGATTTGGTAATAGATCCTTTAAAAAAATCAATAAGCATTTGTAGTCTACTAAACCCTTGGACAGTTCATAGGGAGTCAGGCATACTATCTTCTAGTAGATCCACCTCATATTTGTGAGAAGAAAGTAGAGAGATTACTAATGCAATAAGGGTAGTGCAAGGACTCTTAAGTCTTAGACAATTAAATGATGATATTTCAAAGTTAAGCGTAGTTTTCACTCTCTGTTCCTGTGTGCGTACTTTGTGTAAATTCCTGAGAGTCACCAAATAAGGCAGATACACAAAGATTGAGTCTTAATAAAGCTACGACTATGGTGGATGGTTACGACCGTCCTTCATAGAGTCCTCGACTGAAGGAGGGTAATAGTGTCAAAGGTCAGAAATACATCTGTCCTATCTATTCCTTCCCAGTGCCGAGAATAGGCACTTCCACCAAATAAGCCACACAATATCCTCTTAACCATCATCATCCCTAATAATACCTCATAAATAAAAGACAGTGTCGTATTATGTTGATTTATAAAAAAGAGGGAAGGAAAAAAAGAAGAAAAAGAAGAAACGATTATATTAAAAAAAAAGAGACAAAGGAAGAAGAAAAAAAAAGTCCAAGTTTATAATGTAACACTGTTTCTAAGGCAACAGAACACCTATCACGTTCCACCAAATATGACGCATACCTACCTTCTAATATTTCTGATCACCCGAATACTGGTTGAGGACTCTAACTTAGTTGTAGAGTTATTAGGACTTTAATTGAAGTGTGGAAGCCATGTGAGGCCACCAAACAGTGAGTACAATAACTAAATCTGGCGAGATTTGTGATCTCAGAAAGAAAGAAAAAAGTGAGTGCCCAGGAACATCAAGAGAGCACAGTTGTTTAGCCTCTCTCTAAGCTGACTTTTCTACTAGTCTAGAGATCTAGAGTCTGTAGTACAAGATACATGTAGCACCAGATGAGTGTGCCACCAAATACAAATTCATTCTACTCGATATCTCCTACCTAAGCCAAAAGCCGAGGTCAAATTACAGATTATCTTCTGCCTTATCCCCGAGGGAAGTAGTTGCCTATCCCGACAGAAATATTTACCAAGGGTGAAGTACGAACTCCCAATGTGAATTGGCTTTTACACTTGGATCTGTTACTTAGGCTATTATCACGTCACATTTGTTTGGATCTCTAAAATTTTGAAATAAAAAAAGAAGAAATCTTCTTATTACTTCTATTATTTTTCATTTTTGCTAGGGACTAGCGAATCTTAGGCATGGGGGTACTTGATGAGTCCATTTTAATGGACTATTATTACGCCTAAGTTAACTTTAATCTTACCTTTTAGATTTGTTAATAACTAACTTAAGTTATAGAATGTTTGCATGCATCATTATTTAAGTTTACATCTATTTTATAGCATTCTATACCTTAATATGTAATGATTTTATGTTTTTATGTTCCAGGAATAATAATGGGAAAAGAACAAAGAGGGGAGGGTAAATTCCCCTCTCAAACAACCAGCTCCATCTTTTCCCCATCCTCCGGCCACCCTCAACAAATGCAAACCGCCGCCGACTAAAATTAGGAGGGGATTTTGAAAATCCGTGGAAGGGCGGAAGAGAGGAGTTAAGAGGAGGCGGAGCACAGGAGAAGAGAGCCATCATCCAGGCACCGTGCAACCACCGTGTCCACTGTGCACCAAGTCTCCCACCGCAAACAACCCTCCAGCCTGCACATGAATCCACCGTCCACCACTCCCTCTAGCCGCGCCCATAAGCGCTGCATAGCAGGAAGCACCTTCGCGCACTCATCACCAGCACCCGTGCAGGCAACCCTTTGCCTGCCCTTGCACGCCTGCAGGCACCCGCTCCAGCACCACCAGGCGCCCGCAGGCACCTCACCTTCTCCACTGCAGAGCACACAGCCGCGAACCCCGTAGGTGCCCGCACCCCCACCAACGCTCCCGCCTGCAGGTGCGCCTTAAACCCTGCCAGCGCCTTCAAGCCCGCAAGCAAACCCACACCTGCAGGCGCTTGCCCCTCTCCAGCACCTATGCAGACCCACCTCCAGCCAGCGCCCCTCCAGCACCCGCCTCCAGCACTCGCAGGCATTTCCCCCTCTCCAACGCCTAGCGCACCCTCTGCAGACGCTGAAGAGCCACCAACGCCCTGTAGATGCCCGCGCCCTTGCCACCAGCATCCCTGCAGACGCCCGCTCCCTCGCCACCAGCTCTCTGCAGGCGTGCACAGGAGCGCACCAGTGTGCACCTACGCCAGCACCCAATGTGCGGCAGCGCAGTTGCAACAGCAGCAGCCTCCTTCAACAGGCCGGCAACCATCTTCCGTCCATTCAAAATTGCATGAAAGTTGAATTTACATGATAAGCCAATACACATGCATCATGCACATATTTTTGGACCTTAATTCCTGACATGAAAACTGCATAAATACCCTGAACCTTTAAGGAAATTACAAGCTTCATTTAAAATAGCATATTCCTCGCATTAAAGTTGCAGAAGAATTTATGAACTGTGTATTCCTTGACTCGTGAATTTATTGGTCTATTCCTTCCTGTGGATATGACATCCTTTATTGTGGTTTCATATCTACGTTAATTTCTGATTGAGAGATTTCCACCACATTAATTACAACGACATATTCTTCTATTGCTATCATAAGTAAGCGAAAATCTCTCCGTCAAGGTCCTCAAGTGTCTATATCATGTGCTCTGACTGCCCGTCGGTCTGGGGATGGTAGGCTGTATTGAACCTCAGACATGTCCCCAAGGTCTGTTGGAACTCTACCCAGAACTGAGAAGTGAAATGAGTATCTCTATCAGATACAATCTCACGAGGAACTCCATGCAGGCGCACATCTCTGATGTATCACTCTACCAGCTGTGCTGGCCCAAAGGTGACTCAGATCGGCAGAAACGTGCTGTCTTCGTCAACCGGTCTACAATCACCCAAACTGCATCGTGTCCCCGCTAGGTAACTAGTAGACCCACTACCAAGCCCATGGTGATGCTCTCCCACCTCCACTCTGGTACAGGAAGCAACTGCAACGGCCCTGTAGGCCTCTGGTGCTCGACCTTCACTTGCTAGCATACCAAACACTGCTGCACAAACTCACCAACATCCCACTTCATCCCTCTCCACTAGAAGTTGCGTCGCAAATCATGGTACATCTTAGTGTTCCCGAGATGTATGGTAAACCTAGACCCGTGCGCCTCAGTCAGGAGCTTTCTCAACAACTCCTCGTCTCTAGGAACGCATAGGCATCCCCTCATGCGCAGTATCTCGTCCAAGAAAGAAAAGTCTCCTGGGTCCCCTATCAGCACCCTGTCTCACAGCGTCTGTAAGTACGAGTCGGATATCTGCCCTGCAATGATGAGGTCTATCAGCTCTGATCGTGCCTGCCTTATCACTGTCACTGCCACACAGTACCCCCGTGACTCCTGGGGTCACCAACTGCCCACCACCTCCATGAGTCTCCAACTTTGTGCCTATAAGCTGGGTAAGTGAGCGAGTGCCTTCCGACTCAAGGCGTCAGCCACCACATTGACCTTCCCTGGGTGGTAGGAGATGCTGCAGTCGTAGTCCTTCAGGAGCTCTAACCAACGTCTCGATCTCATGTTAAGCTCCTTCTGGTCAAACAAGTACCTGAGGCTCTTGTGATCTGTGACGATCTCAAATGTCTCACTGTAAAGGTAGTGCCTCCATATCTTCAGCGTGAAGACAACTGCTGCCAGCTCTAAGTCATGGGTAGGGTAGCTATGCTCATGGGGCTTTAGTTGCCGCGAAGTGTAAACGACAACGTGACCCTGCTGCATGAGCACACCCCCTAACTCCTGCAATGAAGCATCGATGTAAACCACGAAACAGCCACTGTTGTCTGGGATGGTAAGTACAGGAGCTGAAATCAGTCTCTGCTTCAACTCCTGAAAACAAGCCTCGCACTCAACTGTCCATGCAAAGGGCACATCCTTTCGGGTCAGCTGGGTCATAGGACGAGCGATCTGAGAGAATCCTCTGATAAACCGCTGGTAGTAACCTGCCAGTCCCAGAAAGCCGCGTATCTCCGTCACTATGCGTGGCCTCTACCTTGGCTGGATCCACAGCCAATCCATCTCCTAAAATCACGTAGCCCAAGAAAGTCACCTATCTCAGCCAAAACTCACACTTGTTGTACTTGGCATACAGCCTGCATCGCCTCAAGGTATCAAGGACCATGCGTAAATGATGTCCATGCTGTGTCTGATCCAACGAGTAAACGAGTACGTCGTCAATAAACACCACCACAAATTAGTCTAAGTACAGCCTTAAAATGCGGCTCATCATGTCCATGAAGGCAGCGGGGCATTGGTCAGCCCAAACGGCATAACCAAGAACTTGTAGTGTTCGTACCGAGCAAGAAAAGCTATCTTGGAGACATCGGTCTCTCTGATCCTCAACTGGTGGTAATCCGACCTCAGATCTATCTTGGAGAACACTGTGGCATCTGGCAACTAGTCATAAAGGTCGTCGATACGAGGCAGCGGGTACTTGTTTTTGACGGTGACCCGATTTAATTGTCGGTAGTCGACGCACAACCGAAGGGTACCATCCTTCTTCACAAACAATACAGGAGCTCCCCATGGGGACGCACTGGGCCACACAAAGCCCTTCTCCAACAGGTCCTGTAACTGTGACTTAAGCTCTCGCAGCTCAAGCGGTGCCATCCGGTACGGTGCGGTAGAAATGGGGTCGGTCCTCGGTACCAGTGAGATCTCGAACTTGATCTCACGCTCAGGCGGTAGTCCAGGTAGCTCCTCTGGGAAAACTTCGGGGTACACACAGACCACTGAGATACTCTGAACGTCAGCCACAGGGCTAGGCTCTGCCACCACACAGGCCAAGAAGCCCTCACACCCTTCGCTCAAAAGCCTCCCGGCCAGAAGCGTAGAGATGCATCTGAAACCTCCATCCACTGGTTGACTGTGAAACTCAAAGGGAGGCAACTCCAATATGGAGAAGATGATCTTCCTCCCGAAACAGTCCACCAGGGTGTGATAAGCGGACAGCCAGTCCATCCCTAAAATCACATCAAAGTCCTCCATCTGGATCACAATCAGGTTAGCGGGAAGGCTGTGTCCCCCTATCTTGACCTCGCAGTCCGTGTAGACCTCCTCGGCTACAAACAACTAGCCACATAGGCCTCTAATCACAAATTGATCCTCAACAGTACACTGTCCTGCCTTAAACTAACGGCAAACTCGTAGCGACGAAAGAGTGGGTGGCGTCAAAATCAAAAAGTACGTACACTAATCTGCCAGAAACAGTAACCATACCTACCACCACAGAACCCAAAGCCATGGCGTCTGTATGTTATAGGCATTGATACGCCCCTTAGCTCTCGGTGCAGACGAAGCAGCTACACTCTAGGTCGAGCGAGCAGCAACTGGTCGATACCCTCCTCATGATTGTTGTCCTCCCCCACACGCCTGGTGACCACGACTGCCAGCTAATGCTCAGTGCGGGGAGCATCTGCTATGCTCCGACCCTAGATGGGCAACCCCTCCTGATGTGGCCCAGCTGGCCACACTGGTAACAGAGGGGTATACAACCTCCTCCCTCAGTAGGTCCCTGCTGCAGGCTGGGTGGGGGTTCGATGCTGGTAATTGGCTCCCATCTGGGGCCCCCAAAGGCCACTGGTGGCCCCACAGAATGGGATAGCTCTCCCGCGGGTGTCGTGTGCCTCCTCTCCCGATGGTCCTGAGAGTACTCGTGCTGGTAGGGCCTCTTCCGTCCGTCGTCGGTGTCTCGCACGGCCGGGTTGGTCTCCTCATAAGTCATGGCCACCTCGACCACACAAGAGAAAGTGGGTAACTTCAGGGTTTGACATACCCTCGAATCGCAGGTCGGAGCCCCTCAGTAAACCTCCACAGGTGCTCCTCCTCGGTAGGCACCACTGTCGAGGCAAAACGTAACAGCTCTAGGAAACGCATGCGGTACGTGTTAACCATCATCGTCCCCTGGCGGAGAGTGTGGAACTCCCGCCTCCTCTGGTCCTGCCAGGTCTGCGGAAAGTACTGCTCGCAAAAGAGAGCCACGAACTGGTACCACGTTGGCTCTCTCCCCTCCTGGCCTCTGACTGCCCTCCACCACCTGTGTGTTGCGCTCTCCAGCTGGTACGTGGCAAAGGCCACGCGGCACTCCGCAGGTGGGCAAAGGGTGTCGAACACCTTTTCTATCTGCTCCAGCCAATCCTCTGCCTCAAACGAGATCTCATCCCCCTTGAAGGAGGGGGGCTTCAGCTTCCAGAACTGACCGAAAAGCTCACGGTGTAGCTACAGCAGGAGAACAGGCACGCCTCTAGGCAAGGAAGGCTCGTGCTCAGAAGTGTCAGAGGGTGGTGGGGATGGTGAAGGATCACCCCCTCCCCCTCCTACTCGTCTGGCGCTGCGACGGTCTCGCTGTCCCACCGAGAACTCCCCCTCCACGTCCTCAGGGAGACGTGCCTAAGGAGGCAACTGGAGCCCCTCCCGAAAATGTCTCTGATCAGTTGGACAAGATCCTGGGCCTGAATGCTCGGGAGGAGGGGTAGGTCAACTGGTGCCTCAGGTCCGACATGTTCGCCCCTCCGACCTCGTCCACGGCCACGATCACGGCCTGCCTCGGGAACTCCTCGACGAGGCATCTCCTACAAGGAGATGTAAGAGATAGAACGAGAGTTGTCAACGATACCGGATTACATTAAGAAAAAGACTCATAAATGAATATCAAAGCGATACGTTGTGATGGCTATCCTAGTTATATGCACGTGAGTGGCTATTCTTGGACCAATTGGTTCATTTCTTGGAACGACCTTGCTCTGATACCATCCTGTTACGACCCGGTTCCCAGATCCCTACAGAACCCGAGATCGGCACGCCTCAACTAATCACAAGACCTAGTCGTCCAACGAGAAATAATCAAAAGTAGGAAATAAACTACATTCACACATGCAATATAACTAAGCATAAGGAAAAATGAGATGTAAAGGAACAACACAGCTAAAAGTCTCAACAAAGTAATCCATGCCATCACAACAACACAGTGGAAAAGAAGACAGAAAGTAATAGGAGCAGTAAAATAGATGTCTATTACTCACTACAACAGCAGAAAATAACAGGGCTGGAAAGAAACAACTATAGCTGGGCTCAACTGGGCCCAACACCCTCTGTAGCCAGAAACTCGAGCTACTCAACTCCTGGTCCTGAACAAGGTTACGAAAAGGCAGAGTCTGTGAACGCTGAGTAGAGTGGTGTTTACATTATTTATGTGCAAGTAAAGTAAAACAAGTAACCAGGTTTTATTCTCATTTCTATTTATCTCATTTATGTATTTCTGGTTCATTTATTTCACAAGGGATCCAAGTATTTCTTGATCTTGCTTGTTCCTCATGAGAACGATCTTGATTATAGTCTTTTCCGTGGCGTAGAAGGTACACGTGGTGCTCTCCTAGCCAGGAGAGTCTCCCACGGTAGTCCTACATCCAGTCAACCACCCTGAGGTCACTGTCGCAACGTAGCGGTCACTACGGAACGCGTGATAAGCGCACAGGTAACTACCCCGCACTGGCACGTGGTCAGTCGTTTCTGCTAGCGGGTATGCCTGAAGTACGATACAGAACAGTATAGGACCATGTCCTCTCAGAACAGGGGTCTCGCCCCTCAGAACCAATAGGGGTCTCGCCCCTCCACAGTCCGCGTACTCTCGTCCGACTACCACAGTTTGCCCAGAGAGCCCAAAAAGTCAGTGTAGGTTGGCTAATCCTAACCCCGGGCCCCGTGGGGCGGTTAGCTCCCTCCCTACACTAGTAGCACACCTCGGTACTATGTACGCGAGGGCCAAACAAGAGTCGGTGTAGAGTGACCAATCCTACCCCGGGTCTCAAACCCAAGGAGTGGCTGGCTCCCCCTCTACACTAAAAGGGACAGTTGCTTCCCATGGTACCGTATACAAAAGGGCCAGCTCACTTTCCGTCTACATACCAGATTCCTTTCATACACAGGAGTTCTACTACTAATTCCCCATAGGGTTCATGCTCATTTTCATCTCATTATCAATATCCGGATCACACTATCCAATTCTCAATTTTCCATCACATACAGGCGACTCGTGTTTTCATGTCTAAAACAGTATCTCATAATTACACTAATACCATTGCTAGTAATTTATTTTATCATGCATTCAAGTAAACAGTAAAGCTCAAAACAGGCTCATACATTTCTACCCTAGGATTCATTCCGCATCGTAAAGTTCGATCCAATTATTCCAAACAACCACATTCTTATTTAAATATTAACAACTGAATTAAACCACACTACAGGATATCACGGGAGGAATGAGGGCCTGCACCACAGATCTCGTTATCTCCGCGGGCCCCGAACATGCCACCGACTGGTAACCTGTACCAGCGACTAATTTACATTAGACGAGCTTAAAACAGTAGGTACTCAACACTAACACGTAGAGAAACTCGAGTGGAAAACAACGGCACTTCGTTTCCAGAAATCCGATTCCGTTTGGGCCCTGAACGAGCCAAAAAACACAGTTACTGTCCAAAATCAAACGTCTAGGACTAGTCCCAAACGTCTTAAAGGACGTCAGATCTTTCCTCTCACTTCCTGCAGCTGCCTCAGACGTCCAGACTCCTCTGCAACTGTCTGAGGAGAGTTCCAACCGTCTGACCTCCCTTCCAGTCATCTGGAAGTGCCGTCGGACGTCCGACGAAGTGGTCAAACGTCCAAAAGTGCCTAGAAAGGCGCACCATGCACCTTTCCAATGCTCTGTAGCTACGTCCGAAGACAGACCCAATTTCAGCCAAACCACCCTGCACTACGGTCTGCATGGCGGAAAGTAGCGTAGGAAACACGCACCTCCACACGATAAAATGCTGTCAGATGTCTGGCATCAGCTCCAGACGTCCTAATGCCTCTATAGATGTCTGGTCGACCCTCTAGACATCTGATACTGGAAATTTTCCAGTATTAGAACCTCCTCCGCGACGTTACCTTCCTCACAGTGCCACCCACAACACGCCGCAGCAACCTCAGCAGCTGCAGAGGGCCAGGAGGTCGCCTCCCCGAGCCCCTACTCCTAAGCGTGCTCACCGCCGTTCGTGCGTGCTCCTCCAAGCTCCCGCATGAGCTCCACCGAGCTCCATCAGCCTCGACCCTCCCTTCACGTTCTTCCTCTCTCTCCCTCTTATTCTCCCTCGCTCTCCCTCCTAACCCTCGCCGCGGCTGCACAGGGACGATGGCTGGAGGTGGTGGTGGCTGGTGGAGAGTGGCGTGGGTAAGGGGAAGTGGGGGTTTAAATAGAAAGGGATTAGGGTTTCGGGTGAGAGGGTCACAAGGAGAGAGAACTGTCCGCGCGCCGCGCGCACGCGAAGGAAAAGTAAGTTTTGATTTTTCCCACTTTCAGACAGCCGAACATGTCTAGACATCTAACAAACACTCCAAATGTCTTATCTGACTAAAAGGGCGCTGGGTCATTTCATTTTTGCAGTCTAACACTTGATCCTAGTGCTACTTTATTCTGAAACAGTTTTTGTTTACAATTTCATAGCTTTCTTGTCTTAAATTGCAATTTTGAAAATTGAATTCCATATTGCTCCCTATGTTCGACCTCGGAACTTTTTTGAGTAATAAATTTATTTGTTTGAGCACTATTTTGGCTATACTGCAACATGACAATTTTAAAACACCGATTTAACATGCAAACATTTTGGCGCCATTGCCAGAGAGCAACAAGCAATTTAGAACTTTTGATTACAATTCCTGATTTGGATTCTAACTTGCTATATCTCTTTTGTTGTTGTTTGTTTCAGGGGGGATACATTCTAGGAAAATCATCTGCACATTATGTAGGATCTAAAAATAGAGGAATATGGCTACGCGCACACAAATACTTAAGCACAATGTTAGTAATAACAAAAAGATTTGCACGATCAATTCAAACCACAAAAGACACAAAATGTATAGTGGTTCTCCTCCCTTGGGTACTCCACTACCTAAGCCTCCCAGCTTAGGGTTTTTAACCTGATTCCCTCAACCTCGAGGAAATCAATTTACTAAACAAAGGTAATTAACAGGTTACCTTGTTGACGCGCGAAACTCAATCGTGTTTTAACAGTTAATTACGTCGTAGTATAGGTGATCAAGCGTCGTCAACAAATAAAAGTTTTATTACTCGAAAATAGGAGTATCCAAGGTCGAACACAAGGAGCAATTGCAATTTACTACTAATCTTAAGAATGTAATTAAACACTTTAATTACTCAAAACTTTAATTCAAATGTAAATGCATGAGTTTAAAAGCAATTATGGTAAAAAGAAAGAATTGGACGTCTGAACCCATGATCAGACGTCTTAAAAGTGTATTTTTCCCTTCTTTGATTATTCTTCTTTCCCTACAATGCCTTGCTTTTCTTTTGGCTTCTTTCTTTTCTTCTTCTCCTGCAGTATCTCTCTCTACTTTTCTTCTGTCTTCTACGGGTCTTCTTCTTCCTTGGCTCTGCTTCCTTTAGTTCCTCTTCTTTGCCTTGGCTCACTTGCTTCCTTGGCAGAACTTCCTTCCCTCGTTTCCTCTTCCTTTCTGCTTTGCCTTTCTTCCCTGGCAGAGCCTCTTTCCTTGCAGCGGCTGAGTGTTGGCTTCTTCCTCTCCTGCACACACCACAGCCAAGGCAAAACCTATTCCTCTACCCACACCCGCGCGTCTCTCTCTTTCTGTAAACCGTTCACAGGAAGCTCTCCCAGAGATGGGTTAACGGATCGGATCGCGGGCCCGTGACCAGGCGCACCGGCGTGAGGGTGATGCACGAGGTGTGCTCAGGCAAGGGTCGGGTCGGATCGCGCCAGGTCCGTGAGGTGAAACCACGGACGAGGCAGCGTGATATAGGTGAGGGACCTCACCCCAAGTGCGTTCGGAGGCACTCAAGCCATTTCACAAAAACAATATAAAGCATGCCAGTGCTTTGTATGTTACCAATGTAGGACTATTGGTTGCTGCCTTTTCTCGCACGCACCCACAGAAATCCTTCCTGCAATTGCCACAGCTGCGGACTTCGCAACGTCTCTTGCTTGGTCAAACAGCTTCGCAGTGCTTCCCCGAGCGAGCAGCACCTGGAGCCTTGCGGTCCTAAAGCCTGGAGCGAGCTTGGAGCTTCTTCGAGTCGCCGTCAATGGCAACAGGGGCTATGAATCTGTCAGACACGAAAATGGCCTCGCGGCCTAATCAGATCACCGGGGAACCTTCGCCTTGTCACGGCGAAGGTGAAGGGCAAGGTGGCAGGCCGTGGGGCGGCCTAGGCGTGCGTGCCTAGGTCATCCTGTGGCCGGATGGATGGGTGAGTTCGAGGGCGCATTGTGGAGGTGTAGCGTGGCAGTGGAGGGGCGGAGTGTGTTCAGTGTGGTGAGGCGGAACTTTTGCGACGGTCAACGAGGCGTGTGGGGCTGCGGAGCGGCGGGGGCAACTCGCCGAAGGGTTGCCGGAGGGATGGAAGATGACAGTGGTCAGGCGTGGTCGTGGGGTAATCAAGTGAAATATAGTGGGGAAAAGAAAGAGGGAAAGATGTGGAGTAGTTCTAACCTACTTGCAGGGACGAAGGGGGTGGAGAGGCGGACGGCTGTACCTGCTATCGTCGGAGAAGAAGATGCCCAGTGGGGGAGGACAGCGGCGACGACGGGGCCAGGTCAGCGCGCGCGGGTATTGCGCGACGCGGAGGAGAATGAGGAAGAAGTCTCTGCCACTAGTTTAGTGGCAGAGCGAAGAGGAAAGGAAGGAGAGCTCGCCGGAGCCCGCTGGACACCCTGGCCGGGAGGGAAGAGAGGAATCTGAGGTAGAATCCCAGCCAGGTCGAGCTGAAATTGAGCGGCCGGGTTTGGGGGTTCTTTTATAGGCACAGGCCATGTGTTCTGGAGCGTGGACGGCAAGCATTTGTCACCGACAGCTCGCCGAAGAAGGAAAGTGGGTGGATACCCAAATCCCTCGTGCGTTCGCACGAGAGATTGAGATCAAATCAGGGATCATGACTGGCCTCAGATGGAAGGGAATTCCTCAGAGAATCTCCCTTCCATTTCTGGGAGGGGATCTCTGAGGGATCTGAGCGTATTCCCTCTCTAATCCTCGCTGGACAAGGATTCTGCCCCAATAATGGTGGAAGGACTTGATTGTAAGATTGGCGAAAAAGATAGGGGGGTTGTTGTGATGGTTTTCAAAAGATAGGGACCAAAATGTGATTGGGTGTACTAAATTGCAAATTAGGTCAAGATGACCTCCCCTTAGGTCTAAATTTTCGTACAAACCTAATTTTAACCTAAGGAATCCAATGGTGAAGTTAGATTTTAGGCTTGACCACGTTTGACTGGACATTTTGCGTAAAAACCCAAATTAGGTTAATTGATGAACTAGGACCCTAATCTAGGTCAAACTAGGTTCCAAAGGTCAATTTGAATGTTTTAAACCCTAAGGGATATTTCTCCATGAATTTTAGAGAATTTATTTGATTTTTATCCTGACCGAAACCTTGTTGATTTAAGCGGGCCTGTTTTAGGGTTAGTAAATGTCATTTAATTCCTGGATTGCAGATAAACCCATTTCTGATTGACTCAACCCACTTTTTATCTTATTTATACCATTTGACCTATGTTTTGCTTCTAAGAAATCCTGTTTATATACTGCAATGGTAAAATTGCAGTTTTAACCTTTATTTCATGTTTTCTTCTCAGAACACTTATTCCTTCTATTAAGCCTTCTTCTAGGTTATATAGGAGCTTTTATTCTCTTTATTGGGCCAAAATGAGCTAGTTATTGCTCATGATGAGGCTCTCATCATACCTCAACCCAAGTACAAAAACGGATTTCTTACAATCTAACAAGCAAATGCTCAAGAACAAATGAAATACAGGTGTAAGAAAGAAAGATCTTACAACTAAGTTCCTAAGCCTCTCAACAAATGTAAATATAATGTTACCGATTTGAGAGCCTAGAATGAGTGTGAATGCCTTGACAATGGGTGAAGAAATCACGTCGAAGTGTTTGCAAAAGCCAAGAGAAATTGATAGCAGCAAACTATTCCTTCTTCAAAATATTGTGAGAATATGAAATATAGCACTAGAATTTTTCTTCTCTATTTCTCACCTACAAACCAAGGGTCCAAGGGTTTGTTTATAGAGTTTAGGACCTCAATGATTCGTCTAATAGACGTTGGGGTTTAAATCCCAACGTTCATATAGACAAAATTAATTTTTTAGCCGTTCAGTTTTGAGCCAACGGCTACCTGGTATCGATACTAAAGTATGGGTACCGATACTTGTTGCTCTTAGATTTGAGTTTCAAACTCTTAACACAAATCTGTAACCCACTTGTACCGGTACAGATCATTAATACTGGTACTCGTTACCTTCAGTACCGGTACTGATCATGAGTACCGGTACTCGCAGGGTACAGGTTTATTTCTTTAAAAAATCCAAACCTGTAACTCACATGTACTGATACTAAACTTTAGCACCGGTACTTGTGGGCTAACAACTACCTTTTTTAAGTGATTTAATCAATCACGTTCTTTGAAAATGATCACAATATTAATCCTAATTTATCTCTAATTATTTTTACGATCTAAGTTATATTCCTTTGTTAAGAGGCATATACAATCTATAAATAAAAAATCTAAACTAGAAATACTAAAGGTAGAAGATGATCTTCTCCTCCTTGATTCTTCCTTGTCATATTGCCTCCTTCTTATCATGATCTTCTCCTTTTCATCAAGCCTCCATCATTTCCCGTTTGCCTTAATCTTCACCTAAATCTGAAAGAACTCAATTGCAAACATTAATCCATAATAATTTTGTTAACACCAAAACAAGATGTGGAACAAGGTTCCAACAATCTCCTCCTTTTTGGTGTTGACAAAACTATCTTGCAAATAGATAATTATAAGAATAAAAATAATTTTTAACAATGTTATATGAAGGAAAAAAAACTTTTAATTAAATCCTCCCCCTCAATATATGCTCCCCGAAAAATATTGCTATTTTCCCTCTATCTTTATTTATCTCCCCCTTTTTGGTGTTAACAAAACTATCTTGCAAATAGATAATTATAAGAATAAAAATAATTTTTAACAATGTTATATGAAGGAAAAAAAACTTTTAATTAAATCCTTCCCCTCAATATATGCTCCCCGAAATATATTGCTATTTACCCTCTATCTTTCTCCCCTTTATTGTCAATCACAAAAAAATGAAGAATATCATACCATAAAATTTACCAATAGTAAAATGGAACTTATGGATACCAAGCATCTCTCGTCCAACATTCAACCTATAGAAAGGTTGAAGTGTTTCATTATGTGCCTTGAACACCCATTGATTACTTTGATCTACTGCAAAACAAATATCTTTTCTAGGTACCCATTTTCTTATGGGTCATTTAGAGTTAGCACCATCCATATCCTGAGATTTATAGAATTTTTTAGTGTTAGATCTATCATTCTTGGGATTTTTAGCCTTTTGATACATCCATGCATGCCTAGGTACATGTGATTTATTTTGTATATTCTTACTTTGAAATTTTGATTTTAATGAATCACAAAATTCAGTGTTTAGCCTAGTTGTTATTTTAAGATTATTTAAAGTCCCTTCAAAGTGCTCGTAAATATCTTCTAGTTCTAATATCTTTGCATGCAGCTGATTATTAGTTTTTTTTGACATTTCTAATTCTATTTCTAAACATGATTTTTCTAATTCTAATGTTTGATAATTATTCTTTAAAGTCTTATTTTCCCTTTTAAATGACTTAGCTTTATGATATAATTCTTCATAAGCTTCTAATAATTCTTCAAAAGAGAAATCAGGGTTTACCTCATTATCCGTATCTTCCGTAATTGCTGCCAAACATTGATGAGCAACCTCGTCATCATCCGATTCGCTACAGTCGGTGTCCATGTCAGAGTCACTATCATCCCATGTTGCTTTTAAAGCTCTCCTCTTCTTCTTGACTTCTTTTGTCTTTCCTTTTGTCTTCCTTCTCCTTATTCATAGGGTAATCCTTCCGCAAGTGGCCCTTCTTCCTACACTCATAGCAAATAACATTAGTTGAAATTTTATTGACTTGCTTACCTTGTTTCTTGATGAATTTGTAGAATTTCCTAGTAAGCATTTCCATCTCCTCATCTTCAAATTCCGATGTTGAGTCTGAGTCCTCTGTGATTACTCTAAAAGCAATACTTTTCTTCCTTCTTGTTGCCTTCTCCTCACTCTTCTTTATGTTCTCCAATTGAACTTCATACGCCATGAGGCTTCCAATCAGATCATCCAAGGGGAGAGTGGATAGATCCTTGTTGAACGGTATTTTTCGCGAATCGCTACGCTTACGAGATTGGTTTTGGAAAACCTGTCGTTGTAGTTCAAAAAGCGAAGAATTCGTGTTCAACAAATAAAATTTATACCGAAAATAATTCCGGGTCGAACACAAGGAGGCTACGGTGATCTATATTCGCAATTATATTTTTTTAGGATTTTTGTTAAGCAAGGCGATATAATTACAATGGAGCTATCAAACTGAGAGAGAGAGAGAGAGAGAGAGAACATGCATTCAATATTACAATCGTTCATAAAAGTTACACTAGAAAGCGAAAAATCAATTACACTATAAAGCAGGAAAATTCTACATTAGAAAAGCTGTAAATAAGAATGGGAGAGAAATTATCCTCCTCGACGATTGCTTGGAGGACGAGCCGACGACGCCTGGACGAAGGAGAACGAAGCAGGACGAAGGATGACGAAGCAGAAGAACGGAAACGGAGCAGCACGCCGTCGTCGTCGTGAGATCCACTTCCGAAGGAGAACGAAAATTGGACTTTATCTCGCAAGAAGCATCCCCGGCGTGGGACAAGCTTCTTTTGAGCATTGGAGGGGTAGAGAGGAGAAAGAAGGGATGAGAATTTCGTATAGAGGGGATCTCCTTTTATAGTTGCAAGGAGTGGGGGCAAAATGGACATTACAACTTCGAAATAGTAAATGAGGGGTCTTTAGTGACGGATAAATCCATCACTAAAGCTCCCTTCATGGGCGACGTGGGCGGCTCGCGCGCGCAACGCCCGCGCACATCCATTGATTTTCAGTCGTCCGATCGCGAGATCGGACAACTTAAAATCGCACCTTCATCCGCTGCAGCCCGCCCGCCAGGCGCGTGTGATCACGCGTTACGTGCGGGCGTCCAATCTCGCGTCGGCGCTATCGGGCCCGCGCACCCATTGGATCCCCACATGACGCTCGTCCGCGCCCGCTCGCCCGCGCCTTCCACCCCCTCACCGCGGCTCGAACCCGCGACCTCTGCTTCGCCCGCGACTATGTCGCCGCTGCGCTACACGGACAAAATGGTCGCGCGGATGCTTTTAAGCGCGAGCGACCACAGCCGTTGGATCTCCATCTGACGGCGGAGAGCGATCGGGCGGGGGCCTTCACAAAATGCAAGCGGCCATTTGGGCGGCTGAGATGGCGCCACGTGGCACCATCTTGGCCGTCCATCTTCTGGAAGGTGTAGATGGTGCTACGGATGTCGGATTGACTCGATTTTTGTGTCGTTGGGTTGCGATCGTCGATCCGAATTCATCCGTGCGATCGGATTTGTCATCTGAAGTGCGGATTTTTACCATCCTGACTCTTGATCTTTTAGGGTTCCACGGTCTCTATCTGATGCTACGGATGCCTGATTAGAGCGATCTTGGAGTCGTTGAACTCCAATCGTCGCCCTGATCACATCCATACGGTTAGATCTTTGATCCGAAGTCCTGATAAAATATTTGCCCTGTCCAAGCACATAAAAGGAGACAATTAACCTCTCTTTTATTCAAAGTATTCTAAATGCAAGATGATGCCTGTAATGCAATATTTATATCATGAAATGCAATCCTATGCTTAAGAACATGCATAAATAGACATCTTAAGTAGTGTAAATGTGTTTACATTATACCCCCATGCCTATCTTTTGCTAGTCCCTAGCAAAAACTATATGCTATTTATAAAAGAATTAGGTTAGATTTTTTGGACTTGAGTCATTTTTCAATCATTAAGAAATTATCTACTTAGGAAATGAACCTTCAAAGACACAACAGCACCCGGGTATCAGCCAAAATGCAGACCGCTTCAAGCCCTCGCCTTATTAAAAGAAAATTTTCTTTCTCTTTTTCTCTTTTCTATTTTTTTTTATTTTCAAATTTTTAGGTTTAAGAGTGGCTTTCTACGGCTATTCAACTCACCCAAAATTTGATGAGAACGCTAAGCTTTAAGCATCTTATTATGATTGTGATAGACTCGTTGACCGGCAATTAGAACGGACTTCAGATTTCTACGCCTCTAGGTGACCTAACCAGAATTCTACCTAAAAGTGTATCTTTACAACCGGTAGCTTTCTCCCTACTTTTTTTTTTACGGGGTCAACACAAGGGTGAATTCAGTGTATATCTCCCCAGTTTATTCTACTTCTCTGCTTCTTCCTAAATGTTTTGGAAATTTTTAGTGCATTTTCTGAGCTGGGTTCTGGACAACCGGTCGATGAACTGTTACCACCGACAACTTGCCAGCCATACTCATGCGGCGAAGTGTAGCTTATTTCTTTTTGTTCTTTTCTCGCTTTTTTTTTTAAGTAGGTGGCTTCCCTAGTCTAAGATTTAACTAAAGGCAGCAAACTAAGAAAGGTCCAGTGACTGGGCTCTAGACAACCTACCTATGGGCTGTTACCCACGATAACTTGCCAGCCATATCACCCTAGAAGGTTCATTAGCTACCCAATTTCCGTTAAAATCGCCGAACAACGAGTCAGTGCAAAGAAAATATGTAGATGCTTATGACTTAAAATTCCCTCAAATCAGAGGGCGGGTTGATAAGTCGTGTACTTATCACCCAAACTTATTTACTCCAATTACAAAAGAATTAAGATGGCGAGGACTCAAAAACAAATCCACATTTTAGTGGATACACAGGCTAATTAAGTCCAAAGACCTGAGGGGTCTTTGTGTTCAGATCCTAATGTAAAATTTCTTAGGATTGAAAAGTCCTAATGTCCAACTAATCCTTCCTTTTTTTTTAATTATTATTTTTTTTTTAAATAAGAAGAGAGACAATTTACATGGATTTCACAAGGCTGACCAAATAATTCAAGAATGAATCCACCCCCCCATGCCTAGCTGATGCAATGTCCTCATTGAAAAAGAGACATGAAAGAAAGGGTAGAATATGAAATATGTCACCTAGATATGAAGCTCATATCAGCCTTGTGTCACATGTACAATTGCTGAGTTTAATGCCGTCAGCTAGGCGAAGTCCAGCCAAAGAAGTCATAGAATGGCTAGAGCAACAGAGTCTGAGACGGGTTCTGGAAGATTACGGTCAACAACAGGTTTCAAACGTTGACTGTTGACTTTAAAGGTGTTACCCGTCTTTGGGTCAGAAATCTGAACGGCACCATTAGGAAAAATCTGATCAATTATGAATGGGTCATTCCATTTAGATCTAAGTTTACCAGGAAAGAGCTTAAGTTTAGAATCAAATAACCAGACCTTCTAGTTTGGCTCAAAGCTCTTGCGAGAAATCAATTGATCATGTAGAGCTTTGGTCCGAGCCTTGTAGATCTTGGCATTCTCATAAGCATCATTTTTAAGCTCCTCCAACTCAGATAGTTAGAGTTTCCTGGTCTTTCCAGCTAAATTCAGATCTAAATTACATTGTTTGATTGCCCAGAATGCCTTGTGTTCAATCTCTACGGGAAGATGGCACGCCTTTCCATACACCAAACGGAATGGAGACATGCCGATGGGCGTTTTATACGCCGTACGGTAGGCCCAAAGAGCGTCCTCAAGCTTTTGAGTCCAATCCTTACGATCAGGCCTAACCGTGTTTTGCAGAATGTTCTTGATCTCTCGATTGGAGATCTCGGCTTGTCCATTCGTTTGGGGATGATAAGGTGTGGAAATTCGATGATTAACCCCGTATTTGGCTAATAAATTTCAGAATTGGGCATTAGTAAAATGAGTGCCACCATCACTGATGATAGCCCTCGGAATCCCGAACCTACTAAAGATATTTTTCTTGACAAAATTGATGACCACCTTGTGGTTATTGGTTCGGGTGGGAATTGCCTCAATCCATTTGGACACATAATCAACAGCAACAAGAATGTGCTGATGTCCAAATGAAAGGATAAAGGGTCCCATGAAATCGATGCCCCAAACATCTAAAATTTCTACAGGAAGAATAGGGTTTAGGGGCATCATGTCTCTCTTAATTATGTTCCCAAGCGACTGACATCGAGAACATGACCTTGAGAAGTCCTGGGCATCCTTGAATAAAGACGGCCAATAGAAGCCAAATTGCAAGATTTTTGCAGCCGTCTTTCTTCCGGAGAAATGTCCACCACACCCAGATGCATGGCAGAACTCGAGTATACTGTTGAATTCATTCTCCGGTATGCATCGGCGAATAATCTGATCAGAGCCGATGCGATACAGTTCAGGGTCCTCCCAAAAGTAGTATTTGACCTCAGATTTGAATCTATCTCGTTGTTGCTTGGTCCAATCTTGGGGGATTTGACCAACGACCAAATAGTTAACAATATCAGCAAATCATGGGGTGTGGACACCTAAAACTGTAATAATGGTTTCGTCCGGAAAAGTGTCAGCAATCGAAATGTCCGGACAAGAAGAATCACCTAGGAGTCTCGACAAATGATCCGCTACCACATTTTGTACCCCGGCTTTATCCTTGATTTCAAGATCGAATTCTTGAAGAAGAAGAAGAATCCAACGAATAAGCCGGGGTTTAGCATCCTTTTTAGTCAAGAGATGTCCCAAGGCCGAGTGGTCGGTATAAACGATAACATGAGATCCCAAGAGATTAGCCCTGAATTTTTTCAAAGCAAATACTACAGCTAGTAATTCCTTTTCAGTAACAGTGTAATTCCTCTGGGCTTCATCCAGAGTTTTACTAGCGTAGTAAATGACAGATGACTTTCGATCAATTTTCTGACCCAGGACAGCCCCGACCGCGTAATCAGAAGCGTCGGTCATGATCTCAAATGGGGCTGTCCAAATTGGTGGTTGCAAAATTGGAGCACAGGTGACTGCCGTTTTCAGAAAATCAAATGCCTTTCGGCATAATTCGTCAAAAACAAACGACGTTTCTTTGGCAAGAAGATTGCTCAAAGGACGAGCAACCTTCGAGAAATCCTTGATGAATCTTCGATAAAATCCCACATGGCCAAGAAATGATCTGATTTGTTTAACAGATGTGGGATGAGGAAGTTTAGCGATAGCATCAACCTTAGCTTTGTCCACTTCAATTCCCCGTTCAGAGATTACATGACCCAAAACGATACCCTCTTGGGTCATGAAATGACTCTTTTCCCAACTAAGGACCAGTCGTGTCTTAATACATCGCTTAAGAATCATTTCCAAATTAGCCAAACATGAGTCAAATGATTCTCCGAAAACAGAGAAATCATCCATGAAGACTTCCATAAACTCTCCCACCATGTCGGAAAACATGGCTAGCATACACCTTTGAAAAGTCGTAGGTGCATTGCATAACCCAAAAGGCATCCTACGAAAAGCAAAGGTTCCGTAGGGACAGGTGAAAATAGTTTTTTCCTGATCCTCGGGATGGATAGCAACTTGATTATATCCCGAGTAACCATCAAGAAAACAGAAGTACTTCTGCCCAGCTAATTTTTCCAAGATTTGATCAATGAAGGGCAGGGGAAAATGATCCTTTTTAGTGGCTGTGTTCAACTTCCTGTAATCAATACAAACTCTCCAAGAGGAAGCTGAACGAGTTGTGACAGATTCATTTCTCTCATTAGTCACAACAGTAATCCCGACTTTCTTTGGAACAATCTGAACGGGACTTACCCAGGGACTGTCAGAGATTTGATAAATAATTCCTGCATCGAGCCACTTGATGATTTCCTTTTTGACCACTTCTCGCATATTTGGATTCAATCTCCTTTGCATCTGGCGAGAAGGGCAGGATCCATCTTCCAAAAATATTCTATGATTACAGTAAGCTGGCTCGATCCCCCTAAGGTCATGAATGGTCCAACCAATTGCCTCCTTATGTTCCTTTAGGACCTTAATTAATTTAATCTCTTGCTCCTTTTGTCAATTTAGCACTAATAATCACAGGAAGCGTATTCTGCGGTCCTAAAAATTGATATTTTAAATTCTCAGGCAATGGTTTCAATTCAAGCTGGGGTGGGGTAATGATTGATGGGAGGGTAGATGCTGAAGATTCAACAAGAGGAAGACGTTTTGAGTGAACAAAATTAGTAACCTCTTCCGAAGATGTCAGGTCAGAGGGTTGCGGGTCAAATTCATCAACCAAAGAGGAACTTTCAATTGAAGAAACTGTCAAACAAGTTTTAATATTTAACATTATCCTCATCAAGTTCCTCAATAAATCCACAATCCTCAAATTTGTTTATCGCCTTAAAAATATCCAATTTCATTCGTTGGTCCCCAAAGGGGATTTCCATGCTACCGCTTTAACAATTAATGTTGGCCATTGTGGTAGCCAGGAACGGACACTCTAGAATGATGGGCGTGTTCCTCAGATTATCTGGTACATCCATGTCAAGGACAAGGAAATCTACAGGAAAATAGAAATCCTTGACCTTAACTATAACATCTTCAATAACGCCTCGCGGGTTTGTGACCGAACGGTCCGCAAACTATAGCGTTACTGAAGTTGGCCGAAGTTCACTTAACCCAAACTTCTCGTAGAGAGAAGTAGGAATTAGGTTCATGGATGCACCGAGATCCAAAAGTGCTCTATCAAATGTGTAATCTCCGATAACGCAAGAAATCAAAGGAGCACCAGGATCTCTCTTTTTCTGAGGGTAGTGCAGGATAACAGAGCTAGCCTACTCGGAGAGTACCACCTTCCTCAGAACAGATTCTCTCGACTTACGCTTTTGTGTACATAGTTCCTTTAAAAATTTTGCGTAAGCCGGTATGTGCTTGATAGCATCAAGGAGCGGAATATTGATCTTAACATTCTTAAATAAATTCAGAAGCACCTCATTGCTATCAACAGACTTCTTCTTTGCTTTGGCTAAGGCTTCAGGAAAAGGAAAATGAGTCAGATCTTTGGAATCAGGTTCCTGAGCCTTAATTTCTCCTCTAAAATTTTCCTCTCTCCTCAGATTCTTCAGGATTCAAAAGATTAGAATAGTGTGGTTGTGGATCCTAAGTCTTCTTACCACTCCTCAAAGTGAGAATTTGCAGAAGCATAAGAATTTGGGTCTTAGGGAGGGTTAGGAAAGATTGGAGGGGCTTGATTGACCATGAATTGTTGATTAGCAGAAGAAGAAGACAAGGAACCCTGCTCAACCACCTGAGCATGTGCGTGCAGGTCCCTCTGATTTCCGTACCCTTGGACTTGATTGCCCGAATTTATAATGTTTCGCGGGTTGGGATGGTAGAGATCCGGGTTGACGAGAGTTAGCAATGAGCTCGGATTGCAAGTTGTCCAGCGAGTTTTTCATTTGCTGCATAAGCCGAAGCATAGATCCATGCATCTCTACCATTTGACGGTTCAAATCAGCCTGCCCTGCGGGTTGACGGGCATTCCAAGTTGGCTGATTGACCTGATTCAGAGGTAACTGAGTATATACTTGACCCTGACCCATTGGTCGTTGCGGAGAATAGTTGCTGGGTCAAAATTGAGTCTGTTGCCCCAGATTTTTCCAAGAGAAGTTAGGGTGGTTTCTCCAACCTGGATTATAGGCATTCGAATAGGGGTTGGATCTAACATTCTCTTGTACAGCACAGACATCCTCATAGGGTGAGGATGGAGAGAAAGAAAGGGAAGGATCAGAAAAACTGGGATCAAAGGCCCCAGTTGGGAACCCATGGGGTTCCAAGAAATGCTGACTCATAGATTGAGTCGCATCGAGTTGATTCACGAACTCCCGTCCAGAAGGAGCTCGTGAGGAATGGAATCCCGAATTTTGGGATTGAGTGGATTGAGAGTTGTTCATAGATTTACTAGCCATCCACTCTTCCATTCTTTTAGCAACCAAGTCCACCTTATCATGTTTATTACAAATCAATTCCATATCAAATGAATGAGAGTCATGAACTTCATTGACATTTGATCTGGGTTCCTAGGACTGGTTAAAAATATCCATGGAGGCATGATTAATTGAATTTTCACTCATTTCCTCAAATAAATCATGTGCACTATCTGCATCTTTATTGAGGAAATTGCCTTCGCAAGAAGCATCAACATGGTTTCTAAGTTGCTCATTCAACCCATGATAGAAGATCTGCACGAGTTGCCATTTCGGTACCTCGTAGTGTAGACACCTCCGCAATAAGTCCTGGAATCGCTCCCAGGCCACATGAAACTGCTCCCCGGCCGCTGGGTAAAGGTAGTGATTGCCCGTCTCAAAGCATTGGTACGACCGACTGGGAAGAATTTCTTCAGAAAGGCCGATTTCAACTCATTCCAAGTTGTAATTGGAATTCCTATTGTCTTATACCAATGCGCGGCTTTATCCCTAAGAGAGTGGGGGAAGAGCCTTATGATCATTTGCTCCTCGTTAACGTTTCGAGCCCTGGTGGTCCGGACCAAAGTGGTCAAATCCTCTAAGTGCTGAAACGGATCTTCGGAGCCAAGCCCATGATAATGTTTAATCAGGCTTAACACCTAGGGCTTGATTTCTACGTCACCAGCTAGAATCTGGACGCCGGGACGTTCCCCGTAATTCGAAGGATCATAAAAATCCTTCAAGGGCTGAGCGCCCATTCTCTGGAACCATTCTTGCATTCTCTGCATTTGTTCCAGCTGCCTTCTAAATTCTTCCTGTGGATTTTCAAGCAGAGGAGGCTGTTGTTCGGCCATGGGATCAAATTGACCAAAATCTAACTTGCGCCTCCTAGAATGTTCTAACGGTCCTTCCAATCGGAGATTCAATGACCGTCTTCCCAGCATAAACAAGGAAAAGGTCGGAAGGACTGGGGATAGGGACCCTGCAGCACAACAAAACAAGACTGTCCTTAAGTGGGGTAGCCTAAGGATCTACTGACTCCCAAAACCAACCTTAAGACTGTAAGTGATTTACTCTACTTGCGTCTGTTTAATCCAACCAGTTAGGAGGGACTGGGGAGAAGGTTCTTCCTTTGGCTTTCGCCTCCGGTTCCTAGTGTACCCCCCAGCCGCAATCGTTTAACTCTGCTCCCCTAACTAGACATCAGATTAATCAGTACAAGTAGGTTAATCAAAAATAATCTCAGACTAGGCTCTGAAGAGCAAATCAAACCTTAAGGCCAATGTCTACTCAATTTTATTAAGGCCTGCGATTGTGGTGCTTATGGAATGCGATGGGCCCTTACAATGGGTTGTGCCCTTAATGATTGATTGAGATTTGTGTAAGTGCATGCACAACCAGGATTTTCAAGCAAGATTATTGATAATGTGTGAATTTTAGTGTTCAAATCTTGCTTAAGTAGCTTTTAAGGTTTTAAATTAAGTGAATTGCAATCAAGTTTCTAAGCAAACCAAGTTGTAAAACACGGGTGAAGATTGTTTTCCTTTAAAATCAGAAAGAAAGTGGAGTGCATGGAATATACCTAGATTGAAAACCCTAAGGAGAAGCTACTTGATGAGTTGGTTTTAAAATAAAGTGGTGCAGCCCAAACAACTCAAACAACTGGCCACAAATGCACCACTAAGTTAGGCACTCAAAGATGATTAACATAGAATGATTTCTACTCTGTTATGTGTTACTTTGTGTGTACCGGTTCCACAGATCAGAACCCGGTTGAGTAGAAAACAAATCAAGTTGATCAAGTGCCTTGAATGTGGGTGTATGTTGTGTGTTTGTTGAATATTGCCCCACAAGATTATCTTTTTATTTTTTTTTTTTTATGGATGAGGGTGGAATAAATGTGAGTGGAAATCCAAATAACCAAACTATTCCTAGGATTTATGCAAACACCTAGGTTAATTGGGATTTGGATTTAATGTGGCGAATGAAATCTATGGAGGGGGAAAGAATGAGGAAGCACTTACAGTTGTCTTCAACTGCACTTTACTCCAGTCTATCGCTTGTTGATTCCTTGATGGAGGTCTCTGCAAAACAATAGACAAAAGAGAAAGCTAGTTAGAAAACAAAAAAAGTGCAAGAAATGCGAAAGATCGAAAATCGTTGCCTCCCCGGCAACGGCGCCAAAATGTTGAACGGTATTTTTCGCGAATCGCTACGCTTACGAGATTGGTTTTAGAAAACATGTCGTTGTAGTTCAAAAAGCGAAGAATTCGTGTTCAACAAATAAAATTTATGCCGAAAATAATTCCAGGTCGAACACAGGGAAGTTACGTTGATCTATATTCGCAATTATATTTTTTTAGGACTTTTGTTAAGCAAGGCGATATAATTACAATGGAGCTATCAAACTGAGAGAGAGAGAGAGAAAGAGAACATGCATTCAATATTTCAATTGTTTATAAAAGTTACACTAGAAAGCGGAAAATCAATTACACTATAAAGCAGGAAAATTCTACACTAGAAAAGCTGTAAATAAGAATGGGAGAGAGAAATTGTCCTCCTCGACGATTGCTTGGAGGACGAGCCAGACGGGACGACGCCTGGACGAAGGAGAACGAAGCAGGACGAAGGAGGACGAAGCAGAAGAACGGGAACAGAGCAGCACGCCGTCATCATCGCGGGATTCACTTCCGAAGGGGAACGAAAATTGGACTTTATCTCGCAAGAAGCATCCTGGGTGTGGGACAAGCTTGTTTTGAGCTTTGGAGGGGTAGAGAGGAGAACGAAGGGATGAGAATTTCGTATGGAGGGGGTCTCCTTTTATAGTTGCAAGGAGTGGGGGCAAAATGGACATTACAACTTCAAAATAGTAAATGACGGGTCTTTAGTGACGGATAAATCCGTCACTAAAGCTCCCTTCGTTGGCGACATGGGCGGCTCGCGCGCGCAACGCCCACGCACATCCATTGATTTTCAGCCGTCCAATCGCGAGATCGGACGGCTTAAAATCGCACCTTCATCCGCTGCAGCCCGCCCGCCTGGCGCGTGCGATCGCGCGTTACGCGTGGGCGTCCAATCGCGCGTCGGCGCTATCGGGCACGTGCAGCTGTTGGATCTCCATCTGACGCTCGTCCACGCCCGCTCGCCCGCGCCTTCCACCCCCTCACCGCAGCTCGAACCCACGACCTCTGCTTCGCACGTGGCTGCGTCGCCGCTGCGCTACGTGGACGAAATGGTCGCGCTAACGCTTTTAAGCGCGAGCGACCACAGCCGTTGGATCTCCATCTGACGGCGAAGAGCGATCGGGCGGGGGCCTTCACAAAATGCAAGCGGCCGTTTGGGCGGCTGAGATGGCACCACGTGGCACCATCTTGGCCGTCCATCTTCTGGAAGTTGTAGATGGTGCCACGGATGTCAGATTGACTTGATTTTTGTGTCGTTGGGCTGCGATCGTCGATCCGAATTCATCCGTGCGGTCGGATTTGTCATCTAAAGTGCAGATTTTCACCATCCTGGCCCTTGATCTTCTAGGGTTCCACGATCTCTATCTGATGCTACGGATGCCTGATTAAGGCAATCTTGGAGTCGTTAAACTCCAATCGTCGCCCTGATCACATCCATACGGTTGGATCTTTGATCCGAGACCCTGATAAAATATTTGCCCTGTCTAAGCACATAAAAGGAGACAATTAACCTCCATTTTATTCAAAGTATTCTAAATGCAAGATGATGCATGTAATGCAATATTTATATCATGAAATGCAATCCTATGCTTAAGAACATGCATAAATAGACATCTTAAGTAGTGTAAATGTGTTTACATCAATCCTTCGCCTCTTGGATCGCTGTGGTCTTTGGAAACTAATTGCTTGTAAATGATCTCAAGACCTTTCTTACAAGCTGCTCCTCTTTCAGCTTAACTCCTAGATTTTTCATTGGATTCACGATCTCTCCAAACCTTGTGTACATGTCCTTGATTGTTTCTCCTTTTTCCATCCTGAAACACTCATAATTTTTTGTTAAAATAGAAGTACGTGTTTCTTTTACCTTGCTTGTACCTTCATAGGTGATTTGCAAAGTATTCCAAATCTCGTAGGCAAACTTGCATGCGAAGATCCGATTGAACTCTTCCCTTGATAATGCACAATAGAGTGCGTTCATGGCCTTCGTGTTTCCCGCAATCTTTTTCTTTTGCTCATCTGTCCATTCAACTCCTTCCAGCAGTTCCGGATCCATGTACCTCTCTTGAATGAGAGTCCACAATATTCATCAATGGCTTTGAGAAAGACTTACATCCTCCTCTTCCAATACCCATAGTCCATCCCATCAAAATAGGGAGGACGGGTAGAAGATTGTCCTTCGATGCACCTTGATGTAGATGCCATTGCGAGTTAATTTGTTACGTCTTCTCGTAACCTCGCTCTGATATCACTTGTAGGATATAAAAATAGAGGAATATAGCTATATGGCTACGTGCACACAAATAGTTAAGCACAATGTTAGTAATAACAAAAAGATTTGCACGATCAATTCAAACCACAAAGGGCACAAAATGTATAGTGGTTCTCCTCCCTTGGGTACTCCACTACCTAAGCCTCCCAGCTTAGGGTTTTTAACTCGATTCCCTCAACCCCGAGGAAATCAATTTACTAAATCAAGGTAATTAACAGGTTACCTCAACCCAAGTACAAAACGGATTTGTTACAATCCAACAATGCTCAAGAACAAATGAAATACAGGTGTAAGAAAGAAAGATCTTACAACTAAGTTCCTAAGCCTCTCAACAAATGTAAATATAATGTTACCGATTTGAGAGCCTAGAATAAGTGTGAATGCCTTGACAATGCGTGAAGAAATAACGTCGAAGTGTTTGCAAAAGCTTAAAGAAATTGATAGCAGCAAATTATTCCTTCTTCAAAATATTGTGAGAATATGAAATATAGCACTAGAATTTTTCTTCTCTATTTCCCATCTACAAACTAAGGGTCCAAGGGTTCGTTTATAGAGTTTAGGACCTCAATGATTCGTCTACTAGACGTTGGGGTTTAAATCCCAACATTCATATAGCCAAAATTAATTTTCTAGCCGTTCAGTTTTGAGCCAACGGCTACCTGGTACCGATACTAAAGTATGGGTACCGGTACTCGTTGCTCCTAGATTTAAGTTTCAAACTTTTAACACAAATCTGTAACTCACTTGTACCGGTACTGATCATTAGTACCGGTACTGATCATGAGTACTGGTACTCGCAGGGTATAGGTTTGTTTCTTTAAAAAACCCAAACATGTAACTCACATGTACCGGTACTAAACTTTAGTACCGGTACTTGTGGGCTAACAACTACCTTTTTTAAGTGATTTAATCAATTACGTTCTTTGAAAATAATCACAATATTAATCCTAATTTATCTCTAATTATTTTTACGATCTAAGTTATATTCCTTTGTTAAGAGGCATATACAATCTATAAATAAAAAATCTAAACTAGAAATACTAAAGGTAGAAGATGATCTTCTCCTCCTTGATTCTTCCTTGTCATATTGCCTCCTTCTTATCATGATCTTCTCCTTTTCATCAAGCCTCCATCATTTCCCGTTTGCCTTAATCTTCACCTAAATCTGAAAGAACTCAATTGCAAACATTAATCCATAATAATTTTGTTAACACCAAAACAAGATGTGGAACAAGGTTCCAACACATTAAACATGCCAGGGGCGAGAAGTTCTAACTACTCTCTCTCTCTTAAGCCCCTGATTCTGAAAAGGTTAAACGGAAAAAAAATCAATTAGGGATACTTGCATTTTATCCTTAGATAATTCATCAAGTTGCCTGATTTGATACACTCTATTTAAACAATAAATCCTGATCTGTGCAACCACTTGAAGCTTAAGGTATCTAGGGCTATCACATTCTTGTTTAAGCCCTAGGTACCACATTTTTGACAAATTAAATTGGACCAAATTAGAGCCAATTAAGGATTCCGGTTTAGGATTTTTAAAGACACACTTGCTTAATCAAGAAATTATCTCTCCAAAATAATGTGTGCCTAGACCTTGATTGAAGTGATTTATTCAAGAAAAACCCTAAAAATCATGCTCTTAAATTCATTTGAACACTAAAAGAGGAACCTAAAATTCTCAAGAGGACAATACAGGTGAAGTTAACCTACCTTATTGGGTTAACCAATATTTAAATTAGGCCACTTTTTCACAAAAACATCTTAAAAGTTCAAGTGAAATCATAAGCACCCTTGCTCTTAATTAAAACTGGTAGACTTAAGAGGTCAAGTCCCCATTCTGGTCTACTTGGAACATTAGTGACAAGAGAGGTCGGGTGGGGGAAACCCTGTAACCCGTGCGGGCGCTCTACCGTATAGGGGTCATTACAGGACTTTTCCTCTCTGGCTGGACAGGTAATTCTCAGGTGGACGGCTGTTTGACTAAGGGGTATCATCCGCCCCGAACCTCTATAGTCATCCAAAATTTTTTGGGTGTCTTGATTGGGTTCATTACACTCTACCTCTCATCTACTCCATCGGTGCATGTTCGGGAGGAGGTCTCTAAGACCATCCTTGAGGCCTCCTTTGGCTACTCATTCACGTCGAGGCCAAGCCTCAACCTCCTTGTTTGTGCAACAACACAATCCTATTGATATCTCTTCTGATTCATCTGAACCTGATTCTCCTTCATCCATCATCATGGCACAACCAGCAGAAGAAAATAATCTTGAAAATCAACTTTAGCGCCTCAATAATCTATTCCAAACCCACCGCAGCGTCCAATGATGCAAGATCACTACAATCCCGCTGCGATAGCAATCAAACCTCAAGTACAAATCCCCGCTGGAGGTCCTGACATTGAACTCAGGCCCAACATAATTCATGCCATTCCCAAATTCCATGGGCATAATTCTAAAAATCTTTTCCAGCATATTAAGCAACTCAAGCATCTGGCCCAGACCTTCGGGTCAAAAGCTCAAAATCGGAATGTTCTACTCATGAAAATATTCTCTTTCTCCCTTATGGATAAAGCTGCTCACTGATACCAAACCCAAACACATCCAATCAACACCTGGGCAGAACTTCAATCCGAATTTTTGTGAGTAGAGTAGCAACCAGCTAGCTAAGAAAACAGTAAAGGTGGACAAGTAGCTATTGTTTTTAATTTCTTTCTTTATTTCTCTATTTACTCTTTCTTGATTTATTTCTCAGGTCTTTCTCTTGATCTCGAATGTTCCTCGTGGGAATGATCTTGATTGCAATTTTTTTCGAAAAATAGAAGTAGCACGTGGTGCTCTCCTGACTGGGAAAGTCCCCCGTGATGGTCCTACCCACAGTCAATCACTCAAAGGTCGCTGACAGACGTAACGGTGACTACGGTACGTGCGTTAAACGCATAGATAGCTACCCCACACTGACACGCGGTCAGTCGTTTCCGTTAACGGGTGCGCCCAAAGCACAGCACGAAACCAGTATAGGGTAGAGCCCTCTCAATAACAGAGTCCAGCCCCTCCACAGTAACCAAACAGGGATCTTGCCCCTCCACAGTCCGCGCACCCTCGCCTGACTACCCTGGTTTGTCCAGTGGGCCTAACAAGTCGGTGTAGGACGGCTAGCTGAACCCCAACGCCCGTGGGGTGGCTAGCTCTCTCCCTACACTAGTAGCTCTCCCCGATACTGTGTACGCGAGAGCCAAAAGTCGGTACAAAGTGACCAGACCTAACCCCGAGTCCCTGGGGCAGCTAGCTCCGCTCTACACTAAACAGGGGAACAGTCGCTCACCTTGGTACTCCGTACTCAAGGACCAGCTCACTTCCCCATCTACTTTCCCAGTTCCATTCTATTTATTTTCCAGGAGCTCTACTCCTAATTCCCCGTAAGGTTCACGTTCATTTCTCAGGCCAAGCCATACTAGGTTTCATCAATTCAGTTTTATTCGCATATAGCCCGTGTTTCCAACATTTAATATCAATTTATATACAATCAGCTCGCATTCAGTTTCCAAATAAGAATTGCATATAGCCGTTACTAGCAACAGTACTCTACATTTCACAGGCAGCTGTTATCCAATTACAGGCAATTATCATTATTCTATCTACTTATCCAAGACAACAATTCAGGCATTCAAGACATTCGTTTCCATGTTTCTGTTCCTATGATTCATGCCACACCCTAGAATCTATCATTCAATCTAATTTCCAGGTCCTAAGATTCATGCCATACCCTAGGATCTATCATTCAATCTAATTTTCAGATTCTATGATTCACGCCATACCCTAGGATCTATCATTTAATCTAGCTTTCAGGTACTAGGATTCATGCCATACCATAAGATCTATCATTTAATTCAGAGCTGCATTAATGTTTGTAATTAACTAATGGGAGCCACTCTACCCGCAAAATCAGGATTAATGGGAGCATGATCTGCAGGTCCACGTGCATCCGTAACCCCCAAAATCACAACAGAACGAGGTCCTAACACAAGGATCAATTACAAGGAACCACTAAGAACAAGATAAAGGTATTTCATACAAATAGAGGAACTAATTCTGAGAACGGAATCTTAAACTCGAAAATTGGATCTCGAACGGACCCTAAACGGGTCAAAAACTCTGTCTCAAATCAGACGTCTTAAAAAGTGGTCCAAGTCATACCTCACTATGCGCTGCTCCTCAGACGTCCAGGGATCCTGCTAAATCGTCTGGACCCAGTTCCAGACATCCGACCACCTCTCCGGACGTCTGGAGACGCTCTCCACCGTCTAGTGCCATGCCCAGATGTCTGAACTATGTGGGAGGGCTTGTCCCCGCACCTTCCCAAAACAAAACATACACGCGCGACGAAAACCTCCTCAACACGACACGTCTCAGAACTTCGACGGAACGGCCTGCATGGCCGTATCCGCAAAAGGAGGTAGAGGAGAAATTTCGTACCTCTCAATCGTCTGGAGCTCCCTCCAGACGTCGCCTGCATCGTCTAAACGTAGGTCCAGACATCTGATTCTGGGAAAATTTCCCAGAATCGGAACCTCCTCATCTTCTTCCCGCTGCGCGCGAGCTCGCCACGCAGCCACTCGTCCGCTGCTCGAGCTGCAGCAGCACCAGTGGAGATCTCCCCAGCACGACGCCCCTTCGCGCGCACGCCAGCCGGCCTCAAGCTGCTCCAGCAAGCTCTCTCTTTCTCGCACGCTCTCCCTCTTCTTCCCTCTCGTTACACCTCTTCCTCTCCGCACCGCACCCGGCAGCAGCTGCTGCCCTCGCTCTCGCGCTCACGCTGGAAGGAGACGGTGGGGTGGTGAACGAGGGAGAAGAGAGGAGGTATTTGAAGGCATAGGAGAGGCGACTGCAGGTGGCGAGGGGAGAGAGAAAAAGAAGAGGGCGACGTGTTGCAATCCGCGCGCGACATGTGCGCAGACTTGCGATCGTACGCACGCCAAAATTTATTTCCAAATGTCTGGGAAGGCATCCAGACGTCTGGACTAACTCCCAGACGTTTTAAAGTGTGTTTGATGTCTCGGGTCTTAACAATTACAGTGCAAACTAGACAGGCTAAAATCCACCATTAATTGAATAGGGACTGGGCCTTGAGTAGGGTTGATCTAGTCCGTGTGGACTGTGTATCCTCGAAAAGGGCCTGGTCCACCCATTAAATAATTTTTATTTAAGTGTTAAAAATAGGTTTGAGGGTCTGAAATCGACTAAGTGTGGAGGATGAATGCAAAATAAAGGTTAAAGAGAAGAATTGAAGAGAGAGAGAGATGCACGAGTAAAGAAAATTAAAAAGAAGGGAAGTTAAGTGCTGCGGTACTGTATTGAAAAGACCACAATCATTAAACAGGATGCATCCAAGAACAAAAGATAAAATGACTAAATATATAAACTGATAATGGATATTGCTCTTACCTTCATAATGGTGACCATCACCACGAAAGCCGAACGGGCAAGGACATCCACTAGGATCATAATCCTTTGAATAGCAAAAGAAAACAAAAATAGAAATTAAATATCCAAGAAGACTAATTTATGTGTTCAGCGTTCATATTTACTTGTATAACAAAAACATATAAGAAAGAATAATGGATCTTTCAACATCAGTGATTTAATCAATTAAACAGGCAACTCCAAAAAGGAGGACCAGCATATAATTTTTTTTTTTGAAAGGGATGACCAATAAATAAATGTTGAGAATATAAAACCTAAAGCAAAATGATTTTTCCAAATTCCATAACATTCACTTGTTCTAAATTGTTACTAGATCATCAATCTTAAGGATGTCAAGCTAATATTTTATATTCAACAATAATGTTAAAATAAAGCTCTTGAATATTCTGTGGAAAATGATGCATCTCCAATTAACAACCATATGAAAGAAGGCCTGAAAGTTACCACATCAAACTTCAGTAGGTCACTTTCCTCCATTTTGAAAGTATCAATGTTGTCGGTTCTGATTGCCATTACCTGTCCACAACTCACTTCACCATCAACACCTTTTGATTTGTTGCTCTCGGATGAAGAATTCCCTTCAATGTCACCACCAGCAATGTGCCAGACACCCCAAAAACAATCCACATAAAAGACAACGCATAAGAACATAAACCTAATTGCTCTTTCTAAATGAGCAATTTAAGGAAGAAAGAAACAAGATAGGACAAGGCTTTTGAGTAAAAATATACAAAAACCCTTCCTCTAATTTCTTGCTAATTAACTTAAAGCAAGAACAAGTTAATCTTTACTTTTGAAAAGAAAATTAGACTGAAATTTAGACAAGAATTTGATCCAAGAAAATATTTGAAAAATAAAATCACTGACATGACCGTGCAACAATGACAATAATGCATCAAAACTGTATTGTATCCATAGTTCACCTAAAGACAATATAACTACATATGCAATTACAACACATCCCAATCGAGTTCTTTTTCCAAAAAAAGGAACATCCCAACATAGAAAAACAATCGACAAAAATGATAATCGGTGGTCATTCCAAGCATCTTTTCTAAAGGCTAGTAAGAAAAAAATTAAGATAGAATGGGGTTATTCAAGTAAAACATATACGAAAACCTGCCCGTCAAATTTTGCTAATCTACCTTACCAAATGATTCATGTAAATGGGTATGTCAATGTCATTATCAAGAGTGGATCTATGTATTCAGTGTTTCTAACCAACAAAAATTATGAAAAATTAATTCCTTGGCGGTTATCACACAAATAACCACATCCTCTATTCAAAAAAAAAAAAAAATCGTATCTCAAATGTGAATCTATGACTTACAAGGAGTAGTTGTTTACATTATTTCGAGTCTACTCCTAATTCACTTGTGGTAGACTCTGTTTTGGCAACAATAAAATTACATTGGAGTAGATATTACTACTTTATATCGATCATCTTTGCGGGGATATTTTTCTCAGGTATGTCCTTTAACATTTGTTGTTGGTTTCCCTATCAAAAAAAAAAAACATTTGTTGTTGGTTTCAGTAAGATTTTGTTGATTACTCCCCTTCAAAAAAAAAAAAAAATATTGATTCCTGACAAGATTGCCTTTCGTATTGCTGGAGCCCAAAGGCTTATCCCTCTTGGCAAACATAAAGGTGTTAGTAATTTGTAGCTTGACAGATCCTGTGACATAGCTTACCTCCAAATCTAAATGGTCTTTTTTTCATATATTTATTTACAAAAAGGATTCCTACATAAGCAAGCAAAAAAGGGTGCCATATGTTAAAAAGTGCATGTATTAATATCTAACATGTCTGTGGGTTCTTGTAAGAAAAAAAACCTTAGTTGAATATATCATTATACCTTGCTACTAGCCAAGATCGTTTAGTGACACCGAAGAGTCTAATGTGTCAAAATTTTGTGTCAATCCCACTGCTACCTCTAATTATCAGTCCAGTTTGATTTCTCGGGATCTTACCTATTTCAACAGAAGACCCCAGGTGGTTCCATGGATTGAGTGAAGCACCGAGGATCAATAGGGGATCAAGGTTATGAACCATGGATCAGTAATAGCATTATTACAATTCACCAACAATTTTTTTTCTCGAGAAAATAAGAAAGCTGAAACAAAATCTCAAAAAGAGAATGACCAAAATTGGAATACTAATTATGAAATTATTTTTTTTGAAAAAGATAATGATGCATGTAGTGATACCTGTGGTAGACTGTATACAAGTAGATATAAGGGGTTCGGCAGCAGCATGGCAGCAGCAGTAGTTCAGCCGCAGCAGAATGTTGAAACAAAATCTTGAATCATTCATTGCCCATCAACCAAGACCATTCAAATTTTAAATACATCATTGGGCTTAGATTGTCATTCAGCTGATAATATCAATTGTCTTATATATCCAGTTACACATCAAACCACCAAGTTTAGGGGAAAAAAACAATTTAATAACTTCCTTGGAGAAGCAAATCACACCTCGTACCTTTGGCCATTTTTTCAAGCAAAATGCACCTAGGAACATGAAACTTTTTAGCTAAATTTCTGGTCAATTCCCAACCAACTAATACCAGCCTAATTTCATCCTATTATCACCCACTAAAAAAATTACAAAAACCCATGTCTTCTATCTTTCAAATATTTTTCAAGACCCGATTAAGGTTTGACATTCTATTTCCAGTAAATTTGCTTTGATATATGATAGTCAGAGTTAAAAGAAATAATCTTGACCCTTGTATATGTTGCAAGAATTGGCAAAGATCAATTTCTAACACTACATCCATTGCCTGACAGGAAAGCAATCTGACAGAAAAAATGAGGAGTATCCAGCTGCTGCCATCACCATTGTAAAAATATTCTAATAAGATTTAATCTCAAAGATTCATTAGATTTCAGTTACAAAAGTCGATTGCTAGATGACTATTTGCAACTTTTTATGGAGAAGACATGGGAGAAAAAAACATAGGATCAATCTTTTATTTCTTAAAAGATATGTATTTTTAGTAAGACATATCGAACAAGAAAGATTTCATTTCCACATATTCTCACATGTAAATGGCTTCCAGTTAAATTTGTGCTGTAATTGCAAGGTGTTACAACCTTAGTGATAGGCTTCTAACCATAAACTCCTATCCTAACTAGTAAAATACCTTTAAAGAAAATGTATCAAGTTAGGGATGAGAATCATTCCCTATATAGAACAAACCTTTGTGGTAGCAAGTGAATGAATGTGAAATATATTATGGTGAAAATTTGTATAAGCAATAGACCTTGCTCCTGTGCCGAGTAGTTTTTCCTGCTTTTTACTTCCCTAGAACGGAACATGTTCTATCATGTGTGCAATCCCCTAGTCATCTTCTTCTTCATTAATTGATCCAACATGAACTTCCGTATGTGCCTCAAACCAATAATGTAATTCAAAAGCACAATTACTAAGCAAAAGACAATAAAATCTTTAAGCTCAAGAAACATAATGCATAAGAGACATTAAGTTATTTTACAGGCTTCCAGCTTGTTCCTTAGACAGAGGAGACGAGGTATTGAGTCGAAGCAGCTTCCCACTTCCCAGATATTTGGATTGGATGGATGAAGAGGTGTACTACCATACTTCCTTCTCTCTTCTAGTCAATGGAAGACCCATTGCTAGTTGGATGCAACCACAAACAAGTAAGACAAGCAAATCTATAGGCATCACTGGTAATAATTATTGCAGCAGATGCTCTCGCTATTATTGCATTGCAGGCCTACAACAAAGGGCCTGTTTTAGGATATAGATCAGAGGCAGGATGCTTTTGCTCTACTCCTACAGAATGGTAATAACACACTTTTCTTCTTTTCGAGGGCTAAAGAATGGTGCGGCATTAGAGTTTTGTGATTTCTCAAGCTTGAAAATAAATCATGTCATGTTACGACCCAAACCCGGCTCCTCATGGAACCCGGGAACGGTTCGTCTTGACTAATCCCAAGACTCAGTCGCCCATCAAGCAATAGACCAAATATATATATAACATTTCAGGTACCGTAGCTAATCATTTAATGAAAGACGGAAAGTAGAACAATAATCTGAAATAGACATCATGTCACAAGAGAAAAATAGAGTTCACAACATAGCCATCACAACTGAAATTGAAAGGCAGAAAACAGGGCTACTAGTTCCAACATGAAGAAAGAAAAGTACCACAAAGACAGTAAGCTGAAAACTGACTAAGGCTGGACTCAACTAGGCCCAACACCCTCCGCAAGCAGTAGTACTAGCTGCTCACCTCCCTGACCTGAATATATGTAGCAGATGTCAGCTAAACGCTGAGTAGAGTGGCAAACTTAAGAACATTTAATGCATTTAACTGTTAAAAGCAGTAAACTATTTATGCAATTTCAGTTATTCATTCAGTTAACATCTGGTTCTATTCTTTTTTTTTTAAGGAAAAAAGGGTGGTGATCCTTTAGATTCCACCCAGATTGTTCTATTCATAATCACTAGTTGTTTAGTATTTAGGCATTCTTGTGAAAGTCCATGTCATCACTTAATTCACATATTCCCTATGGGAACGATCTTATTACAGTTTTCCCGCGATGCAGAACGCACACGAGACACTCTCCTAATCGGGAGAGTATCCCATGGTAATCCTACACCCGGTCTACCACCCCGGGATCACGGTCACGATATAGCGGTGACTACGACACGCATGATAGACGCACAGATAGCTACCCAACACTGGCACGCGGTCAGACCTTTCCGCTAGCGGGTACGCTCTAACATACAACACAAAGGAAAACAGGGGTCACGCCCCTCACTAGTTTGCGTACCCTCACCTGACTATCCTGGTTTGTCCAGTGGGCTCAACAGGAGTCAGTGTAGGAAGGTCATTCCTATCCCGGGCCCCAACCCAAGGGGAGGCTAACTCTCTCCCTACACAAAAGTGACAGTAACTCTCCTCAGTACCACGTAGACGAGGGCTAGCTCACTTTTTGTACCCAAATCCAACCAACTGTCATGCCTATATAGGTGAGTTATTCCATCAGAGTTTCCACATCACAATAATTTAGCTACTTTTCTAGTTCCCCATAGGATTCATTCATAAGACTTGTCACATACCACAAGTTGCATGTATCTCTATTCACATTCAGGTTTCAAGTATGGAAATAGACAGTTCATAATATAACAGTAACAACATTTAACTACATTTAAGTTACCATTTTCTCACAAGGTGGATGTTCGTCATACATATTTAAGCTATGTCAAGTGAGGCTGATATACTGAATATACACATACATCATTCTCAATCATAGGGTTTATTTCATGACTTAGGGTTCAAACAGAAATCTCTAGTTTTAACATTTGTATAATCCGAATCACTAAAAAGGAGTATAGAAAGACCACTCTACCAAGGGATACGGGTGATATGGGGGCACAAACAACGGATCCCAACGCCTCCGCAGGTCCCGTGCGCACTATGGACTAAAGGCCTACACCAATTTAATGGTCATACAGGGCATTAACGTCGTTGACAAACATTTCAATACGTAAAACAGGCTTAAAACAGTTTGGAAACAACTCTAAAATGTAGCAAATTCTACAGGCTTTCCAACGAAACCTTGTATGCGCAATTTCGACCTCGTTTGGACCTTAAACCGACCCAAATACTCCTCCTTGTTCACCTGAATCGGACCAGGCGAGTTGGTCTGGCTGGACCAGCTGCCTGCCTGCAGCAGGCGCACACACTGATTGATATCAGGCGTCTGAGGTGAGTCCCAGACATCTTAAACGCATGCAGGAACCCGCCTAGCACTCCTGCTTCTCCCGTCGTCTGCTACTTCTCACGATTGTCTGGGGTTGCAACCAGACATCTAACACCACCTCCAGACATCTGAAAGCACCTCGGTCACCGAGTGTGCACGCTTTCCCAACACCCTTCTCCCCTGCGCAGCTCACCTCCCCACCTGAGCACGATCTCCGAGCCTGTACGCGACACAGGCACCTCAGACAGGTCTCACCTCGGGTTCTACGCATGCCCGAACGTCCGAAGCTCACCATGGATGTCTGTGGATCCCCCTGACCTTCTACAAGACGTCGCAGACATCTAATAGCCGCAGGAGATGCACCCAAACCTCGCACGCAGCACCTCCTCGCGGCTCACTCCACCTCATCTATTGCGCTCCACCTTGAGCCTTGTGCTGCAACAACTGCAGTAATGCCCTCCTCTCCTTCTCAGTCTCTCTGTCTCCCTCTCACTCCCACTCTCGCTCTCCCTCTCCTTCATTCGCTGTAGGTGGAGGTGAAGGTGGCGCCGTAGGAGGCAAGATGGGGGGTGCAGAAAATGAGGAGGGGGGTTTTTAAAGGGTGGCGGTAGGGTTTTAGGGGTGCGTGGGGTAAGGTGGGGCCGGGGTAAATTACTCTTGACCCTGCAGAACCAAAAATCTGGGGTGTAAAAATTTTGGAAACAGTCCTAGCTTCCTTGATTTGTTCCTGTGGGGTCAAATAGATGAGAAGTATGGTGTAAAATTTATGATAGGACCCCTATAGTTTACGAAAATGCCTAAATGACCCTTGGAGAGGGTCATTTCATGCCAAATTGGTGTTCCTTCTCTCTAACATATCAGCAGGCAAGATAGAGGGTTGTGCACGTGCCCTGCAGCCATTGGCTCTTTACTTGGGACTATCATTGATGGCCAGTCAACCACCGACCAGGAATTGAAAACCACTTCTGAAGAGGCTGAGTTCAGAAGGGTGGAAAACAAAGCTCCTAGAAATGGAAGATTAGTCTTGCTATAGTCAATATTAGCTGCCATTCTAAATGTTCATGATTCCATTTCATATATACAATTAGCTTTCCAGGGGAAAAGATGGATATAAACAAGAAGAGATTCTCATGAAAGGATGCTTCCCACGAGGGGCCTGTTGAGCATATTGTGGCTTAGAAGGAGGTTCACAAACCAGGAAGGGAGGAGGTTTATGGGGTACTTCAGTTGAGAAATTAACAATGCATTGTTGGAAAGGTAAGTTGTGAAGTTGATGAAGAATTAATGAAGCTTTAACATATTAGCAATTTAGCATTAATAAGGAAATAATGAAATCAGAGGACCCTTGCAATTAACATATTAGCAATTTAGCATCACCACAGTTGATAATAATGAAGACAGAGTAGCACATTTAAATTGGATGCAATAATTGAAAACCTTGGTTCAGTTTCCAACATGCATAGACATAAATATCAGTAGCTCTTGATTAACAAGGGAATATAGGCTACAACAGAGATCAAAGAGAGATCAGTTCTTCCTGGCAGAAGACAAAAATTTACCCTTCTTTCTTGAAGAAATAACCTTTTTGTCAGAGAATTGGAAGAATAAAAATAGGCAGAAAAGCCCAGAGAGTTAAAAATTGACTAGAAGAACTTCACCTATCTATGTTGTTGGCATGTGGCTGAGGTGAAGGATATGGATTGAATTGATGCAGCTTTTGGGTACAGGTAATTAGATGAAGAATAACATGGACTCTGTATGCCTAAGAGATTGAGTTATAATGGAATAATTTCCACTCATCAACTCCATTAAGGGTGTTGCACCTAACCCGTGATTTTACCAATGAAAAATATATTAAGTTCCCTCTATATGCCGACTTGATTTTAAGTATGCTCTGTAGAACTTGGAAAAAAACACAAATGTATAATACTTTAGATTAGATCTTGAAACAATAAAAAGCTTAGAAATTATGAATAACAACATATCAAAAAAGGGAACCATGACAACAGGATAAGTTATAATGCTTTGCAGATCCCATGCTTTTTCTTGCAATTCTCCCTATTAGACAATTACTTGAAAGAAATACCAAAAAGGATAGTAATATAACTTAAAAGCATTACTGCAGGATATAAGCCTTTGCATTACCATCCTCATGACATTCAACATGAGTGTTTGCATTCACCTGTACATTAACCCCATTACCCTCAACCACAGTTGACATGTGACCGAACAATTCACATCTAACTTAAAAAATAGTATGATTTCAAGATGAAGGCAACTATTTCTTCAAAAAAAAAGGAATGAAGGTAACTGCCAATTTAACTATGAATACCTGTGACACTGTGTCAGTCTTCTTTAGTTATTAAGAGTATTTAAACAATTCAAATTTCTATTAGAAGATATTGTTTATCACTTGTTTACAAATCATTTTAAAAAAATTATTTGTTTATTGGCAAATAGAATACCCATCTGTTAAAAAAAATTTAATCACTTTCATCGACACTAGTGCATTTTTATGTAATTTGATAGATCTTTTTGCACTGACTCGTCATCTAAACTCTGGGACAAATGCATCATCTCAAAATCTACCTTTTATTACCTCTGGAGAAGAAACTAAGATGAAAGACGATAAGTTGAACGTGAAATCAAAATGGAGGGGAAGCATTTTGGCTAGCTTTCAAATTCAAATGGAGTTTTTCCACTTGACTTTTTAACTTGGATTTAATCTTTGGTTTTTTTATTTTTATTCAACCACCTTCATTTTCCATTGCTTCATAGACAATGAATCTCCGTTGCCAAGTATTTATAATACATAAGAAGATGGTGTCTACTACAGCCATAAAGAGGCTCTAACTTCCTCTTGGTAGTAAGGTTTCGATTACCTTATGTTCATCACTTCATGGCATTAGTATCATGCATTTGCTTTATGAAGCTGGGATTCTTAGTAATCATCACGCTTATCTAGGTTTATTGCACTGTCTCCTTGTAGTATTAATACGATTAAGGATTGCTTTGTTGATTATTATGAATCTCTTTTTCGAGAAACATACAGAGGCACCTCCACGCTTGTAGTTTTTTATGATACATATGGACTCAGTGAAAGTGGAACAAAGGGCTTCATCAATTCCAGATATAGATGAAATTAAAGCTACTATCATTGAAATGTCACCTCATAACGCAGTATTCTTTTAGGATAATTGGGAAGTTGTTGGGAAGTTGTAGGCATCCTTACCTCCCATAACAATTTGCAATCTCTCAAGAGATTCACATCAACCTCCTGAAATGGGGGAGATAGACACCCATAAGCAAACTTGACCAAGTCCACCATGACCAACAAAGCAAGGAACCACTAATTGGATGTACTATCATGATCTCCTATAGATGACAAAATTCCTTTGTTCTCTAGTCTGAAAGATTTTCCAACAAAATCGAGCCCAGGCACACCATGTAAGAACACAAAAGTTTGCTAACAACACCTGAAAGTTCAATGCTAAACCAAGACTCTGCTGGGAATCTATCTACCGAGAGCACCCCTACAAGCCAATCATCAAGCCAAAAAATGAAAATCATGCAACCACCAGTCTAGCAGTTCCATCTTTGAAAATTCTGAAAGAATATTGCCCTTGAATTCAATGTGATAAACAAGCTATCAGGCAAATACCATCATCATAAACAAACTATTAGGCAGACACCAAAATACACATGCCTCACCTTTGTCCTTGAAAACTATTTGATCTGCAGAACATTACACTAAAGTACCAGGATATCCCTTCTGCATGCCAGAAATTGAAGATGCCCAAGCCAAAAAAGAATGGAGGTTTTTTTAGGAGAAGGGGGGATTATCATGGAAAAATGACTACATCTAGTTATGAACTGGCATGAGGAATAAACCCATTCTATCATTCACTCTCCTCCTACAACTTATTCTAGATTGTTATCCAGCATCCCAGAAAATCACATATCCAATGGATCTATTCACTGAAAAGAACTGCTTCAACTCATTTCTAAGTAATGATGGATTCTATATTGGATTTGAATGACATTTCAGATCAATCCATATTGGATTTGAAAAATGCTACAAGAAAAAAAAATCAAAACTCATATCATAGGACACTAAACAAATAAACATTAACAATATTGCAACATATCAAAACCTTATGTAACAAATTCTCACAAAAACTATTGCACGAGAAGAGGGAGAGAAGGGGCGGTATAAGGAAGGGGAGGAGGGTGGTGCAAGGGTCGTTGGGGGGGTGACTAAGGGAAGGGAGGATGGTGGTGGGTGGCTGAGGGAGGGGAGGAGGGTTGTGCGGGAATCGTCAGAGGGCAGGTGAGGCAAGGGAGGAGGGTGGTGGGGCGTCGGTGGGGATCGCGATTGAGCGAGGGAAGAAGGGGGACGAGGGGTCATCAGAGAGATGAGTTGAAATAACTCACCTCAGAGAGGGTGGCAAAGGTTGCCGGAGAAGGAATAGGCAAGACGGAGGAGGTTGAGGGTGCTGACGACGACCTGGACGACGAGGCGAGGATGTTGACGAGGCAAAGAGGATGATGTTGAGGAGGAGGAGAAGTGGGATTGAAGAGGAGGAGAAGTGGGATTGAGAAGGAGGGCGGCGTCGATCGGCGGATGTCGAGGGAGGAGAGGCTTTTGTCTTTGCCGCGAGGAAGGAGAGGGAAAGGGTGCAAGGGGTTTTTCTGTTGGGATAAAGGGCGCGGGGGAACTTTTCATTGGGATAATGAGCACGGGGGGACGGTTCGGTATGCGTCTATGCGAGGATTTTTCATTGCCACGAGGGCACGAGGAAATTTTTTAAGAAGGAAAGGCTGCGACGGGAGTAAATCTGTCGGCCTAAAGTTTTTTTTTCTTTTTTTTTTTGGTAATATTTGTATTAGATTTTTTTTTAATCGATAAAAAAAGGTTAACACAATAAGTATGTTATTTTTATCATTTTAGCTATGTTAATTAATTAAGGATATTAAAAATAATAGTAATAGGTTAAATTAGATGTCACATTAAATTTTTTTAATTATACTGATAGTCAAATATATATTTTAATTTTTCATTGATATATATATAGTGGTACATATATTTGTTGTTAATATTAATTGTTAGTCGTTAAAGTGTTTCTAACAATATATATTTTTATTACCACTAAGTTAATTTTGAAAAATTAGAACGATAGTATGTATTGTACATATAGAGGAAAATAGTTTTGCTATTAATGTTAATTGTTGTTTGACAAAAATAAAAATAGTGACATATACATTTTTATCTCCAAAACACATATATAGCAACACATTTATTTATCACTAACACTAATTGTCACTCACAAAAATGATATAGTAGCATATATCAAAAATTTGATGCTAAACTTAAAGTAATAGTGGTAAATGTATTATATGTCACCATTCAATTGGGCACTAAATGATTTTTTTTGTGATGTGCTTAAAATATTTTGTAATTAATGTAGTAATTAGTCATTAGCTTATTTAAAAAAATAAAAATGATGAATTCATTAAGTTTATACCTCTCAGTGAACGACCTGGACTAACCATTTAAATGAATTAAAATTTAAAATATTATGTTAACTTAACCATATACTACAATCAACGACAGCAATTTAGCAAATTCAGGTTAACCTAAGTTTATTCTTTATATGAATAATTAAGTGTAATAACCTTAATTAACTGTATTGATAATTGTAACGTCACATACCATCAAGAGGTGGTATGAGACCTCATGCTCATACAAGATCATCTCCTAAAATTAGTATTCCATTTATGACAAAAAGCACTCACAATGCTACTTGGCCTCCACAAATAAAAAATACAAGAAGAAATTCAAGGCACAAAAGGATGGTACGAGAGCAGTAGACATCTATGCTGCACACATTAAATCCAATTTACCCATCGAAGACTTTACATAAGCTAAGTGATTCACATCATACTACATGAAGAAAAGGAACACTATGGTCATACTAATGACTGGAAGCTATTACCCCCGAATAAATTTAAAAGAAGGTAATTATTTTCAATAGCACTTTTATTTATATACTTGAGAAACAGTAAGTAATAACTATATTCCAAACCTCTGAAAACTAAATAAAGGGTTCTCCTTCTTCTCAATGTCAAAAAAATGATGAACAACAATAACTCAATGACAAATAACATTCATTGCTCCCGCAGGCTGTGTTTTTCTTTTTAAAATCAATTTAACGAATATAACTAACCAACATGAATAGAAAATCTCATCAATATACATAAGTATACACAAGCATACTTAGAAGTCTATTACAGATATCTCACACCACTTGCTATGCAAGGAGGAACGAAGTTATTACAAAATCATAAAAGTTTAAATTACCATTACATTCCCAATACACGAAATATCAAAAATCATACTTCAAAATCTCTAACTATTATCTAACTTGCTAGCACCATAGCAACAAATAACTAAGTAGGAAAAACATGATGCATAAAAAACCTAACCATAAAAAATCAACAATGTATGCATGCCATCCAATATTAGTTTGCCCATTTGTTAGAATGACTATTTGGCACTTATATCTCCTAGACATAACTGGGAAGTATACCCAAATGGAAAACTAAACACATATGGCTAACTAGAATAAGTCTCATTATAAAAAATGAGGAGATTAATTCCAAAATTAATACAAGTGTTCTAGTCCAATGCAAGATCCACTACCTTAGAGTCAAGAAGAGAATTGGAAATACCTGCAAGGGATTGCAGTTACCAATTCGATACAAGAAGGGGAAAGTGCCCACTCACCCTTTGCATCCTCCACTTGAATCATGAAAAACATGAGACATTAGGAACTACTCATTAGTACAAATACATATTCTAGAAAAAGAAATATCAAAATACTGATCTGTACCTTCCCCTCCTTCGAACAATCGGAGGAATCGACTACTTCTTCCTCCTCTCGCTTGTGCAAGAGGACCACCACAAGTAGCAATGCCAACCAATGGACCATGCATGCCCTTTTATAGAAAGCCTTCGCCCTAACCCTTGAAGTAAGGTGTCTCCAAGCAACACAACTAATGACAGATGCATGGGAACCAGTGGAGCTCAACGAGGCCATGAGAGGAGCATGCATGCTCTCCCCTTACAACCGGAGGTCACAAGAAGGTCCGATGTTGGGAATCAACGATGCATTGAAACATGGTAATAAAACAAGAAAAGGTAAAGGCTATAAGGAAGATTCCACACAAATGACAATACAACAATGGGGAAAACGTCTGGAAGATCAACATAAACTGGTCAATAAAGCAAGACAACAACCACATCACCTGGAACCACAAGAATCATTGTGCCAATGCACGAGCGAAACAGTCACAAATAAATGCTCCACAGCATCGCAAAGGTTCATCGATCAAGAACACGACGTGAAATAAGAAAGCATGATTTACAATGGTGCAAAGGACGGATTGCAACATCAAACGATGGTGAAGCCCGACACGACGCATCAACGATAAATACAAGAGGCGAGTAGAGATGTCGTGGCAAGCCTACTCGATAGGAACAGGTCGATCGACATCACCGCACATCGACCATAGGAGCTTGCATTAAGGTTTCACAAGCTAGGGTTTCCATGCAAGCGGAAGCATCTCGAGGAGTGAGAGAGCAGAAGCTTCTCAAGGAGCGATCGAGCAAAATGAAGGGGGAAGGGATAAGGGCAACAGGACAAGTCATGGGATATTTCTTTCCCGCAGTCCCCCCCCGATTGCATCTATCGCGGGATAAATGGACCTCTCCCAAGATAGGCCCACCACAGGATAAAATGGACCCAAACACCACTTATCCCACCTTTTCTCACACAACAAACATGGCCTTAAGAGGAATGTTACTACCCAACTTGTCACATGAATTGGAAGAAGTAAAAAAAGTTGTCGACTTACCACCTATCTTACTGAAAAGCAAGAAAAGGGTAAAGTATTAAGATATTTAAAGAAAAAATATGAAAAACAACACGAGATTACATAGGATTTATTCCTATAAAAACATTTCTTTATATTAATTTTCGGCAAGCAAATTCAAGCCTTGGGATCAATCATAAGAGAACTACCTAGTATTCCAAAAGGACCTTGGAAGGCGAAATGCGAGATCCTACAAAGTCAATTCCCAAATGCATAACTCCATTAAATTTGTGGTAGGAAAATTCATGTGTTACGACCCAATTCCCGAATTCCTACGAGACACGAGAATCGAACCGACTCGACTGATCTCAAGACCCAGTCGTCAAACGAGAAAGTAACCAAAAGAACAGTAAAGTAAACCACATCCATCATGCATGTAACTAACAGTAACAAAAGTACAACAGTAAAGAAAAGAACTACTACAGTACACACCACCACAACAGTAGAGAATTTAAACAAATACATAAATATGATACTTACAATAAAAGAGTATAAGTGTAACAGGATATACTCACTACAACAGAAAAATGGTACAGTAGGTACAACACAAGTAGAACTATTGGGCTCTACTAGGCCCAGCACCCTCCGCAGCCGCAGGCTCTGGCGGCTCAACACTTGGTCCTGAAAAGGTGACAAAGGTGACAGTTAGCGAAACACTGAGTAGAGTGGCAACCAGCTAGCTAAGGAAAACAGTAAAGATATAAAAGTAGCTATTATTTTTAATTTCCTTCTTTATTTCTCTATTTACTCATTCTTGAATTATTTCTCAGATCTTTCTCTTGATCTCGAATGTTCCTCGTGGGAACGATCTTGATTACAGTCTTTTCCGAAAAGTAGAAGTAGCACGTGGTGCTCTCCTGGCCAGGAGAGTCCCCCGTGGTGGTCCTATCCTCAGTCAATCACCCCAAGGTCGCTGACAGACGTAATGGTAACTATAGCACGCGGTCAGTCGTTTCCGTTAACGGGTGCACCCAAGTACAGCACGGAACTAGTATAGGGTAAAGCCCTCTCAGTAACAGGGGTCTAGCCCCTCCACAATAACCAAACATGGGTCTTGGCCCTCCACAGTCCGCGCACCGTCGCCTGACTACCCTGATTTGCCCAGTGGGCCTAACAAGTCGGTGTAGGACGGCTAGCAGAAGCCCGGGGCCCGTGGGGTGGCTAGCGCTCTCCCTACACTAGTAGCTCTCCCCGGTATTGTGTACGCGAGGGCCAAAAGTCGGTACAAAGTGGCCAGACCTAACCCTAGGTCCCTGGGGCGGCTAGCTCCGCTCTGCACTAAACAGGGGGACGGTCACTCTCCTTAGTACTCCGTACTCAAGGGCCAACTCACTTCCCCGATTCCATTCCATTTACCCGTTCAGGAGCTCTATTCCTAATTCCCCATAGGGTTCATGCTCATATTTCTCTAGCCAAGCCATTTTTAGGTTTCATCATTCCAGTTTTATTCTCATATAGCCTGTGTTCCCAACAGTTAATATACATTCATATACAAGCAACTGTTATCCAATTACAGGAAATTATCATTGTTCTATCTACTTTTCCAAGACTGCAATTCATGTATTCACGACATTCGTTTCAGTGTTTCTGTTCCTAGGATTCATGCCACACCCTAGGATCTATCATTCAATCTAGTTTTCCAGTCCTAGGATTCATGCCATACCCTATGATCTATCATTCAATCTAGTTTTCAAGTCCTAGGATTAATGCCATATCCTAGGATCTATCATTCAATCTAGTTTCAGACCCTAGGATTCATGCCATACCCTAGAATCTATTATTTATCTCAAAGATGCATTAATGTTGGTAAATAACCAAGGGAAGTCACTCTACCCGCACAACCGGGAGTGATGGGGGCGTGATCAGTAGGTCCACGTGCCTCTGCAACCCTAGATCCGCAACAGAACGAGGTCCTAACACAATGATCAAACACAAGGAACCACTCAGAACAGGATACAAGTACTTTAAACAAGTAGAGGAACAAATTCGCAGAAGAACGAAATTTTAAACGTGGAAATCAGACTTCGAACAGACCCTAAACGGGTCAAAAACGACAACTCTGCCCCAAATCAGACGTCTGGAACACCTTCCAGACGTCTTAAATGATGGTTAAGATCATACCTTACTTCTGCGCTGCTCTTCAGACGTCCAGGATCCCGCTGAACCGTCTGGACTTAGTTCCAGACGTCCGATTGTCACTCCGGATGTCTGGAGACTTTCTTTGCCTCCTGGTGCTGTGCCTAGACGTCTGATCTGTGTGGGAGGGCGTGCCCTTGCACCTTCCCGAACGGAACCTGCACACGTATGTAAACGATCACAACATGGCACGTCTCAGGGCTTTCGGCGGAACGGCCTGCATGGCCGCATCCGCAGAAATGAAGAAGATGAGGAATATAGTACCTTTCAGACGTCTGGATCTTCCTCCAGACGTCTCCCGCGTCGTCTGGACGTAGGTCCAAACGTCTGATTCTGGGAAAATTTCCCAGAATCAGGACCTCCTCACCTTCCGCCTGCTGCCTGAGCTGCAGCAGCACCGGGGTAACTTCCCCAGCGCCCTACTCCCGCTGTGCGCCCGCCGGCTGGCCTTGGACTGCTCTGGCGAGCTCGCTCTCTCTTCCTCACGCGCTCCGCCTCTTCTCCCTCTCGCTGCACCTCCTCCTCCCCGCGCGCACCTAGCAGCATCTGCTGCCCTCTCACTCTCACGCCAACACTGGAGAAGAAGGAGGAGATGGTGGAGTGGTGGTGAGGGAGAGGGAAGGGGGGGAGAGGATATTTGAAGGCATCGAGGGAGAGAGAAAAAGGAAGGAGGGATGCCTGCAGGTTGGCGGGCGCAGTCTGCGCGCACACGTGCGCAAACTCGCAATCGTACGCCGCAAAAATTTAATTCCAGACGTCTGGACCAACTCCCAGACGTCTTAAAAAACGTTTGATGTGTGGATCTTAACATCAAGTCTTGAGTTCAATCCCAAGAGTTTACTTGCAAAATCGTACTCCTTTATGGAGCAAAACCAAAAGATGGAATATTCAACACCTGAGATAAGCTTCTAGATCATTGGTCCATATAGATTTAAGGAGAGATAAAAGTCTCCTCGAGTCTAAGTCTTAGCGAGTGGGGATCTTTGAATTTGAAAACAACCCTAGGAAGATGCATAGATGCATACTTGGAACTAGGTTCTTGAATGCTAAAGCGGTAGTAGGAACTTAAGAAGTCTTGATCTCAAGTCTTGGGAAAAAAAGCCTAAGAAAATTATTGAGGAACCATAAGGGGAACCTTGAAGACAAAACAAGGATGCTTGGGACCACCTCTCGAGGGACCTTCCTCCGTACAAGGTTGGGGAAGTTTTGAGCTCAAGACTTAGGGAAGCTATGCAACTCCAACAAAACCTAGGAGGAGCCCCTCTTGTTTAAAGGAAAATGATTAGAATAAAGGGGAAGTTATCCATGGAAGGGATAACTTACCACCAAGAAGCTACTCTCCTTGCTAGCTTGTTAGCAAGAAGAGTGGGGGAGATGGTGAGGCTAAATTTTCCCTACTCACTTAGGGAATAAGCATACAGAAATTCCTAATCCAAATTCAACTGAGACAAGTCTCCTCTTTAACTCAACCTATGGATCGCCTAAGTTGACAAGTCCAAAATCTCCAAGGACAAGTCAAATGCATCATTACTCAAGTGGACAACTATTAGAATGAAGCATCATCTTCAAGGAAACTATCTTTGACAATGCTCCATCTCATTGCTAGAAGATATATATGTGCTACATACAAGGGAAATCTCCAAGTTAGCATGTAAAAGGAAATCCACATAAAAAAAGATATAAAGAGAGCTTGACTTTAAGAAGAACTTGCTGTTGTATGTCTTGTGAAGTCGAACGACATGGCAGTAGTGTCTCACCTCATGCTAGCTTGCTAGGGACATCTATTGGCTCAACATTCTCACATCACCAATTGGATGGGACAGGGCACTTGCTACAACTACCTATCCTTAACCAAAAGAGGACATTGTTGTAGAAGAGGAAAATGATGGGGAGGGACACTTGTGAAAGGAAGACCACCAGTTAGTCTGAACACTCAAATCCATGCACTACCAAGCCCATTCAATTGGGATAATGGCTTATTTTTTTCTCTCAATGTAACCTATAGGTTCCCTTATATAAGGATCTATGGAGGAGTGATAAAGGCATGCTTCCAAGTTACATGCATGCATTTCATCTTGTAAGATAAGGGCAAGAACTCGAGCCATAACACCATATGGAGGAGTCAGTCCTCCCGAGGCTACATCCTATTGCTTTGCAGGTGAACTTGGCTCAAATCCTTCGTGGTTGATTCTCTCTTTCATAGCTTTTGGTTTAGTCTCGATTTTCTTGTGAAAAGCGAGGTGCCTTGTGATATTTGCCAATGACAAGACCATTCGAAAAAGCTATCAACACATACACCTCAAATATACACCCTTTAATCCTAGTATCACAAATAGTGCAATGCATAGTGTCATCTCCATGTATTTTATCTACCTTTACCTCTAGACATACATACATACATACATATATTGAAATGTAACCGTGTAGCAATTAATGCACATATATAATATTATTTTTCTAAAAATAAACTTAAAAATCAAAATTCATGAAAATGCACAAAGCTAATTTTTGTGCATATTTAACATTTTCTTTAGTTTTGGCCATTCACCTATAGTGCACAAACTAAGTTGGTAAATATAAAAAAAGGACACTTAGTATTTTGTCCGATTAAGTTTTAAGTAATAAATGGATGGAATAAGTGACTGGTGCATTTTAAGTGGATTCTAATTAACAAAAAAAGTAGATAAATTTAAGGTGAATGGGAATTCTTTTAATTAGAAATACAAGTGGATATGTTGTAAGTTAGAAATAATCATTCTACTTTGAAGTTTATTAATCCTTTAATAAATATTAATATGCATTGAACATCCCATAAACCTATTATCTCTCTCTTTTTAACTTGAGTTTAGCGATTAGGATGTCTCGCAACTAAAAACAACATAACTAGTTAAGAGAAGTAAAAAATTATAAATCTTGTGATCTCACTTACTACATGATTTTTTGTTACATGATATATATTTTCCCGCCAATAATGGTCTTTACCGTTATCCCAATTTTCCTCTTAGGCTATATTTACTTGCGAAATATCTCATGAGATATCTTGATTAAGGGCATATATATGTGGTATCCAAGTAATTAGGAGAGAATACCAATTCTCTCATTCCATCACATCAACATTATCCCACTATTATTTACAAAAAATATTATCCCACTGTATCACATCAACACTAACATATATTAAGAAATATCTACTTTAACATAATATATCCATTAACATATATGCATTACATCACATCAACTCATCTCACTTTCATATAATAATGTTAAAATATTATCCATTAACATCACATTAACAAATTAATTATTTTATCTTACTACTAATTCTATTCAACCAAATAAATATCCACACAAACTTATTCCATCACTTATTCTATCATGAGATAACTTTATTCCTTAAACAAAAGCAGCTTTGCCAAGTCAATCCATTTACTTCTCCACATTGCCATATTTTCAAGTAATGACCAAGGCCATGAATGTCTCTCCCCTTCCATCCCTTCAATGGAGAAAGAAATTCCCAATTAGGATAATTGAAAATTAATAATCCTTAATTATCTTAGTGGGGTTTTTTTTTGTAATTACTTGTGGGAAACTCGTCTTTACTAAAAACTACTTTCATACGACACCTTTACAAAAAGATGAGTTTTATGTTTTTACTAAAACTCATCTTTAGTAAGGACAAATTTCAAAGAGACTGTTCGTGAAACTCTAACTCTAAGTAACTCAACAGTAGAACTAACAAGTTTTATTGATATTAGATAGATTTAGTACAATTTCTTTTTTAACAATAGCAGTTGGTCACAAATATATTGTGGCTACATCTTCTCTTTATAGCAATTGCAAATGACTTATGCAAGCAATAACTTCATATTGTGGATAAAAAATTATTGCATGATTAAATATATTGGGCAACAAATCACACATATCAACCAACATATTAAACAAATTTAATATCAATAAAATTCGTTAGTTACTTAGAGTTCAACAAACAATCCCTTAGAAACTCATCTTTCCTGAAAAAATGAGTTTCAACAAAGACAGGTTTTGAGAAACTTGTTTTACTAGAGATATGTCAACCGAGGTATGTTATGTGAAACTCGTCTTTATTAAAGATGAGTTTGGTCCTTTTTATTTTCAATTATAAAGAGATAAACTTGTCACCTGTAAGGATGAGTTTCGATAATTAGATATAAAGTCAAAATGTAGAGAAATGTAAACGATGACGCAAAATATTTTTTTGAAAAGGAAAGATGAAGTAAAAAATGAAACAAGGTGGTGTAAACATGTGCTCCATTGATAATTATATTTAATATAAAGAAATAAAAAGAACTAAATGTTTGTTATATGGTGGGTCCTACCACATTAAAAAAAATCACCTCCCCACTTTAAATTAAAATATACATGTGATAAATAAGTTTGCACCAGTGATAAATTATTTTGGGTAATTTTGCACAAGTGTAAAATGATTTTACACTGGTGATAAATTTTTCTAAGGTGACTTTGCACTGGTGCAAAATTATTCTAAAGATGATTTGGTGGTTTTACTGGTGCAAAGTAGTTTTGCACTTGCGCAAAGTGATGCTGACCTATAAGTTTAGGATTTAAGATTTAAGGTTTAAGGTTTAGGTTTATAGAAAGTGGTTTCACCCATGAAAAGTGATTTTCACCTTATAATTTAGGATTTACTCTTTAGTGACTAAACCCTAAACCTTAAGGTGAAAAATCACTTATCATAGGTGAAAAAATACTTGAAATTTATTTTTACACTGATATAATCTTATTTTATATCGGTGTAAAATTATTTCGAATGTGATATATTTGCATCAGTAAAAAATGATTTCGAAGATGATTTGAGTTATTTGCACTTATATAAAAATAATTTATTCTTAATTTCAACAATATTGGAACTCATCACATGTAAGTATTTTTTTATATAAAAAAAAACATCAAGTGAAGAACACATTTAAAACCCTTTACACGTCATTTTTTATGTAAACTTTTATCTTTCCAACCCACCTAGAAAAAAAAAAAACCATTAAGCCTTAATTAGAGATTTCGACCAATCCCTTGCTATCACCACACCTCGTCAGTATTACTGCCACTGTCGACCACCGTAACCGGTTCTGCTTCTGCACCACTCAACAGCAATGGGAAAGGACCCAAAAAAGGTGGGTGCGTGTCACTGGAACAACAATAAGCAATCGTGCGTCCTCCTTGCCAAGGGCATCGCCTTGCTCCTTCTCGGGGGCTTCGCATTCCACCTCTTCTTCCACCATTTCCGCCTCGATTTGATCTCCTCCGGCTCGGATCCGTCTGCTGCTGTCGCTCAAGATGAGGACGTCCAGAAAGGTGAGGGCTTTTTCTCATCCTTCCATTCAGATCTCGAGTTGGGTTATTGGGGACATGTGTTTGTTAGAGAATCTCTATCTGGAAGGGAAAGTTGCATTCGTGAGTTCTAACTGAAGCCGATGCTGTCGTTCTACACTAACAACAATGGCATCCATGGCATCAGGAAATCTCCGAGATTTGTGTCATTTTAATACTGGTCAATTCCGTTCTTAGCTTTCCTTTCCCACTTAAAATAGTCTAATCCCTACCTTTTTCCCCCCTGTAATGATGAATTAGGATCTTGCCATTAAGGTACCCAAAGAATAACATTATCTTCCGCATCTTGTTGTTTTCGGTTTTGTTTATTCCACCTTTGTACAGATTGGCTCACCTTCTGTTGCTTTGACTGGCTGAACTTTCCTTGAAACAATTCCGGCTATACGAGAAAATCTCATCATTCTACACACACACACACACACATTGGCCTTCCTTTCTGTTATTTTGGTCTCAATAAAGATCTTGGGAACTTCATTTTAATTGCTTTCTAATTCCAATGTCTCTTTTTGCAACTCCAATATGCTAATTCAGCTGAGTTATTTTTCCATCTTCTGGAAATTCTTAATTTTTGTTTCCATTCTCGTAATAAAAAGGTTAGCCTACTCATACAAAATGATTCTCTTCAATGTCTCTATCTTGTCTCCTTTGTTGTTCATCCACCATGGTATTGTACTTGAAGAATGAAATAATGTGACACAACTAATTATGCAACACACCTAGACTGACATGCACTCACACAGAGATTATATATATATTGCAAAGAACTGATTGAGTGCATCCTGGTGGTGTGAGACATATACTCCGATTCCTGACCCAACATGTTCCCTCTTACTAGTATTCTCTCTCTTCCCAATCCCCATTGTACTCCCTCTCCACCAAACTACGCTACTCTCTTAAAGGAATCTTTCCCCACTACTGTTCTATCTCTTTCTCCAATCATACTCTCCTCACCATCACTATCTTTCTGTCTCTGCCTCAACATGTTCTAAAGTTAGAACATGGTTCTCTTTCCTTGTGTCCCCAACGGTCTCTTCATTTCTCGTTCTTTCAATTAATGGTTTTTAACATAAATCAATGCTTATATTCTAAACTAACAATTGTCAATATTTCACATTGATGATTTAAAATTCAATTGATAAGTAGAGTCATCTAAACATCGGTACCTGCTGCTTTAATCATGTTAGGTGAAAGCAAAAGCTGCCATTTAATTATGTATTTACATGTGGATATTTAGCCTCCTTTTTATATTTTACATCCTAGCCCATAAGAGATGGTTTGACAGAAGCAATGTTGATTTGCTCTTGTTCAATTGCAGAGATCTAACCCCAACTTACCATTAGGGGTGGATTGGACATTTAGGTTTTTTCCGAGTCCTAGAGTCTACTAAGTTGCCATATAATGATAGATTAATAAGGTTGATGATTCCCATCATATCAAAGATTGCTTTGTATGCGACAAAATGAATTAAGAAATTTGGAACATGGACATTCCTTTTATTGTTATCTGAAAACCAAGTTGTATAACTTAGGAATAAAAGCAAGTCAATAGCACCAACCATCAAGTCTTTTCCCACATTAAGTGGGGTTGGATACATTCTCTATTTGAATTTATTTCGAATCATTTTAGGTTTCAAATACAAGAAACCACGATTATTGTTAGAGATAAAATAAGGAATATGAATGATTAAAAATAGGTTTCTTGAGAGTTCAATTATGATTTCTTATTTTGTTATGTTATTTCCAGGATTTGATTTGATTTTAGTTTGATTCCAAATTAGTTAGGATTATGATTATTATTGTTATCCTCTTTCTATATAAAAAAGGGTTGATATCTTATCATCAATAATAAGAATTTCTCATTTTTCTTCCACATGGTATCAAAGTGGGCATGATTGCTCTCTCTACCATTGTCCCCTAAGGCCCTCACCTTCCTCATGGCATGTGCCAATGCATGCAACACTCATTATCTTTGCCCATTGCGCATTGCGTGCCAGTTCCCTACCCACCATGCACTGTCTTATATAGGCTATTGTCGTTGTGTCCTACAATCTTATCATGGTGTCTTGTCCTCTCTGCATGTGACATGCACACTGCTGTTGCTCCCTTTATGCGTAATGCATGTGCCACCTGTGTGTGAACCATGGACCTAATCTCCGTGCACCATTGCATGTTGTTGCGTGCCTCCCTAACTATTTCGTGTGCAACTCATGCGCCCCTTATTGCGCTTTCTCGTGCATTCACGTACGTGCAAACTGTTGGTGCCTCACACACTCGTGTGATCTACATCTTACGGGCCTATGACACCTTGCACTCATCTTTTCATGGCAATCATCCTCCTGTTCTTCCTCATAGCTTCAATCCTACCCTTCCTAGGTGAAATCAAGGATTTAGAGCTCTAATTGGACTCATGGCCGATCATGCCCTTGAATGAGTTCAAGTATGCGCACCTCGAGGCCCAGGCTATGGGTTTAGCATGCTAGACTTGGGATCTAGGTAGCTTGATGCTATATCCTGAACCCTTTGTTGCTGCTGATTTGCACAGTGAGGGGGCTTTGCTCCCTCCTTCACACCCTCACATGGAAAGTTCTCGGACATCTTGAACCAGTGATTTAAATGTCGACGGCACAATGTCGAAATGGCGATTTTTGAAGATAAGTCATGTCAACATGCTCAAGTTGTTGAAACGCAGGTGTTTCATTGACATGCTGGTGAAATCGTCGTCATGTTGCCGGTAAGCTCGGCATGCTAGCGACATGTTGTTGCTTATGCTGATGTTGCTGCTTCTGTTGCAGCGCTATTGCTGCTACACAGGTTATGTATCGATATATTACATATGAACTAAAAGACATGATTTAGGGTTTAAATGGAAATATTTATCTATTGAAATGGTTATTTTTAAAATTCTAATCATTTTAACTACCTTTGTCATTTTTGTTGACATGCATCAGCATGTTGGTAAAATGTGCATTTGGAAATTTATCGAAACAACATCGAAATCGGCATTTTGAATCTTGGCTTAGACTTCCCCATTGAAAATTAGATGTTTCTTTTTCAATGGGAACTAAAAGCTCTACTGAAGAGTGAGTTCTCTATTATTGCTATCATGGCTATAGCCCCTGCATCTACTACTTCTTAGGACCGGAATGCTGGGACTTTTAATCTAGCATGTGGATTCTTTGCCAAAGTTAATGAATGGTGGAGACTTTGAACAAGGCTCTCCCACCTCTATTACTACTTGCTTGGGAACATTTTCCTGTTGTTGGCCACTACTAATGTTACAACCCTACTACCATTTATTTGGCTACTACTTTGCTACAACATCTAGTATTGTTGCTACTAATGCCTCTCTACTACAACTGCTACTTTTGTTATAGTTTGTTTGCTCCTCTGAATGTCTACATTAAGGGGGGAGTCCTAGTTTTGTTATACCTCTTATAAGTTAGGGGTTGTGCACTCCAACTTAGAAGAAAGTGTTAGAGATAAAATTAGGAATATGAATAATTAAAAATAGGTTTCTTGAGAGTTTAGTTATGATTTCTTATTTTCTTATGTTATCTCTAAGATTTGATTTGATTCTAATTTTATTCCAAATTAGTTAGGATTAGGATTACTATTGCTACCCCCTCTCTCTATAAAGTGGGGTTGGTTTCTTTTCATCAATAACAAAACTTGCTTATATTTCTTCCATAATTACATTGATTGCTTCCTTGCAATATTTCTTTGATCTTCCTCTATTCATCTTCTTAGGCTTAGCATCCAATTTCTTACACCTTCATGCTATGGCGTTAGAAAATCCTTTCGCTAGATTTCTAAACCACCTTAAGTAAATATCACTCAGTTTTATTACACTAAACCTTTCTTTGATGATCTTATTTCAAATTTGGTCCTCCCTTATATGCCGACATATCCACCTTAGCATCTTAATTCTGGCATAGTTATCCTCTATACATAATTGAGTTTGACAACCTTATAGAATGATAGACCTTACTGTTGTGCTATAAAACATGGCCTTAACTTTTACAAGAATAAGATAGGAAGGTGATGTGTGAGTTGTGCAGTTAAAGGGTGGTTGACGATGGAGAGTAGATGAGCGAAGTCTATCAGTATGGGTGATTATTGATGTGCGAATATTGATCGGTGTGGAAACAAGTGGTTTGATGCTTCCACGATTATGGTCTTGACCACTTCACTTTGGGTTGCTTGCATCTCGTGCATTGCCATAGATGTGTGGGCTTGGGGAATTGTTGCTACCGTTGGCCAATGGTAGTGGCCTTAACAATGAGTAACGGTGGATAAAGCAGTTAGAGAGCATTTGTTGGCCTTATACTTGTTGTTGATGCACCTTTGTCAGGGGTGATAGAGCAAGTTGTGAAGACTGTTCACTCTTATCTTGTTAGATCAAACTACTAAACTTATTAAAATGGAGTCACTTTCTTTTGTTCACACTATAGCATAATGAAACAATGCAGAGAAACAAAAATGACAAAAAAGATGCATTTGCGGCAGTACGACCACCTATTTATAGAATTCTGGAGGATTTGGATCTAGTCATCGCAATTAGGTTCTAGTCACCATTCAAGTTGACATGTTGCTTCTTTGGACGTGTTGAGATGGATTTGCATTTGATTCATCTTTGACCAGGCCAAACATTCCCTTTTAACTTAGCAATCAAAGTAAATGATCTCTATTTGTAGTCAACTTGAATTCTTGCTTCACAAGTCACCTTTCAAGCCTATCTTTAAAAGCAATCCTTATGAATCATCATACAACAACCAAACCTTTTTCCACACTAAGTGGGGTCAGCTATATGGATTCTTTGCCTCAACACAAATCGATTTTCAGCCATTTCAGGGCTTAAATTAAAATAATTAAGGTCATACTTAATAGTTTCCTTCCAATACTTGTTTGGTCTTCCTCGCCCCCTCTTAGCGGGTTCAGCCTCTAACTTCTCACATCTCTTAACTGAAGCATCTAGTGACCTTCTTTGTAAATGTCTAAACCACTTTAGACATGCCTCTCTTGTTTTATCCTCTATTGGTGCCACCTTAATTTTATTTCTAATAATCTCATTTGAAATACGGTCCTTTCTTGTATGATCACACATCCATCTTAACATCTTCATTTCTGTCACAGACATCTTCTGTATATGCCTATAGTTTATAGCCCAGCATTCAGAACCGTATAACATGGCTGGTCTTACCACAGCTCGATAGTATTTTCCTTTGACTTTTAAAGGAACTCTCTTATTACAGAGAACACCAGATGCACCCCTCCATTTCAACCACCCTGCATTAATTTTATGTGTAACATCTCCATCAATTCCACCATCATGTTGGAAAATGGATCCCAAGTACTTAAAAACATCTTTCATTGGAATGCACTCCTCCAATTTTTACATCAATCCATTCATTGTTCCTTTTACTACTAAACTTGCATTCCATATACTCAGTCTTCATCCTACTTATATGTAATTCTTTATCTGCCAGGATTTCTCTCCAAAGCTCAAGTTTTCTGTTCACTCTATCTCTTGTCTCATCAACCAACACAATGTCATCAGCAAAAAGCATACACCAAGGCACCTTAACTTGGATATGCTTCATCAACTCATCCATGACCAAAGCAAAAAGATAAGGGCTTAAAGTCAAACCTTGATGCAGACCAATAGTGATATCAAAGTAGTCCGTCAAATCATCCTTAGTCTTTACACAAGTTGCTGCTCCATAGTACATATCCTTTATGAGGTTGATATATATAACTGGCACTTGTCTCTTCTCCAAAATTCTCCACAAGATATCTCTTGGGACAGAATCATAGGCCTTCTCCAAATCAATCAAAATCATATGTAAATCTTTTTTCTTGACTTTGTATGTCACCATATACGTCTCAAGAGATGTATTGCCTTAATAGTAGACCTGCCTGGCATAAAGTCAAACTGATTTTCAGTTACTATAGAGACTTGCTTGACCCTTTTTTCAATTATTCTTTCCCAAAGTTTCATCGTATGACTCATCAACTTAATACCTCTATAGTTGGAACAATCATGTATGTCACCCTTGTTCCTGTATAAAGGTACCACAAAACTTTTCCTCTATTCCTCTGGCATCTTCTTGTCTCTCCACACAGTATTAAATAAATTTGTGAGCCAAGTTATACCCCGTTCTCCCGTCATTCTCCAAACGTCTATAGGAATATCATCAGGTCCAACAATCATCTCACTTTTTATCATCTTCAAAGCCTCCTTTACTTCTTTCTTTTGTATCCTTCGATAACATGCCCGATTCACATACTCTTCTAAGTTGGCTAACTCCCTTAAGATATCATTCTTTTGTTTTTCATTAAATAGCTCATGAAAATATCTTTTCCATCTTGTTTTTATATCCTCACTAGCTATAAGCACCCTTCCTTCTTCATCCTTGATGCATCTTATATGTGTAAGGTCCTTTGCTTTTCGCTCTCTTGCTTTAGCTAACTTGAAAATATCTTTTTCACCTTTTTTAGAATCAAGTTTCTTATAAAAATGTTCCCAAGCTTTTGCTTTTGCTTCACTAATTATTTTCTTTGCTTCTTTCTTTGCTCTTTTGTAGTTTTTCATATTTTCATCGGTCTTATCTCGATATAAGGCTTTAAAGTAGGCTCTTTTAATTTTAAGCTTCTCCTGCACTTCCTCACTCCACCACCAAGCCTCCTTTTGTCCTGGAACACCTCTTTTAGACACGCCTAACACCTCCTTTGCCACCTTCCTAATATAGTTTTCTATATTTAACCACATTTCATCAGCACTACCATTAAGATCCTAAGTCTTTTGTTGTATCTTCTCTTTAAATCTCACTTGCTCTTTCTTAAGATTCCACCATTTAATTATCAAATTCTTAGATACTAATTTTCTCTTCTTTGCCTTCTTCAAATGAACATCCAACACCAAAAGACGATGTTGGGTAGTTAAACTCTCCTCTGGAATAATCTTGTAATCTTTACAAGATAAACGATTTATTCTTTTCAAAGCAAAGTAATTGATCTGCGTTCTTATTAAGCCACTTTTATAAGTAATCAAATGCTCTTCTCATTTTTTGAAGAAGGTATTTGCTATGAAAAGATCATAAGCCATAATAAAATCAAGGAACGTCTTCCCTTCATTCCTAACACTAAAACCATGATTTCTATGCACTCCTGCATACTCTAAAGCATCTTTTCTTATATGCCCATTTAAATCTCCACCCAAGAAAATCATTTCTCTGTGGGATTCCTTGAATTATCATATCAAGCTCTCCAAAAAATTTATTCTTTCCTCTAGACCAACTTGAGGTGCATAAACTGAAATGACATTCAAGATCTCTTCTTCTAAGATTAATTTTATCAAAATAATTTGATCACCCAATCTCTTAACCTCAACCACACTTTCCTTCAAATCCTTATGAATTATAATGCCTACGTTGTTTCTACCTTTGTCCCTTCTTGAATGCCATAGTTTGAAACCTATTCTCTCGATTTTCTTTGCTTTTTCTCCAACCCACTTAGTCTCTTGAAGGTAAAGAATTTGAATCCTTCTCCTTACCATTGTATCCACAATCTCCATGAGCTTGCTGGTCAAAGTACCAATATTCCAACTACCGAATCTCAGCATTCTTCGTGACACACTTTGATGGCGAAGTGGTGGAATTAGCTTATTTACTCGCATGCATTCCTCATGCGAGAATCCTTGCTCATTTTGGACTACATCCGGACGGCGATGTAACGGAACTAACTTCTTTACTCGCATGCATTCCTTATGCGAGAACCCTTGCTCATTTATTACTACACCCGGGTGTCGATGCAGTGTGTCGCAAGTAGGGAACGTCCCAACGAAATCTGAGTGTTTGCTAATGAATTGGGAATGCCCTAATCCTTATGAATCATCATATTGCTAATTAATTGGAGATCACAATAATTAGGCAATTTGTTCTCGAATGAGAAAGATGGGAGGCCCAGAGAGGGCCTTTGGTGGGGTTTGGATGCGTGCCTCCCCTTGGAAGCGATGTCCGCATAAGTTTGGAGTCTTATGTTTCAATTGCAGGGCAAGAGGACACTTTGCAAGAGATTGTAGAGATCCTGTTGTGTGTCAATGGTCTTGCTCGCGTAGAGTCTCGGCAGTCAGAGAGGTCCTTCCTCTTCTACCTTTCGAACCTCTGTTTATGGAGCTTGATGTATCATGGTATAGTGCGATGTCCTCTATCGAGGAAGCTCTAAATGCTTCACTTGTAGGGGATTTCATCGTGGGGACGATGCCTCATTCAGTGGTTAGGATAGAGGTGGAGATCCGAGGGCTTTACTCTCAGGATTGGAGGATTGAATCTTTCTCGCCCACCAAGGTCGTGCCATTTGGTTTGGATGCTCGTGACATTGAATGTGTGCATTTCAAGGAGTTTGTTTTGGGAGAGGTAGTTCTCCGATGGAGGCCTTTGTCGTTGTATGATGGAGCCTTAGATGTATGACCTCCAACGGGACCTTCTTTCATGGCTTGCATTCGGGGTATTTTGTTGAAGCTGTGTTTGGCCAAGGTGGTGGTGGCTATTTGTGCCCTGATTGCGACGATCAAGAGGTGTCATGGCCTTCCTTTCTAAGGTGAGTATCCATAAGTTGTGGCGGTGGAAGGTGAGCTACGTTTTGGTCGAGTAGTCCCTTCTAAGTTTGTTCTTTGGCATGGTGGTTCCTCTTGGATCATCATGTTGGAGGAGATGTCATCAACAAGTGGAAACCAACAATCATATGCAGTAATGGTGAATAGAGGACACTGCATGTGGCCTTGTTGACGGGGAAGGGGGATGGTTACTTCATTTAGAAACCAATTCTTTGGAGTGCTAAGCGTGAGATTCAAAATTCAAATTCGAATCTACATTCAAATTTAAATTTAAATTTGAATGATGTTTCAAATCTGAATGTTGAGGTGGCAAGGTCTCCTATATCAAATATATACCAAATATGGAGAAGCTGGTTTCAAATTCAAATTTGAATGGGGTTTCGAATCTATCTGTTGAGGTAGCGAGGACTTCGTCACAAAAAATGATGCAACCATTTTAGGAGGAATTGATTTGACAAAAAGTGTAAATAATGCCTTTGATTATGAGATGCATCACATATATCCAAAATTGGCAGTTGAGTGTGATGTAGGAGCTATTGTTGGGAATCCTCTAAATACACGAGACGATATGGAAGGTCTTTTTCTGTCTTGCAGTTTTCCTTATGAGGATGGTGTGAGGTGTAAATTACCCACTGATGGTGTCTCTACTTCTGGTGTGACAAATAATGTAATGATTGATGCTGTTAAGGACGATGTAGATTGTGAAATGTAACAGAAGGAAGGAGAGGAAAGCTTAGAGCCTGATGTTCTAGTCAATTCGGATGGGGATCTAGTGACTAATCTCGATGGAGGGGAACCTTCTGATCTCATGTTTGCGTCCAATCAAGAGATTCGATTAAGTTGTTGAAAGCCTATTTACTATAAGAATTGAATTATACATAAGATGTGATTGCAGTGGATGTATGCGGTGAAAGAGAGGGAGGATTTGGAGAAGGTAGGAAAGGCCAAAGCGTCTACTGTGGGCCACAAGTCTATTATTAAAGCGAAGTTTTTCTTCCCAGATGGATAGCTTTTTGCGTTGTAAGAATGGAATCGGATTAACGGGTTTTCTTGGGGTGGTTGTATGGACATTTTTTAGGATTGATTTCTATGTATTTTGTCGTTCATGGGGGGCTAAGTTATTTGTAGGAGAGTGGGAGATTTTTTGATGTGAGAATCTGTTAAAGGTGCATGTAGTGGGGGCAGCTGATGTGTTCAGTTGCTGATCTTTGGTGTGGGATTGGGTGAGTCTTGGGGGGTGTGGTTTTTACCATGTCATTTGATTTTTGCATGTATTATTATTATTTTCTACTTAATTTCGGATGGCTACTTAATGTTGGCAGTCATCCTATTTTCACCCAAAAAAAATAGTTTATCATTAGAATACTTGATTTTCAAAGATATGACAATTGGATGCCCATTTCACTGCTAAAAGGTTACTTGGGAACACCATCTTATAGCATATAAGTTGGCGACCTTTTACTATTGAAGAGTTATATGACACCTTCACTCAGCATTTTTTTAGGCACCTACAATAGAGTTATTTAACCTTTCTCCTTTGAGGGTAGATAGGTATTCTGAAAATCCATGGGATGACTAGCATTACTTGGCGATGACAACTTATTGCTTAAGACATGGAAGCCTCTCTTCCAAGTAGAAGATATCCAGGGAACCCTTGGGCCCAAGGATAGCAGTTGAAATTTAAAATAAATGAAAACGAATAATATCAAAGCATAAAGAAATCAAGAACACTTGGGTTTACGTCGAAATCCTACTTACAAATAGTGAGGAGAAAATCATGAGAGAAGGCCTCGATAGCACTGAGATTTGTATTGATTTTCTCAAATAATAACTGAGGGGATACAAGCCTTATTTATAGGTCATCACACACAATACAAAGTCCACATCTCACGATGTGGCATTAAACACCACACACTCCTCTCAATACCCCCTCTTAATCTCGAGCATGGAATGCTCAGCTTGTAACAAAAGACAATCCTTACTCTACAACAGAACACACTCCTGTCAACTGGTTCTCGCATGTAGGTAGGAACACGGGTTGGAGCTGTTGAAGGAACTGCTGATGTCTTTGACAAGGCCCTCTCCTTTGGAGACCTTAGCTGGTGCTGGTGGCTCTCCATTTAGTATCATTGTAATGAGTCTTCTTCCTCTGAAGACCTCGATAATTCCCAATGTTCGTAGCGGTATCTGATGTCACCCCAAAACTATTGGAGGATGCCATTATGCCTTAGGAAGACAGAGACGTAGATTTGAAAATATGCAATAAAGGGACTCCCAAATAGGTGTGACTACAATAGGTATCCATACTCCTTTCTCCCATATTCATATGGGAGAAAAAAATAACAATAGAGAAGAAATAAAATAGAGAAGAGCTTCCACTCTTCTGTTCAACATCTTTTTTTTTGTCTACCTTTATTTTCTTCTTTTTTCTTCCTTTTCTTTTACCTTTTTTTCCTCTTATTTTTCCCCCCTTTTTTAAAAATCTTCTTTCCCTTTTTTTTCATTTTTTATTTTTTTTATTCCTAAAAAATCTTCTTCCTTTTTTTTTTTTAATTTTCTTCGCTTTTTATTGTATTGTGTGTTGGTATCAAAGAATAGAATGATAAAAAAATAACCCAAGAACAATTACTTTGATACCAAAATGAAATTTAAAATAAGCGAAAATGAATAATATCAAAGTATAAAGAAATCAAGAACACTTAGGTTTACGTAGAAACCTTACTCACGAACAACGGGGAGAAAAGCACGGGAGAAAGCCTTGAGGGGGCATAAGCCTTATTTATAGGCCATCACACACAACACAAAGCCCACATCTCACGATGTGATGCTAAATACTATACACTCCTCTCAACAATAGCCTTATTGGATGTCCAAGGTAATAAACCCAACAGGTGAATCCAATTGAAGAGTTGAATAATGATGTTATGTTCAATAGGTCCAACTTGTGAATCTGACTGAAGAATCAAAATTTGGGTGTAAGGTTAATAGTGCATTGCAAACTAGATTGAGAATTCTATTAAAATGTCATCCACAAGGAATATATATATATTTCCCAAGAATGCAATAAGAAGTCCAATAATAAGTTAAAGAATTCAACATATCAGAGTTGTGTTTGGTAGAACATATTTTCTGATTCACTATTATTACCTTTATATTTCGTTTTTGTGGTCTTTATTTTTTGTTTTTCCTGTAATGCAGGATTGTTATTCTGTAGACGGGTGTGTACCCCTTTATCTCTTGACCTCTCTATATAAAGGGGTTAAGGGAGTATATAATATAATTTGACTCATTTCATTCCTAACATGGTATCAAATCGACGAACTTAGATCGGAGCTCTAATATTTCATCCCCATGGCCTACTAACTCGACCGCCTTATCCCTTTCTCTTATCACTGGTGGGTTAACAACCTTCGTATCACCGTAACAACCTCTGCTTCCACTGCACCTTCTCTCCTCTCCTCCCGGCGGTGCACTACGCCTCCTCCCTCACGCGCAGTAGGTCGCTGCACCACCCTTTACGACGACGCAATAGGTTGGTGCACCTTTGTTTAGGCAACACAACGCCTTGTTGCACCTTCCTCGATTCATAACACCCTGCTACACCTTCCTTGGCAATGCAGCACCCTGCTGCATGTTTTTCTAGGCAGCGCAGCACCCTACTGCACCTTCTCCAGTGGCACAGCTCATTGCTGCACTTCGTTTGCGGTGTATTGAAGAGGAATCAACATGGCCTAATGTGTTGATTTCTTTCTCTGGAAAAGCTATTCATTGTATGGACATGCTTTTGTGAGAGTTTTCTTTCTTGTGATTCTTGGTGACTAGTGCGAATCATGGGAGATAGAAAGGATATCACAAGTGATTTGTTTGGGCGATATCCTGGATCGAGTGCCGAGATGCAGGGACACAACCATCAATCTTGATGGGACAAATTATGTTGTGGTCTACTTTTCTTCAGTTTGTTGGTTCGCACAGTCGAAAGTATGGTTTGGTAGAAGATGAGCCATCTCTCAAGACAGTTGAGTGGGAGATGCATAATGATTGGGTGGCAACGTGTTTGCTGAATAGCATGAAAGAATCTATTGTTAAGCAAGTTATGGCTTATTCATCAGCCAAGAAGATGTAGGATATGCTTCATGAGATTCATTCTCAGAAAATAAATATTGCTTGAACTTGCAAAGTTCTTGAGGATATTCAGACGTTCAGAAAGGGAAGCTTGAGTCTTCCTGAATGCTATGATTTTTTGAAGAATCTTTGGGATGAGTAGGATTCGTTTCAGTCGACCACTTCTGATGTTTCTATCATTGCCAAACAGAGGGAGACCATACGTCCTGTTCAGTTTCTTGCTGTGTTGGGGCTAGAGCTTAAGGCTGTCGAGGATCAACTTTTGACATTTGCAGAGATATCCAATCCAGAGTCGATTTATTCCAGGTTGATGAGGCTTGAGTTTGCAAAGAGCTCTACTTCTTTGGCGATTTCTCGGTCATGACCTCTGCTAGTCGGGGTTGTGATTCTTCAGGTAGATAAGGACGTGATCGTGGTCAAAGTACCTTTGTTTGTGACTATTGTTACAAGATTGGCCACACTATTGATAGTTGCTGTGCCAAACACTTAGGGACAAGGACCTTGTACTATTTAGGCAGTTACTGAGGAGGATACTAGGCATATATCTTAGGAGGTTACTATTTCTAGGGAAGAGTATGACAGGCTGGTTGCCTCAGCCTACCACGTCTGCATCTGTTGTTCCTTCTTAGGAGGCTACTGCATTATTTATTAGGACCAGATTGACTAGGTGAATTGTTGATTCTGGTGCCTCATCCCATATCACAGGTGATGTTTCATAGTTTGCTTCTCTTAGAGGGTTGGATAAGCCCTTTTAGGCCAGGGTTGCTAATGGAGGACTTTCGTCTGGTCTTGGTGATATTACTTTGATTGATACATTGCCCCTATCTGATACGAAGCATGCTCCTCGTTTTGCTATGAATTTACTTTCTACTAGTTAGATTACCCAAGATTTACATTGTCGCATAATTTTTCATGATCAATATTTCTTTCTGTAAGACCTTCGGACGAGTAAACAGATTGGTGGAGGACTTGAGTAGAATGATCTCATTACCTTTACCATCCTCACCCGTTGTTGCTGTTGTCTCTGGTGCCACCATTGCCTACTAGTGGCACCTTCATCTGGGTTACTCGAGTCTTAGGGTTCTTTGCCCGCAGTTTCTTAGTCTTCATGTGCCTGATCAGTTTCAGTGTGATGTTTATCAACTTGGAAAGCATCATCGGTCCTCTTTTCCTGCTATTAATAAAAGGACTAATTTTGGTTTTCGCTTGTTCATGCCGATGTTTGAGGCCCGTGTAGGGTTACCAGTGTATGGGGTTTTCAATACTTTCTTGTACTTGTTGATGACTTTACTCGGATGTCGTGGGTGTTTTTTATGAAAAAAAAGTCGGACATCCCTATACTTGTTGATAATGAAATAAAACATAGTTTTCTACTTCCATTCATTTTTTTTGCAGTGACAATGGATTAGAGTTTGTTAATACCTAGTTAACCAAGTTTTTTGCTTTGCTTGGTGTTAATCAAACTTCGTGTGTTCACACCTCTCAGCAAAATGGGGTGACTAAACGGAAATTACAGCACCTACTTGATGTTACTAGGATACTTATATTTCATATGTATATTCCCACACATTTCTAGGCCGATGCTGATCTTACTACCACTTTTGTTATTAACTGGGTTACTTTTTCGATTTTCGGTGGCAAGTCTCCTTTCTTTTTGTTATTCCCTGGTCAGGAGCCATTTGTGTTGCCGCCGATAGTTTTTGGTTGTGTTATGTTTGTTCATTTCTTTGGAGTGGACAAATTGTCTCCTAGATTTGTTAAGTGTATCTTTCTTGGGTATTCTCGAACTCTGAAGGGATATCACTATTATGATCCTAGGCATCATAAGTTTTTTGTTAGTGCTGATGTTACGTTTTTTAAGGAGATTCCTTTCTATTCTCCTGAAGGGAAGGCTTCTTCTCTTGCACACACTACAGATATCCCATTGTTAGTGCCTTTTGAGCCTCCTACCACCTCTATGAGCCTGCTTGGTGCTGCTTTTAGTGAGCCATTGGGATGACTAGTCTCCCTCACTCCTTATTAACATCACTTCAACTGTCACCCAAAACTTGCTCTTGAACCCCTTACCACCATTCTTGCTCAGCTCGAACTCGATTCTGTGGACTTTGATCAAGGTCAAGTAGTTCCTACTACTGATTAGGATTTGGATCTTCCTATTTGGCAGATCAAGGTCTTGTGCTTGCTATTCTATCTCCCAGCATATGAGTTTCGATGATTTGCCTGTAGCTGGACATTCCTTGTCTTGTGCTATTGACAGTCAACATATACCTCAAAGTCATATAGAGGCGTTTTAAGATTTGGCTTGGGCATATGCCATGTAGGAGAAAATGGAAGCCCTTATTTCTAGGGGTACTTGGAAGCTTGTTAACCTACCCCTTGGTGCTACTATTATGGGGTGTAGGTGGGTGTTTACTGTGAAGTACTTACCTGATGGCTTCATTCAAAGGTATAAAGCTTGATTTGTTGCTAAAGGGTATACTCTGATTCATGGTATTAATTATTTTGAGACATTTTCTCCCATTGTTCGTTTAAACTCTGTGCGGATTTTCTTATCTCCTGTTAATCCACATTGGAAGGATTTTAGCTTGGCATTAAAAATGCCTCTCTTTGGGGACTTGGATAAGGAGATTTATATGCAGCAACCTCTAGGTTTTGAGCAACAAGAGAAGTGTCACAAGGTGTGTAGATTACATAAAGCCATTTATGGGCTGAAGTAGAGTCCCTAAGCATTATTTGACATGTTCAGCAAGGCAATTTAGAGCTTTGGCTTCCTTACATCCAATGTTGGTCATTCACTTTTTACGAGGCACATTGAGTCTGGGTGTATTATTCTGATTGTTTATGTGCATGACATATTGTTGCTAGGCAGTGATGGAGCTGGTGTTGAGGCTACTAAGGCCTTCTTGCATTCCCAGTTTGTTACCGAGAACTTAGGTTAGGTCAATTATTTCTTAAGAAATATGATTCATCATGTAGAGCATGGTTTGGTACTTAGAGAAAATATGTGTTGGATATGCTATGTGAGATTGGTATGCTTGGTTGTAAGCTTACAAATGTGCCTTTTGATTCCTCTTTACATTTGGGTGATGGGGATAGTCCTTTACTAGATGATGTTATAAGATACAGGGGTATGGTAGGAAAGTTGTATCTCACTCTCACTAGACCTGATATTGCCTTTGTTGTTAGACGGTTACTTCAGTTTATGCAGGTTCCTCATGAGGTGCATTGGGTAGGTGTATGTAAGGTGATGCGATATTTGAAGAAGGCACCTGGAAAGGGGTTGCTTTATAGGGCATATGGTCATGTTGATGTTCATGGATTCTCAGATGCTGATTATGCTGGAACATATGGGGATCGATAGTCCACTATAGGTTACTACACTTTTGTTGGAGGAAATCTGGTCACATTAAAAAGTAAGAAACAAAATGTGGTATCTAGGTACAGTGCAAAAGCTGAATATAGCACCATGGCACACACAACTTGTGAGCTTTTGTGGGTGAAATCTCTCTTCATGATTTTGGTATTGACAATTAGGGGGCAATGCCTATGTTTTGTGATAACAAGGCATCGTCATTTATTATAAATAATCCTACTTTTCATGAATGAACCAAAATTATTGAAGTTGATTGTCACTTTATCAGAGATGTCATTCTTCAAGGGAAGACTGGTACTCCCTATATATCTAGTGAAGATCAAATAGCATATATTTTTACGAAGGCCCTACCAAGAAAGTGTTTAAAGTATCCTCTGGCAAACTGAGCATGTCTAACGTCTATACTCCAGCTTGAGGGGAGTGTTAGAACATATTTTTTGATTCACTGTTACTACGTTTTGTTTCTGAAATCTTTATTTTCTATTTTTTCGTACCCACACTGTATGTGGGATTACTGTTTTGTAGATGGGTTTCTGTAGACGGGTGTGTACCCCTTTATCTCTTGACCTCTCTCTAGATAAAGAGGCCAATGGAATACCTAATACAATTTGACTCATTTCATTTTTACCAATATCATTCCAAGAACTTCAAACAATTCTAAACATCAATTAGCTGATAGTTATAGAATATTCACTATGAATGTTCGATACAAAATGGTGGATGATGTTGCAACCTCTAAACAATGAACAAAGATACTCGGATTTCCTACACACACTAAGTGTAACTAATTTTTAGCTAGTGCGTTACTGCGAGAATACAAAAGTCAATCATCGTGGGAATGCAAAAGTTAATTTCGATTAGGGAAAGTTTTAAAAAGAAGAGTCGATGTATCATGATTTTGGGAAATCAGAGTCGGTGTATCATGATTTTGGAAATTCAGAGCCAGTGTAGCATGGTTTTTGATCGGTGGAAAATAAAAAATACTGGTTGGAAATCAAAACACACTGTGCGTTAGAAAATACATTGTTCGATGTATTTTTATTTTTAATTAGTGCCTTAGATTGGCTTGATTTTGTATTAATTAAATACCAATCTAATTATGTATTATTTTATACTCTTGCAAAAATACACTTAATATGAGTTTCTAATGCAATAGCACAAGACGAGGAGGTTGATGGCGAAGATGGAATTTGAAACGGACGTACGTGCTCAATAGTGTGCAAGAAAAATGAAATAAGCCAAATATAAAAGAAAAAAAGGAGAGAGGAAAGAGGAGAGTAAAAAAAAATGACGATTGATCTTGTGGGAACAGTGCACGCTACAGTACTTTTTCTACACTGAATCTATTATATTAAGGGTAGTTTGAAATCTAAAGTTCTCTTAGTGAGGCAATTTCAGGCCCGATCTTAGACATTGTTAATTTGTTTCTAAGAGACTTACACTCACCTAGTTTGAGATAATTAGTAAGTTGTGCTTGTTTAATTTGTAAGTCCAACTTAAGGAAGAGTTTTGAGTTGCATGTGGGTAAATAGATGTTAGGTGTGATCAAATTACCTCTTTGTGCTTATTTATTTGTATTGGAAGAGAATAAAATGACTTAATTCTCAAAAGAAATCCTAACCCCCTTCATATAGAAAGAGGCTATGGGTAAAGTACAGGAACACCCTTATGAAAATAGCAAATAATAGTCTTAGATAACTTTTGGAACCATCAACAAAGTCAAGTTTGATGGTGACACTAAGAAAATGAGAGAAGGTGGTGAAGAGAGAGCTATCGTGGGGGATGAGGTCGGAGAGGGTGAAGCTTGGGTGGAGGTTTGCTGTCGTTGACGTGGTAAGGAGAGCAGGTTGTTGGAGGTTCGCTCTTCAACTGCTTTGAATAGGGGCACATCGCTATGGCCTGTCGTAAGCCAATTAGGTTCTTGAAGTGTGGTGGACTTGGTCACCGTAGGGCTATCTGCTTCAATGGTCGTGGTGGTCAGGAGAAGAGTGGGGCGATGAATCTGCCTCCCTCACCGTTGGGGGTGAGGGATTTGCCTCCACGTTGTTGGGGGCTCTGCTCGTCGAGGTTAAGGCACCCTGGTCTCCCTATGTTTGACCCATTAAGGAGGGCCTTACGGGGGCTTTGGTAGGGGATGTGGTTGAGGGGAGCTTCGAGAGGTTGGAACTGAAGAAGGGCTTGGCAGCTGTTTTTTGGCAGGGGGTGTCTGTGAAGGTGGCAGAAGATCTTTGGCTTTGAGGTACCTCGTCTTTGGGTTATGGTAGGAAGTGGTGTGGGGGATACTCTTTAGGACATTTCCAATTGGTGAGGCTGCGATATGCTGGAGATGGACAATGAAGCACGATGGTGCCATAGCGAACGACCACTAAGGAAGGCGAAGATGGTTGTGGAGGTTGAAGGGGTCCCACTTTGGCTTCATACAAGGGAGACTCTTGAGACGGTGGTTGCACCATTTGCAGTGTTCAAGAGGTGCACGGTGCTTAACCTAGTGGACGGTGATATATCAGTGGTGAGCACAGTGGTGGAGTTCGTCCCAAGAGCAAAGGTGTTGCCGAAGGTGGTATTGCGGCTTGGTGGGTCAGCTTGGGTGGTGAGGGTGACACTGCTTGGAGAGAGGGGCAGATAGTTCAAGCAAGCTCTTCTTAGAGGTGATCGATGCTTTGTCAAGGAGGTACATCTTGGAGGCGACAGATTGGAGAGGGGAAGGCCTTAAGGACGATGGAGGGTGGGTTGCCGCCCTCTAAGGGTGGTGGTAGCGGAGGTCGGTGTCACCAACGCGTGGATGGTGAGGTAAACATGGAAGGTGAAGAGTCAGCATGCAAATTGCGGTAGGGGCACGAATTTGACGATGCTGGTTGTGGTTCTCGAAGTTGGCACTGTTAACAAGGGGATTTGGAATGGCAAATTTAGTAGAGGGGAGTTGGGAGGGCCGAGAGTTAATGAAATGAAGTTAAAGCTGAAGGGTAAGCTGGTGGCTTTTAATAGGGTGTCTGGATTCGAACCTGTGTGAGGATTTGACTGCGGGTGCGCTTGGATGGATTCGGGCTCGTGTCGTGTGGAGAGTGCCTCTGGTCCAATTGACGTGATTTTGGGTGGGCCACGAACCCGTTTAACTCATAAGTGCAAATCTAATGGCTTGAACTTGGGTGAGGGCTCTCCTTGTGACTTTGATGGCTTGAAGGAAATGAACGTGACGGACAACAAAGTCATGACTCTGAGGCTGTTGCAATGAAAGCTGTTTCGAGGCTGTGGGTCGAGGCTACACTACTGATAGTGATGAAGCTTCAATGTGCGTGTGTCGAAGGCCTCGATGGTGACTGGGAGTGTGGGAAAATGTGGTGTGGCGAAGTTGAAGCTCCATCAGGTGATGAAAGTGGTGGTGAGGGAGAATGGTGGTGGTCTGCGGTGGAGAAGGGTGGTGGTGGTGCGGGGATGGGTGTTGGGTGGGAGTCGACGTTGGGGAAGGAGGTGGCTGTTGGGAGAAGTGGTGGTGTGGTCGGGAGGATCGGGCGAGAGGGGCGTTAGGAGGAGGTGGGGTTGGTCGTAAGAGGGGGTTTGACTAGAGAGTTGAAGGCCTTGGGGCTTTTGGGGCGGATGGACTTGGAGAAAGCAATGGGGCAAAAGAGGGGGGGGGGGGGGGGCTTGGTGCAACGGTGACCAATTAGAGTGCTGTGCTTGATGAAGGGCTGCACGAGAAGAGGGTGGTGTAGGGCTTGAGTGGTGCGGGCCAAGGAAATGGTATGGAGTTCGTGGAGACGGACTGTGTTACAAAGGCGGTGGGCTTCAGATGCACTTTGGGGGGGGGTGGGGGGGGGGGGGGGGGGGGGTTCTGTTCTCCCATGACAAAGGTCTTGATGTGGAATGTTAGGGCCTGATTGACCCATCGAGGCGGGCAACGGTGAAAGATTATTTGCAGCTGTGGGGACTCGAGGTTATACTAATCCAGGAAATGAAGTTGGAGCGTTGTGAGCAATAGTTGTGTAGGGATATAGGGGGTAGAAATTTTAGGGAGTTGTGGCGTTGGATGCTGTAGGGTGCTTGTGTGGAGTAATTGTGGGATGGAAGAATGATATCTTTTCTTTGGTCGACTCCTCGATGGGATCCCTTGTGGTTTCTGTGCAACTGAGGAGATGCAGTGATGACTTCTGTGTTTTCTCGGTTGTATATGGATCGAATGAAAATACCTTTAGTCACACTTTATGGGTAGAGTTGAGTCAGGTGGCTGTGAAATTTCAAGGATGTCCTTGGCTGATTGGTGGGGATTTTAATGTTACGCTGGTAGCGGATAATAGATCGAGTGGAATAGGTGGAAAGGATCGTGGTTCAGAGTTCTCGGAGTTCGTTGCTATGCGTAATCTGTTGGATATGCCTTTGAGCTCCTACACCTTTACTTGGAGGAGCTCTGGGGGGCAAAGGTCTAAGTTGGATAGATTCTCTTCCTTGGTGGAGCTGGCGGAGGTTTTCCCCTTTGCAGAGGTTCAACCTATGGAGAGGCCATTCTCAGGCCATATGTCACTATTGTGGTTGTCAACTGAAGGAAGGCACTATGGAACCTACTTCAAGTTTGACGGGGCCTGGCTACTGGGGGAGGGGTTTAAGGGAAAAATGGAGAAGTGGTCTTTGCAGTTAGGTGGATTGGTGGTAGCGAGGTTGGAGGCCAAGCTTCAAGAACTCAGATCGTTCCTTAGGGAGTGTAGGAGGCATATTACGGAGGAACGGAATAGGAAGAAGAGTGACGTGTTGGGAGAGATTGCGAGGTTGGGTAGAGTGGACGATTTGGGACTCCTGTTTGAAGAGAACCGGGCAACCAGGGCAAGGCACTTGCAGGTTGTCTAGGCGGAGGATGGGAAGGTCGAGGTGAAGTGGAGGACGAGGTCTAGGCAGCACACTTTTTCAATCTGGTGGCTTCGAGGAGGCGGTAAAGGAATTGTATTAATAGGTTGTTGGTGAGTGGTGCAGAATTCATCGGCAGGGATGCGGTTGGTAAAGTTGCGGTTAATTTTTTCAGAAGAGGCTAGGTGGGAGGTGGAGGTGGTTGGGGTTAAACGTACCAGGCATTAGTGACGATCAGGTTAGGGGGCTAACAATGCTTTTCATCGAGGACGAGGTACAAAAGGCAGTTTGGGGACTGAATGTAGATGATTTCCCTGGTCCCGATGGCTTCTTGATGTATTTTTATAAGGAGTTTTGGATACTTCTTAAGGATGATGTCATGCAGGTACTGGCTAAATTCAGGGATGGAAGCCTCATATTTAACAGGCTCAACAAGTTCTTTATGATTTTTCTATCGAAGAGGGATTGGGTGGAGGTCATTGATGATTTTAGACCTACTGTCCTATCTAATGCCATCTATTTGATTGTGGCAAAGGTCCTGGTGAATAGATTAAGGGGGGTGCTAGCACGGGTGGTGTCTTAGGTCCAGACGTCTTTTGTTCCAGGAAGGAACATTTTGGATGGTTATGTTATGGCTTCAGAGATTCTTGCCCACTGGAGAAGGGAGAAGAAGATGGTGTTTTTGTGGAATGTTGACTTCAGGAAGGCATATGACTCGATTCAGTGGTCGTTCTTTTGGGCATCCTTGATTAAAAGGGGTTCCCCAGCAATTTGGGTCTAATGGATAAAGTAATGCGCCACAATATCTTTCTCAGTTCTTATCAATGGTAATCCAGTGTGGGGCTAGATTCAGCCGAGGAGGGGTGTTAGGCAGGGTTACCCCTTGGTGTTGATGCTTTTTGTTGGCGAGGTTGTCGGCTAGAGCCTATGAGAGGAATCTGGTTAGAGGATTCACTTTGGATGATGGGGATGTGGTTTTGATGCTTTACTATGTGGATGACACGTTCTTTGTGGAGGTCTCTGAGACGGAGGTGAGGAGGATGCGTATTCTGTTGGAATTATTTGGGGAGGCATCTGGGCTGCAGATAAATTACTTGAAGTCGACCTTTGTCTCGTTCCATGTGTCGGGTGATGAGGCCACCAGATGTAGCTTGGCTTTGGACACATGGGAGGGAGCTATGCTTATTTCCTATTTAGACCTTCCCTTGACAGATAGGAAGATCTTCGTGTACGACTAGACCCCCTTTATGGAGAGGATAGAGGGGAGGTTGGTGGGGTAGGCGTTCAAGATTCTCTCCAGAGGTGGGAGACTAATGCTGCTCAAGGCGGTATGGTTATCTATGCCATCACACTTTGCCTCCGTGTTGAAGATGTCAACAAATTGAAAAGACGATTTTGAGCCTAACGAGGAACTTCTTCTGGATGAACTATGGAGCGGGTGGGAAAGGGGTGAGGATGGTGGCCTGAGAGGAGGTGTGCAAACTCGTGAAGGAAGGGGCCCTGGGTGTTAAGGAGGTGAGAAGAATGAATGGGAGTTTCTTGACTAAGTGGATTGCCAGGCTACATAGGAATGAAGAGAATATGCTGGGGAAGGTCCGCCGAATGTGTTATGTTGGCCCGCTACTTTGGGATCTGCTACTGTCCCCCCCATGAGGTGCCTCTCACTTCCTTAAAGGTCTCTCTTTGGTGGCACCCAGGGTGCGGAACCTTTTTACTCCTGTACTTGGCTTGGGAAGACTATTTAGATTTTGGCTAGGTGACTAAACAGGACAGGGAGATTAGGGAGATTGTGTGATCAGTTCTCCAAATTTTCTACATTTGCTGCGGATAGGGGAGCCATCGTGGTTGACATTTGGGAGGATTGTTGGTGCCCCACTTTTATGGGAAACTTGTTGGACTAGAGGATTTTGGAGGTTTAAACTTCTGCAGAAGTTGAAGGGCTTTCAGTTGGAGGGTGGAGTGGATGCCTACTTTTGGGAGGAGGGAGATTTCTTGGTTTGCGATGCATAGAGAAGGTTGAGGAATGCCTAGGTGTCGAGGGATATCGATTTCATTAGAGACTGCAATCGGGTTTGGTTGGCAGCTTGTCCCTTGAAGGTGAAGATCTTCACCTAGTTGCTTAGAAGAGGCTGGTTCGTGACGAGAGTGTCGAGGGCTAGGTGGGTTCCTAAGGCAAACAAGTGGTGTCCTTTGTGTCTTGAGGTGGAGGATGATGTTGATCACTTATTTTTTCGATGCCCCTTTATTACTCAGATTTGGAGTTGCTTTGATGCAGGGTGGTGGGCACATTTTACTTTTGATGAGTTCTAGAGATCGTTCAGGTGTGGGGTCAGGAATGGGGGCTAGAATGTCTTTTGGATGAAGGAGAGGGTAAGGCCTTTGGTTGTTCTTTGGGGCATCTGGCTGGGGAGAAATGCAGTTATTTTCAGTGGGCAACAACCTCATGCAGAGAATTTTGTGGAATCTGTATCTTCTTTGATTGGCCTTTGGAATTCTAACTTGTAATATAGCCTCGTGCCTCTTTTAGTAATATAATTTATGGGTGGTTATCAATCGGATAATCACCCTTTCCCTTTTCAAAAAAAAAAAGGAAGATAATAAAAATACCTCTAAATATATTCTAACACTTTCCCTTAAGTTGGAGCATATATATTAAGCATGCCCAACTTATTACATAAATAGTCATGATGCTTTCACAAGAGTCTTCGTAAAGATGTTAGCAATCTACTACTTGAAGGTAGTAGTTGGGGTACTAATCTTCCTTGTAGTTATCATGTCTCTGACTAAGTGGCAATTGTTTAGATGCCCTCTAGTTATCTTTTTAGTCTTTTTGTATTGCTTATTTATTTTATGTTTTCTATTTGTTCTTTAATGTAATTTATCCAACACCTCTCTATGTAAAGAGGTGTAGGGTTTTCTTGAGGAATAAGATTATTCGTTTCCTCCCACTTGGTATTAGAGTGGCGATCCTAAATCAATGCTTGGGTATCCCATCGAAATAAGCCTTCAAACCATCCCACCAAAACCCTAGATTCTCCTCATTCCTTGCCATCACCGCCTCTACCAGCGGCAGCAGTGCCAGTAGAGGAGCCACCACTGACAGGAGCGGTGACACTATAGGGCATAGCAGCCCCTGTAGTGGCGCTACAAGGCCCCTAGCAGTCCCTGTGGCGTTGAAGTAGGGTTAGGCACCCCGATCTGTTGCTGTAGCAGTAGCAGAGCATCCCATCAGCTGGCAGCAATGTTGTCTGTGGGTCTGGGTTGACTTTTTGCGGTGAGGGGGAGGCAGCAGTTCTCCTATTGAGGGTCGCTTGAGGTCCCTCTTGGCCTTAGCGTGCACCTCTTGATCTTCGGAGGGCTTTTATGCATGTCTAACGTGATTTTCAAGGAAGAAATTACTTGGATTTCATGTTAGTTCATCGTTTTGTGTGATCTACAACGATTTTGTAGGTGTGAACATCTAATTTCAGATATGATTTTGGCATCTTCCCATGTTTTCTGACAATCATGGCTTCTTCGTCGTCATACGAGGTGTCATCGGAGAGAAATCGAGAGAGCGGGAACTACAAAAACCCATTTTTTGTCTCTATCGTGAATTTGGATGAAACCAACTATGCTTGTTCACAAATGTTCCTAATGACCGTTGAGAGTTATGATAAGGAACATCTTCTTCTTGAGCCAGAGCCTCAGAACAAGATTGGGAAGTACGCCACGTGGAAAAAAGACAATGCTATGGTGCGAGCGTGGATTATGAATGCAGTCTCTCCCCAGATTGGAGATGGTATTATGTACTACAAGATTGCAAAGGAGATGTGGGATTGTCTTTATGATAGTACTCTCATGAAAAGAATTCTAGCAAGGTGTATCAGATCTATAGCAAGATCAACCCTTGACTTAGTATTATGCTACATTGAAAAGGTTTTTGGATGAGTACAACACGTGCATGCCTGTGTGCACCTGTACTACTTAGTGGGGCTATCGCAAGGAGACTACGGTTTTGTATTTCCTCTCTGGATTAGGCCCAGAGTATGACTTCGCACGTTCTCAGATATGGACTTTGCCAGTTCTTCTCTCCTTTGAGGAGACATACAATCAATTTAGCAGGATTACTGTGACTGCTCTCCCAGAGATTACTGGACAGGCTTCTGCTTTAGCAGTTGGTGGAGGTCGGGGAACTCGGGGTTCTCCCTCTACTCGTGGACGTGGCAAAGGATAGACGGGTAAACCACGTCCTACGTGCATTTTCTGTGATCAGATTGGCCATGTGGAGACTTCCTGTTGGGCCAATCATGCTGTTACCATTTTTGAGACAAAGTCAGACATAGTGTCACGAGCAGATTATGATGCAGTGGTGCAACGACTTGCTCAGATTACTTAGGAGACCACTTCATCTTGTTGACACTGTTGCTATAGCCTCCTCAGGTATAGCTTGTGTTTTTGGTGCTTTTAGCATGTCTACTTGGTTGGTTGATTCTGGTGCATCACGACACTTGAGTGGTGACCACAGTTGCTTTCAGCATCTTCAATTTGTGCATCCTGGTAGTATAGTTCAGGCAGCAGATGGGAGACATTCTAGAGTTATTGGTCAAGGGGAAGTGCCTGTTACCCCTACTATGAGATTGCCTAATGTTCTACTTGTTTTAGATTTTCCTATGAGTTTATTGTCTAACAGGAGTACGAAGGATTTCAATTGCATGGTGATTTTTGATGATTTTGGTTGTGTGTTTTAGGATAAGCTCATGGGAATGATGATTAGTGGCGAACATGAAAAGGGGTGTGTATCGCCTGTCTCAGACTCCAGTTGCAGCATCATGCTAGGGAGATGCGTGTTTTGCTATAGGGAGTGCTTTGCAGTGGCACAATCGTCTTAGTCCTCTATCTCTGGACAAGTTTCGTCGCATCATTAATCTCTCACCAGCCACTGAGATTTACTATGATGCTTGTCAGATGGGAAAGCACCACATATCTACTTATCTTGCCAGTTCTACTATTGCTGAGTTTGTTTTTGATTTGCTGCATTTAGATGTATGGGACCCTAGTCGTATTCCAGATCGACTGAGTGATAGATATTATTTAGTGATTGTGGATGGTTGTTCTAGATTGTCCTAGGTATTTTTATTAAAGAATAAGTTAGATGTTGGGTTTGTTATTGAGACTTTCATTATTGTAATAAAGAATCAGTTTACTTCTATTGTCAAAGTTGTTTGTACTGATAACGCACTTGAGTTTTGTACTGCACGGATGACAGCCATCTACAGATCTCATTGAGTGGTTCATCAGATCACATGTCCCCATACATCTGAGTGGAATGGGGTGGCAGAGAGGAAGCATAGGCATCTTTTAGGTGTGGTTTGGACTTTATTGATTCATTGTAATGTTCTGTCATGATATTGGGGAGATGTTGTACTTCCCGCATGTTATTTAATTAACAGGATGCCGAATTCTGTTATGTCTGAGCAGGTACTATGGTAGATATTGTACCTAGATAAAGAGTTGTTTTAGTTGTCACCTTGGATTTTTGGTTGTGTAGCTTTTGTGCACATTACTGGGCCTAGTAGAGATAAACTGGCCCCCAGAGCAGTTAACTGTATCTTTTTGGGATACAACCACACCCAGAAGGGCTATAGATGTTATGATCCTTTGCAGAAGAGGCACTATGTTAGTGCCGATGTCACTTTTGATAAGGTCGTGCCCTATTTTTCCATCACTGGGAATCAGTTGTCTTTTGAGACGGAGAGGGCACTAATGCCCATTCCTTTTATTCAGTTTGGAGATTTTCCTACTACTCAGATTACATCACCAGACACTAGGTTAAGAGATCCTCCAGTACATTTTAGGAAAAGGCAGAGGCAACACAACCCCTCCTTCAGCACCATCATCCTCCCCACAGCAGGTATGTGTTGACCCTACTGACTGTTCTGTGTCCGGTGATGATCCTGCAGGTGATGTACTAGTTGTTTCTGAGTCTCCTGTTGGTGATACTGAGCCTTCACCTTTTGAGTCCCCTGTTGGTGATACTAAGTCTCCTCTTGATGATCTTAACCTTCCGATTGCTATTTGGAATGCTCCTTGGAGTTGTGCGCACTACCATGTTCCTGAGGCAGTTTCTTCTATCTTAGTTGCTCGTTTGCTCTGTTTACAGAGGCACTATCCTCTACCCAGATTCCAGCCGCCTACCAGCAGGCCATGCTCAATTCTAAGTGACACTAGGCCATGGAGGATAAGATGACCGCTCTTTGGTCTCGGCAGACATGGGAGCTCTCTGTTGCCACTTGGTGTACGTACTATTGGTTGCCGTTGGGTCTTTGCCTTAAAATACAATCCGGATGGATCTATTTCTCGGTATAATGCTCGCCTTGTGGTAAAGGGATTCATCTAGACATATGAGGTGGATTTCTTTGACACCATTTCTCCAGTGGTTAAGCTTCCTACTGTGCGGATTCTTATTTCTGTTGCTGTCCAACTTGATTGGCCATTATATCAACTAGACGTGAAGAATGCCTTCTTGTATGGTGATCTACAAGAAGAGGTATACAGGGGGAATGCGTATGCAAGTTAAAGAAGGCAATATATGGACTTAAGCAGAGTCACGGGCTTGGTTTTAGAAGTGATCAGAAGTTATTGAAGATATGGGACTCAGCAGGTCATCTTCTAATCATTCCTTGTTTGTGCGGAAGATAGACAAGGGAATTGTTGTGCTTCTTGTCTATGTAGATGATCTTATTATCATTGGTGATGAAACAACTGAGATAATTGAGGTCAATGAGATGCTGGCTGAAAAATTTGTTATGAAGGATTTTAGTTCCTTGAGATATTTCTTGGGTATTGAGGTGGCAAGAGACAAGGGAGGTATTGTTCTTAGTCAGAGGAAATATGCTCTTGATTTGTTGTAGGAGACTATGATGTTGGGATCCAAGCTATACCCATGGACCCGAAGATGCACTTGTATGATGCAGAGTCACATGTCATAAAGAGAAGAGGATATAGGCAGTTGATTGGGAAGCTGCTCTACTTCACTATTACACGCCTAAATATCTCTCTTGTTGGCAAGGTTTGAAACGCCGATTTTGATGTTGTTTCGATAAATTTTCAAGTGCGCATTTTGTTGGCACGTCGAGGGCATGCTGTGGAAATGCTCGTGTTTCAACGTTGGATTTCGATGATTTGGATGCCTAAAAAATAGTCCATTTCTAAGATATGTCGATGTATGCCAGCAAAAATGACAAAACTAGTCAAAATGATTGGAATTTTAAGAATAACTATTTAAATAGATAAATATTTCCATTTAAGTCATAACCTTGTCTTATGCTTTTTATTTAAATGGATAATTATTTTTAAATTAAGGACTACGAGAAGAAAAGTGTTAATGCTAATTCAAAAGGGGATATATTGGTGATATGTCACTGATATTAGGAAATTTCGAGGAAATTACTCAAAATGACCTAAAATAGGTAAAAATGTTGCAATATGAAAGAATGCCTAGGCTATAGAAAACTAAAATTATGTTTTAAGGAGGCCCCCCACGGTATGGATTATCAATATCTTTCAAGTTGGTAATATGCAATGCATAGCTCGTGCAACAGTGCAGCAGTGCAACACAGCTGTACCAGCTGGCAACAACCAACAACAATTGCGTATGACCTAGCAACATGCAACTCAGACCAACATACCGTTAGCATGCCAAAAATTTCGATGGCATGCTGTTGGCATGTCGACGACATCCCTGCATTTCGATAAGTAGATCATGTTGATATGGTATATTGTCAAAAACTCCTGTTTCGTCGGCATGCCGTTGATCATTGGCTGTTGGAAAACTCAACCAATTTATGGACAAGCCAACTAAGCAGCACTGGGATGCTGTTATGCAGGTGCTCAGGTACTTGAAACGAGCTCTAGGATATGGATTGCTATTCAAGAAAGGCAAGCCTATGACCATAGTGGGATATTCTGATACATACTATGCTGGTTGCCTTTCTGATAGGAAATCGACTACTGGCTTTTGTACTTATGTGGCTAGTAATTTGGTGACATGGAGGAGTAAGTAGAGTATTGTGTCTAGGTTCAGTGCTGAGTTAGAATATAGAGTGATGGCACAGGCAATTGTTGAGCTTGTGTGGGTGAGATTTGTCTTACTTGCCTGACAGGTCAAGATTGAGGAGCCCATGGAGATGAGATGTGATAATCTGGTTGCCACCTATAGAACCAATAATCCTATGTTTCATGAACGTACAAAGCATTTGGAGATTGATTGTCACTATACTAGAGAACTGATTCAGAGATGACTTCTCCACCACATTAGTTACTTCAGAGAACTAAACTGCAAATATGTTTACTAAGCCTCTTGCCAAGTCTGCTTTTGATGCTTGCTGTGTGACAAGTTGAGCATGATAAATATCTATGTTCCAGCTTGAGGGAGAGTGTTGAGATACACTAATTATTTTTTTAGTTTTTTTGTACTGCTTAGTTATTTTATGTTTTCTATTGGTTCTTTGATGTAATTTACCCAACACCTTCCTCTATATAAAGAGGTGTAGGGTTTTCTTGAGGAATAAGGTTATTTGTTTCCTCCCATTGCAATCAACTTCAATATGCTTCGTGTGCTCATGTAAGACATGATTGGAGGCTATGAATGTAGTGTGATTATTGCAAAACATATGCACAAGAAGAGACATGAATCCCCAGAACTACCAAGAATGTACCAACCACATGACCTCACAAGTTGTATGAGCCATGGCCTGGTACTCAGCTTCTGCATTGGATCGAGCAACCACATTTTGCTTCTTGCTCGTCCAAGTAATAGGGTTGCCCCTGAGAAAGGTGGCATATCTGGCAATGGATCTCTTGTCTTCTTGCATAGTTAGCATCGGAATACGAGTGCAGGTCTACATGCTTATGATTCTTCATATAGAGGCCTTTTCTAGGATTCCCGTTAAGATACTTCATGATGAGATATACAGTATGCCAATGATTGTAGCGAGGGTTTTCCATGAATTAACTTGCTTTGTTGACAGCAAAACTGATATATGGTCTGGTAATAGTAACATAGAGTAACTTCCCAACAATGCTACGATATCTTCTCTTAAAAAGAGGATCATTTCTGTCCTATACACGTAGCTAGGGCTCAACGGGAATGAAAAAGGGCTTGGACCCAAGTAAACTTGTCTCCTCAAGAAGCTCCATGACATACTTCCTTTGAGACAAAACCATGCGTCTAGAATTCTTGTCTTAATACCAAGAAAAGATTTGAGGCTGCTCAAGTCCTTGGTGACAAAAGTGGTCTCCAAGAAGTCCTTGGTTTCTTGGATCCTTGTGGTATCATTACTTGTAAGAATCATGTCATCTACATACACAATAAGAATGATAGCACTCGATTCTCTATGTTTAATAAATACCAGATGGTCTGGGCCTTAGAAAACCAATTCTCTGAATCTCACCATTGAGTGTTTCAAACCAAGCACGAAGGCTCTATTTCAAGCCATATATTGCCTTTCGAGACGACAAACCTTTTCCCCCTCAACCACATATCCAGGTGGTTGGGTTATGTAGACCTCATCCTGCAGATTGCTATGTAAGAAGGCATTCTTAATATCAAGCTGATACAGAGTCCATTGCTTATTGATAGCTATAGACAAAATAACACGGAGTTAAGTTGAGCTACTAGAGATAATGTGTTGAAGTAATCAACTCCATAGGTTTGTGTATAGTCCTTGGCAATTAATCTGGCTTTCAGCCTCTCAACAGTCTTGTCAGGTTTATATTTGATGGTATAAACCCATTTGCAATTGAGCATTGTAGCCCTGTCAGGAACGATAGCCAATTCCCAGGTCCCCTGTGTAGTAAGAGCTGCCATCGCCTCATCCATGGCTTTTCGCCAATTTAGATCTTGTGCAAGTTCACAATAGCATTTAGGAATAACCATAATAGATAAACTACTGACAACTTCTGCAATGTAGGGTTCAGGTGATCGATAGCAATATAATGTAACATGGGGCATGTTAAGCACTCTAGTTATCTTTCATGTTTAGTTGGGGACTATTTATTCATTTTATATTTTTATCTGGTTATCTCATGTAATTTACCCAACACCTCTCTCTATATAAAGAGGTGTAGGGTTTTCTATTGGAATAAAATTGAGCATTTCGTCCCACTTGGTATCAGGGCGGCGATCCTAGGTTGGCGCTCGGGTATCCCATCGAAACAAGCCTTCAGACCCATTCCACCAAACCCTGATCTCATTCCCCTCGTCGATCCCTCACTACCACCGGTAGTAATGCCGGTAGGGCGCCCCCACTGGCAGTGAATGGCGCAGCAGACCCAGTGGAGGGCGGTGCGGCATAGAGGGGGGATCGGGCCTCCCTAGCGGTGGTGCTGTAGGGATTCTTCTTCCCTATGGTAGCACTATAGGTCCCCAAGGGGGAGGCATAGGGCGACGCAAGGGCTGGGCACAACCTAGGCAATGGTGTAGCACCTCTACTAGCTGGTAGTAGCGCCACTGATGGCTTTGGAGTGATCTACTCCGATGATGGGAAGGCAGCGGCCGTTTGTTGGGGCCACTAGGGGTCCCTCCTGGCCCTAGTGTGCTCCTGCTATTCGGAGGGTTGCCATGAGTATCTAATGTGATTTCCAAGGAAGTAATCACCTAGATATCATGTTAGATCTTCCGATTTGTGATTTATTGTGATTTTGCATATTTGAAGTCTATTTCAGATTTGATTTCAACGACTTCTTGGTGTCTTTGATGATCATGGCATCATCGTCGTCTCTTGAGGTGACATCGGAGACCAGTTAGGAGAGCGGGAACTACAAAAACCTGTTCTTCGTTCTTATTGTGAAGCTGGATGAAACCAACTATACTCGTTGGTCTCAAACTTTCCTGATGACTGTGGAGGGTCATGACAAGGAACATCTACTCGAGTCAGAGCCTCATAACAAGACTGGGAATGATGTCTCATGGAAGGACAATGCTATGGTGAGAGTGTGGATCATGGATGCTATATCACCATGGATTGGTGATATAGCATCATGTACTACTGTACTACGAAGGAGATGTGGGATACGTTACATGGCACATATTCCCACAAGAAGAATTCTAGTAAGGTTTATCAGATCTACAATGGCATGTTTTCTCTCAGGCAGAAGGGGCAGCCCTTGACTCAATACTTTGCCACATTGAAAGGCTTTTGGAGAAGTACAACCCTTGTAGGCTTGTGTGCACGTGTGGTACCCATTAGAAATACCGCAAGGAGATAGCAGTCCTTCACTCTCTCTGGGTTAGGCCTAGAATATGATCCTATACGTTCTCAAATTCTGACATTATCGGAGCTTCCATCACTTAAGGAGACTTATAGTCGATTGAGTCGGATCACAGTGGCTACTTTTACTCTTGAGATTACTGGATAGACCTCTGCACTAGATGTTGGTGGAGGTCGTGCCCTAGAGGTTCACTTGCTACTTGTGGGTGTGGTCGTGGCAGTGGACAAACAAGTAAATCACGTCCCACTCGTACTTTTTGTGGTAGGATTGGTCACGTCGAGGTGTCATGCTGGTTTAAGGATGGGAGACCTCCCATGACCAATTAGGTTGCTACTTCTTCTGAGATAGAGTTTGACACAGTGTCACGTGTTGAGTATGATGCTGTTGTACAGAGGCTTGCTCAGATTACTCAGGCGACTTCGTCATCTTCTTTAGACACTACTGCCATTGCTGCCTCAGGTATAAGGTGTGCTTTTGCTATCTGACAGGTCTACTTGGTTGGTAGATTCAGGTGTATTACAACATTTGAGTAGTGGTCACAGTGGCTTCCAACATTTTTAGTCTACATGTTTTGGTAGGATTGTTTAGGTATTACAAAAGATCTTAATTGCATTGTGATTTTTGATGACGTTGGTTTGTTTTAGGACAAGCTCACGAGGAGTATAATTGGTGGTGGACATGAAGAAGGGGGTATGTATCGCTTGTTTCAGACGTTAGTTGTTGCACAGTGCCAGGGGAATGTGTGTTTTAATACAGGGAGTGCCTTACAGTGGCACAATCGCCTTGGTCATTGTGATGCATGCTAGATAGGAAAGCATCACAGATCTACTTATCTTGCCAGTTCTACTGTTCTGAGTCATTTTTTACTTTGCTGCATTTAGATGTATGTGGGCTCTAGTCGAATTCCAGATAGGACATAGGTACTACTTGGTGCTAGTGGATGATTGTTCCAGATGGCTTTTTTTTTTTAATTAAAGAATAAGTTAAATGTTTGATAGGTAATTAAGAATTTTATTAATGAAATAAGGAATTAATTTGCTGCCACTGTCAAAGTTGTGCGTATTGATAATGCACTTGAGTTTTGTACTACACGTATGAAAGCATTCTACAAATCTCATAGAGTGGTTCATCATACCACATGTCCCCATACATCCCAGCAGAAAGGTAGCAGAGAGAAAACACAGACATATCTTGGATATAACCCGAACTCTTTTGATACATCATAATGTTCCATTGCAGTATTGGGGAGATGCAGTGCTTCCTGTATGCTATTTGATTAACATGATGCCTAGTTCTGTTCTTTCTGAGTAGGTACCGTGGCAAATATTGTATCTAGAATGAGAGTTATTTCAGTTGCCACCTTGGACCTTTGACTGTATCGCCTTTACGCATATCACTAGGCCAAGTAGAGATAAACTTGCTCCCAGAATGGTTAAGTGTGTCTTTCTGGGGTACAATCATACTTAGAAAGGATACATATGCTATAACCCCCTAAAAAAGAGGTATTATATTAGTGCTGGTGTTACATTTCATGAGGCAGTCCCATATTTTTCAATTACTGGCAGACAGTTGAGACTTGAGGTAGAGAGGTCTCCTATGCCTATTCCTTCTATTCAGTTTGGCAACTTTCCTACTACTTAGATTTCACCAGATATTACAGATACTGGTTAGGTCCGGTTTAGAGATCCTCTACTGGTCTTTACGAAACAGTCACATATCGGCAACATACCCCCCCTTCTTCAGCACCATCATCCTCCTCACAGTAGGTATGTATTGACACTATTGACCATGGTGTGTCTGGTGATGATCCTGCAAGTGCTATACTAGTTGTCTTTGAGTCTCCTCCTAGTGATGATGAAGCATCACCGTTTGCGCCACTTGTTGATACTAAGTTTCCCTCTGATGATATGGATCTTCTGATTGCTATTCAGAAGGCACCAAGGAGTTGTGTGCACTATCAGGTGGTAGGGGCAGCTTCATTTGAGTGTCTGAGTCGCCCATTTGTTTTGTTTACAGAGGCCCTCGCTTATGCACCAATACCAGCTACCTATTAGTAGGCTATGCTCGATTCGAAATGGCATCAGGCTATGGAGGATGAGATGGTTGCACTCCAGTCTAGACAGACATGGGAGCTTACTCCGTTACCGCTTGGTGCACGCATTGTTGGTTGCCGTTGGGTCTTTGCCGTGAAGTATAACTTAGACGGTTCTGTTTCTCGGTGCAAGACTTGACTTGTGGCAAAGGGATTTAACCAAACCTATGGGTGGATTTCTTTGACACCTCCCTTGTCACACGGCTTCCTATTGTGCAAATTCTCATTTCTATTGCTACTTATTTTGACTGGCCGTTGTATCAGTTGGATGTCAAGAATGCTTTCTTGCTTAGGGATCTACAAGAAGAAGTGTATATGTAGCAACCCTCGGGGTTTAAGACTTAAGGGGAGTATGTGTGCAGGTTGGAGAAGGCGATATATGGCCTCAAGTAGAGTCCGAGAGCTTGGTTTCAGAAGTTATCTGAGGTTGTTGAACATATGGGACTTATTCGATCTACTTCTGATCATTCCATGTTTGTGAGAAAGACGGACAAGGGGATTGTTGCTCTCCTTATCTATGTAGACGACCTAATTATCACTGGTGATGATGCGGTTGGGATAATTGAGGCCAAGCAGAAGCTAGCAAGGATTTAGGCTCCTTGGGATACTTCCTAGGCATAGAGGTAGCGATAGGAAATAGCGGTATTGTCCTCAGCTAGAGGAAATATGCTCTCGACTTGCTGTAAGAGACTGAGATGTTGGGATCCAAGTCAACCAACATACCCATTGATCCAAAGATGCATTTATATGATTCCGAGTCACATGCGATAGAGAGCAGAAGCTACAGATAGCTGATTGGGAAGTTGCTCTACCTCACTATCACACGTCCAGACATCTCGTTTGCAGTTGGTAAGCTTGGTCAGTTTATGGGCATGCCGACTAAGCAGCACTTGGATGCTGCTATGCAGGTGCTCAGGTACTTGAAACGAGCACCTGGATGTGGGGTACTATTCAAGAAAGGAAGATCTATGACCGTAGTGGACTACTCTGATGCAGATTATGCAGGTTGCCTTTCTGACAGGAAATCCACAATCGGATTTTACACTTATGTTGCTGGTAATTTGGTTACTTGGAGGAGTGAAATGCAGAGTGTTGTGTCTCGCTTGAGTATAAAGTCAGAATATAGAGCAATGTCACACACAGTAGTTGAACTTGTGTGGATCAGATTTGTCTTACTTGACTTGCACGTCAAGATTGAGGAGTCTATGGAAATGAGATGTGACAATAGGGCAGCTACCTACATAGCAAACAATCCCATGTTTCATGAGCGCACGAAACATGTGGAGATTTGTTGTCACTATACTAGAGATCTGATTTAGAGGGGACTTCTGTTCACCACCTCAGTTGCCTCAGAGAACCAGACAATAGATATGGTCACCAAGCCTCTTGCCAGATCTGCATTTGAGGCTTGTTCTGACAAGCTAAGCATGTACACATCTATGCTTCAGCTTAAGGGGAAGTGTTGAGCACTCTAGTTATCCTTCATGTTTAGTTGGAGACTATTTATTCGTTTTATATTTCTGTCTGGTTATCTCATGTAATTTACCCAACACCTCTCTATATAAAGAGGTGTAGGGTTTTTTATTGGAATAAGAATGAGCATTTCGTCCCACTAGGTATAAAGTATAACTTCTTACAGCTTTTCGTAGGGCAATGGGTAGATCTTCTGCATGTTGAGTAGGAGGAGCATTTGGATCAGATGTTGATGAGGAAGATAGATTAGATGATCTGGAACTTCAACTTGCATAGACGGCAAGGGAATAGACATATGGTCCTTAGAACAATGCTCATAGGTATGAGTAAACTAGCCAAGAGAACCTTCATCAGAATAACAAGGGACCTTCTAAAAAAAGGACACATAAGGAAACACATAATATTTATTCCTAATTAGATCAAAACAATGATACGCCTCTTGCAAGCGAGGGTATTTGAGGAAACCACACTTCAACCTGAGAGAGAGCTTATTAGGGACCTAAAGAGATGAACAAAGCAAGTGCATCTAAAAATATGTAGTGGTAAAACAAATGAATAGAAGGGACCTACCTCAAACAAGTTTCACTCATTCTTGAATGGTGGCAAGGGCATGGAGGGAGCGAGCATGAGGGAGGGTCGGGGTTGGACCCTGGTCAGGGGGAGGGCAAGGCGGAGGAAGGTGGTGTCGAAGGTGGTTTGCTTCAAGTGTAGGGGGCTAGGGCGAGATTGCAGGGGCCCGGTGCGATGTCTCAGGTGTGGGAAGTTGGGCCACCGGAGGGCATCTTGTGCGGGGGAGCTACAACGGAGCGTGGAGGCAAGTGCGAGGGGGCCAGTGCTCCCACCCTCGCCGAAGGGGGCGCCATCGGTCGAAGTGGAGGCCTCGTGGTCGGAGGAATCCGGGTGGATTGAGAAGACCCTCGCGTTGGTGCTGGTTGGCGTGGTGACGAAGGGCCACATGGGGTGACAAGAGCTGAAGGCCGAGGTGGCTAGGGCAATGGGGGGAGACCTGTCGGGCCTGAGGTTGAAGACTGTGGGTGTGGAGAAGTTTTTGTTGGTAGGGGCATCGTCAGGGCTGGCGGAGAAGCTCCTCTTCAAGGAACTTCCGTGCATGGGGGCTGCGATTTGGTGGTGATGGGCGGTGAGGTCGGACGGCGCGATCAAAGAATGACCACCGCAGAAGGTGGAGATGATGGTCGACCATGAGGGGGTTCCTCTGTTCCTTCGCACCAGATAGGTCGTCGAGGTGGTGGTCGCTCCCTTCGCGAGGGTGCGATGGTGTAAGGGGCTCGGCCTCGAAGGAGGGCACCTTAGAGCTTTGCAAGCCGCGGTGGAGCTGCGATCAGGCACGACGCTTAAGAGGAAGGTGGCGCTGCGTCTGGGGAATGCGTCGTGGGTCGTTTTGGTGAAGCTAGTGGAGAGAGGCCGAAGGTCTTTTGTGGAGGTGCTGAAGCATTCAGTCGAAGGCGCTGCGGCGGGGAGGGACGGTCTGGCGAGTGGGACCATCTGGATACCAAAGGTCGCCGGAGGGAGGGACGCCTCGTGGGTTGGGTTGGCAGCATCGGATCTGGAGGAGGGTAGGCATGCACCCTCGGAGGTGCGTCGTTCGAGGGGCATGGCGGTGTGGGGCTAGCTGGGGGTTGAGGCGCATGTTGGGGAAGGCGAGGAGCCGCGCGGGGTTGTTGAGATGGTGCGGTGAGAGGAGGGAGGCATGAGGGGAGGCAACACATTTAAGGGCTTCCTGAGCTCGAGGGAGGAGGAATCTTGGCATGTGAGGGCTTTTAAGGCGAGGGTGCGCTCAGACTCGGGTCTGGACCCGATATAAGACCCGATACCTTTTCGTTCCTTTTCCTTAGATGCCTCGCGAAGGGTGCCCTCGGTGCTGAGGCATGATGCGTCACCCTCGGAGCAGGGGAGGTTGGAGCTTGGAGGTCGGGCGGCAGCTTTCGCCTTCGGCGGGAGCGAGAGTGAGATCATAGTGACCAAGCTCCTCCATCGGAGGATGGAGAGGCTATGGTCAGCGGGGCAAGGGGGGTCGACTGGAGCTCCTTTGACGCCGGCGAGCCCTGTGTCCGGTGGCGGAGGTTAGGGGGCGATGGGGGCCTTGTTAGAGCAACGAGGACGAGCTTGGCGGTGCCACCCTCAACGACGATGGGGGCTGGCGGTTCCCATAGGGGTGGGAGGAGCCCTCTGGGCTGGAGGGACATTGTGAGGAGGCCCTGATGGTGGGGGCCGCGGGGGAGGAACCAATGCAGCTGTAGGTGAGGGTCGGCGATGCAGGGGGCATGTTGAGCAGTGACGAGGGGGAGGGGTCTGTGGGTGGTGTGGAGGTGGCAGGAAGGGGGGAAAGGAGATCAGGGGAGCGAGGGGGAGCTGAGTTGTTGGCTGCGAGGAGGGGGTGGAGCGGGTGGTTGACGGGGTTGGGTTTGGTCGTGTGAGAGGGGGTGGTGTAGTTGGGACTCCATGTTGAAGGTCCTTACATGGAATTGAGGGGTCTTTGCGACTCATCTCGCGGGGGGACATTGAGGTCGTACTTGCTTAAGTGGAACTCGGATGTAGTTTTTCTATAGGAGACGAAGCTACAGAAGTGTGATCAGAGGGTGTGGAGAGAGATTGGGGGGAGCCTGCTAGGGGGTTTTATGGCTCTGGATACGGTTGGGAGGTCTGGAGGGTTGATTGTTGGGTGGAAAGAGGACTTCTCGCTGGTGGAATCGAAGGTGGGGGTTGGTGTGGTCTTAATGTAGATGAGGAGTGATGCGCTTGCGATGGCTTTCTCTTCGATGTACGGGCTTGCTGATGAAGCAGACAGGAATTCCCTTTGGGAGAGCCTGCATTGAGCTGCGAGGAACTTTCAGGGGAGCCTGTGGCTCATTGCTGGAGACTTCAACGTCACCCTTCTAGTGGAGGACAGGCTAGGGGGGAGAGGAGGCAGGGACCGAGGCTCAGAGGAACTCATGAGGCTCATTGCTGAGCATGGGTTGCAGGATATACCTTCCACCTGTTGTGCATTCACATGGAGGAGCTCAGGGGGCCTGATGTCCAGGCTGGATTGTTTCCTGAGCTTGATGGAGTTGGCTAAGATCTTCCTAATGGCTGGGGCCCGCTCTCTGGAGAGGCCCTTCTCTGATCACTCACTGCTGCTGTGGGAGTCTGGCTAGGGATTCCGGTGCAGTATGTACTTTAAGTTTGAGAGGGCATGGCTGCTGGAAGGTTTCAGGAGTATGGTGGAAAACAAATGGAGGGATCTACATTCGGATGGGTCGGCTGCCGCGAGGCTCGAGGCAAAGCTTCAAGAGATGAGGCACTTTCTGAAGGACTACAGGAAGTAGTTGAAAGAAGAGCAAACCAAGAAGCAGGACGAGGTGCTCGGAGAGGTTCAGAGGCTGGATAAATGTCGGTGGTGGAGAGGCAGAGCAGGGCGGACCACATGAAGACCATTCAGGAGGAAGATCGGAAGGCGAAGGTGGGGTAGAGAACCAGATCCAGATAGAAGTGGGTCAAGGAGGGAGACTCCAACACTAGATTTTTCCATATGACGGCCTCAGCTAGATGGAGGAGAAATTGGATCGATAAGCTGCAAGTGGGCGAGGCGGAGTGCTCTGGAAGGGAGTCGGTGGGAAGGGTAGTAACATATTATTTCAGGGAGTTTACGGGGAGACGGAGGGTCGGGAATTGGAGATGGAGGGGGTTGGGGGTTCCGACGGTGGGTCCGGGTGAGGCGGAGAGGCTGGTGGCGCCTTTCTCGGAGGACGAGGCTCGTAGGGCAGTTTGGGGGCTGAACGTTGAAGGGTGTCTGGGGTCGGACGGTTTCCCAGTTCTTTTTTCAAGGAATTCTAGCTGATGCTGAAGGATGAGATGTTGTAGGTCCTGGCGGAGTTTAGGGAAGGGAACAGGGGTTCAACAGGTTGAACAAGTTCTATTTGTTCTTGTTGCCTAAGAAGAGGCAGAGATAATTGAAGAATACAGACCAATTGCGTATTAAATGTGGCATATCTGATCATAGCAAAAGTACTGGCAAATAGGCTTAGGAGGGCCGGGGGGATGCATTTTAGACGGGTATGTGGTGGTAACAGAGATACTAACACACTGGAGAAGAGGAGAGAAGGTAAGAAGGCTTTCCTATGGAAGGTGGACTTCGTAAAAGCCTACGACTCGGTGCAGTGGTCTTTCTCGTGGGTAGCCATGGCCAAGAGGGGTTTCTTGACAGCCTGGGTTAGATGGATGAAGCAGTGCATTACTACAGCATCTTTCTCGGTGCTCATCAAGGGAAACTCGGCAGGAGGTTGGATCCAACCGAGGAGAGACGTGAGACGGGTGCCCCCTTGTGCCTATGCTGTTTGTGTTGACAGCAGATGCCCTGGCAAGGGCTACTGACAGAGTGAGCGCGATAGGTCTGCTGTAGGGGTTCCCTCTGGAGGGAGGTGAGGGCATTTCGGTTCTGCAATACGCGGATGATACTCTCCTTTATCGAGGGGACGATGGTGGAGGCGAGACGATGTCGTATCATCCTGGAGTTGTTTTGCGAAGCGTCAGGTATGCAGATCAACTACTCCAAATCGTCCTTTGTTTAGTTCATCATGGAGGATGGAGAGGTGGAGGTGTGCTCGGAAGCTCTAGGGATAAAGGCGAGGGCCCTACCTCTCTGTTACCTGGGGCTGCCCCTGACAGATAGGAAGATCTCGGCGCAAGACTAGGCCCCGTTGCTTAAGAGGATTGAAGGTCGGCTGTCGGGATGGGCGTTTAAGCTACTGTTGAGAGGTGGGCGGCTGGTCCTCCTCAAGGCAGTTCTTTCGGCAATACCAGCTTATTTCTCTTTGGTTGTCAAAATGCTGAGGAAAATTGAAGACAGAGTGGTGAGCTTGATGATAAATTTCTTTTGGACCAACTATGGAGCGGGAGGGAGGGGGCGAAGTTGGTGGCCTAGAGTGAGGTGTGCATGCCTTATAAGGAGGGGGGGTTTGGGAGTCAAGGAAGTGGGGAGGATAAATGACAGCCTCCTAACAAAGTGGATTGACAGATTGCTTAGGGGAGAGGTTTGTTTGGTGGGGAGGGTCTTGCGCTCTTGCTGTGGGGGACCGGCGAATTGGGAGCTCTTCGCCTCACCCTCTAGCGGAGCTTCCCATTTTTTGAGAAGGTTGTTGTTGGTGGCATCGAAGGTCGTACCATTTTTCACCCTAATATTGGGGTCGGGCGAGGTTTTCGATTTCTAGTCGGATGATTGAATGAGGCTTGGAGTTTTGGCGAAGCGCTTTCCTAGACTTGCGGTGTTGGCGGTTGACAGGAGAGCCTTGGTGGCGGATATGTGGAGCGGCACGTGGTGTCTCACATTTGTGGGCAATCTATCAGATCAGAGGCTTAGAGAGGTGCAGGAGCTGTTGCAGGAACTCCAGACTTTTCAACCAGAAGATGGTACAGACCCTTTTGGGTGGGAGGAAGGTCATTTCTCCGTACAAGATGCGTATAGAAGGCTTGGTGGCTCCGATGCACTTGGGGACATTGATCTCACCAAAGACTGCAGGTAGCTATGGGAGGCTTCTTGCTTGTTGAAGGTTAAAATATTCGTTTGGCTCCTCAAAAGAGGAAGGCTGATGACCAAGAAGTGGAGAGCCTAATGGGTGCCAGATGCAGACAGGTCCTGTCCACTTTGTGGTCAAGCGGAGGAAGACATTGACCATCTTTCCTTTACATGCCCGGTGGTGACGCAGATTTGGGAGCAGGTGGGGGACTGGTGGTGGGCTCACGACTGATGCAAGATTTTGGCGGTCATTCAGATGTGGGGGAGCTAATGGTGAGCGTCTTGTGTTTTGGTCTAGGAGGGAGTGGGTTAGGCCAATGGCGGTCTTGTGGGCTACCTGGTTGGGCATGAATGTCGTGGTTTTTAGGGGGCAGCGTCCATATATGAAGAATTTTGTTGGATCTGCGATGTTTTTTATTTTAGGGTGGAGTTTTGCCTTGTGATGTAATTTTTCTTTCTTGTTTTAATTAATGAATTCTTGGGTGGTATCTAAAGGATCACCACCTTTTTTTCCCTAAAAAAAAATAGAAGGGACCCTATTTATAAAGCAAGTGGTTGTGAATGCAGCATCCCCCAAAAAATGCTTAAGAACGGTCATGACAAGAAGTAAAGTACAGGCAACATCAATAATATAACACAACTTACGTTTAGATACCCCATTCTATTGGGAAGTATAAGCATAGGAAGTTTGATGGATGGTACCATTGTTAGCCAAAAACTCCTGAACATCTCTTTGCATAAACTCAAGTGCATTATCACTACGTTGGAGTGCGTTTTCGGCCCCATTGGTCCTTTAAGGAAAAGGTCATGTGGAGACGTCATTATGCACCATAGCTCTACCGGAGAAGGGGATGGTGGCAGAGCAAGAGGTAAATGCAACGGTTGGAGTGACACCGGAGGAGGTTGATGTCGTTGAGGAAGTGACATTAGTTGTGGAGAAGGTAGGTTTTTGCCTTATTGAAGGGGGCCCCTCTAAGATTCCCTCATGATTGGGGTCCCCTCTTGGAACGTAAGGGGTTTGAACGACCCATCGAGGAGAGCAACGCTTGGGGGCTACCATTGTTCTTGGGGAGCAGCAGTGGCGATGCTATAAGAGACGAAGCTGGAGTCGTGTGATCAGAGGCTTTAGCAGGAGATTGGGGGCAACTATATGGAGGGATTTCTGGCCCTCAACGCTATTGGCCGTGTCAAGATTTGCACAATGTGTGCAGCGTGGAGGCTCCTAGGCATGGGAAAAATAGCCCATGTGGGGCTGTTCCACGTTGGAATAGGGAGAGAGAGAGTAGTAGTAGCCACCGGCTGCTTGTGGTGGTTGGTGGTGGTGGGTAGTGGCTATGGTGGTGGCCGGTAGCTATTGAGAGAGAGAGAGGAAGAGGAGTTGGAGATGTTGGAAATATTATTTCATTAACTAAAAAATATATACAATAGGAAGACTCTTTTATAAAAGAGAGAACGTATCCTCTAAAACAAGAAACCAACTTATCTCTTAAATAAGGAAGAATAAATCTTAAACAAAATAAAATCCTCTAAACAACTTTCCTAAAAACCAACTTAACAGATAACAAACTTGCAAACTAAGCAAATGACTAGACCCTAGGACTCGCAACCGGTGACCCTAGTGGCCTCCTAATCTGCTGCCATGTGGCCTGGCTGGTTGCCATCTGGCAGTGCCACATCGCTTCTCCTATGCCCAACACTCCCCCTTAATCGAGGCTAGGAGGACGATGACTTGATCTTTAAACTTGTGAGGTTAGATGCCCCACCACTCTTTTTCTTTGAGAGTTGTGCTCTCGACCTTGTCTTTGGAAGAAGTGATGGTGTAGTCTTTTGCGACCTTCAAAGTCATTGCGTCTGTAGCAACCTCTATAGTTGCGACGGCTGCCGTGGTCTTCTCTTCACGAATCATGGCCTATATCTTCTCAGGATCCTCGGGAGTCAAGGAGTCCATCCGTGAGATGCTAGTAGACCAATGTGGAGGCCTCCCAAACTTGTCCCAATATCTCTCTTGAAATGATTTGTACATCCACAATATTGATACTTGGGTATGCAACTAGGGCCTCGACCATGCCCCACACTTGTCCCTGGGATTGCAACTGTGGAGTTGTTGCCCCTGGGCATGACTTCTTTTGGAATCTCCATCTTCTTAGACGGTAGAAGATGCTCTTAAGATCCATCCTCTTGTTGGATACGAGAATTTGATCTTGGGCGGCTCGAAGACAGGGATGCAACCCTGATAAAAACTTGGCAGATTACTAGACTTCTCGTGTCTCCCCCTGTTTGTCACAACAAAAAGGCTTGTAGATGTCCAACTCCTCGAACAGTGCTTCCATCTTCTCATAATATTTAGTCAATGAGATGTCTCCTTAACTAACTGCTCATATACGAGTATATAGATCAGTAAAATGGGTGTTGCTCGATTTTTGGGCGTACATTTTCTCAAGGGCCGTCCAAATCTTGTATGTGCTCTTTTTATAGAGCATGTTCTAGGCAATAGCTGGATCCATCGAATTCATGAGCCAATTCATGACATTGTAGTTTTCCTTCTCTTGTTTCTTTTTTTTCTTATCATTCTTCTGTTCAGGTGATTCATATAGGAGAATATTAAGTTTCTCCTAGCCACCAACGAATATCTTGAAGGCGCGAGCCCATAAGACATGGTTGGAGGCACCCTGCAACTTGATAGTTGTTCTCGGAACAACCACCTTGCCTCCTCCCAGGACCAACATGCCATCGGTGATCGTAGTGGTGGTGTTCGTCATTTTTTATGATCTTCTCCATGTAAGGCATCGAATTTGTTGAGGAAGATTCGTCGGTGATGGAAACCACACGTGTGTGGTCAAGGAACACATGCACACCAAGGAGCTTAGATCGTAGGTTCTGATACCATGTCAAGATTTACGCAATGCGTAGAGCATGGAGGCTCCTAGGCGTGGGAAAAATAGCCTGCTTAGGACTGTTCCACGTTGGAACCGAGAGAGAGAGAGAGAGAGAGAGAGAGAGAGAGAGAGAGAGAGAGAGAGAGAGAGCAGGAGCCACTGGCAGCTTGTGGTGGTTGGTGATGGTGGCTGACAGCTATGGTGGTGGTCGACGGCTATTGTGGTGGCCGATGGCTATTGAGAGAGGGGGAGAGGAGTCGGAGATGTTGGAAATATTATTTCATTAACTCAAAAATAAATACAATAGAAGACTCTTTTATAGAAGATAGAACTATAGAAACTAATCTTATCTCCTAAATAAGGAAGAACAAATCTCAAATAAAATAAAATTCTCTAAACAATTTTCCTAAAAACCAACTTAACAAATAACAAACTTGCAAACCAAGCAAAGGATTAAACCCTAGGACCCTAGGACTCACAACCGACACCCCAATGGCCTCTTGATCTGCTGCCATGTGGCACTACCACGTGGTCTGGTTGGCTACCACGTGGCCTCTTTTATTCCCAATAGGTTGATTAGGAGGGATTGTACTTGATTGGTGGGAAGACATTTTTGATTTGGAGGACACAATGATAGGCTCACATGTGGTTTCTGTAAAGGTGGTGAGAAAGTGATAATTTCAGGGTGGTTTTTTCTGCAGTCTATGGCCCTGTTAATGATAATGCACGTCTGTAGCTTTGAGAGGACCGGTCATGGACAGGTTCAATGGTGTACCTTGGTTCATTGGGGGCAATTTCAACATCACCTTGCAAAGGGATGATAATAGGCTTGGTGGTAGAGGAAGGCAAGATTGTTGATTAAATGCGTTTGCGAATTTTGTTGCTTTGCATGGGCTCTTGGACTTGGTTCCTGCTTCCGACACTTACACATGGAGAAACTCAACTGGCCAGAAATCCAAGATTGATAGATTTCTTTACAGTGTGGTGTTGGCAGAGGCCTTCCCCATTGCTGACATTAGACCTATGAATAGGCCTTTCTCGAATCGTACACCTCAGTTTTGGAAGACAAATGAGAATAGAGTCCTTGACACATATTTCAAGTTTGCAGATCCTAGTTGCTGGAGGATGGCTTTAGAGGTGCAGTGAAGAAGTGGTAGTCCCTCCAAGCAAAGGGGTTGGCAATGGCGAAGCTGGAGTCAAAGTTAAAGGGACTGAAGGAGTTTTTGAAGGGGTATAGGAGAGAGGTCAGAGAAAGGAGAGCTAGGAGGAAATCTAAGGCGCTTTCAAAGATTCCTAGAGTTAGGAGGAAATCTAAGGCGCTATCAAAGATTCCTAGATTAGACAGGATGGAGGATGGGGGTGCTTTGTCTACAGAGGACCTGGCAATGAGGGCTAGACATATGGTTGTGGTGTAGGAGGATAACAAAGCTGAGGTAGAGTGGAAGGCAAGGTCTAGACAGCGGTGGTTGAAAGAGGGTGATTCTAACAATCGTTACTTTCATATGATGGCTTTGAGCAGAAGGAAGAGGAATTGGATTGACAAGCTTGTGGAGGATGGTACTATGTTCTCTAGTAGGGAGGAAGTGGGCAAGGTGGCAGCAGATTTCTATAGGCAGTTCATGGGAAGGAGAATGAGATGGAGGTGAAATGGGGGAGATGCATAGTGCATCTCTAGAGTGCAGGCGGCTGCGCTTACAATTCCTTTCTCGGTGGATGAGATACGATGTGCAGCATGGGGACTAAATGCAGATGGTTGCCCGAGACTGAATGGCTTCCCAATTTTCTTCTATAAGGAGTTCTAGTTAATGATTGGGGAAGAAGTTATGTAGGTTTTTGAGGAGTTTACGATGGGGAATAGGGGGTTCAATAGGTTAAATAAGTTCTACATGTTCATGTTGCCAAAGAAGGATGATGCAGAGGCTATTAAGGATTTTAGACCCATTGCCCTATCCAATGTTGTCTACTTCATTGTGGCTAAGGCTTTTACCACTAGACTTCGAAGGGTGATGTTATCTCTCCAGTGCACATGGTAGAATTATTCTTGATGGCTTCGCTATTGTGTTGAATCTAGGCTTCCTTATGGCGACAGAAGAGGAAGGTTTCTGTGGAAGGTGGACTTTAGTAAGGCGTATGATTTTGTGTAGTAGTCCTCCTTTGGGCTTCCATGTTGAAGAGAGGTTTCCCCACAACATGGATTGATTGGATGAAGCAGTGTGACAAATACATCCTTCTCCATCCTGGTGAATGGTAACATCGTTGGAGGTTGGGTGCAGCTGAGGAGGGTGGCTAGGTAGGGGTGCCCCTTGGCATCCATGCCTTTTGTCCTTATAGCGGATGCTTTGGCGAGGTCCATATCTACAACATGTCTGCTTAGGAGCTTCATGGTGATGACACAAATAGAGATCTCAATGCTACAGTATATGGATGACACGCTGTTTTTCGTAGAGGATTTAGTTGTGGAGGCAAGGAGGCTACGCATCCTTGTATAGTTGTTTGGAGAAGCATCGGGGCTACAAATTAATTTCGCCAAATCTACCTTTATTCCTTTCCAGATGTCTGGGGAGGAGGCACAGGACTGCAGAGCTACCTTGCGTACACTGGTTGGTTCATTGCTGATCTCTTAGCTAGGCCTCCCATTGTCTAACAGACGTATTGGTGCTTAGGACTGGTTGTCGCTTTTGAAGAGGATGGAGAAGAGGCTTGCTGGATGGGTCTCTAGGATGCTTTCTAAGGGAGGCAGATTGATTCTACTCAAGGTGGTCTTATCTTCGCTTTCGGCTTATTTCTTGTAAATCTTCAAAATCTCGCGGAAGATGGAAAAGAGGCTTTGGCTTGATGAGAGATTTCTTTTGGATGAACTTTGGTTTGGCAGGGAAGGGTGCCAAGATGGTGGCCTCAGAAGACGTTTGTAAGCCAACGAAAGAGGGTGGGCTGGGGGCCAGAGAGGTGGAGATCATGAATGACAACTTCCTAACCAAGTGGATCACCAAGATTGTGCAGTGCATGTAGGACCTCCTTAGATACGTGTTTAAGGCATGCTATGGGCCTTTGTTGAGTTGGGAGCTAAGGGCATTGCCTCCGAGTGGAGCCTCTCACTTTTATAGGGGACTGGCGAAGGTTGTCCCTAACGGTTAGAGTTTTTCTCTCCTTTTGTTGGCACAGGGGATGCATTCATATTTTGGAGAGATGATTGGATGAGAGACAACCCTTTTTGTTGCACATTTCCTAGGCTATTTGTTTTATGGATAAGGAGGTGACCATGGGTGGTTGCTGGGAGGGGTCTTGGTGCCCAACTTTTATAGAGAATCTCTCTGACTAGCGGATAGGGGAGTTTCACATGTTACTGTAGTAGCTTAATGGATATGGTCTGGAAGGTGGGGTGGATGCATGGCCTTGGGATGGAGGGGAGTTTCAATTAGGGAGGCATATTCTGGGTTGCAAACAATGGGGTACATGACATATTGAATTCATTAGAGATTGTTGGATAATTTGGACGGTGGACTGCACTAAAAATCAAGATTTTTGCATGGTGGTTGTGAAATGGGAGACTGATGATCAGATTATGGAGGGCTAGGTGGATGTCGGAGGCTGATAAGATGTGCTCGCTTTGTAAAGCGGGGGATGAGGATGTTGATCATCTATTTTTTGGATGTGCCTTCTCATCCCAAATTTGGAGAAGGCTAGATCTTGGGTGGATTAAACGTACAACTCAAAATCGATTTTGGAGCTCATTTAGATGGGGAAATTCACATGTGGGCCAGAATGTCTTTAGATTTAAGGAGAAAGTGAAGGGGCTGGCAGTGCTTTAGGGGATTTGGCTGGGGAGGAACATGGCAATTTTCAAGGGGCAGATTGCTTTTATTGAGAATTTTGTTATTGATATTTCCTCACTTGTTTATTTTTAGGAGTCCATGTTACACTTTTGTAATTGTAGCTATTTTTCTGACTGGCAATGAACTAATCACTGGGTGGTTATTATATGAATAACCAACCTTTCTCTTGTTTTTTAAAAGAAAGAATAGAAATTTTGAACTTCATTAAAAATCTTTGGAAGTATAGTAGTAATCTCTAACTGGTCCTTTAACAAAAACACCCAGGACAAACCACTATGATCATCTACAAAGACGACGGAATACCAAAAAATAAATTGGTGTTTTTTTCAACAAGGACTCCAAATATCACAATGAACTAACTCAAATGGAGACCGACACTTTTTATTTCTCCAGAAGGAAGAGTGACATAATGGTGCTTTCCAAGATGATAGGCTTCACAGTCAAGAGTGGCTAGAACAATGGAATTCGAAAACATCTATTGAAGCCTAGAAACAAAAGGGTGTCCAGACGACAATGCTGGAGCTTAGGATCGAAAGAGATAGACACAACACCAACAAAAGCCTGAGGGACGTCGATGTAGTAGAGACCATCTCTCTTAATCCCCTCACCAATCGTTTTCCTTGTCCAGATGTCTTGAAAGAAGATAAAGTGCTCATCAAATATCACTTGACAAGATAGATCTTTACACAATCTATAGATAGATACAAGGTTCAGATTGTTGTAAAGAATCAGTACAATAGACATCTCCAATAGCGAAGTAACAAGAAGTGATATTCGCAAGAAAGTACATGCATCCTTCTTACCAGTAAGATGGTTGGATGCACCTGAGCCCACCACCTAGGATGAAGTAGTGGCAAGATTGGCTGAAGTCCTAATAGTAGCAATAAAAGAAACAATGCTATCCTGAGATGTAGTAGATAACATGGGTTGCCGAAGTAGCTCAAGGAAGCATGCATAATCATTTGTGAATAAGGAAGTCCAGGAGGGGCAAGCTCCTCCTGAATCACAGTACAGTTCGCTCGACTAGGTCTTTTAAACTTGGTGTAGCATCTCTTGGGGTAGTGATTTGTCTGTTGACAATGAATGCATGACACAGAAGTACGACCATGACCATGATCAGCTCTAGAACCACCACGCCCACTAGAGATCGCAAAGGTAGAGGTTTTGTGGGAGGTGCAGCAGAGGGAGCAACAACTGGTGTCAGAGTACTCTCATCAATAGAAATCTTCTAGAGTCTCTCATATACTGTCTCCAGATTAGAAATAATATCCATGGCCAGTGTTCGATCACGAGCAGACAAATATCTAGAACTTAGGCCACCTAGAAATTGATAGACTTGCCATACTTGTTGCCCTATTTGCGTTTCGTAGCACGATAGCTGGAGCACATTCAACTTCTCAAAAAGAGCCTCAATCTCAGTATAGGAGTTGACTAGAGAGCACTCCTCTTGAGAGGTAGACCAGATTTGATAATAGATATTTGCAAGATGGGTATGATCGAACTTCCTAGAAAATTTCTTTGCCAAGCTATCCCAAATCTCCTTGGCGATCTTCTTATAAAGCAAATTGGTAGCAATCTGTGACTCAATACTATTCATCATTCAATTTATAACCAAGTAATTATCATGTTCCCATCTCTTAAAGCCTGCAGATTGGGAACCATTAGGAATTTTGGTTAGGATATAAAGCTTCTGTCTTACAACAAATATCTTGAACGCCTGTGACCAAAGTAGGTAATTCTGGACACCATTAAGCTTGATAGAGGTGTCTTGGCCACTATAGAGGTAGAGGAAGTCATGGGCTTGACTTTAAGAGAGGAAGAATGTCCAGGTGTTGTTGGATTTGAAGAAGGTAGTACAACAGATCCAAAAATCATCCTAACAGGAACCATAGAGGGTGGTCCAGAGTGTGTTAAGTCACATCAAGGACTATTTAACCCAGGACGCGAGAACAAGGCATAAGTGTTGAGAACACCCTTAGGAAGCTACCAGAAGTCCTGACCAAAAGAAGAGACCCTTGGTGGTGTCGCTAGGTGCTATAGCAGGTGCTGACGACGTTGCTGTAGCTCCCGGTGGTGTAGCTAAACCTCTTGCAACGGCGTTAGAGGCCATTGAAGGTGGCAGCAGCAGCGTTGAGGGTCACTGTGCCTCTTGCAGTGACATTGGGGACCCTTGAAGGTGGTGGCAGTGGTGCTTGAGGCAACATTGAAGGTGGTGGCACTACTGGCGAGGGTGCTGGTGGTGCCGTTGACCTTTGACCGTGCTTTTGATGGTGTGGTGAGCGAGAAAGACAAGAAAGAGAGAAAAGTTCTCTCTTCTAGGGTTTGCGTGGTGGGAGATACTAGAGCACGAAGAGTCTAGGACTCACCTTGCTTTGATATCATGTTGGAAGAGAATGAAATGACTTAATTCTTAAAAGACACCCTCGCCCTCTTTATGTAAAGAGAGGTTATGAGTAAAGTATAGGGAACACCTTCATGAAACTAGCAAATAGTGAAAACACCCTTAAACATATTCTAACAATTCATATTTAGATCCCATATTTTCACTTGGTGAAAAAAGTTATAGTCGCCTATGTGTGTTAGGATCTGTGTTCCCATGCTTTTTCATTCTTAATGTGGAGGGGTTTATGTTAGAATAATTATTTTCATATTTTAGTCTTTACATTTCAGTCCCTACTTTTTTTTTTGGTCCTTGTATATGCTTTGTCCCTTGGGTTGCTTCTAAGGGTGTACACGGGTTGGGACTCAATCCAAACCCAATCCAAACCCAATCTATAGTTTTCGGGTTGGGATTTTTCCAACCCAACCCAACCTGTTACACTACTGAATCGAACCCAACCAACCCATAAAAATTAGGTCGGGTTTGGTCGGGTTGATTGGGTAGTTGACTAGTCAAAGGATTTAAAACTTATGTTTATCTCCTGCATATTTTCTCTGTCTTTCATACTTAATAACAAAACATTTTAAACTTATAAACAACTTATATTTTCTAAAAAAGTGAATAATATAGGTAAAAACAAAAAAGCCTTAATAGTTGTATAATAGTAATTGTCTTTCACATGAAGAAAAGTAAACACATATTACAAAACGATTATCCTATCCATGTAATTTTTTTCATAGATGTAGGCATTCAAAACAAAGAATTAGACGAGAATCAAAATAATTTTTTACTAGAAAGGAAAAATTCAAGATGTACGTGTCGATGTCTTTTAATTTTGTCTAAACAAAGAATTAGATGAGAACCTAAATAATGATGTCTAATTTAAGCGTCAAAGTTTGAATGCCTAGTTGAAGTTTCAAATAATTTAGGCTAAATTAAGGAAATTAAAGGGGGAGGAGGATGGCCAAGAGAGGAGGTGGTGGCTATTGGCTATGGTGAAGGAGGATAGTTGGTGAGGGGGTGGTACGTTGTGTGGTGGTGGTGGTGGTTGTAGCGACTCTAGTGATTGGCTAGGCGGATGGGAAGGTACAGAGGATGGTGGATGGCCGGTGAGGGGTGGTGGACTGATGGGCTGTGTGGTGGTGGTGGATCGGTGGTAGTTGGCCAACGGTTCTGGTGGTAGGCTCAGGCTGGGCAGAGGAAAGGTAGTGACGACAATGGATGGCTGGTGAGGGGGTGGTGGGCTGTGTGGTGATGGTGTTGGTGGCGGTGGTAGTGGCTCTAGTGAAGGGAGGTGGTGGTTTTCACTAATGCAGAGGGGGAAGAGAGGAGGGATGAAGATGCTAACCTCGAGTGGTAATGACGAGAATAATGGCGACAATGAGAAGGGAGTTGTGGAGAGGTTTGTGGCGACGACGAGAGAGAACGCTCGGTTTAGGGCTTGCGAGCGGAGGAAAACTGAAAAGAAGCGCATGATGGAGAGCACAGGGAGAAGGAAAAGTGAAATTGAGGGAGTCGTGTGTGTTATTTGCGTGGATTTTTTTGTCACCTTTCAAGCTTAAAAAAGCTAGTCTTTTTCCTTTAAAATTTTAATGGATACTCTTGTATGTGTGTGTATTGGGTTGAATTGGGTTGCGGGTTGGGTTGGGTTTATTAGACCTCAAACCCAACCTAACCCATTTTTTATCGTGTTGAGAAAATCTCAACCCAACCCAACCCAATCTAAGTCACAGCTTAACCCAACCCAACTCAATTAGGTTGGGTTCAGGTTGAACCCAACCCATGTACACCCCTAGCTGCTTCCTATATAAAGGACCTAAGAGACCCAGCAATAGTTGATGCCGTTTCAATCCTAACATGGTACTAGAGTAACAATCCTAGATTGAGCCTGATATCCCACCTAAATGAACCTGCCTCACCCTTCACGTCATGCCCTCCTCTCTCTCTCTCTCTCTCTCTCTCTCTCGCCATTGGTGCACTGCCATCATGTCAACCTGACAGCTTGGTATTGCCCTTCATCAGTTCATGATTGAACCTAATCTGTTCAACCGATCAGCTCTGTTCCATCTGATCTGCTTCGTCACTGTTGATCAGAGTGGTCTCATCGCCATCTTCACTAAACAGATTCTGTTGACTGATCTGCTCTGTTCTTCAGCTTGATTTGTTCAACCTCATCTGTTCACGTTACTAGCCATCTGTCGCCACAGGTCTCATCAGTCCCTGACGCAAGAATTGTAACAACCTCGACCTAGGTTGTTGCTGCAGAGTGGAGAGCTTGCAGCATCATTGCCCCAGGTTGTTTATTGCAGGCTGTTACGCGAGGTCTATTGCTGCTGCAATGTGTTGCTGCGAGGTCTGAAATTGTTATGCAGGCTGTTACTGCAGGTACTGCACAGGTTGTTACTGCAAGTTGTATCTTGAGGTTGCAAGGAAGAAGGCTGCAAGGTGGTCTGAGGTTGTTGTTGCCTATCCAATAGCAGTAGAAGGCCCTTCTTTTCTTCTCTCTCTTGTTTATGATGAGATAATCGTGGAGAGGTCTACTATGATTTAATCCCTCTCCATGAGTGTGTTTCTGATTGTGTTGCTGATATGATTGAGTAGTGCAAGATCATTGTGGTTGAGTGTGACCGTGTGAAGTGTGGGAGATAGCAAGGAGAATATTGGAGATTTGTGTCCGTTTTCTGGGTTCCTCAACGCAAATGCAAGGAACTTTAATTAAGCTTGATGAGATAAATTTATGTTGTGATCCACATCTTTTCGTAGGTTTGTTGGTTCACATGGACACAAGAAGATTTTTCTTGAAGATGAGCCACCGTCTACCTTCAAGATTGCACAATGGGAGATGCAGAATGATTGGGTGACTACATGCATGCTTAATAACACGAATGAATCCATTACTAAAGAAGTAATTGGTTGAAATGAGACCTAGGTTTATTGTAAACCTAGATCTCTTTTATATAAAGGGAGACCAAAAGAGTAAAAATACATCCTTACCCCTAAGGAGCATACATGGAAAAAGCTATAAAGGAAACAACACACACATGGAATGCTAACACTCCCCCTCAAGTTGGAGCATATATATCTATCATGCTCAACTTGAAGATATACGAATCAAATGAAGATCTGGTCAAGGGCTTGGTGAAAATATCTGCAGTCTACTTTTCAGATGCAACAGAAGTGGTATATAACAACCCTTTCTGAATAATGTCCCTGGTATTGTGACAGTCAACCTCAACATTCTTTGTTCTCTCGTGAAATGCTAGGTTGTTAGCAATGAAGGTGACTGCTCTATTATCACATCGCATTTCCATAGGATTAGACAACTGCACCTGTAGGTCAATAAGGATCTGATCCACATCATCTCCATAGTCATCTGAGCCATAGCTCTATATTCAGATTCATCATTGGATCTCACAACTGTGCCTTGTTTCTTGGTCCTCCAAGCGATCAAATTCCCTGCTAAGAAGGTGCAGAATTCAGTAGTGGATTTACGATCCACATGGCATTCGGCATAGTCTGCATCCGAGTAGCCAACCAACATCATAGAGGACCCCTTTGAGAAGAAAAGACCCTTCTCAGGAGTCCCTTTGACATATCTAAGTACTATCAATGCTGCATCCTAATGCTGTTGTGTTGGCTTGGCTATGAACTGACTTAGCCTCCCAGTTGCAAAGGAGATATCCGATCTTGTGATAGTAAGATACAACAGCTTGCCAACAAGCTGTTTGTACCTCCTATTGTCCACCTGTGCATCCTCATCATAGAGTGGCACTTTGGGGTCCATAGGAATATTGGTCTCCTTGGCCCCAAGCATACCAACCTCCTACAAAATATCTAAAGCATACTTTCGCTGAGATAAGACTACACCTTCCTTGCTGCGAACCACCTCAATACCAAGGAAATACCGTAAAGCTCCTAGATCCTTCATGGCAAACTGTTTTGTTAGGATGTGCTTAACCTCAGCAATACTCTCCATATTGTCCCCTGTGATGATCAAATCATCTACATAAACCAGAAGTACTATAGTACCTTATCTAGTTCTCCTAACAAAGAGTGAAAAATCAGCTATCGATCTCCTGAATCTAGCTGCCTCTACAACTTGTGACAATATCTAAAACCAGGCTCGGGGACTCTGTTTAAGACCATATATAGTCTTCTGTAATCGGCATACACACTCCCCTTTCTCTTAAATTCAGGCGGCTGCTGCATATAGACTTCCTCTTTGAGATTATCATAAAGGAAGGCATTCTTCACATCTAATTGGTGCAAGGGCCAATCTAACTGAACTGCCATTGCAATCAACACTCGGACTGTGGGAAATCTGGCAACTAGAGAAAAGGCATCAAAGAAGTCCACCCCATTGGTCTGGGTGAACCCCTTTGCCACAAGGCGGGCTTTGTACCTAGCAACACCACTATCAGGATTGAACTTCACAGTAAATATCCATCGACAGCTAACGAGTGCAGCACCATTGGGAAGTGAAGTAAGCTCCCAAGTCCTACGGCCTTGAAAAGTAACCATCTCATCCTCCATGGCTGCCTGCCATTTTGGATCAAGCATGGCCTCATGGTGTGTAGCTGGAATCTGTGTAGTAGCTAACGCCTGAGTAAATCTAGCAAATCCAGGAGAAAGAGTATCAGTAGCAAGTGCCCCCGCTGTGGGATAAGTAGTGTAAGTCCGTGACCACTTCCGAATAGCTATCGGAAGGTCAATATCATCGTCTGACACATCACATGTCTTGTTCCTGTGACCATCACATGACAAACATACGTCAGTGTCTAAAGGACTCACCTGAGAAGTTGATGGTGAGGGCGAGGATGGGGGTCTCTTATAGGTAGCGTGAGGGTGAACATATGCTTGCAGAGGCCCAATCAGGCATGGAAAGGGATGCGTAGCAGGTGGTGGTGGTGGTGTAGTAGGGACAAATCTCAAGAAATCTCCCAAAACGAATGAGAGAATATGGCATAGGCGTCATATCACCCTCAGGAGGCATCTTAACAGCCATCACAAAGAAGAAAGGTACAGTTTTATGAAAGGTAACATCTGCTGAAACATAGTGCTAAGAAGTAAGCGGATCAAAACAGCGATACCCCTTTTATGTCCAAATATGCTCAAGAAAAACACACTTAACTGCTCTCGATACTAGTTTATCCTGACCTAGTCCCAACAAATGGACAAAGGGAACACAACCAAAAGTTCAAGGGGTGACGTGAAACAAGGGATGATCAGGATACATGACTTGAATAGGAATCCGTTCATGCAACGCAGCATTAGGCATCCGGTTAACCAAAAAATAAGAAGTCAAAACAGTGTCACCCCAATAGAGAAAAGGGACAAAGTGGTGAATCAACAAGGAGCGAGCAACATCAAGAATATGGCGATGTTTCCTCTCAGCAACATCATTTTGCTGAGAGGTATGAGGACATGTCTCATGGATAATGCCACAAGTAGAAAAGAAATTGCGCAAATGTAAAGTACAAAATTTTAAGACATTATCTGAGCGAAAGCACTTCACCAAAAAAGAATGTTGAGTTTTTATTTCTTTGACAAAGTTCTCAATAATTTATCCCACATTGGACTTATTTTTCAAGAGAAACATCTAAGTTATACGTGAAAAATCATCAACTAAAACAAGATAATACTTATTCTCAAGTCGAAAAGGAGTACGACTAGGACCCTACACATCCATATGGATCAAATAAAAAACAGTGACAAATGAAACAGACGTAGAACTGGAAAAACTAGCCCCATGGTACTTGCCAAGTTGACAAGCATTACAGGCGAGAGTAGTAGTTGAAGGAATATGTGGTATAACGCATTTGAGGCGATGAATGGGTAGATGGCCAAGTCGGTGGTGCCATTGGAGAGGAGATTCAGTATAAGCAAGGCCTTGGGTAGTAGAAGCAGCAAAAGTAGTACGGCTCAGACGATAGATCCCATGTTCCTCACGCCTTCCACCAATCGTCTTCCCAGTGAATTTGTCCTGCAAGACACATGACACATCAAAGATAGCTTGGCAGTTCAGATCCCTAGTAATGCTGCTAACAGACAATAAACTCAAGGGAAAATCAGGCACATAATAGACATCTGCAAGTCTTAAAGTAGGAGATAATGACATATTTCCCTTGCCAATAAGTGGCATGTGTCTCCCATCAGCCACCTGCACTGTTTTGGCAGGTGTAACAGGTGCCAACTGAGAGAAGGATCCACGGTTGCCACATAGGTACTTGGATGCACCAGAATCAATCAACCACTCACCAGAAGACAAAAGTGACGACATACCAGTTGCAGGTGTCTTATGAGGAGGCCATGGCTGCAGTGTCTGGAATCTGAGAGGAGGATGAAGCCTGTGTCAACTGTGCAATCTACTGTCTTAAGGTCTCAATTTCTATACTCAAGGATCTCACATCAGGACCGGTAGGCACTTCGTCGAGAACCTTAGTCGTCTGATTGGCCATGGGTGGCCTACCGTGCTTTTGCCAATATGTAGCCTCTGGATGACTAAGTCTGCCACAATAAGTGCATGGTGTCTTGGTGCGTGTACCAGACGAGCTTCCACGCCCACGACCACGTGCAGGGGAAGGGGTACCCCTACCACGTCTAGGGATCGCTGCCAGTGCAGACGTCTGGGTACCTGTGTCTGGGGCTGTAGTACGAACTACAACTCTGTTGTGTCTACTGTAGGCCTCCAAGGTAGGAAGCTCAGGAGCTGTGAGAATATGATTTCTGGCAGCTGTATACTCAGGTCCAAGACCTGCCAAGAAGAGAGAGACGGTTAATTGTCTTCAAAAATTCCTCCAAGAATCACAGGCACACCCTGGCAAATAAGAGTGATGTCTCTCTAGCATTCCCTTCAAGAGGGAGTAGTATTGTAGCAGAGTGCATCATTCCTGACGCAAATAGAAATGGTCGTAGAAGACCTGAAAAATTTGTGCCGAGTTCTTGGCATGAGAATAGTTCTCGCGCAAGGACTCCCACATCTTCTTTGCAGTGTCGTAATACATGATCTCATCCCTTATATGGGAAATAACTGTCTGCATAAGCCACGCAGAGACCATGGCATTGTCTCTATCCCAGGTGGTGTTGACGTTAGTCTTGCTCTTGGACTCCGGATCTGTAAGGATGTGGCTCTTCCCATGACCCCTGACAGTCATGAGGAAAGTCTGAGACCACTATGGGTAATTGGTCTCGTCCAACTTGACGATAGGACCAAAAAATGGATTCTTCAACACCCCGGTGTCCAGAGAAGTGCCCGAATTCACTTCGAACTAATCATCTAAAACCATCCTTACAATCTTGGAGCCGCAATCAAACTTCTATATCTAAGAAGTTATCAATCAACTCTGAAATCCAAGATTTAGGCCAGCATCTTCACGTTAGACAAGCTTTGGCCTATCCCAGGTGTGGGGAGACTACTCGAGAAGGTCCCACTGACATTGACGGAGGCTAGGCGAGGCCCTAGGCGGCGTTAATGGTGTTGGTGGCACCCTGGGCGATGCTAACGGCTCCTTGGGTGGCGCTGGAGACGCTGGCGATGCCCTAGGTGGCGCTGACAAGGTTTGAGGCGGCGCTGGCGGTGCCCTAGGTGTCGCTGGCGCTGCTAGCGGTGCCCTAGGTGGTGCGGGCGATGCCTTAGACGAAGCCCTAAGGCCCCCAGGTGAAGCCCTAGTCGATCGGAGAGGCTAGAGATGGAGGTAGCGGCACGTAGCGGTGCTGCACTGGTGGTTAGCGGCGCTGACAGAGTCTCCCGAGGCAACGCGCGCCAGTGGAGGTCAGTTTGTGGCCTTCCAAGGCAGTCCGATTGGCATCAGAGACCGATGAGGCTGGTTGGCGGTGGTGAGGGGCCAAACAGCGATTGGTAGAGGCCAGTGGCCGTCGGTGGAGGCTCCTCCGGGTACCTCCAATGGAGATTAGGGTTTTGGTGGACAAGGTATGGAGGCTTGTGAAGGTGGGATATCGAAGTATCGGTCTAGGATCGCCGCTCTGATACCAAATTGGTTGAAATGAGATAAGTTTATTATAACCCTAGGTCTCTTATATAGAGAGACCAAAAGAGTAAAAATACATCCTTGCCCCTGAGGAGCACACATGGAAAAAGCTAGAAAGGAAACAACTCACATATGGAATGCTAATGGAAGTTATGGCTTATTCATCCGCAAAGAAAATGTGGGATGTATTGCATGAGATACACTCTCAGAAGACAAACATTGTCTTTATCGTGTATTGGAGGACATCCAGACATTCAAGAAAGGAAGCATAAGCTTACTAGATTGCTATGATTCATTGAAAAATCTTTGGGATGGGCAGGATTCCATTCAGCCCATTACTTCATATGTTGTTATAGTAAGACAAAGGGAGGTTATTCGATTAGTTCAATTTTTGGCTATCTTGGGACATGAATATAAGGCAATGAAAGATTAGTTGTTGACTTCTACTGAGATTCCTAGTCTTGAGCAGATTAATGCTTGGCTGATGAGACTGGAGATGACAAATAGCTCAATTGTTGGAGACTCGTCTGCTCTTTGCTACTTCTAAGCGTGAGAGGTTCAGACCATGGTCGCCTAAGTGGACACGGTGCACGAGGTTGTAGCCGTGGTCGTTCTACTTTTGTTTGTGACTATTGTCACGAGACTGGGCACACAGTTGATCGGTGTTGGGCAAATCATGAGCATCCTCAGGGAACTCATGCTAATCAAGTTACAATTGAGGAGGAATCTACTCAGGTTTTAGAGATCACGATTTATAGAGATGAGCATGCCAGATTGCTTGCCTCTCAGCCTTCTACTTCAGCATCTTACACTCAGCAGGGTAAGGTTGCATTGTCAGCTAGTCCTCTTGGTTCACGATGGATAGTTGACTCTAGAGCATCTTTACATATTACAGGTGATTTTTCTGTGTTTACATCTCTTCGTGCACTTGATAAATCATTCCAGATTTGTGTTGCTGATGGTGGCTTGTCATCTGTTACTGGGCTGGGTGATGTGACCTTGACTGACTCTTTCTTTTTCTGCTGTTATGCATGTACCTAGTTTTGCTATGAATTTGATGTTTATCAGTTAGATTACTAGGGATCTTCGTTGCAAAGCAGTATTTTATGATCAATATTTCTTCTTGTAGGACCTCCAGACGAGGAAGTGGATTGGTGGACTTGAAAGGAATGGGTTGTACTACCTTTGTTAGCATATATTGTTATTATATTTTTGATGCTTTTCTTGTACGGACTTATAGGTGTTTAGCTCCTTAAAGAGCAGTTATGTACTTTTAACCCTTCGTTCTCTCTCTATATAAGAAAGCCTAGGTTTTTCTATAATAAACCAAGTCATTTCATTCAATTTAGTATCAGAGCCAAGGTCCTAGATCGTGGCTCTAGGTATCCTATCCCTCAAGGCCTCCAAAACCCTACCACCACATCTCGTTCTCCTCTCTCTCCCTCTCGGTGTTGGCGCATAGAGGGCCACTACACTGGTAGTGGCGGCAGCGACACCAGGTGCGCAGCCAGCAGCATGCAGCGTGGCTAAGGCGACGCTCAACGAGGTCCTGGCGGTGCTGACCTAGTCACGGTGGCAATCTGTAGCGCTGTGCAGCAATCGGCGGTGACCTGCAAGTAGGCGCGGGGGTCTGCAGCAACCGCTTCTAACCTCTGCGTGTGTGGTTCAGAGGCTGCGTAAGGTGGTGCAGTCCTCCTGTAGGCTACAGGCAGCGGCTGTGAAGGGTGTGTAGCCCTGCTCTAGGGGTTGCGTTCCTCATAGTTGTAGAGAGAGGGAGCCTAGGTCTCTTTGGGGCCATCTCGGGTGTTCTCCTTACACCTGGGTTAGGCCAACTCCGTCCAAGGGGGCCTCTTGTCAGTGATGCAAATCTGAGTCCGCTCTGTTTCAGATCATTTGATGATTTCTTGGTGGTAGAAGCTTGATCGAGGCTTCCGGATTGCGAAGATGGGTTCATATGATCGGTTCGAGGTGACTTCGGGCTCTATTTCGGACACTGGGGTACTTAAGAATTCATTTTGTGGTCCTGTTGTCAAGTTGGATGAGACCAACTACCTGCGGTGATCTCATACCTTTCTTATGATTGTAAGGGTTCATAAGAAGAGCCACATTTTTACGGATTCGGAACCTGCGAACAAAACTGGCACGAATGGCAACTGGGACAACGATAATGCCATGGTCTGTGTATGGCTTATGCAGACAGTTCTTCCCTGAATAGGGGATGGGATTATGTACTATACCATAACGAAAGAGATGTGGGAGTCCTTGCATGACACCTATTCACATGCCAAGAACTCTACACGGGTTTTTCAGGCCTTTTACGACCTCTTCTACTTGCATCAGGAGGGACGCATGCTGCCACAGTACTACTTCCTCATGAAGGGAATGTTGGAGAAGCAACACTCCTATCTGTTGAGGTGTGCCTGTGAGTCCTGCAGGAGCTTTAGGAGAGTTGGTAGTCTTTCTTTTCTTGGCTAGCCTCGAACCTAAGTATACGGTAGCCAGAAATTAGATTCTCACCGCTCCTGAGCTTCCTACCCTTGAGGAAGCTTATAGCACTCGGCAGAGTTGCAGTGTGCACTCTTGCTCCTGACTCTGGCGCTTAGACGTCCGCATTGGCTGCAATCCCTAGACGTGACGGGGTTGCTCCCTTTCCTGCACGTAGTCGCTGACGCGAACGTTCTTGTGGTACACGCATTAGGACTCTGTGTACCTACTATGGCTGACTTGGTCACTCTGAGGCTACGTGCTGGCAGAAGTATGGTAGGCCACCTATGGTTAATCAGGCAGTTGAGATCTCAAATGGAGTCCTCCCCAGTCTTGATGTTATTCCTTGAGCACAGAGATTGAGAACTTGCGGCAGCAGATTCTCAGTTGACTCAAGACACTGCAGCTATCGCCACCTCTTTTGAGGTACTCGCGACTGGTATGTCATCATTCTTGTCCACTGGCGATTGGCTGATTGATTTTGGTGCATCCAAGCACCTATGTGGCGACAGAAGCTCTTTTTCTCACTTGGCACAGGTTACACTAGCTAAGACAGTACAGGTGGCAGATGGAAGACATTCGCCATTAGTTGGCAAGGGAGAATGTCTTGTCTCATACTTTGAGACTAATAGATGCTTTCTATGTGTCTGGTTTCCCTTTGAGCTTGCTATCTGTTAGCAGTATTAGTATATTTGAACTGTCGAGCTATATTTGATGCATTTTCTTGTGTCTTGTAGGATAAATTTACTGGGAAGACGATTGGTGGAGGTTGTGAGGAACGAAGGGTGTATCGTCTGAACTGTTCTATTGTTGTTTCTGCTACCTAGGGCCTTGCTTCTGCTGGATCTCCTCTCCAGTGGTACCACCGCCTTGGCCACCTGCCTCTTGATTGCCCCAGACGTGTTTTACCGCACATACCCTCCACTACTGCTCTTACCTACGATGTTTGTCAGCTTGGCAAACATCATAGGATTAGTTTTTCAAGTTCTACCTCTATTTCATCTGTTGCTACATTTGATTTGATTCATATGGATGTTTGGGGTTACAGTCGTATTCCTGATTGAGTTAGGAACGAATATTATCTTATTTTAGTTGATTTTTCCCATGTTTCCTGGATGTTCCTTTTGAAGAATAAGTTCGAGTGGTACAAATTATTGAGAATTTTGTTAAAGAAATAAAAACCCAGCATTCTTGTTTGGTGAAGCGTTTTTGCTCTAATAATGCCCTAGAGTTTTGTATTATGCGTTTACGCACTTTCTTTTCTAGTTGTGGCATTATCCATGAGACCACGTGCCCTCACACCTCTTAGCAAAATGGTGTTGCTGAGAGGAAACATCGTCATGTTCTTGATGTTGCACGTACTTTGTTGATTCACCATTCGGTTTCATTCCTTTACTGGGGTGATACTGTTTTGATTGCATGTTCTTTGATCAATAGGATGCCTAATGCTGCATTGCATGAATGGATTCCTTCGCAGGTTATGTATCCTGATTGACCCCTATTTCACGTCACCCCTCAGAATTTTTGTTGTGTTGCCTTTGTCCATTTGTTGGGACCGGGTCAGGATAAACTAGCATCGAGAGTAGTTAAGTGCGTTTTCTTGGGTATATCTGGACACAAAAAGGGTATCGGTGTTTTGATCCGCTTACTTCTGGATACTATGTTTCTGCGGATGTTACCTTTCATGAGGCGATACCTTTCTTTTTTATGACTGCAGCTGAGATGCCTTCTGAGGATGATATAGCACCTATGCCATATACACCAATTCGCTTTGAGAGTTTTCCTGTGATTCTTGTCTCTACTACACCACCACCATCATCTCATGCTACGCACCCTTTTCCTTTGTTGATTGAGTCAGTTCATAGCCAAGTCGATACGTCAGCATTGGGATACAGCATTGATGGTGCTCAGATACGTCAAGAAGGCTCCTAGGAAGGGAATCTTTTTCTCCAAGGGGTCTTTTATGACTTTGGTTGGTAACTTTGATGCGGACTACGTCAGATGTCATGTGGATTGCAAATCCACTACTGGGTTCTGCATCTTCTTGGTAGGGAATTTGATTACATGGAGGAGGAAGAAACAATGCACAGTGTGAGATCCAGTGTCGAGTCTAAGTACAAAGCTATGGCTTAGACGACTACAGAGATGATGTGGATCATATCCTTGTTTATTGACTTGTAGATACAGTTTCATAACCCCATGGAGATGCGATGTGATAACAGAGTAGGGACCTTCATTGCCAACAACTAATCATTTCACTAGAGGACGAAGCATGTTGAGGTTGATTATCACTATACCAGGGACATTATTCAAAAGGGGTTACTATATACCACTCTAGTCATATCTGAGAAGCAAATTGTAGATATTTTCACTAAGCCCTTAGTCAAATCTTTATTTGATTCATGTGTATCCAAGCTGAGCATGATAAATATTTATTTTCCAATTTGAGGGGGAGTGTTAGCATATATTGTTATTATATTTTTTATGCTTTTCTTGTATTGGCTTATGGGCGTTTAGCTTCTTAAGGGCAGTTCTGTACTTTTAAACCTTCGATCTCTCTCTATATAAGAGAGCTTAGGGTTTTCTATAATGAACCAAGTCATGTCATCCAATTATTTTTCCCTTCCACCTACAATTGCTGCTACTTTTGGTGCCACTACTGCTTTATAATGGCATCTTCGCTTGAGTCACCTAAGTTCGATTGTGCTATGTCGCCAGTTTCCTGATTTTCATGTTCTTGATAGATTTTTTTGCGATGCTTGTTAGCTGGGTAAGCATCATAGGTCATTGTTTCCTTCTATTAATCAAAGGACTAGTTCTGTTTTTTCTTTGATTAATGCTGATGTGTGGGGAAGGGATGGATGTAAAAATTGGAGAAGAGTGTATTCCAATGAAAGATGCTTTTAAGTACTTGGGATCTATTTTCCAACAAGATGATGGAATTGATAGAGATGTTACACATATAATTAATGCAGGGTGGTTGAAATGAAGGGATGCATGTGTTGTTCTATGTGATAAGAGGGTTACTTTAAAAGTTAAAGGAAAGTACTATCGAGTTGCTGTAAGACTAACCATGTTGTATGGTTCTGAATGTTGGGCTATCAAATATAGGCATATGCAGAAAATGCCTATGGTAGAAATGAAGATGTTAAGATGGATGTGTGGTCATACAAGAAAGGACCGTATTTCAAATGAGATTATTCGAGAAAAGGTGGTATCGTTAGAGGATAAAATGAGAGACACGCCTAAGATGGTTTGGACATTTGCAAAGAAGGCTACTAGATGCTTTAGTCAGGAGATGCAAGAGTTGGAGGCTGAACTTGCTAAGAGGGAGCGAAGAAGACCAAACAAGTATTGGAAGGAAACTATTAAGTATGACTTCAATCACTTTAATTTAAGTCCTGAAATGCCCAAAATCGATCTATGTGGAGGCAAAGAATCCATATAGCCGACCCCACTTAATGTGGGAAAAGGCTTGGTTGTTATGCTGATGTGTGGGGCCCGTGTCGAGGTACCAATGTTAGGGGCTTTCGTTTTTTCGTTCTTGTTGATGATCATTTTAGAATGTTTTGGGTTTTTTTGATGAAACAAAAATTGGAAGTCCTTGTATTTATTGAAAATTTTTTCAATCAAATAAAGACTCAATTTTCTACTATCATACGTTTCTTTCGAAGTGATAATGGTATAGAGTTTGTGAATGCCCGATTATCTAGTTTCTTTGCTTCATAGGGTGTTATTCATTAGACTTCCTGTGTTCACACCTCACAGCAAAATGGGGTTGCTGAATGGAAGCTTCGACACCTTCTTGATGTTGCTTGGACATTACTGTTTCATATGCATGTTCTTTCTCACTTTTAGGCTAATGCTATTTTGATTGCCGCGTTTCTCATTAATTGGGTTGTTTCTCCTATTTTAGGTGATTGTACACCTTTTTCACTTCTGTTTTTAGATTAGGAAGCTTTTTTGTTGCCACAAATTGTTTTTAGTTGTGTTGCATTTGTTCATCTTTTTGGTGGGGACAAGTTACCTCCTAACTCGATTAAATGTTTTTTTTTGTTGTTATTCTTGGACCTAGAAGGGGTATCGGTGTTATGGTCTGGTGAATCGAAAATTTTATGTGAGTGCTAATGTTGTGTATTTTGAGGAGGTTTAATATTATTTTGATAGGGGGACTCCTCTAGCACTCCTTCCATCGGTATCCCTACTACGCCTCTAGGGCCCTTTGAGCTTCCTACCACCACTATGAGCCCACTGTATTTTATCAAGCAGGCACCCCTTGATACATCTGATCTTGTTTCTACCTATCCTTATCATTATCATTGTTGACCTAAATCTATTGCTTAGCCTCTTACTACCATTTCTGTTTAGTCTGATACCATTCTTGTGGACTCTGATGGTGGTTAGGTATAAGGATGCAAACGAATCGGGTTTGGGTCGATTTTGGCTAAACCCATACTCATACTCATTTACAAAATCCATACCCATACCTTACCCATTTACTTGTCGAGTACAAAAATCCAAACCCATACTCATCTATCCATTGGGTGTTTCTTTATAAATTTATCTTACAATCAAATCGTATCTAAATTAGAGTCCGAAAAAACCTATAGCATGATCGTCAATTTATTTTTAACGAGCTTGAAACATATGGGTCTAATTTTATTAATCTCCATTGAAATTATTACAAAAAGAACCCTTCAAGGGAAATATATCAAAAATAAAAATATAAAATATAAAAACAGACAAAATACAAGTACATTTCAAATAAAAGATCTCCATCCATGAAAATAATGTTCAATGGAAGTTTTTTTTTATAGAAAGAATGCTCAATGGAAGTTTCAGAAGTACTCCCAACCTTCAAAATTACGATGGGAAACATGAGGGAGTTAGTTGAACTATCCCCTCAGCATCTGTTGTGGGGTGTAGGTGGGTGTTTACCCTAAAAGCCTGATGGATCTATACAGCGATACAAGGCTCGGTTAGTAGGAAAATGTTATACTCAAAACACATGATATTGATTATTTAAGACTTTTCTAGATCTTCTGTAGAACCTGCACACTTTATGACACTCCCCCTGTCGTACTTGCACCTGCAGAACCTTAGTAGGAAAAATTACGGGCTTAAGTAGAGCCTCCGTGCTTGGTTTCACAAGTCTAACAGGGCAGTGTAAGAGTTTGATTTTTCTAGATCTTCTGCAGATCATTCTGTGTTTTCTAGGCATACTCAGTCTGGGTCAGTTATCCTTATTGTATATGTTTAGGATATATTGCTGATATGCAGTGATATAGGTAATATTAAAAAGATATCAAGGCCTTCATTTACAGTTTATTACTAGGGATCTAGGATAAATCAGCTACTTTCTGAGCATTGAGGTACATCATTTGTAGGATGATATAATTTTGTCTCAAAGAAAGTATGTTTTTGATATGTTACGTGATGTGGATATGATAGAATGCACACCTGTTAAAGTACCACTTGATCCTTTTCAATTTGTAGATGATGAAAGTCCTTTTGAGGATGTAACTAGATTCAGGGCATTGGTTGGTAAGTTGTATCTAACTATTACTAGACTAGATATTGCATTTGTTGTTGGTCGTTTAAGTCAGTTTATGTAAGCTCCTAGGGAGGTACATTGGTCAGGAGTGTTGCAGGTGTTACAATATCTAAAAAATGCCCTTAGAAAAGACTTATGCTACTGAGCTCATGGGGAAGTTTCCATACTATGATATTTTGTTGCTGATTATGTATGGGCTCATGAGGATAGATAGTCTACTATAGATTTTTGTACTTTTGTTGGTGTCAATCTTGTGACATGGAGAAGTAAAAAGCGTGTTGTATCTCGACCCAGTGTAGAATCTGAGACATATAGCATGTGAGCTTCTTTGAGTAAAATCTTTATTGCATGATTTTGTAGTGGATGTCCAAGGAGTCATACTCATGTATTGTGATAATAAAGCTGTTACATTCATTGCTAATAATCTGGCCTTTTATGAAAGGACAAAACATATCGAGGTGGATTACCATTTCATTCGTGATGCGGTGCTACAAGGTAAGATTTTTACTCAATATATTTAAACCAAGGATCAACTTGCAGATATATTTACGAAGGCTCTCCCATGGAAACAGTTAGAGTATTTTTCCATCAAGCTGAGCATGTCTGATACTTATGCTCCAGCTTGAGGGGAAGTGTTAAAATCATTGTTTCTACATTTCAATCTTTACATTTCAGTCCCTGCTATTTTCTTTTTGATCCTTGTATATGCTTTGTCCATATTGAGAGAATTGAGTGGTTTAGTGTCACATTGGAAAGTGTGGGCTGTGTGTGAGTGGTGGCCTATAAATAGGCGTGTACTCATTTATTCTTTGAGAAGAAATATAAATTAGTGCCCTATCGAGGCCTTCTCCCGTGGTTTTCTCCCCACTCGTGAGTGGGATTTTCACGTAAACCCAAGCGTTCCTTGATTGTCTATTGCTTTGATATTTATGCTTCCGCGTTATTTAAATATTTTAACTTGATATCAGAGCATGTTCGTTCCTTGGGTTTTATTCTTTATTGCATATATTTTGATCGGGAGTTATGGTTCTCGATATCTTCCTTGGTTCTTGTTCCGATGTGTGGATCCACCATGACATGAAGAGGGAAGATGCTGATGGTGTTTTCCACGTGCATGGCTTGTTGCACAGAGCCACCATGCACATGGAGAGGATAGAGATGGTGACGTCGTGCGTGCAGAGAAGACGGAGATGGCGACGATCCGCGCGGATGGTGGTCGCATGTGAAGCCCATGCGTTTCACTTGGAGTGCTAGGGCACGGTGGTTTGGGCGGTGGCGGAATACATGTCTGCATGGCGGCCTTCGAGGATGAGGTCGAGGACGACAGAGGCGGCGGCGACACACCCACAGGCAGCGCAGCACCTCCATTGACGCTTCATAGGTGACGAGAGTGCTCCCTCTGCCCTGTGAAGCGACGCAACTCCACCGATGCTCCACAGGAGGTGGCGCTTGTGAGTATCAGCGCAGGAGATGAAGAAGCGGCGTTGGTGGCGACGATGTAGAGGCGCAACTGTGCTTGGGTTGTTTTGAACCCTTTGGAGAGAGAGCAGTGGACTCGGGTGACTTGGTTATGCTGTTGGGTTCGGTTCTGGTTGAATTGTATTTAAAAAAAAAAGATGGGAACGAAAGAAGGAAAATGAGGAAAATGAAGAGGAAAAAAAAAGGAAAGAGGGAAAAGAAAAGAAAAGGAAAGAAAAAAGAGAAAATTATAAAAGAAAAAACAAGGGAAATGAAAAAAGAGTAAAGGAAAATTTAAAAAAAAAGGATGAATTTTATGTTTGAGAGAAGAGATGAAGTCTTCTTTAACTTTTCAGATTTTATTGTCTTCTCGTTGTTATTATCTTCTCTCATACGAGTGTGGGAGAAAGGGGGAGTGTAGGAGTTTGTTGTAGTCAGCCCTGCTTAGGAGTCCCTTTTGTTCATGGACTTCACATGAGAAACCCAACTCTGGGAAGTCTAGAGTTTCGAGGTCCTCAGAGGAAGGACTCATTTCAGGTTTCTATTGAGATCCGGTTTCGTGGATTTTAGAGAGGGAGATCCATCTTCGAGGTCTTCAGAGGAAGATCCAATTTCAGGGATACTGAATGGGGAGCCATCGACATTAGATCTTCAGAGACAGCCACAGATCTTTCCAGCCTTTGTTCCTGCCTGTGTAGTGGGTTTCTTTGTGTTACAAGTTGAGATTCCATGCTCCAGCTTGAGGGGGAGTGTTTAGAGAATTGAGTGATTATTTAGTGTCACATTGGAAAGTGTAGGCTTTGTGTATGAGTGGTGGCTTATAAATAGGCGTGCACTCAGTTATTCTTTGAGAAGAAGAAATACAAATCAGTGTCCTATCGGGACCTTCTCCTGTGGTTTTTTCCTCGTTCCTCTTGAGTGGGGTTTCCACGTAAGCTAAAGCGTTCCTTGATTGTCTATTGCTTCGATATTTATGCTTCCGTATTATTTAAATATTTTATCTGTCCCTTGGGTTGCTTCCTATATAAAGGACCTATGGGACCCACAATAGTTGATCCTATTTCAATGTTTCCATGAAAATCCCATGATTGTTTCCTATTAGGGTGAAATGTCAATCAATCTTTATTAGAAACCCTAGGTGCCTTTATACAGAGGGACACAAAGGGTAAAAGTGCAAGTATGCCCTCACTCCAAAAAGCACAAGATATAACAAAAATAAATAACTTAGTACTCCCCCTTAAGTTAGAGATAAACATCAAGCATGCTCAGCTTGGTACATAACTCTGGACGCTTCTTGGAGAATGCTCTGGTGAAGGCATTTGCAATCTGATCTTCAGTGGTAATATAAGGTGTTGTGATCTTGTCAGAAGTAATGGCATCTCTGATAAAATGGCGATCAACCTTTATGTGTTTTGTTCTCTCGTGAAAGGAAGGATTATTGGCAATAAAAGTAGCTGCCTTATTATCACAATACCTAGGAGTAGGACCAGAAACACACTCCCAGATCACATAAGATAGATCTCACCCATAGGAGCTCACAAGTGGTATAGGCCATAGCCTTATACTCTGATTCTGTATCGGATCTGGAGACAACATTTTACTTCTTAGTTCTCCATGTGATTAAGTTGCCACACACATAGATACAGTAGCCAGTAGTAGATCTTCTATCCTCATGTGCCCCTACATAATCTGCATCAGAATACCCCTAAACATCCAGATGACCATGCTTTATAAATGATAGCCTCTTACCAAGAGTTTGCCTGAGGTATCTCAACACCTGACATACTGATGTGTATACATCCAAATAGCCAAAAATGTCTATTAATGCATGTTCTTAGTATCATAGTAGCATCATGCATTGTAAATATTACATAACATGCATAATCATGCATTTAAGTCAAATTGTATAAATTGTATAGTAATTGTCTCCTTTTATGACTAGAGACATGGCGACTTTTAATCGGGGCCTCGGATTGAAGATCCAATCGTATGGATTTGATCAGGGTGACGATTGGAGTTCAACGACTCCAAGATCGCTCTAATTGGACATCCGTAGCACCAGATATAGTCCGAGGAAGCCTAGAGATCAAGGGCTAAGATGGTGCCAAACGACACTTCAAACGACAAATCCGACCACACGGATGGGTTCGGATCGATGATCGCATCCTAACGACATGAAAATCGGTTCAATCCGATATCCGTGGCACCTTCTACATGTCATAGAAGATGGACAGCTATGATGGCGCCACGTGGTGCCATCACAGCCGCCCAAATCGACCGCAGCATCGCTTCTCATCTTCTGAAGGCGCAGTGAAGCGAGATCTAGGCCGTTGGATCTTGATCCAACGGCCGTGAGCCATGCACTTAAATCGTAAGCGCGACAAAGAAGAGCCGTTAACGCAGCGGTCGAGCGGCGTTGCACGAGAGTGGGGCACACGTTTGACTCGCAATCTGCAGCATGCGAGCGGTTAATCTCGACCGCCCGATCGGCTGCGGACGGCCCAGATCGCCCAATCGGGTGTATGCGCGATCAGACGCACCGCCTCATGCTTGATCGCACGGGTAGGCAGCACAGTTGAAGCGGGCGAGGAGCAATCTGAGCCGTCCGATCTCGCAATTGGACGACTGAGATTTCGAGGACATGGGCGAGCGTTAAGCACGCGGCAGGCAAGGAGGCGGGTGCGTGCGTGCGAGGCTGCGGCGACGTGGGGTCTTTAGTGACGTTTAAATTCGTAACTAAAGACCCCCTCATTTAATGTTTTAACTATGTAATGACCAAATTGCCTCCTATCCTTGCAACTATAAAAAGAGACACCTACCCTATGAAATTCTCATTCCCTTCCTTTACCTCTCTTCATCTCCAAAGCTCAAGAAAAGCTTGTCCCACACCCGAGATGCTATTCTAGAGCTAAAATCCAATTTTCTCACCCCCATTCCGGAAGTGGATCCCGCAACGACGACGTGCTGCCTCGTTCCCGCTTCTTCCTGCTTCGTCCTCTTTGTTCCGTCCTCCGTTTTCCAGGCGTCGTCTCGTCCGGCTCGTTCTCTAAGCAACCGTTGATGATGATAACTTCCTTCTATATTTTCTTTTACTGCTTTCTAGAATATATTTCCCGCTTTCTAGTGTAGATTTCCTACTTTCTAGTGTAGTGGGTAGTTGTAATTGTAATGAACATCAACTTGTGATAATGAAATTCATGTTTATTCTATTTCTCTTCTGTCTTTATTTGTAATATTCTTTCTCTGTCTTCTATTCTTTATTCTTTAAGTAGATAGTTTAGATTTAATTCGACTAGCTAATCTGCTTCGTGACAATTAAACAAACACGGTTTTGAATCAAACGTTTGCCTCCCTGTGTTCGATTGAGAATTCTTAGAGTTTTGGTATAAATTTTATCTGTTGATGGATTACTTCACAAATAGAACGATGTGTTTTTCAAACCCAACTTCGATTGCGTAATTTTCTGCTCTCAACACATACACCATCCTAATTTACTTCTTTAGGAGATTGCATAAACTGGCTCAGTCTCCCAACAACAAAACAAATGTCAGGTCTCGTGACAGTCAGATATAACAGTTTTCCCACCATAGCACGATATCTGGTGACATCTTCAAGTAGCGGACTCTCAGAATTTGTAAATGGTAAAGGATCCATAGGAATGCTAGCAAGCTTGCAACCCAACATCCTTGTCTCTTTTAGCATATCAAGAACATATTTCCTCTGTGAAAAAACAAGACCTCCATCAACATGCTGCACTTCAATGTTCAAGAAATAACTTATCATTCCTAGATCTTTAGTAACAAACTGAGAATGCAAGAACCTTTTGGTAGCCTTTATTCCTATTTCATTACTCCCAATGAGTAGTATATCATTTACATAATAATAATAGATCCAGCAGCCCTATGCATAGTAAAAATCAAATGATCTACAGTGGATCTAGTAAAGCCAAACTCTTGCACAACTTTACTAAATCTCTCAAACCAAGTCCTTGAGCTCTGCTTAAGGCCATGAATTACCTTCTTTAATCTGCAAACTTTCTGACACTCCCTTTAAACCACGAAACAAGGGGGTTGTTGCATGTAAACATATTCCTCTAAATCATTATAGAGGAAAACATTTTTAACATCAAGCTGTGAAACAGACCATCCACTGTTGACTGCCACAAAAAGTACCCTCACTGAGTTGAGTCTTGCTACTAGAGAGAATGTGTCAAAATAGTCAAGTCCAAAGGTTTGTAACCTTTGGCAACCAAGTGTGCTTTGTATCTTTCCACTGTACCATCTGGGCGGCATTTCAAGGTAAACACCCACATATACCTCATAACAATAGCACCAGGGGGTAGGTCAATAAGTTCCCAAGTACCCCTGGACTGAAGAGCAGCTATCTCCTCCTCCATGGCCAAGGTTCAAGAAGGGTCCTGAGAAGCCTAAACATGATTCCTGGAAATATTTTTGTTGTCAACTGCAAGAGAGAAAAATCTCCCTGCTGCAAGTAAACGATCAAGTGACATTTAATTGGAAACAGAATATTTAGTACAAGATCGTTGTGGCTTCCTCTTAGTAATAGGAACATCCACATCAGGTACCTCTGGTGGTGTAGGGTCTGGACCTCCATCCGAATCAGCAATATCAGCAGAGGACTAAGAATAGTAGAAAGTGGTTCCTCTTCCTGTAGATTGGTAGGAGGTCTAAGCTGAAAGTGCTGAGGAAAGGTATCTGTAGTGGGCACCTCAGGATGTCTAGGATAGGTAATAGGAGGAACATTATGAGATACAAGAGGCTTAGAGGGACCTGGAGGTGTAGCACTAGGCATAGGCGATGGGACATCTTGTGTGACTTTTGGAGACTTTCCTGCAGCAATATAATATGACATATCCTAAAAAAAAGTCACATCCTTACTAACAAACGATGTGAAAGAGGATCATAATATCTATATCCCCTATGGGTTTTAGAATAACCCAGAAAAATGCACTTAACAGATCTAGGAGCTAGCTTATCCACATTGAATAGATGAACAAAACAAACATATCCAAATACTTTTGGAGGAAAAGAAAAAAGCTCCTGATCAGGAAACAAAACAGAATACAGGGTCTTCCTACCAAGAACAAAAGTAGACATGATTAATCAGAAAAGCAACCATAAGCACAGCACCAACCCAGAAGGTGGTAGGAACATGCATCTGAAACATAATAGTGCAGGCAACATCAAGAAGGTGCCTCAATTTACGTTCAGCTACCCTATTCTGTTGGGATGTATTAACACAAGAGGTCTGATGTATAATACTAAGAGACTAAAAAAACTGAGTCAAAGTAGAATTCACAAACTCAAGCCCATTGTCAGTTCGAAACATGTGAATAGTAAGAGAGAATTGAGTCTTTCATGCACAAAATTTTGAATCAAAGTGGGGGTTTCAGATTTTCCCTTCATCATAAAAATCCAACTAACATGGGTATAATCAACCAAAATCAAAAAATACCGAAAATCCCTAAGACTCCTGACTCCATAAATTAACATGAACAAGCTAGAAGCAGCCTTAGTTCTACTATAACTACCAAGAAAGGAAACTCTATGATGCTTGCCGAATTGACAGGCATAGCAAGAAAAATAGTTGGGAAACTGCATGTTAGGAAACTGACGACGAACAAAAACACTAAGATGCCCCAGTCTAAGATGTCACTGTAGAGTAGAAGTAAAAGCGACGACCATGGAATGATGCTCTGGTGGGAGATCAAGGTAATATAGGCCATCCTTCTCAAGTCCCCTACCAATTTGCTTCGTCATCAGGAGATCCTGTAAGAAGAAAAATTAATCATGAAACACTGCTCTGTAATTTAATATCTTAGTAATTTGACTGATAGATATTAAATTCAAAGCAAATTTGGACGCATGCATAACATTAGACAGGGACAAAGTAGAGGACAAAGGGATGCCATCCAAGCCTGTTAAAGGGGACAAGGTACCATCTGCTACTTTGACATGAACTGGATGTTGGTGCTAGAGCACCACGATCATTTATTTTGATGATAACAAAACACGTGTTATTTAACATTTGCAATTTGAGTCCTAGATTTCAGGTCAATTGCAAATGTAGACGTGCTTAAACGGAGTTCGAGCTTGCATCCAGGACGAATTGGAGGAGCTTGACGGAAAACAGAGGAGGTTCGCGTGGAGCGACAGATTAAATATAGAAGACAAGAAGAATATGATAGATTCTTGTTAATCCTTTCTTGTATCTCTTGTCTTTATTTTCTTGCTCTTTTTATTTTCCTTAGAAAATTATGTTAAAGAGCCTCAAAGAACCCTAACAGTAGTCCTAGGAACACCGGCACAACCCTATGATACTTAGGTTTTCTGTAGAATACTTAGAAAACCGATATAGGGTTCAAACAGCACTTCCAGACGTCCAATTCCCAAATCAGACGTCTGATAAAGTATTTTAAGACGTCTGACTGTTGTTTCAGACGTCTGATATCTGTTAGGCTGGACATAGCTAGTTCTGTCTGATGAAATCAGACGTCCAGACCTTAGACCAGACGTCTTAGAAGACGTCTGATGGACTTGCCAGACGTCCGATTAGTGGACCGTTGGCTAGCTTGGCAAACACTGCAGAATATGACCGTTAGAGCCTTATCAGACGTCCATAGGCCTTTCCAGACGTCTGATAATTGACCGTTTTGCCTCGACTGACCCGAAAATCTCTTCTCAGAGATTTTCTAGCCGTTGCAAATCCATTCCGTAGAAAAAGTTGGTTTCCAGACGTCCGGGTATAGTGCCAGACGTCCTGTATGTCGTTTGATCAACTTGAACAAAAACCCTGTTTAGATCTGATTCAAGTCAGGAGGAAACCCGCATAGAATCAGACGTCTGACCTTGAAATCAGACGTCTTAAAGTGGCCTTCCAGACGTCTGATGCCAGAATTAGACGCCTGATCACCCTGTCAAGTGTAATCATTGTCCTGATTTCGGCCTGATTCTCTTGGGCTTTGTTCCCAACGGCTATAGAACCTTTCCTAAGCCTTCCAAAGCCTTCCTAAGGCCTCTATAAATAGAGGGAAACCTTTGCAACACAAAGACACACTAAGAAACACCTAGAGACACCAAAGCAACATAGTTCCACTCTCTTGTGTCCTAGCTATCTCTTGCTCTCTAAGCTCAAGTTCTACATCTTGAGAGCATCAAGCTGTTGCGCACCCGCTCTCCCGCCGTAGTTCACGAGAGCGAAGTTGCGCCGTCGCGTGGCTCACGTACCGCGTCATCAACTCGACGCACTCATTGCAAAGGGGAGTTTCCTAATTCCTATAGAAGCTAGGTTTATAATTACTTTGTTGGCTCTATAGGACTTGTTTATTTTATCTTTGTTATTTGGTTGGGTATTCGCTTTGCGAATTCCCGTCTCCTTCGCGAGACAAAATCCTTCTCGTGGAGAGAAGGGGTTGAGGTATGCTACCCTCGTCTAAGTAGCGTGGTTGTATTGAGGTTGAATCACCCTCGTTTAAAGTGATTCGGTTTAGTGGATTTTGATCAACTTTGTTGATCGGAAAATCCTAACTCGAGAGGGTTAGGTGGTGGTTTTCACCCCGTTTGGGTTTCCACCTAAAAATACCTGTGTACTTGTGTGATTGTTATTTTGTGAAGATTGTTTATTTTATTCCGCAATTATTACGTCACCCACTCCTCGCAGGGAACTTCATTTGGTATCAGAGCAGGTTCTTGCAAGATCGGAGTAACACCCGGCAAGAAGATCATGGAGGGAAACATAGCCGCAATCAGAATCTCCGAAGGACAGTCCACCGTCCGACCACCCTATTTCGACGGGAGGGACTTCGGATATTGGAAGTTGAGGATGAAGACGTGGCTCCAAGCCACTGAATTCGAGATATGGGGATGTTACGAAACCCCATACGAGATCCCAAAGCGACCCCAAGGAGGCTACTCGCAGCTGCAAATTCGAGAGCTTTCACTCAGCGCAAAGGCAATGAATGCCCTGTATTGCGCGCTGAGTCCGAAAGAGTTCGAGAAAATCCAAGAGTGCACCACCGCCCACGAGATATGGAGGAGGTTGGAAGGCACTCATGAGGAGACGAGCTCGGAAGATCTCGGGGAGAAGGAAACCGCTTGCTTTGGTTTCATGGCCAGAGGAAGCAATAGCGACAATGAAAGTGGAAGCGACTCCGACAACGAGGTAAATCTCGATCTACAAGAAGCTTTTAATGAACTTTTTGAAGTTAGTAAATCACTAAAAAGAGAAAATAATAGCATTAAAAAGAACCTTAGTTTTCTTAAAAATGAAAATGATAGGTTAGAAAAACAACTTAAGGACATAGAAGCTAGTCCTAAAAATGATAACCTATTATTAGAAAATCATAAATTCATCAATGAAAATAATAAATTGATTGAAGAAAATGATAGTTTAAAATTAGAAATTTCTGACTTACAAACTAAGATGTACACTATAGAAAAAGAAATTGCATGTCTTAGGGAAAACTCTAACAAGCTAATCAACAAAGTAGATAATTTTTATAACTCTAAGGTTGAGAAAGGATCTCCATCAAGGAGACCCGCTAACAGATCCGGATCCAAGCCCACTTGGATACCGAAGAAAGAAATAGAATCTTGTTTTGTAGGATTCAGGGATAATTACAGCACAAAGGACTGGACCTACAAACTCAAGGATGGTCAACTCGAGTTGGGAGAACCAAGGAGTAGACCAAGGAGGAGAACAAGAAGACCGACGAGACGGCGAACAAGCAACGGACCCGCCGCACGTCGACCACCAGATTGGAGACCGGCGCCAATGCCCGGGCCTCCAAGCTACGAATGGGAGCCCCATCCGATGTGGCCACCACCACCATTCGGGCCATTTTATTGGCCATGGTAGGTGAGGTAAAATTCTTAACCCTATCTTTTTATAAGCATTTAGATAGGGGGAGTTAAAACTATGAGCTAATTGTCATTTTTTAAGGGGGAGTTGCAAGTTAGCTAAATTTCCTTTAGTAAGGGGGAGAAAAATAATAGCTATCTTGTTGTTACAAAAAGGGGGAGAATATCACCTTTGTTAAAATAAATTCATAGAAGCATGTTTTAAGGGGGAGTTATATGAAATGTAAAATCAATCAAACCTTTTTGATAATGTCAAAAGGGGGAGGTTTTTATGCATTATTATTTACGATTTTGTCATCATCAAAAAGGGGGAGATTGTTGGTGCTAGAGCACCACGATCATTTATTTTGATGATAACAAAACACGTGTTATTTAACATTTGCAATTTGAGTCCTAGATTTCAGGTCAATTGCAAATGTAGACGTGCTTAAACGGAGTTCGAGCTCGCATCCAGGACGGATTGGAGGAGCTTGACGGAAAACAGAGGAGGTTCGCGTGGAGCGACAGATTGAAGATAGAAGACAAGAAGAATATGATAGATTCTTTTTATCCTTTCTTGTATCTCTTGTCTTTATTTTCTTGCTCTTTTTATTTTCCTTAGAAAATTATGTTAAAGAACTTCAAAGAACCCTAACAGTAGTCCTAGGAACACTGGCACAACCCTAAGATACTTAGGTTTTCTGTAGAATACCTAGAAAACCAATATAGGGTTCAAACAGCACTTCCAGACGTCTAATTCCCAAATCAGACGTATGATAAAGTATTTTAGGACGTCTGACTATTGTTTCAGACGTCTGATATCTGTTAGGCTAGACATAGCTAGTTCTGTCTGATGAAATCAGACGTTCAGACCTTAGACCAGACGTCTTAGAAGACGTCTGATGGACTTGCCAGACGTCCAATTAGTGGACCGTTGGCTAGCTTGGCAAACACTGCAGAATATGACCGTTAGAGCCTTATCAGACGTCCATAGGTCTTTCCAGACGTCTGATAATTGACCGTTTTGCCTCGACTGACCTGAAAATCTCTTCTCAGAGATTTTCTAGTCGTTGCAAATCCATTCCGTAGAAAAAGTTGGTTTCCAGACATCCGGGCATAGTGCCAGACGTCCTGTATGTCGTCTGATCAACTTGAACAAAAACCCTGTTTAGATCTGATTCAAGTCAGGAGGAAACCCGCATAGAATCAGACGTCTGACCTTGAAATCAGACGTCTTAAAGTGGCCTTCCAGACGTCTGATGCCAGAATTAGACGTCTGATCACCCTGTCAAGTGTAATCATTGTCCTGATTTCGGCCTGATTCTCTTGGGCTTTGTTCCCAACGGCTATAGAACCTTTCCTAAGCCTTCCAAAGCCTTCCTAAGGCCTCTATAAATAGAGGGAAACCTTTGCAACACAAAGACACACTAAGAAACACCTAGAGACACCAAAGCAACATAGTTCCACTCTCTTGTGTCCTAGCTATCTCTTGCTCTCTAAGCTCAAGTTCTACATCTTGAGAGCATCAAGCTGTTGCGCACCCGCTCTCCCGCCGTAGTTCACGAGAGCGAAGTTGCGCCGTCGCGTGGCTCACGTACCGCGTCATCAACTCGACGCACTCATTGCAAAGGGGAGTTTCCTAATTCCTATAGAAGCTAGGTTTATAATTACTTTGTTGGCTCTATAGGACTTGTTTATTTTATCTTTGTTATTTGGTTGGGTATTCGCTTTGCGAATTCCCGTTTCCTTCGCGAGACAAAATCCTTCTCGTGGAGAGAAGGGGTTGAGGTATGCTACCCTCGTCTAAGTAGCGTGGTTGTATTGAGGTTGAATCACCCTCGTTTAAAGTGATTCGATTTAGTGGATTTTGATCAACTTTGTTGATCGGAAAATCCTAACTCGAGAGGGTTAGGTGGTGGTTTTCACCCCGTTTGGGTTTCCACCTAAAAATACCTGTGTACTTGTGTGATTGTTATTTTCTGAAGATTATTTTATTTCCGCAATTATTACGTCACCCCCTCCTCGTAAGGAACTTCACTGGAGTGGTCAACGGTTGAAGAGACAAAAAAAGTGTAGCACCTCCTGTGATGTGGGAGGATGCATCTGACTTTGCAAGCCAAGATGGCTTATGAATACCTCTAGCACTAGCAGTAGTACCAGACATCTGAGCCACAATAGCATTAGTAGTAGAAGTGGCCTAATGTCCCTGAGGAACTTTATGTTTTATCTAACACTTGTGTGAAATGTATTTCTTCCGACGTGATCCCACAAATTGGGAAAGAAAGGTAGACCACAGCAGGAGGTTGGAGCCACCTACCTTGAGAGTGGTTCCTTGCATAAAAAAAGATGCGCTCGGGATAGATATCTTCCCTACCAAGTCGCCCAAAGAGTCTTTCTTGTCTTCCACATCACTCGACTTGTGGGAATCACAAAGATAAGGTATTGCAGTAGAAAATCAGACCATATGCAGATTTGAAACTCTCACGGATCTGAGTAGAATGACAAAAACTCAGATCATAGCAGCACCCTTTTGGGGCTAAATATGACCCCAAAGGGGGTGCTCCTCCTCAGCCTCAGTTTGGCCGAACGTGCCCCTACTGGGTCCTTTGCCTGCAGTGCCCGACGACCTTGAGGCCGACGAGCCCCTGTTGGGCCCCCTGCCAGTGGCCCTGAGGCTGGGCTAGCCCCCCTACTAGGCCTCCTTGCTAGCGGCGGTGACTTTATTGTCGACTAGGGAGGGTTGGCGACTGTGGCTTGGAGATGATTTGAGGTCGATGTCACCTTGGAGAGGTTAAGGATTTGGTAGAGGGGTTCGGAGGCTAGGTTTACCGATTTAGGATTACTGCTCTGATATCATATTAGGTTGAAATGCCAATCAATCTTTATTAGAAACCCTAGGTACTTTTATATAGAGACACGAAGGGTAAAAATACAAGTATACCCTTGCTCCAAAAGACATAATAGGATATAACAAAAATAACTCAACATTTCCCTTTCGAGTGACTACTCTTTTCCACGATATTATTTCTACATTGTAAAAGATTATTTCTGCATGAGTGATGGTTATTATGGGGGCGAAAAACTGCATGGATCTAGACTGAACTTCCTCTCAATTAGGTGCATATGGGGGCATGCATAAGGCGTATGTGTATATATAAAATACATATCTACATATGCATATATATGTTTGTATGTGTATTTTGTGTGTGTGTATACATGTGCGTGCTTATTCTGCATACAAAGTAATGTAGGTGCATGTTCTATGCCTTACAGTTGTTTTTACGTTTTACTTGTAACCACCACATCCAATGCAATGGTTATGGAGCCCTTTTAATGGAACAAACCACTCTTAGTGAGGTATTGTAATGAAGAACTCGTATGATAATTCAAGCAATGGTAATGTATGGTATGATCCCCTTCTTTTTGGTAATCACTACCTGAGCTAGAGTTTTCCTTTTGACCATTCACTAGGTAAAACATACATTTCCTTTTGCTCTTTCTGTTAGGGAAATGTATTTGTATTTCCTGAGTATCGCCAAACAAAATTTCAGGCAATTCTTTCATTATCATTTATTTGTTTGTTAATTTCCAGATTGTGGTTGGCTTAAATTATAAATCTTTTGTAAGCTAGGGTGAATTCTTTGCAATAACTCCATAGAAAATCCTAGGTTTCAATTTGTACAATGTACCAGAAATAGATCTTGGGACATCCTCAAGTCCGTAAAAATTCCTTTGTTTACAGGAAACTTTTTGTGTTTCTTGCTTCTTAAAGTTCATCTTTGTAAAGTGTCACTTGGATGAGTTCAGGTGCTGCATTTTCAGGACAATGTGATCTTTCTGTTGGAGCATGGGTCCCAACCTCATCAGGACCATTTTACAAAAATGAAAGCTGTTTTTTCATTGAAGACCATCAGAACTGCATGAAGAATGGCCGAGCTGACACAAATTACCTTTACTGGAGGTGGAAACCGCGAGATTGTGAACTGCCAAGATTTGATGCAGAGAGATTCCTTAATAGAATACAGAATAAATCTTGGGCATTTGTTGGTGACCCTATTTCTCGTAATCATGCACAATCACTTCTTTGCCTTCTTTCACAGGTATGCCAATCTAAGCATTGTACAAATTAATGTATCAGTGCAGTTAAGAGAAATTTTGTTGATGTGCTGTAATATTCTCTTGTCTGTCTTGAAATTACTAGTAGGAGAGCATCCAACGAAGACTTGGCTTATAGAGAGAGGCCCAACCATGAATCAACAACTCCCTGGTTTGGAGCAATCTTTCCAACACTCCTTGTCTGTGGCCTTCTCAAAACCATTACTTGGAGAAATGAATTGGTCTTGTGGAGTTAAATCCCTGCCTGTAGACTGGTTTGACTCTTCCACCATTTGCTAGGATCCTCTTGACCATTTTGCTTTAGTGGAGAAGTGCAACTATTTATTATCAATGATCACTCATTTTTCACTTCTTTAAGCATTGCAACTATAGGTGGAGAAGCCCAACTAATTACTACTAATGAATGTTCATTGGCTACTTCTTTAATTATGCAACTACGAGCTCATTCTAGATAATTATCAAATCCTTGTGATGCTATATTGCTTGTGTTGGAGTTATGCATGTAAAATGAGTGAGTCGTTATTTTATTATTCCTTGTGGGTTACCTATGTAATTCTCTCGAAGCCTCTCTCTATATAAAGAGGCTTAGGGATCTTTTTCTATTAAGGTGATTCATTCTTTCTCCCTCGACATAGTATTAGAGTAAGGTAGGTCCTAGATTCTTTGTGCTCGGGTACCTTTCTCCACCAAACCCTAGGTGAGACTCCTCTCTAGTCACCATCGACACCAACACCCAGTGTCGCTGCAGGGAGGGTGGGGCTTCCAGCCACCGGCTGGTGCCTAGCGCTGCTGCTGGTTGCTTCCCAGCACCACCAGTGCACCACCAGCACCCCTGTGGTGTTCACCACTAAGGGCTAGCACCGCTGTTGGTTGCTTCCAGCTTGCCTTCGGCACCCCTACACTGCCTCTTTTCTTGCTGCCAGGGCTTCCTCTTGGTCGATGAAGCCTCTGGTGGCTTTCTAAGTTGATCTCCTATGCCACTACGGTTTTCCTTGGTGTCTCAAGTCGTGTGGTGTTCTATGCATGACCCAAGACACATAATTTGATGCTGCACTTGAAGGAAATCCATTGATTTTCCACTATTTCAGATCTGAAACTGTAAGAAACTTCTTTCCTTTGCACTAACATGGTTACGTTAGGATCCTCTACATCTTCTAAAGTCAAACCCATGACTTCCTCAGCCTTTCTGGTTGTCCAAGTCATCTCTATAAAACTTAATGGTGTCCAGAACTACCTACTTTGTTCCCAGGCGTTCAAGATTTTCGTTGGTGGTCAAAAGAAGCTATACATATTGACTGAAGATCCTCCTAAGGCCAATGCTACTAATTTTGACAAGTATGAATAAGATAATTATCCTGTTATGAAATGGACAATGAATAGTGTGGAACCTCAGATTGCAGTGAATCTACTTTACAAGAAGGCTGCTAAAGAGAGTGGGAGAGTTTGGAGTAGAAATACTCCCAGAGATCTAATCACTCTCGTCTCTCTGACATCTATTGCTGTATATGGTCCTCCTTTTAGGGTGATCGTACTTTGATAGACTATTATACTGAGATGAGGGACTCTTTGAAGAACTCAATGTCTTCCAGCCCTCTTGCTGTGATACTCAAACTGGATAGAGGCAAACCTAGCAAGTTTATAGGTTCCTGGATGGTCTAAGCACCCAATATCCTTCAGCTTGGGATCATATTCTGGATTTGGTGGACATTCCCAATCTAGAGGCCATGGGAGGCTCCAAAAGATCTCTTTCGACATTAGGTTGGGCACTTCCTCCACTACCACACAACCATCTTACTACAGTGATGCTTGCCTTTGCAGTCTCTAAGAGGCGTGGTATTCTTGGTGTAGGACGTGGATGAGGTCGGACCTATGGCTCGTGTATCCACTGCCATAGGACAAACCATCCTTTTGATAAGTGTTGGGCCAAGTTTGGCTATCTTGGTTGAGCAAATGCGAACGTTGTTCAAGGAGAGATTGCTCCTGCTCCTCTTGGATTGTTTACTCTAATAGCTAATGACTATGCCTGTCTCATGCAGATACTTAGATAGGTAGCCCCATCAGACACTATTGCTTCTCTAGGTGAACTAGTAGTTCGGGGAACCTGGCTACTTCTACATCTACTTTGTCTTAGGTGGTTAATTCAGGTGCTTCCAACTACCTTACTGGTAAGAAGGATGTCCTTTTGTCTCTACGTTAGGTCTTTACTATTACTTCGATTCGTCTGGTCAACGGAATCTATTCTCCTATGACTGTTGTAGGAGTTGCCCATTTTTCTGACTTGTTGAGATTATCAGTTGTTTACTCTGCTCCTAAGTTTTGCTTAAGTTTACTATCTATTTATAGATTGTGTAAGGAGCTTCACCGTAGGGTGATTTTTTATGAGCATTTTATCTTCTTTCAAGACATTTGAATGGGGAAGATGATTGGTAGGGGATTGAGTGTTTTGGCCTTTGCTACATCGATACTCCTCATACCTGTGCTGGTGCTATCTATCTCCACCAATCCTATTTTGTGGCATCGTCATCTGAGACATCTGTTTGTCTCCAAACTTCTAAAGATGCTTCTTGAGTCCTTGGTTTCTATGAAGTTGGATTGTGAAGCTTGCCAACTGGGCAAGCATCATCATGTCTCTTTTGTTTCTAAACAGAATAAGAGGAGTCAAGCTCCCTTTGATTTGATTCATTATGACATGTAGGGATCTTGTCAAATAAATCATCGATTTGTCTACCGGTATTTTGTAGGTTTTATTGATGATTATAGTCAGTTGTCGTGGACTTTTTTGTTATTATTGGAGATTGTTTCTGTCATTCCTAAATTTTTTAGTGAAGTTTAGAATTTCTATTCCACGCGCATTGAAGTATTTTACAATGAGAATGCCCTTGAATTTATACAAAAAGACATGGATGATTTTTTATCCGCCAATAATACTCTTCACTAGACCTCTTGTGACCATAGATCCAAGCAGAACGGAGTTGCTAAGCACAAATTGCGCTATCTTCTTGATGTGGCCTTGATCTTAATGATCGCTATAAATGTGCTTAAACATTTTTGGTGAGACACCGTGTTTACTGCCACTTACCTGATTAATCGAGTTCCCTTGTTTTTGATGGTGATACACCTTTTCTTTTGTTGTAGCCCGATGCTCCTCTTTTTGCATTACCAATGTGGATATTTGGATGCACATGTTTTATCTATCTTTTTGGGGTTGATAAGTTGTCCCCAAGATCTGTCAAACGTTATTGTGTTGTTGATGTCTTTCTTTGAGAAGGTTTCCTATTTCTCTGAGGAGGGTTCTTCTCTTGGTTGGTTTACCCACACCTATGAGCATTGTCAGAAGGATCTTGTGTCTATACGCTTTCCTTTTATTTAAGTTGAGCTTATAGAGGAGAATCAGGCCGAACAATTCCCCCCGCCACCATCTAATTCGGATGTGCCACCCTAGCAGCCTAACGATTTACCTATTGCTCTTAGGAAAGCTGTAAGAACTTGTATATTACATCCTCCGTTATACTATACTACTACTAATCATCTCAGTCCAGCATTACAACAGTTCTCTACAGCTCTTTCTGCTAAGGTAGTTCCTAGACACCATTTTGAGGCTTTACAGGATCCTAATTGGTGGCAAGCTATGGAGCATGAGATGAAGGCGCTTATCTCATGTGGTACCTAGGAGTTGATAGAATTCTTAGAGGGTGCCAAGGTAGTTGACTGCAGATGGGTGCACAATGTGAAGTACAACCCAGGTGGGACTATTGAGTGCCTGAAAGCTAGGCTTGTGGCAAAGGATGACACTTGGATTTATAGTGTAGACTACTACATATTCTCGTGGTGCATCTAAATTCCGTCAAAGTTATTTTGTCACTAGTAGTCAACAAAGCATGGCCATCGTCCGTTAAAAATGCATTTCTGTATGGTGATCTTCAGGAAGAGGTATACATGGTGCAACCATTAGGATTTCTGGTTGAGGAGAAAGTATGCAGACTTAGGAAGGCGATTGATGGCTCCAAGCAGAGTCCCTGGGCATAGTTTGAGAGACTTAGCTCAAAGGTTCAGACGATTGGCCGCAGGTCCACTTTTGATCACTCGGTGTTTGTTAGGCACAGGGAATTTAGTGTTGTGATTCTTGCAGTATACATATCCCGACTGGTGATGATGTTTTGGGGATACAGGAAATGAAGTTCTTACAAGCAACATTTGTTACTAAAGACTTGGGTGAACTTTGGTCTTTCTTGGCATTGAGGTGGCTAAAAACTCCTGTTGGATGGTTTTATTATAAAGGAAGTATGTGTTGGAACTTCTGGAGGAAATAGGATTACTGAGAGCAAAAGCTTCATTCCTGTTGAGCCACAAGGGAGGCTCAATGAGCAAGATGGCCTGTTGTTTGAAGATAAAGGACGATACAAGAGCATAGTTGTCAAGCTATTATATGCGACAACAGATATCAATTTTGTTGTGAATAAAGCAAGTCAATTTATGAAGAACCCACGCTATAGCTGTTGGCAGTCGGTATGTCTCCTTAAATATCTCAAGGGTAGTCTAGGAAAGGGGCTCTACATGAAGAATAAGGGGTGCATTGATTTGCAAGCTTATTCAAATGTTGATTATGCAAGTTCTATGCAGGACAAGAATATACTACTAGATACTCTTTCTTGGTGGAAATTTAGTTACTTGGAGGAGCAAGAAGTAGAGTGTGGTTTTTAGATCTAGTGTTGAGGCCGAGTACAGAGCCATGGCTGATGCAACCTATGAGATTATGTGGCTTGTTCACTTTCTTGAGGATCTAGGTGTTCAAGTCAAGCTTCCAATACCTATATTTTGTGACAACTAGTCAACCACCTTTATTGCCTCCTATCTTGTCTTCCACGATGCACAAAATATATTAAAGTAGATTGTCACTTTGTTCGAGACATGGTCTCAATTGGGAAAATCTACACTCCTATTGCATCGTCTGAGCAATAGATTGCTGATATCTTACCATGTCTCTCTCCAGAAAGTGGCATGAGTTTTTATTTCAAACTGGGCATGATAGACATATATTCCCTAGCTTGAGAGGAAGTGTTGGAGTCATGTATGTGAAAGGAGTGAGTCATTTTATTATTCGTTGTGGGTTACTTACGTAATTCTCCCAAAGCTTCTCTCTATATAAAGTGGCTTAGGGCTCTTTTTCTAATAGGTGATTCATTCTTTCTCCCTCGACAACTTGTATAAATCTATGCATCCATTTTGTAAGCCATGCACATAGAGGAAGATGTTAAATAACCTCTTTTATCGTATTCCTACTGAAAATTGCTGGCTGTACCTTCTTTCAGGTGTTGTTTGGTAAGGGGAATTATTAGGAGGAATAAAAATTAGAAGAGGAATGGAAGAATTAAGGGATTTTATTCCACCCGAGTGTTTGGTTGGGCTTGTTGTCTTGTCAAAGGAATTAGGAAGTTTTATTCCACTTGGAGTGTTTGTTTGGTGGAATAAGTTAGTGAAATAAGGAGAGAATTAGTTGAAAAGAAGAAGCTGGCGGAATTATTAGATAATTCCACTAGAGGGGGTGGAATCGCGCAATTCCGGAATTACACCCCTAATTCCGGAATCACGCAATTCCGAAATTAGAGATGGCAAACGTGGAATTAGACACGGAATTAACATTTATTCCGCCAACCAAACAGGGTCAGGAATTAACTGTGGCCCGGATGAAGTTACGAACCATTTTGCACTAAATAGTTTTATGAATATCTGGCCTTGTATTTGTCCACCAAGTGCTTACATACATACCTGGAGTACCTGACATCATGCTTCATGCTACAGTTTCTGTCTTTTGTACAGGTAGAACGAGGTGAGGAATTCTACCATGACGTGGGATTCAAATCCAGGAAATGGAAGTTTCCTTCTTACACTGTCACCGTTGCAATGATCTGGTCCCCTTTCCTTCTCAAAGTGGAAATTTTCGAAGACAGCAATGGAGTCTCGACAGCTGATGTTCAGCTATTTCTTGATACCCTTGATAAGGAATGGGTGGAATATCAGAATTTTGACTATGTCATAACATCAGGAGGCCAATGGTTTCTCAAGACAGCTATATACTGGGAGAATAAAAAAGTTGTTGGCTGCCACGGTTGTCTTGGATAAAACATAACAGAGCTTGGCTTTGACCATGCTTATCGCAAAGCCATTTCTTTGGTTCTCAACTTTCTTTTGACATCTTATAAAGGTGTTGCCCTTTTTAGAACTTCTTCCCCTTCCCACTTTGAGAATGGTGAATGGTTTAGCGGGGGTACCTGTCCGAGAACACGTCCATTCAGTGAAGAGGAGGCTACATTGGAAGATGGCATCCAAGTAATGTACAACATTGAGCTGGAAGAATTCAGTAAGGTTGCAAAAGCACAGTCAACGAGCAGTGCTCATCTAAAACTCTTGGAGACGACAAACCTTTCATTGTTGAGACCTGATGGGCACCCAGGACCTTACCGACACTTCCATCCATTTGCAGAAAACAAGACCGCCAAGGTTCAGAATGACTGCCTCCATTGGTGCTTGCCTGGGCCAATCGACAGTTGGAATGACTTGGTTATGGAATTGGTTTTGAATAACTGACATGTGGTTCTTGGAAGTTACACAGATACAAATCTTGCTTGCTCAATACAAAGGAGTTGTCTTGATTCTTAGAACAATTAGCCTGGTAGTGTTTGTAGAAATAGTTGCTGCTTTGTGCCTGCAAATCATCTGCAATCACTCTGTACCTTAAAGCAGCAGGCCGAGGAATGAGTTTTATAGAGAATCACATCTGTAATGAGATTGCACCAAATTTTCTCAATGTTTCTTATTGATTGGAGGCTTTTAAAGGCTTAGATGTGGAGAAGCTTCCCATGAGTTGAACAAGACTTCTGAAATGGCGAGCGGTTCTTTCGCAGGGGCACATGCCAATTAGTCACAAATGGGAAAGCCGATATGGTAATTACGATGTTAACTTTTGGTTACATGAAATGTCGATGGTTTTAGCTCCTGAATGAAAATGGCTTCTAACAGGGCAAGTGCATTTAGGTCGATCTCATGTCAACAAAGATCCCGACTTATGTATAAACTCATCCAACAGAGGCACTAAATTATGGATGGTACTTTTCAGAGTTCCATTTTGGCATTGGTAAGTCCAAGAAAAACTTCTTTTATTCCCCCGGTCCTAAAGCCTACCCAAAAGAAGATATTCCCCTGCCCATCCAAAAATAAAAGAGAAAATGGTAACACAGGTTATTTTCTAAGCAAAAATCCATGCAAACCACTTTCCCAAGATGGTGTTTGCAACTCTCATAGGCAAAAATTTTGACTTCTTGAGGCAAAAAAAAACCATTACACAGCATACAGTACAAACATCCCTAAAGTATAGCACATAACTTAATATAGCATACACTCTCAAACACAGCATATACCCTCAAACACAATATATATCTTCTAAATTAAGGTGTTGTGCTTATTTTTTGGTTGAATTTTCTTTTGCAAGTTCTAGTTTTCTCTTAATATTATTTCTCTTCATTTAGGTCGATTGATTACGTGTCTTCATTTTCTTTCAATGATAATATGTTCCATTTCCCCTTTGATATTTTACCCTTAATACTTTTTGGGAGGTTGATTCTTTTTTCTATTGATATTTTTTCCATTTACCTGGGTCCATACTCCACTTTTTGTTGGAGTTATAATTTTTGTCTGAGCGGGTGGTGCCAGTAAAAGGAACCTTCTAGGCTTTCTCTTTCCCAATAATGCTATATTGCAGACTAATTAACAAGTTGTAAATTCTAAGGTGTTAAACTTGCTAAAACACCCATGTCTTATCGGTCCAATGATCAGATTGATAATTTTTACAGGGGATATTCTACCTGAGCTCTCTCTTTACAGGCAAGTAGTTGATCTATCTTGAATATCTAACATTCACCAGACAAGGTATTACAAATGCGATCAACAAGCTTTCCCAAATGATGCGTGCTCCCATAGACAAACACTTTGAGAGTCTTAAGGATGCCTTAAGATATCTCAAGGGCACCATTCAGCATTCCCTACCTATTGAAGAGTTCTTCACCTACTGTTCTTCAAGCCTATAGTGACACTGATTGGCTAGTTTCCAAGATGACCGCAAATCAACCTTTGATTTTGCCATATTTTTTGAAGATTCTTTAATTTCATGGAGTTCTAAGAAGCAACCTATTGTGTCTCGCTCAAGCACGGAGGTTGAGTATTGCTCGGTGGCCAGGGCAGCTGCAGAACTATAATCGCTTCTATCTCTGTGCTAATATGGTGTGACAATATTGGAGCTATTTACGTGTTGCAAAACCCCATCTTTCACACTTGAACAAAGCACATTGAGATCAATTTCCACTTTCTATGAGAAAACGTTGCTTCCAAAATGCTCCTTGTCAAGCACATCTCATCGCAACAGATTGCTGATAAACTTACCAAACCATTATCATTTGATAAATTTCTTCACTTCTGCGGCAAACTTCATGCCTTCAATGAAGACCATTCGTTTAGGTGGGGGGTGTTAATATGTACTTGTAAGAGGAATACATCTGTAATTGTAATCACTTGTTTGTTGTAACAAACTCTGAGCTAGTAACCGTCATCACAGTTGCAGCTCATGACTATAAATAAGATGAGTGTCTCTGTTTTGGACACAACTCCAGTTCTCGCAAACACCTTTAGTTCTCTCTTCCAAATAACTCTAAGAGTGGTGTGCTGGAGGAGGGATGGTCAGAGGGTGGAGCAAGAGGTGGGTGGGTGGTGCTATAGAAGGAGATGGGTGCTGATGATTGGAGGAGGAAGGCAGATGAGGAGGTAGTGTGTGTGTGGGCAATGGAGGAGGTCTGAGAGGGTGGTGTAGGTGGTGGTGTGTTGGGGGAGGGGATGGTCGAAGGGTAGAGTAGATGGTGGATGGGTGATGCCGTGCGAGGAGATGGGTGCTAAAGGTTGGAGGAGGGCAGATGAGGAGGAGGTGGTGCGTGTGTAGGTGCAGGTGATATATGGGTGGTGGTCAGAAGGGGCAGAGGAGGTTTGAGAGGGTGGTGCTATGCAAGGGAGATAGGTGCTGGTGATGGTGCCATAAGAATGGGAGGAGGAGGTGGTGGTGGTAGTGGGTGGTGTTGATGGTAGTGGGTGGGTTCATGGATGGGGAGGAGGTGGTGGTGCTACATAGGAAGGGTATGAGTGGAAAAAGTCATGGATGCAATGCGTGTATGTACTCTTACTCAATAAAATTATAAAAGTGCAAGGGGGCGGGGAGAGAGGCCTCCCTCTCCAGTGCTGTATTTGACTCGTCTTAATCGTCGGATTGAGAAATGCTAGATTGGGGGTGAAATTCAGGAATTTTTCTATTTCACATCCCCATGCAAATTGACTTCCTCCACCGTTTGCACTCAAATAAAAAAAGTGGTTTTTCATGTTTTGGCTTTTTCCATCATTCGTAAAATCTCATCCCACTTTTCCAGTCTTATCGACCAAGCAGTATCTAAGAACATCAAGAACTAAGTTCTTCTATGACATGGTGTTTTCTATTTCGTGGGATTGGCCTAAAAACCTAACCTTAATTTTGTTGTTCCCCTCAACCGAAAGCTTGCAATAGTTCTATAAGGCGAGGTCCTGTGGCAAAGCAGTTCCCTAAAACTTGTTGTCTGAGAGATTGAGTCACAATCTTATGATTTACTTGTTGACAAATCAGGGATTGTGGATTATCTCATCCCCAATTTATCGTGAGGCTTTTTGTTAATAAAAGAAAAAATCCAAATAAAACTTGTATATGTTTCTTCCTATATTCCTATAAACTCTTGAACACCAGGATCATAACTAATGCAAGACAACATTACCGAATACCAATTAAATCCAAGAGTAGTCGCGAAAGTCTATACTATTGGTCATACCTCATATTTGGTTGCCCATCCCTACATACGAGAACTGCTTAGCAAGTGTGGTATCAGACCTAAACCAGTGAAGTGATGACTGCTTATCGTCCTATAAACCATATGCATTGTCCACCATGTATGCGCGCATGCAATTCGTGCATGGGTATGCCTACACACAGACATATGTACGCACACATGTGCATGTGTATACATACATATTGCAAAATAAGCACTAATTATAGGCCATTCAATGATGCTTAAAGATAGACGTAATTGAACAAAATCCAAGTTTGATTCAGGTAAACTGCGACAATCCTAGTACCACTAAGGTTCCTTAACCTGCAATTGTAAATGCAAACCTTGTAATTTGCTTATAACTTTTGGGTCACGGTGATTAGTTTGTTCCACTTCCACAAGCTTGATAAGGAATCCATTGGATTCTAGTAGCTTGTTAGCATCTTAGGGAAAGGATGCCTGGATCATTTCTTCAATATCCGCTCTCTCATGCATGGTTTCAAAGAATGGAGTATGTGAACCTGTGCCTCAGATTCCAGTTTGTCGGTTCGATTCAGATCTCTTGTTTTGGATTACGGGTAGAACGAGTAGTAAAGTTTCACCATTTAGGGAAGTGGTTTGCTTTAATAGATCTGGGAAGCTAACATTCATTCTAACGCATCTTTTTACCCATATTTCAGGTATGAAGGTGGAAGTTGCAAGGTCTTTCTTGGAGCTCATCTCCGATGCTGATAAGTTGGAAAGATTGGGGATGGATTTCTCTACTTATTTTTCGATGGATGCAAAGCTTGTGGTTGATGCCATTAGGAGGAAGGGGCAAAATATCCCGTGAATATCACTAATGTGGTGAAAATTTTGAATGAACTCTATGATGGGTTCAATCTATTTTATTCCAACGCTGATGAACTAACTCTATAGCTCATCAGGTTGTTCAATTATGTAAAAATTTTGGTCCTATTAGTTTTTGGTCTTTTGATGATCTGCTGGAGATAAATAAATAGTTCTTGTACGTTAGCCCTTTTGTCAATGAATGAATCTTCCTTTTTCCAATAAAAAAAGGTAAGAGTTTCGTCACGACGAGGAATTCAAATACAGAGAATGAATGTCCCCTCTTACGACGTCACTGAGATCAATACTTTGTATTTGTTACGGATTAGATTTAAGTTACACAAATCTCAATCTATTTTTATTTGATAAATTCTAAGCTGCATCATTATTTTTGAATAATAAATGGATCAGATGGTAGACTAAAATTTTACAAATTAAAAGGATTTGGATCTGGCTCATTAACTTGCTTAACTAAATAGACTAAAATGGAGCCTTCGTTAACCCCGAAGGACTACTTAACAGCAAAGACCTTTTGGTGCTCGACCTCCCCTGTACATCTTATAAAGATGGTAGCTAGTATCTTCAGGAGATTTTTTTTTTTTAAAAAAAGAAATGATTTCATTCATTGAGGAAGAATCCGATACAAAGGATGCGGTAGAAATAAAAGAGAAGCCTGATGCCCTCACAAAGGAAAAGGTTATACCATCGTATGAACGGGGGAAGTTAAAAAATAGAAAACAAGATAAGAAATAAATGATATAAGAAAAAGAGAATATATCCCTATATCGAGAATGGAACAACCTCCTGGAAGAAGGTAAGCTTACATTTGTAAATACGACAAGGTACTCGCAAAAACGAAAAACACGATTAGAAGGTCAAAATCAATCTCAAATGCACAAACATGGGTCACATGTGATCCCAACAAGAACAAAATAACACAGGAAAGAAAAACAAATGAACGACACCAACTGCAATTGAGTAACAACGAGACAACCGACCATAACGACACACAACCTGCGAGCAAGGCAACATGAGCAACGGAAGACGCCACAACACCAGACCACAAGGGTCACGTCACGGCCAGTCACCTCCCCGCCACCGCACGCCATCAGCACTGTCGTGCGCACGCCGATACGCAGCCGACCGCGCGCCAACGCAGGCAGAGCAGCGAGGTCCGAGCTGACAGCCGCGAGACGCCAGAGTGCCAGCAGCAACAGCCACCGGACGCAGCACATGCCATCGCCACCTGCCGCAGCGTCACGCCGACGTCACGTCCGCTCCGACCGTCTGAGCATGTCGCCACCGGCTGTGCATGTCGACCTCGAAGGAGAGGAGGGTTCCTGACGAAGGGGGGGAAGTTCCGGAGGGGGCGTGGCGCGCGCCTCGATCAGCCCCTACCGGCCGATCGAGGCCCCATACTGTAACAGAAGGTCGGCGCTCCGGGAGAGAAGACGAAAGGGGGTGCAAGGAGGAGACGGAAGGTGACCTCCATAGAGTTGGTCACTACAAATCATTTCCGCTAGCATCTTTAGGAGTTGCTCAATGGTTTCACACCTAGCGCCAAATTTTTGAGTAGAGAAGTAAAAACTAAATGATGGTTTCATAAAATAGAGAAAAGCCACCTTTCTTGTTTGAAATATGGCCCAACAACTCTGTCCTTTCAATGAAACTATCATTTAGTTTCAAGGCATTTATCTAAGATTTAATCTCAATATAAATTGATACCTTTCAGATAAGAAAGAATTACTTTAAAGTTTAATTTGGATGGAGGGATAAATTTTGTGAGATAATTTTTTATAGATGGGTTATCGTGCATTTATATTTGAAAGTCATAAAGATTTATTTACAGATGGATTACCCTGTATTTATATTTAAAAGTTATAAAAACTTATCCTAATGGGTTAACCTATAGTTATTTGAAAGATAGAGGCTCGAAGGATTATTCTTAGTGTGGAAATTATTTGTTTGAAATTTTTTTTTATGGAATAGGATGTAAAATGATATTTTTGTTTCCATAGTTGTTGACTTGAAACTTAGATGATTATTAATATTAATTAGCTATGATAAGATAACTATAATTTATTTTTTCTAATAAATATTTTATTTGATGTAAAAAGTTTTATTTATTTTAATTATAAATAAAATCATATTAATTAAAATGATTGTCATTATAAGTAATATTTTATTAACAACATTTCTTGTTACTAATTGATACCTTCTTTTTTATTTTTATTTAAGCAAAGAGATCTTAATTTTTAGTAACCATTTACATGTGATCTTTTGAATTTAGTATATATGAGTTTAATTTAAATTTTAGTTAATAACAATTATTAGAACGAGGGATTCAGAATGTGCGGAAAAAATTAACTCTATATATATATATATATATATTTTTTTTTTTTGAGGTAAGTTGTACGGTGGTTGAGAAGCTGAATTCATTGAAAGACAACTCTAATTAATAGGATATTAACAAGGGTAAAGATGATATTTATCTTTGACCAACCACGGGTTGGGAATGATGCAGAAGGGATGAGATCCCAAGGCTTAACCCATGGAAATTTATGTGATAATCTTCCAAAATCCTTATCTCACATAAACCCAAGAATAATTTATCTTAGGTTAAGTGTCCTTAACTTAGGTTAGAATATTCCATATACCAAACAAGGTTAATCCCCATTTTCATGGGGTTAACTCGATTGCCAAACCAGGGGTGGGGCGGTTGTATGATGGAGTTGCAAACGGATGGATATGGATGTGGATATAAGTAATATTTTACCCATATCTATTTTATAAAATGAATGCAAATAAAGAGATAGATATTATATAAAGGATGCAGGTTCACAAACGTAAAAAGTAGTGCAAAATGCAACGCAAAGAGGTGTAAACGTGTGGTCTCCACTTGATGTATCTTATTTTTATGCAAAAAAATACTAACATGTGGCAAGATCATTACTATTGAAACCAGCAACGAAGCCATTTTACACAAGTGCAAACCACTGAAATCACCTTTGGAATCATTTTGTATCGGTGCAAAATCACTTTGCATAAGTGCAAAACCACTAGATCACTTTCTAAATTACTTTGCATCAGTGTAAAATTACTTTGCACTGGTACAAAGCTACACTTTGCATAAATGCAAATTACTAAAATCTCCTTTGGAATCACTTTGCATGAGTGCAAAACCACTAGATCACATTCGAAACTACTTTGCACCAGTGTAAACCACTTTGCATTAGTATAAAACCACAATTTGCATAGGTGCAAACTACTGAAATCACCTTTGGAATCACCTTGCACCGATGCAAAATCACAAGATTACCTTCGAAATCACCTTGCACTAATGTAAAATTACTTTGTACCGGTATAAAACTACCACATCACATTCGAAATAATTTGCATTGGTATAAAATGAGATTACATCGATGCAAAATCACCCCAAACAATTTATCACCGGTGCAAAACGATGCAAAATAACTCGAAATAATTTATCACCTGTGAAAAGTTATTTATCACTGATAAAAAGTTATTTATCACCTGTGCAAACATGATCTATCATTTGCATATTTTAGTTCAAAGTGATGTGAATTTCTTTTAATGTGTTGAAACCCACTACGTAATAAATCTTATGTTATTTTATTTTTTTATATTAAATAATAATTATTAAATAAGGATCACGTTGAAGTTGTATTTTACTCACTCTGTGCATTTCTCTATATTTTGATTTATATAAATGTGAAAACTAAAGAATCATACCTTTAAAATAAGGATATAAATGCATGGCCACTGATAGAAGTGGCGGGAGGAATTCATGAACATCACAAACGCAGGACCCATGAATGATCCTCTTCTGAAATTATGGACGCGAACCAGACACTGATGACCTTATAGGTGGTCCCATCCATTTGGCAGAAGCAAATTAACCTGATTCAGAATGCATGCAGGACTGCCTCTAGAGTTGGTGCTTGCCTGGCCAATCGATACTTGGAATGACATGGTTATAGAATTCGTACTGAAGCGTAGCTGCCAGAATCTGATGCTTTCCAAGTCCAGAGAGGCTAGCCAGATTCACAAAATAATCGCGAAGATGGTTGCTATAGGTTGAACCCGAAGCTTGCCGTTAGCCAGATTCACGAAATAATCGTGAAGATGGTCGCTATAGGTCGAGCCTGGAGATTGAAGGTAGTCAGTGGAAGAGTATGTCTTTCTTTTGGATAATAGGGTAATTATATTTACTCGAAATGGCCAAAAGACAGGTAAAGTGCCCTTACAGCCCTCAGGCAAGAGAATGAGCAGGAAAATCAATTATGGGACAAAAAAATCACATCCCAAACAATCTTGGCTCATATAAGGGCTGTTTGTGGGTTGGGTCTCAAACCATTTTTACTTGGCCTAACTCAACCTAGACTCAAGTAGGTCATGACCAGACCTGACTTGACCCATTCAAAGGGATACCTAATAGATTGCTAATCTGGGTCATGAGTACCAACTGGTACCTAGTTGACTAATTTAATTAAAATATAAAATGGACCTAGGTTTGGAAATGTAAAATTTAATGTAAAGTAATGTGAACGTGATATTCACTTGATATATATCTTTTTTTTTGTGTAAAAAAATGCTGACATATGATGGGTCAACTACCATTAAAACTAACAATAAACCACTTTTGTACAGGTGCAAACCACTCAAATCACCTTCGGAATCATTTTGCACTGGTACAAAATCATTTTTCACCTTTAAAATAATTTCACAGGTGTAAAGTAAGATTGCACTGATGCAATTTTACTTTGAACTACTTTACACCAGTATAAAATTAACTTCCAAGTGTTTTTTCATAGATGGGAAGTGATTTTTATACTTGAAAGGTGATTTTTTCACGCTTTGCTAAATCCTAAACACTAAATACTAAACCCTAAACCTTAAGATGAAAAATCACTTATCATATGTGAAATCACTTTCCATAAATCTAAACCCTAAGATCAAAATCACTTTGCAGAGGTGAAACCACTTTTGAAATAGTTTTGCATCGATGGAAAATTAGATCTTACCAGTGCAAAAATACTTTAGAAAAATTTATCCCAGGTGCAAAATCATTTGCACCAGTGTAAAATCACTTAGAATAATTTATTACCGGTGCAAAGTAGTTTATCACTGGTATAAAGTTATTTATTACCTGTGCATTTTAAGTTAAACTGGTGTGGTGATTTTTTTGAATGTGGTGGAACCCAGTACGTAATAAACCTTACATTCTTTTATTTTTTTTACATTAAATATCAATTATTAAGTAGACCCACGTTTAAAATGCTGTGTGAAGTACAGAACAACACCTATAAATTCCCCGCATCACTTTTTACGTCAGTATCTGCGTTTCCCTACTTTTTAGCATATAAAATATAAAGATAGAAAATATAATTCAAAGAAAATTCTATTTAAAAAAATGAAAATATTTATTAAAATGACAAATATATACCAAAATGTGATCTTAATAGACCCATTTCAATTTTTTAATGACATCTTGCAAGCAAACCAATAGGATCCACATTTGCAAACCACATAGCATCCGCACATCCTCTAAAACCTGATCGAAGGAGAAAAGATCAAGAGAATCACTAAGTTGGAAGTTGATACGAAAGCCACGCACCTTGTCGTCGTTATTGATAGGGATGTTGCACACTTTGCTATTGCTAGTGATAAGTACGTCGCACACCTCACCACCGCTGACAATAGAGAAGTCACACACCTTGTTGCTGTTGTTGATAGGGAACGCACGCCTCGCCACCATTGTCAACAGGGAAGCCGCACAGTGCACACACATCGTTGTCGATGAGCTGTCAGTTGTGAGGAAGGGATGGAGTCGTGGAGAAGGGGAAGCGATCAAGGGATGCAATGGGGGAGGGAGGATCGAAGACAATGAGGAGAGGGGAGTTAGGGAACGATTGTTCGTTTGACCCAACCCATACTTGGGATGGGTCACTTGGCAAAAATGTGCCAGGTCACCTAACAGATACCCATGGATGCATCGACGGATACCCAAACGAGGCCCTAATAAGTGATGGATCACATTCAATGGGCACTTGACCCAATAGAATCAAAAGTGATGGGTCGGTTGGGTACCTGAGATTATCGTGTCAAATGAACACCCTAAGCTCCTACCATGCTAGGGGAGAGTGGTGACCATCATGAAGCCTCAAGTTCCTCTCCTTCCATATGTGCTAGATTGAAGTCAAGAGGACCCGTGAGAAGGTTTTGTTGTCGATATTGGCTTGGCAAGCGACCTCCCATGACCCAAGTGGGGAGTCAAGTCGAGGCAAATGAGGGAGAAGAGTGTCCCATACATGCTTCCAAACATAGCAAGAGAACGAGCAGTAGAAAAAAAGATAAGTGAGCAATTTCTACCTCCTCGTTGCACAAGAAGTAAGGTGTGTTGGTTTATAGTCCCCAACATTGGAGTCTAGTGCGAGTGAGGAAGCGATCCCTGGCAACTAATCAAGTGCAACAAGACCACTTGAGGATGTGCCCACAAATCCAATAAACCTCCAAATATCAAGTTTAGGGCCTTGGTCTCTTAGAGCATCCGCAATAGTTGAGAAGCTGGAAGAGTAAGTCTGCATTTAATTTATCTCATTTCTTTGCTCAAAATGGAAATGTAGATTTTAGAAGCTTTGAGTAAGTTGCCTGATTCAGTTCAATCATTCTCTCCGTTCAAGATGGAACTCTAGATTTTGTAAGGTTTGAACAAGTTACACCTGACCCTTGAGCAATAAATAGGATCCGTCTTTTAAGATGATTGATTGTTATGCTTTCCCAGGTTAATAATTGTATCAGATTAAACTGTGCATGTGAGAGATCCAACAATTACTGTGATAATGTGGTGGCCAAAGTCTAACCAACTCATCGAGCGTTGTCACCATCCCGCCATACCCGACACTTCATTGGATTGACGTGCTCTTTTTCTTTCAATTAAATAAGTTACTCAGGCAGCATTTGCCCATTGGTTTAGTGGTGGGTTAACCCACTTGAGGTGAATTTGTGGTTATGCGGTGCATAAGTTAAAACGAGAGGTCAGGAGGTCGGGAGAGGTTTTCAGTCTAGTATGACTCGCCATAAAAAAATTCAATTCAGCTTTAAATGTTAAATAAAATAAAATAATTTTAAATCTCACTTCTACCCTTGGAGCATATTTGACTCCTCAAGTTAATTCCAATGTTTATCCCAACGTCAGCTAGAAAATAATAAAATAAATCTGACATCAAATAAACATAAAAATAAATAACTATTAATTTTGAACCTGTATAAAACCGTATCAGAACTCTTATTAAGAATGAATGAAAAGTTACTGAAAAAGAGTTCGTATCTAGTAACAAAAATAAAATAATGATATGATTAATATATACATCACTTATTTAACAACTCTTTATATCGTATGTATGTAAAATGTCTCTACTTAATATATTTTAATTTTTAATCACTATATTTTAATTTTTCATCAAAATATATCAATTAAAAATTAAAGTACACCAATTAGAATAAATAAACATTCCCACCCGAATATACCAATGTATTTTAATTTTCAATTGGTATACTTTCACTTTCTACCGGAACATATCAGTTTGAAATAAAAATATATTAATACATTTTAATTATCCATCGAAACATATTTATTGAAAATTAAAATACACCTATTGAAAAGTAAATAAATGTCTTAACTAAAAAAATACAGTACACGTTACAAAATATATTACTTGATGTATTTTAATTTACAATCGATGTTTAGATTACATTTACACTACATCATTTTATATATATATTATTTTATATTTTCGTAGAAATATATTCAATATCGATCTTTAATGAAAGAACATAAGACGGGAAGGTTGAAAGAGAAAACAAAACTCGAATTAGATGTACATGCTAAATAGTGCACAAAAAAAAAAATGAGAGAGAGAGAGAGTCTCCAACCAAAATAAAAAAAGAGCAAACAATGGATCACTGTAGCAATTGAAAAATTTAAAAATTAAATAATCAGCAACAAGGGCACGCCCAATTATATATATAAAGATTAGTTAGACACAATACTTCTTATGTGACACACCACTTAATAAGCCAAACACCTTCCTTATGTTTTACTCTTTCTAAGTTTAATGGTCAGAAGCTAGCCTACAACCAAACGTAACCTCATGTATAAATAAGAATATCCTATACACCGTCGAGTGGAGTTAAAGAGCAGGTGATGGACCGTCGCATACACTCACTGTATTGCCGATTAAACATAATATTTTGTCCAATTAGGATCTTTACTGCTTTACTGAGGAATTACATAATAGCCATATCCTTAGGCACAGTCAGAATAGCCGGAATTTCATCTATTTCCATGGAATTCATTTCTATACAACTGGAATCTATAAATTGATTGTCTAATCAACCTGATTTAAGAATATTAGTCAATATGTCAGCAATTGGATTACAGGTGTTCCTTATAAAGGTATTTGGAAAGACTTCCATGCAATTAAATTGAGTTACCTTATCCACATAGAACATCATAAGTCGAACCTAATGTAAAAATAACTATATTCAGAAAGATAATTTACATCTTTTCAAGGTGAATGAATCTTTAAGATAAATTTTAGAAGATCAATACAGATTGAACAAAATCGAATTATTTTTTGAATCACAACTTAGCCTGAGCATGCCGGGTGGTGATGAATGTAAGAAGCAGAGGAAGTACAGTGTTTTGTGAACCCATGCAGAAATGTCATAACAAGGAGCTTCAGCATTTCTGCCTCGAGGGATGGGACAATGTTCTAGTACACCTTAGCAATGCACAAGGAGGTATTCAATGGAGGGAAAAAAGATAGACTAGATTAACTCAGAAACAAAGCAGCTTAAGCAACAAAACCAGAGAGTTATCTATACCAATGAAAAATTAATACAGGAATCAACATAAGGACGTAATCTTATCAATATTTCTCTCCATAATACTGGCAAGCAACAGTTTTAGTTAAGAATAAGGTATACAAGACAAGAGTGGCCAAACTCACACCATACTTTTTAACTGCAACAAACTATGAAGAAGAATCCTCGGGTTTTCACTCATGAACACACTTCTTGAAATGAAAAACTCACCTGCAAGGGCACCTATGTCAATGACAAAAAGTTCACGGACGGGACACATAAATGCACTTGAAGCATTTATTGGATGAAAGTATCTTCGAGGGAAATTTACAAAGCAATCATAAGAGAACAAAATTGCAGGGTTTGACAAGCAGAGCCGATCCATCTTTATACATTTCTATGGCCTCACAACCTTCTAGCTACATGACACGAGGGTGTTGGCCCAAGCTAAACTTAGCATAATACACGCTCCGTACAGCCTTTTGTTCCAAGTTATGATCAACGCACGAGTCCTGCTTCACTCTGAATAAAAGTAAATGCCGATGTACATACAGCCTTTTTTTCGTAGCTGTCTGTACAACCTCGTACACAAAAGTAAATGCTGATGTAAAATAAGCGACAATTTGACCACAGAATCCATATAGAGTAAACTTGTACAATCATCAGCCACCATAAATTGGATATGTAGTAATTGGTTTTCAACCAAATGTACTACTTTCAATATTGTTCTTCAACTTCAGATATGATCATGTTTGGGGAGAAAAGCCTAGAATTACAGAGACATTTCTTTTAGAAAGTAAGGATCGTTACTTGACTTTACTGTTTGCAAACAGGACAGCTGTAATAGAATCGAGAACTGACTCCGAGGTTCCAGATCCACTAGGAAATCAACATATTTAATTCCTGAAGTGTGTTTTAGCAACATATTGTGAGCTTGCCAATTTGACGTTAATCTGTGGCGAGTGAACTCTCATTATGCAGTTGGGTTATGATACTTAAAATGTGGCATCTCAAAACATGCCCCATCACTCACATGCACAACAGTGTCTATATGGAAAAATAACAAATGTAATGCAGACTGGAAATAGTTTATTCACTTTCATAAGCCAGAAAACTCAGGTAATTGAAAATGATGAAAAATCATTCTGTTTAGATCTAAAAACAATAAACTACATGCTTCATAAATAAATCAGTTGTCTGAAATCTTGATATATATAGAGATGGGATTGAGGTGTAAGGAAAAGTCAAAATCAAAACTTAAAATTGGATGACTGGATACAATGTTCTGGTCTGGTCAACACAAATGGAAAAATCTGAAAATCAAGGTTTGGTTCCTCTTTGCATTTCCATAAACAGAAGCTAAGTGAAATATGATGCAAACATAAATAAAAAAAGCTCCTGTATTATGCTTAAATCTCGCATATTGCACCTGTCGGAGATTCTCATCTTCCAAGATTCTCTATATTGAATAGAGAAGACGAAACGAATCCTCTTACCATGTTACCATCTTTTCATATTTTATGATTTTTTATTTTGAAATATCCCTTCTAGGAAATATGTTTAGGATTTGATTTGATTTGATTTAGTTAGAAATATATTTTACTTATTTTAGAATATTGTATTAGGATTGGAAAGTAGGATTGATCTCTCTATATAAAGAGACCAAATCCCATGATTTTACCGTGAGTTTCTTCAATAATAAACTCCACGTTTCTTCACATGACATCAGAGAGAGTTTAATCTAAAGAACCACGCTTCCTCTACCATGCCTAAGAGGCCATGAGAGCCTCTTCTCTATTTGGAGACCAAAGTTAGTCTCCTAATTTAAGTGGGTGGCACCCTCTCTGCCTTGGGGTGAAAGTTATGTCCCCTTTGCTGGTGCCATTGCTATTGTTGGCTGTTGTTACAATTATTATTGTCACGATAGCCATTGTTGTTGCCGATGGTGTTACTAATGCTACAATTCTTGCTACTGTTGTGGTTGTTAGTGTTGCCATTGATGTTGGAGTTCTTGTTGTTGGTGTTGCTAAAGTAATCATGATGGTTGTCGATGCTTCGTGCAAGATAGAGACAAGTCTCGCTATGCCTGTCGTGCTACTTTCCCAACCTATCCCTAGCTCGAAGGACATTCTTAAAGCCTTGGGTTGTGTCATCACAGAAGATGATGAGTAGTGGGAAACCTAAGCCACAAGCTTAACCCCACTTGCAAATGCCTGCAGCTAATATTTTGTCTTCCCTTGAGGTGAATTTTTTCTAGTAAAGGATGACTATCCATGCTTGGGAATGCATCTTGTACTTCGTAGTTCATATCAATACTTGGGAGCGTCTCCCCTAAGGTGCTTGGGAATTGTTTTCCAAATAAAGTCTCCAAGTCAAGTTTTTACTCCAACTTTGTGATTTTTGGATGTTCACCAATAAAGAGACCTTCGTCACCTCCAACTACAAGAGCTTTTTAACTTTTTATTTTCTATCGTTAACCATCTACAAATTTCATAAATTTCTTATAAGGCATTTTGTAATTCTTCTACAATATAATAAGTTGATACCTCATCATTGTCGCTTTCTTTATTGTTTTTGTCCTCATGTGCCATGAATCCAAGGCAAGCAACTTCTTTCTTTTTTCTTTTTTTGAGAGAAAAGAGGAATATTACCTGAGCATGGTAATCATCCGGTAAATATATTAAATCAAAAAAGGAACATATTTACAAGTTTTAGAGTCAAAATTCAGATAAGGCTTCTTTCTTATTTGAATTGCATTTTTCATTTTTGTTGTCACTTGAATGTGAATCATCCTAATTTGCTTTCAAGGCCTTCTTAAACTTCTTGAAAGGCTTCTTTATTTCTTTTTCTTGCCTCTTCTTGGTCCTTTCAAGATCCTCTTTGAGAAGGAGACAATCCTTTTTATTGTGTCCGTTTTTTTGCAATAGTAGGAAATTATTGGTTTCTTCTTTATTTCTTTCTTAGCTATTTTGCTCCTAAAATTCATGTTATTCTTTAAAGCCAAAAAGTAGGTAAATGCATCCCGTAACGCAAAAGTCGACGCGGCTTGGCACTTGTCCACAGGAGGGCTTGTGAGCCCCTCTATATGGGGTTGTTATGGGTTGTCCCCATACAAAAGTTCATATATAAATCATTTCCTCCTCTCCTCCCACGATTTTCATATTTTTTCTTCCCAACTCTCTTCTTCGTTTATAGCTGCTCCACCCCCCACGCTTTGTCCTTTTGATCTGATTTGCTATTATGTCGATGTTTGTTTGTCAATTTCTTTTAAGTTTCTATTTATGTTTATATTTACGATCATCATTGGTTGTGATTTGAGTTCCTTTGATGGAGATGATCGTAAACCTCCCTTTAACTCTTCATCTTCTCGCCTGAACGATCAGGATAACTCTACTACCGATATAAATGAATGTGTGCATATTATCTTTGATTTTTGTCTATTTTTAAAATCTTTTTCATTGGTGCTGTTTTATTTTAGGTTTTAGGCAAGGTTCTATATTTTTGCATCAGTGCAATTCCATTTTCCATCCCTGCATTTTTTTTGCACGCATAGAAATGTCTACAGTTTGTATTATTTTACACTAGCACAATTACACTTTGCACTGGTGCAATTTTGTTTTGCATTAGAGCGTTTCTGTTTTGTATTATTTTGCACCGATGTAAAATATAACATTACAGTTATTTAACTCATCTATGTTGCTTTGGCATATTTTTAGGTGAACAAAATATTGAAGTTGGGATGGAATTTAATTCTTTTAAGGTTGCTGTTTTTTTTTGTCAAGATTTTGCTCATCATAATTGCTTTGAGTATTTTTTAAAGAGCACAAATTATGATGAGGTTGATAACAATTTTGCACGTAGAGCGAAACTTATTTGCTCAAGAGGAGGTGAACCTCCTAAGAAGTCATGCAATCCTTACTATTCAAAGAGATTGATATCTAAAGTTGGATACGAGGCTCATGTTTGCTTTTGATTTTGTGATAGCTCTAAGAAGTATATCGTTGTTTCTTATTGCAATGACCATAATCATGAGTTTTGCGATTCAACTATGATGAAGTGCCTTCGATCAAAGAAGAAGATACATTGGGAATGAAATGTCGGATGATGTTAAATGATCAAGCAGGTATTAATTTGTCAAAGTCAGTTACTTCCTTTGCTATTGAGGACAATAGATTTAAGAACTTGACATTTACTACCTAAGATATGAGGAATGCAATACGTAAAACAAGAAATTTAAAGCTTGGTGTAGGTGATACAGAGGTTGTTCAAAGTTATTTCATTAGGATGCAATCAAAGAATTAATCAAAAACAACTTTTACTCTATAGATTTTAATGATGATGGTTGTATCCGTAACATTTTTTGATCTAATTTTAGTAGCCGATTAGCTATAAGTTTTTTGGTGATGTAGTCTCATTTGACACAACATACTTGATTAATCGATATGACATGCTTTTTGCTCCTTTTATTGGAGTAAATACTCATGGTCACATAATTTTATTTGGTTGTGCTTTATTGAGAGATGAGATAACAGAAAATTTTACATGGTTATTTCAGATATTTTTGTCTTACATGTGGGGTATACATCCTAAAGGTATCATTACAGATTAATGTCAAGTTATTATTAATGCTGTATCAGCTGTGTTCTATGGCATTCGTCATCAGTTTTGTATTTGACACATCAAAGATAAGCTTCTTCAGAAGTTTCCTCGAGATGAGCATACTAGGAAAGCTTTTAACCAAGTTGTTCATAATTCAAGATCAAAGGAAGATTTTGAGAAGTGGACTACAATAGTTAGAGACAGACATTTGGAGGGCAACAAATGGCTTCATGAGTTGTTTGAGATTTGACATATGTAGATCCCTTGTCTTTTTAATGAAATGTTTTGGGCTGGCATGTCTAACATTCAAAGAAGTGAAGGGATCAATGCATTTTTTGATTGATATGTTAATTCGAAAACTACTTTGAAGTAAATTGTAAGGCAATATGCGCTTGATCTTCAAGTGAAATAAGAGAAGAATCGTAAAGCTAATTTTGATTCTCAACTATTTTATATTCTAAGTTTCCTAAGAAAGCTCAAGAAAGAAATGCTTATAATGTATAGTTTTTGCAATTTCAGGAGTTGCAGAACATTATCTATTGCAAAAAAATTGACTTTTGAGCATGAAATTTGTGATAATTATTCCATTATTGTTGAAGAGTTTGATCCACCAAGCTCTTTGCCTTTTTCTGTCATATTTGAGAAGCCTTCAACATCAGTATCATGTTCATGTTGTCTGTTTGAGATTGAAAGGATCCTCTACAGGCATTGCATTTTTGTTTTGATGGAATTTCGTATATATGATCTTTTATCTAAATACATTATTGATCATTGGAGAAAAGATGTGAAGCTTCCCTCTGTGGCAAGCAGTTTTGAGATTATCTTCTTGATGATCCTACGGATAGATATGAGAATATATGCTCAAGGATGGTGAAATTTGTTGATGTTGGTGCCACATCCTCTTCCAACCATGATATATGTTTGAAGGTGCTTGATGATACATTTAAGTAATTAGTGTCTTTGACAGGGTTCGAAGAGTAGGTATAGTTGTTTCTTATGTCTTTTTTTTATTACTTTTAAGTTTTTTTTAAGAGATTTTAATTTTTTATTTTTTTAAGGTGCATCAAATTCTCCAACCATTCATGATCCAAAGCAAAAAGACGTCATGGTAGGTCTCGTAAGAGGATATTCAAGAAACCATGCAACGTTTCACTTATAAAGAGGAAGAAAAAGAACACTACAAATGGTTGCCTATCTTTATCCTTGGGGGCTTCTGCATTGTAGTTTTAACTTTGATTATATATAATAAGATACATAAAAAAATTTTCATTGTAATACATTAGTTTTTTCTATATGTGTTGATTTTTAGGATATTTAGGTGATAACAGACCTTGCACAAGTGATAATACCAATTTATACGTGTATTACACCGGTGACAACATAGATTGCACCAGTGACATTTAAATGTTGATCTAGTGATCCCAGGATTTTTGGATTTGCACCGGTGAAAAAATAGATTGCATCGGTGATATTTAAATATTGCACAGAAGATCATAGGTGATAATGGGTTTGCACTGGTGAAATAAAATATTGTACCGGTGATAACATATATTGCACCGGTGATATTTAAATGTTGATCCAGTGATCTCAAGTTTTTCGGGTTTGCACAGGTGAAATTAAATATTACACCAGGGAAGATGATTTTGGGCTTACACTAGTGATATTAAATATTTCACAAGTGATAACATAGATTGCATCGGTGATATTTAAATGTTGATCTAGTGATCCCAGGTTTTGGATTTACATCGGTGATAACGTAGATTGCACCCGTGATATTTTTAATGGGTCACGGATTTTTTGGCTTGCACCAGGGATAACATATATTGCATCGGTATTATTAAATATTGCACTGAGGATATTTAAATTTGATCATAATTTTTTGATTTTGCACCGGTGATATTTACTTCTTGTAGTTGCTATGTTAATAAAGAGGCAAGTTTAAGTATATTTTGCACCAGTGACAACACAAATCATAGAGAAAAAAATACAAAAGGAAGACATAGAGTAAAAGATTATTCATATTTACAGAATGTACATTTTCTCACAAAATATTTTACACAAAAGGGACAGTTCCCTTAAAAAAAAGGAATGTAGTTTCTAAAATTTATATCAGATTATGATATGCATTTCTATCCATTAGAATCATTGCTATGTAATATACGTGGAACTTGTGGACGTCTTTGTTCCTTGTGGTTTCAATTGGATCCAACCCATAAAGCAAGCACTCCATCCATCTTATTATAAAGATGCCACAGTCATTGCTCGCCATTCCTTGTTAGGGTGCATCAAGTTTGAATTTTTCTTGTCACCCTTCTTTGTCAATGATAAATCTATTAGATGGTTCTTTCATGACTTCAAACTAATAAAGAAAAAAATATTTCCTTTATTTAATTTCTAAAAAGGCAAAAATATAAAGAAAAAGAGTTGAACTAATTGCAATGCAATGTAATCTTACTTTACACCTCAATACTCAAAACAAAATGGTTATTAAATTAGCAGCAGTGATAAAAAATGATTCTTGCTAGTTTGTTAGCATCTCTGTTGGTGCGCTCTGAGTAGTATCCAATATAGCTGTCGTATTTTGTCAATCTTTTTTCTTTAAGGTCGACAGCCACAAGTGTTCTCAGTGTTTATTAGTACAATATCTTTGTACAATTACTCAAAGATGCAATAGATCTATCGAAGTATGCATTTACTTCTTTCATGTTATTGAACCCTATATATGTAAAAAAATGTGTTGAATGCGAAGGTTGTTGAAAATACCCCTTCATTCTTTATTTTCTTATTGACTATTTCTACAATTACATCAATGACCTGCAATTTTGTCACATGTTGGTATTATAAAAGAAGACAAATGTGTGATATATAAATTAAATTTGCTTTATAGCTTACATTACTCTCTGTGAATCCACCTATTTGTAACACTTCTTGCACATGTATTCTTTCAATAAAATTTTCTTTTCTCCACAAAATTGGATGTTTTTCCTTTCTCATCTCCGTTAGTCTTGAAAGAAGTGTTGTTTGTGAGTCATTGACGCATTTGAAAAGAACTTGATCCAAATTTTTTATTCTTCTGAATATTACTTTCTTCACTGGAGGCCTTCCAACTTTTTTTTGGTCATCCTCTTTCTATTTTGAACAAAAAAATAAATTAAATATTTCTTTTAATTGAAATGTATCGATGCAAAATATGTTATCATCAGTGATAATCTATATTTGCACCGGTGATATTTAAGTGAATAGCACCAGTGTCACTTATCACCGGTGATATACTATAACCAGTGATATTTAAATGAAAAATAACACCGGTGTCGCTTATCACCGGTGATAAATATGTTATCGGTGATAAATGACATCACCGGTGATAACATATAATTGCATCAGTGATATGTAAATAGAACCTCGATTTGCTGCTTCTGCTGCTGTTGGCCGTCTCCACTATGTTGCTGTTGCTGCTTCTGTTGCACTACATCTTGCTTCTTCTCGATTGCTGCTACTGCTACTACCTCTCATTTGTTACTGCTGCTACTCTTGTTGAACTGCTTCATCTTCTCAATTACTGCTGCTGCTGCTACTACCTCTCTCATTTGTTGCTACTTCTCCATTCGATCATCATTTTGGTGATCCCAGTGATGTTGCTGTTGATGCTGCAAATGCTTCTGCTACCGCTGCTTCTCTTGGCCCTCAAGCCCCTCATCCATTTGATCATCATTTTGCTAAGGATGGTGATGCTGCTGCTGCTCATCCCCTTCTTCCACCATTATTTCTTCCCACATTGTTCTCTCCACCTCTTCATGCTGCTGCTGTTGCTGAGTTTGTTGGATTTTGAAACTTTGATTACTTTATATTTGACAAGAGAACGCAGTCAAATTTCCCTTTAACTCTTCTATTTGATTCTTCAAAACATCATTTTTCTCATTTCTTCTCTTCAATATTCTATTCATGTCTTTTTATTTTCTTCTTCATTTCCTAGCTTTCTTTTTTCAACTTGTTGAGGTAGATCTCTACAACTTTAATAATTTTTTATTTCTCTTCCTCTTCTTCTCCTTTCTTTTTCTCTTCTATTTTCTCCTCTTGTTTATGCTTTCTTTTTTTTTTGGAGTTTGTTCTCTCTTCCACCCCCTTTTTTTTTGCCTTCTAGAAAATCAACTCCTCCAAATGGGTATTTCCACTAATCCTTTTTAGTTGCTTCCCTAATTTTTAGACCCATTGTTGTTGCATGGCTTGTGAAGGAGAATTCATGGATGTAACTTTCAGCAACTGCTGCTGCCTTATTATTATTCGGTTCCAAGATGTTAAATATCTCAACTACCCATAGGTGTAGTGTAATGGTACAACATTTGATATATGCTTGTTTCTCCTTTTTCCTCAGGCCCTCATGAATGTAATAACACCCATTCAGCCCAATTGTAATTGCTTAGAGACTCCAGATCTTCTACCGTGTCAAATAATGAAGTTACAATTACTTGATCTCCAAATGGTAGAAGAAATGACCCTAAAGTTAAGGAGAACCAACATTTAGTGCTTTTTTTCCTTTCCTTCTTTCTCATTTTCTTTATTGCATTTTTGAATCTTCTCAGCTATTTTTCTCACCTTAGACTTTAGTGATGTGAAATTCTCACTCCAAATCACATGTCTATTATTTGCATTTATCTTTCCATCACTTATGAAGATTTTATTTCCCTCATTTTTCAATCCAAATATTCCCCCTATGTGATTTGGAGTGAACGTCAATGTTAGGTCTCTCATATGAAACTCCCTTATTTTTGGATTATATGCATGCACCATTCAAAAAGTAGGTGTTTGTCTTTGTAGTTGGGGTACATTTTTCCACCATCAACTAGGATGCCAAAGGGAATCTTTCGAAACTCCTTCACATCTTCGACCGTTTTCCAGGTATTTCGTATAGTGTAGATTGTGCATCTAGAGTCTATCTCATGTCTACGAAAACAAAAAATAAAGAGTTGAACAATAACAAATTGCACCGATGTAGTGCAACTTTGCACCGGTGCAATGCAACGAAAAAGAAATTAATAAAGTGACAATGCAACTTTGCATTGGTGTAAAATAAATTAATAAAGTGGGGAATACAACTTTACACCTGTGTAATGAAACTTTGCACCGGTGTAAAATAAATTAATAAAGTGGAGAACGCAACTTTACACTTGTGCAATGCAACTTTACACCAGTGCAAAATAAATTAATAAAGTGGGGAATGCAACTTTGCAATGATGCAAAATAAAATTGATAAAGTTGGGCGCTAGTTTGCACATGTCCAATTCAACTTTACACCGATGTAAAATAAATTAAGTGGTAATGCAACTTTGTACCGATGCAAAATAAATTAATAAAGTGGGGAATGTAACTTTGCACCGGTGCAAAATCAATTAATACAGTGGGGAATGCAAGTTTGCACCTTTGCAATGCACCTGTGTAATGAAACTTTACACTGGTGCAAAATAAATTAATAAGTGGGGAATGCAACTTTACACCAGTGCAAAATAAAATTAATAAAGTTGGATGCTACTTTGCACCTGTGCAATTCAACTTTGCACCGGTGTAAAATAAAGTGGCAATGCAATTTTGTACCGGTGCTAAATAAAATTTTGTAGTAATATTACTTATCTAATATTTTTACTTATATAAGGTGCAAAAGGTAAAACATTGATCTGAAGAAGATATCACCGTAATGTATATATCACCTAAATCCTAAATGCGATGATATTACTCGAAACATTTTCGACAATAAGCACATCATTTATCTTGGAGGAATATTTTTTATGATAAAGGACAGGTGTAAAATGGAAAACACTGATTTTTTTTCTAATTTTTCAATGAGATATCACTGGAGATTACGAGATATCACCGAAGTGAAATATCTCCGATAATATTATGTGAAATATCTCCGATGATATAAAAATCCTTTGCTTCAGAGGTTTTAGAGGCGTATATCTTTGATCTGCTCTCTTTTCTCATTTTACTTCTTTCATTGTGGAGCTTTTTTTATGTTGATAGAGTTTCTTCGAGTTTAGTAGAACTTGATGATGCTATTCAGTGACAGAGGATGTCCGAAGAAGCGAGGACATCGTGAAGGAGTGTGTTTAGGAGTGGAAGAGGGGAGGTTACGTTTTGGTAGATATGTGTGGACTATAGTTGCATTTAATAAAGTTTTGAGTCTAAGGTCAGTGTGTGACGCGTTCGAGGTGCACGCGTCATTTTTTGCATCGTTTGTTGAGTTTATTAACCAATGTCCTTTAAAAATTTTCAAGACTTACATGTGAGAAAATCAAGAGTTACATCATCTTCTTGATCGCTATCTTCCAAATTTAAATTGGCTTTGAATGCTAGTTGTTTTTTCTTGCCTTCATCCGTCACCTTTTGATTAAGCTTCATCTCATGCCATCAAATTTTCGAGAAGTTTATCAATGCCCAAATTTTCAACTTCGTTTGCTCTTCAATTATTGTTATCTTAAGCTCAAAAACATTAGTTAAAAAATACAAAATCTTACCTTCAAACTCACCTTTGATAAAAGTTTTTCCAAGAACTTTCAGGTTGTTGACGGTAAATGTGAAGTGGGTGTACATGTCTTTCACGCTTTTATTTTCTTACATTTCAAATTTCTTGAAATCCAAGGTTAGGATAAATTTGGAATTTTTTTACCAGGTTAGTTCCTTCATAAGTAACTTGGAGAGTCTTCCAGATCTCATTTGCGGTTGTGCATTACAAGATCCAATTAAATTCATTGGGACTAAGAGCACAGTACAAGGCGTTCATCACTTTGGAGTTGAGAGAGCTTCTTTTTGTTGTCCTCCATTAAAGCTCCTTCCTTAGGTTTCACTAGCTTTACGAATGGTGTTTCCACCATCTCCCAAAGAGTGCAATCTCCTGATTGAAGGAAGATTTCTATCCTTTGCTTCTAATACAAATAGTTCATATTGTTGGAGAAGACTTCGTGGTATCATTGTTGTCGTTAGTAGCAACCACCCTTAGATGATGATGCCATTCAATTGTCTGGAGATGTTTCTTACACCTACACACAAGAATAAACAAAGCTTTGATACAAAATGTTAGCGACACAAGGGCGGTTGAATTATACTAAAAAATTTAAAGAGTAATAAAAATAATCGCACAAAATAAGGCAAGGATTTATAGAGGAAACCTTTATGAGAAAAACATTACCTAGATCCTGCAATTTAGGATTTTGCCCTTTCTCCACATAGGAATTACTAAGCCACACCACTAAATCAAGGGTGATATTTCTCAAAATACAATTCCTCTCCTACACAACCCCCAAGGAGAGTTTTGTCTCTCTACTAAGAGAGATCGGGAAACCTACAAATTGGGTAACCAAACAAATGATAAAAAATAATATTGTAAAATCCTAAAAGCCTTAAATAATATAGAATATAAAATAAGGCTAAGAATATTCCATTTGCAAACTTATAAGAAGCAAAGAATCAGAGTAGGGAGTGCTCTCAAGTTGTTGCAAAAAGCACAACAGAGCTGGAGAGCTAGAGCACAAGACAGCAAGAATGCTGAGAATAGAAGAATTAGAAGGATTTTACACTACAATGTTTCTTCTCTTGGTGTATTGGCTTAAGACAACTCTTGATGGGTATTTATAGGTGTAGGTGGTCAGGTTTAAGCCTTAGGTGACGTTTGAATTTGAATTTGAATGAAATAACTTAAGGTAGAATGACTACAAAGCAGTTAATCAAAGTTTGACTAGATCAAACGTCTCAAGTACAAGATTAGACTCCTAAAATAGAGAATTATACATCTGAATAAATAGTCATATGTTTAAAAATGGTGGATTAGACATTTGAGCGAAAAATTAGAAGCCTGAAATATTGAAATTGTGGAGTTTTTAGGGTGAATATGGACTTTATTGAATTGAAAATAGAGGCCTTAGCTCTCTTTATATAGAGAGAGGGCTTTGACATATAAGAAAACACACCACACATTTACTAAAAATAACAATGACCTAAATGTGGAAAAAAAACCTAACACAATCCTAATTTATTCCTTATAATTTATTTCCTAATACTTCTCTACAAGTCGAGACGTGGGACATAACGAAGACTTGGATCCTTAAGGTAGTGGAGATAAATTCTTGTTGACGTGGTAGTCCCTTCTTCGTGTCTTCAACCCTGAGTCTCTTCTTGTACGCCCTCACAGAGCCATGATACACTTGGTTTCTCTTAAGATGCGTGTGAGCACTGCCTGTACACTTGACATTTTGAGGTAACTCCCGTCTTCCTTGTTTGTCCCATTCATACATATAAGGACACAAAAGACAAAATCCAAAACCTTTAGGGGTTATATATAAATACCCTAAAACAAGGGATGAAAAATGTAACTGGACCTAACATGCAAATAATCCCTTTTTTACATCGAATGTTGCTATCACAAATAAAGGAGAGGAGAGAAGCCGCACACCGTCTCCTCCCCCCCCTTTTTTGTCCAGTGGCACTATAGTAGAAGAGGAGGTCGATGGTAGTGCTCCAGCAGACCTCTAATCACTGGACCACCTTGGTTCGGTGGCTTGACCTCCAAGGAGTCAAGAGAGCCCCTCAAATCCTTGATTAAATGAGGTTTGGTGGGCCAAAACAAATATCCGGATCTCTGTCTTTAGAGGCGACACTCCAACTTGTTGAGCTTGCAAGCAGAGATTGCACCGACTGATGGTTGCTAGAGAGCGTGCGGTCAATTGGCGTTGGGTTGGCAACACACCCTTAGCTTGGCGTTGATCAAAGCAATGGATCATATAGAGGGGCACATTTTCCCTTCGACGGCGTTGAAGAGTAGCAACAGACGAAGGAGATTAAAAGAGGAATAAATGAGGAAGAAAAGAAAAGTTTGGGAGAGGAGAGAGCCTCTCCGATGGCTCGTCGAAGGCTGGTGACACCGCCAGAGGGCCTCCCCCTTCTAAGGTTTTTTCTTCTCTCTTCCTTTCTCCTTTTCCACGGGATCAAACTTGCTTTGATACCATATGGAGCTTTTGCAGAGAATATGGACTTTATTGAATTGAAAATATATGCCTTAGCCCTCTTTATATAAAGTGAGGACTTTGACATATAAGAAAACACACCACACATTTACTAAAAATAACAAGGACCTAAATATGGAAAAAATACATAATACAATCATAATTTATTTCCTATGATTTATTTCTTAATAAGAATGTTGAAACATTTTTCCAACTTGGACAGGTGTCTGAAGAACAAAATAGATAGTTGAAAAATCAAGAAGATGCAACTTTTTAGACTAGTCGATGCCTAGTCGACACGTCAAAGTGGCATTAGTTGACCAAAAAATCTTTTTATTTGACGCCTTACAACAGAGGCCAAGCATCAAGTTGAGACTTCAATGATTGGATGAATATTGGATGTCCAGTCTATAGAGGTTGGTCGATGCTTGATCAGCTTCTTATAGAAGGCTTCTTAGGTCAGAAGTCCTTGGACTTGGATTTTATTGGCGATAGGTCGTCGGATTTACAATACTAGATGCCTTAGTATAGGATTAGAAAATGAAGATAGGATGTGTGATGAGATAATAGGATGTCTGGTTTCATAAGGTTTTTAGGGCAATTTATCAAATTCTACAAAATTAGTTGACTGTTGATTGACAAGTTAGAGTATGGTTGGTTAGCGAGTAGATCAATTAGAGTTAGTCAATGCATGTTGTAATCAAACATCTAGCTAGAATGGGTTGATTTTGAGTCTTCATAAGGTGGGTTTGATTTCGTAGATATTCTATTAGCTAACTAGGGTAATTACTATTGTTCGTAGGCTCTTTAAGAACATTCTATAAAAGATAAAAATACATCAAAATAAATATAAGCTCTTTCTATTCAATTCTCTAAGCTTTGCCCTTTAAGCTTTTCTTCATAACTCCTCCATTCTTTCATATAGCTTAAGCTTGAGATTCCATCAATCTACTACACCTGAAATATTTATCTCCAAATACAACATCAAACATAACATATTTTGTTATCATCAAAATTAATGATCGTGGTATTTATCACCAATATAGACTACCATCTATACTTGTGTCCCTTTTAAACTCACCTCTACTATCATTCGTAGAAAGCACAATTGCTACCTCTGTTAACCTTGTATGATCTTGTTGGCATTGTCAATGGATCAAATTTGGCTCTCAAATAATTTCTTACTTGTGCTTAAGGGAAACCAACTGGTGTGAATGAAGCTAACAAAAAATGATGTAGAAGAAACCAACTAGTTCTTGATTGATCTATTTAGATGCTAAGGCTGCATTCAGAAGAGTTTTTAGGTTTAAGATTAGTTGAAGTTTAAAAAGTGTTTAGGCTTGGAAGTAGTGAAGTGGTGGGTTGCTGGGAGAGATGCGGTGAGTTGATCTATTGTAAATAGTTTTCATTTTTATTTGTATTGAGAGTGGATTAGCAGGAATAGATATGATAGGAGTGTTGATATGCGGTAAGTAGTTTTTGTTTTTATTTGTATTAGGAGTGGATTAGTAGTAGTAGATGTAATGGGAAAGTTATAGTGTAAGTATTAATTATTTTTATTTGTATTAGAAGTGGCTTAGTGGAAATAGATATAATGGGTGAGTTGGTATGTTGTAATTAATAATGAGTAGATGTGATGGCCAATGATATATTCCATATTGTTCATTTACCATAGCATCTATCCATGCCATGTTGAATAACCCCCCCCCCCCCCCCCCTGCTAAACCTCTTTCAAATGGGGTTTGAAGGTATATGCTCCCAGGCTCCTTGCACTATTGCTTGTAATATTTGGATATTCTTAGAATGGTATTTTTCCACGAAATCTCAAGCAAGAGCTATCAAAAATCGATGTAAACTGACCAATTGAAGAAGTGTGGTATGACTATAGCTGACTTTGCAAACAAAGCTAGGGAAATTGCCACTAACCTAGCAATCTATGGCAAACCAATTGCCATTGATGAACTGATTCTAGTTCTTAATGGGCTAGGCCCTAACTATGAATCTTTTGTGGTTAAGTGACTGGTAGAACTGATAAGTTCTCCTTCGATGAAGTGATTCGTTTTTTACCAAGTCACAAACTGAAGAATCACAAACTAGTTGACATTTATCAGGCCATTTGTAGCAGTAGAAGGGGAGGCTCTTTTCGAAAAAATAGAGGCCAATCAGGAAGCGTATCTCATGGTTATGATCCGAAGCAGCAAACTGGCCGAAGCTCATACATGCCATCCGAAGGTAGCTATACCTTTAATTCTTTTTGTGGTCATGGTGCTCAAGCTTATAATCATAACCCTCACAAACTTTGTGGCTGTAATAATAAACTACTGTAGATATGACCAGGTTGAAGATTGCTCTGCACAAGCCAATTCAATGAAGCACTCCCACTCCTTAACATTGGCATCCAGATTTTGGTGCCACACATCACCTCGCAAACTCCTTGGTCAATCTTGATATAACAAATGATTACCCTAGCTTTGATGAGGTTTGTTAGAGAAAATGGCGACTTAAGTACATAAAGCAAAACCTAACCTCTCTTAGATAGAGAGTTAGGTGGGAAAATTACAAGAAAAGTGCTGAAACAATAGTGAAACTAAGTACTAAAAATAACAAAATAACCAATACTCCATCTTAAGTTGGAGCATAGAAGTTAATCACGCCCAACTTGTTACAAAGAAAAATGCTTCTTCTTGGGAAATACCTTAGTCAATATATTTATAATCTAGAGCTCAGAAGAAATGTGAGGCATAGTAATTTTCTCATTAATCATTACATTTCAAATAAAGTGACAATCAATGTCAATATACTTCATCCATTTATGAAAAATCGGATTTGATGCAATATATGATGCCAACCAATAATCAAAGATCATGGAAATTGGCAACTTTATTGGAATACTAAGATCTAACAAAAAGGAGACCATCCACACCAGTTCACGGGCCATGTGAGCCATGGTCCAGTATTCTACATCAGCACCAGATCATTCCACCACAATTTGCTTCTTGTTTATGTTACAAGATTTCCTCCAAGAAAGGTGGCATAGCCATAGTAGATCTTCTATCCTTTGGTAAGCTCACACAGTTCGCATCAAAATAAGCACATAGGTCTAGATGACCCGTGCTTAAAAAATAAGCCTTGCCTGGGGAGAATTTCAAGTATTTAAGAATTAAGTACACATAATGCTAATTACTATAGTATCATCCGTCCATGAACTGACTAGCACGATTTACTACGAAATCGATATTCGATCTGGTAACTATCACATAGAAAAGTTTGCCAACAATGTCATGTATAGTCGAGTATCTTCAAATGGAGAATCATCATCGTTATTGTTAGAGAAAATCTCATTAGGAGTGGAATCACCCACTTCCTATTTTAGTTTTTTCTATTTTATTTTTAGAGATTTGTTAAAGATATAATTTAGGTTTATTGGAGATTTAATTAGACTTAGAGAGATATAATTTGTTTCCTATGTGATAGAATTAGGATTGATCCCCTCTCTATATAAAGGGACCAAAGTCTACATTTTATTCTTGACATTTAATAATAAGATTTCCAATTCCCCAAATCTCCACATGGTATCAGAGCGAGAACAATCCTAGGGACCTACCATGAACTGTCAACTCTCTTTCTCTCTTGCATGTGGCCTCTTCCATGTGCTCTCTGTGCATGCCATTGTCATACGTCAAATCCATGTTGCATCACCAGAGTCACAGTCGTTCATGCAGGCTCAAATTGAGTGCCTGCATAATCTATTGAAAGGTAAAGAATCCTCATCCTCTATTATTGCCATTGCACCACTAAAGAAGTCACCAAAGTACTATTTTGCAGCCTGTGCTTGGCTCAAAAGAATGTGTTGAAGCTTTGGATCATGTCATCGATGCAGAAGATGTCAATGAGTGGTGGGAAATTTGAGCCACAGACTTAACCCCATTTGTCCTTGGGAACTTTCCCAGTGTGTGGTTGCTACACTACTACGACCATTGTATGTGTGGTTACTACTACTACTACTACAACCACTTGGAGGCCACTACTTTCGCTACGATCTTCGTATCCGTGCTTGGGATTAACTGTCATTGAAGATAATATGTGTGTACCCTGCACGTGTGCTCCAACCTCGACTACATTAGAAGGGGGAGTGTCAGAAAAAATCTCGTCACTTATTTTAGTTTTTTCTATTTTGGTTTTAGAGATTTGTTAGAGATATGTTTTAGGTTTATTAGAGATTTGATTAGATTTAGAGAGATATGTTTTAGGTTTATTAGAGATTTGATTAGATTTAGAGAGATATAATTTGTTTTCTTCGTGGTAGACTTAGGATTGGTTCCCTTTCTATATAAAGGGACCAAACTCTATGTTTTATTCTTGAGATTTTATAATAATATTTCTAATTCCCCAAATCTCCACAGTTATATTTTTCTCTTGATTGCATAGGAATAGAAGAGGGCTTTGCACCTAGAAGACCAGCCTCTTTAAGGATCTCCATCACATATTTTCTTTCAGATAACACAAGATCCATAGTTTCTAATAGCTTCAACGCCAAGGAGTAACATAATTTCCCACGATATTTAGTCAAAAAGATCTTTTGTAGGAACATCGTTGTCTCCTAAATTTTTAAATTGTCATCCCTCGTTAATATCATATCATCAATATATAAGGCTAAGATAATGATACAAGAAGTAGAATTGGAAAATCCAATCTTTGCAACCTCAATGCTGCATAAATTGCCTTCTTGAGCTTACATACTTCCCCTCAACCACATAATCAAGTGATTCTAGACTTCTTCAATGAGATCATCACATAGGAAAGAATTTTTAAATAGTGGCCGATCTTTATTAACAGCAACACATAGTATAGTATGCACAAAACTAAGGCAAGCAACCAGGGAGAACATCTTAAAATAGTCCACCCTACAGGTTTGTGTAAAGCGTTTGGCAACAAGGCATGCCTTTAACCTGTTAATACGTCCATTTGGTACCAACTTGATTGTGTACACCTAGTGACAATCACACATGTTGGACATGGACCATTGGGCATAAGAGCCTCCATTTTGTCATCGATTACACATTTCCACCTTGGATCTTGTATAGTCTTTACATAATTTTTAGGAATAATGATACTTAGAAATGCTACAAAAGATTGCCTCTGTGGACTGTTAATAGCTGTATAATGGAACATAGGGTGGAGAGTACAAGTTCATACTAGCTTACATAGAGTTATAGGTAGATCAATATATGCATGCTCAGGAGAAGGATGCAGAGATGGACCATTTAGTGCATAGGTTAGTGGAAGGATAGAGTTAGATGTTTCTTGGACCTACACATCAAGCTACATAGTAGGCAATGGAAAAGATGAAGAAGGCTTAGCGCCTTTAGTAAGTGTTAGCCCCTACAGTCTTGAGTCATTTATGCTCATTTTGTTATTCCCTAAGTTGTAGTATTTTCTATATTTTTGAAGAAAACAGATGTAATTTTTCCACCTCTATATATTGAGAGGTAGGGCTATTGAATAAAAAATTAGATTCATTTGTTCTAACATGGTATTAGAGCAGTAATTTTAGATCAGTGTCTGTGCCTTCCTTGATTCTCATACCCCCTACCATTCCACAAAAAAAAAAAAATCCTCATCGTAGCAGTTCCCAAGGAGGCATCGCCTACCACCACCACCAGCCTTCCGTGGGCGGTCAACAGTGGTCAGTCGACAGTCCAATCAGTCACCCAGCATCGTTTCATAAGGCCTGTGTAGCACCACCGGTGCCTAGGAGCATCGCCACAAGGCCCAGCACCACCTTGTAAGGCCTCACGCCATCTCGGGGGGCCCCTGATCAGCCCAACAACGCTTCATGAGCACTACACCACACTACAGTGTCGCTTCGTGCACCGCCCAACACTGCTCCAAGCTTGCGATAGCGCCATCGAGTGCATGGGTGCTGCTGGGCTGATTCTTGCTTATAACATCTTTATTTTCCTTGATCCCATTGGTTGGCTCCTAGTTTCTAATCCAAAATCATTCTTAATGGTCTGATTTTACTCTATCATTAGAAAGATTGTGTATGGTCTGGTTGAAGCAAGATGGCGTCTGAGAGTTCATCCGGGGTGACATTAAAGTAGGTTTCGAAGATAGGAGGGTACGAGAGCCCCTTCTTTAGTCCCATGGTGAAGTTGGATGAGACCAACTATGCCCGGTGGTGGCAAAAGTCCTCATGAATTTGAGGTAGAAGGATGAGTGGAGAGAGTGAGGCTGGACTACGGTGGGAAGGCACCGGAGCACGCGTTGGGGAGCGATGAAGGGTGGGATGTGAGATGGGTGGAGAGGTGGGTTCCCTTCACCCTCTCCAAGGGATGTTATGTGCTTCAAGTGCCAGAACTAGGGCCATCGAGTGGCGGATTGTAGGGAACCCGTTGTTTGTGTGGCTTGTAGAGGGACTAGGCATGGAAGATAGGATTGTCCAAAGATGAAGGCCTCTCGTTCGTCGGTTTCAACATTCCCTCCTCTGCCTACTCCAACAATGGAGGTGACTATGGGTATGCGACCACAGTGCACGATTGATGGGCTGTTGGGTGGCTCGTTGGGGGTTCTCAATAAGGGCTACATTTCCGTGGAGGTAGTTATGGAGCACCTACGAGGTATTGGGTTGAGGTTGGCGTGGAGGTTGTCGTCTCTTCCATCCAAACATTTCTTATTATTTGGGTTGGATATTTCTGATTTGGGGCAGCTAAGATTCTTGGAGATGAGGATTGGGGAAGGTGTTGTTCACTAGAGATCGCCAACACTCTTCGAAGGAGCCTTGGAGGTGGGCCCCCTCTTAGGTCCCCCATTGAGTTTTCTTTGATTGGTATTCCTTTGAGGTTACATTATAGGGATGTGGTGAAGCAGATTTGCTTGAAGTTTGTCAAGGTGAACTCAGTGTGGGGCTTGGATTTTGTTGAAGCTGATCTATCTCAAGTTTTTGTTCAAGGTGAGTTGTTAAGGGGGTGCTCTTTACCGAAGGAGGTGGTTCTTCGATGTAGGGATTGCTCATCTTATGTGCCTCTGGAGCCTACCGGTGGTGCGTGAGGCATCTCCACTTGTTGGTGGTGGAGGATGTCGATCGGCGATGATCGACAATAGTGCTCCAACGGCGAGGACAAGGCATTTATGGAAGATGAAGGGTCCTTCACAAATTTCAAATCTGGTGATCACAATCCTTCCATTTCAACTCCTAGGATTGAGAAGCCAGTTATGGAGGACCAGCTGGCGGCGATTTCCTTCTTAGGCGATGCACAGCTGGAGCCTCACGTCAATTATTGCACCAGTTGAACCGTACAATTTTCTCACGAGGGAAAGGTGGCATGTGATATTCTTGGGGGTCCTTTGGCTACTGATTTGGGCACTAAACAAGGTGCCTTTGGCTCCAGAAAAGGATCCGGAGTTGGTGAGTTCCACTTTGGATCTTTTTTGGGTCCATTTTTAGTTGGGTCCGACAGTCAGGCCCAGCTTTCTTTTCCTTGTTCTCCAGCTTGTGGCGGCGTCAATCATGTTTGCAGGTCTGAGATGAATTCTTCCTAGGGGGCTGCGATAGCTCGCAAGACTGGAGGAGCAATTAGGGAGGTAGTTGTGTGCGCTAGCACGCATCCTTAGCTCCAGGTCGGTCGTTTGAAAGGTGTTGAGCTAGCGACAGACGATGCGAACAGTCTGGGTGATGTTAATGGTGCTGTGGAGGTGGGTGGAGCTGCAGATCTTGGTGCAACGATGCCTAGGCCTAGTGCTGGTCGGGAGGTAGGAAGCATGTCGAAGGCTGCTGCAGGCCGATCATGCCGGGATTGCTTTGGAGGTGGTCAAGGAAGTAGAGCTTCAAAGCTTTCTATCAAGGCCCGTACCTCCTCCTAGGAGGCTGTGGGTGGAAGAAGGGGTGGGGCCTCCTTCGAATCCAGAAGTTTGGGTGTTGGGCATTCACTATGTGTTAAAAGTGGCCTTCTCTACTGCTCTTGTTATAAGAGGAAGTTTGTAAAGGACTGGAAGACGACTGAGAAGGCCATGAAGGAAGATGTTGAGACAAGAGTGGCCAAGGTGTTGAAACTGAAAAAAGCTTCATCGACTAAGGGTGAAGAAGGTGTTTTGATCTCCCATGGTTAAAATCCTCTCTTGGAATGTCAGAGGACTTCATGATAGAGAGAGGAGGTCTGTTCTACGAAGTTATCTTACTAATTGGAAGGTGGACATGGCTTTGCTGCAAGAAACGCACCTTGAAACCACCGATTGACCTTTGATGGTGTTGGGAGGGGTTACGTTTTAGCTTTTCTCACTGTTGATGCAGTGGGCAGATCAAGAGGCCTGTGGTTGCTGTGGAATGAAGATCTTTTCCTACTTGAGGATTCTTTGGTGGGGTCTCGTGTTGTCACTAGTTTTTTCACTCGCCATTTGGATGGAGTTAGTTTTGTTGTGTTTGGTGTTTATGGGCCTTGTGATTCTTCCCTATGTGATTCCCAGTGGGGTGAGCTGAGGCAAGTGGCTACAAAGGTTAATGGTGGTCTATGGCTAATTAGAGGGGATTTTAATGTCACTTTGTCTGCGGACCAGATGGACGTTTGGATAGTTCTTTGCATTTCCAAGAGGTGGTTAATGAATTAGAGTTGATGGACCTTTCGATTTCTGGGACTCGCTTTATTGGAGGAATGGTGTGGGTTAGATGTCACGGATTGATAGATTCTTTTGTAGCATGTCGCTTGCTGAATTTGCAAATGGTGCCTTTGTGAAGGATTTGGCGAGACCCTTTTCTGATCATACTCTATTGTGGGATACTGGGGAAGCAAAAGGGGAAGAAGATTTTGCTGCAACCTATTTCAAGTTCCAAAAATTGTGGTTGTTGGAAGTTGATTTCAGAGATTTGATTTTGCAAAAGTGGTGAGGTGTTCCTGAGGGATCCTCAGCAATTTGCACAATGGCAGAATGAATTAAGGTGTCTAGGCAGGTGATGATGGGGTTCAGGAAGGTGGTAAGGTAGAGGAGGGAGGGCGCCAGAGAGGAGGCCTTGCTAGCCTTGGCGATGCTTGATGAGGGGATGGTTGGACTAGATGACGATGACTTGTGTGATAGGGTGACCCTACAAAATAAAATCGAAGAAGAGGACCAAAAAAGAGAGATTGATTGGAGGTAGAAATTCAGACACCTTTGGCTTAGGGAGGGGGACTTTAATACGAAGTTTTTTCATTTAGCAACTTGCGAAGGTTAACTTGATTATTTCCATTCATCTTGGTGAGGAGGTTATTTCGTAGAGGCAACATATATGCAGGGCTTTTGTAGATCATTTTCATAACTTCACCAGGAGGTAGCCGTAAAGGAGATGGTGGTTGGGATCTTTTGAGATGGGCAGGCTGAATGATGTTATGAGGGATGATTTGCTTAAGCCAATATCTACTGAGGAAGTGCTTTAGGCGATTCAGGGTTTGAAGGCAGAGGGCTCGCCAAGGCCGGATGGTTTACCTGTCCTTTTCTTTAGGGATTTCTAGGATGTTGTTGGGGAGGATGTGGTAGCTGTGGTAAGGGAGGTCTTTCAAGAGAATAGAGGTTTTGAGAGGCTAAACAGATTTTCCTTTTTTTGCTTCCTAAGAAGCCGAGTGTAGAGTCTGTACATGATTTTCGTCCTATTGCCCTCTCTAATGTAATATATCTAATAGTGGCCAAGACTTTTGCAAATCACCTACGAGCTGTGTTACCGATGCTGATATCTCCAATTCAGTCGGCTTTTATTTCTGGCAGATCTATTATGGATTATGTTGCTTTGGCTGAAGAGATCGTGGCATCTTGGAATAGATCATCTCGTGTTGCATTCTTGTGGAAAGTAGACTTCTTAAAGGCGTATGACTCTATTTCCTAGGCCAACCTTGGGAGATTTTATAGAGGAGGGGCTTTCCAGAGGCTTGGGTTAGACTTATGCGACGATGAGTCACAACTACACCTTTCTTGGTCCTTGTTAATGGTCGATCGTCGGGGCTTTGGATGCAGCCACAAAGGGGAGTCAGGCAGGGATGTCCTTTGGCGCCACTGCTTTTCAACATTGCGGTTGATACTCTTAACTTTTTTGGCTTTTAGATGTTGTGGTTCTGGTTTCTTCAATGGTTTCATGCTTAATGGAGATGGGTCCTTTCTCAACCTGCTCCAGTATGCAGATGATACGGTTTTCTTTGTTCAGGAGAGTGTTACTCAGGCAGAACATGTTGTGTGTTTAGTCGACTTTTTTGGTAATATTTCTAGCTTGCAAGTTAATGGTAGGAAGTCGACTTTTGTTCCTTTTCATCTTGACCATTGTTCGGAAGATCGTATTTCGAAGATTCTCTGTAGTCGATTGTTAGACTCCCTATTACTTACTTAGGGCTGCCTTTGACGGGAAAATGATTGGTTATGTCTGATTGGAGACCGATAGAGGAAAGGATAACCAAGAGGTTGAATGGGTGGAGTGGTAGGCTTCTTTCAAGGGGAGTTATGGTTTTGGTGAAGTCGGTGCTTTCAACTATTTCGATTTTCTACCTCTCTTTCAGGTTGCCGAAAAAAGTTCTGGCAAGATTGGAGATGGCACGAAAAAGGTTCTTTTGGAAAAGTCTAGATCATTAGGGGTGTTTCTTGTAGCTTGTGCCTTGAAGGGGCATATGCGGACCAGGGAAGAGGAGGGGCCTTGATGTTAGACGTTTGGATGAGTTCAATGTTGCGTTCCTCATGAAGTGGGTGATGCGGTTTTTGGCAGGTGGTAATGGCCTCCTGGATAAGCTATTGCGAGATTCTTATGGGGCGCCAGTAGAGGCTGGTCTTGGGCGCTCTCGTTTAGTGCGGCCATCCTCTTTCTAGGATTCTATTCAGCCTCTTATTTCGCAAGGAATTTCTTCTGGGTTCTTTAGGTCAATGCTTGGTGTGGGATGTTCTTTTCACTTTTGGAAAGATGATTAGATGTGATGTGGTAAATTTTAACGTTTATTTCCGCATCTTTTTGGCTTGGTGCGGGATAAGGATGCGCTCGTTTCTTATGTTTGGGACACTGATAGTAGATATTGGTCTTCGGTACTACCATCGGGTCTCTCGAACGTTTCTCTGCAGGAGTTACAGGGTTTGCTTGGGATTTTGCATGGCGCTTCTGTTAGTGACAGACCAATGGATGGTTTCAGATGGGAGGGTGGTGTTTTCACTGTGGCTAAGGTGTACAAGAAGTTAACTTTGGAGGTCGATCTGGTACCTTTGATTTGGGAGGACTGTTCTATCTTTTGGAGGTTGCCGATCTTATTGAACGTGAAGATCTTTTTGTGTCTGTTTAGAAGGGAGAAGTTGGTCACAAAAGTTTTTTGCTAGAGATAGGCTGAGGAAAGACTTGGATTGTGTTTTTTGTAGGGCAATAACAAAGGATCTTCACCATCCCTTTTTTCAGTGTAGCTTCTCCAAGGAGGTTGGGGATCGATGTGATGTAAAAGGGGCTGATATGTCCTCTTTTCAGTCTTGGTGGGGGTCTTTTCGTTCCTTGGTGCATGTGGATGCGGTAGGTTGGGTGAAGGCTATTGCTTTTCTGTGGTCGGTTTGGTTGCAACGAAATGACTCCATTTTCCCGAAGGGGAGGGCTTAGGTTGAGAATATTGCAAGGGAAACGTCCTCTTGTTCTGCGATGTGGTTGAACATCTTGTAAGTTCATTCCAATTTTTCTTAATATTATTTTGGATGGCTACTAAAAATCAATAACCATCCTTTTTCCTCTCAAAAAACTAGGCTCGCTGATCACAGACCTTTCTGATGACAGTAGAAGGTGACAGCAAGGAGTATGCTTTGCTTCAACCAAAACCACAAGACAAGATTGACAAGAATGCATCTTGGAAGAAGGATAATGCCATGGTCCACACTTGGATCATGAACTATGTTATTTCAAGGATTGGAGATGAGATTATGTACTATAGGACAACAAAGGAGATGTAGGATAGTCTGCATGATACCTATTCCCACGAGAACTCTATTAGTCTTCCAGATATATAGTTAGCTCTTTCAGCTACGTCAGGAGGGTCGTACGTTGTCATAGTACAGTTCGACCCTAAAGGATCAATTGGAGAAGTATAACGCGTGCAGACCTGCGTGCACATGTGCTACTCAGAGAGCCTACCATTGTAAAGCTACAATTCTTGTAGGCCTTGGGCCAAATTACGCTGTTGCATGCTCACAGATCCTTACTCTCTCAGAGGTTCCTACCTTGGAGGAGGTATACAGCCAGATGAGTAGGATCTCTATTACCCTCACTCCTACTAGGCCTATAGGCTAGACCACAACCCTTGCTGTCACTTAAGGTCGTGGTTGTGGTACCCCTGCTATACGAGACAAAGGCCATGACCGTGGATCTATTGGGCAAGGGCACCCAACTTGCACATATTGTGGTAAGACTAGACCTATTGAGAGTACATGATGGACCAAGCATGGTCATCCTCCCATGGCTAATCAAGCAGTTATTACTGGAGAGTAGCCGACTGACACAGTGCCTGTGCCCAAGGCGAATTATGATGAGTTGCTGCAGTGTCTTACACAGTTGTCCCAGGAGACATCATCCACTTCAAAGATTGTTGCATACGTTTCTTCGTCAGGTATAGAGTTTGCTTTCACCACTACTACTAACGATCAGTGTGATATAAATTGGCTGGTTGACTCTGGGATCTCCTAACATCTCTATGGAGATCGACGATGTTTTTGTCATATCCGATCTATTCCACCTGGGAGGACTGTACAGGTTGCATATGGGAAGCATTTTTAGATCGTAGGACGGGGGGGTTTTCGTTATCCCTACTATGAGATTAACTAATGTTCTTCTTGTACTTGATTTCCCTATTAATTTGTTGTCTGTTAGCAAGATTACTAAGGAGCTGAATTGTTGTGCGATATTTGACGCTATTACTTGCACATTTCAGGATATCCTAACGGGAAGGACAATTGGTGGCAGCTAAGAGGATGAGGGTGTCTATCGCTTGTTCCAATCTCCCTTTGCTGCTTTTTCCATGGAGGTCACTTTCTTTATCAGGTCCTTATTGCAGTGACATCTTCGCCTTGGCCATTTTTCACTAAACAAGCTTCACAATGTTATTCCTCATATTTCTCCATCTATCATTATCGCCGATGATGCTTGTCAACTAGGCAAGCATCACCAGAGTTTGTATTCTGCTAGTTAGAGCCCACGATCCACTGAGTTGTTTCATCTTATTCAAACAGATGTGTGAGGCCTAATCATATTCCTGATAGACTAGATCATCGTTATTATTTGGTCATTATGAATCATTTTTCATGTTGTCTTGGTTATTTTTGTTAAAAAATAAATCTGATGCGAGCAATATGTTGGAACATTTTATTTTAGAAATAAAAAATTAGTTTGGCATTGCGTTAAGAATGTCTATTCTGACAATGCACTTGAGTTCTATACCCAGCGCCTATCTATTTTTTATAAATCTCATGGGATTATCCATTAGACTACTTGTCCTCATACGTCCCAATAGAATGGGGTCGCTAAGAGGAAGCACAAGCATATATTTGATATAACACACAGGTTGCTCATTCACTATAGTGTCCCCTCTCTCTATTGGGGTGATGCTACTCTTATAGCGTGCTACTTGATCAATATTGTTGGATATCAAAGAAGACATCACGTGGACACTGCCACGTGGCTCATCAGGCCACGTAGCAGTGCCATGTGGCAACAGCAGCAGCAGCCATCTAGGCTAGCGACAAAGGGTCCTTTGGACCAAGTTTGGTGCTTTTCTATATTTAGAAAATTAGTTTTGTTAGAAATATGTTTAGGATTTGTTTTAGTTAAGAGATAAGATCTTTCTATATGAGAAAAGATCTTATCTCTACAAATAGGAATATTTGTTTACTATTTTTAGGGGATCTGTACTCTCTATAAAATAGAGAGCCTTCCTATATGTTTTCTTTGAGCAACAAAGTTAATTCTTCCAATTATATTGCTCCTCTCCTCTCTCTCTCGTCTTCCAAGAACCACCAGCCATCCAAGAGGCAGGAGGCCTCCCTACCAACCACCAAGAAGCCCAGTCGGCCTCTGTTAAGACCCGAGGCATCAAAAACACTTTAAGATGTCTGGGAGTTGGTCCAGACGTCTAGTTAGATGTCTGGACGCCTTCCCAGACGTCTGGAAATAAATTTTTGCATGCGTACGATCGCGAGTCTGCGTGCGTGCCGCACGCAGACTGAAACCCACCAACCTGCAACATCCCCCCCCCCCCCCCCCGTGCCTAGTTATATCCTCCTCTCCCCTCTCCCTCGTTCACCACCCCACCGTCTTTTCCTTCCTCCAGTGCGAGCGCGAGAGTGAGAGCGAGCCGCTGCTGCTGCCGGGTGCGGTGGCGGAGAGGAGAGGTGCAGCGAGAAGGAAGAGGAGAGAGCGCGCGTGTCGTGAGGGAGAGAGAGCTTGCCGGAGCAGTTCGAGGCCGGCTGGCGTGCACGCGGAGGAACGTTGTGCTGGGGAGGGTCTCCCCCGGTGCTGCTGCAGCTCAGGCAGCGGGCAGATGAGCACGGCACGGTGGGAAGAAGACGGGGAGGTTCTGATTCTGGGAATTTTTCCCAAAATCAGACGTCTGGACCTACATCCAGACGACGCGGGCGACGTCTAGAGGGAACTCCAGACGACTGAGAGGTACAAAATATCTCCTGTACCTCCTTTTGCAGATATGGCCATGCAGGCCGTTCCGCCGAGGTTCTAAGACGTGTCGTGTTGAGGAGGTTTTCGTCGCGCGTGCAAGATTCGTTTCGGGAAGGCGCGGGGACACGCCCTCCCACGCAGTTCAGACGTCTGGGCAAGGCACCAGACGGCGGAGAGCATCTTTAGACGTCCGGAGAGGTGGTCGGAAGTCTAGAACTAGGTCCAGACGGTTCAGCAGGATCCCTGGACATCTGAGGAGCAGCGCAGAGTGAGGTATGACCTGAACCACTTTTTAAGACGTCTAGAAGGTGTTCCAGACGTCTGATTTGAGTCAGAGTTGTCGTTTTTGACCCGTTTAGGGTCCGTTCGAGGTTCGATTTCCGCATTTAAGATTTCGTTCTCAGAATTAGTTTCTCTACTTGTTTGAAATACTTGTATCCTGTTCTGAGTGGTTCCTTGTGATTGATCATTGTGTTAGGACCTCGTCCTGTTGCAGCTTTGAAGTTGCGGAGGCATGTGGACCTGCCGATCGTGCCCCCATTACTCCCGATTTTACGGGTAGAGTGGCTCCCCTTAGTTAATTACAAACATTAATGCATCTCTGAAATAAGTGATAGATCTTAGGGTATGGCATGAATCCTAGGACCTGAAAACTAAATTGAATGATAGATCTTAGGGTATGACATGAATCCTAGGACCTGAAAACTATATTGAATGATAGATCCTAGAGTGTGGCATGAATCCTAAGACCTGAAAACTTAGATTGAATGATAGATCTTAGGGTGTAGCATGAATCCTAGGAACAGAAACACTGAAACGAATATCTTGAATACCTGAATTATAGTCTTGGATAAGTAGATAGAATAATGATAATTGCCTGTAATTGGATAATAGCTGCCTGTGAAATGTAGAGTACTGTTGCTAGTAACTGCTACATGTAATTCCTGTTGTTGGAAACTAAATTCGAGCTGCTTGTATATAAATTGGAAAAGAAAGATTAAATGTCGAAAATCCGTGTTATATGCGAATAAAACTGAAATGATGAAATCTAGTATGGCTTGGCCTAAGAAATATGACCATGAACCCTACGGGAAATTAGGTGTAGAGCTCCTGGAAAATAAATAGAATGGAACTGGGAAGGTGGATGGAGAAGTGAGCTAGCCATTGAGTACAGAGTACCAAGGAGAGCGACTGTCCCCCTATTTAGTGCAGAGCGGAGCTAGCTGCCCCAGGGACCCAGGGTTAGGTTTGGCCACTTTGTACCAACTTTTGTCCCTCGCGTACACCATACCGGGGAGAGCTACTAGTGTAGGAAAGGAGCTAACCACCCCACGGGACCCAGGGTTTAGCTAGCCGTCCTACATCGACTTGTTAGGCCCATTGGGCAAACCAGGGTAGTTAGGCGAGGGTGCGCGGACTGTGGAGGGGCTGGGCCCCTGTTACTGAGAGGCTCTGCCCTATACTGGTTCCGTGCTGTGCTTTGGACGCACCCGTTAACAAAAACGACTGACAGCGTACCAGTGCGGGGTAGCTACCCATGCGTTTATCGCGTATGCCGTAGTCACGTTACGTTTGTCAGCGACCTTAGGGTGGTTGACTGAGGATAGGACTACCACGGGGGACTCTCCCGGCCAGGAGAGCACCACGTGCTACTACTTTTCGGAAAAGATTGCAATCAATATCGTTCCCACGAGGAACATTCGAGATCAAGAGAAAGACCTGAGAAATAAATCAAGAGTAAATAGAGAAATAAAGAAAGAAATTAAAAACAACAGCTACTTGTCCACTTTTACTATTTTTCCTAGCTAGCTAGTTGCCACTCTACTCAGCATTTCACTGACGTGTCATATTTGTCACCTTTTTCAGGACCAAGTGTTGAGCAGCCAGAGCCTACAGCTGCGGAGGGTGTTGGGCCTAGTAGAGTCCAGTTGTACTTTTGTTGTACCCATTTTCTGTAGTAGTGAATTTTTCTGTTACACCTTGTACTCTTTTATTGTAAACTTCATATTTCTGTACCTCTTTTTAATTCTCTACTGTTGTGGTGGTATGTACTGTGGTAGTTCTTTCCTTTACTGCTGTACTTTTGTTACTGTTAGTTACTTGTATGGTGAATGTGGTTTATTTTACTGCTTTTTTGTTTCTTTCCCGTTGGACGACTGGGTCTTGGGATCAGTTGAGTCGGTCTGATTCTCGCGTCCTGTAGGGATTTGGGGACCGGGTCGTAACAAGATGGTATTAGAGCAAGGTCGTCCTGAGAAGTGAACCAACTGATTGGAAAATAACCAATTCACGTGCTTGTAACTAGAGTAGCTACCACAACGTACCTTTTGACATCTGTTTTAAGGTTCCCTCGTTGAATATCGATTAGTATTGCCATCTTTTCTGTTCCGTGTTCGCGTCTCCTTGCAGGAGAAGCTTCGACGAGGAGGTAGCGAGGCGGGTCGCGAACACGATCGAGGTTGGAGGGGCGGGTGCATTGAGCCCGACGCCTCAGTGGACCAGCCACTGCTCCTGGGCATTCAGGCCCAGGACCTCGCCCAGCTGATACGGGACATCGTGCGAGAGGAGCTTCACCCACCGTCACGAGCGCCTCTCCCTAGGGCTGCGGAGGGGGAGTCCTCTATGGGACCACAAGGCGGACACGGCACTGGACGCGGGGGAGAGGGTAGGCCTCCACCACCTCCACCTTGCTCCGGCACTTCCGAGCACGAAGCTTCTTTACCTGGAGGCATACCAGCTTCACTTCAGCGCCACTATGAGCTTTTCGGATAGTTCCGGAAGATGAAGCCTCCCTCCTTTAAGGGGGATGAGGACCCGACCGAGGCGGAGGACTGGCTCGAGCAGATCGAGAAGGTATTTGACACCCTTCGCCCCCTGTGGAGTGCCGCGTAGCCTTTGCCACGTACCAGTTGGAGAGCGCGGCACACAGGTAGTGGAGGGCAGTCAGAGGTCAGGAGAGGGATGAGTCGACTTGGGACTAATTCGTCACCCTCTTCTGCGAGCAGTGCTTCCCCCAGACGTGGCAGGACCAGAGGAGGCGGGAGTTCCACTCTCCGCCAGGGGACGATGACCGTGAGCGCGTACCGCACGCATTTCCTGGAGCTGTCTCGTTTCGCAGCGACAGCCATGGCTACTGAAGAGGAGCGCCTTTGGAGGTTCACCGAGGGGCTCCGGCCTGCTATTCGGGGGTATGTCAAACCCCTGAAGCTGCCTATGTTCTCGAGGGTGGTGGAGGCAGCTATGACGTATGAAGAGACCAACCCGTCTGCACGCAACACTGACAGCGGGCGGAAGCGGCCCTACCAGCCAGACTTCTCACAGGGCCGACGAGAGAGGACGCACGTGGCGCCTGCGGGAGAGCCGTCACGCTTTGCTGGGCCATCAATGGCCTTTGGGGGCCCTCGACAGGGGCCAGCTGCCAGCACCGAACCCCCGCCGAGCCATCAGCAGGGACCCACTGAGGGTAGGAGTTGAGTGCCCCTTTGCTACCAGTGTTGCCAGCCGGGCCACATCAGGAGGGACTGCTCGTCTAGGGCTGGAGGATAGCAGATGCTTCCCGCGTCGAGCACTGGAGGGCGAGCAGGAGGCCGCGGTTTCCAGGTGTGAGGACAGCAGTCGCGGGGAGGGTACCCACCGGCAGCTACCCGTCCGACTCAGAGTATGGCTGCTTCATCCGCACCTAGGGCTGAGGGACGTATCAACGCTCTGACACACAAGGATGCCAGAGCTTCAGGATCAGTGGTGACAAGTATGGTTTCAGTTTCCGGCAGACTTGTTTACACGCTTTTCGATTTCGACGCTACGCACTAGTTTGTCGCTGCCAGTTTTGCTGTTAGCTTGGGATAGAACTGTATGTTGTTAGATGATCCGTTCGTGATCAAAGATCCGGGTGGTCAGCTGTTTGTGGTTGAGGAGGTGTACACAGGTTGTGAGATCAGTGTTGGGGAACACAGCCTTCCCGCTGACCTAATTATGATACAGATGGACTTTGACATAATTCTGGGGATGGATTGACTGTCCGCTTACCACGCCTTGGTGGACTGCTTTGAGAGGAAGATTGTCTTCTCCATACTGGAGTTGCCTTCTTTCAAGTTCCACAGGCAGCCAGTGGATGGAGGCTTCAGGTGCATTTCTGCACTTCGGGCGGCGAGACTTTTGGGCCAGGGGTGTGAGGGCTTCCTAGCTTGTCTGGTGGCAGAGCCCAACCCTGTGGCAGACTTTCAGAGTATCTCGGTGGTCAGAGAGTACCCCGACGTGTTTCCAGATGAGTTGCTAGGACTACCGCCCGAGCGTAAGATCGAGTTTGAGATTTCACTGGTACCAGGGACCAGCCCCATTTCTACAGCACCGTATAGGATGGCACCACTTGAGCTGCGAGAGCTCAAGTCTCAGTTGCAGGACCTTCTGGAGAAGGGCTTTGTGAGGCCCACTGCGTCTCCATGGGGAGCTCCGGTATTGTTCGTAAAGAAGAATGGTACCATACGCCTTTGTGTGGACTACAGACAGCTGAATATGGTTACCATCAAGAACAGGTATCCGCTGCCGAGGATTGATGACTTGTTTGACCAGCTGCGAGGTGCCACGGTATTCTCCAAGATAGACTTGAGGTCTGGATACCACCAGTTGAGGATCAAGGAGGCAGACGTCTTTAAGACAGCTTTCCGTACCCGGTACGGACACTACGAGTTTTTGGTCATGCCGTTTAGGCTGACCAATGCCCCCACTGCCTTTATGGACTTGATGAACCGGGTGTTCAGACCGTACTTGGACTAGTTCGTGGTTGTATTCATTGATGATGTGCTCATCTATTCTCGAGATCAGGCACAGCACGGACAACACTTGCGGATAATTTTGGACACACTGAGACGATGTAGGCTGTACGCCAAATACAGCAAGTGCAAGTTCTGGTTGAGGGAGGTGTCAGCCAAGGTTGAGGCAGTGCTCAGGTGGGAAAGACTGCGTACGGTTACTGAGATCCGCAGTTTCTTGGGACTGGCAGGCTACTACAGGGGTTTATTAGGGGCTTCTCGCAAATTGCACGTCCTATGACACAGCTGACCCGGAAGGACGTGCCCTTTACTTGGACAGATGCTTGTGAGGCGTGCTTTCAGGAGCTGAAGGAGAGGCTGACTTCGGCTCCCATGCTCACCATCCCAGACAGTAGTGATGGGTTCGTTGTGTACACGAATGCCTCTTTGCAAGGATTAGGGGGTGTGCTTATGCAAAGGGATTACGTTGTCACTTACGCTTCGCGGCAACTGAAGCCCCATGAGCATAGCTACCCCACCCACGACCTGGAGCTGGCAACTGTTGTCTTCGCGCTGAAGACTTGGAGGCACTACTTGTACGGTGAGACTTTTGAGATTTTCACGGATCATAAGAGTCTCAGATACTTGTTTGATCAGAATGAGCTCAACATGAGACAGAGACGGTTGGAGCTCCTGAAGGACTGACTGCAGCATTTCCTACCACCCGGGAAAGGCCAACGTGGTGGCTGACGCCTTGAGCCGGAAGGCGCCCGCCCACTTGGCCAATTTACAGGCGCAGAGTTGGAGCCTCATGGAGGAGATGGGCAGTTGGCGACCCCTAAGTTACGGGGGCACTGTGGGGCAGTGACTGTGACACGATAGATGAGGCCAGAGCTGATAGACCGCATCATCACTGGACAGATGGCCGACCCGTACTTGCAGTCATTGCGTGACAGGGTACTGTCAGGAGATCCTGGGGACTTCTCTTTTACAGACCAGGTACTGCGCATGAGGGGACGCTTGTGCGTTCCAAGGGACGAGGAGCTGTTGAGAGCTCCTGACTGAGGCACATGGCTCTAGGTTCACCATACATCCCGGAAACACAAAGATGTACCATGATTTGAGACATGACTTTTGGTGGAGGGGAATGAAACGGGATGTAGGTGGACTCGTACAACAGTGTTTAGTGTGCTAGCAGGTGAAGGCCGAGCATCAGAGGCCTGCGGGGCCATTACAGCCACTTCCAGTGCCAGAGTGGAAGTGAGAGAGCATCACCATGGACTTGGTGGTGGGCTTGCCCGTTACCCAGCAAGGACACGACGCAGTCTAGGTAATCGTTGACAGATTGACGAAGACGGTACGTTTCTTTCCGATCCGAGTCACCTTGGGACTAGCACAGTTGGCAAAGGTATATCCGCGACGTGGTACGTCTACACGGAGTTCCGTAGGAGATCGTATCCGACCGGGATACCCATTTTATGTCCCAATTTTAGGCTGAGTTTCAGCAGGCCCTGGGGACGCGGTTGGGGTTCAGTACAGCATACTACACCCAGACAGACGGACAGTCTGAGTGCACGATACAAACACTTGAGGACCGTTTGCGTATTTATGCACTGGACTGGAGGGGCTCTTGGGAGGAGCGCTTGCCCCTGGAGGAGTTTGCATATAATAACAGTTATTACTCGAGCATCGGCATGGCACCCTATGAGGCTCTGTATGGACGGAGGTGTACGGTACCCTTGAGTTGGGTTGAGGTGGGGACCAAGTAGGAGGTTAGCCCCAGGCTGATCCGGCAGAGTCAGGAGGTGATCGAGCAGATTCATAGGCGACTTCGCACTGTCAAGAGCAGACAGAAGAGCTATGCAGATCGGAAACGCATAGAGGTGCAATTTAAGGTTAGGGACCACGTCTTCCATCACGTTTCGCCCATGAAGGACCTGCAGCGGTTTGGGGTGAGAAGGAAGCTCGCGTCGAGGTTCGTGGGACCCTTTGGGGTCCTTGAGCGAGTTGGACCTGTTGCTTACAGGCTTGCCCTTCCTCCCCAGCTTTCTGATGTGCATGACGTGTTCCACGTGTCCAACCTCAAGAGGTACGTCGCTGATCCCAGTCACGTCCTGAGCCACGAGAGCGTCGAGGTGGGTGATGACCTGACCTACCCTGAGCGGCCAGTACAGATTCTCAATAGAGCCGTCCGGAGTCTGAGACGGAAGCAAGTACCCCTGGCGAAGGTTTTGTGGAAGAGTCAGCGGTACGAGGAGGCTACCTAGGAGCCTGAAGCGGCGATGCGAGAGCAGTACTTGGAGCTCTTTGAGGGTACGTCTTTTCGGACTGGTTTCGGTCCTCTTTGAGTTTGTTATGCATATATTGTTCTTTTTCCGCACCCTAGTTAGCGCAAGTTTCGGGGACGAAACTTCCTTTGAGTTTGTTATGTTATTAAGACCCGAGGCATCAAAAACACTTTAAGACGTTTGGGAGTTAATCTAGATGTCTGGTCAGATGTCTGGACGCCTTCCCAGACGTCTAGAAATAAATTTTTACGTACGTACGATCGCGAGTCTGCGCGCGGCATTTCCCCCTCCCCCCCGTACCTATTTATATCCTCCTCTCCCCTCTCCCTCGTTCACCACCCCACTGTCTTCTCCTTCCTCCGGTGCGAGCGCGAGAGTGAGAATGAGAGCGAGCCGCCGCTGCTGCCGGGTGCGGTGGCGGAGAGGAGAGGTGCAGCGAGAAGGAAGAGGAGAGAGCGCGCGTGTCGTGAGGGAGAGAGAGCTCGCTGGAGCAGTTCGAGGCCTGCCGGCGTGCGCGCGGAGGAGCGTTGTGCTGGGGAGGGTCTCCCCCGGTGCTGCTGCAGCTCAAGCAGCGGGCGAATAAGCGCGGCGCGGTCGCACGTAGTGGGAAGAAGACGATGAGGTTCTGATTCTAGGAATTTTTCCTAGAATCAGACGTCTGGATCTACATCCAGACGACACGGGCGACGTCTGGAGGGAGCTCCAGACGACTGAGAGGTACGAAATTTCTCCTGTACCTCCTTTTGCGGATACGGCCATGCAGGCCGTTCCGCCGAGGCTCTGAGACGTGTCGTGTTGAGGAGGTTTTCGTCGCACGTGTAGGATTCGTTTCGGGAAGGCGCGGGAACACGCCCTCTCACGCAGTTCAGACATCTGGGCAAGGCACCAAACGGCGGAGAGAGTCTTCAGACGTCCGAAGAGGTGGTCAGACGTATGGAATTGGGTCCAGATGGTTCAGCAGGATCCCTGACGTCTGAGGAGCAGCGCAGAGTAAGGTATGACCTGGACCACTTTTTAAGACGTCTGGAAGGTGTTCCATTGTTCCAAACGTCTGATTTGAGTCAGAGTTGTCGTTTTTGACCCGTTTAGGGTCCGTTCGATGTCCGATTTCCTCGTTTAAGATTCCGTTCTTCTCAGAATTAGTTCCTTTACTTGTTTGAAATACTTGTATCATGTTCTGAGTGGTTCCTTGTGATTGATCCTTACGTTAGGACCTCGTCCTATTGCAGCTTTAAGGTTGCGGAGGCACGTGGACCTGTCGATACGCCCCCATTACTCCCGATTTTGCGGGTAGAGTGGCTCCCCTTAGTTAATTATAAACATTAATGCATCTCTGAAATAAATGATAGATCTTAGGGTATGGCATGAATCCTAGAACCTGAAAACTAGATTGAATGATAGATCATAGGGTATGGCATAAATCTTAGGATCTGAAAACTAGATTGAATGATAGATCCTAGGGTATGGCATGAATCATAGGAACAGAAACACTAAAACGAATGTCTTGAATACCTGAATTGCAGTCTTGGATAAGTAGATAGAATAATGATAATTGCCTGTAATTGGATAACAGCTACTTGTGAAATATAGAGTACTGTTGCTAGTAACTGCTACATGTAATTCCTGTTATTGGAAACTAAATTCGAGCTGCTTGTATATAAATTGGAAAAGAAAGATTAAATGTTGGAAACACGTGCTACATGCGAATAAAACTGAAATGATGAAACCTAGTATGGCTTGGCCTGAGAAATATGAGCATGAACCCTACGGGGAATTAGGAGTAGAGCTCCTGGAAAATAAATAGAATGGAATTGGGAAGGCGGATGGGGAAGTGAGCTAGCCCTTGAGTACGGAGTACCAAGAAGAGTGACTGTCCCCCTGTTTAGTGTAGAGCGGAGCTAGCCGCCCTAGGGACTCGAGGTTAGGTCTGGCCACTTTGTACCAACTTTTGACCCTCGCGTACACCGTACCGGGGAGAGCTACTAGTGTAGGGAGGGAGCTAGCCACCTCACGGGACCCGGGGTTCAGCTAACCGTCCTACATCGACTTATTAGGCTCACTGGGCAAACCAGGGTAGTCAGGCGAGGGTGCACGGACTATGGAAGGGCAAGACCCCTGTTTGGTTACTGTGGAGGGGCTGGGCCCCTGTTACTGAGAGGGCTCTGCCCTATACTGGTTCCGTGTTGTGCTTTGGACACACCCGTTAACGAAAACGACTGACCGCGTGCCAGTGCGAGGTAGCTACCCATGCGTTTATCGTGCATGCCGTAGTCACCGTTACATTTGTCAGCGACTTTAGGGTGGTTGACTGAGGGTAGGACTACCACGGGGGACTCTCCCGGCCAGGAGAGCACCACGTGCTACTTCTACTTTTCGGAAAAGATTGCAATCAAGATCGTTCCCACGAGGAACATTCGAAATCAAGAGAAAGACCTGAGAAATAAATCAAGAAAGAGTAAATAAAGAAATAAAGAAAGAAATTAAAAACAACAGCTACTTGTCCACCTTTACTGTTTTTCCTAGTTAGCTGGCTGCCACTCTACTCAGCGTTTCGCTGACGTATCATATTTGTCACCTTTTTCAGGACCAGGTGTCGAGCAGCCAGAGCCTACGGTTGCGGAGGGTGCTGTGCCCGCAACACATCAGGACGGTCACTTGCAGGGCCGCCACAGGTCCAATAGGACCTATCTAGCCATCTGCAGGACTGGCTGCACCCAGCAGCTGATTCACAACAAGCCCAGACCGGCCATATCAGGTCGGCTAGTCCTCTACAATAGCCACAGGGCTGATCTCCCTCTCTGTGCGTTGAAAGCCCCTTGTTTGGGCTATTTTTCCTGCATACGGAAGTCTTCACACTCCGCTTCTATGCCAATTCTTGGCAAATATGATGCCCTCTTCTGCTATACATGAACATATTCCCTTGCAACTTCTTTATCCTAAGGGTAATTTGTTCCATGTTCCTCCCTAGATGTTTGGTTGTGTTGCTTTTGTCCACATTACCACTCCTGATCAAGATAAGCTTGCTCCAAGGGATGTTAAATGTGTCTTTCGAGGATATTCTCGTTCTCATAAGAGGTATTGTTGTTATGATCCCCTTAATCATAGACATTATGTCAGTAAAGATGTCACTTTCCATGACTTTATACCCTACTTTTCCACGACAAGGTAGAGTCTCTCTCCCAAGGCTGTTGAAGCACCTATGCCCATTCCTCCTACGCCCCTGGAGACTATCCCAATCGATGAGTCACCACCCTCTAAGCCTATAGCCTTGAAGTTGGCTAGGTTTCGGGATCCCCCCGTCACCTATCGATAGCCTGTTATCTATCGGCAGCAACTCGATTCCTCTATGCCAGCTCCTCCCCTGTCTCAGGTGAGCACAGGTGATTTACACATTGATAAGATTGTGCAAATGATAATGCATGGTGTCTACAAGATAACAGTGGTGAAGTTGTACCTAGTGCTGAAACTAAGCCTCCTACAACAGATGGCCTTGATCTTTCTATTACAGTTCATAACGCACCATAGAGTTGTGCTCGATATCCTATATCACATGCCATATCCATTGCATTTTTAGGAGGGGCCTATAGCAAGGTCAGCCATGCTCTCTCTACCACGTCCATTCCTGATAATCATCAGTAGGCCATGCTTGGTGCTAAGTGACACCAGGCCATGGAGGATGAGATGGTCGCTCTCCACTTCCGTGGCACATGGAAGAGCTTACAAACTTGCCTCCAGGAGCTTTAATTGTTGGGTGCCGATAGGTGTTTACCATCAAATATAACCCCGACGGGATGATTACCAGACAAAGTCCATCTTGTGGCAAAGGGGTTTACATAGACTTATGGGGTGGATTTCTTTGACACCTCTTCAGTGGCACGTCTTCCTACTGTCTGCACCTTGATTTCTATCGCCATCTAGCATGACTAGCACCTCCACTAGCTTGATGTCAAAAATGCTTTCCTATATGGTGACCTACAAGAAAAAGTATACATCTAATAGCCTCCTGGCTATAAGGTTTAAGGGTTGTTCCTGAGTGTGTTGCCTACGCAAGGAAATTTATGCTCTGAAACAAAGCCTCAGGGCATGTTTCCAGAAGCTATTAGAGGTTGTTGAGACGTTGGGCTACTAGAGGTCTTCTTCAGATCATTCTTTGTTTGTCAGATGGACGACATAAGGTGTGGTGGCACTGCTAATTTATGTGGATGATATCATTCTTACGGGGAGTGATGAACAAGGTATTACTAAGGACAAGAAGAGTTTGTAAACTAATTTTGTTATAAAAGATCTTGATCCTCTCAGATACTTCCTTAGGATAGAGGTGACACGGAGTAAGAACAATGTTCTTTCCCAAAGGAAGTATGCACTTGACTAGCTACAGGAGCCGGGTATACTGGGAGCAAAGCTAGCCAATATTCCTCAGAATCCAAAGGTGCATTTGTATGATGAGGCTGAAGCATTGAATAGTCGACAATACAGAAGCCTAATGGGAAAGCTTCTATATTTAACCATTACCAGACTTGATATTTCCCTTGCTATTGGAAAATTAAGCCAATTCATGGATGGGCCTACTAGGTAGCATTGGGATGCTACAATGCTAGTGCCAAGGTACCTAAAGGTACCTAAAGAAAGCACCAGGGAGGGGTCCTATTTATTAAGGGGACCTCTATGAGTGTTGTGGCCTACTTGGATGCAGACTATGTAGGATGTCTAGTGGATAGGAAATCCACTACTGGCTTTTACACTTATGTGGTAGGAAATCTAATAACTTGGAAGAGTAAGAAGTAGGTTATTGTCTCCAGATCTAGTGTAGAGTCACAATATAGAGTCATAACACATACTACGTCTGAGATGATGTGGGTGAAATCTCTTCTTACAAACCTGCATGTTCTTGCTGATGTACCTATAGAGATGAGGTGTGATAATAAGGCAACTACCTACATTGCCACCAATCCAATGTTTCAAGAGAAGACCAAGCATGTTGAGGTTAATTGCCATTACACACGTGACTTGATTCAGAGAGGTCTCATCTTCACTACCCATGTCTCCTCTGATGACCAGGCAATAGATATCTTCACCAAGGAGCTGGCCCGATCATCCTTTGATATTTGTTGTTCCAAGTTAAGTATGATTGACATCTATGTTCAAACTTGAGAGGGAGTGTTAGCCCCTACAATCTTGAGTCATTTATGCTTATTTTGTTATTCCCTAAGTTGTAGTGTTTTCTATTTCTTTGAGAAGAACTTATGTAATTTTTCCACTTCTATATATTGAGAAGTAGGGTTATGAAATAAGAAATTACATTTATTTATTCTAACTAGGTGGTGCAGTAACGAAACCAACATTCTGCACATTCAACAAAAATACCCAACCTTCTCAAAAAAAGGTAACATGGATACCCTTTCCAAGTCCTAGACAAACTAAGAAAGACACACTACATGGATTAAGGAGAAACATATCAGGGACACCAAGTAAATAGTTGAAGCATGCACAACCAAACACACAAAAAGGTAGAGTAAATTGATCAGAATTTGGGTCGGTCATCTTGAAGGATATGTTCCTTTAAGAACAAAAGATGGGATACAATTTATCAGGTAGTTAGCAGTTAGAACATCTCCCTAAAAGCCCTTTAGAACCTTCACGAGGATAAGAATCTGGTGACATCAAAGATATGCATAGTTTTCTTTCAGCAACACCATTTTACTAAGAGGTTTAAATAAACATTTCACCACATCTAAAATTTCAAACGAATCCTTTATTAAAAATGTCTATGAAAGATGACTATAGTCATCAACAAAACAACAAAATACTTTTGACTAGACACATTGCTAATAGGACATAGTCCCCAAGCATCACAATGACCTAAAGCAAAGGCAAAAGAATTCCTAGCTTCCTACATGGAAGGAAAGCAAAACAATGATGTTTCCTAAGTTGATAAGTTTTACATTCAAAACTAGTTTGATGAGGAAGATCAAGGAACATCTGAAGAAATAGAGGCAGCAAGAATAGTGGAAATATCTAGGTAGGAGAGCCCATCTTTCTCATATCCCCCACCAATCATCTGCATCATTCAGATGTCCTGAAAGTAACAATGAAGTTCATAAAAAATCATATGATGCTTCAATTCTTTACACATTTTGCTAATAGAAAGTAAACTCATAGGGAATTCAAAAGCACAATAAATAGTAGATAATTGTAAACTAAGAGTCCCAATAAACGTAACAAGCGAATATGCACCATTCGCTAGCCACATGGAAGTGACTCTAGTAGATGGTACACTCGTAGAGAATGAACCAATGCCACCAATCAAGTGATTTCATGCACCTAACTCTGCTACCTAGGCAGATGAGGTAGTGAAGGCCAGATTGGCTACGGTACCCATAGCATCTGCAAAACTTGTAGTATGATTAGAACTGGTCGAAGGAGTAGATGGCTATAGCAGCTACATAAGCCTATGTGGAGAGATTGAATTATTCTATTCTCTATAGAAACCCTGGGCCTCTATTTATAGAGAGAGAGAGAGGCTAAAAGATTAGCCTCCAGAACACCTGGTAAAGTCCCTAAGCTTAAGGATCCATTTTGTGAGTAGAGCATCGTTCATTAGTTGCACGTCTAGAACCCTCATGCCACCCATCTCAAGGGTTGTGCACACCTCTTCCAAAGCCACAAGAGGGATATAGCTATCACTCGAGGAGGAAGACCACAAGAATCTCCTTTGTATCATATTAATCCTCCTCAAGACCATTACTGGTATCTTCAAGATCAAAAGATAATAAAGTGGCAAAGCTAACAGAATAGAGGAGAGCAACACTAGGCATCCTCGTCTGGAAAGAAGTCTAGCCACCCAACCTTGCAGCTACTACTCTAGTCTTTCAACAATCAGAGTCCAATATCTGGCAATGATTCATCCGGGCATTAGTAGAAAACCCAAATACTTGATTGGCCACTGTAGATAGATCCCCAAGATATCACCACACTACAAAACTGATTCAGCAGACATTCCAAAAGGAAGGAAACTTTACTTGTGCAGGTTTACCTTCAATCCTAAAGCCTCCCCGAAAGCCTTACGAAGTAGTCTCACTATTCTGGCCTTAAACATAACGCCCTCAATAAAGAAGATGGAGTCGTCCACAGAACAAAGGAAAGGAACGACAATACCCCCCTGCTGAAGTTGAAGCCCCTCAAAAGTCCAGTGTCATAAAGGATATAACATGCATCTATAAGGAAATTCATAGTAAGGACAAAAAGCATAGGAGCTAAGGGGCAACCCTGTGCTACCCCTGAACTTAGGCTCATCCAGCCACCCTCTAGCTTGCCATTGATCAAAACAAAGCGGGAAGCCGAAATAACACAAGCCTTCATCCACCTTATCCAGGCCAATAGGAAACCACACAATTACATGTAGGACCATAAAAAATCCCAATCTAAGCTATCATAGACCTTGGAGATTTTGATCGTCCAACATCAAGCCCCAGTAGCCTCACGCTTCCATGCCAAAAGAATTTCTAAGGCAACCAAGTAGTTCTCCATGATGGACCATCCTTGGATAAAAGCTGACTGCATAGGTCTGATAAGTTGATCACGCACCTTGCCAAGACGCCTCAAGGTCTTGACAACCAACAAATTTATGGAGTTGGAGAGTGCAATCACTTGTAGTCACCCACACTCACAATTGCTGCACCCTTCGAGGGTAGGAAAAGGAAGAAGTGGTTGATCTTGGTCAGGTCCCTACAAAAGTCAGGTGTTCAAATATTTGCCACGATGTCTCCCTTAAGGAGCTACCATAACTCCTTAATGAAAAAAGCTGGGAAACCATTAGGACTAGGAGAGGACTGTTGCTTCAGGGAACACGGGGCTTGCCACACTTCATCCTTAAGTATAAGAAGTGTGTCCACCTCACCAAGGTGTCAGTGCCTCTCATCCCTTTGGTAGAAAAGATCGCGGTAGAAGTCTACAAATGCTCTACCCACCTACTATCTACCAGCGTGCTGCCCATGCTGATAAAAAACTAACTCGATCAAGTTCCTTCTCCTTTCATTTGTAAAGGAGTGGAAGAACCTAGTGTTGGAGTCTCCCTTCTTTAGCTAGGGCTGTCGGGACCTCTGCCTCCACTGAATCTCTTCCTTTCCTCTGTCTGGAGTTGAATATGGAGCTCCTTTCTTTGCACAATCTCTTGGGTGGAAAGGTTGTAAGAGTCCTCCACCCTAGCCAACTTGGATATACCAGCCAGCGTGTCATCTCTAATCCAACAATGCACCTCTCTAAGCTCCTTAAATCATATAGCTTGTCCATAAGGAAAATAATTCTCTAGTGAAAGGTGGAGGGTGGTGATCTCGCAACCTGGCATTCACGCCATCGATCCTCTACCTTGCTGCGGAACGCATCCACCAATAGCCAAAACCTCTCGAACTTCAAGTAGGTTCCGTAGTGGATGTGTTCACCATAGTCCAATTCCAAGGGGGTATGGTCTGAGAAAGGTCTCATCAATGCCTTGGCTTGACCAAGTGGAAACCTCTTGCAGAAATCGATTGAGCTGAAGAATCTGTCCAACTGGGACCTCTTGCCACCTTCATCAGAACTCCTCCAAGGATATCTACAATTGGGACCTCTAGCTCTATAGCCCCAACTGCCGATATTCAATCCACGAAAGCATTGTCTCCCTTGTCTCTATCTCAACCACTTCCAAGTTTATCCTCAGTAGAGAAAGTGGAATTAAAGTCGCCCCGCAACTAGCCAAGCATCTTTCGTGACCAACTATGATAGCTCCTCCTAGAATGTCAACTTGTCCTCTAAGGCACATGGGCCATATACATTGATGATTCTACAAGAGAAGCCATCACTTCTTCTTTGTAGGTCAACAGTCATAAAGAAAGTCTGTTTCGTAACTCCAGAAAGAGTCAAAGTGTGTCCACTCCAACCAATCAGCAGATCCCCTAATATGTCGTTGGCATCAAGGGTAGTGGATTCATTAAGCATACTACCCTCGATCCTCGACCAAGCAAGAGAATCACAATGCTCTTAGTCTCTTAGGGTAGTGCGATATCTGCCTTCCACTCCATGATGTATCTGCCAAGAACCCTCCTATCTTGGTCTCTTAAGACCTCTAACATTTCATGATAAGATCTTCATCAAGCCCAGATAACAACCCTCCCATTAGCCTTAGTCATGCATGGCCGATCTCGAGCAATACATCTCTTCACTACCTGAAGGCGCACTGGTTCCGCAATCCTGGTTTTGTCCATATTTTCAAGTTTCAACTAACAGTGGAGAGGTACCAGGTGGAGTGACAGAGGCATGAAGTGCTTGACTACCCACACCTAAACCACCAGCCACCAAGGAAAAGAAAGAGACGGATCTTCTAGTCTAGATAAACTTAAGGTTCATCGAAAAGGATGAGAACACCTGTGTTGGTGGGTCACGGCCAATATCAAGATTAGTCTTAAGGATGATATCTCCCGATACCTCACTAAGCGTGTTCATAGGAGCTCGAGCTACGAAGGCGCTCAAGTCAATAGAAGTGCTCAAGGTGACATAGGAGTTCGAGGTAGCAATGGTATCCAAGGGGACACCACCTTCATTGCACTCACCCAGGTACATTTCAAAGGAGTTAGAGGCATTAAATGTTGTCTTAGTAGCAGGGTTTGAGTGGTTTAGCGAACCTCAACGACCGCTACTACCATTGTAGTTTATCAATGAAGTGCAAGGGTAACAACCAAGGATCTGGAGGACCGAATCACATTTGAAGACAATCTAGATTGACAAGGGGCACCTCAAGGAGACCCAAGCAACTTGGAGTCGAATCTTCCCAACCTAAGATTGTCAACGAGGTGACCCAAGGACCATAAAGGATAGATCCAACTAGGAAAGTTGGGAGTGGATCGCATTCAACTTGGGAACGATCCGTTTTAGGCATCGCTGGCTACTCCATTTCCAAATGTGGTGTCGCTCGATGAGAATCACATTGATCGCGCGACAAAACAACTTCTAGGTTGGAACCTGGCTAGAAATTCCCAAGTTGCCCTAGGTCCGTCTTCAATTGTTGCACCACCGCCTTCCCCATCATCACCGAAGACAAGGGAAGATGGACACTAACAGAGATGATAAGGAGGGGCTCCTCCACCCATGACACCATTCCTCCTCCCTTAAGGCTCGTTACCATGCCAACCAACGATGCAACAACGGAGAAATCTTACAGCATGAGCAAAAGATACCATACACGAAAGTACGATATCACCTTCACAAATCTTGTGACAAATCGCAGCAACCTCAGAAAGACATATCGTGGCTGATAAAGGAGCCTTGAAGAGCCTTCATTGGATGGAAGCATACCCTATAAGTCATAGTATAAAGAAGGCACTTGTTTGTACAATGACCCAAACCCTTGCATTGTCAGCAAACAACATCCAAAGAGCACTAATTCACCCTATGGTTGGTGCAAAGACAAGGAAAGCATCAAATAGTGCTACTCCTACCACGATCAATAGTGCGGCGACAATGACGAGTCACCCTAACCCAGCCATCTTTATCCTGATGCTTTGACGTTGGCGGTGCGACATCCTCCAAACATCCACAAAGAGGAGGTTCAAGAAGGTGTTGGGGCCCTTGATGGCAATGGAGATAGAGGGGCAATGAAGAAGGTGAAGCTAAGGCTCCAAGTCTCATCAGTAGTCATTGTAAGGGGCAGCGACAACATCTACGACGACAGAGATAGGGAAGTGGTGGAGGTGACAATGGTAAGGCTCGAAGGTGGGGTAGGGTCACCTTCGCTCACTCTAGTGGTGGTAGGGTTAGGAGGTGGGGAGGGGCTCATGGTGGTGGGGCTCATAGGTGGGGTTACCCTCACCCTCTCTCTCACCATTGCTTGTGTCTAGATCCAAACCTAAATTAATCTCATGCCATGTTATCTTTGATGAATCCCCATTCCCCTTTAAACAGCCAACTCCAAATACTCCATTAAATACATCCATATCCCAACTAAGGTTCGAAATGCCGATTTTAACATTGTGCCGATGAAATTGTAAGTGTGCATTTCGTCGACATGCCAAGGGCACGTTGTGGAAATGCCCGTTTTTCAATGGGCATGCCGATGAGCATGTCGAGGGCACACCGTGGAAATGCCTATTTTTATGATTACATCCGTCGGTGACGTAATCATTTCATTCGTTACATTTTATTCTTTATTGAATTTTTACAATCATCAGTGCATGAACTAATTCGTTGATTATTATTTTATGGATTTTTTATGATCATGTCCATCGGTGACGTGACATACTATGCGAACGTATAAGTACAACTCGCTGTACATTATACAACTCAACGATTGTTCAATGATGCCTTGAATGATTAAAGGATATTTTTGGGGATTAAAAATGCCGTGATTTGGTCTTACAGGGATACAAAAGGATATTTTTGTCCGCCTTTAAAAAGTTATTGTTCTTAGTTTGGTGTAAAAAGAGAGGATGCACATTAGTTATAGAGGACCAGATGAATATGTTTTGAACTTTAGGATAACATGAAGCTTAGTGTAAATTTAAAGGGAAAGGACTAGTGCTGCAGTGCAACGGCAGCAAGCCCAAGCAGAGTAGCATCGGCATCGACATGCCATCGGCATGCCGGCAACATTCCTGCTTCTTGACAGTTATTCCATGTCAACGTGGCCATTCCCACAAAAATATCATTTCAACGACATGCCGTCGACATTTAAACCCTAATCCCAACCTCTACATCTACTACCCATTCCACCACAATCTTCTACTAAATCATCTCCAATTTAATTACCCACAACTATGTCAACCCACTCGACTCCACCACATCAACCATCTTAAGTTCTACCCCATTCACCTCCGTAGCAACAACCTCCACCACCATCATCATATCCAGTCATACCTAGGATTGTGGCATCCTGAAAATTAGTGGCATATTGTAAACTCAAGAAAATGAGCATGGAATATAGAGTTGGGAATTATTACTTGACAACTTGAATTTAAGCATTTTTTGTGGTTGCTTAGAATCATACTTAACAAGTTATCAAGGTCAATTTTTCTCAATTAGACTCAAGTTTCAGACTAGGACATTACAAATGATACCAAAGCTAAACTCCCTTTAGTAAAAGAAAATGGCTATCCTTAGGATGGCTTAAGAGTGTGCCATAAGGTGGACTGGCCACTTCTGCTTGGAGTATATTGATCAAGTTGCAATGAGGATGTTGCCAATTTAAGTGGGGAAGATTATAACATCCCTTAAAATAGTATCACAATGTAAACCTAGGAAATTGAGTAGTAGAATATAAAAAAATTGGAAACTACTACTTAACAACTTGGGCTTAAGCATTTTAGGAGGTTGCTTTGGGTCTAATAGGTTCATACCCAATAATTCGTTAAGGTTATTTTTTCTCAATTAGACTTTAGTCTAGGCTCAAGCTATCATAAGAACTCTATACACTCCAATCCCATCCTCTACCCCAATTCCACCATTACCCCTTGAACAAACACATGCCATGATAACACGTTCAATGAATAGAATTAACGAGAAGAAAGTATACACTGCATCTATAAATCTTTGTGTTATATGATGAATAGGAGCCTACTTCCTTTTTCCAGGCCATGAAATCAAAGCAATGGATTGAGGCAATGTCTAAAGAATTCTTCACTCTTTAGAAAAACAAGACCTAGACTCTTGTCCCCCGTAAACCAAATATGAACATTGTGGGCAATAGATGGGTCTATAGAATGAAACATAACCGTAATGGATCTATAGCTCGCTAAAAAGCATGCTTGGTTGTAAAAGGATCTCATCAAATCCAAGGGATAGATTACTATGATGCATTTAGTATAGTGGTTAAACTAGCCACCATCCAGCTTCTTTTTAGCCTATTCCTTGCAAATAATTGGTATATTACCCATTAGGCATCCAAAACACATTCCCTCATGGATATCTTAATGAAGTTTACATGTTGCAACCACAAGGAGTTGTTCACATAAATTATCCAACTTATGCATGTGGATTGCACAAGTCATTATATGGCCTTAAGCAGGCTCCAAGGGCGTGGTTTAAATGCCTAACACACTTTCCTCATCCACTTGCACCTCACTATATATTAAGAGGGCTTCTACTCATGTTATGTACTTATTGATCCATGTTGACTATATTCTTATGCAAAATGGATGACTTGTTGCTATTCTTAAAGAATGAACTTCCAATGTGCCAGCTTGGATTTCCCACCTACTTCTTGACATTAAATTCTACAAGACTACACAAGGTCTTCATTTTCGATATAATAGTGACAAACGTCTAAAGATTCCAATGTCTACTACTATGCCTTCTGCTGACAATACATCTCCTCTCTAGGATTCAAGCATTTATCCTCAAATCATTGGTAGCCTGCCATAATATACAACATTCACAAGATCCAATATCTCCTTTACAGTGAACAAGCTCTCTCAATATATGCACAAGTCAACAGAAGCTCACTTCATTGCACTCAAGCATCTTCTTCATTATAGCAAAGGAACATTATCGCATGGATTATTCTATTCTTTGCACACCAGTTGCAACTTGATAGCCTACTCAAATGCTAACTGGGCTAGCTGTGTCAAAGATCGCAAACCAACTATTGGGTTTGTTATATATCTCGTCTCCAATCATATATCTTGGGTGTTGGAGAAACAATTGAGTGTTGCGAAATCCTCAACTAAAGCTGAGTATCAAGCCATCATGGATGTCTCTACTAAATTCTTATGGCTAGAGTCCCTATTAGATGTAATTGGCATTGCACTTCCTTACTTGTCATTTGGTGCAACAGCATAGGCACCACATACATGACAATGAATCCAAGGTGCAATTACTATATTAACAGCCTGCTGTGTTGTCAGCATGCTATTGGCCAATCTATTCTGCTGAGGTGACACCTCTGATCGGATTCCTCTGTACGGGCCACTGCTTTTCACAGCTATTGACAGCAGTGCTCATACATGCTCTAGCTACCTTAGCTCAGCAAAAACATATCCATTCTCTATTCTACTTGTTCCTCTCGAGGGACACTGATAGATGATACTGGGAAATGTGCACATAACATGCAGTGGAGTATCAATGATTCAACAGGATTCAATCGAGATCAAGTGTGTCTGATGGTGCATAGGCATGTTTATAGGATTCAAAATTAGAGAGAACAAAATAAACACATGGTATGAAATAGCACAGCAGATTCAAGGGTATATCTCTTTAAAGAGAGCACAACAGGGAAGGCACAATAGGGAAAGAAGCCTTTGTCAAAATCCTCAGGCAACCAATAACCCAGCTTTGGTCTTGACCATTCTATTAAAAAGAAGTTGAAGAGATGTGTTTCACTTCATGTGCACGCTACTCAAAAAAGACAACCCACTTCAACCAATGTACAGTAGTCTAGTGGTAGAATAGTACCTTGCCACCACCCTAAAATTGAACCGGCAAAGGGTGAACAAGGGAGATTGCGACGGAACTCGCACCACACTGAGAATAATGCCCACCGAAAATTTCAAAGCTTGTAGACTTGGTAGAGGAAGTAAAGGAAATTACACAAGCATGGAATAGATATATGGATTAGGCCCTTAAGCAACCACAATCATTGTCATGTCTTGGATAACTGGAGATCATTTACCCACTCCTAGATGCTAGTTCCAGCGATACACGCCAAGGAACACATCTAATCCAAAATAAACAGCTTCCACTTTTGTTGATCTGGCGAGACACAAAACTCCCAAGTTTTGCTCATTAACTACTCCAAATCATCGATAAACCAGTAGCTGAGGGTATTTGCCTTCACAAATGGGCAAACAGTTTGGACCTACATAGGTGATTGGATACCTAATAATGCATGTCGATTACTTGCAATCACATTCAATGTTCTTGAAGCCCATGACCTACCGTTCGACTCTCGTTATCTAATTCGACGAGGGAATCATATCAAAAGCGAAGCTATTAATTTCTTTATAACTACTGCGTCACATGAGTTTACCTTTTACATCAGCAAGGGCGTTGGAGCAACTAGTGTTTTCCGTCCTCGTCCTCCTCATCCTCGCGGTGGTGGTGGTGGAGGGGCTTAGATGGAAGGGGGTTACCGCCCTTGATGAGCCAACCGAGGGCGAAGAAGGAGAGGCCCGCGAGGATGGCGGTGCCCCACGCCGACGAGTACCACCGGCTGTACTGCCGCGTCGCATACCGCCACTGCTCCCGCAGCGTAGCCGCGTCCGGATTCACCGCGTCCGGTGGGTTCGGGCACCGCGCCCCCTTCCACGTGGCATCGCCCGAGGTGGAGTAGGAACTGGTCGGAGGAGGTGGCGGGGGGACCTCGGCAACTGGGTTGCTCTCTGGGAGCTTCGGTGGTTTCGACATGGTGGTGGCTTGCTCGTGCTCCCTGCCGGGGTGCGACGAGGGAATTCTTTTGAGCGGTGCGGTGATGAAGCAAGAAGAGAACTCACAGCACCTCCTTCAAAGTCTTAGGCTTAGTTTGTTTACGAAGATAATCCCGAGGAGCGTGGATTATCCGTGTTTGTTTCGTGGACCGCTTATCCGAGTTAGAAAGACTTTACTTGAGATAAGTTCTCTCAAGGAAAGGGTCGTAACGTTAATTTATCCTTTCCCATCGCAATCAACAGAAGATAACCCATCAGGATATTCGTATGCATTCCAAATAAAAATATAGGTATCTTTGTTATTAAACTTAGCTTTAAGTCAAAAGACCTCCACACTATCTCAGAAGGAGATTTTTTTTCTTTTTCATGTGAAACATAAACATCTAATTGATGGTTAATATAAGAAACTTTCTATAAATATTTAGAACATCTTCAAAAAATCAAGATCAAAATAAACTCCTAGTCGTATATGAGTAAACTATCGGATGTACGTAAAAATTGAGATTTTTAATAGTAAGTAAAGTTGACATCATGTAGTTTTGTTAGACATACTATCAAGAATATACTTTTGTTAAGTAAAAGGTTACAATTATCAATTGCATTGATGTTTTCCTTTGGTAAGTCCCTATGTCTTCCTTTGAACACAATTACCACATGTTAAAGAAGTTGGTTGACAGACTTAATAACCCTCCACAACCTTAATAAAAATCCAAATGTTTTCAACAACACCATGGTTTTTATTTCAACTAGGGCCTTGTTTGATTCATAGGTTACATGCCCGTGTATCTTGGTTGGAGCCTGGTAACATGGGGAAAATATATTTCGTGGTAAAGGCTAAAAACATGAAACAAACCCAATTCCACGGGGGGTTGGGGGTGGGGGGAATTGAGTAAATCCGGAGACGCAATCCCGTATTTCCCCCATTGGCAAAACCCAACCCTTCGTGTTGCCCCTTGTAATGGTCGAAGGCAACAACCATTGGAGGCGGTGGTCAGCTACGACGATGGTGGGCTTGGGCGATCTACTTTGACAAGAATGTCTTTGGAGGTTCGGGGAGGCGATATTCGTCGCCCACCACTTCGTCCTTTTTAACCTTGTTTGCTCTTCAATCTGTGTCCTCTTGGAATCTTGCTTTCTTGATTGGAATCAATGTCTACTTCGAACCGTGATTGTCCAATTTTGGTGGTACACCCTTCATTGTTTGAATGCCTGCATGTCCATCTTGAGGAGCTTTTCCTCCCTAGATTCCCATGAGTGGTAGGAAATTGTTGATAAGGTTAGGTTTGTTGGATTTGAGAACCTAATTGCATCAATTTGGATGCAATTGTTATATGGTGATGTGGGAATTCATAGTGAGATTTGGGAAAGATTTTTGGTCTCATACTGGAAGTGGACAAACCTTTTGGTAAGTGTAAAAGGCTTCTGTCTCTCATGGTTTATGTAGCAAAGAGTGAAGTGGGGCTGGGGACTATACACGCACGCGTGTGCGCCCCGTCCTGCCCCTGCTCCAGCTTCGGCTCTAGCTCGGGCTTGAGCTTAGGCTTGGGTGAGAATCAATTTAGAATGTGGAACTTGGACTCCTCTTGCTACGAATTTTTAATCTTACGATTTTGACCTAGATTGGTCGATTAAAATGTAAAATTAGTCGACTAATTATTTTGATCGATCAATGAATTTAGTTTGGTAAATCAATTGATTTGATTGACCAATTATTTTGGTCGATCAATTGTCGTGTTTTCATAAAACGGGAATTTCCTTAAATGTCTGGTCGTAAGCTCTATAAAAGGGTCACGATGGGGCTCTCATTTGATATACAACAAGAGCACAAAAGCTCTATCCATTCTCTCCCTCTTTCTCTCGTTCTTGTCTCTCTTTCTTGGTGTGTTCGTTTGACGTGAGATTGATAGAAAAATCTTCAATCACTTTTGTTGATCTTGCATAAGGAGATTGAGAGATCCACGATAAGTTTTTGGTTGATCAAACCATTCAGTTGGTAGATTAATCGAGAATTTGGTTGGAAACCAAATTACCTTGGCTTCGTTCTCTTGAGGTGGTTTTCGAGGACATCTAAGATCGGAATGCATTGAATCATGGAGGTGGATCGTCATATCCTGAAAGGAGTTCGTTCGACCCCACCGCACTGGTATTGTGGGGGGCGATATCTTCTCTAAGAGAAGTCTTTAATGGATGCTTCGATCAGAGTAAAATCTAATCCCTTCTCGTTTTGTTTATTTGTGCTATTACATGTTATTTGTTCCTTATTTTATTCTGGATCTTGCCAAATCATGTTTGACTTACTTGATTTAATATTTTTGATCTATGTGAAAATGTTGAAAATGCATATGTTTTTATTTATTTATTTCCTATATGCGATTATTTCAACAATCTTAGATAATGTATCGCTTAGATCTAAAATATTTGGGATGTCGGAAATGACTTTTAAATCACGTGTAAACTTATCTGGTATGCCTGGGAAATTTGGTGGGCAAAATTTCAAGCGTTGGCAACAACGCATGAGAATTTGGTTGGCCAACATTGGTTTGATTTCGGTATTGGAAATCGATTGCCTGATTTTGGATAAAGAAAAGCCCACTCCTGAAGGCCAAAAGTCAGTGGATGTGTGGAATGAGTGCAACCGTATTTGTAATGGTTGCATCTTATTGGCATTGTCCAATATCTTGTTTGATGTGTATAGCACATCCACATCTGCTGCGAAGGGACTATGGGAGGAGTTGGACAAGAAGTATAATACTGAGGATCTTGGTATTGAAAAATACTCTGTCACAAAATTCCTTCAATTCCAAATGGCTGAGGGTAAATCGCTCTCGGAGCAGGCACATGAATTTCTATTATTGCTCCATGGTTTAGCAGGGGCTAAAATGAAGCTTCCTGAGAAATTTCAAGTTATGTCTATCATTAAGAAATTCCCTAAATCAAGGGAGGACTTCAGGATGACTCTCAAGGATAGGAAGGGAAAGATTTCTCTTGATGACTTGATGATAACCATTGCTATTAAGGAAGAGCATATGAAACAGAAAACTGTAATGCCTGTGGAGTGTAAGGTGAATGTCATGACATCTAAAGGCAAGAAGAATAAAAAATAAGAACAATAAAAACAAAACGAAGGCCAAATTCAAGAACCAGAAAAAATCCAAGAACAAACCATGTTGGCTAAAATGACCCTTCCCAAGGGTCGTTTGGGGTTTTCTGGAATTTTAGGGGTTTTCTCATAATTTTTCTGTACACCAAAAAACCCCATGCGGAATTTTTGACGTATGGAGGGGTTTATCACAATTTTAAAACCCTTAGGACTTGTTCTATGGGCTTCGGGGGAAAAATGGGTTTCTACGGGGTCGAAACCGCAAATGACCCGACCCCACACACAAACCCTTACACACACCCCACAAACCCTACCCCTCAACTATAAAACCCCAAACACCCCCCACAACACCCACACCACCCCCCTCTACTCTTTGAGTTCCATGGCCACCCACCTCCTTCCCTTCTTCCACCTTGCAACTGTGAGTGCGGGAGGAGGGTCGGAGCAGCAGAGAGAGGAAGAGCTCAAGAGGGAGTGTAAGCTTGGGAGGAGGAAGCATCTAGAGGAGCTCGTGAGGGAGAGCTTCGTGAGCACCTGAAGTTGCTATGGGCGCCATTGTAGTAGCTACTGCAGCTCCAAGGGCGATGAGGAGAGCTTCGCGAGGAAGTTCTGCGCGCACGGATATTTCCGCAGTATCAAACATCTGTGACATTTGCCAGACGTCTGAAGGGGTCGTCTAACGTTCGGAGTGGGCTCAGGACGTCTGGTAGCACGCAAAATACAAGGTATTTTCCTTGACAGAGCTTTTGTCGCTTGTAGACCCTGCTGTGGCAGTCGTAGGGCATTAGTTGTCTGTTGCACATGCTTGCAGGTGCCAGAGACGTTGGAAAGGCACGTTGGCACGACAATAGAGGCACTTTAGGATGTTTGAAAGCATCGTTGAACGTTTGTCTACCCTCCCAGATGATCGGGAGTGGTGCCAGACATCTAGAGACACCCTTAGATGGCTATGAGGGGATTCAGACGCCAGAAACTGACGTAGGAATGCAAGGTGAGGTTTTGCGTACTTTTAAGACGTCTGGGACTCACCCCGAATGTCTGAATTGGTCTGAATGCCCTACTGCAGGCACCAGACAGTCGGTCTAGCTAGACCAGCCTGCCTAGTCTAGTTCAGGTAAACCCAGAACTGTTTGGGCCGGTTCAAGGCCCAAATGAAGTCAGTTTTATACAAACGAAGTATCATTGGTTTTCTGTCGGAATTTCTTATGTGTTGGAGTCATTTTCGTATTGTTTTGAGTTGGTTCTAATGTGTTGATATGTTAATCAAAGTTATTAATGTCTAGTTTGACCAACCATTTGGAATAGGGTTTCAGTCCGTGATACGTATGGGACCTGTGGAGGCATTGGGATCCACCATTCGTGCCTCCATATCTTCCGTACACCTTAGTAGAGTGGTCATCTCTACTCTTGTGGTTTAAATTATTAAAGTGTATGCTAAATTAGAAATATCTGCTTGAAACCTAGGACATGAGATGAACCCTATGTTTATATTCAATGCATGAACCTTGCTTGCTATAAATTGAGAATGCATGTGGTTAAATTTCCTACTGTGAGCAATTGAATATTTAAATTGATGTGATGATTGTTTGTCCTGTTGAATCACAAGCTACCTGTTATATGAATAAGAAACCAGAATGTGAACAGACATACATGCTGTGTAATGAAATGAGACGAGTACTATGAACGAACCCTATGGAGAACTAGAAAGATAGCTTAAGTACTATGACATGGAAATTCTGATGGTTACGGAATAATTCGCTTATTGTAAGGCATGATGGTTAGTTGAGCTCTAACTTAGGTGTGAGCTGGCCCTCATGTATGCAAGTACCGAGGAAAGCTAATCACCCATTATGTAGAGAGAATAGGTTGGCCCTTGCGTATATGGTACCGAGGAGAGCTACTATCACTTTTGTGTGGGAAGAGGGCTAGCCACCCCTTGAGTTGGGACCCAGAGTTAGGATTGGTCTTCCTACATCGACTCCTGTGAGGCCCACTAGGCCAACTGGGATAGTTGAGCAAGGGTACGCAGACTGTTGAACGATGAGGCCTTTGTTTTGGTCTGTGTTATACGTTTGGGCGTACCCGCTAGCAGAAATGACTAACTGCGTGCCAGTGCGGGGTAGCTACCCGTGAGTTTATCATGCGTGCTGTAATCACTGCTGTATCGTGACCATGACCCTAGGCTGGTAGACCGGGTGTAGGACTACCACGAGGCACTCTCCCGGCCAGGAGAGTGCCACGTGTACATCTTGCATCGCGAGAAAACTGTATTAAGATCGTTCCCTTAGGAAACACGTGGATTAAATAATGATGTGGACCTTTACTAGAATACATGAATAATTAAACACATAGTGCGTTATAAATGAAAACAGATGATAATGAGTAATTGGAAAATGCATGAATGGTTATTGCTTTTCTTTCATGTTTAAATGCATTTAATGTTTTTATGTGCCACTCTACTCAACATTAGCTGACCACAGATATATGTAAACATGTTCAGGTCAAGGAGTTAAGCAGTCAGTACCACCGGCTACAGAGGGTGCTGGGCCCAGTCGAGCCCAACAATAGCTTGCCCGTTTCTCCTTTCTGTTTCAGGGACTTTTAGTTACTGTTAGTGAGTATTTCTGGTGTATATCAGAACTTGTTGTTTATGTCATTTCTATTTTGGTTGTGATGGCTAGCTAGCAAACTTTATTTTACCGCTTGTGGCATGTTGTTCTTCTTGAACTCTATTCTACTTTCCATTGCTGCCTTTTTCTTATTTGCTTAGCTACGTTGCATGTGTGGTTTGTAAAAATGTTTATCCTTTCATTTGGTTTGTTTCTCTTTGAACGACTGGATCTTGAGGTTAGTCTAGGCGAGCCGTTCCCGAGTTCCACAAGGGGCTAGGTTCGGGTTGTAACACTGGCACTGTGGGCAGGTTGGGCATTGAAAGAAGGATTGTCTTTTTAATAAATCTCAACAGAAGACCACGAATGGGAATCTTCATGTGAATGTAATCGCCGAGGAGGCTGGGGCTAGTGATAGGTATGTCTCAATAAAACCTGAACTCTATGTTATTTACAATCTTATTGAATGGCTCGTGGATACTGGAGCCAATGTACATATTTGCACTGATAGATTATTTTTTTCTTCCTATCAGACCTATAGTGGCAGGACTGAGAAGATAGGGAATGACTCTGCAACCAAGGTGCTGGGATTCAAACGCGTGGACTTGAGGGTTTCCTCGGAGTGAGTCTGGACATTACACAGGGTGTTGCACGTTTCTATTGTGAAAAAGAATGTTCTTTCTGGTTCCTTTTTAGTGAGAGAGGGTTTTGAGTTAAAATTAAATGTAATAAAGTTGTTATGTTGAGACATGGAATATTTTATGGAAAGGAGTATTTGACAGATTTTGATTTATTATTTAGAGTGAGATGTGATGTGGATATATCATCTAGAAATGCTCTAAATAATGTTAGTTTTCACTCAATTCAATTTGTTTGCAGTAATATTGAATCTTGTGATATATGGCATGATAGATTGGGTTATGTAAATTTCAATTCTTTAAAAACAATGATGAAATTAAATATGATTCCTGAACACACCATAAATATAACTAAGAAATGTGAGATATGTATGCAGGCTAAACAAATTAGGAAGACTTTTCGCTTTATTACTACAGATACTAAGATTCTAGATTTGGTGTACACGGATATCTATGAGTTTAATAATGTATTGACTAAGGACAATAAAAAGTATTTTATCACCTTTATAGATGACATTATCTACGTGTATTTGCTTAAATCTAAGGATGATGCATTAAGTAAATTCCTCATTTTAAGAAAGAAGTAGAAACACAAATCGAGAAAACTCTTAAGAGACTGAGGTCAAGTAGATGAGAGGAATATACATTGAACATATTTGATGAATAGTGCCAAGCTTTTGGTATAATTCATGAAGTGATGGCCTCATATTCCCCTTTATCTAATGGGATAGCAGAGCGAAAGAATAGGATCCTAACTGACATGGTCAATACTCTCTTACAAAGCTTAGGATTACCTACTTACATGTAGGGGAAAGCTTTGAATACGACATGCCATATTCTGAATAGAGTTCCCTTTAAGCATAAGGAAAGTAGTCCATTTGAGATTTGGAGAAACAGGAAATCAAGTTTGAAATACCTTAAAGTGTGGGGCTACCTTGCAAAAGTGGTTGTCCCAGAACATAAGAAGAAGCTATAATTCCCTACTTAGAGGGGGTGAGATCAGCGTAACGTAATATAAAATGCGGAAACAATATATAAACAATCTCACAAAAACACAATCGCACAATGTACACAATGATTTTTAGGTGGAAACCCAACCCGGGTGAAAACCACCACCTAACCCTCTCGAGTTAGGATTTTCCGATCAATCAAGTTGATCAAATCTATTAACGTACTACTTAAAACGAGGGTAGTATAACCTCAATTACAACCACGCTACAAGTGCGAGGGTAGCGTACTTCAAACCCCTTCTCTTCACGAGAAGGATTTTGTCTCACGAAGGAGATGGGAATTTGCAAAGCGAATACCCAACACAAGCAAAGTAAAATACAAGAATAGTCCTATAGAGCCAACAAAGATATTCTTAACCTAAGCTTCTATAGGAGTAAGGATTCTTTCCTTTGCAAGAAGTGCGTTGACGACACGGATGCGTGAACCATGCGGTAGCGCTTCGTCGCTCTCGTATTCATGGAGGGAGAGCGGGTGCGCAATAGGAATCAAGCTCTTTAGGTGTAGAACTAAGCTTGGAGAGCAAGAGCTTTCTTCTATATGATCTTCTTCTTCTTTTAGACACCAGAGAGTGGAAAGTATGTAGCTTGGGTGTGTCTAGGTGTATGTTTGAGTGGTAAAGGTTTTCCTATATTTATAGAGGTTCTAGGAAGGCTTTGGAAGGCTTCCATAGCCGTTGGGTGCAAGCTCCAAGAAAATCAGGCCGAAATCAGGATTAATCATTACACTAACAGGGTTATCAGACGTCTGATCTTAGCATCGGATGTCTGGAAAACCAGTTTAAGACGTTTGGGAACAAAGTTAGACGTCTAATTTTAAGCGGGTTCCTTCTTGACTTGAATCAGATCTAAACAGGGTTCTAGTGAATTGTCATAAGAGGACATATAAGACGTCTGGAACGATGTCTGGACGTCTGGAAACCTACTTTTTTACGGAAATGGATTCCCAAGGGAATGCAACGGCTATAAAATCTCTAAGAAGAGATTTTGGGTCAGTTGAGGCAAAACGGTCATGTATCAGACGTCTGGGGTCCTCTACGGACGCCTGATACGAGGCTAACGGTCATATCCTTCATTGTTTGCTAAGGTAGCCAATGGTACACTAATTGGACGTCTGGCAAAATCATCATACGTCTTCTAAGACGTTTGGACTAAGGTCTGGACGCCTGATTTCATCAGATAGAGCTAACTAAGTCCAGCCTAAATATTATCAGACGTTTGAGTCAACAATCAGATGTCTTAAAAGTATTTATTAGACGTCTGATTTTCAGATTAGACGTCTAAAAAGGCTGTTTGAACCATATATTGGTTTTCTAAGTTTTCTACAGAAAACCTAACTATCTTAGGGTTATGCAGGTATTCCTAGAACTACTGTTAGGGTACTTTGAGGCTCTTCAACGTGAATCTAAGTAACAAAATAAAGAGCAAGAAATGAAATAAAAATACATAGAGTACAAGGAAAGGAAATCTATCCTATTCTTCATCTTCTTCCTTCATCAAGCCATCGCTCCTCGCGAAGCTCCTCTGTTCTCCGTCAAGCTCCTCCAATCCGCCATGGATGCGAGCTCGAACTCCGTTTAACCATGTCTTCATTTGCAATTAACCTGAAATCTAAAACTTCAAGTGCAAATGTTAAATGACACGTGTTTTGTTATCATCAAAATAAACGATCACGATGCTCTCGCACCAACAGAAGCTTGGACTTAAGACAGTTGATGCGGTCTTTCTGGGTTACATTGATAATAGCTATGTCTGTAGATTTTTTGTTATAAAATTTGATATTTCAGGCATATATGTCAACACTATTGTTGAGTTTCACGATGTCATATTTTTTGAGGATGTCTTCCCTATGAAGACTGGATTATCTCAAAATGTGACTTCAATTGATCTAGCTACCACATCTGTTTCTATTCCTGATCAAGTAGAAAGAATTTCTAGTGTGGGGGTTAGCTCTTCCCATTCTGAATCAAATCAAGTAGAAGAGTCTGAACCTAGGAGAAGTAAAAGACCAAGAATTGCCAAGGCTTGGGAAGTGATTTTATTATTTACAAAATCGAGGGTGATCCCTCCACTTATCATGATGCTATGACTTCTTCTGAAGCTAAGCTCTAGAAAGATGTTGTTAAGAATGAGATTGACTCAATCATCTCTAATAGCATTTGAGAGTTGGTTGATTTATCTCCAGGGTGTTCTACTATTTGGTGTAAGTGGGTGTTTAAGAGAAAACTCAGGCCTGACGGATCTATTGAAAAATACAAAGCTAGACTTGTTGCCAAGGGGTTCAAGCAAATGGAAGGAATTGATTACTTTGATACTTATTCTCCAGTATCTAGGATAACTACTATCCGGATGCTTATTGCATTGGCTTCTATTTATGATCTCATTATTCACCAAATGGATGTGAAGATCGCCTTTCTTCATGGCGATCTTGAGAAGGAGATCTATATGGACCAGCCTGAGGGATTTGTAGCTCCTGGGAACGAGAAAAATGTTTGCAAGCTTGTTAAATCTCTTTATGATTTGAAACAAGCACCCAAGTAATGGAATGAAAAGTTTGAGAAGACTATACAATCTTTTAGCTTTATAGGTTACAAATCTACAGGTGTGTCTACTCTATGATTAAGGGTAATATGTGTATTGTCCTATGCTTATATGTAGATGATATATTATTGTTTGGACAAGACATTAGAATTGTGAATAAAACTAAGTTGTTCTTGAGTAGTAAGTTTGAGATGAAGGATATAGGTATTGCAAATGTGATCTTGGGCCTCAAACTGATTCGGTTAGCAGAAGGGATAACTATTTCTCAATTTCATTATGTTGAGAAGGTTCTTGAGAAATTTGGCTAAGGTTGTAAGCACTCCATTTGATTCATCAAAAACTCTTTATAAGAATAAAAGTGGAATGCCTGTTTTACAATTAAGATATTCATAGATTATAAGAAGCTTAATGTATTTGGCTAACTGTACTAGACTAGATATTTCTTTTTCCATGTCTAAGTTGAATAGATACACAAGCTATCCTGACCATACTCATTGAGATGCCTTAGATCGAGTACTTAGGTACTTAAAGGGAACCATTTCCCTTAATTTGCATTATGGTAAATATCCTTAAGTTTTGGAAGGATATAGTGATGCAAGTTGAATCGGTCAAATGGAGGATTCCGAGAATAATGGTGTTACAGGGTATGCCTTTATCCTTGAAGGCGGTGCAATCTCCTGGTGGTCTGCAAAATAGACCATTTTAGCTTGGTCTACCTTTGAGGTTGAGCTATATGCTTTGGACACCACTGGAATTGAGGCTGAATAGTTAAAAGGACTTCTTACAGAAATCCTTATGGTGGGTAAGCTAATTCTTGCAATATCTTTGCATTGTAATAGCATGACTGCTATAGCAAAGATTAAGAGTTCAAAGTTTAATTAGAAAACAAGGAGACATATCCAAATCAGACTCAAGCCTGTAAAGGATTTAGTGTCTCAAGGAATGATTGCTGTGGAATTTATAGGATCCAAGGATAACACAACAGATTCGTTTACTAAAGGACTTGATAAATCTTTAGTCCTTAAGTCTAGGCTTGAGATGGGACTGAGACTCATTGGGAGTTCACCCGTAGCAGCAACCCAACCTAACTGAGTGGAGATCCCACAAAGTAGGTTCAATGTGGTAACAAGCTGTATGGGGAACTGTTTGGCACTCATTGTTAGATACTTTTACATCTGAGTCCAATCTCGAAAGCTTGAGTGCCTTAAGCTACAAATTTCGGAAGAGTAGAGGCTCTGCATGGGTTCAAGCCTTTTGGCAAGAAGTGAGCAGTGCATCCTTGAAGAATACCATCTATGTGAGTGTTACTATGGGCTGCAGGTAAGGGAATATGGTCTTTCCCAATTACACTCGTGAAACAGGAAAGGGTGTATGGCCTTTAAGAGCACAATCCCTGAAGATTATCACTAAGAACTTCATTCTATTGTTACCACTATACACCCCACATCAAAGCTCTAGAGTTCAACACTAGTTTCACTTTATTCCTTAGTGGTGAAGGTGATGACTCAGGTAAGGGTTCAAACTGGAAGATACCTTTATTGAAAGCAGAGTGTTGTAGCAGAGGAATTTATCGTTGAATTTCAACAATGAATTTGTGGGGGATTGTTGGATTTGAGAGTCTAATTGCATCACTTGGGATGCAATTGTTATATGGTGATGTGAGAATTCATGTTGAAGTCAGTGAGATTTGGGAGATGTTTTTAGTCCCATATTGGAAGTGGACAAACCTTTTGATCAGTGTAAAATGCTTCTGCCTCCCATGGTTTATGTAGTAAAGAGTGTAGCCTGGATTGGTCGATCAAAATGGAAAATTGGTCGAGCAATTGTTTTGGTTGATCAATGAATTTAGTTTAGTCGATCAATTAGTTTGGTCGACCAATTAGTGAGGTTTGATTGACTAATTATTTTAGTCGATCAATAAACTTAATTGGTAGATCAATTACCATGTTTGCATAAAATCGAAATTTTCTTAAACGTCTAATCATGGGTTCTATATAAAAGTCACGAGAAAACTTTCATTGGACACACAATAAGAGCACAAAAGATCTCTCCACTCTCTCCTTCTCACGTTGTTGTCTCTCTTTTTTGGTGCGTTCGTTTGACGTGAAATTGGTAGAAAAATCTCCAATCACTTTTGTTGATCTTGCACAAGGAGATTGAGAGATCTACGAGAAGTTTTTTGTTGATCAAACCATTTAGTTGGTAGATCAATCAGGAATTTGGTTAGAAACCAAATTACCTTAGCTTCGTTCTCCTGAGGTGATTTTCGAGGACGTCCAAGATTGGAGTGCGCTGAATCTTGAAGGTGGATCATCGTATCCTGGGAGGAGTTCGCTAGACCCCGACGCACCAGATACCTTCTTTAAGAGAAGTCCTTAATGGGTGCTTCGATTGGAATAAAATCTATTCCCTTCTCGTTTTATTTATTTGTGCTATTGCATGTTATTTGTTCTTTATTTTATTCTAGATCTTGTTAAATCATGTTTGACTTGCTTAATTTAATATTTTTGATTTATGCGAAAACGTTGAAAATGCACATATATATATTTATTTATTTCCTATATGCAATTACTTCAACAAGGTTATCTTAAATGCATGCTAAATTTCCCACCAACTTCCTTCTCCAATCGCCTTGTAGAAGCCTTCCCTTTTTTAGAGCCATCCACTGGTCCTCCATAAAGCCTACCTTCTACTCAACCTTTGTAGTAGCCTTCCCTTTTTTAGAGCTCCTCATTCTTGTGTCCCTTTATGGTGTCATCCACGTCTTTTGCTTCGCATGCCTTTGTCATTAGTGTTGATAGATGGAGGAGGATAGGGAAGGCTGTGAAGAGGAGAGACTATAAAACCTCCCCTGATCTCCATGTTCGTGCAAGCATTCTCATTCCATTGTTCTCCCTCAAGAAGGAAAGGGAGGGGGACAATGAAGACGTGTCGAGAACCTACAAATCAAGAGAAGGTTGTTTTAGTAGCCTTGAGATTACATTATATTTGCGTTATTGAAACGTTAACATGAATTATTTCTGCCGTTACTATTTACATGAAGGGGATCACGAGAAAGAGGAGGCGGAGGTGCCCCTCCAACCCACCTATCCAACTATGAGTGACTCATTTGTTGTGCGGAGGAGGTAAGTAGTTCTATAACAATGAATCTAGGGTAAAGTGAGTATTCTGTTCATGCTTGATTTTTGTTCAAGATAACAATGAATAATTCGGGGTACATTGTATTCTATTCATGCTTGATTTGAAGTTTTTTATTTCATAAGAAGCTAATCCTAACATCAATGTTTCTCATCTTGAAAAACATACAAGTTAAGATACTATGAATCAATGTAAAGCGTATGAATTTTTAGATGTAGCTCGCTTACGATAAATGAAACGTACTCGGAATGTTTTGCATCATAATCTCTTTCACCTCTGAAAGTTGATTTTGCACTTTGGCAAGACTATTGATTTCCTGTGTGTTCCATGCAGTATTTTAGATGTTCTTTGAGGTTGGGCCTGTTTGTGTCAAGGAAAAAATTCAATGACATACATACACTTGTACATATCTAGGAATTATACATGCAAAGTTACCTGAATTCCCTGTTGAGGGATTTGGTTGTGGCTAAAGCAGCCTTTCCTCCCCCATATGTCCTACTGAAGTCTTCCCTAATCCTCTCCAAGCAGGCTGTAGTGGTCACAGATTCTAGAGCCAGCACAAAATATGTTGCAGGATTAAAAAACAAACAGTTTGAAAGACATACTATAATTAATAGAAAAGAGAAGCTCAAGCTTTTAAGAATTATCAATCTTGTAAAATAAAAATCTCTATACTGAAAACAATAAATACCATTCTTTGAGTAAAAGTGGAACGGATAGAATCAGTGTATTGAGCTGTAAAATATTAGAAACAAAAATGCTACATTAGTAAAACATACTTGATTAATTTTGAAAAGCAATAAATTCCCAGTAGGTCATAAAGTAGTAAAACATGCTTGATTATCATTGTTCTCTTGTTAGCTAATCTTCCTGTCGAATATTTATTGTAGAATGAAGAAAATGTTTAAAATCATATCCATTAATTGAGTATTTTCTTGCATCAGGAGAAAAGTCCTTTTGCTCAAATAAAGAGTGGAGCCAGTGGATCTAAGCATGTATCCTCTATATAATAGGGAAAAGATTAACTACCTATTCTAAGGGTTGATTTCACCAAGTACCTTTTTATAACTAAGAAAAACTTAGGTTAGTTGAGTCATGGCACAAATTATAATATGTTGAATTGGAAGATTAACTTGCTAATTTCACTCGATATAACATAGCCAATTTATCTGTCATCTCAAGCAACAAATATGAGAATAATCTAGATTTAGGAAATAATAGATGGTCATGCAACTAAGAAACCAAGTTAGTTTAAGAGGTATTACATGTGTTCACATAGTCACATTGTGATCATGTAACTAACATACCATGTTGGCTTACTTGCACAAGGATGAAGCAACTGCCTAACAAAACATATCATATAACTAACCATTTGGGAGGGGGTATGATTTCCATTGTCTAGAATTGTAAAGTTAATGAGTTTTGTTATCACTTTCACCAAACAATGAAATTGTGGGAGGTTTAATCCCTCAGCTAAAATATACCCTTCATGGCCGATCATTACATTTAAGGATTAATTGTTGCATATTCTTTATTGTAAAAGATTAACCCTCCAATGTGTGCTCATATCTCTCATAAAATTAAATATTACCGATGATTTTTAGTAGGAAAAAATCAATAATTTTTAAGTGTATAATTAAAAAGCATCAATAATGTATAAAAAAGGCACTTATGATATATAGATTTTGTACATATGTGTCAGCATGCATGAACGAGGAGGTGTCAATATCATGGTCATTTACTTTAGTATGAAGAAAACAAAATTTCCTCCTACTTTGCTATGAAGATTACAATCTTTTCTCCTACACATACACTAAATAAATGACTTTATCCTAGATATTCATCTTTCTTTTAAGGATGTAGATCTTCATTAGATATTGCTTATTATGAGAGATAAAGAAAGATTTGTTGATATGTCATGGGTTCGGAAATAATTTCCAAGTGAGTTCTTACAGTAACTTCTCATGTCGAAAAACTTTTTTTATTTCCTAGTTTTCAAACTAACTATATGTAATTCCTGAATCAATCAAATAAAAAGTTGAGTTGTTTAATCATATATGTAGTTGTAATTAGTGGTATGATGAACTCAATGTAGTTGCAATTACAGTATATAAGTTCTCTATTTTAGTTTGATGAATATTGATTTTAACAATGTCTTCAATGCTTTCTGTTTACTTATTAAGAACTTCATCCGACTTCCTGATGCGAATGAGGAGGTTCCAACAGAAATTAGGAGCAATCAGAAATTTTTTCCTTACTTTAAGGTAATCGCATCTCAAACATGTCCAACCTATGTTCCTATACTATCATCAATTCCTTGACATGAAAATTTTTGTTTGTAAATGCAAGGATGTCTTGGGTGCAATCGACGACTACCATGTCTGAGCTACAATTGCCCCATCTGACTAAACGAGATTTCAAAATCGTAAATGATAGATCAGCCAAAATGTCATTGCAGCCTTTGATTTTGACCTTCAATTCATATTCATAGGGACTAGTCGAGAAGGGTCAACTACCAACATGAGAGTATTAAAGTAGGCCACACATCATGGGCTTAACGTAACCCAAGGTCGTAGGTACTTGGTTGATTTAGGATATGCAAACATTGACAGTTTCATTACACCTTTCTGTGGTGTATCGTATCATTTATAGGAATACAGAGGTCGATGCACTAGGTACAATAACTACAAGGAGCTGTATAACCATTGCTACGCATAGTTGTGGAATGTTGTTGAGCATGCCTTTGGTGTGTTGGCGAAGCGATTCAAGATTTTGGAGGCTCAACCATTCTTTACATTCAAGAACCAATGTCGGATTGTGTTACGAACGCGCGCTTCAGACGTCTTTTAAGACGTTTGAGAAGTGACCCAGACGTCTGACCAGACGTCTAGAACCACTTCCAGACGTCTGGAAATCGGTTATTTTTGGCACCAACGGTTTCGTCTGCGTGCCTATGCGCGCAGACCTGCGAACGCTCTCTCTCTCTCTCTTTTTCCCTCTCTCCTACTGCCGCAGGTTGTCTATCCACTCTCTCTCTCCTCCCCATGCGGCTTTAAAAGGGCACGCCCCCTCCCTCACTCTCATCACCTCCGCCCTCTTCCTCTTCTCCTTCCAGCCGGTGCGCGTGAGCGAGCGCGAGTGAGCGGCGGCGGCGACAGCCGCGGCAGGTACGGGAGGAGGTCCTGCGCGGGGGAGGAGGCGTCGGCCGTGAGGGCTCGAGCCTGCTGGGGTAGCGGGAGCCGGCCGGCGGGGGTGCAGCAGACGCGGGGTGGTGCGGGAGGCCTGCTGCAGCTCGAGCAGCAGGCGGAGCACTCGCAGCGCGGCCGTGCGTTGCGAGTGGAGGGCGAGTGGTACCCTGATTCTGGAAAATTTTCCGGAATCAGACGTCTGGGAGTCCAACCAGACGACGGGGAAGACGTCTGGAAGACTGTCCAGACGTCTGAAAGGTGAGTTATTTCCGTCTTCTTCCTCTTCTTCGACTGACCGTACTAAGAGAGAGAGGAAATGGGTACGCGCAAGTTCTGAGATTCGCATCCAACGCGAATCAGACGTCTGGCTGCAGTGCCAAACGACGGGAACGACTTCCAGACGTCCGGGGTAACCATTGGACGTCTTGGAACTAGGCCAGAAGCCCCCGCAGGCTTCTGGACGTCTGAGAGACCACGCAGAGCAAAGGTAACCTCTGATCCACTTTTTAAGACGTCTGGAATAAGTTCCCGACGTCTGATTTTGCACTGTTTCATCGTTTTCGACCCATTTAGGGCCCGTTCGGAGTCCGTTTTCCGCGCTTCAAGTTGCGTGCTTTTCGGAATTACATCCTCTACCCGTCTACAGTAGCTATATACTATTTTGAGAAACTCCTTGTGTTTGATCCTTGTGATAGGATCCCGTTCCGTTGCAGTCTCGGGGGTTGCGGAGGCACGCGGGATTCCTGACCACGCCCCCAGTTCACTTGTTGTAACCGGTAGAGTGGCTTTAAGTATAATCTGTTAAATTATGAAACCATAAGTAGAACCTAGGACATTGCATGAATCCTAGGAATGAGAAATAGATTGAATGGTAGATCCTAGGGTGTTGCATGAATCATAGGGCTGGAAAACAAGATTATATGATAGATCCTAGGGTATGGCATGAATCCTAGGATGAGAAGAACTAGTGGAATATATGAATAACTGCAGTCATGGAAAATGTGGAAAGGAAATAATAGCTACCTGTAAATTGGTTTAACAACTGCCTGTTATGAATAAATGAGCATGTCTGGAAATATGGGATGTATGAATGTGAAACTGGGAAGGTGGAACCTGAATGTGCTGAGTTAAAAGAACTGGAACCCTACGAGGAATTTGGAGTGGAACTCCTGGAAAGAGAAAGGAATGGAACTGAGAAAGAAAGACGTGGTAGTGTGCTGTCTCTTGGGTACGTAGTACCAAGGGAAGTACCTGTACCTGTTTAGTGCAGAGCGGAGCCAGCCGCCCCAGGGACCCGGGGTTAGGACTGGCCACTCTGTACCGACTTGCTGGCCCTCGTGTACGTAGTACCGAGGAGAGCTACTAGTGTAGGGAGGTACTTGCTACCCCACGGGCCCCGGGGTTCTGCCAGCCTCCTACACCGACTTGTTAGGCCCACTGGGGCAAACCAGGGTAGTCAGGAGAGGGTGCGCGGACTGTGGAGGGGCAAGGCCCCTGTTTGGTTACTGTGGAGGGGTTGGACCCCTGTTACTGAGAGGGTTCTGCCCTGTACTGGTTCCGTGCTGTGCTTTGGGCGCACCCGTTAACGGAAACGACTGACCGCGTGCCAGTGCGGGTTAGCTACTCGTGCGTTCACCGCGCCTGCCGTAGTCACCGTTATGTCTGTCAGTGACCTTGGGGTGGTTGACTGAGAGTAGGATCACCACGGGGGACTCTCCCGGCCAGGAGAGCACCACGTGCTACTTCTACTGTTCGGAAAAGACTGCAATCAAGATCGTTCCCATGAGGAACATTCGAGATCAAGTGAAGGATCTGAGAAATAGATAAATTGTGAAACAATAGAAAGACGTAAATAAAGGAAGAAAGAAAATTAAAACAGCTACTGTACACTTTACTGTTTCTTTAGTTTAGCTGCCACTCTACTCAGCATTTTGCTGACGTGTTACACTCGTTACCTTTCAGGACCAGGTGTTGAGCAGCCAGGGTCAGCGGCTGCAGAGGACGCTGGGCCGAGTAGGGTCCAGTAGAGTTACCACTGTTCTCTTGTACCTCTTTTTGGTTCCACTGTAGTGAGTAGTTCTTATTTCCGTTGTACTTTTCTTTACCTGCAATTCCATATTATGTTATGAATGTTATTCTACTGTTGTGGTGGTATATACTGTAGTGGTTTCTTTTTTTACTGCTGTATTTTCTTACTGTTGGTTATATTCATGCTGAATGTGGTTTATTTTACTGCTCTTTTGGTTACTTCCTCGTTGGACGACCAGGTCTTGGGTTTTAGTCGAGTCGGTCCGGTTCTCGTGTCTCGTAGGGACTCGGGAATCGGGTCGTTACAGATTGCGATGCCCTGTTGTGTTGTACACAACATGATTCGTCGATGAAATATGCAAGATAAACTATTCGCGAACAATTTTGATGATTATAAAGATGACGGGAACTAGGACATGATGTGGCAGGATGTGTAACAAAACATCAGTTCATGCGCAGGAGTTCATTAGAGAACAAATTACATAGGAGCTTTGGGCAGATCATACCCATGCTCGGAAGTAGTTACGTTTTGTACAACTATGCAATATTATGGACATTTTCAAGTGTAGATGATTTCTGTGTTTTGTAATGTTTATATTTCTGGATCTTGATCCATACTTTAACTATTTCCAAAATATTTCGGTCACTTACATTCTAACATTTCTTTAATCACTATGCATAATATTCCCTTTAAGCTTTGAATGTGAACAATTATATGCTAGTTCAGGTATGGTGGACTGTTTCATAATGATGACATACGATTGAAAACACAATTGCGATCAAGCAGCGTTACTTTTGTTGGAGCCCGATGATAGACGACACATCTCCATAATGGATCATATATTTCACATATGCTAGAGGAGAACAAGTATGTTTGCGAATTCTCTATTTACATGCTTATACATTGTAATGGCAACTGGAAATAAGTAACGGTCAAATTTATACCTCAGGGGTGCAACTACAAGGTACCTATATATTCTGTTCGACCAACAATGCAGTCTACAAGAGTAGAAACCTTCTTTCTAGCTGTCAGATATAGATTCATAAAGCTAGAGTATCTTCATCTCTTCAAACAAGAGAAAACGAATGAGGGGTACAATAATTGGCTCCTACAGAAAGTACAGGAGTTGGAGGGGGAGTTAGAGCTTTGGGACATGCAATACCATAAAATGTAGGCAGAAATTGATGACTATAGGAACAAGGTTGAACGGTTGCGAGAGAGGGTTGAAGAGATGGAAGTTGAGTAGGGATTTCAAGAATCTAAAATACATGCTACTCATGCAGTAATTATGGATAAGATGAGAAACTTATCCTGCTAGATTTTAATTCCACTACACTACCCATAACACAAACTCGAACTTAATTGTGGGCCTTTATTTCTGCACTAGGACCATCAATGATGGGTGGAACTTAATATGTTCGTTATTTTTAATTTTCCTTTCCACACATGTTTAATGTCAATAATATTTTATTCTGATCACTTATGCTAGCTGTTGACCGTTATTTTACCTTTCTGTGGACTTATGATTCTTCCCTCAAGTACCTTCTATACATTTTGCAGGCGATGATGATAGATTTTATAATGGTATTTCCTATAATTCCTTACACGGACAGATGCACTATAATTTGGTTGGATGGCGTGAAGACCCTCCATGCAAACCTAAACTGTAGCTAAGTTATGATGCAAATAGGTTATGGATGGCACCACACCAATGCCAAACCCTGTTACAACAACCTAGTAATAGCATTTGTACCCAACGACTACAATTCACATCTACATATCTAATTGAGCTCACTTAATTACTTACAATGACCAATGATTTTGAGGTTCAATCCATACTACATAAATGGTAAGGAAACTGAAATGACCCTTTCCAAGGGTCATTTTATTTTTTTTTCCAAACTTTAGGGGCCTTATCGTAATTTTTGCGCACCGAGAGGTTTCTGTGCCGAACATTTTAGTCCTTGAGGGGTTTAATGCAAAAACTCCCATGCCCATGCACGTCCCCCCATGCCCCTACACCTCCCCCATGCCCATGCACCATACCCTTCCCCATCCCCACAGCACCTTATCACTCCCACCCCTCACCATCCATAAACCCCCCTTCCATTTGTTTTCCACCACAACAGCCGAGTAAGGGAGAAGGAGAGGGAGAGCGGGGAGTAGGAGGAGATCGGAGGAGAGGGAGGGTAGCAGGAGGTCCTGAGCACCATTGTAGAAGCTGTTGTAGCTCCTTGTGTAAGAGGAAAGCTCACAAGGAGGTTCTGCGGAGTCATTTTTCCGCAGATTCATACGTCTGTAACACTTGTCAGACGTTTGGAGGGGTCGCCGGATGTCTGGGACGGACTCAGGACGTCTGGAAAGCACGCAGAGTGCTGAGGTGCCAGAGACGTTGGGAAGGTGAGTTAGCGCGATGTTTGAGGCACTTTAGGACGATTAGGAGTAGTGTCAGACGTCTGGAGACACCCTCAGATAGTTGTGAAGGGTTTTAGACATTTGAAAAAGACTCAGAAAGCAAGGTGAGATCCCGTTCTCGTTTAAGACGTCTGGGACTTTTCCTAGACGTCTGATTTTGGTTAGGATGCGTGTTTTTGGGCTGGTTCAGGGCCCAAACGGAGTTGGTTTTTTGCAAACAAAGGATCATTGGTTTTCTTTCGGAATTCTCTACGTATAGTATAGTGCTTATAATATTTTGAGCTTGTTTGACATATTGGTCAACAATATAAGTCTCAAGTTCGTGATGCACACGGTACTTGCGGAGACGTTGGGATCCACCATTCGAGCCCCCATACCACCCATATACCCTGGTATAGTGGATATTTCTACTTCTATGGTGAATTAGTAAAGTGCATGTTAAATTAGAAATATCTGCTTGAAACCTAGGTTATGAGATGAATCCTAGGACCAAGAATGTGAATGGTTTATATTTAGTGCATGAACCTCGCATGTTATAAAATTTGAGAATGCATGTTAAACTTCATATTGTGATAAATGGAATATTTAAATGATGAGGTGATCGCTTATCATGTTGATGATGGTTTATCCTGTTAATTTACGAGTTGTCTGTTGTATGAATTAGAAATCAGTATGTGATAGAGATGCATGCCACAAAATGAAATAAGATGAGTACTATGCATGAACTCTATAGGGAACTAGGAAAGAAACTCAAAGTATACTGAAATGGATATCTGATGGAACCTGTTGCCTATGGGCATATTGGTTGGCTATTCAGACTTAGGTATGGAAAGTGAGCTAACCACCGTGTACATGGTACCAAGGAGAGCTACTGTCCCTTTCGTGTAGGGGGAGCTAGCCGCCCCTTTGGTTGGGACCCGAGGTTAGAATTAACCACCCTACACTGACTCTTGTTAGGCTCACTGGGCAAACTGGGATAGCCGGGCGAGGGTATGCAGACTATTGAGGGGTGAGGCCCCTATTCTGTTCTGTGTTGTACATTTGGGCCTACCCGCTAGCGGAAACGACTGACCACGTGCTAGTATGGGGTAGCTACCTGTGCATTTATCGCGCGTGCCGTAGTCACCGCTACGTTACGGCCATGACCCCGGGGTGGTAGACCGGGTGTAGGACTACCACGGGGAGCTATCTTGGCCAGGAGAGTGCCACGTGTACATCCTGCATCGTGGGAAAACTGCATCAAGATCGTTCCCTTAGGGAACAAGTGGATTAAGAAATGTTGTGGACCCTTACTAGAAACTAAATTAGAAACACATAGATGATTTAAACAAAAATAGATAATAATACGTAGCTGGAAATTGTGTGATTAGTTAGCTGCTTGTTCCTTTATGTTTAATTGCATGTAAATGACATATACACCACTCTACTCAGCGTTAGCTGATCACAGATATATGTAACCATGTTCAGGTCAGGGAGTTGAGCAACCAACACCACCGGCTGCAAAGGGTGCTGGGTCTAGTCGAGCCCAATAGTAGTTGTACTTGCTCCTGTTCCATTTCCAAGATTTTCTGTTGTTAGTGAGTATTTTGTCTTATGTTGAAACTTGTTATTGTTACGCTTTTGTTGGTTGTGATGGCTACCTAATGAATTGTACCTTTATTTCTCGCCTGTGGCATGTCGCTTCTGTTGAACACTATTCCTATTTTTCGTTGCTGACTTTTAAATTTGCTTAGTTACATTGCATGTGTGGTTGTGGAAATGTTTATCCTTGCATTTGATTGTTTCTCGTTAGATGACTGGGTCTTGGGGTTAGTTAAGGCGGGTCATTCTCGAGTCCCGTAGGGAGCTGGGATTGGATTGTAACAAGATGGTATCAGAGCATGGTTGTCTTAAGAATAAACCAAATGGTATAGAAGTAACCACTCATGTGTATGTAGCTAGGATAGCCATCACAACGTGTTGTCTTGGTCTTCGTTTTAGAGTCTTATTTCTTTTTGTAACCCAGTGTCATTGACAATCCCTGCTCTTTTTCTTCCATCTCTTTGTAGGAGATGCCTCATTGAGGAGCCCTTGAGGTAGGTCATGGACGTGGCTATGGGCATGGTCGTAAGAAAAGATGTGCCAGACTCGAGGCGGCAGTCAATCCACCCCTCCTCCCGAGCATCCAGGACCTCGCCCAGCTTATCCGAGATATAGTACGGGAGGAAATCCAGTAGCCTTGTCAGCCACCTCTCCTTGAGGACGTGGAGGGAGAGTCCTTTGTGAGATAGGGGAGCCGCCGCAGCGCGGGACTAGCTGGAGGGGGAGGGGGTGATCCTCCACCATCCCCACCACCCTCAGACACTATTGAGCATGAGTCCTCCTTGTTGGGGGGTTCACTCGTTCCTCTGTTGCAACTCCACTACGAGCTTTTCGCCCAATTCCAGGAACTTAAGCCCCCCTCTTTCAAAGGGGAGGAGAGCTCATGTGAGGTAGAGGATTGGTTGGAGCACATGGAGAAGATCTTCGACACCCTCCTGCAGAGTGTCGCGTGGTCTTCGCCACATACCAGCTAAAGAGTGTAGCCCACAGGTGGTGGAGGCAGTCAGGGGCCAAGAAGAAGGAGAGCCGACGTGGGATCGGTTTGTGGTGCTCTTCTGCGAGCAATACTTCCCACAGACTTGGCAGGACCAGAGGAGGCGGGAGTTCCACACTCTCTACTAGGGGGTGATGACAGTTGGTGCGTACCGTATACGTTTTCTAGAGTTGTCACGCATCGCCCCGACAACTGCATCTATAGAGGAGGAGCGCCTATGGAGGTTCACTGAGGGCCTCCGACCTACTATTCGGGGGTATGTGAAGCCCCTGAAGTTACCTACTTTCTTTCGCGTGGTTGAGGCGGCCATGACCTATGAGGAGACAACTCGATCGTGCGAGACACTGATAGAGGACGGAAGAGGCCCTACCAGCCGGAGCATTCACAGGCCGTCGAGAAAGGGGTCACATGGCACCTGCGAGGGAGTCGTCCCACTCTGTGGGGCCACTAGGAACCTTTGGGGGCCCCAGACAGAGGCCAGCTGACTACACCAGACCCCCGCCCAGTTACCAACAAGGACAGACGAAGGGAGGAGGTCGTGTCCCTCTCTACTATCAGTGTGGCTAGGTGGGCCACATAAGGAGGGATTTCCCATCTAGGGCCAGAGCACACCAGATGCTCCTAGCACTGAGTATTGGAGGTCGATCTGGCAACTGCGATTACTAGGCATGAGGGGGAGGATAGTAGTCATGAGGAGGGCACCGGCCAGCTGTCGCTCGCCCGACCCAGAGCCTGGCTGCCTCTTTCGCACCTAGGGCTAAAGGGCATGTCAACGCCTTGACTCACGAAGACACCAGAGCTTCGGGATCTGTACTGGCAGGTATGGTTATAGTTTCTGGTAGATTAGTTTACGTACTTTTTGATTTTGGAGCCACGTAATCTTTTGTCTCCATGAGTTTTGCCATTAGTCTGGGGCTGAACAGTACACTATTAGAGGATCCATTCTTAATTAGAGGCCTAAGTGGACAGCCATTCGTTGCAGAGGAGGTTTTCGTAGGCTGTGAGGTCACTGTTGGGGGGTACAGTCTCCCTGCTAATCTGATTGTGATCCAAATGGAGGATTTTGTCATGATTCTAGGCATGGATTGGTTGTTAGCTTATCATGCCATAGTGGACTATTTCGGGAGGAAGATTGTCTTCTCCATACCTAAGCTGCCTCTCTTTGAGTTCCACGACCAGCTAGTGGACGGAGGTTTTAAGTGCATCTCAGCGCTTCGGCCAACGAAGCTATTGAGCCAGGGGTGTGAAGGCTTCCTAGCTTGTGTTGTAGCAGGGCCTAGTCCTGTGGCCGACTTACAGAGTATCCCGGTGGTGTGCGAGTATCCCGACGTCTTCCTGGAGGAGCTGCCAAAATTACCGCCTGAGAGTGAGATCGAGTTTGAGATCTCACTAGTACCGGGGACCAGACCCATCTCTACTGCATCATACAGGATGTCCCTACTTGAGTTGCGAGAGCTTAAGTCTCAGTTGCAGGATCTGTTAGAGAAGGGCTTTGTGAGGCCAAGTGTGTCCCCATGGGGAGCCCCTATGGTATTTGTAAAGAAAAAGGACGGCACCCTTCGGCTTTGTGTTGACTACAGGCAGCTGAATCGAGTTATCGTCAAGAACAAGTACCCGTTGCCCTGCATTGATGATCTCTTTGACTAATTGAGAGACACCACAGTGTTCTCCAAGATAGACCTAAGATCAGGTTACCATCAGCTGATGATCAAGGAGATCGACGTCTCTAAGATATCTTGTCGTATATGGTATGGACACTACGAGTTCTTGGTCATGCCGTTTGGGTTGACCAACGCCCCCGTTGCTTTCATAGATTTGATGAACCGTGTCTTCAGGCTGTACTTGGACCAGTTTGTGGTAGTATTCATTTATGACGTGCTGGTTTCCTCCTGGGATCAATCACAGCATGGCAGTATTTACACGTGGTACTGGACACGTTGAGACAACACAGGCTATATGCTAAGTACAACAAGTGCGAGTTCTAATTGAGACAGGTTGCCTTCTTGGGCCATGTGGTCTTAGGAGATGGGATTGTTGTTGCTGTGGATCCGGCCAAGGTTGAGGCTATGCTTCGGTGGGAGAGGCCATGTATGGTGACTGAGATATGCAGCTTCTTAGGACTGGCAGATTACTACCGGCAGTTTATTAGAGGATTCTCTCAGATTGCGCATCTGTTGGACAGAAGATCTACGCAAAAAGGATTAGATTTTGAAAAATCCGTTGTCGTAGTATGATTTGCGAAGAAATCCGTTAATAGATAAATTTACCAAAATTCATAAAGAGATTTCGAGTCGAACACAAGAAGGCTACGTCGATCTAAAATTCACGATTATATTTTTTTGGTATTTTTGTTTTAAAAATGGGATAATCATAATGAATTTGATATTAACATTAAGAGAGAGAGAACAATCACTTTGCAACTGAAAATTATTTTTACAACTAAAAAGCAGGAAACGATTACAGCTAGAAAGCGAGAAATTCTATTCTACAAAGCAATAAAGAAGGGAGAGAGATGTTATCCTCCTCGACGGTTGCTTGGAGGATGAGCCGGACGGGTCGACGCCTAAAAGACAGAGGACGAATATGGAAGACGAAGAATGGAGCAGGAAGAATCGGGGGTGAGGCAGGGCGTCGTCATCGTCGTGGGATCCACTTCCGGAATGGGGGAGAGAAAATTTTGATTTTGACTCTAGAGGAGCATCCCGGGTTTGGGACAAGCTTCTTTAGAGCTTTGGAGAGGGAGAGAGGTAAAGGAAGGGATGAAGAAGTGGAGGCCGTAGGGCTATATATAGGTGTATAGGTTGGGGGCAATTAGGTCTTTTTGTATATAAAACATTAATTCAGGACCTTTAGTGATAGATAAAACCGTCACTAATGCCCAGACCGTGGGCGTAGTTGCCGCGCATGACGTGCCTCATCTTCTCCTCGTGCCTCAACGCACGCGCACGTTTGCATGTTCTCAACCGTCCGATTGTGAGATTGAATGGCTTAAACGCGCCGTGCCCGATCTCCTTCAATGCCTGTTAAGAGGCGATGCGGCCTCCTTCATCGCCGTTGGATCAAAGATCAATGGCTCAAGACACACACTCGCTCGCCTTCACAAGAGTTCGTCCGATGGTGCGTTTGTGCTTCTAACTTTTGGGCGCACCACATCGCCTGCTCGTCATCCAACGATTTGATTTAGCAGCTCCCGCGCCCGCACCTTGATTTGAGGAGCAGCAAGGATCTAACCCGTGCCTCTCACTCGCAAAGACGCGCTCGACCGCTGTGCTACCCCCCTCTTCTTTGTTAACTTTCTAACCGGGGCGCACGCACTCGTGGCTGTTGGATCAAGATCCAACGACTTAGATCTGATCTTACGTCGAGAAGAGAGAGAGAGCATAGTGAGTCCTTAGGTATTAGCTGGGCTGGTTTGGGCGGTCGAGATGGTGCCACGTGGTGCCATCTTGGCCGTCCATCTTCTGTGACTTGTAGAAGGTGCCATGGATGTTGGATTGGGCCAATTTTTGCGTCGTTAGGCTGCGATCATCGATTCGAACCCATCCAACATGGAAGTCAGATGACAAATCAAGGGCCAAGATGGTGTAATTGTCATCTGAAGTGCGGAGTTACACCATCTTGGCCCTTGATCTCTGAAATTCATCGGATTATATTTGAGCTATGGAAGTCCGATTAGGGCGATCTTGGAGTCCTTGAACTCTGATCGTCGCTCTGATCAGATCCGTACGGTTGGATCTTTGATCCGAGGTCCCAATTAAAAGTCTCCCTATCCTTGGCCACCAAAAAGAAGAAATTACTATACAATTTGTATAATTTGACCTAAATGTATGATGATGCATGTTATGCAGTATTTACAATGCATGATGCTAATATGATACTAAGAACATGCATTAATAGACATTTTTTGCTATTTAGATGTATGCACATCATACTCTAATGCCTATCTTTTGCTAGTCCCTAGCAAAAACTATATGCTATTTATAAAAGAATTAGGTCGGATTTCTTGGGTAAAAGTTTACTAAGAACCTGAACTAGAAAGACACAACAACGCTCGCGTGTCTGCCAAAATGCAGACCACCTCACGCTCTCACCTTATTTAAAGGAGGATCTTTTTCTTCTTTTCTTCTTTTCTAATTTTTTTGGATTTTTGAGATTAGGGTTTCGGAGTAGCTTTCTACGGCCACTCAACCAACCCAAGACTCGAAGAGAACCCTAAGTTCTAAGCATCTTTGTGTGAAATGTGATAGACTCACTGATTGGTGATTAGAACAGACTTCGGGTTTCTACGCCCGTAGGTGACCTTGAAAAGAAATTCTGCCTAAAGGTGTATCTATTCGACCGGTAGCTTTCTTTCTACTTTTATTTTTATGGGGTCAACACAAAGGCGAACCTAGTGTGTATCTCCTCGGCTTATTCTACTTCTTCGCTTCTTCCTATGTGTTTTGGAATTTTACGTGCATTTCTTGAGCTGAGTTCTGAACAATCTACTAATGGGCTATTACCCACGATAACTTGCCAGCCATATTTGTGCGGTGAAGTGTGGCTTATTTTTTTTTATTTTCTTTTCTCCTTTTCTTTTTTTTATTTTTTTTTCTTTTCTCTCTTTTTTTTTTAAATAGGTGGCTTCCCTAATCTAAGATTTACCTAAAGGCAGTAGGAAAAGAATGGTCGTGTGATTGGGCTCTAGACAACTTACCTATGGGTTGTTACCCACGATAACTTGCCAGCCATACCACCCTAGAAGGTTCATTAGCTACCAAATTTTCGTAAAAATTGCCGAAAAGTGAGTTAGTGCAAATAGTGTGTAGATGCTTAGACTTAAAATCCCCTCAAATCAGAGAGTGGGTTGATAAGTCGTGTACTTATCACCCCAACTTATTTAACCAATTTGAAGTAAATTCAGAATGGCAAGGACTTGATAAACAAATCTACATTTTAGTAGACACTCGAGCTGATTAAGCCCGAAGACCTGAAAGGTCTAAGTGTTCAGATCCTACTGTATTATTCCCTAAGGTTGAAAAATCCTAATGCCTAATTATTCTTTCCTAATTCAATTTCCGTTTTGATAAAGAAAAAAATAAGTAGAATTTACAGGAATTCCATAGAGCTGACAATATGATTCAGAAATGAATCCATCCCCCCATGCCTAGCTGGTGCAATGTCCTCATTGAAAATAAAAGGGATGAAAGGAAAGGTAGAATGTAGAAGATATCACCTGAATATGATGCTCGGGTCAACTCTGAGTCAGACTATACATGTGCTGAGTTTAATGCCATCAGCTAGGCGAAGTCTAGCCAAAGAAATCACGATGTGATTAGAGTAACCGTGTCTGAGATGGGTTTTGGAACAATACGGTCAACAAAAGGCTTCGGACGTTGACCGTTGACTTTAAAAGAATTACCCGTCTTTGGGTCAGAGATCTAAACAGCTCGTTTGGAAATATCTAATCGATGATGAACGGGTTGTTCCATTTTGACCTAAGTTTGCTAGGAAAAAACTTAAGTCAAGAATCAAAGAGCCAGACCTTCTAGTTCAGCTCAAAGCTCTTTCGGGATATCAATTGGTCATGAAGAGCTTTGGTCCGAGCCTTATAGATCTTGGCATTCTCGTATGCGTCATTTCTAAGCTCCTCCAACTCAGATTGTTGGAGTTTCCTGGTCTTTCCGGATAAACTCAAATCCAAATTACATTGCTTGATTGCCCAGAATGCCCTATATTCAATCTCTACAGGTAAATGACATGCCTTTCCATACACTAGATGAAATGGTGACATGCCGATAGGCATTTTGTACATCGTACAGTAGGCCCAAAGAGCTTCCTCAAGCTTGTGAGTCCAATCTTTACGATTAGGTCTAACCATTTTCTGCAGAATATTCTTGATCTTCTGGTTGGAGATCTCGACTTGTCCATTCGTCTGCGGGTGGTAAGGTGTGGAGATTCTGTGATTTACCCCGTATTTTTCCAGTAAACTACAGAACTGGGCATTAGTGAAATGAGTACCACCTTCATTGATGATGGCCCTCGGAATCCTAATTTGACTGCAGATGTTTTTCTTGACGAAATCGATGACCACCTTGTGGTTATTGGTTCGGGTGGGAATGGCCTCAATCCACTTGGACATGTAATCAACAGCAACAAGAATGTACTGGTGTCCAAATGAAGGGAGGAACGGTCCCATGAAATCGACGCCCCAAATGTCGAAGATTTCGACGGGAAGAATCGGGTTTAGAGTCATCATATCTCTCTTGGTTATGCTCCCAAGTGCCTGGCATCGGGAACACGACCTCGAGAATTCTTGGGCATCCTTGAATAAAAACGGCCAATAGAATCCAGATTGCAAAATTTTTGCAGCTGTCTTTTTCCTGGAGAAATGTCCACCACATGCAGATGCATCACAGAACTCGAGTATACTTTGGAATTCATTCTCCGGAACACATCGGTGAATAATCTAATCAGAGTCGATGCGGTACAATTCAGGGTCCTCCCAGAAGTAATATTTGGCCTTAGATTTGAGTCTATCTCATTGTTGCTTGGTCCAATCCTTGGAGATTTGACCAACGATCAAATAATTTACAATGTCTGCAAATCATGAGGTCTGGATACCTGATATTGTAAGAATAGTCTCGTCCGGAAAAGTATTAGCAATCGGAATATTCAGACGAGAAGAATCACTTAGAAGTCTCGAAAGATGATCCGCCACCGCATTTTGTGCCCTGGATTTATCTTTGATTTCAAAATCGAATTCTTGCAGCAAAAGAATCAATCGGATAAACTGGGGTTTGGCATCCTTTTTGGCCAAGAGATGTCTCAAGGCCGAGTGGTCGGTGTAAATTATGACGTGAGACCCTAAGAGATAAGCCCTGAATTTCTCTAAAGCAAATACTACAGCTAGCAATTCCTTCTCAGTAACAATATAATTCCTCTCGGCCTCGTCTAAAGTTTCGCTAGCATAGTAGATGACGGAGGTCTTCCTGTCAATCTTTTGACCCAAAACAGCCCCGACCACGTAATCAGAAGCGTCGGTCATGATCTCAAATGGGGCTGTCCAAACCGGTGGTTGCAACATCGGAGCACAAGTGGCTATCGTTTTAAGAAAATCAAATGCCTTATGGCATGATTCGTTGAAAGCAAATGGCATGTCTTTGGCGAGAAGGTTGCTCAGAGGGCGAGCAACCTTAGAGACGTCCTTGATGAACCTCCTATAAAATCCCACATGATCAAGAAATGATCAAATTTATTTGACAGATGTAGGAGGAAGTTTGGAGATAGCATCAACCTTAGTGTTGTCAACTTCAATTCCCCGTTTAGAGACAATATGACCCAAGACGATGCCTTCTTGTGTCATGAAATGACTCTTTTCCCAGCTAAGGACCAATCTTGTTTTGATATGTCTTTTAAGGATCATTTCAAGATTAGCCAGGCAAGAATCAAACGATTATCTGAAAATAGAGAAATCGTCCATGAAGACTTCCATAAACTCTCTTACCATGTTAGAGAATATGGCCAGCATACACCTTTGAAAAGTCACAGGTGCATTGCATAAGCCGAATGACATTCTACGAAAGCAAATGTTCCGTAGGGATAGGTGAAAGTCATTTTTTCCTGATCCTCAGGATGGATAGGGACTTGCTTGTATCCCGAGTAACCATCTAGGAAACAGAAGTACTTTTGCTCGGCTAGTCTTTCAAGGATTTGACCGATGAAGGGCAAAGGGAAATGATCCTTTTTCATGGCTGTGTTTAGCTTCCTGTAATCGATACAGACCCTCCAAGAGGAAGCTGAACAAGTTGTGACAGATTCTCCTTTCTCATTAGTCACAACGGTAATCCTGGCTCTCTTGGGAACAATTTGCATGGGACTTACCCAAGGACTATCTGAGATTGGATAAATGATTCCTGCGTCGAGCCACTTAATTATTTCCTTCTTGACCACTTCTCGCATATTAGGGTTTAATCTCCTTTGCATTTGGCGAGAAGAGCGGGATCCATCTTCCAAGAATTTTATGTGATTGCAGTAAGATGGCTCGATCCCCCTATGGTTATAAATGGTCCATTCAATTGCTTCCTTGTGTTCCTTGAGGACCTTGATTAGTTTACTCTCTTGCTCCTTAGTTAATCTAGCACTGATAATCACATGGAGCATCTTTTGAGGTCCCAAAAACTGATATTTCAAACTCTTAGGCAATGGTTTCAGTTTGAGTTGGGGTGGGCTTAGGATGGAAGGTAAGGATGAAGCTGATGAAGATTCATCAAGAGGAAGAGGTTGATAGTGAACAAAATCAATAACCTCTTTAGAATGTAGCGAGTTTGCCACAGAGAGTTGTGGGTCAGATCTATCAAGACAAAAGGAACTTTCAATTGTAGAAATCGCCATACATTTTTCAATATTCAAGTTATCTTCCTCAAGTTCCTCTATAAATCCACAATCCTCAAATTTGTTAATCGTCTTAAAAATATCCAATTTCAATTTCTGATCCCCAAAGGCGATTTCCATGCTACCTCTCTCACAGTTGATATTGGCCTTTGCGGTAGCCAAGAACGAACACCCCAGAATGATGGGTGTATTCTTTAAATTCTCAGGTACATCCATGTCAAGGATAAGGAAATCTACAAGAAAATAGAAGTCCTTAACCTTGACAATAACATCCTCAATAATGCTTCTCAGATTTGTGATCGAACGGTCTGCTAACTGCAGTGTTACTGAGGTCATTTGAAGTTCACCTAATCCGAACTTCTCGTAAAGAGAAGTCGGAATTAGGTTAATGGATGCACCTAGATCCAGAAGTGACCTATCAAAGGTGTATTCTCCGATGACACAAGAAATCAAAGGGGCACCTTGATCTCTCTTTTTCGGAGGAAGGTGATGCAAGATAACAGAACTAGCTTGCTCAGAGAGTATCACCTTCCTCGGAATAGATTCCCTCGACTTACGCTTCTGTGTGCATAAATTCTTTAAAAATTTAGCGAAGCCAGTATGTGTTTGATAGCTTCGAGGAGCGGGATATTGATTTCGACGTGCTTGAATATATTCAAGATCTCATCTTACTATCAACATGCTTCTTCTTCCTAGGTTTAATCAAGGCCTTAGGTAAAGGAACATGAGTCAGATCTTTGGAATCAGGTTCCTGAGCCTTGATTTCTTCTTCAGAGTTCACCTTTCTCTCCTCAGGCTCTCCAGGATTTTGTAGATCAGAACAAGGTAGTTTTGGGTCCTAGGTTTGCCTTCCACTTCTCAAGGTAACAGAGTTAGCAGATGTATATGGGCTTGGGTCTTAGGGAGGGTTAGGAAAGATTAGAGGGGCTTCATTAGCCAGAAACCTCGGATTTGATGAAGAAATAGAAGAGGAAGGACCCTGCTCAACCACCTGAGGATGTGTGTGTGGGTCCCTTTGATTCTTGTACCTTTGGGCTTGATTGCCCGGATTCTGTTTATTACGCAGGTTAGGTACGGGTTGAGATGGCAGAGATCCGGGCTGTCAGGAATTAGCAATGAACCCGCTTTGCAAGTTGTCCTGCGAGGTTTTCATTTACTGCATGAACTGGATCATAGATCCTTGCATCTTTACCATCTGTTGGTTCAAATCAACTTGCCCTACAGGTTGACCGGCATTCTAAGCTGGCTGATTGACTTGATTTAGGGGCAGCTGAGTGTAAACATGACCCTGACCCATTGGTCTTTGCGGAGCATAGTTGCTGGGTCAGAATTGGGTCTACTGCCTCGGGTTTTTCCAGGAAAAGTTAGGGTGGTTCCTCCAGCCCGGATCATAAGCATTGGAGTAAGGGTTGGACCTAACATTCTTCTGTACAGCATAGACATCCTCATAGGGTGAGGATGGAGAGAAAGAAAGGGAGGGATTAGAGAAACTGGGATCAAAGGCCCCAGTTGGGAACCCATGGGGTTCCGAACAACGCTGGCTCACAAGTTGAGCCGCATCCAGTTGATTCACGAACTCCCATCTAGAAGGAGCTCACGAAGAATGGAATCCCAAATTCTGGGATTGAGTGGATTAAGAATTGTTTGCAGAGTTTTCCGCCATCCACTCCTCCATCCTTTTGGTAACTAAGTCCACCTTATCTAGTTTATTACAAATCAGTTACATATCGAATGAATGAGAGTTGTAAACCTCATTAACATTCGATTTGGGTTGTTGGGCTTGGTTAAAAGTATCCATGGAGGCATGATTGATTTAATTTTCACTCATTTCCTCAAACAAATTATGCGCGCTATCTGCGCCTTTGTTGAGGAAATTACCCCTCAAGAAGCGTCCACATGATTTTTGAGTTGCTCAGTCAACCCGTGGTAAGAGATCTGCATGAGCTGCCATTTCGACACCTCATGGTGTGGACACTTCCACAATAAGTCCTGGAATTGCCCCCAGGCAACATGAAATTGCTCCACCAGCCGCTGGGCGAAGGTAGCAATCGCCCATCTTAGAGCATTGGTACGTCCGACAAAGAAGAATTTCTTCAGGAAAGTCGATTTCAAATCATTCCATGTTGCGATCGGCCTTCCTATGGTCCTGTACCAATTAGCGGCTTTATCCCTAAGAGAGTGGGAAAGAGCCTCATCATCATCTGCTCTTCATTCACGTTTCGCGCTTTGGTGGTCTAGATCAAAGTGGTCAAGTCCTCCAAATGCTGAAATGGGTCTTCAGAGCTAAGCCCATGGAAATGTTTGATCAGGCTTAACACCTGGGGCTTCATTTCTACGTTTTCGGCAGAAATCTGGACGTTGGGACATTCCCCATAATTTGAAGGATTATAAAAATCCTTCAAGGGCTGAGCACCCTGCATTCTCTGGAACCATTCTTGCATTCTCTGCATTTGTTCCAACTGCCTTTGAAACATCTCCTATTGATTCTAAGGCAGAGGAGGTTGTTGATCGACCATGGGATTAATTTGGCCAAAATTTAATCTACGCCTCTGAGAATGATCTAATGGTCCTTCCAATCGGGGATTCAATGACCTCTTTCCAAGCATAAACTAGAAAGAGGTCGAAAGGACTGGGGATAAGAACCCTGTAGCACAATAAAACAAGCTTGTCCTTAAGTTGAGTAGCCTAAGGATCTACAGACTCTCAGAATCCGTCTTAAGATTATAGACGATTTACTCTACTTGTATCCAGTAAATCCAACTAGTTAGAAGGAGGGACTGGGGAGAAGGTTCTTCTTTCAGCTTGCGCCTCCAGTTCCTAGTGTATCCCCTAGCCGCGATCGTTTGATTCTACTCTCTTAACTAGACATCAAATTGACTAGTACAAGCAGGTTAATCGTAAATAATCTCAGTCTGGGCCCCGAAGAGTGAATCAGTCCTTAAGGTCAACGTCTACTTAATTTTACTTAGGCTTAGGATTGTAGTGCTTATGGAATGTGGTTAGCCCTTAAAATGGGTTGTGCTCTTAATGATTGATTGAATATGTGTGAGTGCATGCACAACCAGGGTTTTCAAGCAAGATTATTTGAATGAATGGATTTTAAGGTTCAAATCTTGCTTAAGTAGCTTTTAGGGTTGAGAATTAGGCGAGTTCACTCAAGTTTCAGAGGCAAACCAGATGTTCAAACATGGGTGAAGATCTTTTCCTTTTGAAATCGAAAGGTAAAGTGGAGTGCCTGGTATTGACCTAAATTGTAAACCCTAAGGGAAAGTTACTTGATGAGTTGATTTTAAAATGAAGGGGTGTAGTCCAAAAACTCAAACGATTGGCTAAAATGCACCACTGAGTTAGGAACACAAGATAATTAACCTAGATTGATTTCTACTCTCTTATGTGTTGATTTGCGTGTACCAGTTCCACAGGTCGAAATCCTGGTTGAGTAGATAAAAATCTAATTAGGTTATGTGCCTTGAATGTAGGTGCATGTAGTGTGTATGTTGATTTATCCCACAAGATATATCTCTTTATTTTTTATTTTTTTTACAAAGGTGAGATGATTGGAAGTGGAAATCAAAGCACCCAAACTAATCCTAGGGTTTATGTGAACACCTAGGTTAATTGGGGTTTGAATTAAAGTTGTGGAATGAAATCTATGGAGGGGGAAAGAATGGGGATCACTTATAGTTGTCTTCAACTGCACTTTACTCCTTTCTACCACTTGAAGATTCCCTGTTGAGGTACCTGCAAAACAATAGAAGAGAAATAAAAGCAAGTTAGAAAACAATAAAGTGTAAGAAGTGCAGAAAGAAAATCAAGAATTGTTGCCTCCCCGGCAACGGCACCAAAATGTTGGACGGAAGATCTATGCAAAAAGGATTGGATTTTGAAAAATCCGTCATTGTAGTATGATTTGCGAAGAAATCCGTCAACATATAAATTTACTGAAATTCATAAAGAGATTCCGGGTCGAACATAAGGAGGCTACGTCGATCTAAAATCCACGATTATATTTTCTTGGTATTTTTATTTTAAAAGTGAGACAATCACAATGAATTTGATATTAACACTAAGAGAGAGAGAGAACAATCACTTTGCAACTGAATATTATTTTTACAACTAGAAAGCAGGAAATGATTATAGCTAGAAAGCGGGAAATTCTATTCTAGAAAGCAATAAAGAAGGGAGAGAGATGTTATCCTTCTCGACGGTTGCTTGGAGGACGAGCCGGACGAGTCGACGCCTGGAAGACAGAGGACAGATGGAAGACGAAGAATGGAGCAGGAAGAATCGGGGGCGAGGTAGGGCGTCGTCGTCGTGGTGGGATCCACTTTCGGAATGGGGGAGAGAAAATTTTGATTTTAACTCTAAAGGAGCATCCCAGGTTTGGGACAAGCTTCTTTAGAGCTTTGGAGAGGGAGAGAGGTGAAGGAAGGGATGAAGTGGAGGTCGTAGGGTTATATATAGGTGTAGAGGTTGGGGGCAATTAGGTCTTTTTGTATATAAAACATTAATTCAGGGCCTTTAGTGACGATAAAACCATCACTAAAGCCCAAATCGTGGGCGTAGCTACCGTGCACACCATGCCTCTTCATCTCCTTGCGTTTCAACACACATGCACGTCTGTGTGTTCTCAGCTGTCCGATCGTGAGATCGGACGGCTTAAATGCGCCGCGCCCGATCTCCTTCAACGCCTGTTAAGAGACGACGCAGCCTCCTTCATCGCCGTTGGATCGAAGATCAACGGCTCAGGACGCATGCTCGCTTGCCTTCACAAGAGTGCGTCTGATGGCGCGTTCGCGCTCCTCACATCTGGCCATGCCACGTTGCCTGCATCCGCACCTCCCGCTCGCCATCTAATGGCTTGATTTAGCCGCTCCTGTGCCTGGGCCTTGATTTGAGGCGCAGCAGGGATTGAATCCGCACCTCTCGCTCGCGAAGATGCACTTGATTGCTGCGCTGCCCCCTCTTCTTTGTCGACTTCTAACCGCGACGTGAGCTCGTGGCTATTGGATTAAGATCCAACGGCCTAGATCTCATCTTACGTTGAGGGAGAGAAAGCGCAGCGGGTCCTTGGGTATTAGCTGGGTCGGTTTGGGCGGTCGAGATGGCGCCACGTGGCACCATCTTGGCCGTCCATCTTCTGTGACTTGTAGAAGGTGTCATGGATGTCGGATTGGGTTGATTTTTGCGTCATTAGGCTGCGATCATCAATTCGAACCCATCCATGCAGTTGGATTTATCATCTAAAGTATGGATTTACACCATCTTGGCCATTGATCTCTAACCTTCATTGGATTATATCTGATGATACGGAAGTCCAATTGGGGTGATCTTGGAGTGATTGAACTCCGATCATCACCCTGATTAGATCCGTATGGTTGGATTTTCGATCTGAGGCCCCAATTAAAAGTCACCCTGTCCATGGCCACCAAAAGGAATAAATTACTATACAATTTGACCTAAATGCATGATGATGCATGTTATACAATATTTACAATGCATGATGCTAATATGATACTAAGAACATGCATTAATAGACATTTTTGACTATTCAGATGTATGCACATCAGTGTCCCATGACTCAGTTGACTAGGAAGGACGTGCCCTTCACCTGCACAGACGAGTGTGAGTCGTGCTTTTAGGAGTTGAAGGAGAGATTGACTTCAACTCCTGTACTCACCATCTTGGACAGCAGTGGCGGGTTTGTGGTTTACACTAATGCCTCATTGCAGGGGTTAGGTGGTGTGCTCATGCAGCGGGGTCACGTTGTCGCTTATGCTTCACGGCAACTAAAGCCCCATGAGCATAACTACCTTACCCATGACTTGGAGCTGGCAATAGTTGTCTTCGCGCTGAAGACATGGAGGCACTACCTGTACAGTGAGACTTTTGATATCTTCACGTACCATAAGAGCCTCAAGTACCTGTTTGATCAGAAGGAGCTCAACATGAGGCAGAGACATTGGTTAGAGCTCGTGAAGGACTACAATTGCAGCATCTCCTACCACCCAGGGAAGGCTAATGTGGTGGCTGACGCCTTGAGCCGGAAGGCGCCTGCCCACTTGGCTAGTTTACAGGCACGGAGTTGGAGACTCATGGAGGAGCTGGGTAGTTGGTGATCTCTGGAGTCGCGAGGGTATTGTGGGGCTGTGACAGTGACGAGGCAGACATGACCAGAGATTATAGACCATATCATTACTGGATAGAGGGTTGACCCATATCTGCAGACGCTGCAAGATAGGATATTGACAGGGAACCCAGGAGATTTCACTTTTACGTACGACATTCTGTGCATGAGAGGACGTTTGTGCGTTCCTAGAGATGAGGAGCTGCTGAGGGAGCTTCTGGCTGAGGCACATGGGTCCCGATTCACCATACATCCTGGAAACACCAAGATGTACCATGGTTTGCGACGTGACTTCCGGTGGAGGGGGATGAGGCGGGATGTTGGTGAGTTTGTGTAGCAGTGTTTGGTATGTCAGCAGGTGAAGGCTGAGCACCAGAGGCCTGTAGGGCAGCTATAGCCACTTCCCATGCCAGAGTGGAAGTGGGAGTGTCACCATGGACCTAACAGTGGGGTTATTGGTCACACAGCGCGGACACGATGTAGTCTAGGTGATAGTGGACAGATTGACGAAGACAGCATGATTTCTGCCGATCTGAGTCACCTTTGGGCCAACACAGTTAGCAGAGCGCTACATCAGAGATGTGGTTCATCTTCACGGAGTCCCTTGTGAGATTATATCAGACTGAGACACTCATTTCACTTCTCAGTTCTAGGTGGAGTTTCAGCCGGCCTTGGGGACTCGTCTGAGGTTTAACACTGCCTACCACCCCTAGACTGACGGACAATCGAAGTGCACCATTCAGACCCTTGAGGACCTGCTACGTGCTTGTGTACTAGACTGGAGAAGCTTTTGGGAGGAGCATTTGCCCCTCGCAGAGTTTGCATACAATAACAGTTACCACTCGAGCATTGGCATGGCACCTTATGAGCCATTGTACAGGAGGAAGTGTATGGCTCCCTTGGGTTGGGTCGAGGTGGGAACCAAGTGGGAGGTTGGTCCTAGATTGATCCATCAGAGTTAGGAGGTGATAGAGCAGATCCACAGATGACTCCGTACTGTTATGAGTAGACAGAAGAACTACGCTGATCGGAAGCACAGAGAGGTGCAGTTTGAGGTTGGGGATTACGTCTTCCTCCGTGTTTCGTCCATGAAGGTCTTGCAGCATTTTAGGGTGAAAGGAAAGCTCACGTCGAGGTTCGTAGGACCTTTTGAGGTCTTAGAGCAAGTTGGACCCGTTTCTTACCAGCTTGCCCTTCCTCCCTAGCTCTCTGGAGTGCACGACATGTTTCACGTGTTTAACCTCAGGAGATACATCGCTGATCCTAGCTATGTTTTGAGCTACGAGAGCATCGAGGTAGGGGATGACTTGACCTACCTCGAGAGGCCAATACAGATACTGGATAGAGCCGTCAAGAACTTGAGGTGGAAGGAGGTGCCACTAGTAAAGGTCCTGTAGAGAAGCTAGCAGTACGAGGAAGCGACTTGGGAGCCCGAGGCAGCAATGCAAGATCAGTACCCAGAGCTTTTGAGGGTACGTCACTTTTGACCTACTTTGATCCTCTTTAAGTTTGTTATGCGCATGTCTGTTTCTTTCCGCATCGTAGTTTAACTCAAGATTCCGGGGTGAAACTTCCTTTAAGTTTGTTATGTTGAAATGACCCTTTCTAAGGGCCGTTTTATTTTGTTTTTCCAAATTTTAGGGGCCTTATCGTAATTTCTGCTCACCAAGAGGTTTCCATGCAGAACATTTTAGTCCTTGAGGGGTTTAATGCAAAAACCCCCATGCCCATGCACCTCCCCTCATGCCCCTACACCTCCCCCATGCCCATGCACCCTACACCTCCCCCATGCCCATGCACCTCCCCTCATGCCCCTACACCTCCCCCATGCCCATGCACCCTACACCTCCCCCATGCCCATGCACCATACCCTTCCCCATCCCCACGCCACCTTACCGCCCCCATCCCTCACCATCCGTAAAGCCCCCCTCCTCCATTTGTTCTCCACCACAATAGCCAAGTGAGGGAGAAGAAGAGGGAGAGTGGGGAGCAGGAGGACATTAGAGGAGGAGGGCGGTAGGAGGTCCTGAGTGCCAGTGCAGGAGCTGCTGCAGCTCCTGGTGAGAGAGGAAAGCTTGCGAGGAGGTTTTGCGGAGTCATTTTTCCATAGATTCAGACGTCTGCAACACTTATCAGACATCTGGTGGGGTCATCAGATGTTTGGGACATACTCAGGATGTTTGGAAAGCACACAGAGTGTCGAGGTGCTAGAGACGTTGGGAAGGTGTGTTGGCACGGCGTTCGGGGCACTTTAGGACGATTGGGAGTAGTGCCAGACGTGCGGAGACACCCTCAGACAGCTGTGAAGGGTTTTAGACTTTTGAAAAGGACTTAGAAAGCAAGGTGAGATCTCGAGCTGATTTAAGATGTCTGAGACTCTTCCCAGATGTCTGATTTTGGTCAGGATGAGTGTTTTTAGGCTGGTTCAGGGCCCAAACGGAGTCAGTTTTTCGCAAACAAAGTATCGTTGATTTTCTTTTGGAATTCTCTACATATTAGTATAGTGTCTACACTATTTTGAGCTCGTTTGACATATTGGTCAACAATATAACTCTCCAGTTTGTGGTGCACATGGGACATGCGGAGACGTCGAGATCCACCATTCGAGCACCCATACCATCCGTATACCTTGGTAGAGTGGTCCTTTCTACTTCTGTGGTGAATTAGTAAAGTGCATGTTAAATTAGAAATATCTGCTTGAAACCTAGGTTATGAGATGAACCCTAGGACCAATAATATGAATGGTTTATATTCAGTGCATGAACCTCGCATGTTATAAAATTTGAGAATGCATGTTAAACTTCATATTGTGATAACTGAAATATTTAAATGATGAGGTGATCACTTTTCATGTTGATGATGGTTTATCTTATTAATTTACGAGCTGCTTGCTGTATGAATTAGAAATCAATATGTGATAGAGATGCATGCCACAAAATGAAATAAGATGAGTACTATGGATGAACCCTACGGGGAACTAGGAAAGAAACTAAAAGTATACTGAAACGGATATCTGATGGAACTTGTTGCCTACGGGCATACTGGTTGACTGTTCAGACTTGGGTATGGAAAGTGAGCTGGCCATTGTGTACGTGGTAGCGAGGAGAGCTATTGTTCCTTTAGTGTAGGGGGGAGCTAGCAGCCCCTTGGGTTGGGACTTAGGGTTAGGATTGGCCACCCTACATCGACTCCTATTAGGCACACTGGGCAAATCGGAATAGCCGAGCGAGGATACATAAACTGTTGAGGGGTAAGGCTCCTATTTTGTTCTGTGCTGTACGTTTGGGCGTACCTGTTAACGGAAATGACTGACTGCGTGTCAGTAAGGGGTAGCTACCCGTATGCTTATTGTGTGTGCCGTAGTCACTGCTACGTCACGGCCATGACCCTGAGGTGGTAGATCGGGTATAGGACTACTACAGGAAGCTCTCCTGGCTAGGAGAGTGTTATGCATACATCCTGCATCGTGGGAAACTGCATCAAGATCGTTCTCTTAGGGAACAAGTAGATTAAGAAATGTTGTGGACCCTTACTAGAAATTGAATCATAAACACAGATGATTTAAACGAAAACAGATAATAATACATAATTGGAAATTGTGTGATTAGTTAGCTGCTTGTTCCTTTAGTGTAATTGCATGTAAATGACATATACATCACTCTACTCAGCATTAGTTGACCATAGATATATGTAACCATGTTCAGATTATGAGGTTGAGCAGCCAACACCGCCGGCTGCAGAGGGTGCTAGATCCAGTCAAGCTCAGCAGTAGTTGTACTTGCTCCTGTTCCATTTCTGAGATGTTATGTTATTAGTGAGTATTTTGGCTTATGTTGAAACATGTTATTATTACGCTTTTGTTAGTTGTGATGGATAGCTAGTGAACTATATCTTTATTTCTTACTTGTGGCATGTCATTTCTATTGAACTCTATTCCTATTTTCCGTTGCCGACTTTTAAATTCACTTAGTTACATTACATGTGTGGTTGTGGAAATATTTATCTTTGCATTTACTTTATTTCTTGTTAGACAACTGGATCTTAAAGTTAATCGAGATGAATCATTTTTGAGTTCCATAGGAAATCAGAATCGGATCATGATAGAAACTTACATCTCCAACATATCTAACGTTATAAATGAAGTTAACATTTGCTTTTTGTTTTAAAAATTTGCCATCTATGTCGTTTTTAGGATTGTACATCAACATTTTCAAATCGATTGCAGGACAACTCTATTGGCATCTGTGTCGTCAGCTAAGCTTTCTTCTATGTGCTTATCTTGATGTTTTTAGTGCTTTACTAGATTCCGTTAGCCATACATATATGTTCTGTATTTGTTGATGTCATCTTACTGTTTTTACTGTTGCCCTTCCTTTATTTTTGTACTTGCATCTCTTGTTGGATAAATAATGTTTCTTACATGATAGAAACAACCGTCCACAGTTTCTTTATGTGCATCTACATCACTTATATTCACTTGGAACTATTTGTATTGAACTAAGTCTCATTATGTTTGTATGTGCCCATCTTGGGTTTTCGATATTTTCAAGACCTCCTCTTGTTCTTCGTATTTTTTTCTTTCTTCCAGTTTCGTTATATATTTCCATTCATAGTTTTTTCTTTTTCCTTGGGTTGACCACCTTAAATTTAGTGGCATGCACAACTCATCTTGGATAGGCAAGTCAAATAAATTTTGGAAAACAACTAAGATCAATACGATTCGTTATTATGATTATATATTCTCTCTCCGGACAATCAATGGATTCAAAATGCTTTCCTTAAGAAAAAATAATTTCCAATCGTGGGTCTCGATCTTTGAAGTCGGAAGGGACTAATACAAAACATAAAATTTTACGTTCTCTTTTGCTCTATTTCAAAACAGGATTGCTTGACAGAAGGGTGCAGTTCATCCTCTACCAAGCTCAAGGGGGTGAAATGAACCAAACCAAACTTAGGGGATCAAACTTTATATTTGCACTATTTCATGTCACTTGGAATTTCTTATGCTACCATTGTGCATATTTCGTAACACATTGTTTTGATGACTTCAGTACGCGTTTGTAACCATTTTGGAATCAAGTAGGTGCCTCTAAGTGTAATTGAGGAGAGGAGATGGCAGGTTGTTGGATTCAGATGTTGACAGACATATTATTTCTTTTTGTGCAGGAAAAAGCATCCATACTATCTCTGTAACAATCTATTATTAATATACAAATAGCTTACATTTGTTTGCCCACTAAAAGGAGGTAACCCATTTTCATTTATCGAGAAAATTACCACAAAAGGCTGAAAATTTGTTATCCATTTAAGTTCGCCAATACATTTCCCACATGATCATGCAATTAAATAGCTGTTTGTGGAGGATGGTCTGTTTTTTTACCTATGCGTATCGAACTAACTCTCATCATGTTTCTATGTGCTGACCTTGACCTTTAGATACTTTCAGAACCTCCTCTTCTCACAATTTTTTTCTTTCTACTAGTTCTGTTATTTATTTAATTAATACTTTTTTTCTTTTTTTTCCTCCTGTGACTGGTGAGATAAACAAAAAGATAATTTGAAGATTTTTGTGTTGGTTTGCATTGGGAATGGTTTCCATTTAGTGATCTTTCCTTGCGTGGTGAAAAGGTTACACTATAGCTTCACTGGAGTTTGTGAGATGCAATTGCTTGCTATCTTGTAGGAAGAGATCTCTCTGGTCTCTCAAAAGCACTCCTCTGAGAAAGGGCTAGCAGGTGTTGAGGGATCCATTTGCAACCTAAGTTAGCCCTCATTCACGATAAATATCATCCACTAGCAAAGTTCTTCAAATGTGTTCTCAAATTGGTGCACAACTGTGGTGACCCGTTGGAATCCTTAAGTAATAATTGGTAAGGGATTATCGACAGAAATTCAAAATTTTGGAGTCAAATGCCTGTTTGAAAAACAATGTGAATTGATCCTTCCTTGTGCAATGAACAATGGAAACAGCAAAGTTAATAAGATATTGAAAAGATTGTGCTACAATGACTCATCAATATTTGTACATAGAAATTGATGATAATTGACATTGAATAAAAGGGTTGCCCGGGTCATTTGATGTCAGTGATCGTCTGTGGCTAGGGAGTTGCATGCCTCCCTGCAACTTAGGCTTATAACTAAGTCGAGTGCGACCTTGAGGTTCTTTTTCATCGAACGTAGAGTGTTTCGTCCGTTAGTGTCATAGGGAGAAGAGTTATTCAAGGTAGACTGATGTAGCCGCCCCCGAGTTTATTTTTGAGGTCGTGCATCGATCACATCCTACGTCGTGGGTTCTCGAGGCGAACAAGACACCGTTGGCCCCAGTTGAATCCAATCTGAGGGACTTTACGGGTAGAGATGAGTCTAGATCGATAATTCAGATTTATTATAGAATAAGATGACCAATAATCAACAAGATAATAAATGAAACAATGCTTAAATATCCACTAATTGATGTTGTTATACTTAAACAGTTAATTAAACTTTACAAAGCATTCCTGTTAGCCTGCTACTTAGGTTTTTGTTGTTCTTTTGTGTTCCCAGCCTTTTCTTGTACTTATATTTTTTGCCATTATTGTTGCTTGTAGTAGGTTGTCTAGATTGAGAGTTTTCTCATTAACCTAACTTGAGGCTTAGGTGAATCGTCCAAAGTCCAGGCAACCGTTGGGGAAATCTTTGAGTAAGAAGCGAATTGTGAACCATAAGGTTGTTATTTACTTTTCTATTTGGAGATGGACCTGTTATTTACTATTTTGCACTTTATATTTTGATTAGTTATGTCATTTGATTATGGTTGTATGTTTTGAGTACGAAATCACACGAATAAAATTGAGTGTTGTAGTATAGTTTTGTGCAATTGCCTGAACAAGAAAAATAACGGAACTCGAAATTTGAATTTTTTGCTTTAAGAATTTGAGTCCCCTTCAAACTTAGGGAGGTGACGGGTTTTTGAATTGATTTGTGATTTTTTCGGCTAAAAAACCTGCTTGTTTGCAACTCTTTTATTTTTACTTTTTCCATTTTTTGATTTTTTTTGTGTTTTTCATATAATCAACTAACCTAATCTATGCCTAAAACCTAAACATGTAGTTTGCGATCCCAAACTTCGCCAGTGGCAATGTCTTGACGCAACACGTAAGCGATGTCAAGGAAAATTCAAAATGTAAAAATGTATTTGTAGTTACGTACTTCTACGATCGTATGCATACTGTCAATCACATTTAGAAACACGTTTACGTTGTTTACGGATCTGAGAGCAGCCATACGATTATTTCTTTTTTTATTTTTGTTTTGTAATTTTTTTGTATGTTTTTCTATTTGAAAATGAAAATGACTAACTAACCTAATCCTAATCGAAAACAAAAACCACAACAAATAAACCTAACTAAACCTAGTCAAAACCTAATCTAATAGGCATATGAAAGGGTGGCGGTGGGCGTGTTATGTTGCTCATGATGATAGGATGACAACGATGGTGAGACAAAATGATCAAAGTAACACAAAATAGTGAATCACTATATTATAAATAAACGTTGAATCTCAAGAACTAGGAATAAGAACCAGAAAACAAGAAATAAAAAATATAGAGGAATGTTTAATTAAACAAATAACTAAAAAAGCAAGGGTTAAAGCCAGCAAATAAAGAAAGCGAGGGGTGTTGGCCTTGAGGCTAAGAAGAAGGAGGAGGAGGGCGGCAGTGGTGCTCTAAGGGAGGAGGCACCACTGGCCAAGGAGGAGGAAGATGGCAACAGTGGTGGTTGTCGGCAACGAGGATGAAGTAGGAAGGGGGGGGGGGTGCGGGGCACATAAGGTGTTGGAAGGGGGGTTGGTTGTATTTATATATTTAGGTTTGGTTATGGTGTCCCTTAGGTGCAATCTAAGAACTAGTTAAGGGGGGAACATCCTAAGTTTAGGTGTTGGACCATGTTAAGTGGGGGCCTAATTAGGTTTTAGGTAGCTTAATTAGGTGGGGTGAGCCTAATTAGGAACCAACGGTTCCAATTGAGCCAATTGGAACCTAATTGGTCACTTGGGCATTGGATTGGGAAATTGGGATAGGGCTAGGTTAATTAGGATAGCAGAGAGTGTGGATAGGGTTACAGATGGTAGAATAGGATTGTGGATAGTGGAATAAGGAGTATGGTTAGTGTATTAAGGCTTAAAAGGGCTATTTGGCTCTAGATTATAGGATTGGGTTTGGTTTAGGGTTTTGGTTTGGTATTTGAGATTAAGGTTATCTCCTCCTCTTCTCTCTCTTGATTATGCCATCCTCTCCTTCTTCTTCTTCTTATTTCTCTAGTCTTTTGCTCCCTATTCCTCACTTTATTCTTCTCTGTAGGTGATCTTCAGAAGTCTTCTCTACTACTCTTTATTTTGCACCCACATCAAGATCATTTGATCTTATTACCTGCAAACATAGATAAAAGCATTAAATATGAGCGAATTTTGCATTATTTCATGTACAACTGTATAAAATGATGCAATGAAATGTATGGTAAATATGCATGCAATATGTAGAAATTAGCTAGATTTCTAACATAATTTAGGTTAATTAAGCCTTATGATTGTTATGAAATCATACCACATGGTTAAATTTTGCTAATACCTAGCAAAGATAAATAAATACTTTGTCTCCAACTAAATTTTTATAAATTAACTACACACTTATTATCAACCAAATTTCAGAAAAAAGTTAGAACTCTTATTCCAATCAGCTTACAACGCTAAAGATGGATATCTAGACTTGTGTGGTTGAACCTTTTCGTTTCTTTTTAACTTTAACCTCTAGTTTTAAAGTTTGATTTCTTAGGATTTACCACCCACTTAGGGTTTGTTAGCTATGAATTTAAAATATCCATGTGTGTGTAATAGATTTGATTTGTAGGCATTTAAGGTTGTAAAAATTAAGATCTTAAGGTATCAAAATTCATTCCAAATCCTCCCAATTTCACCTTTGGTCTGATCTTAAGATTTGGTAGCTTTCTTCTCACCTATTTCTATCTTGAAGTCAACATTGTGGACATATATCCTCCCAGTAGGACTCTAGGTCTCTTTTCCTAATTTTTTTTTCTCTGAAATTTTTCTTTTTTCTATTTTCAAATTTTGGATAGACAGAATACCCATATGTACCAAGGTGTTTTATTTATTTGTGACACTCATTTGTAATAGGGTGCTTATTTATATATTCCATACTTATTTTTTTCTCTTTTTTTTTACTTTATTCTCACAATCATTTTTCTAGGCGAGTGGCTCATCCTTCATCCTTTTAAGAATCACCTCGCGGAAATCCTTGGGGTGAAAATGAATCAAACCTGATTTCGATGATGCCTGTGTTTTCACGATTTTAGATGCTTGTAACTCAATTCTAATGTGTGTGAAATGTTTGACTGCTTAGGTTACCTAGCTCTTAAATTGGAGAGTAGACAACAAAGCCCTATACTTTCTTACTTCTTGACCATTGGTTTCGACTAGCCAGATTTATCAAGAATCAAACTAGACCCAAATCTAGTGGACCATCCTCGACTGATTGAGATAACTATAGCCTGTTAAGCATTATGGTCTAAGGTTCCTTACCATCCTCTTGGTTTGATTAACTCAAAGAACCTAGTCTTTCTACTCAACTTAGTTGTAGACATGCAAAACATGCTATTTACAGAAGATAAAATCTTTATTTTTGTCATTTTGAAACCTTTTTTTTTTCAGAAATGAAATTACAAAAATTTATAGGTATTGATAAAAAGTAACTCAACAATTACACTACCACCCTCCCCATGCCTAGATTTTTGCTTGTCCTTATGCGTGAAAATAAACATAAAAAAACAAGGGTAGAAATTACTTGGAATAGTATTCGAGTTTCTTCATTCAACATATTCAATACCTGTATATGCAAGAAATAGAAAGAAAACACGCTATGCATGGAGGTAAATAAAAAAATCTATGTATATGTGTGTGTGTGGGTATATATATATATAAGTGTTGAGTTTAACATCTCTAGCTGGGTGACGATTATATCACAAATCCTCAATAAGATAGTCTCATCAACTAGAGGAGGTTCATGGGTAGAAAATGGCTTGAGGCGTTGGCCATTCACAGTAGAAACATGCTCAGTCTTCGAGTCTTGGATTTGGATAGCCTCGTTACAATGCAAGTGGATCACAATAAATGGGCCAGTCCAATTTGACTTCAACTTTCTGAGGAAGAATGAGTTTGGAATCAAATAACTAGACTTGCTAGTTAGGAGTGAAAGGTTTTTTCCAGATGTACATATTTCCAGATGCTCACCGTATAAGGCCTTTATCTTATCCTTATAAATTTTTGAACTCTCATTGGCCTCCCACTGGATCTCTTCTAATTCGCTGAGCTATAGTTTTTCTCATGACCTCCTGTATCGAGGTCGAAATTTCATTTCCTCATTGCCCAATATGTACGGTGTTTTAGCTCAATCGGAAGGTGACATGCTTTCCATACACCATTCTATACGGTGACATTTTGAGCAGCCTTGCATGTGGTCCAATATGCCCATAATATGTCAATAAGTTGATCGGACCAATCCTTCCAATTAGGTCTTACCATCTTTTGCAAAATTAACTTGATTTGATGATTTGACACCTCAGCTTGTCCACTCGTCTGAGGGTTATATGGGGTGGTAATGCAGTGATTAACCTCATACTTCTTCAATACAACTCTAAATTGGGCATGAATGAAATGACTACCCCTATCGCTAATTAGAGCATGTGAGGACACCAAATCTTGCAAAGATATTCTCCCAAACGAAGGTAATTATGATTTTATGATCAGCACGTCATGTTAGGATAACTTCAACTCACTTCGAGATATAATCAACGACGAGTAAAATGTACTCAAAGCCATGCGAGATAGGAAAAGGGCCCATGAAATTGATACCCTAGACGTCAAAAACCTCCATGACTAGAATGGGCTATAAAGGCATCATATCACGCTTGGTCATGGAACCTAGTGACCGGCATTGTTCAAACAAATCTATGTGTGATTTACGGGAAAGCATTGTAGCATAGACGCGTAAATCGTTTCGAAAAAAAAAATGAAATCGGTAAGATCTCGGTCGAACTCTTTGAGGCAAATTACAGGGAAACAGATATGAAATCCTGAGCCCTAACTCACATGCTTGCTAATTATTTTGCGCAAATCAAGATATAACATGGAATAATAGCAAAAGATTTTCATTGTATCTAGGTGCAATATGATCAAATCAACTATAAAGGAATGCTTAACGGGAACATGTCTACATTATGGCAAAAACAAAATGTAGAAATAGAAGGGGTAGAAAGAAGGGCGCTGATGGTGCTTTGGCAAGGAGTGCTTCAACTGCCTTGGAGAGCTTCAAGGAGAGCAGCAGGACCAGCCCTTCTGGTGGAAAGGGGGTGGCTTGGAGGAACTTGGAGGAAAGGCTCTTGGAGTGACTTTAGAGAAGGGGATTACTCGGTGGTTGAATGCCCTCCGGATGGGGAGTCTAGGGTCCTTTTTATAGCCAAAGTGAGGGGCAAAATAGGTCTTTTAGGAGCCCCAATTGTGCCAACAAGCTGGAGCAACAAGGGCCGTCTAATAGTAGATCAACGGCTCTGATCACATGCAAATCATGTGCACAACGTGCCTCTATCACTCGCTACTACCAGATGCTACCACATGGTGTGTTCTCCACCATTTGATCACATCGCATTGTCGAGAGTGCGCACCTCACCACCGCCTCCTTTTCATCACACACGTTGTGCACACTTAATCATAACCATCTGATCATGATGATCAACGGTCAAGATCGCATCCAAATCGCATGCTCAACACGCTACTCACGCACCCGCGTGTATCCACGCGTCATTACACGCTTGTGCATCCAACGCTCCTCCATTGGCCACATGGCCGCTTCATCGCCGTCTGATTCAAATTCGACGCTTGAATTTTAGTGCGCCTTGTTGTGAGTGCGATTTTGCCTCCCCTGGCATCTCGAATGGGCACCCTTTACTTGCCTTAAGGCACTCAACCACTGTGCCAAGCATGCGTTTGTGTGTGCGTTTATGTTTTAACACTCAATAGCTCTTAGTCGTTGGATAATGATCCAACGACTGAGATGAGGCCCCCTTGATGAAGCGTGTTAAGTGCATTACGTGGCGCATTCGTGGTCATTGGATGACGATCCAATGACCCACAGAACTTGTGAGATCGCCTTGAGAGGATGTGGGCGTAGGGGAGAGCCATTGGGATGGTGCCACGTGGCGCCATCCTGATCGTTTGTCTTCTTGCTTTTGTGGATGGTGCTACAGTGTTCTGATCAAGGCAATTCTTACGTTGTTGGACTGCAATCATTGCTCTGAGTCCATCCGTACGGTCGGATTGTTCATTTGCAACCCTGAATCATCTACAATTATTATCACCTATCAATTAGTGCATCATAATAGCATTATTTTCTACACAACTAAATAAATCAACTAAGATGCAAATATGCTTCTCATGTATGCATTATTCCTAAGTTAAGCTAGGATATGACATAATTTAGGTAGATAAAGTCCTATGATTGCTAAGCAATCGTACCCCCATGCCTAAATCTTGTTAGTCCCTAGCAAATGCAAAACTAAATGCAAATTGGTCCCTAATTGGCTGATTTTTATCAAGAGTTTGACTAAAGATCCTTTTCTTTTGTTTTCATCCAAAAATCTAGAAATCCAAATAATCATGAAAAGGTAGTGATGTAGCTTATGCAATGGATCTAAGTGAAAAACCAATCCACATCTAAAACTCTTACTTGACCCCTAGTAAAACTCTATCGAGGTAGGCAAACTTTTTCCTTGGGGGGTAGAACAAAATAATCTGTAATTTCTACCCCAGTTGTTCTTCAGTTCATTCAGGAGAACATCTTTTCCAGATTTGGGGTTCCGAGAGCCATCATCAGCGATGGTGGGTTTCATTTCACAAATGTGCACTTTGAGTCCCTAATAAAAAACTACGAGGTGTCGCATCATATCTCGACTCCTTATCACCCCCAAACTAATAGATTGGATGAGCTATCAAATAGGAAGATCAAGAGAATCCTTCAAGTCATTGTTTGGCTTGACCGGAAAGATTGGTCTGCTCGCCTTCCGGAAGCTTTGTGGGCATATAAGACCACCCATAAGACCCAGTTAGGAATGTCTCCCTTTAGACTCATGTACAGGAAGGCATGTCACTTCCCTGTAGAAATGGTGCACAAAGCCTACTAGGCAGTACGAAAGTGCAACCTAGATCTCATGAAGGCTGGAATCCATCATCGGTTGCAAATGAGCGAGATCGAGGAACTATGTAATGATGCATATGAGAACTCGCGTATCTATAAAGAGCGGGTCAAATCCTTCCACAATAGGCACATTTCACAAAAATCTTTCCATCCAGGTCGAAAATTGTTACCCTTTGATGCCAAACTCAAGCTCTTCCCAGGAAACTCAGATCGAAGTGGATTGGACCATTCCTTGTGAGACAAGTCTTTGGAAATGGAGTTGTCGAAATCAACGAACTCAGCCACAAATCAAACTTTTGTCGTGAACAGTTAGAGACTCAAATCGTTCTTCGAACTTACTGACTTGAATATGGTTGCAGTATCTTTTGATCTCCATTCTCCCTAAGCTACATTGCGCCTAGCTGATGGCATTAACTTATCGCTTAACAAGAGGCAACCCATCATTTTGAAAAACCCGAGACCCTTCTGATCTATTCTTTTGTTGAAATCATATTGAACTTCAGGGCTCGTCCATTAGAACAGCCGACTCCACCTTTGATACTTGTATTAGAGCTAGAAATTGTCCACAACATTCTCAACCCGTCTATCACCCACCAAACCTGTTTTAATGTACGATCTGAACTAAACTGGAACCCACCTAATTAATTTACAATGGAGACATTGCACATCTTAGGCATGGGGGGGCATTAAAGTGTAAAACGTCGTGAAAATCAATTCATGGAGGGGTTTCATTCAAAAAAAAATGAAGGAGAAAAGGAGAGGTCAATTTGAGCTGAATTGAATAAATTGAGGAGGAGAAAAGGAAAAGAAGAAAAAGGAGCAATCAAAGAGAAAGAAACAAGATAATCTCCTGTGATTGAGTATGGAACTTACCTAACTTCTAGGCTGGATCAGATGATGAATTAAGACCTGGAAGGCTGAAACTTAGGAAATTAGTGATGAGTACCAACCTTAGGCCCCATGAGCCCATTTTAGGGCTTAAACACTCACGTATTTGTTAAGATCTGGATTAGTCCTTAAGAGGTTGAGGAAAGTGCGAGGCTAATGTATTAAGTTTAAGGCTTAGGGAGTATTCGGCTCCGTTGCCTGCCTTTTGGTTTACAGGACTTGGTAACCTAAGCATCCAAAAATCACACACTAGTTTGGTTCAGTGTGCATAATGAAGAAATAATGTCAAAAGTGTTCTATTCTGAAAAAGTTATCTCAAAGATTTAGCTTAGGAGCAGCTTGAAGACATAAGTTGATTGGACAAGTTCCCGACGTGGAGAGGTGAAATGAAAAATACTTCCCTCGAAGATACGTAATAACATATCGTCTCCTTGGTGCTTGTCTCCTAGGATATCTAAATATCCTACTGGGGGCATGCAACCACCTTGTGCTGGTTCAAGTGCCATTGGCGGGATTATCTTGAAATGTCGATTGCCAGGGACTAAATTTAGCTACAGAATGCCATGGGCGGCACTATCGAAAGCCGGGGTTCTGGGGGTTGTCATGGGTGGTGCTATCACGAAGTATCAAAAGCCAGGGTCTTCAAGGATTGATGGTGAGGACAAGAAATCTGATACAGACTGTCTTTAGGGCTAATCCAGGGTTGGATTTAGGGAAATATAAAAAGAAAAGAGAGAAAACTCTCAAAATGAAAAATTGATTGCACAACAATCATGCAACCCAAAACACCTAAATTGAGCTAGATTCTAGCATAACTTCGAGTCAATGCATGCATAAGCATCATAATTTGCATATTAGCTAGTTTGAATAACCTTATAGATAATACTGTCATTTTATGACCTAAAAGGGAGATGATTTTAATCACAGATGATTCGAAGCCGCGGATGTCAGATCAGACCAGACATATTTGATCAGAACGACGACGGGAGTTCAACGCTTCCGAAATCGTCCCGATCAGACAACCAGAGCATTATGTATAGTCCATAGAAGAACGAAGATCATGGAGCTAAAGGACAAAGATCCAAGCCTTATATGAAGAATCCAACCGCATGGATGAATCTGGATCGACAATCGCAGTCCAACGGTGCAAAAATCAACTTGATCGGAGGTCTACATCACTAGATACAAGGAAAAGAAGATGGACGGCCATGATGGTGCCACGTGGTACCATCATAGCTGCTCCCTCACCATCGCCCCATCTAGGAAGACCGCATCGTGCACGGTGGGCCGTTGGATCTTCATCCAACCACCACGAGTGCACCACATTGCCTGCCTAAGATGGATTAGAATAAAAAGAAACAAATGCATATATATAGCAAGAGGTTTGCGCAGCACGTTGGCTCACATGCGCGCGCGTAGGCGTGGGACGCGGGTTTGAGCCACGGTTTACGCGAAATTGAGTGTGTGTTGGGCGCGGATGTAATTGGCCATTGGATCAGCATTGGAGGGTGGCAGAATGAACATGTGGTGCGATCTGAGAGCTTAGTGGCTATATGCGCGAACTCACGTGTATCCTACGTTGCGAAGGAGAAACGCAAGCACGAGTTAAGCCATCCAATCTCTCGATCGGACGGCTGAGGATCATTGGTGCAGATTTGGCATTTGAGGGCGCGCAGGCATTAATCTGAGTCGTTCGATCATACGATTGAATGGTCAGGGATCAGGCGCTAAAATGAGGTATGCGAGTGTGCGTGAAGAAAGCAGAGGAGGGCGAGGAAGCAACGGAGCTGTGCGATCATCATCTAAGCATCCAGAGGCTGCCACATATCGCCATCAGAGTGAATCTACGCGATAAGAAGGAAATTGGAGGAGTTTTGGGGCCAAATCAGAGCCGTTGATCTGTCGATCGACGGATCTGATCAACCAGGGGTTGTTGGACAGTTTAAATACCCTTTTCTCCCTCCACACAAAGCTATAAAAGAAGGCCCAGGTCCCCTAGTTGAAGGCATCCACTTAGAACCTCTCTCTTCCATCAACTTCAGACATATTCCGTCTTCTCTGCAACTCTCCGCAACTCCGCTCCAATTTCGTCCCGGTGCTCTGGATCTGAGGTGCTGCTGCATCTCGCACAAGCATCCTACAAGCGACATCATTTCTCTGCCACTTTTTTATATATCTCTCTCTCTCCCTCTCCCTCTCTCTTTTTCTCCTTATCTATCTTTACTTTTTGCATAGCAATTTCTATTATGAAAAACTCTTTATCAATGCAATGACATATGATCTTATGAATATTTGATGCATCTTTATACATATATACATATATAAATATCTTGTTAGAACTAGTTTCATTGAAAAGTTTCTGTTAAAAATCGAGATTGCCTCCCTACGAACGACCAGGTACTCACCGATTTTATAAATATTATTTGTTGTGTTTTCGCGCTATACTACAACTAAACAACTTTTAATCACGATCACCCACCAAAAAAAAAATCTTTCTCTATCTCTCTCTTATCAAAATGCACTGGCAAACTGAACCTAGACTTGATACATTCTACGCACAGGTGCTTTAACCGCTAGGGTCAACGAACCTCTAGGCAGTTTTTGCAGGCCTAAAAAACCTTCGCGGCAGACCCAGGATGAAGCTGGTTAGGTCTGGATCTTGGCCGGTACTTGAGCACCTCTAAGCCTATTGTTGGTATTTTGATTTGATTTCTAGAGATGTGGCTTAGTAGGGCATCCTGATAGTTACATCCGTCTTGGAAAATTGGTTTGATCCATAGGATTTTGCTAGGGACTAGTAAAAGCTAGGCATGGAGGTATGATGGGACCACCATCATGAGCCCTAACTAGCCACATTTAGTTAGGTTTGATTATTAAAGGCTCCTACCTAATCATCTGAGGGTCATAACTTTACATTGTTCTGATTTGAGAAGAGGACGAGAAATTAGGGTTAAGTCTACAGTTTTAACAGCATATCACAAATATAGATTAACTGTGAGGTCACTCAGGGGTTAAATGAAGGTAAAATGAGATCAAAAGTCCAAAAAGTGGGTAAGCACTAAACATAAATCGGGTTCACGCATCTCGAGGGCGAAAACAGTACATAAAATCCTAATTATCAACCCGCTTAAATTAAAGAGATTTTGGTTAGGATAAAATTCATCTAAACCTCCTAAAATTCATATAAAAATATTCTAAGAGGTTTGGTACCCTTAGTATGATCATTTGAACCTATTTTGACCTAAAACAGAGTTTCGAAAGAGATTTTGCCCTAATTTGGGCTTATGTGCAAATTTCCCAGTCAAACATGGTCAAAACTCAAATCCAAGTTCACCATTATATTTTTTAGGTCCAAATTAGGTTAGCACCAAAATTTGGGCCCAATCAAAGTTCATATTGACCTAGTTTGTAATTTAGTCCTTAGAATCTCTATTCTTCACATCAGGCCCCTAACTTTCAATTTTTTTACGTTTGGGTCCCTAACTTCTCGTCGTTTACTTCATTTATGTCCCTGCCGCCATTGGAGGTGGGAACGAACCTCAGGCCGAAATTCTCGAAGAGATTTCTCTCTCAAATCAAGACTAAATCCCCCCAATCAAGACCAAATCCCTCCAAATTTAGAGGGATTGATCGTAAGAGATTTCCCAATCAATTAGACCAGATCTTGGACCTAGAGCTTAGGCGAGCTCAACAATTTTGGAGATATTCTTCTCCAAGAACAATGGCTAAATCAGGCCATTTTCCTCATTTGGAGCTCATTCTAGAGCTCTATAAAGAGCCCTCTACCCTTGACCATCCTCCTTAGTCGATTTTTGACTGGAAACCCCTCTCCCTCTCCTCCTCAGGCCAACTCCATAATCGTCTCCTGTGACCTCCTCTATATACCTCCTCCATCTGTCCAACCATTCAATTAGATGGCCCTCTGATCTTCTCTCCTCATCGCGTGTCTCTCCGGCTAAAGAGGGATTGCTCTCCGCCCCTTCTTCGTCCCCAACACCTCACTAGACTCTGTCACCTTCCCCAACTCTGGCCAATCAAAGCCGGTGTCTCCTCCTCCGTTTCAACCCCTAACGTCCCTCAATCTCTTTCTCTTCCTCTCATCTTCATTGCTACCTATTTAGACTTTAGGATCGACTGCTACAACACCCGCACCCTTGTCATCTTCCCCAACACCAGTCGTGCCTCCGGCAAGGTCTCACAACCACTACATGCCATCAATTGCCTTGCCACCACCTCCAAAACCCTCGCCGTGGCCCCATGACCAAAAGCCCCAACCTAATTTAATCTATTGGTTTCCCAATCACCTCACCCCACAAACCCATCCATGGTTGTCGTCTTCGACTTCGCCACATGCCACACACACGCTCGCACCACACCACCACCACCACGACACTTGCCACACCTAGGCGAAGTTCCTGAACGCTTATGACGAGGCCGTAAGGCCGTATTCTCTTTTTTAGGTCCTCGTCGGAGCATCATCTTCCCCAGCTACCTCTGCCTATCTCTGATCATTACTTGGTCTGCTACCACTTGCAATCAACGTGGATAGAGCCCAGAATCCCACCTGGGGCTTCAATTGACCAAAGGAGCAGCTCTAGTGCCATCAATTCCTCGATGCCAGCTGATACAACCACGTGAAGCTTTGCACGAAGAGGAAGGACTGGATAGTCCTACATCTGGGACGTAGGATTCTCGAAAGCATATAAAGTGAAATCATGCCCGTGGCTTATCGCCTTAGCACGCATGGGGTGAGGTCCCATATACGTCCAAACGCACGTGCTCACCCACGCACTCCCCCATGCGCCCTTGCCTGCGATTCTGCCTGGGGGTCTGGGTCAGATTTGATTGCCTGGTTATCCAGGTCCGATTTGGTTCTAAAGGAAGGAAATCTGATGAGGTGGGAGGAGGGTTTTACACCTCGGGAATTGTGCCCTCTCCCATGCTTAACACTTAGCTTTCTGAAGACTCTAAGAGGCTTTTGTACCTTGTGCTTACGAGACCCTTGTATCTCTCTGCTGCTGCTGTCGCCTTGGCTTCTGCGGAGGCTTGAGGTTAAGGTGTTTGAGCCTTTAACCCATCGTCTGAGGCCTTGTTCTGGTTCTACTGGTTACTGTGGTTACATTTGATTGTAGTTACTGTTGATATATTTGAGATAATTAGAGCTTAACTTGTAGGGTTAATTTGGTGGTTCAAACCACCATTTTAAGCCAATCTTTTTACACTCTTATTCTTGACATTTTCTCTTGATATCCATTGATTATCATTTCATTTTCATATTATTGTGATTAGTGGATTAAATTGTTCTAATTGCTCCTTGCGAACGACCTCAGACTCATTATGTTTCCTGAGTTTATAAATTTAAGTGTTGTTGTGGATTTTGTCCTATACTACGATGCTATATTTTAAACGACTATTTTTGTTAACAAAACTACCCCCATCGCTAATCAGAGTGCGAGGAACACCAAATCTCTCGAACATGAATTCCCATACGAAAGAGATGACGGTCTTATGATCAGCCCATCTCATTGGGAGAGCTTCAACCCACTTCGAGACATAGTCAACTGCGAGAAGTATGTACTCGAAGCCATACGAGTTTGGAAAAGGGCCCATAAACTCGAAGCCCTAAATGCCAAAAACTTCTACGACCAGAATGGGTTGGAGAGGCATCATGTCTCTCCAGGGCATAGAACTGACCGACTGACATTGCTTGGAGCATTTAGCAAACTTGTGTGCATCTTTGAAAATAGTCAACTAGAAAAAATCCGACTACAAAATCTTTACAATAGTTTTTTTGGACCGAAAAATGACCACCATAAGCATCACTGTGGTAAAAAGATAGAACATTCAAAATTTCTAAGTCAGGGATGCATCTTCTGATGATCTAATAAGCTGCAATGTGAAAGAGCAAGGGGTCGTCCCAGAAATAAAATTTGGCTTATGAAATGAATTTGAGTTTCTGGTCCTTGGATAAACCGCGGGAATCTTTCCTGCGATAAGATAATTCACGATATCTTCATACCAAGGAAACTCAACAAAATTAATGGCCAAAAGAGACTAATCCGAGAATTGATTTGAGATAAGCAGGGAATAGGGGATGTGTTCTAGGTCCAGCCGAGATAGGTGGTCCTCCACCACATTATGAGCTCCGACTTTGTCGCGAATCTCGACATCAAATTCTTGCAATAGAAGGATCTATCTGATAAGACAAGGTTTGGCATCCTTCTTTGCCAACAAATGTCGGAGGGTAGAATAATTTGTGAAAATAATCACTTTTGACCCAAGTAAATAAGATCTAAATTTCTACAACCCAAACACTACTGCTAGCAGTTCTTTCTTAGTAACCATATAATTATGCTGAGCCTCATTCAATGTCTTGATAGCATAGTAGATTGCAAATGGATGGCGCTCCCGACGTTGGCCTAGAATGACTCTGACAGTGAAATTGGAGGCATCACACAACATCTCGAAATCGAGAGACTAGTCAATTGGTTGGAGAATCGATGAATCAGATACAACACTTCGTAAGGTCTTGAAAGCACTAAGACATGAGAAATTGAAGTCAAATGAGGTGTCAGCCACTAGAAGATTTGTCAAAGGGTGGGTGATTTTCGAGAAATCGAGAATGAATCTACAATAAAATCCGACATGACCCAAGAATGATCTAATCTGTTTAACTGAGCTAGGTGGAGGTAATCAGGATATGACTTCTGATTTAGCTCGGTCAACCTCAAGTCCGTTGGATGAGATCCTGTGACCTAGTACAATGCCATCCTTTACCATAAAATGGCTTTTTTCCCATGATAGTACTACGTTTACTTTTATGCACCTCTTTAGGATCTTTGTAAGGTTATCAAGAAAAGATGAGAAATCATCTCTAAAGACAGAGGTCATCCATAAATACTTCTACACAGTCTCCAATCATATCAGAGAAAATGACCATCATACAACACTGAAATGTCGCTGCTGCGTTGCAGAGGCCGAAGGGCATTCACTTAAAAGTGAATTCTCCAAAGGGACAAGTAAAAGTAGTCTTATCCTGATCTTCTGGGTTAATTGCAACCTTATTATACCCGGAGTATCCATCCAAAAAAATAAAAGAAACTACGTCTGGCTAACCTTTTTAAGATCTGATTAATAAAAGGTAAAGGAAAATATCCTTCTTGGTAGTTGTGTTCAGTTTCCTATAATCGATGCATACCCACCACGAAGTCGTGGTGCGGGTTGAGATGGATTCGCCCTTATCATTCTTGATTACAGTAGTTCTACTTTCCTGAGCATAATTTGATAGGACTCATCCATTGATTGTCGGAAATGGGATATGCAATGCCTGCATCCAGCCATTTAATGATCTCCTTCTTGACAACCTTCAACATATTTGGGTTTAGTCGTCTCTGAGGTTGTCTAGAAGGTTTCACCCCCTCATCCTTGTAAATATTATGAGTGTAATACGAGGGGAAAATCCCACGGAGATCAGCAATGCTCCACACGATAGCAGCCCTATGTGCTTATAAGATAGAAATCAATTAATGCTCCTGTTTTTGGGTCAAGTGAGCACTAATAATCACGGGGTATGTCTCACTATCACCCAAAAACACATACTTGAGTGAATTAGGTAAGGGCTTCAATTCAATCACGGGTGGGTGGGAATTAGATTCGTTTGTGGGAGGAGAAGAATCGATAAGGGAAATATCATAATCCTACTTTTCATGAATTCCCACTGATTCCCCACTTGTGAAGAGGTTGGTCATGACTGCATTAAAGGGAAACCCGCTTGTCGCAGTCATGCCATCCTGCGTCAACAAGCTTAAATCGGTAATTGGTGGAACAGGATAATCATAATCTGGGGTGTCATGATCAGATGAACACCCCAGACAATCAGATTTGTAGGATGAAATGTGCATCGCATTAGTCTCGGTCCCGTGTGGATCAAGATCCAAAAACCCTGACAGTGAAGATGAATGTGACATTGTGTCATTACAGAGGAACCCAATGTTCCCAGAAAAAGCCAAGTCTTCATCTTCACTGTCCTCCTCTATCAGATCACAGTCGAAGTTCTGTGATGCCCTGAATATGTCCAGTCTATGTCTTTTGTTTCCTAGGGTTATCTCCATACACCTAGAAGCACAGTCGATGTTCGCGCGAGCTGTCGCCAAAAACGGGCGACCCAAAATAATCGGTGCATCGCAGAGATTAGGAGGAACCTCCATATCGAGAATGAAAAAGTTCGCTGGAAAGCAGAATCCATGGACCTTTATGATCACGTTCTCAACCACCCCCCTCAGTATTTTTATCGATCGATCGGCCAACTGTATGGTAACCAAGGTGGGTTTCAACTCCCCAAATCGGAATCAATCAAATACTATGGTGGGAGTTAGGTTAATGGATGAACCCAAATCAAGAAGGACCTGATTAGGAGAATCCTGCAAAAAGCAGGAAATGAGTGGGGTACTAGGGTCTTTCTTTTTAGGTGGTAAGTTAGCTAGAATCACTGAGCTAGCCTCTTTTGACAATACCACCTGCCGTCTGATTTTCTACTATTGGTTCGGGGTACAGTAATCCTTGAAGAACCTAGAGATATAGGGATGTGATCTATCGCGTTGAGGAGAGGGACCTGAATGTGAACCTCTTTGAACATAGTTCTTAGGTCCTCGAAATTCTGTGTACCCTCTTTTCGTGCTAAATCTCACGCCAGAGCCTTAGGAAAAGGGATGGGAATCTCAGGGTTAACTAATCTTTTGCCTTTGTCTATAGTAGGTGGCTCCTGAGAGGAAGAAGATGAGCCCTCCTACGGTAGAGGGCACAAAAAATCATGACCCTTCTGCCTAAGTGGTGGGTCCTGTGTGGTCTTCCCACTCCTCAATGTAACAACCTTTGCATCGGTGTATTGTCCATGAGGTGGCAGAGGAGCGGAAGGGGCAGAATAAGCAGGATTTTACAGCAACGATGGCTAACCCTATACATAACCAGGTGGTGCAGGAGGTGCTTGTAATACAGCATGTGCTTGCCTCTAAGGTGGCTAGAACCTAGGTAGGGCACCCTAGTTCTACACATATCTCGGGTTAAGGACAAGTTGGGAGGGCAAGCCTCCTTGCGATCTATGCTCCTGCAGCAACTACTTCTGCGTGTTTTTTATGCTCTGAATCTGATAAGCCATAGCCTTCATAATTTGCAAGCTACCATGAGTAGATTTCCGCATTGACTCTTGCAGTTCCTCTTTTAATGCCTCCAACGAGTTAGCCTGCTTTGGAGAGTGATTGACAGCTTGGTGCAGCGGCTGATAAATAGAGCGGGATTGCTGCTGAGATGGGAATTGCTGCTACCTTAGGTATGTGTTTTGCGCATTCCTGTATTGTTTGGTCTGGTAGTATGGATCTTGATTTGGTCTCTGCGAGTTACTAGACCAGGAAAAGTTAGGATGCTGGCGCCAACCAGGATTATACGTCTCCAAATATAGGTTATTACGTCGGTAACCTTGAATAGCCTTGACATCTTCGTAGGCAGAAGATGTTTGAGATGCATATTCATCAAAGGAATACACACTAGTATTGCCATGGGGTGAGTAACCCCAATCATATGGTGCTAAATCTAGATTATTCATGGGTTCCAGATACGTAGGATCTCATGAAGATGGAGAAGATACATCCCAAGTGAGTAAATGTACTCGAGCAGGAGGAACTCAGGATGCGAAAGAAGAATGAGATGTAGGTGAATTGCCAGAAAATCCAGGTTGAGCTCGAATCCATTCGTCGAGCTTCTTGTCTAGCAGATCCATCTTATCCAGCTTCTTGGTGATAATGTCCATATCGGCTCTGGCAGATTTGGCGTAAGATTCATAAACATTAACTCGTTGTTGTCCAGGTCACTGGAACTAGTTCATAGACGTAGCATTCCTTGAGTTCTCTGCTAAGGTCTCGAACAGCTTGAATGCGCTGTTCTCATCTTTCACGAGGAAATTCCTACTGCTAGATGCATCGGGCAAGTACCGAGGTGTGTCATCCAACCCATGGTAGAAGATTTGAGCTAAGTGCCATCTGGCACACCATGGTGAGGGCATTTCTTGAGAAGATCATGGAATCTATCCCAGGTGTCAAGTAGCTTCTCCCCTGGTCCCTAGGAGAAAGTCATAATTGCACACCTCATCTAGTTCGTCAGACCAATCGGGAAGAATTTTGAAAGAATTCACGATGTAATTCCTCCCAGGTTTCAATCGGCCTCTCGATGGTCTTGAACCAATAAGAAGCTTTATCCTTGAGAGAGAATGGAAAAAGCTTCAGGAGAATGATCCCTAAATCAATGTTACATTTCTGGGTTGAACCGTTTCCATAATTTGACACAGATCCTCGATGTGCTAGAAGGGATCCTTATTCGAGTTTCCATGAAAATAAGTTTGAATCAGACTTATGACATTTAGCTTCAGCTTGAATGCATCTCCGACTGCGGGAATCCATACTTGGGGTGCCAGAATCATAGTCGCTGGATCATAGAAATCCCACATGATTAGCCATCTCAGCTAATCGAGAAGAAGAGGGTTGAGAAGAAGAAATGGGTTATGCGAAAAGTCGCTTTTGCCACCTTGGGTTTAGTTCCCAAGGCCCAGCCGATTTAGGTCATAAAGACCTCCTTCCTTGCATACACCAATGACAAGGGTTGGTGTAGCCAAGCCAAACAAGGCTAAGGCCTTGTTAATCAAGTTGATCCTTTAGAATCAGATGACTTAAAAAAATATAACGAAAACAGGATATAATGAAACACATGATTTAAGGGAAAGCGTTGTAGCATAGTGATGGGAACACCATCATGAGCCATAACTAGCTCAATTTGGTCTGATAAAGTTGATAAAAGCTCCTACATAACCATCAGAAGGTCATATAAGCATAATGATCTGTTTTGAGAAGATAAGAAAACAGGGTTATCTCTGCAATTTTACCATCTTATCATAAATACAGAATAACCATGGGGTATGTCAGGGGTTTATTAAAGGTCATATGGTCATTAATGTCTAATAAGTGGGTCCGTGCAGACAGAAACAGGGTTTCACACATTTTGAGAATTAAATGACATCTAAAATCCTAAAAATAGATCCGCTTAATTCACTAAGATTATGGTTAGGATAAAATTCCCCTAAACCCTTTAAAAATTATAGAAAAATATTCTCTAGGATTTGTCATCCTTGATTTGACCATTTGAACCCATTTTGACCTAAAACAGTGTCTCAGACAGATAGTTACCTTAATTTGGGTTTCTACACAATTTGCCTAGCCAAACTTGGTCAAAACCTAAATCCGACTTCACCATCAGATTCCTTGGATCCAAATTAGGTTTGTACCAAAATTGCGGCCTAATCAGAGATCATCTTGACCAAGTTTGTATTTTGGTCCAGTCTGACTCTTTTCTCTCACACACATGCCCCTAGCTTTCACAAATAGCCCCCTCAGCTTCTTCATCTTCTTTTCAAATTGGTCCTTGACGCCATTGGAGGTCAACCGACCTCCAGGTAAGCTTTTATCAGACCAAATCCTACTCTAATGGCAATCAAATTTGGTGGGATTGATGTTCACACCTAGACAAACCTAGTGGGATAGATCCTAACTCCTAAAACCCTTTGATTCATGTGTGCGAACACATTGACTCAATGGGTGTTTCTTGATTTCCTAAAGAGCACATCCGAACTCTTTCCTAATCTAGAGCCCTCTTTGGAGCTCTATTTAAGCCCTCGAACCCCTGCCTTACCTCCTTAGCAAGTTCTGGCGAGTCAAACACCTCTAATTCTCCTCCTCCGGCCACAGAACCTCTACTTCGATGACCTCTCTCCGTCGTCCTCTTCCGGCCATCCAACCATCAACTTGAACGGCTTGCTATCTTCCATGTTCTCTTCCGCAGCTCTCCGGTCAAAGAGGGATTGCCTTCCGCTTCTTCTTCGTCGCCGCTACCACACCGGACTTCACCATCTTCCTTGGCTCCGGTCGAACACAACTGGAGCCATTTGCCTATCTCCTTCCCCTCTAAGTCTCTCTATTCCTTCTTCTCTCCCTATACTTTCTTTTCACTTACTCACAAGTCACTCACGACCACTGCACTGCCTTCCCGCACTTCATCTTCTTTACGGCCGACAGAACTCCAGCGAGTTCGCCCGGCCTCCATAGTCTACCAAACAGCCCCGTGCCACCTCCACAAGTTCCGTCGCACCACACTCGTCAAAAGTCCTCTTCTAATTTGGGCTTTCATCCATTAACGGATTCCACCGAACTCCACGTCCTTTGCGCACCTTCTCCAACTCCATCAGCCCTTCACACGCAAGCACTCACCAAACAACCACCATTGACGCACTTGCCTTCGCACAGCAACCCTTCTGAGCTTATTTGAAAATGCTGAGAGGCCATGCTTTTTGTTTCAGGTACACGTTGGAGCTCTGCCGTCGCCTTTGTCTTCTCCGATCCCGTCCGCTCATCTCTAGCCCCAACTCATCCAGCTGCATTTCTCACTCGACATGGAGCCTTCATTTGCAGGTATCTAGGAAGTCAATCGAAGCCACTACCTACATCATTTGCCTCAATTGGAAGCTCAACCTCCTGCTGCTGCTGTGCAACAAGCTTTTATGGGATAGTCCCACATCGTGGAACACAGACGCCCTTGTAGTGCATATATTACTTTTGTGCCTCAGCCTGGTTGCCTTCGAGAACACCGGGGTGAGGTCTTGCACGCTCCGCACGCATGTTCCCTCGCCTGTGCTCATGCCACGCAGGTCTGGGCCTTGATCCGATTACTTGGCTACCTGGGTCCGATCTGGTTTGCCTGATTCTGAGAGAGAAGAGAAAGAAGAGAGAGGAAGGGGGGGTTTGCCCTCTGCTGCTCTCTACACTTAGTGAATTTGAGAGGCCTTCGCCTCTGTGCTATGTTTGTGCCTCTCCCTTGAGGCTTGAAGGAAAAGAGAGGCCTATGCCTCTGCTGCTGGTTCTAAGCCACTATTGAATTATTGAGATACTTGACTGACATGTAATATTTGGTTGGATTCACTATTCATTTATTTGAAATACTTGAGCTTAATTAAAGGGGGTTAATTGGTGATTCAAATCACCATTTTAACCCATCATTTTTTGCACATTGATATTTGAAATCTTGATATATCATTCTTGAATCAATTCTGATTGCAATTGCTTATATCTTTTACTTAAAATTGTGATCTTAAGATTGATTGGCTAATTGCTTCCTGTGTTCAACCTCAAATTTCCATTCGAGTATAAATTTTATTTGTTTTCGCGCTTTATCGACTATACTACAACGTATCATTTTTAAGATCCGATTCAGAGCGACAAACACATAGATGTGCAAATTATTTTAAACAAAAAATGTAATGAAATCAGTAAAAGCCTGGTCGAACTTTGGGAGGCAAATCAGAGGGAAACAGATCTAAAATCCAGAGCCCTAAATCGCATGCTTGCTAATTATTTTGCGCAAATCAGGATATAGAATGGAATAATAGCAAAAGATTTTCATTGTATCCAAGTGCAATATGAGCAAAGCAACTATAAAGGAATGCTTAACAGGAACATGTCTACACTATGGAGAAAACAAAATGTAGAAAGAAAAGGGCTAGAAAGAAGGGCACTGATGGTGCTCCAGTGAAGAGTGCTTCGACGGCCTTGGAGGGCTTTGATAACACCACGCAAGGGGGTAGTAATTAGGTTGAATATGGCCCATCTTTAGAATAAAAGGCACAACATAAAGTAGAATAGGAGCATTGCATGCATCAAGTACCAAGATTGCTTATAAACTGTATTAATGGCCATTTGTGTAAAGCATTTGTCAAAGCAGGCCTCAGATGAGCAATCGGACCGCACGGATGGATTCAGGACGACGAACGGAGTCTAACGGACTCAAAACCGGCCAAATCCGACATCCGGAGCTCCCACAATGGGCCCAAGAAATCCTGACCGTTGATCTGGAGATCAACGGCCTAGAACGCGCCACGTCGCCCCGCCCCCGCCGTCGCCACGCCCCCAAGCCAGCCAAAGACGCATCTCGGCCGTTGATCTTCGATCGAACGGCCGAGATCCGCGCGCTCGCCCGCGGTCGCCGCGACAAAGCGCGGGCGTGGCGCAACGGTTAGCGCGCACGCCCGCGTTGCGGCGACGCGCGTTCGATTCGCGCGGAGCGAAAATCATCTGCGGGCGAAGGGCGCGGCAAAATTGAGCCGCGCGATCAGAAGCGAGCGGCTAGGATCGCGCCACGCGGCGCGACGACAGCGCCCCACCTCCCACGCGCGCGCGCACGCCGGGCGGAAACGCGCGCGCGCACGCACGCCCGAAGCGCGATCCTTGCGCAGGCGCGGGAGGATCTCAGCCGTCCGATCATCAATCGGACGGCTCTCGTTCGACGTCCACGGATCGCGCCTGAAGAGAGAGAGGGGCGGGCGGCTGACCGGCGGCAGAAGACCTTCACCGACGTATATGGAAGCGGTTTTAGCGACGTTCTGGATGTCGCTAAAGCACATTCTTCTTTTAGGAAGCCCTTAACTCTATTTAAACCCCCTTCTACCACCATTCAAGGCATCATCTCCCACTTGCAACTACTCCACTCCTCTCCTAGCTAGTCTTAGGCACTCTTGTAATCGCCGGAGACGACGAGCCGCCGACGGAGCCTCCTCCACCGCCGTGGCTGCCTCGTCGCTCTCCACTCTCTCTCTACCTCTCTCTCTCTCTTTTAAGCTTTCATTTACTTTTGTTGAAGCATGTATTTAATATTGTAAACCATGAACTATGAATGCATGTTTAATGAAATTATTTTTCATTTAGTTGCCTTTTTAATTTCTGTTTAAAGTGCATGATCAAAACCAAAGAGCTTTCTAACCCTAAACTCTCTCTATCTCTCGCTTTTCAAAACCGTTTCTTTCGCAAGCAAAACTCCGCCTTTTTCGTGACAACAAGTGGTAAACAAAATCCGATTTCCACGCCTCCCTGAGATCGACACTCGGACTCACCTCCGTTTACTTCTTTTAAAACCGACGTATCAAGTGCAACTATAACGACACCTCTTAACACACACGGACGAAGGCACGTCAGTTTTTGGCGCCTTCGTGCGTGTGTGTTAAGAGGTGTCGTTATAGTTGCACTTGATACGTCGGTTTTAAAAGAAGTAAACGGAGGTGAGTCCGAGTGTCGATCTCAGGGAGGCGTGGAAATCGGATTTTGTTTACCACTTGTTGTCACGAAAAAGGCGGAGTTTTGCTTGCGAAAGAAACGGTTTTGAAAAGCGAGAGATAGAGAGAGTTTAGGGTTAGAAAGCTCTTTGGTTTTGATCATGCACTTTAAACAGAAATTAAAAAGGCAACTAAATGAAAAATAATTTCATTAAACATGCATTCATAGTTCATGGTTTACAATATTAAATACATGCTTCAACAAAAGTAAATGAAAGCTTAAAAGAGAGAGAGAGAGGTAGAGAGAGAGTGGAGAGCGACGAGGCAGCCACGGCGGTGGAGGAGGCTCCGTCGGCGGCTCGTCGTCTCCGGCGATTACAAGAGTGCCTAAGACTAGCTAGGAGAGGAGTGGAGTAGTTGCAAGTGGGAGATGATGCCTTGAATGGTGGTAGAAGGGGGTTTAAATAGAGTTAAGGGCTTCCTAAAAGAAGAATGTGCTTTAGCGACATCCAGAACGTCGCTAAAACCGCTTCCATATACGTCGGTGAAGGTCTTCTGCCGCCGGTCAGCCGCCCGCCCCTCTCTCTCTTCAGGCGCGATCCGTGGACGTCGAACGAGAGCCGTCCGATTGATGATCGGACGGCTGAGATCCTCCCGCGCCTGCGCAAGGATCGCGCTTCGGGCATGCGTGCGCGCGCGCGTTTCCGCCCGGCGTGCGCGCGCGCGTGGGAGGTGGGGCGCTGTCGTCGCGCCGCGTGGCGCGATCCTAGCCGCTCGCTTCTGATCGCGCGGCTCAATTTTGCCGCGCCCTTCGCCCGCAGATGATTTTCGCTCCGCGCGAATCGAACGCGCGTCGCCGCAACGCGGGCGTGCGCGCTAACCGTTGCGCCACGCCCGCGCTTTGTCGCGGCGACCGCGGGCGAGCGCGCGGATCTCGGCCGTTCGATCGAAGATCAACGGCCGAGATGCGTCTTTGGCTGGCTTGGGGGCGTGGCGACGGCGGGGGCGGGGCGACGTGGCGCGTTCTAGGCCGTTGATCTCCAGATCAACGGTCAGGATTTCTTGGGCCCATTGTGGGAGCTCCGGATGTCGGATTTGGCCGGTTTTGAGTCCGTTAGACTCCGTTCGTCGTCCTGAATCCATCCGTGCGGTCCGATTGCTCATCTGAGGCCTGCTTTGACAAATGCTTTACACAAATGGCCATTAATACAGTTTATAAGCAATCTTGGTACTTGATGCATGCAATGCTCCTATTCTACTTTATGTTGTGCCTTTTATTCTAAAGATGGGCCATATTCAACCTAATTACTACCCCCTTGCGTGGTGTTATCAGGCTTCACGGAGAGTAGCAGGACCAGCCCCTTTGGTGGAAAGGGGGCGGCTTGGAGGAACTTGGAGGAAAGGCTCTTGGAGTGTCTTTAGAGAAGGGGATTGCTCGATGGTCGAATGCCCTCCAAATGGGGTGTTTGGGTTTCTTTTTATAGCCAAAGTGACGGGCAAAATGGGTCTTTTAGAAGCCCCAACCGTGCCAACAAGCTGGAGCAACGAGGGTCGTTCGATCACAGATCAACAGCTCTAATCTCATGCAAATCGTGCACTCAATGTGCCTCTATTGCTTGGTGCTACTAGATGTTGCCACATGGCCCATTCTCCGCCATCTCATCACCACCGCGTGGTGGAGAGCGCGTGCCTCGCCACAACCTCTGTTTTCATCATGCGCAAAGTGCACGCTTAATCACATCATTTGATCATGATGATCAACGGTCGAGATCGTGTCCAAATCGCGCACTCAACGCGTTGCTCGTGCACTTGGGTGTATCTGCACGTCATCACGCACATGTGCATCCAACGCTCCTCCATGCGCCGCATGGCCGCTTCATCATCGTTTGATTCAAATCCGATGCTTGAATTTAGTGCACCTCATCACGAGTGCGATTTGGCCTCCTCTCGCGTCTCGAACGGGCACCCTTCGCTCGCCTTAAGGCACTCAACCACTACGCCAAGAATGCATTTGTGTTGCATTTATGTTTTAACGCTCAATTGCTCTTAGCCGTTGGATGACGATCCAATAACCTATAGAGCTTGTGAAATCACCTTCAGAGGATGAGGGCGTGAGGGAGAGCCGTTGGGATGGCACCACGTGGTGCCATCCTGACCATCTGTCTTCTCACCTTTGTAGATGGTGCTACATGACTTCGATTGAGGCGATTCTTGTGTCGTTGGATTGCGATCATCGCTTTGAGTCCATCCGTATGATCAGATTATTCATCCATTGCCCCAAATCATCTGCAATTATGATCACCTATCAATTAGTCCATCATAATAGTATTATTTTCTACATAGCTAAATAAATCAACTAAGATGCAAAAATGCTGCTTATGCATGCATTATCTCTAAGTTAAGTTAGGATCTAACTTAATTTAGGTAGATTAAGTCCTATGATTGCTACATAATCATGCATCACTTGTAGTTCTTGGCAAAATCATGTGCATCTCTAAAGATAAATGGCTAGAAGAAACTTGATTGCAAAATCTTTGCAGTAGTCTTCTTGCCTGAGAAATGTCCACCACAGGCCTCGCTGTAGTAAAAAGAAAGCACACTCAAAATCTCTAAGGCAAGGATGCACCTCCTAATCACTTGATTAGAACCCAATCAAAATAGCAAGGGTTGTTCCAAAGGTAATACTTGGCTTTAGAAAGGAATTTGAGCTTCTGGTCCTTGGACAATCTTGAGGGAATCTTGCCACTAGCAAGATAATTCGCGATATCTGTTAACCAAAGAAGCTCTAATGAATCCACAACCAAGAGTGATTCATTTGGGCATTTTTTAGATATGGATGGGGAAAGAGGACTATCGGTTGGGTCTAGATGTAAGAGATGATCAGCCACGACATTTTGTACTCTAGCTTTGTCACGAATTTCAATGTCAAATTCCTATAATAGAAGGATTCATTTAAGTAATCATGGTTTGGCATCCTTCTTGGCCAACAAATGTTGGAGGGTTGAATAATTAGTGAAATAATAACCTTAGACCCAAGATAAGAACAGAACTTCTCTAGCCTGAACACTATCGCTTCATATAATTACATTGAATCTCATTCAGTGTCTTGCTAGCATAGTAGATGATGAAAGGATGGCACTCTCGACACTGGCCTAAAATCTCTTTGACTGCAAAATTGGAAGCATCACACATAATCTCGAAATCACGTGACCAGTCAGGGGCTGGGGAACAGGTGCATCAGATACAACCTTTCACAAAGTTGCGAAAGTGCTAAGACAAGAAGAGTCAAAATTGAATGGGACACCTACTACCAAAAGATTTTTCAATGGACGAGCAATTTTGGAGAAGTCCTTAAATGATTCTCCGGTAGAAACCCACATGCCCTAGGAAAGACCTAATGTGTTTGACCAAAGTAGGTGGAGGTAATCGGGAAATGATATTAGACTTTGCTCGATTGACTTCTAGACCATTTTTAGAAATCCTATGATCTAGTACTATGCCATCATGAACCATAAAATGCCTCTTTTCCCAAAAAAGTAGTAGGTTGACCTCTATATAGCGTTTCAGGATTTTATACAGATTATCAAGACAAGACTCAAAATTATCTTCGAAAACAAAGAAGTCATCCATGAACAACTCCACAAAGTCTCCAATCATATTAGAGAGAATGGTCATCTTGCAATGCTGAAAAGTTGCTGGTGTGTTGTACAGGCTAAAGGGAATTCACCTGAAAGCAAATGTGCCAAATGGACAAGTGAAGGTTGTCTTGTCTTTATGCTTTAGGTTGATAGCAACCTGGTTGTACCTGGATCATCCATATAGAAAACAAAAGAAACTACACCTGACTAGCCTTTCCAAAATCTGGTCAATGAATGGCAACGGAAAGTGATCGTTCTTAGTAATCGAATTTAGTTTGCAATAATCAATGTAAACCTACTAAGAAGTAGTGTAGGTCAGGATGGATTCACCATAAGTGGTTTGGATAACGATGAGTTCTACCTTCTTAGGGACAATCTGTATGGGACTCATCCATCGGTTTTCAAAAATCGAATATATAATATCAACATCTAGCCATTTGATGATCTCCTTCTTGACAACCTCGAGCATGTTCGGATTTAATCTACGTTAAGGTTGTCAAGAAGGCTTCACCCCATCTTCTGTATAGATATAATGAATACAATAAGAAGGGTGAATGCCATGGACGTTAGAGACGCTCCACCCAATAGCAGGCTTATGAGCTTAAAGAACAGAAATCAATTTAAGCTCTTGTTCCTGGGTTAATTGTGAACTCACGATCACAGGGTAGGTTTGATTATCACCCAAGAACACATATTTGAGATAATCAGGTAAGGGCTTCAGTTCAATCACAGGTGGAGTAGAGGAAGAAGTATCTGCAAGAGAATATTTCTGCAAGGAAGAATGAGAGGAGTGAGAGAAATTGGTTAGGTATACTTGATGGTCGTGATATCTGTAAGTATCCTCTGAACCTTCCCATGTAATGAAGTCAGTAGTGGCTACGTCAGCGAGAAAGTATAGTTATGATTCTGCACCATTATGACTAAGGTAACCAAGTGAGGATGGGTGGGACAGAAGGTCAGTGCCTAAGTGTCTCACAAGGTAGGTCTGGCCCTCCTTCTACACGGAGGCAGCAAAAGCTGAGCAAATATTGTCTACATTATAGTTTAGTGTCACCATTGAGGGTAGACATGGATTAGAGATCTAGTCCACATGTCCCTTTGGCTGACCTAAACCATCCGTTGTAGCCACTCCATCCTGTACTAGCAGAGGTGAGTCAGAAAAATGAAGTACGTTGATAGTATCGGGATATACATGACTTGGGGTATCAGGATCGACATAAGATCACCCTAAACAATTAGAATCGAAAGGAGTGATGTGTGGTGAATCAGCAACAATGGTCCCCTGTAGAACCAAGTCTAAGGACCCTACCAATGAGGATGAATGGGACCTTGGGTCACTGCATAGAAGCCTATTGTTAGCACAATAATCGGAATCTTCATCCTTAAGATCCTCCTCAATGAGATAACAGTCGAAGTTTTGGGTTTCCTTAAAAATGTCCAGTCTAAGTCTCTCGTTGCCTAGAGCAATCTCCATAAACCCAGATGCACAGTCAATATTGGCCTGGCCAGTCGCCGAAAATGGGTGATCCTGAATGATTGGTGCATCACAGAGGTTTGTAGGAACCTCCATGTCAAGAATGAAAAGTTCACTGGGAAATTTAGCCCATGGGCTTTTACAATCACATTCTCAACCACCTCGCTCAGTACCTTCACAGATCTATCTACCAACTAAATGGTAACTGAGGTGGGCTTCAACTTCCTGAATTGAAATCGATCATAAACTACAGTGGGAGTTAGGTTGATGGAAGAACCCAAGTCTAAAAGGGCCTTGTCAAATGGAGAATCTTGTACGAAGCAAGAGATGAGTGGTATCCCAAGGTCTTTCTTTTTGAGCCGCAGGTCACTCAGTATGACTGTGCTCGCTTGCTCAAAGAGCACCACCTTCTTTGCCTTCTTTTGTTGTCACTACAGTGTACAATAATCCTTAAAGAATCGTGCGACAGTGGGAATGTGATCTATAGCCTTGAGGAGGGGGACCTGAATATGAACATCTTTAAACATTGACTTGAGGTCCTCATGATTCTTCGATCCCTTGGTCTTGTTCATGATCTCTCTAGTCACAGCTCTGGGATATATACTTCGTTGTAGTTAGTTTAGATTTTATGTTTTATGCTTTATCCGTTTCATAGCTGGTAATAACTGTTGGTGCTAGAGCACCACGATCATTTGTTTTGATGATAACAAAACACGTGTTATTTAACATTTGCAATTTGAGTCCTAGATTTCAGGTCAATTGCAAATGAAGACGTGTTTAGACGGAACTCGAGCTCGCATCCAGGACGGATTGGAGGAGCTTGACGGAAAATAGAGGAGGTTCGCGTGGAGCGAAAGATTGGAGATGGAAGACAAGAAGAATAGGATAGATTCTTTTTTATCCTTTCATGTATCTCTTGTATTTATTTTCTTGCTCTTCATTTTCCTTAGACATTATGTTAAAGAGCCTCAAAGAACCCTAACAGTAGTCCTAGGAACACCTGCACAACCCTAGGATACGTAGGTTTTCTGTAGAACACTTAGAAAACCAATATAGGGTTAAAACTGACTTTCCAGACGTCTAATTCACGAATCAGACGTCTGATAAAGGATTTTAAGACGTCTGACTGTTGTTTCAGACGTCTGATAACTGTTAGGCTGGACATAGTTAGTTCTGTCTGATGAATTCAGACGTCCAGACCTTATACCAGACGTCTTAGGAGACGTCTGATGACTTTGCCAGACGTCCAGTTAGTGGACCGTTGGCTGGCTTAGAAGACACTCAAGAATATGACCGTTAGAGCCTTATCAGACGTCCATAGGACTTCACAGACGTCTGATAAATGACCGTTTTGCCTCGGCTGACCCAAAATCTCTTCTCAGAGATTTTATAGCCGTTGCAACGTTTGGAAATCAATTCCCACGGTAAAAGTAGGTTTCCAGACGTCCAGACTTAGTGCCAGACGTCCTGTATGTCGTCTGATGGACTTGCACAAAAATCCTGTTTAAATCTGATTCAAGTCAGGGAGAAACCCGCATAGAATCAGACGTCTGACCTTTAAATCAGACGTCTTAAAGTGGCCTTCCAGACGTCTGATGCCAGAATTAGACGTCTGATAACCTTGTGAAGTGTAATCATTGTCCTGATTTCGGCTTGATTCTCTTGGGCTTTGCACCCAACGGCTATGGAAGCTTTTCCAAGCCTTCCAAAGCCTTCCTAAGGCCTCTATAAATAGAGGGGAGCCTTTGCAACACAAAAACACAAGATACACACTAAGAGAAACAAGAGACACACCTAAGCAACTTAGTTCCACTCTTTTGTGTCCAATTGAGGCCCTTGCTCTCCAAGCTCTAGCTTCATTCTCTCGAGAGCATCAAGCCTTCGCGCGCCCGCTCTCCCACTGTTGATAACGAGAGCGACGTAGCGCCATCGCGTGGCACACGCACCGCGTCATCGTCGACGCACTCCTTGCAAAGGGGAGTTTCCTATTTCCTATAGAAGCTAGGTTTAATTACTTTGTTGGCTCTATAGGACTATTGTTTCTTTTATCTTTGTCTTTTGGTTGGGTATTCGCTTTGCGAATTCCCGTCTCCTTCGTGGGACAAAATCCTTCTCGTGGAGAGAAGGGGTTGAGGAACGCTACCCTCGTACTTGTAGCGTGGTTGTATTGAGGTTGAATCACCCTCGTTCAAAGTGATTCGGTTAGTGGATTTGATCAACTAGGTTGATCGGAAAATCCTAACTCGAGAGGGTTAGGTGGTGGTTTTTACCCGGTTTGGGTTTCCACCTAAAAATTACTTGTGTACATTTTGTGATTGCCTATTTTGTGATATTGTTTATATTTATTTCCGCAATTATTACGTCACCCCCTCCTAGTAGGGACTTTCAATTGGTATCAGAGCAGGTCTTGCTATTTCGGCGTAACAACCCGGCAAGAGATCAAATGGAGGGAAGCACATCAGCAATCAGGACCTCCGAGGGGCAGTCCACAACCCGTCCGCCGTTCTTCGACGGGAGCAACTACCCCTACTGGAAGTTGCGGATGAAGACGTGGCTTCAAGCCACCGACTTCACAGTCTGGGCCAGGTGCGAGACCCCCTTCGACATCCCAGAGAAACCCGCCAGAGGATACTCGCAGCAGCAGATCCGGGAGCTCTCTCTCAACGCGAAAACAATGAACGCATTGTATTGCGCGCTCAGCCCGGAGGAGTTCAACAGAATCTCGCAGTGCGCCACCGCATACGAGATTTGGCACACACTCGAGGTAACTCATGAAGGTACCTCTAAGGTAAAAACCTCAAAAAATAATTTACTTTCTCAAGAATTTGAATCTTTTTCAATGAAATCTAACGAGTCTTTAAGTGAGATGAACACTAGGTTCACTCTCATTGTAAATAACTTGAAAGCTTTAGGAAAGACTTTCATCAAGGGGGAGCTTCAAGGGAAGCTTCTTCGTTCCCTTGGACCGGAGTGGGAACAGAAAGTCACCGCCATCGAGGAGGTGAACGAAATGGAGGAGCTCAACATGGAAGATCTCCTAGGCAATCTGATGGCCTACGAGACTAAGTTGAAGCAGAAGAAGAAGGATACACCGGAGCATAAACCAAAGAAGACTCTCACCTTCAGAGCCGCGTCGGATAGCGAGGTAAGTTCTGACGACGAAGACTTTAGAATTTTACTTAAAAATTTTTCCAAGTTTTGTAGGGAATTAAAGAAAAAGAAAAAGGAGAAGAAGGAAAGCCCGAGACGTTGCTACCACTGCAACGGGAAAGGGCATCTGCGACCAGAATGCCCTCTTCTCAAAAAGGAGAAAAAGAAGGCGTTCCAAGCCACTTGGGACGATTCAAGCTCGGAGGAAGAAGAAGAAGAAACCGCTTGCTTTGGTTTCATGGCCAGAGGAACCAATAGCGACAGTGAAAGCGGAAGCGACTCCGACGACGAGGTAAATTTTGATTTACAAGAAGCTTTTAATGAATTATTCGAGATTAGTAAATCACTTAAAATAGAAAACAAAAGCATGAAGAAGAACCTTAGTTTTCTTAGAAGTGAAAATGATAGGTTAGAAATAAAGCTTAGGGACCTAGAAAGTAGCTCTAGTCCTAATAACCTGCTTTTAGAAAATAAAAATTTAATCAATGAAAATACTAAATTGATTGAGGAAAATAATAGTCTAAAATTAGAAATTTCTGATTTAAAGACTAAAATGAATATTATAGAAAAAGAAATTGCATGTCTTAGGGAAAACTCTAACAAATTAATCAATAAAGTAGATAATTTTTATAGCCCTAAGGTTGAGAAAGGATCTGCATCAAGGAGACCCTCTAACAAATCCGGATCCAAGCCCACTTGGATACCGAAAAAAGAATTAGAATCTTGTTTTGTAGGGTTCAGAAATGACTACAACATAAAGGACTGGACCTACAAGCTCAAGGCTGGTCAACTTAAGTTGGGAGAACCAATGAGTAGACCAAGGAGGAGAACAAGAAGACCGACGAGACGGCGAACAAACGACGGACCCGCCGCACGTCGACCGCCAGATTGGAGACCGGCGCCGATGCCCGGGCCTCCAAGCTACGGATGGGAGCCCCATCCGATGTGGCATCCACCACCACCATTCGGGCCATTTTATTGGCCATGGTAGGTGAGGTAAAATTCTTAACCCTATCCTTTTTATAAGCATTTAGATAGGGGGAGTTAAAAATGATGAGCTTATTGTCAATTTTTAAGGGGGAGATACAAGTTAGCTAAATTTCCTTTAGTAAGGGGGAGAAAAATAATAGCTATCTTGTTGTTATAAAAAGGGGGAGGACATTACCTTTGTTAAAAATAAATAGAAGAGCATGTTTTAAGGGGGAGTAATAGGAAATATAAAATCAATCAAACCTTTTTGATAATGTCAAAAAGGGGGAGGATTTTTATGCATTATTATTTACGGTTTTGTCATCATCAAAAAGGGGGAGATTGTTGGTGCTAGAGCACCACGATCATTTGTTTTGATGATAACAAAACACGTGTTATTTAACATTTGCAATTTGAGTCCTAGATTTCAGGTCAATTGCAAATGAAGACGTGTTTAGACGGAACTCGAGCTCGCATCCAGGACGGATTGGAGGAGCTTGACGGAAAATAGAGGAGGTTCGCGTGGAGCGAAAGATTGGAGATGGAAGACAAGAAGAATAGGATAGATTCTTTTTTATCCTTTCATGTATCTCTTGTATTTATTTTCTTGCTCTTCATTTTCCTTAGACATTATGTTAAAGAGCCTCAAAGAACCCTAACAGTAGTCCTAGGAACACCTGCACAACCCTAGGATACGTAGGTTTTCTGTAGAACACTTAGAAAACCAATATAGGGTTAAAACTGACTTTCCAGACGTCTAATTCACGAATCAGACGTCAGATAAAGGATTTTAAGACGTCTGACTGTTGTTTCAGACGTCTGATAACTGTTAGGCTGGACATAGTTAGTTCTGTCTGATGAATTCAGACGTCCAGACCTTATACCAGACGTCTTAGGAGACGTCTGATGACTTTGCCAGACGTCCAGTTAGTGGACCGTTGGCTGGCTTAGAAGACACTCAAGAATATGACCGTTAGAGCCTTATCAGACGTCCATAGGACTTCACAGACGTCTGATAAATGACCGTTTTGCCTCGGCTGACCCAAAATCTCTTCTCAGAGATTTTCTAGCCGTTGCAACGTTTGGAAATCAATTCCCACGGTAAAAGTAGGTTTCCAGACGTCCAGACTTAGTGCCAGACGTCCTGTATGTCGTCTGATGGACTTGCACAAAAACCCTGTTTAAATCTGATTCAAGTCAGGGAGAAACCCGCATAGAATCAGACGTCTGACCTTTAAATCAGACGTCTTAAAGTGGCCTTCCAGACGTCTGATGCCAGAATTAGACGTCTGATAACCCTGTGAAGTGTAATCATTGTCCTGATTTTGGCCTGATTCTCTTGGGCTTTGCACCCAACGGCTATGGAAGCTTTTCCAAGCCTTCCAAAGCCTTCCTAAGGCCTCTATAAATAGAGGGGAGCCTTTGCAACACAAAAACACAAGATACACACTAAGAGAAACAAGAGACACACCTAAGCAACTTAGTTCCACTCTTTTGTGTCCAATTGAGGCCCTTGCTCTCCAAGCTCTAGCTTCATTCTCTCGAGAGCATCAAGCCTTCGCGCGCCCGCTCTCCCACTGTTGATAACGAGAGCGACGTAGCGCCATCGCGTGGCACACGCACCGCGTCATCGTCGACGCACTCCTTGCAAAGGGGAGTTTCCTATTTCCTATAGAAGCTAGGTTTAATTACTTTGTTGGCTCTATAGGACTATTGTTTCTTTTATCTTTGTCTTTTGGTTGGGTATTCGCTTTGCGAATTCCCGTCTCCTTCGTGGGACAAAATCCTTCTCGTGGAGAGAAGGGGTTGAGGAACGCTACCCTCGTACTTGTAGCGTGGTTGTATTGAGGTTGAATCACCCTCGTTCAAAGTGATTCGGTTAGTGGATTTGATCAACTAGGTTGATCGGAAAATCCTAACTCGAGAGGGTTAGGTGGTGGTTTTTACCCGGTTTGGGTTTCCACCTAAAAATTACTTGTGTACATTTTGTGATTGCCTATTTTGTGATATTGTTTATATTTATTTCCGCAATTATTACGTCACCCCCTCCTAGTAGGGACTTTCAATAACATGGATCAAAAGGAAGGTTAAATGGTAGATTATTCATGGCCCTCATAATGGTTGAGATATAGACCCACTAGCCATCATGTTCGTGGTGGCATTAAGGGCCTTTTCTTTATGACCTCCATTCCTCCAACCATTTGATCTTTGGTTCTATGAACCTTTTCAAAGATGAAATGAAACGAAGGATCCAAGGATTTGGAAAGGGCTAACAAGATCCAAAATCCTCCACCAGATTAATAGTGATATGTGAAAGAATAACAAGCATATGTAAAACACATGATTCTTAGATTCACATCTTAAATGAGGTTATGGAAGGTTTAGTCACCCTCCTAATGCACCAAGTGAGGGCTTGCTACATGGAGATAAGAGCACCATTGTTTGCAAGGCGAAATTGAGTTTAGAAAAGTCGCATTGTAATATAGTCGAAATCTCTTTGAAAACAAATAATTTTATTACTCGAAGTTTAAGTCCGAGATCGAATACATGGAGCAAATGGAATTCATGCACTAAGCTCAATGAATGCAATTTGAACACATAATATTACTAAAAAAATCTAATGAAACATATAGAGCATGAGTATATGGATACTAAGAATAAATGTAGCAAGAAATATAATGAAGGATTTGTGAAGAATTGGATGTCTAATTTTGACGTCTTAAAAAATGATTCCTCTGATTTCTTTCTTGTGTGGCCTCTCCTTGCCTTGGCTTCTCCTTCTTTCTTCTTTCTTTACCTTTGGTTCCTTCCTGCCATGGTTTCTCCTTCTTTCTTCTCTTTCTCTTCTCTGTCTCTGGCTACTCTCTTTCTTCTTCTTTCTTTCTCTTCTTCTGATCTCATCCCTTTGTCTTTCTTTGCCTTCAGCTGTTTCTCCTTCTCTATCTTTCTCTTTCTTCTTCAGTGCTTCAGCCTCTGACTTCAACTTCTTCCTTTTCAGCCTTGTCTTCTCCTTCCTTAGCTTCCTCTGTGGCCTTCACCTTCTTCCTTGGCTTTAGCCCTTGGCTCCTTCTTCTTCTCCTTTCCCTGCAAGAGCAAAACCTACCCCTACCCGCGTGCGCTCTCTTCTCCTCTTTCTCTCTTAGGTTTGCTCTTCCAAAGCTACCGTCTCAGGTAATCGGGTCGGGTATGTGGTCGGGACCAGGCCCACCGGCATGCGGTGGTGGGCGAGGAGTGTAAGGTCGGGTAAACGGGTTAAGCCAGGTCCACGTGGGCAGTGCCACGGACGAGGCGGTGAGAGGGGGAGTGGGACCTCACCCCGTGCTTAGGAGGCGATAAGGCATATGCAGAAAATCAATTTATGCCGCTTGATGAGTCCATTTTAATAAACTATTATTACGCCTAAGTTAACTCTATTCTTACCTTTTAGGTTTGTTAATAACTATATTAAGTTATAGAATGTTTGCATGCATCATTATTTAAGTTTACATCTATTTTATCGCATTCTATAACTTAGTATGTAAATATTTTATGTTTTGTTGTTGTAGGAATAATGTTGGAAAAGAACAGGGGGGGTAAAATAAATTTCCCCCAACAAACAGTCGCCTCAACTTCACCTCACGCAACCTCCGGCCAGCCTCAACACCTCCCCAACAGCCGCCGGCCAAAATTAGTAAGGGATTTGAAAATCCCTTAACTCGCGCGGGGAGAGGAGATAAAAGAGGAGGCTTGGCAAAGGAGAAGGGGCTCACTTCTCCCCCTGAGGGGATATCCCTTCTTCTCCACCTTCCCCACCGTGGAGAGAGCATGAACTGTGGAGAAGGTGTGCACGGTGAATCCAGCCACGCCCTTGCACTGCCCATTGCCGAGCCCATGCTAGCCTGCCCTAACCGCGCCTGCAACTTCCACCGCCTGTCCACTGCATGCACGCACCCTTGCAACCTATCCAGCCACAGTCTGCCCTCACCGCACACCTGCAACCGCGCGCACAGCCATAGCCGCACCAACTTCCACCTCCTACAAATGCGCGCCATCGCCTGCCCGCACCCGCAAGCTCTGCAGGTGCTGCACCAGCCCTCGGCACTGCTTGCAGGCGTTGCACTAGCGCTCCCACCGCGCTACTGCCTCCGCGCTACTACCCTCACCATGCCCCTGCACCAGCCCTTGCTAGCGCCTGCAGGCGCGGCACCACACGCCCACAGGCGCCACGCCATCACCCTCCTACCCTTACCGCAGCGCTCATTACGAGCCCTACAGCCAACCAAGCCCACAGGCAAACCGCATGCAAGCAGACCACTTGCGCGTGGCCAAGCCTGCAGGCCAACACCCGCCCGCAGGCGCTCATGCCAGCGGCCAGCCTTGCAAGCACGCCCTAGCACTCCTTGCACGTGCGCGCCCAGCTCACAGCTGCGCGGGCTGTGATGAGACACTCATCATGATCTTTAATTATCCCTAATTAACTAGTCTTCCTAGTTAATTAGCTAAGGTTATGAATATATAAGGGTTAATTATAGAATAAGGGATATTTAGTTAAGGACCTTAAAATAAGTTAAAAATGACATTTTATCATTCAAATAACATTATTAATAATTTAGATAATAATTGGAGTCTAAATCATACTAATCATTTCCTTAATTAATAAGATAAGTAACTTAAATATAATGTATACCTAAGTATGTAATAACTTAAGTAATTTTACTTAATCTAATAAATTAATCTAAAAAGGTCAAAGATGTAAATTCAAGGTGTAAACATAATATTTACCTTATTTACTAATATATATAAAAAGTTGAAAAAGATTTAAATTAAAATAAACCTTCAAAACCTGGGTTTACATTTTAGTCCTTAATTTTCATTACAGTCGAGTCCTTATTTCTCACATAGGTCCTTAGGTTTTATTACTTCTAGATCCCTCTTCGTCTTCTTCTTCTTCTTCTTCTCCAGCCAAATGAACGGCTGGTGGCAGAGAGTCATCCTACCGGGTGATCACCGCCCTGCCGACATCATTCCTCTTTGCCCAAGCTCTTACAGCTTGCGCTCAACACCTTCACTTGATCCATCAGTCTGGATTAACCAAAAATCCTATTTTTCAGTGGGAGTTAACCTCACCGTCGTCGGAGACGACGACGGAGGTTAAGCTCCTTGAGCTTCTTTTTCGGCCAGACCTTGCCCCTCTCTTTGCCGCAAAATGCTATAAATACCCCCTCTCACCTCTGATTTTACTAAGTTGGCTCCCTTCCCTCTTCTAACACCGAAGCCGACTTCGATAGGCTATTCTTCTAAAACCTCCGATGAACCCCCATTTCATCTTCCGACTTCCTCCATCCACCTTAAGTAGCCGAGGAAATTCGCCGTGGTCTTCTGCACCTCTGACAAAGGCGCCGACCCTAGGATTCCTCCGCTCCACCTCAAATTCGCCCGCCGGAGCTCTTTCTTCAACCCTCTGATTTCATCGTCTGCTATGAAACTTCGGCGGAACCCTATTGACCCCTTTGTCCAGGTAACAGTAGACTAGGAGTAGGAGTAGTAGTCTAGCTTAGTTAGTTAGTTTAGTTAGTTAGGTTAGAGTAATTGTAGAATTTAGCTTCATCTCTTCTAGCTCCGGCGAGTTCCTTGAGCTCGCCAGAGACTTTAATTTTGTCTTTTAACTCACTGTTCACCTTCTTTTAACTTCCATGTTCATTTCTAATCCACTTAATCGATTAATTAGATCACCTAAACGCCTAATTCAAGTCTCACCTTCATCGACTGCTTCACTGTCCATGGTGACAGAAGTCGGCCTAATTCCACCTTCATTGGGTTCTTTCATCACCTACCATCACTAATGAACCCTAATCGACTTTATATTACCTATTACTATCATCTATAATTAAATGCCCAAATTTAATTTAAGTTTCTGAGTTCGCGCTGTCCATGGCGGCTCAGGAACATTTCAAATTATAAATTAAATATATATTTATGATTAATAATACCTGTTGACTTGATTTAACTACGAGTAGTTAAATCAAGTCCTGAACTTAAACAAATTAAATTTTTAAGAAACAAGTTTACTGTCAAATATTCTATTTCAATGAACAAACAAGGAATTTAATGTGAAACAGAGGTTCCTTGTAACCTCAGAATCATTTTTGGATTAAAAATAATTAATTTTGTCAAACTGTACTTATCGGAGCTCCGGCGAGTCAAAGTTGAGTTGCAGCCTCTTAAAATTGCTGTGAAGTTCCAGAATGTTAGTATATGGATTATTGATCATTTTTAAGAAATTTGTTTAAGGTTTCATTCACTGGAGCTTAAGATTCAACTTCATCTTCCCCAACTCCGGTGAGTTGGAGAAGACTGTTATGAAGGATTTAAGAAACACTTAAGGAGCTAAGAAGCTTCAGTGTTATGAAGGATTTAAGAAACACTTAAGCTATTTTAATTTTTAAAACACTGTAACTAACACTGATTTATTCTGTCAAACACATACCTAATTTAGTTCAGGCGGTGAGTCTGGATCCCTAGGAATTAAGGACAGAACTCAAATCTGAAGATCTGAGTGAGTTCCAAATGATGAAGAGACTCTGATTGATGTGTTAATTTCTTCGGAAGAAGCTTTAAACAAAAAGTCAAATTTCAAGCTTCTACAGTCAAACCTGAGTTTGATAATGGTGTTTTGAGCTTGAATTGAGGAATTGAGATGTGGAAGTTGTTTCTGGAATCTTAATTGATGATCTGAAATCGATTTAAGTTAGCTCAGATGATGTTTTTAGTGAAAATTTTGTTCCTGTTAAGTTGGGTTACTCTTGAACCCAAACCAACAGAAGTACTGTTCTGTTGAAATTCAAATCTAAAACCTACCCAGATTGATTAGTTAAAACCCTTAGAATTAATCTAAATAGATTAGGAACACTTTAAAGTGTCTGTTGCACAAATTGATATTTGAAAATTAATCTTTGAAGTTTTCAGAGAAGAGAAAAGCTTCTCTACAAGTTCTGTAAGTCTCAAGAGCTTTAAATCCATCCTAACTAAAGCGGAATTATTTATATAATGTATACAGACCTTTAAATAGATGAGATAAGTCCATCTGAGGACTTCCTTGAGTTAAAAACACTCTCCAGGCTTGTTATTAAACTCGTAGAAACTCCTGATTTCATCCCTTAAATTGAAGAGATAAACATCAATAAAACATTAAATTGACCTTAAAATTGAATAGATTACCCTTAGAGCTTTCCAACGAACTTTGAATCATCGAATTTGGAGCTCTGGGTAGGAAGTTGTGAGCAATTGAATTCGGGTCTGGAAGGGGTAACTTTATCCCACCTCGGATATCCACGAGCGCGCGCCTGGGTATAAAACTCTTTTGTTCCTATGGCTATGCAGTCGTCAAGCGCAAGGTGCACCGGTTCCGATTCAGATCTGATTTGAGCATTGTTCTGAGTGTGTGGGCATTGGCCTGTGGGTGTGTGCGCCCTTGGGGGCGTGTGTGCGAATGTGAATATGTGCCCTGCGAGGGCGTGAGTTTGGCCTGGGAGGCCGGGTTGAGCTGATGCGGCTCAATAATGTGAATCGATAAAATAAATAAACCACAACAAACCTAATCAAGATTAGGCGAGGATCGATTAGGGTCTGGTCCCACCTTGGTCTCAGGGTGCTGTGTATCTTCGAAAGGACCTCGCCGCAAATACAAAAACTTTTGGTTTAAAGAGTAAAAAAACCTGGTTCAGCTGAAAGGAAAAGAAAAGAGAAGTTGCTGAAGAAAGCCAAGTGCTGAAGGCTAAGGAAGAAAGGAGCACGGATGCTAAGAAGTGTTAAGGGAAGACTAAGGAACAAAAGAAAGAAACTAAGGGAAGAAGAGAAGGCAGGAGAAGATTAAAGGGAAAAAGAAGAACTAAAGAAGAAGAGAAGGCAGGAACAACATAAGAAAGGAAAGGTAAAGAGAGCTCGAGAGAAGAAAATAAAAGAAACAAGAAAGAAAGAGAAGAAGATTAGAGGTTGTAGAGAGATGAAAAATTAAATGAATTTTTGCATACTTACTTTTACTTTTTTTTCTTAATTGTAAGAGGCATGCTTTACTTGGATAATTTTCTAATTGCCTTAATGAAATAAAATTAGAAAAAAATAGCATGTTTACTTGTTAATAAAGAATAACATTTTGAGTAAATATGTTTGCATATGGAATTTTGTATGTTCTTCATAGTTTAAATATTTGACAAAATTCATGTTTTTAAAATTAAACTAGTTTTACCTCCTAAACTTAAAGAGATAAAAGGAAATTAGTGAATTTGGAGAAAAATTATTATGCCTCCAAGTGAACGACCTGGACTCAACCAGTAAAAATTTCTAAAATGTTAGGTTAATTCGACCCTATACTACATAACCGACACAACTTCGAGTTAATCTAAGTGATTTCTTCTACTCTTAATTAAGTGAAATTAACTTAATTACTGAGTTGAGTGAAATACGCAACCATGGCTGCAGCAGCAGCACCACCCTCTCCAAGTGCGGTGCTCCTCTTCCAACAAAGCCAATTGGTCAGCGGCCATTCTCCACTGTTCGGCTGCCGCCGGCCACCTCGGGTCGCCGTGTCACCACCATCACAAAGCATGCGTCGAGGTGCACCACCCCGTTGACTCTTGCCGCCAACCGTGCGCGGCCATCCACGCGAGGAAGAGATAGGAGAAATCCTTTGTTTTCTCCTCAATTAATATTTACATTTAATGCCATTGCCATTTAGATATTAATATTTTATTCAGACCACATTGCATTGATGCACTTATAGTTTTCTGAAATTACTTCACTTGTGTTATGTGCATCATTTAACTTTGAATTTCAAATCAGATTTGCGTACAAGTTGAATTTACATGATATGCCATTACACATGCATCATATGCATATTTTTGGATCTTAATTCCTGACGTGAAAATTGCATAAATAACCCTAAACTTTTAAAGAAATTGCAAGCTCCATTTAAAATAGCATATTCCTCGCATTAAAGTCGCGAAAGTGTCTGCGAATAGTATATTCCTCTACTCATGAATTTATTGGTCTATTCCTCCCTGTGGATGTGACATCTTTATTGTGGTTAAATTTGATATTTAATTTTGATTGAGAGATTTTCCACCACATAAAACACAACGACATATCATTCTATCATCTTCATAAATAAGCGAGAATCTCTCCGTCAAATGGAGCCGTTGCTGGGGAGGCAACAGATGCAATAGATTCACTTTATTATTTTTGAATATTCTAAGTTGCGCAATTATCTGATCATTTTTTTTATTGTGTGAGGAATCTGATGAAGCGACAGGCGCAACAGAGCGGTGATATTGACCTTGAACGACGAACATGGCGGAGACGATCTTTTTGGTGGACCTTGACGCCACCTAGAGTCCAGCAACAGGAACACGTGGGCCTTGATCCCACGTGCATAGGCTTACGGAGAAGCCTGTTTTTGATTTAGTCAGTAGATCTTAGTTAGATTTAGGTTAGATAGACATTAAAATTTAATTTTTGTCTTTTGAATCCTTGTCGGGTATTTTTGGGAACGTGTTCCCAGTACTTCTTTATTTCTTATCGCTCTTTTATGCGGGAGCGTATTTTCTGGAGCATGTTCCCATTTATTTAGATTAAAGGATTATTTGAATTGTTTGAACTGCATGTCGGTTAGTTAGTTAGATTAGGTTTGTTTGCTTATTATTAGTATTGAAATATATATATATATATATATATATATCCGAACTGCCTACTAGAAGCTACATATCTATAAGACGACCATTTAGGACTAAATGAGCAGCATCTAGTTTATTTTTACTGCATTGCATACATTCTTGCACGAAGAAAGCTGGAGTAAGGTACGTCTTCTCTTATGCATCAATTACCTATTATGCATTTGCATTGAACCTAAATCTAAGACCACTAAAGTGCTTGAATCGAATTAATTCAGTGGTCACTTTAAAAATTGGGACTGCTAAGAGGTTGGACCTTAAAATCTGTGACTTAAAATTGTGTGCAAAAGGATCTTGTTTGCGAAATTTCAAAACTCAAAACACGATCGTATATTTGCACACCTGAGACACTGTGCACCTCACACATAAGATCACTAGATAAATTTCTACCTCTCCTCTTTTTCACCACAAGGGAAGTTAGTCAGAAATCAACAAGCCTATCTACCAAGTTACTTCGGTTCCTCGTGTGTGGGCTCGATTCGAGACTTCCATCCCTTGCGAGTAGGTTATAGGCACCAGCGAAGGTTGGCCTAGGAAGCGTAATTTGTGCAAAACTTATTTGGCCACCAACTGAACATTTAATTCTAAGACCTACAATCTACTAAAAACATATCCCACTGAATTTGCATTTGCTTTGATAGCATTAGAAATCTCTAGGAAGTTTTTGCTTGTGTTCTGAATTCTTCTAAATCCTAAGAGAGTTAAAACTGTTGGCTTAAAGGAATGGATCACCCTTATTCCTATCATTTAGATTATCAGAGTTAATACTTCCCATCTTTTAACAAGGATCCCACGCCCCGAGTATATCCATCCTTTGATGGGTACATTGACAATTCATGGGATCATTCTTATTCTTATTCTGGGAGTACTAGCCCGATAACTCCCACTTTTGAGCAGATCCTAGGAGCGGGATTTTCCAACCCTAGAATCCCTACTTCTATGCAAACACCCAACCCTCTCACCCTTCATGATTTTCAGTATCGAGGTTGGACCGATACCCCTAGGCAACCAGAGCCTGAAATTAACTATCCTTCTCAACCTGATAATAGTAGCCTCTCATCTTTTATGATAGAAATGCAAAAATAGCAAATGGAAATGATGGAATCCATGGGAGAGATGTTGAGGAATAGTCAACAATTAAACAAAGAAATAAGACAGCTTAGCTACGCGCTTCCCAGTAATTCTGATCCCTACCAATAAGACCATGATCATGAAAATAATTTTGAGGAAACCAATGACAATAGGGATCCAGTTTTATGTATCTATCACTTAGACTCTCCCAATGAGACGGCCACTAGAAGAGAACGATCATAGTGATTATCCACCCGAGCTATATTGGAGTCAAAAGCAAGGGAAGATGGTATCTCTTAAGGACCTTGACCCCAATGATAGTATTCTCCTTACCCCTACCAACTCGGGTCAAGGTTGTATTGTTCCTATCACTTCCCCTATTGATTATTTGGTGGAATCCCATTCTATCCTTAGTGAGCCTACTCCTGACCCTTCACTTAGGGAATCAACACCTACCATTCAGCATCTTGAGGATTTAAATGCACCCAATGAAGGTGACCCTAAGGGAATGGAGGATGAATTAGATCAATTTTGGTCTCAGGGATATGAAGAGTCTATTTCAGAGGACGAGGATGCCCCAATAGAGGAACCTGGACTGAAAATCTGGAGTGAATCACAGGGGAATTATTTATTATTTGAGGATTTACCTTCAAAGGATATAAATAATATGGTGAAATCCAGATTCCTCCCTTCTTTTGAGAGTCATCCTCCATCAAAACAGAAGTTGATATTAGAGGAAGACAAACAAAATAGTGAGAAGCTTATGGGAGACTCTCGGGGACAAAACACGTCAATTGAGGATTTATACCCTGAGAAGAATAATGAATTCAAAGATATAGGCTTGCTCCAAAATATTGAGACTGATCCTCCTTTAGGAATAATTAAGGATACTGATACAATTCCTGTCTTCACTAATGAATCGCATATACACCCCGACAAAAATTTGAGTGAACCAAACAAATTCGAGGATGAGCTTAATGATAATGATTATGATATTTTGACCTTGCCATCAAAGAGTTGTAATTTGGAGTCTACCCTTGATTCAAATATGACTCCGATCATTAATGCCAGGCAGGGTAACGTGAAATTGTCTACAACTGTTAAGAAGTATACACAATCTGAATCATTGTTGGATTTGGACCTGACACCGACTAAGCCCTCATTGGACTTAACCATTACCTTCCAACACTACAAACAACCCTTATACTCCCTAACCGATCCTTGGCTCAGATCTCTGCTCATGTACATTCTTTCTGGAGAACGTATCAGGCCAGTACATCCTCGAGTAGAATGGCGAGTGTGGATTGATGCTTGTACTTTTAGTCTTGCCATTTAAGGGTTTCAAATATTAATGTTTATATCTTTTAAAACCCATCATGTTTTGGAGGATCCTTGTTATCCTCCACTTATTCCATTTCGGGAGGCCTCTTTTCATATTCCCTTTCTTATTCCTAGACCTCCCCAGGTAGCCAACGAGGTTTTCTGCTTTCATACTTTCTGGTGAGAATTTGGGATTACGTTGCATCATCAGCTCACCAACATTCGTGGCTACTTGTTTTCTAGGCTCGCGCTATTACGCATATTTTTAAGGCTTAAATTTTTCTGTCTGGAACCAGACTTACAGGTTTCTTAGAAGTCTGGCTGCCGACAAAAAATGCAACACTTGTTGGGAGTCAACCCAGCAGTCTGAATAACACCGTTGTCAGGTGATCTCTTTCCTTTCTCCTCTGTTTTAATTTTACAATGAGGACATTGTTGGATTTAGGCATAGGGGGTGCATTTTGCATTTTAGGAAGTATTTATGCATTTTAGGAAGTATTCATGTATTTAGGTTAGCATATAAAAAAAAAAATTCTTTTCTTAAGCTAAATGGGTTAGTCCCTAGCAAAATATCTTTGTCATTGGAGGTTTTTCTTCTTGAATTATTTCTTAAATTTAGAATCCAATACATTTATTTCACGTGCACGTAGACTGGGTTATGGACCTTTGTAGAAAACCAATAAGCATTTGTAGTCTACTGAACCTTTGGACAGTTAATAGGGAGTCAGGCATACTATCTTCTAGTATATCCACCCCATATTTGTGAGATGAAAGTAGAGAGATTACTGGTGCACTAAGTCTAGTGCAAGGACTCTTAAGTTTTGGATAATTAGATGATGATACTTCAGAGTTAGGCATAGTTTTCGCTCTTTGTTCCTGTATGCGTACTTTGTGTGAATTCCTGAGAGTCACCAAATAAGGCAGATACATAGAGATGGAGTCTTAATAAAGCTATGACTATGGTGGATGGTTATGTCCATCCTTCATAGAGTCCTCGGCTGAAGAAGGGTAATAGTGTCAAAGGTCAGAAATACGCTTGTCCCATCAATTCCTTCCCGATGCCGAGAATAGGCACTTCCACCAAATAAGCCACACAATATCCTCTTGACCATCATCATCCCTAATAATGCCTCATAAATAAAAGTCTGTATCGTGTTGTGTTGATTGATAAAAAAAAAAAGAAGAAAAAGAAAAAGAAAAAGAAAAAAGAAGAAGAAACAATTATAAAAAAAAAAGAGAAAAGAAAAGAAAAAGAAAAGAGTCCAGGGTTATTGTTGTAACATTGTTTCTGAGACAACAAAACACCTATCATGTTCCACCAAATATGACCCATACCTACCTTTCAATATTTCTGATCGCTCGAATACTGGTTGAGGACTCTAACTTAGTTGTAGAGTTATTAGGACTTTAATTGAAGTGTGGATGTCATGTGAGGCCACCAAACAGTGAGTACAATTACTAAATCTGGCGAGATTTGTAATCTCAAAAAGAAAAGGAAGAAAAGAGTGAGCGCCAAGGAACATCAAGAAAGCACAATTGTTTAGCCTCTCTCCGAGTTGACTTATCTAATAGTCTAGAGAGCTAGGGTCTGTAGTACTAGATTACATATAGCACCAAATGAGTGTGTGCCACCAAATACAAATCCATTCAACTCAATATCTCCTACCTAAGCCAAAAGCCGGGGTCAAATTACAGATTATCTTCTGCCTTATCCCCCAGGGAAGTGGTTGCCTATCCCGACAGAAATATTTATCAAGGGTGAAGTACAAACTCCTAATGCGAATTGGCTTTTTACTTGGATCTGTTACCTAGGCTATTATCACGTCACATTTGTCTAGATCTCTAAAGTTGTGAAATAAGAAAAGAAGAAATCTTTTGATTACTTCTATTATTTTTTCTTTTTGCTAGGGATTAGCAAATCTTGGGCATGGGGGTATTTGATGAGTCCATTTTAATGGACTATTGTTATGCCTAAGTTAACTCTATTCTTACCTTTTAGGTTTGTTAATAACTACATTAAGTTATAGAATGTTTGCATGTATCATTATTTAAGTTTACATCTATTTTATCACATTCTATAACTTAGTATGTAATTATTTTATGTTTTGTTGTTGTAGAAATAATGTTGGAAAAGAACAGGGGGGTAAAATAAATTTCCCCCAACAAACGGCTGCCTCAACTTCACCTCACGCAACCTCCGGCCGGCCACAACACCTCCCCAACAACTGCCGGCCAAAATTAGTAAGGGATTTGAAAATCCCTTAACTCGCGCGGGGAGAGGAGATAAAAGAGGAGGCTTGGCAAAGGAGAAGGGGCTCGCTTCTTCTTCTCTCCCTGAGGGGATATCCCTTCTTCTCCACCTTCCCCACCGTGGAGAGAGCATGCACTGTGGAGAAGGTGTGCATGGTGAATCCAGCCACGCCCTTGCACTGCCCACTGCCGAGCCTATGCTAGCCTACCCTCACCGTGCCTGCAACTTCCATTGCTTGTCCACTGCATGCGCGCGCCCTTGCAACCTGTCTAGCCACAGCCTGCCCTCACTGCACGCCAACAACCGCACGCACCGCCACAGCCGCACCAACTTCCACTGCCTACAGACGTGCGCCATCGACTGCCCACACCTGCAAGCCCTGCAGGTTTTGCACCAGCCCTCGGCATTGCCTGCAGGCGCTGCACCATCGCCCACAGGCGCCACGCCATCGCCCTCCTGCCCTTACCGTAGCGCTCCTTACGCACCCTATAGCCAACCAAGCCCGCAGGCGGACCGCACGCAAGTAGACCACCCGCGTGCGGCCAAGCTGCAGGTTAGCACCCGCATGCAGGCGCTCATGCCAGCGGCCAGCCCTGTAAGCGTGCCCTAGCACACCTTGCGCGCGCGCGCCCGACGCGCAGCCGCGTGGGCTGCAGCAGCAGTACCACCCTCTCCAGGTGCGGTGCTCCTCTTCCAATAGAGCCAACAGGCTGGTGGCCATTCTCCACCGTCCGACCGCCGTCGGCCACCTCCGGTCGCCGCATACCACCATCGCGAAGCACGCGTCGAGGCGCACCACCCTGTCGACTCTTGCCGCTAACCATACACGGCTATCCACGCGAGGAAGAGAGAGGAGAAATCCTCTATTTTCTCCTCAATTAATATTTACATTTAATGCCATTTCCATTTATATATTAATATTTTATTCAGGTCACATTGCATTGATGCACTCATAGCTTTCTGAAATTACTTCACTTGTGTTATGTGCATCATTTAACTTCAAATTTCAAATAAGATTTGTGTGCAAGTTGAATTTACATGATATACCATTACACATGCATCATATGCATATTTTTGGAGCTTAATTCCTGACGTAAAAATTGCATAAATAACCCTGAACTTTTAAAGAAATTGCAAGCTCCATTTAAAATAGCATATTCCTCGCATTAAAGTCATGAAAGTGTTTGCGAAGAGTATATTCCTCTACTCGTGAATTTATTGGTCTATTCCTCCTTATGGATATGACATCTTTATTATGGTTAAATTTGATATTTAGTTTTGACTGAGAGATTTTCCACTGCATAAAACATGACATTCATTCTATCATCTTTATAAATAAGCGAGAATCTCTCTGTCACTGCTGCACCCGCTCACCCACTTCTGAGGTGAGACTAAACGTCCCACCTCCCTGTTGCACGCACAGCAGCAGATGGTGAGCTTTATTGGTGAGGATGCATGGGTTAACGACTCCAATTAGCAGCCTGGACGCGTGCGGGCTTCAAATCTGCGTAGCCTGGGAGTCTCACATGGAGCTGCGTGAAGCCTGGAACCTCTCGAACCTTACTTCAAGGACGTCAGTAATGGCTACTGGAGGCTGGATACCTGTACACGCCAAAACGGCCTTGCGGCCACATCAAAGCACTCAGGGAGCTTCGCCAGGGAACGGCGAATAGGTGGCGGTGGTCGGCGTGGCGTGGGGGGGCTGTAATGGTAGATCTAGGGCGTACTGTGGTCGTGTGAATGGGTGTGTTCGGGGGGTGGTTTGGGTGCGTGGCATGGTGAGTGAAGTGAGGGGTTACGTTCATTGAGGTGTTGTGGAACTTATGGGTTGGTTGGCGAGGCGGATGGAGGTGTGGAGCAATTGGGATGCCTCGCCGGAGGTCTGGCCGAAGGTGGAGAAGGTGAGGGTGATCGGTGGCGTCAAGGGGTGTTTTTGAGAGATAAAGAGGCGAAAAAGGAGTAGAAGGGAGAGGGAACTTATTTGGGCATAAAGAGATGAAGGAGGAGGCAGGGATGGCGACCGGCTCGTATTGCCATCGCTTCAGATGAAGGCGTTCAGTGGGGGAGGACGGTGAGGATGAAGGCTGCAGAGGTGTTGGCAGGTGCGGGAGGAAGAGAAACCTGCCACTGGTATTGTGGCTAAGCGACGAGGGATAGAGAGGGAGGTCACCGGAGCTTGCTGAGCCATTGGCTAGAGGAAGAAGAGACGAATTTGAGGGATTTTCCGGCCAATTTCAAGCTTGGGAGATGCGGGGTGATTTGGGTATGCTTATATTAGGCCCTGGAGGAAGGATTTGTGCTTGGAAGCCAAGCTTCCAAGCATGGAAAGCTCACCGAAGATGGAAACTAGAAAGGGACCCGAATCTCTCATGCATTTGCATGAGAGATTGGGTACCAAATAGAGCCTCAAATTGGGTTCATACTGGAGGAGATTTCTCAGAGAATCTCCCTTTCAATTTTGAAGGGGATTCTCTGAGAGATCAGAGAGTTCTTGCCTTTGAAATCTCGTCGGAGTAGGATTCCCTCCGCTATAATGTCGGAGGGACCTAATTACAAAGAACGAAGAAGAAGCTAGATGGTTTCTGCAGAGGTTTTCAAAAGATAGGGGTAGAAATGTAATTGGGCTGGACCTATTTGCAAAGTGGGTCAAAATGAATTCCCCTTAGGTCCAAATTTTGGTACAAACCTAATTTGGACCTAAGGAATCAAATGGTGAAGTTGGATTTTAGGTTTGAATACGTTTGAATGAATAATTTATGCAATAATCTAATTTAGGGTAAATATTTGTCTAGGACCCCAATTTAAGTCAAAATAGGTTCCAAGGGCTAAATTGAATGTTCTAAACCCTAGAGAATATTTTTCTATGATTTTTAGAGGATTTATGTGAATTTTATCCTGACCAAAACCTTATTAAATCAAGTGGATCTGTTTTAGGGTTACAAGAAGTCATTTAATTCCCAGAATTCACATGAGCTCTTTTCTATTTGAACCAACCCACTTTTATCTTTTTAAGATCATTTGATCAGTGTTTTTCTCATGAGAAAACCCATTGTTGTACTACAATGGTAAAATTACAGTTTTACCCCTTGTTTCTTGCTTTTATCTCAGAATGATTATTCAGTAAATTAGGACCTCCAGTTGATTATGTAGGAGCTTTTGTTCTCTTTTCTGGGTTAAAATGAGCTAGTTAGGGCTCATGATGGTGTTCCCATCAACCATCAACTTGTGTTTGCATCCTCTCTTGTATTTTCTTATATATGCTTAACAGTTTGTGTTTGAGACTTTACAACCTATATATTGTGATGCAAATGGTAGTAAAGGAGGAGTGACCATTACTTTACATATCAAATAGTTGCAAAAATGTGAAATAGACTTGCAACTTTTCTCGAAGTTACTTTGTAAATCAAGTTCAGCCTCTAAGTGTAACAATGTGTGAATTCTTGAAGGCAAAGTTGCATTGTTCATTCAACCTAATTAGTCTTTCTTTTACATCACATTCGGTACATTGGAATGGAATTATGATGGAATAGAATCAAGGTTGGAAAGAATATGAGTTAGGATTGGAATAGCATTCCCCCTTCTATTTCTTTGATTGGATTAACTCAAGAAGGGAATGAATAAAAGAAGTGAAATGAAGTTAAATTACATGTTTATATGTAATTTATGATAATCATGGTATTGATAATATATATATTTATTAATAAGTTAGCATAGACAATTAAACTAATTATCTTTCATCGTGATGAAGGATGAAAATTACCTCTATTTTTTTAATAATTGTTTGGAATTGGATATAATAATTATGATGATGCAAGTGAGTCAAATGATCTAGAGACAATGGTTGAGTAACATGATAGCCAAATAGCATGATGAGTGAGTAACTCGGTACAAGAAAGTTTGGAGATTAACTCAGATGTCTTAGATCTGAATAGAAAGTTACTTAAAGAAACTCAGATAATATAAATTCGACTAACAACTCGAGATTCCATACGAGACTCAAATCTTCTCATATCATTAAGATCAATATTAATTACAATTTTGACTATGCTTGAGTACTATTAAGAGGAAAAGTTGATGTCACCTGAAAGTTGAGTATGTCGAATGACTAAGAAAAGGCTTACATTTGAATACTTGTAAGAGGAGAAAGGATTAACTCATAAAAATGTCCTAAATAGCTAATAAGTTAAAAAGGACCAAATTTTTTTTCTTGGATAGGCAACTTAGAAAGGCTACTTGACTTATACGAATTAGAGAAATAAGGCTAATGAGTCTAAAATAAGCTTAGCAAAAAGTCAGCGATTACAAAAAAGACACCATGAAGTAGTTATAATGAATCTTGATAATATTATGGATAGGTTCATTGTAGCAAACCTAGCACATCATCAAATGGAGACAAACCAACTTTGACCGAGTCAAAGAAGCCAATGGGATAGGTGGCACAAGATAATTGGTGGAATGCGGAAGGGTGAAGGGCATCAATTTGGGGGACTGTTCCATTCTCCCACCATTCGCTAACTCCCAATTATTAAACATTGAACCTCCGACGATTGTATTCATAGACTTAATCGAGATCATGATGATTCATTCCACTTCTTTGTAAGCAATTGAAGGTGACATTAGAAAATTGCGCAATTGACTTGCAGGTTAGAACTAATGAGTTTGTTTGGTTGTATGACATGCAATTGAATTCTAGACAAAATTTGTTTGACAAGACATTCTAGTAGTAGACTCTTTCATTTGTATTTCATCTTATCTAAGCATAATTTAGATATTGCTTGTGATAGATTTGGTTCAAATGTGACGTTGAGCTAATCCATGATCGATTTATTTCAACGAATCCTTGATGTCAACTTAAGTTATTTATGCGAGTTTTTGATCAATGTGGTATATTATCTAGGGATACAATTCATTTAATTGAACTAAAAATTTGACAAAATGAATGGTTTGATTTCTTCCTTGATCAATCTCTATGATATTAACAAGCATATAATTTTAAACCCAAGTAGATCATCATGTCATCTAGGATTATATTTCAATTCTTAACTTCTTCATTTGTACATTTTTCATTTAACCTAAATTATTAAATACTTGATCTATCATCCACATTTGCTGATTAAAAGTGAATATGTATCTTTGTCACTTTTTTTCTTTATTGGTAGCCTATAGTCTTTCAATCTTAATTATTGGACGGGAGGTTTCTTATTAATCCAAATTTGAGATTAATTTGATTTTGTTAAAATTGTCACTTTTTAATAGTATAATTTTTTGATCGTGTTTTATGATGTAATAAAAGATCTAATTGTAAAAAATATATAGTAAGATATGTATTATAAGTGACATTATTTTTCTTAATTTATAAAATGAAAATGGCACATATTAATGTAGATTTTAATGGTAACCTTTTAATATAACATTCTTGATTGAAGAAGGATACTTTAGTCAGTTACCTTTCCAATAAGAAAAGGAATGGAATTGCTTAGTAGGGAATTACAACTCCCAGTGGAATACCAATTCCAACTTCGTGGTATTCCTCAAACAAAGGCTTTTCCATTCCCTCTCCAATTCCCTAAATTTGCTTTCCCACTTTCCCCAATCCAAGAGGGTACATCATCGTCGACAGAATTATTAATTTGTAATACAAAAGTTGACTTTCGGCGGGGCATAAATTACATGAATGAAATGCTGTATCACCGTCCATGCTTAATTTAAATGATTATTTCACATCAACAGCTTCCTCCACACGAAAATAATTGTGTGCTACACGAGAGGTCACATCGGAATATATATATATATATATATATAAAAGATGTGAGTCAATATCATTCATCTTCCACTCTATAGAGATAGGAAAAAGGAGGTAGGAGACTAAATCAAAATCCACCGGGTACAAGAAAAAGCAAACTACAACTCGGAGCTTGGTACAAAGAAATAAAACAAGACTATCAAAACTAAGCTAAACCAAGTCAAAAATTAACTTTAAAGGCTAACATAAGGCATTTGGATTTTATCAAGACGAAGAAGATGTTGAGAACGAAGGTCAAACTCATTGACGTCATCCAAAATCTTCCAATCTCCCATAGCAGAGCTAGCCAGCCCATACGCAAGCAGGTTGGCAGAGGGGTGCGCAAAAACTAGACTTTGAATCTTCCCAGCAAGAGAGGAGAAAGATTCAAAATCTCTCTTAGCAGTCCATGAAAGAGGGACCTTCCCTTTCCGCCAATAACACAGAAGAGTGGAATCTATAATAACAATTGTTGGTAATAGTCGGTTGCAATGGTTATAGTGATGGTGAAATGATTTGGAATGTGTTGTAGTTAGAAACACCAAGAGTGTCATTGTGGTGAGTTGTGGAGAATACCGGTCATTACAACCATTATTATTATTATTTACTTATCTAATTTTTACTGGTTTTGTTCCAAGTCGTTCACTGGGAGGTAATTTATTGAATTACATCGCTCTTTGATCTCAAAATTATCCTCTAATTCCAAAAAAAAGCTTTACATCTTATTAAAGAATGAATGAATGTGGATATGGTTTGCCTACTTAATAAGAATCAATTGTAATGCTTGCAAAAACTAACTATAAACAAGTACCAAACAATTTATTACTATACTATAACTATGTCTTTACAAGTTGTAGTATTAATACTTACATGAAAGTACACAATAGACTAAGATTACATAGTATATTAACTTAACTTACTAGTCTGATATCTACAGTAACACATACAACAGTTTTAGTGACAGACGCAAGCGTCGCTAGATCTCAGAAAACACTATATACAAACCTAAAGAGGAAAACTGAGGTCTGTAGCGACACTTAGGGTGACATTTTATTCTGTTAGTAAATATATGGGTTCATTTATACAAATAATTGGCTATACTACGTATGCATATATATGTATATTTATATTTTTATTGTATATGTATTTATTTACGTATGTACATCATCTCTCTTGTATGTACGCCTTCTCTCTCTCTCTTACTCCTCACTAAGCTTCTTCTGTCCTTCTTCTCCTTTGTTATACTTCTTCTGCGTTTTCATTCTAACTTAACAGGTTTAATATGCTACGGCGAGAGGCACTTAACACTGTCATTAGTTCTCTTTAATCAGTTAAAAATGTTCTTAATTTGCGGGCGCACTTTTCGAGGGATACACAGCACCAATGGGGTGGGACCAAACCTCTACTAAGCACTCCCTAATTCTCATTAGGCCAGTTAATTACATTTTTCTTTCTAAACTCAACGCAGGGCCTTCAAGCCCCACGCACACACGCCTCTCGGGCCCCCGGCCCCACACAATTCATGCTTATATGCTTATATCAGATGCTCAGACGGTATGCTCAGATAGTATAAATGTTATGTTGTTTCAGGCGCCCAGCGCCCGTGACGACTGAACAACTATAACACTTTTTACATATATATCGCTGCGTGTGGTTTGCACGCACGATGTGGCGCTATTCTAGTGCCACATCTGCGCTGGAAACCGCGCGTAGCTGCGGCTGGAAGCGATTTTGGCCCTCAATTCGAGGGCCATAACTTATTAAAAAAATAAAATAAATTATGGAAAATAAAGTATTTACATAATACTACATAATTGTTCAATTAATTTTGAATTTTAATTAGATTTACTATATAAATAAATTCACTAAAGTGGGCTGTTTTTACACACTATTTTAGGTATTTTCTTGGTTAATTACTTATAAATTAGTTAGTGAATGGTCTAATTGACCTTATACAGAGTTAGATTACATACATAAGTATTTTATACACATTTTTATTATATTTTTTCGAATTAATTTATGTTTTATTTACATTTAAATAGCAGTTTTTGACAATTTTACTTATAAATTAAGTTAAAGTAATATAAAAAAGGTATAAATATACTTCAACTAACTTAAATTACTTAAGATATATTAGCCTAAGTATATAGATTCAATTAACTTAATTATAACCCTAAATTACTAATTTATCTAATTTAATTTAACCACTTAGCTGTTAACTGAATAAATTCATTATTTATTATGTATAAAAGATTAAATTAAGGTACATGATTTTATCTACTTGTAATCTACATATGCATAGATATATATACAGTTTTATAGAATATACAATGTACTACATATATATACTTATAGAGTAATATACTATTTACATACTGCCTATATACAGAATAATATACATATATTATTTTAAATCAGATTACAGTATACAATATACTTACATAGTTAGTTATACAGTTATATGTATATAATGCCTATTTACATATATATATATATATAGTAATATATACAGTTTAATATTTACATAGAACTTATGTATATAGGAGTATACAGAGTAATATAAATAAATAATTTTATATATATACTATCTATCAGAATTTTACAGAATTTTATACAGAGTAATATATTTATGTACCAGAGTTAGTTTGATTGTTTCTGTAAACCCTACAACAGTAGGAGGTGAGAAAGGAATAGCTAATTGTGTTCAGTTTTCTCTTTTAACAGCAGCTGAAGCTACTGTTCAAGAGGTGAGAAGGGAAGAATTAAAATGGGCTATCAGAGTTTTAAATGCATGGTTTTCAGATTTTTGCTTTTCTCACTGTAATTGGTTCTAAAAAAATCCTATAGTAGTAGGAGATGAGACAGGAAGAGCTAACTAAGGAGAGAGTCCTCAGTTCAGAATTTTTTTTTTTTTTAACAGCAGCCTAAGCCACTGTCCAAATGGCCTAACTGCTGCTGCAGTTAGTCCATTTGAGAAGAAATGTATCCAAATGGTGAGAAGGGAAGAATTTGGAAAGAAAGAAATATGTAGCTGCAAGATGCAGCAATTTACTGTGTTACTAGGATTAGAGTCAATCAAAACCGACTGAAAAGCAAATAAGTAAATCACAAATCTGACAAGGGTTCAATTTCTCACGAAAATCATTAAGTATCTGAATTCAGATGCCAAAAGCCCTCATCAAAAACCTCATTTTAGATAAAACCCACAAATATCACTGAATTAACTCTTCCTAATGCTATAGACAGCATGAAGGAAGAATTAACTTAGTCAATTAAAATCAAAAGATCAAATCCCAGTTTCTTGCAACCTTAAGGAGTATTGAGAACTCCTTAGGCTAGGAAATCATCAGACAAACCAGACATCCATAAAAAAAACTTATGAATGCAAGATCAGACTTCAAATTACCACAGTAATTATCCTCAGATCTGACTTGCATTCAATGCATTCAAGGCTTATCAAAACAGATTTAAGTATGGCTCTTCTGAGATGATTTTTGTCACTAGAAATCCTCTCAGAATCCTTACCAACAGGGAATTCAAATCAACTTCAATTTGTCAGATCAGCCAGTAAATCCAAAAAGCTAAAAATCCTTAAAATCCACATTGAGGAGAAATCTGACAAACTGAAAAATTTGACCCATAATCAGGGGCTTTTGTGACCAAAGGTGAGGTGAGTGAGAAGCCCCCTAGGTGCTTGTGACGCCAATTTCAGATCTGAGGTTGAAAACCAACCACATCTGAAATTGGATTAGAGTGTGTGGGTGAAAGATGAGAAAAATCTATCGTGGAAAAATCAGAACTGGATTGTAAAAAAAGAAATGGAGAGGAAGATAATTTGAAACATGGTTTGATGAATTCTTCCCCTCTAATCTGGACTGATCAAAGGAGGTGAGGGGAGGGAATTTAAGCCTAATTTTATTACTACAGCTACTTTAACCTACAGTGAAAATTAAACATTAACAATTATGCTAATTCTACTCTAAACTACTTAACTACAGCTAAAACTAATTATGCAGAATTAAAAACCTAATCTAACAGGAAGAATGGGACCTATGGGTCCTTAGTCGGTGCTAAGGAGGAAGAAAGGAGGAAGATGACTCCAGCGGAGGGAAGAGTCTGCTAGTGAGGCTCCAAGGTCGTCCTCAGGTGCTACGAAGTCCTTAACGACGAGGAGTGTCGAGAGAAGGTGATGATTTCATAGTCGGTGGCTGTGAAATCAGAGGCTGGATGGGGAGGAGAGACTGGAGTGGACAAATTGATCACTAAGAGGTGTAGGAGTGAGCGATCCCTTGCACGCGACACCACTGAGGTGCTTAAGTAGCAGCTCAGTGGCTGAGATCACCGCGTAGGTGAAGATATTCAAAATGCAACCGGCAGCGAGGATGTGAGGGGCGGAGCGCGCGGTGAGCTGAGCACAAGATCTGACCGTCAGATGAGATCTGGGGAGAGAGGTGAACGCACGCACCGAATTACGTGAAAGTTCCATTCGGATCTGACCGCAGATCGAGATCTTGAAGAGCGACAGACGGCTAAGATTGGTCATGTTCTTCGTGCGCTACAGTGCGTGCGAAGAACAGCAGGCTTCTCTCTGAAATGAAGGAAATTTTGCAGACAGACCCTTGAACGAAGGGGTAGAAGAATAGCGTGCAGGCCCATAAGTGAAAAGAACTATAACTGGAAGGGCCCTGCAGCCTTTTAAAAGGTTCCCTGCAGCCTACAAGTAGGTCCAAAGAGGGGTTTTGAAGGGTAGGAGTGTAATGCATGAAGGACCTAAGTGTAAACTACCTATTTCATAACCTAAATGATGTCCAATTGCCTTCAAATTTTTATATGTGCTTTATTGAACATTTAAGACATTGATTTTACTTCTGATTTGGCCTTTCAAACTTATTTATGTGTTCAATTGACGCATGGATCATCATTTGTACTTTACTTTCAGAATATCTCATTTTTGTGACCTAATTATGAAGTTTTAACACAGAGTAAAGGTTTTAGGTCTTTTTCTTTAATTCCCACACTTAATCCTTTTTATCTGTTAATTTGATATTGTTTTACTTAGTGTTTAGCTTAACTTCAGCTTTTTAGCCATGATGAGTGGCCACTCATCAATCTATCTCAATCTGAAGGTACTCAACGGCAGCAGTTCGGAAAGCATGTTGAATAGCTCGAAGGGGCACAATTTCATGCATAATATTGCAAGTTCTACAAACAGCCCCTTGAATAAAATTGCCGTCATGATCTCTGATAATCCTGGAGGAACAAGTAGAGGGACCATCTTGACCAATTGCGAAATTGGCCTTGAAGCCAAAGAAGGATGAACCTAACTAAAAAGACCAACATAGGGTTTATGATGCTTAATCCAATTTCCCATATCGAATTTATTCCAATTTCTCCTAAGAAAAAACATAACCTTTTGAAATGATAAGCGATCATTCTTGATTTTGTTCCTAAGATGCCAGACATTATACCAGATAAAGTAAATAAGAGCTTGAATGTGCTTCTTACCCAAAGATCGGCGACCATGGCTTAGGATATCCCGGAAATGACAAGGATTAGCATAAGGAACAACATTTTCCGAAAAAACCCAATTGGAAATAAGAATGACCAACTTACTATACGTAAAAAGATGGTCAACGGTTTCAATAGAGGGAGATTGTGGACAACACCAACATTTAGAAGGGATATACACACTAGTCTTGGAAATGTTATCATCAGTAGGGGTCACATTAGAAGACTTATATCTTTCTCTCCCACGTTTGCATTAGTATTTTCAGGCCTTGCTTGGTAGAGATTTAGGCCCTGTTTGCAATGGGTTTAAATTGAGTTTTAATCATACTTGTTGATCATAAATGGTACAGTGCATGAATAGTATAAAGGTGTGTAAATATTTTAATTTCCACCTATGACATCTACTACCATCTATCACATCTATCCCTCACCAATTATATATACCTTCACTGACTCTCTCACATCAATTACATCTACTTCTCACTAACCTACTCTCAATACAAATAAAAACAAAAATGATTAATAACATATCAACTCAACTATTACATCCATATCCACTAATCCTTCCCTTACCCATCCACTTATCCCTCCTTAAGACTTTCTAAATTGTACCCAGTCTTAAAATTTAAGCCTATGCTAAATGATGCCTTAAGGTTTAAGATTAGGTGAAGTTTAGAAAGTTTTAAAAAGGAATATGTGGATGAATAAGAGGATGATTAATGAGTGGGATGTGATAGTTGAATTGATATATTATTATTAATTTTTATATATATTAAAAGTAAATTAATAATAGGTAGATGAGATTGGTGTAGGGATATACATAATTAATAAAGATAGATAGACTAGTAGATGTGATGGATAAAATTCCCGGAGCTTAAGAGAATCTAAATCACAAAAAACAAAAAAAAAGACTCCTCACCGTAACATCAAAAATCTAACGACGAACGATTGAGACGACCGACAGAAGCAAAAAGGAAGCAACGATGGAGCTGCGACAACAACCGTCGGGAGTCCAACCAACTGCCAACACAGCTCAACCCCCTCCCTTCCTCTCCACACTCCAAGCTGCCGCCGCGGACGTCGAGAAGGCAGCCCAACAGAAGAGCTCCCTCTTCGACTCCTACGAGCTCAAGTCCTTCCAGAAGCAGCTCGACTCCGCCATCGCCGGCAGAAGCTGGGCCCCATCCTTGTCCTCGTCCTCGTCCTCGCCCTCCCAGTCCGGCCCCCTGCCAGGGCAAAAGTCGGTATTAAGGAGAGCTGTGCGCAAGGTCATGAAGTCCTTCAGGCGGACATCTGCAGCGACGGCATCCTCGGGGGCCTCCCTCGTGGGCTACGAGTCCTCCGGGAGCGCGTTCGCGGCGGAGGGCCGTCCGCTGATGGCGATCCCGGAGGGCCGAGAGTCGTCGCCGATGTTAAGGAAGGCCCTGTCGGAGCGATTCGCCAGCCGCTGCCAGATGTTCCGCTGACACGTACGTACGTGGGGATCATCGTTGCTTTTAAGTCTTCCCGTTCCGTTGTTCGTCATTTGCATGTTTTTCTTGTTGGCATGTTATTTTTTTGATCCATCAATGCATGCATTGCACGTATGACTCGCAACTTTTTTCGCAGAATGGTTGGTGATCTGTTGCGAGGCCTCAATTTTCCGATTGTTTCTGACCCACTGCTCATTTGGTACCCTACAGATTTCGAACTACCGCCACATTCAACTCCAATCCATTCAACTTGACATCTTCTCTCATCGACGTCGATCATCCCTGGCCGCTTTTTTCCACCACCTGTAAGCCAATCTTCTTCGTAAACTCACCCAAACTCAGTCAACAACCTCAACCTCTGACAAATTACGAGAGTGGGATGGATGGGAGGGAGTACTGTTCTTTACGCATATGCACCCCGGTCATCATCAATCCATATTCATCGATTGTCCTCCCTATATGTGAATGGGTCAAACATCAATCCTCCCCCTGCTCCAACAATTTTTTTTTTAAAATTTACTGATGTCTAAGAATCTAAATCCTCGAGTTGCCCACAAAGGGAATAAAGTTTTAATTCGTCGATCTCACCTTTTTGCATATCATAAAGCGTGATCAGGTGTGACTTCTACGTCGAGAGAATCCTCATAGCATATGTAGACAGACACATATTTGAATAATTCAAGTAGCTAGGGATGATGTATACCTATTGGAGCTCAGACTAAACGTTGAAGGTAATACGTACTATAGGCAACGCAAATGATCCGATCTCAAGAATAATGGAGGACTTGACCTCAAAATTAAAAAAGTAATGCTATTTTAGAATTCTCCCTGAAATCCTCCCTACGGGGCCTTTCCTCCTCCTCCCTACTTGATCCCTTTTCATTGGTGCCCTTTGCTACTTATCTTCCTCTTTAACCCTCTTTATGATCCTTCCTGGCTTTTCTTTAGTGGTCTTTTCCCTCCTCTTGCATCTGATTAGGGTTGTAGTTCACAATCCATGGAGGTAGTGTCCTGATTGGAGCCAGGTGGTGATTCCTTGGTTCCCTCCTTAATTTGGGTTTAGTCGAGCTATATATGGGTCTTTTTTGTGATTTGCCGTATCAAATCTCTTGTACTTGATGGTCTTGGTGAATGATTTGCCAAGGCAATGTGGAAGTGTGGCAGATCAATGATTCAAAAGTTTGATTTGATTGCAATTTAATGCCCACAAATACGAAAAGGCATGAAGAAAACAACCTAAATTAAAATTTTTTCTCATTTTTGCATTGAAATGAGTAAGAAGGTTATGCCTTTGGGAGTATAATATGGAACCCTCGCGTCATGACTCTTACACTAAATTTTAATGATATAGATCCTCCTCTGTGATGGAAGGATGAGATCCTTAACGTCAATAACACTCAAGTCCTTAGATGATGAACGTTGAAAGCGTAAACTTTATTTTGATGATTTATAGAAAATGATTATATATATATATATATATATATATATATATATATATATATTGAGTATTGTACTTATAAATAAAATTGTCAAGTAATTTAGTTAATAAACAAGTTCATATCACCTTAGATTTCAATTTCGAATCACTACTGATATGAAAGGATAGATTTATAGATTATTTACCCCCTGCAACTTAAAATAAATGTTATTCTCATAAATACTCATTTAAGATTTTCGGATGGACATTTCCTCCGACAAAATCACTTTCATAATTAGTTAATAATTTTGCAAATTATGATCAAAACCACTGTAACAGTTACGGAATTATCTTATTATATTTAATACATTATTTATGAATATTACCCATATGAAATATCTTCCAAACCGTATATTCCACATTTTTCATTGTTTGTTATTGTAACTACATCATTTTTTATTACTTCTTCTCCCTCCCGGCAACATTCGTCTCTAATGTTTCGAAGGTGTGTCTTTTTGATTTCGTTACATGTTATTGTTATGTTTATCTCACTAAATATCATCATTACTTAACTGATGGACTTTATGTACGGCTTTTTAGCATTTTTAGATCTAATTTCTACCTCAATTACGAACCAATCGTTCCAATGGACTAGGATTCCATGGAATATGCGTTAAACAACAATCTCCGTAACAGTTCAGATTCGTTTACACGCTACGATGATGTTCAACAAGATTCAGATATCTGGCATTGTTTAATTTGTTCGTTTTCTTCATAATCTCATGGTTCACGCTGATTTGTTACAGAACTCAATATATCCTACATCTACCTTGGTTATATATTTTGTTTGATCTATCTTTTTGTCATTGTAATGAATGCTTATCAAAGTAACCTTACTGAAACAAACAATTGTATTATAATGTGACTTATAGCCGTATTACTCATGTATGCAACATGATTCTATATATTATGCATTTGTAAAGATATATAAGAGCGAATTGTAAGTTATGTTTTTGATTTAACAATTGTAATACAAAAAATAATCAATTGTAATACAAAAGAGTGCTAACATAGTATAATAAAGGCTAATATTCGTTGTGTAGCAAAAGATTATAATACAACACATATTAAAGTTGCAATAGGTTTTTAATGGTAATGAACAACTTAGTTTTTTTAAACACTTTTGTCGTACAGTAAAGGTCAGCATTCGATGCGCAGCAAAACATTATGGTACAACTCATACTAGAGTTGCAATACATTTTTAAATGGTAATGAACAACTTAGTTGTTTTAAACACTTTTACTACAGTAAAGGTCAGCATTCGATGCGCAGCAAAACATTGCGGCGGTACAACTCACACTAGAGTTGCAATACGTTTTTAAATGGTAAAGACTACTAATTAATTTTTTTGAACACTTTTATTGTACAATGAAGATTAACATTCGATTTGTACCAAAACATTGTAATATAACATATATTAAAGTTTCAATATGATCTTAAATGGTAACGAACAAATCAGTTCCTTTAAATTTCTTGCAACCGTAATAAAAATTCATTTTAAAATGATAATACAAATATACATGCAACGAACTTCTCATGCTTATCCAGTACAAGTTGCATTATCAATTTTGCCAAATACGTATATATTTTCATTACTTTTATATTTATGTATGTATCCTACAAATATTCATTTACTTGTTAGGATATTTTTATGAATTTTAAAAATTAAAAAACAAAAAAAAATTATATAAATATCCTTCAATTTTCTTTTTATTTTGTAAAATAACCCTACCCCCTTTCCTCTGACCATCTCTTCTGAGTTGCCACCTCTGACCCCTCCTCCTATTTCATTGGTGTAATGATCCGATTTCCGAGTCCCTACGAGACACGAGAATCGGACCGACTCGACTAAACCCAAAACCTGATCGTCCAACGAGTAAGTAATCAAACGAGCAGTAAAATAAACCACATTCAACATGAATATAACTAACAGTAAGAAAATACAGCAGTAAGGAAAGAAACCACTACAGTATGTACCACCACAACAGTAGAAAAACATTCATAACATAATATGAACTGCAGGTAAAGAAAAGTACAGCGGAAACAAGAACTACTCACTACAGTGGAACCAAAAAGAGGTACAAGAGAACAGTGGTAACTCTACTGGACCCTACTCGGCCCAGCGTCCTCTGCAGCCGCTGACCCTGGCTGCTCAACACCTGGTCCTGAAAGGTAACGAGTGTAACACGTCAGCAAAACGCTGAGTAGAGTGGCAGCTAAACTAAAGAAACAGTAAAGTGTACAGTAGCTGTTTTAATTTTTCTTTCTTCCTTTATTTACGTCTTTCTATTGTTTCGCAATTTATCTATTTCTCAGATCCTTCACTTGATCTCTAATGTTCCTCGTGGGAACGATCTTGATTGCAGTCTTTTCCGAACAGTAGAAGTAGCACGTGGTGCTCTCCTGGCCGGGAGAGTCCCCCGTGGTGATCCTACTCTCAGTCAACCACCCCAAGGTCACTGACAGATGTAACGGTGACTACGGCACGTGCGGTAAACGCACGGGTAGCTAACCCGCACTGGCACGCGGTCAGTCGTTTCCGTTAACGGGTGCGCCCAAAGCACAGCACGGAACCAGTACAGGGCAGAGCCCTCTCAGTAATAGGGGTCCAACCCCTCCACAGTAACCAAACAGGGGCCTTACCCCTCCACAGTCTGCGCACCCTCGCCTGACTACCCTGGTTTGCCCTAGTGGGCCTAACAAGTCGGTGTAGGAGGCTAGCAGAACCCCGGGGCCCGTGGGGTAGCTAGTACCTCCCTACACTAGTATCTCTCCTCGGTACTACGTACACGAGGGCCAGCAATTCGGTACAGAGTGGCCAGTCCTAAGCCGAGGTCCCTGGGGCGGCTGGCTCCGCTCTGCACTAAACAGGGGGACAGTCGCTCTCCTTGGTACTCCATACTCAAGGGCCAACTCACTTCCCCAATTCTATTCCATTCACTTTCCAGGAGTTCTACTCCTAATTCCCCGTAGGGTTCCAGCTCTTTACTCAGTGCATTCCAGTTTCACCTTTCCAATTTCACGTTCATACATCCCATATTCTTAATCATATTCATTTATTCATAACAGGCAGTTGTTAATTCAATTCACAGGCAGCTATTGTTTCCTTTCCACTTTTTCCAAGACTGCAGTATTGATATATTCCACTAGTTCTTCCCATCCTAGGATTCATGCCATACCCTAGGATCTATCATACAATCTAGTTTTCCAACTCTAAGATTCATGCAACACCCTAGGATCTACCATTCATTCTAGTTTCTCATTCCTAGGATTCATGCAATGTCCTAGATGCTATTTATGGTTCCATAATTTAACAGATTATGCCAATAAACTTAAAAGCCACTCTACCGGTTACAACAGGCGAACTAGGGGCGTGGTCGGGAATCCTGCGTGCCTCCGCAACCCCCGAGACTGCAACGGAACGGGGTCCTATCACAAGGATCAAACACAAGGAATTTCTCAAAACAGTATACAGCTACTGTAGACGGGTAGAGAATGTAATTTTGAAAAGCACGCAACTCGAAACGTGGAAAACGGACCCCGAACGGGTCCTAAACGGGTCGAAAACGACGAAACAGTGCAAAATCAGACATCTGGAACTTATTCCAGATGTCTTAAAAAAGTGGATCAGGGGTTACCTTGCTCTGCGTGGTCTCTCAGACGTCCAGAAGCCTGCGGGGGCGTCTGGCCTAGTTCCCAGACGTCCGATGGTCACCCCGGACATCTGGAAGTCTCTCCAGTCATCTAGAACTTCAGCCAGACGTCTGATTCGCGTTGGATGCGAATCTCAGACCCTGCGCGTACCCATTTCCTCTCTCTCTTAGTACGGTCAATCGAAGAAATGAAGAAGACGGAATAACTCACCTTTCAGACGTCTGGACAGTCTTCCAGACGTCGTTCCCGTCGTCTGGCTAGAATCCCATACGTCTGATTCTGGAAAAGTTTCCAGAACCAGGGCGCGACTCGCCCTCCGCTCGCGACGCCCGGCCGCGCCGCGCCTCGTCCGCCTACTGCTCGAGCCGCAGCAGTCCTCCCGCGTCGCTCCGTGCTCGCTGCGCCCCCCGCCGGCCGGCCCTAGCAGCCCCGGCGAGCTCGCCCTCACGGCCGAGCGCTTCTTCCTACACGCAGCACCTCCTCCCACGCTCACCGTTGTCGCTGCCGCCGCCTCACTCGCACTCGCTCACGCGCACCGGCTGGAAGGAGAAGAGGAAGGGGGCGGAGGTGATGAGAGTGAGGGAGGGGGCGTGCCCTTTTTAACGCCGCGCGAGGAGGAGAGAGAGCGTGACAGAGGGTAGCCTGCGGCCGCAGGAGAGAGGGAAAAAGAGAGGGAGAGAGAGCGTACGCAGGTCTGCGCGCTCAGGTGCGCAGACGAATCACGCGTGCCAAAAATAACCGATTCCCAGACGTCTGGAAGTGGTTCTAGACGTCTGGTCAGACGTCTGGGACACCTCCCAGACGTCTTGAAAGACGTCTGAAGCACGCGTTCGTTACAATATAACAAACTCAAAGAAAGTTTCGTCCCCGAAACTTGCGTTAACTAGGGTGCAGGAAAACGTCATAAATACCATAACAAACTCAAAGAGAACCGAAATCGGTCCGAAAAGACGTACCCGCGAAGAGTTCCGGGTACCGCTCCCGCATTGCCACCTCAGGCTCCGAGGTAGCCTCCTCGCACCGCTGGCTCCTCCACAAAACCTTTACCAGGGGTACTTGCTTTCGTCTCAAACTGCGGACGGCTCGGTCTAGAATCTGCACTGGCCGCTCGGGGTAGGTCAGTTTGTCGTCCACCTCGACGCTCTCGTGACTCAGTACGTGACTGGGATCGGCTACGTACTTCCTGAGGTTGGACACGTGAAACACGTCGTGCACACCAGAAAGCTGCGGGGGGAGGGCAAGCCTATAAGCAACGGGTCCAACCCGCTCCAAGACCTCAAAGGGTCCCACAAACCTCGGCGCGAGATTCCCTCTCACCGCAAACCGCTGCAGGCCCTTCATGGGCGAAACACGAAGAAAGACGTGATCCCCAACCTCAAACTGCACCTCTCTTCGTTTCCGATCCGCGTAGCTCTTCTGTCTCCTCTTGACAGTGCGGAGTCGCCTGTGGATCTGCTCGACCACCTCCTGACTCTGCCGGATCAACCTGGGGCCAACCTCCCACTTGGTCCCCACCTCGACCCAACTCAAGCGTGCCGTACACCTCCGTCCGTACAGAGCCTCGTAGGGAGCCATGCCGATGCTCGAGTGATAGCTGTTGTTGTATGCAAACTCCTCCAGGGGCAGGTGTTCCTCCCAAGAGCCCCTCCAGTCCAGTACACAAGCATGCAAAAGGTCCTCAAGTGTCTGTATCGTGCACTCAGACTGTCCGTCCATCTGGGGGTGGTAAGCCGTACTAAACCTCAACCGTGTCCCCAAGGCCTGCTGAAACTCAGCCCAAAACTGGGACGTAAAGCGTGTATCCCGGTTGGATACGATCTCCCGCAGAACTCCGTGTAGTCGTATCACATCACGGATATACCTCTCTGCCAACTGTGCTGGTCCCAAAGTGATTCGGATCGGCAAGAATCGCGCCGTCTTCGTCAGTCTATCCACAATTACCCATACAGCGTCGTGCCCTCGCTGGGTAACAGGTAAGCCCACCACCAAGTCCATGGTGATGCTCTCCCACTTCCACTCTGGCACTAGAAGCGGCTGTAGCAGCCCTGCAGGCCTCTGATGCTCGGCTTTCACCTGCTGGCACACTAAGCACTGCTATACGAATTCACCCACATCCCGCTTCATCCCCCTCCACCAAAACTCGCGTCTCAAGTCGTGGTACATCTTCGTGTTTCCGGGATGTATGGTGAATCTGGAACCGTGTGCCTCAGTCAGGAGCTCTCTCAACAGCTCCTCGTCCCTGGGAACGCACAATCGTCCCCTCAGGCGTAGCACCTGGTTTGTGAAAGAGAAGTCCCCTGGGTCTCCCAACAGTACTCTGTCGCGCAAGGACTGCAAGTACGGATCGGCCATCTGTCCTGTGATGATGCGGCCTATCAGCTCTGGCCTGGTCTGTCGTGTCACCGTCACTGCCCCACAGTGCCCCTGTAACTCCAGGGGTCGCCAACTGCCCACCTCCTCCAAAAGGCTCCAACTGTGTAACTGTAAACTGGCCAAGTGTGCGGGCGCCTTATGGCTCAAGGCGTCAGCCACCACATTGGCCTTTCCCAGGTGGTAGGAGATGCTGCAGTCGTAGTCCTTCAGGAGCTCCAACCAACGTCTCTGTCTCATGTTGAGCTCCTTCTGATCAAAAAGGTATCTGAGGCTCTTGTGATCTGTGAAAATTTCGAAGGTCTCACCGTACAAGTAGTGCCTCCAAGTCTTCAGCGCGAAGACAACCGCTGCCAACTCTAGGTCGTGGGTAGGGTAGGTATGCTCATGGGGCTTCAGTTGCCGCGAAGCGTAAGCGACAACGTGACCCCTCTGCATGAGCACACCTCCTAACCCCTGCAAGGAGGCGTCCGTGTACACACCGAACCCGCCACTACTGTCAGGGATGGTGAGCACGGGAGCTGAGGTCAACCTCTCCTTCAGCTCCAGAAAACACACCTCATAGGCGTCTGTCCAAGCGAAGGGCACGACCTTCCGGGTCAACTGTGTCATAGGACGCGCAATCTGTGAAAAGCCTCTGATGAATCTTCTGTAGTAGCCTGCCAGTCCCAGGAAACTGCGAATCTCAGTGACTGAACGCGGTCTCTCCCACCTGAGTACTGCCTCGACCTTGGCTGAGTCCACCGCCAAGCCGTCTCCAGAGATCACATGACCTAAGAAGGTCACCTCCCTCAACCAGAACTCGCACTTACTGTATTTGGCGTGCAGCCTACGTCGTCTCAGAGTGTCCAGAACCATCTGTAAGTGCTGTCCGTGCTGCGTCCGATCTCTAGAATAGATGAGTACATCATCTATGAAAACCACCACGAACTAGTCCAAGTACGGTCTAAACACCCGGTTCATCAGGTCCATGAAAGCAGCGGGGGCATTGATCAGCCCAAACGGCAAGACCAAAAACTCGTAGTGTCCGTATTGGGTGCGGAAAGCTGTCTTGGAGACGTCGGTCTCCCTGATCCTTAACTGGGGGTATCCAGATCTCAAGTCGATCTTGGAAAACACCGTGGCACCCCGCAACTGGTCAAATAAGTCGTCGATCCTCGGTAGCGGATATCTGTTCTTGATGGTGGCCCTATTCAGCTGTCGGTAGTCCACACAAAGGCGTAAGGTCCCATCCTTCTTCTTCACAAATAGTACCGGGGCTCCCCAGGGAGACGCACTGGGCCTCACGAAACCTTTCTCCAAAAGGTCCTGCAACTGGGACTTGAGCTCTCGCAGCTCAAGCGATGCCATCCTGTATGGCGCGGTGGAGATGGAGCTAGTCCCTGGTACTAGTGAGATCTCAAACTCGATCTCACGCTCGGGCGGTAGTCCTGGTAACTCGTCTAGAAACACGTCAGGGTACTCTCTGACCACCGGGATGCTCTGGAAGTCTGCCACAGGGATGGGCTCTGCCACCACACAAGTTGGGAAGCCCTCACACCCCTGGCTCAAAAGTCTCGTCGCCCGAAGTGCCGAAATGCACTTGAAACCTCCGTCCACTGGCTGTCCATGAAACTCGAAAGAAGGCAACTCCGGAATGGAGAAGACGATCTTCCTCTCAAAACAGTCCACCAAGGCGTGGTAAGCGGACATCCAATTCATCCCCAGAATCACTCCAAAGTCCTCCATCTGCAACATAATCAGGTCAGCTGGCAGGCTATGTCCCCCGACGCTAACCTCGCAATTCGTGTACACCTCCTCATCTACAAACAGCTGATCACTCGGACCTCTGATTACGAATGGATTCTCTAACAGCGTATAATCCTGGCCCAAACTAACTGCGAAACTGGCTGCGACAAACGAGTGCGTAGCGCCGGAATCGAAAAGCGTGTAAACGAGTCTTCCAGAAACTGAAACCATACCTGCTACCACCGATCCCGAAGCTCTGGCATCCCTGTGTGTCAGGGCGTTGATACGCCCCTCAGCTCTAGGTGCGGACGAAGCAGCCACACTCTGCGTCAGACGGGCAGGTGCTGGCCGGTACCCTCCTCGTGACTGCTGTCCTCCTCCTCGCGCCTGGTAACCGCGGCCTCCTATGCGTCCTCCAGTGCTCTGCGCGGGAAGTATCTGCTGACCTCCTGCCCTAGACGGGCAGTCCCTCCTGATGTGGCCCGGCTGGCCACACTGGTAACAGAGGGGAACCCGACTCCCGCCCTGAGTGGGTCCCTGCTGTCGGCTGGGCGGGGGTCCGGTGCTGGCGACTGGCCCCTGTCGAGGGCCCCCAAAGGCCACTGATGGCCCTGTAAAATGTGACGGCTCTCCTGCGGACGCCACGTGTCTCCTCTCTCGCCGGCCCTGTGAAAAGTCTGGCTGAAAGGGCCTCTTCCGCCCACCGTCAGTGTCTCGTGGCTACTGCTCGTAAGTCATGGCTGCCTCCACCACCCTCGAAAACGTAGGCAGCTTCAGGGGTTTGACATACCCCCGAATCGCAAACCGGAGCCCCTCGGTGAACCTCCAAAGGCGCTCCCCCTCTGTGGCTACTGCTGTCGCTGCAAAGCGGGATAGCTCCAAGAAACGCGTGCGGTACGCGCTTATAGTCATCGTCCCTTGGCAGAGAGTGTGGAACTCCCGCCTCCTCTGGTCCTGCCACGTCTGGGGAAAGTACTGCTCGTAGAAGAGGGCGACGAACCGATCCCAGGTGGCTCGTCCCTCTCCTGTCCCCGGACCGCCCTCCACCACCTGTGTGCCGGACTCTCCAGCTGGTACGTGGCAAAGGCCACGCGGCACTCCACCGGGGGGCGAAGGGTGTCGAAAATCTTCTCCAACTGCTCGAGCCAGTCCTCTGCCTCGGTCGGGTCCTCATCCCCCTTGAAGGAGGGGGGCTTCAGCTTCCGGAACTGGTCGAAGAGCTCGGAGTGGCGTTGTAGTGGGGATGCCGGTGCACCTCCAGGCAACGGTGCCTCGTGCACAGAAGTGTCGGAGGAAGGTGGGGGCTGCGGCGGCCCATCCCCTCCCCCGTGTCCAGCGCCGCGTCCGTCGAGTGGTCCCATAGAGGACTCCCCCTCCGCGGCCCCAGGGTGAGGCGCTCGGGGCGGTGGGTGGAGCTCCTCTCGTACAATATCTCGTATCAGCCGGGCGAGGTCCTGGGCCTAGACGCCCGGGAGTAGTGGCTGGTCCACTGGGGCATCTGCAACGGCACGCCCACCTCGCCGACCTCGTCCTCGGCCGCGCCCGCGACTCGCCTCACTGGCCCCACGACGAGGCATCTCCTGCAAGGAGACGCGAAACAAAACGGAACACGTCACTACGAAACGATACCGAACGAAAACGTCTAAGAGCTCATGTCAAAAGATATGTTGTGGTGGCTACTCTAGTTATAGACATGTGAATTGGTTATTTTTCAGTCAGTTGATTCACTTCTCGGGATGACCTTGCTCTGATACCATCTTGTAACGACCCGATTCCCGAGTCCCTACGAGACACGAGAACTGGACCGACTCGACTAAACCCAAGACTTGGTCATCCAACGAGGAAGTAACCAAAAGAGCAGTAAAATAAATCACATTCAACATGAATATAACTAACAGTAAGAAAATACAGCAGTAAGGAAAGAAACCACTACAGTATGTACCACCACAACAGTAGAAAAACATTCATAACATAATATGAACTGCAGGTAAAGAAAAGTACAGCGGAAACAAGAACTACTCACTACAGTGGAACCAAAAAGAGGTACAAGAGAACAGTGGTAACTCTACTGGACCCTACTCGGCCCAGCGTCCTCTGCAGCTGCTGACCCTGGCTGCTCAACACCTGGTCCTGAAAGGTAACGAGTGTAACACGTCAGCAAAACGCTGAGTAGAGTGGCAGCTAAACTAAAGAAACAGTAAAGTGTACAGTAGCTGTTTTAATTTTTCTTTCTTCCTTTATTTACGTCTTTCTATTGTTTCGCAATTTATCTATTTCTCAGATCCTTCACTTGATCTCTAATGTTCCTCGTGGGAACGATCTTGATTGCAGTCTTTTCCGAACAGTAGAAGTAGCACGTGGTGCTCTCCTGGCCGGGAGAGTCCCCCGTGGTGATCCTACTCTCAGTTAACCACCCCAAGGTCACTGACAGATGTAACGATGACTACGGCACGTGCGGTAAACGCACGGGTAGCTAACTCGCACTGGCACGCGGTCAGTCGTTTCCGTTAACGGGTGCGCCCAAAGCACAGCACGGAACCAGTACAGGGCAGAGCCCTCTCAGTAACAGGGGTCCAACCCCTCCACAGTAACCAAACAGGGGCCTTACCCCTCCACAGTCTGCGCACCTTCGCCTGACTACCCTGGTTTGCCCTAGTGGGCCTAACAAGTCGGTGTAGGAGGCTAGCAGAACCCCGGGGCCCGTGGGGTAGCTAGTACCTCCCTACACTAGTAGCTCTCCTCGGTACTACCTACACGAGGGCCAGCAAGTCGGTACAGAGTGGCCAGTCCTAAGCCCGGGTCCCTGGGGCGGTTGGCTCCGCTCTACACTAAAAGGGGGACAGTCGCTCTCCTTGGTACTCCATACTCAAGGGCCAGCTCACTTCCCCAATTCTATTCCATTCACTTTCCAGGAGTTCTACTCCTAATTCCCATAGGGTTCCAGCTCTTTACTCAGTGCATTCCAGTTTCACCTTTCCAGTTTCACGTTCATACATCCCATATTCTTAATCATATTCATTTATTCATAACAGGCAGTTGTTAATTCAATTCACAGGCAGCTATTGTTTCCTTTCCACTTTTTCCAAGACTGCAGTATTCATATATTCCACTAGTTCTTCCCATCCTAGGATTCATGCCATACCCTAGGATCTATCATACAATCTAGTTTTCCAGCTCTAAGATTCATGCAACACCCTAGGATCTTCCATTCATTCTAGTTTCTCATTCCTAGGATTCATGCAATGTCCTAGGTGCTATTTATGGTTCCATAATTTAACAGATTATACCAATAAACTTAAAAGCCACTCTACCGGTTACAACAGGCGAACTGGGGGCGTGGTCGGGAATCCCGCGTGCCTCCGGAATCCCCGAGATTGCAACGGAACGGGGTCCTATCACAAGGATCAAACACAAGGAATTTCTCAAAATAGTATACAGCTACTGTAGACGGGTAGAGGATGTAATCCCGAAAAGCACGCAACTCAAAACGCGGAAAACGGACCCCGAACGGGCCCTAAATGGGTCGAAAACGACGAAACAGTGCAAAATCAGACGTCTGGAATAAGTTCCAGACGTCTTAAAAAAGTGGATCAGGGGTTACCTTGCTCTGCGTGGTCTCTCAGACGTCCAGAAGCCTGTGGGGGCGTCTGACCTAGTTCCCAGACGTCCAATGGTCACCACGAACGTCTGGAAGTCTCTCCAGTCGTCTGGAACTTCAGCCAGACGTCTGATTCGCGTTGGATGCGAATCTTAGACCCTGCGCGTACCCATTTCCTCTGTCTCTTAGTACGGTCAATCGAAGAAATGAAGAAGATGGAATAACTCACCTTTCAGACGTCTGAACAGTCTTCCAGACGTCGTTCCCGTCGTCTGGCTAGAATCCCATACGTCTGATTCTGGAAAAGTTTCCAGAACCAGGGCGCGACTCGCCCTCCGCTCGCGACGCTCGGCCGCGCCGCGCCTCGTCCGCCTACTGCTCGAGCCGCAGCAGTCCTCCCGCGTCGCTCCGTGCTCGCTGCGCCCCCCGCCGGCCGGCCCTAGCAGCCCCGGCGAGCTCGCCCTCACGGCCGAGCGCTTCTTCCTACACGCAGCACCTCCTCCTACGCTCACCGCGGCTGCCGCTGCCGCCGCCTCACTCGCGCTCGCTCACGCGCAACGGCTGGAAGGAGAAGAGGAAGGGGGCGGAGGTGATGAGAGTGAGGGAGGGGGCGTGCCCTTCTTAAGGCCGCGCGAGGAGGAGAGAGAGCACGACAGAGGGTAGCCTGCGGCCGCAGGAGAGAGGGAAAAAGAGAGGGAGAGAGAGCGTACGCAGGTCTGTGCGCTCAGGCACGCAGACGAATCACGCGTGCCAAAAATAACCGATTCCAGACGTCTGGGCCACCTCCCAGACGTCTTAAAAGATGTCTGAAGCGTGTGTTCGTTACAATTGGTCTCCTCACCCCCTCTTCTCCACCCGCAACACCTCCTCACCTTCGACCCCTCCTCCTTCGACCTCTTCTCTCCCCTCCTCCTGTTCCTCCTCTCGATCTCCTCTCCTTTACCCGCAGAGTCTCCTCGCCTTTGACCTTAACTCCTCTACCGTCCTCTTATCCCCATCCTCCTCTCCTCTCCTCACCTCTTGTTCCTCCTCCTCCTGACCTCCTCTCCTTTTCCTGCAGAGCCTCCTCGCCTTCGACCCCACTTCCTCCAACCTCCTTTCCTCCCCATTATCCTCTCCTCTCCTCTCCTCCTGTTCCTCCTCTCAATCTCCTCTCCTTTGCCCGTAGAGCCTCCTCTCCTTCGACCTTAACTCCTCCGACCTCCTCTCCTCTCCTCTTCTTCCTCCTCTTCTCGACCTTCTCTCCTTCGCCCGCAGAGCCTCCTCTCCTTCGACCCCTCCTCCTTCGACCTCCTCTCCTCCTACTCCTCCTCTAATCTCCTCTCCTCCCCCTCCCCTGCTACCCTACCAAAACAACCTCAACTGTTAAGACTCGTGCCACCAAAACCCTTTTAAGATGTATAAGAGTTGGTCCAGACGTCTGGTCAGACATCTGGACAACTTCCCAGATGTCTGGAAATCAATTTTTGCGTGCGTACGACCGCGAGTCTACGCACGTGCCGCACGCAGATTGATCCCCAGCCACCCTCTTCTCTTTCTTCCTCCCTTCGCCGACTTGCAGAGCTGCCCCCGTGCCTACATATATCCCCTCCCCTCTCCCTCGTTCGCCACCCCACACCATCCGTCTTCTCCTTCCTCCAGTGCGAGAGCAAGAGTGAGAGCGAGCGCGGCAGCTGCAGCCGAGTGCAGTGGTGGAGAGGAGAAGAGCAGCAAGAGGAATGAGAAGAGAGCGCGCGAGCCGTGAGAGAGAGAGCTCACCGGAGAGGCTCGCGGCCGGTCGGGCGTGTGTGAGGTGGAGTGTTGTGTCGGGGAAGTCCTCCCCGACGCTGCTGCAGCTAGTGCAGCGGGCGGACGAGTGCGGCGCGGCTTTGCGCAGCAGGAAGAAGACGAAGGAGCTTCTGATTCTAGGATTTTTTCCCAGAATCAGATGTCTGGACCTACATCTAGATGACGCGGATGACGTCTAGAGGAGGCTTCAAACGATTGGGAGGTACGTGCTGCGCCCACTATTTTCCTTTTTGCGGTTATGGCCATGCGGTCGTTCCGCCAAAGCTCTGTGGCCTGCCGTGTTTGAGAGATTTTGCGTACGCGTGTAGGTTTCGCTTCAAAAAGGTGCATGACACGCCCTGAAGAATGGTGGCCAGAGATAACTAGGTTTTATTATAGCGTTGTAGTATAGCCAGTTATTACCATCATTTCAAATATATAATTTTTTACTCAGAAAATAAAAGAGTTCCCGAGGTCGAACTCAGGGAGTAAGTTGTATTCTAGGGGTACAAATTCTTATTACAAAAATAAAGAGAGAGAGAGGGAGAGAGATGAAAATTTGGCTTCTTCTTCTCTTCTTTCTTCCTCTTTGTTTTCTCTTCTCTTTGGCTTTTGGTTTCTTCTTTGTTTATCTCTTGTGGTCTTCTTCTTCTGCCTTCTGTTCTTCAGATCTTCTTTTTACTTCTTTCTTCTGATCTTCTTCTCGTGCTCTTCTTCTGCTTTTGCTCTCAGGACGTCGTCTCTCCTTCTTTCTTCTTTTTCTTTCTGTCTTCTTTATCTGCAGCAGTGGTGATGTTCTTCTTCTTTCTTTTCTGCGTTCAGAGCGTCGTCTGATTTTCCACTCAGACGACTTAAGTCGCCGCTGCTACAGTGCCGCTCGGTGCTCCTTCCTTCAGTCTTCGTCAGCCTTCTTCTCTGCCTCGCTTGTCTTCTTCTTCTTTGCTTTCTCCTTCCTCTTTGCTTCGACCTGGCTGCTCTTCTTCCTTCAGTCTTCTTCTTCTTCTCTTCAGCCCTTCCGCAGTCCCTTCACCTGTGCCTGCACACTCAAAGTTCCAATCAAGAGACGGCAAAACCTACTCTACCCTCCCCCCCGCGTTTCTCTCTCACAGAAGCCGCTCTTAGGAAAGCTCTCCCAGAGCTGCCGGGTAGTCGGGTACGGGTCGCGCCCGGGTCCAGGCCCACCGGCGTGCATGGTGGGCGAGGAGTGCCAGACAAGTCGGGTCCGGCCGGATCCGCGTGATGAGCTCGCGGATGGGCCCGGTGAGACGATGTGAGAGGGACCTCACCCCGTGTGCTGAGGCGATAAGCCTCCAGCACGTTTTCAATTTGTATCGTTGCGCCGCTCCAGAGCCTTCCGAGGTGGGACTAAATGTCCCACCCCAATTTGGCGCCTGCGCGGAGGAACCAGCTGGTAATTGCGGCTTTACGCGAGGCCCTCGCCCTTGCTGCGAACCTGGGATTCTTCGCGAAGACACCCCACGCAACCTGGGAGCCTGATCTGGGCGTAGCGAGGTTGCAGCTGCAGGCGAAGGCAGCTCCTTCTGCACAGCAATGGCGGCGGAGGACGGGTGACCTGTTCATAGCAAAACGACCTCTCGACCTAATCAGAAGGTGCCGGGAGCTTTGCCATAGTGCGGCGAAGCTATTGCGGGTGGTGGCGAGGCGTGGGGCGGCGTGCAAGGGCTGCCCTAGGTCGGACTGTGGGTCGGGAAGTGGGTGTGTTCGGTGGATTTGCAGAGGTCGGGTGGCGGGAATTGGAAGGGCGGAAATGGATCAGGGTGAGGAGGCGGAGATTATGTGCAGGTCGGCGAGCCGTGTGGGGTGCTGGAGTGATGGGAGCGGGTCGTCGGAGTGTGGCCGGAGGTGGAGAAGGGGAGGGCGATTGGTCGGAATCGAGGGCGACAGTAAGGGTTTAAAGTGAGGAAAAGGAAGAGGGGAGAAAGGTGAGAAGTTATACCTACTTAGCAGGACAAGGAGGGGCCGGAACAGGCGACAGTCGTATCGACTGTCGCCGGAGAAGAAGCTACCCAGAGGAAGGAGCGACGGCGAGGAGAGGGCTGGAGAGGCGCGCGCTGGGTGCGGCGCGGCGCGGGAAGAGCAGGGGAAGGCAGCCCTGCTGCTGGTAGTGCGGCAGAACGACGAGGAGGAGGAGGGAAAAACCGTCGGAGCTGGAGGGCTTCCTGTCGGAGTGGGAAGAGAGTGAAAAGAGGGTGTTTCTCCTTCAGGACCGAGCTGCCAAGAACGGCGGAGCGACGGGGGTATTTATAGGGGCGGAATCAGAGAGGAGGGCGGAGGGAGACGACGTGTCTCCCTCGCTGGAGGACGCCGGAGGAAGGAGACCCATACCGTCCGTGCGTTCGCACGGCCGGTATGGTGGGTTGCAGCGACCAGGGGGGTGTTCCCGCGACGGCTGACGACGCAGGTCACCCCCATTTGACCTGGCAGGCCCTCCCCCTTACCCTGCGCGGCGCCATGCTCCGCGCAAGGTCGCCGGAGCATGGTGCTTGCAGGTTTTGCAGGGAGGACCTGAATGTAAAGAACGAAGAAGAGTTAGGGGCCAAAATGCGAGGGTTCAAAAGTTGAGGGCCAAAAAGTAAATAGATGAGGACCAAAATGTAAAGTTGGTCAAGAAGGTTTCTTCTTAGGCTCAAGTTTTTATACGTGACTAATTAGGACCTAAGGATTCTGATGGTGAATTTTATTTCTAGATAAAACCTTGTTTGACCGGTCAATTTACAAAAAAACCCAAATTAAGTTATTAATTGGGCATGGTTCTCAATGTAGGTCAAAATGGGTTGCGAAGGCCAAATTGAAGGTTCTAAACCCTAGAGATTATTTTTCTATGAATTTTAGAGGATTTATTCTATTTTTACTTTACCTCGAACCTCGTGAATTGAAGTGGGTTTGTTTTAAGGTTACAGATTATCATTTAGTTCCTTGGAATTGTTGTAGCCCTTATCAGATCATCCCACTTTCCTTCTTATTCGGTTTGTTTGACCTATGTTTGGACCCTGAATTACCCTGTATGGAGATTATACTGGTAAAATTACATTTTTACCCCTTATGACTTGTTTTCTCCTTAAACTCAGAATTCTCTGAGTTAAGCCTTTCCTTGAGTTATGTAGGAGCTTTTATCCTTTGTATTAGGTCAAAATAAGCTAGTTATGGCTCATGATGAGGTTCTCATCACGCCCTCTCACACGGTTCAAACGTCTGGGTGAGTCACCAGACGACAGAGAGTGTCTCCAGACGTCTGGAGGGATAGTCGAACGTCTGGAACTAGGTCCAGACGGTTCAACACGATCCCTGGACGTCTGAGGAGCAGCATAGAGTGAGGTATGATCTAGACCCCTTTTTAAGACGTCTAGAAGATGTTCCAGACGTCTGATTTGAGTTAGAGTTGTCATTTTTGACCCGTTTAAGGTCCGTTCGTGGTTCGATTTCCACATTTAAGATTTCGTTCTTCTTCGTATAAGTTCCTCTACTTGTTGGAATGCTTTTTATCATGTTATGAGTGGTTTCTTGTGGTTGATCCTTGTGTTAGAACCTCATTTTGTTGCGAATTTGGGGGTTGCGGTGGCACGTGGACTTGCCGATCACGCCCCCATTACTCCCGATTTTGCGGGTAGAGTGGCTTCCCTTAGTTAATTACAAACATAAATGCATGTCTAGAATAAATGATAGATCCTAGGATATGGCATGAATCCTAGGACCAGAAACACTGGAACGATTGTATTAAATGCATGAAATGCAGTCTTGGAATGAGTAAATAATAATTGCCTGTAATTGGATAATAGCTGCCTGTAAAATGTAGAGTACTGTTGTTTGAAATTAAATACGAGCTGCTTGTATATAAATTGGAAAAGAAAGATTGAATGTTGGAAACACATGTTATATACGAATAAACCTGAATGATGAAACCTAGTATGGCTTGGCTTGAGGAACATGAGCATGAACCCTACAGGGAATTAGGAGTAGAGCTCCTGGAAATAAATAGAATAGAACTGGAAAAGTGAATGGGAAAGTGTGTTGTCTCTTGGGTACGTGGTACCAAGGGGAGCACATATTACCTCTTAGTGTAGAGCGAAGCTAGACGCCCTAGGGTTGAGACCCGAGGATCAGTCTGGCCACTTTGTATCGACTTCTAGCCCTCACGTACACAGTACCGGGGAGAGCTACTAGTGTAGGGAGAGAGCTAGCCACCCCACGGGGCCCGGGGTTCAGCTAACCGTCCTACACCGACTTGTTAGGCCCACTAGGCAAACCAGGGTAGTCAAGCGAGGGTGCGCGGACTGTGGAGGGCGAGACCCCTGTTTGGTTACTGTGGAGGGGCTAGACCCCTGTTACTGAGAGGGCTCTGCCCTATATTGGTTTCGTGCTGTGCTTTGGGCGCACCCGTTAACGGAAATGACTGACCACGTGCCAGTGCGGGGTAGCTACCCGTGCGTTTATTGTGCGTGTTGTAGTCACCGTTACGTTTGTCAGCAACCTTGGGGTGGTTGACTGAGTGTAGGACCACCACGGGGGACTCTCCCAGCCAGGAGAGCACCACGTGCTACTTCTACTCTTCGGAAAAGACTACAACCTAGATCGTTCCCACAAGGAACATTCGAGATCAAGAGAAAGACCTGATAAATAAACCAAGTGATGAAAGAAAGAATAATTAGTTAAATACAGAAAGAAATTGAAAACCACAGCTGCCTGTCCACCTTTATTATTTTTCTTAATTAGCTGGTTGCCGCTCTACTCAGCGTTTCGCTGACGTGTCGTACTTACCACCTTTTTCAAATCCAGGTCTTGAGTAGCCAGAGCCTACGGCTGCAGAGGGTGCTGGGCCCAGTAGAGCCCAGTAGTTGTACTTTAATTGTGCCCCTTTTTCTGTAGTAGTGAGTATTTTGTTACATTCTTGGACTCTTTTATTGTAATTTTATATTCCTATACCCTTTTCAAATTCTCTACTGTTGTGGTGGTGTGTACTGTAGTAGTTTTATTTCTTTACTGCTGCACTTTTGTTACTTTTAGTTGCTTGCATGGAGAATGTAGTTTATTTTACTGCTTTTTGGTTACTTTCTCGTTGGACGACTGGGTCTTGGGATTAGTCGAGTCGGTCTAATTCTCGTGTCTCGTAGGGATTCGGGAATCTGGTCGTAACAAGATGGTATCAGAGCAAGGTTGTCCCGAGAAGTGAACCAACTAGCTGGAAAATAACCAATTCACGTGCTTGTAACTAGAGTAACCACCACAACGTACCTTTTGACTTTTGTTCTAGGATTTCTTCGTCAAATATCGGTTAATATTGACGTCTTTTCTGTCCCGTGTTCGTGTCTCCTTGCAGGAGATTCCTTGACGAGGAGGTAGCGAGGCGGGCCGCGGATGCGGCCGAGGACGAGGTCGAAGGGGCGGGCGCGTTGAGCCCGACGCCTCAGTGGACCAGCCACTGCTCCCGGGCATTTAGGCCCAGGACCTTGCCCAGTTGATACGGGATATCGTACGAGAGGAGCTTCACCCGCCTCCACGAGCGCCTCCTTGGGGCTGCGGAGGGGGAGTCCTCTATGGGACAGCGAGATGGACACGGCGCTGGACGTGGGGGAGGGGGTGGGCCTCCACCACCCCCACCTTCCTCCGATACTTCCGACCACGAGGCCTCCTTACCTGGAGGCGTACCAGTGTCTCCCCTTCAGTACCATTATGAGCTTTTCGGACAGTTCCGGAAGCTGAAGCCCCCCTCCTTCAAGGGGGATGAGGACCCGATAGAGGTGAAGGACTGGCTCAAGCAGATCGAGAAGGTGTTTGACACCCTTCGCCCCCCTGTGGAGTGTCGCGTGGCCTTTGCCACGTACCAGCTGGAGAGCGCGGCACATAGGCGGTGGAGGGCAATCAGAGGTCAGGAGAGGGCCGAGCTGACTTGGGACCAGTTTGTCACCCTCTTCTATGAGCAGTATTTCCCCCAGACGTGGCAGGACTAGAGGAGGCGGGAGTTCCACACTCTTCGCAAGGGGATGATGATCGTGAGCGCATATCGCACGCGTTTTCTGGAGCTGTCTCATTTTGCAGCGACAGCCGTGGCCACCGAGGAGGAGTGCCTTTAGAGGTTCACCAAGGGGCTCCGGCTTACCATTCGGGGGTATGTCAAACCCCTGAAGCTGCCTACGTTCTCGAGGGTGGTGGAGGCAGCTATGACGTATGAAGAGACCAACCCGTCCACACGTGACATTGACAGCAGGCGAAAGAGACCCTATCAACCAGACTTCTCACAGGGTCGACGAGAGAGGAGGCACGTTGCGCCCGTAGGAGAGCCGTCACACTTTTCGGGGCTGTCAGTGGCCTTTAGGGGCCCTCGACAAGGGCCAGCTACTAGCACCGGACCCCTGCCCAGCCGTCAGCAAGGACCCACTGAGGGCGGGAGTCGAGTCTCCCTTTGCTACCAGTGTGGCCAGCCCGGTCACATCAGGAGGGACTACCCGTCTAGGGCTGGAGGTTAGCAGATGCTCCCCGCGCCGAGCACTGGAGGGCGAGAAGGAGGCTGCGGTTTCCAGGCGAGAGGAGGAGGACAGAAGTCGCAGGGAGGGTACCGGCTAGCGGCTACCCGTTCGACTTAGAGTGTGCTGCTTCGTCCGCACCTAGGGCTGAGGGGTGTATCAACGCCCTGACACACAGGGATGCCAGAGCTTCAGGATCAATGGTGACAGGTATGGTTACAGTTTCCGGCAGACTTGTTTACACGCTTTTTGATTCCGACGCCACGCACTCGTTTGTCGCTGCCAATTTTGCTGTTAGTTTTGGGCAGGACTGTGTGTTGTTAGAGGATCCGTTTATAATCAGAGGTCCGGGTGGTCAACTGTTTGTAGCTGAGGAGGTTTACACAGGTTGTGAGGTCAGTGTTAGGGGACACAGCCTTCCCGCTGACCTGATTGTGATACAGATGGAGGACTTTGGCGTGATTCTGGGGATGGACTGGCTGTCCGCTTACCACACCTTGGTGGACTGCTTTGAGAGGAAGATCGTCTTCTCCATACCAGAGTTGCCTTCTTTCGAGTTCCACGGGCAGCCAGTGGATGGAGGCTTCAGGTGCATTTCTGCACTTCGGGCAGCGAGACTTTTGAGCCAGGGGTGTGAGGGCTTCCTAGCTTGTGTGGTGGCGAAGCCCAGCCCTATGGCAGACTTTCAGAGTATCCCGATGGTTAGAGAGTACCCCGACGTGTTCCCAGGTGAGTTCCCAGGACTACCGCCTGAGCGTGAGATTGAGTTTAAGATCTCACTGGTACCGGGGACCAGCCCCATTTCTACAGCACCGTACAGGATGACACCACTTGAGCTGTGAGAGCTCAAGTCTCAGTTGCAGGACCTTCTGGAGAAGGGCTTTGTGAGGCCCAGTGCGTCTCCGTGGGGAGACCCGGTATTGTTTGTAAAGAAGAAGGATGGTACCCTATGCCTTTGTGTGGACTATAGACAGTTGAATAGGGTTACCATCAAGAACAGGTATCTGCTACCGAGGATTGACGACTTGTTTGACCAGTTGCGAGGTGCCACGGTATTCTCCAAAATAGACTTGAGGTCTGGGTACCACCAGTTGAGGATCAAGGAGGCAGACGTCTCCAAGACAGCTTTCCGCACTCGGTACGGACACTACGAGTTTTTGGTCATACCGTTTGGGTTGACCAATGCCCCCGCTGCCTTCATGGATTTGATGAACCGGGTGTTCAGACCGTACTTGGACCAGTTTGTGGTGGTATTTATTGATGATGTGCTCATCTACTCTCGAGATCAAGTGCAGCACGAACAACACTTGCGGATGGTTTTGGACACACTGAGACGACATAGGCTGTACGCCAAATACAGCAAGTGCGAGTTCTGGTTGAGGGAGGTGACCTTCTTGGGCCATGTGATCTCCGGGGATGGCTTGGCTGTGGACCCAGCCAAGGTTGAGGCAGTGCTCAGGTGGGAGAGACCGCGTACAGTTACTGAGATCCACAGTTTCTTGGGACTAACCGGCTACTACAGGCGGTTTATCAGGGGCTTCTCGCAGATTGCACGTCCTATGACACAGCTCACCCGGAAGGACGTGCCCTTTTCTTGGACAGATGCTTGTGAGGCATGTTTTCAGGAGCTGAAGGAGAGGCCGACTTCGGCTCCCGTTCTCACCATCCCAGACAGTAGTGGCAGGTTCGTTGTGTACACGGACGCCTCTTTGCAGGGGTTAGCGGGTGTGCTCATGCAGAGGGGTCACGTTGTGCTTACGCTTCGCGACAACTGAAGCCCCATGAGCATAGCTACCCCACCAAAAACCTGGAGCTGCCAACTGTCGTCTTCGCGCTGAAGACTTGGAGGCACTACTTGTACGGTGAGACCTTTGAGATTTTCATAGATCATAAGAGCCTCAGATACTTGTTTGATCAGAAGGAGCTCAACATGAGACAGAGATGTTGGTTGGAGCTCCTGAAGGATTTATTGGTGCTAGAGCACGACGATCATTTATTTTGATGATAACAAAACACGTGTTATTTAACATTTGCACTTGGAGTCTTAGATTTCAGGTCAATTGCAAATGTAGACGTGACTAGACGGAGTTCGAGCTCGCATCCAGGATGGATTGGAGGAGCTTGATGGAAAACAGAGGAGATTCGCGAGGAGCGATAGATTGAAGATGGAAGGATAAGAAGAATGAATTCCATTTTATTCCTTTCATGTACTTTTGTCGTTATTTTGTTGCTCTTTATTTTTTTTAGATTCATGTTAAAGAGCCTAAAAGTACCCTAACAGTAGTCCTAGGAACACCCGCACAACTCTAGGATACTTAGGTTTTCTGTAGAAAACTTAGAAAACCAATATAGGGTTCAAACAGCATTTTCAGAAGTCTAATTCCCAAATCAGACGTCTGATAATGTATTTTAAGACGTCTGACTGTTGATTCAGACGTCTGATAACATTTAGGCTGGACATTGTTAGTTCTGTCTGATGAAATCAGACGTCCAGACCTTAGACCAGACGTCTTAGTAGACGTCTGATGACTTTGCCAGACGTCCAATTAGTGGACCGTTGGCTCTCTTAGCATACACTCAAGGATATGACCGTTAGAGCCTTATCAGACGTCCTTAAGCCCTTCCAGACGTCTGATAATTGACCGTTTTGCCTCGATTGACCCGAAAATCTCTTCTCAGAGATTTTCTAGCCATTGCAAATCCATTCCCATGAAAAGGTAGGTTTCCAGACGTCCAGACATAGTGCCAGACGTCCTGTATGTTGTCTGATGGACTTGCGCTAGAACCCTGTTTAGATCTGATTCAAGTCAGGAAGGAACCCGCACGAAATCAGACGTCTGACATTGAAATCAGACGTCTTAAAGTGGTCTTTCAGACGTCTGATGCCAGAATTAGACGTCTGTTAACCCTGTCAGTGCAATGATTGTTTCTGATTTCGGGTTGATTCACTTGGGCTTTGCACCCAACGGCTATGGAGCCCTTCTTAAGCCATCCAAAGCCTTCCTAAGGCCTCTATAAATAGAGGGGAACCTCTTGCACACCAATAGACACCTAAGAAAACACAAGACACACCCAAGCAACATACTTTCTACCATTTTATGTTTCTCTTGCTCTCAAAGCTCAAGTTCTACATCTTGAGGGCATCAAGCTTTATGCACCCGCTCTCCCGCCGTAGTTCACGAGAGCGACGTAGCGCCTCGTGTTGTTCACGCATCCGCGTCGCCGACGCACTCCTTTCAAAGGGAAGCATCCTAATTCCTATTGAAGCCTAGGTTTAATATTACTTTGTTGGCTCTATAGGATTATTGTTATTTTATCTTTGTTATTTGCTTGGGTATTCGTTTTGCGAATTCCTGTCTCCTTCGTGGGACAAAATCCTTCTCGTGGAGAGAAGGGGTTGAGGAACGCTACCCTCGCACTTGTAGCATGGTTGTAATTGAGGTTGAATCACCCTCGTTTAAAGTGATTTGTTTAGTGAATTTTGATCAACTTGGTTGATCGGAAAATCCTAACTCGAGAGGGTTAGGTAGTGATTCTCACCCGATTTGGGTTTCCACCTAAAAATAATTATGTACTCGTGTGATTGATATTTTGTGAGATTGTTTTATTTTCATTTCCGCAATTATTACGTCACCCCCTCCTGGTAGGGAAGAATCTACAATTAGTATCAGAGCAGGTTCTTGCAAGATCGGAGTACCACCTGGCAAGAAGATCATGGAGGGAAGCATAGCCGCAACCAGAATCTCCGAAGGGCAGTCCACTATCCGACCACCCTATTTCGACGGGAGGGACTTCGGATATTGGAAGTTGAGGATGAAGACGTGGCTCCAAGCCACTGAGTTCGAGATATGGGGATGTTGCGAAACCCCATACGAGATCCTGAAGCGACCCCAAGGAGGCTACTCGCAACTGCAAATTCAGGAGCTTTCACTCAACGCAAAGGCAATGAATGCCTTGTATTGCGCGTTGAGTCCGAAGGAATTCGAACAAATCCAAGAGTGCACCACCGCCCACAAGATATGGAGGAGGTTGGAAGGCACTCATGAGGAGACGAGCTCGGAAGAAGATCTCGGGGAGAAGGAAACCGCGTGCCTTGGTTTCATGGCAATTGGAGAAAGTGATAACGACAGCGACGACAGCGACAATGAGGTAAACTCGGATTTACAAGATGCTTTTAATGAGTTGTATGAGCTTAGTAAATCACTAAAAATAGGAAACAAAAGCATGAAAAAGAATCTTAGTTTTCTTAAATCTGAAAATGATAGGTTAGAAATAAAACTTAAGGATCTAGAAGCTAGTCCTAAAAATGATAACCTATTATTAGAAAATCAAAACCTCATCAATGAAAATAATAAATTGATTGAGGAAAATGTTAATCTAAAAATAGAAATTTCTGATTTAAAGACTAAGATGAATATTATAGAAAATGAACTTGCATGTCTTAGGGAGAAATCAAATAAATTGATAAATAGGGTAGATAACCTATATAGCCCTAAGGTTGAGAAAGGATCTCCGTCAAGCCCGACGCCGCACGCCAAACGACGAACAAACAATGATCTCGCCGCACGCCAACTACCAGACTGGAGACCGACGCCGATGCCCGGGCCTCCAAGCTACGGATGGGAGCCCCATCCGATGTGGCATCCACCACCATTCGGGCCATTTTATTGGCCATGGTAGGTGAGGTAAAACCCTTTACCCTATCCTTTTATCATAAGCATTTAGATAGGGGGAGCAAAAAATTATAAGCTAATTGTCAATTTTTAAGGGGGAGATATAAGGTAGCTAAATTTCCTTTAGAAAGGGGGAGAAAAATAATAGCTATCTTGTTGTTATAAAAAAGGGGGAGGACATTACCTTTGTTAAAAGAAATTTATAGAAGAGCATGTTTTAAGGGGGAGTTATAAAAAAATTTAAAATTAATCAAACCTTTTTGATAATGTCAAAAAGGGGGAGGATTTTTTGCATTATTATTTATGGTTTTGTCATCATCAAAAAGGGGGAGATTGTTGGTGCTACAGCACCACGATCATTTGTTTTGATGATAACAAAACACGTATTATTTAACATTTGCACTTGGAGTCTTAGATTTCAGGTCAATTGCAAATGTAGACGTGACCAGACAGAGTTTGAGCTCGCATCCAGGATGGATTGGAGGAGCTTGATGGAAAACAGAGGAGATTCGCGAGGAGTGATAGATTGAAGATGGAAGGACAAGAAGAATAGGATAGAATTCCATTTTATTCCTTTCATGTACTTTTCTCGTTATTTTGTTGCTCTTTATTTTTTTTAGATTCATGTTAAAGAGCCTCAAAGTACCCTAACAGTAGTCCTAGGAACACCCGCACAACCCTAGGATACTTAGGTTTCCTGTAGAAAACTTAGAAAACCAATATAGGGTTCAAACAGCATTTCGAGACGTCTAATTCCCAAATCAGACGTCTGATAATGTATTTTAAGACGTCTGATTGTTGATTCAGACGTCTGAAAACATTTAGGCTGGACATTGTTAGTTCTGTCTGATGAAATCAGATGTCCAGGCCTTAGACCAGACGTCTTAGGAGACGTCTGATGACTTTGCCAGACGTCCAATTAGTGGACCGTTGGCTCTCTTAGCATACACTCAAGGATATGACCGTTAGAGCCTTATCAAACGTCCTTAAGCCCTTCCAGACGTTTGATAATTGATCGTTTTTTCTCGACTGACCCGAAAATCTCTTCTCAGAGATTTTCTAGCCATTGCAAATCCATTCCCACGAAAAAGTAGGTTTCCAGACGTCCAGACATAGTGCCAGACGTCCTGTATGTCGTCTGATGGACTTGCGCTAGAACCCTGTTTAGATCTGATTCAAGTCAGGAAGGAACCCGCACGAAATCAGACGTCTGACATTGAAATCAGACGTCTTAAAGTGGTCTTCCAGACGTCTGATGCCAGAATTAGACGTCTGTTAACCCTGTCAATGCAATGATTGTTCCTGATTTCGGGTTGATTCACTTGGGCTTTGCACCCAACGGCTATGGAGCCTTTCCTAAGTCATCCAAAGCCTTCCTAAGACCTCTATAAATAGAGGGGAACCTCTTGCACACCAATAGACACCTAAGATACACAAGACACACCTTGCAATACACTTTCAAACCATTTTGTGTCTCTCTTGCTCTCCAAGCTCTAATTCTTCATCTAGAGAGCAGCAAGTCTTTGCACACCCGCTCTCCCGCCGTAGTTCACGAGAGCGATGTTGCGCCGTCGCGTGGCTCACGCACCCACGTCATCGACTCGACGCACTCCTTGCAAAGGGGAGTTTCTTAATTTCTATAGAAGCTTAGGTTTAAAATTACCTTGTTGGCTTTATAGGATTGTTGTCATTTATCTTTGTTATTTGGTTTGGTATTCGCTTTGCGAATTCCCGTCTCCTTCGTGAGACAAAATCCTTCTCGTGAAGAGAAGGGGTTTGAGGTACGCTACCCTCGTATAAAGTAGCATGTTTGTAATTGAGGTTGAATCACCCTAATTTAAAGTGATTCGGTTAGTGGATTTGATCAACTTGGTTTATTGGAAAATCCTAACTCGAGAGGGTTAGGTGGTGGTTTTCACTCGGTTTAGGTTTCCACCTAAAAATAATTGTGTACATTGTGTGATTGCTTATTTTGTGAGATTGTTTATATTTCAATTCCGCATTTTTTACGTCACGCTGATCTCACCCCTTCCAAGTAGGATTCTACAGGATTATGACTGCAGCATTTTCTACCACCCACGGAAGGCCAATGTGGTGGCTGACGCCTTGAGCCGGAAGGCGCCCACCCACTTGGCCAGTTTGTAGGCGCAGAGGTGGAGCCTTATGGAGGAGATGGGCAGTTGGCGGCCCCTAGAGTTACTAGGGCATTGTGGGGCAGTGACTGTGACACGACAGACGAGGCCAGAGCTGATAGACCACATCATCACAGGACAGATGGCTGACCTGTACTTGTAGTTATTACGTGATAGAGTACTATCAGGAGACCCTGGGGATTTCTCCTTTACAGATGGGTGCTGCGCATGAGGGGACGTTTGTGCATTCCCAGGGACGAGGAGCTGTTGAGAGAGCTCCTGATTGAGGCACACTATCCCAGGTTCACCATACATCCTTGAAACACAAAGATGTACCATGGTTTGAGACGTGACTTTTGGTGGAGGGGAATGAAGCGGGATGTAGGTGAATTCGTACAGCAGTGTTTAGTGTGCCAGCAGGTGAAGACCGAGCATCAGGGGCCTGCAGGGCTATTGTAGCCACTTCCAGTGCCAGAGTGGAAGTGGGAGGGCATCACCATGGACTTGGTGGTGGGCTTGCCCGTTACCCAGCGAGGACACGACGCAGTCTGGGTGATCGTAGACAGATTGACGAAGACGGCACGTTTCTTGCCGATCCGAGTCACCTTGGGACCAGCACAGTTGGCAGAGAGGTATATCCGCGATGTGGTACGTCTACACGGAGTTCCGTAGGAGATCATATCCGATCGGGATACCCACTTTTGGGCTGAGTTTCAGCAGGCCTTGGGGACATAGTTGAGGTTCAGTACAGCATACCACCCCCAGACGGACGGACAGTCTGAGCGCATGATACAGACACTTGAGGACCTTTTGCGTGCTTGTGTACTGGACTGGAGGGCCTATTGGGAGGAGCACTTGCCCCTAGCGGAGTTGCATATAATAACAGCTATGATTCGAGCATCGGCATGGCACCCTACGAGGCTCTGGATGGACGGAGGTGTACGGCACCCTTGAGTTGGGTTGAGGTGGGGACCAAGTGGGAGGTTGGCCCCAGGTTGATCCGGCAGAGTCAGGAGGTGATCGAGCAGATTCACAGGTGACTCCGCACTGTCAGGAGCAGACAGAAGAGCTATGCAGATCGAAAGCGTAGAGAGGTGCAGTTTGAAGTTGGGGATCACGTCTTCCTTCGCGTTTCGCCCATGAAGTGCCTGCAGCGGTTTGGGGTGAGAGGGAAGCTCGCACCAAGGTTTGTGGGACCCTTTGAGGTCCTGGAGTGGGTTGGACTTGTTGCTTACAAGCTTGCCCTTCCTTCCCAGCTTTCAGGTGTGCATGACATGTCCTACGTGTCCAACCTTAGGAAGTACGTCGTCGATCCTAGTCATGTTCTGAGCCACGAGATTGTCGAGGCAGGTGACGACTTGACCTACCCCGAGCAGCTAGTGTAGATACTCGATAGAGCCGTCCGGAGTCTGAGACGGAAGCAGGTACCCCTGGTGAAGGTCTTGTGGAGGAGCCAGCGGTACAAGGAGGCTACCTGGGAGCCTGAGGCGGCGATGCGAGAGCGGTACCTAGAACTCTTTGAGGGTATGTCTTTTCGGACCGATTTCGGTCCTCTTTGAGTTTGTTATGCGTATGTTGTTATTTTTCCGCACCCTAGTTAACGCAAGTTTCGGGGATGAAACTTCCTTTAAGTTTGTTATGTTGTTAAGACCTGTGCCACCAAAATCCTTTTAAGACGTCTGGGAGTTGGTCTAGACGTCTGGTCAGACGTTTGGACACTTTCCCAGACGTCTGGAAATCAATTTCTGTGTGCGTAAGACCGCGAGTCTGTGCGCGTGCTACGCGCAGACTGATCCCCAGCAGCCCTCTTCTCTTTCTTCCTCCCCTCGCCGACTTGCAGAGCTACCCCCGTGCCTACATATATCCCCTCCCCTCTCCCTAGTTCGCCACCCCACACCATCCGTCTTCTTCTTCCTCCAGCGCGAGAGCAAGAGTGAGAGCGAGCGCGGCAGTTGCAGCCGAGTGCAGCGGCGGAGAGGAGAAGAGCAACTAGAGGGAAGAGAAGAGAGCGCGTGAGCCGTGAGAGAGAGAGAGCTTGCCGGAGAGGCTCGCTGCCGGTCGGCGTGCGTGTGGTGGAGTGTTGTATCGGGGAAGTCCTCCCCGACGCTGCTGCAGCTAGAGTAGCGGGCGGACGAGCACGGCGCGGCCACGCGCAGCAGGAAGAAGATGAAGGAGCTTCTGATTCTAGGATTTTTTCCCAGAATCAGATGTCTGGACCTACATCTAGACGACGCGGATGACGTCTGGAGGAGGCTCCAGACGACTGAGAGGTACGTGCTGCGCCCACTGTTGTCCTTGCGGTTACGGCCATGCGGCCATTCCGCCAAAGCTCTGTGACGTGCCGTGTTTGAGAGATTTTGCGTACGCGTGCAGGTTTCGCTTCGGGAAGGTGCATGACACCCTCCCACGCGGTTTAGACGTCTGGGTGAGTCACCAGACGGCAGAGAGCTTCTCCAGACATCCGGAGGGATGGTCGGACGTCTGGAACTAGGTCCAGACGATTCAACACGATCCCTGGACGTCTGAGGAGCAGCATAGAGTGAGGTATGATTTGGACCCCTTTTCAAGACGTCTGGAAGATGTTCCAGACGTCTGATTTGAGTCAGAGTTGTCGTTTTTAACCTGTTTAGGGTTCGTTCGAGGTCCGATTTCCACGTTTGAGATTCTGTTCTTCTTCGTATAAGTTCCTCTACTTGTTGGAATGCTTTTTATCATGTTCTAAGTGGTTTCTTGTGGTTGATCCTTGTGTTAGGACCTCGTTCTATTGCAGATTTGGGGGTTGCGGAGGCACGTGGACCTACCGATCACGCCCCCATTACTCCCGATTTTGCGGGTAGAGTGGCTTCCCTTAGTTAATTACAAACATAAATGCATATCTGGAATAAACGATAGATCCTAGGGTATGGCATGAATCCTAGGACCAGAAAAACTAGATTGAATGATAGATCCTAGGGTATGGCATGAATCCTAGGACAGGAAATACTGGAACAATTGTATTAAATGCCTGAAATGCAGTCTTGGAATGAGTAGATAATAATTGCCTGTAATTGGATAACAGCTACCTGTGAAATGTAGAGTACTGTTGTTAGTAACTGCTACATGTAATTTCTGTTGTTTGAAATTAAATACGAGCTGCTTGTATATAAATTGGAAAAGAAAGATTGAATGTTGGAAACACATGCTATATGCGAATAAACCTGAATGATGAAACCTAGTATGGCTTGGCATGAGGAGCATGAGCATAAACCCTACGGGGAATTAGGAGTAGAGCTCCTGGAAATAAATAGAATGGAACTGGAAAAGTGAATGGGAAAGTGTGTTGTCTCTTGGGTATGTAGTACTAAGGGGAGCACATATTACCTCTTAGTGCAGAGCGGAGCTAGACGCCCTAGGGTTGGGACACGGGGTTAGGTCTGGCCACTTTGTACTGACTTCTGGCCCTCGCGTACACAGTACCAGGGAGAGCTACCAGTGTAGGGAGAGAGCTAACCGCCCCACGGGGCCCGGGGTTCAGTTAGCCATCGTACACCAACTTGTTAGGCCCACTGGGCAAACCAGGGTAGTCAGGCGAGGGTGTGCGAACTGTGAAGGGGTGAGACCCCTGTTTGGTTACTGTGGAGGGGCTAGACCCCTATTACTGAGAGGGATCTTCCCTATACTGGTTTCGTACTGTGCTTTGGGTGCACCCGTTAACGGAAAAGATTGACCGTGTGCCAGTGCGGGGTAGCTACTCGTGCGTTTATCACGCGCGCTGTAGTTACCGTTACGCCTGTCAGCAACCTTGGGGTGGTTGACTGAATGTAGGACTACTACGGGGGACTCTCCCTGCCAGGAGAGCACCACGTGCTACTTCTACTCTTAAGAAAAGACTGCAACCTAGATCGTTCCCACGAGGAACATTCGAGATCAAGAAAAAGACCTGATAAATAAACTAAGTAATGAAAGAAAGAATAATTAGTTAAATACAGAAAGAAATTGAAAATCACAGCTACCTGTCCACCTTTACTGTTTCTCTTAGTTAGTTGGTTGCCACTCTACTCAGCGTTTCGCTGACGTGTCGTACTTACCACCTTTTTCGTGTCCAGGTGTTGAGCAGCCAGAGCCTTCGGTTGCAGAGGGTGCTGGGCCCAGTAGAGCCTAGTAGTTGTACTTTAGTTGTACCTCATTTTTTGTAGTAGTGAGTATTTTGTTACATTCTTGTACTCTTTTATTGTAATTTTATGTTCCTGTACCCTTTTTAAATTCTCTACTGTTGTGGTGGTGTGTACTGTAGTAGTTTTATTTCTTTACTGCTTCACTTTTGTTACTTTTAGTTGCTTGCATGGTGAATGTGGTTTATTTTACTGCTTTTTGGTTACTTTCTCGTTGGATGACTGGGTTTTGGAATCAGTCGAGTCGGTCCGATTCTCATGTCTCGTAGGGATTCGAGAATCGGGTCGTAACATCAACCAAAGTAAAAAACACAAGCCCACCACTAGTAGTCCTCTCCAAGTCCCACATCACCCGACGGCTCCGCTCCTCACGACTCTCCTTTGTCCCACATCACCTTCGACCCCCATGGCTCCCTCTCAGACTGGTCCATGGCCACCTCCTTCGACCCCTGCAAATGGATCGACATCTGGTGCGACAGCCGCAACCACCGCATGTCACACCTCCTCCTCCCCGACCTTTCCCTTGTTGGCTCCCTCCCTTGCAACCTCCACCACCACCCTCCTCCTCCGCTAGCCTTCTCCTACGACCACCACACCCTCCTCTCCTCTACTCCTCTACCGCAACAACTACAATCCCCACAACACCCCCCACCCCCAATGCATCATCCTCAACCTGGTACCAAATAATAAAAGGGAAAAAAATAGTGGATTAAAAGTAAAAATTCTTTAATTTTACTCCAAATTTTTGTTAGGGATACTAAACTTAAAAAATTAAACTTTACATGAACATATATGTCATTATAAAAAATACATACATAAATGTAAAAAATAGTAAAGACATATACATATTTACCAAAATTAACAAAAATATATATATCAATTTCCCTATAATAAAATCCGACGTAGGTTTTGGTGCAAAGAAATTGTATAAATTATTTCGTTACATTCTTTACTATGTACATATTATCTTGTTAAATAACTTAATTCAATTATTATAACATTCATGCATAATCGTTGCGATTACACCTTCTTAATTTTACTACACATTTTTTTCTATTACATTCCTTTTTACGTTTCTAAATTATATGTTAAGTTATTTTTAAGATTCGATCAATGAATTCTGTGCGTTCTTCTTTTATATTATTTTTATATAATTCTATGTTTTACCATTAATGATGGTTGTATTATAAAATCTTTTTATAATATGTTAGCTTAACTTGGTTGTGATATATTATTTACGGTACTTGTTCTTCTTTGTTACATTTCCTTTTACGTTTTTAACTCTAAAAAATTGTCAAAAATATAAAAAAAGAGATAAGATGAAATTAAGATTTTTTAACGGCACCTTCTTGAGATAATATGATTATTTGTAGGATTTTTATTTTACAAATTTTACTAGTTGAATTTCGATTTGGCATTGTAACGAAACGTTTTTATCAAATCACGATTTCAACGTGTCAATGTTGTAAACGTGAAACCATTACTTGTTTCTCCTACCAAAAAAAAAAAAAACTGCATCTGTCCCTTATTGCATATAGAGGTGAAACCAAAATGATTCCTAAATAAGATATATGGCATGTGAAACTCAACATATACTTCAAGTTACAGTAGAAAATACATTAAAAAGGACTACAAAATACGAAATAATCTCGTTGACAGCAATGCTGCTTGGCGTCATCAAGTTGGCGATGAAACGAGTTAAAAAAATGATGCATGAGTGGATGAGCACAACCTAGCAAGGACACAGAAATCTTAACAACCCTCTTTTCATCGATCCAAGAGAAAATCATAGGCTCATAAATGGGAATTTGGGCAAGGAATTAGGGCTCAGCAGGTCAATATCTGTTGAATCTCCTGAGCCAGCTCTTCAGCACCATGTTCACAGTAGATACCAATCTGCCAACAAAACAAACAGTGGCTAAAGTATGAGTTATCGTTTTTCAGATCTAGTCTATGTGTGCATTTAAAAGAGTAATGATAGGGGCACCTGGGACCTCGCCCGAGATCCCACCCCACGCACCCCCCATCCTTGGATGGGGATCCCACGACAAGGGGGATCCATGCCAATTCACATGTGGGGGATGCATTGCAGGGGTGGGATCCTTACGTACCCGAAACATTTTATTATCTTCTGAAAGCTTATCAAAAGAGCATTTAACAGGAAAGAGGTTTATGAACGCAAAGACAAATGTGTTAATTAAATAGTTGCATATGCATGCAGTGTATAAGTGTATATTGTATTTGAAAACAAGAAGTCCAATTTGTTTGTATTTATTGCAAAAGCATACAAATGGCATCTAAAATTGAATAATGGGTCTAGGTATCTAATATGTCACACTTGGCATAGCTACCATAGATGGTTATTCTACTGAGATGATTTTCATGAACGAGTGTTTACAAGTGTACCACTGCATGTCAAAATAGCTCCAAATAATGTGCGAAAAAAACACATCAGTGTTGAGCCTTATATAAGTGGATTGCAATGTGCTCGAGGGCATTGAGATTGCATTGGAAATGAGTTGTATGAACTCTGTCAAAACATATATATATATATTCAAGTGGATGCAGCCAAGGCTTCAAGAACTATACAAGTACCTTGATAGTGAAGGAATTGAAAATAATGGCGTCGACAACACTTACGCTAACATGAAGTATATATCTCAAGCAAGCACCCTTCGAGAGCTGACATGATCCTCAGAGCCTGCCCTAGATATCTATGTGATACCATCTTCGCTTCTACATTGTCTCCCACAAACTTCATCTCAACATTTGCCGCGAGAGATCTAGAGCACACGGCAAGCTTGCTGGAAGTGAAAATAGTGGCATGCAGAGATGGGGAGGGTTCCAAGGAGGGTGCTTGGTCACAGACAAACCGTGTTGCAATAAAAATAGTGTTTTAATGGTATCGTTATCGTAATATAGTTGTCACAATGCAAACAGATGTCACGCCAATTTATTTATTTACATAATTTTTGCTAGTTTATTCTAAGTCATTCACTTAGAGACAGTTATTGATATACACCACTCTTTATATTCTCAAAATCTCAATTATATTTACAAAATGAATTAATGAATCAAAGAATGAATAAATGAGTTAATTATGTATAAAAGAATCAATTAATCTCACTACAATGCCTTAAACATATTTACAACTAAATAGGCATCCAAAACTAAGTAACACTACTCTATGTAAGTTATATACAATTATCCTAAATAATACCTAAGTATAGGTACAAAAATAACTACCAATATACACTATACTAAACATACTAGCATATACTAATAACTCTAATAACATACCCCTTTTCTTCCCCTCTCTGCCTCCTTCCTCTTCATTTTACCATCCTCCCTCTCCCTCTCCCCCTCCCTGGTGGCTCCTCTCCTTCTATCTTTGGTGGGCGCCTTCTCCTTCTCCCCTCTTTGGAGGGGGGTGATGAGGTATTGCTCATCATAGCTAAAATATCCAAGTTAAGCTAGAAACTAAGTTAAACGCTATTGAATTAACACATGAAATAGGTTAAGTGTGGGAAATAGAGAAAAATACCTAAAACATCAATTTTGTGTTAAAAATGCAAAATTAGGTCATTAAATGAGATATTGTATTCAATGATGATCAATTTACAAATTGAACAAACATTTGAGCTCAAAACTTCAAATCAAAAGTATAATTAACTTCGTAAATGTTCACTTAAGCTTATATAAAAACTTGGTTGCATTTGGACATCATTAGGACATCACATTTATGGTTTCTCACTTAGGTCCTTAAGTCATATGCATTTTATTTACTTGAAAACCTTCTAGGGACTATTGTGAAAGCCACAGGGCTTATTTGAAAATCCTAAGGACTATTCTGAATCACTTCTTCATCACTTATGGGCCTCGCTGTAATCTTTCTACCACTTCACCACTTTGGGCTTCTCTACAAATCTTCCAATACACCTGCTGGGCGAAGTCCACTGTAATCGCTCATGAACTCGCTAGATCGTGATCGTCCGCTCCTTGATCTCTTGATCTTGTGGCCCAGATTGATTCGAAGCTTCACGCGCTTTGGTGCATGAGTTCACCATCCTCTCCAGACCCATCCAATGGCCCATCTTCGATTTGGTTGTTCCCGCCCCCCTCTCTTCTCATCGTGGCTACCCATGCCCTAATCACCTATTCCCACCGCGTGGTGAGCACAATCACTCTCAAAGTCTACTTAAGCTCCTTCCTGAGCTCGCGCGTGACGAATCAACCTCCTTTCCTACTTTCTTGAGGCGATCCCTTCATCCCCTCCAGTTCTCCTTACCCTGTTCACTCACCACATCAGTAATAGTGGTGTGGTTTTTCACCACCAATTCCTCCTCGCCGCTAGGGATGACATACGCCTGAGGACGACCCTGAAGCTCCTCTTGTGGGCTTTTCCTTCGCTGGAGATCTTCCCCCATTCTTCCTCCTTAGTCGCTGGCTTTGGACCCAGGCAACCCCATTCATTTAATTAGATTAGGATTTACTGCTTTGTAACTTAATTGTAGTGTTAGTTATAGTAATTTAGGAGTAGATCAGATGTTAGAGATCAAAATTCAGTGATGGCTAAGTGTAGATTAGGAGTAGGTTAGTGTAGAATCCACACTCACACCTCCTTTGATCATTTCAGATCAGAGGAGATGAACTCATTTCATCACCTAATCATTGATCTTCCTCTTCATCTCACTAATTTCACGTTCTAAATTTCCCTCATGTTTTTAATTTGCAATTCATCCACCCATTAGAGTTAAACCCTCATCTCATTGCTCTCTAGCATTGAGATGAGGATTTGCACTCAAAATACATCTAGGCTCTCCTATTCATCTCAAATTTTTCACAAAGACCCCTGATATGATTTAAAAAGAATCGATTTGCTTGATTTAATTTTAATTTGGATTTCAATGCAAGATCGCGAGATTTTGATCAAATTGAGTTCTGAAGGGTTTTTGATCAAGTGAATTGATGTATTTTTGTGTAATTCAGTACATGGCCATGAATATGAGATAATTCTAGTAATGAATTTTTCCTCAGATGAACCATGATCGAATTTGTCATGATTTGGGAATTTCATGGTCTTAAATGTGTGGGTGAGCCAAGGAGAATCAACCTTGTTGCTTTGAGGCTCTACCAAGTATTTTTGTGTGGATTTGTTTTTGAGATTATGATTTTTAACATAATGAATTTTTAGTATTCTTTATGATTAAGAGAATTTGATATTTAAGGTGGATGGATTTAATGGACTGTTCTAAGATCTTCCTACATGCTTTCTATAGCATTAGGAAGGTGTTAGATTAATGTTTTTCTCTCTGATTTGAAATGAGAATGCTGATAAGGATTTTTGATGTAGAGTTTAACTTCTCAAAGTGATTTCAATGTGATTTTGAAGCTTTATCAGACTTTTGAGGTGTTTATTGTTGTGATTTTTGAATCCTAATTCAACATATTAAAGTGCTGCTTCAGTAGTTACATATCCAAGGGTTTCTTAACCCAAAATTCAATGCAAATCACTCCCTGAATTTGGACGTTTGTGATCCAAAAATTAGACTTGAGAAAGTCTGATCTTGGATGAATCACATATTGAATTTGTCAATCAGACTTGCTGGAACTAGGATTTGGCTGCATAGGAGCCTTTAGAAATTATTTAAGACATCTGAGTTTAGTTTTCAAGCTGTAGTAGCCTCTACTGTTTGATTAGGCAGCTGCTGCAGCTACTATTGCTAGATGATCTGAATTGATTAGGTAGCTGCTGCTAATTCTGATGCTGCTATTGAAGTAGTTGTTGTGTTGGATTTGGCCAGATATGGTTAGGGCAGTGGCTGAGGTTTTGGATATTTTAAATGGCTAATATGTTTTGTAATGTTGTATATTACTTTGTACAAGCTTTCATGTATTGTTAATGTCCTTTAATCTCCTTTGAACAGCTTGTAATCTAATTTCTAACTTCTTTTGTCAGCCATACATGTGTATATCTACCTAAACATAGAAAATGAGATAAAATTGAGTTGAAATTCACATTTATATGCTTGAACAACTTCCTTATAATATGATGAACATTTCTGAATGTATGAACTGATTTTCCAACCCATAGAAAGCGAATTTAGGCCTTAGGTTATGAGAGTAGGAGGATATCTTGCGGATCACAATGTATACTAGAGAGAAGGAGTGAATAGTATCACCTTAAAAAAATTTATATACACAGATAAAAAATAAATCACAAAAAATTCAAGCATAGAGTACACTTAATTTATAGTAGAAATCCAAATAGGGTGAAAACCACTACCTAAGCCTCCCAACTTAGTATTTTTCCGACTAGTCGAAGCTAGTCAATCCACTAACCGTACCACTTGAACGAGGGTGGCACAACCTCTTACAACCACTTCTCTTTTTATCCTGAAGAAAAGCAAAGACAACAACCATGGATCTTCCTAACAATTTTGGGATCCGTAAATCAAAGCAACAAGATAGAATAACAGAAATAACTTCTATGAAACTTCAATAAAAGATCAAATCGAATTTTTCGCAGAGGTTCGAGGCATCGTGTTTTTGAAGAACGTGAAGAACAGGGTGCGAAGGCTTTTAGAATAAGCACGAGAAGCTCTACTTTTTGAAAGGTATTTCTTTTTGAAAGTTATGTAAAGATTGGCTACGCACAACCTCTATTTATACTAAAAGGCTCGATTTGTCACTCTACTGTACTGGGATACCTAAACTCGATTTGATATCGATTTTAGGCACCCTTTTGCTACCCTCTCTTCTCCAGGGTATGACACCCTGGTATCTAGAGAGGGCTTTAATAGGAGGGTTAGGGCTATCTGTATATGGTATAACCACTTCACCCCAAGGGGTGGTGGTTAACTCTACTTCAACTAACCCTCCTATTGTCGGGCGCATGCTGAGGCATGCTAGTTGAAGAACGCATGCTGAGGCATGCTATTTGGCTCGCTCGTGCTACCCGGCCAGGGTATCACTCCCTCTCCTTATTGATAGGGTGGTGAGGTCTATTTATTATGGATGGTATAACCACTTCACCCCAAGGGGTGGTGGTTAACTTTACTGAAACTCACCACCCTTAGGACGCATGCTCGAGCATGCTATTGATCGGCTCGCTGGGGCTCACCTCCTTGTTTGCTTTTCAATGGAATCTGGGGGGAAAACCCCCCATGCCCCCCAGAAATTAGATTGGTTGATTAATTAAGGTTAATTGGTCGATCAATTAAGGTGGTTGGTCGATCACTAATTGATTGGTCAATTCACTTGGTTGGTCGATTAAAAGGATATTTATCAACTTCCTTAAATAGGTTGATTTGATTGGTTAATGAAGTTGGTTTGTCGATCAATTAACAAATCTGGTTAATTAATAATCATAAAAAACTTGGTTTTGAAAAGATATGCGAAAATCCATTTTTAAGTTTTACTTGAGGTTCCTTACAATAATGTCCTAGACTCAAATAAAGATAAAATGACACACATCAGCAACTATCTGCACTTGGCTTGAAAGACACTTTAATGCTTTAATCTGAGATAGTCCTGAAATGTTAGTCTAGCAATAAGTATAATTTTGGTATATCAAAATAGAGGTGCTTACATTCTCCCCCCTTTTGATGACAACAAAATTATAATTGTGAAATTGAAAATAGTTTTGCATAATATCTCCCTCTTTTTGTTTCATCAAAAAGTAAAACATGCTGCTGTTGATTTTACATTTAACTCCCCCTTAAACATGTAATTTAAGCAAGATAAAGTTAAACATGCATTGACCAAGAGAGTAATATTTAATTGAGATAACATTCAAGCATAAGTAAAGAGTCTAGATAAGTAGTGCATAAAATATAAATAATTAGAGAAAAATTAAGTTATACATGCCAAAATAAAGATAGAAATAGATATAACATCTAATCATCGAATGATGCCATAATGGCATCCATCGTGCTTTGAAGATCAGTGTCCAACTCGAGGTTCAGCGAATCTGATCTCTCAGAAGATGTAGGTTGACCAAGACAAAGGCGGTGCTGAGCTGGCTGTCTAGATGTCCTGCGTGGTGGTGTAACCTGCTGATCTGTTGGTGCTACTGCTGAAGTAGTAGGTGGAGGAGGAGGTGCTGCAGAGGATGGAGGCATGGTAGTAGATCGACGAGGTCAAGGAGGTCGGTGAAGCTGCTGCTAGATGTCATGAACGAACTCTCCAAGTCTATCTAAGAACTGACTCTGAGCATTCAGGTAGTTTGATACCTGATGCCCATGGTGCATCATCTTCAAATCTGTCTCCCTCTACCGATGGATCATCAATGAGATACCATTTGTCACATCCTGAATACTCATAAAGTCCTTTTCTGAGAGTTGTCAGTCCAAGAGGCTCCAGTCCTGGTCGTAGAAAGATGGAGATGGTCTCACTGGAGGAGGACATGTCGCAGTTAAGTGCTCATAAGGCAGGAAAGGAGGAGGAATTGCTGATGGTTCCTGTTGCTGCTGCTGCTCCTGGACTGCTTCCTCATCACGGGCTCCTTGTGCTTGCTCCATCTTTGTATAAGTGAGCTTATAAAAAATGGAGACTTAGTGATGAATTGTTTATGGTTTATATCCATGGGAACACTAAAGTGTAGGAAGATATGGGAGAGAAGTGTCCTAAATTGGAAGGAGTTGGTGGGAGGCCTACTCTTGCAATATAGAATCAAGTGGTTCCAGTTGAACCCCTTGTTCTTAAGGAATGTGTAAAGAGTGATGAGCATAATTTAGATAGTTTTCAAAAGATCTAGATTTAGACAAAATTCCATTGAAAAACTCGATTAAGAAAATGTGATAGACGACGAAAATAAGGTGACTTGGCCAGACGACCCAAGTCAAAGTGAGAGGGAGTGAGCAGGATCTCCCTAATGGCATCCGTCTGTGTTTGCTGGTGGAGCTCAAGAAACGTGGGACCAACAGACGGACAACCAAGAATCTCAGAAAGAACATCCGCGTTGACCAGAACCTCTATGTCATAGTTGTTCGAGGTCAACTCGATGTTGAAACCCTCACCTATATTTTTTAGATTAGCATAAAATAGGTGACAAGCCATGGGGTCAGCACCGGGTACGCAGTTGTTCGAGGAACCCACGTAAAAGCTTCGCTCAAAAAGGCGTAAAATCTGGTGGTAAGCAAATTTTTCGTGGATGCCAAGGAATATAGACTCAAAATAAGTAAAGTCAACGGGTCTACCAACATGCGGTGAAAATTTTGCGAATAAAGAAAAACGGTCACTTGCAACCTCAGTGATGAAACAATCAAAGGTGTCATCATGATGAGACGAGGAGGAGGTACGTTCGCATTTTGGAGTCATTTACAAATCGCAAAAACACGTTGGTCGATCAAAAATATTAGATTGGTCAAAAAAAAATGACCCGGACAGAGGTACTGAAAAACGGTCTTTTGGTTGATCAACCAAGGTGTTTGGTCGACCAAAAATGTAACAGACAAAAAAAAAGGTGTTTGATCGGATGATAAGCTCACATATACTTCACGATTTTGCAATCAAACACAAAAAAAGTAACAACATGAAAGTAGTAAGCCAAAGCACATTATAAACGCAAGAAAAATCCAAGGAAATGGATGTATTCAAGGTTTAGAATGTACCAAGATTGAACAAAAATGGTCGATCAAGGGAGGATGCAGACGAAGGATGTGTGATGTTGTCGTAGAAGGACCACGCTCAAAGGACACACGCATGGAGGAGGCTTGTGCGCGAGATGGTCAGTGGCGTCGATCGATGGTCCATCACACGACCAGTGGAGAGGAGTGGGGTCGGGTGTGTTTGAGTTTTGGTGGAGTAGGGACCAAATATGTGGGGTAGGGTAGTAAAAAATAGGTGTTGGAGTAAAAAACGATGTGTTTTATAGAAGACATGATTAGCAAAATAGGTAAATGCAGTTTAGGCAACTAATCACGTAGGTTAGAAATGGTAAAAGGTGATTGCGAACGTAAATCGAGGAAACAGATCGCAATCTACGAAAAGAGAATCCTCCAGTTTTGGTCGATAAAAAAGGGTTTTTAATTAATCGAAATGAAAAGTGATCGATCAAAAAAGTTAATCGGTCGATCAGGGTTTGAACATTTGGAGGGAAAATTCCTGCCCAACCGGATTGGTTGATCAAACATCTTGATTGATCGATCAAAAGTCAAAATTTTGGAGGGAGATTTCCCACCAAAGCTTTTGGTTGATCAAAGTGGACTATTTGATCGATCAAAGGTTTTGGTCGATCAATTTGAAAAATTGATTGATCAAACAATGAAAAAAGCATCCATCAGGCAAATTAATTAAGCTCTTTTAATCTTGATAAACCTAGTGAATGACAAATTTGATTAAACCTTTCCTTAGGTAATGATTTTATGAATATATCAGCTAGTTGATTTTTTGTGTTAACAAATTCTAAATTGATATCTCCCTTTAAGACATAATCTCTAAGAAAATGATGTCTAACATCTATATGTTTAGTCTTAGAGTGTTGTACTAGATTCTTGGATAGATTAATGGCACTTATGTTATCACACAAAATTTTGTTATTCGTATAAGGTAGGCCAAAACCTTGTAATGTTTGTTTCATCCACAATAATTGTGAACAAGCTAAAGATGCAAGTATGTATTCGGCTTCAGTTGTGTAGAGTGATACAGTATTTTGTTTTCTAGAGAACAAAGAGACTAGGGAATTTCTGAGAAATTGATAAGTTTCAGTAGTACTCTTATGGTTCGTGAAACTACCTGCATAGTCAGCATCACAAAAGGAATATAATTCTAATGTATCTGACTTCGGATAGAAAAGTCCTAAGTCTTGTCTGTTGTTTAGATACCTAAGGATTCTTTTAAAAGCATTTAGATGTGTTTCTTTAGGGTTTACTTGAAAGCGAGCACACAAACAAGTGCAAAGCAATATATCAGGTCTACTTGCAGTTAAATATAACAATGATCCTATCATGATTCTATATAGTTTTTAATCTATTGATTTACCTGTGTCATCAGTTTTTAATTGGGTAGAAGCTACCATTGGTGTTTCTTTACCTTTGACTTTGTCCATCGAGAATTTCTTCAGTATCTCTATTGTGTATTTCGTTTGAGATATGAAGATTCCAGAGGATAGCTGATCAATTTGAAGTCTGAGAAAGAATCGAAGTTTTTCCATCATGCTCATCTCAAACTGATCCTGCATCACCTTTGCAAAGTCTTAGCATAACAGATCATTAGTAGCACTGAAAATAATATCATCAACATATATTTGTATTATTAAGAGATCATTTTCTTTCCTTTTAGTGAATAAGGTTGGATCTATATTACCAATTTTAAATTCATTTTCAATTAGGTAGGATTTTAATCTATCGTACTAAGCTCGTGGAGCTTGTTTAAGTCCATATAAGGCTTTGTTCAATTTATAGACATGGTCTGGATTTTTAACATCTTCAAACCCTGGAGGTTGTTTAACATAGACTTTCTCCTTGATGAATCCATTTAGGAAGGCACTCTTGACGTCCATTTGAAAAAGTTTGACTTTCATATGGGCGGCAAAGGCTAGCAGCATTCTAATGGATTCTAGGCAAGCTACGGGAGTATATGTTTCATTAAAATCAATTCCTTCTTCTTGATTATATCCTTGGGCCACAAGTCTAGCTTTATTTCTAACTACTTCTCTTGATTCATTAAGTTTGTTCCTAAAGACCCACTTGGTTCCTATAATGGTTTGTGATTCAGGCTTTGAAACAAGTTCCCATACTTGATTTCTCTTGAATTGATTTAACTCATCTTCCATTGCAATGATCCAGTGAGTATCAGAAAAGGCTTCCTTGACATTTTTGGGTTCTAATTGTGAAACAAATGCAGTGAAAGCTAAACTATTAAAGGAAGATCTAGTTTGAACTCCTTTAGACAATTCACCTATCACCAATTCTTTTGGATGATCTTTTACAAGCGAAATATCTTTGGGTAGTTCATCAGAAATATTCTCTTATGGAATGTTTGATGGGTCAACTATTAGGTCATCATCATCAATTGCAGAAGATTTTGGTTGAACTAAAGTTTCATCAAAAGATACATGCATGGTTTCCTCAACAATAGAATTCTTATTAAAAACCCTATAGGCTTTACTTCTGGTTGAATAACCTAAGAAAATTCCTTCTGAACTTTTGGCATCAAATTTATCAAGATTGTTCTTAGTATTGAGTATAAAACATCGACAACCAAATATCTTGAAGTAGGAAATTCTTGGTGTTCTTTCATGATAGAGTTCAAAAGGTATTTTGTTTAGGATAGGTTTAATCAGTGATCTATTTTGGATATAGCAATCAGTGTTTATAGCCTCAACCCTAAAATATCTAGGTAGCTTTGACTCGCATAGCATTGTGCAGGCACACTCTTGCAAAGTCCAATTTTTCTCTCAACTACACCATTTTGAGGTGTAGTTCTAGGGAAGGCAAATTCATGTTTTGTCCCATATTAATCATAGAAATTGGTAAATGATTCATTCTCAAATTCTCTGCCATGATCACTCCTAATCCTAATTACGTCAGACCCTTTTTCATTTTGTAGTCTTCTAACTAATTTGCTGAAAACATCAAAGGTTAAGTCCTTACTTTTTAAGAAAGATACCCAAGTAAATCTAGAAAAGTCATCGATTATGACTAGACAATATCTGTACTCGCTTAGGCTTTTGGATTTGGTTGGTCCAAACAAGTTTAAGTGAAGTAGCTCCAAAGGTTGTGAAGTGCTAACCATCCTTTTTGGTTTAAAGGGATTTTTAGTTTGCTTACCAACTTTACAAGAATCACAAACTTTGCTTCTCTTGAAGTTGATATTTGGCAGACCTTTGATGAGTTCATGTTTCATGAGTCTGCTAATGTTCCCCATGTGAACATGACCTAGTCGTTTATGCTAAAGTGTTGCTTCTTTGTCAGATACAACTAGACATTCAAGACTGTCGCATTTGTCGAAGTTTACAGTATAAATGTCTTTATGTCTATTTCCCTCAAGAATAATTTGTTTTGTTTCTTTATCATGAATTTTAAAACCTTTTGATGTGAAAGTAATTTTATAACTTTTATCACATATTTGACTTACACTTAGCAGATTATGTTTTAAGCCACTAAGTGTACATTATTAAAAGAAGTAGAAGAGTTACCAATTTGGCCAGTACCAATAATACGGCCCTTGTGCTTGTTCCCAAATGTGACCGTACCACCTTCCTAATGGTTGAGCTGCAAGAATAGGTCTTCTTCGCCGATCATGTACTTGGAACAACCGCTGTCCATTATTCATCTTCTTTTTTCTCTTTCTTGTCATTGGTTTGTGTTTGTGAGGCTTTATTTAATAGAGTGGCTTCAGTGTTCCATTTGTTTGTTGGAAAGTCCACTTCTTATAATCTACAGAACCTACAAAACAAGATTGCAATATACTGTTTGGTACCTATTTTTGTTTGGGTCCATGATGGTTAGTTTGTGTTGCCTGTTTTGGCAGTCTACCTTTCCCTTTGCTAGAACTAGATGCTTCATGATCATTTTTTGGTATATAACCTAACCTAAATTTTGTGGTGCTTTGGGTTTGTGTTCCTAACAATTTATGCAAGTTTCTACTTCCATTTGTGAACTTAGCTAGATCATTTAATAGAATAGCAGATTTTTCTTTTAGTTTGTCTATATCTACCTTTAAGTTGTTTATCTATGATTTTAATGTAGTAATTTCAACAGATAAGTCTTTATTTTGATTATCAAGTATGTCTTTTTGTGCTTTTTCTTCACTTAATGCTTTTGCTAAGTTTTTATTTTCTAGTTTTAATGATTTTGCTATATCATGCAACTCAAAGAATGCTTCTAATAATTCTTCTTGAGTAAAGGAGGCTACCTCATCTTCTAAAGCCATAATACCTAGAAGAGCTTCTTCTCTCGAGGTTTCTTCTTCCTCTAAACTTGAGTCCGACTCATCCCAAGTTGCTGTGAAAGCTTTTGTTACGACTCGGTTCCTGAATCCCTATAGGACACGAGAATCGGACCGACTCGACTGATCCTAAGATCCAGTGGTCCAACGAGAAAGTAACCAAAAAGCAGTAAAATAAACCACATTCACCATGCAAGCAACTACAAGTAACAAGGTACAGCAGTAAAGAAGTAACTACTACAGCACATACCACAGCAGTATGGAATTAAAAACAGCTACAGGAATATGAAGTTTACAATAAAAGAGTACAAAGGTGTAACAAATACTTACTACTACAGAAAACGGGTACAAAAAAAGTACAACTATTGGGCTCTACTGGGCCCAGCATCTTCTGCAGTCGGAGGCTCTGGTTGCTCAACACCTGGACCTGAAAGAGGTTATAAGTACAACACATCAGCGAAACGCTGAGTAGAGTGGCAATTAGCTAACTAAGAGAAACAGTAAAGGTGGACAGGTAGATGTTGTTTTCAATTTCTTTCTTTATTTAACTAATTATTTTTTCTTTCATCACTTGGTTTATTTATCAGGTCTTTTTCTTGATCTCGAATGTTCCTCGTGGGAATGATCTTGATTGCAGTCTTTTCCGAAGAGTAGAAGTAGCACATGGTGCTCTCCTAGCCGAGAGAGTCCCCCGTGGTGGTCCTACACTCAGTCAACCACCCTAAGGTCGCTAACAGGCGTAACGGTGACTACGGCACACTCGATAAACGCATGGGTAGCTACCTTGCATAGGCACGCTGTCAGTCATTTCCATTAACGGGTGCGCCCAAAGCATAGCACGGAACCAGTATAGGGCAGAGCCCTCTCAGTAATAGGGGTTTAGCCCCTCAACAGTAACCAAACAGGGGTCTCGCCCCTCCACAGTCTGCGCACCCTCGCCTAACTACCCTGGTTTGCCCAGTGGGCCTAACAAGTCGGTGTAGGATGGCTAGCTGAACCCCGGGTCCCGTTGGGTGGCTAGCTGCCTCCCTACACTAGTAGTTCTCCCCGGTACTATGTACGCGAGGGCCAAGAGTCGGTACAAAGTGGCCAGACCTAACCCCGGGTCTCAACCCTAGGGCGGCTAGCTCCGCTCTGCACTAAGAGGTAACATGTGCTTCCCTTAGTACCACGTACCCAAGAGATAACACACTTTCCCACTCACTTCTCCAGTTCCATTCTATTTATTTCCAGGAGCTCTACTCCTAATTTCCCGTAGGGTTCATGCTTATGTTTCTTAGGCCAAGCCATACTAGGTTTCATCATTTCAGGTTTATTCGCATATAGCACGTGTTTCCAACATTTAAACTTTCTTTTCCAATTTATATACATGCAGCTCGTATTTAATTTCAAACGACAGGAATTACATGTAGCAGTTACTAACAACAGTACTCTACATTTTACAGGCAACTGTTATCCAATTATAGGCAATTATTATTATTCTATCTACTCATCTAAGACTGCAATTCAGGCATTCAATACAATCGTTCCAGTGTTTCTAGTCCTAGGATTCATGCCTTACCTTAGGATCTATTATTTATTCCAGTGTTTCTGGTCCCAGGATTCATGCCATACTCTAGGATTTATCATTTATTCCAGACATGCATTTATATTTGTAATTAACTAAGGGAAGCCACTCTACTCGCAAAATCGGGAGTAATGGGGGCGTAATCGGTAGGTCCACGTGCCTCTGCAACCCCCAAATCTGCAACAGAACGAGGTCCTAACATAAGGATCAACCACAAGAAACCACTCAGAACATGATAAAAAGCATTCTAACAAGTAGAGGAACTTATACTAAGAAGAACGGAATCTTAATCGCGGAAATCGGACCTCGAACGGACCCTAAATGGGTCAAAAACGACAACTCTGACTCAAATCAGACATCTGGAACATCTTCCAGATGTCTTAAAAAGGGGGCCAGATCATACCTTACTCTGCGCTGCTCCTCAGACGTCCAGGGATCCTGCTGAACCGTCTGGACCTAGTTCCAGACGTTCGACTATCCCTCCGGACGTCTGGAGGCGCTCTCCGCCGTCTGGTGACTCGCCCAAATGTCTGAACCGCGTGGGAGGGCGTGTCCCGCGCCTTCCCGAAGAGAAACCTGCACGCGTACACAAAATCTCTCAAACACGGCATGCAACAGACGTCCGCAAAAGGAAGTGTAGGAGGCAAAACGTACCTCTTAGTCATCTGGAGCTCCCTCCAGACATCGTCCACGTTGTTTGGATGTAGGTCCAGACGTCTGATTCTAGGAAAAATCCCAGAATCAGAACCTCCTTCGTCTTCTTCCTGCTGCGCGCGACCTCGCTGCGCAGCTGCTCGTCTGCTACTCTAGCTGCAGTAGCATCGGGGGAACCTCCTCGACACACACTTTGCCTCATGCACGCCGACCGGCCTCGAGTTGCTCCGACGAGCTCTCTCTCTCTCACGGCTCGCACGGTCTCCTCTTCTCGCCTTCTCTCGCTGCCCCTCTCCTCTCCGCCACTGCACTTGGCAGCAACTCGCTGCTCTCGCTCTCACCCTCGCTGGAAGAAGAAGGGGGGAAAGGATGGATGTGGGGTGGCGTGAGGGCAAAAAGGTCCTGCAGTTGGAGAGGGGAGAGAAAGAGAAGAAGGCGGTTGGGGTTCAGTTTGCACGCGGCACGCACGCAGACTCACGTCGTACGCACGCAAAAATTGATTTCCAGACATCTGGGAAAGTGTCCAGACGTCTGACCAAATGTATGACCCAAGTCTCAAACGTCTTAAAAGCGCTTGGTGGCACGGGTCATAACAGCTTTCTTCTTTCCATCTTTTCTAAAGGGCTTCTTCTTCTTGTCTGACTCCTTTTTGAGAAGCGAACAGTCCTTCTTGATGTGCCCCTTTCTCTTGCAGTTGTAACAGGTGATTGCATCATTTTTTATTTCTTCTCTCTTCTTCCTCCAGTTCTTCTTATCTTTGAGGAACTTCCTGAATTTTCTGGAGAGGAGGGCTATGTCTTCCTCTTCTTCTCCACTTGAGGTTTCTTCAGATTCCTGAATAGCTTCAAGAGCTATAGTCTTCTTCTTGGATCCTTCTCCTTCTTGATTCCTAATGTGTTGGAGTTGAAACTCTTATGACATTAGACTTCCAATAAGATCATCCAGTTTCAGGTGGATAAATCTTTTGACTCTTGAATGGTGGTAGTCTTGGTTTCCCAGTTGCTGGTGAGTGAGCAAAGAATTTTTCTGACAAGGGCTTTGTTCTTGATGTCTTGAAAAAGATTTCACAAGGAGTTTATGATGTCCATGAATCTTGTGAGCATCTCCTTTATCGACTCCCCTTTCTTCATCTTGAAAAGCTCGTAGTTCTAGGTTAGTAGATTTACCCTTGTTTCTTTTACCTTTGAAGTTCCCTCGTGAGTAACTTAGAGAATGCTCTATATCTCGTGTGCAGTTTGGCATGCAAATACTTTGTTAAATTCTTCTTTGGGGAGACCGCAGAATATGGCGTTCATGGCTTTCGCATTGTGTGTAGCCATCTTCTTTTGGTTTGGAATGATTGCAACGCTGTCTTTGATTTTTGGGCGTTTGTACTTCGAGGCGATGACATCCCATACCTCGTAGTCCATTAACTTCAGGAAGATCTGCATCCTGGTCTTCCAATAGTCAAAGTTTGTTGCATCAAATAGAGGAGGTCGAACTGCCGACTGACCCTCAGCATACATGTCAACATTCGACTTTGACATCTGCTGGACAATGCAAGCTCTGATACCAAGAGAGAGTAGGACATCCTATGGATCACAACATATACTAGAGGGGAGGGGTGAATAGTATCACCTTGAAAAAACTTATATGCATAGATCAAAAATAAATCACAAAAGATTCAAGCACAGAGTACACTTGATTTATAGTGGAAACCAAAATCGGGTGAAAACCACTACCTAAGCCTCCTAGCTTATGATTTTTTCGACTAGTCCAAGCTAGTCAATTCACTAATCGTATCACTTAAAAAGAGGGTGGCACAACCTCTTACAACCACTTCTCTTTTTATCCTGAAGAGAAGCAAAACAACCATGGATCTTCTTAACAATCTTGGGATCCATAAATCAAAGCAACAAGATAGAATAACAGAAATAACTTCTATGGAACCTCAATAAAAGATCAAATCGAATTTTTTGCAGAGGTTCAAGGCATCGTGCTTTTGAAGAACGTGAAGAATAGGATGTGAAGGCTTTTGGAATAAGCATGAGAAGCTCTACTTTTTGAAAGGTATTTCTTTTTGAAAGTTATGTAAAGATGGGCTGCGTACGACCTCTATTTATACTAAAAGTTTTGCCCAAATAGAAAATTAAATTGGTCGATCAATTAAGGTTAATTAGCCAATCAAAAGGTAATTTGGTTGATCAATTAAGGTGGTTGGTTGATCACTAATTGATTGGTCAATTTACTTGGTTGGTCGATTAAAAGGATATTTATCAACTTCCTAAAATGGGTAGATTTGATCGATTAATGAAGTTGGCTGGTCGATTAAGGTATTTTGGTCGATCAATTAACCAATCTGGTCGATCAATAACCCTAAAAAACTTAGTTTTGAAAAGATACGTGAAAATTCATTTTTGAGTTTTATTTGAGATTCCTTACAATAATATCATAGACTCAAATAAAGATAAAATGATACACATTTGGAACTATTTGCACTGAGCTTGAAAGACACTTTAATGCTTTAATCCAAGATAGTCCTAAAATGTTATTTTAGCAATAAGAATAATTTTGGTGCATCAAAACAGAGGTGCTTATAGGTTATTCATTGAACATCTCTCTTTTAGGCCTAAAATGTGATGCACTTGTAAATAAATAAAAATACTATAAAAAAAAGATGTAGCGAGTAAGATTAGATATATTTTTAAGTGTATGCCAAATTTCAAGGCATTTTAAACTCCCGGCTTAGTAAAACATACCAGCTGACGGTTCGGTCTACCTTAAAATTTAATAAAAGACATTAACTTCAAAAACACAAAAAACATTTCTTCTATCTCATCTCTCTCTTTCTCTCTTATCCCTTATCTCTACTATACTTATAAAACCCATAAAAATCAGAAAAATCCCAAAAACTCTCAAAAATACTATGTATACTATGTATATACATGTATATATAAGTTTTATATTAAGCTATTAAGGTATATAATGTAAAATATGTCTATAAATTGTATGTATAACTTATATATATATTCTATAACATAAATTAAGTATTTAAGGTAAATTATTATGTATATAACTGACAAGGAGCGGTTCTCTCACATGTTTTGAAAACAGAGATCTCGTCGTAGTATAGTGCGCGAAAATGCTCGTAAAAAATAATTTATAAAGATAACGAGACTTGGAGTCCCGATCATTTGTCTCTGGGAGGCCTTTATAGAAATGCAGATTTGAAATCGATCTCTCTTGCTCTAATTATTCAAAATCACATGTCGATTTATGCTACGTTCGTATTTATGCATGACATGCTTAGTTGTCAGAGTATCAGAAATTAAAACATGCAACTTCAATTACAAAAAAATATTGCAACAAGGCTCATGGTGATTTTCACAAATATATATATATATATATATAGAAAAACATTCCATTGATTCATAATGATGTTTGCAACATAAAGCTCATAGAAAGCTTGTAGAGGAATGCTTGAAAACATAAATCTAGCTAACAGAAAACGATTGCATACATGAATCTAAGGGGGGATTATGCATGCATCATTGGGGGAGAATATAGAGCTACACTATTAAGCAGTAAATAAAGCATTAAATCTATAAAGAACTATAATCTAATCTATCAGAACTAAGGGCATTTAGAGGTGGGCTCCGATGGCCTTTGACTTGGTTGATAGGAGGAGGGGCGGCCAATGGTGCTTGGGCTGGCCCTTGGAGAGAGGTTGAGAAGGTGATCCAACATCTTGGAGTGGAGATGGTAGTGGCCATGGTGAAGCTACTCGTGAAGGTGGAGTGGAGGTAGAATGAAGCTAAGCTAAAATGGAGCCAAGAGTGAATGGGTCCAAAGTGCCACCCCTTAGGTCATTTTATAGACCTAAGGGAAGCTCTCTAGAGAATTATAGAATTATCTAGAGAGGGCTATGGTGGGAGCTTGTGAGAGAGTGAGAGAGAGGATGGATGGTGGTTTTTAGATCCACTAAATGTGGATCTAAAAATTAAATGGCTCTTGGTTGCTAATTTTAGTAACCAAGGCAACAACATATGGAGAGAGTTCTAGAGAACTCTAGGCTAGGTATTTTCATTTGGATGGTGTGTATGGGTTGAAACTTAGGTGGCTAGGTTGATTAGGTTAGGTTCTAGTGGGTTTAGGTTAAGGTAGGTCTCAAATTAGGGTTGTAAACCCTAATTCACTAAGGTAAAATGCAATTCAACTTAATACAAGTTTAATTGGGTGTGTGGAAACCTAATTGAGAGTAAAATAACTCAATTAAGTCAAGTCTAGGTCAATTGGACTCTCACTAAATCCAATTGGACAGTGTGTGCTGAGATCATGGCTCAATTGGACTCACTGAGTCCAATTGATCTAGACTGATGGAATTGACTAAGATCCAAGTCAATTCAAGATCCAAGCTTGAATTCAAAAACAGAAACTAGAGAATAGTTTTGGATGTCTAATAATAGTGTCAGACGTCTTATAGTGAAAAATCAAAAGTCCAGACTTCTTGTCTGGACGTCCAATCAGAGTCAGGAGGGATTCTAGGTTCTGTCTTGGGTATTCTGTAGAAATTGGATGTCTGACCAAGTATTTGGACGTCCAATAATACTGCAGAAGTGGGTTTAAGGTGTGCGGGAGTTGGCTAAGGGTTCTAGACGTCCTATAACTCATCTGGACGTCCAGATAGAGGCTGGAATTAGGGTTTTAAGGTTTCCTAGGGTACGGTGACCTAATCTAAGGGTGGCTAAGGCATGGGGAAGCTTCTAGGCTATCCTAGGGCTAGGATGGACCTAAGTTCTTCACAATTTATTACTTTATTCCTACTTAATAGAATAACATACCTTAACTCCCTTACATTATTATCTACCGCATCTAATCTAGGTCTTCCGCTCCAGTTCTACTGTAATACTAGTTATTCTTTATTTTTCAAATCCAGCTTTGGATCCAGCTTCAGATTTAGCTTCTGATCAGCTTATTACCAGCAATTGACATAATGCACCTAATCAGTACATGATAGCATTATTTTATGCATAACTAAAAGAAAGCAGTAAATGTGCTAGTAATACTTATGCATGCATGAATTACCCTAACTTATCCTAAGTCCTAGCCTAATTTAGGTCATCTAAGATCTTTGATTGCTGCACAATCAATAACTTGTTTATATAATTATCTATTAATTTAATTAACTTATATGTACTCTAAGCTATATAATTATAGAAACCCCCATAAATAAACTTACTTATTAATGATACTGTACATAGTTATATATATATTGTACACTTGGATTACTGTGCCCTAATTTAATTATATTTGTATAACAAATAATCAATTTAAAAATTAGTAGGTATTTTACTAAATTGAATTAAAATAAATTAGTAAATTAAGTTATTATTGAACTAATTTATACTATATATTTGTATTGTGTTATTTTAAGTAATTTAAACTAATTTAACTATATTTATATTGTATTATACTATTTATACCTAATTTTTATGTATAACAGCCTAAAAATGCATATTTAAATGTATATAAATCAAAATAAAATGTGTATAATACCATAAAAATATGTATTAAATAAGTTAATATGTATATTAACACTGTACAATGTCAATTTGGTCATTAATTAAGTAATTTAAATGTCAATTAAGAAATAAACCTATAAATCAGTTTGTATAAATTGTAAAGTTTAGCTAATTTATTTATGTAGTAAAACTAATTATTTTTGTAAATAAATTAAATAATTATGTAGCCCTATATAAGGGTTTTACAACCCTATAATTTATTTTGGAATTGGATCAAAATAAGGCCCTCAAATCAAAGGCCAAAATTAGTAATTCAACCCAGCTAACCATACACCCAGCAGCGCCTAAGGGGCACCTTCTTAGCACCACATCGGCGGCTGAGGAGCGCCCGCACCTCCTTATTAGTAATTTGTGTTTCTTCTTTGCCAGTCGACGAGCGTTGGGGGCAACATGTCACCCATTCCATCGATCCCTCCGATACTGTTACGAGCATATGCATGAATGTGTGCGGTGCACCAGTGTAACGAATGTGTGCCCCAGACGTCGGACAAGACGTCTGGGATCACAACCAGACGTCTGATAAGACGTCTGGGATCGTTTCCAGACGTCTGGAAATCCGTTATGCCTGCGCGCTTGAGCGCGCAGACCGCATATTCCCTCTTTTTTTCTCTCTGCGGCTGCAGGCGGCCTGCCACCTCCTCTCTCCTCCTCGCGCGGCCATAAAAGGGCCACGCCTCCCCTCCCGTCTCCACAGTCTCCTCCTTCTTCTCCTTCCTGTGCGCGAGAGCGAGCGGACGCGAGGGCGGCAGCGACGACCGCAGTGAGCGCGGAGGTGCGGCGTGCGAGGGCGAGCTCGCCGGAGCGGCTTGGCCGGCTGGCGGAGGGCGCAGGGGGCGCGGAGCGACGTGGAGAGGGACCTGCTGCGGTCTGAGCAGCAGGAGCGCGAGGTGCGACGCGGGCGGCATCGCGAGCGGAGGCCGAGCAGGGTTCTGATTCTGGAAAAATTTCCAGAATCAGACGTCTGGGTTGATAGCCAGAAGGCAAGGTAGACGTCTGTAAGATCATACAGACGTCTGAAAGGTGAGTTTCCGCTTTCTTCTTCCTTCTTGTCGACTGACCGTACTGAGGGAGGGGGGTTGGCTGTGCGCAGGTTCACTGATTCGCCATCCTTTGCGAATCAGACGTCTGGAAGTTGTACCAGACGGCGGGAGTGACCTACAGACGTCCGTATGGACCATCGGACGTCTGTGGTATAGGACAGACGTCCCCGCAGACTTCTGGACGTCTGGGAAACCACGCTGAACAGGTAATTCTCTGATCCACCGTTTAAGACGTCTGGAAGGAGTTCCAGACGTCTGATTTTGCACAGTATCGTCTTTTTCGACCCGTTTAGGGCCCGTTCGGGCTCCGTTTTCCGCGATTCCAGTTGCGTTCTTTTCAGAAGTAATTCCTCTACCCGTCTACAGTAGCTATACACTGTTTTGAGACACTCCTTGTGTTTGATCCTTGTGATAGGACCTCGTTCGGTTGCAGTCTTGAGAGTCGCGGAGGCACGCGGGATTCCCGATCACGCCCCCATTACTCCCGTTGTACCTGGTAGAGTGGCTTTAAGTATTAATAAAAATTTGTTAAAGTATGGAACCATAACTAGAACCTAGGACATTGCATGAATCCTAGGAATGAGAAATATATGGAATGATAGTTCCTAGGTGTTGCATGAATCCTAGGGCCGGAAAACTAGATTGTATGATAGACCCTAGGATATGGCATGAATCATAGGATGGAAAAACTAGTGGAATATATAATAATGCAGTCTTGGAAAAATGGAAAGGAATATATGAAACTGCCTGTAAATTGAGTTCACAGCTGCCTGTTATGAATAAAGAAACATGATTGGGATCATGGTTTGTAAGAACGTGAAACTGGAAAGTAAGACATAAGATGATTTGGAACCCTACGGGGAAGTAGGAGTAAAACTCCTGGAAAGCGAATGGAATAGAATTGGGGAAGTGAGCTGGCCCTTGAGTACGGAGTACCAAGGAGAGCGACTGTCCCCCTGTTTAGTGCAGAGCTGAGCTAGCCACCCCAGGGACCTGGGGGTTAGGACTGGCCACTCTGTACCGACTTGTTGGCCCTCGTGTACGTAGTACCGAGGAGAGCTAGTAGTGTTAGGAGAGTACTAGCTACCCCACGGGCCCCGGGGTTCTGGTAGCCTCCTTCACCGACTTGTTAGGCCCACTAGGGCAAACCAGGGTAGTCAGGCGAGGGTGCGCGGACTGTGGAGGGGCAAGGCCCCGGTTTGGTTACTGTGAAGGGGTTGGACCCCTGTTACTGAGAGGGCTCTGCCCTGGTTCCGTGCTGTGCTTTGGGCGCACCCGTTAACGGAAACGACTGACCGCGTGCCAGTGCGGGCTAGCTACCTGTGCGTTTATCGCGCGTGCCGTAGTCACCGTTACGTCTGTCAGTGACCTTGGGGTGGTTGACTGAGGGTAGGATCACCACGGGGGACTCTCCCGGCCAGGAGAGCACCACGTGCTACTTCTACTTTTGGAAAAGACTGCAATCAAGATCGTTCCCACGAGGACATTCGAGATCAAGTAAAGGATCTGAGAAATAAATGAAATAGTGAGAAAAATTGAAAGATGTGAATAAAGGAAGTAATAGAACATAACGGCTACTGTACACTCTACTGTTGCCTTTAGTTAGTTTGCCACTCTACTCAGCGTTTTGCTGACGTGTTACACTCGTTACCTTTTTCAGGACCAGGTGTTGAGCAGCCAGGGTCGGCGGCTGCAGAGGACGCTGGGCCGAGTAGGGTCCAGTAGAGTTACCACAGCCTTTTGTACCTCTTTTGTTTCTGTTCTAGTGAGTAGTTTTTGTTTCCGCTGTACCTTCTTTACTTGCAGTTCTTGTTATATGATAAATGTTGTTTTACTGTTGTGGTGGTACCTACTGTAGTAGTTTCTTTCCTTACTGCTGTACTTTCTTACTATTAGTTATATTCATGCTGAATGTGATTTATTTTACTGTCTTTTGGTTACTTCCTCGTTGGACGACTAGGTCTTGGGATTAGTCGAGTCGGTCCGGTTCTCGTGTCTCGTAGGGACTCGGGAACCGGGTCGTTACAAGAGGTATCAGAGCAAGGTCGTCCCGAGAAGTGAATCAACTGACTGGAAAATAACCAATTCACATGTTTATAGCTAGAGTAGCCACCACAACATATCTCTTGACATGAGCTCTTAGAAGTTTTGTTAGGTACCGTCTGTTTTGACGTTTCCGTTTTGTTTCGCGTCTCCTTGCAGGAGATGCCTCGTCGCGGGACTGGCGAGACTGGCCGCGGGCGCGGCCGAGGGCGAGGTCGGCGAGGTGGACGTGCTGTCGTTGACGTCTCGGTGGACCAGCCACCACTCCCTGGAATCCAGGCCCAGGACCTCGCCAGACTGATACGGGATATTGTACGAGAGGAGCTCCACCCACTGCCCCGAGCACCTCCTCCTGGGGTTGCAGAGGGGGAGTCCTCTGTGGGACCACGCGACGGACGCGGCGCTGGACACGAGGGAGGGGATGGGCCCCTGCCACCCCTACCTTCCTCCGACACTTCTGTACACGAGGCACCTTCGCCTGGAGGTGCACCAGCACCTCCCCTACAGCGCCACTTCGAGCTTTTTGGACAGTTCCGGAAGCTGAAGCCCCCCTCCTTCAAGGGGGATGAGGACCCGACCGAGGCAGAGGACTGGCTTGAGCAGCTGGAGAAGATCTTCGACACCCTTCGCCCCCCGGTGGAGTGCCGCGTGGCCTTTGCCACGTACCAGCTGGAGAGTGCGGCACACCGGTGGTGGAGGGCGGTCCGGGGACAGGAGAGGGACGAGCCGACGTAGGACCAGTTCGTCACCCTCTTCTGCGAGCAGTACTTTCCCCAGACGTGGCAGGACCAGAGGAGGCGGGAGTTCCACACTCTCCGCCAAGGGACGATGACCGTGAGCGCGTACCGCACGCGTTTCTTGGAGCTGTCCCGCTTTGCAGAGACAGCGGTAGCCACTGAGGAGGAGCGCCTTTGGAGGTTCACCGAGGGGCTCCGGCCTGCGATCCGGGGGTATGTCAAACCCCTGAAGCTGCCGACGTTTTCGAGGGTGGTAGAGGCAGCTATGACTTACGAGGAGACCAACCCGTCCACGCGAGAGACCGACGGCGGGCGGAAGAGGCCCTTTCAGCCAGACTTCTCACAGGGCCGGCGAGAACGGAGACATGTGGCGTCCGCAGGAGAGCCGTCACGTTGTGCAGGGCCATCAGTGGCCTTTGGGGGCCCTCGATAGGGGCCAGTCGCCGGCACCGGACCCCCGCCTAGCCGACAGCAGGGACTCACTGAGGGCGGGAGTCGGGTTCCCCTCTGCTACCAGTGTGGCCAGCCGGGCCACGTCAGGAGGGACTGCCCATCTAGGGCAGGAGGTCAGCAGATACTTCCCGCGCAGAGCACTGGAGGGCGCGCAGGAGGCCACGGTTCCCAGGCGCGAGGAGGAGGACCGCAGTCGCGAGGAGGGTACCGGCCAACACCTACCCGTCCGACGCAGAGTGTGGCTGCTTCGTCCGCACCTAGAGCTGAGGGACGTATCAACGCCCTAACACACAGGGACGCCAGAGCTTCGGGATCCGTGGTAGCAGGTATGGTTTCAGTTTCTGGCAGACTCGTTTACACACTTTTCGATTCCGGCGCTACGCACTCGTTTGTCGCAGCCAGTTTCGCAGTTAGTTTGGACCAGGATTATACACTGTTAGAGAATTCGTTCGTAATCAGAGGTCCAAGTGGTCAGCTGTTTGTAGCTGAGGAGGTGTACACAGGTTGCGAGGTCAGCATCGGGGGACATAGCCTGCCAGCTGACCTGATTATGATACAGATGGAGGACTTTGGAGGGATTCTGGGGATGGATTGGCTGTCCGCTTACCACGCCTTGGTAGACTGTTTTGAGAGGAAGATTGTCTTCTCCATTCCGGAGTTGCCTTCTTTCGAGTTTCACGGGCAGCCAGTGGACGGAGGTTTCAGGTGCATTTCGGCACTTCGGGCGGCGAGACTTTTGAGCCAGGGGTGTGAGGGCTTCCTAGCTTGTGTGGTGGCAGAGCACAGCCCCGTGGCAGACTTCCAGAGCATCCCGGTGGTCAGAGAGTACCCCGACGTGTTTCCAGACGAGTTACCAGGACTACCGCCCGAGCGTGAGATCGAGTTTGAGATCTCACTAGTACTAGGGACCAGCCCCATCTCCACCGCGCCATACAGAATGGCACCGCTTGAGCTGCGAGAGCTCAAGTCCCAGTTGCAGGACCTTTTGGAGAAAGGTTTCGTGAGGCCCAGTGCGTCTCCCTGGGGAGCCCCGGTACTATTTGTGAAGAAGAAGGATGGGACCCTACGCCTTTGTGTGGACTACCGACAGCTGAATAGGGTCACCATCAAGAATAGATATCCGCTGCCGAGGATTGACGATTTGTTTGACCAGTTGCGGGGTGCCACGGTGTTTTCCAAGATCGACTTGAGGTCTGGATAGCACCAGTTGGGGATCAGGGAGACCGACGTCTCCAAGACAGCTTTCCGCACCCGGTACGGACACTACGAGTTTTTGGTCATGCCGTTTGGGCTGACCAATGCCCCCGCTGCTTTCATGGACCTGATGAACCGGGTGTTTAGACCGTACTTGGACCAGTTTGTGGTGGTTTTCATAGATGATGTACTCATCTATTCTAGAGATCGGACGCAGCACGGACAACACTTGCGGATGGTTCTGGACACTCTGAGACGACGCAGGCTGTACGCCAAATACAACAAGTGCGAGTTCTGGTTGAGGGAGGTGACCTTTTTGGGTCATGTGATATCTGGAGATGGCCTGGCGGTGGATCCCGCCAAGGTCGAGGCAGTGCTCAGGTGGGAGAGACCGCGTTCAGTCACTGAGATTCGCAGTTTCCTGGGACTGGCAGGTTACTACAGACGGTTCATCAGAGGATTTTCACAGATTGCGCGTCCTATGACACAGTTGACCCGGAAGGACGTGCCTTTCGCTTGGACAAACGCCTGTGAGGCATGTTTTCTGGAGCTGAAGGAGAGGTTGACCTCGGCTCCCGTGCTCACCATCCCTGACAGTAGTGGCGGGTTCATTGTGTACACGGATGCTTCCTTGCAGGGGTTAGGAGGTGTGCTCATGCAGAGGGGTCACGTGGTCGCTTACGCTTCGCGGCAACTGAAGCCTCATGAGCATACCTACCCTACCCACGATCTAGAGTTGGCAGCTGTTGTCTTCGCGCTGAAGACATGGAGGCACTACTTGTACGGTGAGACCTTCGAGATTTTTACAGATCACAAGAGCCTCAGATATCTTTTTGACCAGAAGGAGCTCAACATGAGACAGAGACGTTGGTTGGAGCTCCTGAAGGACTACGACTGCAGCATCTCCTACCACCCGGGAAAGGCCAATGTGGTGGCTGACGCCTTGAGCCGTAAGGCGCCCGCACGCTTGGCCAGTCTGCAGTTACAGAGTTGGAGCCTTTTGGAGGAGGTGGGCAGTTGGCGACCTCTAGAGTTACGAGGGTACTGTGGGGCAGTGACGGTGACACGGCAGACCAGGCCAGAGTTGATAGACCGCATCATCACGGGACAGATGGCCGATCCGTACCTGCAGTCTTTGCGCGACAGAGTACTATCAGGGGACCCAGGGGACTTCTCTTTCACAGACCAGGTGTTACGCTTGAGGGGACGGTTGTGCGTCCCCAGAGACGAAGAGCTGTTGAGAGAGCTCCTGACTGAGGCACACGGTTCCAGATTCACCATACATCCCGGAAACACGAAAATGTACCATGACTTGAGACGCGAGTTCTGGTGGAGAGGGATGAAGCGGGATGTGGGTGAGTTCGTGCAGCAGTGCTTAGTGTGCCAGCAGGTGAAAGCCGAGCATCAGAGGCCTGCAGGGCCGCTTCAGCCGTTTCCAGTGCCAGAGTGGAAGTGGGAGAGCATCACCATGGACTTGGTGGTGGGCTTACCTGTTACCCAGCGAGGACACGACGTAGTCTGGGTAATAGTGGATAGATTGACGAAGACGGCACGATTCTTGCCGATCCGAGTCACTTTGGGACCAGCACAGTTGGTAGAGAGGTATATCCGTGATGTGGTGCGACTACACGGAGTTCCGTAGGGAGATCGTATCCGACCGGGATACCCGCTTTACGTCCCAGTTTTGGGCTGAGTTTCAGCAGGCTTTGGGGACGAGGTTGAGGTTTAGCACGGCTTACCACCCCCAGACATACGGACAGTCAGAACGCACGATACAGACACTTGATGACCTTTTGCGTGCCTGTGTACTAGACTGGAGTGGCTCTTGGGAGGAGCACCTGCCCCTGGCGGAGTTTGCATACAACAACAGTTATTACTCGAGCATCGGCATGGCTCCCTACGAGGCTCTGTACGGACGGAAATGCACGGCACCCTTGAGTTGGGTTGAGGTGGGGACCAAGTGGGAGGTTGGCCCCAGGTTGATCCGGCAGAGTCAGGAGGTAGTTGAGCAGATCCACAGACGACTCCGCACTGTCAGGAGCAGATAGAAGAGCTACGCAGATCGCAGACGCAGAGAGGTGCAGTTCGAGGTTGGGGACCACGTCTTCCTTCGTGTTTCGCCCATGAAGGGCTTACAGCGGTTTGGGGTGAGAGGGAAGCTCGCGCTGAGGTTCGTGGGGCCCTTTGAGGTCCTGGAGCGGGTTGGACCCGTTGCTTACAGACTTGCCCTTCCCCCGCAGCTTTCTGGTGTGCACGACGTGTTCCACGTGTCCAACCTCAGGAAGTACGTAGCCGATCCCAGCCACGTACTGAGTCACGAGAGCGTCGAGGTGAGCGACGACCTGACCTACCCCGAGCGGCCAGTGCAGATCCTAGACCGAGCCGTCTGCAGGTTGAGACGAAAGCAAGTACCCCTGGTAAAGGTTTTGTGGAGGAGCCAGCGGTACGAGGAGGCTACCTGGGAGCCTGAGGCGGCAATGCGGGAGCGGTACCCGGAGCTTTTCGCGGGTACGTCTTTTCAGACCGGTTTCGGTCCTCTTTGAGTTTGTTATGGTTATTTGGACATCTTTTTCCCGCACCCTAGTTGGTGCAAGTTTCGGGGACGAAACTTCCTTTGAGTTTGTTATATTGTAACGAATGTGTGCCCCAGACGTCTTTTAAGACGTCTGGGAGGTGGCTCAGACGTCGGACAAGACGTCTGGGATCACAACCAGACGTCTGATAAGACGTCTGGGATCGTTTCCAGATGTCTGGAAATCAGTTATTTTCGACACACGCGAGTCGCCTGCGCGCCTGAGCGCGCAGACCACATATTCCCTCTTTTTTTCTCTCTGCGGCTGCAGGCGGCCTGCCACCTCCTCTCTCCTCCTCGCGCGGCCTTAAATGGGCCACGCCTCCCCTCCCGTCTCCACAGTCTCCTCCTTCTCCTTCCTGTGCGCGAGAGCGAGCGGACGCGAGGGCGGCAGCGACGACCGCAGTGAGCGCGGAGGTGCGGCGTGCGAGGGCGAGCTCGCTGGAGCGGCTTGGCCGGCTGGCGGAGGGCGCAGGGGCACGGAGCGACGTGGAGAGGGACCTGCTGCGGTCTGAGCAGCAGGAGCGCGAGGTGCGACGCGGGCGGCGTCGCGAGCGGAGGCCGAGCAGGGTTCTGATTCTGGAAAAATTTCCAGAATCAAACGTCTGGGTTGATAGCCAGACGGCAAGGTAGACGTCTGTAAGATCATACAGACGTCTGAAAGGTGAGTTTCCGCTTTCTTCTTCCTTCTTGTCGACTGACCGTACTGAGGGAGGGGGGTTGGCTGTGCGCAGGTTCGCTGATTCGCCATCCTTTGCGAATCAGACGTCTGGAAGTTGTACCAGACGGCGGGAGTGACCTACAGACGTCCGTATGGACCATCGGACGTCTGTGGTATAGGACAGACGTCCCCGCAGACTTCTGGACGTCTGGGAAACCACGCTGAACAGGTAATTCTCTGATCCACCGTTTAAGACGTCTGGAAGGAGTTCCAGACGTCTGATTTTGCACAGTATCGTCTTTTTCGACCCGTTTAGGGCCCGTTCGGGCTCCGTTTTCCGCGATTCGAGTTGCGTTCTTTTCAGAAGTAATTCCTCTACCCGTCTACAGTAGCTATACACTGTTTTGAGACACTCCTTGTGTTTGATCCTTGTGATAGGACCTCGTTCGGTTGCAGTCTTGAGAGTCGCGGAGGCACGCGGGATTCCCGATCACGCCCCCATTACTCCCGTTGTACCTGGTAGAGTGGCTTTAAGTATTAATAAAAATTTGTTAAAGTATGGAACCATAACTAGAACCTAGGACATTGCATGAATCCTAGGAATGAGAAATATATGGAATGATAGTTCCTAGGTGTTGCATGAATCCTAGGGCCGGAAAACTAGATTGTATGATAGACCCTAGGATATGGCATGAATCCTAGGATGGAAAAACTAGTGGAATATATAATAATGCAGTCTTGGAAAAATGGAAAGGAATATATGAAACTGCCTGTAAATTGAGTTCACAGCTGCCTGTTATGAATAAAGAAACATGATTGGGATCATGGTTTGTAAGAACGTGAAACTGGAAAGTAAGACATAAGATGATTTGGAACCCTACGGGGAAGTAGGAGTAGAACTCCTGGAAAGCGAATGGAATAGAATTGGGGAAGTGAGATGGCCCTTGAGTACGGAGTACCAAGGAGAGCGACTGTCCCCCTGTTTAGTGCAGAGCTGAGCTAGCCACCCCAGGGACCCGGGGGTTAGGACTGGCCACTCTGTACCGACTTGTTGGCCCTCGTGTACGTAGTACCGAGGAGAGCTAGTAGTGTTAGGAGAGTACTAGCTACCCCACGGGCCCCGGGGTTCTGGTAGCCTCCTTCACCGACTTGTTAGGCCCACTAGGGCAAACCAGGGTAGTCAGGCGAGGGTACGCGGACTGTGGAGGGGCAAGGCCCCGGTTTGGTTACTGTGAAGGGGTTGGACCCCTATTACTGAGAGGGCTCTGCCCTGGTTCCGTGCTGTGCTTTGGGCGCACCCGTTAACGGAAACGACTGACCGCGTGCCAGTGCGGGCTAGCTACCTGTGCGTTTATCGCGCGTGCCGTAGTCACCGTTACGTCTGTCAGTGACCTTGGGGTGGTTGACTGAGGGTAGGATCACCACGGGGGACTCTCCCGGCCAGGAGAGCACCACGTGCTACTTCTACTTTTGGAAAAGACTGCAATCAAGATCGTTCCCACGAGGACATTCGAGATCAAGTAAAGGATCTGAGAAATAAATGAAATAGTGAGAAAAATTGAAAGATGTGAATAAAGGATGTAATAGAACATAACAGCTACTGTACACTCTACTGTTGCCTTTAGTTAGTTTGCCACTCTACTCAGCGTTTTGCTGACGTGTTACACTCGTTACCTTTTTCAGGACCAGGTGTTGAGCAGCCAGGGTCGGCGGCTGCAGAGGACGCTGGGCCGAGTAGGGTCCAGTAGAGTTACCACAGCCTTTTGTACCTCTTTTGTTTCTGTTCTAGTGAGTAGTTTTTGTTTCCGCTGTACCTTCTTTACTTGCAGTTCTTGTTATATGATAAATGTTGTTTTACTGTTGTGGTGGTACCTACTGTAGTAGTTTCTTTCCTTACTGCTGTACTTTCTTACTGTTAGTTATATTCATGCTGAATGTGATTTATTTTACTGTCTTTTGGTTACTTCCTCGTTGGACGACTAGGTCTTGGGATTAGTCGAGTCGGTCCGGTTCTCGTGTCTCGTAGGGACTCGGGAACCGGGTCGTTACAACCAGGTTGGGGGCCATGCACTGTGTATGGGCCTATGTGGGCCTATTAATCAGCTATGAACTGGTTAAAATGCACCTAATGGAAACTAGGGTGGCTCCAGTAGAGGTTTGGTCCCTCCCAATAATGGGTGCTGTGTACCCTTCGAAAAGATTACTTGCAAATTTAACCAATTTTTAGTTGAAAATCTATTTGAACTAGCTAAATGAACCAGTCTGAAGAGAAGGTGTGTGTTGTGTGTGTTGAGTGGTATAGTGTGTATATATATATGTGTGTGCGTCAGTATATGTGTATATGTATATGATATATAATAAGTATAAATAGTATATAATGTAAATAAATAATGTATATCGATAGTATATATATATTAGTATAATTATTTGAGTTATTATGTACATAAATAAAAGATAGCTTTAGTGACAGATATAGATGTCACTGTAGATAGTAATAAACGTTAGTATTGTATATAGTTTTTCTAATGTTATGGCGACATTTTCATACGTCACTGTAGATACATTATATGTTACTGTAGAAATTAGTAAGTTAAGTTTAGTATAGTATATACTATTACTTATTATTGTACCTTTAGCTAAGTATTATTATTAGTTGTAAATAGATAATATAGAGTATTTATTTATGATTTTTGATGCTTGTTTGTTGATAAATGTTTTTAAGCATTGTAATTCATTCTTGTGTTTAAAATTGATTTATTCTTTCATTATTTGATTCATTCATTTATAATTGTACATAAAATCAATCTTTTTGGAATTAAAGAATGCTTTTGAACTTAGAGAGTGATGTATATAAATAACTGCCTCCTAGTGAATGATCTGTAATAAACCAATAAAAATTAAGTATATAAATAAAATTGACACGACAATGACTTGTATTTGTGACATATATTACAACAAACGACATTTAAAACCCTTTTTTCGTATGAATCGGTCGTTGATGCGATCATATTTTTGGCACCGTCGCAGGGTATAAAAATCCGTCAACAACACTTTATTGTGATTGTTTGATGAATGTCGTAGAAAGTCAATTAGGAGGCCGAGGGGCCCTCTCTTATGGCAGATCATTCAGATCTGTGGTAGGGAGACCCGACTTAGGGTTTTTCTGTTTCTCCTTTTTGTTTTCTTTTTTTCCTTCCTTTTTCTTGGCTCTATTGGTTGTGGTTTCTTTCTTTTCACTGGCTCCGATCTCGGCTTAGCCTCCCTTCCTTTGAAGGGAGCTCTTTAAGCCTAGGGCTTTGTTTGGCCTTTTCTGAGAGGTTAGTGGGATTTTGTTTCCTTGTTGTTGTGGTTTCGCTATGGATTTCGTGTTTGTCTTGCTTTCTTTGGTTTCGGTTCATTTTGGCTGGTGTGCGATGGCCTTCGTCCCTTTGGGTTCGGATCCACCTTTTTCGAGGGTTAAATCGGAGGGCCACTCTGATACTAAACTCTCTTTTGCTTCTGTGCTTGTTGGTGCTGAGGCCTCGTCGCCACCGTTTGTGGAGCTTTCTCTCCGGGTTCATAAATCGGTTTCTGTCGATGGCATCCTTTGCACTTGTTTCTCTTCTTCCGAGGTTTATGATCTTTCCTGCAACCTTGCTTTTGCTGTGGTTACTCGACCTTGGGGTCCGAAGCCATCGATTCATGTTTTGAAGGATGTTCTTGCTTCGAAGGTTGAGTTGTCCTCGGCTTACTCCCTTCATCCCCTTGATGCTTGTCATTGGTTGATTTTGTGTGGGTCTTATGCGGATTTCTGTAAGCTTTTTTCTCTGGAATCTGTGGTTTTAGGCAGGATGTGTATGCAGTTCATTCGGTGGTTTCCTTCTTTTTGTATGGACTCCTTCGTTTCTAGTGCTGCTGTTTAGGTGGGATTTCTGAGCCAGAACCTTTATCTGGTTCATCCTAATGCTTTACTTTCGATTGCTTATCAGCTTGGCACCCTGATCTATGTGGATCCGTGCACAGTACAGGGTTTTAGACCTGGATACCCTCGTGTCTGTGTTGAGTTGGATTTGCTAGGATCTTTCGCAAATTTTGTTTTAATTCAAAATGGTGACGCGAGGATCAAACAAAAAATGGTTTACGAAAAGATTCCATTGTGTTGCTCTAAGTGCTTTAAGTTTGGCCATTTTGTTTTGTAATGTGCTTCCTCTCCTCCCCATGTAGATCCGAAGGAAAAGCAAAACTCCTGTTTTTCTTCAACTCAAACTCCAGTGGCTTCTCCTGCTGCTGATCGGTCGGGAGGGGCTTCGCAGGAACACGGAGACAAAAACTCTCATTATACTGAAGATACTCCTCCCCTCGACCAGGATATGGGCGGGAATGATTCTTGTAATCCGGACTGTAATAATCCTTCCTCTTCTTCTTTGGGGGAGCATTTTCTTTCTTCTACTCCTATGAGGGGGAGAAGGAGAAGATGGATCCCTGTTCGTCGAAGGCACCCTAAGATCATCTGGAGAGTTTCTGGGAAGGGTGGATCTGATCCCACCCCTCCCACTCAGGTATCCTCACTTTCCTATTTTGTGGCTAATGCTTCTAATATCCGTTCTTCTTCTGAGATGACTTTTGGTTCTGATAATGCGTTTTGGAATCCAAATAATAAAAATTACCATAAGACGTGGTTGCTTACTAAGGGAACGCAGATTGATTTTTCGTGCTGTTTTTCTCTAAATATTGTCGATGTCTGTCTCCCTGTTTTGCTGAAATCCAAATCTTTCTATGACTTCCTGTCCCTAATGCAATCCTGTTTATTTAAATCGATTTCTGTTGAAGGTTTTAACGATTTGCTTAATGTTTCGTTCGGCAAAGTTGATTCCTCTTTTACTTTGAAGTGATCTCCTTATATGCATGATCAACTACTTTCTTTGACTTCTAATTAGACTACTTGCCGTATGGAGGATCAAAATGAACAATGTATACCTTGGGCCATTTATCTTTCTTTTCCTTTTGCTCCTCCTGATCCTAATCCTCCTAATGTTGTGGAGATTCAGGATGAGGAGGAAAAGTTGAGCTATGATGGGAATGGTGTGTGTTATCGTGATGATTTCGGCTCTCTAGAGGATTCAGATTTGCGGTTTCTCGCTCAAACTCCATGACGGACTTGGCTTATGAGGCACACTCTAATTGTAAGACTAGAGGAGCCCGTGGGGGTCGATCCGAAATGGGTTCGAGCAGGGTCACCAGAAGTCGATCTAGGTCCCATTCTTCTTTTCTATGTTGATGAAGTGTCCGTTTGGGAATTGTTGTGGTATCCTTAATGATCCTACCTTGATTTGTTTGAAGGCTTTGATTTGTGAGCATCATCTGGATATTATTTTCCTTCTTGAGCCCTTTGCTCATCTCTCCTTGATTGATAGGATTAAAGATGCTATAGCTTTTGACACCTTTTTGTCTGACCCTTGTGCCTCGAATATCTGGTGCCTTTGGAAAGGCCCTCTTTTACTTTCCTTGTTTCATGCCATCCCTCAGACTTTAATGGTCTACTGTCAATATGATTCTTTAAAGGTGGTTTTTTCTGTTGTTTATGCCTCCTATGAGGCCTTTACCAGAGCTGAGTTGTTGAATCATCTTCGTCTTATTCCCCTTCGTCCTACCCTTGGGTTATTGGAGGGGATTTTAATTCTATCCTTTACTCTTTTGAAAAATCGGGTGGGCTACCTTTTCCAGAAACCATTGCTGCACCCTTCCATGATGTTGTGAATGATCTGGCTCTTATCGATCTCCCTTTAGTTGGTGGTCCATTCTCGTGGTGTAATGGGAGGAGAGGCAGTGCTAGAATTTATCAAAAGCTTGATCGCTTGCTAATCAATTCAGACTGCATGATTCTTGGGCCTACGGATACTTTTCTTTCCCGCAGAAACTCTGATCACTCTCTGATGATCCTCTTTATCCAGTCCTCTCAACCTACTCGTCTCAGACCCTTTTGTTTCTAGAACATGTGGTTGAGAAACGCCTCCTTCAAGGAGTTTGTTGCTTCGATTTGGAATCAATCTTATTCCCCGTCATCTTTGTCTTCTAGATCTCCTGTTTTTAACTTCTCTAATCAGGAGCCGAACCCCATTTCTAAGCTTTGCATCAAACTCGTTATACTTAAGAAGGCCCTTAAGAGCTAGAACAAGTATACTTTTGGTGACATTTAGTTGTTGGTGGGTAAGCTGGAGAGCCGATTTGCTGACCTTGATAACAAATTATCATCTCATTGGGATGATAATACTGCCATTGAGCTCATTGAGGTTCGAATTCAATTAAATGATGCCTTGGTTAAATATAATGATTTCTTACTTCAGAAGGCTAAAATTGATTGGATGGTCAATGAGGAAAAGAATACTAAATTCTTCTATACTACCATAACAAAATGCTTTGCCAAAAAATCTGGTAACTCCCTTACCAATGCGATTGGTCTTGGCTCTTGGTCGACGACTGCCTCTAAAGTGTTGAGTTCTATGATCATCTTCTTTCAACTAGTGGTCCTAAGAACCTGCATCAATTTCTTCATGTCATACCTCCATTGATTTCCATAGAAGATTCTAATTTTCTTACTTCTAGCCCCTCGGAAGAGGAGATCCTTCGTACTCTCATGGATATGCCTCTAAACAAGACACCTGATCCTGATGATTTTAATGTCGAATTCTTTATCGGGACCTGGGATATTGTGAAGATGGATGTCATTGATGCTATTTCAGCATTTTTTGCCTTGGATACTGCCCCTAGAGCTTTCAACAACACTTTTATCTCCCTGATTCCTAAAAAACAGAATGCCTGTGATCTCTCCGATTTTAGGCCCATTAGTCTTTGTAATGTTATTTACAAGATTGCCTCGGGGATTTTGGCAAATCGTTTGGCTACTTTTCTTCCCAAAATCATTTCCCTGAAGCAAGCTGGTTTTATTAAGGGTTGGTCTATTTTTGACCATATTGCCACCACATTCGAGCTTACTCAAAGAATTGATCATAAGGTCTTTGGTTTGAATGTTATCTTCCAGCTCGGTCTTGAGAAGGCTTATGATAGGGTGGAGTGGGATGGTTTGTATCTTATCCTTCTTAAGTTTGGATTCTCCTCCAATTTTGTTGATATTATCAAGAGGCACATGCAACATGATGGCTCATCTATTCTTGTTGATGGGATCTCCACCTCCTTTTTTGGGGTCACCTGTGGTCTTCGTCAAGGGGATCCCCTCTCCCTTACTTTTTGACATTTGTATGGAACCTTTCATTCGGGGGCTCAAGGAGTTAGTCTTTCAAAAGAAAATTCTCCCTTTCTCAATCAAGCGTGGGCTTCATCCTCCTATTGCTCTTCTTTATGCAGATGACATCATCATCTTTCTGAATGGCAATCTTAGGTTGATCTCTCATCTGGCTCAATTTGTCAAGGATTTTGAAATGTCGTTTGGCCAGAAAGTTAGCCAATCCAAAAGTTTTGCTATATTGGGAAGTCCCTCCTTGCTGGGTGACTTACTCCTATTCTTCATACCTCTAGTTATCAACTTGGGACCTTCCCTTTTAAATACCTTGGCTACCTTATCTTTCCTGGTAGGGCTAAGGCATCTTACTTTGATGGTATTATTGATAAAATTCAATCCAAACTCTTTGGTTGGAAAGCTAACCTCCTCTCCTTCTCTACTAAGATGCTTCTGATTAAACATGTCTTGTCCTCCATCCCTATACATGTTCTTTCTGTTTTGGATGTCCCTAAGTCCGTTATTAAGAAAGTACAATTGTCTTTTGCGAAGTTCTTTTGGGCATCCTCTGATTCTGATCATCGCAAACATTGGATTGGTTGGGATAAAATCTCTAAGCCCTTGGAAAAGGGGGGGTTAGCCATCTGGGATCTCTCCCTGTTTCTCAAAGCTCTCCATATGAAACGTGTTTGGAATATCCTATTTGGTGACTCTTTTTATGGTGATCTAATTAAAGGTTTATATCCTTTGAATTCTTCTGGTCTGGGCCCTATTAGAATTCAAGCTCTTAAAGAGGCTTTTGTCAATATGAGACCCTACATTAGATGGGACTTGCATGAGGAGAAGATTGATTTCTGGGTTGATGCCTGGCTTGGGGACTCTCCCTTAGCTACTTTTCTGCATGAAGGGTACTCTCCTATGTCCATTTCTATTAAGGACATGCTTGTTAAGGACATGCTTCCTATCATTGGAGGTTCCAATTTGGTCAATTTCCTTCCTGTTGCTATTAGATCCAAATTCCCTGAGATATCTTTGGATATCTCAGAGACCAGCCCCTCTGGGGTATTGAAAACTTAGGCAATTTCTCGGTTGCTTCTGCTTATAACCTTCATTTTAGAAATACTCTAGATATTCCTATTGTCAAGAACATTTGGAGGCTCAATCTTCCTATGTGTATTGCTTTTACGTCTTAGAGAATTTGGAGTAGAAAGGTTCCAACTGATGACAACATTTGCAAACTTGGTATTTCCCTCCCCTTCAAATGTTGGTGTTGCCTGCAATCCCCTTCTATTGAAACTTTTGGCCATCTCTTTTCCCATAGTAATTTGGTTATTTTCATCTCCAATTGGGTTCTTCAGGAGAGCAATGTTCCGTCTCTTGATCCTTGTCATTTTCGTGATATTCTTAGTCAGGACCATGGGACTTTGGGGAAGAAAAGGCTTCATGCCCTCATCTGCTGTATTTGGTATTTTGTCTGGTATTTTAAGAACAAAATCAAGAATGATAGTCCTACTTTTCAGAAAATTGACTTTCTTCTAAGGCATATGTGGAATAATTTTGATATGAGTATTTGGCTTAAGCACCATAGGCCTTCTATTGGTCTTGTTAGTTGGGTTTGCCCGACTTAAGGATTTAAGGCCAATCTTGCGGTTGTTCAGGAAGGATCTTTCACCCTTTCCTCTTGGATCATCAGAGATTGTGGGGGCAATTTTGTTAAATGGGCTATTGTTAAGGTCTCCATCATTAAGCGAGAGATTATGCTCATTCGTGCTATCCATTATGCTTTTCGGATTGCTGCTGCTGAGTACCTTCAGATTGAGCTTGATTCCACACTTTTGTATAATTGGTGGAAAGGGAAGGTTTTTGTGTCGTGGATGGCTAAAAAAGACTTTGAATCTTTATCCCCTCTTCGTGAGAAGATTCAAAGTCTTCTTTTTGTGCACCCTTTGGCTAACCTACTTGCATATAAATTGGACTACTTTGCTACCGGAGATTGGAAAATTTTGAATGGATTCAATGAGCTTGACTGCCACTCCCAAGGTCTTCTTCGCCTTGATAAAATTCAGATGCCATACGTTACTCTTCGCAGCTAGGTTTGCAGCTAGGCATTGTGGTGGTTTTTGTTGTTTTTGCTTTTTGTTGTTCTAATGTACTAGGTCATGAGTCGTAGTCCTTTTTATCTTGTACTAGGCGGGTTTTGGCTTGGTCCCCCTGCCCCTTTTTTGACTGCCTCTAGGGAGTGGGGGATGAATAAGAATGACTTTTGTATTTGCTAAAAAAAAAACCTCTAATAACATAAACTATATATATAGTAACATATATATGTGTTACTATAGCCTTAACAAAAATATGTACAAAGCATAAAGCAAAAGAACTACATTTTCTAACATATATACATATTTACAGTGATGGATACATATGTCACTAAAGAAACCTTACAAAAAGAATATATATATATAATAAGGTTTATACTAATCTACTATCTATATATATACTATACATACGTACACATATATTATATATATTTTATTTATTATACATATACATATATATTATATACTTATACACATACTATATACATGTATACACAACACTAAACATACACAGCCACACACACAAACTCCACACTTAGCCCACTCATAACAACTCTTTCTTTTTACTATTGACTTTAACAAAAATTTTGGGTTTTAAATGGGTGAACTAGATTTTTCATAGGATACATAGCACACCTATAGGGTGGGACTAGACCACTACTAAACCCGATTCTAATTTCATTGGTGTGTATTTTATCCAATTTCAAATCAGGCCCACAATAGGCTCGCTAGGCCTAATACTGTACACGGGCTCCCAGCCCACATGCCATTTCATGCTCATATCATATTCTCGAGAGAATAGGAGAGGGATATGGTTATTTAGCGCCTGGCGCTTGTCGATTGAGAGGGCAGCATAGCGAATTCAACTTATATTGTTGTATGTGCTCCAACACTCATGATGTGGCACTTTCATTGGCGTTCAATTGAGCATTGTTCACGCAGCGTTGCGTCCTGATTGCATGACTTTGGGTCTTGATTTGAGTGCCCAAATGTTATCGAAGTTTAAATTAAATTATATAGTTACAAAGCCCTTACATAAGACTACCCAATTGTATAGTTAATTTAGGATTATAAGTTATTTAATTATATTAAAAAATTACCTAAAGTTAGGGTTTATACACGTTAATTTAGGGTTTAAATTCTTAATTAATGTACAAATTACTAAATTAATGATACAATTGACTTAATAATTAGTAATTTATATAATAAGGTATTTATTACACATTTTTATTTTATTTTAGAATATTTATTTTAATTTATATACATTTAAATACACATTTTTAAGAGGTATATACATAATTAAGTTATAAATACTATAATACAGTATAAATATGTTGTAAATAAATTGAAAATATTTAAAATTAATATATATGTGTACAGTGTAAATTACTTCAGTAATTACTTAATTTACTAATTTATTTTATTTTAACTTAATAATTTACCTAATTAACTTAATAACTTAATTACTTACAATAAATACATAAATAAATTAATGAATATGTATCACATAATATATAATAATTACTTAAATATGTATGTATAGTTATAGAAACAAATTGTATAGGTTTGAAATCTTATCCATAATCATTATAGAATAAATACATATAATCTAATGTAAATTAATATATAATTATATAATAAAGTTATATGTACAGGAATGTAACTGCTTATTTAAATATATATAATACAATTATAAGTTAGTTATGTACATTAGTTATATATATACTTTTAGCTTAGGATTAAATAGATATTTACGAGTATAAATACTATTTACATGACATTTTTGAGTATTTTTGGATTTTTATGGTCTTTTTGTGTTTTATAGAGTTAGGAGAAGAGAGAGAGAAAGTGAGATGAGAGAGAGAGGAACTCTTTTTGGTATTTTTAGATTAAGCTATTTTATTAAGTTTCAAAGTAGATCGAACCGTCAGCTGGTATGTTCTACCAAGCAAGGGGTTTGAAATACTTTGTAACTTTGCAACCACCTTAAGAAATACTTGATCTTACTTAAGACAGATTTATTTTATTTTTTATGATTTTTTTATGGTTTCTATTTATTTTACAAACAAACACCAAGAAGGCCTTAAAGTGTGCTTTGAAATGAAGCATAAGGCCTCAAGATGTATTTTAAGGGTTGGAACAGAGATATAAAACATCAGAAATGTCCAACACAATACATGAGAGATATTTGAAGCATTAAACATGATTTTAAACATTAATTTCATCAAAATAACATGTTGGACAGATAGGCACATGAATGTTGTTGACATGAGATTTAAAACATCAATTACAAGCAATTCATATCAGATTTTAATCAACAAAATGTACATGAATGCTTGTTTCATGCTATTCTAACAGTACAATGCATGATTGGCTCGTTTAGCACTCAAAACCCAGCTCAACCACCTTAAATCTAGCTCACCAGAAACTGCTGCCATGTTGCTGTTGAATTCTTAGTAGCTACTTGCTGCTGTAGCAAGATCATTCACCAGCCAATGCTGCAACAAATGCCATTATCTTAGGCCTAATATGCCTGATTCAAACCTTCTGGAATGTCTGGAGGTATTTCCAAAAGAACATAGATTTAATTTTTCTCAATGACTCCGACTAATTGCCTCCTACTATAGACAGTGGGGAAAACAACCTAGATTAGGCAATCAAATCATTAAATCATCCATTTTAGATGTTACAAATAGTACTATGTCATTAAACATGCATTTCAAACTCTGATCAAAATCTCAACAATATTAGAAATCCTAATTTGATCTTCACTTCACACTATAGATAGGGGGAAGATGAAGATCAAATTAAGCTTTCAAAGAATGAAAACTTTACTCTCATTTGTTGCAAATCCTTTGTGGCAAATCTAAAATTCATCCAAATCAAGATTAGAGTTCATAAAATAAGAGACTCTAATCTAATCTCTCTCCCACACCATGGATAGCATGAGGAGAGAAGATTAAATGAGATCGTGAAACCTATTTAAAACAATCTCGTATCTTCCTTAAAGCATTCCAAACTTGATCAAATCATTAAATATCAAATTGAGTTGATTTACAATAAATCCAAGCTGTCACCCATGTGGGCATTTGATCTAGGATCGCTATGATGATATGATCATTTGATCACCCTGCACACTATTAGTTAGTGTTTAGGGTTTTTTTACAATCCACCCCAACTCCTCAGATCATTGCCTAGGCTTCAAATTCGAACATCAGATTTTCATTAGCCTAGACTCCCTCTGCGAAGAATACGAGCTGAAGTAGAAATTAGGTGCGAATAAAGCTAAGAAAATCTGATCAAATGAGTTTAAAACAATCGCAATACATCCAATCAAACTCAAGTAAACTCAATTTCGACAATTAATTCCATATTAGTAGCAATTGCTTATAAACCCAATCGATCAACCATACAAATTGAAATCTGATGAAATCATCGAATAAGCTCAATTTGAAACCAATGGTGGGTCATTTGTGATCAGGTGGAAAGAGTGGAATGACCCTCATGTGAAGTTTGGTGCTCAAATCAGATCTAAATGCTCAAAGCATCAGATTTGATTGATGCCTTGATGTGCAGGTGATTGGTGATTAAATTGCAAGGAAAACAGAAGGTGATCATGAGGTGTAGGAGGCAGATTAGTGAACAAATGAGTGAAAGAGAATTCGTCTCTTCTGATCAGTTGGTGAAAACCTACCTAACTATTCTACTCCTAACTAATCAATCCATCAATGAATTAACTAACTAATTCTACTCCTAACTAATCTACACTACACTAACAATCACTGCAACTAACCTAGAATGCAGGAGATCCTACACTAAATAGAAGAATGGGACCTAGAAGGAGAACTGCAACTGGTGGCTGCAGCGACGAATGGGGGAGGAGCTTTGACAAAAAGAAAGCTCACTAGTGGAGGTCAGGTCGCCTTCAGGTGTTACATGATCCTTAGTGGCAAGGAGAAGTCGGAGAAGTGGAACTCCACTGCCCAGGCGATGGAGCTGGAGGCAGAGTAAGGAGAGGAATCGGAGAGAATGAAGTGCTCAACTCAAGAGATGTAGGAGAGGAGCTGATGAGTGCACGCGAGCTTAAGGATGCTTCCTATATAGGTGAGCGAGTGATCTGAGCACCACAATGATGAGATTAGGCGGATTTAGGGCATACGGTGGATGAGAGATTGAGAGGAGCGCGAGAAGGTCTACATCAAAAGACCACCGTTAGATGGGATCTAGATGAGGCTGTGATTCTTTGCACAAAGGCGTGTGCTCAGAGATGAAGGATTGGCCATCAAATCAATGGAGCCAAGAAATCAACAGTGCCTGTGCACCGTGTTCTTTGTGGTGAACAGTGCGTGTAGCATTAGGTGTGTTGGTTGTTTTGCAAGAAGGGTCCAATAGTCTAAAGGGATAGAAATTTTACAGAAGAACTCATAAGTGGAAAGTGTCATGACAGTGCAGTCTAAAAGTCTCACAAATGGGTCCTTAGCGGTTTTCAAATATGCTCTTGTGTGTTTTATGATTAATAAAATGTGATGAGTGAGGGACCTATATGCAATATCATGAATGCAAGGTTCTATTAATGTCCAAATGTAATGAGATTTTTATTAGAACTTAATTGAACATATTAGAACATGATTTACCTCTTGATTTGAACTTTTGAGTTTAGAAATGTGTTCAATTGACAATTGGATCATTATTTTACATTTATGAATATAATATCTCATTAATTGACCTAATTATACATTTTTAACACCAATTTGATATTTTAGGTCTTTTTCCTTAATTTCCACACTTAACTCTTTTATCATGTTAATGATATAATGTTTAATTTAGTTTCTAACTTAATTTTGACATTTTAGCTATGATGAACTACATCTCATCAGTGTCATGTTGGTGAAAGTGGAGAAGTAAGGCTGTAGGTGTAGCTTGGGAGTACTGTAGGGGCTCCCTACATGTTGGGTGTCCTTGGGCTTATTGGTAGCATACTTATCTTTGGACTCAATGGTGATGGCTTTGGGCTCAAGGGTGGAAACCTCGGACTTAAGGCTGCTGTTGCTGCTGTTCTTGGGCTTAGTATCTCGATGTATATTTTCCTCCGAGTCGGATTTTGTCTGTTTTAGTGACTGTAGGATTTCTTGGAGCTCCTTTGCGTATTCCACCACTCCATTAATTGATGCTTGGTTACCCTATAATGAATGAGCTGTTGCTAAACATGGATCCTAAAATTATAGGGGTTATAATGTAAAATTTTGTTAAGACCATCATTTACGTGATGTGTTCGTCAACGTCATTAAAATATGAAGGGAAAGGACGAGTTCTCGAGTATATACACAGTGGATGAATAGGGATACATATATGGGTAGAGAGAAAAAACAGAGAAATCCAAAATCGACATCTCCAGATACGTCCAGAAATATGTGTCCCAAAAAGTGAGAACATGAAAGCTAACGTTTCTCCTTCAAAAATGTTACATTCTAAAAACGTCAGCCAAAAGATGTCGGCAAATGGCTATGAATAAGATGGAGAAACACTTGCAACGGAAGTTCGCATATGTCAGTTTAGGTAGAGAGAGAGGGTTGCTTTGGCTTACTCTCTTGACATAGAAGCTGGGCATGAGGGAACGAAGCACGGACAAGTGCTCGTTCATCTGCTTACTCCTATTCCTCTCTACTGTGATACGTGAAGCCCTCTGCGGCGGCATACCGTCAACTTGTGGAGACAGCTTTGCTTTCTTCGCCAACTGTTGTGCTCATCATCATCAAGCAGCTCCCCAATGTCGTCAGCGAAGCCCACGTGTAGTTGCGCGGTGGAATAGGCGGTGTAGGCATCCTCGAGGGAGTGGAGCTGCATGGTAAAGGGCTTACCTGTTTCGCCGGAGGAGGCGTCAGAGGTGGTGGCTTAGTCGGCTCCCGTGTCTTTAAAGATGTCTGAGAGGGAAGAAGAGTCCATTGCTGAAACCGAGAATGAGTAACTGTGACAGAAGGGAGGGGGCACTCAACAAAAAGGAAGGTGACATGAGAGGAGGATTTAATGGAGTAGGGACGACGAAACACAGTCATAAATTAAGTTCGAGAACTGATCTACAAAAATGTGCTCCTTTTGGATTTGAGATGGCAGCGTGTTTTTTTATTTTTGATTCTGTCGTGACAAGGGAAGATTTGAACTTTCGACCAAATTCTCCTCATGGGATTATTATTACATAAATCATTTGCAATAAAAAATATGTTCCTATGTCCTATTTGCATCAACACCTTCCGTTAAGATCCCCAGTGACTCTGTCATAACCTACAAGCTGATAAACTCACTGGGAGATGTCATTGTAATGATGGGATAAGCTAAAAGAGGTGTAAGTGCAAAATGTATGTTTACGTGCTCATTGTTTAACCTCATGTTGTGAAAAATTAAATGATAATGTCGAAATATATTGGCGTAAGGGTTGAATCTATACAGAGATAGTTGCTCAATTGATGCTCTTGAAGTTGCTTCGATCACTCAACACCTTTCCAGAGGTTGATTTGCAATGAAGAGTAGTGATTTAATGGAAAAAAATAGGAGATCAAAACATGATAAATCTATTTTTAGTAAAGTGCAAGGCTCAAAATGCAAAATTACCAAAATTATATAAAAAGTAAACATGATGTACTATGAGGGCTAATATGTAAATAGCATAGAGAAACTACTAAGTGAAGGCTAAATGTTGATGCATAATTTTTGTCGTAGTTTAGGAGAGAATTATGTTGTATTTTTTTTTATAGTAATGAAAATTAAATCGACATTTAAATTTATAGTACTTTAAAAACGTGAGTTCCAATGTCATTTACAGAGTGTAAAATTAAAATTCAATCCACCAATCAATTATAAATGATGAGAATAATAAATAAGTCACAAAAATAATGATATGAAATGAATAATCAATCATAAATATATTAAATAAATAATCAAATTGTATCTCAAGTTAAAAAATATAATGAAAGTCCAAAATAAAGAGATGGTTGAAACCACCAATTAAGCCTTTAACAATTAGACTCAATTTCTAACTCAATATCAGATCAATATCACAAAGGACATTAAATGCTTCAATTAAACGGTCAATTCAAAGCCTTCAGGCATCTCAACAAAGCCACAGATGGCTTAAGTGCTCAACCCAAAGCCTCTCAAATTCGCCTAAGTCATTAGGCAAGTTTCCTGAGAGCAAAACCCTCCTCACCCTCTCACAGATCCTCTTCTCTCTCATCCAAATCCGATTCAGAATTAAGACCAAATCAAATCAGTTCAGACTAGCCCAGAGTGGCCCAGGCCTGTGTGCATGTGAGCACGGGCGAGGGCATGCACGGCTCGTGAGGATAGTAGGGACCTAACCCCAGTGATATGAAGGTAGACAGCCAACACACATTATTCAATGAGTATCAACAAATTCCTTAGCTGCCCACGATGTGGGACTAAGGTGAATCCTTCTCTTCGCGCAGTTGCGTTGAAGTTTTGAGTTGAATTGGTCATGTTGCTGCTATTCTTGCTCTAATCGCTTGTCACAGAAGCTTCCTTGAAGTGGTCCGTAGCTGATGGGTGTGGTGGCATGGTCGGCAAACGACAGACGACAGTGGAGGGAGGTGGTGATGAGCGGTGGAAGGTGGAGGTTCGGCAAAACCCCTGAAACACCAAGTACGAGCTTTAAGCCCTGATTAAAAGGTTAATTAGTATCATCGTGGCGTGAGGATCGCGATGGTGGGGTTAATTTGATGAACAGCGATGAGTGGAGGTCAGCCGAGGTCAGATGGTGCAGCGGATGAGTGGGTTGTTTGGGGAAGGGTTTCAGAGGTCAAAAACCTCAATACTTTGAGGGCTTTTGCTCTGTGAGGGGAGAGGAAGGTTTTGGCGGTGGTGGTGTGTTGTTTGGTGTAGTGTGGTGGCATGGCGAGCTGATCGGAGCTATGCCAAAGGCGAAGAAGATAAGGGAGAGAACGGATGAGAGAGAGGTCTAAACTACAAACTAAGGACCTAAACCTAATCTAGGAGGTGAGGGGAAGAGAGAACCCTAGTCTATTGGATGAAAGAGGGAGGTACCTGCACTGGCTTGACTTGCCGAATGTGAGAGATGAATTCTCCGGTGGGGGGGGTTCGATGAGGAAGAAGGTAGGAAGGGACTCCTACTAATGTGTGCGAGGAGTGGACAAACTTGAGGGAGATAAAGGAGCTGAGCAAGAACGTCGCTGGGGCACAAGTCTGAGACGGTCGGAGGAAGGAGAGAAGAAATTTTGGCTTGAACTTGCTAATTTTGACATGAGAGCATAGTAGAGCTTATATAGAGGATGATTTGGGCCTCAATTGGGAAGAATTCGTGAATTTGAAGTAGGAATCAGGCGTGTTTCCTATTTGTGAATCCTAAGCTCGATGGAGCTTCTCAAGCTCCAATCTCGGTAGGAAATCAAGTCCAAATGAAAGAGGATCTCCTAATAAGCAATCCCTTTAAATTTGTAGGGATTTGGCTAGGATTTGAAGGAGATATTCATGGTCAAAGGTTGATTTTGTTGGGTTTGACTGTGTCATTAGGAGTTGCAGGCGGCATGGGTATTTATGTGAAGAAGATGATAAAGTTAGGGTCATAGATGTAAGGAAACTTGAAACCTAGGGGCTTAGATGTGAGAAATAGGGTTTTAAGGGTAGAAATGCAAACTAGGGCAAGATAAACTCTGATTGGGCCCAAATTTTGATGTTAACTTAATTTGGATCCAAGGAATCTAATGGTGAACTTGGATTTGAGTTTTGACCATGTTTTACTGGGTAAATCGCATAAAAGCCCAAATTAGGGTAAATTCCCGTCTGAATCTTTGTTTTTGGTTAAAATGGGTTCCAATGGTCAAAGTGAAGGTACCAAACCTCTTAGAATATTTTTCAATGATTTTTAGGAGGTTTAAATTGAATTAATCTCTACAAAAACCCTTTCAATTTAAGTGAGGCTGATAATTAGGATTTTTAGTATTGTTTTAATCCTCGAAATACGTGAAATCCTGATTCAGTCAATGCAAGCCCACTTCTTGGTCTCTTAGGTTCATTTGACCTTGAATTAATCCCTGATCAACCCCTTGGTTAATCTACATTAATGATGAGATGGTAAAATAACAGCATTGACCATGTTTTCTTGTCTTCCTCTCAAATCAGTTCAGTACAGAATTACGATCCTCAAATGATCGTTTAGGAGTATTTATCATTTGATTCTGATTAATTCAAGTTAGTTATGACAAATGATGGTGTTACCATCACTAAAGTATTTTGAAATTATGTTGAGGTTCAAATACATGCGTGAAATGTAATTATCCAAATTAAAGTAGGAAATTAAAATGTTGCAAGTAGAATGAAATGAACTGGAGAAAAATTAGGAAAAAGATGAAGTATAAGCTGCAAAGAAGTGCATGTGTGGCTGATGACTCTACAATATTCAGTGCTAATATTATTAATTAGAATCAATTTCGTGGATACTTGTGCGATAATGACATATTATAATGGGTTTGAGAGCATTGCATGATCTTTACATTTTAATCGCTTAGAATGAATGTTTAATGACCATGTGCAAAAGTTTATTTTGAAATAGGTCTCAGATGAGCAATCGGACCGTACAGATGGATTTGAATCGATGAACGGAGTCCAACGAACTTGAAATCACTTCGATTCGGCCTTCGTAACTCCCACAACAAGCTCAAGAAAGATCAACGGTCAGGGGGCAATCCAACATCCCTATGGGCCTCGAATGAAAAATTTGACCATACAGATGGATCCGAAACAACGATTGCAGTTTGGCAGCTGGGAATCATCGTAATCCGAGCATTGTGGCATCTCCTACAACAGAAAGAAGATGGACGGCCCAGATGGTACCACGTGGCGCCATCTAGGCCACCCAACGCCGGCCATGAACGCCTAGCACTGGCTCCTCTTCATCCTTATCATCAAATCTTGACCGTTGGATCAAGATCCAATGATCGAGAAGCCACCTCCATTGCATGCCTTTGGATCCCCCTCGCGACCATATCAAGGGCATGGCATGGTGGTCCTGAGAGATCTCAAAGAGAAGGCCCGGGTTTAAATCCCCGCAATTCCCCTTAATTAGCAATTGGAGTGGCAACACAAGGCATGCGCACGCATGCGAGGAGCAGCAGCAGCACACAAGCGCAAGTGTAGTGCATGCGTGCAGTGACAGTGCATGCCAACGCATGCGCACGCGGCAAGGCGTGCGGAGGCAGCTGGAGCATTGAAGGCACGAGGGCGGGGGCAAGGGCGATGCATGCGGCGGGTCTTCAATGACGCTTACAGTTGTCACTGTTACGACCTAGTTCCCGGATCCGTACAGGATTCGAGACTGGCTCGCCTCAACTAATCCCAAGACCTAGTCGTTCAACGAGAAATAACCAAAAGTAGGAAAATAAACCACATTCACACATGCAATATAACTAAGCAGAAGGAAAGAACGAAGTAGTAAAGGAAAGTAGAACAACTATCTCAAAATATAGTACATGCCACCATAACAACAGAAAACGAAAAGTAACGAGAACAAAAAATTTAAAACCCAATACTCACAACTACAATAGTAACAAAAGGCTGGAAAGAAAATTACTACGCTGGGCTTGGCTGGGCCCAGCTCCCTCTGCAGTTGGAAACTCGAGCTACTCAACTCCTGGTCCTGAACAGGGTTACGAAAAGATGGAGTCAGCAGACTTTGAGTAGAGTGGTGTTTACATTATTTATGTGCAAGTTAAGTAAAAATAACAAGTAGGTTTTATTCTCATTTCTATTTATCTCATTTATGTGTTTTTGGTTCATCTATTTCTCAAAGTATCCAAATATTTATTGATCTTGCATGTTCCTCGTATGAACGATCTTGATTACAGTCTTTTCCTTGGAGTAGAAGGTACATGTGGTGCTCTCCTGGCCGGGAGTCCCCCGCGGTAGTCCTACACCCAATCAACCACCCCGAGGTCACTGTCGAGATGTAGCAGTGACTACGGCATGTGTGATAAGTGTATGGGTAGCTACCCCGCACTGATACGTGATCAGTCGTTTCCGCTAGAGGGTACGCTCAAAGTACAACACGGAACAGTATAGGGTCTCGCCCTCTCAGAATAGGGGTCTCGTCCCTCCACAGTCCGCGTACCCTCATTCGACTGTCCCAGTTTGCCCAGCGGGCCTAGCAAAGTCGGTGTAGGGTAGCTAGCTCCCTCCCTACACTAGTATCTTACCTTAGTACCACGTATGAGAGGGCCAACAGGAGTCGGTGTAGAGTGTCCAGTCCTACCTTGGATCTCAACCCAAGAGGTGGTTGACTACCCCCTTCACTAAAAGGGACAGTTGCTCTCCTTGGTACTATGTACATAAGGGTCAGCTCACTTCTCGTCTACATTCCAGATTCCCTTCATACATAGGAGTTCTACTCCTAATTCCCCGTAGGGTTCATGCTCATTATTCATCTCATTTATCTACATTCAGATCTCATGTTTCATAACTCGTTCCTCATCCATATACAGGTAGCTCGTGTTTTCACAATTTAATTCTCAATCATTTACATGTAACTTGTGGTTTCACCGTTCACTTTCTCATTTACATACAGGCAACTCTTATTCTAACATGCATCTCATAATTCATTCACATACAGGCAACTCGTATTTTACATGCATCTCATAATTACATTAATACCATTTTCTAGCAATTTATTTTAAACATGCATCAAGTAAACAGTACAGCTCAAAACAGGCTCATACATTTCTATTCTAGGGTTCATTCCACATCCTAGAGTTCGATCCGATTATTCCAAACAAGTACATTCTTATCTAAATATTTACAACTGAATTAAATCACTCTACTGGGTATCACAGGAGGAATGGAGGCTTGTGCCTCAGATCTCGTCATCTCCGTGGGTCCCAAACATGCCACCAGCTGGTAACCTGTACTAGTGACTAATTTATATCAGACGAGCTCAGAATAGTAGATACTCAACACGAACACGTAGAGAAACTTGAGCGTAAAACAGTGGTACTTCGTTTGCGGAAATTTGATTCCGTTTGGGCCCTAAACGGGCCAAAAACGCGGTTGTTGACCAAAATTAAGTGTCTGGGACTAGTCCCAGACATCTTAAAAGACGACAAATCTCACCTTGCACTTTCTGCGGCTGCTTCAGATATCCTGACTCTCTCTGCAACCATTTGGGGGCAGCTCCAGACGTCGAATAAGGCCTCCGGTCGTCTAGAAGTACCTCCGGATGTTTGGCGACGTGATTAGACGTCTAAAAGTACTTGGAAAAGTGTACCTACACGCCTTCCCTGTGTACGAACATCGTAGGTACAACTTTAGCCCAACATATCCTACACTACAAACTGTATGGCGAAAAGTAGCATAGGAAGATGCGTACCTTGCGCGATATGTGCTTTGAGACGTTCGGCTTCAGCTCCGGACGTTCTAGTGCCTCACCAGTTATCTGGACGATAACCCAGACGTCTGATACTGGAAAACTTCCAATACCAGAACCTGCTCTGCGACGCTCTTCTCCTCACAACGTCACCCACAGTGCGCCGCAATAGCTTTAGCAGCTGCAGAGGGCCGGGAGGCCACCTCCTCAAGCCCTCCTCATGCGCGTGCTCACCGCCAGCCGTGGGATCTCCACCGAGCTCCCGAAGGTCCTCCGACCTTCACGCTCTCTTCCTTCCTCTTTCCCTCACACACCCTCTCGTCCTCCCTTGCTCACCCTCCCTCTCGTCACTCTCGCTCTCCCTCACCATTGCCGCACAAGGAGGATGCTGGAGGTGGTGGTGGTTGGAGAGTGCTGGCGAGAAGAAGAGAGGGGGGGTTTAAAAAGAGTGGGTTTAGGGTTTAGGGGTGGGGGTGCGGAGGAGAGAGAAGCCTCTACGCGCCGCCCGTGCGCAGAGCGCAAAGGGATGTACGGAAATCTCACTTTCAGACGTCTGGGCATGTGTCCAGATGTCTGGACTAACGTCTGACTGAAACTCCAGACGTTTTATCTGTCTAAAAAGGCAATGGTCATTTTAGTCATTGTTGATCCGAGGACAATTTTGGGTCTTCTCCCTCCATTATAAAAGGGCCTACCCGCCTGCACTTTTGCTCATCATCCACCCAAGCAACACCACCACCTTCTAGAGTTCCAAGCAAGGTCTTGAAGTTGCCGAGCCACCTATGGAAGCTCCTCTACCGCCGTGGCTGCCTCGATGCCACCTTCCTTATCTTAATTTGATTTTATGTGATAGTGTAGTACATGTTTTTCATTTGAAGCATTCATCTATATTTTGTTCATCATAACGTTTGATAATTAATAGAATACATCTTTGATATATTATTCGCATCATGTTTCTCTAACCTTATTCCACCCCTCTATCTCTCTATCTCTCCCCCCTCTCTCCCTATCTCTGTCTTTCTCTTTCTCTCCTTTTGCAAGCGAATCAAAAGCGAAATTTTTGTGACACGAAAGTGAGTAGCGGATTCAATACTTTGCCTTCCTGTGTTTGACACTCGGACTCACATCCGATTATTTTTCTAAATTTATGCCGTAAAACGTGCTACAACAAACGATTTTTACGCAAACGTGATGAGTCCATTTTAATGGACTAATATTACGTCTAAGTAACTTTAATCATACCTTTTAGGTTTGTTAATAACTACATTAAGTTATAGAATGTTTGCATGCATCATGATTTAAGTTTACATCTATTTTATAGTATTCTATAACTTAATATGTAATGATTTTATATTTTTATGTGCACGAAGAATATTGGAAAAACAAGGAGGGGAGGGTAAATTCCCCTTTCAAACAACAGGCGGCATATTTTTTTCCCCATCCTCCGGTCACCCTCAGCAACCGCTGGCCAAAAATAGCAAAAGGATTTGAAAATCCCTTAACTCACGCACGCAGGGAGAGGATATAAAGAGGTTGGGAAAAGTTGGATGAGGGGCATGTTCTTCCTCCCTCTTACGGGGATCCACCTTCTCCCTAGCCACCACCGACACTGTGGTCAGAGCATACACCGTGAACCAAGCACAGCCAAGCGCTCTGCAGGCATTGCGCCTGCCCTTGCAAGCCACGCCATCATCGCCTCCACCGCAAGTGCCCGCTACACTGCACCTGCACCAACGCCCTTCTAGACTGCCTACAAGCGCCTGCGCCATCTCCACTGCAGGCTCACCCCTGCAGGCGCTCGCGCCCCCACAAGTGCTCCCGCCTGCAACACGCTATCACCGCAGCGCACCTTCTCATCGTAGGCGCTTCCCCTTCTCCAGCGCCAGACCCGCATCCCACCTGCTAGGCCTGCACCCCTCCAGCGCCCACTACAGCACACCCCCCCTTTCTAGCGCCATCACCACCGCAGCGTGCCCCCTCCTCCAGCACCCTTCACCGCAGGCGCTGCACCACTCACCACAGGCACGCTGATTGCACTGCAAAAACACCTGCAATTGTGTCGTCTTATGCTATTTCCTAGCATTACCAATGCATATTAGGTCTTTATAGTATTTTTGTAAAAATACACGCATGCATGTATTTAATTAAGAGAGGAGGAGAATGAAATAAATGGCCTCGTAATTCACATTTTCTTCAAGTGCTGCTTCGCAATATTTCCATCTCCATTTTTATTTCTTTTTGATTTTGAAATCTTTCTTCCGGCGGCTGCTATGCATGGCCTCACCTTCTCCTCGTGCCATGCTCTGCAGCAGGCCCTTCCCTACGACAACCTCTCCCTGCCATGGGCCGTGCATGAGCCATGCTCAGCCAGGGCATGGCTGTGCATGGCTTTCTTCTATAAATACAGGGCGTCTCCTTCAAACAGCCTGGTCCTCCACGAAAAAACCCATCCACTTCTCCTTCCAGGCCACCGTCCTCTCCTCCCTCTCCCCCCACACGCCGACCCTCCTCCTTCGAGGAGACACCCGGCGGATAGGAGCAACTCACGGTGGTGCACAACCACTACCGTGAGTCCACCACCACCCAGCTCACCAAAGAGCTGATGGGTGTGGTGGCTCTTTCCTCGTTTTTTACGTTTGAAGCACTTCAGCCATTGCCACCAAGCTTCAGCTGTGAAGCTCAATCGGCCACCGCACGCCCTGCAGCAGCCGGTCGAGCCCCACAGCAGCAGCAGCAGCCCCAGCCCCTTCCGCGCGCGCCTGCAGGCGCCCTTGCCTCCTCCTTCGCACTGCCCTCGCCTCTAGCTTCTTCGCACAAGTGCCCTGTCGTGCTCTCTCTTCCGCAATCGGCCACCGCGCGCCACTGCAGCGGCCGGCCAAGCTTCTCGCGCACCCCAGCCAACACCCGCAGGCCATCGCGTGCTCTGTCGCGCCCCTTCGCTCGCGACCCAGCCCTCTCCGCACGCTCTGTTGCGACATTCCGCCCGCAAGCCACCAGTCGGAGCCACTCCACCGCACGCGTCGAGCCGTTTGCACTCACAGCACCGCCCGCTCCCAGTTGCGCGGCGCGGCCTTGCACTGTAGTCACTGTTCACGACAGTTTGCGGAACAGTGTGGCTACGATGGGGTGACCGGAAAGCTTCTCATTTATCCGGTCACCCGGCGTGCTGCTACCACCATTCGCCCGCCCACGCATCTGCTAGCCCCCTCACCCGCTTGCGTCGCCCGCTCTCTTCGCCCACACGTGCATGCCAGCGCCCGCTCCAGCCCTTCGCGCAGTGTGGTGCGCTGCGGCCTCTTCGCTCCCTCGCGCCCACTCCCGTCTGCGTGCTGCGGCCTCTTCTCTCCACGCGCATACGTGCCTGCGCGCGTGCGTGGGACCTCCAGACGACGCTCCACGGCCTCAGATGGCTTAACCCGCCTCTTCTCAGCAGTGCCCTCTCTCTCTCGCTCGCTCTCTCTCTCTCACAGCACTCTCTTTACCGACGCCTACACACACACTTACACTTCCACACACACACATACCTATACACTATTATATACATATATATTTGCGTATACATATATATATTGATATATATACTTACATATATACATATACTTATATACATATACATATATATATATCTACTTATATCTATATATATATATATATATAGTATTTATATAACTAAGTATTAGTATACATATCTATATATATCTATATACTTATATATATATATATATACTTACATATATACATATACTTATATATATATATATACACATATATCTATACATATATTAATACTTATATAACTATGTATTAGTCTATATACATATATATTTATATATATAAATATACATACATATATACATATATATACATATCTAGCTACATATATCTATATATACATATATTAATATATACATACACACACACACACATATATACATATATAACTACATATATACATATATATACCTATATCTCTATAACCATATATATATATATTTACATATATACATATATATATATTTTTCACATTACTTACCATACGTGGTATTGCGGGAATATTTGCACCAGTTGCTGATATTTCCCGATACACGCATACAAAAAGCGTTGTCACATACATCTTCCACCATCCATCCTACACTCCACGCAGCACCTCATCCTATTGGTTGCGTCTTTCTAGACGACGACCGACTCGACACTGTGCTACACTCCATCTCCGCCTCCACCCCCACCCCTTTATACATATATAGTATATACATATATATCTATACTATATTTACTTTATTTCTATTTCTCTTACATGCCCATAAAAAGATAAAAAATATATAAAAGAGAAAAGATAATATTCGACTTGCAGGTACCCTGTCTTGCGAATAGCAAGATCCGTTTTGGAACCATGTTTTGGCTCAAAGCGAAGAACCTAATTTTGAGAGTGTGTTTTAAGGATAAAGATTACCAGAAAAAAAATCTAAATAAAAAAATACCAAAAACACAATAAACGAACGGAAGAGATTCGTTGTAGGAAAGGTGTAGGAACTTGACTCGTAACCCTACTTCCCTGAGTTCGACCCTGGGCCTAAAAGTGACCAAGATAAAATCAAGTAGGTCAGGTTAAAAATTTTGTAAAGAGATGGTTATGTCCGATTCAGGTTAACCACTATACACACTTCAACGATAAAATCATCATATTAACAACCTATTCGGGTTCGACACCATACCTTTTCTGGCACCGTTGCCGGGGAAGTGCGCCTGCAAGTAAGTTTCTATTCCATTCCTTTCATTTTTCTCTTCTCTCTTCATGGGTGTTTTTGTTTTTGCTGTGCAGGTGAACCTGTTGCAAGGAGAAGACCGGCAGACGAAGTCGGAAACATGGGCAGGTCCAAGGCGAGAACGAGAGCGTGAAGACGCCGACACCGCACTGGAGCTTCGCACACGTTGCCGAATAAGTAGGTTTTTTTTTCTTAGCATCCTAGGTTAACTTGTAACCTTAATAAAAAAAACATTAAAAACTAAAAAACTAGAAAAACTTCTTGGGATCTCTTGGGGCAAGTGGATTAAAATTCACTTGTTTGATTGATTGCCTTTACTCCCACCACCCCAGGATTTCCCGCCTTACTTCGCACAGTGAAAAATCTAAGAATCTTAATTCTTGAATTTTTCGCCGTGTGAAGTATTCTTTGAGGCAAACATAAAAAGATTGATTGTATCCCTCTTTGCCTCATTTACCTGTAAATTCAGGATCAAATTTTTGGTGGGGAGACTTGGAATTGAGTTATTTTCAACCCCACCACGACTTTTCAACTTGCCTAAGATTCGACCCTGAATATCTCAACCCCAACAAATTGATTTTCTTTATCTTTTGGTTGAGCCTTGTGTGGAAATCTTTCTGGTGATTGGAAGCACTTGAATTGAAGTGTTTTGGCTCCCTTTCACACTAATCTAAAACTGATTCGTGCATCCACACATAGAAATCTCCATTTAGGGTAGCCCATTGCATTTTAGCATGCATTAACCAATTGACATTGAAGAAGGGTTTGTTGGGCTTAGAAGAAAATCTGTATTCTCTCAAAACCCGGAGATTGGTTGAATTGGTATTTCAGCGAAATCCTAAAATCCATACTAATTAAGGCTGAACTCTAAAAAATCATTTACTAATTAAAAACTTCAATTTGGGGAGATTTCCTCATTGCATGCTTGTTTTACACACTCTGAAAATCAATCACTTGGGCATTACCCGTGAATAACGCCCTTCATATTCCAAAAGCACTTGATCCTAAGCCTCTAACTAAAATTGATAGTAACTTGACCCTTATTAAGGATTGGAGGTCTAACTACCTACGTGTAGCGCCTACGTGCTGGTGAGGGTTCACGCGTGCTATCGGGTGTCTAAGACTGGGGCAAACGGCCTTTCAATTTGGCCAGGTGGTTCCGCGGTGCTCGCATTTGGTTCCGTAGTTCATGATAGTAGGTAAATTAGATCTTTAGGTCTAAGGGCACACTGTAGATGTTAGGAATTTGATTGAATTGATTTGTCATCAAGTGTACCTTTGTGGCGTCATTCCTCTCATCTCTTTTCCCTTCTTATCCCCCCAATTCTTTCTGTGGTAGTGCATATTTGGGAGGAGGTCACAAAATCCTAAACTGTTTGAATTGCCTGATAAATTTAGAAAAGAAGCCGAATCGTCTTCCTCCACAAACATGGCTGCACGCCCACCCCCAAATCTCGAGGGAGGAAACCGCCCTCAGAACCCACTAGTTGGTGGAGCCTTAGATCCCATAACCTGCCTCCAAGCCCAAATGGAGATGTATAATGAGCAAATTGAAGTCATTCGGGAAACATTGGAGGAAATGCAGAACCTTCCTGAATGGGAGGAGCCTAGGTCTCTTAGCTCCTATCAGAATCCCGCTGCTACATAGACCATAAGATAAATTCGGGTCCCCATGGTCGGGGACGACTTTGAACTAAAATCGAACATAATTGGCCTAATAAATTTTCACTTCCATGGTCTTGCAAGTGAAGATCCTTTTCTCCACTTGGAAGACCTAACCCGACCGGCTGAAACAGTTAAACCAAGAAATGTCGGGTTACCTATAGTCCTCATGAAAATGTTCCCGTTTTCATTACGGGATAAAGCGTCGCAGTGGTTACGCACCCTTGGGAGAACCATCCACTCTTGGGAAGAGATGCGAACAGCGTTTCTCAAGAAGTTTTCCCTATCGGGCGAACTAATGCGCTTTGCCGTGCTATCACCTCTTTTACGCAACAAAACGGCGAACAATTTCATGAGGTGTGGGAGAGGTATAACGACCTCCTCAAGAAGTGTCCGCACCACGGTCTGCTTAAGTGGCATATAGCCCAGATTTTCTACTATGGGCTAAATGAGACTTTGAAGCAGATTGCAGACGCTTTCTACGGAGGGAGCTTTATGAATAAAGACAAGAATGGAGCATTTGAATTGTTTAAAAATATGAGTGAAAACTCGATGAACAATACTTCCATTGTCGCCTTTAATCGTACCAGCCTGCCCTGAAATGTCCACAAAGTTGACACGGGACCCTCCCATTCATCCACTGATCTCAGCCTTATAGCACAAAAACTGGATGAAGTCTCTGTCGTGCACAAGAAGCTGGACGAGCTTCTGGCCAACCCCGCCCGTTCTATGGCAAACACCCCTACTTCACCACTTCGTCACAATTCCAATTCTTCCAACACCAGGCTTATCCCAAGAAACCCCGTAAGACCTTCCTTACCAAGTGTCGCGCCAAGCGACTCGGTAAGTCATGTGGAACTGACTTCTGCGAGCCAGTATTTCGACACGGAGGACCAAGCCTCCATGTGCTTGGACGCATATTTACACGCGGACGCGTCTTCTGGCATAGAAGACGCCTGCGCCCTGGGGAACAACCCGTTCTCTGCCACGTATAACCCAGGGTGGCGAGATCATCCAAACTTCGCATGATCCAACAACCCGCAGCGCTAAAACCCTGCTGGTGGACCAATGCGACCGTCCGCACCCGTCATCCCAAGGGCCCAGTCTAATCCTATGGCGAATCCGCCATCAGGCCCTTGCGTACCGCAAATCGAACACGCATCAAGTCCTCTTGACAAATTGATGCGAATGATGACGGAAATGTCAAAGCGCCATGAAGAGAACATGATCTCTCTTCAGCACCAATTGGCGCAGCAGAATGCTGAGATCAGTCAACTACGTATGGTGACTCGATCTTAGGGCACTCTTCCCGCCCAACCTGTTCCAAACCCTTGAAATTTTGTACCCCATGGTCCTCAACCACAGGTACGACCTTCTCAGGGGTAGGTTAATCAAATTTTGCAAGCTCCGAGCATTCCACCGGGATTTCAGGCTAATCCCGCTGCAGCACCGCACTCTTATGTCCCTATTGCAAACCCTCCGCCGTACAATCCCACTGGACCTGCATCGTCCATTGCTCTCACTACGAGGAGCGGTAAGCAGATCGTCGATCCGCCTCGACCTGATCCTGGCCCGTCTTCTTCATTGCCCTCTAATTTGGGATGCTCACCGCATTCGCGAGAGGACGATACACCCAAATTGGTGCCAGAATCAGTTCCATTCCCTGAGGCTCTACTGAGGGAGCCAAAAGGCAAAAAGAAAGATACGCAGGCCTTTGATAACCTGCGTAATTTGTTTAGGGATGTAGAAATTAAGGTACCCCTGCTCGAGGCTATCGACCACATACCTACCTTGCCCGATTTTTCAAAGACTACACAACACCCAGTCGACAGTTAAAGAAAACCAAGAATCCGGTGGTTCTCTCACCTCATGCGAGTTGCGCTATACTGTCAAATCTACCACCGAAGCAGAAAGATCCGGGCACACCGCTTATTCCCTATAGCATCCAAGGCTACAAGTTTAACCGTGCCCTGCTTGATCTAGGATCTTCCATCAATCTCATTCCAACCATCATGCTCAAAAAATTTTCCTTGGGAAATCTGAAACCCACCCTTGTCACGTTATAGTTGGTAGATCATTCTGTCAAAATCCCAAAGGGTGTGGTGGAAGACGTGGTGGTTAGGGTCAACAGTCTCTATTTTCCTGTTGACTTTCTTGTTTTAAATATGGAAGTTCCTAGCTTACTTTCTGATTATCCGATCATCTTTGGTCGGCCTTTCTTGGCCACAGCCCGCGCCCATATCGACTACGAGTCGGGCTGTATTGAGATTGCCATTGGATCTAGAAAGCTCAAGCTTGACATCTTCAAGGCAGCTAAGAACTTTGATTGCGATTACATCGAGGATGACACGTCTGACGAGGACATGGCCGTCAGCGCGTGTATCAGACTAATTGGGACCTATTCGGACTGCTGCAGGTTACCTATAAACACTGATGACTATCTGACCATCGCAACCGAACGGAAAAGATTCGTTGTAGGAAAGGCGTAGAAACTTGACTTGTAACCCCATTTCCCTAAGTTCGACCCTGGGCATAAAAGAGACCAAGATAAAATCAAGTAGGCCAGGTTAAAAATTTTGTAAAGAGATGGTTAGGTCCGATTCAGGTTAACCACTATACACACTTCAACGATAAAATCATCATATTAACAACCTATTCGGGTTCGACACCACACGCGCTCTCGCCTGCAGCGCGCCTTCGCCACCCGCGCTTCCACCTGCAGTGTGCCTTCGCCACCTGCGCTCCTACCTGTAGCGCGCCCTCGCCACCAGCACTCCCGTCGCAGGCACTGCAGGTGCTCACCACCCGTGCACACCCTCTGCAGACCGCCCTTGCGCCTTCTGCCCCGCAGGTGCTCCCACACCAAGTGCCCACAGGGGCCCAAGCCAAAAGCCGCCTGCAAGCGTAGCGCCTCCTTGCAGAACGCCTTGCGTGCGCATCCAGTGCGCAGCCGCGCAGGCTACAGCAGCGGCCTCCTCCTCCAATAGGCCAGTGGCAATCCTCCTCCGTCCGGCTGCCGTCGGCCACCTCTGGCCGTCGCGTCACCGCCGTTGCATAGCCCTCGTCGAGGTGCACCTCCTCGTCGACTCTCGTGTTGATCCGAGGACAATTTTGGGTCTTCTCCCTCCATTATAAAAGGGCCTACCCGCCTGCACTTTTGCTCATCATCCACCCAAGCAACACCACCACCTTCTAGAGTTCCAAGCAAGGTCTTGAAGTTGCCGAGCCACCTATGGAAGCTCCTCTACCGCCGTGGCTGCCTCGATGCCACCTTCCTTATCTTAATTTGATTTTATGTGATAGTGTAGTACATGTTTTTCATTTGAAGCATTCATCTATATTTTGTTCATCATAACGTTTGATAATTAATAGAATACATCTTTGATATATTATTCGCATCATGTTTCTCTAACCTTATTCCACCCCTCTATCTCTCTATCTCTCCCCCCTCTCTCCCTATCTCTGTCTTTCTCTTTCTCTCCTTTTGCAAGCGAATCAAAAGCGAAATTTTTGTGACACGAAAGTGAGTAGCGGATTCAATACTTTGCCTTCCTGTGTTTGACACTCGGACTCACATCCGATTATTTTTCTAAATTTATGCCGTAAAACGTGCTACAACAAACGATTTTTACGCAAACGTGATGAGTCCATTTTAATGGACTAATATTACGTCTAAGTAACTTTAATCATACCTTTTAGGTTTGTTAATAACTACATTAAGTTATAGAATGTTTGCATGCATCATGATTTAAGTTTACATCTATTTTATAGTATTCTATAACTTAATATGTAATGATTTTATATTTTTATGTGCACGAAGAATATTGGAAAAACAAGGAGGGGAGGGTAAATTCCCCTTTCAAACAACAGGCGGCATATTTTTTTCCCCATCCTCCGGTCACCCTCAGCAACCGCTGGCCAAAAATAGCAAAAGGATTTGAAAATCCCTTAACTCACGCACGCAGGGAGAGGATATAAAGAGGTTGGGAAAAGTTGGATGAGGGGCATGTTCTTCCTCCCTCTTACGGGGATCCACCTTCTCCCTAGCCACCACCGACACTGTGGTCAGAGCATACACCGTGAACCAAGCACAGCCAAGCGCTCTGCAGGCATTGCGCCTGCCCTTGCAAGCCACGCCATCATCGCCTCCACCGCAAGTGCCCGCTACACTGCACCTGCACCAACGCCCTTCTAGACTGCCTACAAGCGCCTGCGCCATCTCCACTGCAGGCTCACCCCTGCAGGCGCTCGCGCCCCCACAAGTGCTCCCGCCTGCAACACGCTATCACCGCAGCGCACCTTCTCATCGTAGGCGCTTCCCCTTCTCCAGCGCCAGACCCGCATCCCACCTGCTAGGCCTGCACCCCTCCAGCGCCCACTACAGCACACCCCCCCTTTCTAGCGCCATCACCACCGCAGCGTGCCCCCTCCTCCAGCACCCTTCACCGCAGGCGCTGCACCACTCACCACAGGCACGCTGATTGCACTGCAAAAACACCTGCAATTGTGTCGTCTTATGCTATTTCCTAGCATTACCAATGCATATTAGGTCTTTATAGTATTTTTGTAAAAATACACGCATGCATGTATTTAATTAAGAGAGGAGGAGAATGAAATAAATGGCCTCGTAATTCACATTTTCTTCAAGTGCTGCTTCGCAATATTTCCATCTCCATTTTTATTTCTTTTTGATTTTGAAATCTTTCTTCCGGCGGCTGCTATGCATGGCCTCACCTTCTCCTCGTGCCATGCTCTGCAGCAGGCCCTTCCCTACGACAACCTCTCCCTGCCATGGGCCGTGCATGAGCCATGCTCAGCCAGGGCATGGCTGTGCATGGCTTTCTTCTATAAATACAGGGCGTCTCCTTCAAACAGCCTGGTCCTCCACGAAAAAACCCATCCACTTCTCCTTCCAGGCCACCGTCCTCTCCTCCCTCTCCCCCCACACGCCGACCCTCCTCCTTCGAGGAGACACCCGGCGGATAGGAGCAACTCACGGTGGTGCACAACCACTACCGTGAGTCCACCACCACCCAGCTCACCAAAGAGCTGATGGGTGTGGTGGCTCTTTCCTCGTTTTTTACGTTTGAAGCACTTCAGCCATTGCCACCAAGCTTCAGCTGTGAAGCTCAATCGGCCACCGCACGCCCTGCAGCAGCCGGTCGAGCCCCACAGCAGCAGCAGCAGCCCCAGCCCCTTCCGCGCGCGCCTGCAGGCGCCCTTGCCTCCTCCTTCGCACTGCCCTCGCCTCTAGCTTCTTCGCACAAGTGCCCTGTCGTGCTCTCTCTTCCGCAATCGGCCACCGCGCGCCACTGCAGCGGCCGGCCAAGCTTCTCGCGCACCCCAGCCAACACCCGCAGGCCATCGCGTGCTCTGTCGCGCCCCTTCGCTCGCGACCCAGCCCTCTCCGCACGCTCTGTTGCGACATTCCGCCCGCAAGCCACCAGTCGGAGCCACTCCACCGCACGCGTCGAGCCGTTTGCACTCACAGCACCGCCCGCTCCCAGTTGCGCGGCGCGGCCTTGCACTGTAGTCACTGTTCACGACAGTTTGCGGAACAGTGTGGCTACGATGGGGTGACCGGAAAGCTTCTCATTTATCCGGTCACCCGGCGTGCTGCTACCACCATTCGCCCGCCCACGCATCTGCTAGCCCCCTCACCCGCTTGCGTCGCCCGCTCTCTTCGCCCACACGTGCATGCCAGCGCCCGCTCCAGCCCTTCGCGCAGTGTGGTGCGCTGCGGCCTCTTCGCTCCCTCGCGCCCACTCCCGTCTGCGTGCTGCGGCCTCTTCTCTCCACGCGCATACGTGCCTGCGCGCGTGCGTGGGACCTCCAGACGACGCTCCACGGCCTCAGATGGCTTAACCCGCCTCTTCTCAGCAGTGCCCTCTCTCTCTCGCTCGCTCTCTCTCTCTCACAGCACTCTCTTTACCGACGCCTACACACACACTTACACTTCCACACACACACATACCTATACACTATTATATACATATATATTTGCGTATACATATATATATTGATATATATACTTACATATATACATATACTTATATACATATACATATATATATATCTACTTATATCTATATATATATATATATATAGTATTTATATAACTAAGTATTAGTATACATATCTATATATATCTATATACTTATATATATATATATATACTTACATATATACATATACTTATATATATATATATACACATATATCTATACATATATTAATACTTATATAACTATGTATTAGTCTATATACATATATATTTATATATATAAATATACATACATATATACATATATATACATATCTAGCTACATATATCTATATATACATATATTAATATATACATACACACACACACACATATATACATATATAACTACATATATACATATATATACCTATATCTCTATAACCATATATATATATATTTACATATATACATATATATATATTTTTCACATTACTTACCATACGTGGTATTGCGGGAATATTTGCACCAGTTGCTGATATTTCCCGATACACGCATACAAAAAGCGTTGTCACATACATCTTCCACCATCCATCCTACACTCCACGCAGCACCTCATCCTATTGGTTGCGTCTTTCTAGACGACGACCGACTCGACACTGTGCTACACTCCATCTCCGCCTCCACCCCCACCCCTTTATACATATATAGTATATACATATATATCTATACTATATTTACTTTATTTCTATTTCTCTTACATGCCCATAAAAAGATAAAAAATATATAAAAGAGAAAAGATAATATTCGACTTGCAGGTACCCTGTCTTGCGAATAGCAAGATCCGTTTTGGAACCATGTTTTGGCTCAAAGCGAAGAACCTAATTTTGAGAGTGTGTTTTAAGGATAAAGATTACCAGAAAAAAAATCTAAATAAAAAAATACCAAAAACACAATAAACGAACGGAAGAGATTCGTTGTAGGAAAGGTGTAGGAACTTGACTCGTAACCCTACTTCCCTGAGTTCGACCCTGGGCCTAAAAGTGACCAAGATAAAATCAAGTAGGTCAGGTTAAAAATTTTGTAAAGAGATGGTTATGTCCGATTCAGGTTAACCACTATACACACTTCAACGATAAAATCATCATATTAACAACCTATTCGGGTTCGACACCATACCTTTTCTGGCACCGTTGCCGGGGAAGTGCGCCTGCAAGTAAGTTTCTATTCCATTCCTTTCATTTTTCTCTTCTCTCTTCATGGGTGTTTTTGTTTTTGCTGTGCAGGTGAACCTGTTGCAAGGAGAAGACCGGCAGACGAAGTCGGAAACATGGGCAGGTCCAAGGCGAGAACGAGAGCGTGAAGACGCCGACACCGCACTGGAGCTTCGCACACGTTGCCGAATAAGTAGGTTTTTTTTTCTTAGCATCCTAGGTTAACTTGTAACCTTAATAAAAAAAACATTAAAAACTAAAAAACTAGAAAAACTTCTTGGGATCTCTTGGGGCAAGTGGATTAAAATTCACTTGTTTGATTGATTGCCTTTACTCCCACCACCCCAGGATTTCCCGCCTTACTTCGCACAGTGAAAAATCTAAGAATCTTAATTCTTGAATTTTTCGCCGTGTGAAGTATTCTTTGAGGCAAACATAAAAAGATTGATTGTATCCCTCTTTGCCTCATTTACCTGTAAATTCAGGATCAAATTTTTGGTGGGGAGACTTGGAATTGAGTTATTTTCAACCCCACCACGACTTTTCAACTTGCCTAAGATTCGACCCTGAATATCTCAACCCCAACAAATTGATTTTCTTTATCTTTTGGTTGAGCCTTGTGTGGAAATCTTTCTGGTGATTGGAAGCACTTGAATTGAAGTGTTTTGGCTCCCTTTCACACTAATCTAAAACTGATTCGTGCATCCACACATAGAAATCTCCATTTAGGGTAGCCCATTGCATTTTAGCATGCATTAACCAATTGACATTGAAGAAGGGTTTGTTGGGCTTAGAAGAAAATCTGTATTCTCTCAAAACCCGGAGATTGGTTGAATTGGTATTTCAGCGAAATCCTAAAATCCATACTAATTAAGGCTGAACTCTAAAAAATCATTTACTAATTAAAAACTTCAATTTGGGGAGATTTCCTCATTGCATGCTTGTTTTACACACTCTGAAAATCAATCACTTGGGCATTACCCGTGAATAACGCCCTTCATATTCCAAAAGCACTTGATCCTAAGCCTCTAACTAAAATTGATAGTAACTTGACCCTTATTAAGGATTGGAGGTCTAACTACCTACGTGTAGCGCCTACGTGCTGGTGAGGGTTCACGCGTGCTATCGGGTGTCTAAGACTGGGGCAAACGGCCTTTCAATTTGGCCAGGTGGTTCCGCGGTGCTCGCATTTGGTTCCGTAGTTCATGATAGTAGGTAAATTAGATCTTTAGGTCTAAGGGCACACTGTAGATGTTAGGAATTTGATTGAATTGATTTGTCATCAAGTGTACCTTTGTGGCGTCATTCCTCTCATCTCTTTTCCCTTCTTATCCCCCCAATTCTTTCTGTGGTAGTGCATATTTGGGAGGAGGTCACAAAATCCTAAACTGTTTGAATTGCCTGATAAATTTAGAAAAGAAGCCGAATCGTCTTCCTCCACAAACATGGCTGCACGCCCACCCCCAAATCTCGAGGGAGGAAACCGCCCTCAGAACCCACTAGTTGGTGGAGCCTTAGATCCCATAACCTGCCTCCAAGCCCAAATGGAGATGTATAATGAGCAAATTGAAGTCATTCGGGAAACATTGGAGGAAATGCAGAACCTTCCTGAATGGGAGGAGCCTAGGTCTCTTAGCTCCTATCAGAATCCCGCTGCTACATAGACCATAAGATAAATTCGGGTCCCCATGGTCGGGGACGACTTTGAACTAAAATCGAACATAATTGGCCTAATAAATTTTCACTTCCATGGTCTTGCAAGTGAAGATCCTTTTCTCCACTTGGAAGACCTAACCCGACCGGCTGAAACAGTTAAACCAAGAAATGTCGGGTTACCTATAGTCCTCATGAAAATGTTCCCGTTTTCATTACGGGATAAAGCGTCGCAGTGGTTACGCACCCTTGGGAGAACCATCCACTCTTGGGAAGAGATGCGAACAGCGTTTCTCAAGAAGTTTTCCCTATCGGGCGAACTAATGCGCTTTGCCGTGCTATCACCTCTTTTACGCAACAAAACGGCGAACAATTTCATGAGGTGTGGGAGAGGTATAACGACCTCCTCAAGAAGTGTCCGCACCACGGTCTGCTTAAGTGGCATATAGCCCAGATTTTCTACTATGGGCTAAATGAGACTTTGAAGCAGATTGCAGACGCTTTCTACGGAGGGAGCTTTATGAATAAAGACAAGAATGGAGCATTTGAATTGTTTAAAAATATGAGTGAAAACTCGATGAACAATACTTCCATTGTCGCCTTTAATCGTACCAGCCTGCCCTGAAATGTCCACAAAGTTGACACGGGACCCTCCCATTCATCCACTGATCTCAGCCTTATAGCACAAAAACTGGATGAAGTCTCTGTCGTGCACAAGAAGCTGGACGAGCTTCTGGCCAACCCCGCCCGTTCTATGGCAAACACCCCTACTTCACCACTTCGTCACAATTCCAATTCTTCCAACACCAGGCTTATCCCAAGAAACCCCGTAAGACCTTCCTTACCAAGTGTCGCGCCAAGCGACTCGGTAAGTCATGTGGAACTGACTTCTGCGAGCCAGTATTTCGACACGGAGGACCAAGCCTCCATGTGCTTGGACGCATATTTACACGCGGACGCGTCTTCTGGCATAGAAGACGCCTGCGCCCTGGGGAACAACCCGTTCTCTGCCACGTATAACCCAGGGTGGCGAGATCATCCAAACTTCGCATGATCCAACAACCCGCAGCGCTAAAACCCTGCTGGTGGACCAATGCGACCGTCCGCACCCGTCATCCCAAGGGCCCAGTCTAATCCTATGGCGAATCCGCCATCAGGCCCTTGCGTACCGCAAATCGAACACGCATCAAGTCCTCTTGACAAATTGATGCGAATGATGACGGAAATGTCAAAGCGCCATGAAGAGAACATGATCTCTCTTCAGCACCAATTGGCGCAGCAGAATGCTGAGATCAGTCAACTACGTATGGTGACTCGATCTTAGGGCACTCTTCCCGCCCAACCTGTTCCAAACCCTTGAAATTTTGTACCCCATGGTCCTCAACCACAGGTACGACCTTCTCAGGGGTAGGTTAATCAAATTTTGCAAGCTCCGAGCATTCCACCGGGATTTCAGGCTAATCCCGCTGCAGCACCGCACTCTTATGTCCCTATTGCAAACCCTCCGCCGTACAATCCCACTGGACCTGCATCGTCCATTGCTCTCACTACGAGGAGCGGTAAGCAGATCGTCGATCCGCCTCGACCTGATCCTGGCCCGTCTTCTTCATTGCCCTCTAATTTGGGATGCTCACCGCATTCGCGAGAGGACGATACACCCAAATTGGTGCCAGAATCAGTTCCATTCCCTGAGGCTCTACTGAGGGAGCCAAAAGGCAAAAAGAAAGATACGCAGGCCTTTGATAACCTGCGTAATTTGTTTAGGGATGTAGAAATTAAGGTACCCCTGCTCGAGGCTATCGACCACATACCTACCTTGCCCGATTTTTCAAAGACTACACAACACCCAGTCGACAGTTAAAGAAAACCAAGAATCCGGTGGTTCTCTCACCTCATGCGAGTTGCGCTATACTGTCAAATCTACCACCGAAGCAGAAAGATCCGGGCACACCGCTTATTCCCTATAGCATCCAAGGCTACAAGTTTAACCGTGCCCTGCTTGATCTAGGATCTTCCATCAATCTCATTCCAACCATCATGCTCAAAAAATTTTCCTTGGGAAATCTGAAACCCACCCTTGTCACGTTATAGTTGGTAGATCATTCTGTCAAAATCCCAAAGGGTGTGGTGGAAGACGTGGTGGTTAGGGTCAACAGTCTCTATTTTCCTGTTGACTTTCTTGTTTTAAATATGGAAGTTCCTAGCTTACTTTCTGATTATCCGATCATCTTTGGTCGGCCTTTCTTGGCCACAGCCCGCGCCCATATCGACTACGAGTCGGGCTGTATTGAGATTGCCATTGGATCTAGAAAGCTCAAGCTTGACATCTTCAAGGCAGCTAAGAACTTTGATTGCGATTACATCGAGGATGACACGTCTGACGAGGACATGGCCGTCAGCGCGTGTATCAGACTAATTGGGACCTATTCGGACTGCTGCAGGTTACCTATAAACACTGATGACTATCTGACCATCGCAACCGAACGGAAAAGATTCGTTGTAGGAAAGGCGTAGAAACTTGACTTGTAACCCCATTTCCCTAAGTTCGACCCTGGGCATAAAAGAGACCAAGATAAAATCAAGTAGGCCAGGTTAAAAATTTTGTAAAGAGATGGTTAGGTCCGATTCAGGTTAACCACTATACACACTTCAACGATAAAATCATCATATTAACAACCTATTCGGGTTCGACACCACACGCGCTCTCGCCTGCAGCGCGCCTTCGCCACCCGCGCTTCCACCTGCAGTGTGCCTTCGCCACCTGCGCTCCTACCTGTAGCGCGCCCTCGCCACCAGCACTCCCGTCGCAGGCACTGCAGGTGCTCACCACCCGTGCACACCCTCTGCAGACCGCCCTTGCGCCTTCTGCCCCGCAGGTGCTCCCACACCAAGTGCCCACAGGGGCCCAAGCCAAAAGCCGCCTGCAAGCGTAGCGCCTCCTTGCAGAACGCCTTGCGTGCGCATCCAGTGCGCAGCCGCGCAGGCTACAGCAGCGGCCTCCTCCTCCAATAGGCCAGTGGCAATCCTCCTCCGTCCGGCTGCCGTCGGCCACCTCTGGCCGTCGCGTCACCGCCGTTGCATAGCCCTCGTCGAGGTGCACCTCCTCGTCGACTCTCGTGGCCAACCGTGCACGGCTGCACATGCAAGAAGAGAGGAGAAATCCTCTGTTTTTGTCTCCATTAATAATTACATTCAATGCCGTTGGCAATTTTATATTAATATTTTATTCAGGCCACATTGCATTAATGCACTCAGACTTTCCTGAAATTATTTTACTTGTGTTATGTGCATCATTCTACCTTGAATTTCAAATCAGAATTGCATGAAAGTTGAATTTACATGATAAGCCATTACACATGCATCATACACATTTTTGGAGCTTAATCCCTGATGTGAAAACTGCATAAATACCCTTGAACCTTTAAGGAAATTGTAAGCTTCATTTAAAATAGCATATTCCTCGCATTAAAGTTGCAGAAGAGTTTGCGAACTGTGTATTCCTTGACTCGTGAATTTATTGGTCTATTCCTCCCTGTGGATACGACATTCTTTATTGTGGTTTAAATTCATATCTATGTTAACTTCTGATTGAGAGATTTCCACCACATTAATTACGACATATTCTTCTATTGCTATCATAAGTAAGCGAAAATCTCTCCGTCAAAATGGTGCTGTTGTTGGGGAGGCAACATATGCAATAGATTCACTTCATTATTTTTGAATATTCTGAGTTGCGCAATTATCTGATCAATTTTTTTACTGTGCAAGGAATCTGACGAGGCGACAAGGCACAATAGAGCTGCGACAGCAACCACGAGCTAAGCCACATGAGGAAAAGACGTAGGAGACCAAGATCTTACTTTCACAATGGATTCTCTGTCGTCACAAAATTTATTTCTTCCTTTTCACCCTTGTAGTAATTGGGGCTGAATTTTTGGGGGTTTGTCCCCACATTCTTTAGCTACTAGGGCTTACATTATTTTTTGCATGCGTGATTCTATTTTCTGCTTGCTTGCCTTTAAAACCAACAAAGAAAATACCAAGCTGCCTATTTAGAAGTTGCATGCCCTTAGGTGCACGCATTTAGGAGTGATTGAGCAGCACATTAGATTTTATTATTGCATTGCAAGCATATTAGCACGAAGATTGCTGGAGAGAGGTACACATTTCTAACTTTTGCATCCAGCTCCTGTTCACGTATTTGCATTCAAATTAAAATTCAAGACCACCAAGTTGTTTGAATTTATTAATTCAGTGGTCGCATAACTAAAAGTGGGACTGATAATCAGATTCAACCCTAAAAGCAATTCACATTTGATATGATTCTAATGGACTTGTCTGCGATTTCAAAAGAAATTACAAAGATTTACGGTGTGTTGCACACTTCTAACACTGAGCATGCACATTAGGCACCGTACTAAGGCTCGATCCCTTATGGCTGTAGGCACCAATCTCTTTATCGGTGCAAACCCTCCTATTGTGCTTTGTTGTGGTGGTGATACTATCTTTTGACCAAGTGTTTTGATACTCCACGGAGGGGGACACCCTTTAAAGGAACAAAAGGGTAGTTAAGGGGCACCGCATAGGCATCACCTCAAAGGAAGGGTTCACCCTACTTGCATCCCTTTGTTCGTCCTTGGAGTAACTTCTCAGTTGATCACCTGGGAGTATCATCAAAGCAAAGTATAGGTCCTAGGGCACTCGAAGATTGAATTACGACACGTAATTGCAGTGAAAAACTTGTTTGGCCATTTATATTAACTAATTAGACCACAATAACGAAGGTTAAGATTTCAAGTCCACACCCCTCTTATACCACTTACGTGGGAACGGAGGGATAAGTTTTGATCTTTTGACTTATCTTTGGAGTGGAGGCATCACTTACTCAATAAGAACCTGAATTGTGTTTTGTATGCTTGGTAGACGCTCTCTTGAGGGTAGTCTAGTGTTTGATCTGAGCCTGAGAGAATTCTTAGGAGAGCTCACCTAGGAGAGGAAAAAGAAGGAATGGCTGAGCAAGGTGAAAATCAACAAAGGACCCTAAGGGACTATTTTATTCCAACTAACCAACTTGCACAAGCACTAAGACGACCGGCAGGGGATAATCCGTATGAGATCAAAAGCAGTACCATATCATTATTGCCCTCTTTTTATTGTACTACTAGGGAGGACCCCTACCGGCATTTGGAGGAATTCACTGAGGTCTGTTCCACGATGAAGCTCCAGGGCTTTACTGATAAGTCCCTGATGAGGACTCTATTTCCTTTCTCCCTTAGGGATAAGGCCAAGCACTGGTATCATACCCTCGATGCAAGGGTAAATGATTGGGCCACCCTTAAGGGAGAATTTTTGAAAAAGTATTTTCCTATGAGTAAAACAAACCATTATAGAAGAGAGATTAAGGGTTTTACTCAACAGGAAGGGGAGCAATTTCATGAGACTTGGGAGCACTTTAATGACCTTCTTAGGTTATGCCCCCACCATCAAGTACCAAGATGACAGTTGGTTGAAAGGTTCTATAATGGATTATCTGAAAGGCATAGGCAAACCATCGATGCAGTCTGTGCAGGAACCTTCATTACCAGAACTGAGGATGAAGCCTGGGCATTATTTGAAACATTAAGCGACAACTCCATACATCTGTCCTCTACCTATTGAGAAAGAAAATCATAAATCTTGTAGAGGAAGATAGAGGCCCATGAAGCCGGGGCTTCTTAGGATTTAGTTTATCAGATTCATCTATTGAATAAAAACTTTGATAGGCTTTTAGCAAACCCCAGCATAAACCCGCAAGCAACCTCTATTTTTCAGGCTTCAAGAGAATGCTCCATTTACCAAAACACAACGCACGCCACTGCGGAGTGCCATCAGGCAAACCAATTCCCTGAGTTGATTCAGGCCAACGCGGCCTAAGGTTTTCGCCCCCCTCGCAATAACCCTTATTCCAACACTTATAATCTAGGGTGGCTGAACCATCCAAACTTCTCTTGGAAGCAAGGTGATGCTTCTAACTCAGGGAATACAAGACCCTTACCTCCCCAGCCCATATACCAACCTTCTTATGAAAACCCTCCTCCGAATAAGCCCTCTGAAATGGATGAACTGAAGGCCATGATGAAAGCAATGCAAGAGCATCGGAATATGGTTATCCAATCTCAGAATAAGATGATTACTGATATGCAATCCCAAATTGGTCATCTTACTGAGGCAGTTAGGCAACGTGATCCGGGAAAGTTGCCTAGCTCCTTTGAGGAGAACCCTAAGGGCAAGGGGGTTGTATTCAGGGAGCACACCCAAGTAGTGACCATGTTGAGGAGTGGAAAAAAGATTGACAAGCTTGATAACACTCCTATGGTTACATCTCAGAATTCCCCTTCCACACCTGGCCCGACTTCTATCTCCACCGAGGAAGAGCCACACTGCTTTCGCGCCATGATGACCCCTCTACCCAGAAGCCGAGGGTGCCCTATCCAGAGCGTCTATCTGCTCCTGGGGAATCTTTTGTTGGCTCGTCTGGAGCCAAGGATAGGACGAAAGAGATTATGGATACTTTTACGCAAGTCCAGATTAACTTGCCTCTGTTGGAAGCAATTAAACATATTCCGTCCTATGCCAAGTTTCTGAAGGACCTGTGGACCCAGAAGTGTCGATCTAGGAAACAGGTCCAAACCAAGGTCATCCTGCTTGACCATGTTAGCTCGGTTCTCCAGTATGGAACACCCCCCAAAATAAAAGACCCAGGGGCCCCGTATATTTCAGTGGTTATAGGTAACTAACACATTGACAAGGCTCTGCTCGATCTGGGTGCGGGGGTGAACATTCTACCGAGCTCTGTCTATGACCTTTTGGGAGGAGGCAAGCTAAAGCCTAGTCCAGTAATCCTCCAAGTTGCAGACAGTTTACTTAAGACACCGCGGGGATTATTGGAAGATGTCCTTGTGAGAGTGGAGGGTTTCTTCTTCCCTGTTGACTTTCTGGTACTTAATACTGACCTATTTAGTAAGTCCACAAAGCCGTCCATTATTCTGGGATGCCCCTTCTTGGCCACAACCAATGCCTCTGTAAATTGTAGATCTGGGGCACTTAAAATGGGCTTTAGGAACAAGAAGATCCGGTTGAATGTTTTTGATACTTACAAGCAACCCGGATTTGAAGATTGTTCTCAGATTGAGGTCGTTGATGAAATAATTGAAGAGGCTACTCCAGCACTCTTATATAGAGATCCCCTTCAGAAGGTCATATCTAAGGACCATCCCTCGATTATTAAAGAAACTGAAAGGGAAATGCCCGAATTAGAAGAGTTGCTGGGGATACACACTGAGTCTCTGTCCACACCCTACACTGTGAAGGTAGATCCGCTACCTGAGGTGGGGACATCTCAACTAAAACCCTCAATCCAAAAGGCTCCTGAATTGGAGTTGTAACCCCTCCCAAGCACATTGAAATATGCTTTCCTTGGCCCTAATAACACGCTCCCCATTATTATCTCGTCTGCATTATCTGAATTGCAGGAGGGAGCTTTGCTTGAATGTTTACAAAGGCACAAGGAAGTAATTGCCTGGACAATTGCTGATATTAAGGGTGTTGATCTCTCTCTTTGCATGCATCATATATACACGGACGAGTCTGTGAATCCTTTCCGAGATATGAAGCGAAGGCTCAATCCAAATATGCGAGAGGTTGTTAAAAAGGAGATTCTGAAATGGCTGGATGCAGGGATTATCTATCCCATTTCAGATAGTAAATGGGTTAGTCCTATTCACGTAGTTCCCAAAAAGGTAGGAATCACTGTGGAAGAGAGTGAGCAAGGAGAACTAGTGACCACTAGACCGTCAACTGGTTGGAGGGTCTGCATTGATTACCACCGTTTAAACATGGCTACCCAGAAAGACCATTTCCCCTTACCGTTTATCGATCAAATTCTGGAACGATTGGCGGGGAACAAGTACTTTTATTTTCTTGACGAGTACTCTGGGTACAATTAGATAGCTGTTTTTCCTGATGATCAGGAGCGTACCACCTTCATAAGTCCGTATGGTACTTTTACGTTTCGTCGAATGCCATTCATGTTATGTAATGCTCCTGCCACGTTCCAACGTTGTATGATGGCTATCTTTTCTGATATGATTGACGAGTTCGTTGAAATTTTCATGGATGACTTCTCCATTTATAGCTCGTCATTTGACCTATACCTTTCGCACCTTGATAAAGTCTTAACCCGTTGCGAAGAGGCAAAGGTGGTGCTTAGCTGGGAGAAAAGTCACTTTATGGTCCAGCAGGGCATTGTGTTAGGGCATATAGTTTCTGAGAGAGGATTAGAGGTGGACACCGCAAAAATCAATTCCATCTCTAATCTTCCATTGCCCACCAATGTTCATCAGGTTAGATCTTTCCTTGACCATGCTGGATTTTATAGGCGCTTCATTAGAGATTTCAGTAAAATCTCTAAGCCACCCTGCGACCTGTTAGCGAAGGATGTCTCCTTAGATTTTGATGATAAATGTGGCGAGGCTTTCCAAGCTTTGAGGAAAGCCCTCATTACCACACCGATTCTCCAAGCACCAGATTGGACCCTCCCGTTTGAGCTTATGTGCGACTCTTCTGATTTTGCAGTGGGAGCGGCCTTAGGTCAAAGGGTTGATGGCAAATCTCATGTGCTGCATTATGCCAGCAAGACCCATACGGATCCTTAGCAAAACTACACGATCATTGAAAAGGAACTACTTGCTGTAGTATTTACTTTGGAAAAGTTTTGATCTTATCTTTTGGGATCCAAGGTTGTAGTGTTCACTAATCATTCTGCCCTAAAGCATCTTCTGGCTAAAAAGGATACCAAACCTCGCCTAATTCGTTGGATTCTGCTACTCCAAGAATTTGACCTGGAAATTAAAGACAAGAAAGGAGTTGAGAATGTCGTAGCAGACCATTTGTCTAGGATCCCTATTGAGGCATCAAACCCTGCTGGCGATATTCAAGAAACTTTCCCTGCTGAGTCTCTGATGGCCGTGGAAGCTAAAACTCCTTGGTTCGCTGACATAGTAAACTATCTGGTCATGGGCATTACCCCAGTACTTAGGACAAGCAGAAGCGAGACAGGTTTCTCGCCAACGCTAAATTTTATCACTGGGAGGAACCCGAACTTTTTAAAATAGGCCCTGACCAACTTTTTCGCCGTTGCATCCCTGTTGAAGAACAAAGAAGTGTTCTGAGTTTCTGCCATGACCTCCACTGTGGGGGACATTTTAGTGGGAAGAAGACTGCCTATAAGGTTCTTCAGTCTGGCTTTTGGTGGCCCACATTATTCCGAGATGCACATACGTATGTGGGCGCATGTCTACGTTGCCAGCAGACGGGAACCATTGGAAAAAGGGATGAGATGCCCTAACAACCTATTCTCCCTGTTGAAATCTTTGATATCTGTGTCTTTCAGATATGAATATATCCTTGTCCCTATTGACTATGTATCGAAATGGATAGAAGCCATACCTACGCGAACTAATGATCATTCTGTGGTCTTGGGCTTTGTTAAGGCTAATATCATTTCTCGGTATGGGTGGCCAAGGACGATCATAAATGATGGAGGACCTCACTTTAAGAATGTATACTTCACAAGACTACTCCAAAATTTGGGAGTCAACCACATGATAGCCACACCTTATCATCCCCAAACGAGTGGATAAGTTGAAGTGTCTAATAGGGAGATTAAGCAAATTTTAAAAAAAATTGTTAGGCTTGATCGGAAGGATTGGTCTAAAAAATTAAATGATGCTCTTTGGGCCTACAGAACTACGTGTAAGACTCCCTTGGGCATGTCTCCTTCCAGTCTGGTCTACGGAAAAGCGTGTCACCTTCTCGTTGAAATCCAACATAAAGTTTATTGGACTATTAAAAATGTTAACTTGAATCTGGATAAAGCGGGAAAGGCATGTATGTTAGAATTAAGTGAGCTTGAGGAGCTTCGTAATGAAGCTTATGAAACTTCTCAAGCTTACAAGCAACGTACAAAAGTCTTTCATAATAAGCACATCATTAGAAAGACTTTTGATCCCAACCAGTGGGTCTGGCTTTTCAATTCTAGACTTAAATTATTTCCTGGAAAGCTCAAGTCTCACTCGGATGGGCCATACGTTGTTATCAATACTTTCCCTCATGGAGCTGTAGAGATTCGGAACCTTATTTCAGGTGCGAGCTTTAAGGTAAATGGCCAGCGACTTAAACCGTGTATTACTCTTTCAGATGGTCAGGTTTTGGACGCATTTCGGCTTGAGGAGCCTTAGCTCCTCCCACTATCCTCCTTAGGTGGTATTCTTCTATGTCTGTAATTTTTTTTCCAATGAAGGCATTGTCAGTCTTAGTCTTGGGGGGGTATAACCTGAGAATGTTTATAGCATTTATAAATATTTGCATGCATATATATTTATATGTATATATAAAAAAAAAATCTCTTTTCTTAAGCTGAATGGGTTAGTCCCTAGTAGAATACCTTTGTCATTGGAGGTTTTTCTTCTTGAATTATTTCTTAAGTTTAGAATGCAGTACATTTATTTCATGTGCACGTAGACTGGGTAATGGATCCTTGAGGAAAACCAATAAGCATTTGTAGTCTACTAAACCCTTGGATAGTTCATAGGGAGTCAGGCATACTATCTTCTAGTAGATCCACCTCATATTTGTGAGATGAAAGTAAAGAGATTACTAGTGCGTTAAGTCTAGTGCAATGACTCTTAAGTTTTGGACAATTAGATGATGATACTTCAGAGTTAGGCATAGTTTTCGCTCTTTGTTCCTGTGTGCGTACTTTGTGTGAATTTCTGAGAGTCACCAAATAAGGCAGATACACAGAGTTTGAGTTTTAATAAAGCTATGACTATGGTGGATGGTTATGACCATCCTTTATTGAGTTCTTAGCTGGAGGGTAATAATGTCAAAGGTCAGAAATACGCATGTCCTATCCATTCCTTCCCGGTGCTGAGAATATGTACTTCCACCAAATAAGCCACACAACATTTTCTTGACCATCATCATCCCTAATAATGCCTCATAAATAAAAGTCTGTGTCGTATTATGTTCAAATAAAAAAAAAAGAGAGAAAATAAGAAGAAAAAAAAGAAGAAAAAGAAGAAACAAAAAGAAGAAAAGAAGAAATAGTTATATTACAAAAAAAAAGTCCAAGTTTATAATGTAACATTATTTCTGAGGTAATAGAATATCTATCGCGTTCTACCAAATATGACTCATACCTACCTTTTAGTATTTCTGATTGCCCAAATACTGGTTGAGGACTCTAACTTGGTTGTAGAGTTATTAGAACTTTAATTGAAGTGTGGATGCCATGTGAGGCTACTAAACAGTGAGTACAATTACTAAATCTGGCGAGATTTGTGATCTCAGAAAGAAAAAAAAAAGAAAGAGTGAGCGCCTAAGAACATCAAGAGAGCACAGTTATTTAGCCTCTCTCTGAGTTGACTTTTCTAATAGTCTAGAGATCTAGAATCTGTAGTACTAGATTATATGTAGCATTAGAGGAGTGTGTGCCACCAAATACAAATCCATTCTACTTGATATCTCCTACCTAAGCCAAAAGTCGGGGTCAAATTACAGATTATCTTTTGCTTTATCCTCGCGGGAAGCAGTTGCCTCTCCCGAAAGAAATATGTACCAAGGGTGAAGTACGAACTTTTAATGCGAATTGGCTTTTTCTCTTGGATCGGTTACCTAGGCTATCGTCACTTCACATTTGTCTGGATCTCTAAAGTTTTGAAATAAGAAAAGAAGAAATCTTCTGATTACTTATCTTATTTTTCATTTTTGCTAGGGACTAGCAAATCTTAGGCACGGGGGTATTTGATGAGTTTATTTTAATGGACTAATATTACGCCTAAGTAACTTTAATCGTACCTTTTAGGTTTGTTAATAACTACATTAAGTTATAAAATATTTGCATGCATCATGATTTAAGTTTATATCTATTTTATAGTATTCTATAACTTAATATGTAATGATTTTATGTTTTTATGTTCAGGAAGAATATTTGGAAAAGAACAAGGAGGGGAGGGTAAATTCCCCTTTCAAACAACCGGCGACATATTTTTTGCCCCATCCTTCGGCCACCCTCAACAGCCGTCGGCTAAAAATAGCAAAGGGATTTGAAAATCCCTTAACTCACGCACGCAGGGAGAGGAGATAAAGAGGTTGGGAAAAGTTGGATGAGGGGCATGTTCTTCCTCCCTCTTGCGGGGATCCACCTTCTCCCTAGCCACCACTAACACTGTGGTCAGAGTATACACCATGAACCAAGCACAGCCAAGCGCTCTGCAGGCTCTGCGCCTGCCCTTGCAAGCCACGCCATTAGCGCCTCCACCGCAAGTGCCCGCTACACCGCACCTGCACTAGTGCCCTACTAGACTGCACGCAAGCACCCGCTCCATCTCCACTGTAGGCGCCCACGCCCCCACCAGTGCTCCCGCCTACAGCACGCTACCACCATAGTGTGCCTTCTCACCGCAGGCGCTTCCCCCTCTCCAGCACCAGACCCGCATCCCACCTGCTAGGCCAACGCCCCTCCAAGGCCCACCGCAGCGTGCCCCCCCTTTCCAGCGCAATCACCACCACAACGTGCCCCCTCCTCCAGCGCCCTTCACCGCAAGTGCTGCACCGCTCACCGCAGGCATGCCACCAACGCTCCCGCCTGCAGCGCGCCCTCGCCACCCGCGCTCTCGCCTACAGCTTCCCTTCGCCACCCGTGCTCCCGCTTGCAACGCGCCCTCGCCACCAGTGCTCCCACCGCAGGCACTGCAGGTGCTCATCGCCCGTGCACGCCCTTTGCAGGTCGCCCTTGCGCCTTTTGCCCCGTAGGTGCTTCCACGCCAAGTGCCCGTAGGGGCCCAAGCCAGCAGCTGCCTGCAAGCGCAGCGCCTCCTTTCAGAATGCCTTGCGTGTGCGCGCGCCTAGTGTGCAGCCGCGCGGGCTGCAGCAGCGGCCTCCTCCTCCAACAGGCCGGTAGCCATCCTCCTCCGTTCGGCCGCCGCCGGCCACCTCCAGCCATCACGTCACCGCCGTTGCATAGCCCTCGTCGAGGTGCACCTCCCCATCGACTCTCGTGGCCAACCGTGCATGGCCGCACACACGAGGAGAGAGGAGAAATCCTCTGTTTTTGTCTCCATTAATAATTACATTCAATGTCGTTGCCAATTTTATATTAATATTTTATTCAGGTCATATTGCATTGATGCACTCAGACTTTTCTGAAATTATTTTACTTGTGTAATGTGCATGATTCTACCTTGAATTTCAAATCATAATTGCATGAAAGTTGAATTTACATGATAAGCCATTACACATGCATCATACACATATTTTTGGAGCTTAATTCCTGACGTGAGAACTGCATAAATACCCCTAAACCTTTAAGGAAATTGCAAGCTTCATTTAAAATAGCATATTCCTCATATTAAAGTTGCAGAAGAGTTTGCGAACTGTATATTCCTTAACTCGTGAATTTATTAGTTTATTCCTCCCTGTGGATACGACATCCTTTATTGTGGTTTAAATTCATATCTATGTTAACTTCAGATTGAGAGATTTCTACCACATTAATTACGACATATTCTTCTTTTGCTATCATAAGTAAGTGAAAATTTCTCCGTCAAAACGCATCCGACGAACATCAATGGCTACATATCTGTCCTTGCAAAAAGATGTTTGATGAGATATTTACAAATCATGTGACATAACAAGCATAGTCAAGGAGATGTCTAGATGGTAATCTTGAGATAGAAAAAGCAAGGGAGAAAACTATTAGTCTTTAGTAAGGTAAATACGAGGTATAGAGTGTCAAAGTTACGGGTAGACTTACATTTTCAAGAACATATGACTTTCTTAAACATTTACATACTTGCTGAGTCAGCACCATGAGCATAAACACTAAAAACCTTATTCTTATTCCAAAAGTTGGGTTGATTTATGAGCCATAGAAATATCCTCTTGAAGCCCAAATTTGTGGTTGATAGGGTTGTAATAAATTAAGAGATTTGCATTTTGGATAGTATCGTAATGTTGAGTCTCTACATGTAAGACCATTCATGCGTTTACTATGGTTGGTGATGACCGATACCTTTTGAGTTATGATAACCTAACTGTGATAGTTTTTTTTTTTTACTTTTCATGTATATTGGATGCAAATTCTCAATAGACTATAACTCTTCCATCAAAGCAACATAAAGGTTTAAAACCATGTTTCATATGGTAAAGACCATCATGATTCCTGCAAAACTAAGTTAGAATATTTGCTTTATTTTCTATCCTTTTTTGCTCGAGACTAGCAAAACTTAGACATGAGGTGTGATAACTACATTATTCTATTTGTAATACATACTTATTTTTGTCATTCTAGAATCATTTGTTAATAAATAAATATATTTAGCATCATTTTAATTTTTTATGAAAAGTGTCTAAATAATGTATCTTTGCTTTACAAGAATAAGAAAAGCATGGATTTTTAGTGGCCCTATATTTAGAGGTGCAAGATATCAAAGAATATTTAATTACATTCTCGGAGGAAGGAATCTTGAAGGAAACACACTTTACATACCTAATTTCCTCCAAATTACCCTTAAGAACTCAATAAAATCCACCTAAGTCCATTCCCTTTAAGCCCACATGTGTAGGACCCATTTCACTATATATTGCAAGAATGTAACGACCCAGACCTAAACCTGAGTCTAACCAAGAAAAATTAAACTTGGCAACTTGTTGGATATGAGTCCCATAAATCCAAACAATCACCTAAAATGTTTAAGTCCGAGTACGTTGTTAAGTAGTAATTCTCAATCTTTATATCCCACTACTCACTTTCATGAGTTTACGATGTGGAACTATTGTTGTGGTGTAACAAAGAATGTTCACTCACTCTATGCTATAAACACTTTCAAGACTCAAGAAATTGCTTTTTCTTTAATTTAGGTATTGATGAAGAGAGAAAATCAAGGATCTTGTTTACTTCAAGTTGAAAAATCAAATTAAGAGGATGCTTTATTTATTTTAAGAGTGCCTGTAAATGTGTAGAATTTTGGAAGAAGCTCTATTAATCGTGCCCTACATCCACTTTTTATGTGCAAGTGGCACACTAAGAAAGAAAGTAAGATCTACTCTTAATTGACATTAATCCTGAAAGTCCCAACAACCAGAGACACCTTTACTAATTCTACCATGACATTCGCATTTGAACTCTAAATTGATGATTTGAGTTGAAATTGAAAGTTGATTTTAAGGATTCAACATGCAACTCGAGATTCAAATTAAAAGGGAGTCAAAGTTGGAGTTGAAGTAGAGAGATAAATCATGATTAGCATAAGAGGGCTATTACAAAAACTCTTCAGTAAAAACCTTAACTCTCCCCCATAAACCCAATTCTCTCCTCTCCTCCTTTCTACAGTTATCCTCCCTCTCCTTCTCTCCTCTTCTTGTACTCTTTTTCTCCATTCTTGGGAAGCAACACATCGAGATGCTTTCTAGTGGAAGATTATTTTATGTGGTGTTATTGTGATCTCCAACTGATAGATGAGATCTCCAATAGTCATGATCAAGGATTAAGACTATCAAAGATGTCCTCAAGGGTTTGATTTGTCGCTCTATAATTTTATATTGATTGTGGTTTGGTTCTAATTTTGTAAGCATGATGCCTATACTTTAGTTCCCTATTTATTGAATGCAATAGACTACTTGATTTGTTTACTTATTTCATGGAGAGGTTCAATTAAGCTTAATTTTTGTAGTTTTAAACTAGTTGTTCATACCTAGATGTCATATGATTAGTGGATCTCAATTTATGTTTTTATTTCTTGTCTATGATGTGAATAATTGAGATAAACTTAGCGAAGCTTGTGAAAGTCTTGATGAAAGCCATCTTTTTTGCAAAACTAAGTTAATTAGGTATTTATCATAGTTTATTTTAGTTTTTCATCATTATCAATGTTTTGGTTGCATTACTTCAGGGTTAGATGCATTAGTTCATGATTTACACATTAGGTTTGTATTTTGCTTAAAAATTAGATGCTGTTGATGAGCGAGATTTCATTGCGAATTGTTGAGTTTGGAAAACCTGAGTCATTGTAAACTTCACAAGAAAATCCGCTACCAAATAATATTTATAATCGAAACTCTGGTGAGTCCCGAGTCAAACACAGGTAGGTAAACGTTTGATTAATAATTACAGTTGAAATTATTTTTATAAAGCAAATTAGCTGCTTGAAATTAATCTACACAAGCTATTCTACTTAAAGAATAAATAATAGAAAAGATAGAAAAAATAATATAGAGAATGAATAAATATTTTATAACCATAGGAGCATGTTCATTAACATTTACTTGTTATAACTACAAACCTGAAAATCTACACTAGAAAGCGATAAAAAGATAAGGATGAGAAAATCCTCCTCGACGGCTGTTTGGAGGATGACCCACGTTGACGGAGCACTCAAAAGAGGGTGGTGAGTTGCAAGACGAGGGAGAAGAGAGCTGGAGGACGGAGGACAAAACAGGGTGTCGTCGCAGTGGGATCCGCTTCTCGAATGGTGGTGAGAGGATAATCACGGGCGCTCCACGAATGTAGGTGAGAACATGGAAAAATCACTTTTAAGACTCTAGTGGGGCATCCTGAATAGGGTACTAGCTCTTCAGAGCTTTAGAGAGGGTGAGAGAGGAGAAGAGAAGTGATGAGAAAATATGTGGGAGGGGTAGGCCTATTATAGGTGTATGAATAGGGGTATAAAAGTCTTTTTAAGGCTTCAACATTAATATCAGGGTCTTTAGTGACGTTTTTGAGTGTCACTAAATGTCACTAAAGACGTATGTCGCTGAAGCTCGTGTGAAAGGAGAGTTGTACATCGCCAATCCGATGCACCACATGTAGCCACGTCAATGCCACCCTACCTTCAGCCGTTGCACAGTTCATCGCATGTTCACTCTCAGTCGTCTGATCATACGATCGAACGACTTAGGATCCACGAGCGCGCTTCAACTTCTTCACATGTAGCGCCTACGTGCGATCTCACGTGCAATCTTGCGTGATCGAGCGCATCCACCCACGCTCGCATCCAGTGCCTTTACATAGTCTCCATCTCAACTCATCACCAATTGAATGGAGCAATTTCGCCTTGCCTAGTGTCAATGGATTTAATCCGCGAATCGTGAATTGAACCCTCACTGTGCAGTGTGCATAAGATGCACGATTGTTGCACTACGTGCTTGGTTGAGGTGAGTTCTTGATTAAAAGTTCGATCGTTCTTGACCATTGGATCTCAATCCAATGGTCGAGATCTTCTCTTGGTCTCACCTTTAAGGTCTGAATGGGCGCAGGTGGGACGCATCTCAGCTGTTAGATCTTGATCTAATGGTTGAGAGTTGATGAAGCATGGATGAAGGGATGTTACGGATGGCCTTGGGTGGCTTGGATGTTGCTACGTGGCATCATCTGGGCCATCCAACTTCTTTTGCTCATAAGAGGTGCCACAAATGTCAGATTGGGTCGATTTTTGTGCCATTAGGCTGCGATCGTCGATTCAAACCCATCCGTGCAGTTGGATTTTTCATCTGAGGTATGGATTTTTCACCACCTTGCCCCTTGACTTTTGATTTTCCTCGCACTGTATCTGATGATATGGATATCCAATCAAGGTGATCTCAGAGGCATTGGACTCCAATTGTCACTCTGATCAAATCCGTATAGTTGGATCTTTAATCCGTGACCCCGATAAATATCGCCCTATCCCCTGACCACAAAAAGGGTAAATTAGCCTATAATTTGTATAAACTAATCTAAATGCATGATAATGCATGTTATGCAATATTTATAATGCATGTTGCTTTTATGATACTAGGAACATGCATAAATAGACATTTTAGTCCAATTAGATGTGTGCACATCACACCTGCATGCTTATATTTTACTAGTCCCTAGCAAAATCATATGCTATTTATAAATAGAATTAGGATCAAATTACTCGAGCAATAGTTATTTCTCAACACTAAGAAATTTCTACTAAAGACCTGAACTATAGCGACTCAACGGTGCTCGGGTGTCTGCCAAAATACAGATTGCCCAAGCCCTCACCTTATTCAAAAGCAAATACATTTTTTCTTTCTTTTTCTTGTTTATTTGTTTTTTTGAATTTTTGAGTTTAGAATTTTGGGGAAGCTTTCCATGGCTACCCAACCCACCCAAGACTAAAAAAAAACCTAAGTTCTAAGCATCTTTTTGTGACTGTGATAGACTCACTGATCGGTAATCAAAATGAACTTCAGGTTTTTACGCTCCTAGGTGACTTTGAAAAGAAATTCTGCCTAAAGGTGTATCTGTTCGACTGATAACTTTCTCCCTCCTTTTTTTATTTTTATGGGATCAACACAAGGGCGAATTTAATGTATATCTCCCTAACTTATTCTAATTCCCTGCTTCTTTTTAAGTGTTTAGGAATTAAATGTGCATTCTTGTGAGCTGGGTTCTAAACAACCGGTTAATGGGCTATTACTCATGATAACTTACCAGGCATACTCGTGCGGTGAAGTGTGGCTTATTTATTTTTTTCTTCTTTTCTATTTCTCATCATTTTTTTTGGTATTTTTCTATTTTTTTCTTTTTCTTTTTAAGTAGGTGGCTTCCCTGATCTATGATTTACCTTAAGACATTAGAATGAGAATGGTCGTGTAGTTGGACTCTGGATAACCGGCCAATGGGTTGTTACCCATAACTTATTAGCCACACTACCCTAGAAAGTTCATTAGCTACCTAATTTCCATAAAAGTCATTGAAAAGTGAGTCAATGCAAATAGTGTATAGATGCTTAAACTATAAGTTCCGTCAAATTAGAGGATAGGTTGATAAGTTGTGTACTTATCACCCTAACTTATTTAACCAATTAGAAATGAATTTAGAATGGTGAGAACTCGAGAATTAAGTCAACATTTTAGTGGTCACCCGGGTTGATTAAGCCTGAAGACCTGAAGAATCTTAGTGTTCATGTCCTATTGTATTATTTCATAAAGTTGACAATTTCTAATGCCCAAGCTCTCTTTTCCTAATTCAAATTTTTTTTGTAAATAAAGAGAATAAAAAGAATCTACGGAGCTAACAAAATAATTTAGATAAAGATATCCACCTCCTCATGCCTATCTAATGCAATGTCCTCATTGTATTAAAAAGACATGAAAAAGAGCGGAGTCGAAAAGAAATCACCTAAATTTCGTGATTAACAGGTCAGCTCCGAGATAAAAATAGACTATATATGTGCTAAGTTTAGTGCCTTCAGCTAAGCACACTATACAAACAAAGGGAGGAAATACAAGAATCAGAATGGCGAGTGAGGATATGAAGACTAAGTTTAAGTATCCGACTCGCCAACAGAGAATGTCCACAGATGTAGACTAAGTTGTGGTGTAAACCCAAGCCCTAGGGTCAAGTGGTTCTAAGGTTCTAGATAAAAATTACCCAGAATCGAAGATCATTGTGCTTGTAGGGCTGGGCCTATGGTTTGTGAGGATGCAACACAAGTCCAAAAAGTCGAACAATGGGAAAATTTGTATAAAAAAGATAATCAATTAATTTGTGCTTGTGTTGGACATCCTCAGAGTTGAAAATGTCATAAGGGTCCTGATAGAAGGTTGGTGGTTTCAGGCAAATTGGAACCCTTAGTCTTTGACTTCTGCTTCCCCCGGAATTGGCTTCCTAGATCTTCATTTCCAGATTCCTATCCTCCATAATCAAAGTTTTCGGGACCTCGAAAGTGTTATCAACCTCGTCTAAAATATCCAAGTCCAAAATTCGTGGCTAAATTAGAATTGACTTGGGTTTGGTAATCTCAAGAAGATAATCATCATTATGCTCAATGGGGTGTAATTGAGGAATGGGGCTATGAATTGAATCCTTTATGAAATCATGATCTGAGTCCTCTATGTTAGCCCTAGTTAGATCAAAATCCTCAATTACCAGGCTATTAAATGATTCATCATACTCAAGCCCGTATGACACAAAAATTATCTTCCTCAAACTTAGGTGAGACTTTAGATAACGATTCTTCACCTTCAGAATCAAAGAATTCTGGATTCGCATTTATAGATGTCTCAAAATCATCACTCATTTCCTGATCCATGGAGACATACTTTTCCTCGTACCTTGGTTTAGGGATCGCGGGTGAAGAAATTAATTCATTCTCAATTGGTTGCTCTAGACAACCTAATGATCCCTGGTCTCGTAAAATGTGTCCCCCTCACAGGTGCATGAGTAGGTTTTGACATTGGCTCTCCTGAAGGGGATTCATCTTGGGAATCATCCCAAGATTGGACTAGAGTAATCACAAATCTCATCTTTAATTTTGACAATTTCCCAAGTAGAAACTCACCAAGGTCTTTATCCTTAACATCTTGGAGCCAATCCAATAAATGCTTATTAAGATCATCAATCATTTGAATCGTAGGCTCCAATTCTTTAGTGCAAGGTGTTGGCTGAGCTTCTAAAGATTGAATGATGTTCCTTAAGTTAGCCAACACCCTATCTTGGACCTAGTTCACCTAAACCAAATGGTTTGATTCAGGGTTGGGTGGGTTTGGGTTCAGTTAAGGGAGTCAAGAAATTGAGGTTCTTAGGGCCCTCCCTGATAGTAGGTCATTTCGAGTTGTTAATAGAGGGGTGGTGACCTATATGCAATGTATCCTAGGGAGGGTAGGTGTCATATCCTTCTTGATTGTGGGTTGTTCATATGGAAGCGGAGATCTATAATCATTATAGCTTTAGGAAGGATAAAAATCAAAATCATGGTGTCCAGGGTTAGACCCTGAACACAGAGGTCCGGAATTGTATCCCTAATCTAAGATATCCCAACTAGTAGATGGTTGATTACATCACCAGTTGGGATAATAATCATCATATTGGCGATAAGATGTGTTAGGAGGGTAGGAGTGGAAATTTGTGTAGGTTGTGGAAGGATCCATGATGAAACGGGAGGAAAAGAAAGGTTCTTTACAGTATAAACAAGCAAACCTATCCTTAGGTGAGGTAGCCTAAAGACTTACAGACTCTCAGAACTCGTCTTGAGATGAAAGAAACGATTTGGTCTACTTCTTTCCAGTCAATCCAACCAGTTAGAGGGAGGGATTGGGGAGAAGGTTCTTCCCTTGGCTTTCGCCTCAGGTTCCTTTGATACCCCCAACCGCGGTCATTTGATAATGCTTCCCTAGCTAGACATCAGATGGATCAGTAGAAGTAAATTAATCGAAAACAATCTCGATCTGGGCGTCAAAGAGTGAGTCAATTCTTAAGGACAACATCTACTCAATTTTAGTTAGGCTTAGGTTTGATTGTGCTCTAAAATCTGATGGGCCCTTTTAATGGGTTGTGCCCTTAAAGATCAATTTCGATGTGTGTTCATGTACAACCAATGGTTTCCAAACAAAGTTATTTGATGATGTGTCTTTTAGAGTTCAACCTTTTTTAGCAGCTTTTAGGGTTCAAGTTTAGGTTTATTCAATCAAGGTTTAGTTGGTACATTAGGTTTTGAGAGCATAGGTGAAGGTATCTTCTTTTCAAACTCAAAAGAAAGTGGAGTGCCTAGTTAATTCCTAAAAGTTGAATCCTAAGGGGCGGCTACTCAATGAATCAAGTTTAAGTTAAGTGGTGCGACCCGAACAAGTCAGACAAGTGGCTGTTGATGCGTAATCGTCAAGTGTTAAGAGATGTATGTTGTAGTACACTTAACAAAAACACAACATTTAAATTTATAAAACTCAAAAGCAATGTTAGTTCGAGGTCGTTCGCAGAGAGTAAATATGGAATTCATGCACTAACCATAATATAGGAATAATGAGCACAATCAATGAATCACAATTAAAGATATTCAATTATGATATTCAATTATAAGCCAATGTATCTCAAGAAATCATGGGACAAAAAGAATAGAACCTCAAAAACAATGGTGATTTAGATCATCACTTAACCCTCTAATCAAGCATACATCTCAAGAATTCAATTTAACAAAATATTTCAACAATAACTCGAATCATATATCAGTTAAGAACTCAAATAAACCGACAGTAGTCAGCACCAAAGGCCTCAATCAGACGTCGTACATGAGGTTCAGATGCCTCAAGTGACCACAAGGCACATAGCGAACACCTCAACCCAAGCAGGGAATGGCTAAGTGTCGGGCACGTTGCACGCACGTCGAGGATACGAACCCTCGAGCAAAACCCTCCCCCACCCTCAACTTTTCCTTTCTCTTTCTTCTAGAACTAGGTTTAGGGCTAATCGGGTAATCGGGTATATGGGTCAGAGGTTCAGGCCCATGTGCATGTGTGCATGGGCGAGGGCGTGCAGTCTCATGTATATGGGGACCCAACCCTCGTGTCTTAGGCGACGGGTCGAGTGCACTTTTTTAATTTATATGCTGCAAGCAGCACGTCAGCATTTGATGTGGGACTGTGCCACCTTCTTTCTTCACGCGACACAGCAGATGAAGGCTTTGCCATTGAGGTAGTGGAAGCCGCCTGTTGCTTCTATTAAGAGCCTGGAGCTCTTCTTAGTTTGGAACCACCACACCTAGGAGCTGCAACGAGGTCAGAGTAGGTTGGAGAACGGTTGATGGAGGTGATGAATGGTGGAGAAGGTACATTCGGCGAAGAACCTGAAAACAAGCATACGACCTCGTTGCCTAATCAAAACAGTTTAGACGCGTCGTCAGACCATGGTGAATGTGCTGGCAGTGACGCGGAGGTGTTTTGTGGGCTGTGGAGGTTGCGCGAAGATAGAGATGGCCGTGGAATGATGGGTTGTTCGACGGAGTCGTGGAGTGAGTGGATGATGAAATTAGGTGAGGGCTTTTGGTCGAAGGCGTAAGGCAGAGCTTTTGGGTGTTGTGGGGTAGTTTGGTGGTGTGGCGTGGCGTAGCAAGCTCGTCGGAGCTATGCCAGAGGCAGAGAAGAAGACGGGGGGATGAGGATGCTAGGAATATCTTGAGGATCGCAACTAAATACTAGAAGGGAGGGGTGAATAGTATTGCTTAAAAAAAAATGTATGCACATATCAAAAAAATAAAGTACCAAGAATACAAGCACAGAGTACACCTGATTTATAGTGGAAACTCGATCTGGGTGAAAACCACTACCTAAGCCTCTCAGCTTAGGATTTTTTTAGCTAGGCAACGCTAGTCAATCCACTAAACCATACAACTTGAATGAGGGTGGCACAACCTCTTACAATACACTTCCCTTTTATCTTAAAGAGAAGCAAAAATAACATAGATCTTCCAAACAAACTTGGAATCCGCAAATCAAAACAACAAAATAGTATAATAAGAAAATGAATTCTATGGAACCTCAATAAATGATTAAACTGATTTTTCGCAAAGGTTCGAGGCGTCATACTTTCAAAGAGCGTGAAGAATGGGGCGTGAAAGCCTTTTGAAATAAGCATGAGAAGTTCTATTTTTGAATGGTATTTCTCTCTTTAAAAGTTGTAAAGGAATGGGCTACGTGCGACTTCTACTTATATGAAAAAAGTTTTGCCAGAATAAGAAACTAAATTGGTTGATCAAAAGGCAATTTGGTCTATCAATTAAGAAGGTTGGTTGATCACTGATTGATCGATCAATTAGCTTGGTTGGTTGATCAAGAGGATTTTTCTCAACTTCCTAAAATGGGTTGATTTGATCGGTCAATTAATTAGGTTGGTCAATCAATTATCTAGTTTGGTCGATTAATAACCCTAAAAGTTTGGGTTTGAAAAAGATGTGCGAAAAATTCGTATTTGAGTTTTATTTAAGGTTTCCTACAATAATGTCCTAGACTTAAATAAATGAAAAAGACGCACAACAGCAACTATCTTCTCTTGTCTTAAAAGACACTTAATACTTTGATCCGAGATAGTCTTGAAATGTTAGTTTAGCAATAAACATAATTTTGGTGTATCAAAACGGAGGTGCTTACGTTCTCCCCCTTTTTGATGACAACAAAAGTATAATTATGAAATTTGAAAATAGTTTTGCATAAAATCTCCCCTTTTTTGTTTCAGCAAAAAGTAAAACATGTTGTTTGTGATTTTACATTTAATTCCCCCTTAAACAAATAATTCAAGCAAAATGTCATGCAATATAAGAGAGCTAAAAAAATGACAACTAAGAGAGATATATTATGCATAAATAACCGGTCTATATAAGCATTGTATAGAATATAAATGTTCTGAGAAAAAAAAAATAAAGTTATTCATGCCAAACAACATGAACTAGAAAAGATAATCTAATCATCTAATGATGCCATGAAGGCATCCATAGTGCTCTGAAGATTATTATTCAACTCGAGATCTAGTGAATCTGATCTCTCAGAAGATGCTGGTTGACCAAGGCAAAGGTGTCGTTGAGTTGATGAATGTGGTGTCGAATGCCTGGATGTCCTATGAGGAGGAGTAATGTGCTGGTCAGCTAGTCCTACTAATGTTGATGGTGCTGTTAGTGATGCTGATGTAGGAGGAGGAGGAGGTGCTGAAGGCATGGTAGTCAAACGATAAGGCCGAGGAGGTCAGTGAAGCTGCTGCTAAATGCTATGAATTGACTCTCCAAGTCTGTCCAAAAACTGACTCTTAGCATTCAGGTACTTTGATACCTGATGCCTGTGCCTCATCATAACCATGTCAGTCTCCTGCTACCTATGCATCATCAAAGAAATGCCACTGGTCACATCTTGAATAGTGACAAAGTCCCTGCCTGAAATATGTTTATCCAAGAGGCTCCAGTCTTGGTCATAGAAGGAGGGTGATGGTCGCATTGGAGGTGGACATGTCGCAGTGAAGTGCTCATAAGGTGGGAATGGAGGAGGTACTGTAGTTTGCTCCTACTGCTGCTGCTGCTGCTCTTGTTGTGCTTCCTCACCACGGGCTCCCTGTGCTTGCTCCATCTTCGCATATGTTAATTTATCGAATATGGAGACACGAGTGATAAACTGTTTATGATTGATGTCCATGGGCACGCTAAAGTGAAGAAAGATATGGGAGAGAAGTGTCCCAAACTGGAAGGAGTTGCTGGGTGCTTTACTCATGAGATAAAGAACCAAATGGTTCCAGTTGAACCATTTGTTCTTCATAAAGGCATAGTGGGTGATCAACATAATGCCAAGGCAGTTCTCAAATGATGTGGACTCAGACATGAAATTCCACAAAAATACACGATTCAGAAAACGAGGCAAACGTCAAAAATAGGGTGACTTGGTAGGACGGCCCAAGTCGAAATGAGAGGGAGTGAGCAGGGTCTCTCAGATGGTGTCAGACTGTCTGCTGATGTAAATCAAGAAAAATAGTTCCAACAGAAGGACAACTAAGAATCTCAGTCAAAACATCCGCATTGACCAGAACTTCTATCCCGTAGACGTTCAAGGTCAACTCGATGTTGGCACCTTCACCTATATCTTTGATAGGTGACAGGCCATGGGATCAACACCGGGAATGCGGTTATATTTGGAACTCGCATAAAAGTTCCGCTAAAACAAACGTAAAATCTGATGGTATGCAAATTTCTTACGGATTCCAAGGAAAATAAACTCAAAGTGAAGTCAATGGGTCTACCGACACGTGGAGGGAATTTTGCAAACAAAGAGAATCAGTCACGGGTAGCCTCGGTAATGAAAAAGCGCTCAAAAGTATCATCACGATGACTAGAAGAGTCGCATGCACGTTTGGGTGCCATGGTAAAGAGCTGGAAAACATGGTTGGTCGATCAAAAATTTTGATTGGTAGACCAAAAAAGAGCCGGACGTTTGGTCGATCAACCAAGGGGTTTGGTCAACCAAAAGACCTCAGACCAGAAAAAAAAAGTGTTTGACCGGATGATAAGCTCACGTATGCTACACGATTTCACAAGAAAAATACACAATTAAGATCAAACAAGTGAGAGTAAGTCAAAGCACATTGTAAACACAAGAAAAATCCAAAGGAATTGATGTATTCAAGGTTTAGAATGTATCGAGATCGGACCACAGTTGGTCGATCAAAATGGAGGCCGGATGGAGGGAGTGCGAGGAGGTCGAAGTCGCACGAGCACGGAGGTGCGAGGAGGTGACAAGCGAGCATGCACTTGTGAGGATCGATGCACGGTTGACCCACTCACGGAGGTGGCTTGTGCGAGGAGGTCAATGGCGACATTTGTTGGTCGATCAGACGGTCAAAGTAGAGGAGTGGGGACGGGCGTCTTTTTGTGGAGTGGGGACCAAATGAATTTGTAGAGTAAAAAATAGTTGTTTGGGGTAAAAAATGAGGTGTTTTATAGAGAATGTGATTAGTAAAATAGGTAAATGCACTTAAGGCAACTAATCACATAGGTTAGAAATGGTAAAAGTGGATTGCAAATGAGAAACGAGGAAAAAAGATTGCAATCTTCGAAAGGAGAAACCACCAGTTTTGGTCAATCAAAAATGATTTTTGGTCGATCAAAATGAGAAGTGATCGATCAAAAGAAGTAATTGGTCAATCAGAGTTTGAATGTTTGGAGGGAAAATTCCCGCCCAAACAGATTGGTCGATCAAAAAATTTGATTCATCAATCAAAAGGACAGAGTTGTGGAGGGAAAATTCCTGCTAGGCAAATTCAATTGGTCGATCAAAAGGCAATTTGGTCGATCAATTAAGAAGGTTGGTCGATCATTGATTGATCAATCAATTAGTTTGGTTGGTCGATCAAGAGGATTTTTCTCAACTTCCTAAAATGGGTTGATTTTATTGGTCAATTAATTAGGTTGGTCAATCAAAGTGATTTGGTCAATCGGTTATTTAGTTTGGTTGATCAATAACCTTAAAAGTTTGATTTTGAAAAAGATGCGCGAAAAATTCGTATTTGAGTTTTATTTGAGGTTCCTTACAATAATGTCCTAGACTCAAATAAATGAAAAAGATGCACAACAGCAACTATCTTCTCTTATCTTGAAAGACACTTTAATACTTTGATCCAAGATAATCTTGAAATGTTAATCTAGCAATAAACATAATTTTGGTGTATCAAAACAAAGGTGCTTGCTGGGGAGAGAGGCGAATGTCGGTTGAAATGTAGTGGGGAAGGAGTGCTTCTAACCTGAAGAAAGAGAGAGAAAGTTTGGCCTAATATAAGGGATGAAAGGGGTAGGAATCCTCGTGGGCTTGCTTCGCCAGAGTCGAGGTTGATGAAGTCTCCGAGGATGGGAAGCGGTGACGATGGGGGAAGGAGCTCTTGCTAGGTACTGTGAGGAGCGGAAGAAGATGAGGATCAAGGGAGGATTCCCAATTTGTCCTTTAGAGGTCCTGAAGAAAGGGATTGAGAAGGTTGCCGGAGCCGGTGGAGTTGATAGCCGGAGAGGAGGGAAGAAGGGGAATTCTGATGTAGACCTGGTTAAGAAAGATGGCCTGATGAGCTAGAGCTTATATAGAGGTCATAACTGAGCTCTAATTGAGGAAAGGAGCTATATTTGCTTGGAGAATAAGGCACAAGATACCCACGAATGTCATGGGTTCGCTAAGGCACAACATCGCGAATTAGAAGCCAAGATCTTATTCAAATGATTCTTTGTAGTATGAACATTAATCCCTCCAAATTTGGTGGAATTTGGTGGTGATTTGATGATGATTTGAGATGGTCAAAGCATGCCTGTAGGTCAGTTGACCACTAATGGCAGTAGGGACCTATTTATGAAGAAGATGAAGAAGATAAGGGGCTTTCTGCAATTAATTTGAAAGTTAGGGGCATGACTGAGAGAAATAGAGATTAAATGGATTTAAATGTAAACTAAGTAAAGATGGACTCTGATTGGGCTTAAAGTTTGGTACAAACCTAATTTGGACCCAAGGAATCTGATGGTGAATTTGGATTTGAGTTTTGACCACGTTTGACTAAGTAACTTGCACAGAAGCTCAAATTAGGGCAAAATCCCATCTGAAGCTCTATCCAAGGTTAAAATGGGTTCAGATGATCAAATCAAAGGTACTAAACCTCTTAGAATATTTTTCTATGAATTTTAGGAGGTTTAGATGAATTTTATCCTGACCAAAACCTCTTTAATATAAGCTGGTCTGAAATTAGGGTTTTGAGTGTTGTGTTGGTTCTCGGAATACGTGAAATCATATTTCTATCTGTGTGGATCCACTTATTGGACTTTAATGCTCATTTGACCTCCAATTAAGCTCTGACAAACACCGTGGTTACTTCGTATTTATGATGTGATGTTAAAACTGTAGAATTAACCCTGATTTAGTGTTCTCCCTTCAAAAATGGATCTGAGTGGAATTACTACTCACAGGCGACCATGTAGGGGCATTTGTCACTTGATTTCCACTAATTTAAGATAGTTATTACTAATGATGGTGTTACCATCATGCTCCCATGCCTAACTTTTGCTAGTCCCTAGCAAAATCCTATGGAAAGAACTAAATCTTTAGACCGTACTTTTGATGTTTAGATGCCTGATTTGTACCACTTTTCTAGAAATCATATCAGAATGCTAATAATAGGCCTAGAGGTACTCAAGTACCAACCAAGATTCAGACCTGACCAGCTTCATCCTGGGTCTGCCGCGAAGGTTTCCAAGGCCCACAAAAACTGCCCAAAGGCTCGTTGACCCCAGCGGTTAAAGCACCCGTGCATAGATGTATTGTGCCCAAGTTTAGTTTTCCAATGCATTTTTGTAAGAGAGATAGGGAAAGATTTTTCATTTTCAGAGTTTTTTCTCTTTTCCTTTTATGTTTCCCTAGATCTAGCCTCGAATTAGCCCTAAACACGGTCTGTATCGAATTCCTTCTCCCCACCATCAATCCTTGAAGGGTCTCTAGCTTTCGATGCTTCGAGATAGCACCACCCATGGCAACCCCCAGAACTCCTGGCTTTCAACACTAGAGATAGTGCCGCCCATGGCATTCTGTAGCTATATTCAGGCCTTGACAATCGACATTTCGGGATAATCCCACCCATGGCACCTAAACAAGCACAAGGTGCTTACATGCCCTCAGTAAGATATTTAGATATCCTAGGAGACAAGCACTGAGGAGATGATATGTCACTACGCATCTTCAAGGGGAATTTCCCACCTCTCTGTGCTGAGAACTCGTCCAATCAACTTATGTTTTTGAGTCGCTCCTAAGCTAGATCTTCGAGATAACTTTTCATAACAGAACACTTTTGGCATTATATCTTTATTAAGCCCATTGAATCAGACTTAGTGTATGGATTTCGGGTGCTTAGGTTACGAAGTCCCTTAAACTAAAGGGTAGGCAACAGGGTTGAATACTCCCTAAGCCTTAGACCTACTACATCAACTTCGCACTTTCCTCAACCTCTTGAGGACTAATCCGGATCTTAACGAATACTTGAGTGTTTAAACCCTGAAAATAAGCCCAAGAGGCATAAGATCAACACTCACACTAATCTCCTTTTCTCTAGCATTTTAGGACTTAATCTTTCTTTTGATTTGGTCTAGAACTTAAGTAAATCCCATAATCAATTACTATGACTATCAATTTTTTCTGATTTTTCTCCATTTGACATTTTATATTTCCTCCTCTTTTCCTCTTCAAGAATGATTTTCAATCATTTCTTCAAAATTTTCCTCCCTTTCCGATTTTTTAATATATACTTTTTTGTGAGAACCCCTCAGAGAATTGATTTTCCATTTATTTGCACTTTGACACCTCCCATGCCTAAGTTTTTCAATGTCCTCATTGTAAACTAGGAAGGTATGAAATCAACTTGGTTCAAGGATTAGAACATGGTCAAAGGGTGGGTGAACAAGTTAGGATGACTATTGTAGACGATTTCAAGTTTTGATACGAGTAGCAAAGGTGGTGTCGGCTATTCTAAAGTTGAACTCTCAAGTGTAATAGGAGTGTAGCTCAAAAGATGGTCAGAAGGGTCTCAGGCTTTCGAATGATGAGTTGCCTCCCGTTAAGCAGTAAATTCAATGCCTTCAGCCGAACAAAAGGTGGTCAAGGGGAAGGGGTGGTCAAATCAGAGGAATTTTGTAGAACAAACACCTTAATGAGTAGCCTGGTTGGTCAAACTAGGTGCTTGTTCGAGTCAACAGGCAGATGATGCAGGCTAAACCCATTCAGTCTGGTGGGTTGATGGCTGTGAATCAACAGGTGTGGAGCCCACCAGATACTTTGAGGCTCGAAAAGATGTGGAAATGCAAAGTGCAAGTTTGGCTGAATCGGTTCAGCCTGATCAGAGTAGGGATCCTCAAATGAAATGGATCTGTGGAAAGCGTAGGAACCCTACAAGTGAGATCAGAGAAGGATAAGATATGATTCTCAATCTGATCAATGTTTGATTCCCAATCAAAAGATGGAGATGAATCATATGCAACCGGATCAGAAAGAGGTGAGTCAGAATAGAAATTGATTTCGATGGCGGGTCGGGGTTGGGATTAGATTTTGACAGGCTCTGTATCTGTGATAGAAGGTGTGGCTTCCTCAAAATCTTGGTGCGGTAAGGGCTCTTCTAGAAATGTTTCAAAGATAGGTTCATCTAGAGAGTCTTCATGATGCTCATCAAAATCAAATATAAATGCCTGGAGAGTGCTTATAGGATCATGGAACTCTGATTCAGTGAAAGATTCGAATACTGGATTGTGGACACTCTCAGTACTTACTATTTCTGATTCCTGCATATCATAAAAGAATGATTCTAACTCAATGGAACATGATTTTGAATCAATGATCTCTGGATCAGGGACCTCAGAGTCGAAGTTAAGGAACGGGTCATGGATACTGAGGTCATAGATTGGCTCATAATCATTTGGGAACAAAGGTTCTCCAAAATCAAAGTAGGATTCGAAATCATTGGAGAATCTGCGAAAATCAATTTTTGAACTTGATTACAGATCCAGATTTCCACTACAAAACAAATCATGATGCCTAGAATCAACAACCTGACTTGGATCTAACCTAATTTCAAATTCCGAGCTCAAAGAGGTATCCTTATTAGATATAAACTAAGGTTCTTGACTCGTAGGGTAGACCCAATTAAATCCTAACTCTTCCAACTCCTCTATTTTTGTATCGTAAATCAGTATGACTTTCGATAAATCAATTTGTACCTCTGAGGAGTCTGGAGAGGTGTAATCATAAAATATAGGCTTAGAATCAAAGTTCAAATCTAAAATCTGCTTCTCATCACATTGGACCTCATGATCATCCCAAATAGGCTCAAATTTAGATTCTAGGTCAGAGTTAGGAATTGGGTCACTAGAATCTGGACACGATTCTATTGGGATGTTAGAATCACTCTCAGGGATTACCTTAACAGGATAAGGTTCGGGAGTTATATTCTCAAGAGGTTCTAATTAAAGCTTACTTCAAGTGTTTGGGAAATCAAGGCATGATGGACCAGCCACATGGCTCTCTAGGCCTGGTTCAAAATCGGGAACACCTGCAATTGGATCCACCCAACCAACATCAAGATCAGGTATGTCATTCTGCACAATGTTTGAATTGGATTCCATTTGGGTTGGGGGTCCATAACAACCTCGATTTTCGAACACAGGCTCTGGGAAATCATATTGATCCTCAACATTGCTCCAAGATGTCTCATCAATTTCTAAGGGGATATATGCGTATTTTTGATGGATGGCTTCATACACCATATTTAGCAAATTCCCACGTTTCTCAATGAGATCTTGGTATTTTTCCCAAAGTGAGGGATTTGACCAACATTGTAGATACTCGTTGTTATGTAATTTCTCCAATTCAATGTATTTTGAAAACAGATCATCTCAGGTTGAAGCATTAATCAGTTAGGTCAATATCATTCTAGCACGGTTCATAATGTGGGTTGTTGTTTCTAGTACATTAGCCTGAATGTTCCTAGATGGATCTGAGGTTTTATAATACTCATCATGATGACTAAGAGTAGGCTCAATCATTTTCTCTTTCATTCTCATTTGGGATTTAGGTTTCCTAAACAGTCTTCCTAAATAGTCAAGTTGAATTTTCAAATCAGGTGGTGGATCAGTATGTAAAATGAAATTTAGTTCCAGATCGAATTGATCAAATCATATTAGATTTTCCTCCAAGAAGATCAACTCTAATTGAGGCCTCTAGGTCAAAAACCTAGGGACCTTTCCTGTGTATTTGCTCTAGAGAATAGATGAGGGGCTGGATATTTATTAGATCCAATCAAGGCACCCAAAGATTTTTGGATGATTGGGCTATTTCGAGGCAATTGATACCTCTGAATCAGAAATCCACACACCCGAGAATTACTTGGGCAACTAGGAAGTGAGAGGCCCACAAAGACCCCTACATGGTAGAGCATCCCCACGGGCTACAGGGTTTCCCCACCTGACCTTCCTTGTCACTGTGGTTCCAAGTAGACCAGAATGTATGAATTGGGACCTTAAGTCTACCAATTTTAGCCCTAATTTGTGCCTTGAGTTTCACTTGAGTAAGAAGTTGATTCAATTTGCGACCTCATTTGAAGGTTGATTGTCCCACAAAGTGGACCAACTTCACCTGACTTGCTCTAAAGATTGAGGATGAAATTTGGGTCAATACCCAAAAATCACCTTAAATTGACTCTTAGGTTATTAGGTCGAAAATTTTAGGGTTAAAGTGAATTAAGAGCTTTTGATTTTAGGGTTTTCTTAAATAGATCTTTTCAACCAAGGGCTTGGGTAGCACACAAATACAGGAATGTCAATTTCCTTTTATATAGGCAAATGTGTACTAACACTTCACAACCTTAAAGTGGAAACCCTAATTGGCTTTATTTTGAGTCCAATTTGATTTCAAATGTAACACCTTGGACTCAAACAAGAATGTGAGTAGTCCAAGATGTTTAGAAAATTAAGTGTAAATTCTTAATAAATACAAGAAATCAGGATGGAGATCTCCAATTAAATCATCTCAGTTTTCAATTAGATATAAATCAATTTCGCAAATCAAGAAACTTTGCCTTTGAATGATGATTACTAGAAAAATAAGGCAAGTGGATCCTAATTCGTTTGTTTCCTTTTGCTCTTCCCAGAATTAGGAGGTTGATTAGGGAAGAAGAGAGATTTTACCAGCCCTTGGAGTGGTTGATTGCGCGGAAGTTCTCGTGATGTATCTCACAAAATCACAAGCAAAATCGATATGGCAAATTAGTGCTCAAAATTAATCAAGAAAGATACGATTAGTAGTAAATTGCATGTTGCTCCCTGGCAACGATGCCAATATGTTGCTGCGTGATCGTCGAGTATTAAGAAATGTGCGTTGTAGTACACTTAACAAAAATGCAACAAACACTTAAATTTACAAAACTCGAAATCAATGTGAGTCCGAGATCGTTCACGGGGAGAAAATATGGAATTTACGCACTAATCATAATATAGGAATAGTGAGCACAATTAATGAATCACAATTGAAGATATTCAATGAATAAATTATTTAGAATGATATTCAATTATAAACCAATGTATCTCAAGAAATTATGAGACAAAAAGAATAGAACCTCAAAAACAATAGTAATTTAGATTACCACTTAATCCTTTAATTAAGCATACATCCCAAGCATTCAATTTAACCAAATATTTCAGTAGTAACCCGAATCTTATACAGTTAAGTACTCAAATAAACCCACAGTAGTCAGGACCAAAGGCTTCAGTCAGACATCACACATGAGGCTCAGACTCCTTAAGTGATCACAAGGCACATAGCCAACACCTCAACCCAGGCAAAGAATGGCTAAGTGTTGGACACGCTACATGCACCTCGAGGATACGAACCCTGGAGTAAAACCCTCCCCCAACCTCCTCAGCTTTTCCTTTCTCTTTCTTCTAGAACTAGGTTTAGGGCTAATTGGGTAATTGGGTATATGGGTCAGATGTCCAGGCCCGTGTGCATGCGTGCATGGGTGAGGGTGTGCAGGTGATGAGAAACTCATCATGAGTCCTAACTAGCTCATTTTGACCTAAGAAAGAGAATAAAAGCTCCTACATAACCTAAAGAAGGGCCTAATTCAAGGAAGAAATGCTCTGAGAAGAAAACATGAAATAAAGGGTAAAACTGTAATTTTACGATTGCAGTACATCAACAGGATTTCTCAGAGGCTAAACATAGGTCAAATGATCTTAATAAGATAAAAAGTGAGTTGGTTCAATCAGAAATGGGTTCATGTGTAATCTAAGAATTAAATGACATCTTGCAACCCTAAAACTGACCTACTTATTTCAACAAGGTTCTGGTCAGGATAAAAATCAATTAAACCCTCTAAAATTTATGAAAAAATATCCCCTAGGGTTTGGAACCTTCAAATTGGCCTTTAGAATCTATTTTGACTTAGATTGGGCTCCTAGCTCATTATTTGACCTAATTTGGGTTTTTGTGTAAAATGTCTAGTCAAACGTGGTCAAACCTAAAATACAACTTCACCATTGGATTCCGTAGGTCCAAATTAGGTTTGTACCAAAATTTGGACCTAAGGGGAGGTCATCTTGACCTACTTTGCAGAATAGTCCACCTAATTACATTTTGGCCCCTAACTTTTGAAAATCCTTGCACAAACCCCCCTAATTTCCTCGCCACCCTTACAATTAGGTCTCTCCACCATTAAGGTGGAGGAATCCTACTCCAGCTAGGAATGGAGGGGGATTACCCCCTGATTCCTTAAAGATCTCCCAGATTTGGAAGGGATATTCTCTGAGGAATTCCCTTCCATCTGAGCATGATCCCATGACTTGAGTCGCACCCAATCTCTCGTGCGAACGCATGAGAAAAATGTGTATCTCTCTAAATCCTACTCCGGCGAGGACTCTTGTGCTTGGAAGCTTGTCTTCCAAGTATAAGAGCCGCTGTCAGTGCCTATAAAAGGTCCACCACCTCCGGCCGCACCTTTTCAGCTTGACTTGGTCGGAGAACCACCTCCAATTCGTCCCTTCTCCTCCGACCAAGTGTCCAGCAAGCTCCGGCGACTCCTCCTTCTCGTCGCTCTGCCACAATACCAGTGGCAGAGCTGTCTTCACCACCTTCCTCCGCATCACGCAATACCCGCGCACGTGCTCCAGCCCCTTCATCGTCGCCGTCACCCCTCCACTGGTATCTTCTTCTTCGGCGGTGGCAGGTACGGCCAGCCGTCTCCTCTCTCCCTTCGTCCACGTAGTTAGGTTAGAATGCTTCCCCTCTCTCTCTTTATTTCCCCTACTTTTATTTCTACTTTCACGCACCGACCACCACAGACCACCACCACCTTCTCCACCTTTGACAGACCACCGGCGAAGGTGCTTCCACCGCTCTGCACCTCCACACGCCTTGCCAGACCCCTCATCACCTTCGCCATCACCCACCGATCATCTTTCGCCGCTTCACTGATCGCCAACACCTCCACACTCGCCCACCGAACACACCCATTAACATGGCCACAGAGTGACCTAGGCACGCACGCCTAGGCCGCCCCGCGGCCAGCCACCAACCGCCTCACCTTCGCCGTGACACGACGAAGCTCCCCATCTGGTTTAACGAGGCTGCAAGGCTGTGTTGAGTAATTTTAGGTCTGGCCCCCTGTCGCGATTGACGCACGAGCAAGCTTGCTTGCAAGCTTCGCTCCAGGTTGCTGCACTCTAGGAGACCAAGCCCAGGTGACGCGCGAGAGTCTCGCGAACGCATCCAGCCAGAGAGTAGGCTTCGTGAGGCACCTAGCTGCCCCAATTGTGTGAAGCACCTCATTTGCGGGCGCGAAGAAGCGGGTGGGACTTTTAGTCCCACCTCGGAAACTCAAGAGTGAGGTGAGCTCCTTAAATTGTTTTTGTGTTCTTATCTCGTCGCCTCAGGTAACATGGGGTGAGGCCCCTCGCCCACGCCCTCGCCTCATCCGCGACGCACACCCATGCGGACTTGGCCAACCCGTTTACCCTGCACTCCTCACGCACCACCCACGCCGGTGCACCTGGACCCAGGCACGCGAAGCTCGACCTGATTACCCGACTCTGGGAGAGCGAACCCAAGAGAGAAATAGAGAGAGAGTGACGTGGGGGAGGGTAGGGTTAGGTTTTGCTCTTCGGTGTGCAAGGAAATAAGAAAAAGGAAGGAAGAGGAAGGTGCAGGCGCAAGCAAAGAAGAGAAAGGAAGGAAGAGGCTAAGGTAGAAGCCAAGGCCAAGAAAGGAAAAGGAAGGAAGCCAAAGGCAGAGAGGCTAAGGAAGGAAGAAGGAGTTGCGGCCAAGCAGAGAAGGAAGAAGAGGCAGAAGCAAGGAAGGCAGAAGCCAAGGGAAAGAGAAGGCACTGTAGCAGAAAGGAGGCACGGCTGAAGAAAAGAGCTGAAGGCAGAAGCTTAAGGAAAGAAGAAGGAAGGAGGAGGAAGAAATCAAAGTCAGAGGAAGAAAGAAGAATGAAAGAAATCAAGGGTCGAGAAAGCTAAGTTAGAGAGGGAGGAAAGAGAAGAACCAAAGAAGAAGGAAGGAAGGAAGAAGGCTAAAGAATAGAAGAAGAAAAGAAAGAAGAAAGGAGAAGCTAAAGAAGTGAGAATCAGACTTTTGCCCTATTCATCTTACTCTCTCTATTTTTGCTACATTTTAATTCATAAACTCTTGCATGACATTCTGAATTAGATTTTGAGTAGATTTCAGTGTTCAAATTACATTATTGAGATTAGTGAATAAATTCCATTTGCTCCTCGTATTTGACCTCGGATACTTAGGTTTTCAAGTAATAAAAACTTCTTATTTGTTATCAACACTGGATCACCTACACTACAACGCGACTGACTTACTCCTTTAAAAACTCCAACCAAGCATTATAACATTTTGGCATCGTTGTCAGGGACAAATTCGATCAAGTGCTGTTAACAGTAGGCTCGTGTATATGGGGACCCGACCCCCGTGTCTTGGGTGACGAGTCGGGTGCACGTTTTCAATTTATATGCTACAGGCAGCGCATCAGCATCCAATGTGGGACTATCCCACCTTTCTTCACGTGACGCAACAGATGAAGTCTTCGTCAAATTGAGGCAGTGGAAGCTACCTGTTGCTTCTATTGAGAGCTTGGAGCTCTTCTTGGTTTGGAACCACAGCGTCTGGGAGTTGCAACGAGGTCAAAGTAGGTCGGAGCATGGCGATAGATGGAGGTGATGAATGGCAGAGAAGGGACGTCTGGTGAAGAACCTGAAAACAAGCATACGGCCTCGCGACCTAATCAAAACAGTTCAGACACGTCGCCGGACCATGGCAAATGTGCTGGCTGTGACGTGGAGGTGTTTCATAGGCTATGGAGGTTGCACGAAGGCGGAGACGGGCTTGGAATGATGGGTTATTCGGTGGAGTCGTGGAGTGAGTGGATGATGAAATTGGGTGAGGGCTTTTGGTTGAAGGTGTAAGGCGAAGCTTTTAGGAGTGTTGTGGGGTAGTTTGGTGGTGTGGCGAGCTCGTCGGAGCTATGTCGGAGGCGGAGAAGTTGACGGGGGAGAGAGGCAAACGTCGGTTGAAACAAAGTGGGGAAGGAGTGGTTCTAACCTAAAGAAAGAGATAGAGAAAGTTTAGCCCAATCTAAGGGATGAAAGGGATAGGAATCCTCGGGGGCTTGCTTCATTGGAGCTAAGGATGATGATGTCTCTGGGGATGGGAAGCGGCGACGACTATAGGGGAAGGAGCTCCTGTTGGGTGCGGTGAGGAGTAGAAGAAGATGAGGATCAAGGGAGGATGCCCAATTTGTCCGTCGGAGGTCCTAAAGAGGGTGATTGAGAAGGTCGCTGGAACCGATGGAGTTCATAGCCGGAGAGGAGGGAAGAAGGGGAATTCCGGCATAGACGTGGCTGAGGTAGGTGGCCTGATGAGCTAGACCTGATATAGAGCTCATAATCGAGCTCTAATTGAGGAAAGGAGCTCTATTTACTTGGAACATAGGGCACAAGATACCCACGGATTTCGTGGGTTCGCTAGGGCACACCATCTCGAATTAGAAGTCAAGATCTGGTTCAAATGATTCTTTGTAGTATGAACATCAATCTCACCAAATTTGGTGGTGATTTGATGAGGATTTGAGATGGTCAAAGCATGCTTGTAGATCAGTTGACCTCCAATAGCGAAAGGGATCTACCTATGAAGAAGATGAAGTTAGTGGGTTTCTTCAATTAATTTGAAAGTTAGGGGCTTGATTAAGAGAAATAGAGATTTAATAGACTGAAATGCAAACTAGGTTAAGATGAACTCTGATTGGGCTCAAATTTTGTTACAAACATAATTTGAACCCAAGGAATCTGATGGTGAAGTTTGATTTGAGTTTTGACCATGTTTGACTAAGAAATTTGGATAGAAGCCTAAATTAGGGCAAAATCTCGTCTGAATCTTTGTCCAAGGTCAAAATGGGTTCAGATGGTCAAACCAAAGATACCAAACCTCTTAGAATATTTTTATATGAATTTCAAGAGGTTTAGATGAATTTTATCCTGACCAGAACCTCTTTAATATAAGCAGGTCTAAAATTAGGGTTTTGAGTGTTATGTTGGTTCTCGGAATACGTGAAACCATATTTCTATCTGTGTGGATCCACTTATTGGACTTTAATACTCATTTGATCTTTAGTTAACCCCTAACAAACCTCGTGGTTACTTTGTATTTATGATGTGATATTAAAACTACAGAATTAACCCTGATTTAGTGTTCACTCTTCAAAAATGGATCTGAGTGGAATTACGACTCACAGGTGATCATGTAGAAGCATTTGTCACTTGATTTTCACTAATTTAAGTTAGTTATGGATAATGATGGTGTTACCATCAGTGGCCTGATGCACCACTATTTAAGGCACCCAATCAATTTTAGTCTATTATGATGTCTAATCACTTATTCATATAGTGCGTTAAGGTGTTCCAGGTCCTTAGGTTGGCTCCTCGGTTATGTGATTGAATCAGACAAGAGTGGCACACTTAGGTGTGTGTGGGTGTATAAGGTGTGTAAATTTAACTAATTCCCACAATCAGTTTATATATATGTGTGTGTGGGGTTGAGGTGGGTGGGAATGACAAACAAACAAGTAATCTACCTTAGGGTGTATAAGAGCACCTAAGTTGATTTTTGTTTGTGTTATTACGTAGTGGAATGAAAACTAGTGGGTGGGAGGTGGGATAAACTTACAAATCCTTCAACTGTACTTTGCTTCAATCACCACTTTTGCCTGCCTCGAGAGAGTACCTACAATCACAATAAGAAATAAGAGAAGTGAGGTAAAAGATAAGGTAGAAAATGTGGGAAATCATAGTGTTGCCTCCTTGACAACGGTGCTAAAATGATGAGCGAGATTTCATTGTGAACAACTAAGTTTGGAAAACCCGACTTGTAAAATTCACAAGAAAATCAGCTACCAAATAATATTTATAATCGAAACTCTGGTAAGTCTCAAGTAAAACGCAAGGAGGCAAATGTTTGATTAAAAATTACGTTTGGAATTATTTTATAAAGCAGATTAGCTGGTTAAAATTAATCTACATGAACTATTCTACTTAAAGAATAAACAATAGAAAAGAGAGAGAATAATATAGAGAAAGAGAAAATAGTGAGAGAATGAATAAATATTTGATAACCATAGGAGCATGTTCATTAGCATCTATTTGCTACAACTACAAAGTTGAAAATCTACACTAGAAAGCGATAAAAAGATAGGGATGAGAAAATCCTCCTTGACGGTTGCTTGCAGGATGAGCTGTGTTGACGGAGTACCCGGAAGAGGGTGGTGAGATGCTAGACAAGGGAGAACAAAGGTAGAGGACGGAGGATGGAACAGGGCTGCATCAGAACGAGATCCGCTTCTCGAATGGTAGCGAGAGGACAACCACGAGGCTCCACAAATGGGAGAGAGAAGATGAAAAAATTACTTTATGACTCTAGTGGAGTATCCCGGGTATAGAACTAGCTCTTTAGAGCTTTGGAGAGGGTGAGAAGAGATGAGAAAATATGTGGGAGGGGTAGGCCTTTTATAGTTGTGGGAATGGGGGCATAAAAGTCTTTTTAAGGCTTCAACATTAATATCAGGGTATTTAGTGACGTTTATGAGCGTTACTAAAGATGCACGTTGCTAAAGCTCATGTGGAAGGAGAGCCGTTGATTGCTAATCCGACGCACCACTCACAGCCACGTCAACGCTACCTTACCTTCAGCTATTGCACACTTCATCGTACGTGTTCACTCTCAGCCGTCCGATTGTAGGATCCATGAGCATGCTTCAACTTCTTCACACGTAGCGCCCCTGTGTGATCTCATGTGATCGCGCGCATCCGCCCACACTCCCATTCAGCGCCTCCACGTTGCCTCCTCCATCGTCGCTCATTGCCGATCGAACAACGCAATTTTGCTGCACCTCGCTTCAGCGGATTAATTCGCAAATCGCGAATCGTACCCACACCGCTCAGTGTGCATTAGGCACACAGTCGCTACGCTACGTGCTCGGTTGAGGCGAGTTCTTGATTTAAGGCTCGATCGCTCTTGACCATTGGATCTCAATCCAACAGTCGAGATCTTCTCTTGGTCTCGCCTTTAAGGTTTGAATGGGCACGACTGGGATGCATCTCAGCCATTGGATCTTGATCCAACGGCTAACAGTTGATGGAGCCTGGATGAAGGGATGCTGCGGATGGCCTTGAGCATCTTGGATGTTGCCACATGGCATCATCTGGGCTATCCAACTTCTTTTGCTCATAGAAGGTGTCACAGATGTCAGATTGAGATTATTTTCGCGTTATTAGGTTGCGATCGTTGATCTAAATCCATCAATGCAGTTGGATTTTTCATTTAAGGTATAGATTTTTCACCACCTTGCCCTTGACTTCTAATCTTCCTTGGATTGTATCTGATGCTATGGATGTCTGATCGAGGTGATCTCAGAGGTGTTGGACTCCAATCATCGCTCTGATCAAATCTGTATGGTTAGATCTTCAATCTGAGGCCCTAATAAATATCACCCTATCCCCTAACCACAAAAAGGGCAGATTAACCTATAGTTTGTACAAGTTAATCTAAATGCATGATGATGTATGTTATGCAATATTTATAATGCATGATGCTTTAATGATATCAGGAACATGCAATAATAGTCTTTTAAGGTCGATTAGATGTGTGCACATCTATGCAATCTTACTTTTCTATTTTTTCATCTGCCTAGTTTTAGAATAAATTTGTGGCTTTTTTTTGTTGAGTCTATGTTGGCTAAAAATTCTATTGCCTCAAATTTCATGCAAATTAGATTTATAGAGAAAATAAAATTCTAATGGCTTGTCATAGATTTGCTTTAAAATTTGTTAAGCCAACATTGAAGAATTATTGTAATTTTTGCCCCTGGAAAAAAAGCCAATGGCCTCCATTTTAAACTTAGTTTCTATAAAAAAAAATGATCAAAATTTTCTCACGTTAACATAGGTTAATTCTCATGGTTTTAGAGTGCACAAAACCTTATGTAATTATTAGAATTCCAAGCATGATGAAGACTATAGGAATTGATTTTAAATTGAGTGTCAAGGTTAAATTAAGTCTGATATTCATATTTTATCTTCTTATCAACTTAACTTATGCTATTTAGATATCTTTATAAAGGTTGATTTTTAAATTAATCTCGATATTGCATCAAGTTTTTGCGTCATTACTAGTGAGGGTTTTGGCGTGATTTTATTGATTATTTAAGATCCTTTGCTACAATTCTTAGAAGCTTTTTTTATTTTCCTATTACATTATTGCATTTCATTCTAGTTTTCACATTGAGTCTTACATGCTTCTCTTGTAATGCATGGTACATCTTTTGGAGGACATTGATAGTATGAAACAACAATGGAGAAAGGTAGGCATCACTTGGATGATCAAGAGGATGTTGTATCCAAGCTTTTAGGTTAGTTTAGGATTGTTAACATTAAATTTGAAGTAATTATTCACTAAAATCGATGAAAGATAAATTGTGTCATTATAGCTCGAAAAATAGCAAACAATTGTAAATTTGTTATCTGAACTCGGTGAGTCCATGTTGTCCAAGGAGGAAAGAGTAGGTTTCTTATTCTTCTCACTTATTTATTTTTGGTCTTTTTATAATTTTCTCATTTTTATGGTGTTTTTGTTTTGAGGTCGCAAAGTAATCACATGAGGGAGTAGAGAGATAACATGAAAGCAAACTAAAATTTATCACCAAATAAATATATCAATTACAACCAATGATGGGTTACAAGAATAGAGATGAAAAGAGAGAGAGAGATAGAGAGAATGAGAAGTCGGAAGATATGAGGGCCTCTAGAGGACGTGGCTAGCTAGGTCGTGACAGAATTGAGGTGCCCGTCCCATAATCACCTTGCCGCAAGAGGCTTCAGGAAGAAGTTTATTGAGGACAAGAGAATCAAAGTTGCAAGAGGAAGATCTTGAGATCATCAGGAGGTTGATGAAGATAGGAGTGGTGCTACTAAGGAGGAGTGGCGTGAGATTGAGGTAGAGGGTTTCAAGGGAGAACCTAAGGGTGAAGACCTACACTACTTGAAGGTGGCGGGAGAGGAGAACCTAAGGAGAAAGCTAAGGGAAGATGTGTCCCATAGGAAGGAGGGAGGGGGAGGGGGGGCTTGTAAGACTTGTGTGTGTGTGTATAGATGGGGAGGGGGTTTAGAATGGTGTCGAATGTGATTGGTTGAAGAGGGTTAGCTTAGGATTGATGACATGGGATGAATGGGGACCCTAGGATTTGGATGGATGGTGGGGATTTTAGATGTAGAGTTGGTGTGGGAATTAGTGGTGGTGGTGTGTTGTGTGTCGCCATGATTGAGTTGATGTGTATGAGTGTGTGTGTTGAGTTGGAGTAATGGTGAGGCAGGGGACAAGCAGAGAAGATTATGGGTGACATTAAGAGAGAGGGATTCTAAGATCTAAATGGAGGTGTAGTTGGCAATGGTTAGAGTTCTTTGGTTCCAAGGTAGGGAGATAGGATCTTCTTGGTCAGTGTCCTTGGAGGCTAAATTAGGAGTCATAGAACAAGCTCTTTAACGTGGATGAGGGAATCACGAGAGGTCTTTATTGGGCTCTTTAATGGCTGGCCAAGAGGGGAGGAGGGAATATATTTTATGGCAAAGAATTAATGGAGAGGAGGATTCTATGGAGGTGTATTGAGAGGGTGGCCTTTAAGGGAATGTTTGGTGCCACATATGGAGGTGGCTTGGGTATGTGTGTGCGTGAATGGTTGTAGGGTGTAGAGTTAAAGAGAGCGAGCGAGTGAGACAGGGAAGAGGGGATCAAGGGGCTTAATAGTGTGGAGGGATTTAGGGATGCATTAAGGAGGAGTGATGGTGCCATATATGGAGGAGGCTTGGCCATAAAGAGGGTTTAATAGGTAGGCTTAGGTGGCCTGGAGTTAATGGAACTAGTTCCATTAATAGGTGCTGAGTGGGATGGTGAGGTGGAGTGTTACGTGGGTTCTACCTAAGATTATGTGGCAATGGGTAGGCTTACGTGGCAATCCTAGGTGGCACCTCATTTATTGCACTTCAGAAAATTATTTCTTTAACTCCTTATTAATCTATGATCCCATTTAAGTTCCTCCAAAACTTCATATTATTATAATATGCACAAATATGCATAAAATGCATGCACAACCTTAGTATGCTTAAATGTCTATAATGCAGCATTTATAACCTATGTATGCTATGCTTTCCTAAGAACTAGCAAAATTTAGGAATATTATATGTATTTATCCTGTAGTCAGCACACCTCCATGTCTGTTGTTTGCTAGTCCCTAGGAAAAAAAAGGAAAAATGCAAAGGAAGAAATTCAAATGAGGAAAGTAGAATTGAGCTAGGGGATAACTATTAAGGCATCAACTTTCACCTACCAGAGGAAAATTACCTAAGACCTTATCTACAATGACTCAATAGTAAGGCATCAAGGGGTTGACTTGATGAGACAGAGATGCATAAGTTCTCTTATCACTGTCATAGAGAAGGCATATGCTTTGACTTGAGATAGATATGTATCTGTGCTTGAATATGAAATTGGCATAAGAAGGGGGGTAATTTCTGCTTAAAAAAATTATAAACCAATAAAAAATTTAAATCACAATCACACCATATGTGATCATAAGGATTTATAGATAAAACCCAAAGTAGGAAAAACCTCTACCTAGATATCCCTATCAAGGATTTTGCCTGTACTCCTATAGGAATCACAAAAAACCACACCACAAAAATAAGGGTGGTATTCATCTAGTACATCAACTCCTCTTGGATGGGCCTAAAAAGAATTTTGTTCCTCTTCTACAAAGAAGAACTTGAAGTTTGCAACTTAGGCACCGAAATAATTAAATAGATCTGAAAAAATAGATGTACAATAGTCCTATAGAGCAAATAGCAAGTGAATATGCAAATATGTGTAGTAAAACTAAAGAAAAACACTCCCTTAGACATCCTGATATTGAAGAATAAGAATTAAGTGTTAGGGAAGTGAAGTATAGAGCTTTTTGTCAGCGATGTCAAAATTCAAGTGCTTTGTATACAAATAACTTCTCAAGAATGTTCGGAAGTAATAACAATTAAGAGAAAAGTGTAAACATTTAAAGCCTTCATATGGTACTTATAAACTTGTTGTAAGGCCTAAAATCATTTCATAATGTTTTGATTTCAAATAAAAAAGATGCATATGCCAATAGATGCAATAGTTCAAAATTTTTTGAAATTAATCGATTAACAACTATATTAGTCAATTAAAATCCTATTCTTAATCGATTAACTAACGATTCAAAGAATGAAGTCTACATAAATTAATTGATTAACTGACAAATTTAATGAATTAAAATCACTCTAGAACTCTCTATTCGGTCTCTTAATGATTAATTTATAGTATCAATCAATTAATTTTCTTCATAGAAATAAATTTAATCAATTAACCAACTCGGTTAATCGATTAATTTTCTACGTTGGATTATTTGAAACTTGCACCTTTTCACCAAGGAGTGTTATCAAGTAACCAACTTTGTAGAATTTGTATAAACATTCTTAATCAATTAATTTTCAATTATAATGAATTTTGAAAACTTTAATTAACCATTTTTAACTTAATAATCTTAGTGAATGCAATGCATGTGTTAAGTGCACATGACCCTTTAGCAAATCTTCTAGAAAGAATAAAATAAAACTTTTACATACACTAAGGTACTCTTTATTGATATTCTTAAAGCTATATCACTTTTGCTTCCATATTTTCTCATCATCATCAAGTATCCTTAAGCTTTTTTCATATCATCATCTTACTTAGTTTCTTGTAGTGAATTTGTAGTGAATTTTTAAGCTCACAATTGCTAAGCTCATCCAAGTAATTTCTTATTTTGTTAAAATCAAAATGACGCTTTTTTAGTGTATAACACTAACAATTTTCCTCTTTTTGATGTTTGACAAAATAAGATAATCATAAAGATACATATAAGCAATAAATATCATGTAGGAAGTTGATACAGAAAATACCTGATATGTTAAAATGGGTTTTTAATGTCGTAAAAAATCTGATCAACTTTTAAATTTATAAAATCTAGATATGATGAGTATCTAGGGTCATCTAAGGAGGTAATTGTTAGTTATCAAAGTGACTCTCTCTCTCGCTCTCTCAAATCTTTTTTTTGTCTTTTTCGGGTTTTGTAATTTTTAGAGTTTTCAAAACATAGGTAATGAAATGTGAATTACACCTAAGTAAATAAGATAAATGAAATCCTACCTTTTTAAGCTTACCTTGGGCAAGTGCACCTAGGGTAATTAGAAGGGTGGAGTGGGTGCACAAAAATATTTAACTAAGGCTTGAAATTGCTTAGCATAAAATAATGAAAGCACATAAAATGACGAAATGATGAAAGGCACTTCAATTTGGATTAAGAAGAATGAAAGTCTACAATCGACTTGGGAAGCTCAATGTGTGGAGGAATTCCACACAATTAATTCCCAAGTAGAGGAAAGCTTCTCTACTACAAGTATTATGACAAGAAAAAGTAGAAAGAAAAGTCTCCTGATTGAAGTTGCTTTCGCTCCAAGAATGGTTGCTAGTGAGCAAAATTTTGTATGCAAAAAGATTTGAGTTGAAAACGCATCGTCATAGTACGTAAAAATCTACTACCAGATAAAATTTATAACTGAAACTTCAGGTGAGCTTTGAGTCGAACACGAGGAGGCGAACGTTTGCTTTTGAAAATCACACTTTGATTTTATTTGTTTTTGGTGTTTTTATCTTTTGCAATTTTTTTGGTATTTTTATAAGACAGAATATCAAGTGAAATAATTGTTATCTAATCTAATCTACTCTAGCAGAATGGGAGAGAGAGAGAGAATATCAATATATATCTAATCCAAGTTTGCTATAGATAATCAGGAAATTACAACTATACTAGAAAAAGATAAAAGATAGAGAGAGGTGGGAGGAATCCCCCTCGACGGTTGCTTGGAAGACGACTCACTTTGACGATGCCTGGATGAAGGTGGTGAGAAGTTGGAGGAAGGAGAACGGCGTCGAAGGAAGGAGGACAAGGCAGGGCAACGTCGCCGTGAGGATCTACTTCCGGATTGAGGTGAGTAGACGACCATGGGATGCTCCACAAAGGAGGGTGAGAAGCGGGAAAATATTTTACTTTTCTACTCTAAGGAGCATCCCGAGCTTGGGACTAGCTTCTTAGAGCTTTGGAGAAGGTGAGGGAAGAAGAGGAAGAGATGAAGAAGAATGGTAGGGGTGGTGGTCCTTTTATAGTGGAGGAGAGGAGTTAAAGTAAGCATATAGGTCAATGGAGACATTTACAATTGTTGTTGTAGCTCCGCTGCAAACATCGCTGAAGGCTCGCTAGTGCTCGTACACGTGCATGCACTACTGGCTTTCAGGTTGGAGGAGCCACTGCCGTTGGATCGGAAACAAACGACCATGATTGCGCAAGGATTGCGCTCATAGATTACGCCGTGGCCCTGCGTACGATCGTAAGTGTGCTGACACACAAGGCTACACCACATGGTGAAGTCTCTGCCACCCGATTTGTATCGAGCGGCTCTATTTGGCTGCTCTCGCCTGGGTGTGAGATGTCACATGCAGTAACCCTTGGGTGTGGGATGTCTAGAGTTCAACCTTGAGCCTCGAGTCTTCCTAGATTTTACTTAGGTGAAGCATTTAGAAGGGACAAAGGAGAGCCACTCACCAGAAAAAGAAAAAGAAAAAAAATGAAATGGAGAATAAAAAAATGAGGAGGGAAATAACACCTTGTTACACATACGTGTCATTGAGAATGAAAGTACCTCGTTATACATGGGTACCAAAATTATGAAAAGAGAAGAAAAAAAGAAAAAAATTGGAGAAATAGCTGGGGAGATATATATTGGATTCGCCGTTGTGTTGACCTCGAAATAAAAAAAGTGAGGAGAAAGTTGCCAAGTTTAAGTATGGTTGAACCTAGGTAAGTCTTGGTAGGCGAATGGTAGGTTCGGTCCTGGGAACATATGGGAAGAATAAGTGTGGATGCCCATTAATCAAATCACACACTGAGTACTGAAACTTTAACCTCTAGGATTTACAAACTCTAGGATAAACTTAGAAGTTTAAGAAACCATTGCCTAAGACTCAAAATTGAAGCAAATCAAGTCTGAATTTTGATTGGTACTTGGATACCTTAAGGTCAGAGGTTAGATTTCAACAAATCTCTAGAGGTGAGATATAACAAGGCATCCTGACAGTTAATTCTAGACTAGAATTTAGGAATTCTTCATAGATGTTGTTAAGGACTAGCAAAAACTATGCATGGAGGTATTTGATGAGCCCACATTTGTGGGCTAAGTTATTATTTAAATGCCTAGACATTAAGTTTATACTAACATATATATAGCATGCATTAATATGTAAGTAGATTAGTTTGTAAGTTTACTTTCATGCATATTTCATATATTACATTCATGTGTAAATATGATAGCATGCATTATAATTTAAGTAGGTTAGTTTGCAATACATTGCATATATAGTTTAAATAGAAATAGGATTTAGTATTTCTTATAGGTTTTGTGCATAAATAACCCACATATATTTTCTTTATATTATTTAAATATTACCTCCTTAATGGCTGCTAGAGCTTAAAGACTACAATCAAGGAGGCGAAGAACATGGATCTCGGTAGCCCACGTTGGTCGACGCTCCATCTTCCTCCTCGTCTCGTTACCTTCCTTACAGCATAAAAACCCCTTTCCTCCTAAGTAGATTCCAGGCCATCATTCCACTCCACCACCGTGCAGAGCTTTGAGCTCGTCCATTCCACTATCGTGGGTCTCTACCGTGGCAAAGCCTCGCCACTGTAGGTGTGTGGGGTGACAGCCCACATCGCCATCCGCCAACCTTGCAGTCTCATCACTGTGTAGCCACCACCACGCCTCACCACTGCGTTGCTCATCCTTGCTCTCCATCTTCCACAACTATGCCTTCCTCCTCTTCATTCCACTGCCCCCTTCCTCATCTTCTTCTTCTTCCTTTGTTTTCCCTCCACCTCAAGAGAACCCATCACCACCAGCACCACTTGCGCCCCCTCCTCTCCATCTCCGCGCACACTAGCACCACCTGCGCCAACTCCTCGCCGCTCAAGCTCCGCGCACACCCCCATCTCCATCTCCTTCTTCGTTCTTGTTCTTCCTCTGTCTCTCCTCCACTTGAAGGAACCCAACACTGCAACCTCTCCATCTCACCATTGACACAACTTCGATCACTCTTTCCAGCCGCCAACACCATCAGCACGCCCAGAGCATGCTCGCCGTCGAGGCCTTGCCGTCCACCACTACCCACAGCCTCATGTTGGTGGCTAGCTCCTCATCACCACCGGCCATTCCTCCTTGCCGGCCCACCATCTCTTACCACCTCAGTCTGCGCCGATGACTCCATCACGAAGCCCTCGCCCTACTCATTCTTCGTCGTCATCCTCGCCTCTAGCCATGGCCTGCCATGCACGCAACGAGAGGATAAATAAATCCCCTGTTTCCCTCCATATTAGTTATTACATGTGAATGCCATTGCCACAACTTTATTTTTTATTTTATTAATTAAATATTGTGGCTAGTTTGTGCAAATGACCTCCCTCTTTCCCATGATCCACCTTCGGCTGATTCATTTGCCATTATGCTAATTTAAAGTGGATTTTGTCTTGGTTTCTTGGGGAAATCATCCGTGAACATATAGTTTTTGACGTGTGTGAGTTCTAAGGGGCACGTGCCTCTCTATGGACATGACCCACTCTTTTGAGTAGTTATTTTAATTATTTTGATTAGCAATTTTCTACCATGTAACTAAATATAACGACATGACATTTCATGTGCAAAACTACATCGAAAACGAAAATTGTCTTTTCAAGGGCCTGAGTGAATTTGGGTAGCTGTGATGGTGCTATCATGGTTGTCCATCTTATTTGCTTTGTAGGTCACACCACAGACGTCGAATTGGATTGATGTTTGCATCATTGGGCTGTGATCATTGATCCCGATCCATCCATGTGGTCGGATTTGGCATCAGAGGTTTGTATTGGCACCACCTTGTCCCTTTGCCTTTGATCTTCCTCGGATTGCATAATGTACTACAGGACTTCGATCTAAGCGATTTTGGAGGCGTTGGACTCCAATCGTCGCCTTGATTAGATCCGTACGGTTAGATCATCAACCCGAGGCCCCAAAATAAATCTCTCTCTCCTGGCCACAAAAGGACACGAATTAACCTATAATTTATGCAAACTATTCTAAATGTAGATTAACCTATCTCGTATGCATGTTATGCAATATTTATAATATGGAATGCATCTATAAGATTGGGAACATGCATAAATAGGCTTGTTAACCCAAATGGATGTGTATACATCATACCTCTATGCTTATCTTTTGCTAGTCCATAGTAAAACTAAACTGTATGCTATGTATAAAAATAGAATTAGAACTCGATCACTTAAGTATAAGTTATTTATTAATAAGAAGAAATTTCAACTAAGGTCCTAAATGACGAAGACTCAATAGTGCCCGAGTGCTTACCAAAATGCAGACCGCTCAATCCCTTGCCTTATTTTGAAAAGGTAAAATACTTTTTTTTCTGCTTTCTCTTCATTTCTAATTTTTTGGATTTTTTTGAGTTAAGAGTTTCGGGCAGCTTTCCATGGCTACCCAGCCCATCCAAGACTTGAAAAAAACTTAAAGTTCTAAGCATCTTGTGAAAAGTGATAGACTCACTAGGTGGTCATTAAAACAGACTTTAGATTTCTACGACCCTAAATGACCTTAAGGAGAATTTCTACCTATAGGTGTATCTATTCAACCGATAGCTTTCTCCTTACTTTTTTTATTTAAATGGGGTTAACACAAGAGCGAACCCAGTATATATCTCTTTGGTTTATTCTACTTCCCCACTTCCTCTCTAAGTATTTTGGAAATTATTTATGTATTTTTTTGAGCTAGGCTCTAGACAACCGGTCAATGGGGTGTCAAACCAATGGCAACTTGCCAGCCATACTCGTGTGATGAAGTGTGACTTATTGTTTTTCCATTTTCTTTTTTTTTCTATTTTTTATTTTTTATTATATATAAACATTTTTTCTTTTTCTAGGTAGGTGTCTTCCCTAATTTAAGATTTACCTAAAGGCAGTAAAAGGAACATTGTTGTGTAGTTGGGCTCCGGATAACTGGTCAATGGGTTGTTATCTACGACAACTTGCTAGCCATACTACCTTAGAAAGTTTATTAGCTACCCAATTTTCATAAAAAAAAATCATCGAAAAGTGAGTCAATACAAATATTGTATAGATGCTTTAGATTCGAAGTCCCCCACATCAGAGGGTGGGTTGATAAGTCGCATACTTATCACCCTAATTTATTAGCCAAATTAAAGTAAAATTAACATGGCAAGGACTTGAGAAACTGGTCCACATTCCCGGGCTGTTTAAGCCTGAAGAGTCTAAATATTTAGGTCCTATCGTATCATTTCGTAATGTTAATAACTCATAATGCCTAAGTTCTCTTCTCCTAATTCTTTTTCTTTTCGTTTTGAGTTTTTATTTTTTTTAAATAAAAGAAATTCTACAGAACTAATAAAATAATTTCAGGATTAGGTATCCACCTCCCATGCCTAACTAATGTAATGTCCTCATTGTAAAAATAAAGACATGAAAAGGACAGAATAAGCAGAATATCACCTGAATTTCGTAATAGATCCAGTTAGCTCTGTAGAGAATATGCGCAAGTGCTAAATTTAATGCCTTCAGCTAGGCATAATATACAAACAAGGAAGAAATTAAGAATTCACAAATGCGGATCAGGATCAAAATAAGAACATTGATCTGGGTCTTTGCCAGTGTCAAGTCAATTCCTCCACCTTCTTCTTGATAATCGAGATCTTGTCCAAACAACTAGCCACTAGTTCTAGATAGACAGGTGCAGACAGGCCTTGAGTCTCATGTGCCCCCCAGGTGTTCGTCAATGCACAAGCAGTCGTCCTATCGAACATGCCCATGGATTCATTATTGATGGAGCTCTTGCTCATATTCTCCAGGATCTCACACACGATGTCCTCATGTTGACCCATGATGTTGCCACCACAGGTTGCATTGATGAATAATCCAATATCTTCGCGGAGTCCCTGGTAAAAAGATTGGACTTGTTCCCATTTAGGAACTTCGTAATGGGGGCATTTTCGCATGAGATTTAGAAAACAATCCCATGCCTCATGAAGTGGTTCTCCCACATTCTGAGTAAAGTGTGTGATCTGGTACCTTAGAGCAATTGTCCGACCAACGAGGAAAAACTTCTTTTGAAATTCGGATTGAAGTTCAACCCATGTGTTGATTGGACGAGTTAGGGTTTGATACCAGTGGGTAGCCTTATCCATGAGGGAGAAGGAAAACATCTTCATGAGTAGGATGTCTTGATCTTGAGCAGCTGTCCCAAAAGTTTGGACTAGATGCTTGAGTTGTTTGATGTGTTAGAAGGGATCTTCAGAGTTCAACCCATGAAATTTAGGGATAACATGAATCATGTTGGGCTTGAGTTCAATATCAAGTCCTCCAGTTGGGATTTGAATTCTAGGTTCGATTGCTACCACAGCGGGATTGTAATGATCTCGCATCATAGGATGTTGCGGTGAATTCATGAATGCATGGAATAGATCGTTGAGGCGCTGAAGCTGATTCTGTAGATTGTTTTCTTCTTCTGCTGGGTGTTCCATGGCTATGGATGAAGGGGATATAGGCTTAGATGAATCAGAAGAGATATCGATCCGGTCGGGCGGTAGCACAAATAAGTGAGTCGAGGCTTGGCCTCGATGAGAGTGAACAACTAATGGAGGCCTCAAGGGTGGTCTTAAGGACCTCCTCCCGAACATGCACTAGCAGAGTAGATGAAGGATAGAATGTTTTGACGGACCCAATCGAGGCACCCAAATATGCTTGGATGGCTGAGGTTCAAGGCGGATGATACCTCTTGATTAGAAAGTCACTCGAGAAGTAATTAGGCAGCCAAGAAGGGAGAGTCTTGCAAAGACCCCTACATGGTAAAGTGTCCCCATGGGTTACAGGATTTCCCTCACCCGATCTTCCTTGTCACTGCGGATCCAAATAGATTGGAATGAGCAACTTGATCTCTTAAGTATATCAAATTTTAATCTTGAATTGAGGTGCTTAGAATTTCACTTGACTTTAGAATTGATTTGTGCTTGGTGATTGATAGGTCCACTTTAGTAGATCATTATTTGGTCTAAGTATTCTTTAATTAGCTACACTTAGTTGTTAATTGATTAGGAGTTATACGATTATTCACTGCATATAATTTTATGCATTGATTTTACATTTAATAACATATGATATGATAACATAATTTATTTGATGAAAGCAGGTTAGGTGCAAAAGTCAGACGTCCATTTTTGCTTATATAAGACGTCCTGAGCTTAGATTGGACGTCTGGAACCACTATCACAAGCTCACTGGCTTTACATTTTTTTAAGACGTCTGAAGCTTCGATCAGACGTCTGATGTGTCACCGCTAGACTTATCCTTTTGTTCCAACCACTCGTGCGAGTGGTTAGAGAAGCTTACGGTTGAGGGAAACAAAGGAAGATTATTTTTAAGGGGCAAACTGGCGTTCATGGGAAAACCACCGTGGCCTGGGTGCACCCTGTGCTAGTAGCGTGCACCGTGCTTCAAGCGTACACCATGGACATGGCGTGCACCGTGATCTGAAGCAGGCTCCATCTTCCATCTTCACCGCAAGCTCCGCTGCGGGGGCCGTGTGGTGATAGCACACGGCCACCACAAAATCCGCGCCTATCATCTACCACCTTCTTCACCAATGCCATTACGCCCACCAACACCATCAAGCCTACCATCACCACAATAACGCACCTACAAAGAAACCTAAACTTGCAACCACGCACCCCCTGTCATCTTCCCCCTCTGTCTTCTTCTTCTTATTCCCCTCCCCTGTTTCTTCCACCAACAAACCCATACAGCAATAGCCGCCACCACCCCAGTGCCACCCTTGCAAACCCTTGCACACATGCCATTGTGCCACCATCCTCGCACACACGCAACGCCCCCACCACCACGCAATCCCTCCCATCATCTTCTCCTTCATTTTCTTCTTCCTGTTTGCCCAACCGCCCCTCCCTGCAACTACGAAGGAACCCACACATGCAGCTCCTCACCACTACCTCAACATCCAGCCAACGACCACCTCTCGACTGCGCACAACCTCAGATCACTCGTGCTCCACTTTAACAGGCTGCTGATGCTGTACAAACACGTGCAAGCAAGCGCAACCCACGCCCACAGCCAGAGCCACCGACAGAAACCTCGCAGTCGCTAACCTCCAGCGCTCCAGTCGACCACATACGGTTGCCTCCGTCCACGCTTCCTACGCCATCACGAAGCCAATGCGTCGGCCGACCTTCCCCCAGAGCCTCGCCGATCGCCGTTCTTCTCCACGTGAGCAAAGAGGAGAGAGGCAAAAACCACTATTTTTCTTGCAATTAGAAATTACGGTGAATGCCATTGCCACAAGCACTATTCATTTATTTTAAGGATTTAGTATATTGAAGGGAATTTGCATAGATGTCCCTCCATTCTACTTGAATTGCATATAGTTAAATTCGTCTCATGAATAATCGAGCATGGATATTTGTTATAGGGAACAAATTCTATTTTAATTAAATTTGACTGTCAGTACTAAGATCCCAATTAAGGTATTTTCATGGTGGTGATTTTGTATTTATGCACCTATTTTCTTTATTAATTATCTAGATTGAGAATTTGTGTTGGAAATAAGAGCACTAGTTAGCATATACATTCGTTGATATTCCCGAATACTTGATGCATCATTAATCATTTTTAATAGGCTAATTCCTCCCTGTGAAAATGTCCTAACTATTTTCGTGGTTAGTTTTTAATTATTAAATATTTTGAAAAGCGATTTTCTACTACGCACGAACTATAACGACACGACATTTTTTGTTAAGATTTTTATCGAAAACGAAGATCGCTCTTTGCTCTTTCAAATGGCGCCGTTGCTGAGGAGGAAATACACCTATTAATTTTTTCAAGAAATTTATATTATTTTTATGCTATTTCTGAAGCTTTTCTTAATTGCTGACCTTGTTTATGTTTGCGTGCAAAATTAAACAAACGCGACGGGAGTGCACGACGGAGGGGATATTTTTGGTGAACCTTGATGCCACCTAGAGGGCTGCAATAGGAGCACGTGGGCCTTGATCCCACATGTGTGGAAGGAGGATCGGCGGCCAGAGACAATTGTTTGCTTTTTTTTAGATTTAGATTGGGCTAGATAGACATTAGCATTTAATTTCTGTCTTGTGGACCTTTGTTGGGTATTCTTGGGAACGTGTTCCCAGTACTTTTTATTTCTTATTGCTTTTGTATGCGGCGACGTATTTTTGGGAGTTTGTTCCCATTTTATTTTGATTATAGGTTTATTTGAATTATTTGAACTACATGTTAGCTAAATTAGATTAGGTTTGTTTGCTTATTAATTATTATAAACAAAATCAAACTGTCTGCTAGAAGATGCATATCAATAGGGCAACCATCTAGGATTGAATGAGCAGCATCTAGTTTATATTTCTGCATTGCAGAAATCTTACACAAATAAAGCTAGAATAAGGTACGTCTTCTCTTAAGCATCAATTACCTGTCATGCATCTGCATTGGACTTAAATCTATGACCACTAAAGTATTTGAATCTAATTAATTTAGTGGTCACTTTAAAAATTGAGACTGCTAAGAGGATGGACCTTAAAATCAATGACTTTAAATTGCGTGCAAAAGGATTTGATTGCGAGATTTTAAAATACAAAACGTGAACGTGTGTTGCACACCTGAGACACTGTGCACATCACACATAAGGTCACTAGATAAATTTTTACCTCTCCTCTTTTGCACCACAAGGGAAGTTAGTTAGAAATTAAGCTATCCATTAAGTTACTTCGATTCCTCGTGCGTGGACTCGATTCAAGACTTCCATCCCTTGCAAGTAGGTTGTAGGCACCAACGAAGGTTTTCCTAGGAAGCATAATTCTTGCAAAACTTGTTTGGCCACCAACTAAACACTTAATTCTAAGACCTAGAATCTACTAAAAACAGATCCCACTGTATTTGCGTTTGTTTTGACAGTGATAGAACTCTCTAGAAAGTTTCTACTTTTGTTCTGATTTCTTCTAAGTCCTAAGAGAGTTTAACTTGTTTGACTTAAAGAAATGGACGATCCTTACTGCTATCATTTTAACCAGGATCCCATACCCCGAGAGTATCCATCCTTTGATGGGTACAATGACAATTCATGGGATCAATCATATTCCTATCTTGGGAGTACTGGCCCGATAGCTCCCACTTTTGAGCAGAGCCTAGGAGCGAGATTTTTCACCCCTGGAATCCCCACTACTATGCAAACACCTAACCCTCCCACCCTTCATGATTTTCCTTATCGAGGTTGGACTGATACCCCTAGGCAACTAGAGCCTGAGATTGACTATCCTCCCCAATCTAATAATAGTAGTCTCTCATCTTTTATGATAGAAATGCAAAAATAACAAAAGGAAATGATGGAGTATATGGGAGAGATGTTGAGGAATAATCAACGACTGAATGAGGAAATTAGTCAACTTAGCTAGCTTCCTACTATTAATTCTGATCCCTACTCATACAACATTGATCATCAAAATAATTCTGAGGAAACCAATGACAACAGGGATTTCATTTTGAGTAGTAGCTATCACTTAGACAATCCCCATGAGACAAGGCCTCTAGAGAAGAACAATCCTAGTGACTATCCACCTGAGCTATATTGGAGTTAAAAGGAAGGGAAGATAGTACCATCTGAGGACCTTGACCTGGTTGACGGTATTTTTCTTACCCCTGATGACCCAAGTCAAGGTCTTATTGTTCATATCACTTCCCCTATTAATCATCTGGTGGAACCCCATTCTACCCCTAATAAGCCTAATCCTGACCCTCCACTTAGGGAATCGACACCTACCATTCAGCATTCTGAAGATTTAAATGTGCCCAATGAAGGTGACCCTAAGGGAATGGAGGATGAATTGGATCAATTTTGGTCTCAGGGGTACAAAGACTTTATTATAGAGGAGGATGATGATCCAATGAAGGAACCCGAACTGAGAGTTTGGAGTGAATCTCAAGGGGATTATGTGTTATTTGAAGACTTACCCCTTGAGGATATAAATGATCTGGTGCAATCCAGATTCCTTCCTACTTTTGATTTTGAAAATCATCCTCTGCAAAATCAGGAGTTGATATTAGAGGAGGACGAACACAATAGTGAGAAGCTTAAGGGAGACTCTCGGGGACAATACACATCAATTGAGGATTTATGCCCTGAGAAGAACAAAGAATTCAGTGATATAGGCTTTCTCCATAACATTAAAGATAGTCCTAAAGGTATTAAAGATAATGAAGTAGCACACAAAGTCCCCAAAAATGATGTAATTGACAAGAAAGAACTCAGGGATGGATTTGATGATAATTCTGATCTCGCTACTTCCCAGGAAACCCAACTGTTGTCAAAGCATGTTGATCATGAGTCTACTAATGAGATATTGAATTCTATTCATGACTCATCTATTGTAAAGGAGCAGTTGTAGGTTCATAAAACAATGATGTTATGTAAGGATGTGGAAGACGAATTCTTATTAGGAATGGAACTTAAACAGAGTAAGCCCTCTTTGGACTTAATAATTACCACCCAATCACTCAAGCAACCTTTAGATTCCTTACCTAATCCTTGGTTCAGGTCTCTGCTCATATACATTCTTTCTAGGGAGAATATCAGGCCAATACATCCTTGGGTAGAATGGCAACTGTGGATTGATGCTTGTACTTTTAGTCTCGCCATTCAAGGGTTTGAAATTATTATGCTTATATCTTTTAAAACCCTTCCTGCTTTGGAGGATCCTTGTTATCCTCTACTTATTCCATTTCAGAAGGTCCCTTCTCATGTTCCTTTTGTTATTCCTAGACCTCCCCAGGTAGCCTATGAGGTTCTCTGCTTTCATGTCTTCTGGCGAGCATTTGAGATAACATTGCATCATTAGCTCGCTAACATCCATGGCTACCTATTTTCTAGGCTTGTGCTGTTACACATATTTTTAGGGCCTAGCTCTTTCTGCTTGGAACTAGACTTACAGGTTTCCTATAAGTCTAGCTGTCGATAGAAAATGCAGTGCTTGTTGGGAGGCAACCCACCGACCAGAATAATGCCTTATCAAGTGATTTCCTTCCTTTGTCCCCCTGTTTTAATTTTACAATTAGGACATTGTAGTATTCATGCATTTAGGTTAAGTGCATAAAAAAAAAAATCTTTAGCTGAATTGGTTAGCCCTTAGCATAAGATTGTTATCAATAAGATGTCATTAAAGGGTTTCTTCTTAAATTGTTTCAGAGTTTAGAATCATGTATAGTTCACTTGCACGTAGAATGGGTAATGGATCATTGTAAAAAATCAATAAGCATTTTTAGTCTGCTGAATCCTTGGACAGTTAATAGGGAGACAGGCAAACTATATTCTATTAGATCTACCTAATATCTATGAGTAGAAAGTAGAGATATTACTTGTGCGCTAAGTCTAGTACAAGGACTCTTAAGTTCTGGATAATTAGATGATGATACTTCACAATTAAGCATAATTTTCGCTCTTTGTTCCTATGTGCAAATATTGTGTGAATTCCTAAGAGTCACCTAATAAGGCAGATACACAGAGATTGAGTCCGAATAAAACTATGACTATAGTGGATGGTTACGACCGTCCTTCATAAAGTCCTTGGCTGAAGAAGGGTAATAGTGTCAAAGGTCAGAAATACGCTTGTCCTACCCATCATTTCTCGGTGCCAAGAGTAGCCGCTTCTATCAAATAAGCCACACAATATCTTCTTAACCATCATCATCCCTAATAATGCCTCATGAATCAAAGTCTGTGTCATGTCTTACTGATATTTGAAAAAAAAAGCAAAGAAAGAAATATATAGATATATATAGAAAAAAAAGAACGAAAAAAAGAAGAAAGAGAAATATTTATATTTATAAAAATATATAAAAAAAAGAGTCCAAGTTTGGAGTTTTATCTTTATGTCATTTTTTGTGTCAATGTTTTTAAGTCAACAACAAAAATACCCATTGTGATCCACCAAATATGACCCATACCTACTTTTTAGTATTTCTGATCTCTTGAATACTGGCTGAAGACTTCTAACTTAGTTGTAGGGTTATTAGGACTTTACTTGAAGTGTGAAAGCTATGTGAGGCCACCAAACAGGGAGTACATTTACAAAATCAGGTAGGATATGTGATCTCAGAAAAGGAAGAAGAAGAAAAAGAAAAGATAAGGTGAGTTAGCGCAAAGGAACACAAAGAGAGCACAGTTTTTAGCCTCTCTCTAGGGTGACTCGTTTGATAGTCTAGAGATTTAGAGTCTGCAGTACTAAACTACATGTAGCACCAGATGAGTGTGAGCCACCAAATATAAATTCATTTAACTCAGTATCTCTCACCTAAGCCAAAACATCGGGGTCAAACTACAGATTATTTTTTACTTTATCCCTGAGGGAAGAAGTTTTACCAAAGGTTAAGTACGAATTTCAAATGTAAGTTGGCTTTTCACTTGGATCCGTTACCTAGGCTACTATCACTTCACATTTGTTTAGATCTCTAAATTTTTGAAATAAGAAAAGAAGAAATCTTTTGGTTACTTGTATTATTTTTTACTTTTGCTCAGGACTAGCAAAATTTAGGCATGGGGGCATTTGATAAATCCACTTTAGTGGATCATTATTTGGTCTAGGTATTCTTTAATTAGTTATTCTTAACTGTTAATTGATTAGGAGTTATACAATTATTCACCTTAGTCTACATATAATTTTATGCATTGATTTTACATTTAATAACATATGATATGATAATATAATTTATTTGATGAATGCAGGCTAGGTGCAAAAGTCAGATGTTCATTTTTGCTTATATAAGATGTCCTGAGCTTAGATTAGATGTCTGGAACCCCTATCACAAACTCACTGGCTTTACATTTTTTTAAGATGTTTGAAGATCCGATCAGATGTCTGATGTGTCACCGCCAGACTTATCTTTTTGTTCAAACCACTCGCAATCTTCGTGAGTGGTTAGCGAAGATTACGGCTAAAGGAAACAGAGGAAGATAATTTTTAAAAGGAGGCAGACTGGCATTCATGGGAAAACCACCGTGGCCTGGGTGCACCCTGTGCTCCTAGCGTACACCGTGCTTCAAGCGTACACCATGGAAATGGTGTGCGCCGTGATCTGAAGTAGGCTCCATTTTCCATCTTCACCGCAAGCTCCATCGCGAGGGTCGTGTGGTGACAGCACACGGCCACCACAACATCTGCGCCTATCATCTACCACCTTCTTCACCAACACCATCAAGCCCACCATCACCACAGCAACGCTCCTACAAAGAAACCCAAACTTGCAACCACACACCCCCCATCATCTTCCCCCTTCATCTTCTTATTCCCCTCCCCTGCTTCTTCCACCAACAAACCCATACAGCAACAGCCGCCACCACCCTAGTGCCACCCTTGCGCCCATTACACGTGCGCCATCGCGCCACCATCCTCATGTGCACGCAATGCCCACACAACCACCATCACCACCACGCAATCCCTCCCATCATCTTCTCCTTCATTCTCTTCTTCCTATTCGCCCAACCGCCCCTCCTTGCAACTACGAAGGAACCCACGCACGCAGCTCCTCACCACTACCTCAATATCCAGCCAACGACCACCCCTCAACTGCGCAAAACCTCAGATCACCTGTGCTCCACTTTAACAAGCCTCCAATGCCCTACGGACATGCGCAAGAAAGCGTGACCCATGCCCGCAGCCAGAGCCACTGGTAGGAACCTCGCCGCCGCTGACCTCCGGCGCTCCGGCCGGCCACGAACGGCCACCTCCGTCTATGCTTCCTACGCCATCACGAAGCCAACGCGTCGGCCGACCTTCCCCCAGAGCCTCGTCGGCCGCCGTTCTTCTCCCCATGCACAAAGAGGAGAGAGGTAAAAACCTCTGTTTTCTCACAATTAGAAATTACGGTGAATGTGATTGCCATAAGCACTATTCATTTATTTTAAGGATTTAATATATTGAAAGGAATTTGCATAGATGTCCCTCCATTCTACTTGAATTGCGTATGGTTAAATTCATCTCATGAATAATTGAGCATGGATATTTGTTATAGGGAATGAATTATGTTTTAATTAAATTTGATAGTGCTTGTCAGTACTAAGATCCCAATTAAGGTATTTCCATGGTGGTGATTTTGTACTTGTGTACCTATATTCTTGATTAATTATCTAGATCAAGAATTTGTGTTGGAAATGAGAGCATTAGTTAGCATACACATCCGTTGATATTCTCGAATACTTGATGCATCATTAATCATTTTTAATAGGCTAATTCCTCCCTGTGAAAATGACCTAACTATTTTCGTGGTTAGTTTTGAATTATCAAATGTTTTGAAAAGCGATTTTCTACCATGCATGAAGTATAATGACACGACATTTTATGTTACGATTTTTATCGAAAACGAAGATCGCTTTTTCAGTGACCTAATTTGAAGATTGGTTGACCCACAAGGTGGATCAACTGCACATGACCTGTCCTTGTTATTAAGTCCCAATTTTAAGATTCAAGTGGATGATTAGAGCTTTATTTTCGGATCTCCTTGATTAAGTAACTTCAAGCAAGGGCTTAGGTAGCACACGATGCGGGAAAGTCAATTCTTGTTATTTTAGGCACGTGTGTTTCTCAACCCTAAGATGAAAACACTAATTTGCTTCTTTTTGGTCCAATCATTTTCTTCCAAATCTAGTACCTAAGGCTAAATCAAGAAGGTAAGTAGCCTTAAGTACCTTAAATGCCTAGTAGGTGCAGGAATTTTGGAGAGGGGTTTCTAAATAGATCAAGTTAGGCAACTCAAAAGTGATTAATTCTAAATAAGGAATGCTTTCGTCTCAAACTACGGACGGCTCGGTCAAGAATCTGCACTGGCCGCTTGGGGTAGGTCAGGTCGTCGCCCACCTCGACGCTCTCGTGACTCAGTACATGACTGGGATCGGCTACATACTTCCGGAGGCTGGACACGTGGAACACGTCGTGCACACTAGAAAGCTGAGGAGGGAGGGCAAGTCTGTAAGCAACGGGTCCAACTCGCTCCAGGACCTCAAAGGGCCCCACGAACCTCGGCGCGAGCTTCCCTCTCACCCCAAACCGCTGTAGGCCCTTCATGGGCGAAACACGAAGGAAGACGTGGTCTCCAATCTCAAACTGCACCTCTCTGCGTTTCCGATCCGCGTAGCTCTTCTGTCTGCTCCTGACAGTGCGGAGTCGCCTATGGATTTGCTCGACTACCTCCTGACTCTGCCGGATCAACCTGGGGCCAACCTCCCACTTGGTCCCCACCTCAATCTATCTCAAGGGTGCCGTACACCTCCGTCCGTACAGAGCCTCGTAGGGGGCCATGCTGATGCTCGAGTGATAGCTGTTGTTGTATGCAAACTCCGCCAGGGGCAGGTGCTCCTCCCAGGAGCCCCTCCAGTCCAGTACACAGGCACGCAAAAGGTCCTCAAGTGTTTGTATCGTCCGCTCCGACTGTCCGTCCGTCTGGGGGTGGTAAGCTGCACTAAACCTCAACCGCGTCTCCAGGGCCTGCTGAAACTCAGCCCAAAACTGGGACGTAAAGCGGGTATCCCGGTCGGATATGATTTCCCGCGGAACTCTGTGTAGTCGTACCACATCGCAGGTATACCTCTCTGCCAACTGTGCTGGTCCCAAAGTGCTCGGATCGGCAAGAATCGTGCCGTCTTCGTCAGTCTATCCACAATTACCCAGACTGCGTCGTGTCCTCGCTGGGTAACAGGTAAACCCACCACCAAGTCCATGGTGATGCTCTCCTACTTCCACTCTGGCATTGGAAGCGGCTGTAGCGGCCCTGCAGGCCTCTGATGCTCGGCTTTCACCTGCTGACACACTAAGCACTATTGCACGAATTCATCCACATCCCGCTTCATCCTCCTCCACCAAAACTCGCGTCTCAAGTCGTGGTACATCTTCGTGTTTCCGGGATGTATGGTGAATCTAGAACCGTGTGCCTCAGTCAGGAACTCTCTCAACAGCTCCTCGTCCCTAGGAACGCACAACCGTCCCCTCAGGCGCAGCACCTGGTCTGTGAAAGAGAAGTCCCCTGGGTCTCCTGACAGTACTCTGTCGCGTAAGGACTGCAAGTACGGATCGGCCATCTGTCCTGTGATGATGCGGTCTATCAGCTCTGGCATAGTCTGCCGTGTCACAGTCTCTGCCCCATAGTGCCCCCGTAACTCTAGGGGTCGCCAATTGCCCACCTCCTCTAAAAGGCTCCAACTCTGTAACTGTAAACTGGCCAAGTGTGCGGGCGCCTTCAGGCTCAAGGCGTCAGCCACCACATTGGCTTTGCCCGGGTGATAGAAAATGCTGCAGTCGTAGTCCTTCAGGAGCTCCAACCAACGTCTTTGTCTCATGTTGAGCTCCTTCTGATCAAAAAGGTATCTGAGGCTCTTGTGATCTGTGAAAATCTCGAAGGTCTCACCGTACAAGTAGTGCCTCCAGGTCTTCAGCGCGAAGACGATAGCTACCAACTCCAGGTCGTGGGTAGGGTAGGTATGCTCATGGTGCTTCAGTTGCCGCGAAGCGCAAGCGACAACGTGACCCCTTTGCATGAGCACACCTCTTAACCCCTGCAAAGAGGCGTCCGTGTACACAACGAACCCGCCACTACTGTCAGGGATGGTGAGCACGGGAGCCAAGGTCAACCTCTCCTTCATCTCCAAAAAACACGCCTCACAGGCGTCTGTCGAAGTGAAGGGCACGTCCTTCCGGGCCAACTGTGTCATAGGATGCGCAATCTGTGAAAAACCTCTAATGAATCGTCTGTAGTAGCCTGCCAGTCTCAGGAAACTGCGAATCTCAGTGACTGAACGTGGTCTCTCCCACCTGAGCACTGCCTTGACCTTGGCTGGGTCCACCGCCAAGCTGTCTCCAGAGATCACATGACCTAGGAAGGTCACCTCCCTCAACCAGAACTCGCACTTGCTGTATTTGGCGTACAGCCTACGTCGTCTCAGAGTGTCCAGAACCATCCGCAAGTGCTGTCCGTGCTGCGTCTGATCTCGAGAATAGATGAGTACATCATCAATGAATACCATCACGAACAGGTTCAAGTACGGTATAAACACCCGGTTCATCAGGTCCATGAAAGCAGCGGGGGCATTGGTCAACCCAAACGGCATGACCAAAAACTCGTAGTATCCGTACCGGGTGCGGAAAGCTGTCTTGGAGACATCTGCCTCCCTAATCCTCAACTGGTGGTATCTAGACTTCAAGTCGATCTTGGAGAACACCGTAGCACCCCGCAACTGGTCAAACAAGTCGTCGATCCTCGGCAGCGGATATCTGTTCTTGATGGTGACCCTATTCAACTGTCGGTAGTCCACACAAAGGAGTAGGGTACCATCCTTCTTCACAAACAGTATCGGGGCTCCCCAGGGAGACGCACTGGGCCTCACGAAATCCTTCTCCAAAAGGTCCTGCAATTGAGACTTGAGCTCTCGTAGCTCAAGCGGTGCCATCCTGTATGGCGCAGTGGAGATGGGGCTCGTCCCTGGTACTAGTGAGATCTCAAACTCGATCTCGCGCTCGGGCGGTAGTCCCGGTAACTCGTCTGGAAACACGTCAGGGTACTCTCTGACCACCGAGATGCTCTGGAAGTCTGCCACAGGGCTGGGCTCTGCCACCACACAAGCTAGGAAGCCCTCACACCCCTGGCTCAAAAGTCTCATCGCCCGAAGTGCCGAAATGCATCTGAACCCTCCGTCCACTGGCTGTCCGTGAAACTCGAAAGAAGGCAACTCCGGCATGGAGAAGACAATCTTCCTCTCAAAACAGTCCACCAAGGCGTGGTAAGCAGACAACCAGTCCATCCCCAGAATTACGCCAAAGTCCTCCATCTGTATCACAATCAGGTCAGCTGGCAGGCTATGTCCCCCGACGCTGACCTCGCAATCCGTGTACACCTCCTCAGCTACAAATAGCTGACTACTTGGATCTCTGATTACGAACGGATTCTCTAACAGTGTATAGTCCTGACCCAAACTAACTGCGAAACTGGCTGCGACAAACGAGTGCGTAGCGCCAGAATCGAAAAGTGTGTAAACGAGTCTGCCGGAAACTGAAACCATACCTGCCACCACCGAGCCCGAAGCTCTGGCATCCCTGTGTGTCAGGGCGTTAACACGCCCCTCAACTCTAGGTGCGGACGAAGAAGTCACACTCTGCGTCGGACGGGCAGGTGCTTGCCGGTACCCTCCTCATGACTGCTGTCCTCCTCGCGCCTGGGAACCGCGGCCTCCTGCGCGTCCTCCAGTGCTTTGCACGGGAAGTATCTGCTGACCTCCTACCCTAGACGGGCAGTCCCTCCTGATGTGGCCCGACTGGCAACACTAGTAATAGAGGGGAACCCGACTCCCGCCCTCAGTGGGTCCCTGCTGTCGGCTCGGCGGGGGTCCGATGCTGGTGACTGGCTTCTGTCAAAGGCCCCCAAAGGCCTCTGATGGCCCTACAAAACGTGACGGCTCTCCTGCGGACGCCACGTGTCTCCTCTCTCGCTGGCCATGTGAAAAGTTTGGCTGAAAGGGCCTCTTCCGCCCACCGTCAGTGTCTCGCGCGGACGGGTTGGTCTCCTCGTAAGTCATGGTTGCCTCCACCACCCTCGAAAACGTCAGGGGTTTGACATACCCCCGAATCGCAGGACGGAGCCCCTCGGTGAACCTCCAAAGGCACTCCTCAGTGGCTACCGCTGTTGCTACAAAGCGGGACAGCTCCAGGAAACGCGTGCGGTACGCGCTAACGGTCATCGTCCCTTGGTGGAGAGTGTGGAACTCCCGCCTCCTCTGGTCCTGCCACGTCTGGGGAAAGTACTGCTCGCAGAAGAGGGCGACGAACCGGTCCCAGGTCGGCTAGTCCCTCTCCTGTCCCCTGACCGCCCTCCACCACCTGTGTGCTGCACTCTCCAGCTGGTACGTGGCAAAGGCCACGCGGCACTCCACCGGGGGGCAAAGGGTGTCGAAAATCTTCTCCAGCTACTCGAGCCAGTCCTCTGCCTCGGTCGGGTCCTCATCCCCCTTGAAGGAGGGGGGCTTCAGCTTCCGGAACTGTCCGAAGAGCTCGGAGTGGCGCTGCAGTGGGGATGCTGGTGCACCTCCAGGTAAATGTGCCTCGTGCACAGAAGTGTCGGAGGAAGGTGGGGGCGGCGGCGGCCCATCCCCTCCCCCATGTCCAGTGCCGCGTCCGTCGTGTAGTCCCACAGAGGACTCCCCCTCCGCAGCCCCAGGGGGAGGCGCTCGGGGCTGTGGGTGGAGCTCCCCTCGCACAATGTTCCGTATCACCTGAGCGAGGTCCTGGGCCTGGACGCCCGGGAGTAGCGGCTGGCCCACTGAGGCGTCGGCAACGGCACGCCCACCGCGCCGACCTCGTCCTCGGCCGCACCCGCGGCCCGCTTCACCAGTCCCGCGACGAGGCATCTCCTGCAAGGAGACAGGAAACAAAACGGAACACGTCACTATGGAACGATACCTAACGGAAACGTCTAAGAGCTCATGTCAAAAGATATGTTGTGGTGGCTACTCTAGTTATAGACATGTGAATTGGTTATTTTCAAGTAAGTTGATTCTCTTCTCGGGACGACCTTGCTCTGATACCATCTTGTAACGACCCAATTCCCGAGTCCCTACGAGACACGAGAACCGGACCGACTCGGTTAATCCCAAGACCTAGTCGTCCAACGAGGAAGTAACCAAAAGAGAAGTAAAATAAACCACATTCAATATGAAATATAACTAGCAGTAACAAAATACAGCAGTAAGAAAAAGAACTACTATAGCATGTATCACCACAACAGTAGAATAACATTTATAACATAACATAAACCACAAGTAAAGAAAAGTACATAGAGTAACAAGAACTACTCACTACAGTGGCAACTCTACTGGACCCTACTCGGCCCAGCATCCTCTACAGCCGCTGACCCTGGGTGCTCAACACCTGGTCCTGAAAAGTAACGAGTGTAACACGTCAGCGAAACGCTGAGTAGAGCGGCAGCTAAACTAAAGAAGCAGTAAAGTGTACAGTAACTGTTTTATTTTCTTTCTTCTTTTATTTACGTCTTTCTATTGTTTCACAATTTATCTATTTCTCAGATCCTTCACTTGATCTCGAATGTTCCTCGTGGGAACGATCTTGATTGCAATCTTTTCCGAAGAGAAGTAACATGTGGTGCTCTCCTGGCCGGGAGAGTCCCCCGTGGTGATCCTACTCTCAGTCAACCACCCCAAGGTCACTGACACACGTAACGGTGACTACGGCACGTGCGATAATCGCACAGGTAGCTAACCTGCACTGGCACGCTGTCAGTCGTTTCCATTAACGGGGGCGCCCAAAGCACAGCACGGAACCAGTACAGGGTAGAGCCCTCTCAGTAACAGGGGTCCAACCCATCCACAGGAACCAAATAGGGGCCTTGCCCCTCCACAGTCCGCGCACCCTCGCCTGACTACCCTGGTTTGCCCAGTGGGCCTAGCAAGTCGGTGTAGGTGAGCTAGCAGAATCCCGGGGCCCGTGGGGTAGCTAGTACTCGCCCTACACTCGTAGCTCTCCTCGGTACTGTGTACACGAGGGCCAACAAGTCGGTACAAAGTGGCCAGAGCTAACTCCGCGTCCCTGGGTCGGCTGGCTCCGCTCTGCACTAAGCAGGTAACAGGTGCTTCCCCTGGCACTACTACCCAAGAGACAGCACACTACCACGTCTTTCTTTCTCAGTTCCATTCCTTTCTCTTTCCAGGAGATCCACTCCTAATTCCCCGTAGGGTTCCAGCTCTTTTAACTCAGAACATTCAGGTTCACCTTTCCAGTTTCACGTTCATACATCCCATATTCTCAATCATGTTCATTTATTTATAACAGGCAGCTGTTAAACCAATTTACATGTGGCTATTATTTCCTTTCCACATTTTCAAGACGGCAGTATTCATATATTCCACTAGTTTTCCCCATCCTAGGATTCATGTAATACCATAGGATTTATCATATAATCTAGTTTTCCAGCCCTAGGATTCATGCAACACTCTAGGATCTATTATTCAATCTAGTTTCTCATTCCTACGAGTCATGCAATGCCCTAGGTTCTATTTATGGTTTCATAATTTAACAGATTATGCTAATAAACTTAAAAGCCACTCTACCGGTTACAACAGGCGTACTGGAGGCGTGGTCGGGAATCCCGCGTACCTCCGCAACCCCCGAGACTGCAACGGAACGGGGTCCTATCACAAGGATCAAACACAAGGAGCTCCTCAAAATAGTATACAACTACTGTAGATGGGTAGAAGATTTAATTCCGAAAAGCACGCAACTCGAAACGCGGAAAATGGACTCCGAACGGGCCATAAACGGGTCGAAAACGACGAAACAGTGCAAAATCAGACGTTTGGAACTTCTTCCAGACGTCTTAAAAATGGGGATCAGATGGTACCTTGTCCTGCGTGGTCTCTCAGACGTCCAAAAGCCTGCGGGGGCGTCTGGCCTAGTTCCCAGACGTCCGATGTGACCATCGGACGTCTGGAGGTCTTTCCCGTCGTCTGGCACTGCAGCCAGACGTCTGATTCGCGTTGGATGCGAATCCAGAACCTGCGCGTACCCATTTCTCTCTCTCAGTATGGACGGCCGAAGAAAAGGAAGGAAGAAAATAACTTGCCTTTCAGATGTCTGGACCGTCCTCCAGACGTCTTCCCCGTCGTCTGATTGGAAACCCAGGCGTCTGGTTCTGGAAAAACTTCCAAAATCAGAATGCGACTCGCCCTCCGCCCGCGACGCACAGCCGCGCCACGCCTCGTCCACCCGCTGCTCGAGCTGCAGCAGGCCTCCCGCGTCACCCTGCGTTTGCTGCTCCCTCGCCGAACGGCTCTAGCAGCCCCGACAAGCTCGCCCTCACGGCCGAGCGCCTCTCCTTCTCGCGCAGCACCTCCTCCCGCACTCGCCGCGGCTGCCACCGCCGCCGCTCGCTCACTCTCGCACTGGCTGGAAGGAGAAGAGGAAGGGGCGGAGGCGATGAGAGTGAGGGAGAGGGCGAGGCTTTTTAAAGCTGCGCGGGGAGAGAGAGAGAGAGAGCGAGACAGAGGGCAGCCTGCGCCCGCAGGAGAGAGGGAAAAAGCGACCGCAGGTCTGCGCGTAGACGCAACCGTGCGTGCCGCCGAAACCGAATCCCAGACGTCTGGATTCCAGACGTCTGGTACGACGTCTGGGCCACCTCCTAGACGTCTTAAAATACGTCTGAAACCACGCGTTCGTAACAATATAACAAACTCAAAGGAAGTTTCGTCCCCGAAACTTGCGCTAACTAGGGTGCGGGAAAAACGTAATAATAACCATAACAAACTCAAAGAGGACTGAAGCCGGTTCGAAAGACGTACCCGTGAAGAGCTCAGGGTACTGCTCCTGCATTGCCGCCTCAGGCTCGCAGGTAGCCTCCTCGTACCGCTGGCTCCTCCACAAAACCTTTATCAAGGGTACTTGCTTTCGTCTCAAACTGCAGACGTCTCGGTCTAGAATCTGCACTTGCCGCTCAGGGTAGGTTAGGTTGTCGCCCACCTCGACGCTCTCGTGACTCAGTACGTGACTGGGATCGACTACGTACTTCCTGAGGTTGGACACGTGGAACACGTCGTGCACACTAGAAAGCTGGGGAGGGAGGGCAAGCCTGTAAGCAAGGGGTCCAACCCGCTCCAGGACCTCAAAGGGCCCCACAAACCTCGACGCGAGCTTCCCTCTCACCCCAAACCGCTACAGGCCCTTCATGGGCGAAACACGAAAAAAGACGTGGTCCCCAACCTCAAACTGCACCTCTCTATTTCTCCGATCTGCGTAGCTCTTCTGTCTGCTCCTGACAGGGCGGAGTCGCCTAAGGATCTACTCGACTACCTCCTGACTCTATCGGATCAACCTGGGGCCAACCTCCCACTTGGTCCCCACCTCAACCCAACTCAAGGGTGCCGTACACCTCCGTCCGTACAGAGCCTCGTAGGGAGCCATGCCGATGCTCGAGTGATAACTGTTGTTGTATGCAAACTTCGCTAGGTGCAGGTGCTCCTCCCAAGAGCCCATCCAGTCCAATACACAGGCACGCAAAAGGTCCTCAAGTGTCTGTATCGTGCGCTCAGACTGTCCATCCGTCTGGGGGTGGTAAGCTGTACTAAACCTCAACCGCGTCCCCAGGGCCTGCTGAAACTCAGCCCAGAACTGGGACGTAAAGTGGGTATCCTGGTCGGATACGATTTCCTGCGGAACTCTGTGTAGTCATACCACGTCGCGGATATACCTCTCTGCCAACTGTGTTGGTCCCAAAGTGACTCGGATCGGCAAGAATCGTGCCGTCTTCGTCAGTCTATCCACAATTACCCAGACTGCGTCGTGTCCTCGCTGAGTAACAGGTAAACCCACCACCAAGTCCATGGTGATGCTCTCCCACTTCCACTCTGGCACTGGAAGCGGCTGTAACGGCCCTGCAGGCCTCTGATGCTCGGCTTTCACCTGCTGACACACTAAGCATTGCTGCACGAATTCACCCACATCCCGCTTCGTCCCCCTCCACCAAAACTCGCGTCTCAAGTCGTGGTACATCTTCGTGTTTCCGGGATGTATGGTGAATCTGGAACCGTGTGCCTCAGTCAGGAGCTCTCTCAACAGCTCCTCGTCCCTGGGAACGCACAACCGTCTCCTCAGGCGCAGCACCTGGTCTGTGAAAGAGAAGTCCCCTGGGTCTCCTAACAGTACTCTGTCACGCAAGGACTGCAAGTACGGATTGGCCATCTGTCCTGTGATGATGCGGTCTATCAGCTCTGGCCTAGTCTGTCGTGTCACTGTCACTGCCCCACAGTACCCCTGTAACTCCAGGGGTTGCCAATTACCCACCTCCTCCAAAAGGCTCCAACTCTGTAACTGTAAACTGGTCAAGTGTGCGGGCACCTTACGGCTCAAGGCGTCAGCCACCACATTGGCCTTTCCCAGGTGGTAGGAGATGCTGCAGTCGTAGTCCTTCAGGAGCTACAACCAACGTCTCTGTCTCATGTTGAGCTCCTTCTGATAAAAAAGGTATCTGAGGCTCTTGTGATCCGTGAAAATCTCGAAGGTCTCACCGTACAAGTAGTGTCTCCAGGTCTTCAGCGCGAAGACGACAGTTGCCAACTCCAGGTCGTGAGTAGGGTAGGTATGCTCATGGTGCTTCAGTTACCGTGAAGCGTAAGGGACAACGTGACCCCTCTGCATGAGCACACCTCCTAACCCCTGCAAGGAGGCGTCCGTGTACACAACAAACCCGCCACTATTGTCAGGGATGGTGAGCACGGGAGTCGAAGTCAACCTCTCCTTCAGCTCTTGAAAACACACCTCGCAGGCGTCCGTCCAAGTGAAGGGCACGTCCTTCCGGGTCAACTGTGTCATAGGACGCGCAATTTGTGAAAAACCTCTGATGAAACGTCTGTAGTAGCCTGCCAGTCCTAGGAAACTGCGGATCTCAGTGACTGAACGCGGTCTCTCCCACCTGAGTACTGCCTCGACCTTGGCTGGGTCCACCGCCAAGCCGTCTCCAGAGATCACATGACCTAAGAAGGTCACCTCCCTTAACCAAAACTCACACTTGCTGTATTTGGCGTACAGCCTACGCCGTCTGAGAGTGTCCAGAACCATCCGCAAGTGCTGTCCGTGCTGTGTCTGATCTCTAGAATAGATGAGTGCATCATCTATGAAAACCACCACGAACTGGTCCAAGTACGGTCTAAACACCCGGTTCATCAGGTCCATGAAAGCAATGGGGGCATTGGTCAGCCCAAACGGCATGATCATAAACTCGTAGTGTCCGTACCGGGTGCGGAAAGCTGTCTTGAAGACGTCTGTCTCCCTGATCCTCAACTGGTGGTATCCAGACCTCAAGTCGATCTTGGAGAACACCGTGGCACCCCGCAACTGGTTAAACAAGTCGTCGATCCTCAGCAGCGGATATCTGTTATTGATGGTGACCCTATTCAGCTGTCGGTAGTCCACACAAAGGTGTATGGTACCATCCTTCTTCTTCACAAACAGTACCGGGGCTCCCTAGGGAGACGCACTGGGTCTCACGAAACCTTTCTCCAAAAGGTCCTGCAACTGGGACTTGAGCTCTCGCAGCTCAAGCGGTGCCATCCTGTATGGCGCGGTGGAGATGGGGCTGGTCCTTGGTACTAATGAGATCTCAAACTCGATCTCACGCTCGGGTGGTAGTCCTGGTAACTCGTCTGGGAATACGTCAGGGTACTCTCTGACCACTGGGATGCTCTGAAAGTTTGCCACAGGGCTGGGCTCTACCACCACACAAGCTAGGAAGCCCTCACACCCCTGGCTCAAATGTCTCGCCGCCTGAAGTGCCGAAACGCACCTGAAGCCTCCGTCCACTGGCTGTCCCTGAAACTCGAAAGAAGGCAACTCCGGCATGGAGAAGACAATCTTACTCTCAAAACAGTCTACCAAGGCGTGGTAAGCGGACAGCCAGTCCATCCCCAGAATTACGCCAAAGTCCTCCATCTGTATCATAATCAGGTCAGCTGGCAGGCTATGTCCCCCGACGCTGACCTCGCAATCCGTGTACACCTCCTCAGCTACAAACAGCTGACCACTCGGGCCTCTGATTACTAACGGATGTTCTAACAGCATATAATCCTGGCCCAAACTAACTGCGAAACTGGCTGCGACAAACGAGTGCGTAGCGCCGGAATCGAAAAGTGTGTAAACGAATCTGCCGGAAACTGAAACCATATCTGCCACCACCGAGCCTGAAGCTCTGGCATCCCTGTGTGTCAGGGCGTTGATACGCCCCTCAGCTTTAGGTGCGGACGAAGCAGCCACACTCTGCGTCGGATGGGCAGGTGCTGGCCGGTATCCTTCTCGTGACTACTGTCCTCCTCGCGCCTGGGAACCGCGGCCTCCTGCGCGTCCTCCAGTGCTCTGCGCGGGAAGTATCTGCTGACCTCCTGCCCTTGACAGGCAATCCCTCTTGATGTGGCCCGGCTGGCCACACTGGTAACAGAGGGGAACCCGACTCCCACCCTCAATGGGTCCCTGCTGTCGGCTGGGCGGGGGTCTGGTGCTGGCGAATGGCCCCTGTCGAGGGCCCCCAAAGGCCACTGATGGCCCAGCAAAACGTGACGGCTCTCTTGCGGACGCCACGTGCCTCCATTGAGTTCTCCTAACTTGCCTAGTGTGACGGCGGAAATCTCGTTCCACCACCAACTCCCCTGTCGTACGCTCGGAAGGGAGATGAGGGGGTAGTGATGTGGGTGGAAGCTGAAATTCTTCTCGAACCACCTCTTGAATCAGATGGACGAGGTCCGGAGACGGTATGCTCAGGAGAAGAGGAGGGGTAGTATGTACTCCAAGCCAGACACATCTGTCCCTCGGGCCACGACCTCGGCCGCGCCCGCGGCCCACCCTCCTAGTTCCACAACGAGGCATCTCCTGCAAAGAGACGCAAAACACAACGAAACACGTCAATATGGAACGATACCTAACGGAAACGTCTAAGAGTTCATGTCAAAAGATATGTTGTGGTGGCTACTCTAGTTATAGACATGTGAATTGGTTATTTTCCAGTCTGTTGATTCACTTCTCGAGACGACCTTGCTCTGATACCATCTTGTAACGACCCGATTCCCGAGTCCCTATGAGACACGAGAATCGGACCGACTCGACTAATCCCAAGACCTAGTCATCCAACTAGGAAGTAACCAAAAGAGCAGTAAAATAAACCACATTCAACATGAAATAAAACTAGCAGTAACAAAATACAGCAGTAAGAAAAAGAACTACTACAGCATGTACCGCCACAACAGTAGAACAACATTTATAACATAACAAGAACTGCAGGTAAAGAAAGTATATAGAGTAACAAGAACTACTCACTATAGTGGAAACAAAAAGGGCACAAAAGAGCAGTGGTAACTCTACTGGACCTTATTCGGCCCAGCGTCCTCTGCAGCCGTTGACCCTGGCTGCTCAACACCTGGTCCTGAAAAGTAACGAGTGTAACACGTCAGCGAAACGCTGAGTAGAGTGGCAGCTAAACTAAAGAAACAGTAAAGTGTACAGTATCTGTTTTATTTTCTTTTTCCTTTGTTTACGTCTTTCTATTGTTTCACAATTTATCTATTTCTCAGATCTTTCAATTGATCTCGAATGTTTCTCGTGGGAACGATCTTGATTGCAGTTTTTTTCGAACAGTAAAAGTAGCACGTGGTGCTCTCCTGGCCGGGAGAGTCCCCCGTGGTGATCCTACTCTCAGTCAACCACCCTAAGGTCACGGACAGACGTAACGGTGACTACGGCACGCGCGATAATCGCACAGGTAGCTAACCCGCACTGGCACGCTGTCAGTCGTTTCCGTTAACGGGGGCGCCCAAAGCACAGCACGGAACCAGTACAGGGTAGAGCCCTCTCAGTAACAGGGGTCCAACCCATCCACAGTAACCAAATAGGGGCCTTGCCCCTCCACAGTTCGCGCACCCTTGCCTGACTACCCTGGTTTGCCCAGTGGGCCTAGCAAGTCGGTGTAGGTGAGCTAGCAGAACCCCGGGGCCCGTGGGGTAGCTAGTACTCACCCTACACTAGTAGCTCTCCTCGGTACTTTGTACACGAGGGCCAACAAGTCGGTACAAAGTGGCCAGACTTAACCCCGGGTCCTTGGGGCGGCTGGCTCCGCTCTGCACTAAGCAGGTAACAAGTGCTTCCCCTGGTACTACGTACCCAAGAGACAGCACACTACCACGTCTTTCTTTCTCAATTCCATTCCTTTCTCTTTCCAGGAGATCCACTCCTAATTCCCCATAGGGTTCCAGCTCTTTTAACTCAGAACATTCAGGTTCCACCTTTCCAGTTTCACGTTCATACATCCCATATTCTCAATCATGTTCATTTATTTATAACAGGCAGCTGTTAAACCAATTTACAGGTGGCTATTATTTCCTTTCCGCATTTTCAAGACGGCAGTATTCATATATTCCACTAGTTTTCCCCATCCTAGGATTCATGCCATACCCTAGGATCTATCATACAATCTATTTTTCCAGCCCTAGGATTCATGCAACACTCTAGGATCTATCATTCAATCTAGTTTCTCATTCATAGGAGTCATGCAATGCCCTAGGTTCTATTTATGGTTCCATAATTTAATAGATTATGCTAATAAACTTAAAAGCCACTCTACCGGTTACAACAGGCGTACTGGGGGCGTGGTCGGGAATCCCGCGTACCTCCGCAACCCCCGAGACTGCAACGGAACGGGGTCCTATCACAAGGATCAAACACAAGGAGTTTCTCAAAACAGTATACAACTACTGTAGACGGGTAGAGAATTTAATTTCGAAAAGCACGCAACTCGAAACGCGGAAAATGGACTCCGAACGGGCCCTAAACGGGTCGAAAACGACTAAACAGTGCAAAAACAGACGTCTGGAACTTCTAGACGTCTTAAAAATGGGGATCAAATGATACCTTGTCCGGCGTGGTCTCTCAGACGTCCAGAAGCCTGCGAGGGCATCTGGCCTAGTTCCCAGACGTCCGATGGTCACCCCGGACTTCTAGAAGTCTTTCCCGTCATCTGGCACTGCAGCCAGGCGTCTGATTCGCGTTGGATGCGAATCCAGAACTTGCGCGTACCCATTCCTCTCTCTCAGTACGGACGGCCGAAGAAAAGGAAGGACGGAAATAACTTACCTTTTAGACGTCTGGACCGTCTTCCAGACGTCTTCCCCGTCGCCTGGTTGGAAACCCAGACGTCTGATTTTAGAAAAACTTCGAGAATCAGAGCGCGACTCGCCCTCCGCCCACGACGCACGGCCGCGCCGCGCCTCGTCCGCCTGCTGCTCGAGCTACAGCAGGCCTCCCGCGTCACCCCGCGTCTGCTGCTCCCCCGCCGGCCGGCTCTAGCAGCCCTGGCAAGCTCGCCCTCACGGCCGAGCGCCTCCTCTTCTCGCGCAGCACCTCCTCCCGTACTCGCCGCGGCTGCCACCGCCGCCGCTCGCTCACTCTCGCACTAGCTGGAAGGAGAAGAGGAAGGGGCGGAGGCAATGAGAGTGAGGGAGAGGGCGAGGCTTTTTAAAGCCGCGCGGGGAGAGAGAGAGAGAGCGAGACAGAGGGCAGCCTGCGCCCGCAGGAGAGAGGGAAAAAGCGACCGCAGGTCTGCGTGCGCAGGCACGCAGACGCAACCGTGTGTGCCGCCGAAACCGAATCCCAGATGTCTGGAAGTGATTCCAAACATCTGGGCCACCTCCCAGACGTCTTAAAATACATCTGAAACCACGTGTTCGTAACAGGGAGAGGGCGAGGGCCTTATAAGGCCGCGTCGGGAGAGAGAGAGAGAGTGCAGTCTGCGCCTGCAGGAGGAGAGAGGGAAAAAGAGGTGTTCCTAACGCGGCCTGCGTGTAGACGTCTGGTCAAAGAGGAGAATGCCTGACGCAGGAGGAGAGGGAAAAAGAGGCGTGCTGCAGAAATTAAATCCCAGACGTCTGGAAGGGGTTCCAGACATCTGGGCCACCTCCGAGACGTCTTAAAAAGGCGTCTTGAAAGCGAGTTCGTAACACCCATCTTTATTTAGACCCCCACACCCTTCCTCTTTCTCCCCGTTACCACCAGCCACCACCTCCATCTCCTTTCCCTCCTACCGGTAGCTACCTTCCTCCCCCACCTCTAGCGCAGTGAGTGGAGTGGAAGAAGAGAGACAGGACACAGAGGAGAAGGCGAGGAGAGTGTGAGCAAGGAGTGAGAGCGTGGGAGGAGCTCGAGCGGAGGAGCTCACGAGGGAGCCGCAGGAGCTCGAAGGAGCTTGTGTGGGAGGAGTCGAGGACACGTGCAAGGAGGAGGAGCTCACAAGCAGAAGCCTTGGCCTCCTGCAGCCGCTGGAGGCATTGTTGCAGCTCCTGCGGGCGAGCTCGCGAAGGAGACAGCTCACAGGAGAGTTCTGCGTACTAGATATTTTTCAATATCAAACGTCTGGAGCATCTCCCAGACGTCTGGAGTAGCAGAGGGACGTCCGGAGCTGAAATCGGACATCTGAAAGCACGCTTAGTGCCAAGGTACATATTTCTGCACGATTTCTAGCCATGCAGGCCTTACCGCAAAAGACTTTTAGCCGATTTTGGCTTTGCGCATGCGTACGCAAGTGCAGAGCATTGGAAAGGCGCACAGTGCGCCCTTCAAGGCACTTTTGGATGTTTGGGCACATTGCCAGACGTCTAACCGTACTTCCAGACGACCGAAAGGAGAGTTCGACATCTGAGACTTCTCTCAGATGATTGCAGAGGGGTTCGGACATCTAAGAAAGTCGCAGGAAAGAAAGGGTGAGTTCTGACATCTTTTAAGACGTCTGAGCCTAGTCCCAAACGTCTGATTTTGGACAGTATGCTTGTTTTTTGCTGTTTAAGGCCTAAACAGAATCGGATTTCCGCAAACGAAGTACCATTGTTTTCTGCTTAAGTTTCTCTATGAGTTAGTGTTACTTATATACAGTTTTGGACTTGTTTGACATGGTTGGTCAATTGTATATGTCTCTAGCCAGTTGAGCACACGGGACCCATGGAGGCGACAGGACTTGCGGTTCTAGCCCGCATTCCTCCCGTATTTCCCAATAGAGTGGTTTGCTTTAATATCAAGATTTAATAAAACTAAGTGCATGTTTAGAATAACTTACTTGAACCCTATGGCATGAAATGAACTCTAGGGTAGAAACGAACGAATCTTGCTCAAGCTACACTGTCTTTCTTGAGATGCACGTTAAACCAATTTGCTAGCAAATGTATTATTCTATTGATGTGATGCTTTCTTTAGAAAAGCACGAGCTGACTGATATACGAATGAAACCCGTAATGTGAATAGTGAGATCTGAATGTTGGAAATGAAATGAAAGGAATACAAGCATGAACCCTGCGAAGAAATTAGGAGAACTCCTGTATATGGAAAGAACTTAGTAAGTAGACGGGAAGTGAGTTGGCCCTTGCATATGCAGTACCAAGGAGAGCAACTGTCCCTTTGGTGTAGAGGGGAACTAGCCACCCCTTTCGGTTGAGACCCCAGGTTAGGTCTAGTCACTCTACACCGACTTCTGCTTGGCCCTCGTGTACGTGGTACTGAGGTGAGCTACTTAGTGTCGGGAGGGAGCTAGCCGCCCCACAGGGCCCGAGGTTAGAACTAGCCTCCCTACATCGACTCTTGTTAGGCCCACTGGGCAGACCGGGACAGTCGGATGAGGGTACTCGGACTATAGAGGGGCAAGACCCCTGTTCTGAGAGGGCAAGGCCCTGTACTGTTCCGTGTTGTACCTTTAGGCATATCAGCTAGCAGAAACGACTGACCGTGTGCCAGTGTGGGATAGCTACCCGTGCGCTTATCGCACATGCCGTAGTCACCGCTACGTCGCGATCGTGACCTTGAGGTGGTTGAGTGGGTGTAGGATTACCACAGGGTACTCTCCTGGCCAGGAGAGCACCATATGTACATCTTACGTCATAAAAATGATTGCAATCAAGATCGTTCCCGTGAGGAATAGTCCAGATCAAGAAATGATTAGATGAATAAAGGAGCAAACAAATTAGAACTACTTGGTTGAGCTAAATGAAAATGGATAATTAACTAATTGCTTGTCTTAATTACATGTAAATGGTTGAATTACCACTCTACTCAGCGTTCGCTGACTCCGAAAATTTTATAACCTTGTTCAGGTCAGGGAGTTAAGTAGCCAGCACCACCGGCTGCAGAGGGAGCTGGGCCCAGTCGAGCCCAACCTTAGCGGTTAACATTTTTTGTTCCTTTACGCTTCTTTTTTTATAGTAGTGAGTATTTTGTTATATGTAATACTGTTCAGTCACTTTTCCGCTATACTTTTCATTGATGTTGTTGAGATGGCCTGTAATATTATGAGACTGTTCGTTCTGCTTTCTTTACTGTCTCTTATTATTTTTCTGCTTAGTTACATTGCATGTGTGATTGTGGAATATTTTCTGCTTTTGGTTATTTCTCGTTGGACGACTAGGTCTTGGGATTAGTAGAGGTAGGCCGGTCTCAGGTCTTGTAGGGATCAGGGATCGGGTTGTAACAAAACACCCCTACTCTCTCTTTCCTTCTTTTTCTCTTCACTCATGCCTAACCGGATCAGTAAGCGGGTTAACAGGTGGGTAATCAGGTCGAGAGCAGGGACCAGGGCTACTGAGCGTGGAAGGTAGCCGAGGAGTGAGCGAGTGTGAGTGAAGAGGGACCCGATCCTCATGACTCGGCAAGGGGTTGTTGGCACAAAATCCTTTTATCCTACAACTGCTGCTCCTAATCCCACAATGTGGGACTTTCTTTCATGTGCTTCCTTCACAGCAGCAACAGTAGGTAGTTCATCCAATTGCGAGTGGAGACAAGGCTGGCTGCTTCAATTGGTAGTCTGGGCATGTACCTGGAACAACTCCGCGTGACCTGGGAGAGGATTTGGTGAAGAACACAGCCAAAGCTTGAAGAACACGGCCAGAGATAATGGCAGCGATGGCGAGCAGCAACGAACACCTGAGAAACAAAATACAGCCTCTCGACCCATTAAAGATGCTCAGACGGATCGCCAGCATGCAGTGAGTGCACTGGGGGCAGTGGTGTGGCGTGTGAGTGAGTGAGGAGGTTTGGAGACCTCAGAGATGAAGCTACAGAGGTGGGTTGTTCGGGGAGATGATGGGCGCAGCAATCCCCTCAATTTGTTGAGGGGTTTTTCTCATGTGGGCTCGGCGGAGGTATAGGAAGTGATGGCAGGTGAATTGGTGGCCCATAGCGAGTTATCGAGGTCGTCGGAGGCATGTTGGAGATGAGGGAGACGGTGGTGGAATGGGTGAAATTGTGATTGAAACTGAAGTCTAGAGGTGCGGTGATGTTTAGGGGAAGAAGAGGAATCGAGGGAGGTAGCTAGTAGTCGAGGAGGATACGGAGGAGGCGTCGGTTGTGATAGGCCAGCGCTGGAGAAGGTGAATACTCCAGAAATGAAGGTGACGACGAGGACGGAAGGAGACGCCTGCTGGTATTACAAGGCGTGCAAGAACTTGAGAAAGACAATCCCACCGCCTATTGTATGTGGCGGTGGGTGAAGAACTCAGACAGAGAAGGTCACCGGAGCAAGCTTCGGAGTAGGTCGGAGAGGGAGAGGAAAAGAAGATTTTGGCCTAAAAACTTGCTAAGGAGGTAAGGCAATCCATGAGGGTCTTTTATGGGCCTTCAAGCAAGCTCCCAAGCTTGGAAACAAGCTTGAAAGGCTCGATTTTTTAGGAAGATCCTTGGAAGTCAAGGACTCACACGAGCTTCTTGGGCAAATTTAGGATCTAGAATTAGGTTTAGTTGTTTAGGGATGGCCTTAAGATCATCCCTTCCAATTTTGGAAGGGATTGATCGAGAAATCAGGGAGGTATCCCTGATTGAAGCTCGACACCTTTGGGTTCACACCTGCCTTGGCGGAAGGGACCCATTTGAAGAAAATGAAGAGAAGTTAGGGGGCTTTTTGTAAGGATTTTGAAAGTTGGGGGTATGAATGGGAGAAAGAGAGTCAGACTAGACCAAAATGCAAACTAGGTCAAGATGGACTCTGATTGGGCCCAAATTTTGGTACAAACCTAATTTGGACCCAACAAATCTGATGGTGAAGTCAAATTTTTTTTTGACCAAGCTAGATTGAGCAATTTACACAGACACCCAAATTATGGCAACTTTCTGTCTGAGACTCTATTTTAGGTCAAAATGGGTTCCAATGGTCAAATCAAGGATACCAAACCTTATTTTAGAAGGTTTATATGGACTTTATCCTGACCAGAACCTCTATTATCTAAGTGGGTCTGAAATTAGGGTTTTAGGTTACTATTAATTCTCGAAATACGTGAAAACCCATTTCTATCTGCATGGACCCACTTATTAGACTTTAATGCTCATTTGACCTTTAATTCATCCCTAGCCAACCCCTTGGTTATTCTGTGTTCATGATTTGCTATTAAAATTACAGGAACTAACCCTGACTTCTTGTTCTCTTCTCAAAACACAATGTGGTGGATACATAACCCTCAGATGAATATGTAGGATCTTTTATCTTTTATTCCATACGAAAATGAGCTAGTTAGGGCCTATGATGGTGTTCCCATCATATATTTAACCCAAGTTTGCTACAGATAACCAAGAAATTACAGCTATACTAGAAAGCGATAGAAGATAGAGTGAGTTGAGAAGAATCCCCCTCAACGACTGCTTAGAGGATGACTCGCTTTGACGGTGCCTGGATGAAGATGGTGAGAAGTTGGAGGAAGGAGAACAACATCGGAGGAAGGATGGAGCAGGATGACGTCACGGCGAGGATTTACTTCCGGATCGAGGTGAGAGGATGGCCATGAGATGCTCCACGAAGGGGGGTGAGAAACGGGAAAATATTTTACTTTTCTACTCTAAGGAGCATCCCGGGCTTGGGACCAACTCCTTAGAGCTTTGGAGAAGGTGAGGGAAGAAGAGGAAGAGATGAAGAAGAATGGGAGGGATGGTGGTCCTTTTATAGTGGAGGAGAGGAGGCAAAGTAAGCATATAGGTCAATAGCGACGTTTATAATTGTCATTGTAGCTCCACCGCAAACCTCGCTCAAGGCCTGCTAGCTCTCGCACATGCGCGAGCGACACCCGTGCATTGCTGGCGCTAAGGTTAGAGGAGCCACGGTCGTTGAATCGGAAAATGAACAGCCACGATCATGTGAGGATTGTGCTTGTAGATCACACCGCGGCCCTGCATACGATCTCGGGCGTTCACACGTTAAGATCATTTGACACACAGGGTTGCGCCATGTGGTGAAGTTTCTCTTTGGCCGCTCCCACCTATGCGGTCGATTTGAGGCGCGGAGCGATTCAAACAGGCACCGGTCATTTGCAGATCAAGGGCGCTCTCCACCACGTTGTAGCTGCCGATGGTTGCGCAGATGAAATTGTGTACGCACGCTCTCGACCATTGCATCTTGATCCAACGGTTGAGATCTCATCTCCGCCTTCTCCGTTGAGGTTGAACAACGCGCGTGCGTGAATCCTAGCCATTGGATTGAAATCCAACGACTAGGATTGGTTGATGAAGTTAAGCGAAGGGGCCTGAGTGGATTTGGGCAGCTGTGATGGCACCACGTGGTGTCATCATGGTTGTTCATCTTCTTAGTTTTGTAGGTGGCACCACAAACGTCGAATTGAATTGATGTATGCACTGTTGGGTTGCGATCATTGATCCAGATCCATCCGTGCAGTTGGATTTGGCATCTGAGGTTCGAATTGGTGCCACCTTGCCCCTTGGCCTTTGATCTTTCTTAGACTGCATAATGTACTATGGGACTCCAATCAAGGTGATTTCGAAGGTGTCAGACTCTGATTGTTATCCTAATTAGTTCCGTATGATTGGATCGTCAATCCGAGACCCCAAAATAAATCTCCTCTCCTGGTCACAAATGGACACAAATTAACCATTAATTTTATATAAACTATTCTAAATGCAGAATGATGCATGCTATGCAATATTTATAATATGGAATGCATCTATAAGGTTAGGAATATGCATGAATAGGCATTTTAACCGAAATAAATGTTTATATATCAGCTACTCCCAGACTTGAAGAAAGCTCCTTCTTCCTCCTTGAATGCTTCCTCTCTAACTCCTCCTAGGGTAGTAGATGCCTGTTAGGTTTAAAATCATGTTGTTAATAAATTTTTAAGTCGTAGTATTGTCGTGAAATCGAATCTAAACAAAATATTAATAAAACTCAAGGTGAGTCTCGGTCGATCTCTAGGTGGTGATTGATGCGAAAATAATTTTGATTTTTACTTTTTATTTTTCTTGCTTGTGAAAACTAACCTAAATCTAACTAAGGAACCTAAAACATAAAAGTAAAATCTAAATCTAAAGATGATGGATGATCTCTTAAACGGTGAACTCACTCGTCGCTCTTTCGAAATGCACAATCATGGTATAACACAAACAAATGTAGAGAGTATATGAATAATGCTCATTTGTGGAATTCGTGGATTATGTGCGTAACATCAAGGGAATTTTGATCGAACACTAATTCATTTATTTGGGTGGGACAGGAATTTAAATGATAGAATTAAAATCTAAACTAACAAAAATCCATCCCGCTGATAATGCTCGTAGTAAGCCATCGGCACTAGAGGGTGGTAGTGCAAGACCTTGGGTATAGGAGCCTGTCTACACGCCACAAGAGAGTGATGCACACCTAAAACTCAACGAGAGTCTAGGCATACCAAAAAGAGAGAAAATAAACTAGCTACTTGCATGAAATAAATTGCAAAAATATAAAGAGCAAAAGAACTATCTAAATTATATAGAACTAAGGGCATTAAGGATGGGCCTTGATGGCCATGTTGGTGGTGGTGGTGGACGGCCCTTAGGGGGTGGAGGAGAGGGATAGAGCTAGAGGAGGCTAAGTGATCGAATGTAGGAGGGAGAAGGAAGGTCCCTTGAAGTGGTGGCTTGGTGGTCTTTCTATAGAAGAGGGGAGGCTAGGTTTCGGCGAAGGGCTAGGGTTAGTGTTTTGGTGTTGCGCCACCTTTGGAGGGGAAGAGGGTGAGGTGGCATTGGACTAGGTTTTAGAGAGAGTTGAGGGTGTTTTGGTGATGATTTATGTAGGGTTAGGTTGTGTAGGCTTAGGTTTAATTGGGTTCGGTTAGCCTAGGATCTAATGGGTTGGGTCTAATAGGGTAGGTCCTAGTCTAATTAGGTGTGTGTATGTGTTTAATTGGGCTAGGGTGATCCTAGTAGATGTGTGTGTGAACTTAAGTTGGTCTAGGTTGAGTTTAATCAGCTTCTACTGAGCCTAATTAGACTTGTATGGGTAGAGATGGACCAATTGGATCCTTCGTGGATCTAATTGAGTTTAAGTGCACCCAATTAAATACGGATGCACCCAATTGGGTGTGTATTAGTTGATTGGGTTTAAGTAAAGTCTAATTAAGCTACCATGAGCCTAATTATCCTAGGGTTAACCTAATCAGGTCCAACTAGACCACATTAGATTGTGGCTAACCCAATTGACTCAAATTGAGTCAATTGAAGGTTCTATGGACCTAAATAGAATGCCAAGGTATGAATTAGGAATAGGAATATGAGATAGGGTTTATGGAAAAGGGATAATAGGAATTTGGAAACACTATCTAGGTTTTGGCCAAAGTGGGGCAGACTCAAGGTCAGGGATAATGATATCCCAGGTGGAGGATAAGGGTAGGGATAGTGTGGATAATAACATGGATAGCACTATCAATGTTTTGGGTTCTAGGCTAAGTTAACCTAATAGCTTAGGGATAGGGGCAAGGATAAGGCTATCCTAGGAAACTATGGATAGGGATAGGGTTATCATAAGTTCTTCTTTTCCTCTTTTTCTGCATTTATTCATACAAGTAACCTAGTTTATCTTTCTCTTACTCTCTATCTTCATTTCTTCTTCATTCCAAGCTTTATTCCAAGCTCCCGCTCTAGCTCTGTTGCAGCTCCAACTTCTATCCAGCTTTTATTCAGCTTCTTATTCAGTCTCAAGATATCTTGTGAGCTCCTTATTATCTGCAAATACAATTATACACTAGTTAGTAGGAAAATAGCATTATTCCATAAGCAGCTAAGTAGAAAAGCTAGAATGCAAGATATGCAGCTTACGCATGCACTATTCCTAAGTTAAGTTAAGATCTATCTTAATGTAGGTTGATTAAGTTCTATGATTACTGCGTAGTCATACCCTTATGCTTAACTTCTGCTAGTCCCTAGCAAAACCAACATAAGAAACTCCTGTGGAGAAAAGATGCGAGAATCAAATACATGGATTTTCATTTATTTTCGAAAACAAAGTGAAAACCAATTTATATATATACATTTATTGTAAAACGAGTTGTTGTCAAGGAATTAAGCAAGTTTAAATCAAAAATCTCGATATGATTTTTCACCAACGAAAAGAAATTACAGATAGATCCTTAATGGTAAAGACTCAATAGCTCTCAAGTACCAACTCAAATTCGGGCCATACTAAGATTTGGCAACTAAGATTGGCAACTTTCTCCTCACTACTTTTCTATCTCGAGGTCAACACTCTAGGTGTATATCTCCTTGGCTGGTTTTCTAATATCTCCATATTTTTCAAACATCTATAGGTAAACACCCATTTGTAGTGAGATGTTTTTATTGTAATATGCGGGGGAAAAGGGTAACATCCATATGTAGTGAGAGGCTTTTATTTATTTAGTGGAAGAATTTGTACCCATTTGTAACGATGTGCATTTTATTTGCTAGGGTTCATGGGATAAGGCTAAAAAAATACTTTTTTCCATTCTTCTCATTTTTTATTTTCTCAATTTTTTTAAAAATTTTCTCCAACTCTTTTTTCCAAGTGAGTGGCTCTCCATCTGTTCTAAATGTATACCCTACAAACAAGAATAGTCCTAAGTACTAGAAACATGGAAAAAGTCCTTTAGATCTTTTGCCCTAAGGCTAAATTTCATTGACTACTAAGGACTCAATAAAGTCATCCAAGGGACGAGTCAGTGCACAGTGTAATTGAAGATGATTGGGACACAAAGACTATCCAAACCAAAGGGTGGAAAGATAAGTAATTCACTTATCGCCCTTTTTGACTTAATACTTTTAGCTTTTTCAAATCCTTTCAAAAACTTGGGGAAACAAGTCAAAATATAGGTAAATGCTTGAAAAATTAAGTCTATTAAGACCTTAAGAGCCTAGGGAAAAAGACTTTGTTCCACATTTCCCAACGGTGGTAAATCCTCAGAATCAAGAATTCTTGACTCTTCCTAACTTAAATTCCAAAAACAGCATAGAAAATATACTTTTTTTTATATAGATAAACAATATATATTTATTTTTATTTCTTTTTTTTAGAGAATTAATTATTCAATAGCATATCGCAGGAAAAAATACAGAATGCAAATGCAATAGTGAAATTTTTCACTAAAAATCCTCGATGTTGGCAGAAATTATTCAATGTAAGTGTACTACCACCCCATGACTAAATTCTTGCATATCCTCATGCATGAATGTAAACATAGAAGAATGAAAATTAATGAAGGACAAGAGTATAATGGGTAGAAATCACTTGGAATAGCTCTTGAATTTTTTGTTGGATCATTCCAACACTTATGAAATAAGACAAATATGCTATATATAAAGGTAAAAACATATTTACATATGTATAAATGTTGAGTTTAATGCCTCCAATCAGGCGAAAACTCAATCACATGTCCTCATTAAGGCTGATGACTTCATTATTAGGAGGAGATTCATGGGCTAAAAATGGCTTGAGGTGTTGGGCATTTATGGTAGAAACATGCCCAGTCTCCGAGTCCAAGATTTGAACCCCCCAATTAAAGTATGGGCAAATCACAGGTATGGTAGTTATGTGGTTTTTGGAGGGGAAAAGGTGGCACTACTTTATGGTGGAGGTGGGTAGAGTAGGGAGCTAGGTGGAGGAGAGTAGGAGGTGGATTATGGAGCTAGCTTAGCTAGCTAAGGTTAGCTAGTAGCTAGTAGGAGCTAGGAGGAGTTGGGAGAAGCTGACTTAAGTTGCCTTGAGCCTGATAGGAGTTGAGATGGGCTGGGGTTGAGTTGCTTGTGGATTCCTTAGCTAGCTAGTTCTCAACTAGTAGTTAAGCTTGAAGGAACTGAGCTGAAAATGAGTTGCATGAGTTGGAGATGAGCTGACATGGAGCTGCTTGATGAGCTAGATCCAGCTGAGATGAGCTGGATTGAGTTAGGATCCAACTGAAATGAGCTAGAATGAGTTGGGCTTCTATCTTCTTCTTCCTATCTTTCTATCTTTTAAATTGTCAGGGTTTACTTGATTTATATTGTGTCTTCGTCCCTAATAAAGCAAATAAGATGTATCAATAAATAAAAAGTCAAGAAAAACTAATAATGCATTCCTAAACTCTAAATGCATATAAATGCCTAAATGCAGCCTAATACCACAATGCGAATGTAGAAATCCTAGGAACTAAGTGTAATAATAGCCTAAGAATGATGATAAATTGGTGTTTATCAGAAGCATAAAGCATGATCCAAATCTTTTCTAGGCAAGTAATTTCCAACGAAAGAAAGAGAACAATAATCAACATTCATACGGCATTAGTCCAACTTTCGATAGATCCTCCTAGCACCTTTTTGGCTATTGCACCTAGAGAGCAAATTGCCTCTAAGGGGAAGGTGAAGGAGGGAAAGGTCATCAATGAAATCATGAAACTTTTGTGCAATGGGGTTGCAAAAGGGACAACCGCCAATCTTTTCAGTTGGAGAGAGAATGCAGTTAGAGTCTCTACCCAACAACCAAACAGCAGAGATTGAGCAGGCATAGGCCCTCAAGTGCACCCAAAGAGATTGGTGGACTTCAAAGCCATAGGAGGCATATACTCCAAAAATGAGGAAGGATAGACTATCATAAGAAGCTCTAATAGTGATACACTAGGGGAAGGTTTCACCAACTTGAAGATGAAGATCTTCACCCTACAAGGCCCTGATGAGTGAGCTAATGTACATAATAACATACTTAGTTTTGGGTATTCGTTGCATTAGATTTAGGTCATATTATACATAATTGCATATTGGCATGTTAGGGGTAAAATGATAATTTTGAGCCTAATTTTGTGCCTCACCATATGCAAGAGACTGGTACTTAGATTCAAGAGGAGAAAAGCAGAAAAACAAAGCTCTAGAGTTGCAAGCAAAAGGAAGAGAATCATTTCTGGCCACTTGAACCCAAAACCATAACCCTAGCCCAACTTGCCTATTTTAGCCCTCACCCAAAACCTAATCCTCACTGTAAAATAGCTCTACTTAGATCCCTAAACCTTTTCCTCAACCTGAGGATCACTCTTAAACCAAGTCCTAAAACCTAGCCCACACTCCTAGTGATACTGCCTTAGTCTTAATCCTAATCTATCCTATGGAGTTCTACACATTTTCCACGTGTTCCACTTAATTCTTCTACACAAAAATGACTTAAAGATTCTTGAAATCAATTAGTAATAAGTGGCCTTGATTGTAACCAATTAGGTCTCCAAATAAATCCCTTAAATTTCTCTCATCAAGATGCCAATCTTGAAATTCGGGACAACCTAACACACCTACAATATTTTAGTCATAACGTTCTCAACTTAAATCCACATCAAGTGATTTAAGTTACATTTTAAAGCTGCTTTCAAGGGCTACAACTTTTGTTTTATATAATTTGAAATTCAAATAATAAAGTGGCCAAAAATTGAAGGCATTTAGATCCTACTTTCCTATTTAGATAAATCCTAAACCTAAACCTAATTTCCAAAAATCTAAACCCCAACCTTCCCTCCCAAGTCACCGTGGATGCCCCCCCTCCTTTATTTAAACCCTTAGATGTCCCCCCTTAGAGGCCATCTAGTATCTTAGGTGTTGATTGTGCAGCATTTCACGCCAGTAAATATGTTATCTTGTGCTATTTCCTAACTTTACGCATTGAGATTAGATATATATTCATGTATTTTGTAAATATTTGCATTTATGCATTTTTAGGAGAGGAAGATAGAGAGAGAGATAGAGCCTCCATTTCCTATTATACATTTTCATCTATAGATAGCCTTATTGAAAAATCCATAAAAATTGAAAAATCTTGACAAGTTCTAAAACATTATAAAACACAAAATGTTCGTAAAAATTGAAAATTCAAAGACTCAAAAAAATGTTTTCAAAAGTGTTTAGCTATGATCTAAAAGCTGAAGCAAAAATAAAATAACTGTTTATGGACATTCAACCTTTGCTTTGAAGATTTTTCGGGCCACAGAAGCTTGATTCGCTTAGGCTTTGGTTTTATACACTTAAGCATTAACAAGATAGACCAGGATCTCTCCTGACTTAGGTCGTATTCTTATGCCTGAGTCACCATTACAGGATTCATTGGTTTGCTTCTGCTTAACACAGAATCAGGAAAGACCAGATGAACTTAAGATTCATCCTTTGTGTTCATTAGGAAAGGTGGAGTCCGTACCTGTGCATGCAGGTAGACTTTTTATCCCAGTCTTTAGTCTTGTGTTTAGAAGAAGTTAAAGTACTCACTCACCAAATAAGTGTACTCTACCAAATAAAGTTATAGGAGACATGTTGACATTTGCTTCAAAAAAAAAAGTAAAAAAAAAGAAAAAGTCAAAAAGAATAGAAAAAAAAGACATTCTTTTGAATAAGTTAGTATGTTCTCCAAATTCTTGTAAATTCTTTCACCAAAAAGATTTTTTAGGAAGCATTACAAATATCATATTTCCACCAAATATTCTTTAAGCCACAAAGCAATAAGAGTTGGGTTGAGTCTTCAGTCATTTTTGAGAGTCGATCCAAAGACATGAGCTAAAGCTGGGACCAACCTAGACTTAAAAAGACATAAAACCCTAGTCTTGAGTCTTAATGTTCATCTGGTTAGTCTTGTTCATTTACTAAGCATAACCATAAGCTCTTAGCTTTTGAGCTTGGCAAAACCCTCTGAGTCCTAGAAATCGCACTTAAAGTTTAAATATCAAGAGTCCTTATTAGTCGAGAGATGGTATATGTTATGTAAGACTTGAGTTTTGGTAGTCTTCTTTGCAATTGGTTCTCATAATGTCTAATTGATAAACACGTTAATATTGCTTCAGAAAATCTTTAGCTTAAGATAATTTCTAAATACTACTACCTTACTATTAAATAAGTGTTTTGCTAGGGACTAACAAAAGATAAGCGCGGAGGTGTGATTGCACAGCAATTCACGCCATTAAATATGTCATCTTATGCTATTTTGTAACTTTACGCATTGAGATTAGATAGATATTCATGCATTTTGTAAATATTTGCATTTGTGCATTTTTAGGAGAGGAAGATAGAGAGAGATAGAGCCCCCATTTCCTTCATTTCTACCACCTAATACCACCTAACACAACACCACCCTACACCACCTACATTAATTATCTAACACCCTAAGTTCCTACCCATAAATTATCCAAAATATCCCATTTCCCCAACGGCTTGCCTTGTCGGCACTCCACACCCCCTCACTTATATAACACTGCCCACCCCCTCCATGCGCGGGCGTCGTCACCAACCCATACCACTTCCATACACCAACAGCAACGTCCCTCCCCACTCACACGCGCACCATTCCCACTCTAGCAGTTGGCCACACACTTCCCTCTCCTCTCTCCCTCTCTTCCTCTCCCATATGCTGCTCTCTCTCACCAATTGAGAGAATATGCAGCAAGGAGGGGACAAGCTCTTTGTGGTCACAAACACCACATTGAGCTCCAACATCGCCCAATTCCCTCGTGAACAGGTGGGTGTGGTGCTTCTCTTCTTTTTCCTTTTTATTTTTGATTTTATTTTATCAAGTTTTCATCACCATTAAATTAGCTAAGAAGCTCTATTCTTTGTTTGCTCTGTTTTGCCCTGTAGCCACTATTCACGATCCATCGCACTTCATTTTTCATGATAGCCACTTGCCACTTCTCACTTTGCCGGTGGCATCACCCATGCACGCCAGCTTCTACGCCCCCAGCCGGTCATTCCATGAGCTAAGCGATCACCACCACTCACCTGCCTCTATCTCCCACGCGCCGCTAGTGACCTGGCACTCATCAGTTTGCCGGTCACCTGCGCCTCTCTCTCCTCCATGCCACCTACCACAGTCGGTTCTCTCACCTTACCACTCCCTCATAGCCACACATACGCGCACACTCACACTTTCTCACCCATAGCCTTACACACATATACCCACACAGACAGACACACATACATACACATATACATACACACGTACGCGCGCACACACACACACACACACACATATATATATTCACACACACACACACATATATACTCATATATATACATATAAACATACATATACTTATACATATACGTATATCTATAGGTATATAGATACACATATACTTATATTCCTCTCTCACATTCACCTATACATTTTCCCATTCACCATCCCACACACATTTCTAGTTCCGCACATTTAATCACGAGTGGGTATGCACCAGTTGCGTACGCATTCATGATTCACGTGCAAATCAAGCTATTCTACACACACTCCCACATGTCCGCTCCACACCTGCACACAACGCATTGTTAGTGTCGATCCCATCTCATTAGATAGTGGTCACACTAATCCGCACTACATCCATTGAACCTTTGATCCAATTCCCCCTATTATATTTATACAATATATATATACATATATACCTATATATATATCTATATCTATAAATAAGCTAAGTATTTCCATTCCTTTCCATTTCTCATTTTCTTTTCTGCATTTCTTTCCTTCATTTTTATTATTCTCTTTTAGTTTGTTGATTAAGAAAAGACAAAAAATATACATAAAATAAAAAAGATAATTCTTGACCTGCAGGCACAGTCTCACGTGTGGCGAGATCATTTCTGACCTGATTTTTTGCATGTAGGCAAAGACAATTTTGCGAGTGTACCCCAAGGACAAGACTATCCAAAAGAATCCTAAACTAAGAAAAAACCATTAACATAATAAGCAAAAGAAATTGATGCATTTCTAGGAATCATGTAGAAATCGATTAATCCCAAAATCGCCTCCCTAAGTTCGACCTTGGGCCCTAAAATTGACAATCTTAAAATTTGATTTAGTGCAGGTTAATAAATTTCGATAAACTAATGTAGAATCACCTATAGGTAATCACTCCTACTATAAACTTTTTGATGCTAATATCACCTAATTAAATAACCCTACTTGCATTCCAATCACAAGTTTTCTGGTACTGTTGCTGGGAAGGTACCATCTAGATCGGTTTCTACTCTTTTCCTTTGATTACCTCTTTATCCCACCCATCTCTTCACAAGTGTTTTTGTTTGTTTTTGTGCAGGTGGACTTGTTGCGAAGAGGAGACACACAGAGGAGGCAAGAGACATGGGCAAGTCCAAGGTGGGAGCGACAGTGTGAAGTCGCCGACACTGCTTGGACCTTCGCACATGTTGTTGAGGAGGTAGGTGTCCTTTCCTCTTAGCAACTTAGGTTCTCTTGTCACATTAAAGATAAAAAGATTTTTAAAAAATCAAAAAAATCACAAACCCTAAAAAAGACTTTCTTTTTGGGATTTCTCTAGGTGAGTGGACTAAAAGCCACTGTGTGATTCTTTTTGTCACCTCCACCGCCCTTGATTTCCGACTCATTTGCGTGCGCAAAAATCTGAGAATCTTGATTCTTTGATTTTTTGCTATGCGCAATTCTATTTGAGGTGAATTAACATTGATTGTTTGTTACACCTATTCACCTTATTTATCGTATTCGGGATGCACATTTTGGTTGGAGAGTCTTCGAATCGATTTGACTCCAACCCCACCACGACCTTAAATTTGCCCTTGATTTGATCCCAAATTTCAACTCCAACATATTAATTTTCATATTTTTCATATCTTAGTGGTTGAGCCTTTGTGTGGATTTCCATTATGGTGATTGGGAGCACTTGAATTAAAGTGTTTGGCTCCTTTTCACATTGAATAAAAAGCGATTCGTGCATCCACACCTAGAAACATCCATTTAGGGGCCCATTGTATTGTAGCATGCATTCACCAAATTAAGTTGAAGGAGGATTGTTTGAGCATAAAGAACTTGTTTTCTTGAAAACCCAGAGATTAGTTGAATTGGTAATTCATTGGAATCATAAAATCCATACTACTTAAAGAGTGGAATTCTAAAAGCCATTCACCATCTAAATCTTCAACTCGGGGACATTTCCCCATTGCATGCTTGTTGTACACACTCACAAATCAACGCACCTAGGCGTTACCTGTAAACAATGCCCTTCACATTTCAAAGCACTTGTATCCTAAGCCTCTTAATCTAAAATTGGTAGTAACTTGTCTCCATTAAGGTTTGGAGGTCTAACTACCTACGTGCTAGTGCGGGTTCTCACGTGCTAGTGCGGGTTCTCACGTGCTATTGGGTGTCTAAGACTAAGGCAAACGGCCCTTAAATTTGGCCCGGTGGTCCCATTGTGTTCGTATTCGGTTCCATAGGTCACGATAGTAGATAAATTAGATCTTTAGGTCTTAAGTCATATTTAGAGGTTAGGAATTTGATTGATTGATTTGTCATCAAGTGCACCTATTTGACGTCTTCTCTTTCATCCTCTTCTCTCTTCTCATCACCCCAATTCTTCTTTCGAGAGTGCATGTTTAGGAGGAGGTCACAAAACCTTGAACTTGTTGAATTGTCTGAAAACACTAGAAGGGTAGAAGTTGGTGAATTGTCCTCCTCGTCCATAAACATGGCTACTCGCCCACCCCCAAATCCTGAGGAGGGGAATTGTCCCCCTCCCAATCCACCAGGTGGTGGTGAAGCCGTCAACCCATTAACCTGCCTCTAAGCCCAAATGGCATTGTACAATGAATAGATTGAAGCCATTACGGAAACCATGGAGGAAATGCAAAACCCTCCCGAATAGGAGAAGCCCAGGTCTCTTCGCTCATATTAAAATCCCGCTGCTACAAAGACCCAAGGGTAGATTCGTATCCCTGTGGGCGGGGAGGATTTTGAATTAAAACCAAACGTAATTGGCCTAATCAACTTCCATTATCATGGCCTAATCAACTTCATTTGGAGGACTTAACCCATTTAGCTGAAATGATTAAACCAAGCAACATTGGGTTACATATTGTCCTCATGAAGATGTTCCCATTTTCGTTGCGGCACAAAGCCATGCAATGGTTGCGCACTATTAGGAAACCCATTTATTCTTGGGAAGAGATGCGTACAGAGTTTCTCAAGAAATTCTTCCCAATCGGGGCACTAATGCACTTCATTGTGCTATAACTTCTTTCACGCAACAAAACGGTGAACAATTTTGTGAGGCCTAGGAGAGGTATAATGTCCTTCTTAGGAAATGTCCACACCACGATCTACCTAAGTGGCATGTAGCCTAGATTTTATACTATGGGCTAAATGAAATTTTAAGGAAGATTGCGAACATCCTACGGAGGTAATTTCATGAATAAAGACAAGGATGGAGTGTTTGAACTATTTGAAAACATGAGTGAGAATTCCATAAACAACGCTTCCATTGTCTCCTTTAATCAGACCAATGCACCTCGTAGCAGAGCACATGAGGTTGACACGGGACCCTCCCATTCATCCACTAACTTAAATTTAATTGCACAAAAATTGGATGAAGTTTCCCTCGTTCACAAAAAGCTGGACGAACTCTTGGCCAACCCCACCCGTTCCGTGGCTCACACTTCGACTCCTCCATCACATCACAAACCTAATCCTTCCCAAGTCAGGATGATTTCCAAGAATCCTGCAAGACCTGCACCATCCTTGTTGAGTATCGTGCCGAGCGACTTGGTAAGTAATGTGGATCTGACTTCTACTAACCAGTACTTTGACATGGAGGAGCAAGCCTCGATGTACTCGGAGGCATTATCATATGGGGACTCATCTTCTGAATTTGAAGACGTGTGTGCCCTGGGGACCAACCCATATTCTGCTACTTATAACCCAGGGTGGTGCAACCATCCAAACTTCATGTAGTCCAACAACCCTTAGTGCCAAAACCCCGCTAGTAGACCAATGCGACCGTCCGCTCCCATCATCCCAAGGGTTCAATACTGTCCGCCAGCAATCCGCCACCAGAACATTGCGCACCTCAAATGGACCATGCATCAAACCCTCTGGATAAGTTGATGCGAATAATGACGAAAATGTCAAAGCACCATGAAGAGAATATGACTTTTCTTCAACACCAATTGGCGCAGCAAAATGCTAAGATCAGTCAACTACACATGACAACTCGATCTCATGGCACTTTTCCTGCCCAACCTATCCCAAACCCACGAAATTTTGTACCTCGTGGTCCGCAACCACAGTTGAGACCTTCTTAGGGGTAGGTTCACCAGATTCTGCAAGCTCTGAGTACTCCACTGGGATTTCAGGCTAATCCCATAGCAGCACATCAACCCTATGTCCTTGTTGTGAACCCTTCTCTGCCTTACGATCCCATTGGACATACAATGTCTAATGCGATTACTACGAGGAGCGGTAAACAAACTGTCGACCCACCTCAACCTTATTCTAGCTCATCTTCTTCATCCTCTCATTTAGGTTGCGCTTCGCATTCTTGTGAGGACGACATACCCAAACTGGTGCCAGAATTGGTCCCATTCCTTGAGGCTCTACTAAGGGAGCCAAAAGGCAAGAAAAATAACACACAAACCATTGATCATCTGTGTAATTTTTTCAAGGACGTTGAGATCAAGGTTTCCTTGCTAGAGGCAATCGACCACATCCCAACTGTCGCCCATTTCTTTAAAGACTACACTACACCTAGGAGACTGCAAAAGAAAACCAAGAACCCGATGGTTCTCTCACCTCATGTGAGTTGCGCTATACTGTCAAAATTACCACCGAAGTAGAAAGACCCAAGCACCCCTCTCATTTCATGCAGCATCAAAGGTTGTAATTTTGATCGTGCCTTGCTAGATTTAGGATCTTCCATTAACCTTGTACCGACCTTCATGTTCCAAAAATTTGCATTAGGAAATCTGAAACCCACCCCTATTACAATATAGCTGGCAGATCGCTCCATCAAAATCCCACGAGGTGTGGTAGAAGATGTGGTGGTTAGAGTCAACAATCTATGTTTTCTTGTTGACTTTCTTGTATTAGATATGAAAGTTCCTAATTCACTTTCTAATTACCCGATCATCCTTGGTAGACCTTTCTTGCCCACAGCCTGTGCCCATATCAATTGTGAATTGGGCTACATTGAGATTGCCATGGGCTCTGAAAAGCTCAAACTTAAAATTTTTAAGGTTGCCAAGAATTTTGATTGCAATCTTATCGAGGATGACACGTCTAAAGATGACATGACCGTCAGTGCGTGTATCGAGTTGGCATGGACCTATTCAAACTACTATAGCGTACCCCTGGATAATCACCAAGACCTGACTTACCTTTACTGTGACATTTCCCAAAACCTCCCCTTACCCTTATCTCTTCCTGACTAAACTCATGACGAGGTCCACTCCGCTTCTTATGCCTTGTGGTCTTAGTCATTTCCGGACTACTCACCTTCGATCTACCCCCATGAAGATCGGAGTGCCCATTCTTTCCCGCCAAATCAGGCGAAAGCGACATTCTACACCAAGACCGTGTTTCCAAATGCTGATCATTGGGACTCTCCTTTCTTGGATCCATCAATCCAAGATGCCCCTCTTCTTGGCCAACCTGAGGGCCAATTTCCTTCACCCCTCATTATTTCCTCTAATCCTTTTGGGTCCCTGATGAGACAATCATCATGATCTCTAATTAACCCTAATTAACTAATCTTCCTAGTTAATTAGCTAAGGTTATGAACATGTAAGGGTTAATTATAGAATAAGGGATATTTAGTTAAGGACCTTAAAATAAGTTTAAAATGGCATTTTATCATTGAATTAACATTATTAATAATTTAGATAATAATTGAACTCGAAATCTTATTAATCATTTCCTTAATTAATAAGTTAAATAACTTAAATATAATGTATAACTAAGTATATAATAACTTAAGTAATTTTAGTTAATCTAATAAATTAAGCTAAAAAAGTCAAAAATGTAAATTCAAGGTGAAAACATAATATTTACCTTATTTTCTAACATATATAAAAAGTTGAGAAAGATCTAAATTAAAATAAACCTTCAAAACCTGAGTTTAAATTTTGGTCCTTAAAATTCATTACAATCGGGTCCTTATTTCTCACATAGGCCCTTAAGTTTTATTACATTTAAGTCCCTTTCCCTCTTCTTCTTATTCAGCCGAATGAACGGCTAGCGGCAGAGAGTCACGCCACCGCATGATCACTTCCCTGCCGACATCAACCTTCTTTGTCCAAGCTCTTGCAGCTTGCACTCATGACCTCCACATCATCCACCGGTCTGGATTAACCGGAAATCCTATTTTTCAATGGGAGATAACCTCACCGTCGTCGGAGACGACGACGGAGGTTAAGCTCCTCAAGCTCCTTCGGCCAGACCCCGCCATTCTCTTCGCTGCCAACTACTATAAATACCCCCTCACCCCTCAGATTTCACTCAAGTTGTCTCCCTTCCCTCTTCTAACACTACAGTTGACCCAATAGGCTATTCGTCCAAAACTCCAACGACTTTTCATTTCATTTTCCGACTTCCTCCATTCATTTTGATCAGCTGAGGAGATCCGCCATGGTCTTCCGCATCTCTGACATAGGCACCGACCAAAGGAATCCTCCACTCCACCTCAAATCCACCTGTCGGAGATCTTTCTTCCACCCTCTGATTTCGTTGTCTGCTATGAACCTTCGGCGAAACCCTATTGACCCCTTCATCCAGGTAACAGTAGATTAGGAGTAGGAGTAGGAGTAGGCTAGCTTAGTTAGGTAGTTAGTTAGAATAGTTGTAATTTTAGAATTTTAGTTTCATCTTCTCTGACTTCGGCGAACTCCTTGAGCTCGCCAGAGTCTTAATCTTGTCCTTTTAAATCGTTGTCCACCTTCCTTTAACCCTCACAATCACTTTTAGCACATTTAATCGTTTAATTGATCATCTAATTGCCTAATTCATAATTCACCTCCACCGACTACTGTCACTGTCCATGGTGACAGTAATCGACCTAATTCCACCTTCATAGGGTCTTCCATCATTTATCCATCACTTATGAACCCTAATCAACACTATAATACATATAAATATCACATATAAATTAAACGCCCAATCTTAATTAAGCTCCTGAGCTTGCTGTCAATGACGGCTCAGAAGCAGTTCAAATCCTAAAATTAAATATATATTTATGAATATAAACACTTGTTGACTTGTTTTAACCATTCAATCGAGTGGTTAAACAAGTCCTGGGCTTTAACCACTCAGATCCTTTAAGAAAACGAATTCACTGTCAAATCTTAACTCTAATGAAATAATGAAGAATTAAATATGATTCTGAGATTCCTTGCAACCTCAGGATCCTTTTTAAATCAAAAAATGGCATAATTTCACAATCTGTACATAGATTACATATTTTCTAGACTCACCGGAGCTCCGGCGAGCTTCGGCGAGCCAAATTTTTGTTTCAGCCTCCAGAATTTGTTGAAAAGCTCCAGAATGATTCAAATATGATCAATGAATAACTTAAGGATATTTGTTTGAAGATTTAGTGTTTGGAGCCAAAGATTGAACTTCATCTTCTCCAACTCTGATGGAGTTGGAGAAGTCTGTTAGGAGAGATCTGAAGAGCATTGAAGGAACCTAGAAGCTTCAGTGCAATGCACTAAAGTTGTTTAAACCCTTAGAATACTGTAACAACCTCTGATTTGTTTTGTCGAACAAACACTTTTTGAACCTCAGGCGGCGAGCCTGAAACCCTAGAAATTAGGGTCAGAACACTTATCTGGAGATCTGAATAAGTTCTTGAGGTTGAGAAGATCCTATTTGAGGCTTTGATTTCCTGTGGAGAAGCTTTGAACGGAAAGTCAATTTTTGTGCCTTCACAGTCAAACTTGAGTTTGATATTCTGAATCCGAGCATGATTTGATGAATTGAGAGGCTTAAACAGATTCTGAGATTCTGTTGCACTGTTTTAAAGAGATTTGACTGAGATCAAACATGTACTTTGATAGGATTTTAGTTCCTGTCAGTTTGGGTTACTTTTGAACCCAAACTAATAGGAGAAGCATTTCGATGAGATATGAACTTGAATCCTGCCTAGTTGAGTTAATTATAACCCTTAGAATTAGTTTAAATCAATTAGAAACATTCTTAAGTGTCTGTTGCACATATTTCAGTCTGAAATTTGAACTCTAAGGCTTTCAGAGAAGCTTCAACCTTCTGTACATTGCCTAAAGGTCTTGTGAGCTTAAAACTTACTCTAACAGAGGCAGAATAACTTGTATAACTTGTACAGACCTGTAATTAAGAGAGAAAAGTCCATATGAGGACTCTGTGAAGTTAAAACCATTTCCAAGCGATAAATAACCTATTGGAACCCCTGATTTTATCTTTCAAATTGAAGAGGAAAACATCCTATAATCCTTAAATTGACCCTGCAATTGTGTAGATCTATCTTAGAGCTTTCTAGCAAACTTTAAATCACTCGATTTGGAGCTCTGGGTAGGAAGCTATGATCATTTGAAGTTGGGTCTGGAAGGGGTTAAGATAGTCCCACATCGTCAGTTTCTGAGTGCGTGCATGGGGATAAAATGATTTTGTTACCCCAGCTATCCAATCGTCAGCGTTCGGTGCACCGATTACCGATTTGATTATCTGAGCATGTGCATGTGTGTGTGCGGGCTTGTGTGCCTGCGGGTGTGAGCCCTTGTGGGCGTGAGCGAGTGTGCCCTGGGAGGGCGAGGCTTGGGAGGCTGGGTTAAGCCGGATTGGCTCGAGATTATGGAACGAAATGAAATAAACCGAAATCAACCTAACTGAGATTAGGCGAGGACCGAGTAGGGTTTGATCCCACCCTAGTCTCAGGGTGCTGTGTATTCTCGAAAGGTCCTCGCCACAAATAAAATAATTTTTGGTTAAAAAGTAAAAAAAACCCTGTTCGGCTGAAGGACTTAAGGAAAAGAAGAGTCGATGGTTAAAATGCTAAGTGTTGAGCTGAAGGCAAAGGAAAGAAAGAACAGGCACTAAGGGAAGAGAAGAAGGTAGGAGAAGACCAAGGGAAAGAGAATAAGAGACAGGAAGAGAAGGTAGGAACAGAAGAAGAGAGGTAAGAAAAGAGCTCGAGAGAGAATAAAAATAAAGGAAAAGAAGAGAAAAAAAAGAAGATAAGAGGCTGAAGAAGTAAAGAAAGGATATTATTTCTCTTGCATCATTTTAATTACTTTTTGTTCTTAATTGTAAAAAGGCATGTTTTAATAGAACAACTTTTATTGCCTTAATTACTTTGAAGAAAAAAAGAAAACTAACATGTTTACTTGTTAATAAAGTACATCATTTGAGTAAATATGTTTTTTAATATAGAATTTTGTATATTCTTTATAGTTTAAATATTTTGACAAAATTCATGTTTTAAAATCAACTTAGTTATACCTCCTAAACTTATAAAGGAAAATAAAAGAGAATTGGTGAATGTAGAAATTATTATACCTCCCAGTGAATGACCTGGACTCAACCAGTAAAAATTTCTAAAATGTTAGGTTAATTCGACTCTATACTACACTACCAACACAATTTCGAGTTAACCTAAGTGACTTCTTCTACTCTTAATTAAGTGAAATTAACTTAATTACTGAGTTGAGTAAAAGCACGTGATCAGTCACTCTCATCCCAAGATTTGCTAGATATTTCCCCATCCACTCCCGAGCTTAAAGTGCTTCCTGACACGCTAAAATATGCTTTCCTAGGACCAAATGAAATGGTTCCTGAAATCATCAGTTCAAAATTGTCCAAGGAGCAACAATGTAAGCTAATGAAGGTCTTAATTGAACATAAGGCAGCCATTGGATGGTCTCTTTCTAATCTGACTGCCATTAGTCCCTCCTACTGCACTCACTGTATATATACAGAGGAGGAGGCTCGACTTTCTCGCGAGATGCAGCAATGTCTCAATCCTAATATGGGTGAGGTTGTCAAGGCTGAAATTATTAAGTGGCTTGATGTGAGTATCATTTACCCAATCAACGATAGCCCCTCGGTGAGTCTGATTCATGTTATACCCAAAAAGGTAGATCTCACCATCCATGTCAATGACAGGGGTGAATCCATCCCTACACGCACTCCTATGTCTTAGAGAGTGTGTGTAGACTATTGGAAACTCAATACTGCTACCAAGAAAGACCCTTTTCCGCTACCTTTTATCAACAAAACCCTGGAGCGATTTGTGAGAAATCAGTTCTGTTGTTTCCTGGATGGATTCTATGGCTATAATCATATGACTAGTGACTCTCGTGACCAAGAGAAGACCACCTTCACTTGCCCCTTTGGCACATTCGCCTTCCAAAGGATGCCACTCGAACTTTGTAACTCGCCAACTACCTTCCAACGATGTATGCTGGCGATACTCCACGATATGGTGGGTGATTTTCTTGAGGTCTTTATGGATGACTTTTTAGTCTTCAGACTTACCTTTGATGACTGTCTAGCCAACCTGACCTACATCCTTTGGAGATGTATTGATGTAAGCCTCGTGCTTTCTTGGAAGAAAAGTCATTTTATGGTGCATGAAGGTATTGTTCTGAGACATATCATCTTCGAAAGGGGTATTGAGGTGGATAGAGCTAAGCTTGATGTGATACCTAATTTACTGATACCTAGCTCTGTTCGGCATATTCGTTCCTTTCTTGGTCATGTCGGTTTCTATAGAAGATTTATGAACCTTGATGCATGATTTCTTGGTCATGCCCCAAGATTTCCAAACCTTTGACGCATCTCCTATCAATTGATGTGTCCTTCAACATGGGCCCTGACTGTATTCGAATATTTGCACAGTTGCATAATGTTGTCATTAAGGCCCCTATTCTCCAGTCGCCTGATTGGTCCCTCGACTTTGAGCTGATGTGTGATGCCTTTGACCTAGTTATTGGAGCCATCTTGGGACAAAGATGCAATAAACACCCCTTCATAGTGTATTACACCAATAAGATGTTGGATGAGGCCCAGTGTAATTACATGACCATTGTAAAGGAGCTGTTAGCGATCTTCTTGGTGTTGGAGAAATTTGGATCGTATCTTCTGGTCTCTCATGTTACTGATGATAACATCATCATCAACCATATCTAACTTTATTTAGTCATATTCCATCATTAAATGCTCCTACATAACCGTCAGAAGACAGTAATTCATTACACATCCTTTCTAAGAGAATAACAAGAAATTAGGGTTAAAACTACAATTTTACCATCCTATCATGAATGCAGAACAATCACGGGATTTCTCAAGGGTTAATTAAAGGTCAAATGATCATAAATGTCTAATAAGTGGATTCATACAGACAGAAATGAATTTTCACGTATTTCAAGAATTAAATGACATCTGAAACCCTAAAAACAGACTCGCTTAATTAACTGAGGTTCTGGTCAGGATAAAATTCATCTAAACCCTTTAAATATCATAGAAAAATATTCTCTACGGTTTGACATCTTTGATTTGACCATCTGAACCCATTTTAATCTAAAATAAAGTCTCAGACAGACAGTTGCCCTAATTTGGGTTTCTATACAGGTCCCTAACTTTATCATTGTTCTTTGTAAAAAGGTCCTTGCACCATTTTTGGAAGGTCAGAATTCACCGTCGAGTTTCAAGCGAGGATTTCTCTCTCGATTCTTAATCAATCAGTCTCATATTTGAACCAGAGATTCCTTGAGGAATTCTCTTTCAATCAAACCCGACCTTGGACTCCAATTCTTTCCCAATCTCTCATTCAAACACATGAGAGATGTGGCTATCCCACATGCGCAAGAAACTCGAAGTTTCCAAGTTTGTTTCCAAGCTTGGAACTCCATCCTAAGCCCTATAAAAGCATGCCCAATGCAAGGCCATGCTCCTTAGCTAGGTTTTGGCCTAAAAACCCTCTTCAAACTCCTTCCTCGACCATCTCCTACTTAGCTTCGGTGAGCTCCTCCCTTCATCATCCTATGGCCTCCCAACGGCCAAATTGGGAGTGCTATGTTCCTCCCCTCCTTTGTCCGCTCCTCGACGACCAACTCAGGGGCTCCTAGATCTCCCTTTTCCTCACCATCACCCTCACGGAGCTCTTTCCTTCTCCGACGCCGGCAATCACACCGACACCAAATCCTTCCTCTTTCATCCTTAATCTAGGTCCAAAACTCTTCCTCTCCTTCCCCAAAATCCTCCCCGACTCTCCTCTCTTAGTTTCAACCCTCGATGACACCACCATCCACCTCCGACCTCACCTCCGGCGAGGCTCTCCACATTCTACACACATCCAACAACCTCGCCACCTACTCCACAACCTTCGCCACAACACCACAAACAAAACCCCTCACCTATTCCACTCTCTCAACCATCCAAGCATGCCACCAAACAACCCATCATTTTCCAACCTCTTCCACCTTCTCCAACCATCTCCGACCCCCCTCGCAGCACGCCACCACCACCAACGCCTTTGCTGCATCTTCGCGATCCTACCGAGCCTCTTTAACAAGGCCACAAGGCCATACTTTGTGTTTCAGGTTGCTGACCATTGTCGCCATTCCCGAAGTAGCTCCAAGCAATCTCCAGCCATGTTCTTAAGATCCCAACTCTAGGTCCGAGTCCCAGGTGACGTGGAATCAAAGCACAAACACCCTCACCTGGTCAATTGGAGTGTTTGACCACAGCTCCTATGTGAATTGGTCAAAGACACCTCAAGCAAGCTCACGGTCGTGCACGAGGAGAAAAGCTGTGGGTTTAGTCCCACACCATAAGTGGGTGAAGCACTGAGGCCGAATAAGTTGAATTTGTGTTCTGGGCTTATTGCCTCTAAACACGAGGGTGAGGTCCTCCTTACCCTTCTCACTTGACCCATATACCTGCCTTCATTCCTCAGCTGCAACCCATGCCCGCAGCCCTAGACCCGGGTACACGCTTGACTCGAATCCCCAATTACCTGATTTCAATGAAAGAGAAGAGGAGGAAGAGAGAAAGAGAGAGAGAGTGGGGGAGGGTGGGTTTTGCTCCTCTGTGTGTTGGTTGAACACTTAGCCGTGGGGAAGGAAGGAAGGAAACCTAAGGAAGAGAGGAAGAGCAGCAAAAGCTAAGAAAAGAAAGAAGAAGAGAAGGCCAAAGGAAAAAGAGAGAAGAAGAACAAAAGAAGGGCTTGTACAGAGAAGAAGAAGGAAGAAGAGGAAGAAATGAAGAAGATGAACAGTGCCCTTGCACTGTAGCATCTGGACACTATGTCATTATTTGAATTACTATTCAATAATTTAAGTACTATGGTTAAGATGCATGCTTAAATGTGGATTTAAAAGGTGATTTAAATCACCACTTTTTGGGATATTTCCGTTCTTTTTGCCATGACAAACTCTTCATATACTCATATTATATATTGATGATCAATTTTGAGTAATTAGTGTTCATTGCAAATCATTATTGTCTCAATTATTGTGCTCATTTATATTTTGATTGAGATTAGTGCGTGAATGCAACACTTGCTCTCTGTGTTCGACATCGAACTTAAATTCGAGTAATAAATTGTATTTGTTTGATGCAATTTTGTCCTATACTATAACGTATTTCTTAAACATCAATAATTTCACATAAACAGTTACCATCTTTACAGACCACGCGGCCATTTGTCATCTCATGCATAAGAAGGATGCAAAGCCCCGATTGATTCGTTGGATCCTTCTACTTCAAGAATTTGACCTTGAGATACGAGATAAGGTCGGAGCCCAGAATGTTGTCGCAAACCACCTCTCGAGACTCGACCTGGACCACATTGGACTTTCCCTGGCGATGAATGAATCATTTTCTGATGAACACCTTCTAGCAATAGATTTGGCAAGTGGACCTTAATATGCCGATATTGCTAATTACCTTGCTTCTAGTTCTCTTTCCTGAGGCTAGCCTAAGAACTAGTGCAAGTATATCATTGCAGCTGCAAAGTATTATTTCTGGAATAATCCACTTCTTTTTAGAGTAGGTGCTGATCATATTATCCATTACTGTGTTCCCGATAGTGAGTTCCCCAGTATGCTATCCTTTTGCCATGATCAGGCTTGTGGAGGCCATTTTTCTGGGAGGAAAACTACAGCCAAGGTGCTGCAGTGCGGATTCTTTTGGCCCTCCCTTTATTAGGATGCACACAATTGTGTTAAGTGTTGCACTAGGTGCTAGTCTCTAGAGTCAATGTCACGTCACGACATGATGCCCTTGCAACCTATCCTAGCTACAAAAATTTTTGACATTTGAGGAATTGATTTTATAGGCCCTTTTCCTCCTTCCAATGATTTCGAGTTCATCCTCATTGCCGTTGATTATCTCTCGAAATGGATTGAGGCTATTCCCGCACGTCGTGCTGACCATGTTGTTACCACCAAATTCGTTAAGGACTATATCTTTGCACGTTTTAGGATCCCTCGAGCCATCATTTTGGATGGAGGAAGCCATTTCACTCATTCATCTTTTTAGGCACTTTTGAGGAAGTACGAAGTTCACCACCGTATCTCTTCTCCGTATTATCCTTAAACGAACGGCCAGGCTGAGGTGTCGAACCAGCTGATCAAGCAAATCCTCTAGAAAATGGTTCGACCTGAGTGCAAGGATTGGTCCGACAAGCTAATTGACGTCATATGGGCATATTGAACCGCCTTCAAGTCTCCCTTGGGTATGTCTCCATACCAAATTATTTTTGGGAAGCCTTGTCACTTGCCCGTGGAGTTGGAGCACCGCGCTTATTGGGTAGTTCGCCAGTGTAACCTCGACCCAGACCTGTGTGGTCGAGAAAAGAAACTCCAACTCTAAGAATTAGAAGAGCTGCATTGTAAGATCTATGACTTTGCTTTGACCATTAAACAACGAACCAAGGCCATTCACAACAGTTGTATTCAGCGGAAGGAGTTTGAGTTATCACAGTGAGTTTGGCTTTATAATGCCCGGTTCAAATTTTTTCCTGATAAATTGAAGTCCAAATGGATTGGTCCTTTCTTGGTCTCGAAATTGAAGATCCCAAATCTAGGCATAAATTTACGATAAATAGGCAGCGATTGAAACAGTATCTCACTCATGAGCCTGCCCCTGTTGGTGAAACAATTGCCCTGCTGGGGGGTAACTAACTTTGGCCTCATTCTAAGTCCAACTGGGTATGTTAAATTCAATGATCGTTGGGAGGCACCCCAACACCCTTTCACTTTCACTCCACATTTCTTTTTATTCCACTTCACTTCACTTCACTTTGCACTTCACCACTGATGGTAACACCATCTTTTGTCATAATTAACTTAATTTAGTTAGAATTCAATGTTAAATACTCTTAAGTGATCGTCTGAGGATCATAATTTCGTACTAAACTGATTTAAGAGGAAGATAAGAAAATTTGGTTAATTGTGTTATTTTAACATTCAATTACAAATGTAGATTAACCAAGGGGTTGATCAAGGGTTAATTAAATCTAAATGAACTTAAAAGACAAGAAGTAGGCTCAAAATAACTAAATCAGGGTATTCACGCATTTCAAGGAAGAAAATAATACTAAAAACCCTAATTATCAGCCTCATTTAAATTGAAAGGGTTATGGTATAGATAAATTCAATATAAACCTCCTAAAATTCATTGAAAAATATTCTAAGAGGTTTGGTACATTCACTTTGCCCATCTGAACCCATTTTGACCAAGAACAGAGATTCAGACTAGAATTTACCCTAATTTGGGCTTCTATGCAATTTACCCAGTCAAACGTGGTCAAATTCCAAATCCAACTTCACCACTAAATTCCATGGGTCAAAATTAAGTTAACACCTAAATTTGGATCCAATTAGAGTTCATCTTGACCTAGTTTGCATTTAAGTCCCTAGATCTTTATTCTTTTCAATCAAACCCTCATCTTTGACTTTTTCTTACAGAGATGCCCCTAAATTTATCATCTTCTTTACAATCTGGTCCCCACCACCTGTAACTCCTAAATAGTAGGTCAACCCAAAGCACGTCGACTTTGATTTGATGAGATCTCGATCAAATCTTCACCAAATCCCTCCAAAATTGGAGGGATTTGTGTTCAGATCATGAGGAATCCAATGACCAAGATCTCAAATCTTAATGCGAACAGGAGAGGTCAAGCAAGCTTGAGAATTTCCATATGTGAACCTTCCAAATTTGCAAAGAAAAATCATGAATTCTTGGCATTTGAAGGCCTGATCTCCATCTATATAAACTCCATGAAGTTTCCATGACTTCCTTAGTCCATTTTATGTCGAAAATCTCCTTCCCTCCTCTCCGACTGCGAGCTTCGTCGACTTCTGCGATATTCTCAATCCCACTCCATCGCACGTCCAATGGTCAAATTGGATGGCCCACAATCTTCCTCTCTTTCTTCCATGCCTAGTGCACATTAGCTAGGGCCATCCCCCCTTCGTTGTTGCTGCTATCTACCTTCACCAGAGACTTCATCTTTCTCGTGTCCGGCAAGCCACGTTGGCGCGAGTTCCTATCTCTTTCATCCCATTACCTAGGTTTCTATACTCCTCTCCCTCTCTAGATTATGGTTAGACCCCTAGGATTTAGGTAAGACCTCATTTCCTCTTCGTTCATCTCCTTCCTCGCGGCTAGCGAAGCTCCGGCAAGCTTTGCCTGGTCACTACACTCCACGAACCGCTACACCAACACCTCCACTACCTTCCTCTCCGTCCCTCGAACAAAAACCCTAATAAAATTAAGAGTTTTAGCCACTCCATCATCCCATGGACCAACCCATCAAATCTCTGTCACTTCTGACATTAACACACCTCCACAGTCCACTAAACACAACAAGACCACCAACACTACACTTGCCACACTTCGGCGAAGTTCCTCAACCCTTTAATTGGGGCTTTCAGCCCATTTTTGTGCTTATAGGGTTTGCCACCATGCCTATCTTCTCCGACCACAACCGTCGGCGTTCATCGTCCTTTGACCTTGCTACTACTCCCATTAGCTGTGGAACAACCTTGCGAAGCAACCTGCATGCTCAATTGGGCAACATAGCAACAACAACAGCTTCAATAGCAACTGAGCTCCTACGCGAAGTAGCTGAAGAGAAAGGCTTCACTGATAGTACCACATCGTGGGAACCTAATCTAAATTCTGATACTTATTGAATTGTTCCTACTACCCGGTCGCCCTAGCCACAAGGGGTCAGATCCCTCCTCTCATGCTTCTACGCACTTAGCCCAGCTAGCCCACTCCATGCAAGCCGGATCAGCCTCCCACTATGCACTAGGTCAATCTGAACCAGTCTAATTAGGGTATGAACAATGAACAGGTCTTGTTTGAGAGAGAGGAGAGGAATTCTGAGAGGGAGGTGGGGGGGTTTTGCCCTCAAAATTAGTGCCTGGGGACTTAGGCAAATTGGAGGAGGTTTGAGTTGAGATAGTTAAGGTGTTTGAGACTTGTCATAGACATCTGATTGAGGCTTGGGCTTGAGACATCTAATGCCCTTTGAGAAGTTAATCTGATTGGAAATTGAGCCTAACTGTTAAATGTTAAATTGGTGGTTTCAACCACCACTTTTTTGCGCTTTCATCATATTTTTTCCTATTGAACTTGAGATACAATTTGGCTCTTGAATATATTTTTGATTGATTAGTCATTGCATATTATTCTTGTGATTTGATTATTGTGCTCATGTTTACATCCTTCGATTAGTGGTTGAATTCCAATTTTGCTCCCTACGAACGACTTCGGAACTCGCATTTTTCAAGTACTATAAATTTAATTGTCGATTCAATTTTCATCGTTATACTACGATGTGATTTTCTCCTAAAACTATGACAAAAATTACGCACCAACATTTTGGCGTCATTGCCGAGTAGCAACGCACAATTCACCACTAGTCATATTATTCTTGATTATTGAGTTGATTTCTAACTTGCCCTATCTACTTCATTTTGTTGTTGCAAGGTGAATCATGAGAAGATCTCCTACGCAATGAACTGAGAGTAGGAGAATATCTTGTGGATTGCAACTAAATACTAGAGGGAAGGGGTGAATAGTATTGCTTTAAAAATATATGCATTGATAAAAAAAAATAAAGCACTAGAGATTCATGCACAGAGTACACCTGATTTATAGTGGAAACCCAATTCGGGTGAAAACCACTACCTAAGCCTGCTAGCGTAAGATTGTTCCGACTAGTCCAAGCTAATCAATCCACTAGACATATTGAAAAGTCAATTCTCACTTAACAAGATGATAATTAAAATGATTTGTCGTTTGTATTTCTAAGTGATGGAAAATCAACTAATCAAAGTATTGAATTAAAATTAAGCCACTCAAGAGAGCGGGTCGTGTCCACAGGGAGGCAGTGGTCTATTAAAGATCACACCTGGTGGAATAGAATGTTCACTTAAGAAATCCCCAAGAAATGAGACCAAAACCCCTTCTAAATTAAGCTAAAATAATATGATATATTGAATTTGATCTTTATGTAAAAGAGGAAGGGGTTTCTTATAATGTTTTTAATATTTAACTAATTAAATGGGAAAATATACTATCATAATGGCATGCCACTGTAATTTTTATTTGAACAAGAAACAGGGGATTTGGTTTCCCTTAGCTCATGCATGGAGGAGACCATGACTGGAGGCGTGAAGCTCACCAGAGGTCGAGTGAGTCAAGGGCTACTCAACGGTCAGGATCTTTTGATCATATTTCTAAGGAGGTTGCCTATATCCTATATGCTTTATTAAATCGAACAAAATTGAATTGGTGTGATTTGATCATGGATAGCTTATGTGGCACACATTGTAGGAACCTTCCTTTAGGTGCCGTTATTTCGAACATGCTCATCTTCTTTAACCTTGATTTGAAACGCCAGTTTGTAGATGAATCTGTTAAAAAGTTTGATCGCACTACTTTACTTCTTATGGGTTTTAAGAAAGGAATTGAAGAAGAACAAGTCGAGGAAGAAATTCCTCATTCTCAACCTTCTCAATCTTCTCCAGCTAACTCTCAAGTTCTTCTCATGCTTCCTGATCCATCTACTTATTCTTTCTATTCCACTTCTTGGGACTACTCTTGGGAGAATGTACAGGGAAATCAAGAGGCTTTTCAAAAAGCAATGTTTGATGAGATGAACCTCCAGGTAAAGATACAAAATGAAGATCATGACTATCTCTGGAGCTTCACCAATCAATATGCGATACAACTATCTCGTTTGGAAGATCGCATGAAGAATCTGGAGTCTGCATACTCCAAAGGGAAGAAGAAACTTTGATAGTGTGTTTAGATGGGTGCTTTGCACCTATTGACTTTTTGATTATGTTATCAAAACTTTTTGTTATGTTAAACATTGTAACATAAGAAACTTTTTGATTAGTGTCAAACTTTGATGCTTGTTCTATTTTTTTTTGTTAATGCCAAAACAAAAGGGGAGACATAAGCTTTTATGTAGGGGGAGTATTTTCATATAAATTTTTTTTGTCATTTCAAAAAAAGGGGGAGATTGTTGATATTATTGTATTTTTTAATAATGACAAATAAGTTATTACTTGGAAAAGTCTAACATGATGCAGGAAGGGTTTAACGAAAAGGATCAAGGAAAAGGATGCTTGGAAGATACTAACATGATGCAGGAAGGGTTTAACGAAAACAATCAAGGAAAAGGAAGGGCAAAAGCTTCGTTTTATTTCTTATTTAGTTTATTTTATTAGAGTGTAAAAGCCTTGAATTTTCCTTAGATTTCCTTAGGATGTCTCTAACTTTTCTTCTAATTCTATCAGATTTTTCAGATGTCTTTCTTTTCTTGCAGATGTCTGAATATGATTTTTAAGACATCTAATTATATTTCTAGACGTCAAGGATCTCATCCAGAACCTATTCTCTTCACTGGATCTTGAACCTTTTGTCATTTGATTTTTTCAGACGTCTACTACTTAGATCAAATGTCTGTTTTAGTATTTCGGATGCCTCCTTGATTTTTCGAAAGCCATCTTGAGTTTTTGAGTAATGGTCATTTTTTTTCAAGTCATTCAGACGTCCGACTCTATCTTCAGATGTCCATATCCCTCCAACGTTCATTTTCTCCTAACATTCACTTTGACCCTAATTAAAGTGCTTCTGTTTCACTTTAATGTTTTGAACGTTGAAGGCCTCCAGACGTCCTTAATTTGTTTCAGACGTCTTATGGTCTCTTTTAAGATGACTGACCACATTTGTCTAAATCCCTATTTGGGTCTAATCTCATTCCAGTAATGAGCATTCTTTTCCTGTTATCTTTTCAGACATCCCATTTAATAATCAAACGTCTGAACCTTTATGATCAGATGTCTATTTCTTTTTTCAGACGTCCCTGTATTTTGTTCAATAACCAGTTGATTTTCTCTAGAGACTTGATAGACGTCCTGTTTTATTCTTAGACTTCTGTCATTATTCTTCGGACGTCTGAAATGAACAGAATTTGAGTTAATGCTTTATAGCCATTCTTGCCCAATTCAATTCAATCCAATTCAAACTCCAACGACTATATCTGACCTCCTATACCTATATATACTCCTGTATAGGTTGCCTTAGTTTTATACACACACACAAAAACATATACAAAGGAAATATACAAAGCTCTTGATCTTGTTGTGCTCTTTTTGCTCTCTTGCTTCTTTGTGCTACTGTTCATTTGAGAACCAATCTCCCAACTGCTTATAAGTTTGATAAGGGAGTATTCTTATTCTTTATCAAGGCTTATAGTTTTATATTGCTTTTTGATAGTTTATTTGGGTACCCGATTTGTGAGTTTCCCATTTCCTCTTAGTAGAGGGGCAAAACTCTTCTTGGGGTTTGTCCAGGAAGAAGGGATTTGTACTATTACTTGTTGTTAGTAATTCCTACTTGGGTAGTGGCAAAATCCTAGATTGAGAGATCTAGATGGAGGTTTTTCCCTTAAGGGTTTCCTCTCTAAATACTTGTGTGTTGTTGTGATTGTATTGAATTTTTGTTTGCACAATTCAACCCCCCTTTTTGTGCCACTAACAATTTCACCTTCAGACATAGGCGAATCAAAGGGTGACTCCAAATCAAATGAAGGTAGGTTGGAAGCAACAGATCTAGGGATTATCCTATCAATGTCATCCCCAAGTTATTGTTCTTTACGAAGATCTTCCCCGGAGTCTAAATGTGAATCCACATAAATCTCAGAAGTTGCTTCCACATTTTCCATTATTTGATCTTCATGAGGAAGAGTATCATCAATGAAACCTGATTTGATCAACTTCGTGACATCTTCGGAAGCTAATTCTTCAAATAAGACATAATCACCCTTAATGTCACTCCAAATTCTAAGTTCAGGTTCCTTACATAATTCATCCTCCTCAATCGTCAATTCATCATTCACACAAGGTTTAAATTCATCTAACATTTCTGAAGATCCCTTGGGGCACTCTATTTGAGGTAAAATGTTCCTAATTGTATTATCAGACTCCTCAGATAGGTGAATTTCTTCATGGTTAGGTTCCCTAAGGGGGGACTCAAGTTACATCTCCTAATCAGAAGGGAGGGTAGGATTAGTAACTTGACTTCGGCCCACTTCATCAAATTTGGTGAAAATACTAACATCTGGGTCAAGGTCTTCCAATGGTACCATCATTCCCTTCTTTTGACTCTAATATAATTCAGGTGGATACTCAACCTGATCATCATCTTCCTCAAGTTGCCACCTTTCTTCAACCAATGTATAGCTGCTTTCATACATATCCTTCTCCCACTTAAGGCGTGGACCTCTCAAGGAAGTGTCATCTAGCGAGGAGGTTTCAAAATCAATCCTCGAAAAGTACCTATTCTCCCTTACATAATCCCCAAAATTCCCCTCAAACTTAGGATGTGGCTCTCCCACGGGAGATGCATCTAGCGTAGTGGGGTACACGTCATCCTCAATGGGGTAGATCGGGTGGCTAATTTCTTCTTTTTCTTGTTAGCCTGCTTTTGACGATTTTCCTAATAATTCAATCGTTTCATCTTGCATTTTCTGTATTTCCATCTTCAAGGAGGAGAGGTCATCATTACTATCAGGAGAGAAGTCAGGCTCAGGCTTATAGTTCCTAGGAGTTTCTGTCCAACCATTACAATCATTCAAGGAGGGTAGGTTGGGTATTTTTATGGTGTGTGGGATATTGGGCAAGGCAAATCCTGCTCTTAGGTTCTGTTCACTGATTTGGGGCTTAACCAGGCCAATACTCCTATAATAGGAGTAAAAAGGATCCCACTGGTTGTCATTTTGTCCATCAAAAGATGGACCATCGTGGCGTATGGGATCAAAGATCACAGAGTGGGGGTAAGGGTGTGGGCAAGATGTGAAAGGATGAAAGTTAACATGGTCCATTCTAACTCACACCATAATCAAATTCCTCCTAATACAAACACAAATCAGAGGACTTTTTAGGTCATTAATCAGTTAGGCTTTTGAGTTTAAGTCCACTTGTAGGTGACAAATCAAGTTATCTAAATAGTTACGCACCTACTTGTCGACCTAAGATATGCCTAAGAAGACCTAACTAGGACTTAGGTGATCCTCCTTAAAGCCCAAAAAGTTTAGTCACCACCAAACAAGACAAAGAGGGATGCAAGTAGGGTCAAGCCCTTCCTTTGAAGCGTTGCTTTCGTGGTGCTTCTTAACTACCCTCAATCCACAAGGTTTGGAGGCAACTTCACCTCTGAACTAAGTTTGGGTCACTTTAGACTCCAGTAATAGGAAGCTCTAGTCCTAGTGGTTCCAAATCTAAGGAGTGTCTAAAAGAGTGCCTTGGTGCACAAGATACAAGTGTGCATACACCGCAAAAGATTTTGAATTTTGAATCGCACTCAAAGTTTGAAAATCAATTCCTTGGCTTTTAAATGGCCTTCATTTAATTAGTCCTTTTTTCAAAAAATTAAATGTGACCACATGTTAGATCTATTCAATACAAATTAGGTGGTCTTGAAATTAATACAAATGCATTTGCATGATAGGTAAAAATGCAAAGTTAGAAATGCATACCTGATTCCAGCATTTTTCATGCAATATGCAAGATGGGAAATTAGATTTAGATGCTACTCATTCAATCCTAAATGATTTGATCTAAGGGCAGGCAGCTCATGTATTTTTTTATTTTTTTTATTTTTACCTACTTATGCACAAATAATGAAAAATCAATCCACGAAAGAAAATAAAAATCTAAGTCTAAATAAATGGGAACAAACTCCCGAAAAGTTACCCGCACAAGGGCCTAAAACAATGGCGGGGAACAAACCCTTAAAATGTACACGTGATCCCATAACAAGGGCCTTCCAATGAATGTATAGAAAATAGTGTTCAAAGTCTAACTACTGAAGATCAACGGAGATGAAGATGATAATCACTCGGGATGTCCTCCTTCGGCGGTGGAAACAAGGTCCACCAAGGCGTTGTTGAGGCGAGTATGATGCTCCTTCTCCCAGTGTTACGACTCCATCGGTGACGTCAAGGATCGCCTGATCTTTGAGGCTGGTGCGACAAGATGTCTCCAAATACATGTACCTCGTACCAAACAAATAATCAAATTTAAATGTACCTCAAATAAAATGTGAATAAATAAATAAATGCAAGTTTAATAGGCTCGTTGCCTCTCTGACAACAGCGCCATTTGAAAAGTCAATTCTCTCTTAACAAGATGAGAATTAAAATGATTTGTCATTTGTATTTCTAAGTGGTGGAGAATCAACTAATCAAAGTATTGAATTAAAATTAAACCACTTAAGCGAGTGAGTCGTGTCCAAGGGGAGGTAGTGGCCTATTAAAGATCGCACCTGGCGGAATAGAATGTTCACTTAAGAAATCCCCAAGAAATAAGACCAAAACCTCTTCTAAATTAAGCTAAAATAATATGATATATTGAATTTGACCTTTATGCAAAAGTGGAAGGGGTTTCTTATAATGTTCGCAATTTTTAACTAATTAAATGAGAAAATAAACTCTCACAATGGCATGCCACCGTAATTTTTATTTGAACAAGAAACAAGGGATTTGGTTTCCCTTAGCTCATGCATGGAGGAGACCACGGCTGGAGGCATGAAGCTCACCAGAGGTCAAGTATGTCGAGGGCTACTCGGCGGTGGTAGTAGCGTGGCCAATAGTGGCCGGAGGTGGCAGGGTGTTACTGGCGATGGTTAAGGAGCGGTGATGGTGTTGGTGGTATTATTGCTACGGGTGAGGTGAGGGGATGAAGTATGGGTTCTCTGTAGGTGAAAGAGAAATAGAGGAAGAGGGAAAAAGAAGAAGAAGATGATGATGATGATGATGGATATGCTACTGGTGGTGGTTCCAAGAGATAAAAAGGGTAGCAAGTCATGCATCAGTAAATGCACTCACAGTAGGCGAGCTTTAAGGAGCTCGTGCATGGTGGTGGTCAAGTCCATCCTCTTAGCGCGACAGTCTGTCACCCCGCCAACCCATGGTATGACGAAGCTTGGCCATGGAGGCCCACGTTGGTGGAATGCTGCACAGTGGTGGAATGAGATGATGGCTTCCTAGAGCTCGGTGGTCTATTGCTCTTCTTATAGTGGTTGGATGGATTTAAAACCAATTGGAGGGGGAGGAGCATCATGGCCATTAAGGTCAGATCCGCTCATCCTAGCTGCTTTAATGGCCACCTTCAATGGCACATCCTACCTCGTAACATCAGCCATCAACATGCATCAATAAACAAATAATATTGGCAAATTTATGTCTGAACCTACAAAGTTTACTAAATGAGTTATTATTCCTAACAATGCATGTGAAATGCATACAAGCCAACTTATATTCTAACTTATTTACATACTAATGCATACTATCTAAATGAATGTGTTACCTTAATGTTTAGGCATTTACACATTTAATTAGCTCACAAATATGAGCTTATCACGTACCACTTGAACAAGGGTGGCATAACCTCTTATAACCATTTCCCTTTTTATCCTGAAGAGAAGCAAAAACAACAACCACGGATCTTTCCAACAAACTTGGGATCCGTAAATCAAAACAACAAAATAGAATAATAGGAATAACTTCTCTGGACCTCAATAAAAGATCAAACTGATTTTTCACAGAGGTTCGAGGCATCGTGCTTTTTAAAGAACATGAAGAACATGGTGTGAAAGCCTTTGGAATAAGTACGAGAAGCTCTATGTTTGAATGGTATTTCTATTTAAAAGTTATGAAAAGATGGGCTGCGTACGAACTTTATTTATACTAAAAGTTTTGCCTGAATAGAAAATTAAATTGGTCAATCAAAAGGTAATTTGGTCGATCAATTAAGATAGTTGGTTGATCACTATTTGATTGATTAATTAACTTTGTTGGTTGATCAAAAGGATATTTCTCAACTTCCTAAAATGGGCTGATTTGATCAATTAATGAAGTTGGTTGGTCAATCAAGGTGATTTAGTCGATTAATTAACTAATTTGGTTGATCAATAACCCTAAAAGCCTAGTTTTGGAAAGATACGCGAAAAATCCGTATTTGAGTTTTATTTGAAGTTCCTTATAATAATGTCCTAAACTCAAATAAAGATGAAAAGACACAAATCAGTAACTATTTGCACTTGACTTGAAAAATGCTTTAATGCTTTAATCCAAGATAGTCTTGAAATGTTAGTCTAGTAACAAGCATAATTTTGGTGTATCAAAACAGAGGTGTTTACATCAACCACTCTAAGGGCAGGTACAATTTTCTTTTCTTCCCTAATCATCTCCTAATCTTGGGAAGATAAAAAGGAAACAAATCAATTAGGATCCACTTGCCTTGTAATTATCATTTAAAGGCAAACCGATTCTTAATTTGCGAAATTGATTGAAGTTGGTACGATTTAATTAGAAAGAACCCATCCATACTTCCTGTTCCTATTAAGGGATACGCGCTAAACTTTCTCAACACCTTGGACTATTTACTTTCTTGTTCGAGTCTAAGGTGTCATATTTGGATTCAAATTGGACTTGGAATAAAGCCAATCAGGGTTACACATTAGGGTTTTGAAGTGTTAGCAGACACTTGCCTGCAATTAAGGAAATTGATCTTCCCGCATTTGTGTGCTACCCAAGCCTGTGTTGTGAACCCTAAATCAAGGCTCTAAATTCACTTAAACCCTAAAATTTGGGACCTAATAACCTGTGGAGAACCAATTAGGGTGGTTTGGGTGCCTTGACCCAAATTTCATCCTCAACCTTAGGACAACTCAGGTGAAGTTGGTTCACTTTGTGAATCAATCAACTTACAAATTAGGTCACAATTTGAAATGACTTCTAAATTAAGTGAAATTCAAGGCACAATTAGGGCTAAAATTGGTAGACTTGGTCTCAATTCATACATTTCGGTTTACTTGGAACCACGGTGACAAGGAAGGTCGGGTGGGGGAAACGCTTAACCCCTGGGGATGCTCTATCGTGCAGGGATCTTTGTGTGACTCTCCCTTCCTGGATGCCTAAGTAATTCTCGGGTGTGTGTATTTTTTATCAAGAAGTTCACTTGCCTCAAACAACCTTAGTCATCCAATATTTTTGGGTGCCTTGATTAGGTCCAATATACATCCAGTCCCTCATCCATTCCTTAGTGCACATACATAGGAAGAGGTCTCTAGGTCTAACCTAGAGGCCTCCATTAGAGTTGATCTAATGGGCGAAATCTGATCTAATCAAATCAATCTGGACCTGAATTTGATTCTTCATCCTGATCCACCACCTGATTTGGAGATGCAACCTAACAACATAGGAAACATGTTCAATAAACCTGAATCCCATAAGAGCATAAAAAAGAAAATGATCGAGGTTGCTCTTAGACATGGTGAAGAATACTACAGAACCTTAAATTCCTTTAGTAGAATTCAGGTTAGTGAAATAGAAATGACAAACCCCATTTCAGACCACATCCAGATGATTGCAACACAACTAGCATGTGATTCGACTCGGGAGACCATTTTATGAACATTTGATGCATTCAAGAGATTGCATTACACTGAGAGTTTACAATATGTGTCAAATCCGTAACTTTGGGAAAAGTATCAAGATGATTTTGGATGATGTGGGGAGCTAATAAATTAGTTGGAAAGCACGATTATCGAAAAATACCCAGATTCCCACCTTGAAACTAATGATGCATCATGGAGTAATTTCGAGGATCAATACAATTTCCCAGAGCCCGGGTATGAAAATGGAGGTTGTTATGCATCTCGCCGTGAACCATGTATGATGTATGAGTCTCTAGCCTCCATCGATTGACAAGTGCCATAATTAGGTGTCAATATAATGATGTTTATACTTCGCACTATATTATTGATGTTTATACCTTCTAGATCTATGCATGTCTCGAGGTTTGAAAATAGCATGAAGAAGATATGACTTTTCGTACGACTTGTCCCACTGACCATATACCATTTCAATGTGGCCTTTCTCTTTGCATCCCACGCCCTTCTCCTTTTGACTATCTACTAGAATTTTTTGTTAGTTACCTCTAGTAAGAAATTCACTTTAACCATAGGTGATCGCTTCACATAATTTTGTAGGTAATGTCACATGAAATTGCAATTAACTTGAGGGTGATCTTCATTGTCTTTGATATGGGCACATGTGTGCTACCCATGCAAGATACTCAATACCCATTGTTGATCAAAACTTCTCCAATGCATGTGCAATCTCCAAGTGCATCCCTTATATTTATGTGAACAAACCGCATACCATACATATCTATTTGATTCCTGAACTTCAAAATTCACATGTTTATCAGCGTGGAATTTCTTAACAACAAATACCAAATCAGCTTTCAATTTGTATCCCATCCCCTCAACTAGTTGGGTGTTAGGATTGCTCATTCTAGTCCGAAAGCATTCATTTGAGCCATTGGATATTTGAGGAGGATCATCCAAGTCGTTGTAAAAGACATCTTTTGATTATTGCTATACGTACTACTAGAATCGGATGAAAATTGTCATAACCTTCTACTATGAGTTGGGACATTAGTAGGGGCATTATTAAGACTTGTGCTGTTGGAGCTTTTTAAGATGTCTAGACTGTGGGTCAGACATCTTGACACCTTCCCAAACATTTGGAAATCAAAAGTTTTGAGTATGAGCTCGCGTCTGCGGGAGTGCTGCACGCAGATAGTATCCTCTCATTTTTCCTCCTTATTCTCTCTCTTCCCCCGCTTCCAAGCAAACCCTAACCCCAACCTTATAAAACCCCCTCCTCCTTTCTCGTTCTCCTCACTTCTCAGCCACCAGCCACCTTCCTCTCTTCTTCCCCAGAGCGAGCGAGAGCGCGAGAGCGGCGTGAGAAGGAGAGGAGGTGAGCTCACAGGATCGCGTGGGAGCTCATCGGTGAGCGCACGGCTGGAGCGGTGCATGTGCGAGGAGGAGTGCGTCGGGGGAGTCCTCCCCGACACAGATGCAACCGGAGCTGCAGGCGAGGGGGTGCGGCGCGGCCACGCACGGCGCGAGAGCAACGGAAGCAGGTTTTGGTCCTAGGTTTTTCCCAGAATCAGACGTCTGAAGTGACCTCCAAACGACGGTGCGGACGTCTGGAGGTGGTTCCAGACGTCTGAGGTGAGAGCCTCGCGAAGGTACGTCCCTTTGCGAATTCGGCCATGAAGGCCGCTCCGCTGCTACCACTTTGCATGCCCTTTTTGAGAGGATTCAGTGTTTGCGTGCAGGATTCACTTCGGGAAGGCGCGGGACACGCCCTCCCACGCATTTTAGACATTTGGGCGACGTACTAGACGATGGGAAGCACTTCCAGATGTCCGGAGAGGTGTTCAGACGTCTGGAGCTGGGTCCAGATGATCCAGAAGAGTTCTTGGACGTCTGAGGATTGGCGCAGAGACGTAGGTATGATACTGGACACTTTTAAGACGTCTGGAAGTTGTTCCAGACGTCTGATTTGAGACAGAAACCCTATTTTTGACCTATTTAAGGTCCATTTGAGTTCCATTTTATGCAATTAAGATACCGTTGTATTCCTTGTGAGTTCCTCTACTTGCTAGAAGGCTTTCCATCCTGTTCTGATAATTCCCTTGTGTTTGTTCCTATTATAAGACTTCGTTCCGTTGTGGGTTCGGGGCTTGCTGAGGCACGTGAGCCTGCCGTTCAAGCCCGCCAATACTCCTGGGTTTATTGGTAAAGCGGCTACCCCTAATTTAATTATAACCTAAATGCATGTGTGGAATGAATGATTAGAACTTAGGATATGGCATGAATCCTAGGATGAGAAACACTTGAAATGTCTGTATTGGATGATTGAATTGCAGTCTTGAATGAGTAGATAGAATGATAACAATTGCCTGTAAATGAATAACAGCTGCCTGTGAAATATGAAGTACTTGTGCTAGCTAACTGTTGCATGTAAATTTCCTGTTGTATACGTTAAATGACATAATACGAGCTGCATGTATATAAATTGAGAATGGTAATGTGAATGATCGAAATACAAGCTACCTGTGTATAACCTATGTATGGAAATGTGAACAATAGCAATACAAGTTGCTTATGTATAACCTGAGAATGGAAATATAAATGATGAAACCCGGTATGGCTTGGCATGAGGAATATGAGCATGAACCTTACGGGGAATTAGGAGTAGAGCTCCTGGAAATAAATGGAATGGATCTGGAAATGTGAGTGGGGAAGTGAGCTGGCCCTTGAGTACGGAGTACCAAGGAGAGCGACTGTCCCCCTGTTTAGTGCAGAGCGGAGCTAGCCACCCTTGGGTTGGGACCCGGGGTTAGGATTGGCCACTCTGTACTGACTTCTTGGCCCTCGCGTACATGGTTCCGAGGAGAGCTACTAGTGTTGGGAGAGAGCTAGCCACCCCACAGGGCCCGGGGTTCAACTAGCCGCCCTACACCGACTTGTTAGGCCCACTAGGCAAACTAGGGTAGTCAGGCGAGGGTACGCGGACTGTGGAGGGGCATGACCCCTGTTACTGAGAGAGCTAGGCCCTATACTGGTTCCGTGCTGTACTTTGGATGTACCCGCTAACGGAAACGACTGACCGCATGCCAGTGCAGGGTAGCTACCCGTGCGCTTATCGCACGTGACATAGTCACCATTATGTATGTCCATGACCTTGGGGTGGTTGACTGGGTGTAGGATCACCACGGGGGACTCTCCTGGCTAGGAAAGCACCACGTGTGCCTTCTACTCTTCAGAAAATACTGCAATTAAGATCATTCTCATGAGGAACATTCGAGATCAAGAAAGAGACCTGATAAATAAACCAAGTAGTGAAAAAAGAATAATTAGTTGTAGAAAGTAATTGAAAAATAATAGCTACTTATCCACTTTTACTACTTTAGTTAGTTGATTGCCATTCTACTCAGCGTTCGCTGACTTCGTGTACTCATAACTGACAGAGCCGACTTTTCGCTTTGCGTTATAGTATTTAAGTGGTGGAAAAATCGACTAATAAAAAATAATAATAACCACTCATAGAAGAGCTGGTCATGTCCACAGGGAGGCAATTATGCAATAAATTCTTAATTATTTTATATTCTTTCGGATAAGTGCGAAATCCCTATTCAATTCTGACATAAAATGCGAAGGAAAGTAGATTCGCAATAACTTAAAAAGATAAGGATATATGTGCAGTTTTTCCTCACTGAAATCTTCAATAAATTTATGATGATTTTATACAATTTTCACATGACGTGTACTAGAGAAAATTAGTGCTCAGGCTAAGCCAAAAAATCAATCTTAAAACTAGTGAATATCAATAACATGCAATTATAAGGAAATATGAGTGTTCATGCGCAATTCTGCCACAATATAATAATAAATAAAAATCAAATTCTGTGGCAATGGCAATGAATATAAATATTAATTGGCTTAAAAACAGGGCATTTTTGCTCTCTCCTCGCGAGAAAAAGAGACCACCAACGGGTGTTGGAGAGGCTAGGGAGGTCGGCGAGGACGAGGGCTCTCCGATGGCGACTGCGGCGTCGACGAAGGTGGCCAGAGGTGGCTGGCCGACAGAGGAGAAGACGCCGGCGTGAAGGTTCTGTTGAAGGATGAAGGCACTGGTGGCAGGTGGCGTTGGCGTGCGCGTGCTTGCGGTGAGGCGGGTCTGCAGAGGGGTGAGGGCACGGCTGTAGGCTTGATGCGGTGCAGGTGCTTGCGGGGAGGAGGGGGCGATGCCTGCAGGTTGGGCGCGAAGGGGGGCGTGCGGGCGAGGCAGTCTGCAGATGCTGGAGCGCGCGTGGAAGGTGGTTGCGCTCTGCATGTAGCTCCTGCTGGTGCGGCTTCAGGTTTAGGCATGGGTCTGCGGTGGAGAAGGATGCGCTTGCAGGAAGGAGGGGCGCTCGTGAGGCGGTCTACAACTGTTGGAGCGCGCTGGAAGGGAGATGGGCGTGCGGAGGTGTGGCTGCAGGCACTTGCAGAGGTTGGAGCGCACACCTGCAGTAGGGGGCACGCCTGCAGGCGCGAGCGTCTGGTGGTGTTGATGCGGTGCGGTGCAGGAGCGGGAAAGAGGAGGAGAGTGCTGTGCGCGCTTATGCGGTCCCTGCGAGGACGATGGAGGCACGCAAGGAGGATGCGCTGAAGGGAGATGCGCTTGCGGGCTGGCTGGAGAGGCTGGAGGAAGGCGTGCACCTGCTGGGAGAGAGGGCGCACTTGGTGCTGAAGATGAGGTTTTTCCCCGCAAGGGGGAAGATGGATCACAGTGCACGCTGGAGAAGATGGTGCCCGTTCTTCTCTTCCTGGATGATTTTTTTCTCTCCCTGGATCCGCCTCTTCTTTTTAACTTCTCCTCCGTTGTGCCTGCGAGAGTTAAGGGATTTTCAAATCCCTTAACTATCTCTGGCCGGTGGCTGTTTAGGGTTCCCCGGAGAATGGGGAAAAGAACAGTCACCGGTGATTTGAAAAAGGGTAATTTATCCTTTTCTCCTCATTCTTTTGCCAATTATTTTTCCTGCACATAAAAAGAACATATTAAGTTATAGAATAAATGTAAACCTAAATCATGATGCATGCAAATATTCTATAACTTAATATAGTTATTAACAAACCTAAAAGATATAATTAAAGTTACTTAGGCGTAATATTAGTCCATTAAATGCACTCATCAATAACCCTTTTCAAGTCCAGGTGTTGAACAGCCAGAGCCTATGGCTGCAGACGGTGCTGGGCACAGTAGAGCCCAATAGTTGTAGCTCTTTTGTTGTACTCGTTTGTAGTAGTGAATAGCCTCTTGTACCTTTATGTTCTGTACTTTTACATTTTGTACTTTATGTTTCCTGTACTTATTACTTTCTACTGTTGTAGTGGTGATATATACTGTAGCAGTTTTACTTCTTTACTGTTGTACCTTTTTACTGTTAGTTGCTTAGCATAGTGAATGTAGTTTACTTTCCTGCTTTTTGGTTACTTTCTCGTTGGATGACTGTGTCTTAGGATCAGTCGAGTCGGTCCGATCTTGTGTCCTGTAGGGACTCGGGAACCAGGTCGTAACAAGCATCTTCTCAACCCTCATTTCCATAATTCATATCATCTTCATCGTCCATATCATGCAAATCATTCTCATGTATCGAGGCACACATCGCATCAATTGCTTGTGTAGTACGGCAGACTCTACCTTCATTCTATGGAACGATAAGTTCTTTTGAAAAATCATTAACATCATTTTCAATCGGTTCATCCCTAAGTTGCCCTCTAGAGTAAGGCTCAGCATTGATGATATTCATATAACCATCATCCACAACACCAAGTGGTTGGGCGGGTGGTTGTTGAGGTGGGAGATGCCCTTGAGGTTGGTGAGGTGGTTGCTCGGGTGGTTGTTGATATTTTTGTCAAGGGGGGACATGCTCTTCTGGGGAGTGGCTTCTTTGCTGAGGTGCTTATGATGGCTGAGGCTTACGAAATATGGCATGCCTAACCTCGTCATAAATCTCAATGTAAAGCTCTATAAAATATCTCTTCTCTAGGTGAGTATTAATTAACTAATCCATTGTAGATTCAAAATCATCATCGTCAGTCACAAACATTAGACAATAATCGGACCCTCCTAAACATGGAAAGTGATGAAAGATCTTAATTTGTTGACTCACATGATCAATTTGTAAACTTGTATAAACCCTATCTAATAATTACTCAAAGTTCCAATTTGTATACACCTTAATCCTCTTCTTCAAATTCTTGTCGTAATGAACCCCATTCTCATTCTAAACAACATGACCAATGAAATATAGCAAACAGGAGACAAATTCAGACATTTAAGTCAACACAAACGAATCATAAAATCAACCACATTAAATGACAACATATATACCCAAACAATTCAATGTTAATTTTTTCAGTTTGTTGGTTATCTACACCTTAATGGAAATGGAAATCTACACCAGATTTCATTGTTATTCTTTTCTATAAAGTAGATTGACCTGCTATTCATTATTCTTAGACTTCACTAATGTATAGAGTTTGTCTTAATGTGTATATAAAAGAGATCGTCATTATGATTAAATTCAAGATCTAGTTTTACCAATTCTTTCCACAATCATGAAAAAAAAAGACAAAATGAAAGCTTGGTGAATAGGCATTGGAAACTACAAGGAAGATGGACATTTCCACCATGAAACACTCACCAATTCAGGTTTGGCAATGATGTTGGAGATTAGGGTGAGGAAACTAAGGTGGCTACGTAGAGGTCCAGGAGAGTACCTGTAGGCAATAAGCAGGATTGGGCGATCGGATGTTGGAGGTTGCAATTGGAGGTGGCAGCTATAGGAGAGTAGGAGGGCGATGGGTCACTAGGGAGAGCAAGAGAGTAACATGCATGGTACGAAGAACAGGAGCAAAGGCAGCAACAATATCACGTCAAGGTAGGAGGTTGGGGAGGTAGTGGGCATGAGGGACTTAAGGAGGGAAGATTTAATTTTTAAAAAGGAACTTGGCATTAGTAGTGGCAAGTTTTTCTTTAAAAATGCATGCCTCAAAGGCACCTTATGATCTTTTGTATGTAGTGAAATCACCTTTTCAATAGGTGAGTTCTATACAAAAAATTTGAACTCGCTTTTACGTAGGCAACTTCCTCATGGCCATCCAAGATCATCAAACTTGCCTCAACTAGAAACAACTTTAATATGGTTAATAACAACAAATATTCCTAATAAGGTAATTAAGGGTTATTAATCACAAATTACATTATTAAGGAAAATTCTTTGCATGGGCTCACATACTGGGGGAGGGGGTTTATAGTTGCTTGAGTGGTTAGATACTGTTGTGAAAAAAATCTTGTATATACTATTACCCTAAGTTAAAAGAGAAGGGATATACATAATCCTTGTCTATGACTTTTAATTGTACAATAAGATTAAAAGGTGAGATAAAATAGAGAGGAGATCCTTTGACTTAACATTTTTTTTTCTCTAAAAATGTCTTCATAACACACCTAGGGATGTAAGTTTTAGTGAACCTAACTCAAACACAACCTTAAAAAAATAGGTAAATTTTGAATTGTTTGAATTTTGGCTTGGGTTTGGGTTTTATCAAAAAAATCCGATCTGATTTGGATTGAATTTATACCCACTAACCCAAACCATATACTTGATTTTTTTTTAAATATATGTAATTTATATTATACATCTATACATTCAATTTCTCAAAGATAAATAAACAACTAGCTAGAATCTAAGGTAGTGATGAACATCGGTCAAAGCATAGTAGGCAGGTAAAGGCAAGAGCTCACCATACAACAAGAGTCCCATTTTTGGCTCTTTACTTAGATTCTTTGAATAAATGAGCTCATTGTTGGAAATTATTAGATTCTATGCCAGGCTTATTTGAATAAATGAAGTTAATGTCACATAGTGATAAACTTGGATAGTATTATCATTGTATCATCTCAATTTTGTTGCAAATAGTAATGAATTATGTTATTGATTTTGTTTTTCTCATTTAGATTTATCGTAAGCATGATTTGATCGTAAAGTTCATCCATAAATGAGAACTCAATAGGTAAATTGATTTTGCTATATGATGTAGGGATGCAAATGGATTAAGTTTGAGTCGGATTTAGGTAAATCTATATTCATACCCACTTACAACATCTATACCCATATCTTATCCATTTACCCATCATATATAAAAATCCAAACCTATACCATCAAATCGGATAACATAATTTGATTTTACAATCAAATCGTGTCAAATTAGAATCAGAAAAATCTATAACATAATTAATTAATTTTTTATTTTTAGCAAATTTTAAACATAGAAGTTCGAATTACTATAATTTTATTGATATCAACTTAAATTATTATGAAAAAAACTTTTAAGGAGAATATATCAAAAATAAAAATATAAAAATATAAAGAAAGATTAAATATAAATAATTTTTAAAAAGAAAATCTCCATATCTAAAATAAATGTTCGACCAAAATTCTAGAAATATTCTCAATCTTTAAAATCATAGAAAAAATTAAGAAGAAGATTAAAGTTAAAAATAAGATTTATATATCTCGTATAAATAAAAATTTTATTTAGATACACAAATCTGATCAAATTTTCTAAATAAAAATCATACCTAAATTCGATCGGATTCGGATCAAATTTTAATAATTCTTTTCGAATCATAAGTTTACCGGAACTTAAAATCCCTACTTCGATGGCAAATGGATATAGATCCTGCAAATAAATATACAGGTGTATTCAAATTCAGTCTAAATCCGGCCTATTTGCATCCCTGACCACGTCAGGCGACAACTCTGCGCCTCTGCTATCGCATAGAATAAATCCATCCCGCGCGGCCACTACACCACCATCACGCCCACCCCACACACAACCACAACAATGCTCTCCACCACTGCCGCCTTCCTCCTCCCACCGCCTCCCCTCCACCATCACTCCCCTTCGCGACCTCCCTTCCTCCGCCGCGAAAGCCATGTCCCATCCCTTCTTTCCCGCCTTCGTCGGAGGAGGCCACGTGGCGCGCCGGTGGCTGTCCGCGCCGGGGTGCTGCCGGTGGACCCGTGGGCCCCGGGGGGCGTGGATTCCCAGAGCGTGGCTTCGCTGCTGTTCGCCCTATCTATCTTCCCCTACGTGGGGTTCCTCTACTTCCTTACCCGCTCCAACACCTCCCCCAAGCTCACCCTGTTCGGCTTCTACTTCCTACTCGCCTTCGTCGCCGTAACCAGTGAGTCTCCCTCCCTCCCGGTCCTTCCCATCAACGCATGTTCTTTGTTTCGGGAGGTGTCCGAAAAATTCGTTATCGAGTTGTACAAATAGTAAGGATGCAAACGAGTAACGACGAAATTCTCGTCATTTGCACCTACCGATCCTCAATGACTTTCATGAGAAATATTGGAGCGGTTGGTTACTGACCTTCACTTTTCAAAAAAAGGAAAAAAAGAAAAAGCCATCATATTGGAAATTTCGTATTGTAGTGCTATAGAAATATTGTTATTATACATTCTCTTTGCAATGTGCGCTTGGTGAGATTTATGGTTAATCTGGGCATGTAAGATTAAGAGATCTGTTCAATTGTCATCAATACTTTATCACTCATTATCATCACACATCAGGACCTGCGCTCGTATCTGATAGGCATCTCTTATCCATTTTGTTTATTGTTGCGGTAACATAATTGTTTGCCTATAAGTAGCTGAATCCAAAAAGTGAACATGGATGGATATAGGCTTGTAGCAACAATACCTTATTATTTTTTATGCTGTACGCATAGCTATAAGTACTACCAATAATTCATCTTTAGTGACATTTTGTTCTTGATTGTGAAGTAGATTCTTGTGATTTTATAAGTAAGATGCAGATAGAGTTTACTGTAATTATTTGGTTTTTAAAGTCATCTAGCATTTCCATCTGACAATGTGGACAAGCCATGTGCATTGTCCATAACCAAGATATTTCTTCTATCCATATTTTCAATAACATACATAGCTACACTCTCTTCTGTGTTTAAAGTATTCAGGCTGGTAATCACATCACAGAAATTGATACAAGTAGGGTATGTCAGATCTACATTTCCATGTGCACCTGTAATTATTATACTTTGATTGGTTTTTTCCCCTTCTCTCTGTATAATGTGGTGATTTAGATGCAAGACTTCTAATTTTTTTCTTGTTCATCTTCTTGAACTTGATGCTGCATTGGTTGCAATGGCTTCTGAAGTCCCTGCTGGAATATATGGTAACAGTCCCTTTTTGTATTGTTTTTTCCCCCTTTCTGTGAAAGGGCTTTCTATAGTGTTATTGTCTGACATTTTTTGTTCTATGTGCTATGTGCATTGTGCTACTGTTTGTTGGTGTGGATCATTGTTTCTTGAAGCAAAAGTGCAGTATGGGACCTCTCTGTCAAATGTAGATTGGCTTCATGGTGGGGCAGAATCACTTCTTACTCTTACCAACTTGTTTATAGTGTTGGGATTGATGGGAGCTCTAAGGAAAATTAAAGAGTCTAACAAGAATGCTGTTGAAGTTGATTCGGTTGTCAAAGAAAAGTAGACCTCTACACAGGTAATAGAGAATTGGTGAAGCCCTTCATTGTTTATTCTCTTTTTCTGGATTACTTTATCACGCTAATTACAAGGTCCCAAACCAAGTTATCAAAAATAAGGGAAATATATCAAGACACATGCTTAACATGCAATTTAAAAGAACTATCCTTATTGAGAATTCAAACATGACAGACACATAACAAATGGTCACCATAGTTTTCCAATCATTGAAGAATATAAAATATAGAGATGAGTTGAGAAGAACGAGCCAAGTTATTCTATTAATTCAACTCTAATCCTCATTATATATAGAGGATTGGGAAAAGTACAAGTAGCCCTTACATAATTGAAAAATAATAGAGAAAGAACATAACAATAATAAAAGAGTATACTGTCAACACTCTCCCTTAAGCTGAAACATAGGTATTTATTATGCTCATCTTGGACCAACTTCTTTCAAACAAAGTCTTAGGAAGTGCTTTGGTGAAGACATCCACCGTTTGATCTTGTGTGGAGATATGAGTGGTTTTGATGAGTCTCTTTTGGATTAGATCTCTTGTGTAATGGCAACCTACCTCAACATGTTTTGTTCGTTCATGGAATATGGGATTATTTACCATGTAAGAGGATGTCCTATTATCATGTCTCATCTCCATGGGTAGCTCAACAGGGACATGTAAATCACATAACATGGGCCTTATCCACATCATCTCGGTTGCAATCTGTGCTATGGCACAATACTCAGAATTGATACTTGATCTAGAGACAACTCTTTGCTTCTTGGTTCTACAAGTCACTAGATTCCCTAGCTTGTCGTTGACTTTCTATCCTCATGACACCTGGCATAGTCTGTATCTGTGTAGGCCAAAATGTCAGAGGAGGTGCCCTTCGTGAACAAAAGCCCCTTTCTTAGTGATGATTTTAGGTACCTAAGTACCATCATAGCAACATTCCAATGCACTTTAGTTGACTTGTGCAAGAGTTGACTAAGCTCCCCAACAACCAATGAGTCATTATAAGGAGTAAGAGTCATGTTTAAGAGCTTTCTTGCAAGAGTCCTGAATAGGAAAGCATCAACAAGTGTTGCATTCTTGTTATAAACATGGACTTTTGGATCCATAGGGATGTGAGTAGGTTTTAGCCTGAACATGCAAGTTTCCTGCAATAAATATATAGCATACTTTCTCTGAGATAACACTACACCTCGCTTGCTATGGGTATCCTCAAATCCATGAAAGTACCTGAGTCCTTGATCACAGAGTTCTTTGCTAAGCATTCCTTCAATTCATAGATCCCTTGAATATCATCACCCGTAAGGATGATGTTGTCAACATAAACAAGCATCACCACTAACCTCGAGTGATCAACTGAAGATTTACAAAATCCACAAGTCTCAACCACCTCGAATAGCTTATGGAACCATGCCTTAGAACTTTGCTTTAAGCCATATATCACCTTGGGGAGACGACATACCTTTTGACACCCCCTAAGACGCAAAATCGAGTGGCTGCTACATATAGACAACCTTCTGTAGGTCTCCACAAAGGAATGCATTTTTCACATCTAGCTGGTAAAGAGGCCAATCTCATTGAAATGCCACTGAAATCAAGATCCTAATAGTGGGAGCTAGGCCATTGGTGAGGTGTCCAAGAAGTCCACCCATGTGTATGGGTGAATCCCTTGGCAACAAGCCTAACCTTATATTGTGCAACCGATCCATCTGGATTGTACTTCATGGTGAAAACTTGCTTAAACCCTACCACTATGGTGTTAGATGATGTGGTAAGTTCCGATGTATCATAGGAGGTGAGTGACAACATCTCCTTCATAGCTTGTCTCCATCATGGATTCAATAAGGCTTAATAATGAGATGTAGCAATCAATGCAATAAGGCCTAATAATGAGATGTGGCAATCAACGTTGCAAATCATGCCAAAGAGATCTATTTGAAAGAAGGCCTAAGACATGTCTGGAATGGGCTGCATGGTGCGTGTATGGTGTGGCTTTCGCAGGGCTATTGGCCAATCCGAATTTGCTTTAGCATCATGACTGTCACTACCATGCATATGCTCATCTACATCTCTGCTATTTGCCCCCTAGGTATCTGGAGCATTACTCATCATGACATCGTTGGTACCATCTAAACTAGTACATATCTTATGAGTTAATCGTGAAGGAATAATGCCATGTGGCACAGTTGCCATGTGGATAGTCGACATGGTAGTGGTCATGTTTTGGGTCTAATAAAGGGTCATCAGTCCTAGATATTTAAGGAATTGCTTGGAGTCTACGTTTTGCCAACTTGTGGCACTTTATTTGGTAGATAATTAGAAATTTGTTAGGATAATTAAGAGTTGCTGTTTTTAGTAACTTGAGATTGTGATTTTTTGTTTTTCTATTTTTAAATGTAGTATTATTTCTTTATAATATAAAATAAGAGGAATCCCACCATTATTATTTGAGTTGAATACAACAATATTTCCATCATTCTCTTAACTCCTCTCCAACTCTTGCACGGACTCAGTCTCTATCTTGGCTCTCTTTCATGCACAAGGCTCCACGCATGGATCTGCTCCATACCATGCCACCATCATGTACATCATTCTCCACATGGTATCAAAGCCACTGATCTTTGTGGCTTAGGGTTAGGAGAGAAGAAACCTTAGAGAGGGGAGGGGTCTCCGATGGTAGCGTTGGTCTTCAGTGAGCCTCCGGGGAGGCCCCTCCTTTCCACATCAATCTCCTCTTCTCTCTCCCTTTGATCTCCTCTCTTTGTTTTCTCAACACTGGAGCCACCAACAACAGTTGCAACAACAAACCGAAGATCATCACCACCAACATTGATCGCTACTTCGATCATCATTAGCCTCAAGGGGGCATATTGCTGGCTCATTGCCGGTCGGCCGCACCCACTCCGGTGACCATCGGTCGGTGCGATCGTTGTTGGAGAGCCGATTTGGTTCCAGCGTCGCCTCCCATACAGGGGATTCAAATCCCTATTTTGAGACCTCTCCCTAATCAAAGGGAGATCTATTGGTCTTGTTGGAACCCTAGGGCAGTCACCTTGTCTTTGGGACAAACCCTAGCATTGGTTCCTTGTCGGAGCATCGCCAAGGCTCCGCTACGTTGCCAGAGAGCCGGCCGAAGCCCCCCGCATCTCCAATGAGGGCTCCAATGGGCCCAGTACTGTCATATGCGGCCTTCGATAGTCCTTGGTGGTCGCTAGATCTAAAGATCGCATTGTAGATGTGTTGGTTTGTATGATGAGTCTCCTCTCATGCATATCAACTTTAGTGATAAGCCTTCTCTCGCCTATATTACATGGAGTTTTGCATCTTTACATGAGGAGTCTCCTTTCATGTAAGTGCCCCGTTGGTCCCACGGGAGGGACTAGCATTTGCACCCTAAGGCATCTTCAAGAAGCAAAGGCAATGATCCACACTGTCACGTAGATGGGATGCACTCTTACACACCTAGAATGTTTTGGCTGGCTTGCGGAGGCGTAGGAGCAATGGTAGTGAGGTGACCTTATGCATGCTTGGAGAAACCAAGCACGGTATGCTGGCTTGCAGGGTGTAGGAGCAATGGCACCTGAGTGACCTTTGCGCACTCAAGAAGACTAGGCCTTGTTGTCTTTAGGCTCTTGGATGTGGGAGTAGTAGCACCTGAGTTGTAGTCATGATTTCTCACGTACCCAACGCCTTCCGCGAGATGTACAAGTAGACACACGACCAGTAGTTACGGATGTAGATGCCACTTCATCATTTGTAGTTAATCTCTGACTCTCGTCTATTACTGTTGCTCCATTGATTGCCTGGATTATGAGGGAGCCCCTCGTTTGTCATGACTCCTTCAAGTTGGATGTTGCACGCTTCAACTTGGGGGGAAGTGTGAGAGTTATTAAATAATAGGGTTATTAGGTGGTTTTGATAATTATATTATTTCTTAATTAGTTGAGTACCCCGTTATAATTTGCCCAACACCTCTTCTATAAAAGAGAGGCTAGGGCTCATTAGTTTAATAAGAGACATCATTTTTTCCATCCTCAACATGGTATCAAAGCCATCGATCTAGGCCATTCAACCCTACGTGTGGAGAGGGGAGTTCACGCATATGATCCTCTTGTGCGTGAACATCTCCATGAACATTGAGGTTGCAGAGTTCAGGGCATCTTCGCTTGACATAGGGAGTTCTCTCACGAACTCCTTGAAAGACTTTGACACCTTACGGAAGGCCCGAGGAGAAGAGTAGAGGACCTGACAAGTTATCTCCCTTACGTATCCGATGCTTTACGTGGAGATGTAGAGAGGCTCGTTTCTTGAAGACGAAGATGACAGAGCTTGAGGTGTAGATGATTATGAACGCATCCAAGAAGAAGAAATTGGAGAACAAATTTAATCAAGTTATACAAAGATAAGATGACTGCTCCAATGCCACAACTTCATAAGTTGCTAAAGAAGCAACGACTACAAAGGTGGCAAGAGGATTTGTAGTCACATTAGAAGAAGATGGTGGAGTATTTGGACACACCGTCAACGAACCAAAAGTCGCGCAAGTCATCGACCTACTCTGACCTCTACTTGAGAGGGAGTGTGAAGGAATAATGCCACGTGGCAATTCACGTGACACGATTACCACTTGGGACAGTCCACATGACAGTAGTCATGTTTTGGGTCCAATAAAGGGTCGTTAACCCTAGATATTTAGGGAATTGCTTGGAGTCTAAGTTTTGCCAACTTGTGGCACTTTATTTGGTAGATAATTAGAGATTTGTTAGGATAATTAGGAGTAACTGATTTTAGTAAATTGAGATTGTGATTTTATACTTTTCTATTTTCAGATTTAGGATTCTCTCTCTATAAAAAGAGAGGAATCCTACCATTATCATTTGAGTCGAATACAACAATATTTCCATCATTCTCTCAACTCCTCTCTCACTCTTGCGTAGACTCTCTCTTTCTTGGCTCTCTCTCCCATGCACAAGGTTCCATGCATGGATCCTCTCCACACTAAAGCACGATCACACACATCATTCTCCACACTAATGATTGCCCAGTCTTTGATAGGAAGAATGATGACTACTATAAGCTTCTGGGGAATCATAGTACATAATATCTGGAGTAACAATTTGGAATTTCCTCTAATGGAGTAAGAGGAATCGACGTAGGTGCCATATTTGGAACCTTATTCACACAAGATCCTATCGTAGAAAGTGTGGAACTAACTAAAAAAGTGTCACATCTACACTGATGTAATGGCATTTATAGAGGGGATGGTAACATGGATACCCCTTCTGTGATTTGGAGTATCCTAAGAAAACAACTTTACTGCTCTGAGTGCCAACTTATCACTGCTAGGACCATAAAGGTGGACGAAAGCAACATATACAAATAAATGAGGCTAGACAAAAAACAACCCTCTATGTAGATATAAGAGTTGCAGCGGTACCTGATCGTCAAGAATTGAAGATGGCATACGATTGATGAAATAGCATGCATTAAGAATTGCATCTCTTCAATGTGTAAAATTTACACTCTTGTGGATCAACAATGTCTTGGCAACATCCAAAATGTTGTGCGACCTGCCAGCATGGAATAAAGGCCACATCAGCAGTCGGTGGCTATGTAGCAGTGCTATGTGGCAGATTCTAGTTAGCCCACTGTTGGGCATGTGAAGTTTAGGTTTTGGTGTAGTGTTTCCTAGTTTGTTTTGTACCACATGTGTCAAGTTTTGTTAAGAGATATTTTGGTTTCTTTGTTGTCAAGTTAGAGAGTTTTAGGAAAGTTCAAATTAGGATTAGGATTTGGTGATTTGATTTGTTTCTTGTTTCGCAAGTTATAATGTTTGCCTCTCTCTAAAAGGAAGGCAATGCACCAAGTTTATTCTTGAGTTGAGTTGCAATAATATTTCTTAGTTTCTACAACTCCTTCCTTTCTCTCCACCATAGCTACTGGCCCTCTTTCTCCTCTCACCTTGCACCATCAAGTGGAAGATGGGCCCTCTTCATGAGTTTCAAATCTTCACATGGTATTAGAGCAAGTCATCCGGATCCCTTGATCCCACATGTGGAGAGAAGAGGAGATCCACACAAGATTACGTGAAGTTACCTCTATATGCGTGGAACACATGGAGTTGCCTTGGAGTTGAAGCGTTGCGCCAACTTTATTACGATAGGGTGACCTTATATGCACCCAGAGACTCAAGCGACTCGATGGGCTCTTGGGGCGTAGGAGCAATGACACCAAGGGGTTAAGGAGGCACGTGGAACCCTCTAACATGCCAGAGGACACCAAGATCTAGTTCTTGGCTCTAGAGTGTAGAAGAGGCATAAAGGGTGTAGAAGAAGAGGCACAGAGACCTTCAACCACTGCATTAAAGACAATGGCAAACGCAAAGGCTTAAATGAGCTCCATATATTTTCTGAAAAGGCAACTACAAAGTAGTAGGAGGAGAAATATTCAAAAGAGAAGCAATTCCTCATTGAACAATCTATCATAGTCAATGTATTTCATTGATGGGATCCTCTTATCCGATTTTTTATTCTCTTCGAAAATGGGAGATTTTCCTAGAGAAAAGGTTTCCATCATAAAGCTTGAGATTGCACACCTTTCTACCATGAAGTTTTGAAGGTAAGTCTGCACCCTCTCCGGCTTCAACTTAAGGGGCATGTTGGTGTGGAATAAAGGTCACATCAGTAGTCAGTGGCCACGTGGTAGTCTAGTTGGAGTATTGTTGGGCGCATGAAGTTTAGGTTTTGGTGTAGTGTTTCTTAGTTTATTTTGTGCCACATGTGATAAGTTTTGTTAAGAGATATTTTGATTTCTTAGTTGTCAAGTTAGAGAGTTTTAAGAAAGTCCAAATCAGGATTAGTATTTGGTAATTTGATTTGTTTCTTGTTTAGCAAGTTTGTTATAGTGTTTAGCTTTCTATAAAAAGAGGGCAATGCACCAAGTTTATTCTTGCATTGAGTGGCAAAAATATGTCCTAGTTTCTACAACTCCCTCTCTCTCCACCATAGCTGCCAACCCTTTCTCTCCTTCGCTCTCCTCATGCCACTATCAAAAGGAAGAAGGGCCCTCTCCATGAGTTCCACATCTTCACATGGCCAATTTTAGGAAGATTTGGAGAGGCATGATTCTGTTGAAGGTGAGGTTTTTCCTTTGGCTTCTGAGGAGGGTGATCATCCGAGACTACAGGTGATGCTGGGCGCCCCAGACCATGCTTCTTGTGTCTTTTGCGATTGCAGGAATGAAGACATGAACTACTTGTTCTTTACTTGCTCGTTTGCCCAGGGATGTTGGAATGGCATTAGGGAGTAGCCTCTTAACTGTGACTTTGAGTCAGGCTTTTGGCCTAGCATATACAGAGCTCTCGTCAACGTTAGCACCTTATGGAAGGTGTGAAAATTTTGGGTAAAATGTTTGTTCTTGTTAACTAACAAAGCCAAGCCTCTCTTTATATAGAGAGAGGGTTTGGTACAATAATGGAAAAACATACCAACTTCCTAAAAATAACATGGACTAAAATAAGTAAGACACGTAACTAATTAGATCCTTGACAACTAATTATTAGATCCTTCTTTATTTCCTAATATTGATTTATTTCCTAACAGGATACTTGACAACTAACTAATTAGATCCTCATTTATTTTCTAACACTGATTTATTTCCTAACACTACCCCCCCAAATCGAGACGGGGGAGACGGTGAAGACTTGGATCAATGGTACTCGATGGTAGTAGAAAAATAATCGACTTCAGCATCTACATCAACTTGTCATGTTTCTACTTGTACATCCCGTGTAAGGTGCTAGATACGTGAGAAATTGACTAAAACTTGGGTGTTACTACTTCTACGTCTAAGAGTTTGAAAGATGACGAGGCTTGGTTTTCTTGAGTGTGCATAAGGTCACACGGGTGCCATTGCTCCTACACCTTGTGAGCCAGTGTACTGTGCTTGGTTTCTCTGGACGTGCATAAGGTCACCTTCGCTGCTATTGCTCCTACACCCCAAAAGCCAGTCAAAATGCTCTAGGTGCGTGAGAGTGCACCCCATCTACGTGTAAACGTCGATCTATGCCTTTCTTCTTTGTTAAGTTGCCTTGGGCTACAAACACAAGTCCTTCAAGGAGTCGTGTGGTCCCCTTGAATCCTCAATAGAGCAAGGATAGAGGGGTTAAAACCTTGATCCAAGCTTCCCGTTGCCGGCGGCACTGGTCGTAGATGGGGTCATCGGTGGAGTGTAGCTGGTCTGACAACCTTCGAAGATGGTGGACATGAAGGTTGGGCCACTGACGACCACCCCTACAGTGGTCTCTCATCGGTGGTGGGCCAATGGTGGTGCCAGCGACACTTTCTTCATTGGCAATGAGAGCAGTAGCAGAAGCAAAAGAATATAAGAAGAAAAGGAAGAGAAAAGGAGTTGGGGGAGGAGAGAGCGTCTCCAGTGGTTCGTCGGAGACCGGTGGTGCCACCAGAGGGCCTTCCCTCTCTAAATCTAAACCCTAGATCACCATAATTGGTGGCTCTGATATGAAAATTTTGAGTTGAATATTTGTTCTTGTTAAATAACAAAGCCAAGCCTCTCTTTGTATAAAGAGATGGTTTGGTACAATAAAAAAAAAACATATCAACTTGCTAAAAATAACATAGACTAAAATAAGTAAAACACCTTACTAATTGGATCCTTTACAACTAACTAATTAGATTCTGATTTATTTCAACTAACTAATTAGATTCTTATTTAACACGGGGTTATTTCCTAACAGAAGGCTTTCATCATCATCTAGTGTATATGGTTGGAGTGTAACAGGATGATCTTTCGCAAGAAGAAATTTTCCATTGAGAACAAAAATTAACTTGTTAAGTTAAACGATTAATTGAGTTCCAATTACTTTAAAAATTTATGATTAATCGGTTAACAGGATGTCTTAACTGACTATAACAAATACACTGTTCAAGAATTAACTGGTTAAGTTAACTGTTTAATCGAGTTGAAGTAACTTTGCGATTAAACATTTAATGTCCATTTACAACCTTTATTTTATTAACCAATTAATTTCACAATTTTTCTTAGAGCAGAATTTTCTAGGCAAATCTTTTGTATTTGTAACCTTTCAAATCAATTTTATATATTATAAAATGTTCAAAATTTGTTGCCAAGGCTTAAATGAAATATATAAATATCACAGAAGCTTACACATGATACACAACACTCTCATCAATATTCACATCAAAATGTATTTGAAGGCATCATAGCATGCTAAGAGCCCTATCTCATGTCTTCTCACTAAGGTTATTGATGTACTCCGTTTCCAATGCACTTCAAACTTCATATCCGAGAAAAGGGAAGTAGAAGGGAGTATTTAATTTTCCTACTGCATTTAATTTCTTATCTTGGCTATATAAGACTATAATACTTTGATTTTAATTTCTTTTATATTTTTAGGTGCCTAGATTGTGGACTTGTCGATTTCTCTCTAAAGAGAGGGTCAAAGTCCACCGCGGAGGGTGTCCAAGGTTGGGTTTCATATCAAGAGGTTATGCTATCCTTGTTGGAAGTAGTGTAGTTTTAGTGATTCTAACTTGAGTTGGAGCAAAATTCTAGATTAGGAGATTTAGGTAGAGATTTTTCCCAAAAAGAGATTCCTCTATAAATATTGATATTTATTTTGTGCAATTTATTTATATTGCATTTTATATATTATTTTAAAGCACAGATCACCCCCTGTTGTGCAATTTTCATCCCCGATTACTCCCTCGCATATTGTATACTCCTTAACTAGTGACTTAGCTAACTAAATGCCAACTAATGACTTTTGCAACATTGCCTAATGGAGCCTCTTACCACTATTGATCTTATTAATCCTCCTATCAAACATGCTTTATCTAATAGAGATTACTTTCAGTTACTGTCTTTTGAACACCCTTCAAACTTAGATTTACCCATTACACTTCATAAAGGTACAGGTTCCATTGCCAATCCAAAATACTCTATCTATTATGACCATTGATCATCTACTTATGCTCAATAATTTTCTCTTTTGTTGACAGCCACTAAGTTTCTTCTAATCACATTGAGGCATTGCATCATCCTTCAGGAAAGGCTATTATAGAAAAGGAGATGTCGACATTACATTCCAAGAGGACGTGGGATCTTGTAGATATATCTGTAGGTGCTGCTGTTGTAGGATGTAGATGGGTTTTTACCCTGAAATACTTCTCAGACGGATCTATTGAGCGATACAAGACTCAATTGGTGGCTAAGAGATATACGCAGGCATGTAATAATCGGTACTTTGAGATTTCTCTCTTGTGGCTTGCTTGGTTGGCAAGTGTTTGAATTGAACATTAAAAATGCTTTTTTGTATGGAGATCTAATTGAGGTTATATGAAGCAATTCTTCAAGTTTGTTATCCAGGGGGAGTATTGAATGGTATTAAGACTTAATAAGGCCTTACATAGATTGAAGGAGACTCCCCATACGTGGTAATATAAATTCAGCAAGATGGTGCAACAATTTGAATTTATTTGCTCTTCTATGTCCATTCATTCATTTTATATGGTCTTGCAAGCTAATGAATTGTATACATTGATGATATTAGGATGGTACTTTGGTAGCAAGGGAATTTTTGCATTCTTAATTTGTCATTAAAGACGTTGATCCCATTAGTTATTTTCTCAGCATTGAGGCGAGTCATGTAGGGGAGGTTGAACTCATCCACCCATCACATCACATCACACACACCTCACCTTACCACCCACCCATGGCGGAGGAGACCACCACCTCCACCACCACCACCACCACCACATAGAGGGATTTCTCACTTTATCTTAGAGGAAGTATGTGCTTAACGTTGTTTGTGAGACAGACATGATTAGTTGTAAGCTTGTAACTATTCCTATTGACTCTAATTCCACTTGGTGATTCTGAAAGTTGAGTTTTAGGTTGTGAGGTAATACCATGCTGTTGTTCAAAAACTTCTATGCTTGATAGTTACACATTCATATATCCCTTTTGCACTAATTCATGTAGCATTTTAGGGAGATCATTGAATAGGGATTTGCCACATGCCTAGATATTTGACGTCATTGCCATGATTTCAAAAAAACTTGACAGCATTGCTAGGGAGTGGTCTCTATCTCAAGAGCCATGGGCATTTTGATGCCTGGGGTTTTAGTGCTTATGAGGATAAGAGATCTACTACAAGTTTTTGTATCATGTGGGTGATAATCTAGTCACCTATCATAGCAAGAGGCAAAGTGTTATTTCACACTATAATGTTGGGTCAAAATATAGAGCTATGATACATATTACCTATGAGTTTTTTTTGTGTGATAACCATCTCCAAGATTTTGGTGTTTCTGTCTCGAGACCTATGCCCATTGTTAGCCCTTATGGTTTTCTTATTATTTTGTTATATTTTTTCCTTAGTTGTATTATTCTCATTTTCTTTGATGAGTTCTCATGTAATGTTCCCACCTCTATATATTAAGAGGTAGGGTTATGGAATAAATGATTGGATTCATTTATTCTAACTTAGTATCAGAGCTACGGTCTTAGGTTGGGGTCCAATACCCACCTTGATTCCCATACTCCCTCTCCACTGAAAAAAAACCCCTAAGGGCTGCACGTGGTGTTTCTTTCTGCCGCCGCTGGCCTCTACACTTATCAATGGGCCACCTACACATCATATCCTGTTCGGATCTGCAGGGCCTGCTGCTGTGCGTGGATTGGAACCTGCAGCACGTGGACTTGCTGCTGCGTCGCCCAGGCTGCAGATCAGATAACCACCTGCAGAGACCTGATTTTTTGAAGGCTGGAGATCGCCCAGGTCAGGGACTTCTGATTGTCCAGGCTGGAGATCGTACATTTGCGTGGATTGGATTCGCAGGCTGCATAGATCTGATTTTTGAAGGATGGAGATCATCCAGGCAGGGACTTTTGATCACCCAGGTTGGAGAACATAGAACTGCGTGGCTTGGATCTGCAGCCTGCATAGATCACCCTGGCAGGGACTTTTGATTGGGTGGGTGAAGCTGCAGTGTTGGGGTCTGCAGATTGGATCCTGATCTGCAGCATCGCCCATCCGGAATCTCATTGCCCATGTCCTGCATCACCCAGATGGGCCTCCGCCTGGCTTCTCCATCGCTGGTGGGAGGTCTTGAGTGATTTCTGCCCATCAGATCTGTCTCTAGGGATCCTGTGGGCTTGCTATAAGGATCCTGTAGATCTTCTTCTTCCTGATTTTGACATGTGCTTACGTCAGCAGGGATTCTAGTCCCTGTGTGATGACCTGATTTTTTCTTCCTCCTATGTACATAGACATTGGTTGGTTTTGGTTGAAAGTTTGTTTGAGGTGACATTGGGGCATGTTTCTAAGAATAGGGTGTATAAGAGCCCCTCACAGATGTGTTTGATGACCATGGAAGGTCATGTTAAGGGAAATATTGAACCAGAAGGGAAGAGAGTTCCTATTATTGAGCGTAAGGCTTTTGCTATGCCAGGAGGGACACATGGTACTGTCACTATTCCAAGGAGGGAGTATGAGATATTGCTTCAAGTCTTTAGTTAGCATGGTACGCCTAAAGATAGAGCAATGTGTCAGCCTTAGGTAGAGGAAGTAGATTGGCTTGTTGACTCAGGCGTGTCTCAACACATTTGAGGTGATGCGAGGCAAATTTCCACTATTTGTTTGGTCCCATCAAGAAAAATGGTGCAAGTTGAGATTTGTGTGACTCCTCATATGAAGTTAAAGAATGTTCTTCTAGCTCCAGATTTTCCATTGAGTTTGCTTTCAGTTAGCCAGATCATGAAGGAGTTGAACTACAAGCCAATCTTTGATGCAATCTCTCTTACATTTGAAGATGTTTTCACAGGACACCATTTGGTGTGGTCATGAAGAACGTGGAGTAGCCAGGTCATGAAGGAGTTGAATTGCAAGCCAATCTTCGATGTAGTCTCTCTCACATTTAAAGATGTTTTCACAGGACACACCATTGGGTGTGGTCGTGAAGAAGGCTAAGTCTATCATCTACGGTCATGCTATGCAGGCCACATTTCTCTTCCTTTGTGAAGTGCCTCTAGCTACTTGTGGCATCTTCGGTTTAGTCATCTCTCTCTACCAAAATTTCGGAGGATGTCACAAATTTCTTCAATTGCTACCATTCAGTGTGAGGTATGTCAACTCAGGAAGCACCATAGGAGTACCTTTCCAAGGAGTCCACATTAGGGGGCCTTAGACCTTGTTCTAGTTATGGACATCTGGGGACTTAGTAGGACCTATGATCGTTTGAGGCACAAATTCTATTTGGCGATTGTGGATGATTTATGTCATCTCACTTGGATATTTTTGTTGAAGGCCAAGTCTGAAGTTGACGATGTGATGTATGCCTTTCTGGTAGAGATTTGGAATCAGTTTGAGGCAAAAGTGAAGATAATTAGAACCACCTCCTTGCATGCTCTCTACAAGGACCTTGGAGGCTGAACCCGCTAAGAGGGGGCGAGGAAGACCAAACAAGTGTTGGAAGGAAACTATTAAGTATGACCTCAATTACTTTAATTTAAGTCCTGAAATGGCTGTAAATCGATCTGTGTGGAGGCAAAGAATCCATATAGCCGACCCCACTTAGTGTGGGAAAAGGCTTGGTTGTTGTTGTTATTGTTGAAAGTTGTCCCCACACGTCCCAGTAGAATGGTGTAGTAGAACGAAAGCATGGGCATATCCTACATGTTGCATGGACACTTTTGATCTAAAATAGTGTACTGGATAGATATTAGGGAGATGTAGTGTTGATTGCATGCTACCTCATTAATAGGATGCCATTTATTGCCCTTAATGAGAAAGTTCCTTATTCTATCTTCTTTCCAGACAATGATCTATTCTGAGTATCACCCAGAGTTTTTGGCTATATTGCATTTGTGCATATTCATGGGCCTAACAAGGATAAGCTTGCTCCCCGTACTATCAAGTGTGCTTTTCTTGGATATTCAAGTTTATAGAAGGGGTACAGATGTTATGATCTAATTGGAAGACAACATTATGTTAGTGTAGATGTCACTTCCACGAGTCTGTTTCATATATTTCTACTGCTAGGAGAAGTCTTTCCCCTGAGATTGCCGAGGTCTCTATGCATATTCCTCCTACGCCCTTGGAGGCAATCCCGATCGCTGATCCTGTGCCACCATCATCTGTCTTGTCAGTCTCCTGTTACATACAAGCTTCACATCACTTACAGGAAGTGACCCCCTTCGTCTTCTGCACTTGCATCTCTCCAACCTCAGGTGACCACAGGTACTTTGCAAACTAATGAGATTGTGACCAATGATGATGCAGGGTAGTTACAAGGTGACAGTGATATTCCTTCCACACATTCTAGGCAACCAAGGAAGGCACATGGCCATGACCATGATTTAGATGATCTAGATCTTCCGATTGCAATTCGCAAGGCACTACAAAGTTGTGCTTGATATCCTATTTCTAAGGCTATGTCCACAACCTTTCTTGGAGGAGCATATAGCATGTTTTGCTAGGCCTTGTCGCCCACACAGGTTCCCACAACTCACCAGAAGGTCATGCTTGATCCAAAATGACGTTAGGATGAGATGGCTACACTCTGCTTATGAGGGACGTGGGAATTGATTGATTTATCACTAGGTGCATCTAATGTGGGGTATAGATGGGTCTTCACTGTCAAGTATCATTCAGATGGAATGGTCACGAGATATAAGGCTCGTCTTGTGACCAAAGGGTTCACATAGAGACCTATGGTGTGAACTTTTACACTCTCTCTAGTCGCACGACTTCCTACATTGAGTATACTTATATCTGTTGCAGTGTAGCAAGATTGGTCTCTTCATCAACTGGATGTGAAAAATGCATTCCTATATGGGGACTTGGAGGAAAAGGTATACATGCAGTAGCCACCTGATTATGAGATTGAGGAGTGTTCCGGGGTTTGTCGATTGCGTAAGGCAATTTATGGTCTAAAACAAAGTCCTAGGGCCTAGTTTTAGAAGCTTTTTGAGGTGGTCGAGACACTTGGCTTCCATAGATCGTCATTAGACCACTCATTATTTGTCTGGAAAACTGGAAAGGGAGTATTTGTCACTTCTTGTTTACGTTGATATTATTCTCGCAAGGGATGATGGGCCTGACATTACTAAGGTTAAGGAATGTCTTGCAAGGAACTTTGTTATGAGGTATCTTGGACCACTTAAATATTTCCTTAGGATAGAGGTTTTGCCCAGAGCAGAAAGGTGTTGTGCTTTCTTAGAGGAAATATGCATTGGATCTACTGCAAGAGACTGGCATGCTAAGAGCGAAACAAACAAATATTCCTATGGTTCCTAAGGCACATCTGTATGATAAGGAGGTAGAGGTAGTTGATAGTCGTCAGTACAGAGGGCTAGTTGGCAAGCTTTTGTACCTGACAATTGTGAGACTTGATATTTCCCTTGTAGTTAGGAAATTGAGCCAATTTATGGATAGGCCTACTAGGCAACATTGAGATGTTGCAATGATGATGCTGAGATACTTGAAAAAGGCACTAGGGAAGGGGATCCTGTTCACAAGGGGGACTTCCATGAGTATTATGGCCTACTCTGATGCGAATTACGTAGGGTATTTGGCAGATAGGAAATTCACCATTGATTTTTGCACTTATGTTGCTGGGAACTTAGTTACCTGGAAAAGCAAGAAGAAAGCCATTGTTTCTAGATCTAGTGCAGAGTTTGACAACAAGGCGATGGCATATACAATTGTAGAGATGGTGTGGGTAAAGTCCCTCCTAGTAGACATGTATGTGACAGTTGATACTCCTATGGAGATGAGGTGCAATAACAAGGCAGTTAGCTACATTGCCAGCAATCTCATGTTCCATGAGAGGGCCAAACACGTAGAGGTAGACTACCACTACACATGTGACTTGATCTAGAGGCCTTATTCGCACCTCACATGTTTCTTCTAAGGACCAAATAGCAATCTTCACCAAGGCGTTGCCTCAATCTCCATTTAATTACTTTTGTTTCAAGCTTGAGCATGATTGACATCTATGCTCCAGTTTAAAGGATAGTGTTAGCCCAACGATTTTTTTATTATTTTGTTATTAGTTGTACTATTCTCATTTTCTTCGAGGAATAATGTAATTTTCTCATCTCTATATATTGAAAGGTAGGGTTATGGAATAAAAGATTAGATTCATTTGTTCTAACTCCCATGTATTATGATAACATAGAAGCAAACTTCACTGATAACAATCTAGCCTTCCACAAGCATACAAGTCATATTAAGGTGGATTGTCATTCTATTAGCAACACTATCCTACCTGAGAAGATCTCCAAACCTTATGTATATACAATGGAGTTGTTGGTAGACATTTTCGCAAAAGCTTTCCTATGTTGTCAATTGGAGATTATTCCGTCCAAGTTGAGCATGAGATGTCTATACTCTAACTTGAGGTGAAGTTTTAGAATAAGAAAAAATAAAATAAGCTCTCAATGTATAGGGGATTGTTATAATAGGAAAGAATAAAATAAACTTTTTTCATTATTTTTTACCTTCATGTCTCTCTATATAAAGACACATAGGATTTCTTTATTGAGTAGAAGGAATTTCATCCTCTCAACAATAAGCATGGTTGAAAAACCTAACTTTGAAAGTACCAATCTCCAACCAAGGTTTTAAATATTGATATTGATATTGTATTAACAAGTCAAAAAAGTGATATATCAGGGATATATCGCTGATATCGGTGAATTTTAGGGAAATCGCTCAGAAAGACCCAAAATATTCCAAAATGTCACAAATTTTATGAAAATTAACATTTTAATAACTAATACATCATGAAGAAATGCCTAGAAGACGAAAATCATAAATTTTGATTAAAAATATAATAGAAATGTACTAGTCGCATGTCGACAAAGCCATATATTAAAAAAAAGTATACAGAACATGATAATAATTGAAAAATATTCATAGTAACTTTCGTTGCATATTGTTGACAATTGAAATCATGCCTTAGTTGTATTGATTTTCTTATCAGTGTCAACATGCTCTTTATTCCAATACTCTTCTTTTTCTCATTGACCTACCTCAGATTTCATGAATCATCCTATTACTTTTCTCATTACGATATCAAGATATAAAATCACAAATACTATCACCAAAGATGCACTTGGTGATAGAAGATACGATTTAGATTACATAGGTATATATAATGAACAAATATAAATGGTCAAATAATTAGAGCTCTGATTTTCTTATCAGTTCCAACACGTTCTCCATTCCAAAACTCTTCTTTTTCTCATTGATCTTTCTCACATTTCGTGAACCACCCTATTACTCTTCTCATTATGAGTTCAACACATGAAATCACATCTCCTATCAACAAAGATGCACTTGGTGAAACAAGACATGGTTTAGATAATACAAGCGTATATAATGGACAAATATAAATGCTCAAATAACTAGAGAGAAATTGTGCCCATCATAGCATAATGCATAGCTTGCAAGATTAGTGGAGATCAACAAAGTACAAGTACGCAAGTACTTAGATAAATCATACTGAAACAAGTGAGCCTGTCAACCCTAGGTTGTTGTGGGGGAAAGAAAGAAGAACCATCATGGATGACATCCTTTAATCAAAGGAAGATGACAAGATAACCCTTTCAATACCCCCATGGATTATCAAAGTGCTTGGTTTTATGCATCTTTTTATAGTGGTTTGAAGATGCTAATGTATTTCTCACTGACATTTTAGATTCTTTTTCCTATTTTTCAATAAGTAAAACCAAGTGCAATGATTGAATTGTCGACGGAGGATGTACAATTCTAAAGTTGATATATTTGATGGACTACAAGGGAGTAAGAACCCTAGTATGTACAGCTTTAAAGTTCAACAAAAGTCTATGATATCTGCGATATATCTCTAATGTATCGGCGATATGGGCAATATATCGACGATATATTGGCGATATCATGAAAAAAAGATACTAAAACTGATATCGATATGTGTTGATCCGACGATATCGATATATCGATGATATATCACCAACATGTCAATCAAGCCTCTTACCCTTTGGGAGAAGATTGGCTTTCTATCCCTTCAATTTTTGCTCCGCCCATTGTAGCATTGAGTTCCAATCTGAAAGCCTTGGCACTCTACTAGAAAGAGGCTGCCCCGAGCATGTCCAAGGAAGCGATCTCCTAGGCATCCTTACTATCTTTGCACATCAGGTTGCCTCATTGCCTGCTACACCAAAAGAGACAAAGGATGATTCTCTTTTTACCTTCAAGCTCAAGAACTCCCTGATGATATCCAAAGCAATGTCAACTTTCTCTACCTTTTCCTCCAATCTTTTAATGAAAAAATGATATTATCAACATACTGCAAGATGGAAATGATGCTAGCAGTATCCCTGTGACTAAAACATATGACAAGCTGAGAAGTTGCAAACGACCAATTTATCAACCGCCAAAACAAATAAGAGAGTGAGAGGGCAACCCTACTGCGTCATGTTGAGGCTGGATCCAACTACCTTTTTAGTCTATCATTGACCAATACTAAGTATTTGGTTCCTACACAATGTTTTATCCAAGATAGTCCAAAGATTAGGGAAACCATGTCATTGCAGGGAGCTTCACAGAAATGCCAAGGATAAAGAGTCATAAGCCTGGGCATAATCTACCTTCCATAGAAATCCTCTCATCTTGTTCCTAATTCAATAACTTACAAGCTCGACAGCTAGTAGCACATTGTCAATCAAAAGCCTGCCCTAGGGAAGACTGACTGCATGGGGGCTTAGACCTTATCCATCACATTCCTTAGCCTATTAGCGAATACCTTCACCACATTCAAGTACACAATATTAAAGAGAGAGATTGGCCCACTCTCTTTGTCAAGGCTTTCTTAGCAAGAAAACAGGAACTTGCTCAGCTTTTTGAAGCCTCTATTTCCTTCTGAAAACTCTCGTAGCACCTGCACAAAGATGGAAAGCAGCAGAAAACCATCTAGTCTTGGTGCCCTTCCACATTAAGGCCTTCAAGGCTTTCCTGGTCTCTGTCTCAATTCAAGGCCAAAGTAAGGCATTCACTTGATCTGTAGAAAGAAAGGAGGTGTCCCTGCCTATCCATCTCGACCTTCCTGTTAGGGCCTCATCTGACAAAGGCCCAAAAGTTCTCCAGTACTGTTGCTTTGATCTCCTGTGTAATCTTGCCAAGTGTATCTCCAAGCCTAATTGTTTCAATGTGGTTGCATCTTCTTCCATTTGCCACCATGTAAAAGAAGTGAGTATTGACACACCCTTCCTTTAACCACAACTGTCAAGATTGTTGGCACCATTCTATTTCCATCTTATCCTCTAGCCACCACCTGCAGAGCCGCCTTCCTCTCCTCTAGACAAGATTTTGAATTTTATCAAGTGCCTCCAACCCTCTCTGCCTTTCTTCTTTTATCTTCTTCTGATATCCAATCAAATGAGATTTCAAAGCTTTCAATATCCTAGCCAAGTTGATGGTAGTAGAGCCAAAAGGTGTCCCTCTCCATTAGCCCTTGACCATGCTCCTGGAATTCGGCTCCAACATCTGAGAGCTTTCACATTTGACGTAGTTGGATGGCCTGAGCAGCTCACTAGACCTCCAAATAAGAGGGGTATGGTATGAAGGTCTGGTGGCTGATTCACATCTCCTAGAGGGAAAGCTTCCACAAAGTCAACTGGACCAAGGAACTTGTCAGTCTTGTAAACCTTGACGTTGCCATTGCTGTTGCCATGTTGGCCAAGTGTAAAGAAAATTAACCGAGCTCAACTCTTGCAAGTGTATATTTGCCAGAAAGTTCATAGAGATCCTCTGACCTGCATCCTGTCTGCCGCCCTCCTTTGTTCTATCCTCTGGGTGTAAATTAACATTTAAATCCCCCTAATAGTGAATGGCACACACTTAGAGGCATTGACAATAGCCTTGATTTCCACTGCATTTCTAAATTGTTTGGGCACTAATGATGTTTTTAGCTCAAAAAGATATGTAAAAATTTGGGAGAAAAAAAGAAAGTATATGAGAAACTTGCAAAGCTATTAAGCTGCTGCATAAAGAAAAAGAAACCTTAAAAGGTACAAAAACTTTCTTAGTTAAATATCTAATTAAAAATCAACTTTTAGGTTAATAAGCATCCTCAATTTTTAGATCAATTTAGGGTTTCCTAGTCTTTTGATCCAATTGGGCCAAATGGATGACAATTACATTTTTTGAAATTTGACCTATTTTCTTAGGCCAAGTTCACCAACTACTTAATTTTTTCTTATTTCATTCTTTTTTTTTGTTAATATTTTGAGTTTCAGCCAGCTAACTTCGTTGAATGGAACATTTAGTTCAACCAATCAATCTTGTTTCAACTCATCAGACTGTTTTCTGATCAAAGAGCCAATCAAAGAACATCATCATTGAGGATGATGATCCTTAATTGTCTCACAAGTGCACCATCATTGAGATTTCATTCTTTTGGAGGGGGACAAATCTTTGGAAATTTTTTTCAAAGGAGTCATTTTTTGGATTTTAACCGTTGGAGAGGGCAAAATTCTTGTTTTTTGCAGTCTTTCACATGCATAAATGGGTCACTTACACCTCATTTCAACACACAATTGAAAGATTTTTTGAAGTTTCTTGATTTTCTCACTTTTGTTTTTTGTGTTCTATTTGTGAAAGAAGCTTTATAAATGAGAGGAGTGCCCTATGTGGATTGATTTTTATCTGCAGGCCTTTTACTAGAGAAAATAACTAAAGTTCTTGTATTGTGATTTATCCTGCATCTCTTTGATAACATGTTTATATTATGGAAAGTTTTTCTTTATCTTGGTTATTTTATTATGGTTCAGTGTCAAAATTTCATATATTGTGTGAAGGTTGGGGCAAGGTGGAGTGTGGAGGCTCCCTTGTGTGTGGGGAAACAACCTCAACAGTGGGTTGTCCACGAGTGTGGACAGGGAGAGCAGTCGGCCTCCTTGGGGTGGCCGGTGGCCTTGGTTGGTCGGTTGAGGTGGCCGACTGCCTCGTGGTGATGATGTTAGAAGAAGAGAGAGAGGAGAGGAGCTTTAGAATATGAAATATTATTGATGTTTAAAATAAATTACAAGGGAAGGCTCTCTTTTATAAAGAGAACATATCCCAAAAGTAGGAAACAAATCTTATCTTGAAAATAAGGAAGATCTTATATCTAAAAATAAATCAAATCCCAAACTATTTTTCCTAAAACAATTCTACTGAAAATAGCAAACTTAGCATCTAAACAAAGACCCAAAGTTGGTCCCTTAGACCCTTTAGCCACCGGCCCTGCTGAGCCCTCTAGAAGTTGCCACGTGGACGGTCCACGTGGCCCTTATTCCTGGCATATTGCAGATTTTAGAAGATCTTGCGTTAGTAGCCACTACTATCTTTACAACCTTGGGTAGTACTAACTTTTATTTTTTTATTGGCTTGGGTTCTTCACTTGAGAGACGATCTTCTTAAACAGGGGAATTTCTCTTTAGAGGATGTAATCCTCCAAATAGATAGCATGCAATCTTTGCTTGGATTCAAGGATTGGTTTGTGAAAAATCTAGGTAGGCCAATCTCAGTTATTGGACTAGCCCAAAGTGATTGATTAGCTTAATTTTATTTCCGCAATTATAGTGTTAGTTTGAGGGTCACTGTTCACTTACATGCCATCCTTTCCACATATTACATTTGTTCTAAATTAAGTCCATTTTCTTCATCTAGTCTATTCATGTAATGGTTTGTTACATTTTAGTTTGCTCTTATATTTATATGTCTTCCAGGTGCACTTATGTAGTTCTCCGGCTGCATTTTTTTGAAATGTAAATACAAGAAACATTGTGAAGATAAATGTTGAAAAACTAGGGGATTAAGGTAGATAAATGCAAATTGGGTCTGCTAATTAGAGACAAGGAAAGATGCTTCCCTGGTCATGTGATGTACAAGAGATCTGAAATGACTGTTTGTTAATTTGATAAGAACATATGTAACTTTATGGGTATAGAGATTTGACTGTACCAATGTTAAACAGAGTGGGCTACATCAATCTCAATTAGGATCCTTAACACGAGAAATGATATTTATAATAGCAGTTGGCTTTTTTCTAATGGGTTGACAAGAAACTATATTTGCCTAGTGGGTTCCTCTGAACCATGGTTGCTCCAGCCACATCAGTCCTAACTCCTAAGAATCATCCCTTTCATCCATTTAATGATTTGAGACCTGATTGGTAATAGATTCGGGTAGAGACTTCAGACACGGTCACATATGTGACAGTTCGGTTGCCCTTGTCTGTGTGGGGCTCAACTGCTGATCCTTGGGATCCAAGGCTTAGGGTTATAACCAGATATCGATCTTTTTCTTTTAAGCAACAGTTCAAGTGCATGTTTTGTCATTGAGCCTTGTCTTATTCCTATGGGATCAATTGCATTCATTCCCTCAGAATCAAAGCCTTTTTCTTTTTACATGCCCATGCAGAAGTCTATGCTTAATTCTTTTTTTGGAGAATATTAAGCAAAGAGGCCTACATTACAAAAGCAACCAACTGAATTATCACAGGAGAAAGCCATATTTTGAATATTTGAATTAATTTAGCAACAATCTCAACGAGATCATTTACTCAGGCCACCTCTGTGTTAAGAGGATGAAGAACCTTCTTCATAAGAGGATGAAAAATGACTCAGTCTGCATTTTTTGCTTTAAACAATTATTCATCTTTCCACAGCACCAACTTAGAGTGTAGGTAAACAACTGGATCTAACAACTTGGTGACTCCTTTGCAGCATAATTTCCATCAAGCGTGCTTTATTAATGGAGCAACAGGGGAGAGCTTAAAGAAGCTTTTTGGTCTGTGAGGGAAAAGCTTCAGCGCAGCAAAGCACTAAGAATGTCATTGTTCCATCAAGTCCTGAAAACCTGTATGGTGCAGCAGCCCCTTTGTCCTTGTCTTCCACCTGTCACTATTAACTGAGTTTTGTGATTTATATATATATATTTTCCCTGTATAGTTAGCTGATACCAAATCTTGGTATTGTTATGGCATTCCTCAATTTTTACGAACTGCAAATGTAAGTTGAATTGGGTTTTCACTTGTTGAATGTTGGCATGTTGCACTGATTTGAAGCAAGACTTCCATTGATATTTCATCTTCATTTGAGGATGACCTGTATTTGTACAGATTGAATTTGATCGATGGTTTTGACCAAATTCTAGTAGATTATTACAATTCATAGAGGTACCTTATTGTTCTTGTTAACAATCTGATAGGTGGACATTCAGGAATTTAACTGTTTGTCAAGGTGATCTTGTTAAACTTGGCATGTTTCTATGCAAAATGGAAGTTCCTAAATGGCGAGCTTGTTGTAGAGGTTGCTGCAGAGACGATCTCCAAGAGATCAGATTGTGTAGCTCCTCCAGAGCTACCTTTCTGGAGAGCTGGCAATGTGAAGAGGTTGGACTCTGATGTCATTGAGGAGGAGAACGGTGAGAATGCTCCCTTCGTGTGGTAGCTCTCTGGGGCAGACGAATGAGAAAAGTTACAGTTTTCTGCCTGCTCATAGTTTATGGGTGTGGAAGGGAAGGACAAGGACACTGTCCCAACGTCTTGGCTGCCCAAGTTCTCTGTCTCGACTGTTAGACTGTTTCTGAAGTTCGTATGCAGCTGGCTGTCTGAGCTGCTTTGGTGAGTCAGAGAATTCATGCTTTCTTGAGGTGGGTCTTGTTCTGTGGATATTGCTGTTGGCATGTGGATGGGCTGTGGCATCTCAACACGTGTACATACCTTGGTATGTGATGTTGAAGATGGATGAGTTCTCATCTGACCTCTGACAATGTTTTGTTGCCATGCATCTCTGTGTATGACGATGTTGACACTGGTAGTAGCCTCTGCAATAAATAGCATGACAGATGACCAAATGAGAATCTAAAGTTGGAAAAAAAGAAGAGTACAGAAATTACAATGTTCTTGGTCTTGGTCCTATTGGGGAGAGCTGGCGTACCTTGGGTATTTGGCACCAAGAATGTCCTTTTGGCCATACTTCCTCCAGCTGTAGCCATCATCTGGTGGCCCCTCAAAATTTGCCTGCATGCTGACTTGCACCTGTTTGATCCATGTTGGCTGAATTTTCCTGATCCGCAGAGCTCCCAATTAGTCATCTTCTAGCAGCTTGCAAGCATGACAATTGAAGTTGAATTCTCCTTAATTTTACATTACCTCCTCATGGACATATCCTGGTGGTCCTGATCGTTTCCTTGACTCCATGGGCTATCACTGATAGAATGTGGGGAGGCCACTGCTGTGGCTACAGGAGGCTTGATTGCTTGCCTCTCTGAATGCTGCTGTCCATTTAATTTTACCATGGACCTGCACCTATCCAAGGATGTCAGCTGGACTGGCCAGGACTCCTCCAGGTGGGAGTCCAGCTGCCTCATGAGCTGATGGATGGTTTCAAGCTCTCTGGTCAGCAGTGCTTGATTCCAGATGAAGTAGCTATCCATCTGATATGTCAGGAATTCTGTTCTGCCACAGAGGTATTCCGTATATGGAGAATGGGGACTTTGGTGTTTGCAAGATTAATACACGAAATTTATGGGTCAAGAAATTATTGAAATTGAGAAATAGGGTATCAGAGATCAATGTAAGAACTGCTACTGGATGGTCACTAAAAGCACCAGATCAAGGCAACAACCCATGCGGGATTTTAAAGTGCCTTGCTTGTCTCTTGTTGAACCCTCGTTCTCCTGAATTAAGGAGAGAAGGGGGAGGGTGGGGAACAATAAAGAAATGGGTTTGAGGAGAAGCGAGGGCGAATGGGTGTTTATAAAGCCTGATTTTGGACAAGTTGGTTTCCCTTACTGTTCACCTGTGCTATTTTCTCGAGCATGAACTGGTCTTTGGTCTTGAGGTAATGCGGCGAGGGAAAGAGTCAAGTGTTGACCGATTCTTTTATGCTTTCTTACAGTCTTAGGATTTAACAGGCTACATTGTTTGGAAATTTTTTTTTTAAGTAGATAAAGCACTTGTGGTCAGAGGTTTTTTTGTTTTATTTAAATTTCTTGCAAGAACGTGTGGTCAGAGGTTGGATGGGGGAAAGAACGGGAAGAATTTTCAACACCCTTCCGCGTTGATAGCGATTGCGATTGGTGGATGTTGTTTTAGCCGCTTGTGTTTTGCTCGGACCATTCCCACGTCCGTTTTCTTGCTGGCAAGTGTCCTAGTGCTTTAATCATGGGGGTGATGCCAAAAGGGTCTTCGAAGTAAAGAAGTTTGCATATCTGCCCCCTATGGTTGGCTCCTTTGCAAGTTGGCATACTGATAACATGTTTCAAATGGATGTGCATTGCATTTCCCTTATATTTCTTTGAGAAGGGTAAATTTGGTGGTCGTGAAATCTGATCTCATGAGATGGCAATGAGAAGGTTTTACTACTCTATTGATGCCTTAGCGATGCTATGTATTTTCCATTTGTTTTTTCAAGTTTCTGGGACATAAAATTTATATGCTTGTAGTGAATTCATCTCTTGGGTCATAAAATTTTTGGGTGCATTCACAATTTTAGATGTGATATTCGATAAATACTTAGTTGATTAACAATATTTATTAATTATAGCCAAAGTGATATAGCGTGAATCTTTGAGATGTTAGTCATTTTATATTCAAATAAATTTTGCTTGTGATGGGAGAAAGAAAGTCAAGTCCATCATAGATTAGTTTATGAGGCAAGTTGACCCAAGCAAAATTTAGGAAAAGAGCCACCCAATTCCAAGATAAGATAAGCCCTCTACTAATTGAGTTGTGGTGCTACTATTTCAAGTGGACCACTTATAGCTTGCTGGTTAGTTCACCTACCTCAAAACACTTAAGAGCAACTATCCAACTCGATCGCCCAGTCCTCGGGTAGTGAGGGATTGCCCAGAAGACTAGGGCACTATAGTCCACCACTATGCCAACCCTGATGGCGTTGATGCATAAGCTAAGGTGACGATACGAGAATTGAAGTGGCAATGCAAGAACCAAGGCACTAGCATAAAGAGAGGCTACAGGACAAAAGACGAGGTGACCTGTAGGGCGATAGGTGATTGCACAGTAAGTTACGCTAATAAATATGCCATCTTATGTTATTTCCTAGCATTACCCATACATCTTATGTAGCCATACTTGCATTTGTAAATATGTACTCGCATGCATTTATAAAGAGGGGAAGAGAGTGAGAATAAATGACCATTCAATCACCTTCTATAATTAATATCTTCATTGTATGTTGTATTGCAAGTTTGCCATTTTCATTTTCTTATTCCACGGTTGCTGTGCACGTCTCCATTCACCCTACCCTACTGCAGCATGGCGAGAGGTGTGCACGCCTTTTGTAAAACTTCATGCACCCTCCCTTGCTGTGGCAGCCGGCCTCCATCCGCAGACACACCCATCTCCACCCGCAAACACACCCATCTCCACCCTCAGACAACACCACACACACCCGTCGACCACTCTCTTTCCCTCTCCCTCTCCATACACAGTTCCTCTTCTCATAAGTTGAGAAGAGGCACACTATGTGCAGGAGAAGTTCATAGTGGTTTCAAGACCCCACTGTGAGATCCACCAACGCCCAGCTCCTTCGTGAGCATGTGGGTGTGGTGGTTTCTCTTTTTTTTTTATGTTATTTGCGTACTCGCCTTTGATTTCTAATTTCGTTTTTAGTTGTGTTTCTCTTCATTTCATCGCCCTCGTCACCATTATTGCAGAGCTTTAAGCTCTAAAGCTTGACCTGCACCTTTGCGTGCCTCCACGCACCTTCATGCGCATGCATAGACCCCAGTTGCCCTTTCTGCGCGCATATATGTGCTCTGTGGCTTCTCCGTTCGTCGCACCGCCTCCACCCGATCACCGCTCCCCGCGCTACACTGTAGCGCACTGTTCATCACAGTCTACGTGACACTATAGCCACCGGCTCGTTTCTCACTTAGCCGATGGCTCTACGCTTTCTCTCCTCTACACTACTGCCTCTAGCCGGTCGCCGCGCCCGCACGCCCACGCATCCCTCAGTGCTGCGCAACCCTTGTGCGCTGCGTCTCACCCTCTCCGCCTGCCCGCACGTTCACCATCACCTCTGCGCCCGCGCGCGCATTCACCATCACCTCTGCGCCTGCACACCTGCGCACCCAGACGATGGCAGCTAACCCCAGATGACTTAACCGCTTCCGCCCTCTCACACACACAGCAGGCGCTCACCCTCACTGTCACTCTCTCACACACACATTGACAGACATTCACACACCTACACGCATACATACATACATACATACATACATATATATATATATATATATATCCACATATCCACATTCTCCCATACATATATTCACTTCACATCTACTACCCACATACCCGTGCACTCCTTCACCACGCATCATATTGCAGAAATATTCGCACCAGTTGCCAATATTTCCCGATACCCGCGCAAAGCAAGCGCTTCACCCACACACACACACCCACTCCACGCGACACTTAGTCTTGTTGGTTGCGTCTTGCTAGACGTGGACCAACTTGACACCGTACTACATTCCATTACCATTTCCACCTCCACCCATATCTATATAATATATAGCTATATATATATTCTATATCTACTACATATATATACATATATATATACTAAGCTAAGTACTTCTTTTCATTTCTTTCCTTGCAATTTATTCTGCTTTCATTTGTCTTTTATTTCTTGCAATTAAAAAGATAAAAAAAAAGTATAAAAGAGAAAAGATAATTCTTGTCTTGCAGGTACTAGATCTTGTGAGTGACAAGATCGATTTTGGAACCCTAAGTTAGCTTCAAGCCAAGGACCATTTGGCTCAAGGCCAAGGACTTCATCTTTGACGGTGTGCCTCAAGAACAACATTATCAAAAAAAAAATCCTAAAAGTAGAAAAACCAAAAATATAATAAACGCAAGGAAGAGATACGTTTTAAGAAAGGTGTAGAAACTCCTTGATCTCCTAATTCCCTCCTTCCTGAGATCGACCCTGGGTTTAAAAGTGACCAAGATAAAATCAAGTAAGCCAGATTAAAAGTTTTGTGAAACTGGTGTAGACTCGATTTAGGTTAACTCACTATACTAATTTCAACAATAATATCACCATATTAATAAGACCTATTCGAGTACGCATCAATAGGGCTCCACGAAAAACAAATGATTACTGGCCTTCATGACGATGAAAATGTTGGTGCAAGGACATCACGATCGTTAATTTTAATGATAACAAAACACTTGTGATTTAACATTTGCATTTGAATTTTAAGTTTCAGGATAATGCAAATGGATACAAGTGAAAAGGAGCTTAGCTCGCATCCATGGTGGATTGGAGGAGCTTGATGGAGGAAAAGGAGCTTCGCTTGGAGCGAGAGCTTGGAGAAGGAAGGAGATGAAGAATATGATAGAAATATTCTTTCATGATTTTTTGTATGTCTTGTATTTGTACTTTTCTCTTTTTCTTAGAATTGTTGTAAAGAGCCCAAAGTACCTTACTTTAGTCCTAGGAAACCTTACACATCACTAGGACTCTTAGACAAACACTTAGAAAAAATAGAAAATCAAAATAGGCTTCAGATAGCTTGATTAGACGTCCAATCTGGACTTCAGATGTCTGATCTGTGACTTTATGATGTCTCACCTTTTGTCTAGCCATCCAAACACTTAGGCTAGACTTAGTGTGTTCTGTCAATTGATTTTAGACTACCAACCCATAGTCCAAACGTCTTAGGAGACGTCTGATGCCATTGACAGACGTCCAATAATATGACCGTTGAACTGTCAGGAGATAATCCTTAGAGATTAACCTATAATTAATTCTATAGCACTTTCAGATGTTTGTAGAGCATTTTAAACATTTGATAAACAGACGTTAGGCTAAGATTTGACCCAAATCACTTTTGTCAGAGGTTTTAGTAGTTAAGCCTCTCAGAAAATCCATTCCCACAGAGGATTGCCTTTCCAGACGACCAGACATCTTGCTAGACGTCCGACCTGTCATCTGTGCAACAAAACACTTGATCCTTATTTCGATGTAATGAAAACAGGAAGCAACTCGTCTAGAATTAGACATCTGATTTTTGTCCCAGACGTCTTAACAAGTATTCTTAGACGTTCATCTTGATCCACCTCAGTTCAAATCATAAACCCTTCTAGATTAGATGACTAATCTTTAGTTTAGAAGAAGGCCCAGATGTTTGACTTTAAAACCAACGTCTGATAATCTTGTCAGAATCATAATGATCTTGATTTCGGCCTGATTTGCCTTGGATTTGTGTCTAACAGCTACTTAGACCTTCCAAGACGTTCCTAAGTGTTCGTAAGCTATGTATAAATAGAGGACTCTTCCTTTGTTAAATACATCAAGGAATACTACTTCCACCACTATTGTGTCAAAGAAGAGATTAGAATCAAAGAAGAAAGTGTTGTTGCTCTCCAAGCCCTCTAGCATCCATCCGAGAGTACCGTTACGCTGCTAACTTCACGTCGTACCACTTTCATCTAAGGGAAGTTTTTTTGCCAATAGGAGCTGGTTTGATTTATACCTATTTTGGGTTCTATAGGATATTGTGTAATTTTGTCTTTGTTTGTATTCGCTTTGTGAATTCCCGTCTCCCTTGCGAGACAAAATACTCATCGCGAAGAGGAGGGATTTGAGGTACACTACCCTCGTACAAAGTAGTATCAGTTGTATTTAGGTTGAACTACCCTTATTGTAAGTAGTTCAATTAGTGGAATTGATCTACTAAGTAGATCAGAAAATCCTAAACCAAGAGATTTAGGTGGTGATTTTTACCTGGATTTGGGTTTCCACAAAAAAATCCTTGTGTGCTTGTGAGATTACATTTATGTGTGTTTTATTCCGCATTATTTGTTTATCACATAAATCTCACCCCCTTCACATAGGAAATTATAGAAAAATCCCCATGAAGAAGGATCATGTATTTGGAAAAGGGCCCTTTTTCCCATTCTGTATGACATTAGACTCTACTGGATAATTGAGGGTTGGATCTCCTCACTAGATGTACACTCATGTTGAGGAACTAGGTCATCGAATTCCTATGTTCTTTCTCCTCTTTCATGTGTTGCCAGCTTTCCCTTCTCTAATACTCCTTGTTGGGCTTCATAGCTTTGATTAGTTGGCGTCGTTTGTGGAAAATGCAACAAAGAGTCAAGTCCTACCAAGCGAGGGATGATCCATGCCTAAGCTCTGCCTACTTTTTAGTGTGTTGAAATGCCCCCGATTGAGAACTCGACCAAATGAACATTGAGCGCTTATTGAGGACTCAATGCCATCGTTTCGGGAAATGTACCCACGGATTCCCCTCTAAGAGAATGGGCGATACTCATGTGTGTGAGGAATAAGCATCTCAACCCCTCCAACCACTACCAAGGGTTGTGCCTGGACGCCCTTGTCAATGCATAAGTAATTAGGCATCACATTAGCCTTTAATGGTTTTGGTGATAACAAACATTTCAAGTGGTTAAGATTACAATTAGATCTTATGCATAAATATTGCAAGATTAATTTTTAGGTTGAAGCTCTCTTGACGAAATATAAAGCCAAGAAGAAGGAGGAGATCAAAGTTAGGTCTCTTTGTAATTTTAGGAATTGAGTTGTAATTTTATATTATTTAAAATATAAGGAAAGCCCCAATTAGATTAGCATCAATTTACATTATTAGGGCACCACTTGCATAAGTTTAATTTAGTCAAAAATATGATAAAATATATCCTTAGGTGTTAGCGGATCATCCTAGAACCCTATAGGATGAACAAAACTGATTTGGACAGTTGGTGGACATGTTATAATCCATCTAATATTAGGTAGTAGATACCAAACGTTAGGTAGTAAGGCTAAAGTCAGCTTAAGAGATCCAGGGAATAATGAACTTTGCATTGAATTGAGCATCTAACGCTAGATAGTTGACCTAATGTTAGACAAGGTATACCTAACGTTAAGTAGGCTATTTTGGGTCAAATTGAGCAACTCCAGGAGATAGCGAACTTTGCACCTAATTGAATACCTAACATTAGATAGCTTACCTAACGTTATATAACTTTTAACTAACTTTAGGTAAATTACTTTTTGACCAGCTCAATTAACCATTGGCAAAATTAAATTAGGAAACATTTTAGCCATTAAAGAGGGGCCTTATGCACAACTAAACTAGTCCAAACATCTCCTATATATATGAGATGGTTTCCCACTCTTTGGTGGTAAGAGAACACCCCAAAAACACACTTTAAAGCACATTCAGTTAAAGCATATTGTTAGTGTTCTTGGAAGTGATTGAAGCTTTGATTCTCCAACTCCCACTTGTTTGAAGCTTCATCACTTCAACTCCCAGTAGCATCTTCTCAGAATCACTAAGGGAGTTCTTTTTAGTCTCCTAGATAGCTATTTCATACAATTGATTGCATATCCTTTTGGGACTATCCATAGGAGACAAATTCTATTTTAATTCAGTTTTATTCCTTCATCTACTTGTAATCTGAGGGCCCGGATTGTGGGTTCCTCTCCTTTTGAGTAAGAGGGGTTTGCTCTTGGTTGGAAAATCAAGAGAATTTTTAAAAGGGTTTAGTACCCCATAAGTACCAATTAGTATTCTGAGTTAGACTCGGGACAAAATCCTAGATTGTGAGATCTAGGTAGTGATTTTTACCCGAGGTTGGGTTTCCACTATAAATACTTGTGTTGTGGTTGATGATGTATTTGTGGAATTCTTGATTATATTTCATATCGATATTTTTTATTAGCATTTTGTTTATCTCCTTTAGCACTAATCAACCCCTTCAGTACTTTCATTTGATATCAGAGCTTAGGTTGGTGTACTTTGGAGTAACTTCCTCGTACCGACGATAATGGCAGAATCTAGCAACATGAGGACTAAGGGGTTGTCGACCTACCGACCTGAGGACTAAGAGGTTGTCGACCCACCAACCTTCTTACTTTGATGGAAAGTGCTACACACATTGGAAGAGGAAGATGGCAATCTACCTCAAATCAGCCACCAGAGATCTCTCACTATGGAAAATGGTAGAAAAGGAATTCAAGATGCTGGAGGTAGACGCCACCACCAGAGACTATAAGCTGGAAGATGAGAAGAAGATATCAATAAATTGTAAGGCTATGAGCATACTATATTGTGACCTCTTTAATGATGAGTTTAGTAGAATTTGTAGCTAAAGATGACACATGAGATTTGGAAATGCCTTGAAGTGACCCATGAAGGAACCTCAAGGGTGAAGGAGACAAAAATTGGTCTCTTAACCCAAGAATATGAGATGTTCAAGATGAAGCTAGGTGAAAGCATAAAGGAATTGAGCACAAGATTCACCAACATCATCAACCCTCTCAAGGGACTTGGGAAGAGTTATCCCTCAATGAGATGATGTCCAAATTCTTAAGGGCTCTACGTAAGGAATGGGAGCCAAAGGTCTCTGCAATTGAGGAAGAAAAGGATTTGAAGAACATTAGCATAGATGAGATACTTGGAAGTCTAATGGCTCATGAAGTGAAGCTTGAGCTATCCAAGGAGGAGGAAAATGAAGCTTCTAGCCCCAAGAAGAAGAGCTTGGCATTCAAAACCAAAATTGAGAGTGATTCTGATCTCGACGACAAGGATAAAAATGAAAATCATGAAGAGATGGTCAAATTCTTTAGAAAATTTGAAAAATATGTGAGAATGAAGAAACAATTTAAAATGAGAAAAGATGACAAGACCCCCACTTGCTATGGATGCAAGAAGAAAGGTCACATAAGGAAGGATTATCCTTTACTCAATGAGGATAAGAAAGATAATAAGGAAAGAAAGGAAAGGAAAGGAAAGGAAAGGAGAGAAGGACGGATGACAAATCAAGAAGGAAGTTCTTCAAGAAGATGAAGGCATTCACAACAACTTGGGATGACTCGGATCAAAGTGCAAGCAATAGCACCGACTCCGACTCAGACTCAAGCAAGGAGGAAGTTGCACATGTTTGTCTCATGGAAAATGAGACCGAGGTATAAGATTCTATTTCTTTTGATGAGCTTTTTCATGAATGTAAGAAAATAAAACATGAAAATAGAGCCTTAAAAAAGCATAGAGTAGAAGAAAATGACTTGCTAAACAAATATGAGCTTCTTGTCAATGGGAAATTGGATTTAGAAAAGGAAAATGCAAATCTAAAAACTGAATGTTTGAACTTGACTAGATTGAATGAAAATCTTATTGCTTCTAACACTAACTTTCCTATTGAAAAAGACATATTGATGGAAGAGACTATTAAATTGAAAAATAAAATTGCTTGCTTAGAAAAAGATGTGGATGAGCTTAGAATAAACACAAATAGGTTGATTAATGACTTGGCTAAGTTTACTAATGGGAGCAAGAACTTACAAAAAATGCGTACAAGTCAATTTCCATTTACCTCTAGGCATGGTCTTAGTTATGTTGAATCTTCATCTACAACCAAGAAGCCAATGAATTTTGTGAAGCCCAAAGGCAAAAACACCTTTGTGCCACCCAATGCTCAAAAACCAATCTATCATGCATATTTGTATAGCCATAAGGCTCAAAAATAATTTTACAATGCACCTGTTTTTAGCCATAAGACTCAAAAACAATTTCACAATGCACATGCTTTTAACCATAAAACTAAAAAATGACCCCATCATGCATATGCCTTTAGTCCAAAGGCCAAAAGCAAGTGGATTTCCAAAAGGAACTATTTCTGATAAAGGTATTCTAACACTCAAGGACCCAAGAAGTCATGGGTACCTAAAAATATTCTCAACTCTTGTTTTATAGGCCTCAAAGAAGACAAACAAGTGGATTATGGATAGTGGATTTTCATGGCACATGATGGGAGACTCCACGCAATTTCTCAAGCTCAAGAAAGTCGACGAAGGACACGTGACTATGGGCAACAACCAAAAATGTTGTATTATTAGTAAAGGTACGGTAGGTAATTCATTTAAGTAAGTTAGAAATGTCGCTTTAGTTGATGGCTTAAAACATAGTCTTTTTAGTGTTAGCCAAATATGTGGTAGAGGATGTAAGGTTATATTTAATAAAGATGGTTTTGAAATTATTGATAAAGAAACTTTAAAAGTTCTTTTGATAGGAAAAAGAGAAAAAGATATCTATGTTCTTGAATTTGATAAGGAAGATATAGTTGATTGCTTGCTTGCCCTATTGAAAATAATAATTTATGGTATAGAAGATTAGGTTATGTTAATATGAGATTCATTGATAAAATTGTTAGAAAAGAGCTTGTTATTGGATTGCCTAAAATTAGTTATAAAAAGAATCATATTTGTGATACTTGTGGAAAAGGAAAACTAACTAAGGCCTCTTTTGAGAGTAAGGGAGTTATGTCAATTACTAGACCACTTGAATTGCTTCATTTAGACTTATTTGGACCAACTAGATATGATAGTCTGAATGGTTGTCATTTTTACTTTGTTATTGTCGATGATTTCTTGCATTTTATGTGGGTGATTTTCTTAGGTCTAAGGATCAGGCTTTTCTAGAATTCTCTAGGTTAACTAAGAGAAAACAAATTGGCTAGAGTGTTTGTATTTCTCGGATTATGAGCGATCATGGTGGAGAATTTGAGAATGAGTTTTACCGAGTTTTGTGAGTTTTTCGGGATCCACCATGAATTTGCATTTCCAAGAGTGACTCAGCAGAATGAAGTTGTTGAGCATAAAAACTGCACACTCCAAGAATGCACTCGAACAATGTTGATAGAATCGGGTCTTCCCAAATATTTTCTGGGCAGAAGTGATTAACAGGCTTGTTATGTGTTAAACCATGTGCTCTTTAGACCCATTCTTAAAAAAATCCTGTTTGAGTTATTTTATGATTGTGTTCTTAGGATTTCTTATTTTAGAGGTTTTGGTTGCCATTGCTTCATCCTTTAACACTAAGGATAACTTGGATAAGTTTGATCCTAAGTGTGATGATGGAGTTTTTGTTGGGTTTTCCTTGCGTAGCAAGGCATACTGGGTTTTCAATAAGAAGACATCAACCACAGAGGAGACATTACATGTGTCTTTTGACGAATCATTCACATCAACTTCTTCTTTCATAGTTGATGATGATGATGAGGCACCTCTTCTATTCATGCTTCTAACATCCTAGACACCCAGAATGTTTATGACTTGCCAAAGGATTGGACATTTCAAAGAGATCATCCCAAAGATCTCATTTTACGTGATGTATCAATGGGTGTTCAAACAAGATCAAATTTTAGGGGTTAGTTTGTTTTTGACGCCTTTGTTTTTCAATTAGAACCCAAGTCTATTGAAGAGGCTTGTTGTGATGAGTCTTGGATTCTAGCTATGCAAAAAGAACTCGACCAATTTGAGAGGAATGAGGTTTGGGATTTGGTTCCTAAGCCTATAGACCACACCATTATTGGTACAAAAAGGGTCTTTCGAAATAAATTGGATGAGTCTGGAAAGGTAGTTAGAAACAAAGCTATACTCATTGCTCAAGGTTATAACCAAGAAGTGGGTATAGACTTTGATGAGACCTATGCTCCAGTTGGTAGGCTTGAATTAATTAAAATGCTTCTCGCTTTTGCCTCTTTTCTAGGTTTTAGGCTCTTCCAAATGGATGGGAAGAGTGTCTTTTTAGATGGGGTTCTTAAAGAAGAGGTGTTTGTGAGGCAACCACCTGGATTTGAGTGTCTAGAGCATTCGAACTATGTATATACACTTAAGAAGGTTCTTTATGGTCTTAAGCAAGCTCCTAGAGCTTGGTATGAGAAACTAAGAATCTTCTTGTTGGATTCTAAGTTTAAGGTTGGTCAAGTTGCTCCCACTCTTTTCATTAAAAGAAAAGATAAAGACATACTTCTTGTGCAAATCTATGTGGATGACATAATTTTTTGTTCTACTAAACAAGTTTTGTGCGAGAATTTTGTTAAGTCAATGTAGAACTTTGAGATGAGCATGATGGGAGAACTCAAATATTTCTTTGGTCTCCAAATTGCTCAATTGGATGAAGGAATTTTCTTGAGCCAACACAAACACACAAGGGAGATGCTTAAGAAATTTGAAATGAAACGATCAAAAGGGAAAAATACACCAATGAGTACTACTACTCAATTAGATGGAGATGAAAATGGTAAGAGTATCGATTAAAAGAAATAACGAGGAAAGATCTACTCTCTTTTGTACTTAACGGCAAGTAGGCCGAACATTTTATTCTCTACATGTTTTTGTACTATATTTCAATCATATCCTAAAGAATCACATTTAAATGTTGTTAAAATAATTTTTAGATATTTAGTTGATAAATGTGATGTTGGGTTATTTTACCCTAAATCTGCAAACTTGGATCTCACATCCTATAGTGATGCAGATTATGTGGGCTCTAAAATAAATCATAAGAGTACTAGTGGCACTTGTCACTTTTTAGGCGATTCACTAGCCTTTTGGTTTTCCAAGAAACAAAATTGTGTAGTCCTAACAACTACCGAGGCGGAATATATGGCTGTTGCCTTGGCTTATTCACAAGTACATTGGATGAAACAAACTCTTAAAGATTTTGATTTAAACTTAGATTGCACAACCAGTAATTGTGATAATAATCGATAAATCATTCTAGGACAAAACACATTAATGTTAGGCACTACTTCCTTAGAGATAATGTGCTTAAAAATGAAATTAAATTAGAATTTATCTCCTCGGAATATCAATTAGCGGATATATTTACTAAACCACTCAATTATGAGAGATTTGGTGTTGGGTCTATGTAAGATTAGTGACATTAAGGCCTAATAGGATTGCATTCAACTTAGAAATATAATTTAAATAGGACCATGAGGCATAAGTTGGAGATATGCCACCTTGGTCTTGTTACATTTGATTTTGAGATTCCTTGAGTATGTGGTTGCAATTATTTCAGTAAATTATTTTTCTATTCCTCTTAACCTTTGCAAGCCATATCATCCCATCAACTTTACCTTCATTTTTTTTCACCTTCATCTTCACCTTTCACCCGAGAGAGAACCTAAGGAGAGAACCCAAACTCCTCCATGTTCTCCTTCTCTCCATCTTTAAAGGAGTTGATCTTGCTTGTGAAGGAGATTTAACGTTAGATCTCACTCCTTCAAGAAGGGATCTCAAGGTATAATCTCCATTCCTCCCTTCTTTTGAAATTCCTTGGGATTTCTATCTTGATCTAAGTAAAAAATTAGGGCTTTTGTTTGATTTGATGTTTAGACTTGTGTGAGATGTTGTATTTGTTGTATCTTGTAGGTTTGCATCATCATTTCATCATCAATCCTTGTTTTGGCTCTTGAAACCGTTGTTTTTCAATCGGCTTGTGCATTCTGCCCTCTATCTAACGTTAAGTAGCATCCACCTAATGCTAGTTTGTGTCTATTCTGCTAGACTGCAGCAGCCATCAGAAGTAACGTTAGTTCATACTTACCTAACATTAGTAAGTCTATTTTGACTAGTTCAAGCTTTCTTTGTTCTTTTACTTGCACAAATTTGTCATCTATATTCTTCTAATGGCACCCAAATCCTGAAAGGACAAGAGGAAGGGACTGACATCTTCTAGTGATGCGCCCTTCGACCCGTTCCAATCGGATCTCCTCAGGTATGCTAATTCTGATAAGGCAAAGGAGCGTCGTACTAAATTTGGAGCTTTTACTACCTATCCAATTCGATCCATTATTTGAGATGACTTTAGAAAATTTTATTTAAAATCAATGTTTGACGTGAATGGCTTCTCAACCTACTTTGACTATAACCAAAATGGCATTCACTACCCCTTTTTGACAAAAGTTCGGTATGCCAACATGACTTGGTCTAACCATCCCTCTTCTAGAAAAATTCTTAAGACCAATCCTTTTGGCAAAAATATTGTACTTGACTCTGTTAAACTTTTAGGGATTTTCGGGATCCCTCACTTTGGTTCTACCATTTAATCTCTCTCTCATGAACTTGGTTACCATGGCATCCTAAGGAACCTAGGACCCTTAGAAAGTGCTATTGTAGGTAACTACCGCTTGGCACCTAACACTATGTATCCTCTCCCAAAGTTTGTTGCTAGGATTCTTTACTATAGTCTCTTTCCTAAAAGGCAATCAAGCAAATTTAATCACATCTCCTCTAACTTAGCCTTTGTCACCTATGTTGTCCTCACCAAGAAACCACTTTATTGGACTAAGATTGTTCTCGATGAAATGATCAAAGAACCAGTCAATTTCCTACCCTTCTTCAACATCATAGCGCACATCGCTTTACACTATGATGTTCATCTTGCGTCCCTTCAATGCATCAAGATCTAGAAGCATGATTGCTTCAATGTCACCGCTGCAAGGAAAATGGAGATCATGGATGATGATGATGATAATGATGAGGAGGAGGAGGAGGATGACGACGATGACGATAACATGGATGAGGATGATTAAGGAGAGGCAGGTAGGAGCTCACATGAGCCATCCTACCTATATGATTATTATCCGGAGGACATCTCACGTCTCCAACCTTGGGAGTAGGCTAAGACACATCTGCACACACGCACGGACTATGACAACTACACTGTGCATGACACTGTCGCAAGAATAAATTACTTGGCTAGTTCTATTGAGAGCATGGGCTTCAAAATGAGACGTACAGCAACTACTTTGTGAATGCTCATCACTAGTTTGCTCATGATTTGTCTGAAGTATGTCATGACGTTTCCCAAATCAAGGGGATATTCACACCTTATCTAAGGGAAAAGGCAAAGGGAAGCATCGTAACTAGCCTTCTGTTGCTATCTCCATCTTCAGTTTGGATTAGACATGTGTAGTATTATTAGTAATTTCATCTCATGTATTGGTAGAACTTGGGCTACACAAACATCTTTAGTTAATTTCTATGGTTTGTAATAGCTAATTTTCTTATTTCTTCAAAACTATTGCTTTTGCTATTTCTATGTATCTTGTTGAACTTATGATGTTTTTGTTGAGCTATATGTGTGACCTTCATGTTGAATCATGTAAGTCTATGATATGAGCTATATAATGTTTGGATTATTACATGCTAAACCTTTCTCTATTTTTTTTAATGATGTTAAAAGGGGGAGGATGATATGAGGTTGAAATGTGTATAGCATGTACTTCTTGCATTGCCTCTTTGATATGGTTTTCGTTTTATATCTCCAAATGTTTGAAAGAGAGCACATAGTGAGGGGAAGTTTTTCATCCTCTCCATTGAATGTTTGTTATCATCACAAAGGGCGAGAATGTAGGTGCATAAACAATCAGGCACCACATTAGCCTTTAATGATGGTTTTGATGATAACAAGCATATCAAGTGGTTAAGATTAAAATTGAACCCTATATATAGATATTGCAAGAATAATTTTCAGGTTGAAGCTCTCTCGATGAAATACGAAGCCAAGAAGGAGGGGATCAAAGTTAGGTCTCTTTGTAATTTTAGGAATTGAGTTGTAAGTTTATATTATTTAGAATGTAAGGAAAGCGTCAATTAGATTAGCATCAATTTACATTATTAGGGTACCACTTGCATAAGTCTAATTTGGGCAAAACTATGATAAAACATATCCTTAGGTGTTAGCGGATCATCCTAGAACCCCATAGGATGAACAAGATTGATTTGGACAATTGGAGGACTTTTTACAGTCCATCTAATGTTATGTAGTAGATACCTAATGCTAGGTAGTAAGTGATAGGAACACCATCATAGGTCCTAACTTGCCACTTTTAGTCAGATTTGAAAGATAAATGCTCCTACATAACCATCTGAGGGTTATAACTCCACTTCATTCTATTTTGAGAAAAGAACAGGAAACTAGGGTTAATTTTGTAATTTTAACAGCATATCATGAAAATAGAACAACCAAGGGGTTTGTTAGGGTTAAAGTGAAGGTAAAATGAGCATTAAAAACTAATAAGTGGGTCCATGCAGACAGAAACAAGGTTTCATGCATTTCAAGAACTTATTCATCACCTAAAACCCTAATTTCAAACCTACTTAAATTAACAGAGGTTCTGATCAGGATAAAATTCATCTAAATCTCCTAAAATTGATAGAAAAATATTCCTTGAGATTTGGTATTCTTGATTTGACCATTTGAACCTATTTTGACATTAAACAAAGTTACAGACAAATTGGGTTTCTATCCAAATTGCCTAGTTAAACTTGGTCAAAACTGAAATTCGACTTCACCATCAGATTCTTTAGGTCCAAATTAGGTTGGAACCAAAACTTGGGCCCAATTAGAGTCCATCTTGACCTAGTTTGCATTTTAGTCTATTTAAACTCTATTTTTCACACCTAAGCCCCTAGCTTTTGAAATATTTGCATTTAGCCCCCTAACTTCTCATTATTTTCTTCAAAAAGGTCCTTGTCGCCATTAACATTGTGAACGCAAACACACCGATCTTCAATATGGGATTTCTCCCTGATTTCTCGATCAATTCCTTTCAAAATTGGAAGGAATGATTATGAGAGAATCCTCAATCGTCTGAACCATGTCTTGGACCCCAATTCACGTCTAGGAACTCATCCAAACTCCTCAAGATCAATAATCTTTTTCCCTAAAAATCTGAGTTCTACGAGCTTGTTTCCAAGCTTGAAGCAAGCCCTGAGACCTTTAAAAGGTCCCCTCTCGCAAGACCTCGCTCCTTAACGAGATTTTGGCCTAGAATAACCCTTCTTCCTCTACCTCCGACCTGCTCCAGACTTTTCTCCGGCAACCTTCCCCCTCTAGCCTCTTCGCCTGCTGCCATGTACTATAGGCAGTAGGTTCTTCTTCCTCTCTGTCGTCCGCACCTCCCCACACCTGCGAGAGGCTTCCTCCCCCTTCAGACGTCATCGTTCCTCCCCCCAGAGCTTCCTTCGTCCTTGTTGCCAGCCAATCATAGCCGACGTTGCCTCAGCTCTCTAATCATTTGCAATCTCCTTCCTTCAACTCCTCACCTTCCCTTGACACTACTCAAACACTTAAACTCCACATTCGCACGCTCACACAATCGCCTCACCGTCACCTTCCCCAGCTCCGACCACACTCCAGCGAGCATGCACGCCCACTCTGCTGCACCAAATCGCCTGCCACCGGTCCCTAAACCTTCACCATTCTATGCCCACCAAAACCCTTGAAGAAATTGAGGGGATTGTCCACTCGACACCTCCACCAAGCTTAACCTCCTCCGCACCACTACACGACCACTCACTCCACGAAACCACTACCAGAGCACTCGTCATCCACTGGCGATCCTTGTGAGCTTCTTTGACGTGGCCGTGAGGCTATATTTGTGATTTCAGGTACCCATCGGAGCACTGCCGTTGCAACTGTGTTCTTCGACCTTCGTTGCAGATCTCTAGCCATGTTCTTTGTGGCTTCCACTCCCAGGTGCTGCGGTCGAGTCCCAGGTCTCCTCCCAGTCCATCAATTAGAGTTGCAAGGGACATCTTCGGCCTCAATTCATGCCTTCACCATCTGTTGCTGGTGTGCAAGGACGAAGTGTGGGATTAATACCACATCGTGAGGGAACAAAGCACTGAAGGCATATAATACGAAAAAGTCACGGAGCCTTATCGCCTTCGTATCACTGGGATCAGGTCCCTATGCACACGCCCTTGTACATGCACTCCTCACGCGCTTGTCCATGCACTCGCTCGTGCTCATGCCTCGAGAGTCTGGGTGGTGGATCCGATTACTCGTGACCCGGGTCTGGTACGTTCTGAGCTTGGAAAGGGAAGAAAGAGAATTTGAGAGAGAGGGCGGTGGGTTTTGTTGCCTCGGGATTTGAGCCTTCCCCTCTCTCAACACTTAGCCTCTGTAGGCTTTGTGTGAGGCCCTTGAGCCTTTGTTGGTGCTGCTTGATGAGAACCTCATCATGAGCCATAACTAGCTCATTTTGACCTAATACAAAGGATAAAAGCTCCTACATATCTCAAGGAAAGGCTTAACTCAGAGAATCCTGAGTTTGAGAAGAAAACAAGTCATAAGGGGTAAAAATGCAATTTTACCAGTATAATCTGCATACAGGGTAATTCAGGGCCCAAACATAGGTCAAAGCAGCTTAATAAGAATAAGAGTGGGATGAAATGATCTAGCAAGGGCTACAGCAATTCCAAGAAACTAAATGATAATCTGTAACCCTAAAACAACCCACTTCAATTCACAAGGTTCGAGGCAAAGTAAAAATAGAATAAACCCTCTAAAATTCATAGAAAAATAATCTCCAGGGTTTAGAACCTTCAATTTGGCCTTCAGAACCCTTTTTGACCTACATTGAGAACCATGCCCAATTAATAACTTGATTTGGGTTTTTGCGCAAATTGACCGGTCAAACAAGGTTTAATATGGAAATGAAATTCACCATCAGATTCCTTAGGTCCTAATTAGTCATGTATAAAAACTTGAGCCTAAGAAGAAACCTCCTTGACCGACTTTACACTTTGGTCCTCATATATTTACTCTTTGGCCCTCAACTTTTGAACCCTCGCATTTTGGCCCCTAACTCTCCTTCGTTCTTTGCAATCAGGTCCCTCCTGCAAAACCTGCCAGCACCATGCTCCGGCGACCTTGCGCGGAGCATGGCGCCGCGCAGGGTGAGGTGGGGGACCTGGCAAGTAAACCGGGGGTGCCCTGCGTCGTCAGCCGTCGCAGGGACACCCCCCTGGTCGTTGTAACCCACCATACCGGCCGTGCGAACGCACGGACGGTATGGGTTCTTGTTTCCGGCCATCCTCCGGCGAGGGAGACACGTCGTCTCCCTCCGCCTTCCTCCCTGTTTGATCCCTATAAATACCCCCCGTTGCTCCACCGACCGGGGTAGCCTGGATCTGACGGAGAAAATCCCCAACTTTCTTCTCTTCTTCCTCCGGCAGACGCTCACCAGCTCCGGCGGTTTCCTCCCCCTCCACCTCTTCGCTCTGCCGCAATACCAGCAGCAGAGACTTCCTCCCCTGCTCTTCCCGCGCCACGCCGCACCCAGCTGGCGCCTCTCCGGCTCTCTGCTCGCCGCCGCCCCTTTCCCTGAGCATCGTCTTCTCCGGCGACAGTCGATACGACTGTCGCCCTGTTCCTCCCCCTTCGTCCCTGCAAGTAAGCTAGAGCTACTCCCCTTCTCCTCCTCTTTCTTTCCCCGCTTTCAATTTATTCAATTAAGCCCTCTACCGACCCTGACCACCTTCACCCCCTTCGCCTCCGACCACCCTCCGGCGAGCCGCTCCCATCACCTCAGCGACCCACACGGCTCGCCGGCCCTCACCGAACCTCCGCCTCATCACACTGAGTACCCCCCACCCCTCCACTGCCACTCCACACCTCCGTAACACTCCCCCGAACAAACCCATTCCTCCGGTTGCAGTCCGACCCAGGGCTGCCGCCAGACACCACCTTGCGGCCTGCCGCGCAGCTCCTCACCTTCGCCGTGCCACGGCGAAGGTTCCCCAGTGGTTTGATCAGGCCGAGAGGCCATATTCGTGTCCGACAGGTTTTGAGGTTCGACCGCCATTAACGCACATTGAAGCAGCTTCTCCCGCGCTCCAGGCTTGAGGACTCCAGGTCTCCAGCTGCTGCGGAGTACGGGGAGTCTCGCGAAGGCAGCCAGCCAGCAACCTATGCAAATCGAAGCCGCAGCTGCAGAAGCCAGGCCGCGGTCTCCCAGCAGGCGCACGCGAGGAAAGGTCTGCGTTTAGTCCCACATCGGTAAGCCTCACACCCGTTCCACTGTTTAAATTGATTTTGTGCACTAGCCTTACTGCCTCAGCACACGGGGTGAGGTCCCCTTCACCCGCCCGGTTACCCGGTCTCGTCCGCGCTCACGCCCCGCGGACCTGACCCGAACCGACCCGACTGACCTGCACTCCTCGCCCACCACGCACGCCGGTGGGCCTGGACCCGGGCCTGATCCGAACCCGGTTACCCGGTAGCTCTGGGAGAGCTTTCCCAAGAGTGGTTTCAGAGAGAGAGACGCGGGGGGGGGGAGGGTAGAGTAGGTTTTGCCTCTGACGAAAAACTCTGAAGTGTGCAGGCACAGGCGAAGAAGAAGACCCGCGGAAGAAGAAGGAAGCTAACTGTAGCAACAGGTAGTTAAGTCGTCTGATTTGGAAATCAGACGACGGCCTGAAGCAGCTAAGGAAGAAAGCTTCGCGTGACGTCCCTGGCTGAAAAAGAAAAGAAGAAGCTGACACTTAACCGCAGGGAGGAAAAACAAGAAGAAACTCTAAAGAAGAGGCTGAGCAAGGCAGAAGAAGAGGAAAGGCTGCAGAGAAGAAGTGCAGCAGAGCCGAGGAAGAAGAAACCTTCACAGAAGAGACTGCAGAAAAAGAAGAAGAGAGGCCAAGACAGAAACCAAGGAAGAAGAAGAAGGAGATCTGAAGAGGAGCATCACCTCTGCAGAACAAAGAGGAAGAAGAAGGAGATCTGAAGAAAGAAAGAAAGAAAGAAGAACATCACGAGGAGAAAACAAAGAGAACAACAAATTCTTTCCCTCTCTCTTTCTTTATTTTGTAAAAGAAACATGTATATCTCTAGAATACAACTTGCTCCCTGAGTTCGACCTCGGGAACTCTTTTATTTTCCGAGTAAAAAATTTATATATTTGAAATGTTGGTAATAACCGGCTATACTACAACGATATAACAAACTAAAACCCGGTTATCCCGAAGCCAACCGACTTCATTTTGGCGCCGTTGCCGGGGAGCAACGGCTATTCTAGAGGTAAACATTCCTGTTTCTTTTAATTTCTGATAATCTCCTCTCTTTTGTGCAGCTACAGGAACTCAAGAAGACAAGCAACCACACGACAACCACTCCGAAGACAGGTAAATTTTTCCTCTCACTATTAACCCCTAAACTCTAAAGAGGAAGAAAAGAAAAGAACAAGCAATATAGGGCTAACTTGTCTTCCATACTTAGTAACCATAAAGAGTTGCATGTTTTCAACTCATCACTCCTGCACACTATTAAGGGTATTTAAGGGCTAACACATTCTTGCTTGAGCCCTAATTGCCCAACAAAGAGTTAAATGGACCAAGTAGAGCCAACATAAGGTCAAACATTAGGATTTCAGTAGAGACACACCCCTTAATCAAGAATTGAGGAAATCCAAAAGAGGTGTGCCCAAGCCATTGATTGAAAATAATTAACAAGAAAAATCCTAAACAATTGGCTCTCTCTAAACACTTGAACCCTAAAAGACAGGACCTAAAAGCTCTTAAAGAAAACAAGAGGTAAAGTTGACCCCTTGGGTCAACCAACCTTAAATTAGGTCACTCTTTGCACTTAAAAGACTAAAGTTCAAGTGAAAACCTTAAGCACCCTGATCTTAAAATTGGTAGACTTAAGAGGTCAAGATCCCCATTCTGGTCTACCTGGAACCGCAGTGACAAGAGAGGTCGGGTGGGGGAAACCCTGTAACCCGTGGGGACGCTCTACCGTGTAGGGGTCTTTGCGGGACTCTCCCTCTCTGGCTGCCCAGGTAATTCTCAGGTGGACGATCTTTCTGATCAAGGGGTCCATCTGCCCCGAACCTCTATAGTCACCCAACATTTTTTGGGTGTCTTGATTGGGTCCAGCACCTGCTTATCTCATCCAGTCCTTCAGTATTTTGCAGGAGGTCCTTGAAACCTCCTATAGAAATTCACTCTCCCCGAGGCTAAGCCTCGGCTCCTTTGTTTTTTTTTGCAGAAATCATTCACATAGCCCCTCTTTCCTCTGATTCTGAACAAAATCCCCTTCTTCCATCTTGATTCAAACTTTGATTCTATATCTTGATTCCACCACCTGATCCAATTATGCAGCCTAATTACCTAGCAAGACTACCATTCAAAAAACCTAAATATCTGAGATCCATGAAAGATAAGATGATTGAGGATGCCCTTGAAATCTATGAAATCAAACCCTCAACACCAGTAGAAAACATTCAGGTTGATGTCCCAACAACCACAGCTTTCATCATAAATTGTGCCCAAATTCTATTGACTGAAATTTCAAAAGGATCAACCCGAGATATGCTCATGACAGGATACATTGAGATAGAAAAATTACACCAATCTGAATATCTTCAATGCTTGACAAATCCTGTACTTTGGGAACAACACCAAGATGCCCTTATAAAACAGGTAGAAATGATGAAATCAGTGGAACAAATTATCAACCAGAAATACCCGTATATACCAGAAATAGAGGATGAACCATCTTGGAACAGTATTAAGGAACAATCCAGTTTCCCAGATCTTGGGATTGAGGCACAAAGTGGTTGTGAAATCCCAACCCAGATAGAAGACAATGTTGAATTAGGTTGGGATATTGCAGGAGAACACAATGATGAGCCAAACTTAGACCATGAATTGCCAAGCCTAGAATTCCAAAACTCCTGCAATAATGAGATCACTACTGAACCTTTTGAGGGTATAAATTCCGCCCCTTATTTTAATAAGGTGGCCCTCGAAGGTTATTCAGACTTAGGTTCTAATAATTCTACCCACATCCTAAGCCTAGAACCTAGATCTGAAACTTATTGGGAAGATTATGAGGCCCCTTATGAGAAAGATCAAATTTTTACAGAATATGATTCCGGGCCTCTATTTGATGAATATCCCTCTCCAACATCTTCAGAAAATCTGATCGATTTTCCAGAGAACATGCCAATTTATGATACAGAGACTGAGGAGTTGGATGAGTTGGATTGTAATTGGGTCTATCCTACCAGCTTGGAGCTTGAGCCTAGACAGAATACCTTTTCGTTGACATATAGGCTAGACCCCAATCAGGCTGCTGATTCCACATCTGAGGATTTTTGCTGTGGTGGAATTCATAATCATGAATCTCATTTTCGCCAACTTTCCGACAATTTCAGATTTGACTATAATTGCAGAGAGATTCCCCTTCCTGAACACACCAGGCCTATCTACGACCTCAGTTCTCATGACTCTGACTCCGACTCTGAGGTCCTGATTCCCGAGATCACTGATAACACAGAATCATTCCTTTTCGATCCTCAGGAACCAAAAATAGAAAATGCCAAGAGTGATTATAACCCAGAATCCAAATTTTTTCTCGAATCCGATTTCTTTCATCCTACAGACACTCTTCCGGCATTTGATAGTTACCCAGAGGACTCTCTACAAGAAACCACCTATCATCCGTTTCTAGCAGAGCCCTCGTACACAATGGCCACCTCGTCCGCACACACAGAACGGATCAAAACCTCTTCCCAACCCCAACCCGCAACCAGACTCAATTTCTATTCAGATTCACCTCTCACCGAGCCGATTGCATTTCCACATCGGGTTTGGAACACTGATCAGACTACATACCACGCTCCATCATTCTCTGATCACCCCTGTAGAGTTTCCGCATCATTCATTGATTATTCTACGGATCCCTACTCTGACCAGGCTGATTCGACTCAGCCAAACCCTGCGTTTACACTTCCACATCCATCTGAGCTTCATAGTATATGGTGGGTTCCACACCTTTTTATCCACATCTATCAACCCACCAGATTGATTGGGTTTGGGCTGCATCATCAGCCTGTTGATCTGAACAAGCACCTGGTTGGACCAACCAGGCTCTTAATCAAGGTGCTTGTATTACAAAACTTAGCTGATTTGACCATCCCCTCTCCATCGCATTTCCCGCTTGGCTGAAGGCATCAAATTTAGCGCTTAACGGGAGGCAACCCGTCATTCTCTTTGAAAACCTGAAACTTGTTCTGACAGCTTTTTTGCACTTGAAGTTCACACTTTAGGGCAGCCAACTCCACCTCAGGTGCTTGCATCTGAGACTCATCAAAACAACTATCCTAATGTATGAACTTAGTTGAATAAAAACCCCTAGGTTACAATGAGGACATTGCAAATCTTAGGCATGGGGGGGTGGTAAAGTACAAAAACTTGTAAGAAAAGGTTTCAAACAAAAAAATTCACATATGCCAAAAACACCATAAAAATTAAAAAATTTTTGAAAAAGAATAAGAGGAAAAGAGGAGAAGGAAATTTTGTGAAGGAGAAGAAAAACAAAATGAAAAAGGAGCACAAAATTATAAGAAAAAGTGATAGTCATTAGTAAGGAACTAAGGAATTAACTTAAGTTCTAGACCTCATTCAAGAAAAGTGCATAATGAGATTAGTAAAGAATGCAAACCTTAGGCATTCTTGAATAGACTCTTAGTACCCATTAAGATCTGGACACTCCTCAAGAGGTTGAGGAAAATGAAAAGCTGAAGTATTAGGTCTAAGGCTTAGGGAGTATTCGACCTCGTTAACTAATTTTTGGTTTACGGGACTCAGTAACCTAAGCACCCTAACCTCACACACAGCCTGGTTCAGTAAGCGTAAAAATCAGAATCACGCAGAAGCGTCGCAAAAATCTGAAAAGATCACCTAGAATAGGAGCGGCCGATCAACACAAGATTGATTTGGACGAGTTCCCAGCGCGGAGAGGCGGGAAATCCCCTCGAAGATGCGTAACAAAATATCATCTCCTCGGTGCTTGTCTCTTAGGATATTTACATATCCTACTGGGGGCATGTAAGCACTCTGCTGGTTCAGATTCCATGGATGGCATTATCTCGAAGTGTCAATTGCCAGGGTCTGGATTCGGCCACGGAATACCATGGATGGGATTATCTCGAAATCTCAATAGCCAGGGTTCCGGGGGTTGCCATGGGCGGTGCTATCTCGAAGCATCGATCGCCAGGAACCCTTGAGGATTGTTGATGGGAGCAAGGAATCTGATACAGACCGTGTTGAAAAGCCAATCCTAGGCTAGAACTAAAAGGAAGAAGAGAGAGAAAACTCTCCAAATAGAAAAACTTTCTATCTCTCTCTTACAAAACGCACTGCGAACTGAGCCAGGGCTAAAATCATTTCAAGCACGGGTGCTTTAACCACGAAGTCCAATAAACCTTAGGTTAGTTCTTGTGGGCCTTAAAAACCTTTGCTAAAAGACTGAGGCTAAGGCTAGACAGATTTGGATCTTGATTAGTACTAGAGTACCTTTTAGGCCTATGGTCAGCATTCTAACCTAATCTATGCTCAAATAAAAAAAAGGCACTTATCTAAAACTATTAAAAACTTCATGGTCTAGAACAAGGGTTGAAACCTTAAGTTTTTGCTAAGGGACTAGCAAAAGCTAGGCATGGGGGTATGATGAGAACCTCATCATGAGCCATAACTAGCTCATTTTGACCTAATACAAAGGATAAAAGCTCCTACATATCTCAAGGAAAGGCTTAACTCAGAGAATCCTGAGTTTGAGAAGAAAACAAGTCATAAGGGGTAAAAATGCAATTTTACCAGTATAATCTGCATACAGGGTAATTCAGGGCCCAAACATAGGTCAAAGCAGCTTAATAAGAATAAGAGTGGGATGAAATGATCTAGCAAGGGCTACAGCAATTCCAAGAAACTAAATGATAATCTGTAACCCTAAAACAACCCACTTCAATTCACAAGGTTCGAGGCAAATTAAAAATAGAATAAACCCTCTAAAATTCATAGAAAAATAATCTCCAGGGTTTAGAACCTTCAATTTGGCCTTCAGAACCCTTTTTGACCTACATTGAGAACCATGCCCAATTAATAACTTGATTTGGGTTTTTGCGCAAATTGACCGGTCAAACAAGGTTTAATATGGAAATGAAATTCACCATCAGATTCCTTAGGTCCTAATTAGTCATGTATAAAAACTTGAGCCTAAGAAGAAACCTCCTTGACCGACTTTACACTTTGGTCCTCATATATTTACTCTTTGGCCCTCAACTTTTGAACCCTCGCATTTTGGCCCCTAACTCTCCTTCGTTCTTTGCAATCAGGTCCCTCCTGCAAAACCTGCCAGCACCATGCTCCGGCGACCTTGCGCGGAGCATGGCGCCGCGCAGGGTGAGGTGGGGGACCTGGCAAGTAAACCGGGGGTGCCCTGCGTCGTCAGCCGTCGCAGGGACACCCCCCTGGTCGTTGTAACCCACCATACCGGCCGTGCGAACGCACGGACGGTATGGGTTCTTGTTTCCGGCCATCCTCCGGCGAGGGAGACACGTCGTCTCCCTCCGCCTTCCTCCCTGTTTGATCCCTATAAATACCCCCCGTTGCTCCACCGACCGGGGTAGCCTGGATCTGACGGAGAAAATCCCCAACTTTCTTCTCTTCTTCCTCCGGCAGACGCTCACCAGCTCCGGCGGTTTCCTCCCCCTCCACCTCTTCGCTCTGCCGCAATACCAGCAGCAGAGACTTCCTCCCCTGCTCTTCCCGCGCCACGCCGCACCCAGCTGGCGCCTCTCCGGCTCTCTGCTCGCCGCCGCCCCTTTCCCTGAGCATCGTCTTCTCCGGCGACAGTCGATACGACTGTCGCCCTGTTCCTCCCCCTTCGTCCCTGCAAGTAAGCTAGAGCTACTCCCCTTCTCCTCCTCTTTCTTTCCCCGCTTTCAATTTATTCAATTAAGCCCTCTACCGACCCTGACCACCTTCACCCCCTTCGCCTCCGACCACCCTCCGGCGAGCCGCTCCCATCACCTCAGCGACCCACACGGCTCGCCGGCCCTCACCGAACCTCCGCCTCATCACACTGAGTACCCCCCACCCCTCCACTGCCACTCCACACCTCCGTAACACTCCCCCGAACAAACCCATTCCTCCGGTTGCAGTCCGACCCAGGGCTGCCGCCAGACACCACCTTGCGGCCTGCCGCGCAGCTCCTCACCTTCGCCGTGCCACGGCGAAGGTTCCCCAGTGGTTTGATCAGGCCGAGAGGCCATATTCGTGTCCGACAGGTTTTGATGTTCGACCGCCATTAACGCACATTGAAGCAGCTTCTCCCGCGCTCCAGGCTTGAGGACTCCAGGTCTCCAGCTGCTGCGGAGTACGGGGAGTCTCGCGAAGGCAGCCAGCCAGCAACCTATGCAAATCGAAGCCGCAGCTGTAGAAGCCAGGCCGCGGTCTCCCAGCAGGCGCACGCGAGGAAAGGTCTGCGTTTAGTCCCACATCGGTAAGCCTCACACCCGTTCCACTGTTTAAATTGATTTTGTGCACTAGCCTTACTGCCTCAGCACACGGGGTGAGGTCCCCTTCACCCGCCCGGTTACCCGGTCTCGTCCGCGCTCATGCCCCGCGGACCTGACCCGAACCGACCCGACTGACCTGCACTCCTCGCCCACCACGCACGCCGGTGGGCCTGGACCCGGGCCTGATCCGAACCCGGTTACCCGGTAGCTCTGGGAGAGCTTTCCCAAGAGTGGTTTCAGAGAGAGAGAGACGCGGGGGGGGGGGGGGAGGGTAGAGTAGGTTTTGCCTCTGACGAAAAACTCTGAAGTGTGCAGGCACAGGCGAAGAAGAAGACCCGCGGAAGAAGAAGGAAGCTAACTGTAGCAACAGGTAGTTAAGTCGTCTGATTTGGAAATCAGACGACGGCCTGAAGCAGCTAAGGAAGAAAGCTTCGCATGACGTCCCTGGCTGAAAAAGAAAAGAAGAAGCTGACACTTAACCGCAGGGAGGAAAAATAAGAAGAAACTCTAAAGAAGAGGCTGAGCAAGGCAGAAGAAGAGGAAAGGCTGCAGAGAAGAAGTGCAGCAGAGCCGAGGAAGAAGAAACCTTCACAGAAGAGACTGCAGAAAAAGAAGAAGAGAGGCCAAGACAGAAACCAAGGAAGAAGAAGAAGGAGATCTGAAGAGGAGCATCACCTCTGCAGAACGAAGAGGAAGAAGAAGGAGATCTGAAGAAAGAAAGAAAGAAGAACATCACGAGGAGAAAACAAAGAGAACAACAAATTCTTTCCCTCTCTCTTTCTTTATTTTGTAAAAGAAACATGTATATCTCTAGAATACAACTTGCTCCCTGAGTTCGACCTCGGGAACTCTTTTATTTTCCGAGTAAAAAATTTATATATTTGAAATGTTGGTAATAACCGGCTATACTACAACGATATAACAAACTAAAACCTGGTTATCCCGAAGCCAACCGACTTCACTGCTGCTATATTCTTCTATGGCTTGAAGGAGAGGAGCCTTGTGCTTCTTCTGTGGTGTTGAGCCTCTTCTGTTAAGATGTTTGAAGCCTTTGGTCTATCATTTGAGGCCTTCTGTTGGTTACTATTGGAATATCTGCTTACTTGACTGACGTGGATTATTAATTATCGTTTACTGTTGAAACATTTAAGTCGATTAAGAGCTTAAACTTAAAGGGTTAATTTAGTTATTAAATTACCATTTTAACCCAATCTTTTTGCACTGAAACTATATTCTTCATTGAAATATCATTTTAAGTATTATTGCTTTCAATTGCATATCATTTCTTATATTGTGATCAATGGATTGATATTGGATCTTTGCTCCCTATGAATGATCTTGAACTCCTTTCTGAATCTAGGTTTCATTAATTTAAATGTTTTTAGCGATCTTGTTCTATACTATAACGTATATCTTAAACAACGATGATTTCACCTGAACAGTAAGGCTGAAGTTAGCTTGAGAGATCCAGGGAATAACGAACTTTGCATTAAATTGAGCATCTAACATTAGGTTGTTGACCTAATGTTAGACAATGTGTACCTAACTTTAGGTAGGCTATTTTGGGCTAAATTGAGCAATTCCAGGAGATAGCGAACTTTGTACCTAATTGAGTACCTAACGTTAGATAGCTCATCCAACGTTATATAACTTTTAACTAACATTACGTAAAGTGCTTTTTGACCAGCTCAATTAGCTATTGGCAAATCAAATTAGGAAATATTTTAGTCATTGAAGAGGGGCTTTATGCACAGCTAAACTAGTTCAAATATCCCCTCACTCTTTGGTGGTAAGAGAACACCCCAAAACACACTCTAAGGAACATTGAAGCCCACATTCAGCTAAAGCATATTTTTGGTGTTCTTGGAAGTGTTTGAAGCTTTGATTCTCCAACTCCCACTTACTTGAAGCTTCATCACTTCAACTCCCAACAGCATCATCTTCTCACAATCACTAAGGGAGTTCTTTTTAGTCTTTTAGATAGCTATTTCATATAATTGATTGCATATCTTTTTGGGGCTATCTATAGGAGATAAATTTTGTTTTAATTCAATTTTATTCCTTAATCTACTTGTAATCTGAGGGCCTGGGTTATGGGTTCCTCTCCTCTTGAGTAAGAGGGGTTTGCTCTTGATTGGGAAATCAAGAGGGTTTCTAAAAGAGTTTGGTACCCCATAAGTACTGTTAGTATTCCAAGCTGGACTTGAGGCAAAATCCTAGATTGGGAGATCTAGATAGTGGATTTTACATGGGGTTGGGTTTCCACTATAAATTCTTGTGTTGTGGTTGATAATATATTTGTGGAATTCTTGATTATATTTCATATCTGTATTAATTTTAATTAGCATTTTGTTTTCCGCCTTTAACACTAATCACCCGCTTCTAATGCTTTTAGCCCGAACAACAAGATGGAAGGCCACTGCCTCCTTGTTTTCCCCTCCAGCCACATGTCGTATCAAGGCCACTTGCTCACTTAATCTTAGGCTGCTGATGCCAATGGCTGCTTGGCTTGCTTGCTCGAGCCTGGTAACCATTCAGACCAGGTTTCTATGGCCACTACTATTTGCATCTAACAAGGGGTCGTTGCCCTTACTCGTGCTCCTTCATGGTGTCCAGGCTTGATGGCACCCTCGCCAAGGGTCGCGCAACGGCCCAAACTACCTGAGCACCCCTCAATCGAAGAGCCCCCATCTCAACCATGCAATGTTCCTCAATCGGTGAGGACAAGTAACCACAATCAGGTGCTTCCCAATGGTTTTGCCTACTCTACTAAAGGTAGATCACTGAACATGGCACGTGGATCACCAATTGGCACTATAAATTGACTTGAGGTTTGTGACTGGGAATCGGTTGGAAGGGCATCGCGTGCCCACTCGAGACCCCCATGACAAATGCTTTACCTGAGCACCATAACAACCCCCCCCCCCCCCCCCCCCCCCTTCCTTAAGGGTAAGCAGTGTCTACTTGCACACGAGCACCCTATAGTGTGCATGCATAGCAAACTACCCAAGCATGCCTTGTCAATGGATTCACACTCTGCAAAAAGAGGGAAGACCACCCCCCTCGGTTTCCTCTCTCGGTAAAGCACCCCTAGGACCTAAAAGGGCGTTTCAAGGGGAATTCACTGACTCCAAAGGAGAAAAAAAGAAAGTTGACCCCAGAACTCACGGCACCGAGCCATAAGGACCTTGAACCTCCATATTAGATGAGAGAGGTCGAGAGGAGCTACCGAGCAAGACTCCACGCCATTGTGGAAAAAAAAAATGCAAAACACACTTGCTGACAAGATCAATTCGAGAAGCCCTAGGCTTGGAGGGGAGCATCGCTCAAGGCTGCAAGAGAGCCTGTGAACCAAGAATGAAAAGCCCTAGCTCTCCCCCTACCACCCTACCAAGGCGGGTTGGCACACCTTGGCAGTTCGCATGGACTTCGGATTAGCGCTAGGCTACGCCCAACCATTGGAATCTACCCACTTAAGCTAGCAGAATCGCTTGAGGAGATGACAGTGTGAAGAGTGGCCCTTGAGGCCCCATTCAAATGGTTGAGCAAGTGAGCTACTAACCCCCCTTCCCCCCAAGAAAGGAGAGAGAAGGGAAAAGGGCACACAAACAAGCAATCCAACTCAACCACTACACATCAGGGGTGAAGCAACGAAAGCATGAAAGCCTTTGTTACATTAAGAATTGACATCAAGCCTACATCAAATCGACAAAAAATTGAAAAATTACAAGGCAAAAACATCTAAAGCACTGAATACTCCAATGAATGAGCGTCTAACCCAAGAGAACAACAGCCCTCACCGCCTATCCATGTCGTGTCGACAAATGCCGCCTGCAGTAGCTCTAGCTTTGTTGAGCGCAACCCATCACCCAAGCACGACCACTAGACTAGCTTAGTAAAGCTGCTGCTAGCTAGCCCAGAGCCATGGAGTGAAAAGGCAGTAGCATGATTGCCTCGGCCAGAGTTGGGCCCTCAAATCGGTTCGATGAAGACACCACTAGTCGGCCTAGGGTCGTTGAGTGAAAAGGTAACAACATGACCGCCCTGATCGAAGTCGAGCCCTTGAATCAGCTCGGCAAAGCCACCATCAGTAGACCCAAAGCCAAGGAGTGGAATGATGGCAACACAGATGCTTCAGTTAGAGTCTCGCACTCAGATCGACTATTGCAAAGCTGGCTTCCCAAAGGTAGACCTGGCCATGGGTTAGGGGTCCCACCGACTTGACCCGCCCGACCCAAAAAATGGGCGGACCTGGGCTTTGATTTTTTTATTATGACTCGACTCGACTCAACCTTCTAATTGGCCTGATTTTAAATGGGTAAGCTTGAGTCTCCAATTATAACCCAGCCTGACCTGGCCCGACCTGCAACTGCAAATCATTAATATTTTTTTAAAAAATTCAATTACAATGCCAATCCAATATTAAATGCCCAATTTTTTGTTTATTTATCCATTGTGTAGATTTCAAAAAGAAAAAAAAGGGAGAGATGCTCTATTTTATACCCACTATTATACCCATCCCACATGGCATGTTGAGGTGGATGCCATGTGGATGAGGTGGAGCCACATAGGAGAGTCACATGTGTTCATGGATATAAAAGGTTAGGCTACCTTTTTAGATCTTAAAAGTACTATTACCATTTTTAGCTAAGAGAAAGGTGAGTCACATGGAGTTACATGTATCTCTCACATTCAAATTCAAATTTTGGTGGAGGGAGAGGGAAACTTTGTCTCCAATAGGTGCCGTCGGCACTACAATAGATGCAAACAGCACCACAATATCAAATTTCGGTAAAAACAAGTAAATGTTGATGGCACCACCGTAGATGCTGACGGCATCACCATTGGTGCTAATGACATCACCACTGGTTGCGTAAGTTTAAATTACTTATCACTTATTTTGTTGAGGTGGATGCCATGTGGATGAGGTGTAGCCACATAGGAGAGTCACATGTGCTCATGAATATAAAATAGAAGTACTATTATTATTTTTAACTAAGAAAAAGGAGAGTCACATGCAGTCACATGTGCCACTCACGTTCGAATTCAAATTTTGGTAGAGGAAGAGGAAAACTCTATCTTCAATAGGTGCCATCGACACTACAATAGATGCTAACGGCACCACCATCTCAATTTTCGGTGAAGACAAGTAAATGCTGATGGCATCACTATTGTTGTTAATGGTATCACCACCAATTGCGTAAGTTTAGATACCAATGTCACCACATACGTTTTTTCATATTGGTGCCCTAGCTACCTATTTAGTAACTTTTATAGTGCTAAGTATCTATTACAAACACTTATCACTTTTCTTGTTATTGTTGGCATCAATTACTTATCACTTATTTTATTATTTTTTGCATCAATTATGTAAACACCTATTGTGGTGCTGACGGCATCACCATAGGTGTTAACGGCATCAACCATTGGTGCTAATGGCATCACCACAAATCGCGTAAGTTTAGATACCAATGTCACCACGTACATTTTCATGTTGTTGTTGGCATAAAGTACTTATCATTTATTTTGTTGACGTGGATGCCATATGGATGAGGTGGAGTCACATAGGAGAGTCACACATGCACATTGATATAAAAGGTTAAACCACCTTTTTAGACCTTAAAAGTACTATTACCATTTTTAACTAAGAGAAAGGACACTCACATGGAGTCACATGTGCCCTTCACATTTGAATTCAAATTTCGGTGGAAGAAGAGGAAAACTCTATCTTCAATAGGTGCCGTCGGCACTACAATAGATGCTAGCAGCACCACCATCTCAAATTTTGGTGAAGACAAGTAGATGCTGACGACACCACCGTAATTGCTGACGGCATCACCATTGGTGCTCATGGCATCACCACCAGTCGCTTAAGTTTAGATACCAATGTTACCACATACATTTTCATGTTATTGTTGGCATCAATTACTTTTCACTTATCACATTGAGGTGGATGCCATGTGGATGAGATGGAACCATATAGGAGAGTCACATGTACTCACAGATATAAAAGGTTAAACTACCTTTTTAGACCTTAAAAGTACTATTATCATTTTTAACTAAGAGAAAGGAGAGTCACATGGACTCATATGTGCCTCTCACATTCGAATTCAAATTTCGGTGGAGGAAGAGGGAAACTCTGTCTCCAATAGGTGCCGTCAACATTATAATAGATGCTAACTGCACTACCAGTTCAAATTTCAATGAAGGAAAGTAGGTGTTGACGGCACTACGATTGGTGCTGACAACATCACCATTTTGCTAACGGCATCAATGTTACCATAGTTATTCAGGTCGACAATTTAAACTAAGATACTGAATGTACACATTGATTCCTATGCATGAATCACAATTACATAAGTGAATCCAACTAATAAGTTCCATTTTAGGTAGATTAGTAAATCAGAAAGTCCAGTTCAAATAAACATAACAACCATATTTCATAGTTGCAACACTTACTCGAACAATAACCACAAAAAGCAAAAAATAAAAATCCTACAGCATCAAGAACACTAATTGTAAGTTCAGAAATACACACTTCACTTCCAATTAAGAACTAACTCAGCAAGAACTCTTAAAAGGCAAAAAAATCATCCCACAGCAAAAGCATTGTCGAGGGAGAGGCAGGGCCAGAGGGGGGCATCGCGGACTCAACCGGAGAGGCCGAGGTGGCTGACGGTGAGAAGGTCCTTGGAGACGGTGGCAAAGACGAGAGTGGAGGAGAAGGTGAGGACAAAACCAGGCTGCGCGGTGAGGAGGGCCTCGTCTTTGAGGTCGTCGACGACAAGGAGGTGGTTGGCGGTGTGCATGCAGTAGAGGTGGTCCTTGAGGTGGATGGTGTAGATCAGGGAATCAAAAGGGGAGGAGCGGTAGCTCTGCTCCTTGACGAGGCACTGCTTGGCGCGAAGCTCCTTATCACGCTAGTGAGCGGCTGAGACGCGGTGACGGTGGCTCTGCTCCTCAGTGAGGTGCTACTTGACGCGGACCTCCTCGTCGCACTGGCAGGTGGCGAAGGTGTAATGGCGATGGTGGAGCTCCTCATTGTGCTGGTAGGCAGCGACAGTGACGGAGGTGGTGATTGAAGGAGGTTGTGGGTGGGTAGGTGGTGTGGCAATGGAGGAGATTTGTAGCTGGGATGCTCTTTTACAGTTAAAATTTAAGGTAGGGAAAAAGGGGGAGGGTTACACATAAAATCTTAATAAAATTACACCTAAAATTAAGGTATATTTTAAGATATATAATAAAATATATATAATACTACCCTTTCAAAAATCTCCATCGTTGCGGCATAAACTTAGACTAGAGTACATCAGACTTGAGAAGTGCAATAGTCACTGACTCACTGGTCACCACACCTCCAAGCACTGCTGCAATGCTGCCCCCATAGTTAAGTCTCAGATTTGTCTCAAAGGTTTTAACCTTTTGGCTGCCGCTGCTGCTATCCGCATAGCACCACTGCAAGTTGCTATGAAGGTATGATTGTACGAGCACTTCACCTCCTCCTCTCAGTCCTTTGTTTCTTCTTCTTCTTTTTTTTTTTCTAAATCATGAATCATGAAGCAATGTGCCAAAATTTTTTTGCACATAAAGGGATTGGGAGTTCTGTACACGACATGAGGGAGTGGGAGTTCTATACACTACCATGGATTTACATGAATCAAATAAGAAAAAGCTAATAGAACGAAATTGTAATAGAGTAGATCTTGTTTATTCAAGTGAGTGTACTTTCTCATATCCTTAGATATCAAGACACATGGGTGAAATTTGATTTTTATTGTTCCTTTCACTTGTAACATTTTTTTAGCGTGATATGCATATGGTTTTGGCCATTTGTATTGTATCCTTCCATGTCCATGTTTATGTTTAAAACTTTAATATGCTTTATATTTGACCCACGAGTCGACCCAGGCTTGACCTTATTGGAAACAGGGCTTGGGTTAAGTTGTCTGGCCCATGGGTCAATCCGACTAGGGTTAGGACCAAGGTTTTTTAAAATTTGACTCGATTGACCCGAGCTATGGCTCACCCGACCCGACCTGACCCATGGCTAGGTCTACCCATAGGGAGAGCCTCGAGAACTGATGCTAGCACAGGACCTTCAGGCTCACAAGGCCATCTCAAGGCCTCATGGAGTGAGTAGGCACAACCGAGAAAGGGCTTCTCGTAAGGAGAAGTCAAATCCTCCTCCATTGAGTCAGTTGGAAAGCCTACGAGGATCGACCTCATATTTTACCACATGAATGTCAGGGTCTAAGAGCATTTGCGGAAGGCCCACTAGGAGTGAATGAAGCTATGGTCCCGACATATGCGCTAAGGCTTGAACATGGAATTTCGCCTCGATCTAGAGGTATACAACCCCATCGAAGCCCCCATTGTCGTGCTATTGCAAACACTCGGACTGTGTTCCCTCAGCGTTCTTACAAAGCCCATATTGCCAACAAGGATGAGAAAGTAGGCCTTTCCGCCATGAATAACGAGCGAAAGCCTAGTTAGAAAGGAGTTAGCCTCAAAAGAGAACCCTTCACCGAGGCTACCAAATGGCACCTCAACTTGATAAAATGCCGATAAGCACAACTCTGCTAATATCATTTCCTCATAAAGCCCTCGCCAGAGGAGCGAGGATGAAGAACTACCCCACTAGCCCTATTTATAGGTGGAAGGGATGAACGAGTGCACATGCCTTCCCAAGAGGCCACCCTGAAACGACATGCTCGCAGTCAATGCAATGTGACAACATCGATGGCACGACCCAAGAAAAAGGTGTTTTTGGTCACAAGGAGCTTTAAGCACACTTAAGAGGAGTGGCATGTGAGTCCTGTTGAGTGGTCCATGAATGTTGGTTTCTGTTTGCACCCCAAAACACGCCTGTAATAACGCCTTCTTGTGCTATTTTCTAGCATTAACTATGTATATTATAATCCTGTAGTTGCATTTGTAAAAATGCTTGCATGCATGCATTTAATCATGAGAGGAGGAGAAATGAATAAATGGCTTCGTAATTCAAATTTTATCTCAAGTGCCTCCTTGCAAATTCCACCTTTTTATTTTTCCTCTTGATTTCTTCTTTTTTCTCATTCCCGCAGCTGCCTTCTTCCCGCGCCCACATGCACTCCATGCTGCGATGCCATACCCTGCCAACGCCTCTCCATGCGGTTGCCACTCTCCAACGCCTCTCCCTGCTGCTGCCATGCCTCCCCGCCATGCTCTCCTCCTCTATAAAGCCGCAGCTCTTCCTCGCGATGAAGAGGAGGGGGGAGCTGCTGCAAAGACCCCACAGCCACCACCTTCCTCTCCACCGTTCTCCCCTCCCATACGCCGGCCCTCCGTCGAGGAGGCACCCGGCGAGCAGGAGAACCCACTGTGGTGCACACCACCATAGTGGGAGCACCACCGCCCAGCTCTTCAACGAGTCGGTGGGCGTGGTGTTTTCTTTTCTCTTCGTTTTCGTCTCAACGCCATTGCTGCCGCTTCAAGCTCCGAAGCTTGAAGCAGCAGCAGCAGCAGCTAAATCGCGGCGACAGCAGCAGCAGCAGCACCCCCCGCCTCCTCCGCGACCTTCCCCGCAGGCGCGCAACCCTCCGCGCGCGCCTGGAGGCCCGTTCCCCGCCTCCGTCTCCGTTCTGTCCACCCCGCATTGCACCCGCAGCCGGCCACCGCGCGCACTGCAGCGGCCGGCTACGGCCTCGCGCCAACCCCTGCCCTCCTCCGCAACCCTCTGCGACCGACTGCAGACTCCCCGCCGCCTTCTCCGCGAGCGCCATCGCCCGCTCTCCGTCCTCGCACCCGGTCTGCAGGAGACGCCTCACGTCCACTGCGCGAAGGCGCGGTGCACCGCGACGGTCAGACGTCCGCCGCCGCGAGCAGACGTCTTAACTCGCTGCCATCGTCCGCGCGCTCGATCTCTCCAGCCCGCTCTCTCTCTCTGCCGATCTCCCGCCCGCTCCCGCTCTCTCTCTCACGTATATTCTCTCTCTCTCCTGCTCTCTTTCTCTTTCTCTCTCTCTTCTTTTTTACTCACAGCAACACACACACACACACCTTCACCGACGCACACACACCTTTACTCACGCATACACACACACACACATTTATAGTAACATATATACACATATATATATATACATACATATATCTATATATATATATACTTATATACATAGTATATCTATATAGTTATGTATACATACATATAATATAATATATATAAACACATATATATAATATATATATATATATATACGTATATATATCTATATACTCATACTTATATACATATATATATACATATCTATATACATATATTTATACATATATATATATATACTTATATACATATATACATAGCTATATACATATATACATATATATATATATATATATATATATATATATATATATACATATACACCTATATATATATATATACATATATATCTATATATTTATATATATAAATATATTTACTTGTATATATACATATGTACATATATTTTCACGTTATTTACTATACGCTGTATCGCGGGAATATCTGCACCAGTTGTTGATATTCCTCGATACACGCGTACAGAAAGCGTGTTTGCATTCATCATCCATCATCCATCATCCATCCATACTACACGCGGCACATAGTTGTGTTGGTTGCGTCTCTCTAGACGTCGACTGACTCGACATAGTGCTACACTCCATCGTCACCTCCACCCTCACCCCTTTATAGATATAATACATATATATATATATATCTATAGATACTATATTTACTTTCTATTTGTTTGCCTTCTCTCTTAGTAAAAAGATAAAGAAAAATACATAAAAGAGAAAAGATAATCTTTGACTTGCAGGTACTTCGTCTTGCGAGTAGCAAGGCGTGTTTTGGAACTCTGTTTTGGCTAAAAGCCAAGGACATAATTTTGAGGGTGTGCCTCAAGAACAAGGATTCCCATAAAAAACCTAAATAAGAAAAATACTAAAAACACAATAAATGAACGGAAGAGACGCGTTTTAAGGACAACGTAGAAACTCGACTTAAACCCCACTTCCTTGAGTTCGACCCTGGGCCTAAAAGTGACAAGATAAAATCAATTAGGCCAGGTTAAAAATTTTGTAAAGAGATGGTTAGGTCTGAATTAGGTTAACCACTATACACATTTCAACGATAAAAATATCATATTAACAACCTATTCGGGCTGACCCATCAGTTTCCAAGGCAAAGGAGGATGTGACTGGTACCCACCGTAAGCCTCAAGAGACTGGAGTGATGCAATTGTATCTTAGGCCTAATCGCTACATGAAGGTGGTAGTAGTAATGACCCTATGAAATGACCCGTTGCCCTTTTAGTCGGATAAAACATCTGGAGTGTCAGTCAGACGTCTGGACATAGGTCTAGACGTCTGACAGTGGGAAAAATCAAAACCTACTTATCCTCCGCGCGTGCGTGGCGTGCGGACCGTTCTCTCTCCTCACGACCCTCTCACCCGAAACCCTAATCCTCTCCTTTTAAAACCCCCCCACACCTGCTTTCTTCTCGCCATCACCACTAGCCACCTCCCCCTCCCTCTCCTCTACTGGCGACCACCTTCGTCGTCGTTGCCTTCCCCCCCCCGCCGTGGGTGAGTGCGCAAAGGAGAGAGGGAGGGAGAGCGTGAACAAGTGCATGAGGGAGAGTGAGAGGGAGCGAGCAAGCGAGCATGAGAAAGAGGGAGAGGCCTCGTGGGAGCTCGTCCGTGAGGAGTATCTTGCTGCAGGAGCGGTGGCGCAAGCTCGGTGGCGCTCAGGAGGAAGATCACGAGTGCATGGTCAAGAGCTCATGGAAGGAGCCGAGGACGCGTGCCAGGAGGAGGGGCTCCCGGGCAGAATTCCTCGGCCTCTTGCAATCGCGAGAGATGCTGCTGCAGCGCCTGTAGGCGAAGGCGCGAGGAGGACAGGCTGTGCGAGCAGATACTGGATACTGGTTTTCTAGTATCAGACGTCTAGGACATCGACCAAATGTCTGGAGAAGCATCAAGACGTCTAGAGCCGAAGCCGGACGTCTGAAAGCACATTTTCGTGCGAAGGTACGTGTTTCCTGCACAACTTTCTGCCATGCAGATTGTAGCGCAAGTCGTTTTGGTTGAAAATGGGTCTGTATCTTCATACACAGTTTCAAGGCATTGGAAAGGCACGCGGTGTGCCTTTCCAGGCACTTTTGGATGTCTGACTACTTTGCCAAACGTCCGACGGCACTTCCAGACAATTGAAAGGAAGGTCCGACATCTGAGACTTCCCTCAGACGGTTGCAAAGGAGTCCAGACACCTGAGGTAGCCATAAGAAGTGAGAGGTAAGGTCTGATGTCCTTTAAGATATCTGGGAATAATCTTAGATGTCTGATTTTGGACAGTAACCATGTTTTTGGCTCATTCAGGGCCCAAACGGAATCGGATTTCTGCAAATGAAGTACCGTTGTTTTCCACTCGAGTTTCTCTACGTGTTCATGTTGAATACCTACTATTTTGAGCTTGTCTGATGTGACTTAGTCACTGGTACAGGTTACTAGCCGGTGGCGTGTTTAGGGCCCGTGGAAACGATGCAATCTGCAATGCAGGCCCCCATTCCTCCCGTTATACCCAGTTGAGTGGTTTAATTCAATTGTTAAGCTTTAAATAAAGAATATGGTTGCTTGGAATAATTGGATTGAACTCTAGGATGTGGAATGAACCCTAGGGTAGAAATGCATGAGCCTGTTTTGAGCTATACTGTTTACTTGAGATGCATGTTTAACTAAATTGCTAGCAATGTGTGTTAGTTGATTTATGAGTTGCTCCGTCAGACATGGAAACAGAGCTGCCTATTATATAATGAAAAATGGGGAATCGAATAATGAGATCTAGATATTGATAAATGAGATGAATACCAGCAAGAACCCTACGGGGAATTAGTAAAAGAACTCCTGTAGACGGGAAGTGAGCTGGCCCTTATGTACATGGTACCAAGGAGAGCCATTGTCCCTTTTAGAGTAGAGGGGAGCTTGTTGCCCTTTGGGTTGAGACCCGGGGTGGGTTTGGTCACTCTACGACGACTCCTGCTTGGCCTTGCGTACGTGGTACCGAGGTGGGCTAATTAGAGTAGAGGGGAGCTTGCCGCCCCACGGGGCCCGAGATTAGGACTACGCACCCTACACCGACTCTTGTTAGTCCCACAGGGCAAACCGGGATAGTCGGACGAGGGTATGCGGACTGTGGAGGGGCGAGACCCCTATTTGGTTATGAGGGGTGAGACCCCTATTTTGAAAGGGCAAGGCCCTATACTGTTCCGTGCTGTACTTTAGGTGTACCTGCTAGCGGAAACGATTGACCGCGTGCTAGTGTGGGGTAGCTACCCATGCGCTTATCACGTGTGCCGTAGTAACTGCTATGTCGCGACAATGACCTCGAGGTGGTTGACTGGGTGTAGGACTACCACAGGGGACTCTCTCGGCCAGGAGAGCACCACATGTACCTTCTACACCATGGGAAAGACTGCAATCAAGATCGTTCCCATGAGGAACAGACAAGATCAAGAAATACTTGGATCCTTTGTGAAATAAATGAACCATAATACCTATTTGAGATGAATGTAAGTGAGAATTTAATCTAGTTGCTTGTTTTACTTTAGTTGCATATAAATAATATAAACACCACTCTACTCAGCGTTCGCTGACTCTGTCTTCTTGTAACCCTATTTAGGACCAGGAGTTGAGTAGTCTGAGTTTTTGGCTGCAGAGGATGATGGGCCAACCCGAGCCCAGCCTTAGTCGTTTCTTTCCAGCTCTTTAGTTTTCTACTGTTGTAGTGACTACTAGACATCTATTTTACTGTTCCTGTTACTTTCTGTCTTCTTTTCCACTATTGTTGTTGTGATGGCATGTATTACTTTGTTGATACTTTTAGGTCTGTTGTTCCTTTACGTCTCATTTTTCCTTCTGCTTAGTTATATTGCATGTGTGATTGTGGTTTATTTCCTGCTTTTGGTTATTTCTCGTTGGATGACTAGGTCTTGGGATTAGTCGAGGCGAGCCAGTCTCGGATCTTGTAGGGATCTGGAAATCGGGTAGTAACACCCTACATCCTAGCCGACCCACAGAATTGACGAGATCGACCACCTATCCCGTGCTGTTCTCTCCCCATCAAGAAGCTCGAATGGATATTGATCGACATTGCCAAAAGGCCACAACCACTCTCTTGGGCACATGCCATAGGGGCTTAAACAGACCAGTCCAAGGAAAATATCATGCTAGCTACTCACCTTTTCACTAGACACGAAGGACCTAGGTGATGACGAAAAGTAATGCTAAGAATAGGTCCTTCCTAGTCTTTGAAAGGCAGGGGCTAAGCAGCCTTATCCAAGAAATACACCATCCAAGAGACGTCAAAAACAACAATGTGACCAAGTACAAGACCCTCCCTAGTGATTACACAACAATCATAGGACTTAAATTACCTGAATTAAATCAGAACTTAGCATAATTGTAGCACAATTCATGCATCAATTGTATACTTTGCATCTTTACTGTATTACATACATATTTCTGCAATAATGTCTATTTTCCATACTGATTAGTGTATTACTTTGTTTGCAGGAAATAAAAAGCTTAGAAGATGGCTTGAAGCTAGATCTGAAGTAGGATAGAGACCAGAGCTGGAGTGAAAGTTAGGAATAAATATGTAAATAAGATTATGTAGGAGAGGTATGCTATGCTATCTTAGGGAATTTTAATGTTTGAATTGAATATAAAGAACATAGGACAACCCTACACTTATCCCTAGCCCTAGGATGGCCTTAGACACCTTCCCATACTTTAGCCACCCTTTCATTAGGTCAACCTAGCATAGAACACCCAAAAATCACTTTCCAGCATAGTTCTGAACATCCAGACGTCTAATCTCTATAGAATCACCTGTTAGAACCCAACTCAAGTATTGACTCAGAATTGGACATCTAATTCTCTGTCTAGACGTCTAGTTTTGAAGTATAAGTCGTCTAATCTTAAGATCAGACGTTTGGAACTCCTCTCCTATTGTTATTTTTAGAATCAAAGCTAGACATTAATTCTTAAGACCTATAAACCCAATCCTACACCCTAGGAAACCTAATTTAAGGTATCCTAAGCCTAGTACACTATCCTAAGACCCTCCTAAGAACCTAGGTAGATTCTCACTAAGCCCAATTGACTTGGATCTAGTTAATTGCATTATACCTAGTCAATTGGACTCATAGAGTCCACTTGAGCTCAGTTCTCAACCAACACAAGTCTAATTGAACTTAGTGGTAGTCCAATTGACTCAAGCCTAATCTAATTGGAAACTCTCTCTCAATTACACACACATTGATCCGATTAAACTTGGCTAAGTTTAATTGGATCAATCACTTTAGCCATAGGTTGTATGAACCTATGTTTAGAAACCTAATCGTCTAGACCTGTAGGACTCAACCTAGACCACCTAGCCATCACCCAAGGTCACGCACACACACACCACCACCACCATTTGGCCATCCACTCTAGAGTTCTCTAGAGTGTTCTCCCATGGGCACGCACTTCCAAGTGGCGCCACCTTGGAATGCTAAAAATAGAATGCACATTGAGTCCATTCTTAGATCCACAATTTGTGGATCTAAGATGACCCACTCCCAACCAAAGTTGATGCCAACTTCGAAGGTCTTCTAGAGAATTCTATAATTCTCTAGATGACCCATCTCCAAGTCTATAAAAGACCACCCTTGGATGGCCATGCACCCATCTCTTGGATGCTTGGGTCTCCATCTTCATGCCAACACCTTCCTCCTCCACAAGCTCCACTTGTCCAAGGTCTAAGAGAGCCACTCTACCACGTTCATCAAGAGGCCAACCAACCACTTTGGCTGTCCCTCTCTTCCCTTCTACCACCTCAAGCCACACAGCCACTAGAGACCACATTCGGTGTCCGATTTCACCTTAGCTAGTTCTTCATATTTTAATTCTTGCATTGATTTCCTCTTAGTAGCGTAGTAATCTTTGCCTTGAAATGTGCACGCATAATCTCTCGAGATCCATGTGTGTAACGGATTTTCTATTAGCATAGATTTCATGTTTTCAATTGTACAAGCGTTCCTCTAGCATCAGTTGTAATGGCATGATTCATGAAATAAAAGTTATTGTTATATATATCTGGATCATAGTCTGATATTAGTTGCAAATAAAATGTCAGTTCCAGAAGAAATTCATGACTTAGCGATCGACGCATTTTCTGCTAACCGCCATTGTGTGTAAATATAGTGCGAACGAGTACTCATACGTTTACATTCATTATTTATTTGACTCATGCACATGTTTTGTGAGTAAACAATGCGACTAGCGAATCTTACGTTCTCACAATTGAAATCAGAGTTTGACTTTGAGAGAAGTAGAAAAAGAAAAGAAGAGAAAAGAACCAAAATCAAAGTCGTCATGTTATGCCTCCCTGAGATCGATCGGGATACTCATTGTCTCGTTAAAAAAATATTTTTGTTTGGATTGGATTTCACACTATGCTATGACATTTCAATTCAAAATTGTGATTTCACTATTCCAACACCTAGTGAGCTTGCAACCCACTTGGGGGACAGGGGCAACTAGCATAGGGGCCACAAAATTGCTACTAGTGGTTAAACTAGCAAAATAAGGGACCGGCAGGAAAAGTTGACTAATGGCTCTTCACAACATAGAGGCCCTGTAATGACCTGTTACATTTTAGCCAGATAAGACGTCTGGAGTTTCAGTTAGACGTCTGTCCAGACGTCTGGACACGTGCTTGGACGTCTGAAAGTGGGAAATTTCGTACTACGCTTTGCGCTCTACACGTGGGCAGTGCGCAGAGACCCTCTCTCTCTCCTTCACCCCTCACCTGAACCCTAACTCCCCTCCTATATAAACCCCTCACCTCTTCCTCCTTCACCCCTCACACCACTCCAGCCACCGCCACCTCCACCTTCTCCTACGACAGCCAAGTCTCCCTCCCTATCTCTACTGTAGCCGCGGCGAGGAAGGAGAGCCACCGGCGAGGGGGAAAGTGGGAAGGAGCGAGAGCGAGAGAGTGTGAGGGAGTGAGAGCGGGGGAGGAGGACGACAGCCGCGGGAGCTTAGTGGAGCTCGAGGAGGAGTCGTGGGAGAGAGGAGAATGCTGGTGAGGAGCTGCTCAAGCTCCTGCAACTGTTGGAGCTACCGTTACGGGCGGAGGTGCGAGCGAGCCGAGCTACGAGGAGGTTCTAGTACTAGAAGTTTTCCAGTATCAGACATCTAGAGTGAAGTCCAGACAACTGGCGAGGCACCCGAACGTCCGGAGCTGAGGCCGGACGTCTAAAAGTGCAATATCTTGAGGTACATATCTTCCTGCGCCATGCAAATCATAGCGCAGGGGATGTCGGATGATCATTGCGTCTGCGGATGCTCGTATGCAAGTGCAGGCTTTGGGAAGACATGTGCTGTGCTTTCCCAAGTACTTTTAGACATCTGATCACGTCACCAGACGTCCAGAGGTACTTCCAAACAATCGGAGACCTTGTCCGACGTCTGTAACTACCCCCAGACGGTCGTAGAGGGAGTCTATGTTGGTGCTAGAGCACCACGATCGTTTATTTTGATGATAACAAAACATGTGTCTTTTAACATTTTCTTTTGAGTCCCAGTTTTCAAGTCAAATTGCAAATGGAGACAGGTGTTTAAACAAAGGTCAAGCTCGCATCCATGGCGGATTAGAGGAGCTGGATAGAGGCGAAGGAGCTTCGCGAGGAGCGAAAGCTTGAAGAAGGAAGGAGATGAAGAATATGATAGATTTCCTTTTATCTTGTGCTATGTAATTTTATTTCTTTGTTTCGCTCTTTATTTCTTTCTTAGATCTTATGTTAAAGAGCCTCAAAGAACCCTTAAAGTAGTCCTAGGAACACCTTTACTACCCTAGAATACTTAGGTTTTCTATAAAGAACTTAGAAAATCAAAATAGGGTTCAGACAGCCTTATCAGATGTCCAATTTGGAAATCAGACGTCTGATATTGACTTTTAAGACATCCAACTGTTTGATCAGACATCCAAAACATCTAGGTTGTACTTAATAGGTTCTATCTGTTGAAATCAGTCATCTAGACCTTAGTCCAGACGTCTTAGGAGATGTTTGATGCCTTTGCCAGACATCCAATTAGTGGAGCATTGGTTGCCTTCGTAAACATTGAGGAAATGATTGTTAGCCTTGTATCAGACGTCCGTAGAGGACCCCAAACATCTGATATATGACTGTTTTGCCTCGGCTGACCCAAAATCTCCTTTCAGAGATTTTCTAGCTATTGTACTTCCTTGGGAATCCATTTCCGTAGAACAAAAGGTTTCCAAACGTCCAGACCTAGTGCCAGATGTCTTGTATGTTGTTTAATGGCCATACACTAGAACCCTGTTTAGGTTTGATTCAAGTTAGGGAGGAAACCCACCTAGAATCAGACGTATGACTTAGTTCCCAGAAGTCTTAAACAAGTTTCCCAGACGTCTGATGTCAGGACCAGACGTCTGATGACCCTGTTAGAATCATGATTAATTTTGACTATGGCCTGATTTGCCTTGGATTTGCACCCAACGGCTATGGAAGCCTTCCAAGGCCTTCCAAAGCCTTCCTAGGCCCTCTATAAATAGAGGAGAACCCTTGCCTTGTAGAAACACACCTTGCAAGAATATTTCCACTCATTTTTGTGTCAAATTAAAGTAGAAGCACTTGCTCTCAAAGGCTTGTTCCACACCCAAGTGCCTCATTCGATTTGCGCACCTGCTCTCCCTCTAAAATTACGATAGCGACGAAGTGCAGCCACGTGGTTCACGCACCCGCGTCATCACATCGACGCACTTCCATCAAAGGGAAGTTTCCTAACTCCTATAGAAGCTAGGTTTAAATATTTGTGGCTCTATAGGATTGTTGTACATTTTATTATCTTTGGTTGGGTATCCACTTTGCAAATTCTTGTCTCCTTCACGAGACAAAATCCTTCTTGTGAAGAGAAGGGGTTTTGAGGTACACTACTCTCGGTCTAAGTAGTGTGGTTGTAATTGAGGTTCAATCACCCTCGTTCAAGTGACTGAGTTTAGTGAATTTGATCGACTAGGTCGATCGGAAAATCCTAACTCGAGAGGGTTAGGTGGTGGTTTTCACCTGATTTTGGTTTCCACCTAAAAATACTTGTGCCTATTGTGTAATTGCTTATTTTTGTGAGATTTGCCTATTTTAATTCCGCACTTTATATTACGTCACGCATATCTCACCACCTTCAAGTAGGGAATTACAATCGAGACATCTGAATCAACCGCAGGAAGTGTAAGGTGAGTTTTGACATCTTTTAAGACATCTGGGACTAGTCCCGGACATCTGATTTTGGTCAGTAACTGCATTTTTGGCCCGTTTAAGGCCCAAACGGAATCGGATTTTCGCAAACGAAGTATCGTTGTTTTCCACACGAGTTCCTCCACGTGTTCGTGTTGAGTATCTACTATTTTGAGTTCGTCTAATGGACAATGGTCGCTGGTACAGGTTACCAGCCAATGGCGTATTCGGGGTCCGCGGAGACGACGAGATCTGCGGCACAAGCCCCCATTCCTCCCATGATACCCGGTAGAGTGGTTTAATTTAGTTGTTAATATTTAAATAAGAATGTGCTTGGCTGGAATAATCGAATTGAACTCTAGGATGTGGAATGAACCCTAGGGTAGAAATGAATGAGCTTGTTTGAGCTGTACTGTTTACTTAAACGTATGGTTAAGATAAATTGCTACCAAATGCCTTTAATATAATTACGAGATGCATGTTAAAATACGACCTGCCTGTATGTAAATGAGAAATTGAACTGTGAAACCACAAGTTGCATGTTATGATTGAGAACTAAATTATGAAAACACGAGCTGCCTGTATATGGATGAAGAACGAGTTATGAAACATGAGATCTAGACCTGGATAAATGAGATGAATATGAGCATAAACCCTACGGGGAATTAGGAGTAGAACTTCTGTCGATGAAAGGAATCTGGAATATAGATGGGAAGTATACTGGCCCTTGTGTACGTGGTACCAAGGAGAGCAACTGCCCCTTTTTAGTATAGAGCGGAGCTAACCTCCTTTGGGTTGAGACCCGGGGTTAGGATTGACCACTCTACACCGACTTCTGTTGGCCCTTACGTACATGGTACCGAGGCGTGCTACTAGTGTAGGGAGGGAGCTAGCCACCCCATAGGGCCCAGGGTTCAGCTAACCACCCTACACCGACTTTGTTAGGCCCTTTGGGCAAACCGGGGTAATCAGACGAGGGTGCGCAGACTGTGGAGGGGCGAGACCCCTGTTTAGTTATGAGGGGCAAGACCCCTATTCTGAGAGGGCAAGGCCCTATACTGTTCCGTGCTGTACTTTGGGTTACCCACTAGCGGAAATGACTGACCGCGTGTCAGTGTGGGGTAGCTACCCATGCGCTTATCACACATGCCGTAGTCACCGCTATGTCTCGACAGTGACCTCGGGGTGGTTGACTGGGTGTAGGACTACCACGGGGGACTCTCCTGACCAGGAGAGCACCACGTGTACCTTCTATTCTACGGAAAAGACTGCAATCAACATCGTTCCCACGAGGAACATGCAAGATCAAGAAATACCTGGATACCTTGAGAAATAGATGAACAAGAAACACATAAATGAGATAAATAAAAATGAGAAATAAACCTGCTTATTGCTTTTACTTTACTTGTACATAGATAATATAAACACCACTCTACTCAGCATTCGCTGACCCCATTTTTTCATGACACTGTTCAGGACTAGGAGTTGAGCAGCCCGAGTTTCCAGCTGCAGAGGGTGCTAGGCCCAGCCGAGCCCAGCCGTAGTTGTTTCTTCAGCACTTTCATTTTTTCTACTATTGTAGTGAGTAATGGACACATATTTTACTATTCCTGTTACTTTCTGCTTCCTTTTCACTTTCTATTGTGGTTATGGTGGCATGTACTATGTTTTGAGACAGTTGTTCTACTTTTTTTACTGCTTCGTTCTGTTCTTCTGCTTAGTTATATCGCATGTGTAGATGTGGTTTATTTTCTTGTTTTTGGTTATTTCTTGTTGAACGAATAGGTCTTGGGGTTAGTCGAGGCGAGCCGGTCTCGGGTCTTGTAGGGATCCAGGAATCGGGTCGTAACAAGCCCGGATGGATTTGGTGGTATACCCACCCCTCCAAAATCAGTTAAACTCCCCAAGTGAAAAGACCCCTTGGCAAGCACCACTACCATGCCATACTCGGCCGACCAAGCAAGCAGAAGAAGAACAACATCTAGAACAACCTAGTTATGGTGGTCAATTTTGGCGAGATAAGCTTGGTGGATCTACTACCTGAATGACCCTGCCCAAAGATATAATCTGTGAGATTTTCCAACATAGAAGCACGATAAGCACTGAAGGGCCTCAACATGGGTGCACATGGATGTCACTAAAAGTACCCTGTAATAGGTATATTGAAGTGTTACGGCCCGGTTCCCGAATCCCTACAGGACACGAGACCAGACCGACTCGACTGATCCCAAGATGCAGTCGTCCAACGAGAAAGTAACTAAAAAATGGGAAAGTAAACCACATTCACTATGCTAAGCAACTAACAGTAACAAAAGTACAGTAGTAAAGAAGTAAAACTACTACAGTACACACTACCACAACAGTAGAAAAGTAACTAGGTACAAGAATATAAAGTACGGAATGTAAGAGTACACAAGTGCAAGAGACTACTCACTACTACAGAAAACAGTACAACAAGAAGCTACAACTACTGGATTCTACTGGGCCCAGCACCCTCTACAGCCGTAGGCTCTCGCTGCTCAACACCTGGACTTGAAAAGGGGTTATGAGTACACAACGTCAGCGAACGCTGAGTAGAGTGGCAACCAACTAACTAAAGCAGTAAAGGATAGATAGCTGTTGTTTTTCAATTATTTTCTTTAACTAACTATTCTCTTTCACCACTTGGTTTATTTATCAGGTCTCTTTCTTGATCTCTAATTTTCCTCGTGGGAACGATCTTGATTGCAGTCTTTTCGGAAGAGTAGAAGGTGCACGTGGTGCTCTCCTGGCCGGGAGAGTCACCCATGGTGATCCTACACCCAGTCAACCACCCCAAGGTCACAGATAGGCATAACGGAGACTATGGCAAGCGCGATAAGCGCACGGGTAGCTACCACCTACTGGCATGCGGTCAGTCATTTCCGTTAGCGAGTGCGCCCAAAGAACTGCACAGAACCAGAATAGGGCCTAGCCCTCTCAGTAATAGGGGTCTAGCCCTAAGAACCAAACAGGGGTCTTGCCCCTCTACAGTCCGCGCACCCTCGCCTGACTACCCTGGTTTGCCCAGTAGGCCTAACAAGTCGGTGTAAGGCGGCTAGCTGAACCCCAGGCCCTGTGGGGTGGCTAGCTCTCTCCCTACACTAGTAGCTCTCCCCGGTAGAGTGTACACGAGGACCATCGAGTCAGTGCAAAGTGGCCAAACCCACCCCAGGTCTCAACCCGAAGGCGACAAGCACCCCTCTACACTAAGAGGTAACATGCCCTCCCCTTGGTACCACGTACTCAAGGGCCAGCACACTTCCCAATGCATTTCCAGATCCATTCCATTTATTTCCAGGAGCTCTACTCCTAATTCCCCGTAGGGTTGATGCTCATGTTCCTCATGCCCTTCCACACCAAGTTTCATCATTTCTATTTCCATTCTCAGGTTATACCCATGCAACTTGTAATTCTATAGTTCACATTTCTATATTCAGATTATTCACAGGTAGCTCGTGTTTCCAACATTCACATTTTCGTTTCCAAATTATATACATGCAGCTCATATTATATCATTCACGTGTGCGACAGGAAAGTTACGTACAACAGCTAACTAGCACAAGTACTACATAATTCGCAGGTAACTATTATTCATTTACAGGCAATTGTTATCATTCTATCTACTCATTCAAGACTGCAATCCATTCATTCAATACAGACATTTCATTATTTCTAGTCCTAGGATTCATGCCATATCCTATGTTCTAATCAGTCATCCCATACATGCATTTAGGTTTTAATTAAATTAAGGGGAATCCACTCTACCAGTAAACCCAAGAGTAGTGGGGGCTTGAACGATAGGCTCACGTGCCTCAGTAAGCCCCGAACCCGCAACAGAACGATGTCCTATCACAAGGATCAATCATAAGAGAATACTCAGAATAGTATAGAAAGTCTTCTAACAAGTAGAGGAATTCATACGAAAAACATTGGTATCTTAATTACGGAAAACGGACCTCAAACGGACCTTAAACGGGTAAAAAATAGCGTTTCTGACTCAAATCAGACATCTGTTACAACTTCCAGATGTCTTAAAAGTGTCCAGTGCCATACCTCAAGCCCTGCGCCAATCCTCAGACATCCAAGAACTCCTCTGGACCGTCTGGACCTAGTTCCAGACGTCCGACCACCTCTCCGGACGTCTGAAAGCGCTTCTCGTCGTCTAGTAGGTCGCCCAGACATCTGAAATGTGTGGGAGGACGTGTCCCGCGCCTTCCCGAAGTGAATCCTGCACGCAAATATCTGATCTTCTCAAATCGTCATGTAAAAGGTGTATCGATGGAGTGGCCTGCATGGCCGTATCCGCAAAGGGACGTACCTTTGCGAGACTTCCTCCTCAGACGTTTGGAACCTCCTCCAATGTCGACTATGTCATCTGGACGTCGCTCCAGATGTTTGATTTTGGGAAAAAACCCAGAACCAGAACCTGCTTCCGCCCTCTCGCGCTGCGCGTGGTCGCGCCGCGTCCTCTCGCCTGCAGCTCCGGCTGCAGCAGTGTCGGGGAGGACCTCCCCATCGCACTCCTCTGTCTCGCGCACGCGCTGCTCCGGCCGAGCGCTCACTGGCAAGCTCCCACGTGAGCTCGCAAGCTCAACTCCTCTTTTTCTCACGTTGCTCCTCCTCTCCTTCTCACGCCACTCCCACGCTCTCGCTTGCTCTGCCGCTCTCGCTAGAGGGAAGAAGGAAGGTGGTTGGGAAGTGGGGGAAACGAAGATGGAGGAGGGGTTTATATAAGGTGGGTGTTTAGGGTTTTGCTGGAAACAGAAGAGAGAGAGAAGGAGGAAAATTGAGGGGTACTGTCTGTGCACAACACACGCGCAGACGGGAATTCGTACCCAAGATTTTCGATTTTCAAACATCTGGGAACGAGTCCAGACGTCTTACTGGACGTCTGACCCACAGTCTAGACGTCTTACCAGACGTCTAACCTAAAGTCCAGATGTCTTAAAAGGCTTAAACAGTACAGGTCTTAACATCATAATAAACTTAAAGGAAGTTTCATCCCCAAAACTTGAGCTAGCTAGGGTGCAAAAAAAGAACAACATACGCATAACAAACTTAAAGAGGATTGAAACCGGTCCAAAAAGACGTACCCTTAAAAAGCTCCGAGTACCGCTCTTGCATCGCCACCTCAGGCTCCCAGGTAGCCTCCTCGTACCTCTGGCTCCTCCACAAGACCTTCACCAGGGGTACCTGCTTCCGTCTCAAACACCGGATGACTCTGTCTAGTATCTGCATTGGTCGCTCAGGGTAGGTCAGGTCGTCACCCACCTCAACACTCTCATGGCTCAGAACGTGGCTGGGATCAGCGACGTACTTCCTGAGGTTGGACACATGGAACACGTCGTGCACACCAGAAAGCTGGGGAGGAAGGGCAAGCCTGTAAGTAACGGGTCCTACCTGCTCCAGGATCTCAAAGGGCCCCACAAACCTCGGTGTGAGCTTCCCTTTTACCCCAAAACGCTATAGGCCCTTCATGGCCGAGACGCGTAGAAAGACGTGGTCCCCAACCTCGAACTGCACCTCTCTACGCTTTCGATCGGCATAGCTCTTCTATCTGCTCCTGACAGTGCGAAGTCATCTGTGAATCTGCTCAACCATCTCCTAACTTTGCCGAATCAACTTGGGGCCAACCTCCCACTTGGTTCCCACCTCAACCCAACTCAAGGGTGCAGTACACTCCATCCGTACAAAGCCTCGTAGGGTGCCACGCCGATGCTCGAGTGATAACTGTTATTATATGCAAACTCTGCGAGGGGCAAGTGCTCCTCCCAAGAGCCCCTCCAGTCCAGTAAACAGGCACGCAAAAGGTCCTCAAGCGTCTGTATCGTGCACTCTAACTGTTCGTCCATCTAGGGTTGGTACGCTGTGCTGAACCTCAATTGTGTCCCTAAAGCCTGCTGGAACTCAGCCCAAAAATGAGACGTAAAACGGGTATCCCAGTCGGATACAATCTCACGTGAAACTCCGTGTAATCATACCACGTCACGAATATATTTCCCTACTAACTGTGCTGGTCCCAAGGTGACTCGGATCAGCAAGAAACGTGTCGTCTTCGTCAATCTATCTACAATCACCCACACTGCATCGTGTCCTTGCTGGGTAACAGGCAAACCCACCACCAAGTCCATGGTGATGCTCTCCCACTTCCACTCTGGCACTGGAAGTGGTTGCAACGGCCCTGCAAGCCTCTGATTCTCGGCCTTCACCTACTGGCACACTAAACACTGCTGCACAAACTCACCTACATTTTGCTTCATCCCCCTCCACCAAAAGTCACGTCTCAGATCATGATACATCTTCGTGTTCCCAGGATGTATGGTGAACCTGGAACCGTGTGCCTCAATCAAGAGCTCTCTCAACAACTCCTCGTCCCTAGGAACGCATAAACGTCCCCTCATGCGCAGTACCTCGTTAGTAAAGGAGAAGTCTCCAAGGTCCCCTTGCAGTACTCTGTCTCGCAACGACTGCAGGTACAGATCTGTCATCTGTCCTGTGATTATGCGGTCTATCAGCCCTGGTCTCGTCTGTCATGTCACAGTCACTGCCCCACAGTACCCCAGTAACTCTAGGGGTCACCAACTTCCCAACTCCTCCATGAGTCTCCAACTCTGTGCCTGTAAACTGGCCAAGTGAGCAGGCGCCTTCCGGCTCAAGGCGTCAGCCACCACATTGGCCTTCCTCGGATGGTAGGAGATGCTGTAGTCATAGTCTTTTAGGAGATCTAGCCAACGTCTCTATCTCATGTTAAGCTCCTTCTGATCAAACAAGTACCTGAGGCCCTTATGATCTGTGAATATCTTAAAAGTCTCACCGTATAGGTAGTGCCTCTAAGTCTTCAGGGCGAAGACGACAGCTGCCAGCTCTAAGTCATGGGTAGGGTAGCTATACTCATGGGGCTTCAGTTGCCACTAAGCATAAGCGACAACGTGACCCAACTGCATGAGCACACCCCCTAACCCCTGCAAAGAGGCATCCGTGTACACAATGAAACCACCACTACTGTTTGGAATGGAAATTACAGGAGCCGAAGTCAGTCTCTCCCTCAACTCCTGAAAACACACCTCACAAGCGTCTGTCCAAGAAAAGGACACGTCCTTTCGGGTCAACTGTATCATAGGACGTGCAATCTGCGAGAAACCCCTGATAAACCGTCGATAGTAACCTGCCAGTCCCAAGAAACTACAGATCTCTGTCACTATACGTGATCTCTCCCACCTGAGCACTGCCTCTACCTTGGCCGAGTCCACAGCCAAGCCATCTCCTAAAATCACATGACCTAAGAAGGTCACCTGCCTCAACCAGAACTCGTACTTGCTATATTTGGCATACAGCCTACGCCGTCTCAATGTGTCCAAAACCATCCGTAAGTGCTGTCCATGCTGCGCCTAATCTTGCGAGTAGATGAGCACATCATCGATAAATACTACCACAAACTGATCCCGATATGGTCTGAACACCCGATTCATCAAATCCATGAAAGCAGCGGGGCGTTGATCAGCTCAAACGGCATGACCAAAAACTCGTAGTGTCCAAACCGGGTGCGGAAAGCTATCTTGGAGACGTCGGTCTCCTTGATCCTCAACTGGTGGTAGCCAGACCTCAAGTCTTTCTTAGAGAAAATCGTGGCACCACTCAACTAGTCAAACAGATCATCAATCATCGGCAGTGGATACCTATTCTTGATGGTGACCCTATTCAGTTGTCTGTAGTCCACACAAAGGCGTAGTGTACCATCCTTCTTCTTCACAAGTAATACCGGGACTCCCCATGGAGACGCACTAGGCCTCACAAAGCCCTTCTCCAGAAGGTCCTACAACTGGGACTTGAGCTCTCGCAGCTTAAGTGGTGCCATCCTATAAGGTGCTGTAGAAATGGGGCTGGTCCCTGATTAGCCCATAGTTGTGGGCTATTTAAGTATTTAAGTGCCTACACATTAGGTTAATTCTAACATTTATTTAGCATAAATTAGGATGTAAATAGATTAATTTATAGTTTTAATTTAATTACATAATCCATACATTGCATTCATATCTTAAGTGCATTTAGAATTAGCTTAGAATAGCATTCATCTAATTAGACAACCAATTAGGTACATTGTTTTCATTAACATAGAAGTTGAGGGTCTGTATATAAATGACCCTAATATTTTAACATTATTTTCTTTACTCTTCTCCTTGTAGGAACGGCTGGCTGCCACTCCAACGTCGAACGGCCGCAGTGAAGACCCATTCAAGGGGGAGTGGATGTGGTGGATCTGGTCGGGCGGCTGATTTCAAACTTGTGCAGGCCACTACAAAAGGAGGAGGGAGGCAACCGAGCTCAGGAGGCCTCCACCACCGACCCACCACTGTGCAGAGAGAACTTCTCTCTTCCACTCCATACTGCCGGCCTCTACTGTGGCGGCGAGTCTCCACCACCGTGGGCGTGTGGTGTGACAGGCCACACCGCCATCCGGAACTCGTCCGCATCACCGTGAGCACATTAGCATGCATCTCCCTCGCCGTCGTCGCCAACCACCACCACTGCAACAACAGTCAGCCACCCTTTCAGTAACTTAAGACGTCCGGGAAATTTCCCGGACGTCTGAAGCTACCCGCTAACTTCCACCGCACACGTCTGAAGTCGCCTACAGACCCTCTCCCACGTCTGCAGAACCTTCAGCTCAACCCGTGCCTGGCCATCCGCTCCTCGTCGCACAAGACAAAGGGGAAAAATTCCCCTGTTTTGCTACAGTAAACCATCAATTAGAAATTACATTTTCTGCCATTGTCACTTTTTAATGATATTTTATTCATTCTGCATTGCGGAAAATATCCTCTAGTTTCTCATAATTGCCATTTCAGCATTGTTTCTTGCTTAAACCTTAATCTAAAGGCAATCTTGGCTTGATTCTTGTCCAAACTAACTACGAACGAACGTTTTTAATTGGTGCGAATTTTAATACGTCATTGCCACCCTGTGGATATGACCCGCTCCTCTGCGAGTGGTTATTTCTTCTTAAATATTGATCAGTCGATTTTTCCACCACATTAAACTGCAACCGACTTAAAAGCGAAAGATCGACCAGTCTAATGGTGCCGTTGCCGGGGAGGCAACAGACGCAATAATTTCACCTAATTTTATTTTGATTATTTGTCAATTGCACAGAGATTTGACCATTTATTATTTTCTTTTCTGTGCGAGAAAAATTGTGCAAGAATCAGCCAGTGTGAGAGGCGACCCTTGACGTCGCCAGACGAGAAGTGGACGAGCAATTTTGAAAGGAGGAGAAGGACGAGGACGCGACGGACACCATTGTATTTAGTCGCTAGTTTAATTAGAATAGAATTAAGACTGTAGACTTAATTTTTCATTGCAGATAGTTTGAAACCCTTTTTCTGGGGCGTATTTTGAGGGGTTTGTTCCCCGATTTTGTTTTGGGCCCGTGTTGGGTAATTTTTGAGAGTCTGTTCCCTTTTCTTTAGATTTAGGTTTATTTTTTCTTTTTATTATTATTACTTTTATTTGCTTGTGCATAAGTAGTTCTAAAAAAAAAAAAAAACTGAGTTGCCTGCCCTAGGACGTACCATTTAGGTCTGTATGAGCAGCCTCTAGATTTACTTTTCTGCATAGCGTGCATTTTTGCATCGTAGATCGCTGGAGGCAAGGTATGTATTCTCTTACTTTGCATCCTATTTTTGATCACGCATTGCATTTAGGATTTAATGCAAAGACCACAAAGTTTGTCTTGAAGCGATCTAACAAGTGGTCACATATATTCGAAAAAAGGACTAATTAAAGGAGGGATATCTAAAAATCAAGGACTTGATTGTAAAACGTGGTGTGCGATTCAAAATTCAAAATCATTTTGCTGTGAATGCACACTTATATCTGTTGCACCATAGCACTCATTTAGACACTCCTAAGTCTTGAAACGACTAGGACAAGGCCCTCCTATCATTGGATTCTGAAGTGTTCGGAACTTGAGATCAAAGGTTTTGTAAATCCAAAGAGGGGGATACCCTGTCACGGATTTTTGGGGGTAGTTGAGGAGCACCGCGAAAGCACAGCTTCAAAGGAAGGCTTAGGCCTACTTGCATCCCTCGATCTTCCGTCTTTGGATTTACTTGACCATTTGAGATTTAGGGAAGAATACCTAAGTTCCAACTAGGTCTTTTTAGGCATTTCGAAGGTTGACAATAGGCGCGTAATTGATTGGGCAACTTGTTTTGTCACCTACAATTTGAACTAAAGTCAAAAGCCTAAATTTGTAAAGACCAAACAAGTCCTTTTGAATTGTGTTTGTAGTGCATGCTTGGTAGGCGTTCTCTTAGGAGACAACTTGTATTTGATCCTGAACCTGAAAGAATCCTAATAAAAGACCTCCCAAGGGTAGAAATGGCTGGTCAAAGGAGCCTTAAGGGATATTTCATCCCAACCAATCAAGCTGGCCCAGCACTACGTAGACCTGGAGGGGACAATCCATATGAGATCAAAAGTAGTACCATATCCTTACTACCCTCCTTTTATGGTACTACTAGGGAAGACCCTTACAGGCATATCGAGGAATTCACCGAGGTCTGTTCCACGGTGAAGCTGCAGGGCGTTACTGATGATGCTCAAATGCGGACCCTCTTTCCCTTCTCCCTAAAGGACAAAGCCAAGTATTGGCATCACACCCTTGATAATATAAATACTTGGGATGCCCTGAAGAAGGAGTTTTTGAAAAAGTACTTCCCCATGAGCAAAACAAATCACCTTAGGAGGGAAATTATGAGTTTTGCTCAAAAGGATGGGGAAGCATTCCATGATGCGTGGGAGCGCTTTAACGATTTGCTGAGACTTTGCCCACATCACCAGGTGCCTAAATGGCAACTGGTTGAAAGGTTCTACACCGGACTTAATGATTCGCATAGGCAAACTGTGGATGGTGCCTGTGCAGGAACCTTTCTATCTAAGACTGAGGATGAAGCTTGGAACTTATTTGATACTTTGAGTGAGAATTCTATTCACTTGAATTCTACCTACATGGATAGAAAGCCCACTCTCATGCAAAGAAAGTTGGAGGCGAATGAAGCAAGGGACACCCAGAATTTAGCCTATCAAATTCAATTATTAAATCAAAACATGGAAAGGCTTATGTCGAACCCGAGTTCATTCACACCTAACACCTCCACATCCCAAGATTCCGAATGCGTAATTTGTCAAGGCAATACACACGCCACTGTGGATTGCCACTTGGCCTCCCAATTCCCTGAGCTTGTACAAGCAGATTTGAATGCTGCTCAAGGGTTCCGTCCAAGACCTCGTAATGATCCTTTCTCCAACACTTATAATGAGGGATGGAGGAACCACCCAAACTTTTCATGGAGACAAGGAAATGTCTCAAATTCAAGGAATTACAAACCACAATCCTTTCAAAACCATCAAATGAACCAACCTCAGACCTTTGCCCAACCTAAAACCTCTGAGATGGATGAATTGAAGGCGATGTTGAAAACTTTGCAAGAAAGTCAAAGTGCCATCATCCAATCTCATGACAAGGCTATACATGAGATGAAATCACAAATTGGACACCTTGTTGAGGCCGTTAGACAGAGGGAGACTAGGAAGTTTCCCAGTGCTGCTGAGGAAAATCCTAAAGGAAAAGGGATTGTCTTTAGGGAGCATGCTCAGGCGGTGACTATTCTGAGGAGTGGGAAAGAAATTTCCAAACCCGATGCTCCTATAGTCTCACCCCCTAAAAAATCATCCACCCCGACTTTCACCCCCACTGGAGAAGAGTTGCCCAAATCTTATCCGCTTGAAATCACCTCACCGGAAGAAGTTGCCCCTGTTCCACCCCTTACTCGACATGACAACCCTTCCACCCAGAGATCGAGAGTGCCTTTTCCAGAGCGCTTATCCACCTCTGGGCAAACTTCTGCTGGCTCATCTGGAGCCAAAGATAAGACGGATGAGATTGTGGAAACTTTCAAGCAAGTGCAGATTAACCTACCTTTGCTTGAAGCTATCAGGCAGATTCCGTCTTATGCCCGCTTCTTAAAGAACTTGTGCACGAAAAGGCGGCAATCTAGAAAACAGGTCCAATCTAAAGTTGTCATGCCTGATTCTGTTAGCTCAATTGTTCAACATGGCACACCCCCGAAACTTAAGGACCTAGGAGCCCCATATATCTCTGTAGTTATTGGTGACTTACAAATTGATGAGGCTCTACTTGATCTGGGTGCGGGGGTGAACATCCTTCCGAGCTACGTGTATGAACAACTTGGGGGAGGCAATCTGAAGCCTAGCCCTGTAATCCTTCAAGTTGCTGATCAATCACTTAAGACACCACGGGGAATTTTGGAAGATGTCCTCGTAAGAGTGGAAGATTTCTTCTTTCCCGTTGACTTCTTAGTTTTGGACACTGACCCTACCAACAAGCCAACCAAACCCTCCATCATTTTGGGCCGCCCCTTCCTTGCAACTTCCCATGCTTCAATTAATTGCAATACTGGGGCATTGAAAATGGGCTTTGGGAACAGGAAAATCCGGCTTAATGTGTTTGATGCTTACAAACAAGATGGACTTGAGGATTGTTCTCAAGTTGAGGTGATAGATGACCTGATTGAAGAGGCAACTCCTGCATTGTTATGTGATGACCCCCTTCAGCATGTCATGCTAAATGAGCATTCCCATCTCTTGGAGGAATGTGAAGGGGATATACTAGAACTAGAGGAATTGCTAGGAGTTTCTGCTGAGTCTCTTCCCTCATCATTTTCGCCGAAGGCAGATTTGCTACCTGAGATGGGGACATCTATTATGAAACCCTCAACCATACAAGCCCCCAACCTTGAGTTGAAACCCCTCCCTGACACTCTTAAGTATGTTTTCCTAGGTGCCAATGATACGCTCCCCGTTATCATTTTGGCTGTGCTGTCTGAGGCACAGGAGGGAGCCTTGATTGAATGCCTGTCTAGGCATAAGGAAGCTATTGCTTGGAGCATTGCTGACATTAAGGGTATAGACTCTACACTCTGCATGCACCACATTTATACTGATGATTCCATCAAGCCTTTTAGGGACATGCAGAGACGTCTGAACCCTAATATGAGGGAGGTTGTAAAAAAGGAAATCCTGAAGTGGCTGGACGCTGGGATCATATATCCCATTGCTGATAGTAAATGGGTTAGCCCATTCATGTGGTGCCAAAGAAGGCAGGCTTTACTGTGGAACTCAACGACCAAGGTGAACAAGTTGTCACTAGACCTTCAACTGGATGGAGGGTCTGTATTGATTACCGCAAGCTGAACACCGCTACCCAGAAGGATCACTTTCCGTTGCCTTTTATTGATCAAATTCTCAAAAATTTGGCAGGGAATAAGTATTATTGCTTTCTCGATGGATATTCTGGGTACAATCAGGTGGCAGTCTTTCCTGATGACCAGGAAAAGACGACATTCACGAGTCCTTATGGTACTTTTGCATTCAGGCGTATGCCGTTTGGATTATGTAATGCCCCTGCAACTTTCCAGCGGTGTATGATGTCTATCTTTTCGGACATGATTGACGAGTGTGTTGAAGTATTTATGGATGACTTCTCTATTTATGGCTTGTCTTTCGACCAGTGTCTCCTGCACCTGGAGAATGTGTTAAAATGATGTAAGGAGACTGGTTTAGTCCTCAGCTGGGAGAAAAGTCACTTCATGGTACAGAAAGGAATTGTACTTGGGCATGTTATATCCGAGCAAGGTTTGGAAGTAGATAAAGCCAAGATTGATTCTATTTCCAAACTTCCATTGCTTACGAATGTCAAACAGATTAGATCATTTCTGGGCCATGCTGGCTTTTACAGGCGCTTTATTAAAAATTTTAGTAAGATTTCTAGGCCACTTTGTGACTTATTGGCGAAGGAATCTTCCTTCAGTTTTGATTCAAAGTGTGCCGAGGCCTTTCAAACTCTAAAGGATGCCTTGATCTCTGCGCCTGTTCTCCAAGCTCCTGATTGGACACTCCCATTTGAGCTTATGTGTGATGCTTCGGATTATGCAGTGGGAGCAGTCCTTGGACAAAGGGTTGAGGGAAGACCTCATGTGCTGCATTATGCAAGCAAGACTTTAACTGAACCTCAGCAAAACTACACCGTCACTGAAAAAGAAGTACTTGCTATAGTTTTTGCTTTGGAGAAGTTTAGGTCATATTTACTTGGGTCTAAGGTGGTTATTTTTACTGATCATGCAGCAGTGAAACATCTCATTGCTAAGAAAAATTCTAAGCCACGTCTGATTAGGTGGATCTTACTCCTTCAAGAATTTGACTTGGAAATACGTGAAAAGAAAGGAGTAGAAAATGTTGTAGCTGACCACCTGTCTCGCCTTCCTTTTAATGACTCTATTTCTGAAGACATTCGCGAGACATTTCCTGATGAAACTCTGATGGCGGTAACATCAACTTTACCTTGGTATGCAGACATTGTAAATTACTTGGTCACTGGACAAACTCTTAGCTCTTGGGATGAGCAGAAAAGAAAGAGATTCATTTCTCAAGCAAGATATTTTCATTGGGAAGAGCCAGAATTATTTAGAATTGGACAAGACCAAGTATTGGGATGTTGTGTGCCTGAGGAGGAACAACAAAGTGTGCTGAGTTTTTGCCATGAACTTCATTGTGGAGGACACTTTGGTGCTAAGAAAACTGCTTTTAAGGTTCTCCAGTTCGATTTTTGGTGGCCTTCCTTATTTAAGGATTCTCATAATTTTGTTAAGGCCTGCATTAGATGTCAACGGACTGGAACGATTGGGAAGAAAAATGAAATGCCTCAACATCCTATTCAATCTGTTGAAATTTTTGATGTGTGGGGAATTGACTTTATGCGCCCCTTCCCGTCGTCCCATGGTTTTGAATATATCTTGGTGGCAGTTGATTATGTCTCTAAATGGATAGAGGCCACTCCTACGCGCACAAATGACCACTCTGTGGTTTTGAAATTTGTGAAGGCCAATATCATATCCCGTTTCGGCTGCCCCAAGACTATTATAAGTGATGGGGGACCTCATTTCCGAAACCACCACTTCAATCGGTTAATTAAGAGTTTGGGAGTGACTCACAAGGTTGCTACCCCTTACCACCCTCAGACAAGTGGCCAGGTTGAAGTATCAAATAGGGAGATAAAAAATATTTTAGAAAAGACCGTTAGACCTGATAGGAAAGATTGGTCCCAAAAGCTCGATGATGCTTTGTGGGCTTATCGAACGGCCTATAAGACCCCTTTGGGTACTTCTCCCTTTCGGATTGTGTATGGAAAAGAGTGCCATTTACCTGTTGAGTTGGAACATAAAGCACTTTGGGCTATTCGAAGTGTTAACATGGATTTAGAGAAGGCAGGTAAGGCACAATTTCTAGAATTAAGTGAGCTTGAGGAGCTGAGGAATGATGCTTATGACACCTCTCAAGCTTATAAAGAAAGAACTAAGGTCTTGCATGACAAGTTTATTCTTCGAAAGACCTTTGAACCCAACCAACAAGTCTGGCTTTTCAATTCCAGACTTAAGCTTTTTCCTGGGAAATTAAAATATCGTTGGGATGGGCCTTACTTACATAATCACCAAAGTATTCCCCCATGGAGCTGTGGAGATCAAAAATCCTTCCTCTTCAGCAACTCCCTTTATCGTCAACGGTCAACGGTTAAAACCGTACATAACTTTAGATGGCCATTTGGTTGGCGAAGTCACTCTTGAGGAGCCTTAGCTCCTACCTTTCTCCGCCTCAGGTAATATCTTCCTTTAGCTATTTTTTGTTTTCAATGAGGACATTGTTTGAACCAGGCATGGGGGAGAGGACCTGAGTCATTTTGTTTATAGCATATAAAAAAAAAAAGAAGAAGAAGAGAGAAAAAGAGAAAAAAAAAGAGAGACAAAAAAAAAAATTTTGAGCTTAACTGGCTAGATCTTGCAGTCTTAAGCAAATCAGAACTCTAGGGTAGACTAAGTTAATTCTAGGGTCAAACTTTAGAAGCTAAATGAGCTACTAGCTTTAGACCTTTAGGGTCCTTTGTGGACTTAAAAACTTAAGTAAGAGTTAAGTTGCGGACCATTCCTCAAGAGGTTGAGAAAGGGAAACTAGGGTTTGAGTTAAAAGGTAGGGTAGTACCTGGATTCTTATTCTACCTTTTGGCTTATGGGTCCTTGTAACCCAAGCATCCAAATTTCACACACTTGGTCCGGTAATCAACTTAATTTCTGTCTTTCTGAAAAGAGATTTGGTTCTCTTAGTTTTGACTTAAGAGAGGCTTGAAAACACATTTTGATTGGAAGAGTTCCCGCCGCAGGAGAGGTCGAGTATATACTCACCTTGAGGATGCGATGATAACATATTACCTCCTCGGCGCTTGTCTCTTAGGATATCTATTCTACTGGGGGCATGTAAGCGCATTACGCGGTTCAGGTACCATGGGCAGCCCTATCTCGAAGTGACGATTGCCATAGGCCTGAATTCGCTTAAGAAATCCATGGGCGATACTATCTTGAAGTATCAATTGCCAGGAGTTCTTGGGGTCGTTATGGGCGGTGCTATCTCGAAGCATCGAAAGCCAGGCACCCTTCGAGGTATGGTAATGGGGATAATGAATCCGACACAGACCGTGTTGATAGCTAATCTGAGGTTAGACTTAGAAGAATCAAACAAAAAAAGAAAAAAGAAGAAAAAGGTATATATAAAAAAAAAATCCTTTAACTCAAATAACTCGCACAGGCACGGATGCTTTAATCTCAGGGATCAATAAACTTTAGGGTAGAGTCAGAAATCAGGGAAACTTGTGCCTGCAACTCGTCTTTAGCCGACCTAGTCTGTAACTTAGCAACTATTTAGGAACCTTGGGTCTAGAGCCTGAACTTAATATGCTTCTGAAGGAAGACTAAGTGAGTTGACTAGTCTACTTAGAGTGCTAGGTTTCGCTTAATTTTGCTAGGGACTAGCAAAAACTAGGCATGGGGGTATTTGATTAGCCCATAGTTGTGGGCTATTTAAGTATTTAAGTGCCTACACATTAGGTTAATTCTAACATTTATTTAGCATAAATTAGGATGTAAATAGATTAATTCATAGTTTTAATTTAATTACATAATCCATACATTGCATTCATATCTTAAGTGCATTTAGAATTAGCTTAGAATAGCATTCATCTAATTAGACAACCAATTAGGTACATTGTTTTCATTAACATAGAAGTTGAGGGTCTGTATATAAATGACCCTAATATTTTAACATTATTTTCTTTACTCTTCTCCTTGTAGGAACGGCTGGCTGCCACTCCAACGTCGAACGGCCGCAGTGAAGACCCATTCAAGGGGGAGTGGATGTGGTGGATCTGGTCGGGCGGCTGATTTCAAACTTGTGCAGGCCACTACAAAAGGAGGAGGGAGGCAACCGAGCTCAGGAGGCCTCCACCACCGACCCACCACTGTGCAGAGAGAACTTCTCTCTTCCACTCCATACTGCCGGCCTCTACTGTGGCGGCGAGTCTCCACCACCGTGGGCGTGTGGTGTGACAGGCCACACCGCCATCCGGAGCTCGTCCGCACCACCGTGAGCACATTAGCGTGCATCTCCCTCGCCGTCGTCGCCAACCACCACCACCGCAACAACAGTCAGCCACCCTTTCAGTAACTTAAGACGTCCGGGAAATTTCCCAGACGTCTGAAGCTACCCGCTCACTTCCACCGCACACGTCTGAAGTCGCCTGCAGACCCTCTCCCGCGTCTGCAGAACCTTCAGCTCAACCCATGCCCGGCCATCCGCTCCTCGTCGCGCAAGACAAAGGGGAAAAATTCCCCTGTTTTGCTACAGTAAACCATCAATTAGAAATTACATTTTCTGCCATTGTCACTTTTTAATGATATTTTATTCATTCTGCATTGCGGAAAATATCCTCTAGTTTCTCATAATTGCCATTTCAGCATTGTTTCTTGCTTAAACCTTAATCTAAAGGCAATCTTGGCTTGATTCTTATCCAAACTAACTACGAACGAACGTTTTTAATTGGTGCGAATTTTAATACGTCATTGCCTCCCTGTGGATACGACCCGCTCCTCTGCGAGTGGTTATTTCTTCTTAAATATTGATCAGTCGATTTTTCCACCACATTAAACTGCAACCAACTTAAAAGCGAAAGATCGACCAGTCAGTCCCTGGTACCATTGAGATCTCGAACTCGATCTCACGCTCAGGCGGTAGTCCTGACAACTCCTCTGAAAACACGTTGGGGTACTCTTTGACCACTGGGATGCTCTGAAAGTCTGCCACGAGGCTGGGCTCTGCCACTACACAAGCCAGAAAGCCCACACACCCTTGGCCCAAAAGTCTCAGTGCCCGAAGTGCAGAAATGCACGTAAAGCCTCCATCCACCGGCTGTCCGTGAAACTCAAAAGAAGGTGTGTTCGGTATGGAGAAGACAATCTTCCTCTCAAAACAGTCTACCAAAACATGGTAAGCGGACAGCCAATCCATCCTCAGAATTACGCCAAAGTCCTCCATCGGTATTACAATCAGGTCAGCGGGGAGGCTGTGTCCCCCAACACTGACCTCACAGTCTGTGTAAACCTCCTCAGCTACAAACAGCCGATCACCTGGACCTCTGATCACAAAGGATCCTCTAATAGAGTGCTATCGAATCCCAAAGTAGTGATAAACAAGTGGGAAAAGAAGTACGTCGTACTAGAAGCGAGGTATGTATTCCAAAAAGGCCAAAAATTGTAACCATACTTGTCATCGCAGAAACTGAAGCTATGACGTCTCTGTGAGTCAAGACATCGTGACACCTCTCAGTCCTGGGAGCGGACAAAACAGCCAACCCTAGGGCGGAGCTAGCGATAGCTGGCCAGTACCCTCCCTGCGACTGCTGTCCTCCCCCACGCGCTCGGGAACCACGACCTCTTACGCTTGGTGTGGTGAGCGTCTACTGTGCTCTAGCCCTAGACAGGTAGTCCCTCCTGAAGTAGCCCGGCTGGCCACACTGGTAGCAGAGGGGGACTCGACTCCCTCCCTCGGTAGGTCCCTGCTGACGGTTGGGCGGGGGTCCAGTGCTGATAGCTGGCCCCTGTCGGGGGCCCCCAAAGGCTACTGACGGCATCGCAAAATGAGACGGCTCTCCTGCAGGTGCAGCATGCCCCCTCGAGCTCTTCTAACTCGCCTGGTGCTACGGTGAAAATGTCGTCCCACGAAAAACTCCCCCTCCGTACCCTCGAAAGAGAGATGAGGGGGTGGCGGAGTAGGTGGAAGTTGAAATTCTTCTCGAACGACCTCTCTGATCAACTGGACAAGGTCCTGAGAGTATACGCTCAAGAGGAGAGAAGGGGTAGCACGTACTCCAAACTCAACACGTCTGCCCCTCCGGCCTCGTCCACGACCACGTCCATGGTTCGTCTCAGGAATTCTCTAACGAGGCATCTCCTGCAAGGAGACGCGGAAGACAAAATAGAAGTCGCCAACTCTAATGAACTTCAGCAAAAGAACTCAGAACAGATGTCAAGCTGTACGTTGTGGTGGTTACTCTAGTTACAATCACGTGAATTGGTTATCCTCAAGCTAGTTGGTTCATTTTTCTAGATGACCTTGTTCTGATACCATCTTGTTACGACCTGGTTCCCGAATCCCTACAGGACATGAGATCGGACCGACTCAACTGATCCTAAGACGCAGTCGTTCAATGAGAAAGTAACCAAAAAGCAGGAAAGTAAACTACATTCACTATGCTAAGCAACTAACAGTAACAAAAGTACGACAGTAAAGAAGTAAAACTACTACAGTACACACTACCACAACAGTAGATAAGTAACCAGGTACAAGAATATAAAGCATAGAATGTAAGAGTACACAGGTGCAAGAGACTACTCACTACTACAGAAAAGAGTACAACAAGAAGCTACAACTACTGGGCTCTACTGGGCTCAGCACCCTTTGCAGTCATAGGCTCTGACTGCTCAACACCTGGACCTGAAAAGGGGTTATGAGTACACAACGTCAGCGAACGCTGAGTAGAGTGACAACCAACTAACTAAAGCAGTAAAGGTGGACAGATAGCTGTTGTTTTTCAATTACTTTCTTTAACTAATTATTCTCTTTCACCACTTGGTTTATTTATCTGGTCTCTTTCTTGATCTCGAGTGTTCCTCGTGAGAATGATCTTGATTGCAGTCTTTTCGGAAGAGTAGAAGGTGCACGTGGTACTCTCCTGGTCAGGAGAGTCCCCCGTGGTGATCCTACACCCAGTCAACCACCCTAAGGTCACAAATAGACGTAACGGTGACAATGGCATGCGCGATAAGCGCACGGGTAGCTACCTCGTACTGGCACGTGGTCAGTCATTTCCGTTAGCGGGTGCACCCAAAGCACAGCACGGAACTGGTATAGGGCCTAGCCCTCTCAATAATAGGGGTTTAGCCCCTAAAAACCAAACAGGGGTCTCGCCCCTACACAGTTCGCTCACCCTCGCCTGACTACCCTGGTTTGCCCAGTGGGCCTAACAAGTCAGTGTAGGGTAGCTAGCTGAACCCCGGGTCCTGTGGGGTGGCTAGCTCTCTCCCTACACTAGTAGCTCTCCCCGGTATAGTGTGCACGAGGGCCACCGAGTATGTGCAAAGTGGCCAAACCCACCCAAGGTCTCAACCCGAAGGCGGCAAGCACCCCTCTACACTAAGAGGTAACATGTGCTCCCCTTGGTACCACGTACTCAAGGACTAGCACACTTCCCAACGCATTTCCAGATCCATTCCATTTATTTCCAGGAGCTCTACTCCTAATTCCCTGTAGGGTTCATGCTCATGTTCCTTACGCTCTTCCATGCCAAGTTTCATCATTTCTATTTCCATTCTCAGGTTATACCCATGCAACTTGTAATTCTATAGTTCACATTTCCATATTCAGGTTATTCACAGGTAGCTCGTGTTTCCAACATTCACATTTTCGTTTCCAAATTATATACATGCAGCTCATATTATATCATTTCACGTGTGCGACAGGAAAGTTACATACAACAGCTAACTAGCACAAGTACTACATAATTCGCAGGCAACTATTATTCATTTACAGGCAATTGTTATCATTCTATCTACTCATTCAAGACCACAATCCATTCATTCAATACAGACATTTCAGTATTTCTAGTCCTAGGATTCATGCCATACCCTATGTTCTAATCATTCATCCCACACATGCATTTAGGTTTTAATTAAATTAAGGGGAAGCCACTCTACCAGTAAACCCAGGAGTAGTGGGAGCTTGAACGACAGACTCAAGTGCCTTAGCAAGCCCCGAATCTGCAATAGAACGAAGTCCTATCATAAGGATCAATCACAAGAGAATACTCAGAATAGTATAGAAAGTCTTCTAACAGGTAGAGGAATTCATACGGAAAACATCGATATCTTAATTGCGAAAAACAGACCTCAAACGGACCCTAAACGAGTCAAAAATAATGTTTCTGACTCAAATCAGACGTCTAGAACAACTTTCAGACATCTTAAAAGTGTTCAGTGCCATACCCCAAGCCCTGCGCCAATCCTCAGACCTCTAGGAACTCCTCTGGACCGTCTAGACCTAGTTCCAGACGTCCGACCACCTCTCCGGACATCTGGAAGCACTTCCCGTCATCTGGTAGGTCGCCCAGACATCTGAAATGTGTGGGAGGGCGTGTCCCGTGCCTTCTCGAAGCGAATCCTACACGCAGATATCCGATCTTCCCAAACCCAGAACCAGAACCTGCTTCCGCCCTCTCACGTCGCGCGTGGCCGCGTCGCGTCCTCTCGCCTGCAGCTCCGACCGCAGTAGTGTCAGGGAGGACCCCCCCGTTGCACTCCTCCATCTCGCGCAGGCGTCGCTCCAGCCGAGCGCTCACTGGCGAGCTCCCTCTCAAGCTCGCGAGCTCAACTCCTCCTCTCCTTCTCATGCTGTTCCTCCTCTTCTTCTCACGCCACTCCCGCGCTCTCGCTGTAGGGAAGAAGGAAGGTGGCTGGGAAGTGGGGGAAACGAAGGTGGAGGAGGGGTTTATATAAGGTGGGTGTTTAGGGTTTTGCTGGGAACGGAAGAGAGAGAGAAGGAAGAAAATCGAGAGGTACTGTCTACGCGCAGCACGCGCGGAGACGCGAGTTTGTATCCAAGATTTTCGATTTTCAGATGTCTGGGAACGAGTCCAGACGTCTTAAAAGGTTTAAATAGCACGGGTCTTAACATGAAGCCCAAGCACCGAGCAAATCATCTAGATGGTTAGCCAAGATCCTCATGTTTGGAGCCCTTCCTGAGGAGCTAATGGCCACAACACTTGCCATGAAGCGGGGGCAAACTTCGTCGATTTTCTCGACGAACCCCCCCTTCATGAGCGAGGTGGACAACTATTTTCTCAACTGGGTGAAGCAAAGGCTATGGCTGCCCCAAGCACAAAACGAGTGGCAACCTCTGACCATAAGTGATGATAACGTCATCATCAACCATATCTATCTTTAATTAGTCATTATCAAGGAATAAATGCTCCTACATAACCATCAGAAGACCATAATTCATTGCAAATCCTTTCTGAGTGAAATACAAGAAACTAGGGTTAAAACTGTAATTTTACCATCATATCATGAATGTAGAATAATCACGGGTTTTCTTAGGGGGTAATTAAGGGTCAAATAATCTTAAGAGTCTAACAAGGGGGTTAGAATAGACAGAAAAGGGTTTTTGCACGTTACAAGAATTAAATGACTTTTGAAATCCTAAAAATAGACCCGCTTAATTAACTGAGGTTCTAGTCAGGATAAAATTCACCTAAATCCTCTAAAATTCATAGAAAAATATTCTCTAGAGTTTGGTATGCTTGATTTGACCATCAGAACCCGTCTTGACTTAAAATAGAGTCTCAAAAAGACATTTGCCCTAATTTAGGTAATTATGCAAATTACCCAATCAAACTAGATCAAAACCAAAATCCAAATTCACCATTAGATTCCTTAGGTCCAAATTAGGTTTATACCAAAATTTGGGCCCAATCTGAGATCATCTTGACCTAGTTTGCAATTTGGTTCTGTCTGACTCTTTTATCTCACACACATGCCCCTAACTTTTGAATCCTTTACAAATAGGTCCCCAACATTTTCGTCTCCTTCTTCAAATAGGTCCCTGCCTCCATGAAATCCTAATCCTACAACTCTGGCGAGCTTGATTTGGCATTTTCTCCTTGATTCCTTGACAAATCCCTCTCAGATTTGAAAGGGAAGTTCGTCAAGGAATTTCCTTCCTTTTGAGCTAGATTCGAAGCCCTAGAACCTTCCAAATCTCTCATGCGAACGCATGAGAGATTTGGGTATCTTTCAAGCTCTGATCTCCGACGAACATTCCAAGCTTGGAAGCTTGGCTTCCAAGCTCAAATCGACCTTTAGACCCCTATAAAAGGACCCTCAGACCTCGCTGAGTTCCCTAGACTTGATTTCGATCAGAAATTCCCCAAATTCCTCTCTCTTATTTCGGTCGAATAGCTCCTCGAGCTCCGACGACTCTCCCTGCTTCTCCTTGTCATCAGATCGCAATACCGACGACGGATTCTTCCTCAACTTCCTTCGTGTCATGCAATACCAGCTGTCGTCACTTTCTCTCCGTCGTCGTCGCCATCCCCCTCTACCGGAGTATTTTCTTCCTCAGCGATGGCCTACCAATGCCAGTGTCGTCCTCCCCCTTTCGTCTATTAAATTAGGGGTAGATTAGATTCTTAGTTCTCTTAGGTTAGTTTTATACTCAAAAATCCCAGAAAGAACCCCTTGACACCGCCGTTCACCCTCGTCTTCCCCGTCTCCAACCGCTCCTCCAGCGAGGCTCCTCCATTGCTACACCCCTCCATCTGCCTCGCCGAACACCTCATAACCTTCTCCTCATCCTCCCGCACAAAAGCCCTCTCATTATCTTTCTATTTGCTCACCTTAACCATCCACGGAACTACCCATCCTTCGCACGCCGACTCCGTCACTGTCCACCCACCCCACTCACCTTCACGGCACAAAACCACCACCAGGACATTCGCCGTCACCTCACAACTCTCCTGAGCTAGTTTAATGTGGCCATAAGGCCGTTTATTTGATTTTAGGTACTCAGGTCCCCAGCGCCATTAACGACGAGCTCAAGCGAAGCTTAAAGCTCTCTTTGGCACCTGTAGCTCTAGGTGCCACCTCCAGGTGACGCGGAACATTACCAGGCACGCACCCAGGTCTCCAATTGGGGGAGATATCTTCAGCAACCATTGCAATTCGACAGAATCTCACCTGCAGACACTCGCGCGAGGAAGGTGGGACATTTAGTCCCACCTTGGAAGCGCATGAAGTAGCGCAGCCACTTAAATTATTTTTCTGCCTGGGGCTTATCACCTCAGTCACAAGGGGGTGAGGTCCCCACTCACCCGACACTTGCCTCGCCTGTGACATTGCTCATGCGGGCTTAGTCCGACCCGATCCGCCTAACCTGCACACACCTCGGATGTGACCCACTCCCGTAGCCCTGGTCCCGCGTGCGCTTAGATCCGAATCCGATTACCTGGTACTGTGCATGGCCCTAGGAGGATGGAACCCAGAGAGAGAGAGAGAGTGGGGCAGGGGTTTTTGCTCTGAAGATCAACGGCTGACACTTAGCCGTTTGAAGAAGAAACGCTCCTCTGTGTGTGAAGAAGAGAAGAAGAGGAGAAGACCTAAAGAGGCAAAGAGGAAGAAGAGAGAAAAGAGAAGCCAAGGCAGAAGAGAGGCACACAGAGAAGAGAAGATAGAGCTAAGAAAGAAGAAGAGAAGAAACAAAGGGAAAGTACTATAACAAACGCATGTTTAAGTCGTATGATGGCTTAAAGCAACGTCGAACTTGGGTAAAAGCAATTGATACTATTGATATATTTGAGTATTTAAGTTTGAACGGTTGATGGCACTGTTGCATTATTTGAACTCAATGCATATATGCTTAAATTGAATAATTGGTGATCTAAATCACCATTGTTTTTGCTTTGAGATTCTTTTTGCCATGCACAACTATTGTTAAACCCATGCTTTACATTGATTACCATTTCTAAGTAATTATTATTCATTTCTTGGTATTATTTGGCTTGAATCTTATACTCAATTATATTTTATTTGCGATTAGTGATTGAATTCCTATTTGCTCATAGCGAACAATCTTGGACTTTCATTCAAGTTATAAATTGTATTTGTTTTTAAGCAATTTCGACCTATACTACGACGCAACATTTATAACTTCGATTTCTCTCACAAACAACAATGATGCCCCATACCGCTTCCAATCATCACCAAGGTGATCTCTGTTTCCCTCAAGCTATTATTCAACTCTTACCAAGGTGATTTTAATACTCTTGCTTGATTTGTTTGTTATGTTCAGATGGTACCTAAGTCAAAATCCAAGGCTAAGGCACCTTAGGATGAGTTTCACAAATTTTGTGACAATGATGATGCTAAGGCTAGATTTGATTTTTGTAAGGGTTTAAAGCTTTATCATTGTAGATCTGTTGAATGGAAGGATTTTGACCGTCATCTTGTTGATTTTATCAATTATTTTTTTTATCAAAACCTTATGTATTTTTTTTATGAGGCTTTCTTTGCCACCACTAGGGGCCACCTAGTTTTAACATCCAATATCATTGGCAAACGAGTTACTGTCACTTCAAAATTTCTTTCTACTATTACCAAATGTACCAACTAGGGTCATCTTTTTAGTACTCTTAAATAAAAATTCATCACAACCCAATTTCATGAAAAATTACTTCAACCTCAATGTCAGGAACAACCTCTTGTAGCCCCGAATATGACTATGTTTTCTCGAGTTCTTTTCCGTGTCTTGGCATGAAATTTGAGAGCTAAGTATTCAGGATTTCACAAGGTTCCTATGGATATTTTGCTTCTTATCTATGCCATCATTACAAACTTTTGTATGAATGGGAATACAATTTTTATCCATTTTCTTCGACTACATTACCGTGTATTCGCCCTTCCTCTTGATATTTTAATTTCTCATATCCTTATCAAGAGTGGGGTAGACTTATCAAAGTTTACTCCCGGTAGAAAGATGGTCTACTTTAAGTGGTCAATACTTAAGAAAATGGTGGTAAAGCCCTTTGGGGGGAAACAATATTCTTCTAGTGGTGAGGAGGAGGATGAGTAAGTTAATCCAAATGCTCAATCTTCTCATTAAGCCTTTGGATCTTCTACCGCCTTTGTTCCCATGGCATACCCATTTCTCGAAGTCGAATTGCCTTGGACCAACCTTACCCATGCCCTTGGTACTGATCCTATTATGATTAACACCTTTAACTATATTTGTTAAAACATTTCCAAGTTAAACTTCGACATGTGTCAAATGGAACGAAAGTTCCATGATTTATCTCTTTCTATTGAGTCATTCCGCCAAATCCAACCTTCACAACAGTCAAAACAAAGGAAGCAAACTCAACCAAAGACACCAACTGCTTATGGTGAAAGGTGTCGGAAGCACTTTCAAGACCCTTATGAACAAATTCACAATGTTGAGGAAGAAGAGCCTATTCTTTCAAGTGGAGAAGAAGATGAGGACCAAGAAATGCATGATGAGGACATTCCATATCAAGAGGATGATGATGATGATGATGATGATGATGGCGATGACACGACTGTCATCAACACACTTCAATGCCAATATACCAGCAAGCATCGCCATTTGTCTTAAATGTTTTCTACCTTTAGTTTTATGGTAGTTTGAGTTTGTTAGCTTCATGTTGTGAGAAACTCTTGTTTATGTTTGGTAGATGAGAACTATGGTGATGCTTGTTGTTTGAACTTTCTACCATGTTTGACATTACCTTTGCGAGCTATTTTGATGCTATGAATGCTTACGAAAGTTTCTACTCTTTTCAAATTTGTGCAACTTATGCCTTTATCTTCCTATCCTACCTGTTTTTTTAATTTTGTTGATTGACAAAAAGGGAGAGACATTAAAATGCAAGTATACATATTTAAAGAGGGAGCATAATTTGAGGGGAGGTTTTACTCCTGTGGAGTCTTTTGTTTATCCTTCTCTTTTTAAGTCTCTATCTTTAAAATATGTATAATTGCTATAGTTTTGTCAACATCAAAAAGAAAGAGATTGTTGGAACCTAATTTTACATTCCTTTAAGTTTTGGTGTTAACAAAATCATCTTGATCTAATGACTTTTTATGAGTCATTTTACAAGATTTAGGTATGATGGGGTATGATGGATGATGACAGGAGAAGATGGTTCCACATTTCTTGCATCAGAAGCTTTTTAGTTATTTTTAGATAATGTAATGCTTCCTAATAATCAATTGGAAATAGGCATTAGAATCAGTTATAAATAATTAGATATCACACACCAAACGAAACTTGCGGTGTTTTCAAAATCTAAGTTTTTTTTCAATTCAAAAAGAGTGATGGTTTAAACAAATTCACTTAGTTTAAGAACTATGTTTAATTAGGTATTTGTTGCAAGTACCGGTATTAATCACCAGTATCGACATCTACAAGGTACAGGTTTGAGTCTTAACTCAAACTGTGAATAACAAGTAATAATACTTATAATAAGTATCAATAATTGTTGCTTATAGTTTTGAGTTAACATATTCTGAGAGTTTGCATAAACTTAACAAGTATCGGTACCAATCATTAGTATTGGTATATATAGGTTACAGTTTTGAACTTAGTACTAAACTTGTGGGTAACAAGTATTGTTACTCAAAATGAGTATCGGTACTTGTTCAGTAATTAGTACTCTCAGTAAGTAAAGAGTATTGGTACCTATGATGAGTATCGGCACCCAGACTTTATTTGTATTGGCTGTAGAAATATTGTGAGTAGCTAGTATCGGTACCCATACATGAGTACTGGTGTCAACTACTCATTGAGTCAGATCTAAACGACTAATTTGCCTTTATTATGATTTGATTGGCTCAATTTGCACCCAACGACTATGGATCGTAGGTGGGTGTATTTTGGCCTCTAAATAGATCCTTCTTAGGCCTTTTTCTACACAAAAACATTCTACTCTCTCTTGTTCTTAAGATCTCTCCTGTATTCAATTTTTAACTAAAAGAGAGAGGTTTTGTTGTCTAGTGAGCTTGAGACAAATTTTTGACACTGCAGCAAATCCATGACACTGCAGGAAATTTTGATTTTTGATATTTTTAGTGTATCGATTCTTTCCTTAACTTCCATTGGTAATATTTTTATGATTATATCTTATTGAGAGGCTTAGAATTTAAGTTGTAAGCTTTTTATTTTACTTGCACTAGTACTTCTTATTTAAATTCTATTTTATTATAATAGGGTTAAGGTAACTCGTTAATTAAATCTTTTTTCAGTGAATTGATTCCCTCTAGGTTGAGGGAATTCTATTGAAAATCTCGACTTTAGGTAGTGGAGTATCCAAATAAGGAAAATAATTATACATCATTTATTCAATTTTGTAGTTTGATCTTCCTTTATTTTTTTGTATTATACTATTAATCCCCCTATTAGTGTACTAGTGTTTTAAGATTCTAGAATAACATCAATTTGGATTGATATTTTTTTTGAAAAAAAGTTTAGATTGACATTAAGAACTATTTTTATGGTGAAACACCTTTTTACACGTCACACAGTGCACTCAACGGTTTAGGTTAGCACTTGTACGAGTAAACACAAATATGTATCAACTATTGTGGAAACCCAAATTTTCTAACATCCTAAGAAACCATTTGGATGCATCGGATGGAGATGTGTAAACTTATGTTTCGACTTTAATATAGGTTTCGCTAATACCTAAATGGAAGAGGGGAGAACTTATCCCATCCTTTTCACATCTTCTAACTTGTTAAACCAAGGTCAACCTTCAACTTATTATCTTTTTAATAAACATCAAGAAGGGGATATCTTCCCTTTGCAAGTAAAATATTAACATATAGGTAAAAGTTATCCCTCATTTTTATTTAAATAATCCGAGTTAGTGAACTCAAGCGAAACAAATAGTAAACTAGCTCTAAAAGAAGGAGGGTTAAGGTTTTTTTCACCTTCCTGTATAAGAGAACATTGTTTGATTACATACGAAAAGATTTTGAGCGACACCCTGGCTTTCAACAAAAAAACAAAGAGAAAAAAAGAGAAAAGAAAGGATGGGTCTTGGTAGTGGGACCCATGTCCACTTTAACGTGTACTTAGGCAAACGGTCCCTGCTCGGGATTTGGTGGAGGGGTAGTGGGTCCCCTATATATATCTACTTGAATGTATACTTGGGTCTAACGCCGCTTTTCCCTCTCTCTCTCCCTCTCTCTAGATCTCTCGATCGATCTGTTGTTCCCTCTCTCCTGTTCGCTTCTTGCTTGCTTCTGTCTCTGCTGCTGCGCCCTTCTTTATCAAACATACAGCCAGGTAGGTTGTTGTTGCTTCTTCTTCTTCGCCATCGGCCGCAACAAGAAAAGCAAGCACCATCGTCCTCCTCCTCCTCCTGCGGACATCTATCTATCCATCCTTCGTGTCTTCTGTTCTGTATGCCTCGTTATTTATTTATTTATTTAAGTCGGCAGGGAGGTCGTCTACTACACCATGAATGTGAATCTCTTCTTGCGCAGCAACATTCAGGCAGATGCTTCGCATTACTAGCATCTGTGTTTGATCTTGTTTTGGATGACGCAGGCATTTGATTTGGCTGCTATCTGTTAGCAGACACCCTCTAGCCGATCCTCCTCGACCATGGCGACCTTCGCGAAACCTGAAAATGCACTTAAACTTGCAGAAGGTGTAGTCAGTCATTCTTTCTTTCTTTATCCTTCTTCTCCACGAATTATATATTTGTATTGTAATGGTTATGACCGCTTCCAAAAAAAAATTTAAAAAAAATATTGATTTACTGTCTTCTTTTCTCTCTCTCAAAGATGCAACGATTTTGAGAATTAAACAATTTAAATGCGAGAGATGTAGCACTGTAAAGATGCATGTTTTGCTGCATTGCAACTGGTTTCTGTCGATCAAAGCATTTCTAATTTACAAATTTCCTCTTTTTTATTTTGTTATTAAATTGCATGTTACAAAATTGATAAATGTCGGCCAGAAACAGGCCGCGCTGCAAGCTTTGCATGATCTGATCACTTCCAAGAGGTACAGGGCATGACAGAAGACCCTGGAGAGAATCATGTTCAAGTATGTCGAGCTTTGCGTGGACATGAGGAAGGGAGGGTTTGCAAAAGATGGCCTCATTCGGTATAGGATTGTATGCCAGCAAGTGAATGTCAATTCTTTGGAGGAGGTTATAAAACATTTTATGTATCTTTCAACCGAGAGGGCAGAGCAGGCTCATAGTCAAGCCCAGGCCCTTGAAGATGCTTTGGACGTCAAGGATTTGGAAGCAGACAATAGGCTGGAGGACTTGATGCTAAGTTATGTCAGTGGTGAGAAAGGAAAGGACAGATCTGACAGGGAGCTCGTTACACCATGGTTCAAGTTTCTGTGGGAAACATACGGAACTGTGCTCGAGATCCTTAGGAATAATTCCAAATTGGAGTCTCTTTAAGCTGTAAGCCATCTTATTTCTGCCTCGTTGCTTTTGGGATATCTTATCTTAAAGCTTCTTGCATCTTTTTGTGATCTCACCATTTACCACTTGTGGCCATTACTTGGTATTTCTCCACTTCTTTACATAACTTATGAATTAAGACCAAGTTGTTTTTTTTTCTCATTCATTTGCTTCTTTATATGAACTCCCGTGACTTATATATAAGGTTGATGAATGGTTTAACGTTCTCGTGAAATGACCGTGCAATCCAAAGAGCATAATGGTAACCTTTTTCTCCAAGCACAGTTGTATTAGACCCCTACTGGTTGATTGGGTGCTCCTCTCTCCTAGAAGAAAGTGCTCACTAAAAAAAGGTTATAGCCCAACTACATATGCTGCAGTTATGCTATAGGTGTTTCTATCATAGTGGTCTAAGGTTGTAAAACTTACTACTTGGTATTCGATGTGGGAGGTCATGGACAAGGAGTATATGGTATGCGAGGGAGTAATCGGTGATTACATAGTCAAGCAATTTAGTATTTAAATATTTTGTATGTATTTCATGAAATATAATAATAAGATATATGACTTGCACAATTTACTACTATGTCATGGATAAAACTGATATTCCAACAACTAAGGTTATCCCTGAACATAAAAATCAACTGTTGAACTTTAAAGTATCACAAAAACCTACAAACCACACCTTCAACAGAAATAAATAGGTTTAGATTTTCAAGTTTGAAAAACCCTAATCGAGGCATAATACTTAGGGATAGTTAGGTTTAAATAGGTTGTTAATCAGGAAATGTGGGTCTCCCTACCCCAATTGAGACCCTAGAATTGCCCAACTATTCGAATGAGTAGATTGAGTAATTCACCAACTACTCGGTCTAGTTGAGTAATGATTGGAGCATAGATTCTTGGACAGCTAGGGGGCTGAGTAGGGTTACTCAGTTGGGTAATTGGGCTACTCGCCGAGTTTTCCAACCTTGTTGTCGTCCATGGTGTATTTGACTAATGTTATAATCCATGTCTTCTGATTGTTGTGCCTCTTTTCATGGATTTTATTAATATGGGGCTTTTACTTAAATGCCACTAAAAACTTTTGATATTACTTGATTGCCATCATAATTTTTGCACTTGCACAAATGTCATCGTAAAATTTATTACCTTTACAAAAATGCCATCATAATTTCTTCTTTTTTTCAGGTTTATGACATAATATAGAGGCAAAAACAATCACTTATTGACATTTTTTTAGTCAAGAATAGCAAATCATCTTGACGGAAGTTAATGAGAGTGGCATTTTTGTAAAGATAATCAGCTATATTGTCGCATTTGTGTAAATATGAAAGTTATGATGGCAGTTATGTGATGTCAAAAATTTTTCATGGCATTTGTGTAAAAACCCCTCGATTAATTTGGTCATATGCCTTATGAGGTCTTGGTGATAGGTGAATTAACTAGGATTTTGTTGACCTGGTATTTGATTGTAATGTTGTTCAATAGTGGAATTTTTGTCTGTTCCTTTTAAGTTTTTATCCTTTGTCTCAAGCTCTTTTTTGCAGTGATTTCTGTTTACTTGACACCTTTTAAATGCATAGAATCTTGTAGTCTTAGAACCTGTATGATGCCTTTAGTGACTACACACACATTTCAGCCTTAATATCCATTTTATGTATGCCTGGTTGTGAGAATTGGATATAGATTGAGTCATCTGAATATAATTTGCAGAGCCTAACAATGCATTCTTGGAATTACTTCGTTTTTCTGGCAAAGACCTGTAAAATGGACAATTTAAGATGCGCAGAGGCTTCTAGCTTCTATACTTATATGTCAATGCTATCATTTTTGTTACATTACTTATGCTTATTTCTGCTTGGCATGTATTCAATTGCCTTATTTGGATTACTGATGATGGTGTAAAGTTCTGGATGGTGTTTTGGATCCATTCTAGCTGTGTTTTTGAAAGCTTTGTTTTTGTCATGAACATTCTAAATGTATCATTTTGTGTAGATGACAGCTCATCGAGCTTTCCAATTCTGTAAACAATACAGGCGGATGACAGAACTTTGGAGGCTTTGTGAGATAATTAGAAATCACCTCACCAACTTGAACAAATAGCGGGATAAGAAGGATAGGCCTGATTTGACTGCTTCAGAGACCTTGCAGCTTTATCTTGACACAAGAGTTGAGCAACTGGAAGTTGCCACAGAGCTTGAGCTCTGGCGGGTATGTTTGTTGTGTTGGTTGCATCATCAACCCTGTACTTCTGGCCTTTATGAAATGATTTTTATTTTCTAGTCCCAAGTTCTCACCATAACATTTTTTACCTGTAGAACTATTCCTTGCCTCTGAAAGTAAACTAGTAGGTTGGTGTTGCATTAAAAGTTGGTAGATGGTGATAGTTTTTCTGTCTGTGATTGGCTTGTTGTGTATATCTCAAATTTAATCCGTTAGATGGCTTGAAACCATTTTTGGAAGTATATGGATGATTTGAGCCCTTCAGTACTTAAAGGTTGAAAATTTGGATAATCCTTAGGAGGAAAAAAGTTGCTGTTTTTGAGTTGAGTATAAATTCAATTGAGGATTGTGATTGGTTGAAGTTGGATACAATAGCTTGAATACTTTGTGCATAATGATGTAGATATCCAATTCTTTCTCAAAAAAGTTAAAAAGAATGCACCTTCTAGGAGGTTAAAGAGGGAATCTAACCACTGTGCTGAAAATCACAGGAACTGCAAGTAACTAATATTATTATAGATGAAAATATGACTACATTCTAAGATTTTAGAAAAAGGAGTCTAGCCGCTGTGCGGAGAATCGCAGAAACTGCAAGTAACTAATGTTAAAGTTTAAGAAATTATGTCTACAGTTAATTAAATAAAACATACAGTGCTTCTCACTCTTATTTTTTCTTCAATTCATTGGCCTGATTTTGTCTCTCTATTCCTTCCAGTATTCAGGGAACTCATCATCCTCAATAAAAGACACCAGGCTGTTCTTTGTTGTGGGATGTGCCTAATATGCAGCAAATGGATTATACAATGAATGAAGGTTTGGAAAAAATTAACCAGGCAGGAAGTCTAATTTTATTTGCAGCATACAGTACTGGAGGGATGGGAGTCATGTTGAGTGTATGCATATAATCTTGAATTTCATGAAGTCTCCTGCATGCCCCAAAGTGTGCTGCAAAGTAGGCCCCTCCACTATAGACAAAAGTTCCTCTACTCTAAATGACAAGTTGGGGGGGGGGGGGGGGGGCGCGCCCCCCAGTACTTCCTGGTTTCTTTATCCTCCATTTTATGGAAAGATGGATAAAATGGATAGTGGACTTTTTGGTGCCTCTTTCTTTGGCACATTGATTCAAATGCAATCATGGTTTTGAAAGTTTCTGTTTATTTGAAGATGAGATTTGAACAGTATTCTTAAGGAGAGATGAAGCTTCTGTTGTTCGGTACTCAGAGAGAAAAAAAAAGAAAGAATCTGTGGTTTGTCCATGATTAGAATCATGAAAGTTTAAGGGCAAGAGGAAAGACTGCTCTAACCCATTAGGTAGTGCCAGTTGACGGTCTTCCATTACGTTTCTCTTTCCATTGAGCCTTCTTTTGTTTTTTTGGTTGATTGATCAGGAAACAGGTATATTTGGGGTCTTGGTTGTTGGATTTAGGGGTTTAGGTGGGTAATGGGGGTGTGGTTTACTTGATGTTTCTGCATGTTCATAAAATCTATGGGCAGATGTTGTTAGTACTGGCCATTCATACCTTTTCCAAATAAAGAAGAATACATTGCTCCTTTAGTGGAAGAAAATGAAATTTCGTAATTACTAAGTCATTCTTATACTTCTTTATATGGAGAGGGTGAGGGAAAAAATGTAAGTCCAACGGTAAAAGAAAAAGATAAAATACCCCTCAAAACATAACGGAACACCTTTCCTCTTTCACATAAAGGAAGAACCAGAATATCCTAGTTTGGGGGTTGTCACTGCAGGTAATGCTATTTCTTAGTATCATTCAAAACACATTTATTTTGTGCTATTTTATTTGACATGTTTGTGCTGTACCACATATCATGATGATTGGGTAACACAGTATTGAAGTTGGTCAGTTTTCACTTGCCAAGGTGAGGCACACACCTTGAGGTGGTCAAGGTGTAAGCCTTGATTTTTTGAAAAATATGCACAATCAATAATAAATAGGCATACAAGTAGCTTTTTTATGAAAATGTATAAATAGTTCATGGTGTACCAGCTTATCCACTATGCATTAAAAAGCTAAATTAAGGGAAAATAAGGGCTGGTCGCATCTGTAAGGTAACAAAACAAGCATGTGACACGTAAAAAAACCTTAACTAAAATTAAAATCAGAAAAAAAGGATTAAAAATGAACATGATAAATGAAGTTCGATGGTTAAGCTTTAAATCATCATAGCATGGTCAGTTTTTGAATCATATCCACTTGTGTTTAGGTCAAGTAAGCAGTGAATTGTGTTGATATCCAAGATTTTATTTTTGTTAGTTGCAGAGTAGTTAATAAAGCAAAGATGATCATTATGTTTTTTTTTTTCCAGCAAACATAACCAATAGCATTGCTTTTCAAAAAAAAAAACATGACCAATAGCATTACAGCAAGCTCCTAATTATAAAACTTGCGATCCTCCCCATCACAACCAAGGGATAACCCAGGCATTACTCCTTCCAGAAATATACATAATCTGAACATAATTCTCCATAGCATGGAAACAGCTGCAATAACTCGTAGCAGCAACCGCAGCATCCACTGTTTTCCCAAGCGAATTTCTGATGCAAAATTCCTGAAGATGACAGCTGCTGCATTTCCTATCAAGGAAAGAAATGAAGGAATCTTCAAATATAATAAATAAAATATAGAATCTAAATTAAGAAGATTAGTCAAATGAAAAGGGGACTTATCTTTTGTACACACATCATATATGATGTTGTGCACTTCCCAAATCTCTCACCAAGGACATAGCCCAAACATCAGCCAATAAAATTCCACCATATCGCAATTCTAAAAAAGATGTGGAAAACCCTTCACTCTCCCCTACCATGAAGAAACTAAGGCTGTTACGACTCGATCCCAGCTCCTTACAGGATCCAAGATCGACTCGTCTCGACTAATCCCAAGACTCAGTCGTCTAACAAGAAATAATCCAAAAGCAGAAAATATTCTACAACCACACATGCAATGTAACTAAGCAGAAATAAGTAAGACAGTAATAGAAATTAGAACGAGAAGTCTTAAAAATATTACATGTCACAAGCGGAATAGTACTATAACATACATAGTCATCACAACTACAACAGAGGGAAATAGAACATGAACATAAATATAGCAGAAACAGCTAATACATGCTTAACGTACTTACTACTACAAAAAAAGAGCTTTGAAACAGAAAAGAAACTATGGCTGGGTTCGATTGGGTCCAGCATCTTCTGCAGCCGGTGGGGCTGGCTACTCAACTCCCTGACCTGAACATGGTTATACAAACCGTGGTCAGCTAACTTTGAGTGGAGTAGTGGTTAAGTCATTTACATGCAATTTAACATAAAGAAACAAGTAAGTAACTAATCATTCATTTTTATTAATCTCAACCTGGTGTTTCTGATTCGGTTATTTTAATAAGGATTCACAACATTTCTTAATTCTTTTGTTCCCTAAGGGAACGATATTGATTGTAGTTTATTCAATGATGTAGGATGTACACGTGACACTTTCTTTACCGGGAGAGTCCCGTGGTAGTTCTACACTCGGTCTACCACCCCGAGGTTACGGTCGCGACGTAGCGGTAATTACGGCACGTGCAATAAGTGCACGGGTAGCTACCCCCCACTGGCACGCGGTTAGTCATTTCCGCTAGTGGGTATGCCCAAACGTACAGCACGGAGCAGGGCCTTGCCTTCTCAGAATATGGATCTTGTCCCTCAACAGTCTGCGTACCCTCATCCGACTATCCCGGTTTGCCCAGTGGGCCTAACAAGAGTTGGTGTAGGGTGGCGTTAAAGTAACAGGAGCTCTCCTCGGTACCGTGTACACGAGGGCCAGCTTACTTTTCATGTAAAAGGAATAGTTTCTCTCCTCGGTATCGTGCACTCGAGGGTCAGCTCACTTCCCTTCTATATACGATATTCGTTTCATATATGCGAGTTTCTCTTCTAGTTTCTCTATAGGGTTCATGCATTGTATTCATTTCATTTCATTTCATGACATGCAAATTTTGTTCACAACTTGGTTCTTAACCATATAGCAGGCAGTTCGTGATTTAATAACTGAAAGAAGCATCACATTATTTAACTATTTATTTGCTACATTAAGGATTCTAACAAGCATTTCAGAATAGATCGTGTGGCTCAAGGAATATCCATTCACTCAATTCTACCCTAGGGTTTATTTCATATTTTAAGGTTCAATCAATTCATTCTAAGATAGCATGCACTTGATTAATTAATTCATAATATTTAGAAAAACCGCTCTACCGGGATACATGGGTGGAATGGGGGCTCGAATCGTAGATCCCGTCGTCTCTGCGGGCCCCATATACTCTATTGGCTGGAGATTTATACAAATGACTAAATCACATCAAACGATTTGCAAAGTATACGAGTGACACAAACACGTATAGAACTCCGAAATGAAACCAACGATACTTCGTTTTCGTAAAATCAGACTCCGTTTGGGTCCTAAACAGGTCAAAAACGTGTACTCTGACTAAAATCAGACGTCTGGGACTAGACCCAGACATCTTAAACAACCACAAAGACTTACCTTGCTTTCTTGCGGCTTCCTCAGACGTCCGAACCCCTTCGCAGCTGTCTGAGGGAGATCCTAGACGTCTGACACTCCCTCCGGTCGTCTGAGAGTGCAGTCAAATGTCTAACACTATCTCTAGACATCCTAAAGCACCTCGAAGGACGCACCACTCACCTTTCCAACATCCTGTACCTGCGCATGCATGCGGGTTTAAAAGCATGACACGTAAAAAAATATGTACGTGCATGCAGGCACGTACAAATGACACCTCGGCATTTTGTGTTCTGTTAAATGTCCAGGTCCAACTCCAGACATCCGGAGGCTCCTCCAGACATCTGGATGGCGTTCTAGACATCTGATACTGTGGAAAAATGGTTCCGCAGTACACCCTGCGAACCTTCTCCTCGCGCTCCTCTCCACCCGTAGAGATCGCAGTTGCTCCTCTAGCGGCTGCAGGAGGTTGCACCTCTTCTCCCGAGCTCCTCCTCGCACCTCTGGCTCCTCCCCTTGCCCTCTCTCTCGAGCTACACCTCGCTCCTTCCCTCGTGCCTCTGACTCCTTCGCCCACGCTCTCGCTCTCCCTCTCTCGTGCCCGCCCTTCTCCTTCTTCCCCACTCGTGGCTACAAGGGGGATGGGGAGAGCTCGTTGGCGGCAAGGTGGTAGAGAAGTGGAGGTGGAGGTGATGAAGATGGTGTGGAGAGGTGGGAGTTTTAAAGAGAGGGTGTGTGCGTGGGTGTATGCATGGGTATGTTGTGTGGGGAGGGAGAGAGGTGGACAAATTGTGAAATCTCCCCCGTGAAGATCCCTCCTTTCTGCAAGGCCCACAAACTTAAACCCAGGGGGTTTAAAATTACATTTACACCCTACCTTTCTAGGAAAAACTCGAATGACCCTTGAGAAGGGTTATTTCAATATAACAAACTTAAAGGAAATTTCGTCCTCGAAACTTAAGCTAATTAGGGTGCGGAAAGGAATGTAAAAGCGCATAACAAATTTAAAGAGAATCAAAGTAGGTCAGAAGTGATGTACCCTAAAAAAACTTCGGGTATTGTTCTCGCATCGCTACTTCGGGCTTCCAAGTCGTCTCCTCGTACTGTTGGCTTCTCCACAGGACCTTCACCAGTGGCACCTTTTATCTCAGACTCTGGACGGCTCTGTCTAGTATCTGCACTGACTTCTCAGGGTAAGTCAAGTCGTTTCCCACCTCGATGCTCTTGTTGCTCAGAACGTGGTTGGGATTGGCGACGTACCTCCTGAGGTTGGACATATGGAACACGTCGTGCACTCTAGAAAGCTGGGGACGAAGGGCAAGTCGGTAAGCAACGGATCCTACCCGCTCTAAGACCTCAAAGGGCCCCACAAGCCTCGGCACAAGCTTCCCTTTTACTCCAAAATGTTGGAAGTTCTTCAGGGGTGAAACACGGAGGAAGACGTGATCCCCAACTTTGAACTGCACCTCTCTGCACTTCCTATCAGCATAGCTCTTCTGTCTGCTCCTGACAGTACGGAGTTGTCCGTGAATCTGCTCTATCACCCCCTAACTCTGACGAATCAGCTTGGGACCAACCTCCCACTTGGTTCCCACCTCGACTCAGCTCAAGGGTGCAGTACACTTCCTCTTGTGCAGAGTCTCGTAAGGTGTCATGTCGATGCTCGAATTGTAGCTGTTATTGTATGTAAACTCCGCTAGAGGCAAATGCTCCTCCCAGGAGCTTCTCCAGTCTAGTATACAAGCGCGTAGGTCCTCCAATGTCTAAATGGTGCGCTCTGACTGTCCGTCGGTCTGGGAGTGGTAAGCGGTACTGAACCACAGACGAGTCCCTAAGGCCTGCTGAAACTCTGCCTAGAACTGGGAAGTGAAGCGAGTATCCCTGTTGGATACGATCTCGCGAGAGATTCCGTGAAGGTGCACATCTCTGATGTATTGCTCTGCTAACTGTGCTGGCCCAAAGGTGACTCGGATCGGTAGGAACTGCGTTGTCTTCGTCAACCTGTCTACTATCACCAAACCTGCGTCGTGTCCTTGCTGTGTAACCGGTAGCCCCACTACCACATCCATGGTGATACTCTCCCACTTCCACTTTAGCACGGGAAGTGGCTGTAGCGACCCTGCATGCCTTTGGTGCTCGGCCTTCACCTGCTGGCATACCAAGTACTGCTGGACGAACTCACCAACATCCTGCTTCATTCCCCTCCACCAGAAGTCGCGTCGCAAATCGTGGTATATGTTTGTGTTTTCGGGATGTATGATGAACCTGGACCCATGTGCCTCAGTTAGGAGCTCTCTCAACAGCTCCTCGTCTCTTAGAACTCACAGACATCCACTCATACGCAGTATCTCGTTAGAGAGAAAAATCTCCTTGGTCCCTTGTCAACAAACTGTCCCGCAGTGTCTGCAAATATGGATTGGCCATTTGCCCTGTAATGATACGGTCTATCAACTCTAGTTGTGCCTGTCGCGTCACTGTCACTGCCCTACAGTACCCTCGTGACACTTGGGGTCGCCAAATGCCTACCTCCTTCAAGAGTCTCCAACTCTGTGTTTGTAAGCTGGCAAAGTGGGCGGGCGTCTTCCAATTCAAGACATCGGCCACCACATTAGCCTTCCCTGAGTGGTAGAAGATACTGCAATCGTTCTTCAGGAGCTCTAACCAATGCCTTTGTCTTATATTGAGCTCATTCTGATCGAACAGGTACCTGAGGCTCTTATGATCTGTAAAGATATTGAACGTCTCACCATACAGGTAGTGCCTCCATGTCTTCAGTGCAAAGATAATTACTGCCAGCTCTAAGTCATGGATGGGGTAGTTATGCTCATGAGGTTTTAGTTGCTGCGAAACGTAAGCGACAACGTAGTCCCGCTGCATGAGCACACCACCCAACCCCTGCAACCAGGCGTCAGTGTAAACCACAAATCCGCCACTGCTGTCTGAGATGGTAAGTACAGTAGCTGAAGTCAGTCTCTCCTTTAACTCCTGAAAGCACGACTCACACTCGTCTGTCCAGGTGAAAGGCATGTCTTTCTGGGTCAGCTGGGTCATAGGATGCATGATCTGAGAGAATTCCCTGATAAACTGTCGATAGTAGTCTGCCAATCTCAGAAAGTTGTGTATCTTTGTCACTGTACGTGGCCTCTCCCACCTGAGTACGGCCTCGACCTTGGCTGGATCCGCAGTCAATCCGTCTCCTGAAATCACGTGGCCCAAGAAGGTTACCTGTTTCAATCAGAACTCGCATTTGCTATACTTGGCATATAGCCTGCGTCGTCTCAATGTATGTCGGACCATATGTAGATGCTGTCCATGCTGTGCCTGATCCCGAGAGTAGACTAGTACGCTGTTGATGAATACCACCACAAATTGATCCAGGTATGGCCTGAAAATACGATTCATCAGATCCATGAAAGCAGTGGGGGCGTTGGTCAGCCCAAACGACATGTCTAGGAACTTGTAGTGTCCGTACCGAGTATGGAAGGCTGTCTTGGAGACGTCAATCTCCCTGATCCTCAACTGATAGTAACCTGATCTCAGGTCTATCTTGGAGAACACCATGGCGTCTCTCAATTGGTCGAAGATGTCATCGATACGAGGCAGCGGATACTTGTTCTTGGTGGTGACCCGATTCAGCTGCCTGTAGTCGACACAAAGTCGAAGGGTACCATTCTTTTTTCTTCACGAATAACACAAAAGCTCCTCATGGGGATGCACTGGGCCTTATAAAACCTTTCTCCAACAGATCTTGTAATTGAGATTTGAGCTCTCGCAACTCAAGTGGGATCTTGTACGGTGTAGTAGAGATGGGGCTGGTCCCTGATACTAGTGAGATCTCAAACTCGATCTCATGCTCAGGCGGTAGTCCTAATAGCTCCTCTGGGAAAACATCGGGGTACTCGCAGACCATCGGAATACTCTGTAAGTTGGCCATAGGGTTAGGCTCTACTACAACATAAGCTAAGAAGTCCTTACACCCCTGGCTTAGAAGCTTTGCTGCCCGAAGCGTGGAGATGCACTTGAAACCTCCGTCTATTGGCTAACTGTGGAACTCAAAAGGAGGCAACTTTGGTATGGAGCAGACGATCTTCCTCCTAAAACAGTCCACTAGGGTGTGATAGGAAGATAGCCAGCCCATCCCTAGGATCACGCTAAAATCCTATATCAGGATCACGATTAGGTCGGCGGGAAGATTGTGTCCCCCTATAGTGACCTCGCAGTCTGTGAAGGCCTCCTCTGCGACAAACAATTGTCCACTTGGACCTCTAATCAGGAACGGAACCTCTAACAGTATACTGCTAGGGCCCAAACTGACGGCAAAACTCGTGGCGACAAAAGAATGTGTGGCACCAAAATCAAAAAATACGTAAATAAGTCTGTCGAAAACTGGAACCATACCTGCCACCACGAAGCCTGAAGCTCTGGCATCTCTGTGAGTCAGGGCGTTGACACGTCGCTCAACCCTGGGTGTAGAAGCGGCCACACTTTGGGTCGGGTGAGAAGTAGTTGGCCGATACTCCTCGTGACTGCTGTCCTCCCCCTTGTGCCTGGTAATCGCGGTCGCCAGATCGGCCTCTAGTGCTCAGTGCTGCGAGCATCTGCTATGCTCTGACCTTAGATAGGCAGTTCTTCCTTATGTGGCTTGACTGGCCACACTAGTAACAGAGGGGGACACGACCTCCTCCCTTAGTCGGTCCCTGCTGGTGACTGGGCAGGGGTTCGATGCTGTCAGCTGGCCCGTCTGGGGCCCCCAAAGGCCATTGGTGGCCCCACAGAGCGAGACGACTCTCCTGCGGGTGTCGTGAGCCTTATCCATCAACGGCTCTGTGAGAACTCCGGCTGGTAGGGCCTCTTCCGTCCTTCGTCAGTGTCTCGCACAGTCGGGTTGGTCTCGTTGTAGGTCATGGCCGCCTCGATCATGTGGGAGAAGGTGGGTAGCTTCAGGGGCTTCACATACCTCCCAATAGCAAGCCGGAGGCCTTCAGTAAACCTCCACAGATGTTCCTCCTTTGTAGACGCTGCCGTCAGGGCGAAGCGTGACAGCTCCAAGAAACGTGTACGGTATGTGCTAACTGTCATCGTCCCCTAGCGGAGAGTGTGGAACTCTCGCTTCCTTTGGTCTTGCCAAGTTTGTGGGAAGTACTAACAGAAAAGTGCTACAAATCGGTCCTACGACGGCTCTCCTCCTATCCCCTGATTGCCTTCCACCATCGGTGGACTGCACTCTCTAACTGGTACGTGGCAAAGGCCACGTGGCACTCTGCAGGAGGGTGGGGCGTGTCGAAAATCTTCTCTATCTGCTCCAGTCAGTCCTATACCTTAGACGGGTTCTATCCCTTTTAAGGAGGGGGGCTTCAGCTTCCGGAACTAGCCAAATAGCTCGTTGTGGAGCTGCAACGGGGGAATAGGAATGCCTCCAGGCAAGGAGGGCTCGTGCTCAAAAGTGTCTGAGGGTAGTGGGGGTGGTGGAGGATCACCCCCTCCCCCTCCAACTTGTCTAGCATTGCAGCCCCCGTCTCACAGAGAACTCTTCCTCCACGTCCTCGGGGAGGGGTGGCTGAGGAGGAGGCTATTGGAGCTTCTCCCGCACTATGTCCTGAATTAGCTGGGTGAGATCCTGGGCCTGGATGTTCAGAAGGAGGGGTGGGTCGATTAATGCCTCAGGTTCGGCACGTTTACCCCTACGGTCTCGCCCACAGCCACGTCCGTGGCCCGCCTCAAGAACTCCTCGACAAAACATCTCTTACAAGGAGATAAAAGAGAAAGAACAGGGATGGTCAACGATACTAAGTTACATAAAAAATGAGACTTAGAAGCAAAGATTAAGGCAATACGTTGTAATGACTATCCTAGCTACATGTACATGAGTGGTTACTTTCAGATCATTTGGTTCATTTCTCGGGATGACTTTGCTTTGATACCATCTTTGCTACGATCCGATCCCATCTTCCTATAGGACCTGAGATTGGCTTGCCTCGACTAATCCAAGACCTAGTCGTCCAACGAGAAATAACCCAAAAGTAGAAAATATTCTACAACCACACATGTAATGTAACAAAGTAGAAATAAGTAAGAGGCAGTAGTGTAAATTAGAACGAGATGTCTCAAAAATATTACATGCCACAAGCGGAAGAGTACTATAACATACATAGCCATCACAACTACAACAGAGGGAAATAGAATATGAACAGAAATATAACAGAAATAACTAATACATGCTAAAGGTACTCACTACTACAAAAAAAGAGCTCTGAAACAGGAAAGGAACTATGGCTGGGCTCAGCTGGGCCCACCACCCTTTGCAGCCGGTGGCGCTGAGTGCTCAACTCCCTAACTTAAACATAGTTATACAAACTGTGGTCAGCTAACGCTGAGTAAAGTGGTGGTTAAGTCATTTACATGCAATTTAATATAAAGAAACAAGCAAATAACTAATTATTCATTTCCATTTATCTCAACCAGGTGTTTCTGATTCGGTTATTCTAATAAGGATCCACAACATTTTTTAATTCTCTTGTTCCTTAAGGGAACGATCCTTAAGGGAACGATCTTAATTGCAGTTTATTCTGCGATATAGGATGTACACGTGGCACTCTCCTGGCTTGGAGAGCCCCCGTGGTAGTCCTATACCCGGTCTACCACCCCGAGGTCACGGTCATGACGTAGCGGTGATTACGACATGCGTGATAAGCGCACGGGTAGCTATCCTGCACTGGCACGCGATCAGTCGTTTCCGCTAGCTGGTACGCCCAACGTACAGTACAGAACAGAACATGGCCTTGCCCTCTCAGAACAGAGGTCTCATCCCTCAATAGTCTGTGTACCCTCGCCCAACAAGAGTCAGTGTAGGGTGGCTAGTCCTAACCTTGGGTCTCAACCTAAGGGTAGCTAGCTCCCCCCTACACTAAAGTAACAAGAGTTGGTGTAGAGGGCCATTTCTAACCCTAGGTCTCAACCCAAGGGCGGCTAGCTTCCCCCTACACTAAAGTAACAAAAGTCGGTGTAGGGGGACATTCCTAACCCCGGGTCTCAACACCCAAGGGCGACTAGCTTCCCTCTACACTAAAGTAATAGGAGCTCTCCTCGGTATCGCGTACACGAGGGTCAGCTCACTTTTCATGCAAAAGGGATAGTTACTCTCCTCGGTACCGTGCACTCGAGGGCCAGCTCACTTCCCTCCTACATACAATATTCGTTCCATATATGCGAGTTCCTCTTCTAGTTTCCCCGTAGGGTTCATATATTGTATTCATTTCATTTCATTTCACGACATGTATTTCTCGTTGTTCACAACTTGGTTCTTAACCATATAATAGGTAGCTCGTGATTTAATAACTGAAAGAAGCACCACATTATTTAACTATTTATTTGCTAGCATTAAGGGTTCTAACAGGTATTTCAGAATAGACTGTGTGGCTCAAGTAATGTTCATTCACTCAATTCTATCCTAAGGTTCATTTCATATCCTAGGGTTCAATCAATTCATTCTAAGATAGTATGCACTTGATTAATTGATTCATAATGTTAAGAAAAATCACTTTACCGGGATACACGGGTGGAATGAGGGTTCGAATCGTAGATCTCGTCGTCTCCGCGGGCCCGTATACTCTACTGGCTAATGACCTATACAAATGACCAAATCACATCAAACGATTTCCAAAGTATACGAGTGACAAACACGTAGAGAACTCTGAAATGAAACCAACGATACTTCGTTTGCGCAAAATCGACTCTGTTTGGGCCTTAAACGGGCCAAAAATGTGTACTCTGACTAAAATCAGACATCTGGGACTAGACCTAGACGTCTTAAACGACCACAAAGACTTACCTTGCTTTCCTGCGGCTTCCTCAGACGTCCGAACCCCTCTGTAGCCGTCTGAGGGAGATCCTAGACGTTTGACACTCCTTCATGTCGTCTGGGAGTGTAGTTAGACGTCTGGCACTGTCTCTTGACGTTCTAAAGCACCTCGAAGGACGTGCCACGCACCTTTCCAACGTCCAGTACCTGTGCATGTGCGCGGGTTTAAAAACATGACATGTAAAAAAATATGTACGTACATGCAGGCACATACAAAGGACATACCTCGGCACTTTGCGTGCTGTCAGACGTCCGGCGCCAGCTCCGGATGACATCCCAAATGTCTGATACTGCGGAAAAATGTTTCCACAGTATGTGTTGCGAACCTTCTCCTTGCACTCCTCTCTGGCCGTAGAGACCGTAGCTGCTCATCTAGTGGCTGCAGTAGGTTGCACCTCCTCTCTCGAGCTCCTCTGAGCTCCTCCTCACACCTTTGGCTCCTCCCCTCGCCCTCTCTCCCGAGCTACTTCAAGCTCGTCGCTCCTTCCCTCACGTCTCTGACTCCATCGCTCATGCTCTTGCTCTCCCTCTCTCCCATGGTCCGCCCCTCTCCTTCCCCACTTGCGGTTGCAAAGGGGATGAGGGAGGAGAGCTCGTTGGCGGCAAGGTGGTGGAGATGGTTTGGAGAGGTGGGGGTTTTAAAGAGAGGGTGTGTGCGTGGGTGTATGCATGGGTGTGTTGTGTGGGGAGAGAGAGAGGGATACATTGTGAAATCTCCCCCGCGAAGTTTCCTCCTTCTCGCAAGGCCCACAAACTTAAATTTAGGGGATTTAAAATTACGCTTACATTCCTACCTTTCTGGGAAAAACTTGAACGACTCTTGGGAAGGGTCATTTGAAAGACCAAAGCAAGAACATCAATTGGAAATAAATCAATATGGAAACTGCACCTAACTGCTGTGCACGCACCTTTGTGGTGTGTGCACTTCCAAAGCTGACTCACCAAGGGACTTGTCCAGACATAAGGCTAAACCATCATGAAATGAACAAACAAATCTCCCTTCAATAGATAGAAGACATTTTCTCCAACAAAATCAAGACCAGCAACTGCATTTCCAATGAAAGAAAGAACTGAAGGAGCTTTACAAATAAAATAGATAGAACCCAAGTTAAAACGTAAGACAAATGGAAAGCAATCTCTCGTCAAGGGCAAAGCCCAGACATCAGTCCTCATAGAAAGGAGCAGCTTCTTCAAAAAATATCATGTACCATCTTATTATTATGGTATCCTCATAATGATTATTATGTTATGCATGTTAATCTTATTAGAAAAAAGATATTATGTGTAGTATCCCTTTCAAAAAATATTATGTGCACCATCTCTTCTTCCAAGAAAAAAATTATATATGCTTTCTATCATGCAGCCAAGGAGACTCCAGGGTTGGGTTGTTTAATAAATTATTCTATGTTACTAGCATTACAACTGAGTTGTACACCTTGTTGCCTCATTACCGAGGCATGTGCACCACACTGAGGCATTGCCTCACTAAACCTTACTGAGGTTCGAGGCTTGAGGTGTGAGGCTGGTGTCTTGCCTTGAGGCAGATACCTCAGTGCATTTTTTTTCTTCAAAATAGGGAGCTGAGTGCCTTGAGCCACCACTTTTTTAGGAATTGTGCCTGGAGTGAAGATTCTGAGCAATCTTGAAAAGGTGAAAACACTTGAAAATGCATGGTGATCATAAAATGATGTGAAAATCATGAAATTCATAGATAGATGGAGAAGCTCATTTTGTCTTTGCCATTTCCAGAAAAGGAGGATGAAATACTTTCCTGTTCAATATGTGCTTATTAGAAAGGGCATCTTTTTTTTTGTTGGAAACAAAGCAATAAACTGTTTTGTTGCAGCTCGAAAAAACAAAAAGGAACTCCTAGTTGAGTAGGTTACATTGAATCTGCTAAGTTCATCAGCCTGGCTTGGTAAAATGGCTGTGTTACATATGCCAAAATGTAAAGACTATTTTTGCTTGCTTTGTATGTTATTGTATTCTTTATTTTCATTCAAATAATGTCAATTTTTCCTTGTTTATTGGATGGTTTATTGCCTCAAATTCCCCTAATGAATCAGTTTTTCTAATGATATACTTCTTATTTGCAGGAAGCTTTCCGATCTGTTGAAGATGTGCATGGGTTGATGTGGATGGTTAAGAAGACTCCGAAAGCATCATTGATGGTGGTATATTATGCAAAGCTGACAGAAATATTTTGGGTCTCAGACAGTTATCTATATCATTGCTATGCATGGCTGAAACTCTTCACTCTACAAAAGAGTTATAATAAGAACTTGAACCAGAAGGATCTGCAGTTAATTGCTTCCTCTGTCCTTTTAGCTGCACTTGCCATAAGCCCATATGACTACCACCATGGAGCATCCCATCTGGAGCTTGAGAATGAAAAAGAGCTCAATTTACGGATGACTAACCTTATTGAGTTTAACCTTGACACCAAGCGTGATTGTAGAGAGTTGGTAGGCTGTTTCAGTATTGTATTCTCTTAGTTATGTGTGCATTTAACTATGTATTTAGTATTAACCAGTTTTCTCTTTAATGTTACAGCTATCGAGGTCATCTCTTCTAAGAGAATTGGTAATGGTGAAATCTTCCTGCCCTTCTGATGTCAGTTTTAATATAAAAACTGTAACTTGTTTGAATGTGATGCTTCAGTTATTGATCATTTTAATGAGAATGCTTTGAACATTTATATTGTTCCCTGTCATGGTGTTTCATTTTGGAATAATTAATGTAGAGTTTATTAGCATGAGTTCTTAAAATATAGCCATGCTGCAAAGGAATCCTGACTTAGTTGAAAATGGTTTGGAATGAAGCATACACTGCTTTCTAAATCTTTCAAAGATTATTTCCTGTTTGAACTAATGTTTTATTCCATCATCTTATTCTAAAACCACAAAGTCTTGCTACAAGTAGTTTTGTCAGAGGCAATGTGATACCAGTTAAGTCCTTTGTTATCATGTGGAATTATGGGAAAATGATTCTGTTATTCCATAAAGAGAGACCTTAACCCTCTTTATATAGAGAGGTAAAGGGTATACATAGAAAATAATCAAATACTAAAAATAGTAAACGTTAAATCAAATAATCCTAATTTGTTTATTTCCTAACACTCCCCTATAAAACAAGATGCGGGAGACGGTAAAGTCTTGGATCCATAAGATAGTGAAGATCCATTCTCGTCAACGTAGTAGTCCGCTCTTCGTGTCTTCAACCCTGGATGCCCTTTCTTATACGCCCTCACAGAGCCAGTCAATGCTCGGTTTCTCTTGAGGTGCATGAGTGTTGCCTGAACTTTGACATCTTTAGGTGACTCCCATCTTCAAATGTTGTATCTTTAACTTAACATATAGGGACCTAACTGAAATAACTCAAAATTTTAAGGGATTACTGATAAATACTCCCATCATTTAGAGACTCATCTTTAAAGAAAATAAAAGATTGGAATTAAACATAAGTAACCTTAAATAACTTTTTTTTATATAAAGGACACCTAAAACCAAAAGAGGATTTCTCCTCTTCGTTCTCCTCTGCCGTCGACTTCTCCACGTTCCTGAGCAGCACCTGAAGCTCCCCGAGGATCTACGACAGCTTGCCGTTCCGAACGAGGATCGATCCGGTGTACCCTGCACTGATGAGTACGATGACCTTTGTGAGGCCCATCTCCCTGGACAGCCGATCCAGCTGACTGACAAGCGTCGAAGTCTCGCCATCACCGAAGGAAGAATTCACCGCCCCTGCTGGACCAATCTCTGTCGTCCATTGCCTTCAAGCGCTGCGGTGAGATGTTCGACCTCTAGCACGTCGCCGCCTTCCTCGCACCTGCATCCTCGCAGACACCTCGTACGCCATCAGGACCTCCTTCGATCTCTGCATCGAGAAAGCTGTAGTGCGATCTGTGTGCGAGGGTGGCGAGTAAGATCGTGGAGAGGGGCCACAACGTGATCGTGGTGGAGATGTGAGGGAGAGGAGTGAGCCTCTCCGGTGGCTCGTTGGAGGCCAACGGTGTCGTCGGAGGGCCTTCCCCCTCTAGAGTTTCTTCCTTTTTCCTCTTTTCTTTTCCATGGGATCAAACCCCCTCTGATATCATATGGAATTATGGGAAAATGATTCTGTATTCCATAAAGAGACCTTAACCCTCTCTCTATAGAGAGGTAAATGATATACATGAAAACTAATCAAATACTAAAAATAGTAAACATTAAATCAAACAATCCTAATTTATTTATTTCCTAACATATCATGTTAGGTTTTTCTTGTTAAGTTTCAGGACCAAACAACGGGTATTTTGGTTCCTACTTTTTTTCTAGGGCTCAAGTGTTATTTTTATCATGAAAGCCTAGTTCTTTTGGGATTTGTGGATTAGTAATTGGTGTTGAATGCAGCATGTGTTGGCTCTTGATTTTTCTTAGATCACTCCACGTTTGAACTGATATTTAGCAGCATATCATTTTAAAGGCTTTTAGAAGAGGGGCATGTATTAATAGATGCAACTTGATTCCTTCGAGGCCTCTAGTTTTTATTCTGTTAGGAAATAAATGAGAATTCAATTGGTTGGTTGTCTTATTTTGATTTGTGTTATTGAATAAGAAAAAATTATTTCCCAAAAATCTCCACATATTCATTTAGGATTTTAAGTTATGGGACTAGACAATAGATATTTTTTATTATCGGGGTCTGAAGCACTATGCTTATTCTTGGATCCAATTATTATTTTTTTCGCAAGGAATTCTAGGATCCAATTACCTTGGGAGTTCTGGGTTAAAAGAAAGGGATGCGATCCACTTCGGAAAATAATTAACCTCATTTGAAATTTTCTTTCCTTTTTTTCTCTAAGCTGCCATCCCCTCCTTCCCCTTGCCTATCCATTCCCTGTTTCTCCCAAGATCTCTGTCAGCATTTGCTTTCCATTCTCCCATTTTTTCACATCTCTTCTGGGACCCACCCACCCTATGGCCTGTCTCTCTAAGCATGCACCTACTGTCATGGATGTACCTTCACAACTTCTGACAACTATCCACACAACTGTTGGAATTTGCCTGATGCTGGTCTTGTATTTGTAGTGGCATTTTTCAATCCTTGTGGTCTTTGCATTGCATGATTTACATACTTCGTCATTTTGTTTGATTGATTCCTGCTGTGAATTGGTGAGCAATTTTATCAATTATTGGATTCTTGTGGATGTTGAATTGGTTTGATCTGTTTATTTAACATGCCTTGTGTGTCTCATATTAGCACATTGTTGCAACTTGTGCTTCAGCATGGAAAGATAGTTTTATTTTTGCTTGGCAATCTCATTTGAGCTTGAGTTGGTACAAATACTTGGTAGCAAATCAATCTGCTTGAGTGTGAATATTCTTGAGCAATGGTGGAGTCAGTTTTTTTCTGTTTATTGACTTTTGGTAGTACCGAGAGTCCAGAGGGGACAATAGAAGTAGTGCATTGAATTTCTGCACCTGAAGTAGTTTCTCTAAAAAATGAACTTCCACTTCTTATAGGTTGCTCCCATACTTGTTTTGGAAGTAATGGTGTTTTATAATTTGTTGGAAGGTTCTTCCACGTATTGCTTATGGAGTTTAGAGTTATTCAACTCCTTACTGTTTATGATCAAAAGTTGCTTGTTTCAGGCAACTATCATTTAGACTTTTTTTTTTTTCCATGATGACCTGGAATCTCCAAGTAGCAAATTGGTTAGGACGGTGGTGTGCGACCAGGTAATGCAATGATAGGCATGTGGGTGCCTTAATGGCAATAGATCTTTACTTTGTGGAAAATACATCAGCCATGGTATTTGATTTCATGTCCAGAGGGATGCTATGCTGCGGAGTCACAATATCACATCATTCTCTATGTCACGCTACTACACCCTTCTGTAGTGTCTTGTTAGAATTTTCATGAATGGTTTCATGAAGATTTCTTGTTGTAAAGTCCTAGGGACATCAAATTCTACAATATACTGTAAAGTACTTCCATATCTTCCTACTATTGAGTATTAGGTGGCTATTTAAGTCCTTGCCTTTTGTGTTAACAAAATCAATTTTGTTTTGATCACTTGGTTTGTTGTGCTATCCTTACGACAACTGTGTCCTGGTTGATATATGGCTAATCAGATCGGGGTTATATATTCTTTCCAATGTTTTTCACATCTTGAAGGAAATAGAGGAAGGCAACTTATTTCTGTTTTTGCTTTCATTAGTTAAGTGATATGAGTTATCCTATGAAGTATCAATCCAAAGAGCTGGATAAAAGTCCTTTTGGAAAGATTCTTTTGTTATTTCTCTGTAATACTAATCCTAGGACCTTGCAACATATATTTTTATAATGTACAGAATTGATAGTTTTTTGGAAATTTCTTTACCTATTCTTAATGATGAATAAAGAAAATGTAGTTTGAAGTATAAAATTTATGCTTTGTCTTATGGTGTTGTTTGTGCCTTCAAAAGACACTCTGCAGTGTTACTTTGATTGAGTAATACAAGCACTGTTTGTTTCCGCAGGTTTCCAAGGGTGTTCTTTCTTGTATTTCACAAGAAGTCAAAGACCTTTATCTTCTTCTGGAGCACGAAGTCTTGTCATTGGATCTTGCTTTCAAGGTTCAGCCTTTGTTGACAAAGATTTCAAAGCTTAGGGGCAAGTTGTCATCGGCTTCTGCTGTTCCTGAAGTGCATCTGTCACAATATATTCCTTCCTTTGAGAGGCTTACCATGTTGCTAGTATTGCAGCAGGTGTCTTTTGTGCTTGTTTTTTGAAGAAATTTTGCTTTGATGCCCATCTCAATTCATGCAAATTTCTCTTTATTTTTTTACAGGTTTCCAGGGTGTATCAATCTGTCAAAATCGATACTCTGTCAAAAATGATTCCATTTTTTGGGTTTTCAGTTGTTGAGAAGTTTGCAGTTGATGCTGCAAAATACAATTTTGTTTCTGTTAAAACCAGTTATCAAGAAAATGCCATTCACTTCATTAATTTGGTAAGCCTTTGCTTGTTCTCTTATCTTGTCCAAGTTTCACCTTGAAATGAGAGTTCATATTCCTTGGATCATTGTTGATTGGATTAGGATCTCGAGTCTGGCAAGCTCTCCAATCATTTGGCTTTGTTGGCTGAATCTTTAAGCAAAGCCAGAAACCTTATTTATTCTCCAATGAAGAGAGAAACCAAACTTGGGGATTATCTGATTGGCTGGGCAGACACTGTTGATAAGGAGCACAAGAGATTGCTTGCCCGAAAATCCATCATTGAAAAACACAAGGAAGAGCATGAACGCCAAATGCTGAAGATGGTAAGTTTTTTTTTGATGTCTCTCACAGTTGGATAAACATTGTACAATCACTGTGGTATCTGATGTTGAATTTTGAGTTTAGACTTTTTGATAGTTAACTTTCTTTTCTATGATTTGTTTACTTATTATTCTCTGTATCCCACTTCCTAAGAAACGTGAGGAAGAGTCAAAGAGACTGAAATTGCAGAAGATAACTGAAGAGGCAGAACAGAAAAGGCTTGCAACTGAGTATTCTCGAAGAGAGGAGCAAAGAATTTGATGGGAGATAGAGGAGCATGAGCTTCAAGAAGCACAGGCTTTGCTCCTAGAAACTGAGAAGCGTTCAAAGAAAAAGGGTGGAAAAAAACCACTTGTGGAGGGGGTAATGAATTAGATTTCTTTCTAGTTATTGTTATCCACTGAAAAATTTATTCTATTCTCGGTAACATGGAAATATTTTCTCCTTTGCTCAACCTTGCATCATTTTAGTAGTAGTAGTAGTTTTTTTCCCCTCCTTTTGAAATTGTAAAGATAGTCACTTGATCAATTAAATTGTCTTACAAGAGATTGTCCCACATCTGCATAACCACAAAAGCATCATACACCACCCTTTCCACTGTACTACTCCCTTTTTAAACTGCACAATTTTAGTGTAACCACAATACCAAGTCTGCAAAGGGCTTCGTCCTTTCACTCTTAGATCTGAAACACTGAGGCTCGGAACTGATTCTACCCACTGCAAGGGACTCCCAAAAGGCAGGGTCCGAGAAAGAATCCACCCATTCTAGGTTCATCTTATCCAAACTGTAGTAGCAAAGGGGCACATAAAGAAGAGGTGTCCACTATCCTTGGTGGCATCCTCACAAATCTCACAAGTCACATCCTTGGTGGAAGATCCATTGTTCGTGTTGCTTCGTCATTAGCCTTCCTCTTGTAAGGAGCCAATAGAATATCTTCACCTTTAGAGCATTTTTGCTATCTACAATAACTGCATCCCTTAAGAGGTTCTCCTTGCATAGTTGATTTGCAAATCAGCCATGCTTGCCTTTCTTCTGTGGGCTTCAGAATATATATGCTTCATTATATTCTATAGAACATTTTGGTTGATGTGAACAATGTTTGTTGCCATGTAGTCTTATTGAGAAGATGGTTTCATTTAAACTTGTTAGATGCTGACTTTTTGGTTGACATTTCATAATAGTATTTGACTGTTATGGATGCTCTTGGACCGCACACATTTGTTTAGAAGGAACTGAAAGTATCGCCCACCTTGGGTTGAAAATCTTCCAATACTCCAAGTTGAATGAGTTACTGAAGGAATGACGAAGACGAACAATCGTGGGATTACTTTAAACTCTTCAGCAATGTGGAGTTACTGAGCTGGGTCTGTGGTACTCTGAGAACCTCTTTATATGGTATATCCTGTGCTGTCACTTGCACATGAGGGTGAACATCATATTAGGTGGATTGATAAGGAGTGCTCGCCTCTTACGATTGAACAGTGAATATTGATTACTGTGTTGGTACTTGAATGGGCGGGCTTGTTGGTGTTGCTGCAAAAGGCTGGCCTGCAGGAGGAAATTGTACTTATTTTCTTTCTTTTCTTTTCTTTTCTTTTTTTTTTTGAGCAATAGGTAGTGAGATCAAGAGAGTTTTGATGGTGGCAGGTGACCCTCCACAATCATGCTTTGTCTAAAGCATTGCCGACACTTGGTTATCTCTTATCATCTGCTTTTGGAGGACCCCTGGTCTATTCCACGAGTTAGTTCAGGGTTATTTGTTATCTAATGCGGTTCGATGGATGACTTGTGAGTTTGTGATTTTGTATATGGTGGTGGACCCCGAATGAAATAGTTTATAGTTCACAGCCTTGTTGACAGAAGATCCATGGATATGGCAAATAATAATGAGTTAAAAATTTACAAGTAATTCTTGCCTTTTTATGAATAGTATAGTTAAACTTTGAATAAAACTTATTAGATATTTTGTGATGCCTGTGTAGGCAAAAGTAACTAAGCAGGCTCTTCTTGAATTGGCCTTGAGCGGACAACTCAAGGACAGACAAGAAAATGAAAAGAAGCTGCAGAAGCTGGCCAAGACAATGGATTACATGGAAAGGGCAAAAAGAGAGGAAGAGGCACCATTGATTGAGGCTGCATATCAGCAACAGTTAGTCAAGGAAAAGATATTGCATGAACGGGAACAGAGGGTTAGTTGTAATAATAAGTTTTGCATTCAGCTCTTGTTATTTAAAAATAATATTTGAACATGCTTTTCTTTTTCTTTTAAAAAAAAATGCTCTTTTTTTCTTTTCCTAATCACCTTTTTTCCTTCTTCACAGCAAGAAATTGAACTTAGCAGGCAGCACCATGCAAGTGATCTTCAGGAGAAAAATCGACTTGCAAGGATGTTAGAAAATAAGGTTTGTTGTATGCCTATTTATTGCTTACATTTACTTGGAAAATGCATTTCAACATAATAAGAAATCATTCTGTTTAAATACTTATACACTATGCAGCCTTTCATGTCTGACTTATAATCATGGAGGATTGGTTCTTTTACTATACTTACTCTTTTTCTAATATTCTACATGCTTACCTGCAAAATGCTTTCATTTTTCTTTTCTCAAAAAGTGCTTTCTCTCACTTCAATTGCAGCATGTTTACCATTTTCCTTTTGCAATCACACTTCTCACAGAGTATTATGATATTCTTTACAAAGATATTTGAGTATTGCAACTTTTGGCCTGTTTTGACAACTTTTAGTGTTTCAATTTGCCATGCTTTGTAGGAAGCAAATGCTCACCTAAGGAGACTAAATGATTGGTCCTGATTTAACTTTTTTTTAGATCCTGCTAAGAACCTGGCAACCACCTGATCTGCTTTGTATTTGAACATAATATACAAGAGAGAAACTGGATAAGTGATGTAATATAAAATTCAAGTTAATGTTCAATTCTAGAAAACCTCAGTTTAGTATCTGCCTAGCTTCTTTGGTGAAAGGAAAACACAATACAATAGCATCTGCACTTGTCTTGACCGTAAGAATACCGCTTAATCTCTTAAAAAAATAATTCACTTAATGTATATGAAATTCTCTTTGGTTTACCGGTATCACACTTTTTTTTGTTGCTTGTACAAGTATTTGTCATTTCTAATTGCCTTTTTTGGTACACAATTCAATCATAGTTTACTTTCTGGGCTCCAATATTTTTTAGCTGTCTTTCATTTTCAACCAACTTCTGCACTCACTATATTGTGTGATCGTTCATTTCATAGATCCTTTAATCTATTTCTTTTAGAGGATCTTTTATTTATTGCAGACTCGTGATTGTGTGATGTCATTGATCTGGCTGTGTGTTTGTTTCGTGGTTGTTGGAGTTCATTTCTTTTTGGTTGAGTCTCTAGAATGAAGGCTAATATTTGTAGTAGTCTCAATGTCTCTGATACGTTGCTTTAAATTTAGGTTCTTTTCCAAAACAAAATAGTCAGGAGACGTGAAGATGAATTCAATCGTTTAAAGAAGGAAAAGGAAGATAAAATTAATCAACTGAGAGCAATGAGAAGACAGGAAAGGGAGACCAAACGGAAGTTGCTTTTCTATCTGAAGTCTGAGGAAGAAAGGTTGAATGAGTTGCGAGAGGAGGAAGAAGCTCGGAAACGTGAAGGTAAAACAATATCAAGCTTGGTTAAAAGAATTTCTTTGATCATATTACCTTTAAACCAAATTCACAATTGCAGCCTTAAACCAGTGAAACCATACCAGCTTTTGAAAGGGAAAAGACATTGCCTACATCATTTTCTTGTTTCTTTTCATTCTTTTTGTCACGGATTCTTAATTTTCCATATGTAACCTTTATCCAAGTTCCAACTCTGGAGTCACATTCTTTAGCAGGCTAACTTAACATGCATTTTAGAAATTCTTCTTGCATTTACAAGTCTGTTTGCCTGGAGAATTAAATGAATGAATATATAACACATCATTCTATTATGCTTGCAAAATGCATGGCCATGAGAATGCTTGCTTGTGAGACCAAACTATTAGTAGTTGTATGAGTTGTATTCTGAGCCTTTTGTTCAGGGGTTGGGTATTTATGTGTATCTCAATTTGGTGCCTTTGGTTCCATTTATTTGTATGCTCACGATGCTTTCTTAGATCCACTAAAATTTTCATACAAGGCATTTTGTAATTAATAAATTCATTCTTATTTTATTTATTTCAGAGGCAGAGAGGAAGAAGAGGGAAGAGGCTGAAAGGAAAGCCAAGTTAGATGAAATTGCTGAAAAGCAGAGGCAGAGGGAGAGGGAGCTGGAGGAGAAGGAAAGACTGAGGAGGGAGGTTCTGTTAGGACGGGTTAATGAGTCGTTGCCATCAGGGTTGGCCGAGCCGGTTGCCGCCGTAGCCCATCCAGTTGAAACTCCTGCAGCAGCAGCCGCCCCTGCATCTACTCCTGGGAAATACGTTCCAAGGTTTTGTTGAGGTGAAGGTGTTGCTCCCACCAGTGCCCCATCTCCAGAGCCCCGACCATTGGGGTGGGCGTGGAGACCCTCTGCCACCATCTGGAGATAGGTGGAGAAGCGATGATCGGAGATCATTTGCTGATGGCTCACGGTTACCACCACCATCGTCAGTGAGCTGGTCATCCTTGAGGTTGCGTCGCTGAACAAGGCTGTCTATTTTTTGCGCGTCTTCTGAAGGGAAGCATATTATATCCAAGTGAGAAGACTTTTGTAACGCTGCTGATGCAAATTGATTATGAGGGGTTTCTTTAAAGTTCGATTTTGGTCGTTGAGATTTAAGGTTAAGATGGATATTTTGCCCTTTAGGGTCATAACATTAGCGAAACATCTCTCCACATTTTCCTTTGGACCCTCCACCATCAAGATGTGGCACTTGATGTTATATTTTCCATTACCATGCTTTATTCGTTGTTTACGCATTCTTATCACAGCTGCCCGTTGTCACTCCATTGTGTCTGTATCTAGTGTTATTGTTAAATTATGGGTTTTTTTCAAGTAAATGAGAGTGAATTAATATGGGATCGGTCCAGGCGTGGTGATTTAAGGGATCTAATTGGAACGGTGTAGACATAAAAAGGGGTGTGTTGGGGTTGGTGGGGGGGAAAGGGGAGGGGGAGGGTGGGGTTTGTATAGTTTCATGCTTTTTTTTGTCACCACTAGTGCCCTTCAAACTCGGTTTTAATTGACAGTTAGAAACATCTATTCACTACCTAAAAGGTTGTAGCAAAACATTACGGTATCTAGTGGGATTGACGCATTACACCGAGAGCCAAAAAGTTCTTTAGATTTACAAACCTGAACAAGGAGTGCACAATAAAATTAGCACTGCGACCAGTATATTTATGTTTATTGTCCGGATAGCTATCAAGTCAAAAAATATTTTTTCGAATTATTAATACATATCAATTAGGTTGCAATTGAATGTGGGATAAAGTAACGTAGAAATATGATAAATGTAAAGGAGCATTTGTTTGGGTAATAGAATAAGTAGTAAGATAAAATAATTGGTATATTAATGTATGTTAATAAGTATTTATTTAATATTAAAATATAGATATGGGTATGTTGATGTGATATGATAAATATATATATATTTTTTGAAAAAAAAGATATGGTAAATATATTTTAATAAATATGTTATATTAAAGTAGATATATTTTAATATATATTAGTTTTGATGTGATGTAATAAATTAATTTTGTTTAGATATTTATGAAGTGATGCATGTTACCGGTGATCCCTCATGAATAGTGCCTTAACCCTCCTTGGAGGGATATCCCTCTACTTATTCTATGTCCAAATGGACCCTTAGACAATCATTGATTCCTTTAATCACCAATTGAGAATTAGGATGAAAGAGATAATAGAGGTTTCAGGTGGAAGAGTGTGGCATCTTTTATTAGGTCGATAGTGTTCTTGATTGCTTTGAAAAGAGTCAGGGTTTTTGCTTCCAATGGATTACATATACTGTGGTGACTTGAGTCTTCGTAGATCTTTCCATCACTATTTACACATCCTGTAACCCTATAAGATGTATTCATCAATGGAAGCATTGGTGACGGCTATGTTGAAAGGTCTCAATATTTTCTTTTGGAAGAGAACTTTTCATTAAAATATCAACCTCAGAAATTACATAGTATGGTAAGGACGATCCATTCTAGTCATCTTTAATAAAAAATTTAGCATTACCAATGAAAGAGTGAGCAAAGTTTCTAGGCCATTTGAAGGTTATGTGTTGGTAGAAGCACAAGAAGTCAGTGACTACGTATCTGCTACTGTGACATCCTGCTGGCACAAGAGAAAAAAGCACCTTAATAGAAACAATAAAGATGACCTAAGCAGCATTTTTATAAAGGCTAGAAATTTAGAATACGTATGCAATGCATACTTGATAATACAACACTACCCCAACATGTTGTACAAGGGGAAGAGACTTGGCCCCATAGGTGAAAAGCACCTTTCATACACACCAAAGCCTATATTTACATGGAATGCAGGACCAAAGTCTTTCATATTAAGTGATAACTAAAGATTAGCCATATTTAGTGGCTTGTCCATGACTGTTTCAGTGATAATTGCTGTTGAAACTGAATGAAACATATGTAAGCATAAATGAAAAAAATTTCTAATCAGAAAATGAATTTTACATGCATGAAAATGCTGACTGAAACATGAATATAATTTAATAAGCACAAATATCAAATATTTTCAAGGTTAAACTACTTCTAGCTAAAAGAATTCTACAGCTAAGTTGCAACATAAAATTAAACATAATAGGTACTTATTGATATGCAAACATAATAGGTACTTATGATGATAACATGAGTATGTGATTTTCTAAGAGCATTTTCGTAAAAATATGTCAGGTTGCGAAGACTCACAAGTAGTTGCTCCCGACCATGTCAACTGTAAAATTACCTATCCCTACATAATTAAGAATAATAATATCTTACCTCCATATCTGCAGTTGAATCATTCTATAGCTATAGTCATAATAGACGTGCCTTTAGGCTATGCTTGAACAAGGTTTAGTATTTATCCTTTCATAAAAGTAAGGATGGGGTAAGTTACGGAGGTAGTTGCTCCCGACCATGTCAACTGTAAAATTACCTATCCCTATATAATTAAGAATAATAATATCTTACCTCCATATCTGCAGTTGAATCATTCTATAGCTATAGTCATAATAGATGTGCCTTTAGGCTATGCTTGAACAAGGTTTAGTATTTATCCTTTCATAAAAGTTAGGATGGGGTAAGTTAGGGAGGTAGTTGCTCCCGACCATGTCAACTGTAAAATTACCTATCCCTATATAATTAAGAATAATAATATCTTACCTCCATATCTGCAGTTGAATCATTCTATAGCTATAGTCATAATAGATGTGCCTTTAGGCTATGCTTGAACAAGGTTTAGTATTTATCCTTTCATAAAAGTTAGGATGGGGTAAGTTAGGGAGGTAGTTGCTCCCGACCATGTCAACTGTAAAATTACCTATCCCTATATAATTAAGAATAATAATATCTTACCTCCATATCGCAGTTGAATCATTCTATAGCTATAGTCATAATAGATGTGCCTTTAGGCTATGCTTGAACAAGGTTCAGTATTTATCCTTTCATAAAAGTTAGGATGGGGTAAGTTACGGAGGTAGTGGAATAAGTATTGGGTTAAAAAGGAAATAGATGTGATAAATGAGTTGAGTTATTTTAAGTTGTATGTTAATTTGATTTAAATGCAGAGAGAAAGTTATAGTTTATTAATTTTATATTTGATATTATCCTTTTTATTATTGTTTTATTGAAAATTGAAGTAAATATGAGTTAGTTGTTATAAATAAATTAATATGTTGCATATAACAATTTTGAGATAATATTTCTGGTAAACCATGATAACACATGGTGTTATTCATCTTACCTCTGCCACATCACCTAACCCATTATTTTAACTCACATCTGATTGCAGTGTAAGTGTAATTAATTATTTATTTCAACTATTTTAACATATATATCTTAATTTCCTCTCATTTAATACATGTTAGTTGTTTTATCTATTAAGGAAAATATATCAATATTTGGAAGAATTAAAATATTATAGAAGAATGTAATAACGAAGTATTTGAAGTGTTTTGATGGTAACAAAATATAATCTACGAAAAGGTTGAAATTATTGTTGTTTAATCAATTATGAATAACATATTACAAAGAAGAATAGACGAAGAATGAGTAAGAAAAGTTTATTAAGAGTAACGTTGGAGATAAAGAATTGCAAATTTAAGTAATCAAGCAGTGCGCAGAAGAGGAAGAAATGAAGCATTTCAATGCATTATAGGTGCAAGAAGATTTAACATTTTTGTAACTATCAACCAATTTATCAAGATTAGAACTTTAATGCATCTTAGGTCAGGTACATTCGGTCAATCTCATCGTTAATTTAAGGATTTTTGGAATTCCTACTTGATTGGATTAGGAGAATTGCATTCCATTGATTTTGTAGCTTAATGAATCACTTAAACCAAATAAAGAACAATTTAATTGATTTCCTACCCATGGAACTCATTTTGTAAATACTCAATTATCGACTGGACAAAAGTTTGATAATTGGTCAATAATGATAACTTAATCCACCAGAAGTTATTCAAATAGTGTAGTAGTGATGTATTTACCAGTTAAAGAAGATATTTTGTCATTCAAATTTGATTTGAAATTGCCTCTATTTAAAGCTATCCTACCTATATGCTTAGTTTCGAACAAAGATTGATTTTTCCATAATTTCTAGTTGTTGCGAGGACAAATGTAAGTAGAGGTGTTGCTACTACTAAATGCTAAATGTCTAATGTAGCCTTTATATTAGCTTCGTTGCACGTAACGTAAATAATCATCAATTTAAGTGACCCATCTGTGGGTTTCCCCATGAACTTGAACAATAGTATGTCAAGGATAGAGAAGATTACTCACTTCCTAAAGAAAACGTAAGTAAATGATACATTATTGCTTGCAAATTTGTCGAGCTTTAGAAATACGTGTCGTAGTTTAGGATAAAAATTATGACAATACTTAAATTTATAAAACTCGAAATAAGGAAATTGAGTCCGAGGTCGTTCGTAGGGAGCAAATTGATAATTTAATCCATTAATTGCAATATCAAGAAAGATATGCAAGAATAATAAGAAGAATGCTCAATATAATCAGAATAATATGGCAATAAACTTAAGAGTGAAAGTGCAAAAAGATTAGGTTAAAATAGTGGTTTAAACCACCAAATTAACCTTACAAGTTAAGCTCTAAGTATCTCAAATATATCAACAGTATCAATCAATTATCCCAAATATTAGAAGCAACAGAAGCACCAAGGTCAGACGTCAGAACCAAGGCTTGGATGCCTTATCTTCAGAAGCCTCAGCAAGGGCTAAGGCACAGCAGCAATACACCAACACGGAGGCACAAGGTGAAGTTTCCGGCCCTACTAGGAGGGGGTGACGTAATAATTGCGGAAATAAAATAAACAATCTCACAAAATAAGCAATCACACAAGTACACAAGAATTTTTAGGTGGAAACCCAAACTGGGTGAAAACCACCACCTAACCCTCTCGAGTTAGGATTTTCCGATCAACCAAGTTGATCAAAATCCACTAAATCGAATCACTTTAAACGAGGGTGATTCAACCTCAGTACAACCACGCTACTTAAACGAGGGTAGCGTACCTCAACCCCTTCTCTCCACGAGAAGGATTTTGTCTCGCGAAGGAGACGGGAATTCGCAAAGCGAATACCCAATCAAATAACAAAGATAAAAGAAACAACAAGTCCTATAGAGCCAACAAAGTAATTTTTAACCTAAGCTTTTATAGGAATTACGAAACTCCCCTTTGCAAGGAGTGCGTCGAGTTGATGACGCGGTGCGTGTGCCACACGACGGCGCAACGTCGCTCTCGTAAACAACGGCGGGAGAGCGGGTGCGCAAAGCTTGATGCTCTCAAGATGAATGGAACTTGAGCTTGGAGAGCAAGAGCTAGCTAGGACCCAAGAGAGTGGAAAGTGTATTACAAAGTGTTTCTTGTGTATCTTGGTGTCTCTAGGTGTTTCTTAGCGTATTTGTGTTGCAAAGGTTCCCCTCTATTTATAGAGGCCTTAGGAAGGCTTTGGAAGGCTTAGGAAATGTTCTATAGCCGTTGGGAACAAAGCCCAAGAGAATCAGCCCGAAATCAGGAACAATCATTGTTCTGACAGGCTTATCAGACGTCTAATTCTAGCATCAGACGTCTGGAAGTTCACTTTAAGACGTCTGATTTCAAGGTCAGACATCTGATTTTGGGCGGGTCTCTTCCTGACTTGAATCATATCTAAACAGGGTTCTAGCGCAAGTCCATCAGACGACATATAGGACGTCTGGCACTATGTCTGGACGTCTGGAAACCTACTTTTACTGTGGGAATGGATTTTCCAAACGTTGCAACGGCTAGAAAATCTCTGAGAAGAGATTTTGGGTCAGCCGAGGCAAAACGGTCAATTATCAGACGTCTGGATAGTCCTATGGACGTCTGATAAGGCTCTAACGGTCATATCCTTGAGTGTATGCTAAGCCAACCAACGGTCCACTAATTGGACGTCTGGCAAAGTCATCAGACGTCTCCTAAGACGTCTGGTCTAAGGTCTGGACGTCTGATTTCATCAGACAGAACTAACTATGTCCAGCCTAACAGTTATCAGACGTCTGAAATAACAGTCAGACGTCTTAAAATACTTTATCAGACGTCTGATTTGGGAATTAGACGTTTGAAAACTCTGTTTGAACCCTATATTGGTTTTCTAAGTGTTCTACAGAAAACCTAAGTATCCTAGGGTTGTGCAGGTGTTCCTAGGACTACTGTTAAGGTACTTTGAGGCTCTTTAACAGAAATCTAAGTAACAAAAATAAAGAGCAACAAAAGAAATGAAAAATACAATGAGTACAAGAGAAGGAAATCTATCCTATTCTTCATCTCCTTCCTTCTTCAATATATCGCTCCTCGCGAATCTCTTCTGTTCTCCATCGAGCTCTTCCAATCCGTCCTGGATGCGAGCTCGAACTCCGTCTAATCACGTATCCATTTGCGATTGACCTGAAATCTAGGACTCAAAGCGCAAATATTAAATGACACGTGTTTTGTTATCATCAAAACAAATGATCGTGGTGCTCTAGCACCAACACAAGGGCCTCTCAAATCTTAGTTAAGTATTGAGAGAGGGGAAAGGACACGATTCCCGAGGCAGCAAAAACCTCCCCTTCCCTCCTTCAGATTTTCCTTCCTCAGAATCAGATTGAACCCGGGTAACTGGACCCAAACCCAGACCCACGTGTGTGATCGCAGGGGAGGGTGCGTGGGCAAGCGCATGTGTTTGGGCGTGTGTAGGGACCTCACCCCTGTAAGTTCAGAGGCAAGCAGCTGACGCACGGATTTCACCTTATGTGCCTTTGTGAGCCTTCCCACACATGATGTGGGACTAAAGTGGGTAGCTCCTCTGTACTGTTGTCTGCAAGGATGCAGTCGAGGAATTGAGGCAGCAACGGCTACATCTTGCTTCAACTGCAGATCTGGAGAGTGTTAAAACTTGGAATTGCTTCAATCGTGAATTGCAGTAGGTCGTATGAAGGTTGGAGGCGGGCGATCAGTGACGGAGAAGACGGTGGTGACGACGGCTGTCCGACGAAGTCTTGCACACATGAAAACGACCTCGTGCCTTATTAGAGATGCTCAGAAGCCTCTCTGTGCGAAGGCGAGTGTGATGGTGGTGGTTTTAAGGTGCGTGGTGCCCGATAGAGGGTTGTCGATGACGAAGATGAGGGTGGAGGATGGGTTTGTTTGATGGGGAGGTGGAGAGCGTGAAACCCCAAATAGATTTAGGACTTTTGAAGAGGAAAGTGAGGTGAAGCTAGTGGAAGTGGTCGTGTGGTGTTTGGAGCAGTGTGGAGGCCATGAGAACTCATTGGAGTTTCGTTAGCCGTGGGGAAGATGAGAGTGGTGCGGGCAGTGTGGTGTTTGAACCTAAGGTCTAAGTAGTTGTAGAGGATCAAGAGGGTGAGAGGAAGAGAGAAGAGAGACGTAGAGGGAGATACGGAGAAAGATTGAGGCCAGCTGTGATGGGCCAGCATTGGAGAAGGTGAAGACGATGGTAAGGGAGTAACGAAGGAGAGGTCGGAAGCGGTTGGTCTTTGGCTGGATACGGTCATAAAAAAGAGAGGGCGATGCTGAGCTGGTCAATTTGACCGTTGGCTGGTTCGATGAAGGAGGCAGAGAGGCTTGCCGAAGCTCGAAGAGATGTCTACCGGAGGAGAGAAGAAGAGGTGGTTCTTGGCCTTTTCTGAGCTAAGGAGAACGACTTGGGCGAGGGGGTCCTTTATAGGTCTTTAGGACGAGCTCTAAGCTTGGAAAGAAGCTTAGATTGCTCGATTTTCAGGGAGAAGAAATCTCTAAAAATATCAAGTTCGTTTGAGCTCTAGAGCTAGATTTGAAGACCTTGATTGGGTGTGAACGATCAGGGATTGTTTGAGGGTCAATCTCTCCAATTTTGGAGAGATTTGGCTCTAATTGGAGGGAGAAAATCTCCCTTAAATCTCAGTTGAGGAGCTGCATTCACACCAATGGTGGCAGGGACTAGAATAAAGAAAATGATGAAAAGTTAGGGAACTTTTTGTAAGAATCTTGAAAGTTGAGGGGGTAAATGTAAGAACCAGAGTTCTAAAGGGCTAAATTGCAAATTAGGTCAAGATGGACTCTGATTGGGCCCAAATTTTGATACCAACCTAATTTGGACCCAAGGAATATAATGGTGAAGTTAGATTTGATTTTTGATCATGTTTGACTGGGCAATGTGTACATAAGCTCAAATTAGGGCAAAATCCTGTCTACAACTCTGTTTTAGGTCAAAATACGTTCAGATGGTCAAACCAAGGGTACCAAGCCTCTTAGAATATTTTTATATGAATTTTAAGAGGTTTAGATGAATTTTATCTTCACTAAAACCTCTTCAATTTAAGCGGGTCTGAAATTAGGCTTTTAGGTGTTGTTACGGTTCTCGGAATGTGTGAAATCCTATTGCTGTCAATGATGACCCACTTTTTGGACTTTAAGCTTATTTGACGTTTATTTAACCCTGAGTGATCCCGTGGTTAATTTATGTTCATGATGTGTTGTTAAAATTACAGAATTAACCTCTATTTCCCGTTCTTCTCTTAAATCTTAATAATACAGAATTACAACCCTCTGATGATTATATAGGAGCTTTAATCAATTAAACCTGACTAAATGTAGCTAGTTGGGCCTATGATGGTGTTCCCATCATACATGGATAACCGATTCATGCTCAGAATCATAACAAAATCATTTATCTCAATCATGATCAGATCATCATGAATTTCATATTTTCCTATCAAAATGACATAGTCCTAATATATACTATCTTAACAATAGAAATATACCCTCTTAGGACATTGATCATGAATGGGTCATGAAGGATGGTAAGGCCTACTCAATTTAGAGGAAACTCATATGAAAAGAAAGAGTGTAAAGCTCCAACATCAAACATGTGAACTAAATTGTCATCAATGGTAATCATACCTACAACCAATGAGGTAGAAGCTCTTGTATTTTGGTATGCTAGTTTCAACTCCTATTGTCATTAGGTAATTCCTTGTAAGTGACCTAACTATTTGCATTGACAGAACTTATGTTGTTGTGGCCTACTAGTCTCTTGAGGTGCTTAACTAGAGTTGCCTTGCCATTGGGCATTGTAGCTAGTCGATGTTATGGGCTCTTGATGCAGAAGGTTAGCCTATAGAATATGGCACCTTAAGTACTGGGAGGGTAGGTTGAGCTGGGTGGTACCACCTCTTATGTTATTCTATATGGTCATGATAAGAGACCCTCTTCTTAGACCTCTACTCAATGTCCTTACCTATATAGTCATGCCTTTTGAATAGGTGTTGTTTTGACCACTCTGGCAAAGATTGATAAATTCATGGCCTCAAGTTAGTGCTTTCAAATCCTCTATGAAATTCCAGTGCTTGTCAATGTTGTTGACTATTGACAATGGTGCAAACTAAGATAACTTCATTAATATGGTGCAATAGTCATTAATTGACATCACACCTAGTGTGGGTTGCGAAATACGTACATTTTGGTCTCTCTAAATCTTGGTTGATATTGCTCATTAAAAAGTTTAACAAACCACTAGAAAGTGATTGATTGATCCTCCTTCTGTTTGCAAACCACTCTCTAGCAATTGTGTGTAGTGCTAGTCAATGAGTACACTGTAAACAATACTCAGCAATTGGCTAGTAGATGGATGGTATCGAAGGTCATCTCAATTTACTAGATCTAGTCCTCTATTCCATTTGAGTCCTTGCCTCCCTTGAAGTGGGATGATTCAACTTTTTTATATTTCGTGAATCATTGTCACTATTCTTGTAGAGGATCTACTAACTTATCTTTAAATGGAAGTTGGTGTAACTTGCCTCCCCTACTGTCCTAGTTAGGAGGTGTTTGAGACAATAGATCTCTATCCTTTAGGCCAACACCACCTCTTGTTCTACCACCAACTCTATCTTTTTGCTCATCCTCAACCCTTGACACAACCACCTCCTTGACCTCCATCTCGACTGTCTCCTTGGCTTACTTATCTTTGACTACTCTACTCCTAGCCTCTGCCATTCCCACCATATAGGAGTTGTAACCATTGACTGAGAAATTGGATTAGCATATGCTTGAATTGCTAGAGCTTAATAATCTATCCCTAATTAGCCAAGGATGATTTTGTCCATGATAATGATCCCATATTGGAAGCATGTTCAACAACAAAAAACACCCATTAATTGCAAGAAATAAATCCTACGCAAGACTTCATTAGATAAGGAGTTGTTCAAGACTGTAGTTTGGAACTTCACCTGATGGATACGACTCATCAATGTTGATTCCACTCACTAGACTTGTCTGGCCTATTTTATGGTTAATGGGGCAAAATTGATTTGATACTATCTATAATGACTTTTACTCTAGTAGAAGTCTTAGATCAATTTCTGACAAGTTATGAACCTTAGTCATCTAAGACAACCATATTAATAGCATAGCAAGTATCACACATTATATGTATAAAGAGAAGAAATAAATATAAAGTAGAAATAAAAGTCCAAGCATCAAGAATTCATGAGTCATAACTGATAGCCATCGTTGAACAATAAAAGAATATGTCTTGAAAATTGTAGTATTAAAATGAAAAGGGAAATAAATTTATGACTAGGAGAGGTAAAATTGCAATGCTGGTCCTCCTTCAAATTACCATACAAAACTCAAACAGGCACCATCTCCTTTTGCAACTGCAAAACATAACTGTTGCTTACCAAATCTTGAGTATGGAGTTCAAATGAAAGACATAAGTAAAAGCTAAATAGAGTAGGAGGACAATGGTAAACAAAACATGAAAAAATACCAAGAAGTAAGAAATGGGAACTACTTGCATTATTCTCATTACTTATCCAATCATAAATCAATCATCCTATCATGAGCGACCCTCCATGTCATACGGTCCTTAGTACTCATAATTGATTTCTTAAAAGGCACGAGGAGATATAGTTTGAGATCTCTAGTAGCAAGACTCATTCAAGGCACTTTCTTGGTTAGGAGAATACCTCATACCAGTTCTACAACCCAAACCATCACCCCAAGGTGATGGTGTTGGAGAAAGGGAAACTATGAATACATATGATATGTATGTAGGGTACTAGTCTAGATTAGCATATGGGTATGTATTAAGACTCGTGCTGTTGAAGCCCTTTAAGACGTCTGGGACTTGGGTCAGACGTCTGGTCAGACGTCTGGACACCTTCCTAGACGTCTGGGAATCAAATTTTTCATGTACGTCCTTGCAACTGCACGCGTGCTGCACGCAGACAGTACGCAGCCTCATTTTCTTCTCTCTCCTCTCGCCAATGAAACCCTAACCCCACGCCTACTTAAACCCCCCTCCTCTCCCTCGTTTACCTCACCTTCAGCCACCCTTCTTCCTCCAGCGAGAGCGGTGAGCGGCGAGTAGTGAGGAATGGGCGTGAGTGGCGTGGGAGGAGAGGAGTAGCGAGGGGAAGGGAGGAGAGCACGCACGCGAGCTTATGAGAGAGCTAGTTGGAGAGCTCACGGCCTGTCGGGCGTGTGCAAAGTGGAGAGGTGCGTCAGGGAGGACCTCCCCGATACTGCTATAGCCAAAGCAGTGGTCGCACGCGGCTCGAGAAGGCGAAGGCAGTCTCTGGTTCTGGGATTTTCTCAGAATCAGACGTTTGGATCTACATTCAGACGACGTAGACGATGTCTGGAGGAGGTTCCAGACGGCTGAGAGGTAAATCCCACGTCGTACACCTCCCTTTGCAGATACGGCCATGCAGGTCGTTCCACCGAGGCACTGTTCCGTGCCATATTGAGGAGATTTGCGTCGATGTGTGTAGGATTCGCTTCGGGAAGGTGCAGGACATGCCCTCCCACGCAGTTCAGACGTCTGGGAGAGGCACCAGACGTCGGGAAGTGTTTCCAGACGTCTAGAGGGGTTGTCAGATGTCTGGAACTGGGTCCAGATGATCCAGCAGAGTTCTTGGACGTCTGAGGAGTGGCGCAGGAGTTGAGGTATGATTATGGACTCTTGTAAGACGTCTGGAAGGTGTTCTAGATGTCTGATATGAATCAGAATTACTATTTTGACCCGTTTAGGGTCCGTTTGAGGTCCGATTTTCGCAATTAAGATTCCATTGTTCTCCGTATAAGTTCCTCTACTTGTTGGAATACTTTTTATCCTATTCTGAGTGGTTTCTTATGATTGATCCTTGTGATAGGACCCTGTTCTGTTGCGGATTTGGGGTTTGCTGAGGCACATGGACCTGTCGATCAAGCCCCCATTACTCCTGTGTTTACTGGTAGAGTGTCTTCCCCTAGTTTAATTACAAACATGAATGCATATCTGAAATGAATGTTAGATCCTAGGGTATGGCACGAATCCTAGGGCTAGAAACACTGGAATAGTTGTATGGAATGTATGAATTGCAGTCTTGGATGAGTAAATAGAATAATAAAAATTGCTTGTAAATGGATAACAGCTGCCTGTGAAATGTAAAGTATTGTTGTTAGCAACTGTTGCACGTAAATTCCTGTTGTTTACAATTAAATATGAGCTGCCTGTATATGAATTGGAAATGGAAGATTGAATGTTGAAACACGAGCTACCTGCGAATAAACCTGGAATGTGAATAGTAAAGTTACATGCTACATGTGTAGAACCTGAGAAATGGAAATAGAAATGATGAAACCTAGTATGGCTTGGCCTGAGAAACATGAGCATGAACCCTACGGGAAATTAGGAGTAGAGCTTCTGGAAACAAATGAATGGAACTGGAAATGTGAATGGGGAAGTGAGCTGGCCCTTGAGTACGGAGTACCAAGGAGAGCGATTGTCCCCCCTGCTTAGTGCAAAGCGGAGCTAGCCACCCTAGGGTTGGGACCCGACGTTAGGATTGGTCACTTTGTACTGACTTTTTGGCCCTCGCGTACACAGTACCGAGGAGAGCTACTAGTGTAGGGAGAGAGCTAGCCACCCCACGGGGCCCGGGGTTCAGCTAGCCGCTTTACACTGACTTGTTAGACCCACTGGGCAAACCAGGGTAGTCAGGCAAGGGTGCCGGACTGTGGAGGGGAGAGACCCCTGTTACTGAGAGGGCTATGACCTATATTGGTTCCGTGCTGTGCTTTGGGTGCACTCGTTAACGGAAACGACTGACCGCGTGCCAATGCGGGGTAGCTACCCGTGCGTTTATCGCGCGTGCCATAGTCATCGTTACGTCTGTCAGTGACCTTGGGGTGGTTGACTGAGTGTAGGACCACCACGGGGGACTCTCCCGGCCAGGAGAGCACCACGTGCTACTTCTACTCTTCGGAAAAGACTGCAATCAAGATCGTTCCCACGAGGAACATTCGAGATCAAGAAAGAGACTTGATAAATAAACTAAGCGATGAAAGAAAGAATAATTAGTTAAAGAAAGAAAGAAATTGAAAACAACAGTTACCTGTCCACCTTTACTGTTTTAGTTAGCGGGTTGCCCCTCTACTCAGTGTTCGCTGATGTTTTGTACTCATAACCTTTTTCAGGTTCAGGTGTTGAGCAGCCAGAGCCTACGGCTGTAGAGGATGCTGGGCCTAGTAGAGCCCAGTAGTTGTAGCTTTTTGTTGTACTCCGTTTCCTGTTGTAGTGAGTAGTTGTTACACTTCTGTACTCTTTTATTGTGAACTTTATATTCATATACCTGTTTAATTTTCTACTGTTGTGGTGGTGTGTACTGTAGTAGTTTACTTCTTTACTGCTGTACTTTTGTTATTGATAGTTGCTTGCATGGTGAATGTGATTTATTTTACTGCTTTTTGGTTACTTCCTCGTTGGACGATTGGGTCTTGGGATTAGTCGAGTCGGTCCGGTCTCGTGTCTTGTAGGGATTCGGGAATCGGGTCGTAACAGTATGAAAAGAAACAATATCAAATGTCATCTCATATCAACTAGAACATGTACCTAATCTATCAAGCTATCTAATTTGCTAAGAAGCCTATTGAAAGTGTCATTAGAAGGATAGCTTGCTCCCTGAATTTGTTTTAAGCCACCAAACATAGTCTAGTAGGCTAGGACCAGAACACATTCTAGTGCATATAAGAGTAACCAATTAACTATATCCATAAGTGTAAGGACCCATTACTTTTTAGCCTTTTAAGATGTCTGGAGTCTCAGTCAGACGTCTAGACCCATTCCCGGAAGTCTGGAAGTGAAATTTTTGTACTACACACTGTGCTCTACAGGCGAGCGGCTCATAGAACCGCTCCTTCCTCTCTCTCTTCCTCACCTCCCCCGAACCCTAAACCCCTAACCCTCCTATATAAACCCCCCCTCCTATCTCCTCTCCACTCCACACACCAGTCACCACCACCTTCAGTGCTTGTGCGGGAGTGGCGAGAGGGGGCGAGCGAGGGAGAGCGAGAGGGAGGAAGGAGGAGAGCGCGGGAGAAGGAGGAGGCCTAAGGTCGGTGGAGCTTTGGTGGAAGCTCGGCGGAGCTCACATGGCCACCGGCGGGTGCGTGCGGGAGGAGAGGGCTCAGGGAGGCGGCCTCCCGACCCTCTACAGCTGCTGGAGCTGCTGCGGTGCGAGGCGACCGAGCGGAGCGAGCTGCGGGGAGTTACTGATACTGGGATTTTTCCAGTATCAGACATCTAGAGAGTCGACCAAACGACCGTAGCGGCAGCTGGACATCCAGGTCTGAGACCAGACGTTTGAAAGCACTTATATCGCAAGGTACGTTCTTTTCTGCGGTTACGGCCATGCAGGCCTCACTACAGAAGTTGGTCGGGCCTGATTTGGACCTGCGATTTCATACGCAGGTGAAGGCCCTTGGGAAGGCGTGCAGAACTCTTTTCCACGCATTTTTGGATGTCTGAGTACATCACCAGACGTTCGGAGGTACGTCCAGACAACCGGAGTCATTGTCTGACGTCTGGAACTACCTTCAGACAATTGCAGAGAAGGTTTGGACGTCTGAGGATACTGCAGGAACATAAGGTAAAATATGACGCCTTTTAAGGCGTCTGGGATTATTCCTAGACGTCTGATTTTGAACAGTAGGCACGTTTTTTACTTATTTAGGATCCGATCAGGGTCTGTTTAACGCAAATGAAATACCTGCACTTTCCTCTCGAGTTCCTTTACATATTAGAGTCTGTTATACACTGTTCTGAACTCTCCTTTTGTGATGTATCCCTTGGTATAGGGTTTCAGCCTACAACGTGTTTGGGGCTCACAGCGACGTCTGGGTCTGCTGTTCAAGCTCCCATTACTCCTGAATTTCTTGGTAGAGTAGTTTAATTTCGTTAATAATAATTAAATAAGAATGTGTTTGTGGAAGTAGTTGAATGGAACCCTAGGATGTGGCATGAACCCTAAAGTAGGGAAATGAATGAGCCTGTTGCGTGATTAAGATAAATTGCTAGTAAATGCCTAGATTATAATTACGAGCTGCTTGTTAGAATATGAGTTGCCTGTGTTTAATGTAACTACATGTGAATACACCAGTTGCATGTATTACGAATTGAACTATGAAAACACGAGTTGCCTATATATGGATGAGGAATGAATTATGAAACCTGAGATCTGGATTTAGATAATGAGATGAGCATGAGCATGAACTCTACGGGGAATTAGGAGTAGAACTCCTATGGATAGACGAAAGTCTGGAATGTAGACAGGAAGTGTGTTAGCCCTTGAGTACGTGGTACCAAGGAGAGCAACTGTCCCCTTTTGTGTAGAGCGGAGCTAGCTTCCCTTGGGTTGAGACCCGGGATTAGGATTGGCCACTCTACATCGACTCCTGTTGGCCCTCACGTACGTGGTACCGAGGTGAGCTACTAGTCTAGGGAGGGAGGTAGCCACCCCACGGGGCTCGGGGTTCAGCTAACCACCCTACACCGACTTTGTTAGGCCCTCTAGGCAAACCGGGGTAGTCAGACGAGGGTGTGCAGACTGTGGAGGGGCGAGACCCCTGTTCTGAGAGGGCAAGGCCCTATATTGTTCCGTGCTGTACTTTAGGCGTACCCGCTAGCGAAAACGACTGACTGTGTGTCAGTGCGGGGTAGCTACCCGTGCGCTTATCTCGTGTGTCGTAATCACCGTTACGTCTTGACAGTGACCTCGGGGTGGTTGACTGGGTGTAGGACTACCACGGGGAATTCTCCCGACCAGAAGAGCACCACGTGTACCTTCTACTCTACAGAAAAGACTGCAATCAAGATCGTTTCCAAGAGGAACATGCAAGATCAACAAATATCTGGATACTTTGAGAAATGGGTAAAACTGGAACATATAAAATAGATAAATGGAAATGAGAATTAAACTTGTTGTTTTTACTATTCTGTACTGAGATAATATAGATACCACTCTACTCAGCGTTCGTTGACCCTATCTTTTCATAACACTGTTCAGGACCAGGAGTTGAGCAGCCCGAGTTTCCGGCTATGGAGGGTGCTGGGCCCAGTCGAGTCCAGCCGTAGTTTTCTTTAGCACTTCCTTTCTTTTTCTCTACTGTTGTAGTAAGTAAGGAACTTTTAGTTACTGTTCTACTACTACTGTTTACTTTCCACTTTCCATTATTGTTGTTGTGGTGTTATGTACTGAAACAGCAGATCTATTTTTCATTTACTGCTTTATATGTTTCTTCTGCTTAGTTATATTGCATATGTGAATGTGGTTTACTTTCCTGCTTTTGGTTATTTCTTGTTGAACGACTAGGTTTTAGGATTAGTCGAGGCGAGCCGGCTCGAGTCCTATAGGGATCCAGGAATCGGGTCATAACAATAAGGTTTCCACAATCTCATTTATCAAAGCCATGCTACTATTACAGTTCTTACAACATAATTAATTTTGTAGCCATAAGCCAATACAACTACATCCCATTTTGTAGCCATAAGCCATTCATTTATTCAATTATGTGATCACATCAAAAGGTAAGAAACCATTCATCCATTTCCATGTAATATGCATTATCATAATCCATTTAGTATAAAAGAACTAAGTCATATTTAAAGCTTTTTATTAGATATGAACTTAGTTAATCCATTATAACCTCTTAATTATCATTATCGAATTATATTACTAATTAATCATGCATAGGAAGGTAATTGCTTTACTAATCATCCACAGTCAATTACAAGCGTTAAACCTGATCATTCAAGTATCCAATTTAGAAATAAGCGTAAATAGTGCACGTATACTCCAATACTCAACAAAAGAACATGGACACACACATAACAAGGCATCTCTTATCTATCACATTTCATGCATTATCATAGAATTTTGAACCACTCTACTTAGCATTGCTAGGGGGTTATGGGACTCCAAGGTAATGGTTGAAGAGTATTGCTTATCATGCACGATTTGGGGTGTCGCCTTTAAGTCAAATATGGCATAGAAGAGGTTCACATAGACATTAGAAAAATCTTTAAAGGTTATCAATATAGAATAGAAGCCAAATGGGCTTTAGGCATAATGATGCAAATAAAGGATTCCATGTAGTCTTAGATCACTAAAATCGGGGTTTGAGAACCCCTTGAAGTGGTCAAAATTGACAAGGGAAAAAATATCACTAGTCTCAATCGGCTTTGGAAAGGTTGCAACAAATTGAATCAAATGATACTATACATGACATATTTTAGGTGGGTTTAGATGAGGGTTGATAAATGGTTGACTTAAACGCAAGTTTTCTTATTTTACGAAGTATGCCAGGCCAACCTACACTCAACAGGTGCCAATAGGCTTGTTTCAATATGCTTGACTCCCAAATGCTATTGTTGCCTCAAAATAGTGAAGTGGCGACTTCGAAGTTCTGCTCCCACCTATTCTTGCACCCTTCGAAGCTCCGCTTTTCTTCTCCGATGGGCCCTAATCGACCGTACATGGCCGATTGGGGCCCCACGATCATTGGATTGACCTCCTCCCCCCTTAGGACCTCTCTGCTACGTCGATAGTCCATCCTCGCCAACATGCAGGACAATCAGATGCTTAGAGAGTCTGTGCAGTGGCGAAGTGGTCGAGGGGGCCTGCGGGGTGATGTCATCGACGATGGGCAGCGTGGGTTGTGTTCCAACGATGCGGGGGCGACGTTGGTTGTCTACAGTGGTGGCTAGGTCTAGCTCCCCGTGTTTTGACCTGTCCTCGACGTACTTTTAGCCTTGCTGTGCGGTGATGAGCATGGGATGTGTGGTCGTGTCTTCTGTCTCCGACGAGCGGTCGTCGACGTGTGGGGGCTCACCGGCATGCTACTATGGTTGGTGAAAGTGGCCATGGGTTTGGTCGATGGATGGTGGTTGGCGGTGGTGGTCCCTATTGGTGTGGTTGTGATGGTCTTTTCTTTTTGTTTTCCTTTTATTTTGTTCGGTTTTGTTGGGAACACGTGTGACTCTGGACTATTATGGCCGAGTACGATTTCGACCTTTTGATCAATTTTTCCGATCTCGTTGGCGTGTCTCTTTAAGATTCGTCTCGTTGGTATCTTGCTGTACCTATGAGGGTGGGGTCGTCCTTCTTCGAGAGGTCGTCCGATTTCCGATTTTGAGACGTTTTCTTTTTCTTTCTCCTTTGCTTCTTATCTCGTCTTTTGTTTTGAGTTCTCCCATTCTAGAGGGCGTATTTTCCCTTCATGGGTGAGATTTCTTTGTCTCTTCCTTCCCTTCTGAGATGCATCTCTTGTAATGGATTCTTCAAGTTTATGTTAAAAAAAAAAGTAAATTATTTAGAGTGTCCGTACATTTACTTAAAAGGTCACTTTGTATTGTAAGAAGCTTTGTGGCCAATCATATTCCTATAGTAGATAGACTCCTACAAGACCTATCTATCTCCTAAGACCATTATTGGGTAGCTTCTTAAACCATGTTGCCGAAATCTTGGGTTGGGCTGATTTCACATAACGGGTGACGTGGAGCCTTAGTACCTTCACTATGGAGCTATTCCCCTCTCTTTGGTTTGACATAATTAATATAGCTATCAAGTTAGCGAATGGTTAATTATTGTTGGCCAAACCGATGATTGTGGCCATACATTGGATTCCTCCTCAAATGGTCCTAAGATTAACTTCACCGCTATCAAAGGGGATCTTATATTATGAGATATGCTTTGACTTTATTAGAGCTGCTAATGATATTTCTGTCCAAGAAGGCATGTGGGCAATTACCTCAAAATTGATCTTGATGTTGTTAGTAGTCTCGCTCTTAAGGCTGATCTTCGCTAAGCAAGGAAGTCTTCTATTACCCTCTTTCATACTGATTTTGAGTCGTCTCTCCTATTTCATCGGTGGGTAGGAAAAAAATCCACCATCTGGAGATGGTAGGAAAGAGTCTAGTTTATGCAGTGTTTTAAAGCATTGATTGCATCTCTAGGTTTATTTTATAGGGAAGCTAACATAGTAACAAAGGAACTTATTGGTCAGGATATAGCTTAGCTGGTTGTAACCATTAGCTACGGTAGAAAAGATTTGAATTTGAATCCCGCCCCTGCATTAATCTATAGTACATTTTGGCGGTCGAGACTTCTGTTCCTTGCCTCGCTAGATTCACGGTGCTCCTATTACTTTGGTTGGGTGAACGGAGAGTGGTCATGTAGTCATTTTGGATGTATTGGACAACAGCCATATATGTCATATATTTATCCTTCCTTTGGCTTTTGGCCATGTGTGATGAGTAAGGCGTGGGCGGCCAACTTTTATAAATATAGTAGTTTTTTTTTAATGTCTCTGAAATGAAGCATTAGCACATCTACGTGATATATATAGTTTTCTTCGTAAACCTGCGTGCTACAGTAGGTGCAAGGATAATGCTTGTGGTTCACAATAAATAATGCCATCGATCTACTTCCCAAGTTTGTTTAAAGACTAATTTGAAGAAGAAAACAGAGCTGCGGAAGTGCGAGCATTCAGCCTTTGCCTAACGTGGTTCCCATCCCATGATCAATGCATGTGAGGCCCTTCGACAAAACGCTTGAACGTTCGGTGCGATGGATGGAACCTTAGCCAATATTCCCCAGCACTTGCTAAGGTCGCCTTTCTTGAAAACCGTGCAACATGTCTTGCCTAATCTGGCTATCACACATGAGCTCATACATAGTTAGGTTAGGCTCGACAATTTTTAATAGGTTAGGTTTGTACTTCTCACACGAAGGTTTCCAACCCCTTCCCCCCCCCCCCCCCCCCCCCCCCCCCCTCCTCGGGGAACTCCAAAATAAGATACCATGAAATAAAACAAAAAAGATGGAAAAGAAACATTTGTTATACGGTTTCTAAAGCAGGTAGATCACGTATCACGTACTAAGTACGACAAAGCGTCGCTGATGTTATCGACGAACCACGCTCACAAGTGATGAGTGGTCTAAGCGAAGCTAACCATCCACCTGGTCGTGATGAGTCAAGATTCGACATAGTCCCAACATAAAAAATGACGTTGATGGGAGAGGAGGTGGGGCGAAGATGAAAGATCAATGTCATGTGAAAGCCCTCAACCAGCGAGAAGTCACGAGACCGTGATGTGACAAGCCCACACATGGCCAGACACAACAACGTCGCCCCCACCGGATGCCAACACTACCACGTCCTTCGCCCCCTGTTGGAAACTATTGGAGACGAAAAGGAGCGTCGCACTGCAATTGGATTGCCACATTGGTGCTAACGTTGTCCCCCTGTCGCAGACAATTGGAGAAGAGAGAAAGCATGCCATGATCTAGGCCGTCATGACCGAACCTGCCCCAACGGTGAGAATGGAGGTTCCCCAATCTGCAACACAGAGTTCAATCATTGGATGAAGGGGTGGGGGAGGAGATGCGGCCGTCGAAAGAGCAGCGTAAGTGCAAAGGGGCTCTGACTGGCACGAGGGCTTGTCGAAGCCCCAGCGACGCCAGCTAGGTCACGGGTTCAGATATTTTCTAGTAAAGTGATCAAGTTCTCATTTTTAAATAATATATGCTGAAATATATTAGGAATATTAAATATGTTCGAAAAATGTGTTATTCCAATTGAGAAAAATATATATCAACTTAATTTAATTCCTTAAATTGTGGGGGCATAAAGGTTTATCATGTATTTCAACATTCACTACAGGAAAGATCACTTTTCGTGATGGTTAAAAATCATTGCTTAAATTGACCACGCTGTCGCATTCTGCAATTGTGAAAGGGTGTGTCGTGATATGGTATCCGTGACAGTTATACATTATAATCGTCGTATATGCTTGTATATAGACGATGATTCAATTAATTGTTATATAAATTATATATTCGATGATTTTATTTCAAATCGTCATGTATAACAATAAACGTTAAGTCAATAACTGTCATTTATGCCATTAATTTGGCCATGGTAATGTCACCTTGACATTACAGTTGATGATTTTATAATCGTTGTGCGTGCTATTTTATGATGATTATAGCGTTAACCATCGTGTAAAGAACAATGGGAGGAATCACCCTTACATTTTGAATGGCCCCAATTGGGTATTAGTCGTTGGTTATAGGGTGTTTACAACGATTATTTAATCATCGTTAATGATACATAACATATTATGGTATATATATTTTTTAAATAATACAAATCTAGGTATCATAGATATGTTTACCTAGAATACTTATAAATGTTGATTAGAACTAATTGACACCTCACAATATATAACACAAAATAGTGTCACTAATCAAAAAAGTTGTGTCATAATGTCAAAATATGCATGTAAGTAATACAGAAATGTAAACCTAGCTAAAGAAAATACAAAGGAACCTATCTAAGGAAAATACAAAAGAAATGTAAAGTCATGCCTTAGCTCCTATCCCATGACTCTCTCCACCACCACCAAAGTCGTCTCTACGAGGCTGGAAGTGATAGAGAGTGTGATCCTGGCCTCTATCTCGTAGAAATGCCATCATCTTTTGCACCTCAGCTGTCTATTACTCCATTGCGAGCCTTTGTTGCTCCATGAATTGTTTGGCATTTTGCTAGGCTTGAGTTTGTTGTTGCAGCTGTGAAGTGACATTTTGAAGTTATAGTTGCATTTGCTGATTTTCCTACTATAGTCTCTGAACCTGTGTCTGCAGCTTCTCGACGACTACTGACGATGACGACCCCTTCCGCCCATACCAGCTGGAGATCGTCTGACCCCCCCCCGCTATGATTGAAGCCTCTATGCTCTTGAGGCATGACACTCCTAAAAGCTTCCTTCAGTCTCATAGAAGGCTACTGCTGACTCCCAGAGGAGGCATTTGGAGTATGGGGATTGATTAAGTTCATCATTTCTCTTTACAAATTACAATTTAAATTACACTAAGTAATATAATGTCATATGAAAATAAGTAGAAAATTTAAAGTAAATGATAATTAAATGTAACTTACATGTTTTGTCTAGTATGTCTCATGAATCCATGTTCATCCGTCATCAGTGATGGCCTTTTTATGAGTTATTTTATAGACATCAACTCGATCGAGCGTGACACTATCATGTGAACGCGCTTGTAAATATAGTTCAAATTGTAAGTACTAATAATAACTACAACTTAGGTTAACTTTCAATTAAAATAATAAAATTAAAATAATAAGAAATTCCTTACATATTTTTCCTTTATTCTATCTATATTCGTTTGACCCAAACAATGGGTCTGTGGTAGAACTTTGACCCTATTGGTCTTGTTCTTCTTCACCTGATTCTATATGAATTATATATTGTAATGAGAAAATAATTAAATCATTTATATAAATACAAACACAAGTATTTATATTTCTCCGTTTTAGACTTCTTCCAATGCTCACAACATTCTCTCCAAATATTTTCTGATATAGTAGGAGGCACGTTCCTTAGTGCCTCCTCATGTGATGACATTTTTTTTATAAAGCTAAATTATATAAATAAAATGTCAGAAGAACTTCATTAAGTAAATGATGAAAAGATTGATAATACTACATATTTTACCTAAGTCTTCATCGTCATCCTTCAATCACGATGTCGCCCCACGGCATGATGGAACATATACTTAGTGACATTCGGATTGTCACCCCAATAAAAAATTGTATGTATTAAACAATACTATAAATGGATTAGAAGTGATGGAACTAACACACACACATATATATATGTTAAGAATTATTAACTCCATATTACGAATAAGTTATCTCTTCACCTCCTTTGGGACCCTCCTTTAGTCAAAATAAGAAAGGGACGAGCTCTTTTACCATCCTAGAGAGTTTGTTAGTGAATGGAAGGTAATCTGGATCTTCTCCAACATCGTTGAGATGCATTTTGATCCTTATCTCCTCTGGAAGTGCATCTAGATCTACATTTTTTATTGGACCCGTTCCTTTATTTTTCTTACCTGATAAGAAAAATATAACAAAAAATTAGAACATTACAAACAAATTTGCATAAATTAAATAATGACAATAAATATGATATTCCTGAAATTCTTATCAGAATCGGTCCCTGCCTCAACTTGAGGGTTCTCCTTGTCCTTGTTCTTGCCCTCGTCGTCATCAGGGTAGTGGGTGACAACCTTTGGCTATAGCTTTACAGGTGTGACCACCCTCTTGCCTTTGTCGTCGTACTATCGGGTAAGATCTCTAGGCCGGAGATATCTACAAGAGCTCAGAAGTGCTGGGGTAGTGACGTAAACTACGAGCTCTGAGAGGGGAATATTAAGAGGGATGGGTCTAGGTGTGCGATAGCTGCTAGATCTGGGGAGGCTGGGTGGAAGGTGGTTGGGTCTCATCCCTATCCCTTTAGGTGGCCTAGTCACCCTTGTTACACCTAAACACAAACTTCTTGTATTTTGATCTGCACATGCATTGTTTAAAAAAAGATTAGTACTTATACAAATGTGAGAAAATAAATAAATATAATATCAAGCAGAAAAAATATTCGATAGAATTTCACTATATTACGAATAGTTTCCCAAATCGTGTATACCAAAAAAAATCAACTTAAAATTCTAAAATAAAATCACGAGCACACCTCACTCATGCAAAGAAATAATAAAAGTTAAACCGTAGGCATACCCCACATATATAATGCAGTTAATTAAAAGTGAAAAAATAATTATAAAACATATTACAACTTAGGTTGCATTGATTTTTTCATCTTCTAATCATTTAAGTTTTTAACTCTTTTCATATCTAATGCAGCTTTCGTTTTTGCTCAACTTGACTTATTAACTACATATTCTTCGGTGTAACTATCATTATTTTTAAGTTAACTATTTATTTTTGCCTTTGCCTTTCACATTATATGAAAAACAATCCTATTTTACACTTTAACACTGACCACTCGTTTACTCATTTATCTTAGTTATAGAGGTATATTCATTCATGCTGTTAGGTTTTCTTATTTTCTTAGCCATCAGACTCCAATTTAAGTGTGATTTATTACTTTAAAATCCATTTAATCTAAATATGATCTCAGACTACTCAACACTTATTTCTATCTTTAGCTAAGATAATCAATTTCAAATATTAAAATGAAGTTAACAATAGTAAATGATAGCTTAACTACATCAACAATCACTTTCATATCATCCAAGGACTATAAATAGCATGCTGCATTGGTACATAATAATAAAAAGAGAAATGATATAAAAGATGATTATACCTTTTATATATTAATATCCATTGCACCTAGATCAACTTGTGACAACCTTTGGAGACGAAATTAAAGGTTATGGGGATAGATTTTAGGGCAGAGGATGGATTTTCCATCCCGTAAATGAGGGTCACTAAAAATTTTAGGGACAAATTTTCCATCCTCAAAACTATTGTGATAGAAAAATGATCACAATAGATTAGACACTAGAGATAATGACTTAATATTTGATTTTTTTTTAGAGACGAATTAATCTGTCTCTACAAGTTTTAGGAACAAAAATATGTACCCCTAATCTTTTAAGGATCGGATTATGTAATTGTAAATGTTAATTATTAAGATAAAATATCAAAATATTCTTAATTTTAGTAATACATATAACATGTATAGCTTGACAAAAGTGATTTTTGACAAAAAGACATCATTTTTATTGAAATAAAAATATAAAGCATTTGTTACAATGTTACGAAGAAATTACAAAAAAGAACAATAAAGAAATACTTCATAATACAAAAGAGCACTCAACACTTGTTTTTCCTCTTTACAATGGAAGTTAAAACTATTCCAATCTAAAACCATGTAGAAGTTCGAGAAGAAAGTCATTGCTTTGATAAGGGATCTTCGTCTACTCAGATATCTGCAAAATTTCCAAATTGTACTTTCTCGAGGGATGTTTAGCGTGTCTGCCTGGAGTAGTTCTTTCTTGATCCTTGCACAACCCCCGTAATCCCCTGCTATTTCTGGAGGTGAACCCTCTGCTAGCTGCTGCAGCTGCTATCCTCTGTAGCTGCTGCTGATGGAGGAACTTCAAGTGGGCAGAGGGCACAAATTAGCTGAGCTACTGCTCCCCCTAAACATGTCCTACAGCATCACCTACTGCAGCCGGAGGTGAACCTTCAGCTGGCCTACTGCTGCTACTACTATGCTGCAGCTGTTGATGGTGGCCAAAAATGAAAATGAGAAAACTGACCCATTATGCTCCTGTAAGCTTGACAAGATAAATCACTCAATCTACTTATCGAGCTAAAGAACTTTAGAAAAGCAAGAAGAAAAAGACTACAAAAAAAGGGTGATACAATATTGTGAAAAGGGCAACTAACATGGTGAAAAAATATAGTTTGAAAACTAGAACTGGTAAATAGTCAAAAAGCCTACATTCACATGATGTAGCATGACTATCAGCAATGCCAAGCTTATCGCCCAGCTTCTAGAATAGAAAGCAAAGCACTGCTACAAAGGCTTTTTTTTGGACAATCTACGATTCAACAAAACTGCAAGGCCTGTGCTAAAGAGACCATTGAGAAAGCCAAAACTCCCACGAAAGTACTGATAGAACATCAGAATTGCCATGTTTTTAGTAACAGCAGCAACTTCGCAATTCTCTTAAGATTTTTACAGAGACGTCTTGTATGTGAATTGAATGGTGATTCCCATGATGGTAACTTGTTTTAAAAATCTGGTAACAGTGAATGATCAGATCACCAGTGAATCTAGAGTCTCCAAAAATACATTGAAATGATATTAGCAAATTGTCAACATGTTTGAGTAGAAATGGTTCACCAAACTGGACAAGTAAAAGCGATATACAACAGTTACGAGCAAAGGATGTATGTTAACATTGGTTGGTAAGAGTCCATATCAATAACACCCATTCCTCAGGCAAACATGGAATTGGATGGGGGCCACATTAGACAAGCCAAAGGCCCAAAACCTATATAAGAAATAGGAGTCGATCTGATCAGAGCAAAATCCTTGTTTGAAAATGGTTTGTGACAAAAAAGGGCAAAATCCAAACCAAAACATTAGCTGACACCAGGGAATGTTGATAAAAGAGTTTTTGTTGTTGTTGGCAGCAACTGGAACAAAAACCAAAGAATAAAACTCTAATTTCAAGTGAAACGTGTGATGAGCAACCATTGATTTGCAAGAACAGAGAAAGATCACAAGTTCGATTTCAAATGGAATGCATGGTGAGTATTTGAATTCTAAAAAGAAACACCATCATTGAAAGCCAGGACAATCACCTAAGTATAGAAGCTCCCCAAAAACAGGGTCTACATTACCTCCCCACTTCCCATGGTAAAATTCTAAGAGTTTTTCAGCAGGGCTTCTCCCTGAATGAATATAGCATGCATGAAATCAAATAAGGAATGGACATATCTAAAGTTAGATCAAATAAGAAGGGGAGAACTTGAAGCAAACTGAGAAGAGATCTCTTACCTGTTCGAACAACCTCATCTACCTCTCTGAGAAATCAAGCTTCCTTGAAACCTCTTCTTTCCAAGCCATCCTGTAGATATTGAAACATCCAGTCTTTAAGCAGATTCTTTAAAATTTCTCGAAGGGTGGGATATGTGCTATTTTTTGAAAATATTTCTTCATGTTGGACAAGATAATCTTGAGATTTAAGAATAATAGAAACAGAGGAGAGTGGGGTAGCATTTCACGCTGGATTCTATTGTAATCTCTCACTTGTAGTCCCTGCTTCCATAATTCAATGGAGGGTCACTAAACTTGAGTGACCCTCCTTTCCCCCTTCGCATAAAAAAGGGTCCCATAGACCAAAAAGCTCTTGATAAAGGGAAACTTGAAATGATAGCCAATTTACACAAAAGAGTTGATCAATCCAAAAAAAACATGATGGGTCATGCAAGAATTTCATTTTTCTAAGGTTGATAAATTTTCAATCTATTTTTGAGGTTGCATTTTCATGTACAAAAAGTGAAAGGATAAAGTCACAAAGACAAAGATAGCAATCACATTCCAGGCAAACAAGTCCAACTTTCACCAACCAAATTATTAGTCAACTAGGATATTCCCAAAATCACATCAGACACACTCACAAACGCCAAGGAAGAAATCATTTCTAATTTAAACATACAGGATTTTAGGAAAAAATCTCTAGAACCAATTATCGTAGAAGGAAACCAAAGTGGTTTCTCATGAATTAATTTCCTAATTAAGAATTTTTTAATTAAAGAAAACAGGGAGTGGTTCATTGACTTGAAACACAAAATAGGCTTTATGTTTTTGTGGTTTCTTTAGTTCTATTCAACATACGAAAAAGAATCTAATAGAAGTCAAACCATAAGAGTAACCATGGCAAATATGATAACAGGACATGTGATGTATAAAGGAGTAATTGCACAACAATTGGTGGGCATGAGTCCAGTAATCCATGAACATGATATTCTTACTGCTGGATTAGGAAGACATTATTGCATTCAGGGCATTCTACAAAGACAGATTTTTCTATATGAAAATGAATACTATTTTACAAAATTGAACTTGTTAATGTTCCTGTCCTGACTGTCAACTGTTTGAGCATAAAATATAGGTGTTAGGTTACCATAAGAGATACTTTGAACAGTGATGACTCAACCAAGCTGGGAACTGATGCTATAAACTGAAAAGAAATCCAATTTGTTGTCGACGCAAGGAACTCCATGTTTATCATGATTTCCTCTCAAGTCAATAAATCTTCTCTTGTCCACGCCACTCTCCTTGATGGTTGAACTAATAATATTCTTGTAATAGATCCATTCTTTCACATCCTGCCTAGAGCTTGTTCGCTTTCGGTTCTTGGCATCTGTAAAAAGCCAATAACTTGGATAAAGTCAGAGCAAACTAAACACTCTCATGAACATGCCTTTCCCTGCATCAACTCAAAGCATCCAAGGACACATTCATTAAACAAATAAGCCACTAGCAAACAGTTAAACGTTGAGCAGCATAACCTTTTCTCTTTCATGTTCCACGTGACATCGAAATGACACTTAAGTAGAAAATGAAAAGTGGTTGACGAAGTTTCAAGTGAAAGCATTAAAGATACATAGAAATGCAACATTCAGAATGTTGTTTCTGGGCGAAATACAACTATGTACTTCACCATTCAGAGACCATTATCTAGAAAAGCAAATCAATCATGTAAATTTTAATGCACTTACCCAAGAAAAATTGGAAAGGCCCTTCCTGTTTCAGGTAATGCATTTCTGCTTGATAAGAATGTTCTCCATATTGAGCAGTAAAATAAATTATATAACTTAAAAAAGGCCAAAGCTGGCAAGATGTTTACATGGTATTACCAGATTTGGAACTTTTTGGTTATCATTCCACGTAGAAAGCAATGCGAGGATGCTGTCATCTAAGGGTCAAAGTTCCAAGTTGTTCTACTGTATGTTTCTCAGCAGAGACAAGTTATAGGACATATGTATGCATTTATTTTGCCACTAAAATTCATTCAAAACTGGACCATATCACTTGCAAGATGCCAAGACCTATATAGAACCAATCAGAGCCCACTTGGATGAAATCCCATCTGTCACATAATGCAATTCTCAAGCAAAGATGAAAGTACAGTGGTTTCTTAAGTATAAAAAGTGAAAGAACACATTGTGATCTACTTATGATACTTTGGATGATGGGAATAAAACAGAGTGAGACTAAATGCTAGAATCTAATCATATGTATAAGAACTGCATGAAATTATGCCAGGGAATCCTCAAGCTTGTACTAGTCATAGGTTGAAAACCTTTCATACAGCAGAAAAGTTATCCAGCCAAACAACTTAGAACTATATCTTTAGCAAATCAAAACATAATTAAGATTCACCACTTCCATTTTACAATCTACACAGACTTAGCCCAATTTCGTAAAGCAAGGTCTAAGGCTAAAATTCATCTGCCTTCTATGTTCAGTGCCTGCTGCTTTAATTCCCAGCTCTGGGCATCCCTTATATATTTGCTGCTTGTTTCTGCCAATACCATACCCTACCCTTGATATCCAGAGTCTATCGTGACATCACCTCCTTTCCATCACTATCTACTTGTCCAAAGCACCTATAGAGAACTTTCACCCTATCTGCTACAATGGTACACCCTGTCATTACTATATGCAGAGATGGGTCAAAAAGCAGAACGTAAAAGCGTGGAAAGTGCATCATGGCATAAAGATGTCAAACAATACTCCACACAACAAGTATTCAGCATCTGAAAGAACAGAGGGTAGCAAAACTTATTAGGATCCAACATAGGCAAACATTAAGTTGGAACCTTGAAAATGGCAGCATTTTTTCCTAGCCAAATTCCCCATAAGATTGCTAGAATCTTCGCCTTCTCCTTCTTGGATCCGAAATAAACTTATTTTTGTCAGAATATGTTTTTTGTAGCAATTAAATTCAAAATGGTTAAGAGTAGAATGAGATACCTTAATTTAATGCACGAATAAGCAGATTTCCAGATTTTTGGATTTCCCTATTCTTCCTACGATAGAATGCCCTTACCCTATTCCTCAACCTTGTCCTCGGCCGTGCTGCACAGGAAGAGGGCCGCAAGATGAGGGAACGGGGATTCCTTGCCGCAAGCGTCGTCCTCTCCTTGCTGCAGATCTAAGATTTGTCGCCCTCGTCGTCGTCGTGGCAGGCAAGGGATCTCCAAGCACAGATGAATAGGGAGCGGTGATTCCTTGTCGTTCGCGGCTCCTTCTCAGCCGTGCCACACACGCAACCGATCAACCGCCGTTGAAAAGGGAGCGGACGCAATGAAGATCGATGTGAGAGGTTTAAGGTCGAGGTGTGAGAAGAGGGATAGATCTGGAAAGAGGGAACGGCCTCTTTCCTGAGGAACTGTACGAGAAGATCAAGAGGGAGCGGCACTGTTATTTCCACTGGGCGGCAAGTTTTGGAGGCAATTATTTGTTTCCTTATATTAGTTTTTTTTTAGGAGACTATTAATTCATCACCTACCTTTCGTGTAATCCCTAAAATAAAATATGTTCTCACAATATAGTTGCTAGAAGTCTATTTTGTTCCAGGGCTGCAATGGTTCATTTGTGACTACAAAAAGTGTATTTTGCAATGCTTTCTTTGCGATAGTTTGATAATTGTCGCTAATGGTTGTATTTAACAATGGTTATTTATGTAACAGTCGCCTAAAGCTCGATCGATCTGCCCTCTTATATGGCAGTGGCAGGCTAAATTTTAAGTATTTGGCGACGATTTCGAAAACGTCACCGAATACTTATGGGAATAGGTATTAAGTTACCATCGTTAAAAGTATCTTGGATTTTAATTTTTGTGCGCGAGAAATAAATTTTTAATTGATTCGGCCACCGTAATTTTAAAATCATCGTCAATAGTATCTTGGATTTTGGTTTTAGTGCACGAGGAATATTTTTAATTATATCAGTGATGTTTTGTAAAAAATTATCGCCTTTCGCCTAATAGCTTCCACTCCTCTCTTCTTTCTCAACCCTCAACTGCTCCTTTGCATGCGTCGACCTCCTCCGCCCATGTGCAACCTTGATCTCCTCCTCCTCCCGCGCGCCGACCTCCTTCACCCGTGCGTTGCTACCGTCTTGTCATTGACCTCCTCTACTTGTCGGCCCTCTCCTCGAGATATCGACCCCCTCCCGTCTACCCTCTTCCTTTGCCCTCTCCTTCGTCGCCTCCTCCTCCAACCGTTGATCTCCCCCTCCTCTCCACTGGCCAAACACCTCCTCCTCAATCCAGCCGACCAAACCCCTCCTCCCCCTCCAATCAACGCCCCCACCCTCTCCCCCTCCAATGTCTGCCCCTGCTACCTCCTCCATCCACCACCGCCCATCCGCTCCCCTGCCTCCTCCTCCACCACCCAACCACCATCCCCTGCCTCCTTCTCTATCGCCTAGCCACCATCCCCCTCCTCCTCCACCGCTCATCCCCTCCCCCTTCCCCTCCTCCACTCTCTTCCCTCAAACCCCCCTGCCCACATCCCAAAACCCCCTCCCCCTACTTTTTTTTAAATTATAGTTTACTTTTTTAAAAAAAATTAAATACATGAGGAATTGAATGAAATAAATATATTAAATGTTAAGTTAATGTGTTTACATTCTTGTAAATAATTAATTAGATTACCTAATTACTTATTCATTTTATTTACATGTTAATTCTTATGTGATTTGCAAGTTGTGTTTACTCATGACAACTAGAATCATGTTAATTAAATGTCATTTTTAATTTGCATGTGGTGCATGCTCCTTGATGATGGTTAAAAGTAAACAAAGGGAGGATATTGAAGGTCTTGATGGAGGGGGGTGAGATTTTCATGATAAAATAAAATATGGAAATATAATACAATCAATCTCACAAAAATGCAATTATAAGTATACAAGAGATTTTTAGGTGGAAATCAAACTCAAGTAAAAATCACCACCTAAGCCTCATGACATAGGATTTTTCGATCGACCTAGTCGATTAAATCTACTAACCAAACTACTTAAAATGAGGGTAGTTCAACCTTAATACAACCACACTACTATGTATGAGGGTAGCGTTCCTCAAAACCCCTCCTCTTTTTGAGGAGTATTTTATCTCGCAAGGGAGACGAGAATTCGTAAGGCAAATACCCAACCAAAGACAATAATACAAATATCCAATAGAGCCACAAAGTAAATAAGTAAATCTAGTTACTATAGCCTAAGGAAACTTCCCTTTGATGGAAGTGTGTCGGCTAGCAACGTGGGGTGCGTGAACCATGCGATGGCACTATGATGCTCTCATATTCGTAGGCGGGAGAGCAGGTGCATGGCAAGGATGATGCTCTCAAGAGTGTGGACAAGGGTTTGGAGAGCAAGATTTCTTCTCAAGATCAATTGGACACAATATAATGTGGAAGTAGTGTATCAAGGTGTATCTAACAAAGGAGGAGTGCTCCTCTATTTATAGATGACTTAGGAAGTCTTAGGAAGGACTTGGAAGGCTTCTATAGCCGTTGGGAATAAACCCAAGGCAAACAGGCCGAAACTAGTGTCATTAATGATTCTGATAGGGTTATTAGATGTCTAGATATGTTAGCAGACGTTTGGGTCATCATCTGATCTATGGACCTAGACTGAGTTAGATCAAGACAGACGTCTAAAGAGGTGTTTTAAGATGTTTGGGAATCTAATCAGATGTCTAATTCTAGACGAGTTTCCTTCCTATTTTGTCAAGATCGAAATAGGGTTCCAGTGTTAAGTTGCACAGATGATAGATCGGATGTCTGGCAATAAGTCTGGACGTCTCGAAACACAAATCATTGCGGGAATGATTTCTCGAGGCTCAAATGGCTATTAGGTCTAACAAGAAGTAATTAGGGTCAGATATTAGCCTAACGTCTATTTATCAGACGTTTGGGATGCTCTATAGATGTTTGAAAGTAGATGTAAATTATATTAAGGGTTAATTCTTTAAGATAAGCCAACAGTCCTCTAGTTGGACATCTGGCAAGGTCCTCAAATTTCTTCTAAGACGTCTGAACTAAGAGCTGGACATTTGAAAGTGGTAGACAGAGAGTAATTTCCAGCCTTATTATTTTGGACGTCTGACTGTTTTAAAGTCTAAGATCAGACGTCTAATGTCCATATTGGATATCTGATTAGGCTGTCTGATGCCTACTTTGGTTTTCTAAGTTTTTTAAGAGTTTGTCTAAGTATCCTAGGGTTGAGTATGTGATCCCAGGACTATGGTATGATACTTTGGGGCTCTTTGACAATCATCTAAGAAATAAAAGAACATAATGACAAGAACAAAATATATAGAATAAAATGTCTATCCTATTCTTCTTGTCTTCAAGCTCTCGCTCTACGCGAAGCTCCTTCTCTTCCATCAAGCTCCTCCAATCCACCATGGACACGAGCTTGAGCTCCTTCACACTTATATCCATTTGCAATTATCCTGAAAACTTAAACTTAACAAATGTTCAATAACAAGTGTTTTATTATTATCAAAATTAACGATCATGGTGCCCTTGCACCAATAGATATTATCATTCTTTATGATGATGCTCCTTGATGCTAAGACATTTTTTGTCATTTGTAAGCAAATTATCACCACCTATTATCATTCTTATCACAACTTTGTCATTAATCAACTAAAGCAATCTAGGCTTGCTACATTTGTTGGTCTAATTGACTAGCAAGGAGTTTAGCAACTAGAATGAAACTAGAACTTGATAATGGAATTAAACAAAGCCTATGAATATAAGAACAACAAAACTAGAATTGACATGGTAAGGCAATTCAAATAAAAATAAATAGAATCAGATTTAGATCTATGCATAGCCTACTTATATGTGGAAGCACAATCTTTCTTCTTAACCAAGCACAACCAATGAACCTAGCACAGATTTAAACATTTGTGGTACTTTAGACTACACTTTTCACTAGCATTGATAGGTGCTATTATAAGATAGTGAAATTTGGGTTGCTAGATGAGATTCAATGAAGTGCTAGATTTATTTATGATTTAATTAGGGTTTAAGAGTTAGGATTTAGTCAAGTTACTAACAAACTTAAAGAAACATGTAAAAAACTTAACTCATTTCCTTCTTATTTTATTAAATTAGTTCTTTAAGTTATTAATAACATAACGATTAGTTATTTAATGTATTTTTTGTTTTTGAAATTACAGGTTGTCTGCGATATTCACTCTCGAAGGCTTTAGAGATATAATTGAAAACTTTTTTATTTATTTTTCTACCATTTTAGGACAATGTTAGATGTGGGGTATACCAACTTTTATGTCTTTCGAATGTAATTTTAGGATTGTATTAAATGTGAGGTGTGCCCACATATTGGTTTTTAATTGAATGGATGGTGGGTTGTGCCCACATATATGATTTTTTTATTGGTTTTAATAGTTTTTTTTGTTACAAATTTTATGTGGGGTGTGCTTACTTTTATAAGTTTGTGTGTTATGATATTTTGAAATGTAAGTTTACGGGAAAACATTGAATATTTAAGGGGAAACTCTATCGAATTTTTTTTTAAATTCATTAATGTTCAATATATAGCTGGTTGGGAATTTATTATAATTGTTAGATATACTTGCAAAAATTTAGATGCACATGAGGCGAAACACTAGGCATTGTGTAACCCCTAGGGTAAAAGTTTTTGGAGTCAAATTATGTCAAAATACTCATCCGTCGAGACTTATGATTATGTTATATGAATAATGCAGAGTGTGTGTATACCTCACTTACATGCACGATATTCTGTCTTTATAGCATGCCATAATTGTCGATCATCTTTAGTTCGGTGAAGATCCCGAGCTAAAGAGGATCCTTGAAGATTTGATTACAACTTAGGGTTGTTACATGGAATCGATGTCTGGAGGAATTTCAGTAGCATCTTCTCGCTCTTCTCTTGTGTACCAATTGATCTTATCTACATTCCTAAACCACCCTTAAATGAGAGTTATTGCGAATGTACTTAAGGTCAATCTTGGGGGGTATACTAGAGAAGTGAGAGGAGATATTGCTGAAATTTCTCCAGACACCGATTCAATGTAACAAGTAACGTTGTGATCAAATCTTCAAGGATGGGCTATCAAATGAAAACATTCATTAAAATACACACATCATCCTTACATTCATTTCTAACTTGCCTGTGGTTTACTATAAATTGTAGATTACCATGGACAAGTCATGGATTGGTTTGAGAACCTTAGATTACACTCAATATAAGAGTGGAGTCCTCTCAGTCATAGATTGGGCCTTCCATGAGGATAAGAAACAATATAAATGAGGAGAACATTTGGAGAAGATATTTTGTCCGTGTAGGAAGTGTTTGAATGCATTCGTTCAAGATAGAAACACTGTGTTAGAGCACGTGATCTGGAATGGTTGGTAGCAGCATTACACGAAGTGGACAACGCATGGAGAGGAATTGATCGAGGAGGTCATAGGGAATGCAATAGAAGTTGATGACTCCAATGATGATGTCGAAGGGAATCAAATTGATGAGATGTTCAATGAGATGAGAGCGGGTGACATTGAGATTAAAAACGAGGAAGAAACATTAAGAGGTTGTAATTAGTTCTATAAAGCAATGAAGGCAGCAAAAGAACTAATTGCACTTGGAATTAGTTCCATGACCAGGTTATCATTCCTGTTGAAGTTATTTTAGATGAAAGTTATGAATAGAGATACAACAAAATTAATGTTAGAGGTACTTGAATACATACGGGAGTTGTTGAATACTCTTGGTGGTTTTCCTAAATCTTGGTATGAAGTGAAGAAGCAGATTCAAGGGTTGGATTTGAATTTTGAGAAGATTCATGCATGTCCGAATGACTATGTCTTATATAAAAAAAGAGTACGCAAGGTTGAGTTCTTGCCCAGACTGTGGTGAGGAAAGATATAGAGGAGATAAGAAACAAGGAAGAAAGGTTCTTCGATACTTTCCGTTGATTCCAAGGCTCTAGTGACTATTTATGTCAAGTAAAATAACAACGTGGATGACATGACATGCAAACAACAACTCACAAGATAGGCATATTTGTCATCTAGGAGATTCTGAAGAGTGGGAAAAATTTGATAGCACACATTTTTCCTTTGCCGAGAATTCACGTAATGTTCGGTTAGGACTTGTAAGCGACGGATTTAATCCTTTCAAGAACGTGTACCTGTCATATTATATTTGGCCAATCGTGTTGGTTACTTATCACTTACCTCCCTAGCTTTGTATGCGATCCTCATTTATGATGATGACACTTCTCATCCCAGGTCCAAAGCAACCGGAAAATACGATTGATGTGTATTTATAGCTGCTCATAAATAAACTGAAACAATTGTGGTATGACGGCATTCAAACTTACGATGCATATAACAAAGAATTTTTTAAGATGCATGATGAATGGAATTTGGTACGCTAAAAGTTTGAGTTTGAGACCCGTCGTTGTAGTTGCGTAAAAATCTGTCAATCGGATAATTTTACCGAAACTCAAAGTGAGTCCTGGGTCGAACACGGGGAGGCAAACATTTGATTAAAAATCGCGTAGGAATTATTGTCACGAAAGTATATTAGCTGGTTGAAATTAATCTACGCTAGCTATTCTACTTAAAGAATAAATAATAGAAGTGAGAGATAGGATAATACAAATAAAGAGAAAATAGGGAGAGAATAAACAAATATTTTATAACTATAGGAGCTTGTCCATTACATCTACTTGCTACACTAGAAAATTGGAAATCTACACTAGAAGGCGATAAAAAGAGAGGGATGAGAAAATCCTCCTCGACGACTGCTTAGAGGTCGAGCCGCGTTGATGGAGTGCTCGGAAGAGGGTGGTGAGATGCTGGACAAGGGAGGACGAAGCTGGAGGACGAAAGATGAAGCTGGGCGACGTCGTGGCGGGATCTGCTTCCCAAACGACGGTGAGGACAATTGCAGGAGGCTCCACGAAGGAGGTGAGAAGATGGGAAAATTATTTTACTCTAGCTCTAAGGAGCATTCTGGGTATGGGACCAGCTCATAGAGCTTTGGAGGAGGTGAGAGGAGAAAAGAAGGGATGAGAAAATGTGTAGGAGGGGTAGGCCATTTATAGGTGTAATCATGGGGGCAAAAGGGTCTTTTTATGGCTTAGAAATTAATATTAGGGTCTTTAGTGACGTTTATGAGCATCACTGAAGACCCACGTCGTTAAAGTGCATGTGCGTCCTCGTCTCTTCACCTTCAGCCATTCCTGCATGTCTTCAAGCGTTTCACAAGCGCGCACACGATCTCCACCGTCAAATGTTAAATGAATGGCCATGATTGTGCCTCCTACGGGCTTTAAATCAAGATCAGCCATCCGATCATGTGATCGGATGGCTTTACAATCATCTCGCCTCACGTTGAGAGAAATGCGTGTCCGATTGCATGTCTAATGGAGCGTAATCAGGCGCACACTAAATGGACGGCATCCTACATGTCGCATGGCAGAACCCGAGTCACAGATCTCCAATAGAACAACTAAATTTTGCGTGCACCCCTTGTGCAGACGATTTGAGGCGAGATGAGGCTTGAACTCATGGTGCCTCCTTGAGAGTGTCCTCTCCCATCGTTGCACCAAGGGTGCTCAAGTGTCAAAAAGATGTTTTGATGACCTTGTGCTCACGACCATTGGATCTTTATCCAATGGTCGAAGCTTGAGGAGGCGTGGCATGTTCTTCATCATGGGATCTTCATCCAACGGTGGATATGCTTCGTGAGAAGACCTTCAGTAGATGGGGGCGAAGTGAGGGGCAACGATGGGCAGTTGGGATGGCTCCACGTGGAACCATCTTGGCCGTCCAATTTCTTTGGCTTGTAGATGGTGCCACAGATGTCGGATTGAATTGATTTTTACGCCGTTGGACTGCGATCGTCAATTCAAACCCATCGATGTAGTTGGAATCTTCATCTGAGGTACAGATTTATGCCACATTGCTCCTTGACCTCTGATCTTCTTCGTACTGCATCTGATGCTATGGAGATCCATTCGGGGTGATCTCAGAGGTGTTGGACTCTGATTGTCGCCCTGATCAGATCCATACAATTGTATCTTCAATCCGAGGCCCCAAAATGATATTGCCCTGTCCCCTGACCACAAAAAGGGTAAATTAGGCTATATTTTGTACAAACTAATTTAAATGCAGAATGATGCATGCTATACAATATTTATAATGCGTAATGCAATTATACACCAAGAACACGTAAAAATAGATAGTTTATGTGAAATAGATGTGTCTACATCAATGCACATAGCACTGTTATGGACCATAAATGACTTTTCAACATATGCAAACTTGTCAGGATGGAGTATGAAAGGGAAGTTAGCATGTCCAATTTGCATGGAGGATACACATCATTTGTGTTTTTATGAAAGTAACAAATTTTGTTACTTAGGACACCTTGGATTTCTTCCTATTGAGAACAGATGAAGGACATCACAGTTCAAGGAAGATTTGATGGTAAAACCTGTCAGTATTTGAGTAGAAATCCAAGAAATATGTTGAGAATAGATTCCATCAGGTTGTCAGGATTTGAAGTAATGGAGAAGTTACAAAAACTTGCCAACATTCGATTAGGTCTTACATTTAAGAAAGATTTACGACTTTGAAGGATTCAGGTTTCAAAAGGAAGAGCATCTTCTTCATGGAGCTCCCTTATTGGAAAGATCTTACAATCTATCACAACCTTGACGTAATGCATATTGAGAAGAATGCCATGGACAACATCTTAGACATGTTAAACTTAATAGATAACCCAAAAGACACGTTAAAAATGAGAAATGACATGAAGAAATTAAGTATTTGTCCTAAATTGCATGTTATCGAGGGAGAGGATTTCCTAACAACTATGTATAGTCCGAATCAAGATCAAAGGGAAAGACTATTCTCCTTCTTGAAGGGAATACAGGTTCCTAACTGGTACTCTTCATAGGTTTCCCGTTGTGCGAATGAAGTTCAAAAGAAATTAGTGGGTTAAAAGGTCATGACTCTCATGTTTATATGCAGATTTTGTTTCCACTTACTATTCGTGGTGTTCTACCTAATCCATTGGTTGATTCGTTACAGAGGTGAGCCGTTTCTTTACAGTAGTATGTTCTAAGAGTTTGGACTGTGAACTCTTAAGTTATTCGAACGAACAAATTATTATCACACTATGCAAGATGGAACAAATATTCTCTTTGACCTTCTTTGACATTATGGTACATCTTATGTTATATCTTGCAAATGAAGCAAGAGAATTGGGGGATTTGTACAATACAGATGGATGTATCCAATTGAACGGTTCTTGAAGAAATTGAAAGATTATGTCTTAAATAAGGCGAAGCCTGAAGAGTCAATTTTCAAAGGATATCTTGTGGAGGAATGCGTAAACTTTTGTGCAATATATATGGATGATCCAGATAAGATAACAGATTTAATCTACTTGAGAGAAATTTTGATGGACAATATAATGAAAATGATGAAGATTCTCTCCATTTTTGATACAAAGGGAAGGCCAATCCTATGGACAGAGTATAAATTGATTTCAGAAATGGATTGAAAGTTAGCTTACTTATACATTTTAAAGCAGATTCCTGAAGTTGATCCATTTTAAATGGAATTCAAACAGTCTTCACATCCATATGTCCGGGACTTGAACTTCCTTGCTTAGTTTAAGGAGTGTGTAAAACATATAAAAGAAAATGACTGTAAGTGGGTGATGTAGACACAATTATTGAGGATAAAATGCCTATTCATGCATGTTCCTAGGCTTAGATATGCATTTCATATTATAAATATTGCATAGCATACATCATTCTGCATTTAGAGTAGTTGTGTATATTTTAGGGTAATTGTATCCTTTTTATGGCGAGGGGAGAAGGAGATTTATTTTAAGGCCTTAGATTGACGATCCGACCGTACGGATCTGATCAGGACGACGATTGGAGTTCAATGCCTCCGAGATCATCCTGATCAGAATCCCGTATCACTTATGCAGTCTGAGGAAGATCAATGGCTAGGGGGCAATGCGACATGCTTATGGACTTCGAATGAAAGATCCGACCGTATGGATGGATTTCGAGTGACATTCACAATCCGACAATGCAAAAATCATCTCAATCCGAGCACCGTGGCACCCTCTACAATAAAAAGAAGATGGACAGCCCAGACGGTACCATCTAGGCTGCCCAACTCTAGCCAGCAGCACCCGCCCACACCATTCATCATCCACGCCCTCCATTCCCAACTATTGGATCTTGATCCAATGAATGAGAAGCCGTCCACGCCGCTCTTCAAAGCTCCTCGTGACACAAAGATGGGCGTGGCCTGTTGGTGGAGGCGTGAACTCTCAAGGGAGGGGTGCGGGTTTGAATCCTTGTCCCCCCCCCCCCCCCCACACACACACACAATTTGGCATTTGGATGCACCGTAGCGCACTAGCCACACACACAATCATGCCAAGCACTGGCCGTGCACACAAGCACGCACAACATAACCAGCGTAGCGTGAATAGCACATGCTAGAGCATGCGAGCATGACAAGGTGCAAGGGGCACGAGCACGTGATGTGCACACCAATGGTGGAGTGGATCTTCAACAACAGCTTGCATGGTCTTTAGTGACGATTGCAACTGTCACTAAAGCCCTTGGACGAATTTCTTCCTCTTCCTTCCACTATAAAAGGACCTACCCCCCTCCATTCTTCACCATCTCTTCCTTTCTTCTCCTCACCACCTCTAAGGCTCTAGAGAGAGCTTGTCCCAAGCTCAGGATGCTCCTCTAGAGTAGAATCAAATATTTTCCCACCTCTCATCTCCATTCGTGGAGCATCCCGCAGCCATCCTCTTACCTCCTTCGGGAAGAAGATCCTCGCCGCGACGATGTCCTGCCCCATCCTCCTTCCTTTGCTGTCATTCTCCCTCATCTCACTCCTCACCACCTTCTTCGGGGCATCGTCAGAGCGAGCTGTCCTCCAAGCGACTGTCGAGGGGGATTCTTCTCACCTATCCTATCTTTTTGCTTTTGTAGTTTTCTCGCTTTCATAGTTGTAGTAACATTTGATGAGAAATACATGATTGTCTCTCTCTCTGTCTTATTTTTGCAAGTAGATTAGATAGAAATTATTTCGACCTGATCTCTTGCTTGATAAAAACACCAAAAAAATTATAAAAGATAAAAATGACAAAAAAAATAAAAGCGAAATGCGGATTTCATAAAACCAAACGTTCGCCTCCCCGTGTTTGACTCGGGACTCACCTTTCGAGTTTCGGTTATAAATATATCTGATTGACATATTTTCTTGTGAATCAAACTACGATGATGGGTTTCAAAACACAAATCTTTTCATGACAAATTTCCGCCTCATTAGTGGGTCTAAGATTTTAATGTTATTGCTGAGATCCTGTTGAGTTACGAACATTATCATTCTGGATATATAATAAATGGCTTCAGATTCAAGATAAGATCAATTGATGATGAGAAGACAATGCAACATGCTGGAGTCATTGTCAATTGCGATCTAATGACTGGTTGTGCTAGCTAGTATGGCCAAATCATTCAGATTGTGGAGTTGAGATTCTGATACGATCACAAAGTGGTCATGTTTAAGTGTGATTGGTTCGATATTTTTAAGAACATCATTGGTTTCATGAAAGATGTTAAACATGGTTTCTTAAGTGTTACGACCCGGTTCCCGAATCCTTACATGACACGAGACCGGACCGACTTGACTGATCCCAAGACCCAGTCGTCCAACGAGAAATAACCAAAAGCAAGAAAGTAAACCACACTCACTATGCTATGCAACTAACAGTAAAAAGGTACATCAGTAAAGAAGTAAAAATTGCTACAGTACATATCACCATCACAACAGTAGAAAAGCAACAAAGTACAGGAACATAAAAGTACAGAAAAGTAAAGGTACATAATGTAAAGGTACAAGAGTCGGAACTCAGTACTACAAAAAGGTACAGCAAAAGAACTACTACTGGGCTCTATTGGGCCTAGCACCCTCTGCAACTGTAGACTCTGGTTGCTCAACACCTGGACCTGAAAAGGGGTTATGAGTACACAACGTCAGCAAACGTTGAGTAGAATGGCAACCAATTAACTAAAGTAGTAAAAGTGGACAGGTAGCTGTTGTTTTCAATTATTTTCTTTAACTAATTATTTCTTTCCACCACTTGGTTTATTTATCAGGTCTCTTTCTTGATCTCGAATGTTCCTCATGGGAATGATCTTGATTGCAGTCTTTTCCGAAGAGTAGAAGGCACATGTGGTGCTCTCTTGGCCGGGAGAGTCCCCCGTGGTGATCCTACACCTAGCCAACCACCCCAAGGTCATGGACAGACGTAACGGTGACTACGGCATGCGCGATAAATGCATGGGTAGCTACCTTGCACTGGCATGCGGTCAGTCGTTTTCGTTAACGGGTGCACCCAAAGTACAGCACGGAATAGTATAGGGCCTAGCCCTCTCAGAAACAGGGGTCTAGCCCCTAAGAACCAAACAGGAGTCTTGCCCTTCCACAGTCCGCGCACCCTTGCCTGACTACCCTGGTTTGCCCAGTGGGCCTAACAAGTCGGTGTAGGGAGGCTAGCTGAACCCCGGGCCCCGTGGGGTGGCTAGCTCTCTCCCTACACTAGTAGCTCTCCCCGGTACAGTGTACACAAGGGCCATCAAGTCGGTGCAAAGTAGCCAAACCCACCCCGGGTCTCAACCCGAAGGGCGGCAAGCTCCCCTCTGCACTAAGAGGTAACATGCTCTCCCCTTGGTACCATGTACTCAAGGGCCAGCACACTTCCCAATGCATTTCCAGATCCATTCCATATATTTCCAGGAGTTCTACTCCTAATCTCCCCATAGGGTTCATGCTCAAATGCCTCATGACATTCCATACCAGGTTTCATCATTTCCATTTCCATTCTCAAGTTATACACATGCAACTTGTATTTCTATTGTTCACATTTCTAAACTCAGGTTATACATAGATAATTCATATTCTATCATTCACATTACCATTCTCAGCTTTATACACATGCAGCCCGTATTAATCATTTAACGTATACAACAGAAAGATCACATGCAACTGTTAACTAGCATAGGTAAATCATTATCTCACAGGCAGCTTTTATTTATTTACAGGCAGTTGTTAACATTCTATCTTGTTCACTCAAGACTGCAATTCAATCACGAATACAGACATTTCAAGTATTTTTCTTGTGTTCAATCAAGTATTCAATCACGCATACAAAATTGAGCTCCACCAAATATGGCCTTAACCTATTTTTCTTGTGTTTCTGATCGCCCGAATACTTGCTGAGGAATTCCGACTTAGTGTTAGGGTTATGAAAACTCAATTAAAGTGTTAATGCCTAGTGAGACCACCAAATACATATCCTATGTTTGAATCTGGTGAAGTTGTGAGCTCTACAAAAGAAAAGAAAAGGAAAAGAAAAAGAGTAAGAGAGAATTAATACAAAGGAATCAAAGAGAGCATAGTTTTTCTCGTCTTTCTCTGAGTTGAGTTACTTAGTAATCCTGAAATCTAGATTCTGTAGTACTAGTCTCTATGTAGCACCAAGTGAGAGTGAGCCACCAAATATATAATCTTAGCCCTCAAAGATTCTCTACCTAAGCCTAAAGCCAGGGTGGAATTCATAGAATATCTTGAATACCCCGAGGGAAGAAGTCCTCCTATCCCACTAGAATTTTTATTAGGGGTCAAGTGCAGGCTTTAGAGGTGTATTAGTTTTCACTCGAATCCGTTGCAAAAGCTACATAGCTGCACTTTCACGATTGTCTGGATTTCTAGAGCATAGGATGAAAGCAAAAAGGAGAAAAATCTCTATGCATACACTTGATAAAATAATCAGTCCTGTAGGGACCCTTGCTGTAAATAATTTAGTCTTGCATTTGTTAGGGACTAGCAAGATTTAGGCATGGGGCTATGATTACGCAGCAATCATAGGTCTTAATTGACGTAGATTAAGCTAGGACTTAGCATAAGTTAGGGCTATTCATGCATACATACGCATTATCTGCATCTTTACCACCCTTCTTTAGCTATGCATGAAATAATGTTATAATGTGCTAATTAAGTATATTATGTCAATTGCAGGGAATAATCTGATCAGGAGCTGGATCAGGAATAACGGGAGTTGCAGCAGAGCTGGAGTAGAAGGCTTAGATTAGATGTAGGAATAATAATGTAAGGGAGTTAAAGGTTTTCTATGCTATTAAGTAGGAATAAAGCAGTAAAATGTGAAGAGCTTAGGTCCATCCTAGCCCAAGGATAGCCTAGAGACTTCCCCAAGCCTTAGCCACCCTTAGATTAGGTCACAACACCCTAGGAAGCCTTAAAACCCTAGTTCCAGCCCTTATCTCGATGTCCAGATAAGTTATAGGACATCCAGGACACTTAGCCATCTCCCGCACACCTCAAACCCAGTTCTGCAGTGTTATTGGACGTCCAGACACTTTGTCAGACGTCCAATTTCTGCAGAGTACCCAAAACAGAATCCTGATTTCCCCCTGACTCAAATTGGACGTCCAGAACTGAAATCTGGACTTCTGATTTTTGAGTATAAGTCATCTGATCCTTTTATTGGACGTCTAATGCTAGTCTCCAGTCCCTATTTTGAGATTCAAGTCTTGATCTTGGATCTCTAGCTCCCTAGACCTAATCCTAACCCCATAGGAACCTAAATTAAGGTGTTCTAACCCTAGTACATCACCTCTAGACCTACCTAAGGACCTAATTAGGTTCTCACCAAACCCAATTGACTTAGATCAAGTCAATTACCTTCATCTAAGTCAATTGGACTCATTGAGTCCAATTGAGCTTAGATCTCAACCCACACAAGTTTAATTGGACGTGGTGAGAGTCCAATTGACCTAAACCCAACCTAATTGAGTTATTCCACTCTCAATTAGGATTCACACTCATTCAATTAAACTTAGGTTAAGTTTAATTGCATTTTCCCCTTAGCAATTAGGGTTTGTAACCTTAATTCAAGACCTACACCTACCCAAACCCCTTAGGACCTAACCTAAGACACCTAGCCACATAGAGCACGACCATACACACACACACACACACACCCATTCACGCACACACTTCTCTAGAATTCTCTAGCGAGCTCTTGAGATGGCGCCACCTCTTGGTTGCCAAATTTAGCAACCAAGAGGAATTCAAATTGAGATCCACAATTGTTGGATTTCAAAGACCATCTCCACCCACATGTGGCTGGCCACTCTTGGACTCTCTCTAGAGAGTTCTGCACCTCTCTTGAGAGAAGCCATTGGGTCTATAAAAAGACCCCTTGGGTGGCCATGCACCCCCATTCACTTCCTTGGCATTCATTCTACTTAGGCTAGCCACTCCCATCTCCACTCCACCTCTACTAGTTGAGCACCACCATGGAGGCCACCATCTCCACGTCAGGAAGCTGGATCAGCTCTCCAATCTCTCTTCAAGGGCCGGCCTAAGCTCCATTGGCTGCCCCTCCTTCCTCTCTCAGCCACTCAAAGGCCATCGGAGACAACCTCGGAATGCCCTTCCTTCTTCTAGATTAGTAGCTTGGCTCTTTGAATATTTACTGCTTAGTAGTGTAGTCTTACTTCTCCCCTAATGATGCATGCGAAATCCCCCCATCGATTCTTGTATGCAATCGTTTTCTGGTAGCTAGGTTTAAGCATTTATGTATAAGCTTTCCTCTAGATTTCCTTGTGCAACAACTCGCCAACGATGAATGAAATTGCATTTATATATATATATGTCTCTCTATGTGTTTGAAATCACCGCGAGCTTAATAATTATCATATTTGCGTGATTTAAGTGCCTGTTCTTTAACTGTCTATATATTACGTACCAGCATGTCGTTTCCTGAGGATATTGAAAATCTGACAATAAATGGTTTCTCCATAACTAGTCACCACCTCACAAGAATCGTGCGCACAGAAACTCACACATTCACTTTCGTGATTTACTCGACGCATGCGCATGTGATCCGAGTTAATAACAGGAGCGGTGAAGTCTTAGTTAGGAGATTGGAAACTGGAGTGCGTCTTTAAACAAAGTAGAGTGGCTAAAGAAAAGATCAATTTCAAAAGCAAAAATAACTCCTCCCAGAGATGAACGACTCGGACTCAAAGTCTCATTATTTTTATAAAATAATATCTTTGTTGGGTTGTACTTCGCGACTATACTACGACGCATTCCTTTTCTATCAAAAACGTGATCTACGATTCCCCAACATCAGGACAGAAGTGTGTTTGCATCATAACAAACTTAACGGAAGTTTCATCTCTGAAACTTGAGCTAGCTAGGGTGTGGAAAAGAAATACATATGCATAACAAACTTAAAGAGGATCGAAGCAGGTCCGAAAAGACGTACCCTCAAAAAGCTCTAGGTACCGCTCTCGCATCGCTGCCTCAAGCTCCCAGGTAGCCTCCTCGTACCTTTGGCTCCTCCGCAAGACCTTCACCAGGGGTGCCTGCTTCCGTCTCAAACTCCGGACGGCTCTGTCTAGTATCTGCACTAGTCGCTCAGGGTAGGTCAGGTCGTCACCCACCTCGACACTCTCGTGGCTCAGAACGTGACTGGGATCGACGACATACTTCCTGAGGTTGGACACATGGAACACGTTGTGCATGCCAGGAAGCTGGGGAGGAAGGGCAAGCCTGTAAGCAACGGGTCCTACCCGCTCTAGGACCTCAAAGGACCCCACAAACCTTGGTGCGAGCTTCCCTTTCACCCCAAACTGCTGCAGGCCCTTCATGGGCGAAACACGTAGAAAGACGTGATCCCCAACCTCGAACTGTACCTCTCTGCGCTTTCGATCGGCATAACTCTTCTGTCTGCTCCTGACAGTGTGAAGTTGTCTGTGAATCTACTCAATCACCTCCTGACTCTGCCGAATCAGCCTGGGGCCAACATCCCACTTGGTCCCCACCTCAACCCAACTCAAGGGTAAAGTACACCTTCGTCTGTACAGAGCCTCGTAGGGTGCCATGCTGATGCTCGAGTGATAATTGTTATTATATGCAAACTCTGCTAGGGGCAAGTGCTTCTTCCAAGAGCCCCTCCAGTCCAGTACACAGGCACACAAAAGGTCCTCAAGTGTCTGTATCGTGCACTCTGACTGTCCGTCCGTCTGGGGGTGGTACGCCGTACTGAACCTCAACTGTGTCCCCAAAGCTTGCTGAAACTCAGCCAAAAGCTGGGATGTAAAATGGGTATCCCAGTCGGACACTATCTCACGTGGAACTCCATGCAGATGTACCATGTCACAGATATATCTCTCTGCCAACTATGCTGGTCCCAAGGTGACTCGGATCAGCAAGAAACGTGCCGTCTTCATCAATCTGTCTACAATCACCCAGACTGCGTTGTGTTCTTGCTGGGTAACGGGCAAGCCCACCACCAAGTCCATGTGATGCTCTCCCACTTCCACTCTGGCACGGGAAGTGGCTGCAACGGCCCTGCAAGCCTCTGATTCTCGGCCTTCACCTGCTGGCACACCAAGCACTGCTGCACGAACTCACCTACATCCTGCTTCATCCCCCTCCACCAAAAGTCACATCTCAGATCATGATACATCTTCGTGTTCCCGGGATGTATGGTGAACCTGGACCCGTGTGCCTTAGTCAAAAGCTCTCTCAACAACTCCTCGTCTCTGGGAATGCACAAACGTCCTCCCATGCGTAGTACCTCATCAGTAAAGGAGAAGTCTCCAGGGTCCCCTGACAGTACTCTGTCTCTCAGCAACTGTAGGTACGTGTCTGTCATCTGTCCTGCGATGATGCAGTCTATCAGCTCTGGTCTCGTCTATCGGGTCACTGTCACTGCCCCACAATGCCCCTGTAACTTTAGGGGTCGCCAACTGCCCAACTCCTCCATAAGTGTCCAACTCCATGCTTGTAAGCTGGCCAAGTGGGCAGGCGCCTTCCGGCTCAAGGCATCAGCCACCATGTTGGCCTTCCCCTGATGGTAGTAGATGCTGCAGTCATAGTTCTTCAGGAGCTCTACCTAATGTCTCTGTCTCATGTTAAGCTCCTTCTGATCAAATAGGTACCTAAGGCTCCTATGATCCGTGAATATCTCAAAAGTCTCTCCATACAGGTAGTGCCTCCATGTCTTCAGCGTGAAGATGATAGTTGCTAGCTCTAGGTCATGGGTAGGGTAGCTATGCTCATGGGGCTTCAGTTGCCGCGAAGTGTAAGCGACAACGTGACCCCGCTGCATGAGCACACCCCCTAACCCCTGCAAAGAAGCATCCGTGTACACAACGAAACTGCCACTGCTGTTTAGGATGGTAAGCACAGGAGCCAAAGTCAGCCTCTCCTTCAACTCCTGAAAACACACCTCACAAGCATCTGTCCAAGCAAAGGGCACGTCCTTCTGGGTCAACTGAGTCATAGGACACACAATCTATGAGAAACCCCTGATAAACCACCGGTAGTAACCTGCCAGTCCCAAGAAACTACGGATCTCTGTCACTATACGTGGTCTCTCCCACTTGAGCACTGCCTCTACCTTGGCTAGATCCACAACCAAGCCATCCCCTGAAATCACATGACCTAAGAAGGTCACCTGCCTCAACCAGAACTCTCATTTGCTGTACTTGGCATATAGCCTACGTCGTCTCAACGTGTCCAAAACCATCCGCAAGTGTTGTCCGTGCTGCGCCTGATCCCGCGAGTAAATTTGCACATCATCAATAAACACCACCACAAACTGATCCAGATATGGTTTGAACACCCGGTTCATCAAATCCATGAAAGCAGCGGGGCCATTGGTCAGCCCAAACAGCATGACCAAAAACTCGTAGTGTCCGTACCGGGTGCGGAAAGCTATCTTGGAGACGTTGGTCTCCTTGATCCTCAACTGGTGGTAGCCAGATCTCAAATCTATCTTGGAGAAAACTGTGGCACCTTACAACTAGTCAAACAAATCATCAATCCTTGGCAGCAGATACCTGTTCTTGATGGTGACCCTATTCAGTTGTCTGTAGTCCACACAAAGGCATAGGGTACCATCCTTCTTCTTCACAAATAACACCGAGGCTCCCCACGGAGATGCATTGAGCTTCACAAAGCCCTTCTCCAATAGGTCCTGCAAGTGGGACTTGAGCTCTCGTAGCTCAAGTGGTGCCATCTTGTAAGGTGCTGTAGAAATGGGGCTGGTCCCCAGTACCAGTGAGATCTCAAACTCGATCTCACGCTCAGGCGGTAGTCCTGGCAGCTCCACTGGAAACACGTCGGGGTACTCTCTGACCACCAAGATTCTCTGAAAGTCTGCCACGGGCCTGGGCTCCGCCACTACACAAGCCAGAAAGCCCTCACACCCTTGGCCCAAAAGTCTCGCCGCTCGAAGTGCAGAAATACACTTGAAGCCTCCATCCACCAGCTGTCCGTGAAACTCAAAAGAAGGCATCTTCGGTATGGAGAAGACGATCTTCCTCTCAAAACAGTCTACCAAAGTGTGGTAAGCGGATAGCCAATCCATCCCCAAAATCACGCCAAAGTCCTCCATCAGTATCACAATTAGGTCAGCGGGGAGGCTGTGTCCCCTAATACTGACCTCACAGTCTGTATAAACCTCAGCTACAAACATCTGACCACCCGGACCTTAACGTGGGGAAGACGCGTATGTTTAAAAGGGTCGTTATAGCTTGCGCTCGCAACGTCGATTTTAAATGAAGAAACGGACATGAGTCCGAGTGTCGATCTCAGGGAGGCATGAAAAATAGATTTTTCTTGTCACTTAATGTCACGGAAATGACGGGTTTTTGCTTGCGAGAAGACGTGGGTGAAAAGCGAGTGAGAGAGAGAGAGAAAGAGAGAGAGAGGGAGAGGGAGAGAGAGAGAATAGGGTCAGAATCTTTCATCCACAACATGCAACTTAAACATAAAAGAGGGTAAGTAACTAGATAGGAAACAACTTCATTTGACATGCAACTTTGGTTTTACAATTACAACACTAGATAGATGCTTAAACACAAGTAAAGTAAAGCTTAAGATAAAGAGGGAAAGAGAGAGAGAAGATGACGAGGCGGCCACGGCGGTGGAGAGGGGCTCTGTCGGCGACTCATCGGCTCCGGTGATTACAAAGAGAGCTAATGGTGGCTAGGAGTGGGGTAGAGCACTTGCAAGTGAATTCAATGCCCTTCCATGAGTGGTTGGATGGAGTTTATATAGGCAAAAGGATCTTCTAATTTAAGTATGGGCTTTAGCGACGTTCGGGACGTCACTAAACCCATACCAAATCCATCGGTGTAGCCCCCTTTGCCCGCCCGTTGTCAATGCACCTTGTGCTTCCTTTGTGGCAATCCACGCGCGTGTGTTGTGAGCTGTCCGATCAAAGATTGAATGGCTGAGATCTTGCGAAGGGCATGCTCGCGGATTGTTGCTGTGGCGCGTGCTTCTGCCGCGTCATCATGCGCATGAGCGTCCACGCGCATCCATTGCACAGCGCGGTTCGATCCCGCATCGGATGTGCGAGCGTGGAGCAGTCGACCGCTGTGCTGTTGCAGCAGTTGGTTGCGGAGAGGGCGGGTGCGCGGGTGGCTCTTAGCCGTTCGATCTATGATCGATGGTTGAGAGTTATCCTCCGAGTGATGGCAAAAACAGACGGTGGTGAGGGTGCGACTAGCAGGAGCCATGTGGCGCGCTGTGGGCCATTGATCATCAGATCAACGGTCAGAACTTCTTGGGCCCATTGCAGGAGCTCCAGATGTCGGATTTGGCCGATTTTGAGTATGTTGGACTCCGTTCGTCACTTTGAATCTATCCGTGTCATCTGATTTCTCATCTGAGGCCTGTTTTGACATGTTCTTGTACACATGGCCATTAATAATGCATTATAAAAGATCTTGATGTGCAATGCATGCGATGCTTCTATTCCTATTTATGATGTGTTATCTGTGCATTTTGCTCTTAAGATAAACCCCAATTGATGGAATTATCACCCAAAGATGCAGTGTTATCAGACCTCTGATCGCAAAAGGATCCTTTAACAATACACAGTCCTATCCCAAACTGACAGCAAAACTAGCAGCAACAAACGAGTGCGTGGCGCCGGAATCAAAAAGTGTGTAAACTAATCTACCAAAAACTGTAACCATATCTACCACCACTGAACTTGAAGCTCTGGTGTCTCTGTGTGTCAGGGTGTTGATACGCCCCTCAGCACTCGGTGCGGAAGAAGTAGCCCCACTCTACGTCGGACGGGTAGCCGCTGGCTGGTACCCTCCCCGCAACTACTGTCCTCCCCTACATGCTTGGGAACCATGGCCTCCTGCTCGGCTTCTAGCTCTCGATGCGGGGAGCATATGCTGACCTCTAGCCCTAGACTGGAAGTCCCTCCTGATGTGGCCTGGCTGGCCACACTGGTAGCAGAGGGGAACTCAACTCCCGCCCTCGGTGGGTCCTTGCTGACGGTTGGGTGGGGGTTCGGTGCTGGCAGCTGGCCCCTGTCGAGGGCCCCCAAAGGTCACCGACGGCCCCGCAAAGTGTGACGACTCTCCTGCGGGTGCCGCGTGTCTCCTCTCTCGCCGCCTCTGAGTACTCTGGCTGGTAGGGCCTCTTCCATCCGCTGTAAGTGTTACGTGCGGCCGGGTTGGTCTCTTCATATGTCATAGTTGCCTCCACCACCCTTGAGAACGTGGGTAGCTTCAGGGGTTTGACATACCCCCGAATAGCAGGCCAGAGCCCCTTAGTGAACCTCCACAGGCGCTCCTCCTCAGTAGCCACAGCTGTCGCAGCGAAACGAGATAGCTCCAGAAAACGCGTACGATACATGCTGACAATCGTCATCCCCTGGTGGAGAGTGTGAAACTCCCGCCTCCTCTGATCCTACCATGTCTGCAAGAAGTACTGCTCGGAGAAGAGGGTCACAAACTAGTCCCACGTCGGCTTTGCCCTCTCTTGACCTCTGACCGCCCTCCAACACCTGTGTGTCACGCTCTCCAGCTGGTACGTGTCAAAGGCCACGCGGCACTCCGCTGGGGGGCGAAGGTTGTCAAACACCTTCTCGGTCTGCTTAAGCCAGTCCTCCACCTCAGTCAGGTCCTCATCCCCCTTGAAGGAGGGGGGCTTCAGCTTCTAGAACTGTCAGAAAAGCTCGTAATGTCGCTGTAGTGGGGAAATGGGCACGCCTCCAGGCAGGGAGGGCTTGTGCTCAGAAGTGTCAGAGTGCAGTGGGGGCGGTGGAGGACCACCCCCTTCCCCACGTCCAGCACTGCATCGGTCTCGTGGAGCCACAGAGGACTCCCCCTCTACGTACGAGGGAGAGGCGCCCGTGGAGGTGGGTGGAGCTCCTCTCGAACTATCTCGCGTATCAGCTGGGCAAGGTCCTGGGCCTGAATGCCCAGAAGAAGTGGTTGTCGGGCTCAGCACGCCTACCCCTTCGACCTCGTCCATGGCCACATCCGCGGCCCGACTCAAGGACTCCACGTCGAGGCATCTCCTGTATGGAGACGCAAAAAACAGAACAAGAGATGTCAACTCTAACGGACATCCAGCAAAAGAATTCTCAGAACCGATGTCAAAAGATACGTTATGGTGGTTACTCTAGTTACATGCACGTGAATTGGTTGTTCTCAAGCTAGTTGGTTCATTTCTCAGGACGACCTTGCTTTGATACCATCTTGTTATGACCCGGTTCCCGAATCCCTACAGGACACGAGACCAAACAGACTCGACTGATCCCAAGACCCAATTGTCCAACGAGAAATAACCAAAAGTAGGAAAGTAAACCATACTCACTATGCTATGCAACTAACAGTAAAAAGGTACAGCAGTAAAGAAGTAAAAACTACTACAGTACATATCACCACCACAACAGTAGAAAAGCAACAAAGTACAGGAACATAAAAGTACAGAAAAGTAAAGGTATAGAACGTAAAAGTACAAGAGTCTGAACTCACTACTACAAAAAGGTACAGCAAAAGAACTACTGCTACTAGGCTCTACTAGGCCCAACACCCTTTGCAGCCGTAAACTCTGGCTGCTCAACACCTAGACCTGAAAAGGGGTTATGAGTACACAACGTCAGCGAACGCTGAGTAGAGTGGAAACCAACTAACTAAAGCAGTAAAAGTGGACAGGTAGCTGTTGTTTTTCAATTATTTTCTTTAACTAATTATTCCTTTTCACCATTTGGTTTATTTATCAGGTCTCTTTCTTGATCTCGAATGTTCCTCGTGGGAATGATCTTGATTGCAGTCTTTTCTGAAGAGTAGAAGGCACACGTGGTGCTCTCTTGGCCGGGAGAGTCCCCCGTGGTGATCCTACACTCAGTCAACCACCCCAAGGTCACGGACAGACGTAACGATAACTATGGCACACGCGAAAAATGTATGGGTAGCTACCCCGCATTGGCATGCGGTCAGTCATTTCCGTTAATGGGTGTGCCCAAAGTACAGCGTGGAACAGTATAGGGCCTAGCCCTCTCAGTAACAGGGGTCTCGCCCCTAAGAACCAAACAGGGGTCTCGCCCCTCCACAGTTTGCGCACCCTTGCCTGACTACCCTAGTTTGTCCAGTGAGCCTAACAAGTCGGTGTAGGGCGACTAGCTGAACCCCGGGCCCCGTGGGGTGGCTAGCTCTCTCCCTACACTAGTAGCTCTCCCCGGTACAATGTACACGAGGGCCACCGAGTCAGTGCAAAGTGGCCAAACCCACCCCGGGTCTCAACCAGAAGGGCGGCAAGCTCCCCTCTACACTAAGAGGTAACATGTGCTCCCCTTGGTACAATGTACTCAAGGGCCAGCACACTTCCCAATGCATTTCCAGATCCATTCCATTTATTTCCAGGAGTTCTACTCCTAATCTCCCCATAGGGTTCATGCTCAAATGCTTCATGCCATTCCATACCAGGTTTCATCATTTCCATTTCCATTCTCAAGTTATACACATGCAACTTGTATTTCTATTGTTCACATTTCCATACTCAGGTTATACACAGATAATTCATATTTCTATCATTCACATTACCATTCTCAGCTTTATACACATGCAGCTCGTATTAATCATTTAACGTATACAACAGGAAGATCACATGCAACTATTAACTAGCACAGGTAAATCATTATCTCACAGGCAGCTTTTATTTATTTACAGGCAGTTGTTAACATTCTATCTTATTCTCTCAAGACTGCAATTCAATCACGCATACAGACATTTCATGTATTTCTCATCCTAGGATTCATGCCACATCCTAGGTTCTAATCATTCATTCCACACATGCATTTAAGTTTGTATTTAAATTAGGGGAAGCCACTCTACCAGTAAACCCAAGAGTATTGGGGGCTTGAATGGTAGGCTCACGTGCCTCAGCAAGCCCCAAACCTGCAACGGAACGAAGTCCTATAACTAGGAACATCAGAATAGTATGGAAAGGCTTCTAACAAGTAGAGGAACTCACAAGGAAAATGTCAGTATCTTATTTGCGTAAAACAGACCTCAAATGGACCCTAAACAGGTCAAAACAGGGTTACTGACGCAAAATCAGATGTTTGGAACAACTTCCAGATGACTTAAAAGTGTCCAGTATTGTACCTTAGTCTCTGCATCTACCCCAGACGTCCAGGAACTCTTCTGGACCGTCTAGACCCAGCTCCAGTCGTAATACAACCTCTCCGGACGTCTGGAAGTGCTTCCAGCCATCTGGTACATTGCCCAGACATCTGAAATGCGTGGGCGGGCGTGCCCCGTGCCTTCCCAAAGCAAATCCTACAATGCCACCATGCAATCTTCTCAAAACAGGTATGCAAAAGGGCACCCGCAGAGCGGCCTGCATGGCTGTATCCACAAAGAGAATGTACCTTAGCGAAACTCTCTCAGACGTCTGGAGCTGCCTCCAGACGTCCACTTCGTCGTCTGGATGTCATTCCAGACGTTTGATTCTGGGAAAAACACAGAACCAGAACTTGCTCCCACTCGCTCGCACCGCGCGTGGCCACACCTCGCCCCCTCGCCTACAGCTTCGGCTATAGCAGTGTCGGGGAGGACTCCCCCGACGCACTCCTCCTCTTCGCACCCGTGCCGCTCCGGCCGTGCGCTCTCTGGTGAGCTCCCACGCGAGCTTGTGAGCTCACTCTCCTCCTCTCCTCACGCCGCTCCTCCTCATCGCCGCTCTCACGCTCTCTCGCTCACGCTGGGGTGAAGGGGAAGGGCAGAAGCGGCTGGAGGCTATGAAGTGAGGGAAACGAGAGAGGAGGAAGGGGGGTTTTATAAGGAGGGGTGTTAGGGTTTTGCTGGAGGAGGGGAGAGGGAAAAGAAGGGAAGGAAAAGTAGTGTACTATCTGTACGCCACCCACGCACTGATGCCAGTGTTTGCACAAAATTTTCAATTTCCAGACGTTTGGAAAGCTGTCCAGACATCTGACCAACAGTCCAAACGTCTTAAAAGGCTCAGGACAGAAGGGTCTTTACATTAAGTTTAAATAAGAACCGCCGTATTCTATAGACAACAGAACCATTCACCTTAGTGTGTCAAGAGTCACAAGTGTTTTATGTCCCCGATAATAGTAGGACTGGATGGGTAATACCTATTAGAATCGTGTCGCGTGAATACTTTGATGTAGAAAAGGATATTGATCTTGATTTTGAATCTGAAGCTTATCAAGAAATTCCAAAAGAAGGATAAGAAGTAGTCGGGTTGTTAAATGACGACATATAAGGGATAATGTTCATTTTTAGCAGCTTTTATTTCAACCATTATTTCATTATTTCCTAGTGCATCCCCATTTTTCACAAGCACAACAAAACACACCCTCGTATTTTTCATAAATATCCAACTCTGTAATAAGATTTAGGCACCTCCATAAGATTTAGCAGCATAGGTACGACACATCGCATCTCTAATGGTAGATCTATTTGGTATGTTGATTGTCTTGACAAATGCATTCTACTCAAGTGAGCTTCAGATAAACTATATGCAGATACATTATGCTTTTTAGCATCAAACAATGTCTTGGTATATCCATCTTAATTTAACTAAATTTAGCATCATCCAAGTCTAGCTTAATTTAGCTAAATTCCAAGGTTAAATTCATTTACCTAATCATTAAAAGGGTATAATTCAATTTTGGCCTGATTAAGAGAAATAAATGAAAATTGAGTTAATTCTATTATTTTAAAAGGCATTTACAAATTCAAATTAACTAAGGGGTGAACCTATACCTAATTAAAGGTCAACTGAACTCAAATTTCCAATAAGTAAGCTTGTATTGACTAATTTAGGGTTTCTCTGAGAATTAAATGTTAATTTAAGAATAAAAATCCTAATTACAGCCTCACCTAAATTAATAGGGTTTTAATGAAAATAAATGTAATGTAAACCTTCTAAAAATAATTTAAAAATATTCCATAGGGTTTGGAATAATCAATTTTACAAAAGGAACTCAATTTGACCTAAAATAGGAACCAAAGTTAATATTCAATATATTTTAGGTTAAATTGTAAATCGACTAATCAAACTTTATCAAAACTCAAAATTGAAGTCACCATTAGATTCCTTGGGCCTAAATTTGATCACTCTAAAAAGTTGAGACTTTTTTGACCTTAACTTCCTTTATTTTGCATAATAGTCCTTAACCTTTGAATTCCTTTCATTTTAGTCCAAACATTCGCGCATTAAGGTTCGTGGCTGACATCATGCTGACATTAGCCATTTATTGCACGAACTTGCTAAGTTCATTTGACTGGGATTTTCTCAATCAAATCCCAACAAAATTGGTGGGATTGATCACCAAATTGAGATGAATCTGGCAAGCCTGATCTCAAGACCAGTTATGGCATGATTCACCTTTAGTCTAGTTGTGAATCTTGATTCAAAAAACCAACAAATTGACAATCAAATAAACATGAATTGAGTCTGATTGATGCGCTGATCGCCTCTATATAAGCACGAGCACATTAGAAAGAACATTTCGTGCTCAATTTGGTTGAGGACACCCACCTTCTTCTTCCTTGCGCCACCGCCATTGTTGTGCCTCGGAGCTGCTTCGAATCACCTTGTCGCCTTCTGCCACATACAATAGCTAGAGGGTTTTCTTCCTCGTCTTCCCACGAAGCTTCATACGAAGCTTTGCAACCCATCTCTCCTTCCTCCGGTCTAATTTCATTTTCTTTTTCCTCCTCATTGTCCTCTCTTCGTCAGGTAACACCATGCCTCCTCTCCTTAAATTAGCTTAGGGCTTCTCTTTCCCATCCCTTGAATTAGTTATCTAGAGCTTTATAGCTTCATTCGTCAATTCTTTCTACTCCCTCGACCTCCGCCATTAACGACCACCAGCACCTTCATTGCCACCACACCTCACCCATTCTCACTATCAATTGAGTTAGGCAAAAGCTTCCACTCGCGATCACCAAGCATTTACCCAAGTCAATTGGAATTGCCACCCACTCCATCATTGAATCCCACCTTCCGCCATTAGAGCTCGAAGGAGCTCCTACTTTGATGGGTTCCTGCCACCCTTCTCCCCAAGAAATATAGGGTTATGCTTTGGCGTACTTTGCCAGAGCTTCTGACGTGTTTAATTGGAGTCAAAAAGCTCGTATTGATCCACGCAGGTCCTCATCGGATTCTTCTTCTTCTTAGATGTAGATGTGGCCGACTGCCACCCCTAATAGGAGGATCTTGAGTAGTAGCATCTACGGATCACCTTCTAAAGCCCATCCAGATTGTTGATTTGAAGATCCAATGGCCAAGCATCCGCGAGCGTCACCTGCAGTTGTTCAAAGGCAGTTGAAGAAGAAGGGGACTTTAGTCCCACTTCATTGAGCAACAAAGCGCTGAAGCGCCATTTTAGCAAACACTGCCCCCACCCCATCGGCTCAGATTTAGAAGGTTGGCTCCCCACTCTATACACGCATCCACACAGGCCCATGCCCATACATAGGCTGGGTTGACCTTGATCTACAAAGAAGAGTAAGCCCGGTGGGCCAAGCTTTGGGTGTAGTGCTAAAAGCTAGTTTTGCGAAAATAAAAAGAAAACCAAAATAAGTTTGGCTAATTAAGAGCTCTAGTGCTTTAAGATTTGAGTAGAAGCAAACTTTTTTTTGCTAAGCATATATGCATTGATTTTGGTACTTAATGTCAGATTGATCTCTAATTTTGAGTTTGATTGTTGTCTTAATAGCATATTCTTTATATCAAACTCTAATAATTGGATAGTGCATTTGTGCATTTGATTGTTCCTAGAGATGGCCTCGGATTTTAAAGCAATATTTTCGAGTTAAAAATTTAAATGTTCATTTCGCTTTAGTCATCTATACTACAACAAATATTTAAACTTCAATTAAAGCGACTAAACATTTTGGCATCGTTGTCGAGGAGCAACGTGCACGTTGACGCGTCTTGATCGTGTTTTAACAGTTAGTTACGTCGTAGTATAGGTGATCAAACGTTGTCAACAAATAAAGATTTATTACTCGAAAACCTAAGTATCCGAGGTCGAACACAGGAAGCAATTGAAATTTATTACTAATCTCAATAATGTAATTGAACACTTAATTACTCAAAACTTAATTCAAAATATATAAATGCATGAGTTTAAAAGTGAATTGTAGCAAAAAGAAGGAATTTGAACGTCTGATCATCTTAAAAGATGTTTCCCTTGTTCTTCTTCTTCTGATTTTCTTCCTTTCTTCTTTGTGCTTCTTCTTTCTTCTCTGCAGTTGCCTTGCTTCTTTCTTCTTATTTTCCTCTATCTTCGGCCTTGCTTCTTTCTTCTCCTGCAATATCTTTCTCCTTTTCTCTGCGAGTCTTCTTCTCCTTCCTTGGCTCTACTTTCTCTTCTTCTTCTTCTTCCTTCCTTGGTTCTATTTCCCTTGCCTTCAGCTTCTCTTCTTCTTTTGCTTGTCTTTCCCTTTCTTTATTTCTTCTTCCTTCTTCAGTTCCTGTTCTCTTTTTTTTTTTCTTCGCCTCTTCCCTATACCTTGCCTTTCTCTTTTTCCTCTACGATGGCTTCCTTCCTTCTTCCTAGCCTTTCCTTCTTTTTCCTCTGCAAAGCCTCCTTCCATCGTCTTCTTCTCCTTTGCTTGCAACGGCTAAGTGTCATCTTCGCTTCTCCCTTCTGCCTTCCCTGCACAAACCAAAGAGGAGCAAAACCTATCCCTCTACCCACACCCGCGTCTCTCTCTCTCTCTGTATATCACTCTTTAGCACGCTCTCCCAGAGTCGGGTAAACGGGTCGGGTCGCGTGCCCGGGTCCAGGCGCACTGGAGTGGGTGTGGTGCACGAGGAGTGCTCAGGAGGGTGTTGGGTCGGGTCGCCAGAACCGTGTGGTGAGCTCATGGATGAGGCGATGAGTATAGGTGAGGGACCTCACCCCAAGTGTAATCGGAGGCAAAGAACCAATAGCATAAAATCAATTTAAACCACTCCAGCACCCTACGGCTTACCGAGGTGGGACTATTATTCCACCTCTCTTTTGCACGCGCCCGCAGGAGAGAGTTCTCCAATTGCAGCACTGCAGGCTTCGCGGCGCCACTTGCTGGGACAAATGACTTCGCAAGGCCTCCCCGAGTTAGCTGGACCTGGAACCTTGAAGTCTCGCAACCTGGAGCAAGCAAGCAGCTTCCTCGAGTCACCGCTAATGGCAGCCGGAGCGTGAAACCTGCCTGACACAAAAAGAGCCTTGCGGCATAATCAGACCACAGGAGCACCTTCGCCGTGTCACGGCGAAGGTGAGGCGCTAGGTGGTAGGCCATGGGGTGGCCTAGGCATGCGTGCCTAGGTCGCCCTGTGGCCGGACGGATGGGTTTGGTTGGGGGCAGTTGTGGTGGTTAGAAGGTCTGTGGATGGGTGGAGGATGTTCAGTGAGGTGAGGCGGAGGTTATGCGGTGGTCGGCGAGACGTGTGGGGCTGCGAAGTGATGGGAGCGTCTCGCCGGAGGGTGGCCGGAGATGAAGAAGATGGTGGTGGGCAGCGGTAGTCGAGGGGCGTTTGGTGAAATAAGATGAGGGAAATGAAAGAGGGGATAGAGAAGAGCAGTTCTAACCTAACTAAAGGGATGAAGGGGGCGAGAAGGTGGCTGGCAGTACCTGTTGTCTCCGGAGAAGAAAGCATCGAATGGAGGAAGACAGTGGCGACGACGGGACTAGGGCAGCTCGCGCGGGTGTTGCGCGACGCGGAGGAGGATGAGGAGGACGGCTCTGCCACTGGTTTTGTGGTAGAGCGACGAGGAAGAGGAGGGGGGATCGCAGGAGCTCGCTGGACCCCTTGGCTGGGGAAGAAGAAGAGGAAATTGAGGTGGAATCTCGGCCAAGTCGAGCTGAGGAGGTGCGGCTGGAGTTGGGGGTTAATTTATAGGTGCTGGCCGAGCTTCTAGTGCGTGCAGGGCAAGCCTTCTGCCACCGTCGTCTCGTCGGAGATGGAAGGTATTTAAGAGACCTAAATCTCTTGTGCGTTCGCACGAGAGATTGGGTGCAATTTTGGGATCAGGATTGAGTTTAGATGGAAGGGAATTCCTCAGAGAATCTCCCTTCCAAATTTGGGAGGAGATCTCTGAGGAATCAGAGAGTCGTCCCTCTCTATTCCTCGCCGTAGTAGGATCTCTCCCCAATAATTGTGGAGGGACCTGCTTGTAAGAGTGGTGAGGAAGTTAGGGGGGTGTATGCAATGGCTTTCAAAAGATAGGGACCAAAATGTGATTGGGTGTACTAAATTGCAAAGTCGGTCAAGATGACCTCCCCTTATGTCCAAATTTTGGTACAAACCTAATTTGGACCTAAGGAATCCAACGGTGAAGTTGGATTTTAGGTTTGACTAGATATTTTGCGTAAAAACCCAAATTAGGTCAATTGATGAGCTAAGACCCTAATCTAGGTCAAACTAGGTTCCAAAGGCCAAATTGAATGTTCTAAACCTTAGGGGATATTTTTCCATGATTTTTAGAGAGTTTACTTGATTTTTATCCTGACCGAAACCTTGTTGAATTAAGCGGATCTGTTTTAGGGTTACTAGATGTCATTTAATTCCTGGATTGCACGTGAACCCATTTCTGATTGAATCAACCCACTTTTCATTTTATTTAGACCATTTGACCTATGTTTTGTCTCTGAGAAATCCCGTTTATGTACTGCAATGGTAAAATTACAGTTTTAACCTTTATTTCATGTTTTCTTCTCAGAACACTTATTCCTTCAATTAAGCCCTCTTCTAGGTTATGTAGGAGCTTTTGTTCTCTTTATTAAGTCAAAAAGAGCTTGTTATGGCTCATGATGAGGCTCTCATCATACCCCCATGCCTAGCTTTTACTAGTCCCTTAGCAAAATTTCAAGGTTTTAACTTCTGTTTTAGACCTTGAGTGTCTGTCATCAGTTATGATTAGTGCTTTTCTTTTTCTTTTGTGATTAGGTCAGAATGCCGACAATAGGACTAAAGGTACTCAAGTATCAACCAAAATCCAAACCTGACCTGCTTTAGCCTCAGTCCTCCGCAAAGGTTTTTAAGGTTCACAGAAACTAACCCTGGGTTTGTTGGACTCCGTGGTTAAAGAACCCATGCTTGAGACATTTTTAGCCTAGGTTCAGTTTGCAGTGCATTTTTGTAAGAGAGAGACAGAAGATTTATTTGTTTGGAGAATTTTCTCTCTCTTTTCCTTTTATTTCTAGCTTCGGATTGGCTTCTCAACACGGTCTGTATTGGATTCCTCGTCCCCATCATCAATCCTCAAGGGTCCCTGGCTATCGATGCTTCGAGATAGCACCACCCATGGCAACCCCCATAACCCTGACTTTCGAGATTTTGAGATAATCCCGCCCATGGCGTTCCGTGGCTGAATTCAGACCCTGGCGATCGACATTTCGTGATAATGCCGCCCATGGTATCTGAACCAGTAGAGTGCTTACATGCCCCCAGTAGGATATTTAAATATCCTAAGAGACATGCATCGAGGAGATGATATGTTACGCATCTTCGAGGGGAATTTCCCGCCTCTTCGCAATGGGAACTCGTCCAAATCAACTTGTGTTGATCGGCCGCTCCTAATCTAGGTGACTTTTTCAGAACATTAAACGCTTTTGCGTGATTTTGATATTTAGGTGCACTGAATCAGACTGTGCGTGAATTGGGGTGCCTAGGTTACCGAATCCCATAAACCAAAGGTCAGTTAACGATGCCGAATACTTCTTAAGCCTTAAACCTAATACTTAAGCTTCTCATTTTCCCCAACCTCTTGAGGATTATCCAGATCTTAATGGATACGTGAATTATTAAGCTAAAGAATCTAGCCCAAGAGGCCTAAGATTAGCGTTCCTGCTAATCTTTTTTTTTTTTGTCTCCTTAGTTAATCCCTTAATCTTTCACTAATGACTATCTCTTTTTCTTTTTCATTTTGTGCTCTTTTTTGTCATTTTTGCTCTTTTTCTCCTTATAATTATGTGGCTCACAAAATTTCCTCCCTCCAATTTTTTTGTTCTTTTTCATAATTTTTCAATTTTTTTGTGTTTTTGACATATGTGAATTTTTTTGCGAGAATCCTTCTGATTTTTTTCTTGGTTCTGTATGTATACACTTTATCACCCCCCATGCCTAAGTTTTGCAATGTTCTCATTGAAAACAGAGGGTGTGAAATAGTGTTGAGGTCAGGGACTTAGAACATGATACATTGGGTGGGTGAGTGGGTCGGAAATGACTGATGCGGACGATTTCAAGCTCTGGTACGTGTACCAGAGGTGGGATCAACTGTCTAAGGCTGAACTTAAGGTGCAATGGACGTGGAGTACAGACAGATAATCAGACGGGTCTCTATTTTTTTGGAATGACGGGTTGCCTCCCGTTGAGGGCTAAATTTGATGCCTTCAGCCGAGCGGAACATGGGGTAGAGAGGGAGTGGTCAAATCATCGGAATTTTGTAAAAAAAGCACCTTGATTAAGAGCCTGGTTGGTGCAACTAGGTGCTTGTTAAGATCAGTAGGTCGATGATGCAACCCAAACCCAATAAGTCTGGTGGGTTGATAGATGTAGATCAATAGTTGTGGAACCCACCATATGTAATGTGGCTCGGATGGATATGGAAGTAAAAACTCTGGTTTAGGCTGAGTCGAATCAGCCTGGTCAAAGTAGGGTTCCGAAAAATAATTAGTGCATGGTGTGGAAACCCTCCAAGGTGATCAAAGAATGATGGCTCCTGTTTTTTGGTCTGATCAATACCCGATACCTGGTATAGATATGGAGTTGAATCATCTGCAAAAGGCTCAGTGAGAGGTGAATCGTAATAGAACTTGAGTCCGGTTGTGGGTCGGGGTAGAGAATGGGTTTTGATTGGTTCTGTAGACGTGGAGCAGGTGGCTTCAAAGAGAATTGGCTTGTTATAATCAGGAAGCAGATTTTCTCCGATGTTATGGTCAGATTTGAAATCGTTGGAGAGTTTGCGAAAATCAAAATCTGAAAGAGATTCAGGATCATGAGTTCCACCATAGAATAAATCATATGTTGTAGATTCAGCATCCTGACTGGGGTCTAGCCTAAATGTTAATTCCGAGCTTAAAAGGGTGTCCCTATTTGGTAGAGGGTCAAGTCCTAAGCTGGTAGGGCAGACCCAATTGAAACCCACTCGTCCAACTCCTCAGTTTTTGTATCGTAAATTGGCATGACTTCCGAAAAATTGATTAGTTCCTCTGAGGATGTTGGCGAAGGATATTCATCAAATAGAGGCCCAAAATCATATTCTTCATTAAAAGATGGATCTTCCTCATATGGGGCCTTGAAATCTTCCCAATAGGTTTCAGATCTAGATTCTAGGCTTAGGATGTGGGTTGAATTACTAGAATCTAGGTCCGAATAACCTTCGAGGGTCACCTTATCTGAATAAGGGACAGAATTTACACCCTCGAGAGGTTCAGTTCTACTCTCATTCTTGTAGGAGTTTTGGGATTCTGAGCCTGGTGATTCATGGTCTAGAGTGGGCTCAACATAATGCTTTCCTACATTTGGAGCCTCCCAACCTTCTTCAATATCGGGCACATTGTACTTCATCTGGGTTGGGAGTCCACAACCATTTTGTGCCTCAAATCCGAGATCAGATTGATCCTCGGTGTTGTCCCAAGATGGTTCATCTTTTGTTTGTGGCATATACGAGTACTTCTAGTCGATAATTTGTTTTACTAATCTCATTATCTCTTCCCATTTTTTAAGACTATCTTGCTATTGCTTCCAAAGTCGAGGATTTGTCATACATTGAAGGTATTCAAGATTGTGCAGTTTTTCTATCTCAATGTATCCAGTAATGAACAAGTCATGGGTTGATCCTTTTGTAGCTTCTGCCAATAGTACTTGGGCACAAGTTATGATAAAGTTTGTGGTTGTTGGGACATCAGCCTGAATATTTTCTACTGGTGTTGAGGTTTTGTCTTCTTTCTCATAGAATTTCAGGGCATCCTCAATCGTCCTATCTTTCATGGATCTCCGATATTCAGGTTTCTTGAATGGTAGTCCTAAATGGTGTGGCTGTCTATTTGAATCAGGTGGTGGAATCAAGATGTAGAATCAAAGTTTGAATCAAGATGTAGAATCAAGTTATGAAGCGATTAGATCTGAATAACGAGTCCCACTAAAAATGTGTGTGTGTGCTCTAAAGAGAAAAGATGAGGGACTGGAGATGTTTTTGACCCAATCAAGACACCCAAAGATGTTTGGATGACTATGGAGGTTCAGGGCGGATGGTACCCCTGGATCAGAAGGTCGTCCACCTGAGAATTACCTGGGCAGCCAGAGAGGGAGAGTCCCACAAAGACCCCTACATGGTAGAGCATCCCCACGGGTTACAGGGTGATTGCACAACAAAAATACACCAACAATTGTGCCGTCTTGTGCTATTTCCTAGCATTACCAGTGCATATTAGGTATCCATAGTCGCATTTGTGAAAATACACGCATGCATGCATTTAATTAAGAGGGGAGGAGAGTGAACAAATTGGCCTTGTAATTTACATTTTCCTCAAGTGCTGCCTCGCAAATTCACCAACTTTATTTTTATTTGACTTTATTCTCCACGGCTGCATGGCATGGCTGGCCTTCCTCACACCATTCTCTGCAACAAGCTCTCCCTACTAGCCATGCAGAGCCATGCACAGCCAGGTCCTCTTTACTCTTTAAAAAGAGCTCAGCCTTCTTCCTTTCGGTTGAGCCTGGTCCACCCCAAAAACACAGCACCTTCCTTCTCCTCCAGGCCATCTCCTCCCCTCTCCCCTTCATATGCAGCCTCTCCTCCTTTTGAGGAGCCACGCTGCAGGCAGGAGCAGCTCACAGTGGTGCACAACCACCACTGTGAGTCCCACCACTGCCCAGCTCATCAAAGAGTCGGTGGGCGTGGTGGTTCTCTCTCTATTTCGACGTTTAGCCACTTCCGCCATTGCCACAGGAGCTTCAAGCTTTGAAGCTCAACCAGCCACCGCCAGCCCGCACGCAGGCAACTGCTCACTCGCGCACAGGCCACCGCACCGCTTGCAGGTCGCCCTCGCCCCTCTCCGAATGCCCTGTCGCGAAGCTCCGCCCGCGGCCCAGCCCTCTCCGCCCTTGCCAACAGCCGGCGCAGACCTTCCACGCGCATGCCAGCTCGCGCAGTGGCTCCCGCACTCAACACCAGGCACAGGCGGTCGCGTGAGCCGACTGCGCACTGTAGCCACTGTTCACGCGTTTCAGTGGAACACTGTGGCTACAGTGCGGTGACCGGTAAGTTTCTCACTTATCCGGTCACCCTGCGCACCGCAACTTGCGCTAGCCCGCGCTCGCGTCTTTCCCCGTGCCCGCTCCAGCACCCGATCTCGCGTTTGCATTCGCCCGCTTCAGCGCATAGTGCCTTCGCCCGCACCCACCTCTTGGCGCAGCGCGGTGCGCTGCAGCCTCTCTTCCCTGCGCCCACTCCCTCCAGTGCATGCCTCTTCGCGCACCTACGCGCCTGTGCGTGCGCGTGCGCCATCAAACGACGCCCTGAGGCTCCGGACGACATAACTCCCACACTTCTTCCTCAGCAGACACCCTCTTTCTGTCTCTCTCTCTCTCTCTCTCTTACAGCACTCTCTCACTCTCTCTGCAGACACACACACACACTCTCACTTATACACTAACATATACTTATATATATATACATACATATATATATATCTATATATTTATATACATAGGTATATATATATATATATATATACTTTTATCTATACATATAGTAGACCTATATACCTAAGTATTAGCATACATACATACATATATATATATATCTATATACTTATATATATATATACATATATATTTACATATATACATATATTTATATACGTATGAATATGTATATATATAAATATATCTATCTATATATATATTATTACCTATATAACTAAATATAAGTATAGATACATACATACATACATACATACATACATATATATATATATATATATACACACACACACACACACACACATATATTTATACATATATATATATATACATATATTTATACATATATATATATATACAAATATACATACCTATATCCATATATATCTATAACTATATATATATATATATTTATCTACATATATCTATATACGTAGATACTTATACTAATATATATATATATACATATACACATATATATAACTATATACATATATTAATATACATATCTATATCTATATATATATAGTTATATATACATACATATATATACAATTATAAATATATATATACATATACATATACATACATCTATCTATACATATATTTACATACCTATATATATACACACACACACACATATATATATATATACATATATAAGTACATATATACTTATATAATTATAACCATATATATAGATATATATATTTACATATATACGTATACATATATATATTTTCATATCACTGACCATACATTGTATCGTGGGAATATCTGCACCAGTTGCTGATATTCCCCGATACACACGTACAGTAAGCGTTTTTGCACACATCTTCCACACATCCATCATACATTCCACGCAACACCTCGTCCTGTTGGTTGCATCTTCCTAGACGACGACCGACTCGACATCGTGCTACATGCCATCTCCACTTCCACCCCCACCCCTTTATACATATATAATATATACATATATATATATTATATTTACTTTATTTTTGTTTCTCTTTCCTACCAGTAAAAAGATAAAAAAAATATACAAAAGAGAAAAGATAATCCTTGACTTGCAGGTACTCAGTCTTGAGAATAGCAAGACCAGTTTTGGAACCCTAATTTGGCTCAAAGCCAAGAACTTGATTTTGAGGGTGTACCTCAAGGACAAAAATTATCAGAAAAGAATCTTAAATAGAAAAACACCAAAAACACAATAAACGAACGGAAGAGATTCGTTGTAGGAAAGGCGTAGAAACTTCTTCACTTCTAATCCCACTTCTCTGAGTTTGACCCTGGGCCTAAAAGTGACCAAGATAAAATCAAGTAGGCCAGGTTAAAAAATTTGTAAAGAGATGGTTAGACTCGATTTAGGTTAACCACTATACTCATTACAACGATAAAATCACCATATTAACACAACCTATCCGGGCCCGACCACATCTTTTTTGGCGCCGTTGCCGGGGAAGTACGTATTCAAGTAAGTTTCTACTCCATTCCTTTAATTTTTCTCTTCTCACACCCTTCTCTTCACGGGTGTTTTTGTTTGTTGCTGTGCAGGTGAACCTGTTGTAAGGAGAAGGCAGGCAGACGAAGTCGGAAACGTGGGCAGATCCAAGGCGAGAACGAGAGCGTGAAGACACCGACACCACACTGGAGTTTCGCACACATTGCTGAACAAGTAGGTCTTCCTTTCATAGCAACTTAGGTCAACTTGTCACCTTAATAAAAAAAATTAAAAAAAAAAAACTAGAAAAACTTCTTGGGATCTCTTGGGGCAAGTGGATTAAAAATCACTTGTTTGATTGATTGCCTTCACTCTTACCGCCCCGGGATTTCCCACAAAACTTCGCATAGCGAAGATCCAAGAATCTTGATTCTTGAATCTTTCTTCGTGTGAAGTATTCTTTGAGGCAAAAATAAAAAGATTGATTGCTATCCCTCTTTGCCTCGTTTATCTACAATTCAGGATCACCTTTTTGGTGGGGAGACTTGGAATTGAGTTGATTCCAAACCCACCACGACCTTTCACGTGCCTAAGATTCTATCCCGAATACTTCAACCCCAACAATTTGATTTTCTTTATCTTATGGTTGAGCCTTGTGTGTGGAAATCATTTTGGTGATCGGGAGCACTTGAATTGAAGTGCTTTGGCTCCCTTTCACAGTAATCTAAAATTGATTCGTGCATCCACACATAGAAATCTCCATCTAGGGAAGCCCATTGCATTTTAGCATGCATTAACCAACTGACATTGAAGAAGGGTTTGTTGGGCTTAGAAGAAAACTTGTATTCTCTCAAAACCCGGAGATTGGTTGAATTGGTAATTCAGAGAAATCCTAAAATCCATACTACTTAAGGATGAATTCTAAAATAATTCACCAATTAAAACTTCAATTCGGGGAGATTTCCCCGTTGCATGCTTGGTTTACACACTCTAAAAATCAATCACTTGGGCATTACCTGTAAATAACGCCCTTCACATTTCAGAAGCACTTGATCCTAAGCCTCTAACTAAAATTGGTAGTAACTTGACCCTTATTAAGGATTGGAGGCCTAACTACGTGCGTGTAGCGCCTACGTGCTGGTGAGGGTTCCCACGTGCTATCGGGTGTCTAAGACTAGGGCAAACGGCCTTTCAATTTGGCCCGGTGGTTCCGTGGTGCTCGCATTCGGTTTCGTAGTTTGTGACAGTAGGTAACTTAGATCTTTAGGTCTAAGGGCACACTGTAGAGGTTAGGAATTTGATTGTATTGATTTATCATCAAGTGTACCTTTGCGGCATCATTTCTCTCATCTCCTTTCCCCTTCGTATCCCCCCCCAATTCTTCCTTCGGTAGTGCATATTTGGGAGGAGGTCATAAAACCATGAACTGTGTGAATTGCCTGATAATTTTAGAAAAGAAGTCGCATCGTCCTCCTCCACAAACATGGCTGCACGTCCACCCCCAAATCCCGAGGGAGGAAACCGCCCTCAAAACCCACCAGGTGGTGGAGCCTTGGATCCCATAACCCGCCTACAAGTCCAAATCGAAATGTATAATGAACAAATTGAGGCCATTAGGGAAACATTGGAGGAAATGCAGAACCCTCCCGAATGGGAGGAGCCTAGGTCTCTTAGCTCCTATCAGAATCCCACTGCTACAGAGACCATAGGACAAATTCGGGTCCCCATGGGCAGGGATGACTTTGAATTAAAACCTAACATAATTGGCCTGATAAATTTTCACTTCCATGATCTTGCAAGTGAAGATCCTTTTCTCCACTTGGAAGACCTAACCCGATTGGCTGAAACAGTTAAATCGAGAAATATCGGGTTACCTATAGTCCTCATGAAAATGTTCCCATTTTCATTTCGGGATAAAGTGTCGCAGTGGTTACGCACCCTTGGGAGAACCATCCACTCTTGGGAAGAGATACGAACAACGTTTCTCAAGAAGTTCCCAATCGGGCGAACCAATGCGCTTCGCCGTGCTATCACTTCATTTACGCAACAAAACGGCGAACAGTTTCATGAGGCATGGGAGAGATATAATGACCTCCTCAGGAAGTGTTTGCACCACGGTCTGCCTAAGTGGCATATAGACCAGATTTTCTACTATGGGCTAAATGAGACTTTGAAGCAGATTGCAGACATTTCCTGCGGAGGGAATTTCATGAATAAAGACGAGAATAGAGCATTCGAATTATTTGAAAATATGAGTGAAAACTCAATGAACAATGCTTCCATTATCGCCTTTAATCATACCAGCCTGCCCCGTAATGTCCACGAAGTTGACACGGGACCCTCCCATTCATCCACAGATCTCAGCCTTATCGCACAGAAATTGGATGAAGTCTTCGTCGTGCACAAGAAGCTGGACGAGCTTCTGGCCAACCCTGCCCATTCTATGGCAAACACCCCCACCTCACCACTTCATCACAATCCCAATTCTTCCGACACCAGGCTTATCCCGAGAAACCCCGTAAGACCTTCCTTTCCGAGTGTCGCGTCGAGCAATTCGGTAAGTCATGTGGATCTGGCTTCTGCGAGCCAATATTTTGACACGGAGGACCAAGCCTCTGTGTGCTCAGACGCATAGTTACATGCGGACGCGTCTTCTGGCATAGAAGATGCTTACGCCCTGGGGAACAACCCGTTCTCTGCCACTTATAACCCAGGGTGGCGAAATCATTCAAACTTTGCATGGTCCAACAACCCGCAGCGCCAAAACCCTGCTGGTGGACCAATGCGACCGTCCGCACCCGTCATCCCAAGGGCCCAGTCTAATCCTTTGGCGAATCCGCCATCGAGTCCTTGCATACCGCAAACAGAACACGCATCAAGTCCTCTTGATAAATTGATGCGAATGATGACGGAAATGTCAAAGCGCCATGAAGAGAACATGACATCTCTTGAGAACCAATTGTCACAGCAGAATGCTGAGATCAGTCAACTATGCATGGCGACTTGATCTTAGGGCACTCTTCCTGTCCAACCTGTTCCCAACCCACGAAATTTCGTACCTCGTGGCCTTAACCACAGGTACAACCATCTCAGGGGCAGGTTCATCAAATTCTGCAGGCTCCAAGCATTCCACCGGGATTTCAGGCTAATCCCGCTGCAGCACCTCACTCTTATGTCCCTATTGCGAACCCTCCTCCTCCTTATGATCCCACTGGATTCGCATCGTCCAATGAGATCACTACGAGGAGTGGTAAGCAAATCGTCGATCCGCCTCGACCTGATCCTGGCCCATCTTCTTCATCGCCCTCTCATTTGGGATGTGCACCGCATTCGCGAGAGGACGATACCCCTAAATTGGTGCCAGAATCAGTCCCATTCCCTGAGGCTCTACTAAGGGAGCCAAAAGGCAAGAAGAAAGATACGCAGGCCTTTGATAACCTGTGTAATTTGTTCAGGGATGTTGAAATCAAGGTACCCCTGCTAGAGGCTATCGACCACATACCTACTGCGCCCGATTTTTCAAAGACTACACAACACCCAGGCGACAGTCAAAGAAAACTAAGAATCCGGTGGTTCTCTCGCCTCATGCGAGTTGTGCTATACTGTCAAATCTACCACCGAAGCAGAAAGATCCGGGCACATTGCTTATTTCCTGTAGCATCCAAGGCTGCAATTTTAACTATGCCCTGCTTGATCTAGGATCTTCCATCAATCTTATACCAACCATCACACTCGAAAAATTTTCCTTGGGAAATCTGAAACCCACCCCTGTCACGTTACAGTTGGCAGATTGCTCTATCAAAATTCCGAAGGGTGTGGTGGAAGACGTGGTGGTTAAGGTCAACAGTCTCTGTTTTCCTGTTGACTTTCTTGTTTTAGATATGGAAGTTCCTAGCTTACTTTCTGATTGTCCGATCATCCTTGGTCGACCTTTCTTGGCCACAGCCCGCTCCCATATTGACTGCGAGTCGGGCTGTATTGAGATTGCCGTTGGATCTGAAAAGCTCAAGCTTAACATCTTCAAGGCAGCCAAGAACTTTGATTGCGATTGCATCGAGGATGACACGTCTGATGAGGACATGGCCATCAGCCCGTGTATCGGACTAATTGGGACCAATTCTGACTGCTGCGGATTACCTGTAAACACTGACGATTGCCTAACCAACACATATTGTGACATTCCCCCATCCCTCCCTTGTCCCGTACCTTCTCCTGGCCAGACTTCTGATGAGGTTTTCTCCGCTTCCCAAACCTCGTGGTCTGAGTCATATCCGAGCTACTCACCGCCGGTCCACACTCTTGAAGGCCGGATTGCCCTTTCTTTCTCGCCAAATCAGGCGGAGTTGTAAATCCACACTGGGACCTTGAGCCCATATACTTCTCACTGGGGCTATTCCATTTTGGATCCATCTATCCAAGAAGCCCCTCTTCTTGGCCAATCTGAGGGCCAATTTCTTCCTCCCGACTTATTCTCCGATCCGCCTGGGATACTCTCGTCCCAAGAAATGCCAGACCTTTCACCATCCACTCCCGAGCTGAAAGAGCTGCCTAGTACACTTAAGTATGTTTTCCTGGGACCAAATGAAACGCTCCTCATAATCATTAGATCAAAATTGACTAGGGAGCAAGAGTGCAAACTAACTGAGGTCCTTATGCAACACAAGGTAGCCATTGGGTGGTCTTTATCAGACTTATCTGGATTAGCCCCTCCTACTGCACTCACCGTATATATATGGAGGAGGAGGCTCGACCTTCCCCCGAGATGTAGCGACGTCTCAACCCTAACATGCGGGAGGTCGTTAAGAAGGAAATTATTAAGTGGCTGGATGCGGGTATAATCTACCAAATCAGCGATAGCCCCTGGGTGAGTCCGATTCACGTTGTGCCCAAAAAGGCGGGACTCACAATCCGTGTCAAGGATAGGGGTGAATCTATCCCTACACGCACTCCTACATCTTGGAGAGTGTGTGTAGATTATAGGAAACTAATGCTACAACTAAGAAAGATCACTTTCCACTACCTTTCATTGACCAAATCCTGGAGCGGTTAGCGGGAAATAAATTTTTCTGTTTCCTGGATGGATTCTCAGGATATAACCAGGTGGCAATTGACCCTTGGGACCAAGAGAAAACCACTTTTACCTGCCCCTTCAGCACCTTTGCATTTAGAAGGATGCCGTTTGGACTTTGCAACGCGCCAGCAACTTTCCAGAGATGTATGCTGGCGATATTCCATGACATGGTGGGTGACTTTCTTGAGGTCTTCATGGATGACTTCTCGATCTTTGGACCATCTTTCAATGAATGTCTTGCCAACCTGACCCATATTCTTAGGAGATGTATTGATGTAAACCTCATGCTTTCTTGGGAAATAAGTCATTTTATGGTACACGAGGGAATTGTTCTTGGGCATATCATCTCCGATAGGGGTATCGAGGTTGACAGAGCTAAGCTTGATGTAATTGCTGATTTACCTGTGCCTGGCTCTGTCAAATAAATCCTCTCCTTCCTGGGACATGTCGATTTCTATAGGAGATTTATCAAAGATTTCTCGACCTTTAACTCATCTCCTATCGACCGACGTACCCTTCGATATGGGCCCCGACTGCATACGAGCATTCACGCAGCTACGTAATGCTGTCACCAAGGCCCTTGTTCTCCAGTCACCTGATTGGTCCCTCGACTTTGAACTCATGTGTGACGCTTTCGACCTTGCAGTCGGAGCCATCTTGGGACAAAGATGCGATAGACACCTGATTAGCCCATAGTCGTGGGCTATTTAAGTATTTAAGTGCCTACCCATTAGGTTAATTCTAACATTTATTTAGTATAAATTAGGATGTAAATAGATTAATTCATAGTTTTAATTTAATTACATAATCCATGCATTGCATTCATATTTTAAGTGCATTTAGAATTAGCTTAGAATGGCATTTATCTAATTGGATAACCAATTAGGTACATTATTTTTATTAACATAAAAGTTGAGGATCTGTATATAAATAATCCTAATATTTTAACATTATTTTCTTTATTCTTCTTCTTGCAGGAACGGCTGGATGCTACTCCAACGCTGAACAGCCACAGTGAAGAACCCATTCAAGGGGGAGCGGATGTGGTGGATCTGGTCGGGCGGATGATTTCAAATGTGTGCAGGCCACTACAAAAGGAGGAGGGAGGTAGCCGAGCTCGGGAGGCCTCCACCACCGACCCACCACTGTGCAGAGAGACCTTCTCTCTTCCACTCCATACTGCCGGCCTCTACTGTGGCGGCGAGTTTCCACCACCGTGGGCGTGTGGTGTGACAGGCCACACTGCCATCCGGAGCTCGCTTGCATTACCGTGAGCACCGTAGCGTGCATCTCCCTCGCCGTCGTCACCACCGCAACAACCGTCAACCACCCTTTCAATAAATTAAGACGTCCGGGAAATTTCCCGGACGTCTGAAGCTACCCGCTCACCTCCAACAGCCCACGCCTTCCTCAGCCTGCAGCACTCTCCAATCGCACCCGCTCTCCACGCGCCTACAGCTCACGCCATCTCCACGCGCTCACCGGTTGCAGCGCCCTCTTCCCCGCGTTTGCAGACCCGTCCAACCGCGCCTGCAGAACTTCACTCGCACCCGCTCCTGCGCCTGCAGACCAGCGCACACCTTCGCCCGCGCGCCCGCCACCAGTAGCAGCCACCCGCGCACAGTTGCAGAACTCCAACCGCCCTTCCCCGCGCCTGCAGAAAAGCGCCATTCACCCGCTCCTGCAGAGCCCTTCGCCCCCGCGCCCGCACAACCGCGCACGCCTCCGCCCGCACCTGCAGCTTGCGCACCCACTCCCGCGCCTGCAGCCTCCTCCGCCCGCGCCTGCAGAGCCGCCAGCAGCAGCGTGCGGCAGTTCTCACGCCAACAGGCCGCGCACGCTCACCGGCTGCAGCACCTCCGCCAGAGCTCTTCCGGCCACCTCCGGCCGCTGCGCAACTCGCCACCACCACCGATTCGAAGCCCTTGGTCCAAGGGACCTCCTCCAAGCTTCCCGCGCCCGGCCATCCGCTCCTCGTCGCGCAAGACAAAGGGGAAAAATTCCCCTATTTTGCTACAGTAAACCGTCAATTAGAAATTACATTTTCTGCCATTGTCACTTTTTGATCATATTTTATTGATTCTGCATTGCGGAAAATATCCTCTAGTTTCTTAGAATTGCTATTTCAGCATTGTTTCTTACTTAAACCTTAATCTGAAGGCAATTTTAGCTTGATTCTTGTTCAAACTAACTTCGAACAAATATTTTTAATTGGTACGAATTTTAATACGTCATTGCCTCCCTGTGGATTCGACCCGCTCCTCTACGAGTGGTTATTTTTTTTTCTTAAATATTGATTAGTCGATTTTTCCACCACATTAAACTGCAAACGACTTTAAAGCGAAAGATCAACTAGTCAAATGGCACCGTTGCCGGGGAGGCAACAGACGCAATAATTTTGCTTGATTTTATTTTGATTATTTGTCAATTGCATAGAGATTTGACCATTTATTATTATCTTTTCTGTGTAAGAATCAGCCACCGTGAGAGACGATCCTGGACGTCGCCAGAGGAGAATTGGACGAGCAATTTTCAAATGGAGGAGAAGGACGAGGACGCGACGGACACCACTGTATTTAGTCGCTAGTTTAATTAGACTAGAATTAAGATTGTAGACTTAATTTTTCATTGCAGTTAGTTTGAAACCCTTGTTCTGGGGCATATTTTGAGGGGTCTGTTCCCCGATTTTGTTTTGGGCCCGTGTTGGGTAATTTTTGGGAGTCTGTTCCCTTTTCTTTAGATTTAGGTTTTTTTTTATTACTTTTATTTGCTTGTGCATAAGTAGTTCAAAAAAAATAAAAAAATGAGCTGCCTGCTAGAAGCTGCCTGCCCTAGGACGAACCATTTAGGTCTGTATGAGCAGCCTCTAGATTTACTTCTCTGCATTGCGTGCATTCTTGCATCATAGATCGCTGGAGGAAAGGTACGCATTCTGTTACTTTGCATCCTATTTTTGATCACGCATTGCATTTGGGATTTAATGCGAAGACCACTTAATCTGTACTGAATAAATCTAACAAGTGGTCACATTTTTTTTTTTTAGAAAAAGGACTAATTAAAGGAGGGACATTTTAAAAACCAAGGATTTGATTTTCAAACTTGGCGTGCGATTCAAAGTTCAAAATCTTTTACGGTGCATGCACACTTATTTCACTTGCACCACAGCACGCTTCTAGACACTCCTTAGGTTTGGAAATACTAGGACAAGAGCCCTCCTATCGTTGGATTCTGAAGTGTTCGGAACTTGAGATCAAAGGTTTTGTAAATCCAAAGAGGGGGATACCCTGTCACGGATTTTTGGGGGTAGTTGAGAAGCACCACGAAAGCACAGCTTCAAAGGAAGGCTTAGGCCTACTTGCATCCCTCGATCTTCCGTCTTTGGATTTAGTTGACCATTTGAGATTTAGGGAAGAACACCTAAGCTCCAACTAGGTCTTCTTAGGCGAGCCGTAGGTTGACAATAGGCGCGTAAATTGATTGAACAAATTATATTGTCACCTGCAATCTGACTTAAAATCAAAAGCCTAAATTGGGAAAGACCCAAAAGGTCCTTTTTGAATTGTGTTTTGCTTGGGGAATTCTGATTGAAGTGTGAGTTAGAATGGACCACATTGCTTTTCATCCTTTCACATCTTGCCCACACCCTCACCCCCACTCTGCATCCTTCGATCCCAGACGCCGAGATGGTCCATTCCTTGATGGACATAATGACAATCATTGGGATCCATTTTACTCCTATTATAGGAGTATTGGACTGGTTAAGCCCCAAATCAGTGAGCAGAGCGTAGGAGCGGGATTTGCTTTGCCCAATATCCCACATACCAAAGAAATACCCAACCCACCCTCCTTGAAAAAGTATTATGGTTGGACAAACACTCCTGGGTACTATAAGCCTAAGCCTGACTTCTCTCATGATAGAAATGACCTCTCCTCTTTAAAGATGGAAATACAGAAAATACAAAATGAAATGAGTGAATTTTTAGGAGAATCTTTGAGAGCAGGCCAACAAGAAAGAGATGAAATTAGCCACCCAATCTACCCCATTGAGGATGACGTACACCCCTCTACAATAGATGCATCTCCCGTGGGAGAGCTACACTTTAAGTTGGAGGGAAATTCTAGGGAGAATAGCTACTTTTCGAGGATCGATTTTGAAACCTCTCCATTAGATGACACTTCCTTGAGAGATCTACACTTTAGGTGGGAGGAAAATACACATGAAAGTAGCTATGCATTGGATGAAGAAAGGTGGCAACCCGAGGAAGATGATGATAAGGTTGAGTATCCACCTGATTTATATTGGAGTCAAAAGAAGGGAATGATGGTACCATTGGAAGACCTCGACCCAGATGATAGTATTTTCGTAACATTTGATGAAGTGGGTCAAAGTCAAGTTGTTAATCCTACCCTCCCTTCTGATCACGATATGGAACTCAAACCCACCCTTAGGTAACCTAACCCTAAAGAAATTGACCTATCTGAGGAGTCTGATGTTACCAGTGTAAACCATTTACCTTAGATAGAGCACCCTAGGGGATCTGCTGAGATATTAAATGATTCTAAACCTCGGGTACATGATGAATTGTGTGATGAGGAGGAAGATGAATTATATGAGGAACCTACATTCAAGATTTGGAGTGACACTAATGGTGATTATGTCTTATTTGAAGAGTTAGCCCCTGAGGATGTCACAAATTTGACCAAAGTAGGTTTCCTTATCACACCCATTGATGATATTTCTCCTCATGATAAAATGATGGAAAATTTGGAAGCAATTTCTAAGATTTATGTGGATTCACATATAGACTCCGGGGAAGATTTGAGTAAAGAACAAAAACCCGGGGATGACATTGATAGGATAATCCCTAGATCTGTTGCTTCCAACCTACCTTCATTCACTTCGAAGTCACCCTCTGATTCGCTTATATCTGAAAGCGAAATTGTGACTCTTGATGAAGAGCAGGAAGATACATGTGATGGTGCAAGGAATGCTAGGGATGAAATTGAGGATTTAGAAAGAGTGTTTGGGATGGACACCGAGCTGATTAAACCCAACCTAGATCTTATGGCCATCCCACAACATCGTAACTTGGACACCCTAGACGATCCTTGCCTTAGAGAATTGCTCACTTTTGTTCTGACCAGGGTGCATAACAGACCAATATTTCCTGTAATGGAGTATCGGGTATGGATTGATGATTTATTTAGTCAGTCCATTACCCTGGGGGTTTATCTCTGTACCATTCCTTCCCCATTCTTTTTGGAGGATCCTTGTCATCCTCCCCCTACCCCTTTGGAGGTTGTTTTACCTGTTTATCCTTTAGAACCTCTTCTGGTGACCTGGGAAGATTTCATTCCCATTTTAGTTGGGCGAGCATTTGCTATCGGGATTTATCATCAGCTCACCAACATCCTAGGTTACCTATTTTCTAGGCCAACATTGCTTTGCTCATTTTTAGGGCCTGTTTTTGCAATTCTTGAACTTGATTTGTAGGTTCTTTGGCTATTTAGCCTAGCTCTAACCCAGGTAATATCCTTCTATGCAATGAGGACATTGCAGATTTTAGGCATGGGGGGGTGTACTTGGGGATATACATAGCATAATTGCATACATTTGTACATATAAAAAAAAAAAAAGGTTTTGAGCTTAACTGGCTAGATCTTGCAGTCTTAAGCAAATCAGAACTCTAGGGTAGACTAAGTTAATTCTAGGGTCAAACTTTAGAAGCTAAATGAGCTACTAGCTTTAGACCTTTAGGGTCCTTTGTGGACTTAAAAACTTAAGTAGGAGTTAAGTTGCGGACCATTCCTCAAGAGGTTGAGGAAGGGAAACTAGGGCTTGAGTTAAAAGGTGGGGTAGTACCTGGAGTCTTATTCTACTTTTTGGTTTACGGGTCCTTGTAACCCAGGCATCCAAATTTCACACACTTGGTCTGGTAATCAACTTAATTTCTATCTTTCTGAAAAGAGATTTGGTTCTCTTAGTTTTGACTTAAGAGAGGCTTGAAAACACATTTTGATTGGAAGAGTTCCCGCCGCAGGAGAGGTGTATATACTCACCTTGAGGATGCGATGATAACATATTACCTCCTCGGCGCTTGTCTCTTAGGATATCCATCCTACTGGGGGCATGTAAGTGCATTGAGCGGTTCAGGTACCATGGGTGGCCCTATCTCGAAGTGCCGATTGCCATAGGCCAGAATTCGCTTAAGAAATCCATGGGCGAGAAGTGTCGATTGCCAGGAGTTCTTGGGGTCGTTATGGGCGGTGCTATCTCGAAGCATCGAAAGCCAGGCACCCTTCGAGGTATGGTAATGGGGACAATGAATCCGACACAGACCGTGTTGATAGCTGATCTGAGGTTAGACTTAGAAGAATCAAAAAAAAAAAAAATCCTTTAACTCAAATAACTCAGACCAATGCACAGGCACGGATGCTTTAATCTCAGGGATCAATAAACTTTAGGGTAGAGTCAGAAATCAGGGAAACTTGTGCCTGCAACTCGTCTTTAGCTGACCTAGTCTGTAACTTAGCAACTACTTAGGAACCTTGGGTCTAGAGCCTGAACTTAATATGCTTCTGAAGGAAGACTAAGTGAGTTGACTAGTCTACTTGGAGTGCTAGGTTTCGCTTAATTTTGCTAGGGACTAGCAAAAACTAGGCATGGGGGTATTTGATTAGCCCATAGTTGTGGGCTATTTAAGTATTTAAGTGCCTACCCATTAGGTTAATTCTAACATTTATTTAGTATAAATTAGGATGTAAATAGATTAATTCATAGTTTTAATTTAATTACATAATCCATGCATTGCATTCATATTTTAAGTGCATTTAGAATTAGCTTAGAATGGCATTTATCTAATTGGATAACCAATTAGGTACATTATTTTTATTAACATAAAAGTTGAGGATCTGTATATAAATGATCCTAATATTTTAACATTATTTTCTTTATTCTTCTTCTTGTAGGAACCCCTGGATGCTGCTCCAACGCCGAACGGCCGCAGTGAAGAACCCATTCAAGGGGGAGCGGATGTGGTGGATATGGTCGAGCAGATGATTTCAAATGTGTGCAGGCCACTACAAAAGGAGGGAGGCAGCTGAGCTCGGGAGGCCTCCACCACCGACCCACCACTGTGCAGAGAGACCTTCTCCCTTCCACTGCATACTGCCGGCCTCTACTGTGGCGGCGAGTTTCCACCACCGTGGGCGTGTGGTGTGACAGGTGATGGTCGGCCTGGATAGGTTGTTAATATGATATTTTTATCGTTGAAATGTGTATAGTGGTTAACCTAATTCAGACCTAACCATCTCTTTACAAAATTTTTAACCTGGCCTAATTGATTTTATCTTGTCACTTTTAAGCCCAGGGTCGAACTCAAGGAAGTGGGGTTCAAGTCGAGTTTCTACGTTTTCCTTAAAACGCGTCTCTTCCGTTCGTTTATTCTGTTTTTGGTATTTTTCTTATTTAGGTTTTTTTTCTGGTAATCCTTGTTCTTGAGGCACACCCTCAAAATTGTGTCCTTGGCTTTTAGCCAAAACAGAGTTTCAAAACACGTCTTGCTACTTGCAAGACGGGGGTACCTGCAAATCAAAGATTATCTTTTCACTTTTATACCTTTTTTTTATCTTTTTACTAAGGAAGCTATCAGATAGAAAGTAAATATAGTAGCTATAGATATATATTTATATGTAGTATATATATAAAGGGGTGGGGGTGGAGGTGACGATGGAGTGTAGCACTATGTCGAGTCAGCCGACGTCTAGAGAGACGCAACCAACACGACTAGGTGCCGCGTGGAGTGTGGATGGAGGATGGATGATGTATGGGACCACGCTTTTTTGTACGCGTGTATCACGGAATATCAGCAACTGGTGCAGATATCCCCGCGATACAGCGTATAATAAATAACGTGAAAATATATGTACATATGTATGTATATAAATGTATAAGTATATATGTATAGATATATATATATATATATATATGTATAAGTATATAGATATGTATATATATATATATGTATATGAGTATGTGTATATATATATATATATATATATTATATATGTATATGTATATATATATTATATTATATGTATGTATACATAACTATATAGATATACTATGTATATATAAGTATATATATATAGATATATGTATATGTATATATATATATATATATATATATATATGTATGTATATAAGTTACTATTAGTGTGTGAGTGTGTGTGTCGGTGAATGGGTGTGTGTGTGTTGCTGTAAGTGAAAAAAGAGAGAGAGAGAGAGAGAGAGAGATAGAGAATACGTGAGAGAGAGAGAGCGGCAGACAGAGAGGGAGCGGGCGGGAGAGATCGTGGAGAGAGAGAGAGCGCCAGAGAGAGAAAGAGCGGGCGGGAGAGATCGCGAGCGCGGACGATGGCAGCGAGTTAAGGCGTCTGCTCGCGGCGGCGGACGTCTGAAGATCGCGGATGCAGGCGCATCTTCGCGCGGAGAAGGTGACGCGTCTGCAGGCCGGGTGCGAGGAAGGAGAGCGGGCGATGGCGTGCTCGGAGAGGGTGGCGGGGAGTCTGCAGTCGGTCGCGGAGGGTTGCAGAGGTTCGCGGGGGTCGGCGCGAGGCCGTAGCCGGCCGCTGCAGTGCGCGCAGCGGCCTGTCGCGGGTGGAATTGCAGAGGCGACAGAGCAGAGGCGGAGACGGGGAAGTGCCCTGCAGGCGCGCGCGGAGAGCTGAGCGCCTGCGGGGAAGGTCGCGGAGGTGCGAGGGGAGGTTCTGCAGTGGTCGCGGAGGGTCGCGGGGGTCGGCGCGAGGAGGCCTGGCCGGCCGCTGCAGTGCGCGCAGCGGCCTGCTGCGGCTGCAACTGCGGCGTGGACAGAACGGAGACGGAGGCGGGGAACGGACCTGCAGGCGCGCGCGGAGGGTTGCGCGCCTGCGGGGAAGGTCGCGGAGGAGGCGGAGATGCTGCTGCTGCTGCTGTCGCCGCTGGGCTGCTGCTGCTGCTGCTGCTTCAAGCTTCGGACCTTGAAGCGGCAGCAATGGCGTGGAGATGCAAACGAAGAGAAAAGAACACACCACGCCCACCGGCTCGTTGAAGAGCTGGGCGGTGGTGCTCCCACTGTGGTGGTGTGCACCACAGTGGGTTCTCCTGCTCGTCGGGTGCCTCCTCGACGGAGGGCCGGCGTATGGGAGGGGAGAGCGGGTGCGAAGGTGGTTGCGGGTTCGAGTTGCTGCCGCAGCTGCGTATTGCAGCAACGTCCCTCCTTTTCCTTGTCGCGAGGAAGAGCTGCGGCTTTATAGAGGAGGAGAGCATGGCGGGGCATGCGAGGAATGGGGGAGAATGGCAGCTGCAGGGAGAGGTGCGGGAAGGACAGCAGGGAGAGGCGCGGGAAGGACAAGCCGCATGGCGTTGCATGCAGCTGCGGGAGGAAATTCAGCCGCGGGAAGAAGAACCGCGGGAAGAGAAGAAAGAAAGATGAAAATAAAAATAGAGAAGGGACTTTTGCAAAGAAACACTTGAGAAAAAATGTAAAAATGCAAGCCATTTATTCCATTCTCTTCTCCTCTCAATTAAATGCATGCATGCAAGCGTTTTTACAAATGCAACTACAGGATTATAATATACATAGTTAATGCTAGAAAATAGCATAAGAAGGCGTTCTTATAGGCGTGTTTTGAGGTGCAAACATATACCCCCATGCCTATCTTTTGCTAGTCCCTAGAAAAATAGTATTTAGAAATAATCTTAAGCTGAAGATTTTCTTCTGAGATGATATCGGTGTGTTTATTATCGGATATTGTGAGAACCAATTGTAGAGAAGATTACCAGTACTTTAAGTCTTACATGACAAAGATTATCTCTCAACTAACCAGGACTCTTGATATTTAAACCTTAAGTACGATTTCCAGGACCCAGGAGGTTTTGCCATACTCGAGAGCTCAAGAGGTTATGGTTTGTGTATAGTGAAGGATCAAGACTGACCAGATGAACCTTAAGACTCACTCCCAGGGTTTCACGAATTTTTAAGTACAGGTTGGTCCCAGTTTCAGCTCGTGTTTTCAGATTGACCCTTAAGATGAATACGGAAAACTCAACTCCCATTTTCTGATTTTTTTTTTTTTTTTTTTTTTTGGCTCACCGAAAAACAAAGTATACAGACATTTATGAGATATACCGACTCTTTTGCAACATCTTTTTTTTTTTTTTTTTTTTTTTTTGAAACACCTGTCAGTATATCTCTTACAACACATTTTGACAGAGCAGACTCTTTTTTTTTTTTTTTGGTGGGAGAGTTTCTTTTTGGTGGAAAGAGTCGCTCCTAAACACAAGACTAAAGCTTGGGATAAAAAGTCTACCTGCGCATACAGGTAAGGACTCCACCTTCCCTAATGAACACTAGGGTTGGATCTTATGTTCACCTGTTCTTTCCTGATATGTGTAGTGTGAACCAAGTTTACTTAAGCTCTCAAGAAAAAGCAAACCAACGAATCCTGTACTGGTGTCTCAGGTACAAGAAACGTTCTTAGTTAGGAGAGATTTTGATCTATTTCGTCAATGCTTTAAGTGAATTAAGCCGAGCCTGAGCGAATCAAGCTTCTGTGGCCTGGAAATTCTTCAAAACAGAGGTTGAATATCCATAAACACTTATTGTATTTTTTTTTTTTTTTTTTTTCAGCTTTTAGATCATTACTAAACACCATTTATTACTAATATATATATATATATATTTTTTTTTCTTTCTTTTTCTTTTTCTTGCATATTTATAAATAGGTGGTAATTGTCTGATACCATAAAATACCCGGATCCTATGGATGCCTATCCACCCCCCCATGCCAAACAATGCTATGTCCTCATATGCATGCAGGGAAAGGCAGAGAACGGACGACAGATCGGGTAACAGGAGCTGAGGTTCAGGGTATAAATCAGGGTGGAAGGGTGGGTGGATGGTGGGTGGTGAAGAGAAAAGCGAAGTAATCGCGATAGAGGCGTGAAAAGTAATGGTGGATGGTGAGAGATTTGGCGTTTTCTGGGACGAGAGTGTCCCAGGCGGATCAGAAAATAGATCAGGAAGAGGAAGTTGGCCCTTAGATTGGCCAAGAAGGGGGCCTTTTTGGATAGATGGATCCAAAAGGGAATAGCCCCGGTGAGTAAGCTGTGGGCTCAAGGTCCCAGTGTGGATTTGCAAATCCGCCTGATTTAGCGGGAAAGAAAGGGCAATCCGGTCTTCCATAGTGTGGACCGACGGTGAGCAGCCCGGCAATGACTCAGACCACGAGGTATGGGAAGCGGAGAAAACCTCGTCAGAAGTCTGGTCAGGAGAAGGTACAGGAATAGGGAGGGATTGGGGAACGTCACAGTTTGTGTTGGTCAGGCAGTCGTCAGGTAATTTGCAGCAGTCTGAATCGGCTCCAATTAGTTCGATACACGTACTGACAGTCACGTCCTCGTCAGACGTGTCATCCTTGATGTGATCACTATCATCATAAGAGTGCGGTGCTGCAGCGGGATTAACCTGAAATCCCGAAGGAATACTCGGAGCTTGCAGAATTTGATGAACCTGTTCCTGAGAAGGTTGTACCTGTGGTTGCGGACCACAGGGTACAAAGTTTTGCGGGTTTGGAACAGGTTGGGCGGGAAAAGTGCCCTGAGATCGAGTCACCATGCTTAGTTGACTGATCTCAGCATTCTGCTGCGCCAAATGCTGAAGAGAGGTCATGTTTTCTTTATGGCGCTTTGACATTTCCGTCATCATTCGCATCAATTTATCAAGAGGTTTTGATGCGTGTTTGGTTTTCTGTACACAAGGGCCTGATGGCAGAGTTGCCATAGGATTAGACTGGGCCCTTGGGATGACGGGTGCAGACGCTCGCATTGGTCCACCAGCGGGGTTTCGACACTGCGGGTTGTTGGACCATGCAAAGTTGGGATGATTGTGCCACCCTGGGTTATACGTGGCAGAAAACGGGTTATTCCCCAGGGTGCAGGCATCTTCTATGCCAGAAGACGTGTCCGCATATGTGTCCGAGTACACGGAGGCTTGGTTCTCCGTGTTGAAATACTGGCTCGCAGAAGCCCGTTCCACATGACTTACCGAGTTGCTTGGCGCGACACTCGATAAGGAAGGTCTTGCAGGGTTTCCAGGGATAAGCCTGGTGTTGAAAGAATTGAAATTGTGACGAAGTGGTGAGGCGGGGGTGTGTGCCATGTTTGTGGAGGAGGAGGATGATTCGGCTCTTTTTCTAGATTTATCAGTCAATACAAGCAATTCAGGGTTTTGTGACCTCCTCCCAAACATGCACTACCGTAGGAAGAATTGTGGAGATGAGAAGGGAACAGGGATGAGAGAAATGACACCGCAAAGGTACACTTGATTACAAATCAATACAGTCAAGTTCCTAACCTCTACAGTGTGCCCTTAGACCTAAAGATCTAAGTTACCTACTATCACGAACTACCGAACCGAATGCGAGCACCGCGGAACCACCGGGCCAGATTGAAAGGCCGTTTGCCCCAGTCTTAGACACCCGATAGCACGCGGGAACTCTCACCAGCACGTAGTCGCTACACACAGGTAGTTAGACCTCCAATCCTTAGTAAGGGTCAAGTTACTACCAGTTTTAATTAGAGGCTTAGGGTCAAGTGCTTTTGGAATGTGAAGGGCGTTGTTTACGGGTAATGCCCAAGTGATTGATTTTAAGAGTGTGTAAGAACAAGCATGCAACGGGGAAATCTCCCTGAATTGAAGTTTTTATTGGCGAATGGTTTTTAGAGTTCAGCCTTAAGTAGTATGAATTTTAGGGTTTTGCTGAATTACCAATTCAACCAATCTCCGGGTTTTTGCAAAAATACAGGTTTTCCTTCTAAAACCCAAGAAACCCTTCTTCAATTATCAGTTAGTTAATGCATGCTAAAATGCAATGGGCTACCCTAAATGGAGATTTCTATGTGTGGATGCGCGAATCAATTTTATATCAATGTGAAAGGGAGCCAAAACACTTCAATTCAAGTGCTCCCAATCACCAGAAAGATATCCACACACAAGGCTTCAACCAACAGATAAAGAAAGTAAAATTGTTGGGGTTGAAGTATTCAGGATCGAATCACAGGCAAGTTTGAAAAGTCGTGGTGGGGTTGGAATCAACTCAATTCCAAATCTCCCCACCAAAAATGTGATCCTGAATTAAAGATAATTGAGGCAAAAGAGGGATACAAGCAATATTTTTCTTTGCCTCAAAGAATACTTCCCATGGCGAAAAATCTAAGAATCAAGATTCTAGAATTTTCGCTATGCGAAGTAAGGCGGGAAATCCCGGGGCAGTGGGAGTGAAGACAACCAATCAATCAAGTGAATTTTAATCCACTTGCCCTCAAGAAATCCCAAGAAGTTTTTCTAATTTTTAGTTTTAAAATTTTTTTTTTTTTTTGTGTGGTGGCAAGTTAACCCTAATTTGATGAGAAAAGAAAACCTACTTGTTCGGCAACGTGTGCGAAGTTCCAATGCGATGTCGGCGTCTTCACGCTCTCGTTCCCGCCTTGGATCTGCTCACGTCCTCGACTTCGTCAGCCTTCTTCTCCTTCCACCAGGTTCACCTGCACACCAAAAACAACAATACCCGTGAAGAGAGAAGAGACAAATTTAAAGGAATTGGATAGAAACTTACTCGAAAGTGCACCTCCCCGGCAACGGCGCCAGAAAAGTTATGATGGTCGGCCTGGATAGGTTGTTAATATGATATTTTTATCGTTGAAATGTGTATAGTGGTTAACCTAATTCAGACCTAACCATCTCTTTACAAAATTTTTAACCTGGCCTAATTGATTTTATCTTGTCACTTTTAAGCCCAGGGTCGAACTTAGGGAAGTGGGGTTCAAGTCGAGTTTCTACGTTTTCCTTAAAACGCGTCTCTTCCGTTCGTTTATTCTGTTTTTGGTATTTTTCTTATTTAGGTTTTTTTTCTGGTAATCCTTGTTCTTGAGGCACACCCTCAAAATTGTGTCCTTGGCTTTTAGCCAAAACAGAGTTTCAAAACACGTCTTGCTACTTGCAAGACGGGGGTACCTGCAAATCAAAGATTATCTTTTCACTTTTATACCTTTTTTTTATCTTTTTACTAAGGAAGCTATCAGATAGAAAGTAAATATAGTAGCTATAGATATATATTTATATGTAGTATATATATAAAGGGGTGGGGGTGGAGGTGACGATGGAGTGTAGCACTATGTCGAGTCAGCCGACGTCTAGAGAGACGCAACCAACACGACTAGGTGCCGCGTGGAGTGTGGATGGAGGATGGATGATGTATGGGACCACGCTTTTTTGTACGCGTGTATCAGGGAATATCAGCAACTGGTGCAGATATCCCCGCGATACAGCGTATAATAAATAACGTGAAAATATATGTACATATGTATGTATATAAATGTATAAGTATATATGTATAGATATATATATATATATATATATATGTATAAGTATATATATATGTATATATATATATATGTATATGAGTATGTGTATATATATATATATATATATATATATATATATTATATATGTATATGTATATATATATTATATTATATGTATGTATACATAACTATATAGATATACTATGTATATATAAGTATATATATATAGATATATGTATATGTATATATATATATATATATATATATATATATATATATATATATATATATATATGTATGTATGTATATAAGTTACTATTAGTGTGTGAGTGTGTGTGTCGGTGAATGGGTGTGTGTGTGTTGCTGTAAGTGAAAAAACAGAGAGAGAGAGAGAGAGAGAGAGATAGAGAATACGTGAGAGAGAGAGAGCGGCAGACAGAGAGGGAGCGGGCGGGAGAGATCGCGGAGAGAGAGAGAGCGCCAGAGAGAGAAAGAGCGGGCGGGAGAGATCGCGAGCGCGGACGATGGCAGCGAGTTAAGGCGTCTGCTCGCGGCGGCGGACGTCTGAAGATCGCGGATGCAGGCGCGTCTTCGCGCGGAGAAGGTGACGCGTCTGCAGGCCGGGTGCGAGGAAGGAGAGCGGGCGATGGCGTGCTCGGAGAGGGCGGCGGGGAGTCTGCAGTCGGTCGCGGAGGGTTGCAGAGGTTCGCGGGGGTCGGCGCGAGGCCGTAGCCGGCCGCTGCAGTGCGCGCAGCGGCCTGTCGCGGGTGGAATTGCAGAGGCGACAGAGCAGAGGCGGAGACGGGGAAGTGCCCTGCAGGCGCGCGCGGAGAGCTGAGCGCCTGCGGGGAAGGTCGCGGAGGTGCGAGGGGAGGTTCTGCAGTGGTCGCGGAGGGTCGCGGGGGTCGGCGCGAGGAGGCCTGGCCGGCCGCTGCAGTGCGCGCAGCGGCCTGCTGCGGCTGCAACTGCGGCGTGGACAGAACGGAGACGGAGGCGGGGAACGGGCCTGCAGGCGCGCGCGGAGGGTTGCGCGCCTGCGGGGAAGGTCGCGGAGGTGCGAGGGGAGGTTCTGCAGTGGTCGCGGAGGGTCGCGGGGGTCGGCGCGAGGAGGCCTGGCCGGCCGCTGCAGTGCGCGCAGCGGCCTGCTGCGGCTGCAACTGCGGCGTGGACAGAACGGAGACGGAGGCGGGGAACGGGCCTGCAGGCGCGCGCGGAGGGTTGCGCGCCTGCGGGGAAGGTCGCGGAGGAGGCGGAGATGCTGCTGCTGCTGCTGTCGCCGCTGGGCTGCTGCTGCTGCTGCTGCTGCTTCAAGCTTCGGACCTTGAAGCGGCAGCAATGGCGTGGAGATGCAAACGAAGAGAAAAGAACACACCACGCCCACCGGCTCGTTGAAGAGCTGGGCGGTGGTGCTCCCACTGTGGTGGTGTGCACCACAGTGGGTTCTCCTGCTCGTCGGGTGCCTCCTCGACGGAGGGTCGGCGTATGGGAGGGGAGAGCGGGTGCGAAGGTGGTTGCGGGTTCGAGTTGCTGCCGCAGCTGCGTATTGCAGCAACGTCCCTCCTTTTCCTTGTCGCGAGGAAAAGCTGCGGCTTTATAGAGGAGGAGAGCATGGCGGGGCATGCGAGGAATGGGGGAGAATGGCAGCTGCAGGGAGAGGTGCGGGAAGGACAGCAGGGAGAGGCGCGGGAAGGACAAGCCGCATGGCGTTGCATGCAGCTGCGGGAGGAAATTCAGCCGCGGGAAGAAGAACCGCAGGAAGAGAAGAAAGAAAGATGAAAATAAAAATAGAGAAGGGACTTTTGCAAAGAAACACTTGAGAAAAAATGTAAAAATGCAAGCCATTTATTCCATTCTCTTCTCCTCTCAATTAAATGCATGCATGCAAGCGTTTTTACAAATGCAACTACAGGATTATAATATACATAGTTAATGCTAGAAAATAGCATAAGAAGGCGTTCTTATAGGCGTGTTTTGAGGTGCAAACAACAGGCCACACCGCCATCCGGAGCTCGCTTGCATTACCGTGAGCACCTTAGCGTGCATCTCCCTCATCGTCGTCACCACCGCAACAACCGTCAACCACCCTTTCAGTAACTTAAGACGTCTGGGAAATTTCCTGGACGTCTGAAGCTACCCGCTCACCTCCAACAGCCCACACCTTCCTCAGCCTGCAGCACTCTCCAACCTCACCCGCTCTCCACGCGCCTGCAGCTCATGCCATCTCCACGCGCTCACCGGCTGCAGCGCCCTCTTCCCCACGCCTGCAGACCCGTCCAACCGCGCCTGCAGAACTTCACCTGCACCCGCTCCCGCGCCTGCAGACCAGCGCACACCTTCGCCCACGCGCCCGCCACCAGCAGCAGCCGCCCGCGCACAGCTGCAGAACTCCAACCACCCTTCCCCGCGCCTGCAGACAAGCGCCATTCACCAGCACCTGCAGAGCCCTTCGCCCCCGCGCCTGCACAACCGCGCACGCCTCCGCCTGCGCCTGCAGCTTGCGCACCCACTCCCACGCCTGCTGCCTCCTCCGCCCGCGCTTGCAGAGCCACTAGCAGCAGCGCGCGGCAGTTCTCACACCAACAGGCTGCGCACGCTCACCGGCTGCAGCACCTCCGTCGGAGCTCGTCCGGCCACCTCCGGCCGCCGCGCAACTCGTTGCCACCACCGATTCGAAGCCCTTGGTCCAAGGGACCTCCTCCAAGCTTCCCGCGCCCGGCCATCCGCTCCTCGTCGCGCAAGACAAAGGGAAAAATTCCCCTGTTTTTCTACAGTAAACCGTCAATTAGAAATTACATTTTCTGCCATTGTAACTTTTTAATTATATTTTGTTGATTCTGCATTGCGAAAAATATCTTCTAGTTTCTCAGAATTGCTATTTCAGCATTGTTTCTTGCTTAAACCTTAATCTGAAGGCAATTTTAGCTTGATTCTTGTTAAAACTAACTTCGAACAAATATTTTTAACTGGTGCGAATTTTAATACGTCATTGCCTCCCTGTGGATTCGACCCGCTCCTCTACGAGTGGTTATTTTTTTTTTCTTAAATATTGATTAGTCGATTTTTCCACCACATTAAACTGCAAACGACTTTAAAGCGAAAGATCGACTAGTCAACACCCCTTCGTGGTGTACTACGCCAGTAAGACGTTGGACGAGGCCCAGTGTAATTATACTACCACTGAGAAAGAACTACTGGCGGTCGTCATTGGGCTGGAGAAATTCTGCTCTTACCTTCTAGGTTCACATGTTATTGTTTTCACTGATCACGCGGCCATTCGCCATCTCATGCACAAGAAGGATGCCAAGCTTAGACTGATTCGTTGGATCCTTCTGCTCCAAGAATTTGCCATTGAGATCTGTGATAAGGCAGGAGCCCAGAATGTTGTGGCTGATCATCTTTCCAGACTGGACCCTGACCATATTGGACTTACTCTGCCGATTAATGAGATTTTTCCTGATGAGCACCTATTGGCAATTAATGTGGCAAGTGGACCTTGGTATGCCGACATTGCCATTTACCTTGCTTCTGGATCCCTTCCACATGGCTGGCCTAAAAACCAGCGCGAGCGTCTCATGGCAGAAGCAAAGTATTATTTCTGGGATAATCCACTTCTTTTTCGCATAGGTGCTGATCAAATCATCCGTCGTTGTATTCCTGACAGTGAATTCCCAAGTGTGCTATCCTTCTGCCATGATCAGGCCTGCGGAGGCCATTTCTCTGGGAGGAAAACTGCAGCCAAGGTGTTGCAGTGTGGTTTCTTTTGGCCCTCCCTTCACCAGGATGCACACAATTATGCCAAGCATTGCACTAAGTGCCAGTCGTTAGGGTCAATGTCACGACGTGACATGATGCCCTTGCAACCCATCCTAGCTGCGGAAATCTTCGACATTTAGGGAATTGATTTCATGGGTCCCTTTCCTCCTTCCAACAGCTTCGAATTTATCCTCGTGGCCGTTGACTATGTTTCGAAATGGATCGAGGCTATTCCCACGTGCCGTGCTGACCATGTTATATCCACTTGATTTGTCAAAGACCACATCTTTGAGTGCTTTGGGATCCCTCGAGCCATTATCTCGGATGGAGGAAGCCACTTTACCCATGCTTCTTTTCGGGCACTTTTGAGGAAATACGGAGTCCACCATCGTATCGCATCCTCGTATCATCCTCAGACGAACGGCCAGGCAGAGGTGTCGAATCGGCAAATCAAGCAAATTCTCTAGAAAATGGTTTGGCCTGACCGTAAGGATTGGTCCGACAAGCTGATTGATGCACTTTGGGCACATCGGACCGCCTTCATGGCTCCCCTTGGTATGTCTCCTTATAGAATCATTTACGGGAAGCCTTGTCATTTGCCCGTGGAGCTGGAGCACCGCGCTTATTGGGCGGTTCGCCAATGTAACCTCGACCCAAACCTGTGTGGTCGAGAAAGGAAACTCCAACTCTAGGAGCTGGAAGAGCTCCGTTGTGAAGCCTATGATTTTGCTTTAACTTTCAAGCAACGCACTAAGGCTTTTCACGACAGTCGTATTTGGCGGAAAGAATTTGAGCCATCTCAGCAAGTTTGGCTCTACAATGCCCGGCTCAAATTCTTTCCTGGGAAACTGAAGTCCAAATGGACTGGTCCTTTCCTAGTCTCGAGACCATTTCCCAACAGGGCCGTTGAGATTGAAGACACCAAATTTGGGCATAAATTTATAGTCAATGGGTAGCATTTGAAACCCTATCTTACTCATGAACCTACCCTCGTTGGAGAATTTGTTGCGCTGCTGGAGGGTAACTAATTTTGTGCCTCATTCTGAGTCCAGCTGGGGACATTAAATTCAGCGCTCGTTGGGAGGCACCCCAACAACACTCACCATCCACCATCACTTTTCACTTCACTGTCACTCTCACTTCACTCTTCACCTCACCACCCACCATCCACCCACCCTACCACCCTGCTATATACCCTACACCTCAGCTCTCGTTACCCAATCTTTCGTCCTTTCTCTACCCTACCCTGCATGCATATGAGGACATAGCATCGTTTGGCATGGGGGGGTGGATAGGCATCCATAGGATCTGGGTATTTTATGGTATCATGCAGTTTCCATCTATCTATATATATATAAAAAGGTATTTAGTAATGATCTGAAGGCTGAAACAAAAATACAATAAGTGTTTATGGATATTCAACCACTGTTTTGAAGACTTTCCAGGCCACAGAAGCTTGATTCGCTCAGGCTCGGCTTAATTCACTTGAGCATTAACAAGATAGATCGGAATCTCTCCTAACTAAGGATGTATTCTTGTACCTAAGACACCAGTACAGGATCCGTTGGTTTGCTTCTACTCGAGAGCCTAAGTAATCTTGGTCCACACTACACATATCAAGAAACACCAGGTGAACATAAGATCCAACCCTAGTGTTCATTAGGGAAGGTGGAGTCCTTACCTGTGTGGGCAGGTAGACTTTTTATCCCAGGCTTTAGTCTTGTATGTAGGAGAGACTCTTTCCACCAAAAAGGAACTCTCCCACCAAAAAGAAAAGTGCGCTCCTCCAAATAAAGTTGTAAGAGATATACTGACATGTGTTTCAAAAAAAAAAAAAGATGCAAATAAGTCAGTATATCTCACAAATGTCTGTAAAATCTTCCTACAAAAAAGTTCTTCAGGGCAAATACCCTGTTTTCTTTGAGCCACAAATGTCAGAAAATGGGAGTTGAGTTTTCCGTCATCTTTTTAAGGGTCAATCCGAAGACATGAGCTGAAACTGGGACCAACCTGTACTTAAAAATTCGTGAAACCCTGGGCTTGAGTCTTAATGTTCATCTGGTCAGTCTTGATCCTTCACTAAGTGCAAGCCATAATCTCTTGAGCTCTCGAGTACGGCAAAAACCTCCTAGGTCCTGGAAATCGTACTTAAGGTTTAAATATCAAGAGTCCTGGTTAGTCGAGAGGTGATCTATGTCATGTGAGACTTAAAGTACTGGTAGTCTTCTCTACAATTGGTTCTCACAATATCCAAAAATAAACACACCTATGTCACCTCAGAAGAAAATCTTCAGCTTAAGATAATTTCTAAATACAATCCAAAAAAAATATTTTCCTAGGAACTAGCAAAAGATAGGCATGGGGGTATGATTGTACAACAAAAATATACCAACAATTGTGCTGTCTTATGCTATTTCCTAGCATTACCAGTGCATATTAGGTATCCATAGTCGCAATTGTGAAAATACACGCATGCATGCATTTAATTGAGAGGGGAGGAGAGTGAATAAATTGGCCTTGTAATTTACATTTTCCTCAAGTGTTGCCTCGCAAATTCACCATCTTTATTTTTATTTTTATTTTTATTTGACTTTCTTCTCCGCGGCTGCATGGCATGGCTGGCCTTCCTCGTGCCATTCTCTGCAACAAGCTCTCCCTACCAGCCATGCAAAGCCATGCACAGTCAGGGCATGGCTGTGCATGCCTCTTTGCTCTTTAAAAAGAGCTCAGCCTTCTTCCTTGCGGCTGAGCCTGGTCCACGCCAAAAACACAGCACCTTCCTTCTCCTCCAGGCCGTCTCCTCCCCTCTCCCCTCCATACGTAGCCTCTCCTCCTTCTGAGGAGCCACGCTGTGGGCAGGAGCAGCTCACAGTGGTGCACAACCACCACTGTGAGTCTAACCACCGCCCAGCTCATCAAAGAGCTGGTGGGTGTGGTGGTTCTCTCTCTGTTTTGACGTTTAGCCACTTCTGCCATTGCCACAGGAGCTTCAAGCTTTGAAGCTCAACCGGCCACCGCCAGCCCGCATGCAGGCCACCGCTCGCCCGTGCGTAGGCCATCGCGCGCACCTGCAGGTCGCCCTCGCCCCTCTCCGCACGCCCTGTCACGAAGCTCCGCGCGTGGCCCAGCCCTCTCCGCGCTCGCCAGTAGCTGGCGCAGACCTTCCCCGCGTGCGCTAGCTCACGCAGTAACACTCACAGCACAGGGCACAGGTGGTCGCGTGAGCCAACCGCGCACTGTAGCCACTGTTCACGCATTTCAACGGAACACTGTGGCTACAGTGCAGTGATCGGTAAGTTTCTCACTTATCCGGTCACCCGGTACGCTGCAACCTGCGCTAGCCCGCGCTTGCGTCTTTCCCCGCGCCCGCTCCAGCGTCTACATTCGTCCGCATCTTCGCACGCTTCAGCGCATAGCGCCTTCGCTCGCACCTGCCTCTTCGCGCAGCGCGGTGCGCTGCGGCCTCTCTTCCCTGCACCCACTCCCTCCAGTGCGTGCCTCTTCGCGCGCCTACACACCTGCACGTGCGCGTGCACCATCAGACGACGCCCTGAGGCTCCGGATGACTTAACTCCCGCACTTCTTCCTCAGAAGATGCCCTCTTTCTGTCTCTCTCTCTCTCTCTCTCACAGTACTCTCTCACTTTCTCTGCAGACACATACACACACACACACACTCACACTCTCGCACACACACACTCTCACTTATACACTAACATATACTTATATATACATACATATATATATATCTATATATTTATATACATACATATATATATATACACTTATATCTATACATATAATAGTACCTATATACCTAAGTATTAGTATACATACATATATATATATCTATATACTTATATATATATACATATATATTTACATATATACATATATTTATATACGTATGAATATGTATATATATATATATCTATCTATATATATATTATTACCTATATAACTAAGTATAAGTATAGATACATATATATATATATATAGTTATAGATATTTATGGATATATATATGTATAAATAAATGTATATATATGTATGTATATATATATATATTTATTTATCTACATATATCTATATATATATATATTTATCTACATATATCTATATACATAGATACTTATACTAATATATATATATACATATACACATATATATAACTATATACATATATTAATATACATATACATATATATATATATATATATATACATATCTATATCTATATATATATAGTTATATATACATGCATATATATACAATTATATATATATATATATATATACATATGCATACATCTATCTATACATATATTTACATACCTATACCATATATATATATATATATTTACATATATACATATACATAAATATATATTTTCATATCACCGACCATACATTGTATCGTGGGAATATCTGCACCAGTTGCTGATATTCCCCGATACACGCGTACGGTAAGCATTTTCGCACACATCTTCCACCCATCCATCCTACATTCCACGCAGCACCTCGTCCTGTTGGTTGCTTCTTCCTAGATGACGACCGACTCGACACTGTGCTACACGCCATCTCCACCTCCACCCCCACCCCTTTATACATATATAATATATACATATATATATATTATATTTACTTTATTTCTATTTCTCTTTCCTACCAGTAAAAAGATAAAAAAAATATACAAAAGAGAAAAGATAATCCTTGACTTGCAAGTACTCAATCTTGCGAATAGCAAGACCAATTTTGGAACCCTAATTTGGCTTAAAGCCAAGAACCTGATTTTGAGGGTGTACCTCAAGGACAAAAATTATCAGAAAAAATCATAAATAGAAAAACACCAAAAACACAATAAATGAACGAAAGAGATTCGTTGTAGGAAAGGCGTAGAAACTTCTTCACTTCTAATCCCACTTCCCTGAGTTTGACCCTGGGCCTAAAAGTGACCAAGATAAAATCAAGTAGGCCAGGTTAAAAATTTTGTAAAGAGATGGTTAGGCTCGGTTTAGGTTAACCACTATACTCATTACAACGATAAAATCACCATATTAACACAACCTATCCGGGCCCGACCACAGGGTTTCCCCCACCCGACCTCTCTTGTCACTGAGATTCCAGGTAGACCAGAATGAGGACCTTGACCTCTTAAGTCTATCACTTTTATTTCAAAGGTGCTTTAGGGTTCTCACTTGAACTTTAGATGTTTTGATGTTGTGACCTAATTTAGAGGTTGGTTGACCCAAGGGGTCAACTTCACCTGACCTGTCCTATAGATGGCAGAATGATTCTTGGCTTGAGACCTAGAGATCACCCTGATTTGACTCCCAGTTTATTAGGTCCAAGATTTTAAGATTCAAGTGATTTTAGAGCTCAATTTTTCTTAGGGTTTGTCTTGTTAAGATCTCTTCAATCAAGGGCTTGGGTAGCACACTGATGCGGGAGGGTTCATGTCCTTTTATACAAGCATGTGTGAACTAGCACTCCAATACCCTACTGTAGAAACCCTAATTTGGTTCTATTTCCAATCCTCTTTTTCGCAAAAATTCTCTTTGGACTTAAACGCAAGAAGTGTGTTGTCTGCAGATCTATTAGGCACATGAATTTTGTGGGATAGAATTTAAAAAAATCGCTCCAACTTCAAGAAGATTTGAAAAATTTTTGCAAAATCAGGAAACGTTTGCCTTGAAGATGGTGATTACTATAGAAAGAAGGCAATTGATTCCTAAATTAATTTCTTCCTTTTGTCTTTCAAAGCTTAGGGGATAGTTTAAGGAAGAAAAGAAATTACCTGCCCTGGAGGGGTTGACTTGCGGGAGGGATTATCTCATGAAATACCTGCAAGATCACAACAAAGAAAAGTAGGGCAAGTTAGTGTTCAATATGATAAAAAGAATGTAGAGACTAGTGATAAATTGAGCATTGCTCCCCGGCAATGGTGCCAAAATGTTGACGGGTCTTGAGCGTGTTTTAATAGTTAGTTACGTCGTAGTATAGGTGATCAAGCGTTGTCAACAAATAAAGATTTATTACTCGAAAAACTAAGTATCCAAGGTCGAACACAGGAAACAATTGGAATTTATTACTAATCTCAATAATGTAATTGAACACTTAATTACTCAAAACTTAATTCAAAATATATAAATGCATGAGTTTAAAAGTGAATTGTAGCAAAAAGAAGGAATTTGGACGTCTGATCATCTTAAAAGATGTTTCCCTTGTTCTTCTTCTTCTGATTTTCTTCCTTTCTTCTTTGTGCTTCTTCTTTCTTCTCTGCAGTTGCCTTACTTCTTTCTTCTTATTTTCCTCTATCTTCTGCCTTGCTTCTTTCTTCTCCTGCAGTATCTTTCTCCTTTTCTTTGCGAGTCTTCTTCTCCTTCCTTGGCTCCGCTTTCTCTTCTTCTTCTTCCTTCCTTGGTTCTATTTCCCTTGCCTTCAGCTTCTCTTCTTCTACTTGTCTTTCCCTTTCTTTATTTCTTCTTCCTTCTTCAGTTCTTGTTCTCTTTTTTTCTTCTTCGCCTCTTCCCTCTGCGATGGCTTCCTTCCTTCTTCCTGGCCTTTCCTTCTTTTTCCTCTACAAAGCCTCCTTCCTTCTACTTCTCCTTTGCTTGCAGCGGCTAAGTGTCAGCTTCGCCTCTCCCTTCTGCCTTCCCTGCACAAACCAAAGAGGAGCAAAACCTATCCCTCTACCCACACCCGCGTCACTCTCTCTCTGTATATCACTCTTCAGCACGCTCTCCCAGAGCTGGGTAAACGGGTCGAGTCGCGTGCCCGGGTCCAGGCGCACCGACGTGGGTGTGGTGCGCGAGGAGTGCTCAGGAGGGTGTCGGGTCGGGTTGCCAGATCCGTGTGGTGAGCTCACGGACGAGGCGGTGAGTATAGGTGAGGGACCTCACCCCAAGTGTAATCAGAGGCAACGAACCAATAGCGTAAAATCAATTTAAACCACTCCAGCACCCTACGGCTTACCGAGGTGGGACTATTGTCCCACCTCTCTTTCGCACGCGCCCGCAGGAGAGCATTCTCCAATTGCAGCACTGCAGGCTTCGCGGTGCCACTTGCTGGGACAAATGACTTCGCAAGGCCTCCCCGAGTTAGCTGGACCTGGAACCCTGAAGTCTCGCAACTTGGAGCAAGCAAGCAGCTTCCTCGAGTCACCGCTAATGGCAGCCGGAGCATGAAACCTGCCTGACACAAAAAGAGCCTTGCGGCTTAATCAAACCACAAGAGCACCTTCGCCGTGTCATGGCGAAGGTGAAGCGCTAGGTGGCAGGCCACGGGGTGGCCTAGGCGTACGTGCCTAGGTCGCCCTGTGGTTGGACGGATGGGTTTGGTCGAGGGGCAGTTGTGGTGGTGTAGAAGGTCTGTGGACGAGTGGAGGATGTTCAGTGAGGTAAGGCGGAGGTTATGCGGTGGTCGGCGAGACGTGTGGGGCTGCAGAGTGATGGGAGCGTCTCGCCGGAGGGTGGCCGAAGATGAAGAAGATGGTGGTGGGCAGCAGCGGTCGAGGGGCATTTGGTGAAATAAGATGAGGGAAATGAAAGAGGGGATAGAGAAGAGCAGTTCTAACCTAACTAAAGGGACGAAGGGGGTGAGAAGGCGGCTGGCAGTACCTGCTGTCGTCGGAGAAGAAAACGTCCAGTGGAGGAAGACGGTGGCGACGATGGGACTAGGGCAGCTCGCGCGGGTGTTGCACGATGCGGAGGAGGATGAGGAGGATGGCTCTACCACTGGTTTTGTGGTAGAGCGACGAGGAAGAGGAGGGGGGCTCATCGGAGCTAGCTGGACCCCTTGGCCGGGGAAGAAGAAGAGGAAATTGAGGTGGAATCCTGACCAAGTCGAGTTGAGGAGGTGCGGCTGGAGTTGGGGGTTAATTTATAGGTGCTAGCCGAGCTCCTGGTGCGTGGAGGGCAAGCCTTCTGCCACCGACGTCTCTCCAGAGATGGAAGGTACTTAAGAGACCCAAATCTCTCGTGCATTCGCATGAGAGATTGGGTGCAATTCTGGGATTAGGATTGAGTTCAGATGGAAGGGAATTCCTCAGAGAATCTCCCTTCCAAATTTGGGAGGAGATCTCTGAGGAATCAAAGAGTATTCCCTCTTTATTCCTCGCCAGAGTAGGATCTCTCCCCAATAATGGTGAAGGGACCTGATTGTAAGAGTGGAGATGAAGTTAGGGGGGTGTATGCAATGGCTTTCAAAAGATAGGGACCAAAATGTGATTGGGTGTACTAAATTGCAAAGTAGGTCAAGATGACCTCCCCTTAGGTCCAAATTTTGGTACAAACCTAATTTGGACCTAAGGAATCCAATGGTGAAGTTGGAGTTTAGGTTTGACCATGTTTGACTAGACATTTTGCGTAAAAACCCAAATTAGGTCAATTGATGAGCTAGGACCCTAAATTTAGGTCAAACTAGGTTCCAAAGGCCAAATTGAATGTTATAAGCCCTAGGGGATATTTTTCCATAATTTTTAGAGGGTTAACTTAATTTTTATCCTAATCGGAACCTTGTTGAATTAAGTAGGTCTATTTTAGGGTTACAAGATGTCATTTAATTCCTGGATTGCACGTAGACCCATTTCTGATTGAATCAACCAACTTTTCATCTTATTCAGACCATTTGACCTATGTTTTGTCTCTGAGAAATCCCATTGATGTACTGCAATGGTAAAATTACAATTTTAACCTTTATTTCATGTTTTCTTCTAAGAACACTTATTCCTTCAATTAAGCCCTCTTCCAGGTTATGTAGGAGCTTTTGTTCTCTTTATTAGGTCAAAAAGAGCTAGTTATGGCTCATGATGAGGCTCTCATCAGTGCACTTACCATGATTCATTTTTGTATATTTTTCATCTTATTTTTCTTTATTTGATTTCTAACCTTGTCTTTAATTTGATTGTTTCAAGGCAGACATCAGACCTAGAACAAGGTGAAGTTCAAGATCACCGGCTTGGATCAACCACGCCAAAGGTAGGTTAATCTTCTTTCTTTTTTTTTTCTTAATCTTCCTCTTTCTTGTATAGATAAAACAAAAAAAAAATAAAAAAAATATATTAGGATGCCAACGTTGCCTTATTTTTTTAGTATCATCATTTAAGGCAAGAATTTCTTGATTGACTGGGACTAGATTGGATTGAAGAGATTTTAATTGATTGATTAGATACACCCACTCCTTGCTTCTTGTCAATGAGCTTTCATCGAGGATTAATAATGTGTTGTAGTATAACAATGAAAACGAATCAATAGTTAAATTTATAATCTCGAATTTGAGTCCTAGTTCGTTCACAGGGAACAAGATAATCGTAATGTAACCACTAATCAATGAATATAAAGTAGAGGTACAACAGTTTGATATAAAAAGAACATAAGCTCAATTTATTGCAATATCAAAACTCAAAAAGAAATTTGAGTATTTGAGTGACAAAAATATGCTTCAACTAACTCAACTCAACACTTAATATATCGGTCATACGTTTGGACACTTAAGGATTAGACGATTGAAAGTTAGAATTCAGATGTCTGACTCAAAGTTAGATCGAGCAAAAACCCCCTTTTCTCTCTCAGCCAAAACCCTGTGCTCCTTTCTCTCTTCCTCAGACCAAACTCGGTTCAAGCATGGGGCCTACACTCACGTGGCGTGGACGAGTGTGTGGGTGCAAAGCTCATGATATGGGGAAGGATAGGGGACCTGACCCCCTGTGCTCATGGGCGATAAGCCTATGCACACAAATCCTTATGAACCAATCTCAAAAACAAAAAGCCCCGATGTGGGAGTAAAAGCATTCTCCTTTCTCATTTCTTCTTTTGCTATTGCTGCGTGGAGAATGCTCTCCTTAATTAAAGTTCACTCAACTGTGAAATGAGAGATGTACAACCCAAATGAGATCCTTAGGTGATTCTGCAGCTATTGAAGGTGTGGCCTTGTTGATTACTTGTCGTGGATGGTCGGAATGACATCGGAGACGAAGCTTGATCTGACGTAATACCTGCACATGAAAAGATGGCATTTCGACCCAATTAGAACCATGGAAAGCTTCGTCCAACTACGCTAGAGCAAGGCCTTAATATAATTGCATGAGAGGATAGGTGTGGATGGCTAGCGGTGGAGCTTCGAAGAAGCTTCATCGGTGGTAATGGTGGACGGTGTAGGCATTGATGTAAGGCCAAATTAACTTGGGCAAAAGCTTGGTGGAGGTGAGGAGGAGCCTTTACCCAAGTTAATTGGGTCGGAGAAGGCGGAGAGGGTGAGGCAATGATGGCATGGGTGGTGATCGTCGTTAGAGAAGAAAGGGGAAGAAGAGTTGATAAATCGAGCTAAGAGTTGGCCTAAACCTAATTGGGAGAGAGAGAAACAAAAGCCCTAAGTTAATTTAACTAAAGGAAGAAGGGGGAGGGTTCACCGAAGACATTGTCGGTGAGGAAGAAGGAAGATGAGGATGGAGTCGAGGAATGAGGAATTGGGCCGAGATCTTTGTTCGAAAGCTCAGTGATGTAGCAAGGAGAAGCCCTCTCCTTATTGTAGTGGGAGCGGCTGAAGAATGTGTTCGAAGAAGCTCCAGGTCTACGCTAATGGAGGCGAAGAAGGAAGAAGAAGAAAGAGATTTCGTGCCAAAAATGAGACGAATTAGACATGTAGTCATGGACCCCTTTATATAGAAGTGTTTCTCCTCTCAATTTGGCTAAGAAACATACAATTGGAAGGTGGTATTGCCGCCTTTTGAGCTTGATTCTCCTGTTCTTCAGATGGAAAATACGGCTATGATTGCCTGCATGAAGATGGTCATTGGATCGAGAAGGATCTCAAGATCAATCTCACCAAGTTTGGTGAGATTTGATCTTGATTTGATCCCTCAAATTTAGGATTGAATCTTGTCAACTTTGGGTTTCCTTTTCTTGCTTGGCCACTACTGCTTGGAGAGGAAGAAGATGGTCAGAGGACCTAAGTGCTAGAAAAACTCAAAAGGTAGGGGGCAAGTTGTAAGGAAATATTGAACTTAGGGGTTGTTATGTGATAAATAGAGATGATTGGGCTAAAATGCAAACTAGGCCAAGATGGACTCTGATTGGACTCAAATTTTGAGGTTACCTTAATTTGGACCCAAGGAATCTAATGCTAATCATGAATTTAGGTTTTGACCAAGTTTGACTATGTAAATTATACAGAAGCCCAAAATAGAATAGAATCCTACCTAACTCTATTTTTGATCAAAACAGGTTCCAATGGCTGATGAGGTGTGGCTCATCATAGCTAAAATGTCCCAGTTAAGCTAGAAACTAGGTTAAACACTACATTATTAACATGATAAACGGGTTAAGTGTGGAAATTAACAGAAATGACCTAAAACATCCAATTCGTGTTAAAAATGCATAATTAAGTCACTAAATAAAATATTCTATTAACAAATGCAAAATGATGATCCAATTGCAAATTGAACACATTTTTGGGTTCAAAAGTTTAAATTAAAAGTAAAATCATTGATGGGAACACCATCATGAGTCCTAACTAGCTCATTTTGACCTAAGGAAGAGAATAAATGCTCCTACATAACCTACTAAAGGTCATAATTCACTGCACAACCATTCTGAGAGTAAAAAAAGAAACTAGGGTTAAAACTGTAATTTTACCATTGCAGTACAACCACAGGTTTTCTCAAGGACTAAACACAGGTTAAATGATCTTAACAAGATAACAAGTGGGTTGGATCAGATAGAAAATGGTTTGTGTGTGTTTTATGAATTAAATGACTTCTTGAAATCCTAAAATAGACCCACTTGATTAAAAAAGGTCTGATCAAAATAAAATTCATTTAAACCCTCTAAAAATCATATAAAAATATTCTCTAGGGTTTGGTACCTTCAATTTGGCCATTGGAACCCATCTTGACCTAGAATGGGGTCTTAGATAGATATTTGCCCTAAATTAGATTTTTACATAAATTACCCAGTCAAACATGGTCAAACCCAAAATCCAACTTCACCATTGGATTCCTTAGGTCCAAATTAGGTTTTTACCAAAATTTGGACTTAAGGGGAACTCATCTTGACCTACTTTGCAAAAAGGTCCAGTCTGATTACATTTCTACCCCTAACTTTCAAAAACCCTTGCATTTAGCCCACTATCTTCTTCATCATATTTGCAAATAGGTCCCTCCACCATTATAGAGGAGGAATCCTACTCCAACGAGCTTTGAAAGGAGGTTTTTCCTTGATTTCTCAGAGAATTCACTCTAAAATTGGAAGGGAGATTCTCTGAGAAAATTCCTCCAATATGAACCCAGTTTGATGCCCTAATTGTTTCCTAATCTCTCATGAGAACGCATGAGATTTGGGTCTCTTAAAAATTTCCACCGCCGGCAACCCTTCCTTGCTTTGAAGCTTGGCTTCCAAGCAAAAATCCTCCTCAGAGACCTATTTAAAGACTCCCTAGACCCAATCGATGTTCCTCAGCTTGAATTTAGGTCGGTTTCCTCTCGATTCTTCTCTCTCGCCGGCCATAATCTCCGCAAGCTCCAGCGGCTTCTCCCTCGCTCTCTCATCGCCCAACCACAATATTAGTGGTTGGGTTGTCTTCCTCTCAGTCCTCCGTGTCGTGCAACACCAACCAACGTTGCCTCTGCCCCATCCTCTCGGCCACCTTATCTACGGAGCTTCATCTTCCCCATGGCCGACGATCATACCGGTGTGGATCCCCTGTCCCTTTCGTCCTTTAAAAGTAGGTTTTTTGACTCTCTCTCTCTCCCAGTTTCTTTTCCTATTTATTTCCCAAAATGACCCACCGACGCCACTGACCACCATCACCTTCTCCACCTCTGGTGATACCTCCGACGAGGTGATCCCGTCGCTCCGCACCTCCATACACCTTGCCGACCACCCTACAACCTCTGCCTCGACTCCCTGATTATATCCCCTCACTCCAATCTCTCCATCGACTACCCAAACACTCCACCGAACACACTCACACATATGCACACAGTGAAACCTAGACACGCCACCCCAGCCACCTTCTCTCCTTGCCACGACCACCATGACATTCGTCGTGCCACAACGACCATGCTGAACGTTTTGATGCGGCCATAAGGCCCTTGTTCTTGATTTTAGGTATCCAGCCGCCATTACTGCCGAGCTTGAAGCTACGCTCCAGGTGATAGTCCCAGGCGGTGCGGACTTGAGGCATGCACACATCCAGGCCTTTGATTGGAGTCGAGAGTAGCTGCAACCTTGTGAATTGAGGAAGTCACCCTACCGCTGTGCACGCAGAAGAAGGTGGGACATTTAGTCCCACCTCGAAATTGGAAAGCTACCCGACGTCGCATAAATTGATTTTGTGTTAGAACCTTATTACCTCCAACACTGAGGGTGAGGTCCTCCTCCCCCCCTTCTCACGAACTCGTCCGCAGCACTGCCTACACGGACCTGTCCACGATCGATTACCCGACCTGTTCACTCCTCGCTCACCACATACGCTAGTGAGCCTGGACTCGGGTCTCCGTTAGGTCCGATTACCCAACCAGTTAAGGGCTCTGGGAGAGCGAAGCTGAAATAGAAAAGAGAGAAAGAGAGAGGATAGCTATGCAGGGGAAGGAGGGTTTTGCCTTGGAGAGTTTAGCTCGACACTTAGTCGAATTCTAAGAGTACCGCAAAGCTTAAGGCAAAGAAGAAGAAGATAAGGCCGACGGTAGAGAAAGAGAAAAGGAAGAGAAGGCTAAAGACAGAAGGAGAAGACAGAGAAAGCTAAGAAAAGAAAGAAGGAAGGAGAGGACAGAGAAGAAGGAAGAAGTTGAAGAAGAAGGCTCGTAAAGGCAGAAGGCAGAGAAGAAGTGAAGAAGAAGAATCAAAGAAAGAGAAATCAAAGCAAGGCACTGTAGCGCAAGACTTTTAAGACGTCTGATTGCAAAATCAGACGTCCAATTTTCATAAGCTCTCCATTATTTTATCTACAATTATTTTTACTCTTCATATACTCATGCTTTACACTCCTAATTAGATTTTGAGTAGTATTATGTGTTCAATTTGCATTTATTGTTAAGATTAGTGTGTGAATTTCATTTGCTCCCTATGTTCTACCTCGGAATATATTCGAGTAATAAAATTGTATTTGTTTTGAATGCTTTTTCGGTTGTACTACAACGCAATACTTTTAAAACCCGATTCAGCGCTCTCAAACATTTTGGCGCCGTTGTCGGGGAGCAACGTGCAATTCACCACTATTCTCTACATTATTTGATTATATTTGAGCACTAATTTGCCCTATTTGCTTTCTTGTGATTTTGCAAGGTACTTCATGAGGAGATCTTTCGCGCAAATCAACCACTCTAGGGCAGGTAACTTCTCTATTCTTCCCTAATCAACCTCCTAATTTTGGGAAGGCAAAAAGGAAACAATCAATTAGGAATCACTTGCCTTATTTTTCATAGTAATTATCATTTAAAAGGTAAGTTTCCTGATTTGCAAAATTTTTCAAATCTCAGTGAAGTTGAAGCAATTTTTAGAGATCTTACCCCAAAGTTTCTGTGCCTATTAGAAACTATGCTTAATTTCTAATCTTCTTGGACTACGCACTTCTTGCTTGAAAACCAAGAAGAACATATTTGAAGATCAAAGAGGACCTGGAAATAAAGCCAAATTAGGGTTTCTACATTTGAGTTTTGGAGTGATAGTTCATACTTGCCTGCATAAAAGGAAACAAACCCACCCACATTTGTGTGCTATCCAAACCCTTGATTGAAAATATCTAATCAAGAAAAATCCTAAAATTAGGCTCTAAACTTACTTGAACCCTAAAAACCTTGGACCTAATAACCTGGGAGTCAAATCACGGTGATTTCTAGGTCTTGACCTGGAGTTAGTCTGCCATCTTTAGGGTATGTCAGGTAAAGTTGAACTACATTGTAGGCCAACCAACCTCCAAATTAGGTCACAAGTCAAAACAACTGCTAATTCAAGTGAAATCAAAGGCATAAATTAGGACATAAAACTGGTAGACTTAAGAGGTCCAGTTATCCATTCTGGTCTACCTGGACTCTCAGTGACATGGAAGGTTGGGTGGGGGAAACCTTGTAACCCGTGGGGGTGCTCTATTGTGTAGGGGTCCTTGCGGGACTCTCCCTTCCTAGCTACCCAGGTAATTCTCAGGTGGACAACTTTCTAATCCAAGGGTATTATTGATAATACTGCACAAGGGGGTGATAATTATGTTAAATAGGGCCCATCTTAAGAATTAAAGGCACAACATAAGTAGAATGTGAGCATTGTATGCATCATGTACCAAGATTGCTTATAAAACTGTATTAATGGCCATTTATATAAGCACTTGTCAAAGTAGGCCTCAGATGAGCAATCGAATCGCACGGATGGATTCAGAAAGACTAAGATCGATCAAATCCGTCATCCGGAGCTCCTACAATGGGCCCAAGAAGTTCTGACCATTGATCTGGTGATCAACGACCCTCATTGCACCACGTCACCCCCGCTCCACCGCTTGCCACTTCAACCATCACCTGAGATCAAATATCGGCCGTCGATCTTCGATCGGACGACCGAGAACCACGTGGTCGCCGCGACAAAGAGCAGGCGTGGCGCAACGGTTAGCACGCATGCCCGCACGCACGCGACGCGTGTTCGAGCCGCACGGTGCGTGAAATTGAAGGTGAAGGAAGAGCGCGGCGAAATTGGGCCTCCCGATCAGCAGCAGGCGGTCGAGATCGCGAGCGCCCACAGATCGCGAGCGCCCGCGCGTGAGCGCACGCCGGGCGACAATGCCCACGCACACGCGCGCCCGAGGCACGATCCAAGCACATTCAAGGAGAGATCTCAATCGTCTGATCTTCGTTTGGACGGCTTTCACGCATCAGTCGCGGATCGAGCTTGAAGAAGAATGTTGCGGGCGTTGACCGGCGGGCTGGAGGGCTTCACCGACGCTTTTGGAGTGTTTTAGCGACATCCCGGACGTCGCTAAAGCCCCTTCTTCTTTTAGAAAGCCCTTAACTCTATTTAAACCACCTCCAACCACTCATTCAAGGCATTCACTTCCCTTGCAACTACTCCACCCCTCTCTTAGCTAGCTTTAGGCCCTCTTGTAATCGTCGGAGATGACGAGCCGCCGACGGAGCCTCCTCCACCACCGTGGCTGCCTCATCTCTCTCCCTCCCCTCTCTCTCTTTTAAGCTTTCCATTACTTTTGTTTGAGCATGTATTTAATGTTGTAAGCTATGAACTAAAAGTGCATGATTAATGAAGTTATTTTCTGTTTAGTTGTTACTTTAATTTCTGTTTAAGTTGCATGATCAAACAAGAAACACTCTAACCCTAATCTCTCTCTCTATCTCTCTCTCGCTTTTCATACCGCACCTCCGCAAGCAAAACTCCGTGCTTTCCGTGATAAGTGATAAGAAAAATCCGATTTTCACGCCTCCCTGAGACCGACACTCGGACTCACCTTTGTTTATTTACTTTAAAACTGACGTTGCAAGTGCGACTATAATGACACTTCTTAACACACATGCACAAGCGCATGTCAAACATCCACCCCGAACCTTTATAGTCATCTAAAAATCTTTAGGTGCCTTGATTGGGTCAACATCACATCCAGTCCCTCATCCCTTCTGTTTAAAGCACACACACATATTTTCATTGGGAATCTCTTTCAGATCAAATCACTTCATCCTAAACTTAAATTTTGATTTTACATCTTGATTCCACCATCTGAGTCAAATATGCAGCTGGGTTACTTAGGAAGATCATTGAAGAAACCTGAATCACAAAGATCCATGAGAGATAGAATGGTTGAGGATGCCCTTGAATTTTATGAGATTGAGTACAAAACCTCAAAACTAGTAGAAGACATTCAGGTTAGTGTATCAACAACAACAACCTTCATCATAACTGTGCCTAATTGTTATTAACAGAAGCAACAAAGGGATCAACCTGGGATATTCTCATAACAGGATACATTGAGATAGAAAAATTGCATAACTTTGAATATCTCCAATGCATGACAAATCCTGTACTTTGGAAAAAACACCAAGATGATCTTGAAAAATGGGAAGAAATGAAGTTGTTAAAACAAGTTATCGATAAAAAATACCCGTACATGCCCCAAACATTTATTGAAACATCTTGGACTAATATTCAGGATCAATCTAATTTCCCAAAGCCCGGGTTTGAGACACAAGGTTGTTGTGGATTCCCAACCCAGATGGAATATAACATGCCTGATCTTGAATTAGGTTGGGAAGTCCCAATTGCAGAACACGATTTTGAGCCAGCCCTAGAAAACCAACACCTTGGTTCACCAAGCATAGAATTTCTAGACTCTTGTAATAATGAGATTGAATCAGAACCTCTTGAGGGTATATATTCCGCCCCTTATTCTGATAAGGTGACCCCCGAAGGCAATTATGACCTAAATTCTAGTAATTCAACCCACATCCTCAGCCTAGAATCTGGATCTGAATCTTATTGGGGTGATTATAAGGCTCCGTATGACGACGATCAAAGTTTGAATTGGGATTATGATTTTGGGCCTTTATTCGATGAATGTCCCTCTCCAACATCCTCAGAGGTACAGATTGATTTTTTGGAAGTCACGCCAATCTACGATACAGAAATCGAGGAGTTGGAAGAGTGGGGTTTTGATTAGGTCTTCCCCACAAGCCGAAAGCTTGAGCCCAGACCCTATAAGGACACCTTGTTAAGCTCAGAATCTACAAATAAGCTAGACCAAAGTCAGGTTGCTGAGTCTACATCTTGTGATTTATTCTGTGGTGGAACCTCTGATCTCGATCTGATTCAGAACTTGATTCTCGCAATTTCTCCGACGATTTCGAATCTTACCATGATTTCGGAGAACCATTGTTTCCTGACGACTACGAGCCAATCTACAACCTCAGCTCACATGATTCATTCTTTGACTCTGACTTTGAGGGCCCTAATCCCGAGATCACTGACTTAAAATTAGGTTCCATTGAGATGGAATCATTTCTTTTCGATCCTTAGGAATCAAAACCAAAAAGTGCCAAGAGTGACTACAATCCAGAATTCAAATCGTTTCTTGACTCAGACTTTCCTCATCCTATAAACACTCTTCAGGCATTTAAGTTTGAATTTGATAGCTACTATGAGGACTCTCTAAATGAACCCACATTTAAACTTTTTTTAGATGAGCCCTTGTGTTTGCGATTCGTAGAGCGCGTATTTTTGCTAGGAAAAGCATCGTAGTATAGTGCGCAATACGATCAAACAAAGATATTTAAAAGATAACGAGACTTGAGTCCCGGACGTTCGTCTCTAGGAGGCATTTGTTTTACTTTGAATTCGATCTTTTACCATTCTACTCTGTTTAAAATCGCACGTCGGTTTCCAGTCTTCTAATCAAAATTTCACCACTTCTATTATGAACCCTGATTACATATGCATGTGTTAAATAGATCACAAAGGTGAAAGTGTGAGTTTCTGTGCGCACGATTCTAGTGAGGTGGTGACTGTTTATAGAAAATGCATCTATAGTTAGATTTTCTATATTTTCCGGAAATGACATGCTTGTTGCAAAATATTAGAAATTAAAAACTGGCAACATTAATCACATAAGAGATATTGCAATGAGCTCATGATAATTCTCAACACATAGACATATATATATAGAAAATATATTTTTCATTCATTCATTTGGAGAGTGTTTGCAACATGAACTTGTAGAGGAAAGCTTGTACATGAATGCTAAAAAATGTAGATCTAGCTATCAGAAAATGATCGCATACAAGAATCTACGGGGGGATTTTGCCTGCATCATTTGGGGAGAATAAGGACTACACTACTAAGCAGTAATTAAAAGCAGTAAATGTAAAGAACTAGCTACTAATCTATCAGAAGTGAGGGCATTTGGAGGTGGTCTCCGATGGCCTTGGAGTGGTGGAGAGGAGAATGAGGGGTGGCCAATGGAGCTTAGGCCGGCCCTTGGAGAGAGGTTGGAGGAGTGATCCAGCATCTTGGCATGGTGTCCTTCATGGTGGTGCTCAGCTCGTAGAGATGGAGTGGAGATGGTGGTGGTTAGCCTAAGTGGAAGTGGATGAGAGCCATGAATGTGGATGGGAGCTAATGGATGTGAATGGGTGTAAATGGCCACCCCTTAGGTCTTTTTATAGACCTAAGGGATTCTCTCTAGAGAAGTGTGGAACTCTCTAGAGAGAGTCCAAGAGTGGCCGGCCAAGTGGTTTTGAGATCCAAAAAATGTGGATCTCGATTTGAATGCCTCTTGGTTGCTAAATTTGGCAACCAAGAGTGGCGCCACTTAGAGAGAGTTCTAGAGAACTCTAGATGTGTGGGAGTGCGTGAGTGGGTGTGTGTGTGTGTGTGTGTGGTCGTGCCCTATGTGGCTAGGTGGTTTAGGTTAGGTCCTAAGTGGTTTAGGTAAGTGTGTGCCTTGAATTAGGGTTTCAAACCCTAATTGCTAAGGGGAAATTGCAATTAAACTTAACCTAAGTTTAATTGAATGAGTGTGAACCTAATTGAGAGTGAAATAACTCAATTAGGTTGGGCTTAGGTCAATTAGACTCTCACTAATTGAACTTGTGTGGGTTGAGATCTAAGCTCAATTGGACTCAATGAGTCCAATTGGCTTAGGTGAAGGTAATTGACTTTGATCTAAGTCAATTGGGTTTGGTGAGGACCTAATTAGGTCCTTAGGTAGGTCTAGAGGTGATGTACTAGGGTTAGGACACCTTAATTTAGGTTCCTATGGGGTTGGGATTAGGTCTAGGGAGATAGAAATCCAAGATTAAGGCTTGAATCTCAAAACAGTAACTGGAGACTAGTTCCAGACGTCAAAAATATGATTAGATGACTTATACTCAAAAATAAGAAGTCCAGTCTTCAGTTCTGGATGTCCAATCTGAGTCAGGGGGAAATCTAGGTTCTGTTTTGGGTATTCTGCAGAAATTGGACGTCTGACAAAGTGTCTGGACATCCAATAACACTGCAGAAGTGGGTTTGAGGTGTGCGGGAGTTGGCTAATGGTCCTGGGCGTCCTATAACTTATATGGACGTCCAGATAAGGGTTGGAACTAGGGTTTTAGGGCTTCCTAGGGTGCTGTGACCTAATCTAAGGGTGGCCAAGGCTTGGGGGAAGTCTCTAGGCTATCCTAGGGCTAGGATGAACCTAAGCTCTTCACATTTTACTGCTTTATTCCTACTTAATAGAATAGCAAACCTTAACTCCCTTACATCATTATTCCTACATCTAATATAAGCCTTCTGCTCTAGCTCTGTTGCAACACCCGTTATTCTTGATTTAACTTCAGATCCTACTCCAGATCCAGCTCCTGTTCAGCTTATTATTTACAATCGACATAATGCACTTAATCAGCACATTATAACATTATTTTATGCATAGCTAAAGGAAAGCAGTAAAGATGCAGATAATGCTTATGCATGCATGAATAACCCTAACTTATGCTAAGTCCTAGCTTAATCTAGGTCAATTAAGACCTATGATTGCTGTGCAATCATACCCCCACGCCTAAATCTTGCTAGTCCCTAGCAAATGCGAGACTAAATTATTTACAGCAAGGGTCCCTAAGGGACTGATTATTTTATCAAGTGTATGCTTAGAGATTTTTTTCCTTTTTGTTTTCATCCTATGCTCTCGAAATCCAAATTATCGTGAAAGTGCAGCTATGTAGCTTTTGCAACGGATTTGAGTGAAAAATTGATACACCTCTAAAACCTGTACTTGACCCCTAATAAAATTCTAGTGGGATAGGCGGACTTCTTCCCTCGGGGTATTCAAGATATTCTATGAATTTTACCCTAGCTTTAGGCTTAGGTAGAGAATCTCTGAGGGAAAAGATTATATATTTGGTGGCTCACTCTCACTTGGTGCTACATAGAGATTAGTGCTACAGAATCTAGATTCTCAGATTACTAAGTAACTCAACTCAGAAAAAGATGAGAAAAACTATGCTTTCTTTTGATTCCTTTGTATTCATTCTCTCTTACTCTTTTTCTGCTTCTTTTCTTTTCTTTTTCTTGGAGCTCACAATCTCACCAGATTCACACGTATGACCTGTATTTGGTGGTCTTACTTGGCATTAACACTTTAATTGAGTTTCCATAACCCTAACACTAAGTCGGAATTCCTCAGCCAGTATTCGGGCGGTCAGAAACACAAGAAAGGTGGGTTAAGGCCATATTTGGTGGATCTCAAATTTATTTGGTGGTATTGCCTCAATGCAATTGGAATAAATATTCACTTTTTTCTTTGCCTTTTCTTTTTCTAATATATATTTTTTTTCTTTTTTTTTCATTCATTTTTTTTTCAACATAACACAACTAGCACACATCCATGAACTTTATTGAGGTGACATTATTAGGGATTGGTGGTACTCAAGAGACATTGGGTGGCTTATTTGGTGGAAGTGCCTACTCATGGCACTGGGAAAGATGGATAGGACGGTGTATTTCTGACTTTGGCATTAATACCCTCCTTCAGCCTAGGATTCCGTAAAGAATGGTCGTAACCATCCACCTTAGCCCTAGTTTTATAAAAACTCGCTCTCCGTGTATTTGCCTTATTTGGTGGCTCTCAAAATTCACACAAAATGTATACGCAGGAACCAAGAGCGAAAACTATGCCTTATCTCTGAGTATCATCACCTAATTATCTAGGTTTCCGGATTCCTTGCACTAATCTTAGAGCACCAGTACACTTTACTCTCATTTCACACTATTTGGTGGATTTTTTGGAAGAAAATCTGCCTGACTCCCAAAACACTATCCAGGGGTTTAGGAAAAGAAGCACTGCTTCCTCTTGACAGACTAAAGACGTTTATCAACCTTCACCGTGAATCCATTGCAAATTCTACGTGTGTGTGAAAAGTTGTACTGGATTCCAGATTACAGGAATCAACTAGAGGATAAAATCCCTAATGCATTCTCTTAATAAAATAATCTTATTCATGAATGCAATATGTATATATGCTATGAACAAGTAACCTCGTATATTTGTACTTCATAAATTTTCCCTTTCGGGTTACATTCAGCTTGACCCTAAATTTAGAACAAGAGGTGAGCGGGTGAGTCGAAAGTGGCTATTGCGGACGATTTCTAGCTCTAATGCGGGCATTGGAGGTGGAGTCGGTTGTTCTTTTATGTAAGGTCCTAAAGTACATTTTACATGTAGCTTCGAGGTTTTCCTAAATGTTGGCATAAAAATTTTCAGTTTTGTTGTATCTACCCCCCCATGCCTAAGTTCTTGTATGTCGTCATGCATGAATATAAAGGAAAATAAGTACTGCAGGGAGAGAATGGGTAGAAATCACCTGTAATTGCTCCTGAAATTATACATTCAGCACCGGCCAACCTGTCAGTATGCAATATGAAGAAAGAAAATATGCTAAAAGAAAAATATGCTATATATAAAAATGGTTATGTATAAATGATGGTGGAATGTGGGGTATGTTGTCTATATGTGCTGAGTTTAACGCCTCTAACTGGGCGAGAATTCAGTCACACATCCTCAATAAGATGAACAATCTCGTCAGGTGAAGGAGGTTCCTGGGCCAAAAATGGCTTGAGGCGCTGGCCATTTACCATGGATATATGCCTAGATTTTGGGTCCCTGATCTAGACTGCCCCATTAGGATATGGATGGATCACAATATACGGGCCAGTCCATTTGGACTTGAGCTTCCCTGCAAATAGTTTTAATCATGAATCAAACAACCAGACTTGCTTGTTGGGTGTGAATGCTTTCCTCTGGATGTGGCGGTCATGAAAGGCCTTGGTCTTGTCCTTGTATATCAATGCATTCTCATAGGCCTCCCACCGGATCTCTTCTAATTCATTGAGCTAGAGCTTCCGTTCTTAACCTCCTGCATCGAGGTCAAGGTTACATTTTCGCACCGCCCAAAAGGCACTGTGTTCCAGCTCTACAGGAAGGTGACAGGCCTTGCCATATACCATGAGATATGGTGACATTCCAAGTGGGGCCTTGTATGCGGTCCGATATGCCCAGAGTGCATCAACTAATTTGTCGGACCAGTCCTTCCTGTATGGTCTAATGGTCTTATGAAGAATCAGCTTGATCTGACGGTTAGACACTTCAACCTGCCCATTGGTCTGCGGGTGATACAGGATGGCTATACGGTGATGTACCCCGTATTTCTTTAGTAATGACCTGAAATGGGTGTGGATGAATGGCTTCCCTCGTCGCTAATCAGAGCGCAGGGTATTTCGAATCTCGCGAAAATATACTGCCGTACGAAAGAAATGACAGTCTTATGATCAACCCATCTCACTGGGATGGCCTCAACTCACTTTGAGACATAGTCAACGGCCAGCAATATGTACTCAAAGCCATGCGAGTTCAGAAAAGGGCCCATAAAATCGATGCCCCAGACATCGAACACTTCTACAACCATGATGGGCTGGAGTGGCATCATGTCTCTCCTGATCATAAAATCGATCGACTGGCATCGTTTGCAGTGTTGAGCGTATTTGTGTGTACCTCTGAAAGTAGTTGGCCAGAAAAATCCTGACTGCAAAATTTTTGCAGCGTTTTTCTGTCCCAAGAAATGACCACCACAAGCATCATTGTGGCAAAAAGATAACGCATTGGGGATCTCAGAATCTGGGATGCATCTTCGAATAATCTGGTCCGCTCCAATGCGGAAGAGCAGTGGGTCATCCCAGAGGTAGTATTTGGCTTCGACAATGAATTTGAGTTTCTGGTCCTTGGATAGGTTCGCGGGAATTTTGCCTACGGCAAGGTAGTTTGCGATATCCGCGTACCAAGGGAACTCAACAGAATGAACTGCCAAAAGAGATTCATCCGAAAATTGCTTGTGGATAGGCAGGGAATAAGGAATGTGATCTGGGTTCAGTCTGGATAGGTGATTCGGCACAACATTCTGCTTTCCGGCTTTGTCTCGGATTTCGATATCAAATTCCTGCAATAGAATGATCCATCTGATGAGCCGTGGTTTGGCATCCTTCTTTCCCGACAAATGCCGGAGGGCGGAGTGGTCAGTGAAAATGATGACCTTGGACCCTAATAAGTACGATCTGAATTTCTCCAACCCGAATACTACTGCTAGCAGTTCTTTTTCGGTGACAGTGTAATTGTGCTGAGCCTCATTTAGCATCTTGCTAGCATAGTATATGACAAAGGGTTGTTTCTCTCGATGATGGCCTAAAACAACACTGACAGCAAAATTAGATGTGTCTCACATCATTTCGAAATCAAGCAACCAGTCGGGTGGTTGGAGAATCGAGGAGTCGGAGACAGTGCTTTGTAACGACTCGAAGGCATTGAGACACGAGGTATCAAATTCAAATGGGGCATCGACAACCAGGAGATTCGTCAAGGGCCGTGCAATTTTTGAGAAATTGCATATAAATCTCCGATAGAAGCCGACGTGACCTAAGAATGATCTGATTTGCTTGACCGATCTAGGTGGCGGTAAGTGAGAAATAATTTTCGATTTAGCTCGATCGACCTCAAGTCCATTTTTGGAGATCCTGTGCCCTAGTCTATGCCATCCCTCACCATGAAATGACTTTTCTCCCAGGGTAGTACTAGGTTCACCTCAATACACCATTTCAGGATCTTGGTGAGGTTATCAAGACAAGATGTGAAATCATCTCAAAAAATGGAGAAGTCATCCATGAATACCTCCACATAGTCCCCAATCATGTCAGAGAAGATGGCCATCATACAACGTTGAAATGTCGCTGGTGCATTGCAGAGGCTAAAGGGAATCCGCTTGAAAGCGAATGTTCCAAAGGGGCATGTGAATGTGGTCTTGTCTTGATCTTCCGGGCTAATCGCTACTTGATTATACCTGGAGTATCCATCTAGAAAGCAAAAGAAGCTATGTCTAGCTAACCGTTCGAAGATCTGATCAATGAAAGGTAAAGAAAAGTGATCCTTCTGGGTAGCCATGTTTAGTTTCCTGTAGTCGATGCAGACCTGCCAAGATGTTGCAGTGCGGGTCGGGATGGATTCGCCCTTATCATTTTTTAAGACGGTGAGTCCTGCTTTCTTGGGCACTATCTGGATCGAACTCACCCATTGGCTATCTGAGATTGGGTATACAATACCTACATCGAGCCATTTGATGATCTCCTTCTTAACAACCTCTAGCATATTCGGGTTAAGTCGTCTTTGAGGTTGTCTCGAAGGTTTCACCCCCTCATTCGTGTAAATGTGATGAGTGCAATACGAGGGGTGAATACTGTGGAGATCAGTAATGCTCCACCCTATAGTAGCCCTATGGTCTTGTAGTGTAGAAATCAATTGATGCTCCTGTTGGGTTAAGTGGGCATTGATAATGACTGGGTATGTCTCACTTTCGCCCAAGAACACATACCTGAGTGAGTCAGGTAAGGTCTTCAATTCAATCATGGGTGGGTCAGAGTCCGAAATGAGAGTGGGAGGAGCAGAATCAAGGGTGGGAATCTGTTGATTCATGTGCACGTGAATTCTTGCTGGGTCACTCCTTGTGAAATAATTAGTTGTGACTCGTTAATGGGAAACCCGTTAGCTGTAGTCACGTCTTCCTACAACAACATGGGTGATTCGGTAATGTGTGGATCAGGATAGTTAGATTCAGGGGTGCTGTGGTCAGAAGCACACCCTAAACAGTTAGATCCTCGGAGAGATATGTGTAGTGCGGTGGTCTCAGTCCTGTGTGGATTGAGGTCCAAGAACCCTGATAGTGTAGACAAATGCGACATTGGGTCATCACAAAGGAGCCCAATGTTACCAAGTATGTCGCATCTTCGTCTTCACCATCCCCCTCTATTTGATCACAGTCGAAGTTCTTTGTTGCCCTGAATATGTCCAGTCGAAGTCGCTCATTGCCTAGGGCTATCTCCATACACCCGGATGCACAATCAATGTTCACTCAGGTTGTCGCTAGAAATGGGAGACCCAAAATAATTGGTGCATCTCGGAGATTAGGAGGAGCTTCCATATCGAGAACGAAAAAGTCTACTGGAAAGCATAACCCACGAACTTTCACGATTACGTTCTCAACCACCCCCCTCGATGTTTTGACTGATCTATCAGCCAGCTGAATCATGACTGAGGTGGGCTTCAACTCCCTAAATTGAAATCGATCAAATACGGCAGTGGGAGTTAGGTTGATGGATGAACCCAGATCTAGAAGGGCCCGATCAAATGGAGACTCCTGCAAGAAGCAGGATATAAGTGGGGTACCAGGGTCTTTCTTCTTCGGTGGTAAGTTAGCTAGAATCACGGCGCTAGCCTCTTTCGACAGTACCGCCTGTCGTCCAAATCTCGACTGTCGCTTCGGGGTGCAATAGTCCTTGAAGAACCTAGCGACAACGGGAATGTGATCGATTGCCTTGAGGAGGGGGATCTGAATATGTACTTCCTTAAACATCGATTTCAGATCCTCAAAATTTCACGTGTCCTTTTTCCATACTGCATTCCGTGTCAGAGCCTCAAAAAAAGGGATGGGAATCTTAGGGTCAAGTGGCCTCTTACCCTTATCTACCGTAGGTGGCTCCTGAGGTGAAGAAGGAATCAAACCCGACTGCGGCGAAGGGTTGGAAAAATCAGGACCCGCCTGCCTAAGTGGTGGGTCGAATGTCTTCCTTCCACTCCTCAAAGAGATAGCATGTGCATCGGCTTGCTATCCATGAGGTGGTGGGGGAGCGGAAGGGGCAGAATATGCGTGGTTCTGCAAAGGTGGCTGGCCTTGCACGTAACCGGGTGGTGCAGGAGGCGCCTGTAGTATGGCGTGTGCCTGTCCCTGCGGTGCCTGAGACCTAGGCGAGGTGCCTTAGTTCTGCACATATCGAGGATTCGGGATGGGTTGGGAGGGCAAGGCTCCCTGAGTCCTATGCTCCTGCAACAGCTAATTTTGCGTGTTCTGCATAGTCTATATTTGGTTAGCCATTGCCTTCATAATCTGCAAGCTATCTTGTGTAAATTTCCTCATTGATTCTTGCAGCTCCTCTTTCAGTGCCTCCAAAGGGTTAGCCCTCTTTGGAGGGTGACTGGCAGCTTGGTGCAGCAGCTGGTGTAGAGAGCAGGGTTGCTGCTGTTGAGACGAGAATGGCTGCTGCCTAGGGTACGTGTTTTGCACATTCTCGTATTGCCTGGTCTGGTAGTGGGGATCTTGATGTGGTCTCTGTGAATTACCAGACCAGGAGAAGTTTGGATGCTGGCACCAACCAGGGTTATACATCTTTGAATACGTGTTATTACACCCGTATCCTTGGATAGCACTGACGTCCTCGTAGGTCGAAGATGTCTGAGACGTATATCTGTCAAGGGGATACACATTATAATCTGCGGGCGGTGCGTAACCCTAATCGTAAGGTGCCAGATTTGGATTATTTATGGGATCCTGATATGTGGGATCTCGTAAATACGGAGAAGATGCATCCCGAGTGAGTAGATTAACTTGAGCAGGAGGGGCTCGGGGTGCATAGGAGGGTCTTGAGGCGGCAGAGCTCAAGTCAGATTGACCCTGACTGATCTGGTCAATCTTCTTCTCAATTAGGTTTATTCTATCCAGCTGCTTGATGATGATATCCATGTCGACTTGAATAGACTCGGTGTGAGCCTCATGGACACCAACCCGCTGCTGACCAAGCTGTTGGAACTGGTTCATGGATACGGCATTCATCGAGTTCTCCGCTAAGGATTCAAACAGCTCAAATGCACTATTCTTGTCTTTTGCGAGGAAATTCCCTCCACTAGATGCATCGGCCAGCTATCGATGTGTGCCATCCAACCCATGGTAAAAGATCTGAGCCAGGTTCCATCTAGGTATACCATGATGCGGGCATTTCCGGAGAAGGTCGTGAAATCTGTCCCAAGCTTCATGTAACTTCTCCCCAGCTCCCTGGGAGAAAGTCATGATTGCGCACCGCATTGTGTTTGTTCGACCGATTGGGAAGAACTTTTGCAGGAATTCACATCGTAATTTCGGCCAGGTTCCAATTGGATTCCCAATGGTCTTGAACCAATATGAAGCTTTGTCCCTCAGAGAGAATGGGAAAAGCTTCATTAGAACAATCCCAAGATCGATATTCCTGGGTCGAATTGTTTCAGCGAGTCGACTCAGGTCCTCAAGGTGCTAGAAAGGATCTTCGCTTGAGTTCTCATAGAAGTGAGTGCTGATCAACCCAATCACATTGGGCTTGAGCTCAAACGTGTCTCCGCTTGCGGGAATTCTGACTAGTGGTGCAACAATTTGTGCTGTTGGGTCGTAGAAATCCCACAGTTGTTCTCCTCACGGCGGGTGCTGCATCCTATCAAGCGCCGTTAAGATGCGATCCATGCTCTGCCAATGCCGCTCCTTGGATTCGACTACTCGGGCTTCCAAATGAGCCATCAGGTCCAGATTCTCGATATCCTGACCTTGTCTAGGTCCAGGTCCAGGATTAGCCATGGTGGCTACAGGAGTAGAAGAAGTGGGGGGAGAAGATGGTCCCGGTGAGGTGACTTGCCTCCTTGGGAGTGGCTCCCAAGGTCCAACCAAGTGAGGTCTAAGTGACCTCCTTCCTCGCATACACCACCCAACCCCTGGGTTGGTGTAGCCAAGTAAGACAAGGTTAAGGCCCTGTCAATCAAGTGGTCCTTATGAATCGGATGACCAGATTTTTTTCGTTTTAGGTTTTAATTCCTGAAGAAATTCGTCGTACAACCGACTGAAAGCGATTCCCGCCTCTTCGCTAACCTAGCCAAGAGGTTAAAACCACCCAGTAGTACGACAACGAATTCGGGTTTTATTTCATGTTTTAAAATTTGTTTTAGCCCATTTTCTTCAGTGGGGTTTTCTTCTTGGTGAGTGGCCCACAAGATGACCAAGATCACTAGCTAAGTACTAGAGTTGATTAAGTCTAAGTTAGCCCAAGTGTGGTCTCTAAGTTGTAACCCTAAAGATTTAACCCTAAGGTTCATGCACTTCTAGGGTTTGTTCTATTTTAGTAGACCACAAAAGTAAGGTTCGTTCTCTGACAACAATTGGAATCCAATTAACTTGAAATTTTGTGAGTAGATTCCTTTTTCAATTAACTTTCCAGAGAATATTTTTTTGGAATTTTTACTATTTCAACCAAATTTTTAGAGATTTTTGAATGTCCGGGGTTTAGATTTGGAATTTTGACCCCTAATCGATTTTTCGCTTTGAAACAATATCAGATGACCTTCAAAAATTCGGGAAAAATATGGAAAATAAAGCCAAAGAGATCAAATTTCAAACCCCACCAGTTTTAGTCAAAACAGATTCACGGATTGCTCGGAATTGCTTTTTAAAATTTGAAAAATCTCAAATTTGGGTCAGTCTGATCCCCTTGCACTTCGAGAATTTTTAAAAATTCCGTTTGAAATATGGTTTGGAAATGAATGTTGAGCTCGAATTTCAGAATTTTTTACTTACTAATTTTTCAGCAATTGAATTTTTAACTCAGACTTTGAAATCTGGTCGAAAATTAGAAGATGGTGGAAAAGCTTTTAAAGAGGGTATGAGTTTGAAATCCAAACTTTCCACAAAAATATATTTTTTTTTTGAACACTTTTACAAATTCTTTTTTTCAAAAAGAAATGTTTTTTAGGGATTTTCACAAATATATATATTTTTCTTTCTTTTTATTTTTTTCAAACTACTCTAGGATTTGGAAAGAAACCTAATCTAGATTTTTTTGAATTTGTTTTTTGATTTTTTTTTTCTTTTGCACGAAAATGAATAAATATTTTTTTTTTCTTCAAAAGAAATTGCAGAAAGTAAATCTACTCCTAAGGTTCAAAGGAAAACCTAATCTAAAGAGGAGATGATGTGCACCTGATTTTTTTTCTTTACTGCGCTCGTTGTGTGCGTAGATCCCACTTTTTTTCGTGTTGTCCTACACATCCAGAAACAAAGTAGAGGGAAATTTGTCAGTGATAGATTAGAAGATCGAAATCAAAGAAAAAGATGTTGCCTCCCCTACAACGACGCCATTTATTTACGCATCGTAGAGCGTGTATTTTTGCTAGGAAAAGCGTCGTAATATAGTGCGCAATACGATCAAACAAAGATATTTAAAAGATAACGAGACTTGAGTTCCGATTGTTCGTCTCTGGGAGGCGTTTGTTTTACTTTTGAATTCGATCTTTTACCATTCTACTCTGTTTAAAATCACACGTCGGTTTCCAGTCTTCTTATCAAAATTTCACCACTTCTATTATGAACCCTGATTACGTGCACATGAGTTAAATAGATCACAAAGGTGAAAGTGTGAGTTTCTGTGTGCACGATTCTAGTGAGGTGGTGACTGTTTATAGAAAATGCATTTATAGTCAGATTTTCTATATTTTCCGGAAATGACATGCTTGTTGCAAAATATCAGAAATTAAAAACATGCAGCATTAATCACATAAGAGCTCAAATCGAGTTGAGGTATCCTATATCACCTGAACCCACAATCGAGGCTTCTAGGTCGATTGTGGGGAAGACATAAACCTCGTTTCGAGGTGTGCATAACCTCGAAATCGAGTCACAATAGCCACCATGGGCCGGGTAGGTATCCCAGCCCATGGGGGTAAAGACAACCTGCTTCTATGATAATTCTCAACACATAGACATATATATATATAAAATATATTTTTCATTCATTCATTTGGAGAGTGTTTGCAACATGAACTTGTAGAGAAAAGCTTGTACATGAATGCTAAAAAATGTAGATCTAGCTATCAGAAAATGATCGCGTACAAGAATCTACGGGGGGATTTTGCATGCATCATTTGGGGAGAATAAGGACTACATTACTAAGTAGTAATTAAAAGTAGTAAATGTAAAGAACTAGCTATTAATCTATCAGAAGTGAGGGCATTCGGAGGTGGTCTCCGATGGCCTTGGAGTGGTGCAGAGGAGAATGAGGGGCAGCCAATGGAGCTTAGGCTGGCCCTTGGAGAGAGGTTGGAGGAGTGATCCAACATCCCGACGTGGTGTCCTTCATGGTGGTGCTCAGCTCGTGGAGATGGTGGTGGCTAGCCTAAGTGGAAGTGGATGAGAGCCATGAATGTGGATGGGAGCCAATGGATGTGAATGGGTGCAAATGGCCACCCCTTAGGTCTTTTTATAGACCTAAGGGCTTCTTTATAGAGAAGTGTGTAACTCTCTAGAGAGAGTCCAAGAGTGGCCGGCCAAGTGGTTTTGAGATCGAAAAAATGTGGATCTCAATTTGAATGCCTCTTGGTTGCTAAATTTGGCAACCAAGAGTGGCGCCACTTGGAGAGAGTTCTAGAGAACTCTAGATGTGTGGGAGTGCATGAATGGGTGTGTGTGTGTGGTCGTGCCCTATGTGGCTAGGTGGTTTAGGTTAGGTCCTAAGTGGTTTAGGTAAGTGTATGCCTTGAATTAGGGTTACAAACCCTAATTGCTAAGGGGAAATTGCAATTAAACTTAACCTAAGTTTAATTGAATGAGTGTGAACCTAATTGAGAGTTAAATAACTCAATTAGGTTGGGTTTAGGTCAATTGGACTCTCATTAAGTCTAATTGAACTTATGTGGGTTGAGATCTAAGCTCAATTGGACTCAATGAGTCCAATTGGCTTAGGTGAAGGTAATTGACTTTGATCTAAGTCAATTGGGTTTGGTGAGGACCTAATTAGGTCCTTAGGTAGGTCTAGAGGTGATGTACTAAGGTTAGGACACCTTAATTTAGGTTCCTATGGGGTTGGGATTAGGTCTAGGGAGATAGAAATCCAAGATCAAGGCTTGAATCTCAAAACAAGAACTGGAGACTAGTTCTAGACGTCCAAAAATATGATCAGACGACTTATACTCAAAAATTAGAAGTGCAGTCTTCAGTTCTGGATTTCCAATCTGAGTCAGGGGGAAATCTAGGTTCTGTTTTGGGTATTCTACAGAAATTGGACATCTGACAAAGTGTCTGGACGTCCAATAACACTACAGAAGTGGGTTTGAGGTGTGCGGGAGTTGGCTAAGGGTCCTAGATGTCCTATAACTTACCTGGACGTCCAGATAAGGGTTGGAACTAGGGTTTTAGGGCTTCCTAGGGTGCTTTGATATAATCTAAGGGTGGCCAAGGCTTGGGGGAAATCTCTAGGCTATCCTAGGGCTAGGATGGGCTTAAGCTCTTCACATTTCATTGCTTTATTCCTACTTAATAGAATAGCAAACCTTAACTCCCTTATATCATTATTCCTACATCTAATCTAAGCCTTTTCCTCCAGGTCTGCTGCAACACCCGTTATTCCTGATCCAGCTTCAGATCCTACTCCAGATCTAGCTCCTGATAAGCTTATTGCCTGCAATCGACATAATGCACTTAATCAGCACATTATAACATTATTTTATGCATAGCTAAAGGAAAGCAGTAAAGATGCAGATAATGCTTATGCATGCATGAATAACCCTAACTTATGCTAAGTCCTAGCTTAATCTTGGTCAATTACGACCTATGATTGCTGCGCAATCGCCTTGTTGTGACTCGTAAAGCACATTTTTGATAAGAAAAGGTGTCGTAGTATAGTGCACAATACGATCAACAAAAATATTTATAAAGATAACAAGACTTGAGTCCGATCGTTCGTCTCTGAGAGGTGTTTATGGAAATGCAGATTTGAAATCGATCTCTTTCATTTTGCTTGCTTAAAATCTCATGTTGGTTTATGGTGATTTACGTATTAATGTTCGACATGCTAGTTGCCAATGGATAGTAATTAAAAGTAGATAACTTCAATCACACAAAATATATTGCAATAAACTCATGGTGATTCTCAACACATAGATGTATATATAGAAAATGATTTTGATTCATTTAATTCATGATGATGGCTACAACATTAAGCTCGTGGAGAGCTTATAGAGGAATGCTTGGAAATACAAATTTAGCTAGCAGAAAATGATCGCATACATGAATCTAAGGGGGGGATTATGCATGCATCATTGGAGGAGAATAAAGAGCTACACTACTAAGCAATAAATAAAGCATGTAAACTATGAAGAACTAAGCTACTAATTTAGCAGAAATAAGGGCATTCGGAGGTGGGCTCCGATGGCCTTTGAGTTGGTTGAGAGGAGGAGGGGCGACCAATGGTGCTTAGGCCAGCCCTTGGAGAGAGTCTGAGGAGGTGATCCAATATCTTGGAGTGGAGATGGTGGTGGCCATGGTGATGCTACTCGTGGAGATGGAGTGGAGGTGGATGTAGTTAAACTAAATGGAAGCCAAGAGTGAATGGGTGCAAATGGTCACCCCTTGGGTCTTTTTATAGACCTAAGGGAAGCTCTCTAGAGAATTATGGAATTCTCTAGAGAGGCCTATGGTGGGAGCTCGTGGGAGAGTGGGAGAGAGACGATGGATGGTGGTTTTTAGATCCACCAAATGTGGATCTAAAAATTGAATGGCTCTTGGTTGCTAATTTTAGCAACCAAGGCAACAACACATGGTAGAGAGTTCTAGAGAACTCTAGGCTAGGTATTTTCGTGTGGTGTGTGGGTTGAAACTTAGGTGGCTAGGTTGGTTAGGTTAGGTTCTAGTGGGTTTAGGTCAAGGTAGGTCTCAAATTAGGGTTGTAAACCCTAATTCACTAAGGTAAAGTGAAATTAAACTTAATATAAGTTTAATTGGCTGTGTGCAAACCTAATTGAGAGTAAAATAACTCAATTAAGTTAGGTCTAGGTTAATTGGACTCTCACTGAGTCCAATTGGATAGTGTGTGTTGAGATTAGGGCTCAATTGGACTCAGTGAGTCCAATTGAATAGGCTGATGGAATTGACTAAGATCCAAGTCAATTAGGTTTAGTGAGGACCTAATTAGGTCCTTAGGGAGGTCTAGAGGTGATGTATTAGGGTTAGGGCACCTAAATTTAGGTTCCTATGGGGTTGGAATTGGGTTTAGGGACCTAGAGATCCAAGATCAAGGCCTGAATCTCAAAACAGGGTATGGAGGGCAGTTCTAGATGTCCAATAATAGTGTCAGACATTTTATAGTGAAAAATCAGAAGTCCAGACTTGTTGTCTGGATGTCCAATTAGAGTCAGGAGGGATCTAAGTTCTGTCTTGGCTATTCCACAAAAATTAGACGTCTGACTAAGTGTCTGGACATCCAATAACACTGCAGAAGTGGGTTTAAGGTGTGCGGGAGTTGGCTAAGAGTTCTGGAGGTCCTATAACTTTTTTGGATGTCCAGATAGAGGCTGGAATTAGAGTTTTAAGGTTTCCTAGGGTGTGGTGACCTAATCTAAGGGTGACTAAGGCTTGGGGAAGCTTCTAGGCTATCCTAGGGCTAGGATGATCCTAAGTTCATAATTTACTGCTTTATTCCTACTTAAATAGAATAGCATACCTCAACCCCTTACATTGTTGTCTACTACATCTTATTCTAGGTCTTCTGCTCCAGCTCTGCTGCAACTCCAGTTATTCTTTATTCTTCAGATCCAGCTTTAGATCTACCTTCCGATCAGCTTATTACCTGTAATTGACATAATGCATCTAATCAGCACATTATAGCATTATTTTATGCATAGCTAAAAGAGAGCAGTAAAGATGCAAATAATGCTTACGCATGCATGAATTACCCTAACTTATGCTAAGTCAATTAAGACCTATGATTGCTGTGTAATCAGCCCCCGTACATAATTCTTATTGAAACCACCTCCTCTACATATACAGAACCTTCCCAAATCCATTTTTAACCTCGACCTACAACCAGACTTAATTTCTATTCTGATTCCCCTCTTACTGAGCTGATTGCAGATGATTTTCCTCCACATCTTTATCAGGTTTTGGACATCAATTAGACTACAAAACACGCCCCATCATTCTTTGATCACTCATGTAGGGTTTCCGCATCATCCACTAATTATTTTAAGGATCCCTACTGATTAGCCCATAGTTGTGGGCTATTTAAGTATTTAATTGCCTACACATTAGGTTAATTCTAACATTTATTTAGCATAAATTAGGATGTAAATAGATTAATTCATAGTTTTAATTTAATTACATAATCCATACATTGCATTCATATCTTAAGTGCATTTAGAATTAGCTTAGAATAGCATTCATCTAATTAGACAACCAATTAGGTACATTGTTTTCATTAACATAGAAGTTGAGGGTCTGTATATAAATGACCCTAATATTTTAACATTATTTTCTTTACTCTTCTCCTTGCAGGAACGGCTGGCTGCCGCTCTAACGTCGAACGGCCGCAGTGAAGACCCATTCAAGGGGGAGCGGATGTGGTGGATCTGGTCGGGCGGCTGATTTCAAACTTGTGTAGGCCACTACAAAAGGAGGAGGGAGGTAGCCGAGCTCGGGAGGCCTCCACCACCGACCCACCACTGTGCAGAGAGAGAACTTCTCTCTTCCACTCCATACTGCCGGCCTCTACTGTGGCGGCGAGTCTCCATCACCGTGGGCGTGTGGTGTGACAGGCCACACCGCCATCCGGAGCTCGTCTGCATCACCGTGAGCACCTTAGCGTGCATCTCCCTCGCCGTCGTCACCGACCACCACCATCGAGCTACTGATTCAGCCACCCTTTCAGTAACTTAAGACGTCCGGGAAATTTCCCAGACGTCTGAAGCTACCCGCTCACCTGCACCCACTCGCCTGCGTACCCATCTGAAGTCCACCTCCCAATCCAGAGCCATCTCCGTCCTCCCATTTCACTTCCACCGCACACGTCTGGAGTCCGCCCGCTCCTGCAGAACCGCGCACGCCTCAGCCCGCGCCTGCAGCTTGCGTGCCCACGCCAATCGCCAGCAGCTCCTCTAGCCCACGCCCTCCTCAGCCTGCAGCGCACACCTTCCCCGCGCCTGCAGACCCGCACGCCCGCGCCTGCAGACCCGCATGCCTGCACCTACAGCTTGCACGCCCACGCCAACCGCCAGCAGCTCCTCCAGCCCACGCCCTCCTCAGCCTACAGCGCACACCTTCCCCGTGCCTGCAGACCCGCACTCCCGCGCCTGCATTTGCGAGACCAGCAGCCGCGCCTGCAGACCCGTCCGCCCGCTCCTGCAGACCCGCCAGCAGCAGCACGCGACAGATCTCACGCCAGCAGGCCGCGCAAGCTCACCGGCTGCAGCACCTCCGCCGGAGCTTGTCCGGCCACCTCCGGCCGCCGCGCGACTCGCCGCCACCACTGATTCGAAGCCCTTGGTCCAAGGGACCTCCTCTGAGCTTCCCGCGCCCGGCCTTCCGCTCCTCGTCGCGCAAGACAAAGGGGAAAAATTCCCCTATTTTTCTACAGTAAACCGTCAATTAGAAATTACATTTTCTGCCATTGCCACTTTTTAATCATATTTTATTGATTCTGCATTGCGGAAAACATCCTCTAGTTTCTCATAATTGCCATTTCAGCATTGTTTCTTGCTTAAACCTTAATCTAAAGGCAATCTTGGCATGATTCTTGTCCAAACTGACTACGAACAAACGTTTTTAACTAGTGCAAATTTTAATACGTCATTGCCTCCCTGTGGATACGACCTGCTCCTCTGCGAGTGGTTATTTCTTGTTAAATATTGATTAGTCAATTTTTCCACCACATTAAACTACAAACGACTTTAAAGCGAAAGATCGACGAGTCACCTACCTTGATCAGGCTGATTCGACTCAGCCAAACCCTGGATTCACACTTCCGTATCATTCCGAGCTTCACAGTATATGGTGGGTTCCACATCTCTTGATCTACATTTATCAAACCACCAAATTGATTGGGTTTGGGCTGCATCATTAGCCTGTTGATTTGAACAAGCACCTGGTTGGACCAACCAGGCTCTTGATCAAGGTGCTTGTTCTACAAAACTCAACTGATTTGACCACTCCTCTGTATCATTTCCTGCTCGGCTGAAGGCATTGAATTTAGCATTGAACGGGAGGCAACCCGTCATTCTAAAAATCCAAGATCCTTCTGATTATCCTTCTGTACTTCACGTCTATTGCATCGTGAATTCAATTTTAGAACAGTCAATCCAACCTCTGGTACACGTGCCAGAGCTTGAAATCGTCCACAACAGTCATTCCCAACCCATTCGCCCACCTGATAAATCCTGTTCTAATTCCTACAACCCAAACCTGTTTCATACCCTCCGTTTACAATGAGGACATTGCAAAACTTTGGCATGGGGGGTGGTAAAGTGCAAACATACAAAAATTAAAGTTCGAAAGGGTTTTCACAAAAAAAATCACATATTCCAAAAATATCAAAAAATTAGAAAATTGTGAAAAGGAACAAAAAAATTTGAGGGGAGAAAATTTTGAGGCCATACAAATCTTGAGGAGAAAAAGGGAAGAAGTGAAAAATGTCAAAAATGAGCACAAGTTGAAAAGAAAAAGAAAAGGGATAGTCATTAGTAAGAAATTAAGGAATTAACTTAGTTCTAGACCATATCAAAAGAAAGAAAATGAAAGAAGCAAAAAGTGCTAATGAAACACAGAAGAGATTAATAGGAACGCTGATTTTAGGCCTCTTGGGCTATACTCTTAGGCTTAAAAATTCAAGTATTTGCTAAGATCTGGATAGTCCTCAAGAGGTTGGGGAAAATGCAAAGCTTAAGTATTAGGTCTAAGGCTTAGGGAGTATTCAGCCTAGTTAATTGACCTCTGGTTTGTGGGACTCGGTAACCTAAGCACCCCAACCCACACACAGTCTGGCTCAGTGCCCATAAGTATCAAAATTACGCAAATGCGTTTAAATTATTCTGAAAAAATTGCCTAGATTAGGAGCGGCCGATCAACACAAGTTGATTTGGACGAGTTCCCGGCATGGAGAGGTGGGAAATTCCCCTTGAAGATGCGCAATAACATATTGTCTCCTCAGTGCTTGTCTCCTAAGATATCTACATATCCTATCGGGGGCATGTAAGCACCCTGTGCTGATTCAGATACCATGGGCAGCATTATCCTGAAATGTTGATTGCTAGGGTCTGGATTTAGCTACAGAATACCATGGGCAGGATTATCTCAAAATCTCGAAAGCCAGGGTTCTAGGGGTTGCCATGGGCGGTGCTATCTCGAAGCATCAATTGCCAGGGACCCTTCTAGGATTGATGATGGGGACTAGGAATCCGATACAGGCCATGTTGAGAAGCCAATATGAAGTTAGAAATAAAAAGAAAAGAGAGAGAAAACTCTCCAAACAAAGAAAATTCCTCAGTCTCTCTCTTACAAAAATGCACTGCAAACTGAACCAAGGCTAAAATATGTTATAAGCATGGATGCTTTAATCACGGAGTACAACGGACCTTAGGATGGTTCCTGTGGGCCTTAAAAACCTTTGCAACAGACTGAGGCTAGAGCTGGTCAGGTCTGGATCTTGTTTGGTACTTGAGTACCTCCTGGCGTACTATCGGCATTCTAACCTAATCCGCAGAAGAAAGCACACATCACAATTTTGAGCATAAAAAATATTACATGGTCTAGAATCAAAGTTAAAACCTTAAAATTTTGCTAAGGGACTAGCAAAAGCTAGGCATGGGGTTATGATGTGAATGCCATCATGAGCCCTAACTAGCTCATTTTGACCCAATGAAGAGAATAAATGCTCCTACATAACCTACTGAAGGTCATAATTCACTGCACAACCATTATGAGAGTAAAATAAGAAACTAAGGTTAAAATTGTAATTTTACCATTGCAGTACAACCACAGGTTTTCTCAAGGGCTAAACATAGGTCAAATGGTCTTAACAAGATAACAAGTCGGTTGGATTAGACAGAAAAGGGTTTGTGTGTGTTCTATGAATTAAATAACTTCGTGAAACCTTAAAACAGACCCACTTGATTAAACAAGGTTCTGGTCAGGATAAAATTCATTTAAACCCTCTAAATATCATAGAAAAATATTCTCTAGGGTTTGGTACCTTCAATTTGGCCATTGGAACCCATCTTGACCTAGAATGGGGTCTCAGACAGATATTTGCTCTAAATAGGTTTTTACATAAATTACCCAGTTAAACGTGGTCAAAATAAAAATCCAACTTCACCATTGGATTCCTTAGGTTTGAATTAGGTTTGTACCAAAATTTGGACCTAAGGGGAACTCATCTTGACCTACTTTGCAAAAAGGTCTAGTTTAATTACATTTCTACCCCTACCTTTCAAAAATCCTTGCATTTAGCCCCCTAACTTCTTCATCATCTTTGCAAATAGGTCCCTCCACCATTACAACGAAGGAATCATACTCCGGTGAGCTTTGAAAGGAGGTTTCTCCTTGATTGCTCAGAGAATCCTCTCCAAAATTGGAAGGGAGATTCTTTGAGAAAATCCCTCCAATATGAACCCAGTTTGATGCCCTAATTGTTTCCTAATCTCTCATGCGAACGCATGAGAGATTTGGGTCTCTTAAAAATTTCCATCGCCAGTGACCCTTCCTTACTTGGAAGCTTGGCTTCCAAGCACAAAACCTCCTCAGAGACCTATTTAAAGACTCCCCAAACCCAACCGATGTTCCTCAACTTGAATTTGGGTCGGTTCCCTCTCGATTCTTCTCTCTCTCGCCGGCCATAATCTCTGCAAGCTACGGCGGCTTCTCCCTCGCTCTCTCGTCACCCAACCACAATACCAGTGGTCGGGTTGTCTTCCTCTCAGTCCTTCGCGTCGCGTAACACCGGTCAACATCGCCTCTACCCCATCTTCATCGTCGCCTCATCTACGGAGCTTCGTCTTCCCCACGGTCGGCGACCATACCGACGTGGATCCCCTATCCCTTCGTCCTTTAAAAGTAGGTTTTTTGACTCTCTCTCTCTCTCCCACTTTCTTTCCCTCTCTTTATTTCCTAAAACGACCCATCGACGCCACTGACCACCGTCACCTTCTCCACCTCCGGTGATACCTCTAGAGAGGTGCTTCCGTTTCTCCGCACCTCCATACACCTCGCCGACCACCCTACGACCTCCGCCTCAACTCCCTGATTATATCCCCTCACTCCAATCTCTCCATCGACCACCCAAACACTCCATCGAACACACCCACACATACGCACACAGTGAACCCTAGACACGCCACCCCAGCCACCTTCGCTCCTCGCCACGACCACCATGACATTCGTCGTGCCATGGCAACCATGCTGAATGTTCTGATGCGGCCATAAGGCCCTTGTTCTTGATTTTAGGTATCCAGCCACTGGCCGCCATTACTGCCGAGCTTGAAGCGAGCTTGAATCTATGCTCCAGGTGCTGTTGCTCCAGTTGATTGTCCCAGGCGGTGCGGACTTGAGGCACGCACACATCTAGGCCTTTGATTGGAGTCAAGAGCAGATGCAACCTCGCGAATTGAGGAAGTCACCCTGCTGCTGTGTGAGAGGAAGAAGGTGGGACATTTAGTCCCACCTCGGAAGTGGAAAGCTACCCGACGTCACATAAATTGATTTTGTGTTAGAAGCTTATCACCTCCAACACTAAGGATGAGGTCCTCCTCCCCTCCTCTCATGGACTCGTCTGTGGCACTGCCCACGTGGACCTGGCCACGACCGATTACTCGACTTGTTCACTCCTTGCTCACCACACACGTCAGTGGGCCTAGACCCGGGTCTCCGTTAGGTCCGATTACTGTTGGGAGCGCTTGATCGGGTTTTAAAAAGGTCGCGTTGTAGTACAGTCGAACAAGCATTCAAAACAAATACAATTTATTACTCGAGTTTTAAAGTCCGAGGTCGAACACAGGGAGCAAATTAGGGTTTAGAAATCAAGATCACAACTTTAGAATTTAAAAGAATAGGCAATAAGATCAATGTTATAGTGCAAAAAGATAGGAATAAATGTAAGGCACAAAATACTAAAGGAACCAATATATGGGAATAAAACACAAAATTGGACGTCTGATTTATGAATCAGATGCCTTAAAATGTTGATGCTACAGTTCTTCTCCTTTGTCTTCAATCTTCTTTTGGCGTATCCTTCCTTCTTCTTCTTCTGATTTTGGCTTCGAATTCTTCTTCCTTTTCTTTTCTTTCTCTACCTTTTTCTCTTTCATTCTTTGCTGGTTGCCTTCAGCTTCTTCTTCCTCTCTCTCTTGCCGGCTGCCCTTCCTTTGCCTTCAACTTCTGCCTTCAGTGTCTTTCTTCCCTTCCTTTCTTCTTCTGACTTCGACCTTCTCCTTCTTCCTTGGCTTCAGCCCTTAGCCTTTTTCCTTGCTTTCTCCTTCTTCTCTTCGGCCTGCAGAGCAAAACCTACCCCCTACCTGCTCGAACTCTCTTATCTCTTTTCTCTCTTAGGTTTGCTCTCCCAGAGCCATAGCTTCTCAGGTAATCGAGTCGGATACATGCCTGGGACCAAGCCCACTGGCGTGTGGTGGTGGGTGAGGTGTGCGGTCGGGTCGGGTCACCAGGTCCGCGGGGCATGGTCGCAGATGAGGCGTTGGGTTGGGTGAGAGAAGGACCTCACCCTGTGAGTAGGAGGCGAAGAGCCTAATGCAGAAAATCAACTTATGCAGGTGCAGTGCTCCAAATATTTCCGAGGTGGGACTAACTTCCCACCCTCTTTCACGCGTGCTTGCAACCGAGTGTCTTCGTTCGATTGCAGCTGCAGCTTCAGCCTTTGACACCAATTGGATGCCTGGAGACATTCACGAAGGCTCTCCACGCAACCTGGGACTGTGTCCTGGAGCGAGCATGGTCTAGAGAAGCTTGCAAGCAAGCTTCCGACTGTGCGTCAATGGCGGCGAGCCCCTGGATCTGAAATCACACAAACAGCCTCACGGCTATGTTAAAAAGCTCAGGGAGCTTCGCCAAGGTGCAGCAAATGTGCAGAGGTGATCGGCGTGTGATTGTGTAGCAATCATAGGCCCTAAGTTGCCTGAATTAAGCTAGAGCTTAGCTTAACATGCACATTCTGCATGCATACGCATCATATTCTGTATCGTAGTTGATATATGTGTTTTATGCATTAAACTATGCTATTTGAGAGGTATTAATGACTGTAGGTAATTCAGGGCTATAGATGACCAATCCAACCATATGGATATGTTCGGAATAACGATGGGAGTCCAACGCATCCAAGATCGCATCAATCAGATCTCGTAGCACACCAGGGAGTCCGCAGAAGAGCAAGAGCCAAGGGGCAAATTGTAGAAGATCCGGACCTCAGATGACAAATCCAACCGTATGGATGGATCCAGATCGACATTCGCAGTCCAACAATGTAAAAATCAACTTAATTAGAGGTCTACGTCATCAGATATAAGGAGAAGAAGAACGGACGGCCACAATGGCGCCAAGTGGTACCATCGCAGCCGCCCCTCACCGCACCCCCAACCCCTGAAGGTGCCTTGCCTCGCAGCGTAGGCTATTGGATCTTCATCCAATGGCCACGAACGCGACACATCGCCACCCAGAACAGATTAATATAAATATAATTAAGTATATACTACAAAGGCTCTGCGTAGTGCATTGGCTCGCGCACACGCCTACCTATGCGTGGGGCATGGGTTCAAGACCTACGCTGTGTCAAAATTGGTGTGGGTTGTGGGTGGGTGCGTGCAAGTGCGCATGCGCGATTGGATGGTGTAGAGTGCGCCACGTGGCGCGATCAGAGCGCACTGTGGGCGGGACGCGTGATTGCGTGGGTTGTGCAAAATCAGGAACGAAATTATAAAAGAGGCCTAAGGGTCCTCTTTCAAAGGCATTCAAGTAGTATTCAAGTAGAGAATTCTCTCTCCACTCTCTCATTCTCTTCTTCCTTCTACCTTTCACTTCTTCCCGTCATCTTTGCATTTCCATCTGACGAATCCATTGGGCCACCCTGTCGGCATTTCCATCTGACGAATCCATTGGGCCACCCTGTCGGATTGCCGTTGCTCCATCTGATGAATCCGCTATAATGGTAGAGGGACCTAATTGCAAAGAATGAAGAAAAAAGCTAGGGGGTCAATTGTAAGGGTTTTTGAAAGATAGGGGTAGAAATGTAATTGGGTTGGATCTGTTTGCAAAGTGGGTCAAGATGGGTTCCCCTTAGGTCAAAATTTTCGTATAAACCTAATTTAGACCTAAGGAATTCAATGGTGAGGTTGGATTTTGGGTTTGACCACGTTTGACTGGGTAATTTACGTAAAAACCCAATTTAGGGTAAACATTTGTTTGAGACCCCATTTTCGGTCAAAATAGGTTCCAATGGCTAAATTGAAGGTTCTAAATCCTAGAGAATATTTTTATATGATTTTTAGAGGGTTTATGTGAATTTTACCCTGACCAGAACCTTGTTAAATCAAGTGGGTCTGTTTTAGGGTTACAAAAAGTCATTTAATTCTCAGAATTCACACGAACCCTTTTCTATTTGAACCAACCCACTTTTTATCTTGTTAAGACCATTTGATTTGTGTTTAGCCCTTGAGAAAATCCATTGTTGTACTGCAACGGTAAAATTACAGTTTTACCCCTTGTTTCTTGCCTTTCTCTCACAAAGGTTATTCAGTGAATTAGGACCTCAAGTTGGTTATGTAGGAGCCTTTGTTCTCTTTTATGGGTCAAAAATGAGCTAGTTAGGACTCATGATGGTGTTCACATCATACCCCCATGCCTAACTTTTGCTAGTCCCTTAGCAAAGTTTTAAGGTTTTAACTTCGATTCTAGACCATGAGTTCCTTGATGTTAAAAAACTGAGTGCTTTCTTCTTTTGATTAGGTTAAAATGCCGATAATAGGCCTAGAGGTACTCAAGTACCAACCAAGATTTGGACCTGACCAACTCTAGCCTTAGTCTGCCGCGAAGGTTTTTAAGGCCCACATGAACTATCCTAAGGTTCGTTGGACTCCGCGGTTAAAGCACCCTTGCTTGTAACATATTTTAGCCTTAGTTCAGTTTGCAGTGCGTTTTTGTAAGAGAGAGACAGAGGATTTTCTTTGTTTGGAGAGTTTCTCTCTCTCTTTTTCTTATTTTTAGCTTCGGATTGGCTTCTCAACACTGTCTGTATTGGATTCCTAGTCCCCATCATCAATCCTCGAAGGGTCCCTAGCAATCAATGCTTCGTGATAGCACCGCCCATGGCAACCCCCAAAACCCTGGCTTTTGAGATTTTGAGATAATCCCACCCATGGTGTTTTGTAGCTAAATCCAGACCCTGGCAATCGACATTTCGTGATAATGCTGCCCATGGCATCTAAACTAGCACAGGGTGCTTACATGACCCCAGTAGGATATGTAAATATCCTGGGAGACAAGCACCGAGGAGACGATATGTTATTGCACATCTTAGAGGGGAATTTCCCGTCTCTCCGCGCTGGGAACTCGTCCAAATCAACTTGTGTTGATCAGCCACTCCTAATCTAGGTGACTTTTTTAGAACAATTAAATGCATTTGCGTGATTTTGATATTTATGCTCACTGAACTAAACTGTGTGTGGATTGGGGTGCTTAGGTTACCGAGTCTCGCAAACCAGAGGTCAGTTAACGAGGCCGAATACTCCCTAAGCCTTAAACCTAATACTTAAGCTTTGCATTTTCCCCAACCTCTTGAGGACTATCTAAATCTTAGCGGATATTTGAATTTTTAAGCCTAGGAGTCTATCCCAAGAGGCTTAAGATCAGCGTTCCTACTAATCTCTTTTGTATTTCATTAGCACTTTTTTCCTTTCATTTTCTTTTTCTTGATATGGTCTAGAACTCAGTTAATCCCTTAATTTCTTACTAATGACTATCTCTTCTTTTTCTTTTCATTTTGTGCTCCTTTTTTTGACATTTTTCACTTTTCCCCTTTTTCTCTTCACGATTTCTATGGCCTAAAAATTTTCTCTCCCCTCAGAATATTTTGTTCTTTTTCAAGAATTTTTCATTTTTTTGGTATTTTTGTGACATGTGATTTTTTTGTTGAAACCTTTTCCTGTGAGATGATTTTTCATGGCGTTTTGCACTTTCATACCCCCCCATGCCTACGATTTGCAATGTCCCCATTGTAAATTAGGTGGGTTCGAGTTCAGCTTAGATCATTCATTATTAGAATAGGTTTTGGGTGCGCGAACGGGTCGAGGTGACTGTTGTGGATGATTTCAAAACTCGAGTATGGGTACCTGAGGTGGGGTCAACTGTTCTAATGGATGAGACTTAAAGTGCAATATTAATTCAGCATAGGAATGTTAAGAAAGGTTTTGAGTTTTTCAAAAATGACGGTTTGCCTCTCGTTAAGCACTGAGTTTTACGCCATCGGCTGGGCACAATGAGCTCAGGGAGAATGGAGGGTAAAGGATATCTCAACCAAATTTGTATCGGTCAAGTCAATGAACGGTTTGAGTCTCTGATTGTTCATGACAAAAGGTTCTGAATTGTAGCTGAGTGGACTGATCTCGATAGCTCCATTTCCGAAGATTTTTCAGACGAGGTAAGGTCCGATCCATTTTGATAGTAGTTTTCCTGGGAACAGTTTGAGCTTGGCATCAAAGAGTAGGACCTTTTGACCAGGATGGAAGATCTTTTTAGAATGTGCTTGTCGTGAAAGGCCTTAACCTGCTCTTTGTAAATTCACGAGTTCTCATATGCGTCGTGGCGTAATTCATCGATCTTTCTCATTTGAAGCTTTCTGTGGGTTCCTGCCTTAGAAAGATCTAGGTTGCAGTTCCGTACTGCCCAATAGGCTTTGTGCTCCAATTTGACGGGGAGGTGACATGCCTTCCCGTACACCAATCTGAAGGGAGACATACCTAATTGGGTTTTATGGGCGGTTCTATGAGCCCACAAAGCTTCTGGAAGTCGGGATGACCAGTCTTTCCTGTTAGGTGGAACAGTAACCTAGAGGATTTTCTTGATCTCCTGATTTGATAGCTCAGCTAGACCATTAGTTTGGGGGTGGTAAGGAGTAGAGATTTGGTGTGACACCCTGTACTTGGTCATCAGTGACCTGAACTGAGCTTTAGTGAAATGGGTCCCTCCATAGGAGATTATAGCACGTGGAATCCTGAACTGTGAAAATATGTTTTGGTGAATGAATTTGAGAATTACCTTATGATCATTGGTTTAGGTCAAAATGGCTTCAATCCATTTGGACACGCAGTCAACAGTGAGTAGAATGTACTCGAAGCCGTTCGAAATAGGAAAGGGTCCCATGAAATCAATCCCCTATACGTCGAAGATTTCACACACAAGAATCAGTTGTAAGGGCATCATATCACGATGGCTCATGTTGCCTAAGGTCTGACAACGAGTGCATGCCTTATAGTGAGTGTACGCATCTTTGAAAATCATGGGCCAATAGAAGCCGCACTAGAGGACTTTCGTTGCGATTTTATGACCTGAGAAGTGTCCACCGCATGCCTGGTCATGGCAGAAGGATAATATGTCCTGAATTTCTACTTCCGTGACACATCGTCGAATGATTTGATCAGCACCGATGAGGAAAAGATACGGGTCTTCCCAAAAGTAATACTTGGCATCGGAAAGCAATTTGTCCTTCTTGGCCTTTGGCCAATCGGACGGGATCTGATGTGATGCCAAGTAGTTTACTATATCAGTAAACCATGAAAGTCAGGAGGTGCTCATCAGGAAAATGTTCCGTGATGGGGTCTGGAAGGGTCGATAATCTTAGAAGGAAGGCAGGACAAGTGATTAGCTACCACGTTCTGTTTTCCCGCTTTATCGCGAATCTCGAGATCAAACTCTTACAATAGCAAGATCCAGCAGATTAATTGAGGTTTCATGTCCTTCTTCGCAAGGAGATGCCTCACAACTGTGTGATCCGAGTAAATGATAACACGAGAACCCAGGAGATATGATTTGAATTTTTCCAGGGCAAATACTATGGCTAGTAGCCCTTTCTCCATAACTGTGTAGTTATGCTAAGCCTTGTCAAGTGTCTTGCTAGCGTAGTAGATGACCACAAGTTTCCCATCAATTTTCTGTCCAAGTACCACTCCTATAGCGAAATCAGATGCATCACATATGATCTCAAAGGGTTGAGACCAATCAGGGGACTGTAGGATTGGAGCTTGGGTAACTCGATCACGGAGGATTTCAAATGCTTGAGTGCATTCCTTGGAGATTTCAAAAGGTACATCCTTAGATAGCAGAGTGGTCAGGGGGCACGTGATCTTTGAGAAATCAGGAATGAATCGATGGTAAAAATCGATGTGCCCCGAAAAAGATTAGATGTCCTTGATTGAGCTAGGCATAGGGAGTTTGGAAATCAGGTTTACCTTGGCTTGATCGACCTGGATGCCCTTTTTTGATATGAGATGTCCCAGGACAATTCCTTTAGGCACCATGAAATGACTCTTTTCCCAAGAAAGAACCAGATTCACGTCAATGCACCGCCTGAGGATCTAGACCAAGTGCAGGAGGCAATCGTCAAATGATTCTCCGAATATTGACAAGTCATTCATGAAGACTTCTAGATAACCACCTACCATATCTGAGAATATGGCAGCATGCACCGCTGAAAAGTAGTGGGTGCATTGTAGAGACCAAATGGCATTCTTTGGAATGCGTATGTCTCGAAGGGGCAAGTGAAAGTGATCTTTTCTTTGTCCTCAGGATGGATTTCCACTTGGTTATAACTAGAGGACCCATCCAAAAAGCAAAAGAACCTATTTCTCGCTCGTTTCTTGAGGATCTGATCAATAAACGGTAGTGGGAAATGATCCTTCTTTGTGGAGGTATTTAGTCTTTTGTAATCAGTGCAGACTCCACGAATTTGCCACACGGGTTGGTATGATTTCTTCGGTTTCAGTCGTGATTACAATGAGTCCTGCCTTTATAGGCACAACCTGGATTGGACTCACCCACCGACTGTCGGAGATCGGGTAGATGATCCCTGCATCTAACCACTTGATGATCTCCTTTTTCATGACCTCCTGCAGATTAGGATTCAGACGTCTCTGCATTTCACGGGAAGGTCGTGTGCCCTCTTCGGTGTAAATATGGTGTGTGCAGTAGGAGGGACTGATACCAGTCAAATCATCGAGAGTCCATCCAATGGCTCTACGATGTTGCTGGAGAACATAAATCAGATGGGATTCCTGATCATGTGTGAGTCTAGAGTTGATAATCACAGAAAATGTCTGATTGGAACCCAAGAAGACATACTTAAAATGGTCGAGAAGAGGCTTGAGTTCCAGAATAGGGTTATCAGCAGTAGCAGGCAGTTCAGGGTGTGCATCAGTAGCAAGGGAAGGAGTTATAGGTGTGTCTAAGTCAAGTTCGGACTCCTCTGATTACGGGTTTTGATCCTTTTGTGGTTGATTAGAAGTTGTCAAGTTTTCCTCAATATATGGATCATTAACCACAGCCTTGATGTCACATATTTGTTCTATAACACCGTAATTAATCCCTTGTTGGGTCTTAAAGATGTCGATCTTTAATGTTTGATTTTTGAATTTCAGTTCAATTTGGCCCTTCTCATAATTTATGTTGGCCTTAGCAGTGGCCAGAAATGGTCTCCCTAGTATAATTGGAGTATCTCTCGGGTTTTCTGGAGCATCCATGTCCAAGACTACAAAGTCCACCAGGAAATAGAAATCCTGTACCCTAACAATGACATCCTTAAGAACTCCTTTAGGTGACTTAATAGATCGGTCAGCCAACTGTAATGTCACCTCTGTCGGTTTAAGCTCAGATTCCTCAAGGTGGTCAAGTAGGGATGTAGGTATTAAGTTTATGGAAGATCCTAGATCTAATAAAGCTCTGTTAAATTGGGTATCACCAATGGTACAGGAAATCAGGGGAGTACCTGGGTCTTTTGCCTTAGGTGGGAGTTTGCTCAAAATTACAGAGTTGGCTTGCTCTGACAGTACGATTGGACTCCCACTTTTGGTTCACGGCTTACACTTAGGTGTACACACATCTTTCAGAAATCGTGCGTAAGCTGGTACATGGCGGATTGCATCCATCAACGGGATGTTTATATGGATCTGTTCAAAGAGCTTGACCAGATCCTTCTCAGGAGCCACGAGTTTATTTGTCCTCTTTCCCTTGGTCAAGGCCTCGGGAAATGGAACCTTGGATGGTTCCTCTAGAATAGGTCCAGGTTCTTGATCAGGGACAGGGGTATTCTGGATAACTATCCTAGGGCTTGGGTTAGTACTACCAGGCTGAAAGTGGCTTGGGTAGGGTGGGTCTTGTGTTGCTTTTCCACTACGGGTTGTAACAGAATTTAGTCCTACCTGGTTTTAGTTTGGTGTCGGTAAAATAGGTGGCTGCTGCTAATATCCCACATATGATGTCGAGGCTTCCATCTCGTCAGGTGATGGCATAGAATGGGCTTGATAAATCATGTGGGCTTGGCCCAGATTTGGGTTCATAATGCGCCTCTGGTTCGGCACATTGTTTGGATTCGGTAGAGGTTGCGAAGGGAGTGTGCCGGGTTGGCAGGAATTCGCCATTTGGGCGAGTTGATTTCGTACCTTTGTGATCTCGTCCTTGTGCTATTTTTGCATAGCCGCATTTGTCTTCTGAATGTCAGCCAGAGTCTGAAGAATGAAAGTCATCTGATTTGTCTAAGTTGGCCTAGATTGATAGGTGGGGTTGGGCCGAGGCTGAGGCGGCTGGTATGGATGAGGAGCTTATGGTTGGGGTTGACATGGTCATCTTTGATTCTGATTATTTCCCTCACATAGGAAATTGGGATGATTCCATCATCCAGGGTTATAGGTGTTAGAGAATGGGTCATTCTGGATGGCATTGAGGTCCTTGCAGGTCTGAGGAACCTCAGGAAAGTCAGAGTACGAGGGTTCAGATTTCCCCCAACTAGAGTAGGTAGGATCAGAGTTTTCTCCGATCCTAGAGTCAGACGGGGGTGGATATGAGTCCATCCGCCGAGAAAATCGGTGATAGATGTTATGCATAGCTTCCCTCCCAGAGGGTGGCTATGCAAACGGGTTTTGTGTAGAGGTGGCTGGTTGCAGATGTCGAGTCCGCTCATCCACCTTCTTCTCAATGATAGAGACCTTGTTTAACCGACTGGCCATCAATTCCAAGTCGACGGATGCGGACAGGCCTTGCATCTCATGTGCTCCTCTTGGATTCGTCGATGCGTGGGCATTCGTTTGGTCGAATAAGCCCATGGAGTCATTATTAATGGAGTTCTCGCACATATTCTCGAGAATCTCCCACACAGTGTCTTCGTGTTGACCCATGATATTTCTTTCGCAGGTTGCATTGACGAATAAGCGAATATCTTCACGGAGTCCCTGGCAAAAAGACTAGACTTGTTCCCATTTAGGAACTCCGTGATGGGGGCACTTTCGCATGAGATCCAGGAAGCGGTCCCATGCTTCATGAAGAGGTTCTCTAGATTGCTGGGTGAAGTGTGTGACTGGTGTCATAAGGCATTCGCCCGACCAACTGGGAAGAACTTTTTCAGAAACTCGGATTGTAGTTCAACCCATGTATTGATTGGACGCGTTTAAGTCTGATACCAGTGAGCTGCTTTGTCCATGAGAGAGAAGGAGAACATCTTCATGAGAAGAATATCCCGATTTTGGACATCTGACCCGAAGGTCTGGGCCAGATGCTTGAGTTGTTTGATGTGCTGGAAGGGATCCTCAGAATTAAGCCCATGAAACTTTGGAATAGCATGAATCATGTTGGGCTTGAGTTTAGAATCAGGATCTCTAGCTGGGATTTGGACTCGAGGTTTGATCACCACTGCAGTGGGATTGTAGTGATCTCGCATCATAGGACGCTGCGGCAGTTTTACAAAGGCTTGAAATAAATCATTAAGGCACTGAAGTTGATTCTTAAGGTTATTTTCTTCTACGGGTTGTGCCATGATGGTGGAAGAAGGAGAATTTGGTTCAGATGAATCAGAGGAGATGTCTATGTGGTGGGGTTGTTGCACAAACACGGACGTCGAGGCTTGGCCTCGGTGGGAGTGAATCACTAAAGGAGGCCTTAAGGATGGTCTTAAGGACCTCCTACCGAACATGCACCGATGGTTTAGACAAGAGTAGAATGTGTTGGACCCAATCAAGACACCCAAAAATTTGGATGACTATAGAGGTTTGGGGCGGATGATGTCCCTTAGTCAAAAAGCCATCCACCTGAGAAATACCTGGGTAGTTAGAGAGGGAGAGTCCCACAAAGACCCTTACACGGTAGAGCGCCCCCATGAGTTACAGGGTTTCCCCCACCCGATCTCTCTTGTCACTAATGTTCCAGGTAGACCAGAATGGGAACTTTGACCTCTTAAGTCTACCAGTTTTAATTAAGAACAAGGGTGCTTAAGATTTCACTTGAACTTTAGATGTATTGAGTGCAAAACGTGACCTAATCTCAAGGTTGGTTGACCCAACAAGGGGTCAACTTCACCTATTTGTCCTTTAAGAAGTTTTAGGTCCTTTCTTTTAGGATTCAAGTGAGATTAAGAGCCTGAATTTTAGGGATTTCTTGAATAAGTCTCTTCAACCAAGGCTTAGGCACACCTCTTTTTGGAGAGTTGATTCTTGCTTATGAAGGTGTTTCTCTAAAATCATAAATTGAAATCCTTAATTTGGCTAATCTTGGTCCAATTTAGTTTGCCAAAATATGGTATCTAGGGCTCAATCAAGAAGATGGTAGCCCTAGTTACCTTAAATGGGTGCACAAATCAGTATTGTTGTTGAAATCAAATCATGAACTTTGGTGAACTAGCTAGAAATGGAAAGCAGGTTGCCCTAATTGATTTTATCTTATTTTTTCCTTTTCAATGAGGGGCTTAAGAGAAAGAGATTAATAAAAAATTACCTACCCCGAGCGCGTTTGTTGTGCGGCTGTCTTTTGTTGAATCTTCTCCCCTGAAATAATCACAACAAAAAGAGATATATCAAGTTAGTAGCAAATCAGCAATTGTAATCAAGGTTTCTAAATCTCCCGTTGCTCCCCGGCATTGGTGCCAAAATGTTGGGAGCGCTTGATCGGGTTTTAAAAAGGTCATGTTGTAGTACAGTCAAATAAGCATTCAAAACAAATACAATTTATTACTTGAGTTTTAAAGTCCGAGGTCGAACACAGGGAGCAAATTAGGGTTTAAAAATCAAGATCACAACTTTAGAATTTAAAAGAATATGCAATAAGATTAATGTTATAGTGCAAAACGATAGAAATAAATGTAAGACACAAAATACTAAAGGAACCAATAATGGGAATAAAGTACAAAATTGGATGTCTGATTTGTGAATCAGATGCCTTAAAATGTTGATGCTACAGTGCTTCTCCTTTGTCTTCAATTTTCTCCTGGCATCTCCTTCCTTCTTCTTCTTCTGATTTTGGCTTCAGCTTCTTCCTTTTCTTTTCTTTCTTTGCCTTTTTCTCTTTCTTTCTTTGCTGGCTGCATTCAGCTTCTTCCTCTCTCTCTTGCTAGCTGCCCTTCCTTTGCCTTCAACTTCTTCTGCCTTCAGTGTCTTTCTTCCCTTCCTTTCTTCTTTTGACTTCGGCCTTCTCCCTCTTCTTCCTTGGCTTTAGCTCTTAGCATTTTTCCTTGTCTTCTCCTTCTTCTTCTCTTCGGCCTGCAGAGCAAAACCTACCCCCTACCCGCACGAGCTCTCTTCTCTCTTTTCTCTCTTAGGTTCGCTCTCCTAGAGCCATAGCTTCTCGAGTAATCGGGTTGGATACGTGCCCGGGACCAGGCCCACCAGCGTGCGGTCGGGTCAGGTCTGCGGGGCGTGGTCGCGGACGAGGCGTTGGGTCGAGTGAGAGAGGGACCTCACCCCGTGAGTAGGAGGCGAAGAGACTAATGCAGAAAATCAACTTATGCAGGTGCGACACTCCAAATCTTTCCGAGGTGGGACTAACTTCCCACCCTCTTTCACGTGCACCTGCAGCTGAGTGTCTTCGTTCGATTGTAGCTGCAGCTTCAGCGTTCGACACTAATTGGATGCCTGGAGACGTTAGCGAAGGCTCTCTACGCGACCTGAGACTGTGTCCTGGAGTAGGCACGGCCTGGAGAAGCTTGCAAGCAAGCTTCCAACTGTGTGTCAATGGTGGTGAGCCCCTAGACCTAAAATCACACAAACGGCCTCGTGGTCACCTTAGAAAGCTCAGGGAGCTTCGCCAAGGTGCGGCAAATGTGCAGAGGTGGTTGCGTGGCATGGGACCACCTGAGGGAGCATTCCTAGGGCACACTGCGGCTGTGTGTGTGGGTGTGTTCGGAGTTGCTTTTGGGTGAGTGGCGGAGTGTTGTGAGTGGGGGGTTATGATTAGTGAGTCGAGGTGGTGCTTAGGAACCGGTCGGCAAGGAGGGAGGTGGTTTGTTGAGGTGGAGCGAACTCGTCGGAGTGGTGATCGGAGGTGAAGGGGATAATGGTGGTGGAGTGCGGCAGTGGTCGTTTAAGGGTAATAAAGAGAGGGAGAGGGCGTAGAAGGTGAGAGGACTTATCTAGTAGTGAAGAGACGAAGGGGAAGGCAGGGATGGCATCTAGCTCGTATCATCAACACCGGAGACAAAGATGCGCAATGAGGGTGGTCGGCGAGGACGAAGGGGAGGCAGGAGCATTGACGGGTGCTGCGCGACATGGATGAGCGAGAGGAAGAGGAACCTACCATCGGTATTGTGGCTAGGCGACGAGGGAGAGTGGGAGAGGTCGCCGGAGCTTGATGAGCAAGTCGGTTGGAGGAGGAGAGATGAAATTGAGGGTTTCTCCAGCTGATTTCAAGCTCAGGAGATGCAGGGTGAATTGGGGTCTCTTAAATAGGCCCTGGAGGTCGGGTTTGTGCTTGGAAGCCAAGCTTCCAAGCAAGGGAAGTTCGCTGGTAATGGAAAATCGAGAGAGACCCAAATCTCTCACGCGTTCGCATGAGAGATTGGGTACCAAATAGGGCTTCTAATTGGGTTTACATTGGAGGGATTTCTTAGAGAATCTTCCCTTCAATTTTGAAGGGGATTCTCTAAGAGGTCAGGGAGAATCACCCTTTCAAGCTCGCCGGAGTAGGATTCCTTCTGCTATAATTGTGGAGGGACCTAATTGCAAAGAACGAAGAAGAAGATAGGGGGTCAATTGTAAGGGTTTTTGAAAGATAGGGGTAGAAATGTAATTGGGTCGGACCTGTTTGCAAAGTGGGTCAAGATGAGTTCCCCTTAGGCCCAAATTTTGGTAAAAATCTAATTTGGACCTAAGAAATCCAATGGTGAGGTTGGATTTTGGGTTTGACCACGTTTGACTGGAAAATTTATGCAAAAGTCCAATTTAGGGCAAACATTTGTCTGAGATCCCATTTTAGGTCAAAATAGGTTCCAATGGCCAAATTGAAGGTTCTAAACCCTAGATAATATTTTTATATGATTTTTAGAGGGTTTAGGTGAATTTTATATTGATCAGAATCTTGTTAAATCAAGTGGGTCTGTTTTAGGGTTACAAGAAGTCATTTAATTTCCAGAATTCACATGAACCCTTTTTTGTTTGAACCAACCCACTTTTTATCTCGTTAAGACCATTTGACCTATGTTTAGCCCTTGAGAAAACCCGTTGTTGTACTGCAATGGTAAAATTACAGTTTTACCCCTTCTTTCTTGCTTTTCTCTCACAAAGGTTATTTAGTGAATTAGGACCTCCAGTTGGTTATGTAGGAGCCTTTGTTCTCTTTTATGGGTCAAAAATGAGCTACTTAGGGCTCATGATGGTGTTCCCATCAATTACCCAACTGGTTAAGGGCTCTATGAGAGCGAAGATGAAATAAAAAAGAGAGAAAGAGAGAGGAGAGCTATGTAGGGGAAGGAGGGTTTTGCCTTGGAGAGTTTAGCTCGACACTTAGTCGAATTCAGAGAGTACCACAGAGCTTAAGGCAAAGAAGAAGGCGAGAAGGTAGACGGCAGAGAAAGAGAAAAGGAAGAGAAGGCTAAAGACAGAAGAAGATAGAGAAAGCTAAGAAAAGAAAGAAGGAAGGAGAGGATAGAGAAGAAGGAAGGAGCTGAAGAAGAAGGGTTGCAAAGTCAGAAGGCAGAGAAGAGAAGTAGAAGAAGAATCAAAGAAAGTGAAATCAAAGCAAGGCACTGTAGCACAAGACTTTTAAGATGTCTGATTGCAAAATCAGATGTTCAATTTACTTAAGCTCTCCATTATTTTATCTATAATTATTTTTACTCTTCATATACTCATGCTTTACACTCCTAATTAGATTTTGAGTAGTATTATGTGTTCAATTTGCATTTATTGTTGAGATTAGTGTGTGAATTCCATTTGCTCCCCGTGTTCGACCTCGAAATATATTCGAGTAATAAAATTGTATTTGTTTTGAACGCTTTTTTGGTTGTACTACAACATAATACTTTCAAAACCAGATTCAGCGCTCTCAAACAATCATGTTCTTAAATGTTCATTTAAGCTTCAATAAAAACTACATGGCATTTCGACATCAATAGGACCTCACATTCATTAGATTACATATAGGTCCTTTATTCATCACATTTTCTTAAGGATAAAAGTCATCAGGGATTTGTTGGCAAACTGCCAAGGACCCATTTGTAAACTTTTATACCGTGCTACCATCTTTCCCCTCACTTATGGGTTCTTTCACAAATGTTTCACCATTTTGTCCATTTGGGCTTATTTGCAAAATTCCTAATACGACTGATGCATTGCGGTCTACTGTTCATCCGAAGAACATGGCCCATCTAGGTCGTCGCTCCCTTGATCGTCAGATTTGACAACCGATTATCCACCTCCGAGCGAGTGCCTTTGCATGAAGGACCGTAGCCTTACGCAGATCCCTTTTGATGGTGGGTATTTGGTTTAAAATTTCCCACACACCCATGTCTTTCCCATCCATCATCTACCCTAATTAGGATTAATCGCACCTAATGGTGCTCAAATCACCTTGTGCGCCTACTTAAGAAGCTCCCCTCAGCTTGCGCGACGCCCATCAGCTCCTCCTACATTCTTGAGCTGGTCCCTTCACTCCCCTCCGGTTCCTCTCCTCATCAACCTCTGCCCCATTGCTGCAGTAATGGAGCTCACTTCCTTCGACTCTTCCTCGCCACTAAGGATTTCATAACACCCTAGGGCAACCTCGAGCTCCACTAGAGAGCTTTCCTTCCACCGGAGCTCCTCCCATCATTCCTCGCTTCAGCCACTAGCTGCAGTTTCTCCCCAGGTCCAATTCTTCTGTTAGATTAGGCTTTCCTGCTTTCTAGATTAGTTGTAGTGCCTGTTAGTGTAGTGTAGATTAGTTAGGTGTGGTTTAGATGTTGAATTGGATGATTGATTAGCTTAGATTAGAGTTAGATTAAATTAGATCGATCTCACCTTCTTTGATCAATTCAGATCAGAGAGGTATTTTTCCACCTCCATTTCGACTCATAAATCTCCCTCTACACTCAATAATTCGTTTATGATTTTCCCTCACATTTTTATTCATCCACCCATCCATTAAGGTTAAATTTAGATCTGAAGTCATGGCTTCCAGATCTGAATTTACACCTAAAATTTACCAAGAGGTTGATTACGCAGTAATCATAGGTTTTAATTGACCTAAATTAGGCTAGGACTTAGCATAAGTTAGGGTAGTTTATGCATGCATAAGCATTATTTGCATCTTTACTATTCTTCCTATAGCTATGCATAGAATAATGCTATAATATACTAATTAAGTGCATTATATAAATTGCAGGAAATAAGAAGCTCAGGAGCTGGATCTGAGACTAGATCTGAAGCTGGACCTGAAGCCAGAATTTTACGAAGAACTTAGGTCCATTCTAGCCCTAGGATAGCCTAGAAGCTTCCTCAAGCCTCAGCCACCCTTAGATTAGGTCACTGTACCCTAGGAAGCCTTAAAACCCTATTTCCAGCCTCTATCTGGATGTCCAGATGAGTTACAGGATGTCCTGAGCCCTTAGCCACAACCTACGCACCTAAAACCCACTTCTGCAGCATTTTAAGACGTCCAGACCAAGTGTTTGGACATCCAATTTCTGCAGACAGAATCTTAACTCTTCCCTGCCTCTATTTGGACATCCAGACAACAAGTCTGGATGTATGAATTTTCATTTTAATACGTCTAACACTAATGTTAGACATCTGGAACTACTCTCTAGTTCCTATTTTTGAATTCAAGCTCGGATTTTGAATTCCTAGGTCCCTAAACCCAAATCCAACCCCATAGGAACCTAAATTAAGGTGCCCTAACCCTAGTACATCACCTCTATACCTCCCTAAGGACCTAATTAGGTCCTCACTAAACCTAATTGACTTGGATCTTAGTCAATTCCATCAGCCTATTCAATTGGACTCATTGAGTCAAATTGAGCTCTGATCTCAGTACACACTGTCCAATTGGACTTAGTGAGAGTCCAATTGACCTAGACCTAACTTAATTGAGTTGTTTTACTCTCAATTAGGGTTCTACACATCCAATTAAACTTGTATCAAGTTTAATTGTATTTTACCTTAATGAATTAGGGTTTACAACCCTAATTTGAGACCTACATTGACCTAAACCCACTAGAACCTAACCTGATCAACCTAGCCACCTAGGTTTCGACCCACACACACCCACACACACCATCTACACGAAAATACATAGCCTATAGTTCTCTATAACTCTCTACCATGTATTGTTGCCTTGGTTGCTAAAAATAGCAACCAAGATGCATTTAATTTTTAGATCCACCAAATGTGGATCTAAAAACCACCCATCCATCCTCTCTCTCACTCTCCCACGAGCTCCCACCATAGGCCTCTCTAGAGAGTTCCACACTTCTCTAGAGAGGCTCCCTTGGGTCTACTTGAAGGACCATTGGGTGGCCATTTGCACCCATCTAGCCTTCCATCTAGTTTTAGCTTCATTCCACCTCCATTACTCCACCTCCATCTCCACGAGCACACCATGGCATCTCCATCACCTCCACGCCAGGCCTAGATCACCTCCAACCTCTCTCCAAGGGTCGGCCTAAGCACCATTGGCTGCCCCTCCTTCTCCTCTCAACCAAGTCAAAGGCCTTCAGAGCCACCTCCGAATTCCCTTATTTCTGTTAGCTAAGTAGAATAGTTCTTTGTAGATTTACCACTTTACTATTTCTTATTAGTGTAGCTCCATATTCTCCCCTAATGATGCATGCATAATCCCCCCATAGATTCATGTATGCAGTCATTTTCTGTTAGCTAAGTTATTGCTTTTAAGCTTTCTTGTACAAGCTTTTCGCAAGCTTCACTCCATAGCTACCATGATGCAATCAATGAAATCATCTTTTATATATCTCTATGTCTATGTGTGAAAATCACCATGAGCTGATTGCCATATTTCCTTGTGATTAAAGTTGCATGCACGAAATTTGTATTCTTTTGCAACTAAGCATGTCATACATCAATATGAATTATTGTAAACTAGCATGCATTTCTGAATAAGTAGAGTGAACTATATCGAATTCAAATCTACATTTTCTAAATGCCTCCCAGAGACGAACGACTGGGACTCAAGTCTCGTTATTTTATAAATTATTTTTGATAAGCGTTTTCGTGCACCATACTACGATGAGATCTCTATTTTCAAAATATACGCGAGAACCGTCATCTGTCAGGGGTCTCCTATTCATTCCATAAATTCACAAAGACTCTCCGATCTGATTTTAATTGAACTGATTCGCTTGATTCTTTCAGATTTAGGTTTCATGCTCAATCTAGTGATTTGGGATTTAATTTGGTGAGAAATGATTTTTATTGAGTGAATTGGGTTTTTATGAGTTTAATTGGTTTGAATGGGATGGGGTTGAGTTTTTGGAATTGGATTCTTATCACAGAATGTGTTCTTGCCCAATTAGAAACTTGATCTCTGATTATTTTTGCATTAATTGGATAGCAAATGCCAAGGAAATCAGTGGTGCTGATTAGAGGCATTTGCAATGATCCAAATGTTTTTCAAGAATCACTTAGATCTCCTGAGCACTGATTAATAGTGTTTAGGAAGATCAAGTGATCAGATCACTTGCGATCCACATTAAAAAGCCCAAATAAGGTGCTACATGGTTCCTACCTCAAATGATTTCACTCTGATTTTTAAAGAATTAAATGATGTTTCCAAGGCTTTAATGGAGAATTGGAGTTTTTTTGAGATGATTTCAAAACCTAATGTGATCTTCTTCTCTACATTGTCCATAATGTAAAGAGAAGATAATATTTGGGTCTTTTGAGAATTTTAAAGAATGAGAATTGATCCTATGGATTTCAGATTTTTAGAAATTGATTTCAAAGGATTTGGACAAATATTATTTGTTAGAGATGTGTTTTTGGGATTTCCTTGCCTTAAATCAGACCTTCTCTGGTTTGATCTGGGTTGATTTTAGACAGCAATAGCTGCTGCTAAAAAAAAAATCATGGAGCAGTAGTAGCTACTAGGTCTTCATAGTGTTGCAGCAACACTAGCTATTGCTATTTTCATTCCAGTAGTAAGAGAACAATATGTACTAAATCAATTGAGCATTATTAGTAGCTGAATCAGCTGCTGAAATGGCAACAACAATAGCCACCGTTTTGGTCTGTCTTGACTAGATGAGATGAGGTCAGGTGGAATTTAGAGTGGAATTTTTGTTGATTTTGAAGAAATGTAGAAGTTGACTTGTGTATAAGCTAGGACAATATGTTAGAAGCATTCATGAACAAGTGTTGGGCTTTTTTGATAACTTGTAATCTTTTGTCAACTACATGTAAAGTGATTAACTGTCCAACTTATACATTTTGATAAATTCAACGTTAAAATCATGTTTAATGATTCAAACATGTTTCCTATGAAGTGATGATTGCTTTTGAGTGTTTGAACACCTTTTCCAGCCATCAAAAGTTGAGTTAAGACCTTAGGTTTCCTTTTAAAACATCCATTTAGGCCTAGTTTGGGTTAGCTTTGTAAATAAATAAAAATGATAAAAAATTATAAAAAAATAAAATAAACCTGTCTTGAGTAAGATCAGGTATTTTTCTAAGTGTATGGAAAGTTGCAAAGTATTCCGAATCCCCATCTTGGTAAAATATATTAGCTGACGGTTCGGTTTACTTTGAAACTTAATAAAAGAACCAAAACTAAAAACACCAAAAAGACTTCCTATTTCTCTTATCTCACCCTTTCTCTCTCATCTCTTATCTCTATTATACATATAAAAACAATAAAAATCAGAAAAAGCTCAAAAATACCTAAAAATACATTGTATATTGTATGTATACTTGTAAATATAATTTAATACTAAGCTATATGTCAATATTGTAATATGTGTAAATAATGTACATAAATAACTTATAAATGTATTCTATATATTTAATTAAGTATTTGGAATAATTTATTGTATAGATAACTTTATTGTATAATTATATATTAATTTATATTAGAATAAAAGTATATAATCCTAAATAATTTAAAATAACTATGTATAGACCTAGAACCATATCTATTACTGTACATACATACTTAACTAACTAATATATACTGTATTATACTTGTACATTAATTTAATTTAATTATGTATGTATTGTGGAATTTGAATTTCCCTTTGGGCGGGAAGCTCTGGCGATGATGGCTGGCTGCCTGAGGTGGCCCGGCGGGCGCGCCTCCGGCGTTGATGGATGGTCGGTGTGGAGATCACGATCTTGGAGAAGAAAGGAGAGTGATGCCCAGGTGACTGAGGGAGTTAGGACTGTGGATAGGAGGTGGTCTCGCAATGGGTGGTCTCTGAACCGTAGGGAGGTGGTCTACTTTCGATGTCAGTGCCGTGGGCACTTGGCGGTGGTGTGTCGGTGACCAGTGCTTTGCTTGTCTTGTAGGGGCTATGGCCACAAGCGTGACTCCTGTTTGGCAGCTCGTGGTGATTCTGGGGGTAAGATGCGCTCTGAGCCCTGGACACTTAAGGGTGTGGTGAAGCCGCCTCTCCTACCTCCTTCGCTAGCGTTTGGGGGGCACACCCTGGATGTGGAGATCCCTATGAGTGAGGACATCAAAGTAGCAGAATAGGTTTTGCGGGGGGCTTTGATTGGGGAAGTGATGATGGGCTCTCTAACTCTGGAGAGAGCTCATCAACTGCTAAACTCCCTCTCCCTCTCGACTGATGCTTGGAAAATTGTGGTTCTCTCCCCCTCGTGGTTTGTGCTCTTTGATTTGGGGGTGGTGGACGTTGAACATCTATCCTTTCAATCCAGTAGTCTGTGTGGGTTGACAGTGTTATGGCGTCAGGTATCCCCTTTTGATGGATCTTTGTCTGAGCGATCGCCTCAAAGAGCTACGCCTAGATTAGGTTTTCTTGCTATCAGAGGTCTACCTTTGCACCTGAGGTCTAGGGCGGAGGTGGAAGCTATGATTGCTAGGTTTGCTTCTGTGGCAAAAGATGCTGAAATTGGCCTGACTGAAGGGGATGCCAGTGTATTGAAGGTGAGGGTGGAGGTCTTTAGGGCTGTAGCTGTTCCAGATGAGCTGATTCTTCGGTGTGGGGGAAGCTCATGGATGCTACTTTTGACTTTTCAAGTGGCTAACAACAATGTGAAATCAAGCCATCGCCCCCCCTCTTATGCTAAGGTGCTACGAGCCAAAGCTGGCTCAGTAATGAGGAAGTGTGAAAGTCAGGAGAAGTTGGCTGAACCCAATAAAACTGTGGAACTGGTAGATGGGGTGGGGGGCTTGGGGGCAGAGGAGGGGTTGATTGAAACTCTGGAGGATGGGGGTGGTGCACCTCAGCTCCAAACTGACTCGGATGTGAAGGTGAAAGAAGGGGAGGAGATAACACTAATGAATGAGGCTGTGGCTGAGGATTTGAAGGATGGGACTCCCCTAGCCATTGCTCCTGATGTTTCTGATCTGGTAATTCCTCCGGTGCATTCCTTAGATCTGGAAATTCCCGTGGTGCAATGTAGCCCTCTTGTGGTTGCTCCTGCTGTATCTGATATGGAAATTCCCCCAGTGCATTCCTTAGATCTAGAAATTCCCCCAGTGCATTCCTTAGATCTGGAAATTCCCTCGGTGCAATGTAGTCCTCCTGTGGTTTCTCCCGCTGTATCTGATCTGGTAATTCCCCTGGTGCATTCCTCAGATTTTGAAATTTCCTCGGTGCATTCCTTAGATCTGAAAATTCCCCCGGTGCAATATAGTCCTCCTGTGATTGATGGCCTACAATTGGATTCCAAGACTCCTTCCACCTCTGGTCTAGGGAGACCTCCCTACAAGCTAAGGCTAAGAAGACATGGTTCATTACGAAAAGCTGACGAGTGTGCCATTGCAGCTGTGATGAAGGTTAGCAAAGTATCTGCTGCGAAGAAGGGGACTGATCAGATGGCCAAATGAGGATTCTTACTTGGAATGTGCATGGGCTGCGCGATAGAAGTCGAAGGGCTTCTTTGCTTAGATATTTGCGAGAATGGGAGATTGATTGTGCCATCCTCCAAGAAACACATATTGATAGTGAGTCTGATAGGGCTTGTGTAGAGATGAAAGCAGGGTTCACTAATGACATTGTGATGATCAATTCAAGTGGCAGATCTGGGGGTATTGCCATCTGGTGGAAGAAGCATGTGTTGCAGTTGGTGGAGGTTTCTGTGGCTAGACACTTATTGACTTGCAAGTTCAAAAGAGACCAAGGGGACAATGATTTCTTTGTGACTAGTGTGTATGGTCCTTGTGATCCAAGCAGAAGACATGAGCTCTGGGAGGATTGGAATTTGGCTGTGAATTTTGTGAATGGGGCTGTCTGGCTGGTTGGAGGGGATTTTAATTGTGTGTTGTTGGGAAGTGACAGACCCAGTGGTATGGTTGATAGTGCAACCAATGGCTTCTAGCTGATGGTACAGTCTTTAGGATTGAGTGAATTCCCCTCATCGGGCTCTGAATTCACTTGGAGGAATGGTAATGCTCTCATGTCCAAAATTGATAGGTTCTTTGGCAATGTTGGGCTGTTGGACCTTTTTCAGCTTTCTTTTGTTAGTGGCCTCGAACGTCCCTTCTCTGATTACACTCCTTTGGTCTGGGATAATGAGGAACAAGTATTGGCTGGATCCTATTTCAAATTTAGGAAATCATGGTTAAGGGAACTGGGCTTTAGAGAAATGCTTGCAGGTTGGTGGAGGGCTCAGCTGGTTGAGGGCTCGACTACCTTCAAGCTGGCTTCCAAAATTTCGGCTATGAGAGTGATGCTAAAGGAATATGGTGATGTTGTTTCTGTCTTGAGGCATCAGAGATGCAGAGAAGCATTGTTGGAGGTCCAGGAATTGGACTCCAAAGAAGCAAATGATCTGCTGTCTGAGCAGAATATCCTTGACAGAAAAAGATGGCAGGGGGTGGTGGCTGAAGAAGACCTAAAGCTGGAAATGGATTGGCAGGAACGATCAAGACAACTATGGTTAAAAGAGGGGGATGCAAACACTAAGTTCTTCCACTTGGCTGCCAGCTCTCGGAGAAGAATCAATTTGATTTCCTCTATTGTTAACGATGGGTAGAGAATTACCTCCATCTCTGATATTACAGCTGAGGCTGTCAGATACTTCAAGGAATTCTCAAGATCTGCTGGAAGGGGCTGTTGGAGGATGGCAGCAAGTGACCTTCCCAAAATCACTGAATTTCAAGGGTCCAGTCTAACTACTACTGTATCTGAAGCAGAAGTTTTAAATGCCATCAAGGATCTCAATTGTGAAGGCTCACCTGGTCCTGATGGAATTCAAGTTTTTTTTTATAAAGAGATGTGGGATGTTGTGGGCATTGAGGTGATGAAAGTGATCAAAGAATTTGAAGTTGGCAACTTTGGCTTTGAAAGAATTAATAGATCCTTTTTATTTCTTCTGCCAAAGACTCCGGGAGCTGAATCTTTTCAGGATTTCAGACCCATTGCCCTCTCTAATTCTATTTATTTGGTGATTAGCAAGGTCTTGGCCAATAGGTTGAGGCATGTTCTGTAAGAGTTGATCCATCATGTTCAATCTGCCATCTTTCCTGACAGATCTTTACAAGAATCATTTATCATGGCCTAGGAGATGGTTTGTGGGTGGCATAAGAGGAAATGCAAAGCTTTTTTATGGAAGGTTGATTTCCGCAAAGCTTATGATTCCATCAGTTGGCCTTATCATTGGGAAGTGTTTAAAAGAAGAGGTTTTCCCCCTGTTTGGATTCAATGGGTGAAAAGATGTATCACTACTGCCTCTTTCACTCCTTTGATAAATGGGAAACCGTGTGGTGCTTGGATTCAGCCCCAATGTGGGATCAGACAAGGGTGTCCTCTGTCACCGTTGGTTTTCAATTTGGCTGTGGACAACCTGGTCTAGTACTCTTGCAAACTTGCTAAAGCAGATCTTATTAGGGGTTATTCCTTATCTTGTAGGAGTACCTTGGCTCCTATACTTCAGTATGCGGACGATACGATTTTTTTTGTGGAACGATCTATGGAGGAAGCCCAAGCTTTGTGTCATATGGTCAACATTTTTGGAGAACTCTCAGGTCTTAGGCTGAACAAAGAGAAGTCAAGTTTGGTCTATTTTGGCTTATCTGAGACCGAGCAAGGTGATATTTCTGTTGTTTTGGGGACCCCCCGCATCAGCCTTCCTATCAAATATTTGGGACTGCCACTGAGGTGCTCTAAAATGAAGAAAAGTGATTGGAATTGTCTTTTTGATAAAATTTCAGTGAAGCTGGATGGGTGGCATAGTAGCTTTCTTTCCAAGGGTGGAAGACTCATTTTGCTCAATTTGGTGATCACCTCTATCCCTGTTTTCTACCTTTCCATCTTTAAGGCTCCAAGATCCATATGGAAACGGTTGGATGTATTGAGAAAGAGGTTCTTTTGGAGGGGATCCAAGCATGAGGGCAGATTTATGCAGCCACTGAAATGGGAGTAGATCTGTCAACCAAAGGATAGGGGTGGACTTTGGATTAAATCCTTGAAACAGTTCAATGATGCTTTATTGCTTAAGTGGGCAACTAAATTCTTGCAAGGAGAGACGAAGCCTTGGATTGCCTTGGTCAGGGACAGTTATGGATCTTCAAATAGTGTGCTATCTAGGCTGTAGCCTAGCAGACCCTCGCCCTTTGGAATTCAGTGATTAAAGCTTTGGCTGATAACCTGCATCTTCTACAGCCGGCTCTTAGGGATGGCAGGTCCTTCAGCTTCTGGAATGAAGGTTGGTCCTGGTTGGATGTTCTGAAGGAGGTCTATCCAAGGGCCTTTGCAGCTGCATCTGATAAGGAGGGAACTGTTAGCAGCTTCTAGTCTAGCAGTAGCTGTAGCTGGAAACTGAATGAAGAAGACTCCACCAGAAGGGGCACTCGGCTGTGGGATGAAAGGAGGAATCTGCTCTCGGACCTTTAAAGCTTTAGGCCAAGACCTGGAGTGGAGGATAAATACATTTGGGATGGGCTTTACACCATGCAGGGTGGTTATAACAGAATCATGGAAAGTGGAAGTGGGTGGAGCTATGACTTCATTGATAAGAAAATTTGGCTTCTGAAGATCCCCCTTAAGGTACAAATATTTCTTTGGCTTTGTAGGAGAGAGGGGCTGATTACAGGTGATCTGCGACACAGAAGGATGGGAGCTACTTGCCATGAGTGTTACTTATGTGGAATGCACACTGACAATGGTAATCACATTTTCTCCTCTTGCCTGGTCACCGATGCTGTATGGAGGACTTGCTAGGAGCCATTGCCAACTTGGGTTTCCATCTGTCTCGGGTTTGGTGTGAGTGCGAAACCACATGTGCATATGGATGTCACTCTTTGGTGTGTGTGGAAGGCGAGAAAAACGAGGCTTTTTCAAGAGAGACCGGTGTGTTGTGAGAACATTGTAAGAGAATGCTGGTCCCTCATACTTATGTGGGGTTCTGGGTTGTAATTCCTCCTTTTTGATTTGATTTAATGATATACCTTCCCGGATTACTATCGTAAGACGATAGCTTTCCTTTTTGTTTCAAAAAAAAAATTATGTATTTATTGTAAGTAATTAAGTTATTAAGTTAACTAGGCAAATTATTGTTAAAATAAAATAAATTAGTAAATTAAGTTATTATTGAAGTAATTTATATTGTACACTTATATATAGCAATTTCAAATATTTCAACCTATTTACAACGTATTTATACTGTATAGTAGTATTTATGACTAAAATATGAGTATAACTATTTAAAACATGTATTTAAATGTAAATAAATTAAAATAAAGTCTCTAAAATAAAATAAAAATGTATAATAAATACCTTAATATGTTAATTAACTATTTATAAGGTAAATTACATAATTAATTTAACAATTTGTACATTAATCAAGAAATTAAATCTTAATTTAGCCCATATAAATCCCTAACGTTAACCAATTTTAATATATATCTAAAAAACTTATAATACTAGATTAATTATAGAATTAACTAGACCTATATAGGGGCTTTATAAATATATAATTTATTTAAATTTTGGAATGAATTCTAACCCTGAAATTGAGCGCCAAAACCATACGATCAAAATGCGTGTGCATGCAATTTAGTGCTTAGTTCATGCTACATTTAGCATCACATCGTGCGCTAAAGAAGCATCGACACTGGTGGCAACCTTCCTCTATAGTTTTATTATTTCGTCGTAGTATAGTATAGAGAGAGGTGATTACCAGTTTAATACAATTTGTTACTCGGAAAATAAAAGAGTTCCCGAGGTCGAACTCAGGGAGCAAGTTGTATTCTAGGGGTACAAGTTTCTTTTACAAAAATAAAAAAAGAGAGAGAGAGAGAATTTGTTGGCTTTTCTTCTTTTCTCTTTGCTTCTCCTCTTCTTCCTTCTCAGATCTTCTGCTCTCTTCCTTTGTTCTTCTTCTTTATCTACAGTGGTGATGTTCTTCTTCTTCTTCTTCTTTCTTTCTTCTTTTCCATTCTTCAGATCTTCTTCTCGTGCTCTTCTTCTTCTGCAGAGCCTTCACTTGGCCTCTCTGTGTTCCTCCTCTGCCTCACCTTCCTTCTCCTTCTTTGCCTTCAGGACGTCGTCTGATTTTCCAATCAGACGACTTAAACCGCCGCTGCTACAGTGCTGCTCGGTGCTCCTCCTTCCTTCAGCCTTCGTCTTCTTCCACGGTTCTTCTTCACCTGTGCCTGCACACTTACACAGCTTGATCAGAGGGGAAAACCTAACTCTACCCTCCCCCGCGTCTCTCTCTCACAGAATCTGCTCTTAGGAAAGCTCTCCCAGAGCTGCCGGGTTACCGGGTACGGGTCGCGCCCGGGTCCAGGCCCACCGGCGTGCGTGGTGGGCGAGGAGTGCAGGTCAGTCTAAGTCGGGTCGGGCCAGGTCCGCGGGGCGTGAGCGCGGACGAGACCGGGTAACCGGGCGGGTGAAGGGGACCTCACCCCGTGTGCTGAGGCAATAAGCCTCCAGCACTTTTTCGCTTTATACCGCTGCGCTCCTTCAGAGCCTTCCGAGGTGGGACTAAATGTCCCACCCCAATTTCGCGCCTGCGTGGAGGAAGCAGCTGGTAATCGCAGCTTTACGCGAGGCCTTCGCGCGAGGGATTCGCCTCAACTGCAGCCTAACGCTTTGCCGAAATGCCCCCGCACAGCCTGGGAGCGTGACCTGGGCGCGGCGCACCTGGGACAGCAGGTCGAAGCTGCTTCGCTTCAACAATGGCGGCGACGAGCGCAGGTACCTGCCCACAGAGAAACGGCCTCTCGGCCCAATCAGAAACGCGGAGGACCATCGCCGTGGCACAGCGAAGGTGGTCGGGGGGTGTGCAGGTGGCGGGGCAGAGCCTAAGAGCTGCCCTAGGTCGGACTGTGGGTCGGGAGATGGGTTTGTTCGGTGGAGTTGCAGAGGGTGATTTGGGGGAAGTGGAAGGGCGAGGTTGATCAGGGTGAGGAGGCGGAGGTTCTGCGGTGGTCGGCGAGCCGTGTGGGTTGCTGGAGTGATGGGAGCGGGTCGCCGGAGCAGGGGCCGGAGATGGAGAAGGTGAGGGCGATTGGTCGGATCGGGGTAACAGTAAAGATGTAAAATGAGGAAAAGGAAGAGGGGAGAAAGAGGAGGAGTTCTACCTACTTAGCAGGACGAGGAGGGGCCGGAGCGGGCGACAGTCGTATCGACTGTCGCCGAAGAAGAAGATGCCCGGGGGAAGGGGCGGCGGCGAGGAGAGGGCCGGAGAGGCGCCAGCTGGGTGCGGCGTGACGCGGGAAGAGCGAGGGAGGGCAACCCTGCAGCTGGTAGTGCGGCAGAGCGACGAGGAGGAAGAGGGGAGGCCGCCGGAGCTGGAGAGCTTCCTGTCGGAGTGGGAAGAGAGGAAGTGGGGGTCTTTCTCCGTCAGGATCGAGCTGCTCAGAATGGCGGAGCGACGGGGGTATTTATAGAGGCCGAATCAGAGAGGAAGGCGGAGGGAGACGACGTGTCTCCCTCGCCGGAGGACGCCGGAGATGGAAACCCATACCGTCCGTGCGTTCGCACGGCCGGTATGGTGGGTTGCAGCGACCAGGGGGGTGTTCCTGCGACGGCTGACGACGCAGGGCACCCCCGGTTGACTTGCCAGCCCCTCCCCCTCACCCTGCGCGGCGCCATGCTCCGCGCAAGGTCGCCGGAGCATGGTGCTGCCAGGTTTTGGCAGGAGGGACCTGAATGCAAAGAACGAAGGAGAGTTAGGGGTAGAAATGTGAGGGTTCAAAAGTTGAGGGCCAAAAAGTAAATATATGAGGACCAAAGTGCAAAGTTGGTCAAGAAGGTTTCTTCTTAGGCTCAAGTTTTTATACATGACTAATTAGGACCTAAGGAATTTGATGGTGAATTTTATTTCTAGATTAAACCTTGTTTGACCGGTCAATTTATGCAAAAACCCAAATTAAGTTATTAATTGGGCATGGTTCTCAATGTAGGTCAAAATGGGTTCTGAAGGCCAAATTGAAGGTTCTAAACCCTAGAGATTATTTTTCTATGAATTTTAGAGGGTTTATTCTATTTTTACTTTGCCTCGAACCTCGTGAATTGAAGTGGGTTTGCTTTAGGGTTACAGATTATCATTTAGTTCCTTGGAATTGCTGTAGCCCTTATCAGATCATCCCACTTTCCTTCTTATTCGGTTTGTTTGACCTGTGTTTGGACCCTGAATTACCCTGTATGCAGATTATACTGGTAAAATTACATTTTTACCCCTTATGACTTGTTTTCTCCTTAAACTCAGAATTCTCTGAGTTAAGCCTTTCCTTGAGTTATGTAGGAGCTTTTATCCTTTGTATTGGGTCAAAATGAGCTAGTTATGGCTCATGATGAGGTTCTCATCATACCCCCATGCCTAGCTTTTGCTAGTCCCTTAGCAAAAACTTAAGGTTTCAACCCTTGTTCTAGACCATGAAGTTCTTAATAGCTTCAGATAAGTGCTTTTTTATTTGAGCTTAGATTAAGTTAGAATGCTGACCATAGGCCTAAAAGGTACTCTAGTACCAATCAAGATCCAAATCTGTCTAGCCTTAGCCTCAGTCTTTAGCAAAGGTTTTTAAGGCCCACAAGAACTAACCTAAGGTTTATTGGACTTTGTGGTTAAAGCACCCGTGCTTGAAATGATTTTAGCCCTGGCTCAGTTCGCAGTGCATTTTATAAGAGAGAGATAGAAAGTTTTTCTGTTTGGAGAGTTTTCTCTCTCTTTTTCTTTTTAGTTCTAGCCTAGGATTGGCTTTTCAACACGGTCTGTATCAGATTCCTTGCTCCCATCATCAATCCTCAAGGGTTCCTGGCGATCGATGCTTCGAGATAGCACCACCCATGGCAACCCCCGGAACCCTGGCTATTGAGATTTCGAGATAATCCCATCCATGGTGTTCCGTGGCCGAATCCAGACCCTGGCAATTGACACTTCGAGATAATGCCATCCATGGAATCTGAACCAGCAGAGTGCTTACATGCCCCTAGTAGGATATGTGAATATCCTAAGAGACAAGCACCGAGGAGATGATATTTTGTTACGCATCTTCGAGGGGATTTCCTGCCTCTCCACGCTGGGAACTCGTCCAAATCAACTTGTGTTGGTCGGCCGCTCCTACTCTAGGTGTTCTTTTCAGAATTTTGCGACGCTTCTGCGTGATTTTGATTTTTACGCTTACTGAACCAGGCTGTGTGTGAGGTTAGGGTGCTTAGGTTACTAAGTCCCGTAAATCAAAAATTAGTTAACGAGGCCAAATACTCCCTAAGCCTTGGACCTAGTACTTAAGCTTTTCATTTTCCTCAACCTCTTGAGGATTGTCTAGATCTTAATGGGTACTAAGAGTCTATTCAAGAATGCCTAAGATTTGCGTTCTTACTAATCTCATTATGCACTTTTCAGTTATTTTCTTGAATGAGGTCTAGAACTTAGGTTAATTCCTTAGTTCCTTACTAATGACTATCACCTTTTCTCATAATTTTGTGCTCCTTTTTCATTTTGTTTCTTTTCTCCTTCTCCTTCACAAAATTTCCTTCTCCTCTTTTCCTCTTATTCTTTTTCGAAAGTTTTTAATTTTTATGGTGTTTTCGACATATGTGAATTTTTTTTTGTTTGAAACCTTTTCTTACAAGTTTTGCACTTTCATACCCCCCCATGCCTAAGATTTGCAATGTCCTCATTGTAACCTAGGGGTTTTATTCAACTAAGTTCATACATTAGGACAGCTGTTTTGATGAGTGAATGGGTCGGGGTGACTGTTGCGGACGATTTCTAATCTCAGATGCAAGCACCTGAGGTGGAGTTGGCTGTCCTAAAGTGTGAACTTCAAGTGCAAAAAGGTGTCAGAACAAGTTTCAGGTTTTCAAAGAGAATGACGGGCTGCCTCCCGTTAAGCACTGAGTTTTACGCCATCGGCTGTGCGCAATAAGCTCAAGGGGAATGGAGGATATAAGATGCTTCAGCCAAATCAGTAGAAGTTACATCAATGAACGGCTTGAGTCTCTGACCGTTCACGATGAAAGGTTCAGAATCGTGGCTGAGTGGACTGATTTCGATTGCTCCATTTCCAAAAACCTGTCGGACCAAATATGGTCCGACCCACTTGGATCTCAGTTTTCCTGGGAAGAGTTTTAGTCGGGCATCAAAGAGTAGGACCTTTTGACCAGGATGAAAGATCTTTCTCGAGATGTGTTTGTCGTGGAAGGCTTTAACCCGCTCCTTGTAGATTTGCGAGTTCTCATATGCGTCTAGGCATAATTCATCGATCTCGCTGATTTGGAGTTTTCTGTGGGTCCCAGCCTTGGAAAGATCTAGATTACAGTTCCGTACTGCCCAATAGGCTTTATGCTCCAGTTCTACGGGAAGGTGGCATGCCTTTCCGTACACCAGTCTAAAGGGAGACATGCCCAATTGGGTCTTGTGGGAGGTCCTATAGGCCCACAATGCTTCCGGAAGTCGGGACGACCAGTCCTTCCTGTCAGGTCGAACAGTGACTTGCAGGATTTTCTTGATCTCCCGATTAGACAGCTCAGCTAGACCATTAGTTTGGGGGTGGTAAGGAGTAGAGATTCGGTGAGACACCCCGTATTTGGTCATCAGTGACCTAAACTGAGCATTTGTGAAATGGGTCCCCCCATCAGAGATTATTGCACGAGGAATCCCGAACCTTGAGAAAATGTTTTGATGAATGAATTTGAGAACGATTTTGTGATCACAGGTTCGGGTCGGTATGGCTTCGATCCATTTGGACACGTAGTCCACAGCCAACAAAATGTATTCGAAACCATCCGAAACAGGAAAGGGGCCCATAAAATCAATCCCCCAAACATCAAAGATTTCGCATACTAGAATCGGTTGCATAGGCATCATGCCGCGATGGCTCATGTTGCCCAAAGTCTGGCAACGACTGCATGCCTTGCAGTGACTGTACGCATCTTTGAACAGTGTGGGCCAGTAAAAGCCGCACTGGAGGACTTTTGATGCGGTTTTATGCCCGGCGAAATGGCCACCGCATGCCTGGTCATGGCAGAAAGAGAGGATATTGTTGAATTCCTCTTCCGGGACACATCTCCGGATGATCTGATCGGCACCTATGCGGAAGAGGTACGGGTCTTCCCAAATGTAATACTTGGCATCGGAGCGTAATTTGTCCTTCTTGGCCTTCGGCCAATCGGGCGGGATCTGATGAGATGCCAAGTAATTTACTACATTAGCAAACCATGGAAGGCTAGTACCAATAGTCAGCAGGTGCTCATCGGGAAAATGTTCAGTGATGGGTCCGGAAGGGTCAATTATTTCAGAAGGAAGACGGGACAAGTGATCAGCTACCACATTTTGCTTTCCCGCTTTGTCGCGAATCTCAAGGTCAAATTCTTGCAACAGCAAGATCCATCGGATTAATCGAGGTTTCGCGTCCTTCTTTGCAAGGAGATGCCTCACAGCTGTGTGATCCGAGTATATGATGACACGGGAACCCAGAAGGTACGATCTGAATTTTTCTAGGGCAAATACTACAGCTAGCAGCTCTTTCTCAGTAACCGTATAGTTACGCTGAGCCTCATCGAGTGTTTTGCTGGCGTAGTAAATGACCACAGGTTTCCCGTCAATTTTCTGCCCCAAAACCGCTCCTACAGTGAAGTCGGATGCATCGCACATGATCTCAAAGGGTTGAGACCAATCAGGGGACTGTAGGATCGGGGCTTGGGTGACTCGGTCACGCAGGATTTCAAATGCTTGAGTGCATTCCTTGGAAATTTCGAAAGGAACATCCTTGGAGAGAAGAGTGGTCAGGGGGCGCGCGATTTTTGAAAAATCACGGATAAATCGTCGATAAAAACCGACATGCCCTAAAAAGGAACGGATGTCCCTGATCGAGCTAGGCATAGGAAGGTGAGAAATCAGATCAATCTTAGCTCGATCCACTTGGATACCTTTTTCCGAAATTGAGTGTCCCAGGACAATTCCCTCAGGCACCATGAAATGGCTCTTTTCCCAGGAAAGAACCAAATTCACATCGATGCACCGCCTGAGTATCTGGACCAAGTGTTGGAGGCAATCGTCGAATGATGCTCCGAAAACTGAAAAGTCATCCATGAAGACTTCCGGATAATCACCTACCATATCTGAGAATATGGCAAGCATGCATCGCTGAAAAGTAGCGGGTGCATTGCAAAGACCGAAAGGCATCCTTCGGAAAGCGTATGTTCCGAAGGGGCAGGTGAACGTGGTCTTTTCTTGGTCCTCAGGATGGATTGCCACTTGGTTATAACCGGAGTACCTGTCAAGAAAGCAGAAGAACCTATTTCCCGCAAGTTTTTCGAGAATTTGATCAATGAAGGGTAGTGGGAAATGATCCTTCTTCGTGGAGGAATTGAGTCGGCGGTAATCTATACAGACTCTCCACGAGTTGGCTAATCGGGTAGGAATGATTTCTCCGGTCTCAGTCGTTATAGTGGTGAGTCCTGCCTTCTTGGGCACGACCTGAATTGGGCTCACCCAACGACTATCGGAGATCGGGTAGATGATTCCGGCATCTAACCACTTGATGATCTCCTTTTTCACGACCTCCTGCAGATTGGGGTTTAAGCGTCTCTGCATTTCACGAGAAGGTCGTGTGCCCTCTTCTGAATAGATATGATGAGTACAATAAGAGGGACTTATTCCAGTCAAATCATCGAGAGTCCACCCGATGGCTCTGCGATGTTGCTGGAGGACAACAATCAGACGGGATTCCTGTTCAGGACTGAGGTTGGAATTGATAATCACAGGAAGGGTCTGATTAGAACCCAAAAAGATGTATTTCAAGTGAGCAGGAAGGGGTTTCAGTTCGAGGATGGGGTTATCAGCAGCAGCGGGTGGTTCAGTATAGATGTGAGGTTCAAGGGTGGGAGTTACTGGGTTGTTCATATTTGGATTCGACTCCTCTGTTTGCGGGTCAAGATCCTTCTGTGGTTGATGAGGCATAATCGAGTCATTCTGGAAGTGTGATTCATCAACCAAAGTCCTGATGTCACAAATTTGTTCGATGACACCGCAATTAATTCCTTGTTGGGCCTTAAATATATCAATTTTCAGTGTTTGATCTCCAAACTTAAGCTCTATTTGGCCCTCCTCACAGCTGATGTTGGCTCTAGCAGTAGCCAAGAAAGGTCTCCCTAGAATGATTGGTGTATCCCTAGGGTTCTCAGGTGCGTCCATATCTAAGACTATAAAGTCCACTGGGAAATAGAAATCCCGCACTCTTACGATAACATCCTCGAGAATCCCTTTTGGTGACTTTATAGATCGATCTGCTAATTGTAGTGTTACCTCGGTTGGTTTTAGCTCAGATTCTTCTAGATGGTCAAGTAAGGATGTGGGTATCAGGTTTATGGATGCACCCGAATCTAACAATGCTCTATCAAATTGGGTACCACCTATCTTGCAGGAAATCAGGGGAGTACCAGGATCTTTTGCCTTGGGTGGGAGTCTACTGAGGATTACAGAGCTGGCTTGCTCTGACAGAACAATTGGGCTCCCTCCCTTGGTTCGCGGCTTACGCTGGGGTGTACATATATTCTTTAGAAATCGTGCGTAAGCTGGTACGTGGCGGATTGCATCCATCAAGGGGATGTTTATGTGGACCTGCTCAAAGAGCTTGACCAGGTCCTCCTCAGGGGCCACGGGTTTGGTGGTCTTCTTTCCCTTGGTCAAGGCCTCGGGAAACGGGATCTTGGTTGGTTCTTCTAGGATAGGTCCAGGTTGTGGATCCGGAACAGTGGTATCTTGGATAACTATCCTAGGGTCATGGTTATCAGGCTTGGAGTGGTTTGGATAATGCGGGTCTTGAGTTGTTTTACCACTACGTGTTGTTACAGAATTTAATCCGGCCTGATTTTGGTTTGGGTTTGGTAAGAGGGGTGGCTGCTGCTGAAATCCCGCATAAGAAGTTGAAGCTTCCATCTCGTCTGGAGATGGAGCAGTAGGGGCCTGATAAATCCATTGTGCGTGGCCTAAATTTGGATTCATAACGCGCTTCTGGGTCGGCACGTTATTCGGGTTAGGAAGAGGTTGGGAAGGGAGTGTGCCTGGCTGGCGAGAATTTGCCAACTGGGCTAGTTGAGTTTTAACCTCTGTAAGTTCGTCCTTGTGCTGTTTTTGAATAGCCGCATTCGTTCTTTGAATGTCAGCCAGAGTCTGAAGGATTAGGGACATTTGATACTGATTTGGCCCTGATGGAGAAGTAGGGTTGGGCCGAGGCTGAGGCGGCTGGTAATGATGAGAGGGCTGTGGGCGGGACTGAAAAGGTGGTCTTTGGGTTTGGGAATTTCCCGCCCACTGAAAATTGGGATGGTTTCGCCATCCAGGATTGTAAGTGTTGGAGAATGGGTCGTTCTGGATGGCGTTGAGGTCCTCGCAGGTCTGAGGAACCTCCTGAGAATCAGGGAAAGGGGGAATGGAGTTCCCCGGGCTGGTGTAGAAAGGATCGGATGATCCTCCGATCCGAGAATCAGATGGGGATGGATATGGATCCATCCTAGGGGAAGATCGGTGGAGGATGTTTTGCACAGTCTCCTGTGTGGAAGGAGGTTGTGCAAAGGAGTTACGCGCGGAGGTGGCTCGCTGCAAGTGCTGAGTCAGCTCATCCACCTTCTTCTCAATGATTGAGACCTTGTCCAATCGACTGGTCATTAATTCTAGGTCGACTGATGCGGACAGGCCCTGCGTCTCATGTGCTCCCTTAAGATTCGTCGCTGCGCGGGTATTCGTCCTGTCGAATAATCCCATGGAGTCATTGTTGATGGAGTTCTCGCACATGTTTTCAAGAATCTCCCATACGGTGTCTTCATGTTGACCCATGATGTTTCCTCCGCAAGTTGCATTGACGAAAAGGCGGATGTCCTCACGGAGTCCCTGGTAAAAAGATTGGACTTGTTCCCATTTAGGAACTCCGTGATGGGGGCACTTTCTCATGAGATCCTGAAAACGATCCCATGCCTCATGGAGAGGTTCTCCTGATTGTTGAGTGAAGTGTGTAATCTGATGGCGCAAGGCGTTGGTCCGACCAACGGGAAAAAACTTTTTCAAAAACTCGGATTGAAGTTCTTCCCAAGTGTTGATCGGCCGGGTCTGAGTTTGATACCAATGGGCGGCCTTGTCCATAAGAGAAAAGGAGAACATCTTCATGAGAAGAATATCCCGATTTTGCGCATCTGACCCAAAAGTTTGGGCCAGATGCTTTAGCTGTTTGATGTGCTGGAAGGGATCTTCAGAATTAAGCCCATGGAATTTAGGTATAGCATGAATCATGTTGGGCTTTAATTCGGAATCAGGTCCTCCAGTCGGGATTCTGACTCGAGGCTCAATGGCCACCGCAGCAGGATTGTAGTGGTCCCGCATCGTAGGACGCTGTGGTGGGTGCACGAAGTTTTGGAAGAGGTCATTGAGTCGCTGGAGCTGGTGCTCCAGATTATTTTCTTCCTCAACTGGCTGAGCCATGATGGGGGAAGAAGAAGAACTTGGTTCTGAATCAGAAGAGAGAATAATGTGAGGGTGTTGCTACACAAACACGGGCGTCGAGGCTTGGCCTTGACGAGAGCGAATTTCTAAAGGAGGTCTTAAGGGTGGTCTTAAGGACCTCCTTCCGTACATGCACTGTTGGAAGAGATGAGTTTGGAAGGTGCTGGACCCAATCAAGACACCCAAAAATGTGTTGGGTGACTATAGAGGTGCGGGGCAGATGGACCCCTTGATCAGAAAGATCGTCCACCTGAGAATTACCTGGGCAGCCAGAGAGGGAGAGTCCCGCAAAGACCCCTACACGGTAGAGCGTCCCCACGGGTTACAGGGTTTCCCCCACCCGACCTCTCTTGTCACTGCGGTTCCAGGTAGACCAGAATGGGGATCTTGACCTCTTAAGTCTACCAATTTTTATTTTAAGATCAGGGTGCTTAAGGTTTCACTTGAACTTTAGTCTTTTAAGTGCAAAGAGTGACCTAATTTAAGGTTGGTTGACCCAAGGGGTCAACTTTACCTCTTGTTTTCTTTGAGAGCTTTTAGGTCTTGTCTTTTAGGGTTCAAGTGTTTAGAGAGCCAATTGTTTTAGGTTTTGAATAGGTATTTTCAGACAAGGGCTTGGGCACACTTCATTTGGTTTTCTCAATTCTTGCTTAAGGAGTGTGTCTCTAAATCCCTAGTGTTGGATCCTAGGTTGGCTCTACTTGGTCCAGTTAATTCTTTGTTGGGTAATTAGGGCTCAAGCAAGAATGTGTTAGCCCTTAAATACCCTTAATAGTGTGCAGGAGTAATGAGTTGAAAACATGCAACTCTTTATGGTTACTAAGTATGGAAGGCAGGTTAGCCCTATATTGCTTGTTCTTTTCTTTTACTCCTCTTTAGAGTTTAGGGGTTAATAGCGAGAGGAAAAAATTTTACCTGTCCTCGGAGTGGTTGTCGTGCGGTTGCTTGTCTTCTTGATTTCCTGTAGCTGCACAAAAGAGAGGAGATTATCAGAAACTAAAAAGAAACAGGAATGTTTACCTCTAAAATAGCCGTTGCTCCCCGGCAACGGCGCCAAAAACTGGTGGCGACCTTCCTCTATAGTTTTATTATTTCGTCGTAGTATAGTATAGAGAGAGGTGATTACCAGTTTAATACAATTTGTTACTCGGAAAATAAAAGAGTTCCCGAGGTCGAACTCAGGGAGCAAGTTGTATTCTAGGGGTACAAGTTTCTTTTACAAAAATAAAGAAAGAGAGAGAGAGAGAATTTGTTGGCTTTTCTTCTTTTCTCTTTGCTTCTCCTCTTCTTCCTTCTCAGATCTTCTGCTCTCTTCCTTTGTTCTTCTTCTTTATCTGCAGTGGTGATGTTCTTCTTCTTTCTTTCTTCTTTTCCTTTCTTCAGATCTTCTTCTCGTGCTCTTCTTCTTCTGCAGAGCCTTCACTTGGCCTCTCTGTGTTCCACCTCTGCCTCGCCTTCCTTCTCCTTCTTTGCCTTCAGGACGTCGTCTGATTTTCCAATCAGACGACTTAAACCGCCGCTGCTACAGTGCCGCTTGATGCTCCTCCTTCCTTCAGCCTTCGTCTTCTTCCACGGTTCTTCTTCACCTGTGCCTGCACACTTACACAGCTTGATCAGAGGGGCAAAACCTAACTCTACCCTCCCCCGTGTCTCTCTCTCACAGAATCTGCTCTTAGGAAAGCTCTCTCAGAGCTGCCGGGTTACCGGGTACGGGTCGCGCCCGGGTCCAGGCCCACCGGCGTGCGTGGTGGGCGAGGAGTGCAGGTCAGTCTAAGTCGGGTCGGGCCAGGTCCGCGGGGCGTGAGCGCGGACGAGACCGGGTAACCGGGTGGGTGAAGGGGACCTCACCCCGTGTGCTGAGGCAATAAGCCTCCAGCACTTTTTCGCTTTATACCGCTGCGCTCCTTCAGAGCCTTCCGAGGTGGGACTAAATGTCCCACCCCAATTTCGCGCCTGCGCGGAGGAAGCAGCTGGTAATCGCAGCTTTACGCGAGGCCTTCGCGCGAGGGATTCGCCTCAACTGCAGCCTAACGCTTTGCCGAAATGCCCCCGCACAGCCTGGGAGCGTGACCTGGGCGCGGCGCACCTGGGACAGCAGGTCGAAGCTGCTTCGCTTCAACAATGGCGACGACGAGCGCAGGTACCTGCCCACAGAGAAACGGCCTCTCGGCCCAATCAGAAACGCGGAGGACCATCGCCGTGGCACAGCGAAGGTGGTCGGGGGGTGTGCAGATGGCGGGGCAGAGCCTAAGAGCTGCCCTAGGTCGGACTGTGGGTCGGGAGATGGGTTTGTTCGGTGGAGTTGCAGAGGGTGATTTGGGGGAAGTGGAAGGGCGAGGTTGATCAGGGTGAGGAGGCGGAGGTTCTGCGGTGGTCGGCGAGCCGTGTGGGTTGCTGGAGTGATGGGAGCGGGTCGCCGGAGCAGGGGCTGGAGATGGAGAAGGTGAGGGCGATTGGTCGGATCGGGGTAACAGTAAAGATGTAAAATGAGGAAAAGGAAGAGGGGAGAAAGAGGAGGAGTTCTACCTACTTAGCAGGACGAGGAGGGGCCAGAGCGGGCGACAGTCGTATCGACTGTCGCCGGAGAAGAAGATGCCCGAGGGAAGGGGCAGCGGCGAGGAGAGGGCCGGAGAGGCGCCAGCTGGGTGCGGCGTGACGTGGGAAGAGCGAGGGAGGGCAACCCTGCAGCTGGTAGTACGGCAGAGCGACGAGGAGGAAGAGGGGAGGCCGCCGGAGCTGGAGAGCTTCCTGTCGGAGTGGGAAGAGAGGAAGTGGGGGTCTTTCTCTGTCAGGACCGAGCTGCTCAGAACGGCGGAGCGACGGGGGTATTTATAGAGGCCGAATCAGAGAGGAAGGCGGAGGGAGACGACGTGTCTCCCTCGCCGGAGGACGCCGGAGATGGAAACCCATACCGTCCGTGCGTTCGCACGGCCGGTATGGTGGGTTGCAGCGACCAGGGGGGTGTTCCTGCGACGGCTGACGACGCAGGGCACCCCCGGTTGACTTGCCAGCCCCTCCCCCTCACCCTGCGCGGCGCCATGCTCCGCGCAAGGTCGCCGGAGCATGGTGCTGCCAGGTTTTGGCAGGAGGGACCTGAATGCAAAGAACGAAGGAGAGTTAGGGGCAGAAATGTGAGGGTTCAAAAGTTGAGGGCCAAAAAGTAAATATATGAGGACCAAAGTGCAAAGTTGGTCAAGAAGGTTTCTTCTTAGGCTCAAGTTTTTATACATGACTAATTAGGACCTAAGGAATTTGATGGTGAATTTTATTTCTAGATTAAATCTTGTTTGATCGGTCAATTAATGCAAAAACCCAAATTAAGTTATTAATTGGGCATGGTTCTCAATGTAGGTCAAAATGGGTTCTGAAGGCCAAATTGAAGGTTCTAAACCCTAGAGATTATTTTTCTATGAATTTTAGAGGGTTTATTCTATTTTTACTTTGCCTCGAACCTCGTGAATTGAAGTGGGTTTGCTTTAGGGTTACAGATTATCATTTAGTTCCTTGGAATTGCTGTAGCCCTTATCAGATCATCCCACTTTCCTTCTTATTCGGTTTGTTTGACCTGTGTTTGGACCCTGAATTACCCTGTATGCAGATTATACTGGTAAAATTGCATTTTTACCCCTTATGACTTGTTTTCTCCTTAAACTCAGAATTCTCTGAGTTAAGCCTTTCCTTGAGTTATGTAGGAGCTTTTATCCTTTGTATTGGGTCAAAATGAGCTAGTTATGGCTCATGATGAGGTTCTCATCAGACACCATATAAAACAGATTTGGTGCATCGGTTTGCTCAGTCGTCACGAGCGTTAGGTGCCATCATACCCCTTATACCCTATTGGTAATGGGTTTTTCAACCGCGGCTAATCTTTGTTCATTTTAGTGCTTATTACAATAATGTCGTTATAGTGTAAAATAAGACAGCTACGGTTGTTGTTACTATCAAAATTTACTCGGAAATAGTTTGGTTTCCCGAGGTTGAAATCAGGGAGCTACTAGAATTCTAGAAGTACAAGTTTTCTTTATTACAAAAATAAGAGAGAGAGAGGGAGAGATAGATTTTGGTTTTTGGCTTCTTCTTCTTCTCTTCTTTGGCTTTTCTTCAGCTGCAGTGTCTCTACAGGTCTTCTTCTTCCTGTTGCCTTCAATTCTTCTTCTGCTTGTCTTCTATTTCTTTTCTTCTTGAGTTCTTCTTCTTTCTCTTTTCCTGCGCGAAGTCTTCTTTTGCTTCTTTCTTCCTTCTTCTCTTTTCTTTCTCTTCAGTTGTGGAGCCTTCTCTTTTCTTCTTCTTCTTCTCTGCTTTATCTCCTCTGAAGCTTCATCCGTTGTCTGATACCGCAGTCAGACGACTTAAACGGCGGTCTGCTACAGTGCTTCCTTTTCTTCCTTCACTGCTTCTTTTTCTTCTTCTCTTCTTTGGCGAGCCTTCTTCTTCCTCTGCTTCTTTTCTTCTTTGGTCTCCTGCCTTGCTCAGCTGCAAGGCTTCTTCAGGGTTTCTTCTTCTTCTGCTCCTCTTCTTCTCCTTCCTGCGGCTAAGTGTTGAGTCTGCCTCCTTCGCGCCCTGTTCCTGCACAGGGCACAGCAAAACCTAGCCCTTCCCTCTACCCGCACGTCTCTCTCTCTCTGTAAACCGCTCACAGGAAGCTCTCCCAGAGCCGGGTTAATGGGTCGGGTTGCGTAACCGGGACCAGGCGCACCAGCGTAGGTGGTGCGCGAGGAGTGCAGGGTAGTATTGGGTCGGATCCGCCAGGTCCGCAAGTTGAATCCGTGGATGAGGCGGGTGATGGCCGAGGGACCTCACCCCAGGTGCGTTCGGAGGCAACCAGCCGTATACACAAAAACAATTTAAAGTGGTGCGGCGATTTGAAGACTCACGATGTGGGACTAAACTTTGTCCCTTCTCGTGCGCGCCTGCAGGAAGGACGCGACCTCGCCTCAGTAGATGCATCCTCGTCTCCCTTCGCAAACCAGCTGCCTGCCTTCGCCCGAGTCTCCCTAATTCGCCTCAGCTGAAGTCTTGACGCTTCGAGGCCTGGAGCTCGCTTGGAAGCTCCTTACGTTGTCGCCAATGGTGGCCGGGGTTGAAAGTATGTCTAACACAAATAGGGCCTCTCGGCCTAATCAAACCACGGGGGAACCTTCGCCGTGGCACGACGAAGGTAGTGCGGGGTGCAGCAGGCCGCGGGGCAGTGTATGGCGGCAGCCCTAGGTCGGACTGCAACTGGAAAAGTGGGTTTGATCGGGGGTGTGCTGTGGAGGTGTGGAGTGGCAGTGGAAAGGCGGAGGGTGTTTGGTGAAGTGAGGCGGAGCTTTTGGGACAGTTGGCGAGTCGTATAGGGTTGTGGGATGACGGGGACAACTTTGCCGGAGAGTGACCGGAGGTGGGGAAGATGAGGGTGGTCAGGCGTGGTCGTAGGGCGATCAAGCAAATTAAGTTGGGGAAAAGAAAGAGGGGAGGAAGGAAAGTAACTGTAACCTACCTATGGGGATGAAGGGGGGCCGGAGCGGCAGGCAGCCGTACCGACTGTCACCGGAGAAGAAACACCCAGAGGGAGAGAGCGGTGGCGAGGAAGAGGGTAGGGAGGCGCGCGCTTGGTGCGGCGCGGCGCGGGGAGATCAGGCGAAGGTGGCTCTACTGCTGGTATTGCAGCAGAGCGACGAGAAGGAGGAGGAGGAGCCGCCAGAGCTGGTGGGTTCCTGTAGGAGTGGAGAGAGAGGAAGGGTTGAGGGATTCTCCGTCAAGACCGAGCTGGGAGAAACGGCTGGCGACGCTGGTCTTTATAAAGGCGGTGGCGGAGGGGCGGACGCACGCTGACGACGTGCGTCCCTCGCCGAAGTATGGTCGGAGACGAGAGCCATATCTTCCGCGCGTTCGCACGGAAGGTGTGGGCGTCGTCAGGTGGCATGGCTGAGTCCCTGCGATAGCAGACATCGCAGGGAACTCTGCGTTCTCTTTGTAGGACGCCCCCCCTCACCCTGCGCGGTGCCATGCTCCACGCAAAGTTGCCGGAGCATGGTGCTGCGTAGAGACTTGCAGGAGGGACCAAAATGCAAAGAATGAAGAGGAAATTAGGGGCTAAAATGCAAGGGTTTCGAAAGTTGAGGGTCAAAAAGTAAATGATGAGGACCAAATTGCAAAGTCTGTCAAGGAGGTCTCTTCTTAGGCTCAATTTTTTATACATGACTAAGTTGGACCTAATAATTTTAATGGTGAATTTTGTTTCTAGGTCAGACCATGTTTGACCAGCCAATTTACGTAAAAATCCAAATTAAATCATTAATTGGGCATGGTTCTCAATGTAGGTCAAAATGGGTTTCTAAGGCCAAATTGAAGGTTCTAAACCCTAGAGATTATTTTTCTATGAATTTTAGAGGGTTAGTTGATTTTTACCCTGCCTCGAACCACGTGAATTGAAGTGGATTTGTTTTTAGGTTACAGAATGTCATTTAATTCCCTGGAGTTGCTGTAGCCCTTGTTGGATCAGATCATCCCACTTTCCTTCTTATTAGGTTAGTTTGACCTGTGTTTGGACCCTGAGTTACCCTATTTGCAGATTGTGTTGGTGAAATTGCATTTTTACCCCTTATGACTTATTTTCTTCTTAAACTCAGAATTCTCTGAGTTAAGCCTTTCTTTGAGTTATGTAGGAGCTTTTCTTGCATACCTAGGTTAGATTATGTTAGTTAGGGTTCATGATGAGGTTCTCATCACGTATCTCTCCTCTATCGAGCATATATTGAGCATATTGATGAATAGTGTATGGGCCAAGGCATGTGCACTATCCTGGGCCTCTATTGGGCCTAATGTGGGCTTGCTATGGGCCTGTGAAAATGAAATAAAATGCACACTAAAGAACTATGGGCCAGCTTAGTAGTGGTCTGGTCCCACCCTCTTAAGGTGTTGTATATCCCATGAAAGGCTGGCCCGCCCACTACAAAATCAAATTTTTGGTTGAGTAAAAAGTGACTTAAGTGCTTGTGAGAGAGAGGACTCTAAAAAAAAAAAACTTAAGTGTTGAAGAAGAGAAAGGAGAGCTTAAGTGGCTAAGTGTTAGGAAAAATTATAAGTGTTGGATGAAGCCTTAGGTCCCATTTGGTAAGAGGAATAAGTTTGTGGAATAAGTAGAAGAATAAAAAAAAAGTGGAATAAGTGAGTTAACCCGTTTGGATGTTTTAGCATGTTAAAGTTATTCCACAGAGAGGGTGGAATAACTTTAGCCCGTGTTAAGTCTAGTTAACCCGCCATAAGTTCTAGGTGTGTTAAGTAATGTGTTAAACACTTAATAAGCCAAACAAACACCGCCTTAGTGTGTTAATGTGAGCGTTAGTGTGCAGTGTGTGTGGTGTATATATGAAAGTATGTATAATATGTAAATAGTATAAGTATATAATAAATATGTATATGTATAATAAATTAAATATGTATGTATAATGTATACACACACACACACACATATATATAAGTAAAATAGATTGTATATGTATGTTTGAGACATATATATAAATAAATTCTAAGACTTTAGTGACAGTTATATCCGTCCCCGTAGATATATAATTATGTTAGTAAACATAGTCTTTTGCCTTATTTTTGTACATATTTTTGCTAAGGCTATACTAACACTTATATATGTTACTGTATATATAGTATTTGTTATTAGAGTTAATATTATATGTTAGCATATTTAGTTTAGTGTATATTAGTAGTTATTTTTGTACTTATACTTAGGTATTATTTAGCATAAATGTACATAATTAATATAGAGTAGTATTACATAGTTTTTGATGCCTGTAAATATGTTTAAGGTATTTAATTGATTTTTTTGCATATAATTGACTAATTCTTTCATTCTTTGATTCATTAATTTATTCTGTAAATATAATTGATATTTTTGGAATAAAAGAACATTTTTGGAACATAGAAAGTGATGTATATCAATAATTGGCTCCCAGTGAATGACCTGGAATGAACCAATAAAAATTATGTAAATAAATAAAATGACGCAACACCTGTTTGCATTGTAACCACTATACTACGACAACGACAACATTAAAACATCATTTTTAACATGCAGACAGTTTTCTCGATCATATTTTTGGTGCCGTTGCTAGAGACAAAAACTCGACAATAGTGGTTTATTATGATTAATGATGTCAGTCTTGTCAATGGCCAATGTGAAGGTTCCAAACCTTTTAGAATATTTTTTAATGATTTTTAGGAGGTTTAGTTTTCATTTATTTTCACCAAAACCCTTGTAATTCAAGTGAGGCCCAAATTAGGGTTTTCTTAATAAATTAATTCTCTAATCTTCATAAAGCCCTGATTCAGTCAACTCAGGACCACTTTTTGAAAAATTAAGCTCATTTGACCTTGGATTAAGCCTTTATTAACCCCTTAGTTAATTTGCATTTGTGATTAGGTGTTAAAACAACAGAATTAACTTCTTTTCTTGTCTTCTTCTTAGATTCAATTCAGAATATGGAGTTATGACCCTTAAATGAAGATTAAGGAGCATTTATTACTGTAATTAGTTTAAATTAAGCTAGTTAACACTAATGATGGTGCTACCATCATACCCCCATATCGTTCGGGTGATTTAATTACGAGTTAAATCACTTGAACCATAAAATTGAGACCTAATAACCTGTTTGTGAATTGAAATAGGGTGGTTTGGGTGGGTTAACCCAGATTTCATCCCCAAACCTTAGGGCAGATAAGGTGAAGTTGATTTACATTGTGAATCAACCAACCTAGAAATTAGGATAGGATTGAAATTAAACTTCTAACTCAAGTGATAATTCAAGGCACATGTACACATAAGGTCTAAAATTGGTAGACTTAAGGCCTAATTCACACGTTTCGGTCTACTTGAACTTGCAGTGACAAGGAAAGTTGGGTGGGGGAAACCTTATTACCTGTAGGGATTCTGTACCGTGTAGAGGTCTTTACGAGACTCTCCTTTCCAGGCTACCCAAGTAATTCTCAGGTAAGTGAATTTTTGATCCAGAGGTCCATCTGCCTCGAACTGGCCATAGTCATCTAAATATTTTGGGTGCCTTGATTGGGTCCAAAACATATCTAGTTCCTCTTCTTTTCTCTAGAGTATGAATGGAAGGAGGCCCTCAAGACCAGTCTTAAGGCCTTCATTAGTGATTCACTCTTGTCGGGGTCAAGCCCCAACCAACTTGTTTGGGTCTTCTAATCTGTTTATCATCTCTTCTAATCCATCTATATTTGAACCCAGTTCTCCATCTTCTGATTTTATGGAGAACCTAGATCAAGAAGGGGGTGACATTCAACACCTTCAGAACCAGTTGAAGACTGAAGAGATAGATTTCATACGCTAAAAGATTTGAGTTTGAAACCAGTCGTTGCAGTTGTGTAAAAATTGCTATCAAATAAAATTTATAATCGAAACTCTGGTGAGTCCTGGGTCGAACATGGGGAGGCAAATGTTTGATTAAAAATCACGTTTAGAATTATTGTCACGAAGTAGATTAGCTGGTCAAATTAAATCTACACTGGGTATTATACTTAAATAATAAATAATAGAAAAGAGAGAAAATAATACAGAGAAAAGAGACAGAAAGAGAACCAATATTTTATAACCATTTGTTCATTACAACTAATTTCTATAACTAGAAAGCTGAAAATCTACACTAGAAAGCGATAAAAAGAGAGGGATGAGAAAATCCTCCTCGACGACTGCTTGGAGGACGAACCTCGTTGACGGAGCACCCGGAAGAGGGTGGTGAGATGTTGGATGAGGGAGAGCAGAGCTGGAGGATGGAATAGGGCGGTGTCGCAATAGGATCCGCTTCCCGAATGGTGGCAAGAAGACAACCACGAGATGCTTCACGAAGGGGGTGAGAAGATGGAAAATTATTTTACTCTAGTTCTAGTGGAGCATCCTGAGTATGGGACCAACTCGTAGAGCTTTGGAGGGGGTGAGAGAAGAGAGAAAGTGATGGTGAAATGTGTAGGAGGGGTAGGCTTTTTATAGGTAGAGATATGAGGGTACAAGGAGCATTTTAAGTTTCAAAAATTAACTTGTGGCCTTTAGTGATGGATACGTGTGTCATTGTAGACGCACGTTGCTGAAGTTGAGAAGGCAATCTTGTCAACTCATCGCCAATCCAACCGCTCTAATTGAGCAATGTCAGTGCCTCTTGATCTTCGGCCATTGCATGCTTCATCGCGCTTAAGTGCTGTGCGATCAGAAGGCTTAGATCGCACGTACACACTTCATCTTCGCTCACATAGCGCATGTGTTCGATGGCGCATCATTGCGTACGTGCGGTGTGATCATTCATCTGGTGCACAAGAAGGCACCACGTCACTGCTCCATAGGCCGTTCGCAATGCATCCAATGACCCAATTTCTCCGTGCACCGCTTTTTGCTTGATTTGAGGCGAGGTGGGGCTCGAACCCGTGCCTCCCCTAGCGATAAAGCGCTCGACCATTGCACCATCACTTCTTTTGTGTCATGTTTATGTTTTAAGGGTTGCGCACTCATGACCATTGGATCTCGATCCAATGGTTGAGAGCGCTCGAACCCTTGCTTTCAGTGGATATGATGCGTGGCCAAGATTGAATCTCAATAGTTGGATCACGGATTCGACAGATGAAATTAACTAATCTGTTGAAGGAGAAGAGTTGTAGCACCCTTGAGGCAGTTTGGGCAGCTGAGATGGTGCCACATGGTGCCATCCTAGCCATCCATCTTCAAGTGCTTGTAGGTGGTGCCACGGATGTCGGATTGGATCGATTTTCACGGTGTTGGGTTGCGATTGTCGATCCAAACCCATTCGTGTGGTTGGATTTGTTGTCTGAATTTTGAATTTTAACCACCTTGTCCCTTGACCTTTGATTTTTCTTGAACTGCCTCTAATGCTATGAAGGTCCGATTGGGGTGATCTCGGAGGTGTTGAACTCCGATCGTCGCCTTGATCAGATCCGTACTGTTGGATTTTCAATCCGAGGCCCCAAAATGATATTGCTCTATCCCTTAGCTACAAAAGGGTAAATTAACCTATAATTTGTGCAAACTAATCTAAATGTAGAATGATGTATGGTATGCAATATTTATAATGTTGAATGCCATTATACACCTAAGAACATGCATAAATAGATAGTTTATGTGACATAGATGTGTCTACATCACACCCCCATGCCTATCTTTTGCTAGTCCCTAGCAAAACTCATGTTGTTTATATAAGAATTAGGATCAAATTACTTGGGCAATAGTTATTTCTCAACACTAAGAAATTTCTACTAAAGACCTAAACTACCTAAACCTAATAGTGCTCAGGTGTCTGCCAAAATGTATATTGCTCCAAGCCCTTGCCTTATTAAGAGGAAATACATTTTGGCTTTCTTTTTCTTCTTTTCTAAATTTTTTTTCTTTTGTTTTGTTTTTGAATTTAGAGTTTCAGGGCAGCTTTCTACGGCTACCCAACCTACCCAAGACTTGAAAAGAACTCTAAGTCCTAAGCATCTTTTTGTGACTGTGACAGACTCACTGATCAGTAATCAGCATGAACTTCGAGTTTCTACGCCCCTAGGTGACCTTAAAAAAAATTCTATCTAAAGGTGTATCTATCGGACTGGTAGCTTTCTCTCTACTTTTTATTTTTATGGGATCAACACAAAGGCAAATCCAGTGTATATTTTCCCGGCTTATTCTACTTCTCCGCTTCTTCCTAAGTGTTTGGAATTAAACATGCATTTCGTGAGCTGGGTTCTGGACAACCGACCAATGGGATGTTACCCACGATAACTTGCCAGCCATACACATGCGGTGAAGTACGGCTTATTTATTTTTTTCTTATTTTCTATTTCCTTTTTTTCCTTTTTCTTTATTTTCTTTTTGGGTATTTCTCTATTTTTTTCTAAGTAGGTGGCTTCCCTGACCTAAGATTTACCTAAAGGAAGCAGAAAGAGAATGATTGTGTGGTTGGGCTTTGGACAACTGGCCAATGGGCTGTTACCCACAATAAATTACCAGCCATACCACCCTAAAGGTTCATTAGCTACCTAATTTTTGTTAAAATCGTTGAAAAGAGAGTCAGTGCAAAGAGTGTGTAGATGCTTTGACTTAAAGTATCCTTAAATCAAAGGACAGGTTGATAAGTTGTGTACTTATCACCCCAACTTATTTAATCAATTAGAAATGAATTTACGAATGGCAAGGACTTGAGAATCAAATCCACATTTTAGTGGATACCCGGCCTGATTAAACCCGAACGCTCGAAGAATTTAAGTGTTCAGGTCCTATCATATCATTTCCTAAAGTTGACAAATTTATAATGCCCAAGTCTCTTTTCCTAATTCACTTTTTTTTAATAAATAAAGAGCATAAAAAGAATCTATGGAGCTAACAAAATGATTCAGAGATGAATATATATCCACCTCTCCATGCCTATCTAATGCAATGTTCTCATTGTATTAAAAAGACATGAAAAAGAGATGAATAGAGAAGTACCTGAATTTCGTGATTAACAGGTCAGCTCCGAGATGAAAACAGACTGTATATGTACTAAGTTTATTGCCTTCAGCTAGGCACACTATACAAATAAAGAAGAAATCAAGAATTCACAAGTGCGAGTCTAGATCAAAATAAGAAAATCGATTTTACGACCTGCAAGGAGAAGATGTCCACAGTTGCAGACAAGATTGTGATGCAAACCCATGCCCCACGGTTGAGTGTATCTAAGGTTTTGGATAAAAATTATCCAGAACCTGAGATCGTTATGCAAGTAGGGTCAGGCTTGCGGTTTATGAGGATGCAATCCAAGTCCAAAAAGTCGATCAATAGAAAAAATCAAGATAAAAAAGATAATCAATGAATTTGTGCTTGGGTTGCACATCCTTAGAATCAATAATATCATAAGGGTCCTGATAAAAAGTTTGTGGTTTCAGGAAAATAGGAACCCTTAGATCAATTCTCTTTCCCCCGGAATTGACTTCCCATATCTTCATTTCTAGATTCCTATCCTCCACAATCATAGTTTCTGGGACCTCACAAATGTCATCACCCCGTATAAAATATCCAAGTCCAAAATTTGTGGCTTAATCAAAATTGACTTGGGTTTGATAATCTCAAGAAGATAATCATCATTATGCTCAATGGGGTGTAATTGAGGAATAGGGCTATGAATTGAATCCTTTATGAAATCAAGATCTGAATCCTCAATATTAGCCCCAGTTAGGTCAAAATCCTCAATTACTGGGCTATTAAATTATTCATTATACTCCTCGCACTTGTATGTCTCACTAAAATTATTTTCCTCAAACTCGAGTGAGACTTCACATAAAGATTCTTCACCTTTAGAATCAAAGAATTCTAGATTCGCATTAATATATGTCTTAAAATTATCGATTATTTCCTGGTCCATAGAGACATACTTTTCCTCGTACCTTAGTTCAAGGATCTCTGGTGAAGAAACTAATTCATCCTCAACTGGTTGCTCTAGACCAACTTGGTCATCCCTGACCTCGTAAAATGTGCCCCTCCTATAGGTGCTTGAGCAGGTTCTGACATTGGCTCTCTTGAAGGGAGTTCATCTTGAGAATCATCCCAAGATTGAACTAAAGCAACCACAAATTTCATTCTCAATTTCGACAACTTCTTAAGTAAAAACTCACTCGAGTCCTTATCCTTAACATTTTGGAGCTAATCCAATAAATACTTGTTAAGATCATCAATCATTTGAATCAGAGGCTTCAATTCTTCAGTGCAAGGTGTTGGTTGAGCTTCTAAAGTTTGTATAGTATTCCATAAGTTAGCCAACACCTTATTTTGGACCTGGTTCACTTGAACCAAATGGTTTGGTTCAGGGTTGGGTGGGTTTGGGTTTAGTCCAGGGGAGTTAAGAAATTGAGGTTCTTGGGGCCCTTTCTCGATAGTAGGTCATTTTAGGTTGTTCCAAGAGGGGTGGTGACCTATATGTAGTGTAATCCTGGAGAGGGTTAGAGTTGTAATCATTATATCCTTCTTGATTGTAGATCGTATTATGTTGTCCATAGGCGGGCGGTGGTCTATAATCAATGTAGCTCGGAAAGGGATAAAAATCAAAATCATGGTATCTAAGGTTAGACCCTGAACACGGAGGTCCGGAATTGTATCCCCAATCCAAGTTATCCCAACTAGTAGATGGTTGATTATGGCATGGGTCAGGATAATAATCATCGTATTGGGGATAAGATGTGTTAGGAGGGTAGGAGTGGAAATGTGTGTAGGATGTGAAAGGATCCATGATAAAATGGGAGGAAAAGAAAGGTGCCCTAAAGTACAAACACTCAAACCTATCCTTAGGTAGGGTAGCCTAAAGACCTACAGACTCTCCAAATTTGTCTTAAGATGAAAGAAATGATTTGGTCTACTTCTTTCTGGTCAATCCAACCGGTTAGAGGGAGGGATTGGGAAGAAGGTTCTTCCCTTGGCTTTTGCTTCAGGTTCCTTTGATACCCCCCAACCGCAATCGTTTGACACTGCTCCCTAGCTAGACATCAGATGAACTAATAGAAGTAGATTAATTGAAAATAATCTCGATTTGGGTCCCGAAGAGAGGGTTAAATCCTTAAGGCCAACGTCTACTTAATTTTACTTAGGTTTAGGTTTGAATGTGCTTAGGAATGTGATGGGCCCTTTATCTGGGTTATGCCCTTAAAGATTGATTAATATGTGTGTGCGTGCACAACTAGGGTTTTCAAACAAGGTTTACTGATGACTTGTCTTTTAGGGCTCAACCTTGTTTAATAGCTTTTAGGGTTCAACTTTAGGTGTCTTTAATCAAGGTTTAGTTGGCACACCAGGTTTTGAAAGCACAGGTGAAGATCTCTTCCTTTAAAACTTAAAAGAATGTGGAGTGCCTGGTTAATTCCTAAAAGTTGAATCCTATGTGGCAAGCTACTTGATGAATCAGTTTTTATGTTAAGTGATGCGGCCCAGACAAATCAGACAAGTGGCCTAATGCACCACTAATTAAGGCACCGAATCAGTTTTAGCCTATTCTGTTTCTAATCACTTATTTGTATAAGTCGTGCAAGTGTATCAGGTCCTTTGATCAGATTCCCGGTTAAATGACTGAATCAGACAAAAGTGAGGTGCCTTAGGTGTGTGTGGGTGTATAGGGTGTGTAAGTTTCAGTTAATCCCACATTCAATTTTTTTTTTATATGTGCGGGGGTGAGGTGGGTGGGAGTGACAAACAAACAACCAATCTACCTTAGGGTTTATGCAAGCTCCTAGGTTAATTAGGGTTTGCATTATTAGGTGGTGGAATGAAAACTAGTGGGTAAGAGGTGGGGATATATATACAGAACCTTCATCCGCACTTTTCTTCAATCTAACCGCTTTGGCCTGCCTTGGAAGAGTACTTGCAATCACAGCAAGATCGGAGAAAAAGTGAGATAAAAGTTAGGTAAGGTGAAAAATGCAGGAAATCAAAGAGTGTTGCCTCCTCAGCAATGATGCCAAAATGATGAGCTAGATTTCGTACGCTAAAAGATTGAGTTTGAAACTAGTTGTTGTAGTTGCGTAAAAATTTGCTATCAAATAGAATTTATAATCGAAACTCTGGTGAGTTTCGGGTCGAACATGGGGAGGTAAACGTTTGATTAAAAATCACATTTGGAATTATTGTCACGAAGTAAATTAGCTGGTCGAATTAAATCCACACTGGCTATTCTACTTAAATAATAAATAATAGAAAAGAGAGAGAATAATACAGAGAAAAGAGAGAGAAAGAGAACCAATATTTTATAACCATATGTTCATTACAACTAATTTCTATAACTAGAAAGCTGGAAATCTACACTAGAAAGTAATAAAAAGAGAGGGATGAGAAAATCTTCTTGGTTGGCTGCTTGGAGGACGAGCTGTGTTGACGGAGCACCCAGAAGAGGGTGGTGAGATGCTGGACGAGGGAGAATGGAGTTGGAGGATGGAGGATAGAATAGGGCGATGTCGCAGCAGGATCCACTTCCCGAATGGTGGCAAGAAGACAACCACGGGATGCTCCACAAAAGGGGGTGAGAAGATGGAAAATTATTTTACTCTAGCTTTAGTGGAGCATTCCAAGTATGGGACCAGCTTGTAGAGCTTTGGAGGGGGTGAGAGAAGAGAGAAAGGGATGATGAAATGTGTAGGAGGGGTAGGCTTTTTATAGGTGAAGATATGAGGGTAAAAGGGGCATTTTAAGTTTCAAAAATTAACTCTGTGGCATTTAGTGATGGATACGTGCATCACAGTAGACACATGTCGCTAAAGGCGTGGAGGCAATCTCGTCCACTCATTGTCGATCCAACCGCTCTCTTTGAGCCATGACAGCGTCTCCTGATCTTTGGCCATTGCACGCTTCATCGCGCTCAAGCATTATCAACCGTCTGATCGTTTTTTTTAATCGGACGGCTTAGATCGCCCACACATGCTTCGTCTTTGTCTCACATAGTGCCCACATACGATGGCGCATCATCGCGCACGTGTGGCACGATCATTCATCTAGCGCATGAGAAGGTGCCACGTCGTTGCTCCATTGGCCGTTCGCAATGCATCCAACAACCCAATTTGTCCTCGCGTCACTTCTTGCCTTATTTGAGGCGAGGCGAGGCTCGAACTTGCACCTCCTCCTCGCAATAAAGTGCTTGATCATTGTGCCATTGCTTCCTTTGTGTCGCGTTTACGTTTTAAGGGTTGCGCGCTCACGACCATTGGGTCTCGATCCAACGGTTGAGAGCACTAGAACCCTTGCCTTCAGTGGATATGATGCGCGGCCAAGATTGAATCTTAGTAGTTGGATCACAGATCCGACAGTTGAGATTAACTGATTGGTTGAAGGAGAAGGGTTGCGGCGCTCTTGGGGCAGTTTGGATGGTTGGGATGGTGCCATGTGGTGCCATCCTAGTCGTCCATCTTCAAGTGCTCATAGGTGGTGCCATGGATGTTGAATTGGATCGATTTTTATGCCATTGGGTTGCGATCGTCGATCTGAACCCATCTGTGCGGTTGGATTTGTTATTCGAAGTTTGAATTTTCACCACCTTGCCCCTTGACCTCTGATTTTCTCGGACTGCATCTAATGCTACGGAGGTTCGATTGGGGCGATCTCATAGGCATTGAACTTCGATCATCTCCCTGATCAGATCTTTAGTCTAGATCTTCAATCTGAGGCTCCAAAATGATATGGCCCTGTCCACTGGCCACAAAAAGGGCAAATTAACCTCTAATTTGTGTAAACTAATCTAAATGTAGAATGATGCATGCTATGCAATATTTGTAATGCTGAATGAAATTATATGCCTAAGAACTCGCATAAATAGACAGTTTATGTGACATAGATGTGTCTACATCACAGGCTCTCATCGACTTGATTAATGCACTGGCTAACCCCCAACAACGTCCACAAATGCGGGATCACTATAATCCCGCAGTTGTGGCTATCAAACCTAGGGTGTGAATTTCGGCTGGGGGAACTGATACTGAGCAAAAATCAAATATTATTGGCTTGATACCCCACTTCCATGGATTGGGTTCTGATGAACCTTTCCAACATATCTAGGAATTGAAACATTTGGCCCAGACTCTCGGGCCAAATGTTCAGAACCGGAACACCCTACTCATGAAGATGTTTCCCTTCTCCCTGAAGGATAAGGTTGCCCACTTGTATCGGTCCCTAACTCGACCAATCAATACATGGGAGGAGTTACAGGTTGAATTTCTTAAGATCTTCCCAGTATGGCATACTAATGCCTTAAGGCACCAAATCACACATTTCACGCAAAATGCGAGGGAACCTTTTCATGAGGCATGGGATTGATTTTAGGATCTCATGCAGAAATGCCCTCATCACAGAGTTCCTAAATGGGAACAAATCCAGCCTTTTTACCAGGGACTCCGTGAAGATATCAGACTCTTTGTCAATGCAGCCTCTGGAGGTAACTTCATGGGTAAGGATGAGGACACCATTTGGGAGATTCTCGAGAATATGTGTGAGAACTCCATACATAATGAGTCTCTGGGTATGTTCGGTTGGACGACTACCCGTGCATTGACGAATACACGAGCACATGAAGCTCGAGACCTATCCTCTTCCGTCGACATGGATTTGGTGGCCAATCAATTGGATAAGGTCTCCATTATCAAGAAGAAGTTGGACGATTTGACTCGCCAACTCCAAAAGGCCACTTCTCAACAAAGCACGTATGCACATCCACCCACAGGGAGGAAGGCCATGCATAATATTCACCACCACCATTCTTACTCTGGGATGGATGCTTATCCATCCACTTTTGATCCAGGTTTTGGAGGAAACTCCGAACCCTCTTACTTTAGTTGGGGAATCTTTGAACCCCCATATCTTGATTATTTCAAAGCTACTCAACCCTGTGAGGAGCTCCACTCCATCCAGAATGATTCTTATTCTAACTCCTACAACCCTAGATGGCGTAATCATCCTAATTTCTCCTAGTCGGGGAATACTCAGAACTCCTGACCTCAATACCAACCCCAACCACAGAACCTATGCTCGTATCAGCCTCCCCATCCTAGGTGCAACCTGAACTTTCAAACCGAGCTTAACAAGGAAGATCAGATGAGCATGATTTGTTGACCCTGGATGATATGCAAAAGACTAATGCTGCCATGTAGAGGTAGCATAATGTGGAGATGATAGAGGTTCGTAACCAGCTTGCATTGATGGCTGGGACTCACCAGCTTGGTGTACTTCCTTCCCAACCTTTGCTTAACTCGAACAATGTGTCAAACTAGAGGCATGTTGTGAACCCAAACCAGGCCAAGCACATTATGTTTATCAGTCCCCCTCTACACCTCCACCTGATGGGTCAGACACTTCTACTTATGCAGGTTATCAGCAGCAACCACCTATCCTGCCAACTTCGAACCCAAACCAGGTAGGATTGAATTCTGTCACTACTCGTAGTGGCAAAATTACTCAGAACCCACCTTATCCTAGCCAAACTAGTTCGAGTAGTTCAAAACCTAAATCTAGGATGGATATTGAGGACAAATCCACTCTAAATCTAGAGCTTGAACCCATCCTAGAGAAACCTAGAGATGTTCCATTTCCCAAGGCCTTGACCAAAGGAAATAAGAAATCTAAACCCGTGGTACTTGAGGAGGACTTGGTCAAGCTCTTTAAGCAAGTCCAAATAAGCATCCCCTTGATGGATGTGATTCGCCACATACTGGCTTACGCACAATTCTTGAAAGATTTGTGTACACCAAAGCGTAAGTCGTGAAACAATGCTAGGAGTCCAATTGTGTTGTCAAAGCAAGCTAGATCTATAATTTTTAGTAAACCCCACATAAGTTGAAAGATCCTGACACTCCTCTGATTTCTTGTAGGATAGGAAACTTAAAATTTGATTGAGCTTTATTGGATTTAGGAGCATCCATAAACTTGATTCTCACCACCCTATTAGACCATTTTGAGGAAAAAGAGCTCAAACCAACTGAGGTGACATTGCAATTGGTAGACAGATCGATTAAGTCACCAAGAGGAATTCTTGAGGATGTACTAGTTAGGGTGCAGGATTTTTATTTCCTGGTGGATTTCATTGTTCTTGATATGTATACTCCCCAAAATCTTAAGGATACACCTATCATCCTAGGGGCGCCGTTCTTAACAACTGCTAGGGCTAACATCAATTATGAGGGCCAAATAGAGTTAAAATTTAGGGACAAAACTTTGAGGATTGATATTTTTAAGGCCTAGAAAGGAATAAATTATAGGAAAATTGAGGAAGTATGTGATATAGGTTCATTGGTTGAGGACTTGATTTCTGAGGAAAACTCAATTTTCTAAGGACCTCAATCACAAGAAAGTCTTAACCCACAGGCTAGGGAGCTTGCATTTGATTTAGACTCATCATTAGCTCCGACCCTTCCCTTCGAGGCCAACCCCGAACCTCCACCCGCTGCTGATAACCCATCTCAAAGTTGAAACCACTCCCAGACCATCTGAAGTATGTATTTTTGGGTTCAAATCAGACGTTTCCTGTGATTATTAATTCTTGACTCATTCTTGATCAGGAAACCAAACTAATTTATGTCCTCTAGCAACATTGTAGAGCCATTGGTTGGACTCTAGATGATTTGACTGAAATAAGTCCCTCATATTATAGTCATTGAATATATGTCGAAGAGGGCTCACGATCTTCTCGCGAGATGCAGAGATGACTTAACCTGAATCTCCAGGAGGTCGTGAAAAAGGAGATTATCAAGTGGCTTGGTGCAAGTATCATCTATGCCATCGCTGATAGCCATTGGGTGAGTCCTATTCAGGTTGTGCCTAAAAGGGAAGACTTACTGTTATCACTACTGAATCTGGAGAAACCATTCCTACTCAAATTGAGGATTTGTGGAGAGTCTGTATAGACTATCTAAAACTGAATACCTCCATGAAGAAGGACCATTTCCCTCTCTCGTTTATTGACTAGACCCTTGAGAAGCCGGTGACAAATTGATTTTTTGTTTCTTGGATGGTTACTTTGGATATAACCAAGTGATAATTCATCTTGAAGATCAGGAGAAGACCACCTTTACTTGCCCCTACGAGACTTACGTGTTTCGTAAGATGCCATTTGGGCTATGCAATACACCTGCCACTTTCCAGCGATGCATGCTAGCCATTTTCTCTGATATGGTAGGTAAATCTCTTGAAATCTTCATGGATGACTTCTTGATTTTCGGTCAAACATTTGATGATTTCCTTCTGCACTTGGTTTAGATCCCCCGACGATGCATTGAGGTGAACTTGGTTCTTTCCTAGGAAAAGAACCACTTCATGGTTCCTGAGGGCATCATTTTTGGACACCTTGTATCTGAGTAAGGTATCCAAGTTGATCCAACAAAGGTGAATCTGATTTCCAAACTTCCTTTGCCTTCCTTGGTCAAAGATATTCGACCTTTTCTAGGGCACGTCGATTTTTATCGACGTTTTATATCTGATTTCTCTAAGATTGCACGCCCCTTGACTAATCTTCTCTTAAAGGACACTCCCTTTGAGATGACTGGTGAGTGTGTTCGCGCATTCAAAATCTTGTTCGATCGAGTAACCCAAGCTTCAATCCTAAAATCTCTTGACTGGTCTTAGTCATTTGAGATCATGTGAGATGCATCTGACTATGCAGTAGGAGTGGCACTTGGGCAAAAGATCAATGGGAAACCAATGGTAATATATTACGCTAGCAAGACACTTGACGAGGCTCAGCGTAATTACACAATTATGAAGAAAGTACTACTAGCTGTAGTATTTGGTCTAGAGAAATTTTAGATCATGCCTCTTGGGATCCCATGTTATTATACACTCGGATCACACTATTGTGAGGCAATTACTTGTGAAGAAGGATGCTAAATTGAGGCTAATTAGATGGATCTTGCTCTTGAAAGAATTCAACTTTGAGATATGCGACAAGGCAAGAAACCAGAATGTAGTTGCTGACCATTTATCTCATCTTCCTTCTTCGATCATTGACCCTTCCGAATCTATTACCGAGCATTTTTTAGATGAGCATATTTTGAGCATTGATGTTGGACTTCCTTGGTACGCCAATATTGTTAACTACTTGGTATCAAACCAGATCTCATTTGATTGGCCAAAAGCCAAGAAGGACAAATTCGTTTCAGATGCTAAGTATTATTTCTGGGAAGATCCATATCTTTTTTGCATTGAAGCTGATCAAATCATCCAGAGGTGCATTCCTGATGCCGAGGTCAATGATATAATCTCTTTCTGCCATGGCCAGGCATGCGGTGGCCATTTCTTTGGGCACAAAACTGCAACAAAAATCCTTTAGTGTAGCTTTTATTGGCCCACACTCTTTAAGGATGTGCACAATTATTATAGGGCATGTGCTCATTGCCAAGCCTTAGGCAACATGAGCCATCACAATATAATGCCCTTAAACCTAATTATCATGTGCGAGATTTTTGATATATGGGAGATTGATTTCATGGGTCCATTCCCAAGCTTGAATGGCTTTGAATATATCATTCTGGCTGTGGACTACGTGTCCAAATGGATAGAAGTCGTTTCAACCCGAACCAATAATCATAAAGTGGTAATCAAATTTATTCATGTTCACATATTTTCTTGGTTTGGTGTCCTAAGAGCAATTATCTCTGATGGGGGGACCCATTTTGTGAATGTGCATTTTCAGTCCATACGTAGAAAATATGGGGTACCTCGTCGCATTTCGACCCCATATCATCCCTAGACAAACAGAATGGCTGATTCCAATTGGGAGATTAAGAAGATTCTTCAAGTCACTATCTGACCTGACAGAAAAGATTGGTCAGCCTGGCTTCTGGAAGCATTATGGGCCTATAGGACTGCCCATAAAACCCAACTAGGGATGTCTCCGTTCAGACTAGTTTATGAGAAGGCATGTTATTGATGATAACATCATCATGAGACATAACTAACTTTAATTAGTCAGGATTAATTGACAAATACTCCTACATAATCACCGGATAGTCATAACTCATTGAATATCCATTCTGAGAGGAATACATTAAAATAAGGTTAATTCTGCAGTTTTAACAGTAAATTATGAATGTAGAATATTCACAGGATTTCCAGGGGTTAATCTAAGGTCAAATGATAATTAAAGTCTAACAAGAGGGTCCGCACAGACAGAAATGGGTTTTCATGCATTTGAGAACTGATTCATAACCTAAAACCCTAATTTCAGACCTACTTAAATAACAAAAATTCTGGTCAGGATAAATTCCATCTAAACCTTTTCAATTCATAGAAAAATATTCCATGAGGTTTGGTACCATTGATTTGATCATTGGAACCCATTTTAACCTAGAACAGAGTCTCAGACGAAAAGTTACCTTAATTTAGGTTTCTACGCAAATTACCTAGTCAAACATTGTCAAAACTGAAATCCAACTTCACCATCAGATTTCTTGAGTCCAAATTAGGTTTTTACCAAAATTTGGGCCAAATTAGAGATCATCTTGACCTAGTTTGCATTTTAGTTCAGTCAGACTATTTCTCTCTCGCATATGCCCCTAGCTTTTGAAATCCTTGCAAATACCCACCTAAGTTCTTCACTTCTTCACATTTAGGTCCTTGCTGCCATGGCAGGTGTGAACTCAAAAGAGCTGAGCTTTAATCAAGGATTCCTCCCTGATTTCTCAACCAATCCCTTCTAAAATTGGAAGGGATGATCTTGAGATCATCCCTAATCACCTGAATCGCATCTTAGACTCAAATTTGGCCCAAGAAGCTCACGTGAATTCTTAGAATTTTAGCAAATTTCTTCCCTAATTTCTTAATCTCTTCAAGCTTGTTTCCAAGCTTGAGAACCTGCCCGAGCTTTATAAAAGCTCCTGGGTCTTCTAACTGTGCTCCTTAGCTAAGAATAAGGCCAAAAACCCTCTTCTTTCCCTCACCTCCGCCCTCCTCTGACCTAAGCTCTGGCGGCTTCCCTCTCCATCATCCTACATATGGACAACGGCCAAATTGGCCTACCCCTCTTCTTCCTCATGCTTTGTCTGCACCTCGCCAACCACAGCGAGGGCTACCTCCCCCTTTCCTCGCCGCCGTCTCCTTCAACGGAGTAAGCTTCGTCTATGGCACCGGCAATCACACCGATGACCGTAATCCTCACCTCTTCATCTTGTAATTAGGTTAAACCTCTTCCGCTTCCCCTCTACTCTCTTTCCCCCTCAAACTCTCATTTCGACCGTCGTTCATGCCTCTCGCTCTCCGTCTTCCCCACATTTGGCGACGCTCCGACAACGCCTCCCCAACGCCATACACCACCAAATGCACCCGTTCCACCTTCAGAACCTCCACCTCGTCCATCCGCACAAAACCCCTCACTCAAATCCACCAAAAACCCACTAAAACACCCCACCAAACTCACCCGCTTCTGCTCACATTCCCTAAGTTCGCCCAGCTTCCACATACCTCCTCACCACATGAAACCACTATCATCACATCCACCACATCTGTGTGATTCTGCTGAGGTGTTTTAATGTGGCCGTGAGGCCGTATCTAGTGTTTCAAGTATCCGCTGCCCTCTGCCATTGCCTTCATCATCTCCAAAGACATCCGTTGTCCTCCGGCCGCATTCTCCCTCAAGACCACTTCCAGGTGCTGCGGTTTAGCTTCAGGATCTCCTCCAGGCCGTCAATTGGAGACCTCGCCTGTGATTTCTCCCTCAATTGGAAGCATCTTCTCCTGTTGTTGCTGTGCGAAGGAGGAGGACAAAGATAGTCACACCTCGTGGATTGAAAAGCTTGCGTGCACATATAAGTTGTTTTTGTGCTGTGGCTTTATCGCCCAAGCACTAAGGGGTTGGGTCCCTCATACTCCCTCACACTAGTTAACCCGCCTACTTCTCACCTCACACTAGTCTCCCTCACACTGTACATGACCCGATAACTCGTACCTGGATCTGACTATCCAGGTCTTAAGAGAGAAGAGGAGAAAGACTTGTAAGAGAGCAGGGGAGGGTTTTGCTCTTTGCAGGTTTAGCCCCTGTACGACACTTAGTTGCTGAAGGGAGTTGGTTCCCCTGTGCTGTGAAGGAGAAGAAAGAGAAGGCTTGTGAAGAAGGCTTTGAAGAAGGAAAGAAAAGAAGAAGAAGGCTTTGAGAAGCCTTGTGTTGCTGAGGCTAAGTGTTGAGACACTTGAGCCGTCTGAGGAAGGGAACAAACATCTAATTTGAGTTGATGATAACACTGTTTCATTATTTAAGTACTATGGTTAAGATTGAATTCTGATTTGAATGAATTGAAATATTGAATGCATGATTAATTAAGAGAATAAGTGGTGATTCAAATCACCATTATTTTGATTCTCTTTTATTTTTGATTTATGATCTTGTGAGCTTCATTGAATAACAATTTGATCATACTTATTCATTGTATATTTGTTATTGTTGTGCTTATTGATTCTGATTGAGATTAATGTTGTGAATTCCATATTTGCTTCCTGTGTTTGACCTCGGACTCCTTTAGAATTTGAGTTATAAATTTAAATGATTTGAGTGATTTTGTCCTATACTACGATGCATTTCTTAAACAACGATGAATTCACTTAAGTAGTCACCTTCCTGTAGAAATGGAGCACAAGGATCGATGAATTACGTAATGATGTGTACGAGAACTCGTGTATCTACAAGGATCGGATTTAGGCTCTTTATGATAAGCACATTTCATGAAAGACATTCTATTCTAGTCAAAAAGTGCTTCTTTTTGATGCCCAACTTCAGCTTTTCCCAGGCAAGCTGAGATCAAAGTTGATCGGACCCTTTCTAATTCAGAGGATCTTTAGAAATGGAGCCATTGAAATCAGTGAACTTAGTCAAGATTCAAATCCTTTTGTTGTAAACGGTGAAAGATAGAAACTGTTTCTTGAGTTGACTGATTCGAACTTGGCTGAAGAATCTTTTCACCTCCATTCCATGTGAGCTACATTGCGCCCGCTGGTGGTGGTAAACTTAGTGCTTTATAGGTGGCAACCCGTCATTTGAAAAACCCAAGACCTTTCTTATCTGATTTGAGCAAATCATTCCTATTGCACTTTAGGATTTATACTTTAGAACAACCGACTCCACCTCCAATCTCCGTATTGGAGCTTGAAATCATCTATGACAGCCATTTCCAACCTGCCCGCCTAGCTTATAAATTTGTTCTAAAAATATAAACTAAGCTGAATTAGAACCCATCCTTTTTACAATGGGGGCATTGCAAAACTTAGCCATGGGGGGGTATTAAAGTGCAAACGAAAGAAAAAAAATACAAAATGAAATCCAATGAAAGGAGAGGAGAATCTATTTTGAATCAAAATGCAAATCTTTTTAATGGCGAAAAGGTAGAAGAAAAATGTGTTTAAATGTTTAATTTGTAAGTCTTGGTCATTTTCTAAGTTGTTTGTACTTTAGTATCAGGACACCCTTACCCTCGACCTTAGATTTTTCGGGCCATATATGCTTAATTAAGCATGGCTTAATTTGCCGTACAGAACAAAGTCAAAAAATCTGATCTTTTGGAGTAAGGGGCATGTGTTTAAATCAGTCTCTTTGTTACTTTTGGTGTAGGAGTTTGAAGAATCGGAACACAACCTCACATGCACAAATTGGGTTTTGGGACCCAAGTAGAAGGTTAATAAAACATTGGATTTAGGTAGGGTTAGAAAATAACTCTTTTATAGTAGCCAACCCATGAAGGATGGAGAGCCACTTCCTTAATAAGGTGCATGCATTTATTTTTTTGTTTTGGTGGGGCTTGTATATGTAAGTTTTAGTAAGCAGTGTACCTATCCTCACCACCCCAAAAGGCACACAAATGCCTCACACTTGCACCAAAAAAAAAAGATAGAAAAGAAATAAAATGAAAAAAAATCAGAAGAAAAAAAAAATGGTGCTAGAATTTTATTTTTGTTTTACGGGGAGATATTCCTGAGGTTGACCCCGTTGGAGGTTGGAAAGCTGCTAAATTCATGTGGGAGTAGTTGATTGAGTCCAATAGGTTATTAATTTGACACTTCGTACCTTTAACTCAATTCACTTTCACTACATGCATTCCAACCCTGATAACAACAAAACTGGGAGTGAAACTGAGACCAACCTTAACCGTGTGCCCTTATGTTTAAAAATCAAGAATTAGGTGAATTAAATTAGGGAGCAGTTAAATCTTAGTGTCTTAAGGAATTGGGTTGTCTAAACTATTAGGCATAAGAGCACTATCTTTTGTCTGACTAAGATTAGCAAATTAAAAATTATTTCTAATTAAGTTGAATGGCAAAAATACCCTTAAGCTCTGTTTCAAAAAAAAAAAACCCTTAAGCTGAACTCTAAGCTAAATTTTGAGAATTTTCTAAGGAACTAGCAAATGTTAGGCATGGGGGTATGATGGTAATACCATCATCATCCATATCTAGCTTAACTTACCTAAATTCTAAGGTTAAATTCATTTAAGTAATCATTAAAAGGGTATAATTCAATTTTGGCCTAATTAAAAGAAATAAATGAAAATTGAGATAATTATGTTGTTTTAACGGGCATTTACAAATGCAGATTAACTAAGGAGTGGACTTATACCTTATTAAAGGTCAATTGTACTGAAATTCCCAATAAGTGGCTTGTATTCACAGATTTAGGGTTTCTTTGAGAATTAAAGGTTAATTCATGAATAAAAACCCAAATTACTGCCTTTCTTAAATTAACAAGGTTTTAATGAAAATAAATATAATCTAAACTCTTTAAAAAGTATTGAAAAATATTCCTTAGGATTTGGAATAATCAATTTTACAGAAAGAACCCAATTTAACCTAAAATATGAACCAAGGTTAATATTCAATACATTTTGGGTTAAATTGTAAATTGATCAATCAAACTTCATCAAAACCCACAATTGAAGTCACCACTAGATTCCTTGGGCCTAAATTTTATCACCCTAAAATGTTGATACTTTTTGGGCCTTAACTTCCTTGATTTTGCATAATAGTCATTAACTTTTAAATTCCTTTCATTTTAGTCCAAAAATTCATGCATTAAGGTCCCTGGCCGTCTTCTCCAGGCAAGTCAAGCAGTAGCTATTTGTCACCATTACACGAACTTGCAGCAGCTAATTGACTGGGGTTTCCTCAATCAAATCCCACCAAAATTGGTGGGATTGATTGCCAAATCGAGATGAATCTGGCAAGCTTGATCTTAAGCCCTGTTATTGCATGATTCACCTCCATTCCAGCCGTGAATCTTGATTAAAAAACCCAACAATTTGACAATCCAATTAGCGCAAATTGAGTCCAATTGATGTGTTGATCGCCTCTATATAAGTACAAACACATAGGAAAAGGAACATTTCGTGCTCAATTTGGTTTGGAACACCCACCTTCTTTCTCGTGCCACTACCATTGTTGCACCTTAGAGATGCTTTAAATCACCTCTTCACCCTCTGCCATGTACAATAGGCAGAGTGTTTTTCTTCCATGTCTTCCCACGAAGCTTTGCAACCTATCTCTCCTTCCTCCACTCCGATTTCATCTTCTTCCTCCTCGTCGTCCTCTCTTCAACAAGTAACTCCATGCCTTCTGTCCTTCAATTAGCTTAGGGCTTCTCTTTGCCATCCCTCCAATTGGTTATCTAGAGCTTTATAGCTTCGTCCGTCAATTCTTTCTCCTCCCTTGACCTCTGCAATTAACTACCACAACCACCTTCATCGCCACCACACCTCACTCATGCTCATTATCAATTGACTTGGGCAAAAGCTTTCACTCGCCATCGCCAAGTGTTTGCCCAAGTCAATTAGAATTGCCACCACTCCATCACTGAATCCCACCTTCCGCCATTACAGCTCGAAGGAGCTCTTGCTCCAAAGAGTTCCTGTGACCCTTGTGCCCAATAAACACAGGGCTCTGATCTGACGTACTTTGCCGAAGCTTCTGACGTGTTAATTGGAGTCGAAAGGCTCGTATTGATCTGTATAGGTCCTCATCGGATTTGTCTTCTTCTTTGACGTAGACGTGGCCGACTACCACCCCCGATCGGAGGATCTTAAGCAGTAGCATCTGCGGACCACCTTCTGAAGCTCATCCAGACCATTGATTTGAAGATCCAATGGAGAAGCATCCGCAAGCATCACCTGCTGTTGTTCGAAGGTAGTTGAAGAAGAAGAAGGGGACTTTAGTCCCACCTCGTTGAGCAATAACACTGAAGCGCTATTTTAGCAAATGCCACCTCTACCCCATCAACTTAGATTCAAGGGGTCAACTCCCCACTCTACACATGCATACGCACAGGCACGTGCCCACACATGGGCCAGGTTGACCTTGATCTGCGAAGAAGAGTAGGCCCAGTGGCCTGAGCTTTGGGCCCAGTGATAAGGGTTGATTTTGCGAAAATAAAAAGAAAAACCAGTAAAAGTCTGGTTGATTAAGAACTCTAGTGCTTTATGATTTGAGTAGAAGCAAACATTTTTTTGCTGAGCATATATGCATTTATTTTGGTACTTAATGTCAGATCTCTAGTTTTGAGTTTGATTGTTGTCTTATTAGCATATTCGTTATATCAAACTCTGATAATTGGATAGTGGCATTTGTGTATCTGATTACTCCTAGAGACGACCTTGGATTTTAAAGCAATATTTCAAGTTAAAAATTTGAATGTTTATTTCGTTCAAGTCAGCTATACTACAACGTGTTTTTAAACTTCGATTAAAGTGACTAAACACCATACCTCCTTGCCTTGTAAGCTTTTTTCTCCACTCTTTCTCTCTTCTTCCTATCGTTCCTCTCCTCCTTTCCTTCCTTCATATTCTTCTTTATGTATCTCTTTCCTTCTTCTTCCTCTCCTATCTAATTACGTCTCTCTTTCCCTCTCTTTTCTCATTTCTTCCTCCTAACTTCTTAAATTCATAAAAATTTTGACAAAACTTTCCCTACAATATAAGCCTCTACCCATAATAAATTAACACAGAAATAGAATCAAATAAACATTCAGGAGTAAGTGGGTACACCCTGCAATCATTCAATCAAATTCATCTGACTAAATCAAGTGGGTAGACCCCACATTCTAAACCTAATTAAATAGGCATATCTCACATTTATTCACAGTCGAAGAAAATGAGAAGTCTTATTTCGCAAGAAAGCCCTACACCTCTTTTCATAGAGAGAGGTGAAGGGAAAAGCTACAAGACTCTAAACAAATATAGAAATAACAAAGAGCCCCCTCACAACATAACATAACATAACACCCCCTTAAGACGGAGCATATATATTAGCCTTGCTCAACTTGTTTCTACACTTCTCAAACAAGGGACGCAATAAGGGCTTGGTGAACATATCTGCAGTCTGCTCTCAAGAAGCTAAATAAGAGGTATGAACTAGTCCCTGCTGAATCAGGATTCTAGTATAGTGACAGTCTACCTCCATATGCTTTGTCTGCTCATGAAACATAGGGTTATTAGCATATACGTGGTAGCTCTGTTATCACAGTACATCTCCATAGGCTCCTCAATAGCAATATAAAGATCCTTCAGTAATGACCGTATCCAGATCATCTCAATAGTTGTATGTGCCATTGCACGATACTCTGATTCAACACTAGAATGTGACACCACGCACTATTTTTTTCTCCTCCATGTCACCAAATTTCCTACAACAAAGGTACGGAAACCTGTGGTTAACCTCATGTCTCCAATATTACCTCCATAATCTGTATCAGAGTATCCAACAACAGTCATAAGAGCTCTTCTCTGAAACAAAAGGCCTTGACCTAGAGCCTCCTTAATATATTGCAACACCTGCATAATTGCCTTCCAATGCTCATGTGTAGGACTATCTAGAAATTGTCTCAACTTGCCCACTGCAAGGCTGATATCTGGCCTAGTGATAGTTAGATAGAGTAATTTCCCTACAAGCTACCTATATGCCTTCTTATCCATCAGTTGAGTAGACCCATCAAATAGGTGAACCTTTGGATCCATAGGGATGTTTGCTTCCTTAGACCCAAGCATGCCAGCTTCCTGAAGAATATCCAATGTATACTTCCTTTTGGATATAACAATCCCCTGCTTGCTCATGACAATCTTAATACCTAAGAAGTACCTGAGTCTCCCAAGGTCCTTCATAACAAACTGCTGTGCCAAATACTCGACCTGGGATATACTAGCCATGTCATCACCTGTGATAATAAGATCATCTACATATATGAGGGCCACAACACCCATACTAGTCTTCCTTACAAATAAAGAATGGTCAGAAGAAGACCTTTGTAATCCAATCACTGACAATGCCTCTTATAGGTGTTGGAACCATACTCTGGGACATTGCTTAAGATCATAAATTGCCTTAGTTTGCACATGCACTCCCCTTGAACCTCGAAACCTAGAGGCTGCTGCATGTATATCTCCTAAAGGTCGCCATAAAGAAATGCATTGTTGACGTCCAATTGATGAAGCGACCATCCATAGTGTATTGCCACAGAAATAAGAATACAGATAGTGGAGAGTCGAGCAACTGGTGAAAAGGTGTCAAAGAAATCCACTCCATTAGTTTGAGTGAATCCTTTGGCCACAAGATGAGCCTTATGCCTAGAAATAGACCCATCGGGGTTGAATTTCGAGGTAAAGACCTACCTAGTTCCAACAAGGTGTGCACAAGACTACGTGATGCACCACCGTGCAAATGCTCTATGTGATCATGATCACACTCGTGCGCCTTGCTGCGACCTCCATCGAGACTACTGCCTTCCCCACTGTAACCATGACTATGTTGGCAACTCTGCTCTTTCATACAAGCACTAGCCACCGAAATCCACCTCCTCGCTACTGCGAATCTGCCACCGACTCCGCCACTGCCATGTCTTCCAATCGTGATCGTGTTTTTCTCTGTTCCTCTGATCCATGTGGTGACAGCATGTGGTTCATCTCTTCGCAATCACGACTCGTCCTCGACATTTGCATCATCGCATTAGCAACCATGTACTTTCACTGTGACTTTGACCGTGTGCTCTTCTTCGACAACTCCTCATCGACCATGTTCACCCTCAATGTTCTCGCCATTGCATCGCATCCACAATTGCGTATTTCTAACATGACTTACCGCGTTTTGCTTTTATGTTCTTTGATTATTGGAATCACTGCTTGTCACTTTTATACTCATATACGCAACCTATTTATGCGCACTTGCCTCCCTGTGGAGATGACATATTTTTCCATGGTTCATTATTGATTTTATTTTTATATGGATGATGAGATGCATATTTAAAGTTGATTATATATCTGATGCGTTCTTCTTTGACTATACTTATTGATTTGGGATTTTTCCATCACGTTTTATACTGTGACGACATATCATTATTTTTTATTTTTATTATCCTTGTTTGTAAAAGCAAAAATTTTCTTGATTAAATGGCATCGTTGATGTACCAACATCATGTTGTAATAAAAACTGTGATTTAATGTCATCGTTGTTGTAGTATAGTTGTCAAATGCAAACATATGTCGTGTTATTTTATTTATTTATATAATTTTTACTGGTTTATTCCAGGTCGTTCACTAGGAGGTAGTTATTGGTATGTATTACTCTCTATGTTCCAAAAATGTTCTTTTATTCTAAGAATGTCAATTTTAAATGAATTAATGAATCAAAGAATGAATTAGTTAATTATGTACAAAAGAATCAATTAATCCTAACTATAATACTTTAAACATATTTACAACTGAATAGACATCAAAAACTATGTATGATTACTCTATGTTAGTTATGTACAACTATCCTAAATAATACCTAAGTATAGATACAAAAATAGCTACTAATATATACTAAACGAAATGTATTAACATGTATTAATAACTCTAATAACATATACTATATATATAGTAACATATATAAATGTCGCTATAGCCATAGTAAAAGTATGTACAAACTTAAGGCAAAAGAATCATATTTACTAACATAAACATATACCTATAGTGACGGATACATATGTCACTAAAGCCTTAAAGATTATATATATACATAAGGCTCAAACATTATACTCTACTCTATTTATACTCATACGTATACATTACATATATACATTTATTTTATTATACATATACATATATTGTTATGTTATATACTTATACATATATTATACACACGTTTGCGCAACACAAACACTTAAGTTACCTCTCTTACGAGACCAACACTTCGAAGCTTTTTAGGTTCTCTTCTCACCATTCTCTTCAACACTAAGTTGATTTTAGGAATCCTCACACACACAACCTTCCTCTTTTACTGTTCACTTAAACAAAATTTTGATTTATTAGTGGACGAATCATGTTTTTCGTGGGATACACAGCACCCCAATAGGGTGGGATTAGACCACTAGTAGACCTAGTTCTTGTTTATTTAGTCTGCATTTTTATCCATTTTCAATTTAGACCCAAATCAGGGCTAATAGGCCTAGCACTATACACGAGCTCCTAGCCCATACTAAATCATATTCTAAATATATGCTCAAGAGGAGAGGGGGATAATGGTGATTTAGTGCTCAGTGTTCATGATGATTGAATAGCAGGCACAAACGATTCAAATTATACACCATGTTGCTTCTAATGCCACCGATGTGGGACATTCCTTCAGCACCAACTTAAGCACTGAACAGTGCTCGCTGCGTTCTAAATGTAAGACTGTGAGCCTCAAATTGAGTGCCCAATTAAAGTCCATTTTCCAATTAAATTACATGTTTAGAAAGCCCCTATATAGGGCTATTCAATTGTATAGTTAATTTATAAAAATAAGTTATTTAATTATATATAAAAATTAGTCAAAGTTAGGGATTTATATATGTTAATTTAGGGTTTAATTTCTTAATTAATGTACAAATTGATAAATTAATGATGCAATTAACTCTGTAAATAGTTAATTTATATAATAAGGTACTTATTACACATTTTTATTTTATTTTAGAACATTTATTTTAATTTATGTAAATTTAAATACATGTATTTGAGAGGTATATACATAATTAAGTTATAAATAATATAATATAGTATAAATTACTTCAGTAATAACTTAATTTACTAATTTATTTTATTTTAACTTAATAATTTACCTAATTAACTTAATAACTTAATTACCTACAATAACTACATAAATAAATTAATGTATAGGTATAATACAATATATAATAACTACTTAAATATGTATGTATAGTGATATATATGGTTATAGATATGTACGTAGTTGTTTATAATTACGAAGTATTATATACATTTACTCTAATATAAATTAATATATAATTATATAATTAAGTTATATATGCAATAAATCGTCCTAAATGCTTATTTAAACATATATAATACAATTATAAGTTATTTATAGACATTATTTATATATATTACAATATTTACATATAGCTTAGTATTAAGTTATATTTATAAGTATAAATGCAATATACAAGGTATTTTTAGGTATTTGAATTGGTTTTTGAGCTCCATACCTTCTTGTTGCTCTCATGGGGGAGGTGACCGGCGTATTGAAACAGTGACAAATTCGAGTGAAGGTGATCGTGAGGTGGTGGTGGAGATATATGGATCAAAATGGATGGGTGGAAATGTCTCTCTGATTAGAATTGATCAGAGAGATTGGATCAAGTGAAACTAACACTACCCTAATCTACTCCTATATCTAACAATCAATCTATGAGATTACTATCTAATTCTACTCCTAAAAAGATCTACACTACGCTAACAGACACTACAACTAACCTAGAAAGCATTAAACCTAATCTAATAAGAGGAATGGGACCTGGAAGAAGATTTGTAGCTAGTGGCTACAACGACGAATGGGGGAGGAGCTCCGATGGAGAGAAAGCTCACTAGTGGAGCTTAGGTCACCCTCAGGTGTTACGCGATCCCTAGCGACAAGGAGAGTTGGAGAAATTGAACTCCACCGCCTAGGTGATGGAGATGAGGTTGACTGAGGAGAGGAAATTGGAGGGAGAGAGGATCAACTCGAGAGAGGTAGATAGGGAGCTGATACCTACGCGCAAGCTCAAGGAGGGTGCTTAAGTAGCCTTTCGAGTGATTGTGGTGACAGTTAGGTGCGATTTGGCGAGTTTAGGGCAGATGGTGGATGAGAGGAAGGTGGGAAGGCGAGAAGGTCTAGGACAAAAGCCAGTCGCTGGATGGGATCTAGGTGAGGTAACAACCCTCCTCGCAAAGGCGTGCGAAGGATGGATCGACATCCACCGTCAGATCGGTGGATCAAAGGAACAACAACCTAGATGGGCCATGTTCTTCGCTGATGAACAATATTAGGCATATTGGTTAAATTGCATGTAGGCCCATAAGATGAAATAGTAAGAAATTGACTAGAGACCCATAAGTGAGGAGATTAGTAACCAAGTGGTCCTTGACGGCTTATAAAGAGGCCCTTGTCGCTTTTCAAATAAGTCCCTGGATGTTTTTGAAGTGAATAAAATGTTAATGCATGAGGACCGATATGTAATCTAATGAATGCAGGGTCCTATTGATCTTTAAATGCCATGAGATTTTGGTTGGAGCATAATTAAACATTTAAGAAGTTAATTCAACCTTTAATTTGTGCTTTTGAACTCAAACATGTGTTCAATTTGCATTTAGAGCATCATTTTGTATTTGTGAATATAATATCTCATTAATTAACTTAATTATGTTTTTTTAACACTAATTTGATGTTTTAGGTCTTTTTCCTTAATTTTCATACTTAACCCTTTTATCATGTTAATAATGTAGTGTTTAACCTAGTTTCTAGTTTAACTTAGGTATTTTAGCTATGATGAGACACACCTCATCAGCTGTTCCTAGGGAGGCAACTAACACAATAGGTTCACTTGATTATATTTATGATCTATTTTGAGGTACAATTTGTCTTGACTCATCTTTATATTTTTTTGTGCGAGGATCAACGAGTTAAGACAAGTGTGGCAGAGCCACAACATGGACCTTGAGTCGCACCCACGGGAAGATGCAAGGAAAAAGGAAGGAGACCTGGTTCCCATGGCCAAAGGGGATTCTCTTTCGTCATTTACTCAATTAGCAGATTAGATCTTAGGTTTAGACTCTCGACTACTATAGTTTCATTTCTCGATTTTCTCGCCCTTGTAGCATCAAGGCTGATTTTCGAGGGTGTGTCCCCACCTTTTCTTTACGCCCTTTATTGTGTCATTTTCATTGAGTTTTAACAAATGCTCGTTGTAGTACAGTCAACAAAAATTATACAACATTTAAAATTTATACACTCGAAAATACGAGTTTGAGGTCGTTCGCAGGGAGCAAATTGGAATTCAAAACACTAATCGTAATTTAGAAATAATGAGCACAATAAATGAGAATCAATCAATCAGAATATATTCAATAATAGCTCAAATTGTATCTCAAGAAATAAGGGAATAAAAAGAATATAAAAGCTCTAAAAATGGTGATTTAGATCACTAATTAATCTCTCACATTAAGTACATATACCAAATATCTCAATTTAATTTCTCAATAGTACTTAGAACCACTTATTCTCAAATTCCATGTCAGCCAATTGTCAAATTCAACATCAAATATTTCAGTAGTACCAAATCAGACGTCGACCACAGAGACCAGACGCCTTAAGTATCAAGCCAAACAGCACAAGGCACAAGAGCACTAGCATAGAGTCAGAGCACCAAGCCTCAGAGATGCCTTAAGTGTTAGGCATGAATGGGTACGTATCTCGAGGTAGAGGACACAAATCTCGAAACAAAACCTCCCCCCACCCTCCGTAGATTTTCCTTCTTTTTGTCTATTCAGAACCGGGCATAGGATAGTCGGGTATTCGGGTAATCGGGTCATGGACATGGGACTAGACCTACCGACATGGAGGCGGGTGAGGTGTGCGTAAGGTGAGTGGGGACTTGACCCCTGTGTCTTTGGCACAGAGGGTATGAGAGAAATCCCTCTTATATGGCTTGTTTGGCTTGCCAACACACGAGGTAGGACTAAATGTCCCCCTCTGCTCCTTTATCTTTGTTGTTCTCTCGTGCGTGTGCTAAGGATTGAGGTTCCAATTCGAGCTACTGTTGGGTGTTCTTCCTAGATTAGAAGCCTTGAATACTTCGATGCTTCAGCCTACGTCGAAAGAGGGTGGGTGCAAGACCATTGGTGGAGAGATGGACAGTGACGATGTTGAGGAAGATGACAACGGTGACGATTGTCTGACGAACCTGAAAAGCACGAATATGGGCTTATCGCTTCAATTAGATCATTCAAAAGCTTCACCAAATGGTGGCGAGGATGATGGTGGTGGAATTAGGGCATGAGATGCCCAGTAGTGGACTGTTGGAGGCGAAGAAGGTGAGCAGAGGTGGTGTTGTTAGGTGGAGCGGAAGAGTGGATGGAAGGTGAAATTTATTAAGGGCTTTTGGTGAGTGAGATGAGGCAGAGCTCATGGTGGTGGTAGCGTGGTGATTTGCAGTGTGTAGCGAGGTGGTGGTCTTGCCGGAGGCATGGCCGTCAGTGGAGAAGACGATGGGGGGAGGGAGTGGACAACAGTTAAAATTAAGATCTAAGGGGTTAGGCTTGATCTAAGGAGAGAAGAGAAGGGGTAGTGATGTGTATGCATCTGAATAGCCTAAAATGTCCATTTATGAATGTTCTTAGGTGTATAGTTGCATCATACATTATAAATATTGCATAACATGCATCATCTTGTATTTAGTTTAGATTGTATAAAGTTTAGGTTTTCTCTTTTTATGGTTAGGGAGCAGGGTGATATTTAATCGGGGCTTCAGATTAAAGATCCAACTATATGGATCTGATCAGGGCAATGATCACCCTAATTGGACTTCCATAGCATTAGATGCGGTCCGAGAAAGATCAGAGGTCAAGGGGTCAGGTGGTGTAAATCCATACTTCAGATGACAAATCTGACAGCATGGATGGGTTCGATTGACGATTGCACCCCAACGACGTGAAAATCAGTCAAATTTGACATTCGTGGAACCATCCACAAGTCACACAAGATGAACAACCAAGATAGCATCCTGTGGCACCATCTCAGCTGCTCAAACAGATAAGGCCACCTACTGTGACTCTCTCTCCTCACACGCTCATAAGATCTGAGCCGTTGGATCATGATCTAACGACCAAGAATCACTCAAGGCTGCGCGCACAAATGCGTAAACACGATACAAAGGGTCTCATAATTCAGCGGTTAAGTGCTCCATGCGCGAGAGGAGGGCACGTGTTCGAAATGCGGCGCTCCTCAAATCAAGTGCAGGCACGAGTGCGAGGGAAACTTGACCGTTGGATCTCGATCAAGCAGCGGTGGAGGCAACGACGTGGTGCGTCCAGATGCGAGGAGTGGCACGCGTGATCGAACACGACACTGCATACTCCATCGCAAGCACGAGTGCCCGATGAGAGAGATGGGCACAAATGCAATCTAGGTCGTCCAATCTTGTGATTGGACAGCTGAGGCTTGTTGAACGTGGATGAGGTGTTTTGAAGGCTGAAGGCGAGGAGGCAGGGGCATGCGTGCATCTTTAGCCACGTTTGAGCTATAGTGATGGTCATAAACGTCAATATATACATTGAAATGAATGTTTTAAAGCTTGGAAATGTCTCTTTTGCCCTCAACTCTCACATCTATAAAATGGCATCCCTACCACTCAAATTTCTCATCCCTTCACCTCTCTCCATCTCCAAAGCTCTAAAGAAGCTTGTCTCAAACCCGAGATGCTCCTCTAGAGTAAAATCAAGATTTTGTCTCCTCAACTTGTTTGTGGAGCTCCCATGGTCATCTTCTCGCCCCCGTTTCGGAAGTGGATCCCATGACAACAACATCTTGCCTCGCCCCCGGTTCTTCCCGCTTTGTTCTCCATCTTCTGTCTCTGCTCTACATCTTCCAGGCATTGCTCATTTCGGCTCATCTTTCAAGCAGCCGTCGAGGAGGATAATTTCTCACCTCCCTTCTCTTTACCGCTTTCTAGATTAGATTTACCGCTTTCTAGTTGTAATATTTTCAGCTTTCTAGTTGTAAAAACACTAGCTCTGTTATAAAAAGTGCTTTGTTCTCTTTTTCTCTCTCTCTCTTCTAGTGTTAATATCGTAAGTAAAGTAGATTCATTGTGATTATCCCGTCTTAAAACTAAAATTACAAAAAGAAAATATAATTGCAGATTGCGAATCAACGTAGCCTCCCTGTGTTCGACCCAGAATTCCTTTTGAGTTTCGGTAAATTTATTTGTTGATGGATTTTGTCGCAAATTGCGCTACAGCAACAAGTTTTCCAAACTCAATCTTTTTGGGATGATTTTCTGCCTCAACATTTTGGTGCCGTTGTCGGGGAGGCAACAAATCTTGATTTCCTTTCCGCATTTCCACGCACTTATCTGTTTTCTAACTCTCTTTTATTTCTTCTCTATTATTTTACAGGTACCTCGACAAGGAATCTTCAAGCGGTAGAAAGGAGTAAAGTGCAGTTGAAGACAACTTTAAGTGCTCCCCATTCTTCCCCCCTCCATAAAGTTCATTTCATAACCCTAATTCAAACCCTAATTACCTTAGGTGTTCTCATAAACCCTAGGATTAGTTTTGACTATTTGATTTCCACCTCCACCCATCTCACCCACCGTATATAAAAAAAAAATCTAAAAAAACATAGAGGTACACGACCTCTTTTGATTTTCATACTCAACCAGTCAACCATCTTTGGAATCGGTACACGCACATCCAAACACATAATTGAGTAAAAATCAGATTAGGTAACCATTTGTGTGCCTAACTCAGTGGTGCATCAAGGCCAGTTGTTTGAGTTGTTTGGGCCACATCACTTCATTTAAAAACAACTCATCAAGTAGCTTCCTTTTAGGGTTTATAATTTAGGTCAATACTAGGCACTCCAGTTTATTCTTGATTTTAAAAGGAAAACATCTTCACTCGTGATTGAAAGATCTGGCTTGCCTCTGTTTGAACTCACCTAATTCTAAACCCTAAAAGCTACTTAAGCAAGATTTGAACATTAAAATCCACTCATCCAAATAATCTTGCTTGAAAACCTTGGTTGTGCATGCACTCACACGTATTTAATCTATCATTAAGTGCACAACCCATTCTAAGGGCCCACCACATTCCATAAGCGCTACAATCCTAAGCCTAATATAAAATCAAGTAGACGTTGGCCTTAGGACTCAACTGTCTATTTCAAGATATTTTCCAAATTGTGGTGTGAATTTGTGACGTCTGCTTTCTCCTGAAGGTGCTAAGTCCTTCCAACCTCTTTCTAGTTTATGCTTGGAAGGAGGTCATTGAATCCTCGATTGGAAGGACAATTAGTTCATTCTAGGAGGCGTAAGTTGGATTTTGGTCAAATTGATCCCATGGTCGACCAACAACCTCCTCTGCCTTAAAATGAACATGAGATGTTTCAAAGGCAGCTGGAACAAATGCAGCAAATGTAGGAATGGTTCCAGAGAATGTAGGGTGCTCAACCCTTGAAGGATTTTTATTATCCTTCAAATTATGGGAAACGTCTCGGTGTCCAGGTTCTAGTCGGAGATGTTGAAATCAAGCCCCAAGTGTTAAGCCTGATCAAACATTTTCATGGGCTTGGCTCTGAAGATCCATTTCAGCACTTGGAGGACTTGACCACTTTGGTCCAGACCACCAAAGCGTGAAACGTGAACGAAGAGCAAATGATCATGAGGCTCTTTCCCCACTATTACGAACGTGTGGTTTCAGACGTATTTTAAGACGTCTGGGAGGTGGCCCAGACGTCGTACCAGATGTCTGGAATCACTTCCAGACGTCTGGGATTCGGTTTCGGTGGCACACGCGGTTGCGTCTGCGCACCTGCGCATGTAGACCTGCAGTCGCTTTTTCCCTCTCTCCTGCGGGCGCAGGCTGCCCTCTGTCTCGCTCTCTCTCTCTCCCCGCGCTGCTTTAAAAAGCCTCGCCCTCTCCATCACTCTTATCGCCTCCGCCCCTTCCTCTTCTCCTTCCACCCAGTGCGAGAGTGAGCGAGTGGTAGCGGTGGTAGCCGCGGCGAGTGCGGGAGGAGGTGCTGCACGAGAAGAGGAGGCGCTCGGCCGTGAGGGCGAGCTTGCCGGGGCTGCTAGAGCCGGCCGGCTGGGGGAGCAGCAGACGTGGGGTGACGCGAGAGGCCTGCTGCAGCTTGAGCAGCAGGCGGACGAGACGCGGCGCGGCCGTGCGTCGCGAGCGGAGGGAAAGTCGCGCCCTGATTCTGGAAATTTTTCCAGAATCAGACGTCTGGCCTTCCAACCAGACGACGGGGAGGACGTCTAGAGGACTGTCCAGACGTCTGAAAGGTGAGTTATTTTCGTCCTTCTTCCTTTTCTTCGGCCGTCCGTACTGAGAGAGAGAAATGGGTACGCGCAGGTTCTGGATTCGCCATCCAACGCGAATCAGACGTCTGGCTGCAGTGCCAGACGACGGGAACGACTTCCAGACGTCCAGGGTGACCATCGGACGTCTGGGAACTAGGCCAGACGCCCCCACAGGCTTCTGGACGTCTGAGAGACTACGCAGGACAAGGTACCATCTGATCTCCATTTTTAAGACGTCTGGAAGAAGTTCCAGACGTCTGATTTTGCACTGTTTCGTCGTTTTCGACCCGTTTAGGGCCCGTTCGAAGTCCGTTTTCCGTGTTTCAAGTTGCGTTCTTTCGGAATTAAATCCTCTACCCGTCTACAGTGATTAGATACTATTTTGAGAAACTCTTTGTGTTTGATCCTTATGAAAGGATCCCGTTCCATTGCAGTCTCGGGGGTTGCGGAGGCACGCGGGATTCCTGACCACGCCCCCAGTACTCCTGTTGTAACTGGTAGAGTGGCTTTTAAGTTTATTAGTATAATCTGTTAAATTATGGAACCATAAATAGAACCTAGGACATTTCATGAATCCTAGGAATGAGAAACTAGAATGAATGGTAGATCCTAGGGTGTTGCATGAATCCTAGGGTTGGAAAACTAGATTGTATGATAGATCCTATGGTATGGCATGAATCCTAGGATGGGAAAACTAGTGGAATATATGAATACTGCAGTCTTGGAAAATGTGGAAAGGAAATAATCGCTACCTGTAAATTGGTTTAACAGCTGCCTGTTATGAATAAATGAACATGATTGAGAATATGGGATGTATGAATGTGAAACTGGAAAGGTGAAGCCTGAATGTTCTGAGTTAAAAGAGCTGGAACCCTACGGGGAATCAGGAGTGGATCTCCTGGAAAGAGAAAGGATTGGAACTGAGAAAGAAAGACGTGGTAGTGTGCTGTCTCTTGGGTACGTAGTACAAGGGGAAGCACCTGTTACCTACTTAGTGCAGAGCGGAGCCAGCCGCCCCAGGGACCCAGGGTTAGGTCTGGCCACTTTGTACCAACTTGCTGGCCCTCGTGTACGTAGTACCGAGGAGAGCTACTAGTGTAGGGTGAGTACTAGCTACCCCACGGGCCCCGGGGTTCTGCTAGCTCAACTACACCGACTTGTTAGGCCCACTAGGCAAACCAGGGTAGTCAGGCGAGGGTGCGTGGACTGTGGAGGGGCAAGGCCCTTGTTTGGTTACTGTGGAGGGGTTGGACCCCTGTTACTGAGAGGGCTCTACCCTGTGCTGGTTCCGTGCTGTGCTTTGGCCGCACCCGTTAACGGAAACGACTGACCGCATGCCAGTGCGGGTTAGCTACCTGTGTGTTTACCGCGCGTGCCGTAGTCACCGTTAGGTCTGTCCGTGACCTTGGGGTGGTTGACTGAGAGTAGGATCACCACGGGGGACTCTCCCGGCCAGGAGAGCATCACGTGCTACTTCTATTGTTCGGAAAAGACTGCAATCAAGACGTAAATAAAGGAAGAAAGAAAATAAAACAGCTACTGTACAATTTACTGCTTCTTTAGTTTAGTTGCCACTCTACTTAGCGTTTTGCTGACGTGTTACAATCGTTACCTTTCAGGACCAGGTGTTGAGCAGCCAGGGTCAGCGGCTGCAGAGGACGCTGGGCCGAGTAGGGTCCAGTAGAGTTACCACTGTTCTCTTGTACCTCTTTTTGTTCCACTGTAGTGAGTAGTTCTTATTACCGCTATACTTTTCTTTACCCGCAGTTCTTGTTATGTTATAAATGTTGTTCTACTGTTGTGGTGGTACATGCTGCAGTAGTTCTTTTTCTTACTGCTGTATTTTGTTACTGCTAGTTATATTTCATGCTGAATGTGATTTATTTTACTGCTCTTTTGGTTACTTCTCGTTGGACGACTAGGTCTTGGGATTAGTCGAGTCGATCCGGTTCTCGTGTCTCGTAGGGACTCGGGAATCGGGTCGTTACAAGATGGTATCAGAGCAAGGTCGTCCCGAGAAGTGAATCAACTGACTGGAAAATAACCAATTCACATGTCTATAACTAGAGTAGCCACCACAACATACCTTTTGACGTAAGCTCTTAGACGTTTCTGTTAGGTATTGTTCCATATTGACGGGTTCCGTGTTGTTTCGCGTCTCCTTGCGGGAGATGCCTCGTCGCGAGACTGGTGAGGCGGGCCGCAGGCGCAGCCGAGGACAAGGTCGGCGAGGTGGGCGTGCCGTTGCCGACACCTCAGTGGACCAGCCACTACTCCCGGGCGTCCAAGCCCAAGACCTCGCCCAGCTGATACGGGATATTATGAGAGAGGAGCTCCACCCACCGCCCCGAGCGCCTCCCCCTGGGGCTGCGGAGGGGGAGTCCTCTGTGGGACCACCCGACGGACGCGGTGCTGGACACGGGGGAGGGGATGGGCAGCCGCCGCCCCCACCTTCCTCCGACACTTCTGTGCACGAGGCACCTTTGCCTGGAGGTGCACCAGCATCCCCACTGCAGCGCCACTCCGAGCTCTTCGGGCAGTTCCGGAAGCTGAAGCCCCCCTCCTTCAAGGGGGATGAGGACCCGACTGAGGCAGAGGACTGGTTCGAGCAGCTGGAGAAGATTTTCGACACCCTTCACCCCCCGGTGGAGTGTCGCGTGGCCTTTGCCACGTACCAGCTGGAGAGTGTGGCACACAGGTGGTGGAGGGCGGTCCGGGGACAGTAAAGGGGTGAGCCGACTTGGGATCGGTTCGTCGCCCTCTTCTGCGAGCAGTACTTTCCCCAGACGTGGCAGGACCAGAGGAGGCGGGAGTTCCACACTCTCCACCAAGGGACGATGACCATGAGCGCGTACTACACGCGTTTCCTGGAGCTGTCCCGCTTTGCAGCGACAGCGGTAGCTACTGAGGAGGAGCGCCTTTGGAGGCTCACCAAGGGGCTCCGGCCTGCGATTCGGGGGTATGTCAAACCCCTAAAGCTGCCTACGTTTTCGAGGGTGGTGGAGGCAGCCATGACTTACGAGGAGACCAACCCGTCCGCGCGAGACAGTGACGGCGGGTGGAAGAGGCCCTTTCAGCCAGACTTTTCACAGGGCCGACGAGAGAGGAGGCACGTGGCATCCGCAGAAGAGCCGTCACGTTTTACCGGGCCATCAGTGGCCTTTGGGGGCCCTTGACAAGGGCTAGTCACCAGCACCGGACCCCCGCCCAGCCGACAGCAGGGACCCACTGTGGGCGGGAGTCGAGTTCCCCTCTGTTACCAGTGTGGCCAGCCGGGCCACATCAAGAGGGACTGCCCGTCTAGGGCAGGAGGTCAGCAGATACTTCCCACGCAGAGCATTGGAGGGCGTGTAGGAGGCCACGGTTACTAGGCGCGAGGAGGAGGACAGCAGTCACGAGGAGGGTACCGGCCAGCACCTGCCCGTCCGATGCAGAGTGTGGTTGCTTCGTCCGCACCTAGAGCTAAGGGGCGTATCAACGCCCTGACACACAGGGATGCCAGAGCTTCGGGCTCAGTTGTGGCAGGTATGGTTTCAGTTTCCGGCAGACTCGTTTACACACTTTTCGATTCCGGCGCTACGCACTCGTTTGTCGTAGCCAGTTTCGCAGTTAGTTTGGGCCAGCATTATACGCTGTTAGAGAATCCGTTCGTAATTAGAGGTCCGAGTGGTCAGCTGATTGTAGCTGAGGAGGTGTACACAGATTGCGAGGTCAGCGTCGGGGGATATAGCCTGCTAGCTGACCTGATTATGATACAGATGGAGGACTTTGGCGTAATTCTGGGGATGGACTGGCTGCCCGCTTATCACGCCTTGGTAGACTATTTTTAGAGGAAGATTGTCTTCTCCATGCCGGAGTTGCCTTCTTTCGAGTTTCACGGACAGCCAGTGGACGGAGGCTTCAGGTGCATTTCGGCACTTCGGGCGGCGAGACTTTTGAGCCAGGGGTGTGAGGGCTTCCTAGCTTGTGTGGTGGTAGAGCCTAGACCTGTGGCAGACTTCCAGAGCATCCTGGTGGTCAGAGAGTACCCTGACGTGTTTCCATACGAGTTACCAAGACTACCGCCTGAGCGCGAGATCGAGTTTGAGATCTCGCTAGTACCAGGGACCAGCCCCATCTCCACTGTGCCATACAGGATGGCACCGCTTAAGCTACGAGAGCTCAAGTCTCAGTTGCAGGACCTTTTGGAGAAGGGTTTCGTGAGGCCCAGTGCGTCTCCCTGGGGAGCCCCGGTACTGTTTGTGAAAAAGAAGGATGGTACCCTACGCCTTTGTGTGGACTATCAACAGCTGAATAGGGTCACCATCAAGAATAGATATCCGCTGCTGAGGATCGACGACTTGTTTGACCAATTGCGGGGTGCCACGGTGTTCTTCAAGATCGACTTGAGGTCGGGATACCACCAGTTGAGGATCAGGGAGACCGACGTCTCCAAGACAGCTTTCCGCACCCGGTACGGACACTACGAGTTTTTGGTCATGCCTTTTGGGATGACCAATGCCCCTGCTGCTTTCATGGATTTGATGAACCGGGTGTTTAGACCATACTTGGACCAGTTCGTGGTGGTTTTCATAGGTGATGTACTCATCTATTCTCGAGATTGGACGCAACACGGACAGCACTTGCGGATGGTTCTGGACACACTGAGACGACGTAGATTGTACGCCAAATACAGCAAGTGTGAGTTCTGGTTGAGGGAGGTGACCTTCTTAGGTCATGTGATCTCTGGAGACGGCTTGGCGGTGGACCCAGCCAAGGTCGAGGCAGTACTCAGGTGGGAGAGACCGCGTTCAGTCACTGAGATTCGCAGTTTCCTGGGACTGGCAGGCTACTATAGACGATTTATCAGAGGGTTTTCACAAATTGCGCGTCCTATGACACAGTTGACCCGGAAGGACGTGCCTTTCGCTTGGATAGACGCCTGTGAGGCGTGTTTTCTGGAGCTAAAGGAGAGGCTGACCTCGGCTCCCGTGCTCACCATCCCTGACAGTAGTGGCGGGTTCATTGTGTACACGGACGCCTCCTTGCAGGGGTTAGGAGGTGTGCTCATGCAGAGGGGTCACGTTGTCGCTTACGCTTCGCAGCAACTGAAGCCCCATGAGCATACCTACCCTACCCACGACTTGGAGTTGGCAGCTGTCGTCTTCGCGCTGAAGACCTAGAGGCACTACTTGTACGGTGAGACCTTCGAGATTTTCACAGATCATAAGAGTCTCAGATACCTTTTTGATTAGAAGGAGCTCAACATGAGATAGAGACGTTGGTTGGAGCTCCTGAAGGACTACGACTGCAGCATCTCCTACCACCCGGGAAAGGCCAATGTGGTGGCTGACGCCTTGAGCCGTAAGGCACCCGCACACTTGGCCAGTTTACAGTTACAGAGTTGGAGCCTTTTGGAGGAGGTGGGCAGTTGGCGACCCCTGGAGTTACGGGGGCACTGTGGGGCAGTGACGGTGACACGGCAGACTAGGCCAGAGCTGATAGACCGCATCATCACAGGACAGATGGTCGATCCGTACTTGCAGTCCTTGCGTGACAGAGTACTGTCAGGAGACCCAGGGGACTTCTCTTTCACAGACCAGGTGCTGCGCCTGAGGGGACGGTTGTGCGTTCCCAGAGACGAAGAGCTGTTGAGAGAGCTCCTGACTGAGGCACACGGTTCCAGATTCACCATACATCCCGGAAACACGAAGATGTACCACGACTTGAGACGCGAGTTTTGGTGGAGGGGGATGAAGCGGGATGTGGGTGAATTCGTGCTGCAGTGCTTAGTGTGCCAGCAGGTGAAAGCCGAGCATCAGAGGCTTGCAGGGCCGCTACAGCCGCTTCCAGTGCCAGAGTGGAAGTAGGAGAGCATCACCATGGACTTAGTGGTGGGCTTGCTTGTTACCCAGCGAGGACACGACGCTGTCTGGGTAATTGTGGATAGACTGACGAAGATGGCACGATTCTTGCCGATCCGAGTCACTTTGGGACTAGCACAGTTGGCAGAGAGGTATATACGAGACGTGGTACGACTACACGGAGTTCCGCGGGAGATCGTATCCGACCGGGATACCCGCTTTACGTCCCAGTTTTGGGCTGAGTTTCAGCAGGCCCTGGGGACGCTGTTGAGGTTTAGTACAGCTTACCACCCCCAGACGGACGGACAGTCCGAGCGCACGATACAGACACTTGAGGACCTTTTGCGTGCCTGTGTACTGGACTGGAGGGGCTCCTGGGAGGAGCACCTACCCCTGGCGGAGTTTGCATACAACAACAGTTATCACTCGAGCATCGGCATGGCTCCCTACAAGGCCCTGTACAGACGGAGGTGTACGGCACCCTTGAGTTGGGTTGAGGTGGGGACCAAGTGGGAGGTTGGCCCCAGGTTGATCCGGCAGAGTCAGGAGGTAGTCGAGCAGATCCATAGGCGACTCCGCACTGTCAGGAGCAGACAAGAGCTACGTGGATCGGAGACGTAGAGAGGTGCAGTTTGAGGTTGGGGACCACGTCTTCCTTCGTGTTTCGCCCATGAAGGGCCTACAGCGGTTTGGGGTGAGAGGGAAGCTCGCGCTGAGGTTCGTGGGGCCCTTTGAGGTCCTGGAGCGGGTTGGACCCGTTGCTTACAGACTTGCCCTCCCCCCGCAGCTTTTTGGTGTGCACGACGTGTTCCACGTGTCCAACCTCAGGAAGTACGTAGCCGATCCCAGTCACGTACTGAGTCATGAGAGCGTCGAGGTGGGCGACGACCTGACCTACCCTGAGCGACCAGTGCAGATTCTAGGCCGAGTCGTCCGCAGTTTGAGACGAAAGCAAGTACCCCTGGTAAAGGTTTTGTGGAGGAGCCAACGGTACAAGGAGGCTACCTGGGAGCCTGAGGCGGCAATGCGGGAGCGGTACCCGGAGCTCTTCGCAGGAACGTCTTTTCGGACTGGCTTCGGTCCTCTTTGAGTTTGTTATGGTTATTATGACGTTTTTCCCGCACCCTAGTTAGCGCAAGTTTCCGGGACGAAACTTCCTTTGAGTTTGTTATATTGTTACGAACGCATGGTTTCAGACGTATTTTAAGATGTCTAGGAGGTGGCCCAGACGTCGTACCAGATGTCTAGAATCACTTCCAGACGTTTGGGATTCGATTTCGGCGGCATGCGCGGTTGCGTCTGCGCACCTGCGCACGCAGACCTGCGGTCGCTTTTTCCCTCTCCCCTACGGGCGCAGGCTACCCTCTGTATCGCTCTCTCTCTCTCCCCGCGCGGCTTTAAAAATCCTCGCCCTCTCCCTCACTCTCATCGCCTCCGCCCCTTCCTCTTCTCCTTCCAGCCAGTGCGAGAGTGAGTGAGCGGCGGCGGTGGCAGCCGCGGCGAGTGCAGGAGGTGCTGCGCGAGAGGAGGAGGCGCTCGGCCGTGAGGGCGAGCTTGTCGGGGCTGCTAGAGTCGGCCGGCGGGGCGAGCAGCAGATGCAGGGTGACGCGGGAGGCCTGCTGCAGCTCGAGCAGCAGGCGGACTAGACGCGGCGCGGCCGTGCGTCACGAGCGGAGGGTGAGTCGCGCCCTGATTCTGGAAATTTTTCCAGAATCAGACGTCTGGCCTTCCAACCAGACGACGGGGAGGACGTCTGGAGGACTGTCCAGACATCTGAAAGGTGAGTTATTTTCGTCCTTCTTCCTTTTCTTCGGCCGTCTGTACTGAGAGAGAGAAATGGGTACGCACAGGTTCTGGACTCGCCATCCAACGCGAATCAGACGTCTGGCTGTAGTGCCAGACGACGGGAACGACTTCCAGACTCCGGGGTGACCATCGGACGTCTAGGAACTAGGCCAGATGCCCCCACAGGCTTCTGGACGTCTGAGAGACTACGCAGGACAAGGTACCATCTGATCTCCATTTTTAAGACGTCTGGAAGAAGTTCCAGACGTCTGATTTTGCACTGTTTCATCGTTTTCGACCCATTTAGGGCCCGTTCGGAGTCCGTTTTCCATGTTTCAAGTTGCGTTCTTTCGGAATTAAATCCTCTACCCGTCTACAGTGATTAGATACTATTTTGAGAAACTCCTTGTGTTTGATCCTTATGAAAGGATCCCGTTCCATTGCAGTCTCGGGGGTTGCGGAGGCACGCGGGATTCCCGACCACGCCCCCAGTACTCCCGTTGTAACTGGTAGAGTGGCTTTTAAGTTTATTAGTATAATCTGTTAAATTATGGAACCATAAATAGAACCTAGGACATTGCATGAATCCTAGGAATGAGAAACTAGAATAAATGGTAGATCCTATGGTGTTGCATGAATCCTAGGGCTGGAAAACTAGATTGTATGATAGATCCTTGGGATTTGGCATGAATCCTAGGATGGGAAAACTAGTGGAATATATGAATACTGCAGTCTTGGAAAATGTGGAAAGGAAATAATCGCTACCTGTAAATTGGTTTAACAGCTGCCTGTTATGAATAAATGAACATGATTGAGAATATGGGATGTATGAACGTGAAACTGGAAAGGTGAAACCTGAATGTTCTGAGTTAAAAGAGCTGGAACCCTACGGGGAATCAGGAGTGGATCTCCTGGAAAGAGAAAGGATTGGAACTGAGAAAGAAGGACATGGTAGTGTGCTGTCTCTTGGGTACGTAGTACAAGGGGAAGCACCTGTTACCTGCTTAGTGCAGAGCGGAGCCAGCCGCCCCAGGGACCCGGGGTTAGGTCTGGCCACTTTGTACCGACTTGCTGGCCCTCGTGTACGTAGTACCGAGGAGAGCTACTAGTGTAGGGCGAATACTAGCTATCCTACGGGCCCCGGGGCTCTACTAGCTCACCTACACCGACTTGTTAGGCCCACTGGGCAAACCAGGGTAGTCAGGCGAGGGTGCGCGGACTGTGGAGGGGCAAGGCCCCTGTTTGGTTACTGTGGAGGGGTTGGACCCCTATTTCTGAGAGGGCTCTGCCCTGTACTGGTTCCGTGCTGTGCTTTGGGCGCACCTGTTAACGGAAACGACTGACCGCGTGCCAGTGCAGGTTAGCTACCTGTGCGTTTACCGCGCGTGCCGTAGTCACCGTTACGTCTGTCCGTGACCTTGGGGTGGTTGACTGAGAGTAGGATCACCACGGGGGACTCTCCCGGCCAGGAAAGCACCACGTGCTACTTCTACTATTCGGAAAAGACTGCAATCAAGATCGTTGCCACGAGGAACATTCGAGATCAAGTGAAGGATCTGAGAAATAGATAAATTATGAAACAATAGAAAGACGTAAATAAAGGAAGAAAGAAAATAAAATAGCTACTGTACACTTTACTGCTTCTTTAGTTTAGTTGCCACTCTACTCAGCGTTTTGCTGACGTGTTACACTCGTTACCTTTCAAGACCAGGTGTTGAGCAGCCAGGGTCAGCGGCTGCAGAGGACGCTGGGCCGAGTAGGATCCAGTAGAGTTACCACTGTTCTCTTATACCTCTTTTTGTTCCACTGTAGGGAGTAGTTCTTGTTTCCACTGTACTTTTCTTTACCCGCAGTTCTTGTTATGTTATAAATGTTGTTCCACTGTTGTGGTGTTACATGCTGTAGTAGTTCTTTTTCTTATTGCTGTATTTTGTTACTGCTAGTTATATTTCATGTTGAATGTGGTTTGTTTTACTACTCTTTTGGTTACTTCCTCGTTGGACGACTAGGTCATGGGATTAGTCGAGTCGGTCCGGTTCTCGTGTCTCGTAGGGACTCAGGAATCAGGTTGTTACACCCACTCTCTTAGGGATAAGGCTGCACATTGGTACAGGGCTATATGAAGGCCGATAGTGACTTAGAATGATTTGAAATCAGCTTTCCTAAAGAAATTCTTCCCAGTCGAGCGTACCAATGCATAGAGGCGGGTGATTACTACTTTCGTCCAGCGGCAAGGGGAGTAGCTTCATGGTGCCTGGGAGCGATTCCAGGATCTATTGCGGAAGTGTTCACACCACTAGGTGCCAAAATGGCAACTCGTGTAGATCTTTTACCATGGGTTGACTGAGCAACTCAGAAATCACGTGGATGATTCTTATCGAGGCAATTTCTTCAATAAAGACGCAGATAGTTCGCATGATTTGTTTGAGGAAATGAGTGAAAATTCAATCAATCATGCCTCCATAGATACGTTTAACCGATCCCAACAACCCAGATCGAATGTTAATGAGGTCCATGACTCTCATTCATTTGATATGGAGCTGATTTGTAATAAACTAGATAAGATGGACCTAGTTACCAAAAGGATGGAGTGGATGGCTGGAAACTCTGAGAACAGTTCTCGATCCACTCAATCCCAGAATTCGGGATTCCATTCTTCGTGAGCTCCTTTTGGTCAGGAGTTTGTGAATCAACTGGATGCGACTCAACCTGTGATTTGAGGTGCTTGCAGGGATTCGAACGTGCAACCTCCACATCGCCTATGGCTTCAAGACCACTGCGCCATCCTCACGGATGGTCGTGGTTTCAATTTGGGCTCAAGCATGCTCGGCCGTTGGATGAAGATCCAACTATTGAGGGTGCTCGAGCGTTGAATCTTCATCAGCGCACGGGCATTCCTTGATGCGATCTCGGCCATTAGATTTGAGATCCAGGGCTGAGATTGATCAAGCGATCGAGAAGGGTGACGTGCAACACTCCTTTGGCCAGTTGGGCAACTAGGATGGCACCACGTGGCGCCATCTTGGCCATCCATCTTCTATATGTTGTAAATGGTGCCACAGATGTCGGATTGGATCGATTTTTATGCCATTGGGCTGCGAACGTTGATCCAAACCCATCCATGTGATCGGATTTGTCATCTGAAGTGCAGATTTACACCATCTTGACCCTTGATCTTTGATCTTCTTTGAATTATATCTGATGCTACGAAAGTTCGGTTAGGGCGATCTTGGAGTCGTTGAACTCCAATCATCGCCTTAAATAAATCTGTATGATTGGATCTTCAATTTGAGGCTTCGATTAAATGTCTCCTTGTTCCTAACCACCAAGAAGAAGAAATTACTATACAATTTGTATAATTTGACCTAAATGCATGATGATGTATGTTATGCAATATTTACAATGCATGATGCTTATATGATATTAAGAACATGCATTAATAGACATTTTTAGCTATTTAGATGTATGCACATCACACCCCCATGCCTATCTTTTGCTAGTCCCTAGCAAAAACTATATATTATTTGTAAAAGAATTAGGATTAGATTTCTTAGGCAAGAGTCATTTTTCAACATTAGGAAATTTTTACTAAGGATCTGAACTATAAGACACAACACCTCCCGAGTGTCTGCCAAAATGCAGACCACTTCAAACCCTCGCCTTATTCAAAGAAGGATCTTTTTTTTTTCTTCTTCTTCTTCTTCTTTTTTGAATTTTAGAGTTTAGGATTTCAGAGTAGCTTTCTACGGTTACTCAACCCACCCAAGACTTAACGAGAACTATAAGTTCTAAGCATCTTTTTGTGAATGTGATAGATTCATTGATCGACAATTAGAATGGACTTCATGTTTCTACGCCCCTAGGTGACCTTAAAAAAAAAATTATACCTAAAGGTGTATCTATTCGACCACTAGCTTTCTCCCTACTTTTATTTTTATGGGGTCAACACAAGGGCGAACCCAATATATATCTCCCCGGCTTATTCTACTTTTCTGCTTCTTCCTAAGTGTTTAGGAATTATACGTGCATTTCTTAAACTGAGTTCTGGATAACCTACCAATGGGTTGTTACCCACGATAACTTGCCAGCCATACTCGTGCGGTGAAGTGTGGCTTTTTTTTTCTCCTTTTCTATTTCATTTTCTTTTTGGATATTTTTCTTTTTCTTTTCCTTCTTTAAGTAGGTGGCTTCCCTAATCTAAGATTTACCTAAAGGCAGGAGGAAAAGAATGGTCCTGTGGCTGGGCTCTGGATAATTGGCCGATGAGCTGTTACCACCGACAACTTGCCAGCCATGCCACCCTAGAAGGTTCATTAGCTACCCAATTTTTGTTAAAATTGACGAACAATAAGTTAGTGCAAAAGGTGTATAGATGCTTAGACTTAAAGTTTCCTCAAATCAGAGGGTGAGTTGAGAAGTCGTGTACTTATCACCCTAACTTATTTAACCAATTTGAAGTAAATTCAGAATGGCGAGGACTCGATAAACAAATCCACTTTTTAGTGGACACCCGAGCTGATTAAGCCCAAAGACCTGAAGGGTCTAAGTGTCCAGATCCTACTGTATTATTCCCTAAGGTTGAAAAGTCCTAATGCCCAAGTATTCTTTCCTAATTCAATTTTTTTTTAAATAAAGAGAAAAAAATAAGTAGAATTTACAAGAATTCCACAGAGCTGACAAAATGATTCAAAATTGAATCCACCCCTCAGGCCTAGCTGATGCAATGTCCTCATTGAAAAATAAAAGGCATGAAAGGAAGGATTGAATGAAGAAAATATCACCTGTATATGATGCTCGGGTCAACTCTGAGTCAGACTGTACAAGTGCTGAGTTTAATGCCATTAGCTAGGTGAAGTCCAGCCAAAGAAGTCACATTAAGGTTAAAGCAACCTTATCAGAGACGGGTTCTGGAGTAACACGGTCAACATAAGGTTTTAGACGTCCGTTGACCTTAAAAGAATTACCCATCTTTGGATCAGAGATCTCAACGGCTCCATTGGGGAATATTCGATCGATGATGAATGGGCTATCCCACTTTGACCTAAGCTTGCTGGGAAAGAGCTTAAGTCGAGAATCAAAGAGCTAGATGCTCTGGTTTAGCACAAAGCTCTTGCGGGAAATCAGTTGGTCATGAAGAGCTTTGGTCCAAGCCTTATAGATCTTGGAATTCTCGTACGCATCGTTTCTAAGCTCCTCCAACTCAGATAGTTGGAGCTTCCTGGTCTTTCCGGCTAAACTTATATCAAAGTTGCACTGATTGATTGGCCAAAATGGTCAATGTTCAATCTCTACGGGTAAATGGCATGCATTTCCATACACCAGACGAAACGGTGACATGCCGATAGGCATTTTGTATGCTGTACGGTAGGCCTAACTGTACAGCCTAAAGAGCTTCATCAAGCTTTTGAGTCCAATCTTTTCGATCAGGCCTAACCATTTTCTTGCAGGGTAATTTTGATCTCCTGATTGAAGATCTCGGCCTGTCTATTCATTTAAGGGTGGTAAGGTGTGGAAATTCTATGATTTACCCTGTATTTTTCCAGTAGATTGCAGAACTGGGCATTTGTGAAGTGAGTACCACCATCGCTGATGATAACCCTCGGAATCCTGAACCGACTGAAGATGTTTTTCTTGACAAAATCATTGATCGCCTTGTGGTCATTGGTTTAGGTGGGAATAGCCTCGATCCACTTAAACACGTAATCAACAGCAACAAGAATATTCTGGTATCCAAATGAAGGAAGGGTCCCATGAAATTGATGCCCCAAATGTTGAAGATTTCGACGGGAAGGATTGGGTTTAATGGCATCATATCTCTCTCGGTTATTCTCCTTAGTGCTTGGCATTGGGAACACGACCTCAAGAATTCCTGGGCATCCTTGAATAAGGACGGCCAATAGAATCCAGATTGCAATATTTTTGTAGCTCTCTTTTTCCCAGAGAAATGTCTACCACATGCAGATACATGGCAGAACTCAAGTATACTTTGGAATTCATTCTCTAGAACACATTAGCGAATAATTTGATTAAAGCTGATGCGGTACAGTTCAGGGTCCTCCCAGAAGCAATATTTGGCCTTAGATTTGAGTCTATCTCATTGTTGCTTGGTCCAATCCTGAGAGATTTGACCAATGGCCAAATAGTTTACTATGTCTGCAAACCACAGGGTTTGGACACCTGTCACTGCAAGAATAGTCTCATCTGGAAAAGTATCAGCAATCAGAATATTCGGACAAGGAGAATCACTTAGAAGTCTCGAAAGATGATCTGCCACCACATTCTTTGCCTCGGATTTATCTTTGATTTCAAGATCAAATTCTTGAAGTAGAAGAATCCATTGAATGAGTTGGGGTTTGGCATCCTTTTTGGTCAAGAGATGTCTCAAGGCCAAGTGGTTGGCGTAAATTATGATGTGAGATCGTAAGAGATAAGCCTTGAATTTCTCCAAAGCAAATACTACAGCTAGCAACTCCTTAGTAACAGTATAATTCCTCTAAGCCTCATCCAGAGTTTTGCTAGCGTAGTAGATGACAGAGGGATTCCTATCAATCTTTTGACCCAAAATAGCCCCGACCTCGTAATCAAAAGCGTTGGTCATGATCTCAAATGGGGCTGTCCAGATCGGAGGTTGCAGCACCGGAGCACAAGTGACTACTGTTTAAGAAAATCGAATGCCTTGCGGCATGATTCGTCGAATTCAAACGATGTATCTTTGGCGAGAAGGTTGCTCAGAGGGCGAGCAACCTTGGAGAAATCCTTGATGAACCTCAGATAGAATCCTACATGACCAAGAAATGATCGAATTTGTTTGACAGATGTGGGAGGAGGAAGTTTGGAAATAGCATCGACTTTAGCTTTGTTAACCTCAATTCCCTATTCAGAGATTACATGACCCAAGATGATACCTTCTTGTGTCATGAAATGACTCTTTTCCCAGCTAAGGACCAATCTTGTTTTGATACATCTTTTAAGGTTCAATTCAAGATTAGCCAAGCAAGAATCAAACGATTCTCTGAAAATAGAGAAATCATCCATGAAGACTTCCATAAACTCTCCCACCATGTCAGAGAATATGGCTAGCATATACCTTTGAAAAGTCGTAGGTGCATTGCATAAGCCAAATGGCATTCTACGGAAAGCAAAGGTTCCATAGGGACAGGTGAAAGTTTTTTTTTCTAATCCTCGGGATGGATAGGGACTTGATTGTATCTCAAGTAATCGTCTAGGAAAAAGAAGTATTTTTGCATGGCTAGTCTTTCAAGAATTTTATCGATGAAGGGCAAAGGGAAATGAACCTTTTCTGTAGTTGTGTTCAGCTTCCTGTAATTGATACAGACCCTCCAACATGAAGTTGAACGAGTAGTGATAGATTCTCCTTTCTTGTTAGTCACAACGGTATTCCCAGCTTTCTTGGGAACAATTTGCATGAGACTTACCCAAGGACTATCTGAGATCGCATAAATGATTCCTGCGTCGAGCCACTTAATTATTTCCTTCTTGACCACTTCTTGCATATTAGGGTTTAATCTCCTCTACATCTAGCAAGAAGGGCAGGATCCATCTTCCATGAAAATTCTGTGATTGCAATAAGATAGCTCAATCCCCCTAAGGTCATGGATGGTCCAACCAATTACCTCCTTGTGTTCCTTTAGGACCTTGATCATTTTAATCTCCTGCTCCTTATTCAATCTAGCACTGATAATCACAGGGAGCATCTTTTAAGGTCCCAAAAATCGATATTTCTAAATCTTAGGCAATGGTTTCAATTCAAGTTGAGGAGGGTCTAAGATGGAAGATAAGGATGATGCTGATGAAGATTTATCAAGAGGAAGAGGTTGAAAGTGAACAAAATCAATAACCTCTTCAGAATGTGGCGGGTTTGCCACAGAGGGTTGTGGGTTGGATTCATCGAGACAGGAGGAACTTTCAATTATAGAAACAACCATACATGTCTCAATATTCAAATTATCTTCCTCGAGTTCCTTTATAAATTCACAATCCTCAAATTTATTAATCGCCTTGAAAATATCCAATTTCAATTTTCGGTCCCCAAAGGCGATTTCCATGCTACCACTCTCATAGTTGATATTGGCCTTAGCGGTGGCTAGAAATGGACGTCCCAGAATGATGGGCATGTTCCTTAAATTTTCAGAAACATCCATGTCAAGGACAAGGAAATCTACAAGAAAATAGAAATCCTTAACCTTGACAATAACATCCTCAATAACGCCTCTCAAATTTGTGACCAAATGGTCCTCTAACTGTAGCATTATTGAGGTTAGCTAAAGTTCACCTAATCCGAACTTGTCATAAAGAGAAGTTGGAATTAGGTTAATGGATGCACCTAGATCCAAGAGTACCCGGTCAAAAGTGTAATATCCGACAACACATGAAATCAAAGGGGCAACTGGATCTCTCTTTTTTAGAGGAAGTTGATGCAGGATAATAGAACTAGCCTACTTAGAGAGTATCACCTTCCTCAGAATAGGTTTCCTCGGCTTACGCTTCTGGGTGCATAAATCCTTTAAGAATTTAGCATAAGTCGGTATGTGTTTGATAGCATTGAGGAGAGGGATATTGATTTCAACATTCTTGAATATATTCAAGAGCTCCTCGTTACTATCAATAGGCTTCTTCCTAGGTTTAATCAAGGCCTCAGGAAAAGGAACATGAGTCAGATCTTCGAAATCAGGTTCCTGAGCCTTGATTTCTTTTTTAGAATTCTCTTCTCTTTCCTCAGGCTCACCAGGATTTTCTTGACTAGAGCTGGATAGGTGTGGGTCATAGGTTTGCCTTCCACTCCTCAAAGTAACGGAGTTAGCAGATGCATACAGGTTTGGGTCTTGGGGAGGGTTAGGAAAGATCGAAGGGGCTTGATTAGCCAAAAACCCCAGATTTGATGAAGAAGCAGAAGAGGAAGGACCCTACTCAACCACCTGAGCATGTGTGTGTGGGTCCCTCTGATTCCCATATCCTTGGGCTTGATTGCCCGGATTCTATATGTTGCGCTGGTTGGGTACGGGTTGAGATGGAAAAAGATCCGGGCTGACGGGTGTTAGCAATGAGCCCAGTTTGCAAGTTATCCAGTGAGGTTTTCATTTTTTGTATTAACTGGAGCATAGATCCTTGCATCTCTACCATCTGACGGTTTAAATCAGCCTGCCCTACGGGTTGAGCATTCCAAATTGGCTAATTGACCTGATTTGGTGGCAGCTGAGTATAAATACGACCCTGACCCATTGGTTATTGTGGAGCATAGTTGCTGGGTCAGAATTGGGTCTACTGCCCTAGATTTTTCTAGGAGAAGTTAGGGTGGTTCCTCCAACCCGGATTATAAGCATTGGAATATGGGTTAGACCTAACGTTCTCCTGTACAGCATAGACATCCTCATAGGGCGAGGATGGAGAGAGAAAGGGAGGGATCAGAGAAACTAGGATCAAAGGCCCCAATTTGGAACTAGTAGGGTTTCGAGCAATGCTGGCTCACAGGTTGAGCCACATCCAATTGATTCATGAACTCCCATCCAGAAGGAGCTTGCAAAGAATGGAATCCTAAATTATGGGATTGAGTGGATCGAGTATTGTTTGCAGAGTTTCCCACCATCCACTCCTTCATCCTTTTGGTAACCAAGTCTACCTTATCTAGTTTATTACAAATCAGCTCCATATCGAATGAATGAGAGTCATGGACCTCATTAACATTCGATCTGGGTTGTTGGGACCTGTTAAATGTATCCATGGAGGTATGATTGATTAAATTTTCACTCATTTCCTCAAACAAATCATGCGCACTACCTGCATCTTTGTTGAGGAAATTGCCTCCGCAAGAAGCGTCTACATGATTTCTGAGTTGTTTAGTCAACCCGTGGTAAAATATCTGCACGAGTTGCCATTTTGGCACCTTGTGGTGTGGACACTTTCGTAATAAGTCCTAGAATCGCTCCCAGGCAACATGAAACTGCTCCCCCAGCTGCTGGGTGAAAGTAGTAATTGCCTGGCTCAGTGCATTGGTATGCCCGACTGGAAAGAATTTCTTTAAGAAAGCTGATTTAAGATCGTTCCAAGTTGCTATCAGCCTTCCTATGGTCCCGTACTAATGGGCAGCCTTATCCCTAAGAGAGTGGGGAAAGAGCCTTATGATCATTTGCTCTTCATTCATGTTTCGTGCTTTGGTGGTCTGGACCAAAGTCATCAAGTCCTCCAAATGCTGAAACAGGTCTTCAGAGCCAAGCCCATGAAAATGTTTGATCAGGCTTAACACTTGAGGCTTGATTTCTACGTCTCCGATAGGGAATCTGGACACCGGGATGTTTCCTGTAATTTGAAGGACCATAAAAATCCTTCAAAGGCTGAGTGTCCTGCATTCTCTGGAACCATTCTTGCATTCTCTACATTTGTTCCAACTACCTTTGAAACATCTCTTGTTGATTTTAAGGCAGAGGAGGTTGTTGATTGGCCATGTGATCAATTTAGCCAAAATTCAATCTACATCTCCTGGAATGATCTAATGGTCTTTCCAATCGAGGATTCAATGACCTCCTTCTAAGCATAAACTAGGAAGAGGTCGGAAGGACTGGGGATAAGAATCCTGCAGCACAACAAAACAAGCATGTCCTTAAGTCGGGTAACCTAAGGATCTACAGACTCTCAAAATCCATTTTAAGATTATAAATGATTTACTCTACTTATATCCAGTCAATCCAACCAGTTAGAAGGAGGGGCTAGGGAGAAGGTTCTTTCTTCGGCTTGTGCCTCTGGTTCTTAGTGTACCCCCCAACCACGGTCTTTTGACACTACTCCCCTAGCTAGACATCAGATTGATTAGTACAAGCAGGTTAATCATGAACAATCTCAATCTGGGCCCCGAAGAGCGAATCAGCACTTAAGGCCAACGTCTAATCAATTTAACTTAGGCTCAGGATTGTAGTGCTTATGAAATGTGATGGGCCTTTAAAATGGGTTGTTCCCTTAATGATTGATTAAATATGTGTGAGTGAGTGCACAACCAGGGTTTTCAAGCAAGATTTTTTGGATGAGTGGATTTTAAGGTTCAAATCTTGCTTAAGCAGCTTTTAGGGTTTAGAATTAGGTAAATTCAATCAAATTCAAAAGGCAAATTAGATTTTCAAAACATGGGTGAAGATCTTTTCCTTTTGAAATCAAAAGTAAAGTGGAGTGCCTGGTATTGACCTAAATTGTAAACTCTAAGGGGAAGCTACTTGATGAGTTGATTTTAAATGAAGTGGTGCGGCCCAAACAACTCAAACAATTGGCCTTAATGCACCACTGAGTTAGGCAAACAAGTGGTTACCTAATCTGATTTCTACTCAATTATGTGTTTGGGTATGTGTACCAGTTCCAAAGATCGGTTGACCAGTTGAGTTTGAAAATCATAAGAGGTCATGTACCTCTGTGTTTTTTTATTTTTTTTATTTTTTTTAGTTTATATACAAAGGGTGAGATGGGCGGAGGTGGAAATCAAACAATCAAAACTAATCCTAGGGTTTATAAGAACACCTAGGTTAATTAGGGTTTGAATTAGGGATGTGAAATGAACTCTATAGAAAGGGGAAGAATGGGGAGCATTTACAGTTGTCTTCAACTGCACTTTACTCCTTTCTACCACTTGAAGATTCCCTTTTGAGGTACCTACAAAACAATAGAAAAGAAATAAAAGCAAGTTAGAAAATAGATAAGTGCGCGAAAATGCAGAAAGGAAATCAAGATTCGTTGCCTCCTTGGCAACGACGCCAAAATGTTGAAGCAAAAAATCGTCACAAACGAAAGTTGAGTTGTGAAAACCTGCCGTTGTAGCGTGATTTGCGAAAAAATCTGTCAACAAATAAATTTTATCGAAACTCAAAAAGAATTCCAGGTCAAACATAGGGAGGTTACGTCGATTTGAAATCCGCAATTATATATATTTTTTGTTATTTTTGTTTAGAAAGTGAGATAATAACAATGAATTCGATATTAACAATAAGAGAGAGAGAGAGAAAGAGAGAGAGAGAGAACAAACACTTTATAATATGGATAATGTTTTTACAACTAGAAAGTGGGACATATTATAGCTAGAAAGCAGGAAATATTACAACTAGAAAGCAGTAAAATCTACTCTAGAAAGCAGTAAAGAGAAAGGAGGTGAGAAGTTATCCTCCTCGATGGCTGCTTGGAGGACGAGCAGAACGGGGCGACGCCTGGAAGATGGAGGGAAAAGATGGAAGACGAAGAACGAAATGGGAAGAATCGGGGGTGAGGTAGGGTGTCGTCGTCGTGAGATCCACTTTTGGAATGGGGGCAAGAAAACTTTGATTTTAACTCTAGAGGAGCACCCTAGGTTTGGGACAAGCTTCTTTAGAGCTTTGAAGAGGGAGAGAGGTGAAGGAAGGGATGAATGAATGTGGGGGGCGTAGGCCTTTTTATATGTGTAGAGGTTGGGGGCAAATAGGTCATCTTAACCTTAAAACATTATTACAGGGGTCTTTAGTGACAGATTTATTCATCACTAAAACCTTGAACGTGGGCAATGTGTGTGGGCCTGCCCGCATCTCTTCTCCCCATGCCTCAATGTATACACATGTTTGTGTGATATTAGCCATCCGATTGGACAGCTTAAACGCATCGCGCCCGCACCTCTTCAACGCATGTATGCACCTCTCCTCGCATTTGGGTGCGCCACATGGCTGCTTCTCCGTCGCCTGATGTGCATTGCACGGCTGAAATCAACCGTGCCCCGCGTTCAGTTGATTTGAGGCACTTGCGGGGCTCGAAGGTGCGACCTCTGCATCGCCCGTGGCTTTGAGATCACTGCACCATCCTTACAGATGGTCGTGGTTTCAATTTGGGCTCAAGTGCGCTCGGTCATTAGATGAAGATCCAACAGCTGAGGGCGCTCGAGTATTGATTCTTCATTAGCGCGCAGGCATTCCTTGATGCGATCTTGGCCGTTGGATTTGAGATCCAACATCTGAGATTGATCAAGTGATTGAGGAGGGCGTCATGCAGCACTCCTTTGGCTGATTGGGCGGCTGCGATGGCACAACATAGCACCATCTTGGTCGTCCATCTTCTATGTGTTGTAGATGGTGCCACAGATGTCGGATTGGACAGATTTTCGCACCGTTGGGCTGCGATCGTCGATCCTAACCCATCCATGCAATTGGATTTGTCATTTGAAGTGTGGATTTACACCATCTTGGCCCTTGATCTCTGATCTTCCTCAGATTATATTTGATGCTACGGAAGTCCGATTAGGGTGATCTTGGAGTCGTTGAACTCCGATTGTCGCCCTTATCAAATCCGTATGGTTGGGTCTTCAATTTGAGGTCCCGATAAAATGCCGCCCTATCCCTGGTCACCAAGAAGAAGAAATTACTATACAATTTGTACAATTGACCTAAATGCATGATGATGCATGTTATGCAATATTTATAATACGTGATACTTATATGATACTAAGAACATGCATTAATAGACATTTTTAGCTATTCAGATGTATACACATCAGTAACGCTGCAGTTAGCGAACCGTTCGGTCATAAATCCGAGGCGTTATTGAGGATGTTATTGTCAAGGTTAAGGACTTCTATTTTCCTGTAGATTTCCTTGTCCTTGACATGGATGTACCTGAGAATTTAAGGAACACACCCATCATTTTGGGGCATCCGTTGCTGGCTACCGCTAAGGCCAATATCAACTCTGAGAGCGGTAGCATGGAAATCACCTTTGGGGATCGGAAATTGAAACTTGATATTTTTCAAGGCAATTAATAAATTTGAGGATTGTGGATTTATAAAGGAACTCGATAAAGATCATTTGAATATTGAGACCTGTATGGCTGTATCTACTATTGAGAGTTCCTCCTACACCGATGAACCCAACCCACAACCCTCTGTGGCAAACCCGCCACATTATGAAGAGGTTGCTAATTTTGTTCACTTTCAACCTCTTCCTCTCGATCGTCCTGATGAATCTTCATCAGCATCCTGCTTACCTTCCATCTTAGAACCGCCCCAGCTTGAATTGAAACCATTACCTGAGAGTTTGAAATATCAGTTTTTAGGACCTAAGAAGACACTCCCTGTGATTATCAGTTCTAGATTGATTAAGGAGTAGGAGATAAAATTGATCAAGGTCTTAAAAGAACATAAAGAGGTAATTGGTCGGACCATCCATGACCTTAGGGGGATTGAGCCATACTGCAATCATAGAATTTTCATGGAAGATGGATCCTGTCTTTCTCGCCAGATGCAGAGGAGACTGAACCTTAATATGTGAGAAGTGGTCAAGAAAGAAATCATTAAGTGGCTTGACGCAAGAATCATCTATCTAATCTCGGATAGTCCATGGGTAAGTCTCATGCAAATTGTTCCCAAGAAAGTCAGGATTACCGTTGTGACTAATGAGAAAGGAGAATTTGTCACAACTCATTCAGCTTCCTCCTAGAGAGTTTGTATCGATTACAAGCTGAACATAGCCACAAAAAAGGATCATTTCCCTTTGCCATTCATCGATCAGATTCTTGAAAGATTAGCCGGGCAAAAGTACTTCTGTTTCCTGGACGGTTACTCGGGATAAAATCAAGACCCTATCCATCCTGAGGATCAGGAAAAGACGACTTTCACCTATCCCTATGGAACCTTTGCTTTCTGTAGAATGCCATTCGGGCTTTACAATGCACCTGCAACTTTTCAATGGTTCATGCTAGCCATTTTTTCTAACATGGTGAGAGAATTTATGGAAGTTTTCATGGACAATTTCTCCATTTTCGGAGATTCGTTTGAATCTTTCTTGGCTAATATCAAATTGATTCTTAAAAGATGCATCAAAACAAGATTGGTCCTTAGCTGGGAAAAGAGTCATTTCATGACACAAGAAGGTATCGTCTTAGGTCATGTAATCTCTGAACGGGGAATTGAGGTCGATAAAGCTAAGGTTGATGCTATTTCCAAACTTCCTCCTCCAACATCTATTAAACGGATCTGCTCATTTCTCGGTCATGTGAGATTCTATAGGAGGTTCATCAAGGATTTCTCCAAGGTTGCTCGACCTTTGAGCAACCTTCTCGCCAAAGATGCGCCATTTGATTTCAACAAATCATGCTGCAAGGAATTCAATTTTCTTAAAATAGCAGTCACTTGTGATTTGGTGTTGCAACCATCGGTCTGGACAGCCCCATTTGAGATCATGACCGACGCTTTTGATTACGCGGTTGGGGTTGTTTTGGGTCAAAAGATCGATAGAAAGCCCTCTATCATCTACTATGCTAGCAAAACTCTAGACGAGGCCCACAGGAATTCCACTATTACTGAGAAGGAATTGCTAGCTGTAGTATTTGCTTTAGAAAAATTTAGGGCTTATCTCTTAGGGTATTATGTCATAATTTTCATCGACCACTCGGCCTTGAGACATCTCTTGGCCAAAAAGGATGCCAAACCCCAACTCATTCGATGGATTCTTCTACTTCAAGAATTTGATCTTGAAATCAAAGATAAATCCGAGGCACAGAATGTGGTGGCAGATCATCTTTTGAGACTTCTAAGTGATTCTTCTTGTTTGGATATTCCAATTACTAATACTTTTCCAAACGAGACTATTCTGGTAGTTTCAGGTGTCCAAACCCCTTGGTTTGCAGACATAGTAAATTATTTGGTTGTTGGTCAAATCCCCCAAGATTGGACCAAGCAACAATGGGATAGACTCAAATCTGAGCCCAAATATTACTTCTAGGATGACCCTGAACTGTATCACATCGGCTCTGATTAGATTATTCACTGATGTATTTCAGAGAATGAGTTTCAAAGCATACTTGAGTTCTACCATGCATCTGTGTGTGGTGGACATTTATCCAGGAAAAAGACAGCTGCAAAAATACTTCAATCTGGATTCTATTAGTGTTAAGACCCGAGGCACCAAGACCGCTTTAAGACGTCTGGGAGTTGGCCCAGACGTCTGATCAGACGTCTGGATGCCTTCCCAGACGTCTTGAAATTAATTTTGCATGCGTACAGGAGCGAATCTGCGCACAGACGCGCGCAGATTGACTTCCCAGCTGCCCTCTTCTCTTTCTTTCTTCCCCCGCCGACTTGCAGAGCCCCCCCTCGTGCCTACATATACCCCTCCTCTCCCTCACGCCACCCCACTCCCTTCCACCCATCTTCTCCTTCTCCCTGCTAGCGAGAGCGCGAGCGAGAGAGAGCGGCAGAGCGGCTGCTGCGAGCTTGTGGGGAGAGAAGCTGCTGCGAGAGGAAGTAGAAGCTCGACCGTGAAAGTGCGGGCTTGTCGAGGCTACTAGAGCCGGCCGGCGGAAGGACGGCGAGCGTGGGGTAGCGCGGAGGAGCTGCTGCAGCTCGAGCAGTAGGCGGACGAGGCGGGGGGCGGCCGTGCGTTGCGGGCGGAGAGCGAACCGGGTCCTGATTCTGGGAAAATTTCCCAGAATCAGGCGTCTAACATGTACGATTTTATTTACCTTCTCCTTCTTACGCGTGTACAGCCATGCAGCCGTCCGCCGCGTTCTTCTGCGCTTCGTCGTGCTGAGCGCAGGTGTGTGTGTGCGCAGGTTCTACCCGGGAGGGCGCGAGGGCTCGCCATCCCATGTGAATTAGACGTCTGGCTACAGTGCCATACGACGGAGAGAACCTCCAGACGTCCGGGGTGACAATCGGACATCTAGAAACCAAGGCCAGACGTTCCAGCGGGCTTCTGGACGTCTGAAGGACTGTGTAGACTGAGGTACGACCTGATCCACCTTTTAAGACGTCTGGAAGAGGTTCTAAACGTCTGATTTTGGACAGATTCGTCGTTTTTGACCCGTTTAGGGCCCGTTCGGAGTCCGTTTTCCGCATTTCGAGTTGCGTTCTTTCCAGAATTAATTCCCCTATCCGTTTACGGTAATTGTGTACTATTTTAAGAAACTCCTTGTGATTGATCATTGTGTTAGGACCCCATTCCGTTGCAGTCTTGGGGGTTGCGGAGGCACGCGGGATTGCTGACCACGCCCCCAGTACTCCCGGTTTCGCTGGTTGAGGTGTCGGTTTGGATTTGATGACCGGGTTTTGGTTTTGTTATAACGTTGTAGTAAAGCCGGTTATTACCAACATTTCAAATATAAATTTTTTTACTCGGAAAATAAAAGAGTTCCCGAGGTCGAACTCAGGGAGCAAGTTGTATTCTAGAGATATACATGTTTCTTTTACAAAATAAAGAAAGAGAGAGGGAAAGAATTTGTTGTTCTTTTCGTTTTCTCCTCGTGATGTTCTTCTTTCTTTCTTTTCTTCAGATCTCCTTCTTCTTCTTTGTTCTGCAGAGGTGATGTTCCTCCTTCTTTCTTCAGATCTCCTTCTTCTTCGTCCTTGGTTTCTGTCTTGGTCTCTCTTCTTCTTTTTCTGCAATTGTGGTGACCCTTTCTCTTTTCCCTTTTCTTCTTTTCTTCCTTATGGCTGCAGAGCTTCTACCTTCAGCTACTAAGTCTTCCTTTCTTCTTCTTCTGCTTTGGCCGTTGCTCTTCTTTTCTTTCTTTCTTCAGCCTGCCTTCTTTCCTGCTCTGGCTGCTGACCTTCCGTCGTCTGACCCGGTGCTTCGACGACTTAACTATGCATTTGCTACAGTGCAGCTCCTTCTTCTTCCGCGGGTCTTCTTCTTCGCCTGCGCCTGCACACTTCAGAGTTTTTCGTCAGAGGCAAAACCTACTCTACCCTCCCCCCCGCGTCTCTCTTTCTCTCTGAAACCACTCTTGGGAAAGCTCTCCCAGAGCTACCGGGTAACCGGGTTCGGATCAGGCCCGGGTCCAGGCCCACCGGCGTGCGTGGTGGGCGAGGAGTGTAGGTCAGTCGAGTCGAGTCGGGTCGGTTCGGGTCAGGTCCGCGGGGCGTGAGCGCGGACGAGACCGGGTAACCGGGCGGGTGAAGGGGACCTCACCCCGTGTACTGAGGTAGTAAGGCTACTGCACTTTTGCATCTTATGTCGCTGCGGCTCTTCAGGCGTTTCCGAGGTGGGACTAAATGGCCCACCTCAATTGCGCGCCCGCAGCGGGGAATTCAGCAGGAGATGGCGGCGTCACGCGAAGCTTTCTGGCTTAGCTGCGAACCTGGTGTTTTGCCAAAACTCCTCGCAAGGCCTGGGAGTGAATCTGGGCTTGGCGCTGAGCGTGGCGCGCCTGTAGCTGCAGGCGGAAGCAGTTCCTCCTGCGCGTCAATGGCGGCGGAGGTCGGGTGGCCTGTTCACAAGAAAACGGCCTCTCGGCCTAATCAGAGAGTGCCAGGAGCTTCGCCAGGGTGCGGCGAAGCTCGTGTGGGTGGTGGCGAGGCGCGGGGCGGCGTGCGAGGGCTGCCCTAGGTCGGACTGTGGGTCGGAGGATGGGTCTGTTCGGTGGAGTTGCAGAGGGTGATGTGGGGGAAGTGGTAGGGCGGAGATTGATCAGGGTGAGGAGGCGGAGGTCCTGCGGTGGTCGGCGAGCCGTGTGGGTTGCTGAGGTGATGGGAGCGGCTCGCCGGAGGATGGCCGGAGGCGGAGAGGGTGAGGGTGAACAGGAGCGGTCGAGGGTTTAATCAAATAAAAGACAGTGAGGAAAAGAAAGAGGGGGAGATGGGGAGGAGTTCTGACCTAGCTACGGAGACGAAAGGGGCCGGGGCAGGGCGACAGTCGTATCGACTGTCGCCGGAGAAGAAGATGCCCAGGGGAAGGGGCGACGGCGAGCAGAGGGCTGGAGAGGCGCCAGCTGGGTACGGCGTGGCGCAGGAAGAGCAGGGGAGGAGGTCTCTGCTGCTGGTATTGCGGCAGAGTGAAGAGGAGGAGGAGGAGGAACCGCCGGAGCTGGTGGGCGTCTGCCGGAGGGAGAGGAGAAGAAAGTTGGGGGTTTTCTCCGTCAGACCCGAGCTGCCCCGGTCGGTGGAGCAACGGGGGGTATTTATAGGGATCAAACAGGGAGGAAGGCGGAGGGAGACGACGTGTCTCCCTCGCCGGAGGATGGCCGGAGGCGAGAACCCATACCGTCCATGCGTTCGCACGGCCGGTATGGTGGGTTACAACGACCAGGGGGGTGTCCCTGCGACGGCTGACGACGCAGGGCACCCCCGGTTTACTTGCCAGGTCCCCCCACCTCACCCTGCGCGGCGCCATGCTCCGCGCAAGGTCGCCGGAGCATGGTGCTGGCAGGTTTTGCAGGAGGGACCTGATTGCAAAGAACGAAGGAGAATTAGGGGCCAAAATGTGAGGGTTCAAAAGTTGAGGGTCAAAGAGTAAATATATGAGGACCAAAGTGTAAAGTCGGTCAAGGAGGTTTCTTCTTAGGCTCAAGTTTTTATACATGACTAATTAGGACCTAAGGAATCTGATGGTGAATTTAATTTCCACATTAAACCTTGTTTGACCGGTCAATTTGCGCAAAAACCTAAATTAAGTTATTAATTGGTCATGGTTCTCAATGTAGGTCAAAAAAGGGTTCTGAAGGCCAATTGAAGGTTCTAAACCCTGGAGATTATTTTTCTATGAATTTTAGAGGGTTTATTCTATTTTTACTTTGCCTCGAACCTTGTGAATTGAAGTGGGTTGTTTTAGGGTTACAGATTATCATTTAGTTTCTTGGAATTGCTGTAGCCCTTGCTAGATCATTTCATCCCACTCTTATTCTTATTAAGCTGCTTTGACCTATGTTTGGGCCCTGAATTACCCTGTATGCAGATTATACTGGTAAAATTGCATTTTTACCCCTTATGACTTGTTTTCTTCTCAAACTCAGGATTCTCTGAGTTAAGCCTTTCCTTGAGATATGTAGGAGCTTTTATCCTTGGTATTAGGTCAAAATGAGCTAGTTATGGCTCATGATGAGGTTCTCATCATACCCCCATGCCTAGCTTTTGCTAGTCCCTTAGCAAAAACTTAAGGTTTCTACCCTTGTTCTAGACCATGAAGTTTTTAATAGTTTTAGATAAGTGCATAGATTAGGTTAGAATGCTGACCATAGGCCTAAAAGGTACTCTAATACTAATCAAGATCCAAATCTGTCTAGCCTTAGCCTCAGTCTTTTAGCAAAGGTTTTTAAGGCCCACAAGAACTAACCTAAGGTTTATTGGACTTCGTGGTTAAAGCACCCGTGCTTGAAATGATTTTAGCCCTGGCTCAGTTCGCAGTGCGTTTTGTAGGAGAGAGATGGAAAGTTTTTCTGTTTGGAGAGTTTTCTCTCTCTTTTTCTTTTTAGTTCTAGCCTAGGATTGGCTTTTCAACACGGTCTGTATCGGATTCCTTGCTCCCATCATCAATCCTCAAGGGTTCCTGGCGATCGATGCTTCGAGATAGCACCGCCCATGGCAACCCCCGGAACCCTGGCTCTTGAGATTTCGAGATAATCCCATCCATGGTGTTCCGTGGCCGAATCCAGACCCTGGCAATTGACACTTCGAGATAATGCCATCCATGGAATCTGAACCAGCAGAGTGCTTACATGCCCCCAGTAGGATATGTAAATATCCTAAGAGACAAGCACCGAGGAGATGATATTTTGTTGCGCATCTTTGAGGGGATTTCCCGCCTCTCTGCGCTGGGAACTCGTCCAAATCAACTTGTGTTGATCGGCCGCTCCTATTCTAGGTGTTCTTTTCAGAATTTTGCGACGCTTCTGCGTGATTCTGATTTTTACGCTTACTGAACCAGGCTGTGTGTGAGGTTAGGGTGCTTAGGTTACTGAGTCCCGTAAACCAAAAATTAGTTAACGAGGCCAAATACTCCCTAAGCCTTAGACCTAATACTTCAGCTTTTCATTTTCCTCAACCTCTTGAGGAGTGTTCAGATCTTAATGGGTACTAAGAGTCTATTCAAGAATGCCTAAGGTTTGCATTCTTACTAATCTCATTGTGCACTTTTCAGTTTTTTTCTTGAATGAGGTCTAGAACTTAGGTTAATTCCTTAGTTCCTTACTAATGACTATCACCTTTTCTCATAATTTTGTGCTCCTTTTTCATTTTGTTTCTTTTCTCCTTCACAAAATTTCCTTCTCCTCTTTTCCTCTTATTCTTTTTCGAAAATTTTTTTAATTTTTATGGTGTTTTTGGCATATGTGAATTTTTTTGTTTGAAACCTTTTCTTATAAGTTTTGCACTTTCATACCCCCCCATGCCTAAGATTTGCAATGTCCTCATTGTAACCTAGGGGTTTTTATTCAACTAAGTTCATACATTAGGATAGCTGTTTTGATGAATCTCAGATGCAAGCACCTGAGGTGGAGTCGGATGTCCTAAAGTGTGAACTTCAAGTGCAAAAAGCTGTCAGAACAAGTTTCAGGTTTTCAAAGAGAATGACGGGCTGCCTCCCGTTGAGCGCTAAATTTGATGCCTTCAGCCAAGCGGGAAATGCGATGGAGAGGGGATGGTCAAATCAGCAGAGTTTTGTAAGACAAGCACCTTGATTAAGAGCCTGGTTGGTCCAACCAGGTGCTTGTTCAGATCAACAGGCTGATGATGCAGCCCAAACCCAATCAATCTGGTGGGTTGATAGATGTGGATAAAAAGGTGTGGAACCCACCATAAACTATGAAGCTCAGATGGATGTGGAAGTGTAAACGCAGGGTTTGGCTGAGTCGAATCAGCCTGGTCAGAGTAGGGACCCGTAGAATAATCAATGAATGACGCGGAAACCCTACAGGGGTGATCAGAGAATGATAGAGCATGGTATGTAGTCTGATCAATGTTCGAAACCCGATGTGGAAATGCAATCGGCTCGGTGAGAGGTGAATCTGAATAGAACTTGAGTCCGGTTGCGGGTCGGGGTTTGGGAGAGGTTTTGATCCGTTCTGTGTGTGCGGCCGAGGTGGCCATTGTGTATGAGGGCTCTTCTAGAAATAGATGATAGGTGGTTTTCTGTAGAGAGTCCTCTGGGTAACTATCAAATGCCGGAAGAGTGTCTGTAGGATGAAAGGAATCGGATTTGAGAAAAAATTTGGATTCTTGGTTGTAATCACTCTTGGCATTTTCTATTTTTGGTTCCTGAGGATCGAAAAGGAGTGATTCTGTGTTATTAGTGATCTCGGGAATCAGGACCTCAGAGTCAGAATCAGAGTCATGTGAACTGAGGTCGTAGATAGGCCTGGCGTGTTCAGGAAGGGGAATCTCTCCGCAATTATAGTCAGATCTGAAATTGTCGGAGAGTTGGCGAAAATGATCATGAATTCCACCACAGCAAAAATCATCAGATGTGGAATCAGCAGCCTGATTGGGTTCTAGCCTATATGTCACTTCTGGGCTCAAAAAGATGTTCTGTTCAAGCTCTAAGCTGGTAGGATAGACCCCATTAAAACCTTGCTCATCCAACTCCTCAGTTTCTGTATCATAAATTGGCATGTTTTCTGAAAAATCGATCAGATTTCCTGAGGATGTTGGAGAGGGATATTCATTAAATAGAGGCCCAGAATCATATTCTGTAAAAATTTGATCTTTCTCATAAAGGGCCTCATAATCTTCCCAATAAGTTTCAGATCTAGGTTCTAGGCTTAGGATGTGGGTAGAATTATTAGAACCTAAGTCCGAATAACCTTCGAGGGTCACCTTATCAAAACAAGGGGCGGAATTTATACCCTCCAGAGGTTCAATTCTAATCTTGTTATTGCAGGAGTCTTGGAGTTCTAAGCTTGGTGATTTATGGCCTAGGGTTGGCTCAGCATTGTTTTCTCCTGCAACTTCCCAACCTATTTTAATGCTATCTTCTATTTGGGTTGGGAGTCGACAACCACCTTGTGCCTCAATCCCGAGGTCTGGGAAACTGGATTGATTCTTAGTACTGTTCCAAGATGACTCATCCTCTGTTTCTGGTGTATACGGGTATTTTTGGTTGATAGTTTTTTCTAAAAGTCTCATCATCTCTACCCGTTTTTCAAGAGCATCTTGGTTTTGTTCCCAAAGTATAGGATTTGTCAAGCATTGAAGGTATTCAGATTTGTGTAATTTGTCTATCTCAATGTATCCCGTTAGGAGAACTTCTCGGGTTGATCCTTTTATGGCTCCTGTCAATAGAGTTTGGGCACAGTTTATGATGAAGGCTGTGGTTGTTGGGACATCAACCTGAATATCTCCTATTGGTGTTGAGGTTTTTTCTTCTTTTTCATAGAATTTTATGGCATCCTCGATCATTTTATCTTTCATAGATCTCCGATATTCAGGTTTCTTGAATGGTAGTCTTAGGTGGTTTGGCTGCATATTTGGATTAGGTGGTGGAATCAAGATGTGGAATCAAAGGCTTCGATGTAGACTCATGTTGTGCCAAGATGGAAGAAGGGAGTATCAGAGGAAAGATTAATGTGGTGGTGCTGCATAAACAAGGGAACTGAGGCCTAACCTCAGGGCAAGTGAATTCCTAAAGGAGGTTTCAAGGACCTCCTTCCAAGCATATACTGAAGGATGTGATGAGATTAAAAGGTGCTGGACCCAATCAAGGCACCCAAAATGTTGGGTGACTATAGAGGTGCGGGGCAGATGGACCCCTTGATCAAAAAGATCGTCCACCTGAGAATTACCTGGGCAGCCAGAGAGGGAGAGTCCCGCGAAGACCCCTACACGGTAGAGCATCCCCACGGGTTACAGGGTTTCCCCACCCGACCTCTCTTGTCACTGCGGTTCCAGGTAGACCAGAATGGGGATCTTGACCTCTTAAGTCTACTAATTTTAAGATCAGGGTGCTTAAGGTTTCACTTGAACTTTAGGTGTTTTTGTGAACAAAGTGGCCTAGTTTGAAGGTTGGTTGACCCCAGGGGTCAACTTTACCTCTTGTTTTCTTTAAGAGCTTTTAGGTCCTGTCTTTTAGGGTTCAAGTGTTTAGAGAGAGCCAATTGTTTAGGATTTTTCTTGTTAATTATTTTCAATCAATGGCTTGGGCACACCTCTTTTGGATTTCCTCAATTCTTGATTAAGGGGTGTGTCTCTACTGAAATCCTAATGTTTGACCTTATGTTGGCTCTACTTGGTCCATTTAACTCTTTGTTGGGCAATTAGGGCTCAAGCAAGAATGTGTTAGCCCTTAAATACCCTTAATAGTGTGCAGGAGTGATGAGTTGAAAACATGCAACTAAGTATGGAAGACAGGTTAGCCCTATATTGCTTGTTCTTTTCTTTTCTTCCTCTTTAGAGTTTTAGGGGTTAATAGTGAGAGGAAAAATTTACCTGTCTTCGGAGTGGTTGTCGTGTGGTTGCTTGTCTTCTTGAGTTCCTGTAGCTGCACAAAAGAGAGGAGATTATCAGAAATTAAAAAGAAACAGGAATGTTTACCTCTAGAATAGCCGTTGCTCCCCGGCAACGGCGCCAAAATGAGGTGTCGGTTTGGATTTGATGACCGGGTTTTGGTTTTGTTATAACGTTGTAGTAAAGCCGGTTATTACCAACATTTCAAATATAAATTTTTTTACTCGGAAAATAAAAGAGTTCCCGAGGTCGAACTCAGGGAGCAAGTTGTATTCTAGAGATATACATGTTTCTTTTACAAAATAAAGAAAGAGAGAGGGAAAGAATTTGTTGTTCTTTTCGTTTTCTCCTCGTGATGTTCTTCTTTCTTTCTTTTCTTCAGATCTCCTTCTTCTTCTTTGTTCTGCAGAGGTGATGTTCCTCCTTCTTTCTTCAGATCTCCTTCTTCTTCGTCCTTGGTTTCTGTCTTGGTCTCTCTTCTTCTTTTTCTGCAATTGTGGTGACCCTTTCTCTTTTCCCTTTTCTTCTTTTCTTCCTTATGGCTGCAGAGCTTCTACCTTCAGCTACTAAGTCTTCCTTTCTTCTTCTTCTGCTTTGGCCGTTGCTCTTCTTTTCTTTCTTTCTTCAGCCTGCCTTCTTTCCTGCTCTGGCTGCTGACCTTCCGTCGTCTGACCCGGTGCTTCGACGACTTAACTATGCATTTGCTACAGTGCAGCTCCTTCTTCTTCCGCGGGTCTTCTTCTTCGCCTGCGCCTGCACACTTCAGAGTTTTTCGTCAGAGGCAAAACCTACTCTACCCTCCCCCCCCCACGTCTCTCTTTCTCTCTGAAACCACTCTTGGGAAAGCTCTCCCAGAGCTACCGGGTAACCGGGTTCGGATCAGGCCCGGGTCCAGGCCCACCGGCGTGCGTGGTGGGCGAGGAGTGTAGGTCAGTCGAGTCGGGTCGGGTCGGTTCGGGTCAGGTCCGCGGGGCGTGAGCGCGGACGAGACCGGGTAACCGGGCGGGTGAAGGGGACCTCACCCCGTGTACTGAGGCAGTAAGGCTACTGCACTTTTGGATCTTATGTCGCTGCGGCTCTTCAGGCGTTTCCGAGGTGGGACTAAACGGCCCACCTCAATTGCGCGCCCGCAGCGGGGAATTCAGCAGGAGATGGCGGCGTCACGCGAAGCTTTCTGGCTTAGCTGCGAACCTGGTGTTTTGCCAAAACTCCTCGCAAGGCCTGGGAGTGAATCTGGGCTTGGCGCTGAGCGTGGCGCGCCTGTAGCTGCAGGCGGAAGCAGTTCCTCCTGCGCGTCAATGGCGGCGGAGGTCGGGTGGCCTGTTCACAAGAAAACGGCCTCTCGGCCTAATCAGAGAGTGCCAGGAGCTTCGCCAGGGTGCGGCGAAGCTCGTGTGGGTGGTGGCGAGGCGCGGGGCGGCGTGCGAGGGCTGCCCTAGGTCGGACTGTGGGTCGGAGGATGGGTCTGTTCGGTGGAGTTGCAGAGGGTGATGTGGGGGAAGTGGTAGGGCGGAGATTGATCAGGGTGAGGAGGCGGAGGTCCTGCGGTGGTCGGCGAGCCGTGTGGGTTGCTGAGGTGATGGGAGCGGCTCGCCGGAGGATGGCCGGAGGCGGAGAGGGTGAGGGTGAACAGGAGCGGTCGAGGGTTTAATCAAATAAAAGACAGTGAGGAAAAGAAAGAGGGGGAGATGGGGAGGAGTTCTGACCTAGCTACGGAGACGAAAGGGGCTGGGGCAGGGCGACAGTCGTATCGACTGTCGCCGGAGAAGAAGATGCCCAGGGGAAGGGGCGACGGCGAGCAGAGGGCTGGAGAGGCGCCAGCTGGGTACGGCGTGGCGCAGGAAGAGCAGGGGAGGAGGTCTCTACTGCTGGTATTGCGGCAGAGCGAAGAGGAGGAGGAGGAGGAACCGCCGGAGCTGGTGGGCGTCTGCCGGAGGGAGAGGAGAAGAAAGTTGGGGGTTTTCTCCGTCAGACCCGAGCTGCCCCGGTCGGTGGAGCAACGGGGGGTATTTATAGGGATCAAACAGGGAGGAAGGCGGAGGGAGACGACGTGTCTCCCTCGCCGGAGGATGGCCGGAGGCGAGAACCCATACCGTCCGTGCGTTCGCACGGCCGGTATGGTGGGTTACAACGACCAGGGGGGTGTCCCTGCGACGGCTGACGACGCAGGGCACCCCCGGTTTACTTGCCAGGTCCCCCTACCTCACCCTGCGCGGCGCCATGCTCCGCGCAAGGTCGCCGGAGCATGGTGCTGGCAGGTTTTGCAGGAGGGACCTGATTGCAAAGAACGAAGGAGAATTAGGGGCCAAAATGCGAGGGTTCAAAAGTTGAGGGCCAAAGAGTAAATATATGAGGACCAAAGTGTAAAGTCGGTCAAGGAGGTTTCTTCTTAGGCTCAAGTTTTTATACATGACTAATTAGGACCTAAGGAATCTGATGGTGAATTTCATTTCCACATTAAACCTTGTTTGACCGGTCAATTTGCGCAAAAACCCAAATTAAGTTATTAATTGGGCATGGTTCTCAATGTAGGTCAAAAAAGGGTTCTGAAGGCCAAATTGAAGGTTCTAAACCCTGGAGATTATTTTTCTATGAATTTTAGAGGGTTTATTCTATTTTTACTTTGCCTCGAACCTTGTGAATTGAAGTGGGTTGTTTTAGGGTTACAGATTATCATTTAGTTTCTTGGAATTGCTGTAGCCCTTGCTAGATCATTTCATCCCACTCTTATTCTTATTAAGCTGCTTTGACCTATGTTTGGGCCCTGAATTACCCTGTATGCAGATTATACTGGTAAAATTGCATTTTTACCCCTTATGACTTGTTTTCTTCTCAAACTCAGGATTCTCTGAGTTAAGCCTTTCCTTGAGATATGTAGGAGCTTTTATCCTTGGTATTAGGTCAAAATGAGCTAGTTATGGCTCATGATGAGGTTCTCATCACTGGTAGAGTGGCTTTTTAATTTATTTAACAAAAGTTGTTACAATTCTAAAATAATTAATAGAGTCTAGGGCATTGCATGAACCCTAGGACTGAGAAATTAGATTGAATGATAGATCCTAGGGTATTGCATGAATCCTAGGATTGGAAAACTAGATTGAATGATAGATCGTAGGATACGACATGAATCCTAGGACTGGAAAACTAGTTGAATATACAGACATTGCAGTCTTGGAAAGTAGAAAGGAAATAATAGCTGCCTGTAAATTGATTAACAGCTGCCTGTTATGAATGAATAAATATGATTGAGAACATGGGTTGTATGAACGTAAAACTGAAACGGTAAAACCTAAAATGGCCAAATGAAAAGAACATGAACCCTACGGGGAATTAGGAGTAGAACTCCTGGAAAGAGAATTGAATGGAACTGAGAAAGTGAAACATGGAAGTGTGTTGTCTCTTGGGTATGTGGTACCAAAGAGAGCACACCTTACCTCTTAGTGTAGAGGGGAGCTTGCCGCCCTCGTGTTGAGACCGGGGTGAGTTTGGCCACTGTACACCGACTTGTTGGCCCTCGCGTACGCAGTACCGAGGAGAGCTACTAGTGTAGGGAGAGCACTAGCTACCCCACGGGCCCCGGGGTTCTGCTAGCCTTCCTACACCGACTTGTTAGGCCCACTGGGCAAACCAGGGTAGTCAGGCGAGGGTGCGCGGACTGTGAAGGGGTTGGACCCCTGTTACTGAGAGGGCTCTGCCCTATACTGGTTCCGTGTTGTGCTTTAGGTGCACCCGTTAACGGAAACGACTGACCACGTGCCAGTGAGGGGTAGCTACTCGTGCGCTTATCGCGCGTGCCGTAGTCACCGTTACGTCTGTCAGCGACCTTGGGGTGGTTGACTGAGGGTAGGACCACCACGAGGGACTCTCCCGGCCAGGAGAGCACCACGTGTTACTTCTACTTTTCGGAAAAGACTGCAATCAAGATCGTTCCCACGAGGAACATTCGAGATCAAGAGAAGGATCTGAGAAATAAATCAATAGTGAAATAATAGAAAGACGTAAATAAAGTAAAAATATAACAGATACTGTACACTTTACTGCTTCTTTAGCTTTTAGTTGCCACTCTACTCAGCGTTTTGCTGACGTGTTACCCTCGTTACATTTCAGGACCAGGTGTTGAGCAGCCAGGGTCAGCGGCTGCAGAGGACGCTGGGCCTAGTAGGGTCCAGTAGGGTTACCTGTAGTTCTTTCTGTACTTTTCTTCGACTGTAGTGAGTAGTTTTCTTTGTTACTCCCTGTACTTTCTTTATCGAAAACTTTATGTAATGTACATGTTTATTTCCCTTCTGTTGTGGTGGTGTATACTGTAGTATTTCCTTTTCTTATTGCTGTATTTTGTTACTGCTAGTTATATTCATGGTGAATGTGGTTTATTTTACTGCTCTTTTGGTTACTTCCTCGTTGGACGACTAGGTCTTGGGATTAGTCGAGTCGGTCCGATTCTCGTGTCTCGTAGGGATTCGGGAATCAGGTCGTTACAAGATGGTATCAGAGCAAGGTCGTCCCGAGAAGTGAATCAACTGACTGGAAAATAACCAATTCACATGTCTGTAGCTAGAGGAGCCACCACAACGTTTCTTTTGCCATTAGCTCTTAGACTCCTTTGATAGATATCGTTCCATATTGACGCGTTTTCGTTCTGTTTTGCGTCTCCTTGTAGGAGATTCCTCGACGAGGGACTACCGAGGCTGGCTGCAGGCGTGGCCGAGGACGAGGTCGGTGAGGTGGGCGTGTTGCGGCAGACACCTTAGTGGACCAGCCACTGCTCCCGGCCATTCAGGCCCAGGACCTTGTCTAGCTGATACGGGATATAGTGCGAGAGGAGCTCCACCCACCACCCCGAGCGCCTCCCCCTGGGGCTGCGGAGGGGGAGTCCTCTGTGGGACCACGTGACAGACGCAACGCTGGACGTGAGGGAGGGGATGGGCAGCCACCGCCCCCACCTTCCTCCGACACTTCTGTGCACGAGGCACCTTTACCTGGAGGTGCACCAGCATCTCCACTGCAGCGCCACTTCGAGCTTTTCGGGCAGTTCCGGAAGCTGAAGGCCCCCTCCTTCAAGGGGGATGAGGACCCGACCGAGGCAGAGGATTGGCTCTAGCAGCTCAAGAAGGTTTTCGACACCCTTCGCCCCTCGGTGGAGTGCCGCATGGCCTTTGCCACGTACCAGCTGGAGAGTGCGGCACACAGGTGGTGGAGGGCGGTCAGGGGACAGGAGAGGGACCAGCCGACCTGGGACCAGTTCGTCACCCTTTTCTACGAGCAGTACTTTCCCCAGATGTGGCAGGACCAGAGGAGGCGGGAGTTCCACACTCTCCGCCAAGGGACGATGACCGTGAGCGAGTACCGCACGCGTTTTCTGGAGCTGTCCCGCTTTGCAGCGACAGTAGTAGCCACTGAGGAGGAGCGCCTTTGGAGGTTCACCGAGGGGCTCCGACCTGCGATTCAGGGGTACGTCAAACCCCTGAAGCTGCCTACGTTCTCGAGGGTGGTGGAGGCAGCTATGACCTACGAGGAGACAAACCCGTCCGCGCGAGATACTGATAGCGGGCAGAAGAGGCCCTACCAGCCAGACTTTTCCCAGGGCCGGCGAGAGAGGAGACACGTGGCGTCCGCAGGAGAGCCGTCACATTTTGCAGGGCCATCAGTGGCCTTTGGGGGCCCTCGACAGGGGCCAGTTGCCAGCACCGGACCCCCGCCCATCCGACAGCAGGGACCCACCGAGGGCGGGAGTCGGGTTCCCCTCTGCTACCAGTGTGGCCAGTTGGGCCACATCAGGAGGGACTGCCCGTCTAGGGCAGGAGGTCAGCAGACGCTTCCCGCACCGAGCACTGGAGGGCAAGCAGGGGGCCTCGGGTTCCAGGCGCGAGGAGGACAGCAGTCACGAGAAGGGTACCGGCCAGCAGCTACCCGTCCGACGCAGAGTGTGGCTGCTTCGTTCGCGCCTAGGGCCGAGGGGCGTATCAATGCCCTGACACACAGGGATGCCAGAGCTTCGGGATCAGTGGTGGCAGGTATGGTTTCAGTTTTCGGTAGATTAGTTTACACGCTTTTCGATTTCGGTGCTATGCACTCGTTTGTCGCAGTCAGTTTCACAGTTTGTTTGGGCCAGGATTATATGCTGTTAGAGAATCCGTTCGTAATCATAGGTCTGAGTGGTCAACTGTTTGTAGCTGAGGAGGTGTACACGGGTTGCGAGGTCAGAATCGGGGGACACAGTCTGCCAGCTGACCTGATTATGATACAGATGGAGGACTTTGGCGTAATTCTGGGGATGGACTGGCTGTTCGCTTACCACGCCTTAGTGGACTGTTTTGAGAGGAAGATCGTCTTCTCCATACCGGAGTTGCCTTCTTTCGAGTTACAGTGGACGGAGGCTTCAGGTGCATTTCGGCACTTCGGGCGGCGAGACTTTTGAGCCAGGGGTGTGAGGGCTTCCTAGCTTGTGTGGTGGCAGAGCCCAGCCCTGTGGCAGACTTCCAGAGTATCCCGGTGGTCAGAGAGTACCTCGACGTGTTCCCAGACGAGTTACCAGGACTACTGCCCGAGCATGAAATCGAGTTTGAGATCTCATTAGTACCAGAGACCAGCCCCATCTCCACCGCGCCATATAGGATGGCACCACTTGAGCTGCGAGAGCTCAAGTCTCAGTTGCAGGACCTTTTGGAGAAGGGCTTTGTGAGGCCCAGTGTGTCTCCCTGGGGAGCCCCAGTACTGTTTGTGAAGAAGAAGGATGGTACCCTACGCCTTTGTGTGGACTACCGACAGCTGAATAGGGTCACCATCAAGAACAGATATCCGCTAACGAGGATCGACGACTTGTTTGACCAGTTGCGAGGTGCCACGGTGTTCTCCAAGATCGACTTGAGGTCTGGATACCACCTGTTGAGGATCAGGGAGGCAGACGTCTCCAAGACAGCTTTCCGCACTCGGTACAGACACTACGAGTTTTTGGTCATGCCGTTTGGGCTGACCAATGCCCCCGCTGCTTTCATGGACCTACTGAACCGGGTGTTTAGACCATACTTGGACCAGTTCATGGTGGTATTCATTGATGATGTACTCATCTATTCTCGAGATCAGACGTAGCATGGACAGTATTTGCGGATGGTTCTGGACACACTGAGACGACATAGGCTGTACGCCAAATACAGCAAGTGCGAGTTCTGGTTGAGAGAGGTGACCTTCTTAGGTCATGTGATCTCTGGGGATGGCTTGGCGGTGGACCCAGCCAAGGTCGAGCAGTGCTCAGGTGGGAGAGACCACGTATAGTTACTGAGATTCACAGTTTCCTGGGATTGGCAAGCTACTACAGACGGTTCATCGGAGGTTTTTCACAGATTGCGCATCCTATGACACAGTTGACCCGGAAGGACGTGCCCTTCACTTGGACGGACGCCTGTGAGGCTTGTTTTCAGGAGCTGAAGGAGAGGTTGACTTCGGCTCTAGTGTTCACCATCCCTGACAGTAATGGCAGGTTCATTGTGTACACGGACGTCTCCTTGCAGGGGTTAGGGGATGTGCTCATGCAGAGGGGTCACGTTGTCGCTTACGCTTCGCGGCAACTAAAACCCCATGAGCATAGCTACCCTACCCACGACCTGGAGCTGGCAGCTGTTGTCTTCGCGCTGAAGACCTGGAGGCACTACTTGTACGGTGAGACCTTCGAGATTTTTACAGATCACAAGAGCCTCAAATACCTATTTGACCAGAAGGAGCTCAACATGAGACAGAGACGTTGGTTGGAGCTCCTGAAGGACTATGACTGCAGCATTTCCTACCACCCGGGAAAGGCCAACGTGGTGGCTAACGCCTTGAGCCGGAAGGTGCCCGCACACTTGGCCAGTTTACAGGTGCAGAGTTGGAGCCTTTTGGAGCAGATGGGCAGTTGGCGACCCCTAGAGTTACGGGGGCACTGTGGGGCAGTGACTGTGACACGACAGACGAGGCCAGAGCTGATAGATCGCATCATCACAGGACAGATGGCAGACCCGTACTTACAGTTTTTGTGCGACAGAGTACTGTCAGGAGACCCGAGGGACTTCTCTTTCACAGACCAAGTGCTGCACCTGAGGGGACGTCTGTGCGTTCCCAGAGACGAGGAGCTATTGAGAAAGCTCTTGACCGAGGCACACGGTTCCAGGTTCACTATCCATCCCGGAAACACGAAGATGTACCATGACTTGAGACGCGAGTTTTGGTGGAGGGGGATGAAGCGGGATGTGGGTGAATTTGTGAAGCAGTGTTTAGTGTCCCAGCAGGTGAAAGCCGAGCATCAGAGGCCTGCAGGGCCGCTACAGCCGCTTCCAGTGCCAGAGTGGAAGTGGGAGAGCATCACCATGGACTTGGTGGTGGGCTTACCTATTACCCAGCGAGGACACGACACAGTCTGGGTAATTGTGGATAGACTGACGAAGACGACGCGATTCTTGCTGATCCGAGTCACTTTGGGACCAGCACAGTTGGCGGAGAGGTATATCCGCAACGTGGTACGTCTACACAAAGTTCCGCGGGAGATCGTATCCGACCGGGATACCCGCTTTACGTCCCAGTTTTGGGTTGATTTTCAGCAGGCCCTGGGGACGCGGTTGAGATTCAGTACAGCTTACCACCCCCAGACAGACGGACAGTCTGAGCGCACGATACAGACACTTGAGGACCTTTTGCATGCTTGTGTACTGGACTGGAGGGGCTCTTGGGAGGAGCACTTACCCCTGGCTGAGTTTGCATACAACAACAGTTATCACTAGAGCATCGGCATGGCTCCCTACGAGGCTCTGTAAGGATGGAGGTGTACGGCACCCTTGAGTTGGGTTGAGGTGTGGACCAAGTGGGAGGTTGGCCCCAGGTTGATCCAGCAGAGTCAGGAGGTAGTTGAGCAGATCCACAGGTGACTCCGCACTGTCAGGAGCAGGCAGAAGAGCTACACGGATCGGAAACGCAGAGGTGCAATTTGAGGTTGGGGACCACGTCTTCCTTCGTGTTTCGCCCATGAAGGGCCTGCAGCGTTTTGGGGTGAGAGGGAAGCTCGCGCCGAGGTTTGTGGGGCCCTTTGAGGTCCTAGAGCGGGTTGGACCCGTTGCTTATAGGCTTGCCCTCCCTCCCTAGCTTTCTGGTGTGCATGACGTGTTCCATGTGTCCAACCTCAGGAAGTACGTCGCCGATCCCAGTCACGTCCTGAGTCACGAGAGTGTCGAGGTGAGCGACGACCTGACCTAACCCGAGCGGCCAGTGCAGATTCTTGACAGAGCCGTCCGCAGTCTGAGACGGAAGCAAGTACCCCTGGTGAAGGTCTTGTGGAGGAGCCAGTGGTATGAGGAGGCCACCTGGGAGCCTGAGGCGGCAATGCGGGAGCGATACCCGGAGCTTTTCGCGGGTACGTCTTTTCGGACCGGCTTCGATCCTCTTTGAGTTTGTTATCTATATATTTTGTTCCTTTCCACACCCTAGTTAGTGCAAGTTTCAGGGACGAAACTTCCTTTGAGTTGTTATGTTGTTAAGACCCGAGGCACCAAGACCGCTTTAAGACGTCTGGGAGTTGGCCCAGACGTCTGATCAGATGTCTGGATGCCTTCCCAGACGTCTTGAAATTAATTTTGCGTGCGTACAGGAGCGAATCTGCGCGCAGACGCGTGCAGACTGACTTCCCAGCCACCCTCTTCTCTTTCTTTCTTCCCCCGCCAACTTGCAGAGCCCCCCCTCGTGCCTACATATACCCCTCCTCTCCCTCACGCCACCCCACTCCCTTCCACCCATCTTCTACTTCTCCCTGCTAGCGAGAGCGCGAGCGAGAGAGAGCAGCAGAGTGGCTGCTGTGGGCTTGTGGGGAGAGAAGCTGCTGCAAGAGGAAGTAGAAGCTCGACCAAGAAGGTGCGAGCTTGCCGGGGCTGCTAGAGCCGGCCGGCGGAAGGACGGCGAGCGTGGGGTAGCGCGGAGGAGCTGCTGCAGCTCGAGCAGTAGGCGGACGAGGCGGGGGGCGGCCGTGCGTCACGGGCGGAGAGCGAACCGGGTCCTGATTCAGGGAAAATTTCCCAGAATCAGACGTCTGGAGGACAGTCCAGACGTCTGACATGTACGATTTTATTTACCTTCTCCTTCTTACGCTTGTACGGCCATGCAGCCGTCCGTCGCGTTCTTCTACACTTTGTCGTGCTGAGAGCAGGTGTGTGCACGTGCGCAGGTTCTACTCGGGAGGGCACGAGGGCTCGCCATCCCACGTGAATTAGACGTCTGGCTACAGTGCTAGACGACGGAGAGAACCTCCAGACGTCTGGGGCGACAATCTGACGTCTGGAAACTAAGGGCAGATGTTCTAGTAGGCTTCTGGACATCTGAAGGACTGCGCAGACTGAGGTACGACCTGATCCACCTTTTAAGACGTCTGGAAGAGGTTCCAGACGTCTAATTTTGGACAGATTCGTCATTTTTGACCCATTTAGGGCCCGTTCGGAGTCTGTTTTCCGCGTTTCGAGTTGCATTCTTTCCATAATTAATTCCCCTATCCGTTTACGGTAATTGTGTACTGTTTTGAGAAACTCCTTGTGATTGATCCTTGTGTTAGGATCCCATTCCATTGCAGTCTTGGGGGTTGCGAAGGCACGTGGGATTGCTGACCACTCCCCCAGTACTCCTGGTTTCGCTGGTAGAGTGGCTTTTTAATTTATTTAACAAAAGTTGTTACAATTCTAAAACAATTAATAGAGTCTAGGGCATTGCATGAACCCTAGGACTGAGAAATTAGATTGAATGATAGATCCTAGGGTATTGCATGAATCCTAGGATTGAAAAACTAGATTGAATGATAGATCCTAGGATACGGCATGAATCCTAGGATTGGAAAACTAGTTGAATATACAGACATTGCAGTCTTGGAAAGTAGAAAGGAAATAATAGCTGCCTGTTATGAATGAATAAATATGATTGAGAACATGGGTTGTATGAACGTAAAACTGGAACGGTGAAACCTAAAATGGCCAAACGAAAAGAACATGAACCCTACGGGGAATTAGGAGTAGAACTCCTGGAAAGAGAATAGAATGAAACTGAGAAAGTGAAACATGGAAGTGTGTTGTCTCTTGGGTACGTGGTACCAAAGAGAGCACACCTTACCTCTTAGTGTAGAGGGGAGCTTGCCGCCCTGGGGTTGAGACTGAGGTGAGTTTGGCCACTGTACACCGACTTGTTGGCCCTCGCGTACGCAGTACCGAGTAGAGCTACTAGTGTAGGGAGAGCACTAGCTACCCCACGGGCCCCGGGGTTCTGCTAGCCCTCCTACACCGACTTGTTAGGCCCACTAGGCAAACCAGGATAGTCAGGCGAGGGTGCGCGGACTGTGGAGGGGTTGGACCCCTGTTACTGAGAGGGCTCTACCCTATATTGGTTCCGTGCTGTGCTTTAGGCGCACCCGTTAACGTAAACGACTGACCGCGTGCCAGTGTGGGGTAGCTACCCGTGCGCTTATCGCGCATGCCGTAGTCACCGTTACGTCTGTCAGTGACCTTGGGGTGGTTGACTGAGGGTAGGATCACCACGGGGGACTCTCTCAGCCAGGAGAGCACCACGTGTCACTTCTACTTTTCGGAAAAGACTGCAATCAAGATCGTTCCCACGAGGAACATTCTAGATCAAGAGAAGGATCTGAGAAATAAATCAATAGTGAAATAATAGAAAGACAAATAAAGTAAAAATATAACAGCTACTGTACACTCTACTGCTTCTTTAGCTTTTAGTTGCCACTCTACTCAGCGTTTCGCTGACATGTTACCCTCGTTACATTTCAGGACCAGGTGTTGAGCAGCCAGGGTCAGCGGCTGCACGCTGGGCCTAGTAGGGTCCAGTAGGGTTACCTGTAGTTCTTTTTGTACTTTTCTGCCACTGTAATGAGTAGTTTTCTTTGTTACTCCCTGTACTTTCTTTATCGAAAACTTTATGTAATGTACATGTTTATTTCCCTTCTGTTGTGGTGGTGTATACTGTAGTATTTCATTTTCTTATTACTGTATTTTGTTACTGCTAGTTATAGTCATGGTGAATGTGGTTTATTTTACTGCTCTTTTGGTTACTTCCTCGTTGGACGACTAGGTCTTGGGATTAGTCGAGTCGGTCCGATTCTCGTGTCTCGTAGGGATTCGGGAATCGGGTCATTACAATTAGTTGTCTTTATTCAAGGATGCCTAGGAATTCTCGAGGTTGTGTTCCCGATGCCAGGTACTTAGGAGTATAACCAAGAAAGATATGATGCCTCTAAACCCAATCCTTCCTGTTGAAATCTTCAATGTTTAGGGCATCTATTTCATGGGACCCTTCCTCCATTTGGACACCAGTACATTCTCTTTGCTATTGATTACGTGTCCAACTGGATCGAGGCTATTCCCACCTGAACCAATAACTACAAGGTGGTCATTGATTTTGTCAAGAAGAATATCTTTAGTTGGTTCCGGATTCCAAGGGCCATCATCAGAGATGGTGGTACTCACTTCAAAAAAGCCCAGTTCGTAATTTACTAGCAAAATACAGGGTAAATCACATAATCTCTACGCCTTACCACCTTCAGACGAACGGATAGGCCGAGATTTCCAATCGGGAGATCAAGAACATCCTGCAAAAGACGGTTAGACCTAATCAAAAAGATTGGACTCAAAAGCTTGATAATGCACTTTGGGCCAACTGTACGGCGTACAAGACGCCATCGACATGTCACTATTTTGTCTTGTGTATGGAAAGACATGCCATTTACTCGTTGAAATTGAACATAGGGCATTCTAGGCAATCAAGAAATGCAACTTTGATTTAAGTTTGGCCGAAAAGACTAGAAAACTCCAATTATCTAAGTTGGAGGAGCTTAGAAATGACGCATACGGGAATGCTAAGATCTACAAGGCTGGGACTAAAGCTCTTCATGACCAGCTGATCTTCATGACCAGCTGATTTCCTACAAGAGCTTTGAGCTGAACCAGAAGGTCTGGCTCTTTGATTCTCGACTTAAGCTCTTTCCTAGCAAGCTTAGGTCAAAGTGGAATGACCCGTTCATCATTGATCATTCCCAAACAGGGCCATTGAGATCTCTAACCCAAAGACAGGTAATTCCTTCAAGGTCAACAGACAACGTCTAAAACCTTATGTTAACCGTGTTATTCCAGAACCCGTCTTAGATAAGGTTGCTTTAACCTTAATGTGACTTCTTTGGTTGGATTTTGCCTAGCTGATGGCATTAAACTCAACACTTGTACAGTTTGACTTAGAGCTAAACCGAACATCATGGAGTATATGTGATATTTTCTTCATGCTACCCTGTTTCTCATGCCTTTTATTTTCAATGAGAATATTGCATCAGCTAGGCATGGGGGGTGGATTCATTTCTGAATCATTTTGTCAGCTCTGTGGAATTATTGTAAATTCTGCTTATTTTTCTCTTTATTTATTAAAAAAAATTGAATTATGAAAAGAATACTTGGGCATTAGGGTTTTTTTAACCTTAGGTAATAATATAGTAGAATTTGATGACTTAGACCCTTCAGGTCTTCAAGCTTAATCGGCCCGTGTGTCTACTAAAATGTGGATTTGTTTCTCGAGTCCTCGCCAGTCTAAATGTATTTCTAATTTGATTAAATAAGTTGGGTGATAAGTACATGACTTATCAACCCACCCTCTGATTTGAGGGAACTTATAGTCTAGGCATATACACACTCTTAGCACTGACTTGTTGTTCGACGATCTTAACGACAATTGGGTAGCTAATGAACCTTCTAGGGTGGAATGGCTGGAAAGTTGTCGGTGGTAATAGCTCATCGGCAGGTTGTCCAGAGCCTAGCCACAAGACCAATCTCTTTGTACTGCCTTTAGGTAAATCTTATATCAACGAAGCTACCTACTTAAAGAAAGAAAAAATAGAAAAATATCCAAAAAGAAAAAGAAGAAGAAAAGAAAAAAAAGCCACACTTCACCACACAAGTATGGCTGGCAAGTTGTCGGTGGTAACAGCTCATCGGCCGGTTGTCCAGATCCCATCTCAAGAAATGCATGTTTATTTCCTAAACACTTAGGAAGAAACGAAGAAGTAGAATAATCCGGGGAGATATAAACTGGGTCCGCCCTTATGTTGACCCCATAAGAATAAAATTAGGGAGAAAGCTACCGATCGTATAGATATACCTTTAGGCAGAATTTCTTCTAAGGTCACCTAGTGGCGTAGAAATCCAAAGTCCATTCTGACTGTCGAGCAGTAAGTCCAACACTTTACATGAAAAGATGCTTAGAACTTAGAGTTCTCTTCAAGTGTTGGGTGGGTTGAGTAGCCGTAAAAAGCTGCTCCAAAACCCTAAACTCAAAAATCCAAAAAAATTAAAAAAGAAGAAAAAGAAAAAGAAAAAGATCCTTTTTGTTTTGAATAAGGCGAGGGCTTGGGAGGTCTATATTTTGGCAGACACTCGGGCGTTGTTGTGTCTTTGTAGTTCGGGTCCTGAGTAAAAATTTCCTAGTGTTAAAGAATAACTTTTGCCTAAGAAATCCAAACCTAATTCTTTTATAAATAGCATATAATTTTTGCTAGGGACTATCAAAAGATAAGCGTAGAGGTGTGATGTGTATGCATCTGAATAGCCTAAAATATCTTTTTATGCATGTTCTTAGGTGTATAGTTGCATCAAACATTATAAATATTGCATAACATACATCATTTTACATTTAGTTTAGATTGTATAAAGTTTAGGTTAATTTTCTCTATTTATGGTAAAGGAATAAGGTGATATTTAATCAGGACCTCGGATTGAAGATCCAACCACACGGATTTGATCAGGGCGATAATCAGAGTTCAACAACTCCAAGATTGCCCCGATTGGACTTCCGTAGCATCAGATGTAGTTCGAGAAAGATCAGAGGTTAAGGAGGTAGGTGGTGTAAATCCGTACTTCAGATGACAGGATGGGTTTGGATCGACGATTGCAGCCCAACGATGCGAAAATCGGTCCAATCCAACATCCCTGGCAACATCTACAAGTCACAGAAGATGGACAGCCAAGATGGCTTCACGTGGCACCATCTCAACAGCCCAAATGGCCCAAGGCAACCTACTGTGACTCTCTCCCCTCATGCGCTCATCAGATCTAAGCCTTTGGATCTTGATCCAAAGGCCGAGAATCACTCAAGGCCACGCCCGCAAATGAGTAAGCATGACACAAAGGGTTGCGTAGCTCAGCAGTTGAGCGCTCCACATGCAAGAGGAGGGCGTGTGTTCGAAACGTGACACGCCTCAAATCAAGCGCGGGCACGAGTGCGAGCAAAATTCGTCCATTGGATCTTAATCAGGCTATGGTGGAGGCAACAACGTGGCGCACCCAAATGTGAGGAGCGCGCAAGTGCAATTGAACGTGGCGTTGCACACTCCATCGCACGCACAGGAGCGCGATGAGAGAGATGGGTGCAGATGCAATCTAGGTCGTCCAATCTTGCGATCAAACAGCTAAGGTTGTTGAACGTGGATGAGGCATTTTGAAGGCTGAAGGCAAGGAGGCGGGGGCATGTGTGCATCTTCAGCCACATTTGAGTTAAAGTGATGGTCACAAACGTCACTAAAGACATTGAAATGAATGTTTTAACGCTTGGAAATGTCTCTTTTGCCCTCAACTCTCACATCTATAAAAGGGCACCCCTACCACTTGAATTTCTCATCCCTTCCTTCAGCTCTCTCCCTCTCCAAAGCTCTAAAGAAGCTTGTCCCAAACTCGAGATGCTCCTCTAGAGTTGAAATCAAAATTTTTGTCTTCTCACCCCGTTCGTGGAGCTCCTATGGTCGTCCTCTCACCCCCATTCCGAAAGTGGATCCCGTGATGACGACATCCAACCTTACCCTCGATTCTTCCCCTTTCATTCTCCATCTTCCATCTTCGCTTTACGTCTTCCAGGCGTCGCCCGTTCTGACTTGTCCTCCAAGTAGCCGTCGAGAAGGATAATTTCTCACCTTCCTTCTCTTTACCGCCTTCTAGATTAGATTTACCGCTTTTTAGTTGTAATATTTCTAGCTTTCTAGTTGTAAAAGCACTAGCTCTGTTATAAAAAGTGTTTTGTTCTCTGTCTCTCTCGCTCTCTCTCCTCTAGTGTTAATATCGTAAGTAAAGTAGATTCATTGTGATTATCTTGTCTTAAACCTAAAATTACAAATATATATATATATATAATTGCAGATTGCAAATCAACATAGCCTCCTTGTGTTCGACCCGAAATTCCTTTTGAGTTTCAGTAAATTTATTTGTTGATGGATTTTCTCGCAAAGTACGCTACAACGATGGGTTTTCCAAACTCAATCTTTTTGCGATGATTTTCTACCTCCATAGGTAGGATCTAAATATTGGATGAAAGGGAAGGAGTTGGTGCTGGCTATTATTGGCTGACACTGAAGAAGGTGAATCCTCTGATGGTGAGGGTGGCGAGGAAGAGAGGGTCGAGGCAGCTCCTGCTTTGATCGACGAGTAGCGGAAGACGTTGAGGAAGAAGTTCCCTCTGCCTATTGTACGTGGCAGAGGGCGAAGAAGGGAAATTGAGGAGCTCACTGGAGTCGCAGTGGAGTTGGCCAGAGAGAAGGAAGAAGAAGATTTTGGGGCCAGATCTGACTAATTCAAATGTTGGGACTTAGGAACTTATATACAGCTCGGCCGTGCCTCAATCAGAAGGAATTATTGCGATTTCATCACGATTTGGCTTGGGATTTCCCATGGATTTCTGGATCTTCGCCTGAGCTCTATGGTGCGTATTGGGATCCTTGATGAGGCTCAGATGATTGGGAAGCTTCTAATCAGTAATCCCTCCAAATTTGAGGGATTTAGCCGACAAATCAAGGAGAAATCCTTGATTGAAGTTTGGCAGTTTGGGTACATGCTGTTTAAACCTAAAGATGGCAGTAGGGACTATTTTGTGAAGGAGATGATAAAGTTAGGGATTGAATTGCAAGGAAATTTGAAACTTAGGGGTTTAGGTGTAGGAAATAGAGATTTAAGGGACTAGATTGCAAACTAGGTAAGGATGAACTTCGATTGGGCCCAAATTTTGGCATTAACCTAATTTAGACCCAAGAAATCTAATGAACTTGGATTTGAATTTTGACCACGTTTGATTGGGTAATTTGCATAGAAACCCAAATCAGGCCAGAATCTTGTCTGAAACTCTATTCTAGGTCAAAATAGGTTCAGATGGTCAAACCAAGGGTACCAAACCTCTTAGAGTATTTTTATATGAATTTTAGGAGATTTAGATGAATTTTATCTTAACCAGAACCTCTTTAATCAAAGTGGGTTTGATAATTAGGATTTTCTATACTGTTTTGGTTCTCAAAATGCGTGAAATCCTATTTCTGTAAGTGCTACCCACTTTTTAATCTTAAATGCTTAATTAACCTCTAATTAACCCTGGGTGACCTCGTGGTTACTCTGCATTCATTATGTGATGTTAAAACTGTAGATTTAACCCTATTTTATTACTCTCTCCTCAAAACAGATCTGAGTGGAATTATAGTCCTCAGATACTTATTCAGGACCATTTATCTCTTGATTCCAACTAATTCAAGCTAGTTATGGAGAATGATGGTGTTACCATCACCCTTATTCTAGGGTATTTTGGGAGCTTGTTCCCACTTCTTTAGTGATTAGGATTTTTATCATCTATTGTGTGGTTTAACATTGCATGTGGTTTGCTTAGTTTAGTATAGTTTCTTGCTTGATTGCCTTATATATCTAGAGAAGAAAAAAAAACTCTCAAGGTGCTTGCTTAGAAGTTGCATACCCTTAGGTGCGTGCATTTTAAGGGTGATTGAGCAGCACGTTAGCTCTACTTTACCTGCATTGCGTACATTAGTTGCACAGAGATTGCTAGATTTAGGTATATTCTCTTATCTTTGCATCTAGCTCTTGCCCACGCATTGGATCTAGGCTAAATTCCAAGACTACTAAATTGATTGAAGCTATTAACTAAGTGGCACCTTCTAAGAAATTGGGACTGCTACTTAGATTGGGACTTAAAAGCAAAATCACACTTGATGTGATTAAAGGATTTGAGTGTGATTCTTTTCAAAGCAAATTGATATTCGATGTGATGCACACGAGCACCACGGGAGCACTGCACTATGGGACACTAGAGACTTCTTTTTATCTCATCCTCTTGCATCACAAAGGGAGTTAGCCGACGATCAACAAGTCTGTCTCATCATGCAACCCTGGGGAGTTTGTGGTGAGCAGTCTCGATTTGAGGCTAAATCTCTTTGTAAGTAGGTCTTAAGGCACTAACAAAGGTCAACCTAGGACGTGTAATTGATTGTGTAACTTGTTTGGCCACCAAGAGATAAGTAATTGACTTCTCTTCTCTACAAAGCCTGTTAGGAAGAAAATGAGAAGTCTTATTTCGCAAGAAAGCCCTACACCCCCTTTTATAGAGAGAAGTAAAGGGAAAAGTTACAAGACTCCAAACAAATATAAAAATAACAAAGAGCCCCCTCACACAACATAACATAACACTCACAAATTAAAATAACATAATTTCACTAAATTAAATGGGTACACTAATGTGTTAATTCTCAACACGGTTAACTAAGTTAATTAGACTTAATTAATTGCATCAGAAAGTAACTTAGGTTAACTTGAATTAATATCGTGAATGTAGTATAGGGGCAAGTTAACCTAGCATTTTAGATTTGAAGTTCTTGTTTAACTGGTTGAGTCTGGGTTGTTCACTAGGAGGCATAATTGTAATCTTAATTCACCATTAATTCCTAAAGCATAATTACTATCTACGTAATCAATTAGACTAATAATTAATAATACTTTAAGAACATAAATAATTGCACAAGATATTGACAATAAAAGCATGTAATATTACATTAAGAAGAAACATCATTATAAGAAAGATTTGTCAATTGAAACCAAATGGAAACATTCTTATTACAAAATATAAGGCCTGACATGTTTACAAGAGATATTTGAACCTTATTACAACATTTAAAACTTGATTACAAAAGATATAGTAGCTTTAGCCTCAAATCAGACGTCTGATAAGAGAAATAGATGACTTAAAACGTAAAATTGGACTTCTGATATAGTATGCAGATGTCTGATTCTTCTCAACTTTCTTCTTTCATTTTTCTCTTATCTTCGTCTTTTCTCTTCTTTAATCTCTTTACAAACTCTTCTTCTTTAACTCTCGTGAGCTCTCTTCTTCTTTTAGTTCCTTTATCTTTTTCTCTCCTCTTCTCTTATTCTTTCTTTATGAACTTAAGCCTTTATCTTTCCTTTAATTCTTTTCTTATATTTCTCTTCTTTCCTTAAGCAATTTAACCTCTCTCTCTTCTTCTTTTCCTAATATCTTTCATATTGTGCCTTCTTTAGTTCCATACTTAGTCAATTTCAACTCAATTAAGGCCCACTTTACTCTTCACTTACAAAAATATGTTTAATGGGCGGCCCAAGCTCTTCCAGGGATACACAACATCCAATTGGGTGGGACTAGACCATACTAGAGTTCGAGCATAGTTATTTAATTAGGTGAATTTTCATATATTATTCACATTGCATAGTAATGGGCTCAATCAGGCCTGCTCACACCCACGCCCACACAAGCCCACATGCATGCACCAACACATGCTCGAGTTTTCTTTGTGCCCTGTGCTGATGACTGGGAGGGTCTCAGTGCGAATTTGACTTATACCAATGCACGCAGCCGCAACTCCCCGATGTGGGACATAATCCGCAGCTCCATGACAAAGTTCCAATGTAGAATCCGGCCAACTCCATGGACCAAACCGATCAAACAAAGGCTCAATCGAGAGCTCTTGAGTAGCTCTACACAATTTTAGCATCAATTTGATGCTTGGATCGATTATTATCCCTCGATTTTAGGGATGAAACACAGCTATCCACCTTGATTGGAACAGCTACAGAGAAGAGGAAACAGGTCGTTTGATGTGCAGAAGGGGACTTTGCCTTCAACTGAAGGCTTTAATGCCTTCAATGATGCATTCCGCATCAAATGGAGAAGGAAAGGGAGTCCAGAGTATGATCAAGAAGTAGCAAAAGCTGATGAGCTTCGTGAAGGAGCTGAGAGCTCGGATTTGAGATTAGAATTTGCTAACACAGAGATGAAACACTAAAGAACTGATCTGAATGGTTTCAGGAGGTAAAAATGATCGATGTGGGTAGGATTTAAGTTTGAAACTCATCGGACACCAACAGAAACAATATTGGGTTCTTTTATAACCCAAAATGTGCAGTAAACCAAATCTCGATTAATCCTCAATAAAACACAATTAAATCACTTTAAATGAACTCTAATTTGCTCTAGAAACCTAATCAACCCATTAATTCAGAATGTCAACCATTTAAACCTCGATAATGGCTCAGGTTTGACCTAGAAAGCTTTAAAGTTGACTTTCAAATTTTTAGCTTCTTAGATCAAATTAAACATCTAGATTAACCTAATTCAACATCAAGAAATGATCCAACACTTAAAAACTAGGTTTTGAGCACTTTAGAGGGTTGTCAGGCTTTGCTGCCTGAGGTGAAAGGTGCTTGTGTTTGACAGAAGATTCTAGGAGTTCTTAGACCATATAAAGACCTATAACAAACTCCTTAAGGTCTACTATTGCTCATTGACCTATCAGTTTGTTAGAAACCTAACAGAATCAGTCTCTCCAACTCTGCTAGAGTTGGAGAAGACGACTATCAAGGATGGTTTCCATACATCCAAACATAGATTAAATCACTAATTCTTGATCCTCAGACATCATAAGAGCATTCTAGAGCTTTTTAGAAACTTTCAAAGGCCGAAGCTCGAGATTGACTCATCGGAGCTCCGATGAGTTCAGAAATGAAGTTCTGGAGTTCAAAACTCCACGAAACAAATTAAGAAGACCATTAAAAGACCCCTGAGGTCACAAGGAACCTCAAGAGCACATAAATTAAAGCAATTGGAGATTAAATCAGAAAATATTCTTCAAATTTAGTAAAAACACAATTTGAGTGTGTTGGAACTCAGAAATGATCCTCTCACTCAATTGAGTGAGGGGAATCAATCAGTGGAGTGTGGCGATGGTTAATGAGTGGTAATTAGGTGGAAGAACTCCTCCTAAGCCACCATTGACAGCGAGCTCAGAAGGTTGAGGTGATTTGGACGTTTTTGATATATGTGATTATTATTCAAATTAACATCAAGAATGGGGCCTTGTAGTGATGTAGAGGCGGTGGAGGGCCCCAGATGAGTGTGATCTAAGGTCAGAGACCTCTACCGTGGACAGCGGAAGTCTCCAGTGAACGTGAGATGAACTAGGCGTAACAGCTACTAAAAAGGAAGGGAAAGAAATGGAGGAGGATCATGAGGGGTAGAGAAAGTTGTTCAGGTAGTTGAAAGAGTGGATCGAAGTCCAGCAAAGCCGGACTTGGCCTCTTCGGAGTCAAAGAAGGAAGAACTGAAGCTGAGATAAACTACTCTACACTAGCTGCCTAAACTAACCTAAACTAAGCCTAGCTAATCTACTGTTACCTAGACGAAGGAGGAAAGAGATCTCCGTCGAAAGCCACGTAACGAAAGAGGAAATCAGAGGATTTGGGATTGTTATGAACGTGGGCAACAGACGTAGTTTAAGACGTCTGGGAAGTGGCCCAGACGTCTGGTAATAAATTTTTTCAACGTACGGGTTCGCGTCTGCGCGCCTACGCGCACAGACTGAACCCGCCGCCTTCGTCTTTCTCTCCCTGCAGGCGTCGCATTTCCCTCTCTCTTTCCTCACGGCTGCCTTATAAAACGCTCCCCTCTCCCTTACCCTCACTCCATCCGCCTTCATCTTCTCCTTCTCCCTGCGAGCGAGCGAGAGCATGAGCGAGCGACTGCGGCAGCTGCGGCCACGGCGAGCGTGCGGGAAGGAGTGCTGCGAGAGGAAGGAAGAAGCTCGACCGCGAGGGTGCAAGCTTGCCGGGGCAGCTAGAGCCGGCAAACAGGGGAGCTGCGGGCGTGGGGTGTCGCGGAGGGGCTACTACAACTCGGGCAGCAACAGACACGGCGCGGCGCGGTCGTGCGTCGCGGGCGGAGAGCGAACTGGGTCCTGATTCTGGGAAAATTTCCCAGAATCAGACGTCTGGACCTACATCCAGACGACGTCGAAGACGTCTGGAGGACGGTCCAGACGTCTGACAGGTACAATAATTTCCTACGTTCTCCTTTTTACGTGTGTACGGCCATGCAGCCGTCCGCCGCGTTCTTCTACGCCTTTTCGTGATGAGAGCGGATGCGTATGTGTGCAGGTGTTGTTCGGGAGGGCGCGAGGGCTCGCCATCCCACGCGAATCAAACGTCTGGCCACAGTACCAGACGACGAAGAGGACCTCCAGACGTCCCGGGTGACAATCGGACGTCTGCAAATTGACTTCAGACGATCCAGCGAGCTTCTAGACGTCTGAAGGACTGCGTAGAAGAAGGTATGGCATGATCGACGTTTTAAGACGTCTGGAAGAAGTTCTAGACGTCTGATTTTGGACAGACTTGTCGTTTTTGGCCCGTTTAGGATCCGTTCGGAGTCCGTTTTCCGCGTTTCAAGTTGCGTTCATTCCAGATTTATTTCCTCTACCTATTTACAGTAATTGTATACCTTTTTGAGAAACTCCTTATTTGATCCTTGTGTTAGGACCCCGTTCCATTGCGACTCAGGGGGTTGCGGAGGCGCGCAGGATTGCCGACCACGCCCCCAGTACTCCCGATTTCGTAGGTAGAGTGGCCCTTTAATTTATTTATCAAAATTTGTACAATTGTGAACCAATCAATAGAGTCTACGGCATTGCATGAACCCTAGGATAGAGGAATTAGATTGAATGATAGATCCTAGGGTATTGCATGAATCTTAGGACTGAAAAACTAGATTGAATGATAAATCCTAGGGTACGGTATGAATCCTAGGACTGGAAAACTAGTTGAATATATAAATATTGCAGTCTTGGAAAAGTGGAAAGGAAATGATAACTGCCTGTAAATTGGTTAACAGCTGCCTGTTATAAATGGATAATTATGGATGAGAACATGAATTGTATGGACATAAAGCTGGAATGGTAAAAGCCTGAATTGACTGAGTTAAAAGACCTTAAACCCTACGGGGGATTAGGAGTAGAACTCTTGGAAAGTGAATGGAATAAATTGTGGAAGTGAGCTGGCCCTTGAGTACGGAGTACCAAGGAGAGCGACTGTCCCCCTGTTTAGTGCAGAGTGGAGCTAGCCGCCCCAGGGACCCGGGGTTAGGACTGGCCACTTTGTACCGACTTTTGGCCCTTGTGTACACAGTACCGAGGAGAGCTACTAGTGTAGGGAGAGCACTAGCTACCCCACGGGCCCTGGGGTTCTACTAGCTCTCCTACACTGACTTGTTAGGCCCACTGGGCAAACCAGGGTAGTCAGGCGAGGGTGCGCGGACTGTGAAGGGGCGAGACCCCTATTTGGTTACTGTGGAGGGGCTGGACCCCTGTTACTGAGAGGGCTCTGCCCTATACTGGTTCCGTGCTGTGCTTTGGGGGCACCCGTTAATGGAAACGGCTGATCGCGTGCTAGTGCGGGGTAGCTACCCGTGCGTTTATCGCGCATGCCGTAGTCACCGTTACATCTGACAGCGACCTTGGGGTGGTTGACTGAGGGTAGGACCACCACGGGGGACTCTCCCGGCTAGGAGAGCACCACGTGTTACTTCTACTTTTCAGGAAAGACTGCAATTAAGATCGTTCCCACGAGGAACATTCAAGATCAAGAGAAGGATCTGAGGAATAAATCAATAGTGAATAAATGGAAAAGCATAAAGGAAGAAAGTAAAAAAATATAACAGCTACTGTCCACTCTACTGCTTCTTCTAGCTTTTAGTTGTCACTCTACTCAGCGTTTCGCTGACGTGTCACCCTTGTTACCTTTTCAGGACCAGGTGTTGAGCAGCCTAAGTCAGCGATTGTGGAGGGCGCTGGGCCTAGTAGAGCCCAGTAGGGTTACCTATAGTACCTTCTGTACTGTTTGTTGTTGTTGTGAGTAGTTCTATTTTTCCCCCTGTACTCTCTTTATTGTAAGCTTCATGTTTATGTATATGTTTTTTTTTTCTCTACTATTGTGGTGGTGTATACTGTAGTATTTCTTTTCTCTACTGCTGTATTTTGTTACTGCTAGTTATATACATGGTGAATGTGGTTTATTTTACTGCTCTTTTGGTTACTTTCTCGTTGGACGACTGGGTCTTGGGATTAGTCGAATCGGTCCAATTCTCATGTCTCGTAGGGATTCGGGAATCGGGTCGTTACAGGGATAGAGCTCTGGCGAGAAAGGAAACGGAGAGGAAGGAGGGGCAACGCACTCCCAAGCCCTGTCATAGCTGCAGGAGAGGAAGAGGAGGTGAGGGAGGTGAATGCCTCTGACGGAGACGCTCTGAAGGGGTGGTGAGAGGTCACCAGAGGTTAAGGAGGAATAGCCTATTGTTGACTACGGTGGCGTAAGAGGGAAGGGAGTTGACCTAGAGATCAGAGGGGTGGATAACTATTTATAGGTTGCGGTGGTGGTAGAGAGGGCAGTATCTAGACAAAAGAGGGTCTAGGTTCATGATAACCTCTGGCGTCGTCTCCGACACCGGTGAAGTTATTCACCTAACCTAAATAGGATTAGAGGTGCACTCGCACTATTGGATGTGAAGGAGGTGGTGAGCTGAACAATGGCAGCAGCGGCGGAAGAGATGTAACGTGGGATGACGGGTGATCGGGCGATGCGGTCACCGGCTGCCCTTGGCTGTTCAGTACACTGAAGAAGAAGACGAAGAAGAAGAGCTGTGTTCATAAGGACCCATTTGCAAATAAACTTAAGGACCTAAACATGAATAAAAGGACTCAATTGGAATAGAAACCTAAGGACTAAAACGTAAACTGAGGCTTTCAAGGCTTATTTTAATTTAATTCTTTTTCAACTTTTTATATATAATTATAAATTACATAAATATTATATATATGCCTTGAATTTACATTTTTGACCTTTTTAGCTTTATTTATTTAATTGATTAAATTACTTAAGTTAATTACATACTTAGGTATAAATAATGCTTAAGTTAATTTATATATTAATTAGATAGATAAATTTGTATAATTTGAGTCCAAATTAATAGTTAAATTATTGATAATATAATTTGATGTTTAATTTAGTATTTTTAGCTTATTTTTATGGTCCTTATTATTTTGTCCCTTATTTATAATTAAACCCTAATTAGACATATTCTTAGCTAATTAACTAGGGATTCTAGTTAATTAGGGATATTTAAGAGCCATTGTGAGTCTCTCATCATATCCCCAAGCCAAAGTTTTGCTAGTCCCTAGCAAAATTAACCAGAAATATGATGATTTAAGCACCAGGGTGTTTAAATAATTATAAATAAATCTAAATAGAGGAATGCTTAGGTCAGAATTTTTCTATATTCAATTTTTTAGATTTTTGTTTTTTAAATAAATATCCATAAATATGCAGAGCATTAGAGGGAATCATCTACTGTCGACTCAAAAACTTAAATACTTCTCAAAAGTATGTTTTTGTTAAAAACAGATTTTTAACGGGAATTCCTTAAGATCAGAACACTGAAAAATCGCTTATTCTCTGTATTTACTCTAGACCTTAGAAACCAAAGAGATCAAGATGTTTTAAGAAAACAAAACTTAAATATTGGAACTTAAATTCTAACTCAAAAATTCAACAGTCTTAAGTTAATCCTTAGGTTTGTGAAATCTGATTTTTATCAACCCGAGTTTTTGCAAATTAACTAGATACTTTTTATTAACCAAACTCAGAGATGGTAGAATCCCTAACTACCCAGCCCACAACACCAAGGATAGACTTCTAAACCTAGGGCTTTGTCAATCTTTCTCCTTTAGGCCTCAACTGCTAGTCCTCAAAACCCGATTTCTTAGGCTTCGCTGCCCAATACAAAGGTTCAGTAGCTATGATTTTAAAGCATCCGTGCTCGTGAGTAGAATTGTCCTAAAGGCATTCGAAGTTGCAAAAATTCAGATCTTAAGACATCAATGTCCAATCCAGGTTATTCCAATTCAAGACTTTGGCTTGGCCTTACTCAGATTTGGTTGCTTTCTCCTCACCACTTTTCTATCCCGAGGTCAACACTTTTGGTGTATATCTCCCCGGTGGACCACTAGGTCTCTTATTCCTATATTTTATCTCCATATTTTTCAATCTCTTTTTCTATAGGTTAAAGCACCCATACGTAGCAAGGTGTTTTTTTATTTGATGGAGGAAAGGGTAGCATCCATTTGTACTGAGATGCTTATTTAGTGGATAAAAACTGCATAAGCATCCATTTGTAGCGAGATGCTTAATTGCAGGGTATATATAATATTTTTTTAATTTTTATTTTTCTCCTCCTCATTTTTCTTACTAAATAAAATACTCCATATCTCTTTTCTAGGTGAGTGGCACATCCTTCACCCTTTCAAGAGCCACCCCATGGAAATCCTTGGACTAAAGAGGATTTAGAATCGATCTCTTAATCTCTGTGTTTTCATGGTCTCAGATGCCAACAAGACAACTCTATGTATGTGAATTTTGGACACTTAGGTTACTTAACTCTCAAACTAAAGCTTGGACAGCAAAGCTGTTCACTCTCAGGTCCCTTAAACCATTAGTTTCCTCCTGCAGGATCTGTCAAGACGTAACTCGCCAAGTCTAGCTGAATATCATCGGTTGATTAAGCTAACTATAGCTTGATAGACCTTATGACTAAGAATTCTACCAACTCTTTACTTAATTAACTTTGAATATCTAGCCTTTTCACTTTATCTTAGTGGTAAAAGAAGATTTTCAAAAAGCAAAAGGATTTAACTTAATCTGATTGACCAAGAAAGTTACAATTTAATTCCAAAATTTAAGTCTCATAAAACTTAATACATCTTAGTTACTTTGTTTCAGGGTTAAGAGCAGGAAAAACAAATCCTAAAGGGTTTCAGACTCTAACTCAAAAGAAATCCCGTTCAAAATTTCATAAACAAATACATGTTTTGGAAAGGTATTTAAGCCAAAGTCTAAGTAAGGATTCAATGTTCTTATAAATTAAATATTATTTACAAATAGATATATTTTGTATTTTTGACCTAAAAGAAAAATTAAGCTTTTAATTATTAGTATAAACAAGTAAATATATGTTTTTGTGTCCTCTTTTTCTTCTTTCTTCTTAAAAATATATATAACCCCCTATTATTATTTTTATGATTTATCTTTTTAATTTTTTTATTTATACATTTTTGTTTTTATTCTTTTATAAAATTTTCAAATTTTTATGAAATTTTCAAAAATTTTCAAATTTTTAGGGTATTTTAACTTTTCTATTTTTTTTATTTTCATGAATTTCTATTTTTTTTACTTTTTATATTTTTACTTTTATCTACCAATACACTTAGAGTAGAATTTCACTTCACACCTCCCCAAGTCAAAATATTACAATGTCCTCATGGTATGAAGGGTGAAAAGGATTATACACTTCACTTAGTATAGGGTGACAGAAGGAGTTGGATAGAGGAGATCAAAGAACTCTGTGCGTACGATTTCAAGTCCGACCTAAGTCAGAGTGGTCAGTCAGACTAAAAGAAGAGTAATCAGATAAAGATGTGATAGATAAGTGTTGAAGAGCACTTGATCGAGTTTTAAAAAGGTCACGTTGTACAGTCGAAAAAGCATTCAAAACAAATAAATTTTATTACTCGAAGTTTAAGTCCGAGGTCGAATATAGGGAGAAAATGGAGTTCATACACTAATCTCAATAATAGAGGCAATTTGAACACATGAAATTACTCAAAATCTAATTCAAAATGTAAAGCAGGAGTATATGGATAATAGAATGTAGCTAAAAGAGAAATTGTACGTCTTAAAAGTGTTTGACTTTTCTTCTTCTCTTTGGCTTGTTCTTCTCTTTCTCTTCTTTTGCTTCTCTGTTCTTCTTTCCTTCTTTCTTTCTCTGGCTCTTCTCCTTCTTCTTCTTTCTCTAGCTCTTCTTTCCTTCTTCTTTCTGCCTTGGCTTTGGTCCTTTTCTTTGGCGGTGGCTTCTTTCTCCTTTGTCTTCTTCTTCTTCTTCCTTCTTCTTCCTCTTCTCTGACTTTCTTTGGCTTCTATTTCTCTTCAGCTTTCTTCTTCTTCAACCATGCCTCCTCTTTAGCCTTCTTCTTCTCTGGCTTTCGCCTTCAACTTCTTTCTTTTGTTCCTTCTTGCCTTGGCCTTCAGATCTTTAGCTTTTTTGTGGCTTCTCCATGCAATTTCTGCTCCATGGCTTCTTCTCCTTAGCTTTTCCTTAGCTTCTCCTTCAGCTTCCTTAGCTTTTCCTTTAGCTTCCTCTTTCTTCCTTTCCCTGCAAAGTGCAAAACCTACCCCTACACTCCCCCGCGAACTCTCTCTCTTTTCTCTCTTAGGCTTGCTCTCCCAGAGCCATCTCGGGTAAACGGGTCGGGTCAGTGCACCCGGGACCAGGTGCACCGGCGTAGGTGGTGCGTGAGGAGTGCACAGTAATCAGGTCAGGCTACTAGGTCCGTAGAGTAGTGAATTGCAGATGAGGTGTGGGGAGAGTGAGACCTCACCTCGTGTCAGGAGACGATAAGCCTCTGACACATTTTCAATTTATTCTGCTACGCTTGCTCGAAAACACCCGAGGTGGGACTAAAAGTCCCACCTGCTTCCTTGCACACGCCCGTAGGGGTTGCGCTCAATTGCTGCAGCTACAAGGTTCTCCAAAGCCAATCACTGGCTGAATGTGTGCAGGTGAAAAATCCACGTCGCCTGGGACTGGATAACTCGAGCGAGGCTGCCTGGATCAAAGGTTGCAAGCTGCTTCAAGCCTGCTCCAATGGCAACCGAGGTCTGATCCTACTCTCAAGTAAAACGGCCTTGCGGGCTCATTAAACCACACAGGGGGCTTTGCCATGGCACGGGGAAGGTGTCTCGGTGGGTGGTGTGGCGTGGGGCGGCTTGGGCATGTGTGCCTAGGTCGCTCTGTGGCCATGGTGATGGGTTTGGTCAGGGGAGGAGTGTGGAACGTGTGGCAGTCGATGGAGAGCGGGAAAATGATCAGTAGAAGGTGGCGGAGCTTCTGAGGTGTTCGGCGAGGTGGATGGGCATGTGGAGTGATGGAAGCACCTCCTCGGTGGTCTATCGAAGGTGGAGACGATGGTGGTGGTCTATGGTTGTCGAGGGGTGTTTTGGGAAATAAAGAGGGGGAAACTAAAGAGAAGAGAGAGGGGAAGATACCTGACCTATTTTATGGATGAAAGGAGAGAGAATGGCGGATGGCACGTATCTGCCGCCGTCGGAGACGAAGATCCCAGTGGAGGGGGACAGCAACGACGAAGAGGATGCAGGCGTGTATGCAGGTATGGTGCGACGTAGACGACGGAGGCGAAGATAACTGCCGCTGGTATTGTGGTCGAGCGACTAGAGGAGGAGAAATAGGTCGCTGGAGCTCGCTGGGTGTTTGGCCAGAGGAGAAGAGAAGAAATTGGAGGGTTATCTCTGGCCAAACCAAGCAGGGAATGAATGGCCGGGTCAGGGGAACCTTTTATAGTCCCAGGCAGAGGGCCTTATGCTTGGAAGGCAAGCTTCCAAGCACGGGCAACCTTGCTGGACATGGAAGGTGAGAGATACCCAAATCTCTCATGCGTTCGCATGAGAGATTGGGTGGCAATCAGGGCTTGAGATTGGCTTCACACAATCGGGAATTCCTTAGAGAATCTCCCTTTCAAATTTGAAAGGGAGTCTCTAAGGAATCAAGGAGAAATCCCCCTTAAATCCTTTCCAGAGTAGGATTCCTCCGTTGTAATGGTGGAGGGACCTAATTGCAAAGAATGACGAGGAAGAAAGGGGGGTATTTGCAATGATTTTCAAAAGTTAGGGGTTTAAATGTAATTAGGTTGGACTATTTTGCAAAGTAGGTCAAGGTGAATTCCCCTTTGGTCTAAATTTTGGTACAAATCTAATTTGGACCTAAAGAATCCAATGGTGAAGTTGGATTTTAGGTTTAACCACGTTTGACTAGGCATTTTACACAAAAACCTAATTTAGGATAATTATTTGACTAGGACCCCTATTTAGGTCAAAATAGGTTCCAAAGGACAAATTGAAGGTTCTAAATCCTAGAGGATATTTTTCCATGAATTTTAGAGGATTTAGGTGAATTTTATCCTGACCATAACCTTGTTGAATTAAGTGGGCCTATTTTAGGGTTACAATAAGTCATTTAATTCTCATATTTCACATTAACCCTTTTCTGATTGAACCAACCCACTTTTTATCTTGTTAAGATCATTTGACCTATGTTTAGCTCCTGAGAAATTTCATTATTGCACTGCAATGGTAAAATTACAATTTTACCCTTTGTTTCTTATTTTTCTTTCAAATCAGTTATTCCTTGAGTTTAGGTCCTTCACTTGGTTATGTAGGAGCTTTTGTTCTCTTTTCTAGGTCAAAATGAGCTAGTTAGGGCTCATGATGGTGTTCCCATCAATAAGGTGCAGACTCAAGTGTATAGGTAGAGAAAAGTGTGGAAAAATAGGAAACAACTATCTACAAGGTGTTAAGTTTTACGCCTTCAGTTATGTGTAAACTCTAGTAAGGTAACTCTTGTAAAAAATAGATATGGTAAAAACAAAGGAGTTATGGAAGAATTAGCTCAACAAAATGAAAAATAGATTGGAAAACCACCCAGATAAAACTCACCCTGATAATTGCCTGAAAGATGTCGCAGAACCAAAATCAGCTTCCCATGTAAAATCTCAGAAAGATTAGAGTGGATCTCGTGAAAGATACATCTGATTTGGGTCGAGTTAAAGATATCAAATATTGAGGCAAAGATAAGTGATTTCGACCAAGTCAATAGATCAACAAAGTCAATTTTGATTTGGGATTTAGTTGGATCATTTTGGTACAAGGGTTGCTAATGTGGGTTTAGTAGATCACTCTCGGGAGGTGCAAAGGGCAGGTTTTAATTCAAATCAAAGGCCTAATTGATGAAATGTACTTGGCCCTGATGTTGCCTAGGGTTTTGCAGATTCTTAGGATTCGAAACTGGCTGAAATGGAAGAGTACCTGGCTAACGAGATTTAGCCAAAAGGGTGATCTGATTTCATAAATCAGCCAATTCTACCCTACATTGCCTTTAGATCTCAACGAGAGCTTTAGCATTTTGTCGCTGACTTTCTGTAACAGATCACAAAATCTAGTCGAGCTGCCAATCTCTATTTGGCCTAGAGTAGTTCTACGTACTCACATGATTGGGCCTCGCATTCGGTTACTGAGAAGGTAATAAAGGCGGGTTTTGATGGGTCTGATTTTCATAGGTAGGTCTTTGATTGTGGTCAACCTAAGAGAAATTTGGGTGGCTTCTCCATCCAAGGTTATAGGTGTTAGAATAAGGATTTGATCTTGAAGTGTTTTCCTAGATGGCGTGTACATCAAAAAGATATGGCGCGTTTTCTACAAAAGCAAGGGGTAGGAAAAGAGATGGGTGAGGGACAAAGGTCCCTCCTTGGGTTGGTGCATGAGTAGAGAGATAACCCAAGGATGATGGATCTCTAGAATCCAAATTATTCATAAATTCCCTCCCCGTGGGAATTTGCGAAACAGGTAAACACGTGCGATTTTGCGTAGCGAGTAGAGGTGTAAGAGTCTTCATAGTATTTCGGACCTCGTCAAGATGCTTATCTACGATGTCAACTTTGTCTAGTTTTTCTACAATAATCTCTAAATCCTTTTTATTGGATTGATTTTGGATCTCATGAATGCCCTTGTGTTGATGCGAGTTTGGATGTGGATTTTGATGCGGGTTTCCTCGCATGAATTGCGACATGGATGCGTTGTTGAACGAGTTTTCCGCCATCCCTTCGAATAATTCTAAGGCAGATTCTTCGTCTTGATTCAAGAAATTCTCTCCATAAGAGACATCGACCAGGATGCAAATGCTCTCTTGCAATCCATAGTACAAGATGTGTATAAGCTGCCAGCGAGGGATGTCGTGATGTGGGCATTTCCTTTGCAATTCATGAAAGCGCTCCCATGCTTCATGAATTAGTTCTCCTTGATTCTGAGTGAATGTAGTGATGGCTCGCCTTAGTGCATTAGTACGACTGATATGGAAGAGTTTCTTCAGGAAGGCAGATTCGAGTTCATTCCACATAGATATAGGTCGTGCGATCGTTCGATACCAGTAGGCAACCTTATCCTTTAGGCTGAAGGAGAACATCTTCATGAGTAAGATTTCCCGGCTCTGATTTCGAGGACCAAGAGTCTGTGAAAGATTTTTTAGATCTTCCATGTGCTGGAATGGATCCTCAAAAGAATACTCGTGAAAGTATGAGATTAGACCTATGATATTTAGCTTTAACTCTGGGTCATTTCCCCAACGGGAATCCTAACATTAGGCTCTACTTGTGCATTGGAAGGATTATAGTAGTCTCAAAGTAGAGGCCAAGGATGAGGTGGATTCGGGAAATCAGGGTTTTCAAAACTCGCCTCTGGTTGAGGAGGATGGGCTTGTAGGTTTTGCAAATTTTGTAGAGTAGCCGCCAACAGATTAATTTGGCGATTCTGCTCGAGCATTTGGAGATTCTGGTTCAAGAGATCCTCATAAATATCAAAAAGCGGCATCTCCCCTTGACCAGAACAAGAAGAGATCTCGAGATTCGGGTTCTACAATTGATCCATAGAATCAAACGCAGAAAAAGCAGAAGCATCAGACGGGAAAATAGGTTGCTTAGATGCAATTGGTCTAGAAAAACCTGTCAATGGAGATACGAGAGGCGATTTCAAGGATCGCCTCCCGTGCGTAAACAGAAAAAATGTGCAAAGGCACACTCACGCTACTGCGAAAAATAGCAGCAAGCAAAACCCAAAACAGTGTAAAAAATGGGTTTTTTTTTTCAAAGGAAAGAAGAATCCTTGAATAAATATAAAGTAATTTGACACAAACAACTATGGTAACAATCCAAAATACGCGTCCTATCTCGTGTCTACGTAGGTGCGTATCCTTAAACTCAAAGGTCTAAGGTCTAGGATCAAGACTGCTCACTACTGGCTCCCCAGGGTCCTAGTAGTGAGATAGACTTGTTGATCTTCGAGCAAAGCCCTAAGAGGTGCAAAGAGGAGAAGTAGAAATAATAGACTCGTGTGACTCTAGTTATCACATAGTGTGTGCGATAGCATGCAACAGACGTAAGCGATAAAAACCCGCATGCAATCTGCAAATAGATATAATATCACAAGTTTTAATAGTCCTCTTTTTAGTTAATTCTTTTCAAAAATAATGGGAAGTAGTAAATGTGACCGCTTTTTAGGTATTTTCAATGAATTATGTGGTCTTGCTTAACTCCAAGGATAGGGACCTATAAGGGTTTTACACGTGTTTTCTTGCTGATGTGAGATAACAGAGTAGAAAATCTCGAGTCAGATTGCATAAGTACTAGCAAGTATGTGCACTCCTAGGATTGTATGCCTAAATCATGATGCTGCTAGTCGGAAAGAATAAGTATTTTTGTATTTTTTTATTTTTCTAACCAAATGCAAGAATACAAACTACACTAAAGATTAGGGAAATAGAAATACTCCCTAGTATATACAATGAATGTGTGGAAAAAATAGAATACGAAAACCCACCTCCTTTCCTAAGAATACCCTCGAAGATATCCTTGAAAAGAAGACAAAAAACACATAAAACAAAGTAAATTAGTAAAAAGAAATTATTTATAAACTGAAGATAATGGTGAATATAAATTACAGTTACCTTCCGGCAACGGTGCCATTAAAATGATGACCTTACTATCAAAATTATGCAAGGGAATGTTTTAGTGAATAAAATGAAACAAAATATTATACTCCCTGGCAATGGCGCCATTAAAATGATGACCTTACTATCAAAATTATGCAAGGGAATGTTTTGGTGAATAAAATGAAACAAAATATTGCATTTCCCAACAACGGCACCATTAAAATGATCTCCTTACTTAACATCCTAATTAGGTTAGGTGAATAACTTCACCGGTGTTGGAGATGACACCGGTGGTTATCATGAACGTAGACCCTCTTTTGTCCAGATACAACCCCCTCTACCACCATCGCAACCTATAAATAGCTACCCACCCCTCTGATCTCTGGGTCGGCTCCCTTCCCTCTTCTCCCACCGTTGTCAATGATAGGCTATTCCTCCTTAACCTCCTGTGACCTCTCACCACCCCTTTGGAGCACCTCCGTCAGAGGCATTCGCCTCCCTCACTTCCTCTTCTTCTCTCGTGGCTATGACAGGGCTTGGGAGTGTGCCGCCCCTCCTTCCTCTCCGTTTCCTTTCTTGCAGGAGCTCTATCCCAAATCCTCTGATTTCCTCCTTTGTTACGTGGCTTTCAACGGAGATCTCTTTCCTCCTTCATCTAGGTAACAGTAGATTAGCTAGGCTTAGTTTAGGCATCTAGTGTAGAGTAGTTTAGCTCAACTTCAGTTCTTCCTTCTCTGACTCCGACGAGGCCAAGTCTGGCCTTGCTGGACTTCGATCCACTCTTTCAACTACCTGAACACCTTTCTCTACCCCTCACCTGGTGGAGGCCTAAGTCACCTCAACCTCCTGAGCTCGATGTTAATGGCGGCTCAGGAGTTCTTCCACCTAATTAACCACTCATTAACCATCACCACACTCCATTGATTGATTCCCCTCACTCAATTGAGTGAGAGGATCATTTCTAAGTTCTAGCGAACTCAAATTGTGCTTTTATTGAATTTGAAGAATATTTTCTGATTTAATCTCCATTGCTTTAATTTTTGTACTCCTGAGGTTCCTTGTGACCTTAAGGGTCATTTAAGAGTATTCTTGATGTGTTTCGTGGAGTTTTGAACTCCATAACAGCATAATTTACAAAAACAACATAATTTAAATGGGTACACTCCACAAACATTTACAAAAATAGAATAATTTGATACCTCAATGAAGTACGTGAATTGGAAAGAATGTGTTCGACGATGCAAGACACCTAAATCAAATTACAAAAATTTAGAAGCAAAAAATTGTGTCAAAATTTAATAAATATAATCAAAATTCAAATGTATTCAATAAAAAATTTATAGGGAGAAGAGGAGGGGGCCATGGGAGGAGGAGGAGGGCGACAAGGGGAGGACGGTGGCAGTGGGAGGAGGGTGGATGGGGAGGAGGGAAGCAATGGGATGAAGGATAGCATGGATAGGGAGGAGGAGGGGTTGCAGGGGGAGGAGGAGATGGTGAGTTGGACGAGGGTGCAGTTGGAGGGGAGATGGAGAGGAGGAGGGGCGTTACCGAGGATGAGAGAGGCAGCAACAGGTGAGAGGTGGGGAGGATTGTCGGAGGACAAGAGGTGGAGAGGAGATGGAGGAGGAGAGTAATGGTATGGGGTAGGGCAATCAGGCGTTGGTGTGCCTCAACACTCAAAATTAACGACGGTTCTTCAAAAAACCATCGTCTTTTGTTGGATAGGGCACGAAAAAATGTCACGTATATATTATTAAAACTGTTGTTAATAATGAATTATGAGGTGCCTTACAAAATGTGGGGAGTAGTTTTCAAATTTACTTATGACATGGTTTTTTGAAAAATTGTTGTTTATAGTATTAAGCAGACAATTTGAAAACCATTGTATAGGGTTTAAAAATCGTCGTTTATTTGATCTATCCATGATGAAACAGAGTCAGGAGATACTCAATGTAGAAGATGATTTGAACAAAAATCGTCACTTCTAAAGCATCACAAAAGCCTATTTTTCTATAGTGGTTTATTATGGAAAAATGAGCACTAAGAGTCAAACTATAACATAACAAAAAATCAAGAAATGCATTTGGGGTTGCAGCCTGGTCATTTTGTGGCCATTTAATGTAAGTCATATGTCCAACAGTTCTTCAATATAATGGCTAGGTACTAAGAGGTTCACTTTATGGTGGCATATGATTGGACCCTGACGGCATCGCCGTTATTCTCTATATTTAACTTAATTTATCTAAGTTCTAAAGTTAAATTCACATAATTATTATACAAAGGTATAATACAATCAGAGTGGAATAAAATAGGAATTAATAGAAAATGTGATAAATTTTGCTACTTTAATAGACAATTATAAATGTAGAATAAGTAAAGGTCAATTAAGTTTAAATTTCCAAGAAGTAGGTTGAGATCGAGTAATGTAGAATTTTCATTCAAAGTGAATGTTAATTCTTAATCAAAAATCCTAATTTCAACTTCACTTCAATTAAAATAGTTTTGATGGAAATAAATGTAATCTAAATCCTATAAAAATCATCTAAAAATATTCTATGACGATTAGAATAGTCAATTTGACAAACAAACTTGTTTTGACCAAATAGAGACCTAAGAGGGTTTTTGATACATTTTGAGTCAAATCGTATATTGACCATGCAAACATCATCAAAACTTAAAATTGAAGTTACCATTAAATCCCTTAAACCGAAATTTAGCTACCATAAAAATTTAGGTTCATTTGGACTTCATCTTCCTTTAGTTTGCAATTTGGCCCCTCATTTACTGATTTCCTTTCAAATATCCCCTTAACTTTTGATTTTCTTGCAAAAGAGCCCCTACAGTAGCACCCTTACCTTCCACCTCCTTTTCACTAGTCGAAAATTTCGGTGACTTGGTTCCCACAATCATCGGCCCTCTCCTCGCGTGCCGAGGATAAAGCTCCCTCAAGCCATGCCGTTTCTCTTTGTCATGTTTTGAGTGTGCCACCTCCTCTCCTCCTTCCTCAAGGCCACCTTTAACATTCACCATTGGAGCTCCTCAACCTCCTTCGTCTACCACTCTATTGCTACAATTGATAGAGGGCTTCTTCTCTCATTGTTGCTGTGCTTCCCATCAAAGAACCAGCTTCTCCACGCCCTTCCTCGCTCCAATAGCCTTGCCGTCCTCCTCTTCTTCTCCAAGTCCAGCGATCACGCCAGTGAGCTACTTTGCCCCCTCTTCATCCAATTTAGGTACCTCGCTTCTCTCTTCTCCCCCTCTTCTTCTAGATTAGTTTAGGCCCCCTAGATGCAAGTTTCGACCCCGAACTCTCCCTCCACGTTGTCTTCTTCCCCAACGTCGGCCACACTGTGGTGTAGCCCCAGCCACACTGCCCTCACCGCTCTACGCCTTCTCCCCACTTGCCATCCACCCCAGGAACTTCACCATGTTCCCATGAGGAAAACCCCTCAACCTATTGACAGCTTCGATGCTCCTAGACCCCCCACCCCCCAACGATGCCCACGTCCACCGACCTCGTTGACTCCGGTCGTCCTCATGTGGCATCCAAACTCCAAATTGACTACCCCTTCACCTTCATCGAGGTTCGGTGAAGGTTTTGAAGTATTTGACAAAGGCCACGAGGTCATATTTCCTTGTGCAGCCCCCGTCGGAACCACCCATCACCGCCACCTTCACCACTCACGATCGGCCATCTCCCCCCATCTCCATAACCCGAAGCTTTGCAAGAAGCTTTCCGACACCATGGCAACCTCTTGCGACCCCCAACAAGTCTTTCCATGGATTGAGGAGCTCTAATGAGCTTTGACGGATTTGCTACCTCCACTAACGTCATTGACCACCGACCACCATTCTTACGGCTCCAAAGCTTCGCAAGAAGTGTGCTGGAACATTAAGGAAGCTCCCTGGTCTCTCCATGTGCACCAAGGTGCATTGAAGCACCTTGCCATTCTCATCGGATATCTCCCTGTGGGTTCCCTTAACGAGGAAGAAGAGGAGCTCAAGCTCCTAAATCTGGGAGGGACCTGAATGAAAAAAAAATGAATTCACAAGGACCTACTTGTAGGGATTTAAGGACTGGTTTGCAACTTTATGGATTTGGCTTGAGTTTTAGTTCCAAATGAATTTTATTGCAGTCTTGTTCAAACATTGTTGATATGGATTATTTAGTGCTTAGTTTGCATTGACATTTGACTATATTTGATTGAGCATTAAATAATTGAAAGTCCAATTGTCTCAAATGAATTAGTAAAATTGCATGATCAATCTTTTCATTCTTGAGCTAAAATTAGCAGTTAGGAAAGCAAGTCATCCAATTTGAGTCCTTAATCTAAATATTGTGAAATATTGATAATGGTATTCACACACTTTTTACTCATCGCGAACGACCTCAGAATACTATTATTTCAAGAATTAAAAATTTTAAATGTTGATATGCTTTTATCATCTATACTATGATAGATCCCTTTTTAATATACGGTAGAAGCATGTTAACATTTTGACACTGTTGCCGAGGAGCAATGCATGCTTACCACTATTATTGTGTATATTTTTGTATATATTTTGTGAATATTTATTTTTTTAACTCACTTGCTTTTGATTTGGTTGATCTTCTTGTTGGATTGGATCCGCTGAGTCGCTGTTTCACCTCAACCAACCAACCACTTCACCAATGGTTTGACCATTCCAAAGGACAAGTAAATTTTCTTTCTATTCTCCCTCTTCCTTGTATATATATGTATATATATAAAACAAAAAACAAAAAGAAACTAGGATCGAAACTTGCCTTATTTTCTTAGAACTATCATTTGAGGCAAAATTTTTTTTACATCCTCTATTTGTGAAGAAGTCGGGTAGATTAGAACACACAACCTTGTATGTCTGTGCCTAGTAGGATTTAGAGCTTAACTTTAGCACACCTTGGACTAACACCTTCTTGCTTGAGTCCAAGGTGTATATTAAGTGAATTGAATTGGACTCATTTAGAACCAAATTAGGGTTAAAACATTAGGGGTTTTGAAGTGTAGAAATACATTGCAAGCCTTAAACAGAATTGATTCCCTGCATAGTATTGCCTAAGCCCTTGTTTGAAAGTGATTGAACAATTTTAACCCTAAAATCTGTAATCTCATCACTTGAACCTTAAAAATTGTGACTAATAATCCTATTTGTCAACAGGAACAAGGTGGTTCGGGTGAGTTAACCTGGATTTTATCCTAAACCTTGGGAAAGGTCAAGTGAAGTAAGTTCATCCTGTGAATTGATCAACCTAAAATTAGGTCACGACTTGGAATTGAACTCTAAATCAAGTGATAACCAAGGCACATGCACAACTAAGCCTAAAATTGGTAGACTTAGAGCTTAACTCATACATTCCCGGTCTACTTGGACCCGCAGTGATAAGGAAAGTCAGGTAGGGTAAACCCTATTGACGAAGAGATTCTCGCTTAATTAAAATGGTTACAATAAATTGATTTGGTGTTATATTTTATGTGATGGAAAATCTCTCAATCAAAGTATAAAATAATTCAATCTAACCATATTGGTGTAGACTATTGTATCCAAAGGGAGAATAAAGGGCAATAAAACTCGCTAAGGATAAAATAAAATATTCTTAGATGTTTTCACGGATAAATCATATCAGAAATCCTTTAGATTAAGAAAATAATGTGAGATAATATTGAAATCGCATTTATAGAGGGGTTTTCTCACAATCAGCAGCATATAATAATATTTAACCAAACATCCAACTTTTCTCAGTGGCTTACAAATGTAAAAACAAATCCTACCCAAAACAGAGGACGTGCCTGTGCGTGCTCGTGCGTGTTTGAGGAGCTGCGGCCAGCGGTGTTGCTTGGCGCAGGAGTAGGGCCAGAGGAGAGGAACACTCTGGTGGCGGCGGCTCGGCAGGTGGTGGTCGGAACTGCCGCCGACGACGAGAAGAGCTGCGGCGGCGATGGGGCTATTGCTGCTGCTTGGAGTCGCGCGCGGCCGAGGAGGAGGCGCGCGTAGCCTCCGGTGGCGGATGGGTGTTGCCGGAGGGTCACTGTTAATGCCGAGGAGTGGCTGTGCGGTGAGGGTGTTGGGTTCCTCCTTGGTTGCAGCAGGTGAAGAACGAAGGAGATGAAGAAGATGAGCGGGCGATGAAGCGGTGGCTGCTCTGCTGCTGCGGTCGGCGGGAGACTAGGCCACGCACAAGGGTGGCTGCGCAGTAAGGGCTTGGGCGTGCGCACGGGATGGCGACACGCGAGGGCTGCCACGCGCGATAAATGCGAGCGGTGTTGGCGCGTGCGGTGGGCGAGGGTGGAGGCGCGGTTCTGTTGATGAGGAGGAGGCCAGCGTTGGCCTTGCGTCTGAGAGGATGGAGAGGTGGAGGTCGCTTGTTGAGGGCTCACGGTCGTGGGCGAGGAGGCACGGTGGGTGCAGCAGAGATTGAAGATGAAGTAGAAGGCGTCGAGCTGAAGCTGAAGCCGAGGCGGAGAGAGCACGGTTGTGGTGGTTGTGCGTTCATTGAGGGGGAGGCGCACGAGGGGTGACGGTGGGGAGGCTCGCGGTGGTGTGCTCGGTTGAGGTTGATCGCGGTCGTGGTGAGGGAGGAGTCGCGGTTGTGGGTCTCTGTCGAGTACGTGGGGAAGGAGATGAAGGTGAGGCCGTCCCCGTGCCTTCAGGCAAGAATGAGAGAGAGGATCTCGGGGGTAGAGAGAAAAGTTAACGGGGGAAAGTATGGAAGGGCATTAGTTACAAATATCAAATGTCATGTTATTTTAATTGATGTCAATAAAATTAAACTTGTAAAATTACTCTGTATAAAAAAGTAATTAACCAAATAACATAAATAGCATGTAAGAAATTTAAAGTTTACTCAATCTGATTAGCATATTGCATGTTCTAAATTAAATTTCCACCCTACTAATAATATACTTAGGTCTTAAATTAGTTCACTAAAGTGGATCTATCAAATACCCACATGTTTAAGTTTGGTTAGTTTTAAGCAAAATCATATGGAATAGATCAGGTCTCTAGGCTAGATTTTTCAATTAAGATACCTTATCGTGCCACACCTTTAGAGATTAGATCGAAATATCAACTATAGACCTAAAGGTACTCAAGTACTAGTTAAGATATGGACCTGCCCAGCCTCAGCCTTGAGTCCATGTGAAGGTTTCTAAAGCCCGCAAAATCGACCTAGAGGTTCGTTAACCCCAGTGGTTAAAGCATCCATGCGTATAATGTGCAATAAGTTTAGGTTCAATTTGCCAGTACATTTTTAATAAGAGAGATAGAAAGAGATTATTTCGAGAGTTTTCTCTCTTTTCTTTTTACATTCCCCAACATCGGATTGGCCCTAAACACGATCTGTATCGAATTCATTGTCCCTACCATTAATCCTCGCAGGGTCCTTAGCAATCAATGCTTTGGGATAGCACTGCCCATGGCAACCCCCAGAACCCTGGCTTTTGACACTTCGAGATAGTGCCGCCTATGGCATTCTGTAGCTAAATTTAGACCTTGGTAATCAACATTTCAGGATAATGCCTCCTATGGCATCTGAACCAGCACAAAGTGCTTTCGTGGCCCCGGTAGGATATTTAGATATCCTAGGAGATAAGCACCGAGGAGATGATATGTTATAACGCATCTTCGAGGGGAGTATTTTTCTTTCCTCCTCTCCACGCTGAGAACTCATCCAATCAACTTGTGTTTTTGAGCCACTCCTAAGTCAAATTTTCGGGAAAACATTTTCAGAACAAATACTTTTTGGCATTATTCTTTATTGTGTGCATTGAACCAGACTGGTGTGTGATTTTTTGGGTGCCTAGGTTACCAAGTCTTGTAAGTCAAAGGGCAGGCAACGAGGTTGAATACTCCTTAAGCCTTGACTTAATACATCCGTCTCGCAACTCCCTCAACCTCTTGAGGAATAGTCTAGATCTTAACAATACGTGAGTGTTTAAGCCCTAAAATAGACCCAGGAGGCTTAAAGTTGCTATCCCTCACTTATCTCCTTCTCTTTAACACTTCAAGACTTAATTCATCATTCGATCCAGCCTAGAACTTAGGTATGTTCCACACTCAACTGTTGGGACCAACACAATTGTTGCACTTTTTCCTTTCTGAGTCTCTCTCTTCTTTCTCTTTTTCCTCCTCACTATGTTTGCAATTCAGCTCACAAAGATTTCATCACCTTCCTTCTCCTGTTCCCCCTTTTTTTTATGCAATAAAAGTCCTAATTCATGCATACAAAATATGTATAAATGCTATGTACAACCTCAAGTTATACTCCCCCATGCTCAGATTTGACAATGTCCTCATTGGAAATCAAAAGTAAGGAAAGATATTACCTACGATAGAGAGTGTTTGGAGCTTAGACTCCTCTAGCCTGTAGATGTCCAACACCTGGTCATCAGAAAGAGTGACATACGATTTTAAATGTTGGCCATTTTCCTTGAAGGTCTTACCAGATGAGGGATTCTGGATCTCAACTGCACCATTCGGGAACAGTTGCGTGACAGTGTATGGCCCATCTTAACAGGACTTAAGTTTTCCATGGAATAGCTTCAGTCTAGAATTGAACAGCCAGACCTGTTGGTTGGGCTCAAAGGTTTTGCAGAAGATGTGTTTATCATGAAAGGCCTTAGTGTGCTATTTATAAGCTTGAGTAGTCTCATAAGCCTCATTCCTCAATTTTTCAAGCTCAGTCAGTTCTAATAAGTATGCTTTGCCTACGTTCTCGAGGTCCATATTGACATTCTTAATACCCAAATAAGCTCTATGCTCAATCTCAACAGGAAAATGGAAGGCTTTTCCATACGCTATACAGAAGGGAGACATACCTAAGGGGGTCTTATAAGTAGTTCTGTGAGCCCATAGTGCATCATCAAGTCTGTTCGCCCAATCTTCTTGTCAAGTCTTACAGTTTTCTCCATAATTCATTTGATCTCCCTATTGGACACTTTGACCTGTCCACTTGTTTGAGGGTGGTATGGGGTGGCTACCATGTGGGTGACACCAAGACTTTTGAGTAGACGGGTGAAGTGTGCATTCTTGAAATGAGGTCCCCATTACTAATGATCGTCCTCGAGCAGCCAAATTGGGAAATGATATTGGCCTTTACGAAAGTTGGGATCACGGAGTGATTGTTGGTCCTAGTCGGAATAGCCTTTATCCATTTTGACACATAATCAACTACCACGAGGATATATTTATAGCTGTGAGATGATGGGAAGGGGCCCATGAAATCTATGCCCCAGATGTTGAATATCTCGACTAGAAGAATAGGCTACTGGGGTATCTCATCCTACTTCTCGATCGTTCCAGTCTAATGAAAACAAAGACATGCCCTTACATAAGTATGTGTGTCTTTGAAAAGTAAGGGCCACTAGAACCCAGACTAGAGAACCTTATATGCAGTCTTCTTCGCACTAAAGTGTCCTCCACAGGGCAGTATGTGATAGAAATTCAAAGCACTCTATTGTTCCTCCTCTGGAACACACCTACGTACGACCTGGTTCACGACCTATTCTAAAGAGCTCAGGGTCCTCCCAGTGGTAATACTTAATGTCAACAAGAAGTCTATCTCGCTTCTGCTTATTCAACGTACTGGGAGTTTTGCTAGTGACCAAGTAGTTGACGACATCATCATACCAAGGTGTTGCTGGCTGCATCGCCATCATTGTTTCGTCAGGAAAGGTGTCATGAATGTCTCCTAACAGGGTTGAAGCCTCAACTGGGATCCTGGATAAATGATCGGTGACTACATTTTCGATGCCTTTTTTGTCATGGATATCAAGGTCGAACTCCTGTAGTAATATAATCCATCTAATAAGCCTACGTTTGGTGTCCTTCTTAGTGAGCAAATGCTTCAAGGCCAAATGATCAGTATACACCACAACCTTAGATCCAAGAAGGTAAGACCTAAACTTCTCCAAAGCAAATACTACCGCAAGTTCTTTTTTTGTCACAGTGTAGTTTTGCTGTGGATCAGTAAAGGTCTTGCTAGCATAGTACAACACATGAGGCTTTTTATCAACCCTCTGATCAAGGACTGCTCCCACGGCAAAATCCGAGACATCGTACATCAACTCAAATGGGAGGGTCCAATCAGGTGCTTGCAGGATATGCACAGTTATGAGGGCCTCCTTCAAGACTTGGAAGGCCTCAACACATTTTGCATAAAAAATGAAGGCAGTATCCTTCTCTAGTAAGTTGCAAAGTGGCCTAGAAATCTTGCTAAAGCCTTTAATGAAGCACCTATAAAAGCCAGCATGGCCCTAGAATGAGTGGATTTGGTTGACATTAGTGCGCGGTGGAAGCTTTGAAATGGACTCAACATTGACTTTATCCATTTCTAAACCTCGTTCAGACACTACATGCTCAAGAACAATGCCCTGCTAAACCATAAAATGGCTTTTCTTCCAGCTGAGCACCAATCTTGTCTCTTCACAGCATGTGAGAACTTTTTCCAAATGAGAGAGATAGTGGTTAAACGATGAGTCGTATATGGAAAAGTCATCCAAGAAAACCTCAACGAACTCGTCAATCATGTCAGAAAAGATGGACATCATACATCGCTGAAATGTTCTTGGAACATTACATAGTCCAAATGACATTTGGCGGAAAGCAAATGTGCCATGAGGAATCATGAATGTAGTACACTCCTGGTCATCCAGAAAGACTGCAATCTGATTATACCTAGAATATCCATCGAGAAAACAGAAGTATTTATTCCGGGCAATCTCTCTAGTATTTGATCAATAAATAGCAGAGGGAAGTGGTCTTTCTGGGTTGCAGTGTTAAGGTGGTGGTAATCATTGCATACCCTCCATCCTGTTGTGGGTCAGGTGGTGACTTGCTCCCCTTTTTCTTTGGTCTCTATTGTGAATCTCGCCTTTTTGGGCACCATGTGAATAGGATTGACCCATTTACTATTAGAAATGGGGTAGATTATCCCCACATCCAACCATTTTAAAATTTCCTTCTTCACCACTTACAGCATGTTTGGGTTTAATCGTCTCTGCATATCTTAGAAGGGTTTCACAGGGTCATTCGTGTAAATGTGATGCATGCAGAGAGTTGAGTCAACCTCTTTGATGTCAGCTATAGTCCAAGCAATGGCTTCCTTATGTCGTCTTAGGCATTCAATCAATGCTCCCTACTGCCTCTCAGATAGAGCACTCGAGATGATGATAGGGAGCATATCATTGGGCCAAAGGAAAACATATTTGAGGGTCTCTGGAAGTGGTTTAAGCTCCAAGTCAGGAGCTTTCTAAATCGAGGGAATTATGCTTGATGTCCCCTTCTCCGGTAGTGGATCTACCTTGATTGTCCATGGCGAGGAGAGGGACTTGGCTTTGACACCCAACAACTCTTCTAATTTTGGCATATCTCCCTCTCCTTCCTCAAGATTCGACACATGGTCCTTAGAATGACCATTTGGAGGGGATCATCACACAAAAGAGCTGGTGTCATCTCGTCTACAATTTCATCAATCACCTCAATTTGGTAACAATCTTCCAATCTATGTTGTTTATAGGCATCAAACACATTTAGTCAGATTTTTCGATTCTTGAAGCCCATCTTGAGGGCCCCTGATTTGCAATTGATGGATACATTGGCCATAGCCAAAAAGGGACGTCCTAAGATAATCAAAGGTCTGGTAGGCATGTTGGATGGGTCAGTGTCCAATATCAAAATGTCGATGGGAAAGAAGTCCTCCACTCTCACCAAGACATCTTCTAAAAGCCCGTGTAGTGTCTTCAACGATCTATCCGCTACTTGGAGGCTTACAGGACTAGGCTTCAATTCACTTCCTCCTAATAGCTCATAGATCTAGCTTGGCAATATATTAACCCATGCGCCCAGATCGAGGAGAGCCTCATTGATGCATTGGTCTCCAATAACCATAAAAATATACGTGGCTCTTGGGTCCTTCATTTTGGGGGGTGTACCTTGTAAGATCGAGCTGACTAAGTTGGGTAGGATGACCTTAGCCTGGACCTATTTCCTTGATTTCCTCTTCTGCATGCACAGATCCTTTAGAAATTTAGCATAGGATAGGATTTGCTTGATAGCATCCAATAGAGGCAAGTTAATGTGAACTTGCTTGAATGCATCTATTATTTCTTCCATCCTATCTTTGGCTTACATTTGTATGCCATTAAGAAAAGTTGGATTTTTGGTTAAATATTATTATATGCTATTGATTTTGAGAGAACCCCCTCCTCTTTCATATAAATGCGATTTCAGCATTATATCACATTATTTCCTCAATCTAAAGGGGTTTCTGATATGATAAATTTGCAAAAACATTGAAGAATATTTTATTTTAACCTCAACGAGTTTTATTAGCTTTGTTCCTTCTTGTGGATACGACACTCTACACCAACGTGATTAGATTGAATTATTTTATATTTTGATTGAGAGATTTCCACCACATAAAATATGACAAATCAATTTTTTGTAGTTATTTTAATTGAGCGAGAATCTCTTTGTCAAATGGCACTGTTGCCGGGGATGTTGCTTGTCGAAGGAATAAGGTCAGAGGAGAGGAACAATCCGATGGTGGTAGCTCGGCGGGTGGTGGTTGGAATTACCACCGGCAATGAGAAGGAGATGTAGCGGCAATGGGGCTATTGCCATTGCTTGGAGTCACGTAAGGGTGGTGCATGCATGTGTAGCCTCCGGTGGTGGATGGGTGGCTAATGAGAGACTTAACATGGCTCTTAAATATCCCTAATTAACTAGTTTCCCTAGTTAATTAGCTAGGAATATGTTTTATTAGGGTTTAATTATAATATAAGGGATAAAATGTTAAGGACCTTTAAATTAAGCTAAAAATACTAAATTAAACATCAATTAATATTATTAATAATTTAATTATAAATTTGGACTCAAATATTAAGTATTTAGCTACTTATTTAATATTTAATTTAACATTAGTAATATTTAACACTAAGTATCTAATTAACTTAAGTAATTTAATCATTTAAATAAATAAAGCTAAAAAGGTCAAAAATGTAAATTCAAGGCATATATATAATATCTATCTAATTCATAATCCTATATAAAAGTTGAAAAAGAATTAAATTAAATTAAGTTTAAAATGCCTCAGTTTACGTTTAGATCCTTAGGTTCTATTTCTAATTGAGTCATTTTATTCAGTTTAGGTCCTTAGGATTTCTTGCAAATAAGTCCCTGTGTACACTGTCATCATCTTCTTTTTCTTCTTCTTCTTCTTCATCTGCTCTTGACGGTTGAAGACAACTGGTCGCCGTACCCTTCAATCATCTTCCATCTCACGTCCAAACGCCTTTGTTTTTGCCCTGAGCTTCGGCTCACCACCTTCTCCACATCCGATGGACCAGATGATCCTCAAATCCTAATTAGGGTTGGTGTTTAACCTCACCGGTGTTGCAGAGGACATCGGTAGATATGACTCACCTAGACACAATGTTGTCCAAGTTTAGCCCCCTTCTTCACCACCGCAACCTATAAATATCCCCCCAGCTCCTCCGATTCACGGTGATTGACCCCCTTCCCCCTATCCCACACCATGGTTGGTCAGTAGGTTTCTTCCACAACTCCAGCATCTCTGTTCTCCTTCTTGAGCACTACCGTCGAGGAAGCGCTGCCTCTCTCACCCCCTCTTCCTCTCTTTCGCCCTGCTAACAGCGATTGAGCATGCCATAGCTTTGGATTCTCTCCGCTTTGATTGGTTGAAGCTTCTTTTCTCACCAAACTCTTGATTTCGATCTCATTTCCGCCTTGTCAACGGCGGATTCCCTCACTCCCTTCATCAGGTAAGTAGATCTAACACTTAGGAGTAGAATTAGCTAGGTAGTTAGGAGTAGGAGTAAGTAGCTCAACTTCTCACCTCTCTTCTTCGACTCCGGCGAGGCCAAGTTCAACCTCGTTGGACCTCGATTCACCCTTTCCCCCATCTGATCACCTATCTCTACTCTCCATGATCATCCTCTGCTTCTTTCCTTACTATTTTATCAGATGACGTGCCTAGTTCAATTTCACCTTCACCGACGACCTCTGCTATCCACGGTGGAGGCCTTCGAGCTTAGATCACCTCCATTTGGGGCCCTCCATCACCTTTACATCACTATAGGGCCCCATTCTACTTTTTAATTCATCTAATTAAACACCTAAGAACCTAATCCACCATCACCTTCACCTAACACCTCACTGTCTATGGTGAGGTGTTTAGAGCCGTTTCCACATCCAATTAGGTCCTCCATCACCTTTACAACACTCTAAGGACCTTTTCTACCTATTCAATTGCTCCTATAACTCACTACACACAAAATGCCTAATTGCACACAACCTCCTAAGCTCGCTGTCAATGACCGTTCAAGAGGAGTTAAATCACTTAATTGAACACCTATTCACCATCACCACATCCTAATTAGTAGTTCCCCTCATCTAATTTTAAGGGAGATCAGTTCTTGAGTTCTGGTGAACTTAAGATGTGATTCCACTGAATTCTTAATGAATTCAGTGTTAAGTCCTTCAATTGAAGCATCTGTCATCTTCGTGAGGTTCCTTGCAACCTCAGGAACACGTTGAGGCCATTCTTGGCCTATTTTGTGGAGCTTTCAACTCTAGCACTTCACTTCTGAGTTCACCGGAGCTCCGGCAAGCTCCGGCAACCCAATTTAGAGCTTTAGACCTCAGAATTCTCTGCAAAGCTCCAGATCACTTCTCTTGGTCCTAAAGATCAAGAATCCAAGTTCTAAAGTCTGTTTCATTATTCTGAGCTCTAGATTGATCTCTGTCTTCTCCAACTCTGGTGGAGTTGGAGAGGTGAGTCTGTTAGAGTTTAGACCATGTGATTAGGTCCAGAAGCATGTGCAGAACTTAGAGAAGCAACTCATGATCCTTAATTGATCTGGGAACCTCTGGAGTCTCCTGACAAACACTCTTCATCTTGACCTTAGGCAGCGAGGTCTGAATCACTTCTAGAGTACTTAAAACTCTGATATGAAGAGTGGAATAGCTTCCTGAGGATGATTTGAGCTAGATTAGGGTTTTAATTTAACCTATGACACCTTGGAGCAAAAAGTCAATTTTAGAACCTGTTAGGTCAAAGTTGAGTTGAATTTAAGGAAATTGGGCTTGATTTCATGATTGAGTGATTTGTTAATGTTCTTGGAATGATTTAAAGTTCAACTAAATTGATTTTATTAAGTTTCATTGAGGATTAGCTGAGATTGGATTCACTACACAGTTTGGGTTCAAACTGGAACCCAACTTGTTCTTGAGCCTTTCTGTCAAGTTTTGAAGATCAATCTTGCCTAGATCGATTGCTTTTCACCTCCTAAACCCATTCAGATAAGTTCTTTAGTGTTTTATCACTCTATTAGCAAATTCTGAGCTCAAATATGAGCTTTGTGCTTCCAGAACGAAGCTCTTGAGCTTCTGGCGTCTCCTGAAGCCTCTTCCTGATTTCTAACCTATTCCTTTTGAAGTAGAATACCTCACAGAAGGTATTCAAACCTTTAATCTAAGGCAAAGTCTCCTTCTGCAGGTCAAACGACCTGTTTCCTCTTCTCTGCAGCTATTCCAACCATGGCGGATAGTTGTGTTTCATCCCTGAAATCGTTGGATTAGAGTTGATCCAAGCATCAAATTGATGCTACAATATGATAGAGCATCTGATTGGCTCTTGATCAAGCCTTTGCTCGAACGATTTGGTCATCTGTGCTGGCCAGAATATTCAAGCGAAGTCAGGCTTGGAACTGCTAGGATTAGTCCCACATCGGGGAGTTGCGGCTACGTGCATTGGTATATTATGATTTTGCGCTATGATGAGCATTGATTGGGTGCGTGCGTGTGCACGTGCCCGTGTGTGTGAGCAGGTGCGTGCGTGTAGGCCCGTGTGGGTGTGGATGTGAGTGGTCCTAATTGCGCCCAATAGTGTGCGTTGATGAAAATAAACTAAAAATCCACCTTAAATAAACTAGGTCCGAGCTCTAATAGGGTCTGGTCCCACTCGTGAGGGTGCTATGTATCCTCGAAAGAGCTTGGATCGCCCATTAAACATATTTTTGTAAGTGAAGAGTAAAGTGGGCCTTAATTGAGCTGAAATCGACTGTAGATTAAAGAAGGCATAGTAAAGAGGAACAATAGAAGAGAATAGTGCTAATGAAGAGAATTTACAAAGAAAAGTTAAGGAAGGATTAAGCTTGAGAAAGTAATGAGAGAAACAATAGAAGAAAAATAGAGCTTAAGGAAAAGAAGAGCTTAAAGAGGAGAAGGCTTAAGAAGAAGAAGAGAATAGGTTCGGTAAAGAGAGAACCTAAAGAAGACAAGAGTAGAATATGAAGAAAAAGAAGGGCTGACAGAGATTAAAGAAGAAAATGAAAGAAGAGAAAAGTAAAGATATCAGACGTCCAAAGTCTTAATTAGAAGTCTAATTTCAATTTTTAAGTCGTCTAACATTTTTTTTTCAGACATATGATGAAGGTTGGAGCTATTATCATTCATATTTTTGAGCTTTTAACGTTGTAATGGGCATGATAACTCTTGTATTACATTTTATGACTTATATTCTTGTAATATTTTGTAATAAACAAGTTTCAATTTGGTTTCTAATGTAAAATATTTCTTGTAAACACATTTCTTTTCAAATGGAATATTGCATGCTTTTATTGTCAATATCTTGTGCTATATTCATGTGTTTAAAGTATTATTAATTATAATCTGATTAATTAAGTAGTTATTAATTAATGCTTAGGAATTAATGGTGAATTAAGCTTATGATTATGCCTCCCAGTAAATGACCTGGACTCAACCAGTTCAAAAAGAACTTAAATTCTAAAATGTTAGTTTAACTTGACCCTATACTGCAATTCCGACATTAATTCGAGTTAACTTAAGTTACTTTCTGATGTAATTAATTAAATCTAATTAACTTAATTAACTGTGTTGAGAAATAACGCATCAGTGGCACCAAAGGTTCACTGTTGACGTTGAGGAGTGGTTGTGCGGTGAGGGTGTTGGGTTCCTCCTTGGTTTCAGCAAGTGAAGAATGAAGAAGGAGATGAAGTCGACGAAGAGCAGGAAATGAGGTGGTGGCTACTCTGCTACTGCAATTGACGAGAGAACAAGCCATGCATAAGGGTGGCTGTGTGGTGTGGGCTTGGGTGTGCGCACGGGTTGGTGGCACGGGAGGGTTACTACGTGCAATAAGCGTGGGCGGTGTTGGTGCGTGCGGTGGGAGACGGTGGAGACAAGGTTCTGTTGATGAGGAGGTCGGTGTTGGTCTTGCGTCTGTGAAGATGGAGAGGTGATGGCGAAAATACGCGGTTTGGTAATTAGGTCGTTGTAACGCGTAAATCCGCTTTCGCTCTTAAATTTATAATCCTAGATAGGGAAGTATCTAGGGTCGTCCAAGGAGGCCAAATGTTTGCAATAGTGATTCTCTTGCTAGGAATATAAATCTCAACTTTCTTTTTGGTATTTTTCAATATATCATTTTTTTTTATTTTTAAACTAAGGCAACATGCGAACTGATGGCGGGAAAAGTGTTTACACTTCGAATTAAAATACTACTTTTAGGTGACAAGCAGAACCTCTCCCTAAGCTCACTCTAGGCAAGTGGAGGCCTAGAATAATTAGGGAGAGGGAGTGAAGAATGCTGAAAATAAGCTAATAGAAATGCAAACAAAAAAATTGCAAAGAAGGCAACTAGATAATTGATAAAGTGTTTTACAAAAGGCCTAGTAGAGGAAAGCTTGTATTACTAGAAAATTGCAAATAAGAAAATAAAACACAAATCCTCTAGATAGATGGTGAAGAAGAGGGCTTCTTGCTCCAAGGTTGGTGGCTCCCAAACTTGAAAAGAATCCTTCAACTCCTTCCTTGCAGAACTCCGCCAAGGTGATGACCTCCAAGGCAAGCCCTAAGGGGGCGTGCCCTAAGTTTCTCTCCAAGGGTGGATGTCCACCCTAAGCTTTTCTCCTTTGCCTGGCCGTCCTCCTTGAAGTGGGAGAGTCCTCCTCCTTGGCGTGGCTCAAGTTGAAGAGAGTGGGGAGAAGAAGGCACCAAAAGGGCTGGTGGTGTGCCCCTTTAATCTCCTTCTCTACTCCTTCTTCTTGGCCGTAGGTATAGGTGGTTTAGGTAGAAAATATACTAAGGGAGGATGGCTCAAAAATGGTGGTAGGTGGTGGCCTTTTATAGAATAGGAGGGGGGCTATGGTGACCTTTGAAATGGATGGCCAAGATGAGTTGATGGAGGTGGTTGGAGATCCTATGGCCAAGGAGAGTTGGCGCCAACCCAAGGGGTGTTAAAGGGGGTGGTTATGGTGGTGTTGGTGTCTTTTGGTGGTGGAGAGACACCACCATGTTGGCGCCAACATGGGGTCTTCTAGAAGGGGGGTTAGGTGGATGGTGGAGATGGGTTCAAGGGAGATTGTGTGGTGGAGATGAGAGGAGATTTTGGAGGGAAAAGTGGCGCCAATATAGAGGTGGTTAGGGGTGGTTTTTGGCGCCAACTTGAAGTGTCTTTTGGTGGAGATAATGGGGTGAAGGGATGGCTAGGAGGTGGCGCCAACTTGAGTAGAGTAGCTAGCTTAGGTAGGCTTGAGTTGGTGGAGCTAGCTAGGGTTGATTTTGGAGGTAATGAAGGGCCAAGGAGCTGGTTGTTAGCTATGCTAAGCTAAGCTAAGATAAGCTAAGCTAGCTTAGCTAAAGGTGGAGTGGAGGAGAAGGTGTTGGAGCTAGGGTTTGGAGGAAGGAGCTGAGGAGAAGAAGTCTGGAGCTGGAGCTGGAGCTGGCTGCTGCTGAAGAGGCTGGCATGGGGCTACTCTAGCTGGCTTAGCTTGCTAGTTCTTTGCTAGCTACTAAGCCAAGCTAAAGTGAGCTAGCTTCTACCAAAATGAGCTGAGGTGAGCTAGGTCTGGTGCTCCCGGGGAGAATCAAGCTGGTTGAGGCAGCTAAGGTAGCTTAGCTCAACTGAGTTGAGCTAAGCTGAGTCCCCGGGAGCTGGACTTGAGCTTCCTGAGCTGAGATGAATTCTTCTTCAGCTGGCTGGAGTTGAGTGGAGCTGAATGTAGCTGGATCTGAGCTGGGGTGAACTCCTGTCAACTCAGCTGAGCTAGCTAGAGCTCCCTGTGAACTAGTGGGAGCTGAGATGAGCTAGACTCAGCTAAGTTGAGCTGGATCTGAGCTGACTTGAGCTAGGGTGAGCTAAGATGAACTCTCTTGAGCTGCCATCCAGCTGAGATTAGCTGAATGGAGCTGGGATGAGCTAACCCTAGTTCAAGTAAGCTAGGTTCCAGTTGCGGTGAGCTTGATCAAGCTGAGGTGAGCTGGATCAAGCTGAGGTGAGCTGGATTAGGCTGAGTTCCAGCTAGTCTAGGCTTCTCCTTCACCATTTGCCTTCTTGAGTGCTAGGGTTTTAGGGATCTGTGCATCTGTACATCCCTAACACTCACAAAAACTCATTAAAACGACAATAAAAAATGCAATGCATGCCTATCCTAATTTATGCCTAAATGCAGCCCAAAAACCCGTTTGCGGAGTAAAATCCTAAGAGCTAGGTTAGTTTTAAAGCATAAAAATGATGATAAACTGGTGTTTATCAAGAGGTGGAGGTCGTTATCATTGAGGGCTCATGGTCGTGGGCGAGGAGGCACGATGGGTGCAGCAGAGGTTGAAGACGAAGTAGAAGGTGTCGAGGTGATGCTGAAGCCGAGGTAGAGACGATGCGGTCATGGTTGTTGTGCAGTCATTGAGAGGGATGCGCATAGGGGTTGACGGTGCGGAGGCTCGTAGTGGTGTTCTTGGTTGAGGTTGATTGTAGTCATGGTGAGGAAAGAGTCACGATTATGGGTCTCTGTCAGGTATGTGGGGAAGGAGATAAAGGTGAAGGCTATCCTTGTGCCTGTTAATAAAAGAATGAGAGAGAGAGAGAATCTCGGGAAGAGAGAGAAAAGTGAACGGGGGAAAATATGGAAGGGCATTAGTGACAAATATGTAGTTGTTAAATAATAGAATCATTATTTCCTCTTTAAATTAAGCTTTCCAAAAAATGATAAGAGTGAAAATAAAGCAAGCTTTAAGAGAGAATCTCTTATGATTTTCTTGGAAAATCAAATGTCACGATGGTGTTCTAATTGATGCCAATAAAATTGAACTTCCAAAATTACTCTTGCATAAAAAGTAATTAGTCAAATAACATAAATGAAATGGAAGAAATCCAAAGCTTACTCAATTTGATCAACATACTACATGCTCTAAATTAAATTTCCGTCTCAATAATAATGTACTTAGGCCTTAAATTAGTCCACTAAAGTGGACCTATCACCTGTGACCCATAGGGATGCTCTATCGTGTAGGGGTCTTTATGCAACTCTCCTTTCCTGGCCATAATCATCTTGGGGTGCATGAGTTCTTGATCTAGAGGCCCATCTGCCTTGAACCTGCCATAGTCATCCAATTGAATTGGGTGCCTTGATTGGGTCCACATAATCAGTACCTATCATCTTTTCTGTAGTGTTGTCACAAGGGAGAGGATCTTAAGACTAACCTTAAGACCTCCATTAAAATTTAATTCTCAGGGTCAAACCCCAAGTGATTTGTGCGATCTTGGTCTTTTTTTTTTTAATATGAACTTGAACCTCCATTTTCTGATCCATCATCTGATTTGATCTCAACCACCATACTTGGAAGTCAACCTGAAATCTAGGAAAATGTCCACTAACACCAAACTTTGTAAGAGCATGAAAGATTGAATGATTGAGGATGCTATTAGACGTCTAGAGGAATCTTCTAGAACCTTAGCTACTTTTAGTGGGAATCAAGGTAGTGAACTACTGTCGTGAACCCAATTATGAACAACATCCAAACAATTGCTACCCAAGTGTTATGACCCCGGCATCAAACGTCGTTTAAGACGTCTGGGAGTTGGTCCAGACGTCTGGTCAAACGTCTGGAAGCCTTCCCAGATGTCTGGAATTTAATTTTTTCGGCGTACGATTTCGTGTCTGCACACATGTGCGTGCAGACTGAACCGCCGCCCTCCTTTCTTCTTTCTCTTTCATTCCCATCCTGCAGGCGTAGCTTTCCTCCTCTCTCTCTCCCCACGGCGCCTTCAAATACACCCCCTCTCCTCTCCTTCACCATCACTCCACCGCCTTCTTCTTCTTCTTCTCCTTCCTGCTAGCGTGAGAGTGAGCGGGAAAGGGCAGCAGCTGCTGCCGTGGGTGTGCGGGGAGGAGTTGCAGCGAGAGGGAGAAGGGTTAGAGTGCGAGGGTGCGAGCTCGCCGGAGCAGCCAGGGCCAGCCAGCGGGTGCACAGTAGGAGCGTGGCACTGGGGAGGAGCTGCTGCAGCTCAGGCAACAGGCGAGTGCGGTGCGGCACGGCCGTGAGCAGCAGGCGAAGGGTGAGGAGGTCCTGATTCTAGGAAAATTTCCCAGAATCAGATGTCTGGACCTACGTCCAGACGATGCGGGAGACGTCTGGAGGAAGGTCCAGACATCTGAAAGGTACGATATTTTCCTTCCCTTCTTCTTTCGCGTGTACGGCCATGCAGCCATTCCGCCGAGGGATTCTGCCTCATTTCATGTTGAGGACGGTCGCGTATGTGTGAAGGTCTCGTTCGGGAAGGCGCAAGGGCATGCCCTCCCACATAGATCGGACGTCTGGGCACAACACCAGACGACAGAGAGGGTCTCCAGACGTCTGGAGAGACAGTCGGATGTCTGGAAACTAAGTCTAAATGGTTCAGCGGGATTATGGACGTCTGAAGGACCGCGTAGGAACAAGGTATGACCTGAACCATCGTTTAAGACGTCTAGAAGATGTTCCAGACGTCTGATTTTGGGCAGACTTGTCATTTTTGACCCGTTTAGGGTCCGTTTTTCGTGTTTCAAGTTTCGTTCTCAGAATTTGTTCCTCTACCTGTTTACAGTATTTGTATCATATTCTGAGTAGTTCCTTGTGTTGATCCTTATGTTAGGACCCCATTCTGTTGCGGCTCTGGGGGTTACGGAGGCGCGCGGGCTTGCCGATCATGCCCCAGTACTCCCGATTTTGCGGGTAGAGTGGCTCCCTTTAATTATTTACCAACATTTATGCACTTGTGAGATAATTAATAGATTCTAAGGTGTGGCATGAACCCTAGGATTGAAAACTAGATTGAACGATAGATCCTAGGGTGTGTGATAACACTGCACAAGGGGGTGGTAATTATGTTGAATATGGCCCATCTTAAGAATAAAAGGCACAACATAAGTAGAATGGGAGCATTGCACGCATCATGTACCAAGATTGCTTATAAAACTGTATTAATGGACATTTGTGTAATAATTTGTCAAAGCAGGCCTCAGATGAGCAATTGGACCACACGGATGGATTCAGAATGACAAACGGAGTCCAACGGACTCAAGATCGGCCAAATTCGACATCCGGAGCTTCTACAATGGGCCCAAGAAGTTCTGACCATTGATCTGGAGATCACGTCAGCCCCCGCTCCACCACACGCCGCCACTTCATCCAACCAAGATCAGATCTCGGCCGTTGATCTTCGATCGAACGGCCGAGACTCGCGTGCCCGCCCGCAGTCGCTGCGACAAAGTGCGGGTGTGGCGCAACGGTTAGCGTGCATGCCCGCATGCAAGCGACGTGGGTTCGAGCCGCGCGGAGCCTGAAATTGAAGACGGAGGTAGTGCGCAGCGAAATTGGGCTGCCCGATCAGCAGCGGGTGCCGAGATTTCGCCACGCGGCGCAACCACAGCTCACAGGCACCCACGCGCCCGTGCACGTCGGGCGATGACACCCGCACACACGTGCGCCCGAGGCACGATCCCAGCGCAGCCGAGGAGAGATCTCAGCCATCCGATCTTTGATCGGACGGCTCTCACGCAGTAGCCGCGGATCTCACGAGAAGAAGAAACAAGCCGGGAAGATCGGACGGCTCTCACGCAACAGCTGCGGATCACACGAGAAGAAGAAACAAGCCGGGAAGCTGACCGATGGCTGGAGGGCTTCACCGACGCTTTTGGGAGTGGTTTTAGCGATGCTCTGGACGTTGCTAAAGCCCCTTCTTCTTTTAGGAAGCCCTTAACCCTATTTAAATCCCCTCTAACCACTCATTCAATGCATTCACTCCCCTTGCAACTACTCCACCCCTCTCTTAGCTAACTTTAGGCCCTCTTTTAATCGCCGGACACGACGAGCCACCGACGGAGCATCCTCCAACGCCGTGGCTGCCTTGTCGCTCTCCACCCTCTCTCTCTCTTTTAAGCTTTCCATTACTTTTGTTTGAAGCATGTATTTAATGTTGTAAGCTATGAACTACAAGTGCATGATTAATGAAGTTATTTTCCGTTCAATTGTCACTTTAATTTCCGTTCAAGTTGCATGATCAAACAAGGAACTTTCTAACCCTAAACCCTCTCTCTCTATCTCTCTCTCGCTTTTCAAAACTACATCTTTTGCAAGCAAAACTCCGCACTTTCCGTAACAACAAGTGATAAGCAAAAATTCGATTTTCACGCCTCCCTGAGACCGACACTCGAACTCACCTCCGTTTACTTATTTTAAAACCAACGTTGCAAGTGCGACTATAACGACACTCCTTAACACACACGCACAACAGCACGTCAGTTTTTGGCGCCGTTGCCGGGGAGGCAATGGATTTGTTTTATCACCTCCATTCCACATTCATCCTCACATCGTCTAATGCCCTATTTTCCTTTTTACTTGATAGTTGCAGGAATTCGGTGCGTGGACGGTGAAGTGACGCATCCCACGACGGTAGTAAGGGAGTAGGCGCTATGAGGATCGATAGTGAGTAATCTTTCTCTCATGATTGTTTGCTTACGTGAAAAAACTAAAAAAAAATTGTAAAAATTGAAAAAAATTGGCGTGGTGTATGATTACTTGACCCACATCCTTAACACATCACCCCACAACAAAATGTACACTCTAACATTCTGAATAAATTCTTGGAGTACTCTTTTCTTTTTTTTGAGTGGTGTTTGCGAAGCCACCGTGAGTTGACCTGGGCCGCACCACTCAACCCTAAAATCGATTCATCTAATAGAAGCTGCATGATCATTAGGATGAGTACATTAGGGTTTTAGAGCCTCTACAGAATCAAAGGAAATCTACTTTCACCGAATTGTGTATAGAACTTGACGTGCCCACTGAAACTTGTCTGAAAACATTAAGACACGTCAACCCTAAAAAGCACTAAAGTAAGGATGAAACACTAAAAGACACCACATCTTAAAAATCCTTGCCTGAAAATCATGTTTTGATAGAAGCACACATTTTGAAATTGGAAAATTAAGAGGCACCACCCCAATCAACGCCTCATCACATAACCCTAAGCACAAGACTATCCTATCCCTTTAAAACTGAGTAGATGTGCCCTAGGCAGGACTGAGTTAAGTCTCGAAAGGCGAGATTTTGTTCGCTGGGCATTTGACTTTCATTCCCTTGGTAGAATCTAGTGACTAGGTTGCGGGGCAATGTCAAATGACCGCGGTTGTGGGGTCTACGGAACCGGAGGTGCAAGCCAAAGGAAGAACCTTCCCTGCAATCCCCTCGTAATCAACCTGGCCAGATTAGCCTTGGGAGGGGGAGTCCAGTGCTTACGGACTTAATCACCCTTTGTGAGATTTCTAGGTCTCCTAAGGAACACACCATAAGGACTAGGCTTGTTTGCTTGGTTGAGTACACAACTCTCTCTCATCTGCTCTTCCCGCATCCCTCCATTTCTTCCAAACCATGGATTTCAATGCCTATCCATCTCACCCAAACTACCCCCAAAAGGATTTGTATGCTAACCTAAGTAGACCATATCCACAGCCTACTTGGGCTAACCAACCACCAAGTTGGGGATACAACCTTGAATACTCCTCTTGGCCCAACTATGACCAAACCGCACCAACCTCTTATTGGAATACACCCAACATATCCACCCAAGGGTACGATTCAAATCGTAGGGCTCCATATCTCGATTCTCCTCATGACACCTCCTCATTTAGGTCCTACCTGCTCTACTGTGATAGGACCTACACTTTAGGAAAACACCAAGAACCCTACCCTTCTTAGGATAATAACCAAGAAAGGTCATCTGAATTCAACAACCTTTCCTACTTGACCTTTGGATTGGAAGGAGTTCTAGACAAATGGAAATCAGAAAATGATCAGAAATCTAGGCAAGCCTAGGATCATCAACCTTTGATTTGGTCCCCTGATGAAGAATCTGACTGGGAGGAGAACTTAGAACCTCAACTATTCTGGAGTAGGACTAAACAGAGAATGGTTCCTCTTGAAGAACTGGACCCTGAACATGATAGAATAGAGGACCCACCCAAGAACCTAAATACCAGTGTGGATTCTGATCCACAACCTCAACCATACTCTCTTAACCTGGATTTCAAGGAGGAAATCCAAAGGACACCAAATGACACCATGTCAATTCTTGATAACCTCCAGTTAGAACTACACAGACAGAATCAAGAATTGGTTAAAGGGCAACAGGCCATGTTGGATTTGTTCCAACAATTGGGGGAAGAGGGCCAGAGAAAGCTGTTGCACACAACACCATTCATGGAATTCATAAAGCAAGGACCTACCATGATCAATTGGACTACACCCAATCATCTTGATTTGGTTCAGTCCACCATTGATACCCCTCAGGAGTTGGACAGCTCAGTGGATAAGGACAGTAAGGATTCCTCGGAACACAATCTAGGGAGAATTGAGAACAAACATCAGGAGGAAACTGAGAATGTGAGGGGAGAAGCCTTGGAATCCAAATCTAATCAGCCTAAGAGAAGCAATCCGGTGGGAACAGTAGCCAACATCGGAGATGGGGAATGGAGTTACAATTTCAAAGAAATTGATTATGAATCTGTTGGAATTCCCATCACAAATTTGGCGGAGGGCCGAGAGAAAGAATATGATCTAGAGGATGAAATTTACCCTACCTCTAATGCTACCCCAAACAGTGAATCTGATACAAAGGAGGTTGAAGAAAATATTCTTGAGATCGAGGGCTTGGAGGGAATGAGCAATGAAACCATAGTTGTGGAAGAGATGGATTCGTCTTTGGAGAGAGGCCTCGTGCTTGATTGTAGGGCTTATTATGAAACTCTTGACTTTGTTACCTGCCCTACCAGAATAAAGATCCCGCAACCCGAATGCACTGGAATTGATATACTTTTGATAGATTACAATTTTATGGGGATACAAGCTGAGCATAAAACCTACATCTTTAGTGTCTGGCATGTCGTATTTGGGGTGCGTTCGTCCACATCAACTTGTTTGCATGCTCGCAGACTAAGAGAGGATCTGACACGGGCATGCATGATACAGAATTCTCGCCCCTTAGGAACGGGACTCCACCACAACCTTGTTTGCATCTGTGGACTTCTGATTTTGGGTCTGGTTGATTTTGTACATACCTCCTTGACCCAAGCCATTCTTGTTTATGCACCGCCCAGTTGGAGGCGTTAAACTCAGTGCTTCCTGGGAGGTAACTCAGAGGATTCAGACTGATCCAGTATTTTACGTCACTCAGGTACTATCTTTTTGAACCCTTATGCATCCATGTACTTGCCAATGAGGACATTATCCAACTTAAGCATGGGGGGGTGGTAAATTGCATAATCCTGAGCTCATTTAATCAGTCTGAATAAATAAATAAATTAAAAAAAAATTAAATTTAGGAAGAAAACTTAGGCATTAGAAACTTGTCAATAGTGGAAAATAATACAAAAAGAACTTAAACACTTAGACGTTTCAGGCCTTCAGGCTCAATCAGCCCTGGTGTTTATTAAAATATGGATTTAGCTTCGAGTCCTTGCAACCTTAAGCTATTCTAATCCACCTACTAAATAAGGTGATAAGTATACGACTTATCAACTCACCCTCTAACTCAGAAAAACTTTGAGTCTAAGCATTTGCACACATTTTTGCACAAACTCACTTATCAGAGATTGTGATAGAAATTGGGTAGCTAATGAACTCTCTAGGGTGGTATGGCTGGCAAGTTGTCGTGGGTAACTGCCCATTGGCAGGTTGTCCAGAACCCAGTCACAGGCCATTTCTTCTTCATTGCCTCTAGGTACATTTGAGATTAGGGAAGCCACCTATGAAAAAAAAATAAGAAGAAGAAAAGAAAATAAACCACACTTCACCGCACAAGTATGGCTAGCAAGTGATCATGGGTAATAGCCCATTGGTCGGTTGTCTAGAGCCCAGCTCAATACTTGCACAAAAAAGACCAAAACACTTAAGGAAGAAGCGGGGAAGTAGTACAAGCCGGGGAGATATACATTGGAAAAATCCTTGTGTTGACCCCAATTAAAACAAATGTAGGGAGAAAGCTACCAATCGAACAAATACACCTTCAGGCAAATTTATTTCCTTTTCCGGTCACCTAGAGGCGTAGAAACCCGAAGTCTATCTCAATTACCGTTAAGTGAGTCTATCACAACATTCACACCAAGATGCTTAGCACTTAGGGTTTTGACCGAGTTTTGGGTGGATTGGGTAGCCGTAAAAAGTTACCAACCCACACTGAATTTCGAAAAAATTCTAAAAAAATATATATACATATACATATGTATAGTTATATACATTAAAGCAAGGATTCGGGTGATTCGTATTTTGGCAGACACCCGGGTGTTGCTTAGTCTTTGTAGATTAAGATCTTCGTATATTTCCTCTTATTGACAAGTAACGAAGTGTCTAAGCAATTACTTCTTAAATTCTGAAAGGAAATAAAGGCTAGAATAAACCTTGCTAGGGACTAGAAAGGACTAAGCATGGGGGTATGATAACACTACACAAGGAGGTGGTAATTATGTTGAATATGGCCCATCTTAAGAATAAAAGGCACAACATAAGTAGAATGGGAGCATTGCATGCATCATGTACCAAGATTGCTTATAAAACTGTATTAATGGCCATTTGTGTAAGCATTTGTCAAAGCAGGCCTCAGATGAGCAATCGGACCGCACGGATGGATTCAAAATGACGAACGGAGTCCAACGGACTCAAGATCGGCCAAATTCGAAATCCGGAGCTCCTACAATGGGCCCAAGAAGTTCTAACTGTTGATCTGGAGATCAACGGCCCATATTGCACCACGTCAGCCCCCACTCCACCACACGTCGCCTCTTCATCCAGCCGAGATCAGATCTCGGCCGTCGATCTTCGATCAAACGGCCGAGACACGTGCGCCTGCTCGCAGTCGCCATGACAAAGCGCGGGCGTGGCGCAACGGTTAGCACGCACACCTGCACGCAAGCGACGCGGGTTCGAGCCGTGCAGAGCCTGAAATTGAAGACAGAGGTAGCGCACGGCGAAATTGGGCCGCCCGATCAGCAGCGGGCGGCCGAGATTTCGCCACGCGGCGCAACCATAGCTCACGGGTGCCTACGCTTGCGCGCACGCCGGGCGATGACGCCCGCGCACAGCTGCGCCTGAGGCGTGATCCCAGCGCAGCCGAGGAGAGATCTTAACCGTCCGATCTTTGATCGGATGGCTCTCATGCAGCAGCCGCAGATCGCACGAGAAGAAGAAACAAGCTGGGCAGCTGACCGACGGCTGGAGGGCTTCACCAACGCTTTTGGGAGTGGTTTTAGGATGCTCTGGATGTCGCTAAAGCCCCTTCTTCTTTTAAGAAGCCCTTAACCCTATTTAAACCCCCTCCAACCAATCATTCAAGGCATTCACTCCCTTGCAACTACTCCACCCCTCTCTTAGCTAACTTTAGGCCCTCTTGTAATCGCCGGAGACGACGAGCTGCCAACGGAGCCTCCTCCACCACCGTGGCTGCCTCGTCGCTCTCCACCCTCTTTCTCTCTCTCTTTTAAGCTTTCCATTACTTTTGTTTGAAGCATGTATTTAATGTTGTAAGCTATGAACTACAAGTGCATGATTAATGAAGTTATTTTCCGTTCAATTGTCACTTTAATTTCCGTTCAAGTTGCATGATCAAATAAGGAACTTTCTAACCCTAAACCCTCTCTCTCTCTATCTCTCTCTCGCTTTTCAAAATCGCATCTTTCGCAAGCAAAACTCCGCACTTTCCGTAACAACATGTGATAAGCAAAAATCTGATTTTTACGCCTCCTTGAGACTGACACTCGGACTCACCTCCGTTTACTTATTTTAAAACCAACGTTGCAAGTGCGACTATAACGACACTCCTTAACACACACGCACAACAGCATGTCAGTGTGGCATGAATCCTAGGAACAGAAACACCAAAACGAATGTCATGAATATATAAATTGCAGTCTTGGAAAAGTAGAAAGAAAAATGATAATTGCCTGTAATTGGATAACAGTTGCTTGTTATGAATGGCTATTAACTGTTGAGAACATGGGCTATATGAATATAAAACTGAAATGATGAAACCTAAATTGACTTAGTAAAAGAACTATAAGCATGAACCCTACGGGGAATTACGAGTAGAGCTCTTGAGAGGTGAATGGAATAGAATTGGGGAAGTGAGCTGGCCCTTGAGTACGGAGTACCAAGGAGAGCGACTGTCCCCCTGTTTAGTGCAGAGCGGAGCTAGCCTCCCCAGGGACCCGGGGTTAGGTTTGGCCACTTTGTACCGACTTTTGGCCCTCGCGTACACAGTACCGAGGAGAGCTACTAGTGTAGGGAGAGCACTAGCCACCCCACGGGCCCCAGGGTTCTGCTAGCCCTCCTACACCGACTTGTTAGGCCCACTGGGCAAACTAGGGTAGTCAGGCGAGGGTGCGTGGACTGTGAAGGGGCAAGACCCCTGTTTGGTTACTGTGGAGGGGTTGGACCCCTGTTACTGAGAGGGCTCTGCCCTATACTAGTTCCGTGCTGTGCTTTGGGGCACACCCGTTAATGGAAACGACTGACCGCGTGCCAGTGCAGGGTAGCTACCTGTGCGTTTATCATGCATGCCGTAGTCACCGTTATGTCTGTCAGCGACCTTGGGGTAGTTGACTGAGGGTAGGACCACCACAGGGGACTCTCCCGGCCAGGAGAGCACCATGTGTTACTTCTACTTTTCAGAAAAAACTGCAATCAAGATCGTTCCCATGAGGAACATTCGAGATCAAGAGAAAGATCTGAGGAATAATTCAATAATGAGTAAATGGAAAAAAATAAAGAAAAAGATTAAAAATGTAACAGCTGTTGTACACCTTACTATTTTTCTTAGCTTTTGGTTGCCACTCTACTCAGTGTTTCACTGACGTGTCACCCTTGTCACCTTTTCAGGACTAGGTGTTGAGCAGCCAGAGCCGGCGGCTGCAGAGGGAGCTGGGCTTAGTAGAGCCCAGTAGTCTTACTTGTGTAGTACCTACTGTACTGTTTCTTTTGTGTAGTGAGTATTTTTCTGTTACCACTGTACTCTTTTATTGTAAGCATCATGTTTATGTACCTGTTTATTTCTCTACTGTTGTGGTGGTGTGTACTGTAGTAGTTCTTTTCTTTACTGCTATATTTTGTTACTGCTAGTTATAGATATGGTGAATGTGATTTATTTTACTACTCTTTTGGTTACTTTCTCATTGGACGACTGGGTCTTGGGATTAGTCGAGTCGGTCCGATTCTCGTGTCTCGTATGGATTCGGGAATCGAGTCATAACACCAAGTGTTATGTGGTTCATCCTGGGAAACCCTTTTGGAACATATGAGAGCTGTAAGAAAACTTCATAGAACTAAGGGTGTACAATATATAGCAAATCTGAAACTATGAGAAAAGTTCCAAGATTTCTTTTAAAACATGGGGATTTGTTAGATTAACTTGAAGAATTAATTTATGAAAGATATCCAGATCCCCACCTGGATCTTGATTATAAATCTTGGGATAATTTTGAGGATAACCTAGATTCTTCCAATCCCGGGTCCCAAGAGGAAGGGTTATGTGTTGAATCCCCAACTCGATTTGAATTAAATGATGATTTTAAGTACAAGGAATTACCTGATATAGAAAATCAAATTTTGGGTTGGGAGGATTCCATTATAGGTGTTCTTGATTTTGGACCAGCAACAGAAAATTTTAAGGCTGGTTCAACCTGAATAGAATGGCCAAACACTTGTATTGAATTTGATTCTAATTTCCTCGAGGATACAATTGCAGTGCCTTATCTTGGTAAGGTCATCCTCGAGCTAAATTTTAACATCCCAACTGAGCTAAGTATGGCTTTTAGTGAACCAATTCCTACATTTGGCCTAGAATCTAGACCTGAACCTATTTGTGATGATGATAAGGCTCAATCTGAAGGGAATGAAATCTTAGAATTGAAATATCAGGATTCTGATGAGCCTATTTTTGATGACGAAATCTCTTTAGACTCATCAGCAAATCATAATGATTCATTCGAATTAAAACCAATTTATGATACAAAATTAGAGGAATTTGGAGAGTCAGGATTTGATTGGATCTACACTAGGTATCCAAGAACCAAGCCTATCTGTGATGATGAAATCCCTATTAACTGGGCATCAGAATCTAGGTTAGAGCAATTTCAGGTTGATAACTTTGTGAGTGTTGATTCTGGTGATGGTGACCTTAATTCTGACTTAGGTTCAAAAAAATCTCTTTACCAACATTCTTTCGGATCGTCCTACGCTGATGCTAATTTTGAACATTATTCTGATTCAGGAGAATCCTTGTTCTTAGAGGATTACAATCCAAATTATGACCTCAATATCCATGATCCGTTCTTTGATTCTGATTTTGAGGTCATTAATTTGGAATCTAAAGCAGTTGCACCACCTAATCAGGAGACCAACCAGGAATGGTTGCTTAAGCTTCTCAACAATCGATCTCCACCATAGGACTCCCATGGAATCCATTTGTATCCTGAATCACCTCATTCTGATCCAATAGGAGATAATTTTCCACTGTAGTTTGACAATGAATGGGACATTGATCAAACTAAGAGCCAACTGTGAATTATTTTTTATCCCATCAGTAGGGCTCCTATATTTTTCAATAATCCATTATCTTTTGAGGACTCCTACGTTGAACTGGCTGAACCTGTGTAGCCAAACTATCGCTATTCATTTCTAAATCTTCCTGAACCAAATTGCGCTTGGTGGGTTGCACATTTAATGATCTACATTTTCCAACCCACCAGACTGATTGGTTTTGGTCTACATAATCAACCAGTTGATCTGAACATGCACTTGGTTGGTCCAACCAGGTTAATTATCAAGGTGTTTGTTCTACAAAACTTGTGCAATCTGATTACTCCGTTGTTTGACTATCTTTCCACTTGGTTGAAGGCATTAAATTCAACGCTTAATGGGAGGCAACTCGTTATTCTTTGAAAAGATTGAGACCTTTCATAACCTGTTTGAAAATCATTCGTACTGCACTTTAGGGTTCTTAATTTAAGAACAACTGACTCCATCTCTAATGTTTGCACTGAAGCTTGAAATCTTCCACAACAACCATATTTGAGCCACTCGCCTACCCTTATAATCTTGTTCTAAAATTATGAACCAAGCTAAATATCAACCCATCCTATTTGCAATGAAGGCATTGCAAAACTTAGGCATGAGGGGTATTAAAGTGCAATCATCTGAAATCCATTTCTAAAAGGTTCTCACAAAAAAATATATGTAGATTCTATACAAAAAAAGAGAAAAAGCGATTTTAAGAAGAAAGAGACTAAGGTTGTACATTATTTCTAAAAAGGTACACAAAGGGATTTCATCTTTAACGGACTTAGGATTGAGCCTGAGGATCCTATTGTTAGACTTTTTAGGTCTAAAAATTTAGATCAGATCAGTTTATCCCTTAAAAAACTCCTTTTTGACCCTTGATGGTTATGAGTTCTGAAATCTATTTAGCGACTTGATAGTACTTGGCTCAGTTCTTGTTCAAAAGTTTGAATGACTTTTGAAAACCAAGTGTCAAAATCGATACACACACAAAATCCAAAAAAGTACATAAGTAAATAATTTCCCATGCTATAGTCTTGGTGAAACACCGAGGTAGTTGATTGGTTTGAGTTCCCACTGTTGAGAAGGAAAAATTCCCTTTGATGACACGATGAAAATATGTCACCGCCTCAGTGCTCGCTCTAAATCTTAATCACATATCTTTATATGGAGCATATAGAGCACATTACGCAGCTCAGGTATCTCGAACCGTGCTAGCTCGAAGAATTGGGGTGTGAGCCTGAGCCCGCTAGGAGCACCCCTAACAACACTTTTTGTTTGTGGTTGTGAGCTACTGGGGTGTGTCATGGACGGTGCTCTCGTGAGTGCTAGCACCCGAGCCCCCATCGAGGATTTGGTGATGGGAATGATGATCCCGGCACAACTGTATTAGGGCAGATCTGAGTCTACGTGTAGGGGAGAAAAGAAAAAAAAGCATTCTTTCTGTCATATTAAATAATTCATCCAAAGTCATTCCCAAAGCAAATAAAGTTGGCTAATCACAAAGCACTGACATGTGGATTTTTATGGTCATGCAAACCATGATACGAGTTCTTAAGTTAAGGAGGCTTTAACTGCAAAAATGGATTTTGGTACTTGTAAGAACCAAAAAAGGGTAGATTAAAGGGTTTTTGAGTGGATATGTAGATCCTGATTATGTTAACTTTAGGATCTGAAAAATTGATTCTGACATTTTATCTTTAACAAAATCCCGTACCTACAATATTTCAAAAACAACAGAAGTCCTGCTTTTCTTTTAATCCACAAATAAATAAATAAATAAAGTTGAAGGAAAAGGATAGAGGAGTCTTATTGAGCTGAATGTTAAAAATACCCTTACGTTGAATGCTTGTGCTGAACTCTAGAATTTGCTAAGGGATTAGCAAATGGTATGCATGGGGGTATGATGACATCGCCATCATTGTCTATATCTAGCTTAATTTGGTTAAGTTCTCAGGTCAAATTCACATAATTATTATACAAAATGGTATAATACAATCAGAGTGGAATAAAAGAGGAATTCGTAAAAGAGGGGGTTAAATCTACTATTTTAATGGAAAATTATAAATGCAGAATACCTAAGGGGAAAAATTATGAAATCAAAGGTCAATTAAGCTTAAATCTCCAAGAAGTAGGTTGATATTGAGTAATGTAGAAGTTTCATTCAAATTGAATGTTAATTCTTAATCAAAAAATCCTAATTTCAATCCCACTTCAATTAAAATAGTTTCAATGGAAATAAATCTAATCTAAACCTGCTAAAAATCATCTACAAATATTCTGAGGATTAGAACAGTCAATTTGACAAATGGAACCTATTTTGACCTTAAAAAGAGACCTAGGCAGGTTTTTGATACATTTTGGGTTAAATCATAAATTGACCATGCAAATGTCATCAAAATCCAAAATTGAAGTCACCATTAAATTCCTTAAACCTACATTTGGCTGGCATAAAAATTTGGAACCATTTGGACTTCACTCTCCCTTAGTTTGTAATTTGGCCCTTAGTTTCCTAATTTCCTTGCAAATGCCCCATTAATTTTTGATGTTATTGCAAAAGAGACCCTACTAGCAGCACCCTCACCTTCCACCTCCTCGTCGTTGGCTGCGAATTCCGATGAGTTGGTTCCCGCGACCACTGGCCCTCTCCTCGCGTGCCAAGGAGCGATAAAGCTCCCTCAAGACACACTGCTTCTCTTTGTCACATTTTGAGTGCGCCACCTCCTCTTTTCCTTCCTCAAGGCCACCATTAACATGCACCATTGGAGCTCCTCAACCTCTTTCGTTCGTCTCTCTATCGCCGCAATTGATAGAGGGCTTCTTCTCCCTTCGTCTTCGTCGTGCTTCCTTTCAAAGAACCGGCTTCTCCGCCCCCTTCCTTGCTCCAATTAGCCTCGTCATCCTCTTCTTCTCCAAGTCCGACGGTCACGTCAGCAACCTACTCCGCCCCCGCTTCAGCTAATTTAGGCACCTCTCTTCTCCCCCTCTTCTTCTAGATTAGTTTGGGCCCTTAGATCCAAGTTTTGACCCCAAACTCTCCCTCCACGCCATCTTCTTCTGTAATGCCGGCCACGCTCCAACGTAGCTCCGGCTACGCCATCCTCACTGCTCCACATCCTTGTGCGGCATCCAAACTCCAAATCAACCAACCCTTCACCTTCGCTAAGGTTTGGAGAAGGTTTTGAAGTATTTGACGAAGGTCACGAAGCCATATTTTCTTATGTAGCTCCTCGCCAGAACCACCCATCATCACCACCTTCACTACTCATGGCCAGCCATCTCCCCCCATCTCCATGACCTGAAGTTTCGTGAGAAGTTTTCCGACACCACGAGCAGCCTCTTGCGATTCCCAGCAAGTCTTTCTATGCATTGAGGAGCTCTAACGAACTTCGACGGATTCGCCACCTCCACTATTGACGTTGATCGCCGGCCATTGTTGCGACCCCAAAGCTTCGTAAGAAGCATGCTGGAACAACAAGGAAGCTCCCTGGCCTCTCCATGTGCATCAAGGTGCATTGAAGTCCACATTTGAGAACTTGTTCCTTATCTTTATTTATTTCATTACCACTCCCATTTTTTAATGTGCCATTGTATAATTGCATCTTTTTTTTTTCAAAATTATCTCTATCAAATTATACATAATATAAGCCACTATTATCTAATATTAATTAGTTATTATTTTAAGTTATTTCAAATAAATGAATGATAAGATAATAATAAAGAAGATATACTTATTCTACTAAAATTAACTACCGTTTAACAACCAACTTTCAAACTAACAAGTACTTCAGCGGAAAAATGTCATTTTGTGCCTTATCTCTCCACTTAACTCCCAAGCTATAGAATTTCACAACCCAGGATAACTCATCTAATTATCCTCTCAAGTTGAGGCTGTTAACTCCATTAAAATCACAATGAGGTCAGACTAAATTTAAGTTACTATATAAATTAAGATTTAATTACTTAGGACTGATTTAGCTACATATGCACATCATTTGCATATATATTATTTGTTAATGTGATCTTTCCTCTAACTAATAATGGTGCTAAGTACTTAGGCTTAAAGTCATGAAACAAAAAGGTGTTTCAATTAGTGACACTAATTGAATCGAACCTGGTCGAACATAGGTATGTTCTGTTGAAAACGCATATAGGAAATAAACAAATAAAAACATATGCATTTCCAATGATTTCGCATAAGTAAAAAATATTAAATCAAGCAAGTTAAACATAATTTAGCAAGATCCATAATAAAATAAGTAACAAAGAGCATGCACTAGCACAAATAAACAAAATGAGAAGGAATTAGATTTTCCTCCAATCGAAGCACTCAGTAAGGACTTCCCTTAGAGAATGTATCGCCTCTCACAATACTGGTTCATTGGGGTTTGATGAACTCCTTCTAGGATACGATGATCTACCTCCAAGATACGGCGCACTCCGATCTTGTTCGTCCTCGAAAATAACCTTAGGAGAACAAAGCCAAGGCAATTTGGTTTATCAACCAAATTCCAAATTGATCTACCTATTTAATGGTTTGATCATCAAAAACTTCTGGTGGATCTCTCAATCTCCTTGTGCAAGATCGACAAAACTGATTGGAGATTTTTCCATCAATCTCACATCGAACAAATGCACCAAGAAAGAGAGATAAGAACGAGAGGGAGAGTGGAGAGAGCTTTTCTGCTCATATTTTTGTGTCAAATGAGAGCTCCCTCGTAGCCCTTATATAGAGTCCACGATCGGACTTTTATGGAAATTTTCATTTTATGGAAATACGGCAATTAATTGACCAATTTAGTCACATTGGTCGATTAAAATCAATTGATCGATCAAAGATCAAAATCACGTGATTAAAAATTTGCAGTAAAAGAGTGAAAGTTCCAAGTTTCAAATTGATTCTCACCCAAACTCGAGCCTGAGCTAGGTCGGGCTGGGGCACGCACGTGTGCGTGGTCCCCAATCCCACCTCTTACTCTTTGCTACATAAGCCATAAGAGGCAGAAGCCTTTTACATCCACTAAGAGGTTTTTCTAATTCTAATTTGGTACTAAAAACCTCTATCAAATATCACTGATTTCAACATGAATTCCCACATCACAATATATCAATTGTATTCCAATTAATGCAATTAGGCTCTCAAATCCAACATTTCCCCATAAATTCATCGTTGAAATCCAACGATAAATTCCTCGACAATCACACTAAGCTTTTCGTAAAGGTACCTTCTGATTTAAACCCTTACCTGATGATGAACCTCCTGGATCACATGTTAATTAATCATTATTATGTTGTAGTATAGATGCAATCCAGGTGGATGTCATGTCATTTATTTAATTACAATTTTTACTGATTTATTCCAAGTCATTCACTGGGAGGAAGTTATTGATATACATCACTCTCTATTATCCAAAAATACTCTTTTATTCCAAAAATGTTAAGTTTATTTACGAAAGAATGAAAGAATGAATTGAATAGGTTAATTATGTACAAAAGGAATTAATTAATGTTAATTACAATGCCTCAAACATATACACAATTATAAAGGCATGAAAAACTAATTAAACTACTCTAGGTTAGTTGTTTACAATTATCATTAAGTAATGCCTAAGCATAAGGCACAAAAAAAAACTACAAATACACTCTACTAACTTATGTAGCTACTTATACTAACATATAATATATGTACAGTGACAGATATAAGTGTCACTAAAGCCTTACAAAATATATATACATAATAAGGCAAAAACTAATGTGTATATACTATACATATATACTTACGTACTTAACAACTAATATACACACAAAACACTTAATATATATATACTTAACTCATGTAAAAACTCAACACTTAACATATTTTATGTTAACTCAAATTTAACAGACACTTAGTTAAAAATTATTGGTTGGTGGGTTCACTTTTCACCGGATTAATGTCCCCTCTTAGGGCCAGATCGTTACCATTATTAGGTGGGCCCTAGTTTGTTAATTAGGGTATAGTTTTGCTAATTTCAGGCCCAATAAGCCCACCTACACACTCACATGTGCCCATGCACACGCCCACAGGCCTGCACGCACACGCACACATATGCCATGACCTGTATGCTCTCTATTTGTGTCTTGCAGTGACGACCGGTGAGGTCGTCAACACAGGTGATTATATATCGTAGTGGGTGCTTGCAAACTCCTGATGTGGGACTAAACTCATCGAGTTTCAGCCGAGAAATCACAATACAAATACGTGCGAATGTGGCCATTTCAGACCTCAATTTGAGTGCCCTAATGATGTTCATTTTCAAAATAAATTACATAATCTTAAAGCCTATACATAGGGCTTTTTATTGGTACCTTTAATTTACAATAATTAATTACTTAATTATATTTAAAAATTAGTTAAAGTTAGCTAATTATACATGTTAATTTAGTACTTAATTACTTAATTAATGTTCAAATTGATAACTTAATGACTCAATTGACTTATAATTTATTTAATATACATTATAACATATTTATTACACATTTTTAATTTATTTTCAGTTAGTTATTTTAATTTTCATACATTTACTTACACGATTTTAATAGATATATACATAATTATATTATAAATACTATTATACAGTATAAATACATAATAAATAGGTTGAAAATAATTAAAATTATTCTATACAACTATACAACATAATTTACTTCAGTAATAAATTAATTTACTAATTTAATTTATTTTAACTTAATAACTTAGCTAATTAATTTAATAACTTAAGTATATACAATAAATACTTAAATAAATAAATGTACAGGTATATTACAGTATATTATAATTACTTAAATAAGTATATACAGTTACAAATATGATTATACATGTATACGTATTTATTTATATTTACATAGGCATATGTACATATAATCTAATATAAATAAATATATATTTATATAATTATGATATATATAGTTTAACTCAACATAAATATTTATTTAATTAAATATAATAAATACATAAGTTAGTTATGTACATTATAGTTATATATTTTATTATTTACATTTAACTTATTCTTTAAATTATATATACAAGTATAAATACTATATACATGGTATTTTTGTAGAATTTTTAGCCTTTTCAAGTTTTTATGGTGTTTTTGTGTTTTATAAAAGTAGGAGAGGAGAGAGAATGTGAGATGAGAGGAAGAAGGACTCTTTGGATTTTTGATGTTTTCTTTACTTAAAAACCAAAGTAGACTTAACCATTTATTAGTATGTTCTACTAGCTAGAGGGTTCAAAATCCACTCAAACTTTACACACACCTAAAAATATTACTAATCCTACTAAATCCACTTTTATTTTATTTTTTTACAATTTTTTGTATTTTTATATTATGTACAAACTCAGACAGTTTAGGCTTAATAGGATGTGGAAATAAAGAACCTATGGCTTGAAAATTCAATTATGAGATCTGAAATGATAGGTAAGGCAATAGAAACATTTAGACATAAGCATGAAACATAATTGATCATTAAAATGTTATTTTCAACTTGAATTCCATTAGAATTACAGTTTGGACACATATATGATGAATATGCAGCTGACATTGATTGAAAACATGAATTACATGTCGTTTCAGATCAGGTTGAAGCCCAAAACTTGTACATGAATGCTTTCACATGAGGTTCTACCAGTACACAACATTAGCAGCTCAGTTAAACCCAAAATTAGACCTAGCCAAATAGTGGCTACTACTACTGTTAAAATGCGCAGCTATTCTGCTGCTGAAGTGGAACCCAGATCCAACCTTCAAGGTCTGATCTAATGCTTAATAAAACCATACTTAGATTTGGAAAACCAAATTTAATGTTAATCAACCCCAACAAAACATTTTGTCTTCAAATCACTCAAAATCTGGAATTAAAATCCCCAAAAAAGCCATCCTAGCAGACCAAATAGAGCAGCAGTTGCAGTATTATAACTTTAGAAATCCATTTCATGTTGTCGCAATCACTCTTCTGAAGGTCTGAAAACCATTGGAATTGAATTCACACTTTCAAAACCCCTAAAAACCCTAATATGATCTTCACCCTACATTATAGATAATGTAGAGGAGATAGATCAAATTAGGTATTAAACTCAAACCTTCAATATGATCTTCTAAATCTCAGCCAAACCCTAAATGTCAAATTGAACTCCTTTTGAATGAGGAAACCATGCCACCCAGTTTGGGTTGTTATTTTGGATTCACTCAAGTGATTTGATCACCTGGAGTTCCTAAACACTATAAATTAGTGTTTAGGACCTAAGGGCAAATCTAGAAAACCAATTGGGTCATTGCTTTAGCCTTGAATTAGTGCATTTGATTCTCCTTGGCTAAAACTACCCAAAATGGAGTTCAATTTGGGTGTATGCTATCTGAGTATAAAAATCCAATCAAACCACCTCAGATTCCTCACATTGTACCCAATTAAGCAAATACAAACTTAATTCACTCTATTAAATCTGGTTCAAACCAAATTGACTCCAAATCTAGCGATTGGGCGTAAAACTCAAATCCAAATGAATTGAGTGAATCAATGCAATGAAAACCAGATGGGGGGTCTTTGTGATCAAGTGGAGTGAATGGAGAGATCCCCAGGTGGATTTGAGTGTGATTTGGATCTAGAAGTTGGTGAACTTCAGATCCAATTCAACTTTGATGGATGGGGTGAATTGCGGATTAAAAACATGAGGAAATCAGTGAAAATGGATTGTGAGGTCTAGAGTTAAATCAGTGAACATGCGAATGAATGCGTATGAATTGATCAAAGAGGTGCGATTGAGGTGAATCTACACTACAACTAATCTACTCCTATTCTAAGCAATCAAACAGTGTGATTACTATCTAAACTAACTAGAAAGCATTAAATCTAATCTAATAAAGCAGTAAACTACACTCTGAAAGTAGGTAAATCTAGTGAACAGAGGAATGTGATCTTGGGTTGCAACTCGTCACTGCATCGATGAAGGGAGAGGAGTGGATCTCTAGTGGAGTGAATGAGGTCCCTAGATCCATAACTGGTGGCTGTGGTGACAAATTGTGGAAGAAGATACCACCGCTGTCATCGATGGTCGATGAAAGGGGGAAAAGAGCTAGAGACATGGATGAATGGATCAACTCAATGGGGAGGGAGCTTATCCTAGTTGCGGGAGCTCAGGGGGGCTAGTTATATAGGTGTGAGGGAGATTTGGGCACCATAATAGCAAGTTATTAGAATTTGGGGTTAACGGTGGGCATGAGAGTGAGGGAAGCACGGGAAAGATTTTACCAAAGTTCCACCATTGGATCATATTTGAAGGAGGTAATGGAGGTGTGGGCAGCATTGCTAAGACAATGGTGAAGATCCACCGCTGATCTCATGGTTCAATGAATCAATGGTGGCTGTGTACTGAGTTCCTCAAGTGTGAATAGTGGCTGAAGTGCTCTCCAAGGTCTACTGGTGAATTTATGCACTGAGTCCTCAAGTGAAACGATGTGAAAGTTGTGAACAAGGCCCATAAGTGGAAGGTATCATGACAGAGTGGTCCTTAAGGGCTTACAAATAAGCCCCTATGACATTGATATGTGAAGGAATGCAATGAAATGAAGGACCTATTGAATGGTAATCATTGTAGTTTATAGAAATACACATCGTAGTATTGTCGACGAAAACCAAATTGACATTAAATTTGTAAAGCTTGAGAAATGTGAGTTTTGAGCTCATTTGTAGGGAGCAAAACAATTGTAATTAAATCACCAATTGAGAAATATAAATGAGCACAATAATAGAAAAATATATTCAATAACTTGCAAAGTGTATATCAAGAGTCAGAGGACAAAAATATAATAGAGAACAAGAAAAATGGTGGTTGAAACAACCAATATGTCATTTAATACTTAAGCTCTCCTTTTTCAAGTCAAACTCGATATCAGATGTCTCTTCTTCTCTTCTCAACACTTAGGCAAATTTTGAGCAACTTCTTCAGACGTCTTAATAATGCATCAGATGCCTTAAGTGTTTCTTTAAATCTCAACAAGGCAAAAACCCTCCCCTTCTCTCTTACAAATCCTTCTTTCTTTCTCTCTCCTCAATCCCAAACCTAATCCAGTTCAGCGCATAGGGTTCGACTTGGCTCGCATGGAATGGGCGAGCACGGACCGATGTGCGTAGGCTTGTGCGTTTAGGAGACCTGACCTCTGTGTTTAAGGCGTACAACCAATGGACAAAATTTAATATATATGCAATTTTAATTCAAAAATTTTCAAGGTGGGACTATCTATCCCAATGTTCTTCACGCGCTTGCAGCTGAGGGAATGCTCTCAATTTGAGTTGCTACTAGTTGCTTCTCGTTCAATTGAGGCTGCAGGTGGCTTCATGATGGTCTTTCATAGTTTTAGGAGGTAGAAGTGAGGTCAATAGTGTACAGGCAACGGCATACGACAACGGTGATTGCAGGAATGACAGTGAGAACCTAAGCATCAAAATATAGGCTAAACACCCCAATTAGAGAGTTCATTAGGTCCCTTGTAAGGTGAGGAGTGTGGTGGTTGTGGTTGCTTGTTGATTGGTGCATGGTGGAGGTCAGTCGGAGGTGGAGTCGCAAGTGATTTATGGGTGTGTTTGGTGGAGTGAATGAGTGGCCAATATGCCTAATTATGTTATGGCTTTTGGTTGCTAGAGCGTGAGGAATGTAGTGGTGGTGGTGGTGTTGTGTTTAGTGAAGTGTGGCGGTGTTGCGACCACGTCGGAGACATGGCCGGAGGCAAAAAAGACGAAGGGGGAGAAGGTGGGTTCTATGGTCAAAACTAGATTCTAAGGTCCTAAAAGTAATCTAGGGTATGAGGGAAGTAGGAAGGGCTAATTAATGGAGGAAAGAGGGGAAGACTAATGCCGGCATGCCTTGCTAGACATAAGGAGAAGAAACATCCAATGGCAGGGTATGATGAGGAAGAAGGGGAGAAGGAACTCCTGCTTTGGTCAGCAAGGAGCAGATGAAGGTGGAGAAGAGCTTAGGCCATCCAATTTGACGGTTAGGCAGCCAGAGGAAGGAGATCGAGTAGCATCGTCAGAGCCGAGGTCGGAGGTGGCTAGAGAAGGAAGAGAAGATGTTTTTGGCTTAAAACTAGGCTTAATTTGACATAGGAACATCCTAGAGCTTATATAGATGAAAATCAAGGCTTCAATTAGGAAGAATTGGTGAATAGGAATCTTGAATTTGGCAAGTCAGGGTTTGGAAACTTTCAAGCTCACCTGAGCTCTATGCTTCACGATAGGAATCGAGACGTGGGCTAATTTGTTTCCCATAGTCTGAACACCAATCCCACCAAATTTGGTGGGATTTGGTGAGGATTTGCTGCTGATTTAAGCAAGTCAAAGTTGTGCTGTTATGGGTTTGACCCTATGTTTAGGAAACATTGAGGTTTCAAGCAGTGGGGACATAATTGTGAAGAAGACGATAACTTAGGGGCATATATGCAAGGTAAATGTAAAAGATGAGGATTTGATCGAAAAGAATAGAGATCTAGGGACTCAAATGCAAACTAGGTCAAGATGGAATCTAATTGGGCTCAAATTTTGGTGTTAACCTAATTTTGACCCAAGGAATCTAATGGTGAAGTTGGATGTGGGTTTGACCACATGTGACTGGGTAAATTACATAGAAGCCCAAATTAGGATAAATTCCCGTCCAAATCTCTATTTTTGGTTAAAATGGGTTCAAATGATCAAAGTGAAGGTACCAAACCTCTTAGAATATTTTTTAATATTTTTTAGGAGGTTTATACTGAATTTGTCTCTATCGAAACCATTTCAATTTAAGTGAGGCTGATAATTAGGGTTTCTATAATATTTTAATACTTAAAATACTTTAAACCCTGATTCAATTATTCTGAGCCCATTTCTTGGTCTTTTAAGTTTATTTAACCTTTGGTTAACCTCTAGATTAATCTGCATTTGTGATAGGATGTTAAAATAACAGAATTAACCAAGTCAAATTTCTTTAGGATGTTAAATGCTCCTAAATGATAGTCTGAGGATCGCAATTCTGTGCTAAATTGATTTGAGAAGACATGAAAACAGTGTTAATTTTGCTATTTTGACATCCAATCACAAATGCATACTAACCACAGGGTTGATCAAGGGTTAATTAAAATTTAAATGAACTTAAAAGATGAAGAAATGGGCTCACATTGACTAAATCAGGGTTTTACGCATTTCGAGGACTAAAATAGTACTAAAAACCCTAATTATTAGCCCTACTTAAATTGAAGGATTTCTGGTCAAGATAAATTCAATTAAAATCTCCAAAAATTCATTGAAAAATATTATAAGAGGTTTGATACCTTTACTTTGACCATTTGAACCCATTTTGACCAAAAATAGAGATTCAGACGAATTTACCATGATTTGGGATTTTGTGAAATTTACCCAGTCAAACATGGTCAAAACTTAAATACAAGTTTACCATTAGATTCCTTGGGTCGAAATTAGGTTAACATCAAAATTTGGGCCAAATCAGAGTCCATTTTGACCTAGTTTGCATTTAAGTCCCCAAATCTCTATCCTTTACACCAAGCCCTTAACTTTCATGTTTTCTTACCAAGATGCCCCTAACTTCTCATATCATCACAAAAATGCCCCTCCTGCCATTGATGTCTTAACAGCATCTCAAACCCAACACCGCCGAGACTCAATCAAGGAGTTCTCCTTGATTTGTCAATTAAATCCCTTCAAATTTGGAGAGATTGATTACCAAGAAATCTCCTTCCATTTGGGCAAGATCTCAGATCCTAACTTAAAGAGGAGAGTGCCGACGAGCTTGAAGAATTTTAGGAGTTTCAAGATTTCAATTTCACGCACTAGCTCACGAATTTTCCTAGTTTGAACTCAAGTTTGAGCTCTATATAAACTTTAGGAGGTCCCACGGTCAAAGTTAGTCATTTCTACGTCGGAAACAACCCTCTTCCCTCCTTTCCGATCGTGATCTCCAACAGCTCTGGTGACCCTCTTTTTCCCCGTCGTTCGACCACCTCATGGCCAAATTAGGTGGCTTAATACCTCCCTTATCTTCTTTTGCTCCTCACCAGACCAAGTAGGAGCCCCTATCTCCGTTGTCGCCGCCACTCCTCATCACTGGAGACCTCATCGTCAATGGAGTTGACAAAGAAGCCACCATGCATTTCCTTTCCTTTCGTCCAATTAATTAGGTTCTCTCTCTTCCTCTCCCTCTCTAGATTAGGATTAGGCCTTTAGTTCGTAAATTCAACCGCCTTATCACTTTCTCCCCCTCTTTCTTCTCCACCTCCAGTGTGGTCGCATGCACGCCACACTTCACCAAACTTCATGCGACCACCACCACATCTTCGTCTCATCTCAGAGATCAAAAGCTCCAAGGTTATTGGAGCTTTTGACCTCTAGAGACCTCCATCCACCAAACCCACCAACCACCTATACACCCACCTTTGAATGACCTCTACACACCACGAAACACCACCAAACCTCCACCACCACATTTGCCATACTCCGGCAACCCTTATGAGCATGTTAATTGGGGCATAGGGCCCGTATTTATGTATTTCAGGGGTTTGTTGAAGCACATGCCATTGTTGCCTCCATCCACCATGCTCTGGCTGTAAGCCACCACCACACCACTTCCAGTAGATGCAGACGGACATTGCGAAGGCACCTGGAGCTCTAATTGGCGAAGGAAACACAACAACAGTTGCAATTACATTAAGAGAGCATGAAACAACACACACGAAGAGGAGCAGCTGAGATAATCCTACATCCTGGGAGGATAGAATTGAAATGTGTTTATAACATTTTTTTGCATTATCTTCTCACCCAAGACACGGGGGTCGGACCCCCTTTACACACACCTATGCACACCATGCTCGTGCCGGCCCTCACGTGAGCCTGGTCCCCGGTCTGGATTTGATTACCCATTTACCCAATTTGGAGAGAGAAAGGAAAGGATTTCTGAGAGAAGGTGGGGGGTTTTGCTCTTGGGAACTGTGCCCAAGGCCTTAGGTGAATTTTGAGAGGTTTGTACTGAACATTTAAGCCGTCTAAGGCTTAGCTGGGAAGTCTGAAGGAATTAATCAATCAAGCTGATTGTCGGGTTTGAATAAAATGGTTAATTAGGGTTTGAGAAGTTGATTTGACCTTGAGATCTGACTGGGAATTAAGCTAAGTGATGAGTGTAAATTGGTGGTTTCAACCACCACTATTTGATTCTCTATTATCTTTTTGTTATTGACTCTTGAGATACAACTTGAATCTTTATTGAATATATTTTTTGATTGATTATTCATTGCATATTATATTTATGATTGTTGATTATTATGCTTATTTCTATTATTTGATTAGTGGATTGAATTCCAATTTTGCTCTCTACGAATGACTTCGGAACTCATGATTTTTCAAGCAATTACCAATTTTAAATGTCGATTCGATTTTCGTCACTATACTACCACATATTTCTCTAAACTATGATGAGTTCCACTCAATATTTTGGCATTGTTGTCGAGGAGTAATGTGCAATTCACCACTAGTCATATCATTATTGAGTTGATTTCTAACTTGCCCTATTTGCTTTATTTTGTTGTTGAGAGGTGAATCACTAAGAGATCTTTTGTGGAATCAGCCACACCAGGGGCAGGTAAAATTTCTTTTCTTCCTTAATCATCTCCTTATCTTAGGAAGATAAAAAGGAAACAAATCAATTAGGATCCATTTGCCTTAATTTCTTAGTAATTATCATTTAAAGGCAAAGAGTTTCCTGATTTGCGAGATTGATTGAAATCAGATTGAAGTTGGTACGATTTGATTAGAGATTCCCCATCCTTACTTCCTGTACCTATTAAGGATTCACGCTAAAATTTTTCAACATCTTGGACTACTCACTTTCTTGTTTGAGTCCAAGGTGTCATATTTGGATTCCAATTGGACGTGGAATTAGAGCCAATTAGGGTTACACATTAGGGTTTTGGAGTGTTAGTAGACACTTGCTTGCAATTGAGGGAATTGATGTTCCTGCATTTGTGTGCTACCCAAGCCTTTGTTTGAACTGATCTAACCAAGCGAACCCTAAAATCAAGACTCTAAATTCACTCGAATCATAAAATTTGGGACCTAATAACCTGTTGAGAACCAATTAGGGTGATTTAGGTACTCTGACCCAAATTTCATCATCAACCATAGGACAGGTTAGGTAAAGTTGGTGGTTCACTTTATGAATTAATCAACTTACAAATTAGGTCACAATTTGAAATAACTTCTGAATCAAGTGAAATTCAAGGCACAATTAGGCTAAAATTGGTAGACTTAGGTCTCAATTCGCACGTTCTGGTCTACTTGGAACCATGGTGACAAGGAGGGTCGGGTGGGGGAAACCCTATAACCCGTAGCAATGCTCTACCATGTAGGGGTCTTTGTAGGACTCTTCCTTCCTAGATTCACAAGTAATTCTCAGGTGTGTGGATTTTTGATCAAGAGGTCCATTTGCCACAAACAGCTTTAGTCATCGAAAATTTTTAGGTGCCTTGATTGGGTCCAATACACATCCAGTCCCTCATCTATTCTTTAGTGCACAAACACAGGAAGAGGTCCCTAGGTATGATCTAGAGGCCTCCATTAGAGTTGATCTTCTGGGTGAAATATGATTTGATCAAATCTATATGGACCTGAATTTGATTCCTCATCCTGATCCACCACCTGATTTGGAGATGCAACCTGACAACATAGGAAAGATGTTCAATAAACTTGAATCCAATATGAGCATAAAAGAGAAAATGATTGAGGCTACTCTTAGGCGTAGGGAAGAATTTGATAAAACCTTAGATCCCTTTAGTAGAATTCGGGATAATGAAACAAAAATGACAAACCCCATTTTAGACCACATCAAGATGATTGCAACACAACTAGCATGTGGTTCGACTTAGGAGACCCTTTTATGAACATTTGATACATTTAAGAAATTGCATTACACTGAGAGTTTACAGTATGTGTCAAATCTAAAACTTTGGGAAAAGTACCAAGATGACTTTGGATGACATGGGGAGCTAATAAATCAGTTGGAAGATGAGATTATCAGGAGATATCCAAATTCCCATGCAGAAACTAATAATGCATCTTGGAGCAATTTTGAGGATCAATATAATTTCCTAGAGCCTGGGAACAAAAATGGAGGTTGTTATGGACCCCCAACCCAAATGGAACAGAATTTAGATTTTGTGTAGAATGAAATACTTGACCAAGATGTGGGTTGGGTAGATTCAGTTACAGGTGTTCCCAATTATAAGCCAGCCATAGGAAGCTGTGAAGCTGGTCCATCATGCTTAGATTTGCAAAACTCTTGTGATGAATTAGACTCAAAATCTCTCAAGGATGTAACACCCGCACCTTATCTTGTTAAGGTATTCCTCGATAGTAGTTCTAACATTACAATAGAACCAAGTCTAGATTCTAGTGACCCAGTTACCAAACCTAACCTAGAATCTAGATTTGAGCCTAGTTGGGATGATTATGAGGCTTAATGTGATGAGAATAAGATTTTAGATTTGAACTATGATCTTGAACCCATATTTGATGATTCTACCTCTCCAGACTCCTCAGAAGAACAAATTGATTTATCGGAAGTCTAACTGATTTACGATACAAAATTAGAGGAGTTGGAAGAGTTGCGATTTGATTGGATCTACCCTAGATGCCTTGAACCCGAGCATATGCCTAATAAGGATAGCCCTCCAAGCTTGAAATTTGAGGCTAGGTTAGACCAATGTCAGGTTGACAACTCCATGCATCTTGATTTATTTTGTGGTGGAAATCTCGATATTGAGTTAGGTTCAAAAGCTGATTTTCGTAAATTCTTTGATGATTTTGAATCATACTTTGATTTAGGAGAATCATTGTTTCTAGATGATTATGAGCTGATTTACGACCACAGTATCTATGATCCATTCTTTGATTCTGATTCTGAGGCCAATGATTTTGAACTCGAGGTAGCCCTACCTTTGACTCTCAAGCTAGAGTCGTTTAGATCCCAACTTCAATCAGCCATAGGAATCAATTTCTATTATGACTCACCTCTTTCTGATCTGGTTGCATATGATTCAACATCTTGATTCGACAGTGAATGGGACACTGATCAAACTGACAACCGTATATTGTCCTTTGATCCTACCAATAGGGTTCCTACACCTTTCATCAATCCATTATCATTGAGGATCCCTACTCTAATCTGGTTGAGCCAAAACTGCCAAACCCTCGATTTGCATTTCCACATTTGTTTGAGCCACAAAGCATATGGTGGACTCCGCACGTACTGATTCACATTTCTCAACCAACTACACTGATTGGGTTTGGTCTGCACCATCAGCCAATTGATTTAAACAAGCACCTAGTTGGACCAACCAGGCTACTCATCAAGGTGTTTGTTCTATAAAATTCTTCCAATCTAATCACCCCTTCTCCTTGACCACTTTCTACTGGACTGAAGGCATCAAATTTAGCGCTTAATAGGAGGCAACCTGCTAATTCAAAAACCCGAGTCCCTTCTGATTCTTTTTGCATTCCTATTACACTTTAGGATTCAAATTTTAAAACAGCCTACTCCACCTTTGATACTTATATCAGAGCTTGAAATCATTCGCAACAGTCATCTCGTCTCATGCGCCACCCACCCAAACCTATTCTAATGTGTGTTCTAAGCTAAACTCGAATGCACCTGGTTTACAATGAGGACATTGCAAAACTTAGGCATGGGGGGTATTAAAGTGCAAAAAAAAATAGAAATTCAATTCTTTGAGGAGTTCTCACACAAAAAAAAATGGAGAAAGGGGAGGAAAATTTTGCAAGCTGAATGAAAATCTTTCTTGAGGAGGAAAGAGGAGAAAATACAAAGAATGACAAAGGAGCAAAATCAAAAATAATTGATAGTCCTAGCAGTTGATTATGGAATCTACTTAAGTTCTAGACCAAATCAAAATAAGGATTAAGTCCTGAAGTACTAGAGACAAAAAGATAAGTAAAGGGTACCGACCTTAGCCTCTTGGGCTTATTCTAGGGCTTAACACTCATGTATTTGTTAAGATCTGGATTATACCTCAAGAGGTTGAGGAAAGTGTGAGGCTGATGTATTAAGTCTAAGACTTAGGAATTATTTGGCCCTGTTGCCTGCCTTTGGTTAGCAGGACTTGGTAACCTAAGAAACAAAAAATCACACACCAGTTTGGTTCAATGCGCTTAATGAAGTACAATGCCAAAAGTGTTCTATTTTGAAAAATGTTTTCCCAAAGATCTAGCTTAGGAGAGGCTTGAAGACACAAGTTGATTGGACGAGTTCCTGGTGGAGAGGCGGAATGAAAAATACTCCCCTCAAAAAATGCGTTATAACATATCATCTCCTTGGTGCTTGTCTCCTAGGATATCTAAATATCCTACCAGGGGCATGTAAGCACCTTATGCTGGTTCAGATACCATGAGAAAGATTATCCCGAAATGTCGATTTCCAGGGCCTGAATTTAGCTATAAAATGCCATGGGAAACACTATCCCGAAGTGTCAAAAGTCAGGGTTTTGGGGGTTGCCATGGGCGGTGTTATTTGGAAGCATCGAAAGCCAAAGAACCTCCAAGGATTGATAGTGGGAACAAGAAATATGATACTGACCGTGTTTAGGGCCAATTCGATGTTGGATTTATGTGACAGTAAAAAGAAAAGAGAGAAAGCTCTCAAAATAGATATCCCTCTCTATCTCTCTTATAAAAATGCACTAACAAACTGAACCTGGACTTGCTACTAATAAGCACGGGTGCTTTAACCATTGGGGTCAACGAACCACTAAGCAGTTTTTGCGAGCCTTAGAAACCTTTGCGGCAAACCCAAGGCTAAGGCTGGTCAGGTCTGGATCTTGGTTGGTACTTGAGTACCTCTAGCCCTATTATTGGTGTTCTAATCTGATTTCTACAAAAGAGGCACAAACAGGCATCCTAACAATAAAATTTTGGTCTAGGGATCTAGTTCTTTCCATAGGATTTTGCTAGGGACTAGTAAAAGTTAGGCATGGAGTTATTGTTAGTCGCTCTTAATTAGATTTTGAAATCAATGAGCTGCAGTATAGATTGAATCAGTGCAAAAAATAAATAATATTTATACTCGAATATCGGCAATGAAGTCCGAGGTCGAACACAAGGAGAAAATAGGAATTCAATCGCTAATCTCAATAAATAATGTAAATGAGCACAAGAAATAAGCCAATAAATTACTCAGAAATAATAATCAATGTAAAGCATAAGTTTAACAATAAGTATGCATGGCAAAAAAAAATCTAAAAGCAAAAACAATGGTGATTTAGATCACTAATTATTCAATTTAAGCATACATGCATTAAGTTCAAATAATGCAGCAGTGCCATCAACCATTAAACTTAGGTACTCAAATATATCAATAGTATCAACCTGGTACAGCCTCTCAATCAAGTATCAGATGGTTTAACCAACAGATGCTACAGTGTTAGGGAAGCACCGTTATTCTTCTTCCTCTTCTCTTCTTTTTTTCCTTCTACTTCTGCTCTTCTTCTCTTCTTCTTTCAGGCCTTCTACTTTTGCTCTTCTTCCTTCTTCACACACAGAGGGAGGCAATCCCTCCTGCAGCTAAGTGTTACAAAAAGCAAAACCCCTGCCCCTGCTCTCTCTTTCTTTCTCTCTCTGGGATCCTCTTCCTTGCCTTCCTAAGGCCCTTCACAGTATTAGGTTATCGAGTTAATGGGCACATGCGCACCTGGGACCAAGCTCATCAGTAGTGGGTGGTGAGCGAGGTGTGCTTAGCTTAGGCGGGTAAACAAGTGAGCATCAGACCCATGTGTAGATGTCACGGGCGAGGCATAGGTGAGGGTGTAATGGAACCTCACCCCGTGATTAGAGGCGATAAGCCCCAATCACAAAAATAATTTATGCGGCCTCACTCGTTCCTTTTCCACCGATGTGGGACAAAACTCCCACTTCTCTTCGCATGCGGCTGCTGCAGGTACTCCTTCCTCAATTGGAGTGTGAGTGCACCCTGGCAGCTTCAATTGGATGCTTGGAAGGCTTCCTGAGGCTAAATCGCATCCCCTGGGGCATATCCCTGGAGCAGGGACCTCGTGGGCACTATTGAAACTCGCTCGAAGCAGTTCCGTTGATGGCACGGAGGGTCGTGAACCTGAAACCAGAAAGCATTGTCTTTTGACCTCATTAAAGCCATTCAGAACCATCGACGGTCGACGACAAATTCGGTGGTGGTCGTGGCATGTTGCGAGAAGGCGTGTAGTGGCCGGTTGGAGTCGGGTACAGCGTGTGAAGGTGGGTTTGGTCGTCGGGGTGTTTGGATGGGAAATAGGGTGGAATAGGATAGGGGTTTTGCAGGGTGTGAGCTGGCGGAGCTTGTGGACTAGTTGGCGAGGGGGATAGTTGTGTGTAGTGGGCTGGAACCCTCATCGGAGTGGTCACTGGAGATTGAGGAGATGAAGGTGTTTGGTGTTGTCGGTGGTCAGATTTGGAGAATAAAGAGTAGTTGATAGAGTAGAAGGAGATAGAAGGGTGTTAACCTAACTAAAGTTTGGCGGGGATGAGGAATTGGCACCGGCTTTGATTGGCTGACGTCAGAGACGAGAATCTCTCCAATGAGGGAGACGACGGTGAAGAAAAGAGAGTGGGCGCCTCTAATGTGGTCATCGAGAGGTGGAGGAAGTCGGGAAGGAAGGAAACGCTTTGAATTTGGCTGCTGGGAGACCGTATGATGACGGGGGAGGATGCTCACCGGAACTAGGTTAGAGATGGCTGGAGGTAGGGTTAGTGTTGAACGATTACGCACCTACGCTAACGTGTTCGATTTTGGAAAAACCCGTCGTTGTAGTTCGAAAGCGAAGGATTCGTGTTCAACAAATAAAATTTATACCGAAATTAAAATTCCGGGTCGAACACAGGGAGGCGGACGTTTGATTTAAAAACTTCGCGTTTCATTTTTATTTTGTCACGAAGAAATTCAATTTAAACTATCTAAGTATCTACAACAAATAGAAGAGAGAGAGAGAGTAAGAGAGAGAGAGAGAATACTACACATGGAAATCAAAATGAGATGTAGAATAGACAAGGAATTTATCATAAAAGAGATCGTTCGTTACAACTAGAAAGCATAAAGCAATTACTCTAGAAAGCAGTAAATCTATATTAGAAAGCAGTAAAAAGAGTAGGGAGAGAGAATCCTCCTCGACGGTCGCTTGGAGGACGAGCCGGACGGGACGGCGCCTGGACGAAGGAGGACGAAGCGGGACGAAGGAGGACGAAGCAGAAGAACGGGAACGGAGCAGCACGCCGTCGTCGTCGCAGGATCCACTTCCGAAGGGGGACGAAAATTTGGACTTTATCTCGCGAGAAGCATCCCGGGTGTGGGACAAGCTTCTCTTGATCTTTGGAGAGGTAGAGAGGAGAAGTAAGGGATGAAAATTTCGTATGGAGGGGGTCTCCTTTTATAGTTGCAAGGAGTGGGGGCAAAATAGACATTACACCTTCAAAATAATAAATAAGGGGTCTTTAGTGACGGATAAATCCGTCACTAAAGCCCCGACGTGGCCGTCGCCGCCGCGCCCACGCGCGCCCGCTCGGCTGCCCGCGTGCGTAACGCCTACGCACGTCCGCGAAGTCTCAGCCGTCCGATCGCGAGATCGGACGGCTTAAATCGCGTCCGCGCCCGCTGCGTAGCGCGCCCGCCCGAGTGCGATCGCACGTTACGCCCGGCATCCAATCGCGCGTCGTCCTGATTGAGCACGCACAGCCGTTGGATCTTCATCTGATGCTCGTCCACGCCCGCTCGCCCGCGCCTTTCACCCCCTCACCGCGGCTCGAACCCGCGACCTCTGCTTCGCCCGCAGCTGCGTCGCCGCTGCGCTACGTGGACGAAATGGTCGCGCGGACGCTTTTAAGCGCGAGCGACCACAGCCGTTGGATCTCCATCTGACGGCAGAGAGCGATCGGGTGGGGGCCTTCACAAAGTGCAAGCGGCCGTTTGGGCGGCTGAGATGGCGCCACGTGGCGCCATCTTGGCCGTCCATCTTCTGGAAGTTGTAGATGGTGCCACGGATGTCGGATTGACTCAATTTTTGTGTCGTTGGACTGCGATCGTCGATCCGAATTCATCCGTGCGGTCGGATTTGTCATCTAAAGTATGGATTTACACCATCCTGGCCCTTGATCTTCTAGGGTTCCCCGATCTATATCTGATGCTACGGATGCCTGATTAGGGCGATCTTGGAGTCGTTGAACTCCAATCGTCACCCTGATCACATCCATACGGTTGGATCTTTGATCCGAGGCCCCGATAAAATGTTTGCCCTGTCCAAGCACATAAAAGGAGACAATTAACCTCCATTTTATTCAAACTACTCTAAATGCAAGATGATGCATGTTATGCAATATTTATATCATGAAATGCAATCCTATGCTTAAGAACATGCATAAATAGACATTTTAAGTAGTGTAAATGTGTTTACAACATACCCCCATGCCTATCTTTTGCTAGTCCCTAGCAAAACTATATGCTATTTATAAAAGAATTAGGTTAGATTATTTGGACCTGAGTTATTTTCAATCATTAAGAAATTGTCTACTTAGGAACTGAACTTTCAAAGACACAACAGTGCCCGGGTATCAGCCAAAATGTAGACCGCCTCAAGCCCTCGCCTTATTCAGAGAAAAATTTCTTTTTCTCTTTTTACTCTTTTCTAATTTTTTTTTTTTCACATTTTAGGGTTCAAGAGTGGCTTTCTACGACCATTCAACTCACCCAAGATTTGATGAGAACCCTAAATTTTAAGCATCTTATTGTGATTTTGATAGACTCGTTGACCGGTAATTAGAACGGACTTCGGATTTCTACGCCTCTAGGTGACCTCAAAAAGAATTCTGCCTAAAGGTGTATCTTTACAACCGGTAGCTTTCTCCCTACTTTTATTTTTTAACGGGGTCAACACAAGGGTGAATCCAGTGTATATCTCCCCAGTTTATTCTACTTCTCCGCTTCTTCTTAAGTGTTCTGGGAATTTTTAGTGCATTTTCTGAGCTGGGTTCTGGACAACCGGTCGATGAGCTGTTACCACCGACAACTTGCCAGCCATACTCGTGCGGCGAAGTGTGGCTTATTTCTTTTTGTTCTTTTCTCCTTTTTAATTTTTTTTTTTTTTTAAGTAGGTGGCTTCCTTGATCTAAGATTTACCTAAAGGCAGCAAAATGAGAAAGGTCCAGTGACTGGGCTCTGGACAACTTACCTATGGGCTGTTACCCACGATAACTTGCCAGCCATATCACCCTAGAAGGTTCATTAGCTACCCAATTTCCATTAGAATCGCCGAATAACGAGTCAGTGCAAAGAAAGTGTGTAGATGCTTAAAACTCAAAATTCCCTCAAATCAGAGGGCGGGTTAATAAGTCGTGTACTTATCACCCAAACTTATTTATTCCAATTATAATAGAATTAAGATGGCGAGGACTCAAAGACAAATCCACATTTTAGTGGATACACAGGCTAATTAAGTCCAAAGACCTGACGGGTCTTTGTGTTCAGATCCTAATGTAGTATTTCCTAAGATTGCAAATTTTCTTAAACCCAAATTCTCTTTCCTAATTCCGAATTTTTCTTTTTTATAAAAGAAAATAAGCAAATCTACGGAGCTGACGAATGAATTCAGAGATAAATATCCACCCCCCCATGCCTATCTAATGCAATGTCCTCATTGTATTAAAAAGACATAAAACAGAGTGGAAAAGCGTAGAAAGCACCTGAATTGCGTGAATGTCATGTCCGCTCCGAGATGAAATCAAAAAAAGAACTGTATAAGTGTTGAGTTTAGTGCCTTCAGCTAGGCGCACTATACAAAGAAAAGGAATGAAGAATTCACAAGTGCAGGTCAGAATTAATATAAACAGAAGAATCCTCTGACCTATCAACAGCGGTCCACAGATGTGGACCAGATTGTGGTGCAGACCCATCCCCCATAATCGAGAATATGTTAGGTTCTGGATAAAAATTACCCAAAACCTAAAATTAGAATGCAAGCAGGATCGGGCCTGCGATTTCTGAGGATGCAACCCAAGGCCAAAATGTCGGGTTATAGAGAATTGAAGCTCAAAAGGATAATCGTTGAATGTGTGCTTGAGTTGAACATCCTCGAAACAAATGTCGTAAGGGTTCTGATTTGATGGTTTCAGCTTAAAAGGAACCCTTCGACTCAATCTTCCATTTCCTCCAAAATTAACTTCCCAAATCAGAACTTCCCCGCTCCTATCCTCCTCATTTAGCATATCAAATTCCAGGACCTCTTGTACATTTATCACCCCGTCTGAAATCTCCAAGTCTAAATGATGTGGCAGAATCAAAATTGACTTGGGTCTAATTATCTCAGAATTAGAATCATCAATAAGCTCAACAGGGTGTAACTGATAATCAGGGCATTGAATTGATTCTTCCAGAAAATGCGATTCTGGATCCGTAATGTGTGCCCTAATAAGATCAGTTTCCTCAGTTATTGGGCTATTAAATGATCTATCAGATTCCTCAGGCCCAATTGTCTCACAGAAATCGTGTTCAGAAAACTCGCGTGAGACTTCGCAACTTGAATCTTCACCATCAGGATCCGTATCAATGTATGTCCCAAAATCAGTTGTCACTTTCTGTTCCAAGGAGACATATGTTTCCTCGTAACCTGGCTTAGGGATCTCAGGTGAAGAAATCAAATCATCCTTAATTGGTTGTTTTAATTCAATCTGGTCAGCCTCGTAACACGTGTCCCCCCCAACAGGTGCTTGAGCGGGTTCTGTCATTGGCTTTCCTGAAGAGAGTTCATCCTGGGAATTATTCCAAGATTGAATCAAAGCAACCACGAATCTCATCCTCAATTTCACTAATTTCCCAAGTAGAAACTCACCCAGGTTCTTATCCTTAACATCCTGGAGCCAATCCAACAAAGACTTGTTTAAATCATCAATCATTTCAATCAGGGGCTCCAATCTCTCAATGCAAGGTATTGGCTGAACTTCTAAAGATTGAATGATATTCCTCAAGTTAGCCAGAACCTTATCTTGAACCTGATTAACCTGAACCAAATGAGTTGGTTCAGGGTTGGGCGGGTTTGACATCAATGTAGAGGAATTAACGAATTGAGATTCGTTATACCCATCCTGATAATAGGTCATTTCAGATTGTTCAAAAGATGGTGATGACCTAAAGGCAGTGAAATCAGAGGATGGGTAAGGATCAGTGTATCCTTCTTGATTGTAGATCGTATTATGCTGTTCAAGAAAGGAGGACGATCTATAATCGATGTAACTCTGAGAAGGATAGAAATCAGAATCAAAGTGTTCAGGGTTATACCCTAAACACGGGGGTCCGGAATTGTATCCCCAATCCGAATTATCCCAACTAACTGATGGTCGATTACAATACGAGTTGGGATAATCGTCATGTTGAGGATAATTTACAACAGGAGGGAAAGAGCGGGAATGCGTGAAATATGTGGAAGGATTCATGATACACGGGAGGAAGAAAGGTGCCCTGCAATACAAACAATCAAACCTATCCTTAAATATGTTAGCCTAAAGACCTACAGACTCTCAAAACCCATCTTGAGATAAAGGAACGATTTGATCTACTTCCGTCTGTTCAATCCAACCAGTTAGAAGGAGGGACTGGGGAGAAGGTTCTTCCTTCGGCTTGCGCCTCCGATTCCTAGTGTACCCCCCAGCCGCGATCGTTTGACTCTAATCCCCTAGCTCGACATCAGATTGAACAGTAGAAACAGACTAATCGAAAATAATCTCATTCTGGGTTCTGAAGAGCGAGTCCAATCTTTAAGGCCAACGTCTACTTTGTTTTATTTAGGGCTAGGTTTGAATGTGCTTTGGAATGTGATGGGCCCTTTAAATGGGTTGTGCCCTTAATGATTGATTGATTTGTATGTGAGTGCACAACCAGTGGTTTTCAAGCAAGATTATTTTTGATGTGGTGAATTTTAAGATTCAAATCTTGCTTAGTAGCTTTCAGGATTCAACTTTAGGTGTTTTCAATCAAGTTTCGTTGGCACACCAAGTTTTACAAGCACAGGTGAAGATGTTTTCCTTTAAAGTTTAAAAAGAATGTGGAGTGCCTGGTAAATCCCTAAGAGTTGAACCTAATTGGCAGCTACTTGATGAGTTGATTTTATTTGAAGTGGTGCGGCCCAATCAACTCAAACAATTGGCCTGTTGCACCACTTAATTAGGCACACAAATGATTACCTAATCTGATTTCTACTCAATTATGTGTTTGGATGTGTGTACCGGCTCCTAAGATTGGATTATCGGTTGAGTTTGAAAATCAGATGAGGTTGTGTACCTCTGTGAGATTTTTTTTTTTGTTCTTTTTAATGTGGGGGTTGGGGTGAGTATGGGTGTCAAACAACAAACAATCTAACCTTAGAGTTTATAAAAACACCTAGGTTGATTGATGTTTGAGTTATTATGTGATGAAATAAAATCTAATGGGTGGGAGGTGGGGGGTAACTCACAAAACCTTCTACAGCACTTTACTCCAATCTACCGCTTTTGCCTGCCTCGAAAGAGTACCTGCAATTACAATAAGAAAGGAGAAAAGTGAGGTAAATGATTTGTAAGTTACAAAACGCGAAGAGAAATCAAAGATCGTTGCCTCCCCAGCAACGGCGCCAAAATGTTGAACGATTACGCACCTACGCTAACGTGTTCGATTTTGGAAAAACCCGTCGTTGTAGTTCGAAAGCGAAGGATTCGTGTTCAACAAATAAAATTTATACCGAAATTAAAATTCCGGGTCGAACACAGGGAGGCGGACGTTTGATTTAAAAACTTCACGTTTCATTTTTATTTTGTCACGAAGAAATTCAATTTAAACTATCTAAGTATCTACAACAAATAGAAGAGAGAGAGAGAGAGTAAGAGAGAGAGAGAGAATACTACACATGGAAATCAAAATGAGATGTAGAATAGACAAGGAATTTATCATAAAAGAGATCGTTCGTTACAACTAGAAAGCATAAAGCGATTACTCTAGAAAGCAGTAAATCTATATTAGAAAGCAGTAAAAAGAGTAGGGAGAGAGAATCCTCCTCGACGGTCGCTTGGAGGACGAGCCGGATGGGACGACGCCTGGACGAAGGAGGACGAAGCGGGACGAAGGAGGACGAAGCAGAAGAACGGGAACAGAGCAGCACGCCGTCGTCGTCGCGGGATCCACTTCCGAAGGGGGACGAAAATTTAGACTTTATCTCGCGAGAAGCATCCTGGGTGTGGGACAAGCTTCTCTTGAGCTTTGGAGAGGTAGAGAGGAGAAGGAAGGGATGAAAATTTCGTATGGAGGGGGTCTCCTTTTATAGTTGCAAGGAGTGGGGGCAAACTAGACATTACATCTTCAAAATAATAAATAAGGGGTCTTTAGTGACGGATAAATCCGTCACTAAAGCCCCGACGTGGCCGTCGCCGCCGCTCCCACGCGCGCCTGCTCGGTTGCCCGCGTGCGTAACGCCTACGCACGTCCGCGAAGTCTCAGCCGTCCGATCGCGAGATCGGACGGCTTAAATCGCGTCCGCGCTCGCTGCGTAGCGCGCCCGCCCGCCTGCGATCGCGCGTTACGCCCGGCGTCCAATCACGCGTCGTCCTGATTGAGCGCGCACAGCAGTTGGATCTTCATCTGACGCTCGTCCGCGCCCTCTCGCCTGCGCCTTTCACCCCCTCACCGCGGCTCGAACCCGCGACCTCTACTTCGCCCGCAGCTGCGTCGCCGCTGCGCTACGTGGACGAAATGGTCGCGTGGACGCTTTTAAGCACGAGCGACCACAGCCGTTGGATCTCCATCTGACGGCGGAGAGCGATCGGGCGGGGGCCTTCACAAAGTGCAAGCGGCCGTTTGGGCGGCTGAGATGGCGCCACGTGGCGCCATCTTGGCCGTCCATCTTCTGGAAGTTGTAGATGGTGCCATGGATGTCGGATTGACTCGATTTTTGTGTCGTTGGACTGCGATCGTCGATCCGAATTCATCCGTGCGGTCGGATTTGTCATCTAAAGTATGGATTTACACCATCCTGGCCCTTGATCTTCTAGGGTTCCCCGGTCTATATCTGATGCTACGGATGCCTGATTAGGGCGATCTTGGAGTCGTTGAACTCCAATCGTCACCCTGATCACATCCATACGGTTGGATCTTTGATCTGAGGCCCCGATAAAATGTTTGCCCTGTCCAAGCACATAAAAGGAGACAATTAACCTCCATTTTATTCAAACTACTCTAAATGCAAGATGATGCATGTTATGCAATATTTATATCATGAAATGCAATCCTATGCTTAAGAACATGCATAAATAGACATTTTAAGTAGTGTAAATGTGTTTACATCAGTTAGGAAAAGGGCTTTTGGGCAAAAACTTAGCTAAAGAGCACGGCCATGCATTGGGCGTGTTTAAATAAGGCTTAAAAGGGGGTTTCAAGCTTGGAAACAAGCTTGGAAACCTTGGAGATTACAAAAAAATAGGATTCCCATTCCTTCAAAATATTTGCACGAGCTTTTGGGAAGGAGTTGGGATCCAAGGTTGGTCTCATTGGAAGGAGGATTTCCTAAAGAGTCTTCGGTTCGATTTTGGGAAAGTTTCATCAATCAATCAAGGAGAGCTCTCCAAATGAAGCTTGCCAGAGTAGGATTATTGAGCAATAATGGCAGAGGGATCCATTTGTGAAGAAGACAACAAAGCTGGGGGCTATTTGTAAGAAATTCAAAAGTTAATGGCATGAGTATGAGATAAAAGAGTCAGACTGAACCAAATTACAAACTAGGTCAAGATGATCTTAGATTGGGCTCAAATTTTGGTACAAACATAATTTGGACCTAAGGAAACCAATGGTGAAGTTGGATTTTGGTTTTGACCTAGTTTGAATAGGTAATTTATGAAAAAACCCAAATTAAGGCAAATGTCTGTCTGAGACTCTGTTTTGGGTCAAGACAGGTTCTGATGGTTAAATCAAGCAAACCAAATCCTAGAGAATATTTTTCTATAAATTTTAGAGGGTTTAGGTGAGTTTTATCTTGACTAGAACCTCAGTTAATTAAGCGGGTCTATTTTTAGGGATTCAGATGTCAATTAATTCTTGAAACGCGTGAAAACCCTTTTTTGTCTGTTCTAACCCACTTGCTAGACTCTTAAGACCATTTGACGCTTAATTAACTCCTGAGAAAACTCATGATTGTACTGCAATTGAGATATACTGTTAAAATTACAGTTTTACCCTTATTTTATTATCTTTCTCTTAGAATGATTATGTAATGAATTAGGGCTATATAGCGGTTATGTAGGAGCATTTAATGACTTAATCAAATCAAATTGAGATAGTTATGGCTCATGATGGTGTTTCCATCATACCCCCATGCCTAGCTTTTGCTAGTCTCTTAGCAAAATCTTATGGAAGTAACTCAAATTATAGACCATGCCTTTTTATACTCAGATTTCTGCTTTGTGCTTTTCTTTGTAGATTAGGTCAGAATGCCAATAGTAGGCCTAGAGGTACTCAAGTACCAACCAAGATTCGGAACTGACCAGCTCTAGCCTCAGTCCGCCGCGAAGCTTTCTAAGGCCCATAGGAACTAACCTAAGGTTTGTTGAACTCCGCGGTTAAAGTATCCGTGCTTGTAACTTGTTTAGACCAGGTTCAGTTTGCAGTGCATTTTTGTAAGAGAGAGATAGAAATTCTTTTTTTGCATTTCTGGAGAGTTTTCTCTCTCTTTTCTTTTCTTTATTTCTAGCTTCGGATTGGCTTTACAACACGGTCTTTATCAGATTCCTAGCTCCCACCATCAATCCTCGCAGGGTCCTTGGCAATCTATGCTTCAAGATAGCACCGCCCATGGCAACCACCAAAACCCTAGGTTTCGACACTTCGAGATAGTGCTACCCATGATGTTCTGCAGCTAAATCTAGACCCTGGCAATTGACATTTTGTGATAATGCCGCCCATGGCATCTGAACTAGCACAAGGTGCTTACGTGCCCTCAGTAGGATATTTAGATATGCTAGGAGACAATCACCGATGAGATGGTATATTATTACGCATCTTCGAGGGGAATTTCTCGCTTCTCCTCACCGGGAACTCTTCCAAATCAACTTGTGTTGATAAATTGCTCCTAATCTAGGTAGCTTTTTATAACAGAATTAACACATTTGCATGATTTTGATAATTAAGCATACTGAATTGGACTGTGTGTGGATTAGGGTGCTTAGGTTACTGAGTCCCGCAAACCAGAGGTCAATTAACGAGGTCGAATAATCCCTAAGCCTTAGACCTAATACTTAAGCCTCGCATTTTCCTCAACCTCTTGAGGACTATTCAGATATTAACGAATACTTGAATTTTTAAGCCTAAAACACAACCCAAGAGGCTTAAGATCAGCATTCATACTAATCTCTTTTGTCTCTTAGCACATTTTTCTTTTATTCCTTTCTTTTGATTTGGTCTAGAACTAAGTAGATTCCTTAATCTTTTACTAATGACTATCTCTTTTATTTTCTAATTGTTGCTCCTTTTTGACATTTTAAATTACCTCCCCCTTTCCTCCTCAAGAATGATATGCATTTAATTCACTCAAAATTTCCTCCCTTCTCCATTTTTTTGTTCTTTTTCAATTTTTTATTTTTTTGGTCTTTTGGAGTATGTAGTTTTTTGTAAGAACCCTTCTGAACTTTGAATTTTTGTATGTTTGCACTTTAACACCCCCCATGCCTAAGTTATGCAATGTCCTCATTATAAACGGAGGGTATGAAATAGTTAGGGTTCAGGGATTAGAATAGGATTATCATGTGGGCAAATTGCTCGGAATGACTGTTTGTGGATGATTTCAAGCTCTGGTACGAGTACCAGAGGTGGAGTCGACTGTTCTAAAAACTGAACTCAAAGTGCAATAGACGTGAAGTACAAAAAAGGATAATCAGAAGGATCTCAGGTTTTTGGAATGATGGGTTGCCTCCCGTTAAGCACTAAATTCAATGCCTTCAGCCAAGCAGAACATGGTATGGAGAAGGAGTGGTCAAATCAGATGAATTTTATAGAACAAGCACCTTAATCAAAAGACTGGTTGGTCCAACTAGGTGCTTGTTCAAGTCAACAGGTTGATGATGCAGCCCAAACCCAATTAATCTAGCAGGTTGATAGATGTGTATCAGTAGATGTGGAACCCACCATATGCTTTGAAGCTTGGAATGATGTGGAACTGAAAAATTAGGGTTTGGTTGAATCGGATCAGCCTGATCAGAGTAGGGATCCTCAAAAGAGAATGAATCAGTGGAGTATGTGAGATCCCTACGGGAGTGATCAGAGAAGGATGGGGCATGATTATCAGTCTGATCGAAATCCAAAACCCGATTGAAATGTGGAGGAGCATCATGTGCAACCGATTCATCGAGAGGAGAATCAGAGTAAAAATTGAGTTTGGTTGCGGGTTGGAGTTGAAAATGGGTTTTAGAAGGTTCTGTATGTGTAGAAGAGATGGCATCAAGAATAACTGTGTGTGAGGGCTCCTCTAGAAAATGTTCAAAGGTAGGTGTATCTAGAGAGTCCTTATAGAACCCATCAAAATCAAATGTAAATGCTTGAAGAGTGTTTATAGGATCAAGGAAATCTGAGTCAAGAAAGATTCAAACTCTGGATTATAGATACTCTCGGCAATTTCTATTTCTGATTCCTGAGGATCAAAAAGAAATGATTCCATCTCAATGGGACCCAATTTTGAATCAATGATCTCGGGATCAGGGACCTCAGAGTCAGAGTCAAAGAATGGGTTATTGATACTGTGGTCATAGATTGGCTCGTAGTCATCGGGAAACAAAGATTTTCCGAAATCTAAGTAAGATTTGAAATCATCGAAGAATTTGCGAGAAGTTTTTGAACTTGATTCTAGATCGATAGTTCCACCACAGAATGAGTCGAGATGTGGAGAAGCAGCAACCTGACTTGGATCTAACCTAAACTCAGTGTTCGAACTCTGAATCCCAATCCTTCCAACTTCTGGGTCTTTGTGTCTTAAATTGGCATGATTTCTGACAACTCGATTTGTATCTCGGAGGAGTCTAGAGAAGTGTAGTCATCAAACATAGAACCTGAATCGTATTTCATATCGAAAATCTGATTCTCATCATATGGGGCCTCGTAATTATCCCAAATAGGCTCAGATTGAAATTCTAGGTTAAGGGTATGGGTTGGATTACTAGAATCTAGGCTGGACTCTATTGGAATGTCAGAGTCATCCTTGAGAATTACCTTAGCAGGATAAGGCTCGGGATTTATATTCTTGAGGAGTTCTATTTTAAGTTCATTATTACGGGTGTCTAGGAATTCAAAGCTAAGCGAACTAGGTTCTCGTGTCTCTAAGGCTGGCTTAAAATCGGAAGCACCTACAATTAGATTGTCCCAACCCAACTCAAGATCAGGCATATCAGTCTGTACATAAGTTGGGTCATATTCCATTTAGGTTCGGGGTCCATAACAACCTTGATTCTCGAACCTGGGATTTGGGAATTCAAATTGATCCTCAGTATTGTTCCAAGATGTTTCACTAAATGCTTGGGGAATGTACGGGTATTTTTGATCGATAATATATTTTAATAATTTTATCATCTCTTCTCGTTTTTCAAGATCATCTTGGTGTCTTTCCCAAAGTACAGGATTTGTCATGCATTGGAGATATTCAAAGTTATGTAATTCCTCTAACTCAATATATCCTGTCATGAGAATATCCTAGGTTGATCCATTTGTTACTTGTGTTATAATTAATTGGGCACAGTTTGTGATGAAGGTTGTTGTTACCGGCACATTAACCTGAATGTCGTCAATTAGTTTTGAGGTTTTGTCATCAATCTTATAAAATGTAAAGGCATCCTCAATCATTTTTGTAACGACCCGGTTCCCGAGTCCCTACGAGACACGAGAACCGGACCGACTCGACTAATCCCAAGACCTAGTCGTCCAACGAGGAAGTAACCAAAAGACAGTAAAATAAACCACATTCAGCATGAATATAACTAACAGTAAGAAAGTACAGCAGTAAGGAAAGAAACTACTACAGTAGGTACCACCACAACAGTAAAACAGCATTTCTCATATAACAAGAACTGCAGGTAATATACATTCCACTAGTTTTTCCACCCTAGGATTCATGCCATATCCTAGGATCTATCATACAATCTAGTTTTCCGGCCCTAGGATTCATGCAACACCTAGGAGCTATCATTCCATATATTTCTCATTCCTAGGATTCATGCAATGCCCTAGGTTCTAGTTATGGTTCCATACTTTAACAGATTTTATTAATACTTAAAGCCACTCTACCAGGTACAACGGAAGTAGTGGGGGCGTGATCGGGAATCCCGCGTGCCTCCGCGACTCTCAAGACTGCAACCGAACGAGGTCCTATCACAAGGATCAAACACAAGGAGTGTCTCAGAACAGTATATAGCTACTGTAGACGGGTAGAGGAATTAATTCTGAAAAGAACGCAACTCGAATCGCGGAAAACGAAGCCCAAACGGGCCCTAAACGGGTCGAAAAAGACGATACTGTGCAAAATCAGACGTCTGGAACTCCTTCCAGACGTCTTAAACGGTGGATCAGAGAATTACCTGTTCAGCTTGGTTCCCCGGACGTCCAGAAGCCTGCGGGGACGTCTGTCCTATACCCCAGACGTCCGATGGTACACACGGACGTCTGTAGATCACTCCCGCCGTCCGGTACAACTTCCAGACGTCTGATTCGCAAAGGATGGCGAATCAGCGACCTGCGCACGGCCAACCCCCCTCCCTCAGTACGGTCAGTCGAGAAGAAGGAAGAAGAAAGCGGAAACTTACCTTTCAGACATCTGTATGATCTTACAGACGTCGACCTTGCCGTCTGGCTATCAACCCAGACGTCTGATTCTGGAAATCTTTCCAGAATCAGAACCCTGCTCGGCCTCCGCTCGCGACGCCGCCCGCGTCGCACCTCGCGCGTCTGCTGCTCAGCCCGCAGCAGGTCCCACTCCGCGTCGCTCCGCGCCCCCTGCGCCCTCCACCGGCCGGCCAAGCCGCTCCGGCGAGCTCGCCCTCACGGCAGAGCCCTGCCCTCGCACGCCGCACCTCCTCCGCGCTCACTGCGGCTGGCGCTGCCGCCCTCGCGCTCGCTCGCCCTCGCGCTCAGGAAGGAGAAGAAGGAGGAGACGGTGGAGACGGGAGGGGAGGCGCGCCCTTTTAAGGCCGCGCGAGGAGGAGAGAGAAGGTGGTCGCAGCGCGCCTGCAGCCGCAGAGGGAGAGAGAGAGGAATCGCAGGTCTGCGCGCACAGGCGCGCAGACGAATCTCTCGTGCGAACATAACTGTTTTCCAGACGTCTGTAAACGATCCCGGACGTCTGGTCAGACGTCTGGATGTGATCTAAGACGTCTTGTCCGACGTCTGGGCCACCTCCCAGACATCTTAAAAGGCATCTGGGGCACGCGTTCGTTACAATAACTCTAGGTGAGGACGAAGCAGCCACACTCTGCGTCGGACGGGTAGGTGCTGGCCGGTACCCTCCTCGCGACTGCTGTCCTCCTCCTCGTGCCTGGGAACCGTGGCCTCCTGCACGCCCTCCAGTGCTCTGCACGGGAAGTATCTGCTGACCTCCTGCCCTAGATGGGCAGTCCCTCCTGACGTGGCCCGGCTGGCCACACTGGTAGCAGAGGGGAACCCGACTCCCGCCCTCAGTGAGTCCCTGCTGTCGGCTAGGCGGGGGTCCGGTGCTGGCGACTGGCCCCTGTCGAGGGCCCCCAAAGGCCACTGATGGCCCTGCACAGCGTGACAGCTCTCCTGCGGATGTCACGTGTCTCCGTTCTCGCCGGCCCTGTGAGAAGTCTGGCTGAAAGGGCCTCTTCCGCCCGCCGTCGGTCTCTCGTGCGGACGGGTTGGTCTCCTCGTAAGTCATAGCTGCCTCTACCACCCTCGAAAACGTCGGCAGCTTCAGGGGTTTGACATACCCCCGGATCGCAGGCCGGAGCCCCTCGGTGAACCTCCAAAGGCGCTCCTCCTCAGTGGCTACCGCTGTCGCTGCAAAGCGGGACAGCTCCAAGAAACGCGTGCGGTACGCGCTCACGGTCATCGTCCCTTGGCGGAGAGTGTGGAACTCCCGCCTCCTCTGGTCCTGCCACGTCTGGGGAAAGTACTGCTCGCAGAAGAGGGTGACGAACTGGTCCCACGTCGGCTCGTCCCTCTCCTGTCCCCGGACCGCCCTCCACCACTGGTGTGCCGCACTCTCCAGCTGGTACGTGGCAAAGGCCACGCGACACTCCACCGGGGGGCGAAGGGTGTCGAAGATCTTCTCCAGCTGCTCAAGCCAGTCCTCTGCCTCGGTCGGGTCCTCATCCCCCTTGAAGGAGGGGGGCTTCAGCTTCCGGAACTGTCCGAAAAGCTCGAAGTGGCGCTGTAGGGGAGGTGCTGGTGCACCTCCAGGCGAAGGTGCCTCGTGTACAGAAGTGTCGGAGGAAGGTGGGGGCGGCAGGGGCCCATCCCCTCCCTCGTGTCCAGCGCCGCGTCTGTCGCGTGGTCCCACAGAGGACTCCCCCTCTGCAACCCCAGGAGGAGGTGCTCGGGGCAGTGGGTGGAGCTCCTCTCGTACAATATCCCGTATCAGTCTGGCGAGGTCCTGGGCTTGGGCGCCAGGGAGTGGTGGCTGGTCCACCGAGACGTCAACGACAGCACGTCCACCTCACCGACCTCGCCCTCGGCCGCGCCCGCGGCCAGTCTCGCCAGTTCCGCGACGAGGCATCCCCTGCAAGGAGACGCGAAACGAAACGGAAACGTCAAAACAGAAGGTACCTAACAAAACTTCTAAGAGCTCATGTCAAGAGATATGTTGTGGTGGCTACTCTAGCTATAAACATGTGAATTGGTTATTTTCCAGTCAGTTGATTCACTTCTCGGGACGACCTTGCTCTGATACCATCTTGTAATGACCCGGTTCCCGAGTCCCTACGAGACACGAGAACCGGACCGACTCGACTAATCCCAAGACCTAGTCGTCCAACGAGGAAGTAACCAAAAGACAGTAAAATAAACCACATTCAGCATGAATATAACTAACAGTAAGAAAGTACAGCAGTAAGGAAAGAAACTACTACAGTAGGTACCACCACAACAGTAAAACAGCATTTCTCATATAACAAGAACTGCAGGTAAAGAAGGTACAGCGGAAACAAAAACTACTCACTAGAACAGAAACAAAAGGGGTACAAAAAGGCTGTGGTACTCTACTGGACCCTACTCGGCCCAGCATCCTCTGCAGCCGCCGACCCTGGCTGCTCAACACCTGGTCCTGAAAAAGGTAACGAGTGTAACACGTCAGCAAAACGCTGAGTAGAGTGGCAAACTAACTAAAGGCAACAGTAGAGTGTACAGTAGCTGTTATGTTCTATTACTTCCTTTATTCACATCTTTCAATTTTTTTCTCACTATTTCTTTTATTTCTCAGATCCTTTACTTGATCTCGAATGTCCTCGTGGGAACGATCTTGATTGCAGTCTTTTCCAAAAGTAGAAGTAGCACGTGGTGCTCTCCTGGCCGGGAGAGTCCCCCGTGGTGATCCTACCCTCAGTCAACCACCCCAAGGTCACTGACAGACGTAACGGTGACTACGGCACGTGCGATAGACGCACAGGTAGCTAGCCTGCACTGGCACGCGGTCAGTCGTTTCCGTTAACGGGTGCGCCCAAAGCACAGCACGGAACCAGGGCAGAGCCCTCTCAGTAACAGGGGTCCAACCCCTCCACAGTAACCAAACCGGGGCCTTGCCCCTCCACAGTCCGCGCACCCTCGCCTGACTACCCTGGTTTGCCCTAATGGGCCTAACAAGTCGGTGAAGGAGGCTAGCAGAACCCCGGGGCCCGTGGGGTAGCTAGTACTCTCCTAACACTAGTAGCTCTCCTCGGTACTACGTACACGAGGGCCAACAAGTCGGTACAGAGCGGCCAATCCTAACCCCGGGTCCCTGGGGCGGCTGGCCCCACTCTGCACTAAACAGGTACAGGTACTTCCCTTGGTACTGCGTACCCAAGAGACAGTACAAACTACATCTCAGTTCCATTCCTTTTTCTTTCCAGGAGTTCCACTCCTAATTCCCCGTAGGGTTCCAGCTCTTTATCTCAGAACATCATATGTTTTACTTTCCAGATTCACGTTCTCAAAATCCATGATCTCAAACATGTTTCTTTATTCATAACAGGCAGCTGTTAATTAAATTTACAAGCAGCTTTATATATATTCCTTTCTAATATAACAAGAACTGCAGGTAATATACATTCCACTAGTTTTTCCACCCTAGGATTCATGCCATATCCTAGGATCTATCATACAATCTAGTTTTCCGGCCCTAGGATTCATGCAACACCTAGGAGCTATCATTCCATATATTTCTCATTCCTAGGATTCATGCAATGCCCTAGGTTCTAGTTATGGTTCCATACTTTAACAGATTTTATTAATACTTAAAGCCACTCTACCAGGTACAACGGAAGTAGTGGGGGCGTGATCGGGAATCCCGCGTGCCTCCGCGACTCTCAAGACTGCAACCGAACGAGGTCCTATCACAAGGATCAAACACAAGGAGTGTCTCAGAACAGTATATAGCTACTGTAGACGGGTAGAGGAATTAATTCTGAAAAGAACGCAACTCGAATCGCGGAAAACGAAGCCCAAACGGGCCCTAAACGGGTCGAAAAAGACGATACTGTGCAAAATCAGACGTCTGGAACTCCTTCCAGACGTCTTAAACGGTGGATCAGAGAATTACCTGTTCAGCTTGGTTCCCCGGATGTCCAGAAGCCTGCGGGGACGTCTGTCCTATACCCCAGACGTCCGATGGTACACACGGACGTCTGTAGATCACTCCCGCCGTCCGGTACAACTTCCAGACGTCTGATTCGCAAAGGATGGCGAATCAGCGACCTGCGCACGGCCAACCCCCCTCCCTCAGTACGGTCAGTCGAGAAGAAGGAAGAAGAAAGCGGAAACTTACCTTTCAGACGTCTGTATGATCTTACAGACGTCGACCTTGCCGTCTGGCTATCAACCCAGACGTCTGATTCTGGAAATCTTTCCAGAATCAGAACCCTGCTCGGCCTCCGCTCGCGACGCCGCCCGCGTCGCACCTCGCGCGTCTGCTGCTCAGCCCGCATCAGGTCCCACTCCGCGTCGCTCCGCGCCCCCTGCGCCCTCCGCCGGCCGGCCAAGCCGCTCCGGCGAGCTCGCCCTCACGGCAGAGCCCCGCCCTCGCACGCCGCACCTCCTCCGCGCTCACTGCGGCTGCCGTTGCCGCCCTCGCGCTCGCTCGCCCTCGCGCTCAGGAAGGAGAAGAAGGAGGAGACGGTGGAGACGGGAGGGGAGGCGCGCCCTTTTAAGGCCGCGCGAGGAGGAGAGAGAAGGTGGTCGCAGCGCGCCTGCAGCCGCAGAGGGAGAGAGAGAGGAATCGCAGGTCTGCGCGCACAGGCGCGCAGACGAATCTCTCGTGCGAACATAACTGTTTTCCAGACGTCTGTAAACGATCCCGGACGTCTGGTCAGACGTCTGGATGTGATCTAAGACGTCTTGTCCGACGTCTGGGCCACCTCCCAGACGTCTTAAAAGGCGTCTGGGGCACGCGTTCGTTACAATTTTATCTCTCATGGATATTTGAGATTCAGGTTTCTTAAATGATTTTCCTAAATTGCTAAGCTGCATCTTCAAATCAGGTGGTGAAATTAGGATTTGGAATCAAATTCAGGTTCAGAATGAAGTGATTTGATCTAAAAAGAGACTCCTAAGAAGATCTACTGAGGCCTCTTAGGTTAACAACCTAAGGACCCTCCTGTGTGTGTGTTCTAATGAAAAGATGAGGGACTAGATATGAATTGGACCCAATTAAGGCACCCAAAGATTTTTGGATGACTAAGGAAATTTCGAGGTGGATGATACCTCTGAATTAGAAATTTGCACACCCGAGAATTACCTGGGCAGCCAAGAAGGGAGAGCCCCTCAAAGACCCCTACACAGTAGAGCATCCCCACGGGTTGTAGGGCTTCCCCCACTTGACCTTCCTTGTCACTGAGGGTCTAGGTAGACCAGAATGTACAAACTTAAGACCTTAAGTCTACCAATTTTATGTCTTAATTTGTGTCTTGATTTTCACTTGATTAGAAGTTAATTCAACTTGTGACCTAATTGGAGGTTGGTTGGCCTACAATGTAAACCAACTTCACCTGACCTGCCCTAAAGATGGTAGAATGAGATCTAGGTCAAGACCTAGAAATCACCCTGATTGACTCTCAGGTTATTAGGTTCAAGGATTTAAGGGTTCAAGTGAATTTAGAGCCTAATTTTTAGGGTTTTTGTTAATTAGATCTCTTCAACCAAGGGCTTGGGTAGCACACAAATGCGGGTGGGTTTGTTTCCTTTTATGCAGGAAAGTGTGAACTAGCACTCCAAAACCCTAAAATTGAAACCCTAATTGGCTCTATTCTTCATCCAATTTGATCTTAACTTATTCACCTTGGGCTTCAAGAAAGAAAGATATTAGCCCAAAGTGATTTAGAATTTAAGCGTAGTCCCTAATAGGCATAGAAAAATAAGGTAGGGAATTTCTAAACAGAATTGCTTCAAACTCCAATCATATTTGAAAAAAAAAAATCACAAATTAGAAAGCTTTCCCTTTAACTGATAATTACTATGAAAAATAAGACAAGTGATTCCTAATTGATTCTTTCCTTTTTTTATCTTCCCAAGATTAGGAGGTTGATTAGGGAAGAATAGAGAAGTTACCTACCTTGGTGTGGCTGTTTTGTGCGGAAGATCTCCTCGTGAAGTATCTCGCAAAATCACAATAAAGCAAACAAGACAAGTTAGTGCCCAAAAATATCAAAATATAGCAAGAGAATAGCGATGAATTGCGTGTTGCTCCCCAGCAACGGCATCAAAATGTTGGTTGCTCTGAATCGGATTTTGAAATCAATGCGTTGCAGTATAGATTGAATCAGCACGAAAAACAAATAATATTTATACTCGAATATCAGAAATGAAGTCTGAGGTCAAACACAGGGAGTAAATAGAAATTCAATTGCTAATCTCAATAAATAATGTAAATGAGCACAAGAAATAAGCCAATAAATTACTCAGAAATAATAATCAATGTAAAGCATGAGTTTAACAATAAGTATGCATGGCAAAAAGAAATCTAAAAGCAAAAATAATGGTGATTTACATCACCAGTTATTTAATTTAAGCATATATGCATTGAGTTCAAATAATGCAACAATGCCATCAACCATTAAAGTTAGGTACTCAAATATACCAATAGTATCAACTAGGTAAAGCCTCTCAATCAAGTATCAGACGGCTTAACCAACAGATGCTACAGTGTTAGGGAAGCACTGTTCTTCTTCTTCCTCTTCTCTTCTTTCTTTCCTTCTGCTTCTGCATTTCTTCTCTTCTTTTTCTTTCAAACCTTCTACTTCTGCTCTTCTTTCTTCCTCACGCACAGAGGGAGGCAATCCCTTTTGTAGCTAAGTGTTATAGAGAGCAAAACCCCTTGCCCCTACTCTCTCTTTCTTTCTCTCTCTGGGATCTTCTTCCTTGCCTTCCCAAGGCCCTTCACAATGTCAGGTTATCGAGTTAACAGGCACACGCGCACTCGGGACCAGGCTCACCGGCAGTGGGTGGTGAGCGAGGTGTGCTTAGCTTAGGCGGGTAAACGGGTGAGCGCCAGACCTGCGTGTAGATGTCACGGGCGAGGCATAGGTGAGGGTGTAATGTGACCTCACCTCGTGGTTGGAGGCGATAAGCCCCAATCATAAAAACAATTTATGCGGCCTCACTCGTTCCTCTCCCACCGATGTGGGACTAAACTCCCACTTCTCTTTGCATGCGATTGCAGGTATTCCTTCCTCAATTGGAGCGTGAGTGCACCCTGGCAGCTTCAATTGGATGCTTGGAAGGTTTCCTGAGGCTAAATCACATCCCTTGGGGTGTATCCCTGGAGCTAGGACCTCATGGGCATTGTTGGAACTTGCTCGAAGCAGCTTCGTTCATGGCACGGAGGGTCATGATGTGAAAAATCACGTGATTTGTAAAAGCAAGTTTTTAATGTTGTTGTAACACGTGAATTCGCATATGCTTTTAAATTTATATTCTTAGATAGGGGAGTATCTAAGGTTGTCCGAGGAGGCAGGTTGCTTGTAAATCAACTCTCTTGCTTAGAAAATAAATCTCAACTTTCTTTTTGGTATTTTAAATATGTAATTTTTTTGTTTTGAAATGATAAGGGCAAAATGCGAATTGTGACGGGAAGTACTAACACCTATAATTACTCAGCTAAAACTTAAGAGATAGAAAATGTCTACTACCTAAGCTCACTCTAGGCAAGTGGAGGCCTAGAGTAATTAGGGAGTGGAAGTGAAACAAGTGCTAGAACAAAGGTAACAATTTCAATAAGAAATTAAAAAGAAGGCAATTCAATTAATCAGAATTTGTGTTTTCTAGAAAGACAAGTAGAGGAATGCTTCTACTAGAATTGAAAAATATAAAAGCAATAAAAGAAACACAAATCCTCTTGCGAAATCTGGTGAAGAAGGGAGTCTTCTTGCTCCAAGCTTAGCTGCTCCTTGGCTTGAAAAGAGGGTCACCTTCTTCTCCTTCCTTGAAAGCTCCTCCAAGGTGGATGCTACCACCTTCAATGCTCTCCTCCAAGGGTGGGCGTGCACCACCCTCAAGCTTTCCTCCAAGGTGGCATGGACCACCTTCAAGACCTCCTCCAAAGGTCTTCCTTTCCTGGCTCTTCCTTTGGCTGGTGTGGGCACAAGAGAGAAGGGAAGAGGGGAAGGCACCAAAGGGATAGAATATCCCCTTAATCTTCTTCTTCTTCTTCTTCTTCTCTCTTGGGCGTGGGCTCTAGGTAGAATATGAGAGGAAATTTGCTAGCCAAGGATGGTCTGAATGGTGGTGGGTAGTGGTCTTTTTATAGGGTAGGATGAAGGGTTAAGGTGACTCTTGAAATGGAGGGCTAAGATGGGAGGATGGAGGTGGTTAGGTGATCCTATGGTTAAGGATGGTTGGCGCCACCTAAGGGGTGTAAGGGGGGTGGTTATGGGCGGCCAAGGGACACCTAAAAGTGGCACCAACCATGGAGAGGTGCCATGGGTTGGCACCAACTTCTTCGCTTCTAGAAGGGGGGATTATGTGGATGGTGGAGATGGGTTTAAGGGAAGATGTGTGGTGGAGATGAAGGGGGTTTTTGGAGTAAAAATGTGGCACCAACAAGGAGGTAGTTATGGTGGTTCTGGTGCCACTTTATGGTGTCTTTTGGAGGTAGTGGGTAGGCTAGGTTGGCACCAAGTAGGGTTAGCTTATGTGGAGCTTAGGTGGAGTTAGTTGGTGGAGTTGTTAGGTAGGGTTTTTAGGTGGTAAAAGCCAAGGAAGCTAGAGCATAGCTAAGCTAATCTAAGCTAGCTGAGCTAATGGTGGAGTAGAGGAGGAGGTGTTGGAGCTAGGGTTTGGAGGGAGGAGCTGGATCTGAAGAATCTGGAGCTAAGGTGGAGCTGGCAGCTGCTGAAGAGGTCAACATGGGGCTAATCTAGCTGGCTTAGCTTGCTAGTTCTTTGCTAGCTACTAAGACAAGCTAAACTGAGTTGACTTCTGTTGAATGGATTTGAGGTGAGCTGGGTCTGGTGCTCCCGAGGAGGATTGCGCTGGTTGAGACAGCTAAGGTAGCTTAGCTCAACCAAGTTGAGCTAAGTTGAGTCCCCGGGAGCTGGACTTGAGCTTTCTAAGCTGGGATGAGTTCTTCTTTAGCTGGCTGGAGTTGAGTGGAGTTGGATGTAGCTGGATCTGAGCTGGGGTGAACTCCAGTCAACTTAGCTGAACTAGCTAGAGCTCCCAGTGGACTAGTGGGAGCTGAGATGAGCTAGACTCAACTAGGTTGAGCTAGATCTGAGCTGACATGAGCTAGGGTGAGCTAAGATGAGCTTTCTTGAGCTGCCATTCAGCTTAGATTAGCTGAATGGAGCTGGGATGAGCTAACCCTAGTCCAAGTGAGCTAGGTTCTAGCTATGGTGAGTTGGATCAAGCTAAGTTCCAATTAGTCTGAGCTCCTCCTTCACCATTTGCCATCTTGAGTGCTAGGGTTTTAGAGATTTGTATATCTGTTCATTCCCAACACTCAGAAAAACACATTAAAACAACAAAAGAAAATGCAATGCATGCCTAACCTAGTTAATGCCTAAATGCAACCCAAAAACCCGTTTGCAGAGCAAAACTCTAAGGGCTAGGTTATTTTAATGGATAAGAATGATGATAAACTGTCGTTTATCACACCCCCATGCTTATCTTTTGTTAGTCTCTTAGCAAAACTTTAATTTTTTTAGAAAATGAAATTTTTGGGAAATCTAATTTTTTTTACTTTCGAGGAGAAAAAGATTAAGGGACCTTGGTTGATCTAAACACAGGAGGCACGGGATTTGTTAAGGATAAACATCGGGATTTGTTTTGGATCCAACCATTAGATAAAATGGGATCAATATATCCTCCAGAAAATTCACAAATTAACCTCTTGTTAATTCAGTTGACTTGAAATTTTTGTTTTTAGGATTTTTCTGGCTCATAAATCTGATTCGCAACTTGCAAAATCCTTTAAAACCTTGTGTTCGTGCTTGTGAAAAGCCAACATTTATAAGGGCATGTTAATTAATTAATTAATTTTTTTTCCCCATGCTTATTTTTAGCTTAGTCTTACAACAGATGTGTCAGGATCATCATTCCTGTTACCAATCCTCGAGGGGGCTCTGGCGCTAGTACTTCAGGATAGAACTGCCCATGACACCACCCAGGAGCTCATAGCCCCAAAACACAATGCGGTGTAAAGGGGCACTCCAAGCAAACTCAAGCTCTTGCTCTGACACTATAGGTAGAGCACCGTCCAAGACACTTGAGCTGCTAAAATGCACTTTAATACTCCATCTAAAGATATGAAATATAGATATGGAGCAACATCGAGGCGGTAACATTTGACATCGCATCCTCAAAGGAGGCATTTTCCTCCTTCTCAGTGGTGGGAACTCAAACCAATGATCTACTTCAGACTTTTACTAAGTCCAAACAGAAGGGAGTTTTTAAAATTTTATTTATTTTTAAGTGTTGTCTTGTGTGTGAAAATTGACACAAGAAGTTCCTCAGAACATGCAAGTTTTCGAATCAGAAACTAAGCCAAATACTTTCCACATTACAAAATAGGATCAAGTCACCTGAATTATCATGAGTTCAAATGGAATTTTTATAGAAGGATATCTGATCTAGTCTAAAATGGACCTAGAAATTCTAATGATCAGATCCGCATCTTCATACCTAGTTTGTTAAAGATTAGATCCCATTATGCCAAATGTGAGTTTTTCAACCTTAGTCCCAATTTCAAAATTTTTCCTCAAAAAGTTTTCAACATTTATATATATATATTGGGTATGCAAGCAAGAAAATAAAATAACTAAAGAAAAATGTATGTTTTTAGGTTTTGAAAATCCTAAATCGATCATCAAATTTAAAAACACCCCCCTCTGCTTAAGATATGCAATGTCCTCATGCATTAGGAGTGAAAAGGGATCACCTTAGTGAAGGGCGGTTGATTTTAGGATGGTCAAAACCTGAAAGAAGGAAAAGAGATGATGGGTTACCTCCCATCCAGTGCTATCTTTTATGCCATTCAGTTGGGTGTAGTGTGCATTAGTGATCAAAGGTGGCTGGCTTAGTAAAATTAAAAGATTCAGATAGAAGATTAGGCGTATGATAAAAATAAGGCTTTAAACGTTGGCCATTGACTTGAAATGTCGAATTAGTTTTTGGATCAAAAAGATCAATAGCACCGTATGGATATGTTTTATGGACAATAAAGGGGCCGGTCCATTTAGATTTTAATTTGCCAAGAAAAAGATGTAATCTCGCATCAAAAAGCCAAACGCATTGATTAACGTCATAGTGTTTCCAAACAATATGTTTATCGTGAAATTTCTTTGTTTAGTCTTTATAAATCCTTGCGCTTTCATAGGAAAAATTACGTAATTCTTCCAATTCAGTTAATTGTAATTTTCTATGGATACCGACGTTAGATAAATCCATGTTGAGTTGTTTTATTGCCCAAAAAGCCCTATGTTCTAGTTCTACCGGGAGATGGCATGCCTTCCCAAAAATCAGATGGAAGGGAGACATGCCGAGCAGAGTTTTAAACACAGTACGGTAGGCCCATAAAGCATAGTCCAATTTGGTGGACCAATCTTTACAGTCAAGCCTAATCATCTTTTGTAAAATATTTTTAATTTTCGGTTAGAAACTTTAGCCTGGCCATTAGTTTGGGGGTGATAAGGTGTGGAAATTTTATGATTCACCCCATATTTAGAAAGAAGGTGACAGAATTGTGAGTAAATGAAATGTGAACCTCCGTCACTGATAATGGCTTTTGGTATGTCAAATCTTGAGAAAATATTTTTCTTAAGAAATTCGACAACCACACGGTGATCACTAGTGTGGGTGGGTATTGCTTCTATCCATTTTGAAACATAGTCGACTGCGACTAGTATATATAAATACCCACCAGAGTTGATGAACGGTCCCATGAAGTCGATGCCCTAAACATAAAAAATTTCAACCTCTAAAATAGGATTAAGGGCCATCATATCCTTCCGAGTCATGTTGCCGATGCTCTAGCAACGCACACAGGACCAAACAAAGTCATGAGCATCTTTGTGCAAGCTGGGCCAATAAAATCTCGTATTAAGGATTTTAGCTGCAGTTTTCTTGCCCAAAAAATGTCCGCCACTGGCCATTGAGTGACAATGTGTCAAAATATCATGGATTTCAGAATCAGGTACACATCGTCGAATGACCTAATCGGCACAAATGCGGAAAAGGTCGAGCTCCTCCCAAAAATAGTATTTAATATCAGCAAAGAACTTATCCCATTTTTTTTTTGGCCAATCAGTGGGGATTTGTTCTGTTGCTAAATAGTTTGCGATGGGTGCAAACCAAGGGAGGGTCGTAGCAGCCAAAATGCTTTCATCGGGGAACTGATTAGGTGGGGTCATTATGTCATTCATCATAAGACAAGAGAGATGGTCGGCCACTACATTATGCGATCCCGCCTTATCCTTGATTTCCAGGTCAAATTCCTGGAGCAGCAAAATCCAACGGATAAGGTGGGGTTTCGCATCTTTCTTTGTTAGCAAATATTTAATTGCTGAGTGGTTGGTATATACAGTGACATGTGACCTCAAAAGATAAGATCTAAATTTTTCTAAGGCAAATACAATGGTAAGAAGTTCCTTTTCAGTAACCGTGTAATTCCATTGTGCATCATCAAGAGTTTTGTTAGCATAATAGATCACAACAGGCTTCTTGCCAATTCTTTTCCCTAGAACGGCCCCTACAGCAAAATCTGAGGCATCTGTCATTAATTCAAAGGGACTATTCCAATCAGGTCCCTGTAAAATGGGTGCCTCAGTAACCTCTTTCTTTAACCTCAAAATACTCTCCAGGCACTTATCATTAAAATCAAATGGCTGGTCTTTAGTGAGTAGTTGACTTAAGGGCTTGGAGATTTGGGAAAAAATTTGTATGAATCGATGGTAGAAACCCACATGATCCAAGAAGGATCTAATCTGTTTGACAGTAGTGGGTGGTAGGAGCTTAAATATAGCATCTATTTTTGCTTTATCTACCGCGATTCCTTGTTTTGAAATAACATGGCCCAAGACAATACCTTCCTGGACCATGAAATGACTTTTTTCCCAATTGAAGATCAGATTGACTTCTATGCATTTTTGGAGAGTTCTTTCAAGATTTTTCAGACAATGGTCAAAGGAATCTCCAAAAATAGAGAAGTCATCCATAAATATTTCTAAGCATTCACCTACCAGGTCTAAAAATATTACAAGCATACACCTTTGAAAAGTTGCAGGTGCGTTGCAAAGACCGAAGGGCATCCTTTGGAAAGCAAAGGTTCCGAAGGGGCAGGTGAAAGTTGTCTTGTTCTGGTCCTCAGGATGAATCGCTACCTGATTATAGCCGGAATAACCATCCAGAAAATAGTAAAAATCCTGTCCGACTAACCGCTCCAAGATTTAATCAATAAAGGGGAGCAGGAAATGGTCCTTGATGTAAACACATTTACACTACTTAAAATGTCTATTTATGCATGTTCTTAAGCATAGGATTGCATTTCATGATATAAATATTGCATAACATGCATCATCTCGCATTTAGAGTAGTTTGAATAAAATGGAGGTTAATTGTCTCCTTTTATGTGCTTGGATAGGGCAAAAATTTTATCGGGGCCTCTGATCAAAGATCCAACCGTATGGATGTGATCAGGGCGACGATTGGAGTTCAACGACTCCAAGATCGCCCTAATCAGGCATCCGTAGCATCAGATAGAGATCAGGGAACCCTAGAAGATCAAGGGCCAGGATGGTGTAAATCCGCACTTCAGATGACAAATCTGACCACACGGATGAATTCGGATCGACGATCGCAGCCCAACGACACAAAAATCGAGTCAATCCGACATCCGTGGCACCATCTACAACTTCCAGAAGATGGACGGCCAAGATGGCGCCACGTGGTGCCATCTCAGCCGCCCAAACGGCCGCTGGCATTTTGTGAAGGCCCCCGCCCGATCGCTCTCCACCGTCAGATGGAGATCCAACGGCTGTGGCCGCCCAGCGCTTAAAACGTGCGCTCGACCATCCGCGCCCCACAGCGTAGATGTCGAGCGCGTTTACGCGAGCGCGGGGCGCGGGTTCGAGCCGCGGCGAGTGGATTGGAGGCGCGGGTTATTGAGGCGCGTGGAGCGTCGGATGGAGATCGTGCGGTCGCGGGCGCCCGATAGCGCCGACGCGCGATTGGACGCCCCGCGTAACGCGCGATCGCACGCGCAGGCGGGCGGGTTGCAGCGGGCGCGGACGCGATTTAAGCCGTCTGATCTCGCGATCGGACGGCTGAGACTTCGCGGACGTGCGTAGGCGTTACGCACGCGGGCAGCCGAGTGGGCGCGCGTGTGCGCGGCGGCGACGGCCACGTCGGGGCTTTAGTGACGGATTTATCCGTCACTAAAGACCCTTTATTTATTATTTTGAAAATGTAATGTCCATTTTGCCCCCACTCCTTGCAACTATAAAAGGAGACCCCCTCCATACGAAATTTTCATCCCTTCTTTCTCCTCTCTACCCCTCCAAAGCTCAAGAGAAGCTTGTCCCACACCCGGGATGCTTCTCGCGAGATAAAGTCCAATTTTCGTTCCCCTTCGGAAGTGGATCCCGCGACGACGACGACGTGCTGCTTCGTTCCCGTTCTTCTGATTCGTCCTCCTTTGTCCCTCTTCGTTCTCCTTCGTCCAGGCGTCGTCTCGTCCGGCTCGTCCTCCAAGCAATCGTCGAGGAGGATAACATTTCTCTCCCCATTCTTATTTACAGCTTTTCTAGTGTAGAATTTTATGCTTTATAGTGTAATTGATTTTCCGCATTCTAGTGTAACTTTTATAAACTATTGAAATATTGAATGCATGTTCTCTTTCTCTTTCTCTCTCTCTCTCTCATAGTTTGATAGCCCCATTGTAATTATAATGCCTTGCTTAAAGAAAATCTTAAAAAAAATATAATTGCGGAATAGATCAACGTAGCCTCCCTGTGTTCGACCCGGAATTATTTTCGGTATAAATTTTATTTGTTGAACACGAATTCTTCGCTTTCGAACTACAACGACAGGTTTTCCAAAACCAAACACGTTAGCGTAGGTTCATAATTGTTCAACATTTTGGCGCCGTTGCCGGGGAGGCAACGATTTCCGATCTTTTCTTCGCATTTCTTGCACTTTATTTGTTTTCTAACTAGCTTTCTCTTGTGTCTATTGTTTTGCAGAGACCTCCATCAAGGAATCAACAAGCGGTAGACTGGAGTAAAGTGCAGTTGAAGACAACTGTAAGTGTTTCCCCATTCTTTCCCCCTCCATAGATTTCATTTTCCACATTAAATCCAAATTCCAATTAACCTAGGTGTTTGCATAAATCCTAGGAATAATTTGGTTGTTTGGATTTCCACTCACATTCATTCCACCTTCGTTCGTAAAAAAAATAATAACAAAAAGATAATCTTGTGGGGTAATTTCCAACAAACAAACAATACACACCCACATTCAAGGCACTTGATCAACTTGATTTGTTTTCTACTCAACCGGGTTCTGATCTGTGGAACCAGTACACATAAAGCAACACATAACAGAGTAGAAATCATTCTAGGTTAACCATCTTTGAGTGCCTAACTTAGTGGTGCAATTGTGGCCAATTGTTTGAGTTGTTTGGGCCGCACCATTTTATTTAAAACCAACTCATCAAGTAGCTCCTCTTTAGGGTTTTCAATCTAGGTATACTCCAGGCACTCCACTTTCTTTCTGATTTTAAAGGAAAACTATCTTCACCCGTGTTTTACAACTTGGTTTGCCTAGAAACTTCATTGCAATTCACCTAATTTGAAACCCTAAAAGCTACTTAAGCAAGATTTGAACATTAAAATTCACGCATAATAAATAATCTTGCTTGAAAACCCTGGTTGTGCACGCACTTACACAAATCTCAATCAATCATTAAGGGCACAACCCATTGTAAGGGCCCATCACATTCCATAAGCACCACAATCCCAGGCCTTAATAAAATTGAGTAGACGTTAGCCTTAAGGTTTGATTCGCTCTTCAGGGCCTAGTCTGAGATTATTTTTGATTAACCTACTTGTACTGATTAATCTGATGTCTAGCTAGGGGAGCAGAGTCAAACGATCGCGGCTGGGGGGTACACTAGGAACCGGAGGCGAAAGCCAAAGGAAGAACCTTCTCCCCAGTCCCTCCTTCTAACTGGTTGGATTAAACAGACGCAAGTAAAGTAAATCACTTACAGTCTTAAGGCTGGTTTTGGGAGTCAGTAGATCCTTAGGCTACCCCAATTAAGGACAGCCTTGTTTTGTTGTGTTGCAGGGTCCATATCCCCTGTCCTTCCGACCTTCTCCTAGTTTATGCTCGGAAGACGGTCATTGAATCCCCGATTGGAAGGACCATTAGAACATTCTAGGAGACACAAGTTAGATTTTGGTCAATTCGATCCCATGGCCGAACAACAGCCTCCTCTGCTTGAAAATCCACAGGAAGAATTTAGAAGGCAGCTGGAACAAATGCAGAGAATGCAAGAATGGTTCCAGAGAATGCAGGGCGCTCAGCCCTTGAAGGAATTTTATGATCCTTCGAATTACGGGGAACGTCCCGGCGTCCAGATTCCAGCCGATGACGTAGAAATCAAGCCCCAGGTGTTAAGCCTGATTAAACATTATCATGGGCTTGGCTACGAAGATCCGTTTCAGCACTTGGAGGATTTGACCACTTTGGTCCAGACCACCAAGGCTCGAAACGTTAACGAGGAGCAAATGATCATGAGGCTCTTCCCCCACTCTCTTAGGGATAAAGCCGCGCATTGGTATAGGACAATAGGAAGACCAATTACAACTTGGAATGAGTTGAAATCGGCCTTTCTGAAGAAATTCTTCCCAGTCGGTCGTACCAATGCTTTAAGACGGGCAATCACTACTTTTACCCAGCGGCCGGGGGAGCAGTTTCATGTGGCCTGGGAGCGATTCCAGGACTTATTGCGGAGGTGTCCACACCACGAGGTGCCGAAATGGCAACTTGTGCAGATCTTCTATCATGGGTTGAATGAGCAACTCAGAAACCATGTGGATGCTTCTTGCGGAGGCAATTTCCTCAATAAAGATGCAGATAGTGCACATGATTTATTTGAGAAAATAAGTGAGAATTCAATTAATCATGCCTCCATGGATACTTTTAACCGGTCCCAGCAACCCAGATCAAATGTCAATGAAGTCCAGGACTCTCATTCACTTGATATGGAATTGATTTGTAATAAACTTGATAAGGTGGACTTGGTTGCTAAAAGAATGGAAGAGTGGATGGCTAGCAATTCTATGAACAACTCTCAATCCACTCAATCCCAAAATTAGGGATTCCATTCCCCATGAGCTCCTTCTGGACGGGAGTTCGTGAATCAACTCGATGTGACTCAATCTATGAGTCAGCATTTCTCGGAACCCCATGGGTTCCCAACTGGGGCCTTTGATCCCAGTTTTTCTGATCCTTCCCTTTCTTTCTCTCCATCCTCACCCTATGAGGATGTCTGTGCTGTACAAGAGAATGTTAGATCCAACCCCTACTCGAATGCCTATAATCCAGGTTGGAGAAACCACCCTAACTTCTCTTGGAAAAATCTGGGACAACAGACCCAATTCCGACCCAGCAACTATGCTCCGCAACGTCCAATGGGTCAGGGTCAAGTATATACTCAGTTGCCTCCGAATCAGGTCAATCAGCCAACTTGGAATGCCCGTCAACCCGCAGGGCAGGCTGATTTGAACCGTCAAATGGTAGAGATGCAAGGATCTATGCTCCAGCTTATGCAGCAAATGAAAAACTCGCTGGACAACTTGCAATCCGGGCTCATTGCTAACTCTCGTCAACCCGGATCTCTACCATCCCAACCCGTACCCAACCCGCGAAACATTATAAATTCGGGCAATCAAGCCCAAGGGTATGGAAATCAGAGGGACCCGCACGCACATGCTCAGGTGGTTGAGCAGGGTTCCTCGTCTTCTTCTTCTGCTAATCAACAATTCATGATCAATCAAGCCCCTCCAATCTTTCCTAACCCTCCCCAAGACCCAAATTCTTATGCTTCTGCAAATTCTGTCACTTTGAGTAGTGGTAAGAAGACTCAGGATCCACAACCACACTATTCTTATCTTTTAAATCCTGAAGAATCTGAGGAGAGAGAGGAGAATTCTAGAGAAGAAATGAAGGCTCAGGAACCTGATTCCAAAGATCTAACTAATGTTCCTTTTCCTGAAGCCTTAGCCAAAGCAAAGAAGAAGAAGTCTGCTGATAGCAATGAGGAGCTTCTGAATTTATTTAAGAATGTTGAGATCAATATTCCGCTCCTTGATGCTATCAAGCACATACCGGCTTACGCAAAATTTTTAAAGGAATTATGTACACAAAAGCGTAAGTCGAGAGAATCTGTTCCGAGGAAGGTGTTACTCTCTGAGCAGGCTAGCTCTGTTATCCTGCACTACCTCCCTCAGAAAAAGAGAGATCCTGGTGCTCCTTTGATTTCTTGAGTTATCGGAGATTACACATTTGATAGAGCACTTTTGGATCTCGATGCATCCATCAACCTAATCCCAACTTCTCTTTATGAGAAGTTTGGGTTAGGTGAACTTCGGCCAACTTCAGTAACGCTACAGTTAGCGGACCGTTCGGTCACAAACCCGCGAGGTGTTATTGAAGATGTTATAGTTAAGGTCAAGGATTTCTATTTTCATGTAGATTTCCTTGTCCTTGACATGGATGTACCAGATAATTTGAGGAACACGCCCATCATTCTGGGGCGTCCGTTCCTGGCTACCGCAAAGGCCAACATTAATTGTGAAAGCGGTAGCATGGAAATCGCCTTTGGGGACCAACGAATGAAATTGGATATTTTTAAGGCGATAAACAAATTTGAGGATTGTGGATTTATTGAGGAACTTGATGAGGATAATGTTAATATTAAAACTTGTTTGACAGTTTCTTCAATTGAAAGTTCCTCTTTGGTTAATGAATTTGACCTGCAACCCTCTGAACTGACATCTTCGGAAGAGGTTACTGATTTTGTTCACTCAAAACCTCTTCCTTTTATTGAATCTTCAGCATCTACCCTACCATCAATCATTACCCCACCCCAGCTTGAATTGAAACCATTGCCCGAGAATTTAAAATATCAATTTCTAGGACCGCAGAATACGCTCCCTGTGATTATTAGTGCTAAATTGACAAAGGAGCAAGAGATTAAATTGATTAAGGTCCTAAAGGAACATAAGGAGGCAATTGGTTGGACCATTCATGACCTCAGGGGGATCGAGCCATCTTACTGTAATCATAGAATATTTTTGGAAGATGGATCCCGCCCTTCTCGCCAGATGCAGAGGACATTAAATCCAAATATGCGAGAAGTGGTCAAAAAGGAAATCATCAAGTGGCTTGATGCAGGAATTATTTATCCAATCTCTGACAGTCCCTGGGTAAGTCCCGTTCAGATTGTTCCAAAGAAAGCCGGGATTACTGTTGTGACTAATGAGAGAGGTGAATCTGTCACAACTCGTTCAGCTTCCTCTTGGAGAGTTTGTATTGATTATAGGAAGTTGAACACAGCCACTAAAAAGGATCATTTTCCCCTACACTTCATTGATCAAATCTTGGAAAAATTAGCTGGGCAGAAGTACTTCTGTTTTCTTGATGGCTACTCGGGATATAATCAAGTTCCTATCCATCCTGGGGATCAGGAAAAAACTACTTTCACCTGTCCCTACGGAACCTTTGCTTTTCGTAGGATGCCTTTTGGGTTATGCAATGCACCTGCGACTTTTCAAAGGTGTATGCTAGCCATATTTTTCGACATGGTGGGAGAGTTTATGGAAGTCTTCATGGATGACATGGTGGGAGAGTTTTCGGAGAATCATTTGACTCTTGTTTGGCTAATTTAGAAATGATTCTTAAGCAATGTATCAAGACACGACTGGTCCTTAGCTGGGAAAAAAGTCATTTCATGACCCAAGAAGGCATCGTTTTGGGTCATGTAATCTCTGAACGGGGAATTGAAGTGGACAAAGCTAAGGTTGATGTTATCGCTAAACTTCCTCATCCCACATCTGTTAAACAGATCAGATCATTTCTTGGCCATGTGGGATTTTATCGAAGATTCATCAAGGATTTTTCGAAGGTTGCTCGACCTTTGAGCAATCTTCTTGCCAAAGAAACGCCGTTTGTTTTTGACGAATCATGCCGAAAGGCATTTGATTTTCTGAAAATGGCAGTCACCTGTGCTCCAATTTTGCAACCACCAATTTGGATAGCCCCATTTGAGATCATGACCGACGCTTCTGATTACGCGGTCGGGGCTGTCCTGGGTCAGAAAATTGACCGAAAGCCCTCTGTCATTTACTACGCCAGTAAAACTTTGGATGAAGTCCAGAGGAATTATACTATTACTGAAAAGGAATTACTAGCTGTAGTATTTGCTTTGGAAAAATTCAGGGCTTATCTCTTGGGGTCTCATGTTATTGTTTATACCGACCACTCGGCCTTGAGACATCTCTTGGCTAAAAAGGATGCTAAACCTCGGCTTATTCGTTGGATTCTTCTTCTTCAAGAATTTGATCTTGAAATCAAGGATAAAGCCGGGGTACAAAATGTGGTAGCGGATCATTTGTCGAGACTCCTAGGTGATTCCTCTTGTCCGGATATTCCGATTGCTGACACTTTTTCGGATGAAACCATTCTTACAGTTTTAGGTGTCCACTCCCCATGGTTTGCTGACATTGTTAACTATTTGGCCGTTGGTCAAATCCCCCAGGATTGGACCAAGCAACAACGAGATAGACTCAAATCTGAGGCCAAATACTACTTTTGGGAGGACCCTGAACTGTATCGCATCGGCTCTGATCAGATTATTCGCCGGTGCATACCAGAGAATGAATTCAACAGTATACTTGAGTTTTGCCATGCATTTGGGTGTGGTGGACATTTCTCCGGAAGAAAGACGGCTGCAAAAATCTTATAATCTGGCTTCTATTGGCCGTCTTTATGCAAGGATGCCCAGGATTTCTCAAGGTCATGTTCTCGATGTCAGGCACTCGGGAGCATAACTAAGAGAGACATGATGCCCCTAAACCCTATTCTTCCTGTCGAAATTTTTGATGTTTGGGGCATCGATTTCATGGGACCCTTTATCCCTTCATTTGGACATCAGTACATTCTTGTTGCTGTTGATTATGTGTCCAAATGGATTGAGGCAATTCCCACCCGAACCAATGACCACAAGGTGGTCATCAATTTTGTCAAGAAAAATATCTTCAGTAGGTTCGGGATTCCGAGGGCTATCATCAGTGATGGTGGCACTCATTTTACTAATGCCCAATTCCGGAATTTATTGGCCAAATACGGGGTTAATCATCGAATTTCCATACCTTACCATCCCCAAACGAATGGACAAGCCGAGATCTCCAATCGAGAGATCAAGAACATTCTGCAAAAAATGGTTAGGCCTGATCGCAAGGATTGGACTCAAAAGCTTGAGGACGCTCTTTGGGCCTACCGTACGGCGTATAAAACGCCCATCGGCATGTCTCCATTCTGTTTGGTGTATGGAAAGGCGTGTCATCTACCCGTAGAGATTGAACACAGGGCATTCTGGGCAATCAAACAATGCAATCTAGATCTAAATCTAGCTGGGAAGACCAGGAAACTCCAACTATCTGAGTTGGAGGAGCTTAGAAATGATGCTTATGAGAACGCTAAGATCTACAAGGCTCGGACCAAAGCTCTACATGATCAAATGATTTCCCGCAAGAGCTTTGAGCCAAACCAGAAGGTCTGGTTATTCGATTCTAAACTTAAGCTCTTTCCTGGTAAACTTAGATCTAAATGGAATGGCCCATTCATAATTGATCAGATTTTTCTAAATGGTGCCATTCAGATTTCTGACCCAAAGACGGGTAACACCTTTAAAGTCAACGGCCAACGTCTGAAGCCTGTTGTTGACTGTAATCTTCCAGAACCCGTTTCAGACTCTGTTGCTCTAGCCATTCTGTGACTTCTTTGGCTGGACTTCGCCTAGCTGACGACATTAAACTCAGCAATTGTAAATATGACACAAGGCTGATACGAGCTTCATATCCAGGTGACATCTTTCATATTCTACCCTCTCTTTCATGTCTCTTTTTCAATGAGGACATTGCATCAGCTAGGCATGGGGGGGTGGATTCATTCTTGAATTATTTGGTCAGCCTTGTGAAATCCATGTAAATTGTTTCTCTTCTTATAAAAAAAAAAAAGGAAGGATTAGTTGGACATTAGCACTTTTCAATCCTAAGAAATTTTACATTAGAATCTGAACACAAAGACCCCTCAGGTCTTTGGACTTAATTAGCCTGTGTATCCACTAAAATGTGGATTTATCTTTGAGTCCTTGCCATTTTAATTCTATTATAATTGGAATAAATAAGTTTGGGTGATAAGTACACGACTTATTAACCTGCCCTTTGATTTGAGGGAATTTTGAGTTTTAAGCATCTACACACTTTCTTTGCACTGACTCGTTATTCGACGATTCTAACGGAAATTGGGTAGCTAATGAACCTTCTAGGGTGATATGGCTGGCAAGTTATCGTGGGTAACAGCCCATAGGTAGGTTGTCCAGAGCCCAGTCACTGGACCTTTCTCTTTTTGCTGCCTTTAGGTAAATCTTAGATCAGGGAAGCCACCTACTTAAAAAATAAAAAAAAAAAAAATCAAAAAGGAGAAAAGAACAAAAAGAAATAAGCCACACTTCGCTGCACGAGTATGGCTGGCAAGTTGTCGGTGGTAACAGCTCATCAACCGGTTGTCCAGAACCCAGCTCAGAAAATGCACTAAAAATTCCCAAAACACTTAGGAAGAAGCGGAGAAGTAGAATAAACCAGGGAGATATACACTGGATTCACCCTTGTGTTGACCCCGTTAAAAAATAAAAGTAGGGAGAAAGCTACCTGTTGTAAGATACACCTTTAGGCAGAATTCTTTTTGAGGTCACCTAAAGGCGTAGAAATCCGAAGTCCGTTCTAATTGCCGGTCAACGAGTCTATCACAATCACAATAAGATGCTTAAAACTTAGGATTCTCATCAAATCTTGGGTGAGTTGAATGGCCGTAGAAAGCCACTCTTAAACCCTAAAATTTGAAAATCCAAAAAAAAAAAAAAATTAGAAAAGAGTAAAAAGAAAAAGAAATTTTTCTTTGAATAAGGCGAGGGCTTGAGGCGGTCTGCATTTTGGTTGATACCCAGGCACTATTGTGTCTTTGAAAGTTCAGTTCCTAAGTAGACAATTTCTTAATGATTGAAAATAACTCAGGTCCAAATAATCTAACCTAATTCTTTTATAAATAGCATATAGTTTTTGCTAGGGACTAGCAAAAGATAGGCATGGGGGTATGATGTAAACACATTTACACTACTTAAAATGTCTATTTATGCATGTTCTTAAGCATAGGATTGCATTTCATGATATAAATATTTCATAACATGCATCATCTCGCATTTAGAGTAGTTTGAATAAAATGGAGGTTAATTGTCTCCTTTTATGTGCTTGGACAGGGCAAAAATTTTATCGGGGCCTCGGATCAAAGATCCAACCGTATGGATGTGATCAGGGCGACGATTGGAGTTCAACGACTCCAAGATCGCCCTAATCAGGCATCCGTAGCATCAGATAGAGACCGGGGAACCCTAGAAGATCAAGGGCCAGGATGGTGTAAATCCGCACTTCAGATGACAAATACGACCGCACGGATGAATTTGGATCGACGATCGCAGCCCAACAACACAAAAATCGAGTCAATCCGACATCTGTGGCACCATCTACAACTTCCAGAAGATGGACGGCCAAGATGGCGCCACGTGGCGCCATCTCAGCCGCCCAAACGGCCGCTGGCATTTTGTGAAGGCCCCCGCCCGATCGCTCTCCACCGTCAGATGGAGATCCAACGGCTGTGGCCGCCCGGCGCTTAAAACGTGCGGTCGACCATCCGCGCCCCACAGCGCAGCGGTCGAGCGCGCTTACGCGAGCGCGGGGCGCGGGTTCGAGCCGCGGCGAGTGGATTGGAGGCGCGGGTTATTGAGGCGCGTGGAGCGTCGGATGGAGATCGTACGATCGCGGGCGCCCGATAGCGCCGACGCGCGATTGGACGCCCCGCGTAACACGCGATCGCACGCGCAGGCGGGCGGGTTGCAGCGGGCGCGGACGCGATTTAAGCCGTCTGATCTCGCGATCGGACGGCTGAGACTTCGCGGACGTGCATAGGCATTACGCACGCGGGTAGTCGAGTGGGCGCGGCGGCGACGGCCACGTCGGGGCTTTAGTGACGGATTTATCCGTCACTAAAGACCCCTTATTTATTATTTTGAAGATGTAATGTCCATTTTGCCCCCACTCCTTGCAACTATAAAAGGAGACCCCCTCCATACGAAATTTTCATCCCTTCTTTCTCCTCTCTACCCCTCCAAAGCTCAAGAGAAGCTTGTCCCACACCTGGGATGCTTCTCGCGAGATAAAGTCCAATTTTCGTTCCCCTTCTGAAGTGGATCCCGCGACGACGACGACGTGCTGCTTCGTTCCCGTTCTTCTGATTCGTCCTCCTTCGTCCCGCTACGTTCTCCTTCGTCCAGGCATCGTCCCGTCCGGCTCGTCCTCCAAGCAATCGTCGAGGAGGATAACATTTCTCTCCCCATTCTTATTTACAGCTTTTCTAGTGTAGAATTTTCTGCTTTATAGTGTAATTGATTTTCCGCATTCTAGTGTAACTTTTATAAACTATTGAAATATTGAATGCATGTTCTCTTTCTCTCTCTCTCTCTCATAGTTTGATAGCCCCATTGTAATTATAATGCCTTGCTTAAAGAAAATCTTAAAAAAAATATAATTGCGGAATAGATTAACGTAGCCTCCCTGTGTTCGACCCGGAGTTATTTTCGGTATAAATTTTATTTGTTGAACACGAATTCTTCGCTTTAGGACTACAACGACAGGTTTTCCAAAACCAATCACGTTAGCGTAGGTTTGTAATCGTTCAACAGTCCTTCTTGATGGCGGTGTTTAATTTTCTATAATCAATGCACATGCGCCAAGAAGAGGCGGTTCGAGTGGCTACATTCTCCCCATTATCATTAGTGACAACTGTTAGTCCAACCTTTTTGGGCACAACTTGTGTTGGACTAACCCAGGAGCTGTCAGAAATAGGGTAAATGACATCAGCATCCAGCCACTTATTAATCTCCTTTTTTACCACCTCCTGCATAATAGGGTTCAAGCACCTTTGTGGTTGGCGGAAGGGGTGAGAATCGTCCTCTAAATATATACGATGTGTACAATAGGACGGATGAATACCCTTAAGATTAGAAAGGGTCCAGCCAATAGCTTTTCGATATTTACTCAAAACCTGGAGAAGTTTGTGCTCCTGTGCCCCGGTAAGTCCATAATTTATAATCAGGCGCGGGGTCTGATTAGGACCCAGGAAAACATATTTAAGGGAGTTGGGCAAAGGTTTTAATTCCAATTGTGGGCCCAACTCTGAAAGAATTTCTGCTTTATGGGTTAGTGGGGAGGTGAGAGTGAAAGGGTCGGCCGGAGAGTTAGCTGAATGTGTGGTTAGGGAAGTGTGAGAAGAGGTGGATTGTTCAGGAACTGTATTAATGGAAAAATAGGAACCTAAATGGGAAATCTGCAAAGTTTCCTCCATAATGTTTTCTATTTCTGAATCCAAATCATCAAAGAAATCTGGTTCTTGGAACCGCCTAGAAGCTTGAAAAATGTCTAGGGTTACAGATTCACTACTACACATGATCTTCATCTTTCCCAAATCACAATCAATATTCACGCGGGCGGTGGCTAAGAATGGTCTTCCAAGAATAATGGGGGAAAACTTTAGTGCTTCTGGTACCTCTATGTCCAGGACTAAAAAGTCTACTGCAAATAGATAATTTTTGACCTGGACAAGAATATCCTCAACAATTCCCCTTGGTTTAATTGTAGATCGGTCAGCTAATTGGAGAGTAACCTCAACATGCTTTAATTCACCGATCTTAAATTCCTCAAAAACAATTGTGGGGATAAGATTAATTGAGGCACCAAGATCCAACAATGCACGATCAAATGAGGTATCATTAATGATAACTTGAATTAGGGGGCGCCGGGATCTTTTCTCTTAAGAGGCAGTCGACTCTGCACAACTGAGCTGACTGTCTCCGGAAGGATCACCTTTCCTAAATTTTGGGGCTGCCTTTTCGGGGTACATAAATCTTTTAGGAATTTTGCATAGGCAGGGATGTATTTAATGGCATTTAGGAGAGGGATATTAATTTCTACTTGCCCAAATAAATCCATTAATTCCTTCTCAGTGGGCTCGGATTTCTTCTTCTTTTTATTTGTTGAAGAGTAGAGGGCTTGTGGAAATGGAGCAGGGTTTCCTTGTTTTGCATTAATTAGTTCCTGAATAATATGAGAGGGAGATGGGGAAGAGTTAATCTATGTTTCATTAAAGCGGGTTTCTTTAACAGGCAGGGGATTGTGAGTGGTTTTCCCATTCCTCAAAGTAACTACATTTGCAGTCTGGTTGTTTCCAGGATGAGGACGGGAAGCCTGACTGTTATTGAAACCTAGTGGATGCTGAGGTGCAGGTTGAATGGGTTGACTGGGATATCCACCTTGGAATTGATTCCTTTGATTATTTGGGTTGGGCATGGGTTGGGAAGGTAAATTCCCAATAGGTCGATGATCAGGAGTAACCTTAACTTGGTGTTGCAAATTGGTAATCATGCGGGTTACTTCTGTCATCTGAGTCTGCATTCCTTGCAGAGTTTTCATGACCTGATTGTTAATATCATCTTGGGATGGTCTAGGTTGATACATAGGTTGCCCATAATTCCCAAAATAGTTTTGTTTGGGAAAAGGAATCGGGTTCGGGTTTTTCCAGGAGTGACTCGGATTAGTCCTCTAGTTTTGATTGAAAGTGTTGGAAGGGTTTCTAAATTGCTCCTGAAGAGCATAAATATTTTCCGTGGTGGGATCAAAAATATTTTGTTCAAAATTCCCAGTGAATTCCTACGGGAAATCAGTTGACAATTGCTGACCAGCAAGTGTGGCATCAATATTGTGCAGATTTTCTCTTCGGAGAATGTGTGGAGGGTTAGTGTGTGGAGAGTTAATGTGTGGAGCTTGTTTATTTGTGAGATTTTCTTCCATTTTCTTTTGGCGAATTTGCATCTGGTCCAGTCGTTGAGCTAACACATATAGATCATCTTGAGTGACTGGAATAGAGGTGGATTTGAAGTCAATTTCATGGACTCCGTGTCTGGGGTTTTGTGTTCTGCGAAAAGTGTCCATTGAAGTCATGATAAATGAGTTTTCACTCATTTCTTCAAAGAGAAAATAAACACTTTCGGCATCTTTGTTAAGAAAATTGCCCCCACATGAGGCATCCACAAATCGTTTCAATTGATCTTCTAATACATGATAGAAGATCTGCACTAACTGCCATTATGGAATTTCATGGTGGGGACAACTTCTTAGAAGTTCCTGAAATCTTTCCCAAGTTTCGTGGAGGGGTTCACCAATTTTCTGTTGAAAGGTCGTTATGGATCTTCTTAATGCATTCGTTCAACCGATCGGAAAATTTTTTTTTAGAAAAGCGCTTTTTAATTGGGGCCAGGCAGTAATAGGGCACCCAACCGTTCTAAACCAATGAGACGCTTTATCTTTAAGAGAGAGAGGAAAAAGTCTCATTAACCACATATCTTCCTGCACATTGCGGGAACGAGTGGTTTGAGCGAGGACAGTTAATTCCTTGAGATGACAAAAAGGGTCCTCTCCTAGAAGACCATGAAAATGTTTGATAAGGTTTAGAATGGCTGGTTTGATCTCGAAATCCCCTTATGGTATGACCACCCCTAGTCTTTCCTCGTAATTGGAAGGATCATAGAAATCCTTAAGAGGAACGACAGGCTATTGGTGGGGTGGTGGATTTTGCCTTTGGTTAGCTAGGTTCGTGACAGTCCTAGTTAAATCTTCTTGATTTTATTGTAGTCGAACCAAATGGTCAACCATTAAGGCAAAGGGATTTGGATTTTGAGTTATAATTGGAGGGCCACCTGGCCGTGGTGGAATTTCTGGTTGCTCCAAATTAGGGAGGTGAGGGAGGGTGAAGTCAGCTTGTGGGTCGACTGATGGGTTAGAAGTGGAAGCAGAATTTTTTTGTCGGCTTCTTGGGTTTTCCATTTTTTTAGAAGTGGAGGGAGAAGAAAACAACGATTTTCTGCTGCAGGGGGTGAAATCAGATGGTCCCTCAAGGTGTGGTTTTTGGGACCGTCGCCCGTGAATGCACTGTTTTGGAAGAATTGGAGGGGAGGAGAAGAGAAAGAGATGAGAGAAAGTGTGCCATTCAAACAATCAAAGCTAGACCTAACTTAAGTGTGACTCCCTAAGAAAATAAACCTAAGACTTGGTCTATGTAGGAAATAAGTAATCAATAGTGAATACCCGTTGATAAGAACCTCATCATGAACCCTAACTAGCACATTTTGACATAAGAAATTGAACAAAAAGCTCCTACATAACCTAAGGGAAGGCCTAAATTAAGAAATTGTTGAGTAGAGAATAAAACATTACATAAGGGGTACAACTGTAATTTTACCATTGCAGTACATGAACGGGATTTTCAAGGGTCTAGGCACAAATCAAGTGGACTTAATAAAAGAAAAGGTGGGATGGTTTGGTTAGAGAAGGGTTATGACAAAATCTGGGAATTAAATGACATTCTATAATCCAAGAACAAATCCACTTTAATTCACGAAGTTCTAGGCAAGATAAAAATCAATTAAACCCTCTAAAATTCATGAAAAAAATATCCCCTAGGGTTTCGAACCTTTAATTTGGCCGTTGGAACCTATCTTGACCTAGATTGAGAACCATACCCAATTTTTGACCTAATTTAAGTTTTTATGCAAAATGTCTGGTCAAACATGGTCAAACCTAAAATCCAACTTCACCATTGGATTCCTTAGGTCAAAATTAGGTTTATACCAAAATTTGGACCTAAGGGAAGGTCGCCTTGACCCACTTTACAAAATGGTCCTCAATAATTATTTTTCGACCCTTAGCTTTTTGAAACCTTGCAACGATCCCCCTATCTTTCCCATTGTCTTCTTCAATCGAGTCCCTCTGCCACCCGCCTGCGCAAGCCATACCTCCGGTGACTATGCGTGGAGGATGGCATCACGCATGCATGGGGAGCTGGCCCCAGATTTGAAAGGGAGACTCCCTACGTTGTCCCCTGCCGCATGGACCGGCTCCCATGCCCTATCGACCACCATACCTCTCATGCGAACACTCGAGAGGTATGGGTCTCGCTCTGGCCATACCTCCGGCGAGGTATTCTTGCCTCCTCCTTGCGATTCTCTCTCTGCCGACGCCTATTAAAGGGGCGGCACCCTCTACGGCATCCTTCAAGCTTGTTCTGGCCTGAGAATCCCCCTTAATTTCGGCTTCCTCATCTCCAGCCTTCTGCCTGCAAGCTCTGGCGAATGTCCTCCTCCTTTCTCGTCGCCCTGCCACCATACTAGTGGCAGGGTTACCTCCACCGTCTTCCACCGCACCTCGCCGTACCAGCAGGCGCCCTCCAACCCCTCTTCCTCATCGCCATCTCTTCCCCTGGGTGCTTTCATCTCCGGTGACGGTAGCACAGCTGCTCGCCACCTTCGCCTCCTCCGTTCACTCCTGCACCACCTCTTAGATAAGTCCTCTCTCTCTGCTCTTTATTTTTCCCTCATCTATTTCTGTTATTTCGCCTCACCGCTCACACACTACCGCCATCTTCTCCACCTCCGACAAACCACCGGCGAGGTGTATCCACCATTCCACGCATCCACCCACCTCGCCAACCACCTTACAAGCTCCGCCATGACTCACTGATCATAACCCATCTTCCCATTCACCGCCACATGCTCCCAACACTTCCCTTAAGCACACCCGTCTTCACAGCCACAGGGTGACCTAGGCATGCATGCCCAAGCCACCCTGCACCACGCTCACCACCGTGACACCTTTGTCATGCCAAGGCGAAGCTCCCTGTGTGTTTTGACGAGGCCGTAAGGCCATTTTGCTTGTCAACAGGGTACAGGTCTCGGCCGCCATTGGAGCAAGCTCGAAGAAGCTTGCAAGCTTCATCCCAGGCGCCAGGCATCAAGCTTCAGGTCTCAGATGCGCGGACCTCCCTCGCACACATTTCCAGCCCAGCAATTGGAGTCCAAGCCCCCTGCATCTGTTGCAATTGATCAACCACCTACTGCGGAAGCGCCTGCGAGGAAGGTGGGACATTTAGTCCCACCTCGGAAGATCAGGAGTGGGCGAAGCGGCATAAATTACAAAAGTTTCAGGGGCTTAGCGCCTCCTGACACTGGGTGAGGTCCCCTCGCCCACCACGCCTCGTCCGCAGCGCACACCTAAGCGGACCTGGTATCCTATCCGACTACTCGTGCACTCCTCGCGCACCACCCACGTCGATGTGCCTAGTCCAGGCACGCATACCCGACCTGATAACCCAAGAAGGCTCTGGAAGAGCTATCTTGAGAGAAAAATAGAGAGAGAGAGATGCGGGGAGGGTAGGGGTTAGGTTTTTCCTAACCGTATGCTTGTGCAGGGAATAGAAGAGGAAGCAAGGAAGGAGCGGCTGAGGACTTAGCTGCGAAAGCAGCTGCGGCCAGAGAGAAAAGAAGAAGGACTTGGAGGCGCAGAGAAGAAAAGGAAGGAGGAGGAGCAGCTGAGACTTAGCCGCAGGAAGACACAGAAGAGAAGGAAGAGAGAAAGCAAAGGCACAGCAAAGGAGAAAGAAGAAGAAGAAGTCAGAGGAGAAGGCAGAGACAGAGCAAAAAAGGGAAAAGAAGAGAAGGAAGCTGCCACAAAGAGGAAGGCCAGGCAGCTGAAAGAAGAGAAAAAGAACAAGCCAAGAAGAAAGAAGAAGAAGCAGCAGTTGAAAAGAAGGAGAGCACAAGCACTGTAGCAAGTGGCCACTTAAGGCGTCTGATCCTTGGAGTCAGATGTCTGAAAATAGAGAAAAAGGAGGACAAAAGAAGAAAGGGAGAAGAAAAGAGAAGAGACATTTTTATTTCCTCTCTTTAATCCTTTTGTAAAATAGTATATTGTAAATTATGATTTTCTACGCTTCTAGAATCAAGTTTGCTCCCTGAGTTCGACCTCGGAGAATTTTGTATTCGAGTAATAAAATAAAATCAAATCGGTGCGGTTTTACACAAAACCGCCACCAGTTTTTGGTGCCGCTGTTGGGGAGCAATGGGCATTTTAGAAGCTTCAAAATCACAATTTTTGATTTTATACTAATATAGTCTCTTTTGTTGTGTAGGAAAGGAAGAAAAAACAAAGCAGCCGCACAACAAACACACCAGAGGACAGATAACCCTCAATCCTTTCTCTCTTAAACTCCCACATTTTAAAGAGGAAAGAGAAAAGAAAAATCAATCTAGGGCTACCTGTCTTCTATACATAGTAATTCACAGAGTTGCCTATTTTTAAATTTTAACACATTTTATCTGCATATCCACTTAAGGTAACTAGGGCTAAAACCTTCTTGCTTGAGCCCTAGTTACCCATTTCTAAGGCAACTAATTGGACCAATTAGATCCAATCTAGGATTCTAAGCTAGGGTTTTAGAGACACATCTTCTAATCAAGAACTGAAAATTCCAAAAGAAGGTGTGCCTAAACCATTGCTTGAAAAGATCTATTAAGGGAAACCCTAAGCAATCCAGCTCTTAATTCACTTGAACACTAAAAGAAAGGACCTAATAAGCTCTCACAGGAACAAAAAGGTGAAGTTGATCCCTTGGATCAACTAACCTTCAAATTAGGTCACTTTTTCACAACAAAAGGCTTAAAGTTCAAGTGAAACCCTAAGCACCTTGATCTTAATTTAAAGTGGTAGACTTAAGAGGTCAAGGTCCCCATTCTGGTCTACCTGGAATCTCAGTGACAAGAGAGGTTGGGTGGGGGAAACCCTATAACCTGTGGGGGTGCTCTACCGTGTAGGGGTCTTCGTGGGACTCACCCTCTCTGGCTGCCCAGGTAATTCTCAGGTGGACGACCTTCTGATCCAGGGGTATCATCCGCCCCGAACCTCTATAGTCACCCAACATATTTTGGGTGTCTTGATTGGGTCCAACACCTTCTACCCTCATCCAATCCATCAATGCATGTTCGGTTGGAGGTCCTTGAAACCTCCTCTAGAAATCCACTCTCCCTGAGGCCAAGCCTCGGTACCCTTGTTTGTGCGACAACCACTCCACATAGACCTCTCTTCTGATTCTGAACCTACTTCCCCTTCTTCTTCCATCATGGCTCAGCCTGTTGAAGAAGAGAATAATCTTGAGCATCAGCTCCAGCATCTTAATGATCTCTTCCAAAGCTTCATGAACCCACCGCAGCGCCCCATGATGCGAGATCACTATAATCCCGCTGCGGTGGCAATTGAGCCTCGAGTCAGAATCTCGACTGGAGGACCTGATTTTGAATTGAAACCCAATATGATTCATGCCATACCTAAATTCTATGGGCTTAACTCTGAAGATCCCTTCCAGCATATCAAACAGCTCAAGCATTTGGCCCAGACCTTTGGGTCAGATGCACAAAATTGGGATATCTTACTCATGAAGATGTTCTCTTTCTCACTTATGGACAAGGCGGCTCATTGGTATCAGACACAGACCTGCCCAATCAACACTTGGGAAGAACTCCAATTCAAGTTTTTGACGAAGTTCTTTCCTGTTGGTCGGGCAAATGCCTTGCATCATCAGATTACTCACTTCATACAACAGATGGGAGAACCTCTTCATGAGGCATGGGATCGATTCCAGGATCTCATGAGAAAGTGCCCCTATCACAGAGTTCCTAAGTGGGAACAAGTCCAGTCTTTTTACCAGGGACTCCATGAAGATATTAGATTGTTCGTCAATGCAACTTGCGGAGGGAATATCATGGGTCAACATGAAGACACCGTGTGGGAGATTCTTGAGAATATGTGCGAGAACTCCATCAGTAATGACACCATGGGATTATTCGACCGGATGAATACCCGCGCAGCGACGAACCATAGGGGAGCACATGAGACGCAGGGCCTGTCCGCATTAGTCGACTTGAAACTAATGGCTAGTCAGTTGGACAAGGTCTCAATTATTGAGAAGGTGGACGAGCTGACTCAGCACTTGCAACGAGCCACCTCTGCGCAGAACCCCTTCACACAGCCACCCCGCATGGGAAACTGTGCAGAACATTTACCACTGACCTTCTCCTAGGATGGACTTGTATCCACCCCCATCTGACTCCAGGACCGGAGGGACCTCCGATCCTCTTTATTCTTGCCAGGGGAACTCTACTCCCCCATTCTCTGACTTTCCTGAGGGTCCTCAGACCTGCGAGGACCTCAACGCCATCCAGAATGACCCATTTTCCAACACCTACAACCCTGGATGGCGAAACCATCCTAATTTCCAGTGGGCAAGAAATTCTCAGAACCCAAGACCACCCTTTTTGCCCTGTCCACAAGCCCCTCATCCTTATTAGCCGCCTCAGCCTCGACCCAATCCCACTTATCCATCTGGGCCCAACTAAGACCAAATGTCCCTCATCCTCCAAACTCTGGCTGACATTCAAAGAACGAATGCGGCTATCCAAAAATAGCACAAGGACGAAATCATAGAGGTCCGCAACCTACTCGCCTAGTTGGTGAATTCCCGCCAACCAGGCACACTTCCTTCTCAACCTCTGCCTAACCCGAATAACGTGCTGACCCAGCGGAGCGTTATGAACCCGAACCCAGGCCAAGAACACTTGATCTATGAAGCCCCTTCTTTTCCATCACTTGACGAGATGGAAGCATCAACCTCTTATGCGGGTTACAACAGTAGTAGTCCATCTTACCAACCCCCAACCAGAACCAGGCAGGACTAAATTTTGTGACAACCCGTAGTGGTAAAGCAACCCAAGGCCCACCTTATCCAGACCACTCTAAGCCTAGTAGTGACCCAAACCCTAGGATAGTTATCTAGGATGTTCCTATCCCTATCCTAGATCAAAAACCTAGACCTATCCTAGAGGAACCAACCAAGGTTCCATTTCCTGAGGCCTTGACCAAGGGAAAGAGGTCAGCTAAACCCGTGGCTCCTGAGGAGGACCTGATCAAGCTCTTTGAGCAGGTCCAAATAAACATCCCCTTGATGGATGCAATTCGCCACGTACCGGCTTACGCACAATTCTTGAAAAATGTGTGTACACCTCAGCGTAAGCCGCGAACCAAGAGTGGGAGTCCGATTGTACTATCAGAGCAAGCCAGCTCTGTGATCCTGAGTAAACTCCCACCCAAGGCAAAAGACCCAGGCACTCCCCTGATTTCATGTAAGATTGGTGAAAACCAGTTTGATAGAGCATTATTAGACCTAGGTGCCTCCATAAACCTGATACCCACATCCCTGCTTAACCACTTAGAAGAATCTGAACCGAAACCGACTGAGGTGACATTGTAGTTAGCCGATCGATCTATCAAGTCACCTAAGGGAATTCTTGAGGATGTTATTGTTAGGGTGCAGGATTTCTACTTCCCTATAGATTTCATAGTTCTAGATATGGATGCACTTGAGAATCCAAGGGATACACCAATCATACTAGGGAGACCTTTTCTGGCCACTACAAGGGCCAACATAAGTTGTGAAGAGGGCCAAATAGAGCTGAAATTTGGGAATCAGACTCTCAAGATTGATATCTTTAAGGCCCAACAAGGGATTAATTACGGTGTGATAGAGTAAATTTGTGACATCAGAGCCGTGGTTGATGAACCACAAATTGAGGACAACATGATTATCCCTCATCAACCACCAGAAGATCCAAAACTGCAATTAGAGGAGTCAGAACTTGATCTAGACAAACCCATAACTCCTACCCTTGTTCCCCACACCCACTCTGACCCACCCGTTGCTGCTGATAACCCCGTTCTAGAACTTAAGCCCCTTCCCGAACATTTGAAATGTCTTTTTGGGTTCCAATCAGACATGTCCGGTGATTATAAATTCTAGACTCACACCTGACCAGGAATCTCGTCTGATTACTGTTCTCTAGCAACATCACAGAGCCATTGGTTGGACTCTCGATGATTTGACTGGAATAAGTCCCTCTTATTGCACACACTGCATCTATTCTGAAGAGGGTACACAACCTTCACGTGAAATGCAGAGACGTCTGAACCCCAATCTGTAGGAGGTCGTGAAAAAGGAGATCATTAAGTGGTTAGATGCAGGGATCATCTACCCGATCTCCGACAACCGCTGGGTGAGCCCAATCCAGGTTGTGCCTAAGAAGGCAGGGCTCACCACCATCACGACTGAAATCGGAGAGGTCATACCTACCCGTATAGCCAACTCGCGAAGAGTCTGCATAGATTACCAAAGACTCAATTCCTCCATGAAGAAGGATCATTTCCCACTATCGTTTATTGATCAGATTCTCGAAAAACTAGTGGGAAATAGATTCTTCTGCTTTCTTGAGGGGTACTCCGGTTCCAACCAAGTGGCGATTCATCCAAAGGATCAAGAGAAGACCACATTCACCTGCCCCTTCGGGACTTACGCGTTCCGAAGGTTGCCTTTTGGTATCTGCAATGCACTTGCAACTTTTTAGTGGTGCATGCTTGCCATATTCTCTGGTATGGTAGGTGATTATTTGGAAGTCTTCATGGATGACTTCTCAATTTTTGGGGCATCATTTAACGATTTCCTCTAGCACTTGGTTCACATACTCAGGCGATGCATTGATGTAAATCTAGTTCTTTCCTGGGAAAAGAGCCACTTTATGGTGCCTGAGGGGATCGTCCTGGGACACTTAATTTCTGAGAGAGGCATCCAAGTGGATCGAGTTAAGGTTAACCTGATTTCTAAACTTCCTATGCCTAGCTCGATCAGGGATGTCCGATCTTTTCTGGGGCACGTCGATTTTTACCGTCATTTCATCCCTAAGTTCTCAAAAATCGCACGCCCCCTGACCACTCTTCCCTCCAAGGATGTACCCTTTGAGATTTCCAAGGAATGCACTCAAGCTTTTGAGATCCTTCGTGACCAAGTTACCAAAGCCCTGATCCTACAGTCCCCTGATTGGTCTCAACCCTTTGAGATCATGTGCGATGCATCTGACTTCACTGTAGGAGCGGTTCTGGGGTAGAAGATTGACGGGAAACCCGTGGTCATCTACTATGCTAGCAAGACACTTGATGAGGCTCAGCGTAACTACACGGTTACGGAGAAAGAGCTGCTAGTTGTAGTATTTGACCTTGAAAAATTCATATCTTATCTCCTGGGTTCCCATGTTATGATCAACTTGGATCACACAGCTGTAAGGCATCTCCTTGCGAAGAAGGACGTGAAGCCTTGATTAATCCGATAGATCTTGCTGTTGTAAGAATTTGACCTCGAGATTCACGACAAGGCGGGAAGATAGAATGTGGTAGTTGACAACTTGTCTCGCTTTCCTTCTGAGATCATCAACCCTTCTGGACCCATCACGAAGCATTTTCCTGATGAGCACCTCTTGACTATTGGTACTAGGCTTCCATGGTTTGCTGATTTAGTAAACTATTTGGCATCACACCAGATCCTGTCTGATTAGCCGAAGGCCAAGAAAGATAAGTTGCGCTCCGATGCCAAGTACTACATCTGGGAAGACCAGTACTTATTCCGCATAGGTGCTAACCAAATTATCCGGCGATGCATCCCGGAGGTCGAAATCAATGACATGCTCTCTTTCTGCCATGACCAGGTATGCGATGGTGATTTTTTTGGGCATAAAACCGCATAAAAAGTCCTCGAGTGTGGCTTTTACTGGCCCACTATCTTCAAGGACGCATACAGTCACTGTAAGGCATACAGTCGTTGCCAAACTTTGGGTAACATGAGCCATTGTGACATGATGCCTTTACAGTCGATTCTTGTATGCGAGATTTTTTATATTTGGGGGATTGATTTTATGGGCCCCTTACCTATCTCGGATGGCTTCGAGTACATTTTACTCACTGTTGACTACGTGTCCAAATGGATTGAAGCCATTTCGACCTGAACCTGTGATCACAAAATCGTCATCAAATTCATTCATCAGAATATCTTCTCACGGTTTGGGATTCCTCGAGCTATCATCTCTGATGGAGAGACCCATTTTACCAACGCTCAGTTCAAGTCACTGATGACCAAATACAGGGTGTTGCATCGAATCTCCACTCCTTATCACCCCCAGACTAATGGTCTAGCTGAGCTATCAAATCAGGAGATCAAGAAAATCCTGCAGGTTACTGTTCGACCTGATAGGAAGGACTGGTCATCCTGACTTCCGGAAGCTTTGTGGGCTTATAGGACCACCCACAAGACCCAATTAGGCATGTCTCCTTTTAGATTGGTGTACGGGAAGGCGTGTCACCTTCTTGTTGAACTGGAGCACGAAGCCTATTGGGTAGTACGGAACTGCAACCTAGATCTTTGTAAGGCTGGAACCCACGGAAAGCTTCAGATAAGAGAGATTGATGAATTATGCCTTGTTGCATATGAAAACTCGTGAATTTACAAAGAGTGGGTTAAAGCCTTTCATGACAAGCACATATCTAGAAAGATCTTCCACCCTGGTCAAAAGGTCCTACTCTTCGATGCCCGACTTAAATTGTTCCCTGGAAAACTGTGATCCAAGTGGGTCGGACCATATCTTGTCCGATAGATTTTTGGAAATGAAGCCGTCGAGATTAGTCCGCTCAGCCACGATTCTGAACCTTTTGTCGTGAACGGCTAGAGACTCAAACCATTCATTGATGTAACCAATACAGATTTGGCTGAGTCATCAATTATCGTCCATTCTCCTTGAGCTAATTGCGCCCAGCCGATGGCGTAAAACTTAGCGCTTAACGGGAGGCAGCCCATCATTCTTTTTGAAAACTCGAAACCTTTTTTTGACATTTCTTTGCACTTTAGGTTCATTCCTTTGGACAGCTGACTTCACCTCAGGTACTCGTACCTGAGATTAGAAATCGTCCGCAAGAGTCACCTCAACCCATCCACTCACCTATATCTGTCCTAATGCATGAACCAAGCCAAATAAAAACCCACCTAATGCATAATGAGGACATTGCAAATCTTAAGCATGGGGGGGTATGAAAGTGCAATGAAAAGTCATAACAAGAAAAGGTTTCAACAAAAAAAAAAAAATTGGGAGGAGGGAAGAAAGTGTTGGTAAGCTTCACAAAAGGAGGAAAAGAGCAAAATATTAAAAAGGAGCACAAAATGAAAAAGAAAAGGGATATTCATTAGTAAGAAATTAAGGAATTAACCAAAGTTCTAGACCACATTAAAGAAAAGTAAAGTGAAAGTGCACAACAAGATTAGTAAGAACGCTAACCTTAGGCATTCTTGGCTAGACTCTTAGTACCCGTTAAGATCTAGATATTCCTCAAGAGGTTGAGGAAAATGAAAAGCTTAAGTATTAGGTCTAAGGCTTAGGGAGTATTAGGCCTCGTTAACTGACCTTCGATTTACGGGACTCGGTAACCTAAGCACCCAAATTCGCACACAGTATGGTTCAGCGAGCATAAATATCAAAATCACGTAGAAGCGTTTCAAATGTTCTGAAAATGTCACCTAGATTAGGAGCGGCCGATCAACACAAGTTGATTTGGACAAGTTCCCAGCACGGAGAGGTGGGAAATTCCCCTCGAAGATGCATAACAACATATCATCTCCTCGGTGCTTGTCTCCTAGGATATTTACATATTCTACTGGGGGCATGTAAGCACCCTGCTAGTTCAGATTCCATGGATGGAATTATCACGAAATGTCAATTGCCAGGGTCTGAATTCAGCCACGGAACACCATGGGCAGGATTATCTCAAAATCTCGAAAGATATGGTTCTGGGGGTTACCATGGGCGGTGTTATCTCGAAGCATCGATTGCCAGGAACCTTTGAGGATTGATGATGGGGACGAGGAATCCGATACAGACCGTGTTGTAAAGCCAATCCTAAGCTAGAATTAAAAGAAAAGAGAGAGAAAACTCTCCAAACAAATAAACCCTCTGTCTCTCTCTTACAAAATGCACTGCAAACTGAACCAAGGCTAAAAATGTCTCAAGCACGGGTGCTTTAACCATGGAGTCCAATAAACTTTAGGGTAGTTCCTGTGGGCCTTAAAAACCTTTGTTAAAGATTGAGTCTAAGGCTAGACAGATCTGGATCTTGGTTGGTACTAGAGTACCTTTTAAGCATATGGTTGGCATTCTGACCTAATCAAAGAGACAAGGAAAAGCACTTCTCAAAATCAGTGAATGAAATTCATGGTCTAGAATGGAGGTTAAAACCTTGAAATTTTGCTAAGGGACTAGCAAAAGCTAGGCATGGGGGTATGATGAGAACCTCATCACGAACCCTAACTAGCACATTTTGACATAAAAAATATAACAAAAAGCTCCTACATAACTTAAGGGAAGGCCTAAATCAGGAAATTGTTGAGCAGAGAATAAAACATTACAGAATGGGTAAAACTACAATTTTACCATTGCAGTACATGAATGGGATTTTTAAGGGTCTAGAAACAGGTCAAGTGGACTTAATAAAACAAAAAGTGGGATGGTTTGGTTAGAGAAGGGTTATGACAAAATCTGGGAATTAAATGACATTTTGTAACCCTAGAACAAACACACTTTAATTCACGAAGTTTCAGGTAAGATAAAAATCAATTAAATCCTCTAAAATTCATGAAAAAAATATCCCTTAGTGTTTAGAACCTTCAATTTGGCCGTTGAAACCTATCTTGACCTAGATTAAGAACCATACCCAATTTTTGACCTAATTTGGGTTTTTGTGCAAAATGTCTAGTCAAACATGGTCAAACCTAAAATCCAACTTCACCATTGGATTTCTTAGGTCCAAATTAGGTTTATACCAAAATTTGGACCTAAGGGAAGGTCGCCTTGACCCACTTTACAAAATGGTCCTCAACAATTACTTTTCGACCTTTAGCTTTTTGAAACCTTGCAATGACCCCCTATCTTTCCCGTTGTCTTCTTCGATCGAGTCCCTCTGCCACCAGCCTGCGCAGGACATACCTCCAGCGACTTTGCGCAGAGGATGGCACTGCGCATGCATGGGGAGCCGGCCCTAGATTTGAAAGGGAGACTCCTTACGTTGTCCCCTGCCGCATGGGCCGGCTCCCATGCCCTGTCGGCCATCATACCTCTCGTGCGAACACTTGAGAGGTATGGGTCTCGCTCCGGCCATACCTCTGGTGAGGTATTCCCGCCTCTTCCTTGCAATTGTCTCTCTGCCGATGCCTATTTAAGGAGTTGCATCCTCTGTCGCATCCTTTAAGCTTGTTCTGGCTTGAGAATCCCCCTTAATTTCGTCTTCCTCATCTCCGGCCGTCTGCCCGCAAGCTCCGATGACTCTCCTCCTCCTTTCTTGTCGCCCTGCCACCATACCAGTGGCAAGGTTACCTTCTCCGTCGTCCGCCGCACCTCGCCGTACCAGCAGGTGCCCTCCAGCCCCTCTTCCTCATCGTCGTCTCTTCCCTTGGGCGCCTTCATCTTCGGCGATGGCAGCACAGCCGCTCGCCACCTCCACCTCCTCTGTTCACTGCCACACCACCTCTTAGATAAGTCCTCTCTCTATGCTCTTTATTTTTCCCTCATCTATTTCTGTTATTTCGCCTCACTGCTCACACACCACCGCCATCTTCTCCACCTCCGGTAGACCACCGACGAGGTGTATCCACCATTCCATGCATCCACCCACCTCGCCAACCACCTCACAAGCTCCACCAGGACTCACTGATCATAACCCCTATTCCCATTCATCGCCACACGCTCCCAACACTTCCCCCGAGCACACCCATCTTCACAGCCACAGGGTGACTTAGGAACGCACGCTCAGGCCACCCCGCACCACGTTGACCATCGTGACACCTTCGTCGTGCCAAGGTAAAGCTCCCTGTGTGTTTTGACGAGGCTGTAAGGCCATTTTTCTTGTGGATAGGGTACAGGTCTTAGCCGCCATTGGAGCAAGCTCGAAGAAGCTCGCAAGCTTCATCCTAGGCGCCATGCATCAGGCTTCAGGTCTCAGATGCGCGGACCTCCCTCGCACACGTTTCTAGCCCAGCAATTGGAGTCCAAGCCCCCTGCATCTGCTGCAATTGATCAACCACCTTCTACGGAAGTACCTGCGAGGGAGGTGGGACATTTAGTCCCACCTCAGAAGATCAAGAGTGGGAGAAGCGGCATAAATTACAAAAGTGTCAGGGGCTTAGCGCCTCCTGACACGGGGTGAGGTCCCCTTGCCCACCACGCCTCGTTCGTGGTGCATACCTACACGAACCTGGTATCCTATCCGACTACCCATGCACTCCTTGCACACCACCCACGCCGGTGTGCCTGGTTTCGGGCACGCATACCCGACCCGATAACCTGAGAAGGCTTTGGGAGAGCTATCCTGAGAGCAAAATAGAGCGAGAGAGACGCAGGGAGGGTAGGGTTTAGGTTTTGCCTAACTATATGCCTGTGTAGGGAACATAAGAGGAAGCAAGGAAGGAGCGGCTGAGGACTTAGTTGCGAAAGCAGCTGCGGCCAGAGAGAAAAGAAGAAGGACTTGGAGGCGCAGAGAAGAAAAGGAAGGAGGAGGAGCAGCTGAGACTTAGCCACAGGAAGACACATAAGAGAAGGAAGAGAGAAAGCAAAGGCACAGCAGAGGAGAAAGAAGAAGAAGAAGTCAGAGGAGAAGGCAGAGATAGAGCAAAAAAGGGAAAAGAAGAGAAGGAAGCTGCCACAAAGAGGAAGGCCAGGCAGCTGAAAGAAGAGAAAAAGAAGAAGCCAAGAAGAAAGAAGAAGAAGAAGAAGCAGCAACAGCTAAAAAGAAGAGGGAGAGCACAAGCACTGTAGCAAGTGGCCACTTAAGATGTCTGATCCTTGGAGTCAGACGTTTGAAAAAAGAGAAAAAGGAGGACAAAAGAAGAAAGAGAGAAGAAAAGAGAAGAGACATTTTTATTTCCTCTCTTTAATCTTTTTGTAAAATAGTATATTATAAATTGTGATTTTCTACACTTCTAGAATCAAGTTTGCTCCCTGAGTTTGACCTCAGAGAATTTTGTATTCGAGTGATAAAATAAAATCAAACCGATGTGGTTTTACACAAAATCGTCACCACCGGTTCTGTCAACAAATCTAGCTAAGTTGCTTAAGGGGAGGTTTGGGCCTAAATGTTTCCCAGGGAAAACCCCAGGTGCTTGTACAAACTTGTGCCTGGTCGTTTGACACGGCCCCTCAGCCTGAACACCAGATATAGTTGACAGAATTGGTATTAACTAAAGAAAACTTAAGACCTATATAGCAAGCCTAAGTTGATGAAGCCTTAGGGGTCAAGTTGCTACGGATTTTAGTTAGGTCTAGGATACTATAGTGCACACGGAATGTGGAGGGCATTAATTTAGATTATTGCCCTGTTATTTCAATTTTTTTTTGTGTGTGTGCAGGAATTGGAGAGTGGTTCCAATTAAAAAGCAAGTTGTCACACAATTTCTTGTATTTTTGTCTTTTAAGATTTGATTTAATTAAATGTGTTTTAGGATTTTTCTTTTTAAATTTTCAAACATGTTTGAAACTCCACAATCAAAGGAAAAACGAGTTGTATTGGTGATGGTTAATTTCCTTTAATGTGAGTCTCTAAAAAGAAAGAAAGAAACCCTAAGTAATTGTCCTTAAGATAGAAAATTACTACCAATGAATTATTTTTAGGCTTTCTGTATTAAGTAGTGGTTCAAACAAGTCAAACAACATAACTAATTTGAAGAAAATCAAACAAGAATTCCAGAAAAGATTTTTCTAAGATTTTAAGAATTTGTTTGTTAATTGTTTTGAAATTTTCCTTGTACTAGTGTCAAAGTCCAAAAATGATACCTGTGGGTATTTTGGACTTTCCAGTATTATCCCTGACTCAAAAAACTCTGATGATTTTATATGATGTGTAAAATTTCACAAGGATTCTAGAAAGGTAAATTTCACAAAAATTGGGTGATTATAAAAATTCTAAAAATTCACGTACATAGAAAAATAGGAAGATTAGAGGGTGTGACCCCTCTACAGTCTATGAATTTTTAAAAATTAAATACAAAGCCAATTGATCTAAAATTTGGAACAGATGTTCCTAACTTAATTTGGAATTACTATATGAAATTTTATGATTTTAAGAGGCCTTTGGTGTTGGCTATTGATTTTTCAAGTCCGGACAGAAATCTGGACCTGAAAAATAGAACACCAACACCAGGATTGGAGTGGTGTTTAGTGAAGCGTACAAGCAAACAATGGATTTTTATGGGCACCACTCCACTTAATTAAAGTGTTTAGGATCCTGAAAGCCAAGTTTAATATTTTTTTGGTAGTCTTTTAGCCTAAATGTGACAAGAAATGGGGAACCAACCTGAAATCGTGGGAAGAAAAGGAACTTTGAGCTTTCGCTTCTCAATTCCCGCTTTCATGCTGTAGTTCCTGCACACACTAGAGAAAAGAAAGAGAAGGGGATGAGATCCACTTCAAGTAAGAGAAAGCAAAATTAAGCAACGCCGTGCCTCCCCGGCAGCAGCGCCAAAAAGTGATGCGAAAAATCGCGTGATTTGTAAAAGCGAGTTTTTAATGTCGTAACACGCGAATTTGCATACGCTTTTAAATTTATATTCCTAGATAGGGGAGTATCTAGGGTTGTCCAAGGAGGTAGGTTGCTTGCAAATCAACTCTCTTGCTTAGAAAATAAATCTCAACTTTCTTTTTGATATTTTAAATATGTAATTTTTTTGTTTTGAAATGATTAGGGCAAAATGCGAACTGTGATGGGAAGTACTAACACCTATAATTACTCAGCTAAAACTTAAGAGATAGAAAATGTCCACTACCTAAGCTCACTCTAGGCAAGTGGAGGCCTAGAGTAATTAGGGAATAGGGCACAAGAGAGAGCTGGATGTAGCTGGATTTGAGCTGGGGTGAACTCCAGTCAACTCAGCTGAACTAGCTAGAGCTCCTTGTGGATTAGTGGGAGCTGAGATGAGCTAGACTCAACTAGGTTGAGCTGGATCTGAGCTGACATGAGCTAGGGTGAGCTAAGATGAGCTTTCTCGAGCTGCCATTCAACTTAGATTAGCTGAATGGAGCTGGGATGAGCTAACCATAGTCCAAGTGAGCTAGGTTCCAGCTATGGTGAGTTGGATCGAGCTAAGTTCCAGTTAGTCTGAGCTCCTCCTTCACCATTTGCCTTCTTGAGTGCTAGGGTTTGAGAGATTTTTATATCTGTTCATCCCTAACACTCAAAAAAACACATTAAAACAACAAAAGAAAATGCAATGCATGCCTAACTCGGTTAATGCCTAAATGCAACCCAAAAACTCGTTTGTAGAGCAAAACTCTAAGGGCTAGGCATGTTCTTAAGCATAGGATTGCATTGCATATTATAAATATTGCATAACATGCATCATCTTGCATTTAGAGTAGTTTGAATAAAATGGAGGTTAATTGTCTCCTTTTATGTTCATGGATAGGGCAAACTTTTTATCGGGGCCTCGGATCGAAGATCCAACCGTACAGATGTGATCAGGGCGACGATTGGAGTTTAATAGCTCCAAGATCGCCCTAATCAGGCATCTGTAGCATCAGATAGAGATCGGGGAACCCTAGAAGATCAAGGGCCATGATGGTGTGAATCCACACTTCAAACGACAAATCCAACTGCACGGATGGATTCGGACACCATCTACATCATCTAGAACATGGACGGCCAAGATGGCACCATGTGGTGCCATCTTGGCCTCCCAATCAGCCGCCCTCAATTACTGAAGACAACAGCGCCCACGCTTCTCCGCCGTTGGATCAAGATCCAACGGCTGAGAGAGGCGGTCAACCGGCGCGATCATCCTCTGAATTGTACCTGAAGAAGCCACCTTGACCATTGGATCTTCATCCAACGGTCCTGATCGCGTGTTCAAAAGTTTGGTTGCCTGCACATCCACGCATGCAGCGCAGTGGATAAGGCGCTCAGTCGCCTTCAGACGTAGGTTCCAATCCGCATTCGCAAGCGAGCGGGCACTGAGTGGGAGCGTGCAACCATGCGATGAGAATCGAGCGGCTACGGGCGCTCGATAGTGCCACGCGCTATTGTACGTCGCGCCTCATGCGTGATCACACGTGGGCGGGCACGTAGAGGAGGAAGGCGAAGGCTCAATTTAAGTCATTCGATCTCACGATCGGACGGCTGAGATCAGCTGGACGTGCACGTGCGTTATGCGTGAGGAGGTGAGCAGGCGCGTGAGCTCCGCCCACGAAGGCCACGTTCGGACCTTTAGCGACGGTTTTATCCATCACTAAAGGTCCTAAATTAATGTTTTTAGAGTTGTAATGACCAAATTGCCCCCACTCCTTGCAACTATAAAAGGAGACCCCCTCCATACAAAATTCTCATCCCTTCTCTTCTCTCCCTCTCCAAAGCTCAAGAGAAGCTTGTCCCACACCTGGGATGCTTCTCGCGAGATAAAGTCAATTTTTCGTCCCCCTTTCAGAAGTGGATCCCGCGACGACGATGACGTGCTGCCCCATTCCTGTTCTTCTGCTTCGTCCTCCTTCGTCCTGCTCCGTTCTCCTTCGTCCAGGCGTCGTCCCGTCCGGCTCATCCTCCAAGCGACCGTCAAGGAGGATATTTCTCTCTCCATTCTTTTTAATGCTTTCTAGAATAGATTTACTGCTTTCTAGTGTAATCATTTTCCCACTTTCTAGTGTAATGAACAATCTTTCTGATGATGAAATTCCATGTTCATTCTACATCTCTTTTTTGGTTTTTGTTTGTAATATTCTCTCTCTCTTCTATTTATTGTAGATAGTTAGATAGTTTTAATCAATTAATTTACTTCATGACAAATAAAACAAATGCTTGTTTTTAAATCAAACGTCCGCCTCCCTATGTTCGACCCGGGATTTCCATTCCAGTATAAATTTTATTTGTTGAACACGAGTTCTTAGCTTTCAAACTACAACAACAGGTTTTTCAAAACCAAACACGTTAGCGTAGCAACTCGTAGCTTCAACATTTTGGCACCGTTGCCAGGGAGGTGATGATCTTTGATTTTTCTTCACGTTTTTACAACTTACGAATCATTTACCTCACTTCTCTCCTTTTTTATTGTGATTGCAGGTACTCTTTTGAGATGAGCAAAAGCGGTAGATTGGAGTAAAGTGCTGTGGAAGGTTTTGTAAGTTATCCCCCACCTCCCACCCATTAGATTTCATTCCACAACATAATAACACAAACATCAATCAACCTAGGTGTTCTTATAAACTCTAAGGTTAGATTGTTTGTTGTTTGACACCTATAACTGCCCCAACCTCCACATTTAAAAAAAGAAAAATAAAAAAAAATCTCACAGAGGTACACAACCTCATCTGATTTTCAAACTCAACCGGTAAATCGATCTTTGGAGCCGGTACACACATCCAAACACATAATTGAGTAGAAATCAGATTAGGTAATCACTTGTGTGCCTAATTAAGTGGTGCAACAGGCCAATTGTTTGAGTTGATTGGGCCACACCACTTCAATTAAAATAAATTCATCAAGTAGCTGTCCCTTAGGTTCAACTCTTAGGGATTTACCAGGCACTCCACATTCTTTTAAGTTTTAAAGGAAAACATCTTCACCTGTGCTTTCAAAACCTGGTGTGCCAACAAAACTTATTTGAAAACACCTAAAGTTGAATCCTAAAAGCTACTAAGCAAGATTTGAACTCTAAAATTCACCACATCAAAAATAATCTTACTTGAAAACCACTGGTTGTGCATGCACACACAAATCAATCAATCATTAAGGGCACAACCCATATAAAGGGCCCATCACATTCCAAAGCACATTCAAACCTAGCCTTAAATAAAAGAGAGTAGACATTGGCCTTAAGGATTCGACTCGTTCTTCAGAACTCAGAACGAGGTTATTTTTGATTAGTCTGTTTCTACTATTCAATCTGATGTCTAGCTAGGGGAGCAGAATCAAACGATCGCGGCTGGGGGGTATACTAGGAACTGGAGGCGCAAGCCGAAGGAAGAACCTTCTCCCCAGTCCCTCCTTCTAACTGGTTGGATTGAATAGACAGAAGTAGATCAAATCGTTCCTTTATCTCGAGACGGGTTTTGGGAGTCTTTAGGTCTTTAGGTTAGCCCACTTAAGGGCAGGTTTGATTGTTTGTATTGCAGGACGCCTTTCTTCCTCTTGTCTCTCATGAATCCTTCCACATGCTACACACATTCCTACTCTTTCCCTCCTGTTTTGAATTATCCTCAACATGACGATTATCCCAACTTGTACTGTAATCAACCATCAGTTAGTTGGGATAACTTGGATTGGGGATACAGTTTCGAACCTCCATGTTTAGGGTCTAACCCTGAACACTTTGATTGTGATTTCTATCCTTCTTAGAAATACATCGATTATAGATCGTCAACCTTTCATAAACAACCTAATACAATCGACAATCAAGAAGGATACACTGATTCTTACCCATCCTCTGATTACACTGCCTTTAGGTCATCACCACTTTTTGAACAATCTGAAATGACCTATTATCAGGAAGGGTATAACGAATCTCAATTCGTTAATTCCCCTGCATTGACCCCAAACCCGCCCAACCCTGAACCAACTCATTTGGTTCAAGGTAACCAGGTTCAAGATAAGGTTCTAGCTAACTTAAGTAATATCATACAATTTTTAGAAGTTCAGCCAATACCTTGCATTGAGAGATTAGAGTCCCTGATTGCAATGATTGATGATTTGAATAAGTATTTGTTGGATTGGCTCCAGGATGTTAAGGATAAAAACCTGGGTGAGTTTTTACTTGGGAAGTTAGCAAAATTGAGGATGAGATTTGTGGTTGCTTTGATTCAATCGTGGGATGATTCCCAGGATGAACTCCCTTCAGGAGAGCCAATGTCAGAACCCGCTTAGGCACCTGTTGGGGGGGACACATGTTACGAGGCTGACCAGATTGAATTAGAGCAACCAATTAAGGAAGATTTGATTTCTTCACTTGAGATCCCTAAGCCAAGGTACGAGGAAACGTATGTCTCCTTGGAATAGAAAGTGATAAATGATTTTGGGACATACATTAATACGGATCTTGATTTCTTTGATTCTGATGGTGAAGATTCAAGTTGTGAAGTCTCACACGAGTTTACAGAATATGATTTCTGTGAGACAATTGGGCCTGAGGAATCTGATAGATCATTTGATAGCCCAATAACTAAGGAAACTGATTTTATTAGGGCTCACATTATGGATCCAGAATCGCATTTTCTGGAGGATTCAATTAAATGCCCTGATTGTCAGTTACACCCCATTGAGCTTATCGATGATTCTGTTTCTGAGATAATTAGACCCAAGTCAATTCTGATTTAGCCACATCATTTAGACTTGGAGATTTCAGATGGGGTGATTAATATGCAAGAGGTCCTAGAATTTGACATGCTGAATGAGGAGGATAGGAGCTGGGAAATTTTGATTTGGGAAGCAAGTTCTGGAGGAAGTAGAAGACTGAGTCGAAGGGTTCCTATTAAGCTGAAACCATCAAACCAGGACCCTTACAACATTTGTTCTGAGGATGTCAAACCCAAGCACACATTCAATGATTATCCTTTTGAGTTTGAATTGTCTGTAACCCGACTTTTTGGTCTTGGGTTGCATCCTCATAAATCGCAGGCCCGACCCTGCTTGCATACTGATTTTAGGTTTTGGGTAATTTTTATCTAGAACTTGAGATATTCTCGATTATGGGGTATGGGTATGCACCACAATCTAGTCCACATCTGTGGACATTTGCTGACAGGTCAGAAGTTTCTTATGTTTATTCTGATTCTGACCTACACCTGTGAATTCTTTATTTCTCTTCTTTGTATAGTGTGCCTAGCTGAAGGCACTAAATTTAGCACGTATACAGTTCTTTTTAGTTTTCATCTCGGAGCAGACCTGACATTCACGCAATTCAGGTGCTTTCTACGCTATTCCACTCTGTTTTATGTCTTTTTAATACAATGAGGACATTGCATTAGATAGGCATGGGGGGTGGATATTCATCTTTGAATTAAGTTGTCAGCTCTGTAGATTTGTTTTATTTTCTTTTATTATTAAAAAAAAATTGGAATTAGGAAAGAGAACTTGGGTTTAAGAAAATTTTCAATCTTAGGAAATAGTACATTATGATTTGAACACAAAGACCCTTTAGGTCTTTGGACTTAATCAGCCCGTGTATCCATTAAAATGTGGATTTGCTTTTCGAGTCCACACCAACCTGAATTCTATTTTAATTGGAGTAAATAAGTTTGGGTGATAAGTACATGACTTATCAACCCACCCTCTGATTTGAGGGAACTTTGAGTTTTTAGCATCTACATGCTATCTTGTCACTGACTCGTTGTTCGGAGATTCTAATGGAAATTGGGTAGTTAATGAACCTTCTAGGGTGATATGGCTGGCAAGTTATCGTGGGTAACAACCCATAGGTAGGTTGTCCAGAGCCTAGTCACTGGACCTTTCTCTTTTTGCTGCCTTTAGGTAAATCTTAGACCAAGGAAGCCACCTACTTAAAAAAAAAAAGGGACAAAAGAAAAAAAAGAAATAAGCCACACTTCGCCGCACGAGTATGGCTGGCAAGTTGTCGGTGGTAACAGCTCACCGACTGGTTGTCCAGAACCCAGCTCAATAAATGCACTGAAAAATCCCAAAACACTTAGGAAGAAGCAGAGAAGTAGAATAAACTGGAGAGATATACACTGGATTCACCCTTGTGTTGACCCCGTAAAAAATATAAAAGTAGGGAGAAAGCTACCGGTTGTAAAGATACACCTTTAGGCAGAATTTTTTTTTTTTAGGTCACCTAGAGGCGTAGAAATCCGACGTCCGTTTTAACTGCCGGTCAACGAGTCTATCACATTCACAATAAGATGCTTAGAACTTAGGGTTCTCATCAAATCTTGGGTGAGTTGAATGACCGTAGAAAGCCACTCTTAAATCCTAAAACTTGAAAATCCAAAAAATTAGAAAATAGAAAAAAAAAGAAAAAGAAAATTTTCTTTGAATAAGGCGAGGGCTTGAGGCGATTTGCATTTTGGCAGATACTCGGGCACTGTTGTGTCTTTGAAAGTTTAGATCCTAAGTAGACATTTTCTTAATGATTGAAAATAACTCATGCCCAAATAATCCAACCTGATTCTTTTATAAATAGCATATAGTTTTTGCTAGGGACTAGCAAAAGATAGGCATGGGGGTATGATGTAAACATGTTTACACTACTTAAGATGTCTATCTATGCATGTTCTTAAGCATAGGATTGCATTGCATACTATAAATATTGCATAACATGCATCATCTTGCATTTAGAGTAGTTTGAACAAAATGGAGGTTAATTATCTCCTTTTATGTTCATGGACAGGGCAAACTTTTTATCGGGGCCTCGGATCGAAGTTCCAACCGTACAGATGTGATCAAGGCGATGATTGGAGTTCAACGGCTCCAATATTGCCCTAATCAGGCATCTGTAGCATCAGATAGAGACCGGGGAACCCTAGAAAATCAAGTGCCAAGATGGTGTGAATCCGCACTTCAAACGACAAATCTGATCGCACGGATGGATTCGGATCGACAATCGCAAGCTAATGTTTGCACCTCAAAACACGCCTATAAGAACGCCTTCTTATGCTATTTCCTAGCACTACCTATGCATATTAGGATTCCATTGTTGCATTTGTAAAAATACATGCATTCATGCATTTAATTGAGAGGAGAGGAGAATGAAATAAAAGGGCTTCATAATTTACATTTTCCTCAAGTGCCTCTTTACAAAAATCCATCTCTTCTATTTTTTATCTCCACTTGTTTTTTTATTTTTCCTACGGCAACCTCTTCTCCGCTACCTCTCCCCGCCATGCGCCTTCCCGCAGCCGCATGCAGCAGTCCCGCCTCTCCCTGCTGTCCTGCGGTCCTTCCCGCTGCTGCAACTTCCCGCGCGCGTCCGCCCTCTCCCTGCCCAAGCCATTCCCTGCGGCTGCCATTCCTCCCATCTCCCGCTGCTGCAACCTCTTCTCCGCTGCCTCTCCCTGCCATCCTTCCCGCTGCTGCAACTTCCCCGCGCCTCTCCCTGCAGCAGCCACTCTCCAACGCCTCTCCCTGCTGCTGCCATGCCTCCCCGCCATGCTCTCCTCCTCTATAAAGCCGCAGCTCTTCCTCGCGACGAAGGGGGAGGGGAACATTGCTGCAATACGCAGCTGCGGCAGCTGCTGCAAAACGCCACCCTGCAGTCCACCACCTTCCTCTCCACCGTTCTCCCCTCCCATACGTCGGCCCTCCGTCGAGGAGGCACCCGGCGAGCAGGAGAACCCACTGTGGTGCTCACCACCACAGTGGGAACACCACCGCCCAGCTCTTCAACGAGCAGGTGGGCGTGGTGTCTTCATTTCTTTTCGGTTTCATCTCCACGCCATTGCTGCCGCTTCAAGGTCCGAAGCTTGAAGCAGCAGCAGCAGCAGCAGCCCAGCGTCGACAGCAGCAGCAGCAGCACCCCCGCCTCCTCCGCGACCTTCCCCGCAGGCGCGCAACCCTCCGCGCGCGCCTGCAGGCCCGTTCCCCGCCTCCGTCTCCGTTCTGTCCACGCCACAGTTGCAGCCGCAGCAGGCCGCTGCGCGCACTGCAGCGGCCAGGCCTCCTCGCGCCGACCCCCGCGACCCTCCGCGACCACTGCAGAACCTCCCCTCGCACCTCCGCGACCTTCCCCGCAGGCGCTCAGCTCTCCGCGCGCGCCTGCAGGGCACTTCCCCGTCTCCGCCTCTGCTCTGTCGCCTCTGCAATTCCACCCGCGACAGGCCGCTGCGCGCACTGCAGCGGCCGGCCAGGCCCCTTCCCGGCTCCCTGCCAACCTCTGCAAGCGTCCGCGCGCGCCTGCAGACCTCCTCCGCGCCCGCCTGCAGACTCCCCGCCTCCCTCTCTGAGCGCGCTGTCGCGAGCCTCCGCGCTCGCAGCCGGCGACGCAGACTCCTCTCCTCCTCTGGGCGAAGACGCGCCCGTGCGCCCGCGACCATCAGACGACGGTCTTCACCTCCGGACGTCTTAACTCGTCCCCTGCAGTGCGGCCCGCTCTCTCCTGCCTTCGCTCTCTCCTGCCCGCTCTCTCCTGCTCTCTCTCTCCCATTCTCTCTCTCTCTCTCTCTCTCACTCTCTCTCACAACACTTTCTCACACACTACACCGACGCACACAGACATCTACACTCACACTTTCACACACACACACACACACACCTATACTATAAACATATATATACGCATACTTATATATTGATACATATATACATACATATATACATATATATATCTATATAACTATATACATATATCTACATATCTAGATACATATATACTTATATACATATATATATATATATCTATATAGTATTATATATATATACTTATATATACATAGTATATCTATATAGTTATGTATACATACATATAGTATTATATATATATACTTATATACATATATACATAGCTATATACATATATACATACATATATATATATATATATATATATATATCTATATATATCTATACATATATACTTATACATTTATATACATACATATGTACATATATTTTCACGTTATTTATTATACGCTGTATCGCGGGGATATCTGCACCAGTTGCTGATATTCCCTGATACACGCGTACAAAAAAAGCGTGGTCCCATACATCATCCATCCTCCATCCACACTCCACGCGGCACCTAGTCGTGTTGGTTGCGTCTCTCTAGACGTCGGCTGACTCGACATAGTGCTACACTCCATCATCACCTCCACCCCCACCCCTTTTTATATATACTACATATAAATATATATCTATAGCTACTATATTTACTTTCTATCTGTTAGTTTCTTTCTTAGTAAAAAGATAAAAAAAGGTATAAAAGTGAAAAGATAATCTTTGATTTGCAGGTACCCCCGTCTTGCAAGTAGCAAGACGTGTTTTGAAAACTCTGTTTTGGCTAAAAGCCAAGGACACAATTTTGAGGGTGTGCCTCAAGAACAAGGATTACCAGAAAAAAACCTAAATAAGAAAAATACCAAAAACAGAATAAACGAACGGAAGAGACGCGTTTTAAGGAAAACGTAGAAACTCGACTTGAACCCCACTTCCCTGAGTTCGACCCTGGGCTTAAAAGTGATAAGATAAAATCAATTAGGCCAGGTTAAAAATTTTGTAAAGAGATGGTTAGGTCTGAATTAGGTTAACCACTATACACATTTCAACGATAAAAATATCATATTAACAACCTATCCAGGCCGACCATCATAGCTTTTCTGGCGCCGTTGCCGGGGAAGCGCGCTTTCGAGTAAGTTTCTATCCAATTCCTTTAAATTTGTCTCCTCTCTTCACGGGTATTATTGTTTTTGGTGTGCAGGTGAACCTGGTGGAAGGAGAAGAAGGCTGACAAAGTCGAGGACGTGAGCAGATCCAAGGCGGGAACGAGAGCGTGAAGACGCCGACATCGCATTGGAACTTCGCACACGTTGCCGAACAAGTAGGTTTTCTTTTCTCATCAAATTAGTGTTAACTTGCCACCACAAAAATAAAAAAAATTTTAAAACTAAAAATTAGAAAAACTTCTTGGGATTTCTTGAGGGCAAGTGGATTAAAATTCACTTGATTGATTGGTTGTCTTCACTCCTACTGCCCCGGATTTCCCACCTTACTTCGCATAGCGAAAATCCGAGAATCTTCATTCTTAGATTTTTCGCCGTGGGAAGTATTCTTTGAGGCAAGGAAAAAGATTGCTTGTATCCCTCTTTTGCCTCACTTATCTTTAATTCAGGATCACATTTTTGGTGGGGAGACTTGGAATTGAGTTGATTCCAATCCCACCACGACTTTTCAAATTTGTCTGTGATTCGATCCTGAATACTTCAACCCCAAAAATTTTATTTTCTTTATCTTTTGGTTGAAGCCTTGTGTGTGGAAATCATTTCTGGTGACTGGGAGCACTTGAATTGAAGTGCTTTGGCTCCCTGTCACATTGATATAAAACTGATTCGTGCATCCACACTTAGAAATCTCCATTTAGGGTAGCCCATTGCATTTTAGCATGCATTAACTAACTGATAATTGAAGAAGGGTTTCTTGGGTTTTAGAAGGAAAACCTGTATTTTTGCAAAAACCCGGAGATTGGTTGAATTGGTAATTCAGCAAAACCCTAAAATTCATACTACTTAAGGCTGAACTCTAAAAACCATTCGCCAATAAAAACTTCAATTCGGGGAGATTTCCCCGTTGCATGCTTGTTCTTACACACTCTTAAAATCAATCACTTGGGCATTACCCATAAACAACGCCCTTCACATTCCAAAAGCACTTGACCCTAAGCCTATAATTAAAACTGGTAGTAACTTGACCCTTTTAAGGATTGGAGGTCTAACTACCTATGTGTAGCGGCTACGTGCTGGTGAGAGTTCCAGCGTGCTATCGGGTGTCTAAGACTGGGGCAAACGGCCTTTCAATCTGGCCCGGTGGTTCCGTGGTGCTCGCATTCGGTTCCGTAGTTCGTGATAGTAGGTAACTTAGATCTTTAGGTCTAAGGGCACACTGTAGAGGTTAGGAACTTGACTGTATTGATTTGTAATCAAGTGTACCTTTGCGGCGTCATTTCTCTCATCCCTTTTCCCTTCTCATCTCCCCAATTCTTCCTGCGGTAGTGCATGTTTGGGAGGAGGTCACAAAACCCTGAATTGCTTGTATTGACTGATAAATCTAGAAAAAGAGCCGAATCATCCTCCTCCTCCACAAACATGGCACACACCCCCGCCTCACCACTTCGTCACAATTTCAATTCTTTCAACACCAGGCTTATCCCGAGAAACCCTGCAAGACCTTCCTTATCGAGTGTCGCGCCAAGCGACTCGGTAAGTCATGTGGAACTGGCTTCTGTGAGCCAGTATTTCAACACGGAGGACCAAGCCTCCGTGTACTCGGACACATATGCGGACACGTCTTCTGGCATTGAAGATGCCTGCACCCTGGGGAATAACCCATTTTCTGCCACGTATAACCCAGGGTGGCACAATCATCCCAATTTTGCATGGTCCAACAACCCGCAGCGTCAAAACCCCGCTGGTGGACCAATGCGATCGTCCGCACCCGTCATCCCAAGGGCCCAGTCTAATCCTATGGCAAATCTGCCATCAGGCCCTTGTGTACAGAAAACCAAACACGCATCAAAACCTCTTGATAAATTGATGCGAATGATGACGGAAATGTCAAAGCGCCATAAAGAAAACATGACCTCTCTTCAGCATTTGGCGCAGCAGAATGCTGAGATCAATCAACTAAGCATGGCGACTCGATCTCAGGGCACTTTTCCCGCCCAACCTGTTCCAAACCCGCAAAACTTTGTACCCTGTGGTCCGCAACCACAGGTACAACCTTCTCAGGAACAGGTTCATCAAATTCTGCAAGCTCCGAGTATTCCTTCGGGATTTCAGGTTAATCCCGCTGCAGCACCGCACTCTTATGATGATAGTGATCACATCAAGGATGACACGTCTGACGAGGACGTGACTGTCAGTACGTGTATCGAACTAATTGGAGCCGATTCAGACTGCTGCAAATTACCTGACGACTGCCTGACCAACACAAACTGTGACGTTCCCCAATCCCTCCCTATTCCTGTACCTTCTCCTGACCAGACTTCTGACGAGGTTTTCTCCGCTTCCCATACCTCGTGGTCTGAGTCATTGCCGGGCTGCTCACCGCCGGTCCACACTATGGAAGACCGGATTGCCCTTTCTTTCCCGCTAAATCAGGCGGATTTGCAAATCCACACTGGGACCTTGAGCCCACATCTTACTCACCGGGGCTATTCCCTTTTGGATCCATCTATCCAAAAAGCCCCCCTTCTTGGCCAATCTAAGGGCCAACTTCCTCTTCCTGATCTGTTTTCTGATCCGCCTGGGACACTCTCGTCCCAGAAAACGCCAAATCTCTCACCATCCACCATTACTTTTCACGCCTCTATCGCGATTACTTCGCTTTTCTCTTCACCACCCACCATCCACCCACCCTTCCACCCTGATTTATACCCTGAACCTCAGCTCCTGTTACCCGATCTGTCGTCTGTTCTCTGCCTTTCCTTGCATGCATATGAGGACATAGCATTGTTTGGCATGGGGGGGTGGATAGGCATCCATAGGATCCGGGTATTTTATGGTATCAGACAATTACCACCTATTTATAAATATGCAAGAAAAAGAAAAAAGAAAAGAAAAAAAAAAAATATATATATATATATATATATTAGTAATAAATGGTGTTTAGTAATGATCTAAAAGCTGAAACAAAAAAAAAAAAAAAAAATAAATAAATAAATACAATAAGTGTTTATGGATATTCAACCTCTGTTTTGAAGAATTTCCAGGCCACAGAAGCTTGATTCGCTCAGGCTCGGCTTAATTCACTTAAAGCATTGACGAAATAGATCAAAATCTCTCCTAACTAAGAACGTTTCTTGTACCTGAGACACAGTACAGGATTCGTTGGTTTGCTTTTTCTTGAGAGCTTAAGTAAACTTGGTTCACACTACACATATCAGGAAAGATCAGGTGAACATAAGATCCAACCCTAGTGTTCATTAGGAAAGGTGGAGTCCTTACCTGTGCGTGCAGGTAGACTTTTTATCCCAAGTTTTAGTCTTGTGTTTAGGAGTGGCTCTTTCCACCAAAAAGAAACTCTCCCACAAAAAAAAAAAAAAAAAAAAAAAAAAAAAAAAAAAAAAAAAGTGTGCTCTTTCAAAATGTGTTGTAAGAGATATACTGACATATGTTTCAAAAAAAAAAAAAAAAAAAAAAAAAAAAAAAGATGTTGCAAAAGAATCAGTATATCTCATAAATGTCGGTATAATTTGTTTTTCAAAAATGGGAGTTGAGTTTTCCATAATCATCTTAAGGGTCAATCCGAAAACACGAGCTGAAATTGGGACCAACCTGTACTTAAAAATTCGTGAAACCCTGGGAGTGAGTCTTAAGGTTCATCTGGTCAGTCTTGATCCTTCACTATGCACAAACCATAACCTCTTGAGCTCTCGAGTATGGAAAAACCTCCTGGGTCCTGGAAATCGTACTTAAGGTTTAAATATCAAGAGTCCTGGTTAGTTGAGAGATAATCTTTGTCATGTAAGACTTAAAGTACTGGTAGTCTTCTTTACAATTGGTTCTCACAATATCCGATAATAAACACACCGATATCATCTCAGAAGAAAATCTTCAGCTTAAGAACATTTCTAAATACGGTTTTGCTAGGGACTAGCAAAAGATAGGCATGGGGGTATATGTTTGCACCTCAAAACACGCCTATAAGAACGCCTTCTTATGCTATTTCCTAGCACTACCTATGCATATTAGGATTCCATTGTTGCATTTGTAAAAATACATGCATTCATGCATTTAATTGAGAGGAGAGGAGAATGAAATAAAAGGGCTTCATAATTTACATTTTCCTCAAGTGCCTCTTTACAAAAATCCATCTCTTCTATTTTTTATCTCCACTTGTTTTTTTATTTTTCCTACGGCAACCTCTTCTCCGCTACCTCTTCCCGCCATGCGCCTTCCCGCAGCCGCATGCAGCAGTCCCGCCTCTCCCTGCTGTCCTGCGGTCCTTCCCGCTGCTGCAACTTCCCGCGCGCGTCCGCCCTCTCCCTGCCCAAGCCATTCCCTGCGGCTGCCATTCCTCCCATCTCCCGCTGCTGCAACCTCTTCTCCGCTGCCTCTCCCTGCCATCCTTCCCGCTGCTGCAACTTCCCCGCGCCTCTCCCTGCAGCAGCCACTCTCCAACGCCTCTCCCTGCTGCTGCCATGCCTCCCCGCCATGCTCTCCTCCTCTATAAAGCCGCAGCTCTTCCTCGCGACGAAGGGGGAGGGGAACATTGCTGCAATACGCAGCTGCGGCAGCTGCTGCAAAACGCCACCCTGCAGTCCACCACCTTCCTCTCCACCGTTCTCCCCTCCCATACGTCGGCCCTCCGTCGAGGAGGCACCCGGCGAGCAGGAGAACCCACTGTGGTGCTCACCACCACAGTGGGAACACCACCGCCCAGCTCTTCAACGAGCAGGTGGGCGTGGTGTCTTCATTTCTTTTCGGTTTCATCTCCACGCCATTGCTGCCGCTTCAAGGTCCGAAGCTTGAAGCAGCAGCAGCAGCAGCAGCCCAGCGTCGACAGCAGCAGCAGCAGCACCCCCGCCTCCTCCGCGACCTTCCCCGCAGGCGCGCAACCCTCCGCGCGCGCCTGCAGGCCCGTTCCCCGCCTCCGTCTCCGTTCTGTCCACGCCACAGTTGCAGCCGCAGCAGGCCGCTGCGCGCACTGCAGCGGCCAGGCCTCCTCGCGCCGACCCCCGCGACCCTCCGCGACCACTGCAGAACCTCCCCTCGCACCTCCGCGACCTTCCCCGCAGGCGCTCAGCTCTCCGCGCGCGCCTGCAGGGCACTTCCCCGTCTCCGCCTCTGCTCTGTCGCCTCTGCAATTCCACCCGCGACAGGCCGCTGCGCGCACTGCAGCGGCCGGCCAGGCCCCTTCCCGGCTCCCTGCCAACCTCTGCAAGCGTCCGCGCGCGCCTGCAGACCTCCTCCGCGCCCGCCTGCAGACTCCCCGCCTCCCTCTCTGAGCGCGCTGTCGCGAGCCTCCGCGCTCGCAGCCGGCGACGCAGACTCCTCTCCTCCTCTGGGCGAAGACGCGCCCGTGCGCCCGCGACCATCAGACGACGGTCTTCACCTCCGGACGTCTTAACTCGTCCCCTGCAGTGCGGCCCGCTCTCTCCTGCCTTCGCTCTCTCCTGCCCGCTCTCTCCTGCTCTCTCTCTCCCATTCTCTCTCTCTCTCTCTCTCTTACTCTCTCTCACAACACTTTCTCACACACTACACCGACGCACACAGACATCTACACTCACACTTTCACACACACACACACACACACCTATACTATAAACATATATATACGCATACTTATATATTGATACATATATACATACATATATACATATATATATCTATATAACTATATACATATATCTACATATCTAGATACATATATACTTATATACATATATATATATATATCTATATAGTATTATATATATATACTTATATATACATAGTATATCTATATAGTTATGTATACATACATATAGTATTATATATATATACTTATATACATATATACATAGCTATATACATATATACATACATATATATATATATATATATATATATATATCTATATATATCTATACATATATACTTATACATTTATATACATACATATGTACATATATTTTCACGTTATTTATTATACGCTGTATCGCGGGGATATCTGCACCAGTTGCTGATATTCCCTGATACACGCGTACAAAAAAAAGCGTGGTCCCATACATCATCCATCCTCCATCCACACTCCACGCGGCACCTAGTCGTGTTGGTTGCGTCTCTCTAGACGTCGGCTGACTCGACATAGTGCTACACTCCATCATCACCTCCACCCCCACCCCTTTTTATATATACTACATATAAATATATATCTATAGCTACTATATTTACTTTCTATCTGTTAGTTTCTTTCTTAGTAAAAAGATAAAAAAAGGTATAAAAGTGAAAAGATAATCTTTGATTTGCAGGTACCCCCGTCTTGCAAGTAGCAAGACGTGTTTTGAAAACTCTGTTTTGGCTAAAAGCCAAGGACACAATTTTGAGGGTGTGCCTCAAGAACAAGGATTACCAGAAAAAAACCTAAATAAGAAAAATACCAAAAACAGAATAAACGAACGGAAGAGACGCGTTTTAAGGAAAACGTAGAAACTCGACTTGAACCCCACTTCCCTGAGTTCGACCCTGGGCTTAAAAGTGATAAGATAAAATCAATTAGGCCAGGTTAAAAATTTTGTAAAGAGATGGTTAGGTCTGAATTAGGTTAACCACTATACACATTTCAACGATAAAAATATCATATTAACAACCTATCCAGGCCGACCATCCAACGTGAAAATCGACTTAATCTGACACCCGTGGCACCATCTACATCATCCAGAAGATGGACGATCAAGATGGCACCACGTGGCGCCATCTCGGCTACCCAATTAGCTGCCCTCAATCACTGAAGACAATAGCACCCACGCATCTCCGCCGTTGGATCAAGATCCAACAACTGAGAGAGGAGCTCAACCGGCATGCTCATCCTCTGAATTGTACCTGAAGAAGCCAGTCCTGATCGCGTGTTCAAAAGTTTGGCTGCCCGCAATCCACGCGTGCAGAGCAGTGGATAAGGCGCTCAATCGCCTTAAGATGCGGGTTCGGATCCACATTCGTAGGTGAGCGAGCTTTAAGGAGTGGGTGCGTGTGACCGTGAGATGAGAATCAAGTGGCTTTAGGCGCTTGATAGCGCCGACGTGCTATTGCACACTGCGCCTCACGTGTGATCACACGCAGGCGGGCACGCAAAGGAGGCGGGCGGAGGTGCGATTTAAGCCATCCGATCTCGCGATCGGACGGCTGAGATCAGCTGGACATGCGCGTGCGTTACACGTAAGGAGGGAGCGGGCCCACGAAGGCCACGTTTGGACCTTTAGCGATGGTTTTATCTGTCATTAAAGGTCCTGAATTAATGTTTTTAGAGTTGTAATGACCAAATTGCCCCCACTCCTTGCAACTATAAAAGGAGACCCCCTCCATACGAAATTCTCATCCCTTCTCTTCTCTCCCTTTTCAAAGCTCAAGAGAAGCTTGTCCCACACCCGGGATGCTTCTCGCGAGATAAAGTCAATTTTTTGTCCCCCTTTCGGAAGCGGATCCTACGACGACGACAACGTGCTGCCCCATTCCCATTCTTCTGCTTCATCCTCCTTCGTCCTACTCCGTTCTCCTTCATCCAGGCATCGTCCCGTCCAGATCGTCCTCCAAGCGACCGTCGAGGAGGATATTTCTCTCTCCATTCTTTTTAATGCTTTCTAGAATAGATTTACTGTTTTCTGGAGTAGATTTATTGCTTTCTAGTGTAATTATTTTCATGCTTTCTAGTGTAATGAACAATCTTTCTGATGATGAAATTGCATGTTCATTCTACATCTCTTTTTTGGTTTTTGTTTGTAATATTCTCTCTCTCTCTCTTATTCTCTCTCTCTCTTCTATTTATTGTAAATAGTTAGATAGTTCTAATCAATTAATTTACTTCGTGAAAAATAAAACAAATGTTTGTTTTTAAATCAAACGTCCACCTCCCTGTGTTCGACCTAGGATTTCCATTCCGCTATAAATTTTATTTGTTGAACACGAGTTCTTCGCTTTCAAGCTACAATGACAGGTTTTTCAAAACCAAACACGTTAGCGTAGCAACTCGTAGCTTCAACAGGCGTGGACCATGATTAGCCCATAGTTGTGGGCTATTTAAGTATTTAAGTGCCTAGACATTAGGTTAATTCTAACATTTATTTAGCATAAATTAGGATGTAAATAGATTAATTCATATTTCTAATTCAATTACATAATTCATGCATCTTATTCATATTTAAATGCATTTAGAATTAACTTAGAATTGCATTAGTTAACGAATTAGGTACATTGCATGCATTAATTTAGGTTAACATAAAAGTTGAGGGTCTGTATATAAATAACCATAATATTTTAACATTATTTTCTTTATTCTTCTTCTTGCAGGAACGGCTGGCTGCCGCTCCAATACCACCAGCTACCACAGTGAAGAACCCGTTCAAGGAGGAGCGGATGTGTTGGATCTGGTCGGGCAGCTGATTTCAAATTTGTGCAGGCCACTACAAAAGGAGAGAGGATGCTGAGCGAGGCAGGCCTCCACCACCGACCCACCACTGTGTAGAGAGATCTCCTCTCTTCCATTCCATACCGCCGGCCTCAACCGTGGCGGCGAGTCTCCACCACCGTGGGCGTGTGGTGTGACAGGCCACACCGCCATCTGGAGCTCGTTCGCATTACCGTGAACACCTCGCCGTGCGACGCCCTCGCCGTCGTCACCAACAACCACCGCCGCAGCCACTGTGCAATCACCTTCTCAGTTAGTTAAGACATCCGAGAAATTTCCCGGACGTCTGAAGCCACCCGCTCACCTTCCACCTGCAACCTCATCGTGACCATCTGCCTGCGCACCCCCGTCTGAAGCCACTCGCACAACCACATCCGCCCACTTCACCTTCAGTGCCATCTCCATGCCCTCCAGCCTGCACCTCATTGCTCACCCACGCGCAACCGCCTGCAGCCACCCGCGACACCTTCAGCCTGCAGCGCCTCACCGGGCACGCCCTCCTCCCGCGCCTACAACACCCGACCTCTCCGCCAACAGGCCGCGCGCGCTCCCGCACCCTCCAGCCAACGCGCAACAGTCCATCCACTCCTTGCAGCAGCTGCAACACTCGCCCTTCTCCCGCGCCTGCAGCCGCACCCACTCAACCACACTCGGCCGCTCACCGCGCGCCTGCAGTACTTCACCCGCACCCTCCAGCCAGCGTGTAGCAGTCCGCTCACGCCTCCAGCCAGCGCGCGCACCTCACCGCCAACAGCAGCTGCAGCACCGGCTGCAGCCACCTCCGTCGGAGCTCCGTCCGGTTGCCTCCGGCCGCCATGCGACACGCCGCCACCACCGCTACGAAGCCCTCGATCCAAGGAACTTTCTCCGAGCCTCCTGCGTCTGGCTGTACGCTCCTCGTCGCGCACAGCAAAGGGGAACAAAATCCCCTGTTTTGCTACAGTAACCGGGCCATTAAAAATTACATTTTCTACCATTGTCAATTTTTAATAATATTTTATTGATTCTGCATTGCGACAAATATCCTCTAGTTACTCATAATTACTATTTCAGCATTGTTTCTTGTTTCAACCTTAATCTAAAGGCAATTCTGGCTTGATTCTTGTCCAAACTAACTACGAACGAACGTTTTTAACTGGTGCGAATTTAAATACGTCATTGCCTCCCTATGGATACGACTCGCTCCTCTACGAGTGATTATTTCTTTTTGAATATTGATTAGTCAATTTTTCCACCACATAAAACTGCGAACGACTTTAAAGCGAAAAATCGACTCGTCAAATGGCGCCGTTGCCGAGGAGGCAACAGACGCAATAATTTCGCCTGATTTTATTTTGATTATTTGTCAATTGCACACTGATTTGACCATTTATTATTTTCTTTTCTGTGCGAGAAAATTTGTGTAAGAATCAGCCACTGTGAGAAGGCGACCCTTGACGTCGCCAGAGGAGAATTGGACGAGCAATTTTGAAAGGAGGAGAAGGACGAAGACGCGACGGACATCATTGTATATTTAGTCACTAGTATGATAGAATTAAGATGTTAGATTTAATTTGTCATTGCATTTGGTTTGAAACCCTTGTTCTGGGGTATATTTTGAGGGGTTTGTTCCCCGATTTTGTTTTGGGCCCGTGTTGGGTAATTTTTGGGAGCCTATTCCCTTTTCTTTAGATTTAGGTTTTTAGTTTATTGATTACTTTTATTTGCTTGTGCATAAGTAGTTTAAAAATTAAAAAATAAAAAAAAATGAGCTGCCTGCTAGAAGCTGCCTGCCCTAGGACGAACCATTTAGGTCAGTATTAGGAGCCTCTAGATTTATTTCTCTGCATTGCGTGCATTCTTGCATCGTTGATTGCTGGAAGCAAGGTACGCATTCTCTTACTTTGCATCCTATTCTTGATCACGCATTGCATTTGAAATTAATTCAAAGACCACAAAGTTTGTCTTGAAGCGATCTAACAAGTGGTCACATATATTCGAAAAAAAAGGACTAATTAAAGGAGGGACATCTAAAAATCAAGGACTTGATTGTAAAATGTGGTGTGCGATTCAAAATTCAAAATCCTTTTGCGGTGAATGCACACTTATATCTGTTGCACCACAGCACTCATTTAGACACTCCTAAGTCTTGAAACAACTAGGACAAGAGCCCTCCTACTGTTGGATTCTGAAGTGTTCAGAACTTGAGATCAAAGGCTTTGTAAATCCAAAGAGGGGGATACCCTGTCACGGATTTTTGGGGGTAGTTGAGAAGCACCGCTTCAAAGGAAGGCTTAGGCCTACGTGCATCCCTTGATCTTCCGTCTTTGGATTTACTTGACCATTTGAGATTTAGGGAAGAATACCTAAGCTCCAACTAGGTCTTTTTAGGCATTTCGAAGGTTGACAATAGGCGCGTAATTGATTGGGCAACTTGTTTTGTCACCTACAATTTGAACTAAAGTCAAAAGCCTAAATCTGTAAAGACCAAACAAGTCCTTTTGAATTGTGTTTGTAGTGCATGCTTGGTAGGCGTTCTCTTAGGAGACAACTTGTATTTGATCCTGAACCTGAAAGAATCCTAAGAAGAGACCTTCCAAGGGTAGAAATGGCTGGTCAAAGGAGCCTTAAGGAATATTTCATCCCAACCAATCAAGCTAGCCCAGCACTATGTAGACTTGGAGGGGACAATCTGTATGAGATCAAAAGTAGTACCATATCCTTGCTACCCTCCTTTTATGGTACTACTAGGGAAGACCCTTACAGGAATATTGAGGAATTCACCGAGGTATGTTCCACGGTGAAGCTGCAGGGCGTTACTGATGACGCTCAAATGCAGACCCTCTTTCCCTTCTCCCTAAAGGACAAAGCCAAGTATTGGTATCACACCCTTGATAATATAAATACTTGGGATGCCCTGAAGGAGTTTTTGAAGAAGTACTTCCCCATGAGCAAAACAAATCACTTTAGGAGGGAAATTATGAGTTTTGTTCAAAAGGATGGGGAAGCATTCCACGATGAGTGGGAGTGCTTTAACGATTTGCTGAGACTTTGCCCACATCACCAGGTGCCTAAATGGCAACTGGTTGAAAGGTTCTACACTAGACTTAATGATTTGCATAGGCAAACTGTGGATGGTGCCTGTGCAGTAACCTTTCTATCTAAGACTGAGGATGAAGCTTGGAACTTATTTGATACTTTGAGTGAGAATTCTATTCACTTGAATTCTGCCTACATGGATAGAAAGCCCACTCTCATGCAAAGAAAGTTGGAGGCGAATGAGGCAAGGGACACCCAGAATTTAGCCTATCAAATTCAATTATTGAATCAAAACATGGAAAGGCTTATGTCGAACCTGAGTTCATTCGTACCTAACACCTCCACATCCCAAACTTCCGCATGCTTACTTTGTCAAGGCAATACACACACCACTGTGGATTGCCACTTGGCCTCCCAATTCCCTGAGCTTGTACAAGCGGATTTGAATGCCGCTCAACGGTTCCATCCAAGACCTCGTAATGATCCTTTCTCCAACACTTATAATGAGGGATGGAGGAACCACCCAAACTTTTCATGGAGACAAGGAAATGTCTCAAATTCAGGGAATTACAGACCACAATCCTTTCAAAACCATCAAATGAACCAACCTCAGACCTTTGCCCAACCTAAAACCTCTGAGATGGATGAATTGAAGGCGATGTTGAAAACTATGCAAGAAAGTCAAAGTGCCATCATCCAATCTCATGACAAGGCTATACATGAGATGAAATCACAAATTGGACACCTTGTTGAGGCCGTTAGATAGAGGGAGACTGGGAAGCTCCCCAGTGCTACTGAGGAAAATCCTAAAGGAAAAGGGATTGTCTTTAGGGAGCATGCTCAGGCGGTGACTATTCTGAGGAGTAGGAAAGAAATTTCCAAACCCGATGCTCCTATAGTCTCACCCCTAAAAAATCATCCACCTCGACTTTCACCCCCACCTGAGAAGACTTGCCTAAATCTTCTCCACTTGAAATCACCTCACCGGAGGAAGTTGCCCCTGTTCCACCCCTACTCGACATGACAACCCTTCCACCCAGAGATCGAGAGTGCCTTGTCCAGAGCGCTTATCCACCTCTGGGCAGACTTCTGCTGGCTCATCTGGAGCCAAAGATAAGATGGATGAGATTATGGAAACTTTCAAGCTAGTGCAGATTAACCTGCCTTTGCTTGAAGCTATCAGGCAGATTCCGTCTTGTGCCCGCTTCTTAAAGGACCTGTGCACGAAAAAGTGGCAATCTAGAAAATAGGTCCAATCAAAAGTTGTCCTGCCTGATTCTGTTAGCTCAATTGTTCAACATGGCACACCGCCGAAACTTAAGGACCCAGGAGCCCCATACATCTCTGTAGTTATTGGTGACTTACAAATTGATGAGGCTCTACTTGATCTGGGTGTGGGGGTGAACATCCTTCCGAGCTACGTGTATGAACAACTTGGGGGAGGCAATCTGAAGCCTAGCCCTATAATCCTTCAAGTTGCTGATCGATCACTTAAGACACCACGGGGAATTTTGGAAGATGTCCTCATAAGAGTGGAGGATTTCTTCTTTCCTGTTGACTTCTTAGTTTTGGACACTGACCCTACAAACAAGCCAACCAAACCCTCCATCATTTTGGGCCGCCCCAGCCTTGCAACTTCGCATGCTTCAATCAATTGCAATACTGGGGCATTGAAAATGGGCTTTGGGAACAGGAAAATCCGGCTTAATGTGTTTGATGCTTACAAACAAGCTAGACTTGAGGATTGTTCTCAAGTTGAAGTGATAGATGACCTAATTGAAGTGGCAACTCCTGCAATGTTATGTGATGACCCCCTTCAGCATGTCATGCTAAATGAGCATTCCCATCTCTTGGAGGAATGTGAAGGAGATATACTAGAACTAGAGGAATTGCTAGGAGTTTCTGTTGAGTCTCTTCCCCCATCATTTCCGCCGAAGGTAGATTTGCTACCTGAGATGGGGACATCTATTATGAAACCCTCAACCATACAAGCCCCCGACCTTGAGTTGAAACCCCTCCTTGACACTCTCAAGTATGTTTTCCTAGGTGCCAATGGTACGCTCCCCGTTATCATTTCGGCTGTGCTATCTGAGGCACAGGAGGGAGCCTTGATTGAATGCCTGTCTAGGCACAAGGAAGCCATTGCTTGGAGCATTGCTGACATTAAGGGTATAGACTCTACACTCTGCATGCACCACATTTATACTGATGATTCCATCAAGCCTTTTAGGGACATGCAGAGACGTCTGAACCCTAATATGAGGGAGGTTGTAAAAAAGGAAATCCTGAAATGGTTGGATGCCGGGATCATATATCCCATTGCTAATAGTAAATGGGTCAGTCCCATTCATGTGGTGACAAAGAAGGCAGGCTTTACTGTGGAACTCAACGACCAAGGTGAACAAGTTGTCACTAGACCCTCAACTGGATGGAGGGTCTGCATTGATTACCGCAAGCTAAACACCGCTACCCGGAAGGATCACTTTCCTTTGCCTTTTATTGATCAAATTCTTGAAAAATTGGCAGGGAATAAGTACTATTGCTTTCTCGATGGATATTCTGGGTACAATCAGGTGGCAATCTTTCTTGATGACCAGGAAAAGACGACATTCACGAGTCCTTACGGTACTTTTGCATTTAGGCGAATGCCGTTTGGATTATGTAATGCCCCTGCAACTTTCCAGCAGTGTATGATGTCTATCTTTTCGGACATGATTGACGAGTGTGTTGAAGTGTTTATGGATGACTTCTCCATTTATGGCTCGTCTTTCGACCAGTGTCTCCTGCACTTGGAGAATGTGTTGAAACGATGTAAGGAGACTGGTTTAGTCCTCAGCTGGGAGAAGAGTCACTTCATGGTACAGAAAGGAATTGTACTTGGGCATGTTGTATCTGAGCAAGGTTTGGAAGTAGATAAAGATAAGATTGATTCTATTTCCAAACTTCCATTGCCTACGAATGTCAAACAGATTAGATCCTTTCTGGGCCATGCTGGCTTTTATAGGTGCTTTATTAAAAATTTTAGTAAGATTTCTAGGCCACTTTGTGACTTGTTGGCGAAGGAATCTTCCTTCAGTTTTGATTCAAAGTGTGCTGAGGCCTTTCAAACTCTAAAGGAGGCCTTGATCTCTGCGCCTATTCTCCAAGCTCCTGATTGGACACTCCCATTTGAGCTTATGTGTGATGCTTCGGATTATGCAGTGGGAGCAGTCCTTGGACAAAGGGTTGAGGGAAGACCTCATGTGTTGCATTATGCAAGCAAGACTTTAACCGAACCTCAGCAAAACTACACCGTCATTGAAAAAGAATTACTTGCTGTAGTTTTTGCTCTAGAGAAGTTTAGGTCTTATCTACTTGGGTCTAAGGTGGTTATTTTTACTGATCATGAAGCAGTGAAACATCTCATTACTAAGAAAGATTCTAAGCCACGTCTGATTAGGTGGATCTTACTCTTTCAAGAATTTGACTTGGAAATACGTGAAAAGAAAGGAGTAGAAAATGTTGTGGCTGACCACCTGTCTCGCCTTCGTCTTAATGACTCTCTTTCTGGAGACATTCGCGAGAAATTTCGCGATGAAACTCTGATGGCAGTAACACCAACTTTACCTTGGTATGCAGACACTGTAAATTACTTGGTCACTGGACAAACTCCTGGCTCTTGGGATGAGCAGAAAAGAAAGAGATTCATTTCTCAAGCAAGATATTTTCATTGGGAAGAGCCAGAATTATTTAGAATTGGACAAGACCAAGTATTGAGACGTTGTGTGCCTGAAGAGGAACAACAAAGTGTGCTGAGTTTCTGCCATGAACTTCATTGTGGAGGACACTTTGGTGCTAAGAAAACTACTTTTAAGGTTCTCCAGTCCGATTTTTGGTGGCCTTCCTTATTTAAGGATTCTCATAATTTTGTTAAGGCCTGTATTAAATGTCAACGGACTGGAACGATTGGGAAGAAGAATGAAATGCCTCAACATCCTATTCAATCTGTTGAAATTTTTGATGTGTGGGGAATTGACTTTATGGGCCCCTTCCCGTCGTCCCATGGTTTTGAATATATCTTGGTGGCAGTTGATTATGTCTCTAAATGGATAGAGGCCATTTCTACCCGCACAAATGACCACTCTGTGGTTTTGAAATTTGTGAAGGCTAATATCATATCCTGTTTCGGCTGCCCCAAGACTATTATAAGTGATGGGGGACCTCATTTCCGAAACCACCACTTCAATCGGTTAATCAATAGTTTGGGAGTGACTCACAAGGTTGCTACCCCTTACCACCCTCAGACAAGTGGCCAGGTTGAAGTATCAAATAGGGAGATAAAAAATATTTTGGAAAAGATCGTTATACCTGATAGGAAAGACTGGTCCCAAAAGCTCGATGATGCTTTGTGGGCTTATCGAACGGCCTATAAGACCCCTTTGGGTACTTCTCCCTTTCGGATGGTGTATGGAAAAGTGTGCCATTTACCTGTTGAGTTGGAACATAAAGCACTTTGGGCTATTCGAAGTGTTAACATGGATTTAGAAAAGGCAGGTAAGGCACGACTTCTAGAATTAAGTGAGCTTGAGGAGCTAAGGAATGATGCTTATGACACCTCTCAAGCTTATAAAGAAAGAACTAAGGTCTTGCATGATAAGTTTATTCTTCGAAAGACCTTTGAGCCCAACCAACAAGTCTGGCTTTTCAATTCCAGACTTAAGCTTTTTCCTGGGAAGTTAAAATCTCGTTGGGATGGGCCTTACATAATAACCAAAGTATTTCCGCATGGAGCTGTGGAGATCAAAAATCCTTCCTCTTCAGCAACTCCCTTTATCGTCAACGGTCAATGGTTAAAACCATACATAACTTTAGATGGCCATCTGGTTGACGAAGTCACTCTTGAGGAGCCTTAGCTCCTACCATTCTCCGCCTCAGGTAATATCTTCCTTTAGCTATTTTTGTTTTCAATGAGGACATTGTTTGAACCAGGCATGGGGGAGAGGACCTGAGGCATTTTGTTTATAGCATGCATATAAAAAAAAAGAAAAAAGAAGAGAAAATGAAAAAAAAAAGTTTTGAGCTTAACTGGCTAAGTCCTGTAGTCTTAAGCAAATCAGAACTCTAGGGTAGACTAAGTTAATTCTAGGGTCAAACTTTAGAAGCTAAATGAGCTACTAGCTTTAGACCTTTAGGGTCCCTTGTGGACTTAAAAACTTAAGTAGGAGTTAAGTTGCGGACCATTCCTCAAGAGGTTGAGGAAGGGAAGCTAGGGTTTGAGTTAAAGGTGGGGTAGTACCTGGAGTCTTGTTCTACCTTTTGGTTTACGGGTCCTTGTAACCCAAGCATCCAAATTTCACACACATGGTCTGGTAATTAACTTAATTTTTGTCTTTCTGAAAAGAGATTTGGTTCTCTTAGTTTTGACTTAGGAGAGGCTTGAAAACACATTTTGATTGGAAGAGTTCCCACTGCAGGAGAGGTGGAGTATATACTCACCTTGAGGATGCGATGATAACATATTACCTCCTTGGCGCTTGTCTCTTAGGATATCCATCCTACTGGGGGCATGTAAGCGCATTGTGCGGTTCAGGTACCATGGGCAGCCCTATCTCGAAGTGCCGATTGCCATAGGCCTGAATTTGCTTAATAAATCCATGGGCGATACTATCTCGAAGTGTCGATTGCCAGGAGTTCTAGGGGTCGTTATGGGCGGTGCTATCTCGAAGAATCGAAAGCCAGGCACCCTTCGAGGTATGGTAATGGGGACAATGAATCCGATACAGACCGTGTTGATAGCTGATCTGAGGTTAGACTTAGAAGAATCAAATAAATAAAAATAATAATAATAATATATATTAAAAAAAATTCCTTTAACTCAAATAACTCAGACCAATGCACAGGCACGGATGCTTTAATCTCAGGGATCAATAAACTTTAGGGTAGAGTCAGAAATCAGGGAAACTTGTGCCTGCAACTCGTCTTTAGCCGGCCTAGTCTGTAACTTAGCAACTACTTAGGAACCTTGGGTCTAGAGTCTGAACTTAATATGCTTCTGAAGGAAGATCAAGTGAGTTGACTAGTCTACTTGGAGTGCTAGGTTTCGCTTAATTTTGCTAGGGACTAGCAAAAACTAGGCATGGGGGTATTTGATTAGCCCATAGTTGTGGGCTATTTAAGTATTTAAGTGCCTAGACATTAGGTTAATTCTAACATTTATTTAGCATAAATTAGGATGTAAATAGATTAATTCATATTTCTAATTCAATTACATAATTCATGCATCTTATTCATATTTAAATGCATTTAGAATTAACTTAGAATTGCATTAGTTAACGAATTAGGTACATTGCATGCATTAATTTAGGTTAACATAAAAGTTGAGGGTCTGTATATAAATAACCATAATATTTTAACATTATTTTCTTTATTCTTCTTCTTGCAGGAACGGCTGGCTGCCGCTCCAATACCACCAGCTACCACAGTGAAGAACCCGTTCAAGGAGGAGCGGATGTGTTGGATCTGGTCGGGCAGCTGATTTCAAATTTGTGCAGGCCACTACAAAAGGAGAGAGGATGCTGAGCGAGGCAGGCCTCCACCACCGACCCACCACTGTGTAGAGAGATCTCCTCTCTTCCATTCCATACCGCCGGCCTCAACCGTGGCGGCGAGTCTCCACCACCGTGGGCGTGTGGTGTGACAGGCCACACCGCCATCCGGAGCTCGTCCGCATTACCGTGAACACCTCGCCGTGCGCCGCCCTCGCTGTCGTCACCAACAACCACCACCGCAGCCACTGTGAAATCACCTTCTCAGTTAGTTAAGATGTCCGGGAAATTTCCCGAACATCTGAAGCCACCCGCTCACCTTCCACCTGCAACCTCATCGTGACCATCTGCCTGCGCACCCCCGTCTGAAGCCACCCGCACAACCACATCCGCCCACTTCACCTTCAGCGTCGTCTCCACACCCTCCAGCCTGCACCTCATCGCTCACCCATGCACAACCGCCTGTAGCCACCCGCGACACCTTCAGCCTACAGCGCCTCACCGCGCACGCCCTCCTCCCGCGCCTGCAGCACCCGACCTCTCCGCCAACAGGCCGCGCGCGCTCCCGCACCCTCCAGCCAGCGTGCAGTAGTCCGTCCATGCCCTGCAGTAGCTGTAACACCCGCCCTTCTCCCGCGCCTGCAGCTGCACTCGCTCAACCACACTCAGCCGCTCACCGCACGCCTGCAATACTTCACCCGCGCCCTCTAGCCAGCATGCAGCAGTCCTCTCACGCCTCCAGCCAGTGCGCGCACCTCACCGCCAACAGCAGCTACAACACCGGTTGCAGCCACCTCCGCCGGAGCTCCGTTCGGCCGCCTCCAGCCGCCGTGCGACACACTGCCACCACCACTGCGAAGCCCTCGATCCAAGGAACTTTCTCCGAGCCTCCTGCGTCTGGCCGTCCTCTCCTCGTCGCGCATAGCAAAGGGGAAAAAAATCCCCTGTTTTGCTACATTAACCGGGCCATTAAAAATTACATTTTCTACCATTGTCAATTTTTAATAATATTTTATTGATTCTGCATTGCGACAAATATCCTCTAGTTACTCATAATTGCTATTTCAGCATTGTTTCTTGTTTCAACCTTAATCTGAAGGCAATTCTGGCTTGATTCTTGTCCAAACTAACTACGAACGAACGTTTTTAACTGGTGCGAATTTAAATATGTCATTGCCTCCCTGTGGATACGACCCGCTCCTCTGCGAGTGGTTATTTCTTTTTGAATATTGATTAGTCGATTTTTCCACCACATAAAACTGCGAACGACTTTAAAGCGAAAAATTGACTCGTCAGACCACCTTCAAGACCTCCTCCAAAGGTCTTCCTTGCCTGGCTCCTCCTTTGGCTGGCATGGGCACAAGAGAGAAGGGAAGAGGGGAAGGCACCAAAGGGACAAAATATTCCCTTAATCTTCTTCTTCTCTCTTGGGAGTGGGCTCTAGGTAGAATATGAGAGGAAATTTGCTAGCCAAGGATGATTTGAATGGTGGTGGGTGGTGGTCTTTCTATAGGGTAGGATGAGGGGTTAAGGTGACTCTTGAAATGGAGGGCTAAGGTGGGAGGATGGAGGTGGTTAGGTGATCCTAGGGTTAAGGATGGTTGGCGCCACCTAAGGGGTGTAAGGGGGGTGGTTATGGGTGGCCAAGGGACACCTAAAAGTGGCACCTACCATGGAGAGGTGCCATGGGTTGGCGCCAACTTCTTGGCTTCTAGAAGGGGGGATTATGTGGATGGTGGAGATGGGTTTAAGGGAAGATGTGTGGTGGAGATGAAGGGGGTTTTGGGAGGGAAAAAGTGGCACCAACAAGGAGGTAGTTAGGGTGGTTTTGGCTCCACTTTTTGGTGTCTTTTGGAGGTAGTGGGTAGGCTAGGTTGGTGCCAAGTAGGGTTAGCTTATGTGGAGCTTAGGTGGAGCTAGTTGGTGGAGTTGTTAGGTACGATTTTTAGGTGGTAAAAGCCAAGGAAGCTAGAGCATAGCTAAGCTAAGCTAATCTAGCTTAGCTAATGGTGGAGTAGAGGAGGAGGTGTTGGAGCTAGGGTTTGGAGGGAGGAGCTGGATCTGAAGAATCTGGAGCTGAAGTGGAGTTGGCAGCTGCTGAAGAGGTCAACATGGGGCTACTCTAGCTGGCTTAGCTTGCTAGTTCTTTGCTAGCTACCTAGCCAAGCTAAAGTGAGCTGGCTTCTGTTGAATGGAGCTGAGGTGAGCTGGGTCTGGTGCTCCCAGGGAGGATTGAGTTGGTTGAGATAGCTAAGGTAGCTTAGCTCAACCAAGTTGAGCTAAGCTGAGTCCCCGGGAGCTGGAGTTGAGCTTCCTGAGCTGGGATGAGTTCTTCTTCAGCTGGCTGGAGTTGAGTGGAGCTGGATGTAGCTAGATCTGAGTTGGGGTGAACTCCAGTCAACTCAGCTGAGCTAGCTAGAGCTCCCTGTGGACTAGTGGGAACTGAGATGAGCTAGACTCCACTAGGTTGAGCTAGATCTGAGCTGACATGAGCTAGGGTGAGATAAGATGAGCTTTCTTGAGCTGTCATTCAGCTGAATTTAGCTGAATGGAGCTGGGATGAGCTAACCCTAGTCCAAGTGAGCTAGGTTCTAGCTGTGGTGAGTTGGATCAAGTTGAGTTCCAGTTAGTTTGAGCTTCCCCTTCACCATTTGCCTTCTTGAGTGCTAGGGTTTTAGAGATCTGCATATCTGTTCATCCCTGACACTCACAAAAACACATTAAAACAACAAAAGAAAATGCAATGCGTGCCTAACCTAGTTAATGCCTAAATGCAGCCGAAAAACCCATTTGCGGAGCAAAACTCTAAGAGCTAGGTTTGTTTTAATGCATAAGAATGATGATAAACTGTTGTTTATTAGGTCATGAACCTGAAACCAAAAAGCACTATCTTTTGACCTCGTTAAAGCAGTTCAGAAGCATCGCCGGTCTACGACGAATTCGGTGGTGTTCGTGGCATGTTGCGAGAAGGCGTGTGGTGGCTGGTCAGAGTCGGGTACAGCATGTGAAGGTGGGTTTGGTCGTTGGGGTGTTTGGATGGGCAATAGGGTGAAATAGGATTGGGGTTTTGTAGGGTGTGAGTTGGCAGAGCTTGTGGACTAGTTGGCGAGGGGGATGGTTGTGTGCAGCGGGTTGGAACCCTCACCGGATTGGTCACCGAAGATTGAGGAGATGAAGGCATTTGGTGTCATCGGTGGTCGGATTTGGAGAATAAAGAGTAGTTGATAGAGTAGGAGAGAGAAGGGTGTTAACCTAACTAAAGTTTGGCGGGGATGAGGAATTGGAGTCGGCTTTGATTGGCCGACGTCGAAGACGAGAAGCTCTTCGATGAGGGAGACGGCGGCGAAGAAAAGAGAGTAGGCACCTCTGATGTGGTTGTCGAGAGGCGGAGGAAGTTGGGGAGGAAGGAGACGCTCCCAATTTGGCCGCTGGGAGGCCGTAGGACGACGGGGGAGGATGCTCGCCTGAGCTAGGTCAGAGATGGCTGGAGGTAGGGTTAGGAAGAGAGCTTTTGGGCCAAAACCTAGCTAAAGAGCACAACCATGCATTGGGCGTGTTTAAATAGGGCTTAGCAGGGGGTTTCAAGCTTGGAAACAATCTTGGAAACCTTGGAGCTTACACAAAAATAGGATACCCATTCCTTCAAAACATTCGCACGAGATTTTGGGAAGGAGTTGGGATCCAAGGTTGGTCCCATTTGAAAGAGGATTTCCGAAAGAGTCTCCGATTCGATTTTGGGAAAGTTTCATTAATCAATCAAGGAGAACTCTCAAAATGAAGCTCCCTGGAGTAGGATTTTTTAGCGATAATGGCGGAGGGACCCATTTGTGAAGAAGATGACAAAGTTGGGGCGCTATTTGTAAGAAATTCAAAAGTTAAGGGCATGAGTGTGAGATAAAAGAGTCAGACATGACCAAATTACAAACTAAGTCAAGATGATCTCACATTGGACCCAAATTTTGGTACATACCTTATTTGGACTTAAAGAATCTAATGGTGAAGTTGGATTTTGGTTTTGACCTAGTTTGACCAGGTAATTTATGCAAAAATCTAAATTAGGGCAAATGTCTGTCTGAGACTATGTTTTGGGTCAAGACGGGTTCTAATGGCCAAATCAAGTATACCAAACCCTAGAGAATATTTTTCTATGAATTTTAGAGGATTTAGGTGAATTTTATCCTGACCAGATCCTCAGTTAATTGAGCGGGTCTATTTTTAGGGTTTCAGATGTCATTTAATTTCTGAAACCCGTGAAAACCCTTTTCTGTCTGTTCTAACCCACTTGCTAGACTCTTATGACCATTTGACCCTTAATTAACCCCTGAGAAAACTTGTGATTGTACCGCAATTGAGATATACTGTTAAAACTACAGTTTTACCCCTGTTTTATTATCTTTCTCTCAGAATGATTATGCAATGAATTAGGGGTCTCTAGCCGTTATGTAGGAGCATTTAATGAATTAATCAAATCAAATTGAGCTAGTTATGGCCCATGATGGTGTTCCCATCAGTTATGATGGTAACACCATCATTTGTCATAACTAACTTGAATTAGTGGAAATCAAAAGGTAAATGCTCCCAAATGATCATCTAAGGATCGCAATTCTGTGCTGAATTGATTTGAGAAGACATGAAAAAAGGGTTAATTCTACTATTTTAACACCCAATCACAAATGCAAACTAGACATGAGGTTCATCAGGGGTTAATTAAAAGTCAAATGAACTTAAAAGATCAAGTGGGCTCACATTGACTGAATCAGGATTTCACGCTTTTCAAGGACTAAAACAGTACTGAAAACCCTAATTATTAGCCCTACTTAAATTGAAGGGGTTCTTGTTGAGATGAAATCAATTAAAACCTCCTATAATTCATTGAAAAATATTCTAATAAGTTTGGTACTAATTAGCCCATATTTGTGGGCTATTTAAGTATCTAAATGTCTAGACATTAAATTAATTTTAACATTTAGGCAACATACATTAGGATGTAAATAAATTAATTCATATTTTTAGCTTAAGTACATAATTCATGCATTTAGAATTAACCTAGGGTTGCATACATTTAATTAGTTAATTAATTAGATGCACTATTTTAATTAACATAGAAGTTAAGGTGTTATGTATAAATAACCCTAATTATTTTATTATTTTGTTATTTTTCTCCTTGCACAGGTAACTCCTCCGGCTCTGCCTCCTCCTCCTACGCATCACATTCATGCTATGGCATTTTGAATTTGAAATGAGTGTGGCCATGGCTACAAAAGGAGAAGGGAGAGTTGCTGTTGAGAGGAGGCCCCCACCCCTATTCATCACTGTGTAGAGAGTGCACCACTCTCATCCACTCCACCACCATCGGCCTCAACCGTGGCAGCAAGCCTCCAACACTGTGGGCGTGTGGTGTAACAGGCCGCACCACCATTCGGAGCTTGCTCACATCACCGTGAATGCATGCTGCTCCACCATAAGCACACACAGGCGTGCATTCTACCATCTTCACTGCCATCACCAGCATCCACCTCCATCTTCTCCCCATTCTCTGTTTCTCCTCCACTCCACCAAAAAGAACCCAAAAACTTCGCCACACCCATTGCAGCACAAAGTGCTGCAACTCTTCCTGCCAGCAACTTACGCCACCTCCAGTGCACCCTCACCTCAGCCACCGCAACAGGCGTGCACGCCCACCTCAACCGCCGCCCGCACCTCCAGCCAATGCACCACCTGCGTGCACGCTGCATCCAGCCCACTGCGCCTTCATCTTCATCCAGCCCACCACACCCTCAACTCTGCCAGCGCATGCACCAGCAGCCACCCTCGCTCCATCAGACCCACCATGTGCCTCTAGCCCAGCCAGCACGCTCGCGCCTCCTCGCATTCTGTAGAACCAGCGCCCCTGCACTTCTGCCACCTCTGCTTGCCCACAGCTCACGTTCCATGTGCCTTCACGCTCGCGCGCTAGCAGCCCACACTCCAGCGCCCATGCCTCCGCGCGCCTGCAGTGCCCCCAGCACCCGCGTGCAGTGCTCTCCTTGCACCTGCAGCATGCGCGGCCAGCAGCAGGCTCCTCCACCGCCGCCACTCCTTTCCTCCGACAGGCTGACTCAGGCCATCTCATGACACGCCACCACCGCCGCCACGAAGGCCTCGCTTCAGTCGACCTCTTGTAGGAGTAGCTCCTTGAATGAGCCTCTTTCTCGATCGCAAGGAGGAGAGAGGTAGAATCCTCTGTTTTTACTTTAATTAATAATTATATTTCATGCCATTGCCAGGAAAATGAATTTTGATTTATGATTATTTTATTATGGTGAAATTGCGACTTCATACTCAAGCTTTCTTATAATTACGTGGCTTTTGTGATTCACATCTTTTGACATTGGTTTTGGATTAAGATGTGCTTAAATTTTCTCTAATGCATGTCAATTGGAAATTACATAGATTCATCGCATATTTATTAAATATTTCAGTGGGGAAAAATTGCACATCTATCCTTACATTTTCGAGTTATTGTGCATCTTCTTTTCGTCGCATTTCATATCAGATTTGACTATGGATTTCGCACTTGGTTGAACGAATACGAGAAAAATATTCGTGATTTTATTGTATCATTGCCTCCCTGTGGACACGACCCACTCTTCTGCGAGTGGTTTAATTTTTATTTTAATTGTTTTGTTAAGTGATTTTCCACCACTTTGATCCTACAATGATAAATCATCTTAATACATTATTCGAAAGCAAAAATCGTCTTATCAAATGGCGCCGTTGCTGGGGAGGCAACAAGCTTAATTAAATCTCATTCATTCATTCATTCGTTCACATTGATTTAAATTTTGAATCATATTTAACTCTGGATTTTTTTTTTCTGATGCGAGTGCAACGATCTGCAACACACATTCTACGACTTGCAATCACACCAGCCATCGTCAGAGGTGACCCTTGATGTCGATAGAGGAGAAATTGATTGAGCTACCTTGCAAAGAACTTGATTGCTAGGAGGGGAAGGACGAGGATGCGATGATCATCTCTGCACATTTATTTGCTGATTTGATTAGAGTAGAATTAAGACTTTAGACTTAATTTTTCATTGCACATTTGGTTTCAAACCCTTGTTCTAGGGTACAGTTGAAGGGTGTGTTCCCCAATTTTGTTTTAGTCCCGTGTTGGGTAATTTTTGGGAGCCTGTTCCCTTTTCTTTAGATTTAGGTTTTTAATTTATTTTGTGGATTGTTTACCTTTAATTTGTTTGTGCATAAGTAGCTAAAAAAAAACTAAAATAAAAAAAAAACACGAGCTACCTGCTTGAAGCTGCTTGCCCTTAGGTCGAATCATTTAGGACTTGATGAGCAACATCTAGATCTAATTCTTGTCTTGCATATTGCATGAAGAATGCCGGAATCAGGTATGCACGTCTAACTTTGGGACTAATTTCAAGACCACCTAATCTGTATTGAATGGATCTAACAAGTGGTCACATATTTTCTAGAAAAAGGACTAATTAAAGGAGGGACATTTTAAAAACCAAGGATTTGATTTTCAAACTTGGCGTCTGGTTCAAAATTCAAAATCTTTTGCGATGTATGCACACTTATATCTCTTGCACCACAGCACGCTTTTAGACACTCCTTAGGTTTGGAAATACTAGGACAAGAGCCCCCCTATCATTGGATTATGAAGTGTTTAGAACTTGAGATCAAAGGTTTTGTAACTCCAAAGAGGGGGATACCCTATCATGGATTTTTGGGGGTAGTTGAGAAGCACTGCGAAAGCACAGCTTCAAAGGAAGGCTTAGGCCTACTTGCATCCCTCGATCTTCCGTCTTTGGAGTTGCTCTACCATTTGAGATTTAGGGAAGAACACCTAAGCTCCAACTAGGTCTTCTTAGGAGAGTTGTAGGTCGACAATAAGTGCATAAATTGATTGAACAAATTGTATTGTCACCTATAATCTGACTTAAAATCAAAAGCCTAAATTGGGAAAGACCTAAAAGGTCCTTTTTGAATTGTGTTTTTCTTGGGGAATTCTGATTGAGGTGTGAGTTAGAATGGACCACATTGATTTTTATCCTTTCACATCTTGCCCACACCCTTACCCCCACTCTGCACTCTTCGATCCCATACATCGAGATGGTCCATCCTTTGATGGACATAATGACAATCATTGGGATCCGTTTTACTCCTATTATAGCAGTATTGGCCTGGTTAAGCCCCAAATCAGTGAGCAGAACCTAGGAGCAGGATTTGCTTTGCCCAATATCCCACACACTATAGAAATACCCAACCCACCCTCCCTGAATAATTATAATGGTTGGACAGACACTCCTGGGTACTATAAGCCTGAGCCTGACTTCTCTCATTTTAGAAATGACCTCTCCTCCTTGAAGATGGAAATACAGAAAATGCAAGACGAAATGATTGAATTGTTAAGAGAATCTTCGAGAGCAGGCCAACAAGAAAGAGATGAAATCTGCCACCCAATCTACCCCATTGAGGATGACGTACACCCATCGACAATTGATGCATCTCTCGTGGGAGAGCTACACTTTAAGTTGGAGGAAAATTTTGGGGATTATGTAAGGGAGAATAGCTACTTTTCGAGGATCGATTTTGAAACCTCCCCATTAGATGACACTTCCTTGAGAGATCCACGCCTTAAGTGGGAGGAAGATACATATGAAAGTAGCTATGCATTGGATGAAGAAAGGTGGCAAACCGAGGAAGATGATGATAAGGTTGACTATCCACCTGAATTATATTGGAGTCAAAAGAAGGGAATGATCGTACCATTGGAAGACCTCGACCCAGATGATAGTATTTTCGTGACATTTGATGAAGTGGGTCGAAGTCAAGTTGTTAATCCTACCCTCCCTTCTGATCACGAGATGGAACTCAAGCCCACCCTTAGGGAATCTAACCTTCAAGAAATTGACCTATCTGAGGAGTCCGATGTTACCAGTGTAAACCATTTACCTTAGATAGAGTACCCTAGGGGATCTGCTGAGATATTAAATGATTCTAAACCTTGGGTATATGATGAATCATATGATAAGGAGAAAGATGAATTATATGAGAAACCTACATTCAAGATTTGGAGTGACACTAAGGGTGATTATGTCTTATTTGAAGAGTTAGCCCCTGAGGATGTCACAAATTTGACCAAATTAGTTTTCCTTAGCACACCCATTGATGATATTTCTCCTCATGATGAAATGATGGAAAATTTGGAAGTAACTTCTAAGATTTATGTGGATTCACATATAGACTCTAGGGAAGATTTGAGTAAAGAACAAGAACCCGGAGATGACATTGATAGGATAATCCCTAGAACTGTTGCTTCCAACCTGCCTTCATTTGTTTCGAAGTCACCCTCTGATTCGCTTATGTCTGAAGGCAAAATTTTGACTCCTGATGAAGTGCAGGAAGATACTTGCGATAGTGCAAGGAATGCTAGGGATGTAATTGAGGATTTAGAAAGATTGTTAGGGATGGACACCGAGCTGATTAAACCCAACCTAGAACTTATGGCCATCCAGCAACCTCAAAACTTGGACAGCCTAGACAATCCTTGCCTTAGAGATTTGCTCACTTTTGTTCTGACCGGGGGGCTTAACAAACCAATATTTCCTGTAATGGAGTATTGGGTATGGATTGATGATTTCTTTGGTTAGTCCATTGCCCTGGGGGTTTATCTCTGCACCATTCCTTCCCTATTCCTTTTGGAGGATCCTTGTCATCCTCCCCCTACCCCTTTGGAGGTTGTTATGCCAGTTTATCCTTTAGAACCTCTTTTGGTGACCTGGGAAGATTTCATTCCCATCTTAGTTGGGTGAGAATTTGCTATTGGGATTCATCATCAGCTCGCCAACATCCTAGGTTACCTATTTTCTAGGCTAGCATTACTTTGCTCATTTTTAGGGCCTATTTCTGCAATCCTTGAACCTGATTTGCGGGTTCTTTGGCTACTCGGCTGCTAACAAAAGAACGACAGCCCATCTCTGACCCAGGTAATATCCTTCTATGCAATGGGGACATTGTAGATTTTAGGCATGGGGGGGTGTACTTAGGGATATACATAGCATTTATACATAGTGCATTTGTGCATTTAGTTAAAGCATTCCGCATTGCATACATTTACATTAAAATATATATATATTTTGTAATTATTGACCTTAACTGGCTAGTCCTGCATTCCTAAACAAGTCAGAACTCTAGGTGAGACTAAGTTGGTTCTAGGGTCGAACTTTAGAAGCTAAGTGAGCTACTAGCTTTAGACCTTTAGGGTCCTTTGTGGACTTGAAAACTTAAGTAGGAGTTAAGTTGTGGACCATTCCTCAAGAGGTTGAGGAAGGAAAGCTAGGGATTGAGTTAAAAGGTGGGGTAGTACCTGGAGTCTTGTTCTACCCTTTGGTTTACTGGTCCTTGTAACCCAAGCATCCAAATTTCACACACTTGATCTTGTGTAAGTAATCACCTTAATTCATTTCTTAAAAGAAATTTGGTTCTCTTAGTTTTGACTTAGGAGAGGCTTGAAAACACAATTTGATTGGAAGAGTTCCTGCCGCAGGAGAGGTGGAGTATATACTTACCTTTAGGATGCGATGAAAACATATTACCTCCTCGGTGCTTGTCTCTTAGGATATCCATCCTACTGGGGGCATGTAAGTGCATTGTGCAGTTCAGGTACCATGGGCGGTCCTATCTGGAAGTGTCGATTGCCACAGGCCTGAATACACTTAAGAAATCCATGGGCAATACTATTTCGAAGTGTCAATTGCCAGGAGTTCTTGGGGCCGTTATGGGCGATGTTATCTCGAAGCATCGAAAGCCAGGCACCCTTTGAGGTACGGTGATGGGGACAATGAATCCGACATAGACCGTGTTGATAGCTGATCCGAGGTTAGACTTAGAGGAATCAAACAAAAAAAAAAAATTATTCAAAAAAAAAAATCATTTTTCCTTTAACTCAAATAAGTCAGACTAATGCACATGCACGGATGCTTTAATCTCAAGGATCAATAAACCTTAGGGTAGAGTCAGAAATCAGGGAAACTTGTGCCTGCAACTCATCTTTAGCCGACCTAGTCTGTAAGTTAACAACTACTTGGGAACCTTAGATCTAAAGTCTGAACTTAATATGTTTCTAAAGGAAGACCGATTGGGTTGGCTAGTCTACTTGGAGTGCTAGGTTTTGCTTGATTTCGCTAGGGACTAGCAAAAACTAGGCATGGGGGTATTTGACTAGCCCATATTCATGGGCTATTTAAGTATCTAAATGTCTAGACATTAAATTAATTTTAACATTTAGGTAGCATACATTAGGATGTAAATAAATTAATTCATATTTTTAGCTTAAGTACATAATTCATGCATTTAGGGTTGCATACATTTAATTAGTTAATTAATTAGATGCACTATTTTCATTAACATAGAAGTTAAGGTGTTATGTATAAATAATCCTAATTATTTTGTTCTTTTATTCTTTTTCTCCTTGCATAGGTAACTCCTCCGGCTTCGCCTCCTCCTCCTATGCATCACATTCATGCTACAGCATTTTGAATTTGAAATTAGCATGGCCATGGCTACAAAAGGAGAAGGGAGAGCTCCTGTTGAGAGGAGGCCCCCACCCCTATTCATCACTGTGCAAAGAGTGCACCACTCTCATCCACTCCACCACCATCGGCCTCAACAGTGGCAGCAAGCCTCCACCACGTGCGCGTGTGGTGTGACAGGCCACACTGCCATTCGGAGCTTGCTCACATCACCATGAATGCATGCTACTCCACCATAAGCACACAAAGGCATGCATGCTACCATCTTCACTGCCATCACCAGCATCCACCTCCATCTTTTTCCCCATTCTCTGTTTTTCCTCCACTCCACCAAAAAGAACCCAAAAACCTCACCACACCCATTGCAGCACAAAGAGTTGCAACTCTTCCTGCCAGCAACTCACGCCACCTCCAGCGCACCCTCACCTCAGCCATCGCAGCAAGCGTGCGCACCCACCTCAACCACTGCTTGCACCTCCAGCCAGCGCACCACCTGCGTGCACGCTACATCTAGCCCACCGCACCTTCATCTTCATCCAGCTCACTACGCCCTCAACTCTGCCAGCGAACGCACTAGCAGCCCCCCCTACTCCATCAGACCCACCACGTGCCTCCAGCCCAGCCAGCACACCCGTGCCTCCTCTCATTCTCCAGAGCCAGTGCCCCTGCACTTCCGCCACCTCTGCTCGCCCACAGTGCATGTTCCACATGCCTTCATGCTCGCGCGCCAGCAGCTCGCGCTCCAGCGCCCTTGCCTCTGCGCGCCTGCAGCGCCCCCAGCACCCACGCGCGCTGCTCTCCTTGCACCTGCAGTACGTGCGGCCAGCAGCAGCTCCTCCACTGCCGCCACTCCTTTCCTCCAGCAGGCCAGCTCCATCCATCTCATGATGCGCCATCGCCACCACCACGAAGGCCTCGCTTCGGTCGACCTCTTGAAGGAGTAGCTTCTCGAATGAGCCTCTCTCCCGATCGCGAGGAGAGAGGTAGAATCCTCTGTTTTTACTTTAATTAATAATTACATTTCATGCCAATGCCAGGAAAATGAATTTTTATTTATGATTATATTATCGTGGTGAAATTGCAACATCATACTCAAGCTTTCTTATAATTGCGTGGCTTTTGTGATTCGCATCTTTTGACATTGGTTTTGAATTAAGATGTGCTCAAATTTTCTCTAATGCATGTCAATTGGAAATTACATAGATTCATCACATATTTATTGAATATTTCAGTGGGGAAAAATTGCACATCTACCCTTACTTTTTTGAGTTATTATGCATCTTCTTTTCGTCGCATTTCATGTCAGATTTGACTATGGATTTCGCACTTGGTTGAACGAATATGAGAAAAATATTAATGATTTTATTATATCATTGCCTCCCTGTGGACACCACCCGCTCTTCTGCGAGTGGTTTAATTTTTATTTTAATTATTTTGTTAAGCGATTTTCCACCACTTTGACCTACAACGACAAATCATCTTAATACATTATTCAAAAGCAAAAATCGTCTTATCAAGTACTGTCACTTTGACCATCTGAACCCATGTTGACCAAATATAGAGATTCAGATGGGAATTTACCCTAATTTGGGCTTCTATGCATTTTACCTAGTCAAATGTAGTTGTAACTTAAATCCAAGTTTACCATTAGATTCGTTGGGTCCAAATTAAGTTAACAACAAAATTTTGGCCCAATTAAAGTTTATCTTGACGTAGTTTGCATTCATGTCCCTGAATCTCTATCCATTACACCCAAGCTCTTAACTTTCAAGTTTTCTTACCAAGATGCCCCTAACTTCTCATCATCTTCATAAAAATGCCCCTGCTGCCATTGACGTCTGAACATCATCTCAAATCCAACTTCATTGAGATACAATCAAGGAGTTCTCCTCGATTTGCCAATCAAATCCCTCCAAATTTGGAAGGATTGATTACCAAGAAATCCCCTTTCATTTGAGCAAGATCTCAGACCCTAACTCGAAGAGAAGAGCACCGATGTTGAAGCAGAGAGTCATTGCGAAAATAGTTGAGTTTTGAAAACTCGTTGTTGCAGCCTAATTTGCGAGAAAAATTCGTCAATAGATAATTTTAATCGAAATTCAAAAGGAATTTCAGGTCGAACATAGGGAGGCAAACGTTTGATTAAAACCACGTTTGTTTTGTTATCACAAAGCAGATTAGCTAGTTGAATTGAATCTACATTAGCTATCTACTTAAAGAATAAAGAACAGAACTGAGAGAGAGAATAATACAAATAAAGACAAAATATAGAGAGAATGAACAAGTATTTCATAATCATTGAATCAAGTTCATTACAACTACTCATTACTTAAGAAAGCAGGAAATCTTACAACTAGAAAGCGGTAAATCTACTCTAAAAAGTAGTGAAGAGAATGGAGGTGAGAAATTATCCTCCTTGACGGTTGCTTGGATGACGAGCCACATTGATAGAGCACCCGGAAGAACGTGGTGGGATGCTGGACGAAGGATAACGATGACAAACGATAGAGGATGGGGTAGGGTGACGTTGTAGTGGGATCCGCTTCCTAAATGGCGGTGAGAGGACAACCGTAGGATGCTCCATGAAGGAGGTGAGAAGATGGAAAATTATTTTTGTAACTCTAATGGTGCATCCTGGGTTTGGGACTAGCTCGTAGAGCCTTTGAGAGGGTGAGAGAAGAGAGAGAGGGATGAAGAATATGTGGGGGTTGTAGGGCTATTTATAGGTGAGGTTTAAAGGGGCAAAAAGGTCATTTTATCCTAAAACATTAAATGAGGGGGTCTTTAGTGATAGATATAAACATCACTAAAGACCCCACATCACTAAAGCACATGTGCGTGCCCACCTCCTTGCCTTCTACACGCTCAACACTCCCCTACATTCGTGCATCCTCAGCCGTCCGATCTTATCTCACTCTCGCCTCATCACACCTGCCTACGTGTGATCGGGTGTTCGCATGCATGTCTGATTATGCATGCGTGATCCATGAGCTCTGGTGAAGCCACATGGCTGCTCCATTCGCCGTCTACGTCGCATTCAACAGTAGAATTTGGCCGTGCCCACGCCCTGCGCTTGATTTGAGGCTCGCGGGGGCTCGACCCCGTGCCTCCTCTTCTGCGTAGCGCTCTTCACCAATGCACCAAGCCATTGCTTTGTCGTGTGGATGGTTTCACTCAGTCGATCTTAGCTGTTGGATCTTCATCCAACAGTCGAGATCTCTCATCGCGGGAGCCTTCAGGAGTCGAGCGGAGGGGTGTGGGTGGGTGCAGATGGTTAGGATGGTGCCACGTGGCACCATCCTAACTATCCATCTTCAAATGCTCTTAGGTGGTGCCACGGATGTCGAATTGGACCAATTTTCATGCCGTTGGCCTAAGATCATTAATCCAAACCCATTCGTGTGGTCGGACTTGTCATCTGAGGTATGGATTTATGCCACCTTGGCCCTTGACCTATGATCTTTCTCGGACTGCATCTGATGCTATGGAAGTTCGATCAGGGCAATCTTGGAGTCATTGAACTCCACTCGTCACCCTAATCAGATCTGTATGGTTGGATCTTCAATCTGTGGCCCTAATTAAATGTCACCTTGTTACCTGACCATAAAAAGAGAAAATTAACCTAAAATTTATATAACCTAATCTAAATGCATGATGATGCATGTTATGCAATATTTATAATGTATGATACAACTATATGCCTAAGAATACATAGAAATAGACAATTTATGTGATATAAACGTGTTTACATCAATCGCAAGCTCGAGGAATTTTAGGAGTTTCAAGATTCCAATTTTGCGCGCTAGCTCTCGAATTTTCCCAGTTTGAACTCAAGTTTGAGCTCTATATATGCTCTAGGAAGTCCCATGGTCAAATTACTTGTTTCTATGCCAGAAACTACCCTCTTCCCTCCTTTCCAACTGTGATCTCTAATGGCTCCAGTGACCCTCTTCTTCCCCATCGTCTGGCCACCCAACGACCACATTTAGTGGCCCAATACCTCCCTTATCTTCATCTGCTCCTCGCTGGACCAAGCAGGAGCCCTTATCTCTATCATCATCACTGCTCCTCATCATCGAAGTCCTCATCGTCCATAGTGCCAGCAAAGCAAGACATCGTGGATTTCCTTTCCCTTCATCCAATTAATTAGGTTCTCTCTTTTTTTCTCCCTCTCTAGATTAGGATTAGGCATTTAGTTTGTAGATTCAACCGCCCTATCACTTTCTCCTCTTTCTTCTCAGCCTCCCGCGTTGTCACATGCACACCACACTTCACCAAACTTCACGCGACCACCACCACTATCTTCCTCTCATCCTAGAGATCAAAACCATAAGGTTATTGGAGGTTTTGACCCTTGGAGACCTCCGTCCACCAAACCCACCAACCACCTGCACACCCACCTTTGACAGACCTCCACACACCATGAAACACCACCAAACCTCTGCCACCACATTCGCTGTACTCCGGTGACCCTTATGAGCATGTTAATTGGGGCATAGGGCTTGTGTTTATGTATTTCAGTGTTTGCCGAAGCACTTGCCATCGCCATCTCCGTCTGTTGTGCTTTGACTATAAGCCACCACCACACCACCTCCAGCAGATGTGGATGGACCTTGCGAAGGCACCTGGAGCTCTAATTGGTGAAGGAAACACAACAGCAGCTGTAATTGCTTCAAGAGAGCACGTAGGAACACACGCGAAGAGAAGTAGCTGAGATAGTCCCACATCCTGGGCGAATAGAATTGAAATGTGTTTAGAACATTTTTAGTCCATTGTCTTCTTGCTCAAGACATGGGGGTTGGGCCCCCTTTACACATGCCTATGGAAACTGCACCCATGCTCGCATGCACGCAGGCCTGGTCCTCGATCCGGATCCGATTACTTGTTTACTTGATTTAGAGGAGAGAGAAAGGAAAGGATTTATGAGAGAAGGGGGTTTTGCTCTCGAGAACTGTGCTTAAGGACTTAAGCAAATTTTGAGAGGTTTGTGTTGGACACATAAGTCGTCTGAGGCTTAATTAGTTGGGAAGTCTGAAGGAATTAATCGATTAAGTTGATTGTTCTGCTTGAATTAAATGGTTAATTGGCCTTTGAGAAGTTGATTTGAACTTGAGATCTGATTGGGAATTGAGCTAAGTGATGAGAGTAAATTGGTAGTTTCAACCACAACTTTTTGACTCTCTATTATCTTTTTGTTATTGACTCTTGAGATACAATTTGGATCTTTATTGAATATATTTTGTGATTGATTATTCATTGTATATTATATTTATGATTGTTGATTATTTTGTTTATTTCTATTATTTGATTAGTGGATTGAATTCCAATTTTGCTCCCTGCAAACGACCTTGAAACTCATGATTTTTTGAGCAATTATAAATTTTAAATGTCGATTTGATTTTCGTCACTATGCTATGACGTATTTCTCTAAACCACGACAACTGCCACTGAACAACTGCCTCCAAGGGTAAAGACATATCCTGTAACACCATTGCTCCTAAAATCCTGCAATTGACCGATCCAACTTGCATCACTATATCCATCTAAAATTGAAGGATATTTACCATAATGAAAACTAAGGGAAATAGTTCCCTTTAAGTACCAAAGTACTCGGTCCAAGGCATCCCAATGAGTATGGTTAGGACAACTTGTGTACTTCCTCAACTTAGACACAAAGAAAGAAATATCCGATCTAGTATAATTAGCCAAATACATCAAGCTTCCTATTACCTATGAATATCTAAGTTGTGAAACAGATGTTCCACTTTTGCTCTTATAGAGAGTTTCTGATGAATCAAAAGGAGTGCTTACAACCTTGCAATCTTGATAGTCAAATTTCTCAAGAACTTTCTCAATATAATGAGAATGAGAAATGGTTATCCCCTCTACTAATCGAATCATTTTGAGACCTAAGATCACATTTGCAACACCCATATCCTTTATCTCAAACTTACTACTCAAGAACAACTTAGTTTCATTCAAAATTTTGATGTCTGACCCAAGTAGAAACATATCATCTACATATAGGTATAGGAAAATACACATATCACCCTTAACCATAGAGTAGACACACCTATCAGATTCATGACCAACAAAGCCAAAAGACTGGATAGTGTTATTAAACATTTAATGACAATGTTTGGGTTCTTGTTTGTTACGACCCGGTTCTCGAATCCCAATAGGACACGAGACCAGCTCGACTCGACTAATCCCAAGACCCAATCGTCCAACAAGAAATAACCAAAAAGCAGGAAAGTAAACCACATTCACTATGCTAAGTAACTAATAGTAAAAGAGTACAAGCAGTAAAAGAAGTAAAAGATGCTAACAGTACATATCACCACCACAACAGTAAAGTAGAAACAAAGTACAGAGACGTTAATGGTAACAAGGGTCTGAACTCACTACAAAAGAAAGCACTACAACAGGAAGACTACTGTTGGGCTCGACTGGACCCAGCACCCCCTGTAGCCGGTGACTCGGGCTGCTCAACACCTAGACCAGAAAAGGGTTATGAGTAAATAGAGTCAGCGAACGCTGAGTAGAGTGGTAACCAACTAACTAAAGTAGTAAAAGCTAACAGGTAAACTATCTATTCCAATTACTTTATTTCACGAGTTATTCCTTTTCACCCATTGGTTTATTTTTCAGATCTCTTTCTTGATCTAGAATGTTCCTCGTGGGAACAATCTTGATTGTAGTCTTTTCCGAAGAGTAGAAGTCACACGTAGTTCTCTCCTGGCCGGGTGAGTCCCCCGTGGTGATCCTACACCCAGTCAACCACCCCAAGGTCATGGACAGACGTAGCGGTGACTACGGCATGCGCGATAAGCACACGGGTAGCTACCCCACACTGGCACGCGGTCAGTCGTTTCCGCTAATGGGTACGCCCAAAGTACAGCATGGAATAGTATAGGGCCTAGCCCTCTTAGTAACAGGGGCCTAGCCCCTTAGAATCAAACAAGGGTCTCGCCTCTCCACAGTCGCGCACCCTCGTCTGACTACCCTGGTTTGCCAGTGGACCTAACAAGTCGGTGTAGGGTGGCTAGTTGAACCCCGGGCCCCGTGGGGTGGCTAGCTCTCTCCCTACATTAGTAGCTCTCCCCGGTACAGTGTACGTGAGGGCCAAGAAGTTGGTGTAGAGTGGCTAATCCTAACCCCGGGTCCCAACCCAAGGGTGGCTAGCTCCACTCTACATTAAGCAGGGGACAGTCGCTCTCCTTGGTACCACGTACTCAAGCGCTAGCACACTTCCCACTCACATTTCCAGATCCATTCCATTTATTCATAGGAGCTCTACTCCTAATCTTCCCATAGGGTTCATGCTCGTATTCCCCATGTCATTCCATAGCAGGTTTCATCATTCACATTTCCATTCTCAGATTTATACACATGCAACTTGTATTTCCATCATTTACATATATAACAAGTAATGTCACAGGTAATTGTTTAAGTAGCACAGGCATTTCATATTTCACAAGCAGCTCTTGTTTATTAGTATGCAATTGTTCACATTTCTATTCATTCATTTAAGACTGTAATTTCAAATACACATACAAACAGTGTAAGTACTTCTTGTCCTAGGATTCATGCCACATCCTAGGTTTCTAGTTATCCAATTCACATATGCATTTAGGTTTTATAATTAAATTAGGGGAAGACCACTCTACCAAATAACCCGGGAGTATTAGGGGCTCGAATGGCAGGCTCACATGCCTCAGTAAGCCTTGAACCCACAATTGATCAAAGTCCTATACCAAGGAACATACCACAATGGAAGATTCAGAATAGTATAAAAGTCCTTCTAACAAGTAGAGGAACTCACAAGGAAAACACCGATATCTTGTTTGCATAAAACATACCTCAAACGAACCCTAAACGGGTCAAAAGCAAGACTGTAGACCTAAATCAGACGTCTGGCACAAGGTCCAGACGTCTTAAAAGTAACCAGAAACTCACCTCAGGTTTTGCATCAACCTCAGACGTCCAGAACCTCTTCTTGACTGTTTGGACCCAGCTCCAGACGTCTGGGAGTGCTTTCGATCATCTGGTAAGCTATCCAGACATCTGAATTGCGTGGGAGGGCATGCTCTGCACCTTCCTGAAGCTGTCTCTGCACACGACAGACAAATCAATCGCTTTAGCCATGCAAATCTAAGCTGCGATGCAGCCTGCATGGCTGTATCCTCAAGAGGGATGTACTTTCGCGGAATACTACTTTTAGACGTCCGGTGTCGTCACCAGATGTCCACTCCATTGTCTGGACGTCACGCCAGACGTCTGATTCTGGGAAAAAACCAGAAATAGAACGACCTGCTACTTTCCCTCGCCACACGTAACCGCGGTTTTGCCTCCTCACCTGCAGCTCCAGCTGCAGCAAGTGTCAGGGACGTCTCCCCCGACGTGCTCCTCCTCCCGCACGCGTCGCTTCGGTTATGCGTCCTCTGGCGAGCTCCCACGAGCTCGTGAGCTCTAGCTCCTCCTCCTCTCACGCTGCCTCTCCTCCTCGTCGTCCACTCTTGCGCTCTCTCTCACACTCGCCCCTCTCGTTAGAGTGGAGAGGGAGAAAGGAGGGTGGCTGTGGTGAAGTGGGGAAGAAATGAAGAGGGGGAGAGGGGTTTTATAAGAGTGCATTAGGGTTCAGATGGGGGGGAAGAGAAGAGGGAAGAAAGAGAAGGGTGGTACTGTCTGCGTGCAGCCCGTGCGCAGACATGAAGTCACGTACCAAATTTTCAATTTCCAGACGTCTGGGAATGTGTCCAGACGTCTGACCGACCGTCCAGACATCTTAAAGGGCTCAGAACAGAACGGGTCTTTATATCATAACAAACTTAAAGGACGTTTCATCCCCGAAACATGAGCTAGCTAGGGTGTAGAAAAGGAAATATATACGCATAACAAACTTAAAGAGGACCGAAGTTGGTCCAAAAAGACGTATCCTCAAAAAGTTATGGGTACCACTCTCATCACCGCCTCAGGCTCCTAGGTAGCCTCCTCGTACCTCTGGCTTTTCCACAAGTCCTTCACCAGGGGTACCTGCTTCTGTCTCAAACTCCAGACGACTCTGTCTAGTATCTGTACTGGTCGCTCGAGGTGGGTCAGGTCGTCACCCACCTCGACACTCTCGTGTCTCAGAACATGACTGGGATCGACGACGTACTTCCTGAGGTTGGACACGGGGAACACGTTGTGCACACCAGAAAGTTGGGGAGGAAGGGCAAGCTTGTAAGCAATGGGTCCTACCCCTCCAGGACCTTAGAGGGCCCCACAAACCTCAACGCAAGCTTCCCTTTCAACCTAAAACGCTGCAGGCCCTTCATGGGTGAAACGCGAAGAAAGACATGATCCCTAACCTTGAACTACACCTCTCCGCACTTCCGATCGGCATAACTCTTCTGTCATCTCTTGACAGTGTGAAGTCATTTGTGAATCTGCTCTATCACCTCCTGACTCTACCAGATCAACCTGGGGCCAACCTCCCACTTGGTCCCTACCTCAACCCAACTCAAGGAAGCAGTACACCTCCATCCATACAGAGCCTCGTAGGGTGCCATGCCGATACTCGAGTAATAGCTGTTATTATATGCAAACTCTGCCAGGGGTAAGTGCTCCTCTCAAGAGCCCCTCCAGTCTAGTACACAGGCGCGTAAAAGGTCCTTAAGTGTCAGTATCATGCGCTTTGACTGTCCGTCCATCTGGGGGTGGGTACGCCATACTGAACCTCAATCGTGTCCCTAAGGCTTGCTGAAACTCAGCCCAAAACTAGAAAGTAAGGCGGGTATCCCGATCGGAGACAATCTCACGTAGGACTCCGTGCAGACGTACCACATCATGAATATATCTCTCTACCAACTACGTTGGTCCCAAGATGACTCGGATCAGCAAGAAACGTGTTGTCTTTGTCAATCTGTCCACAATCACCCAGACTACGTTGTGTCCTCGCTGGGTAACGGGTAGGCCCACCACCAAGTCCATGGTGATGCTCTCCCACTTCCACTCTAGCACAAGAAGCGGCTGCAATGGCCCTGCGGGCCTCTGATGCTCGGCCTTCACCTGCTAGAACACCAAACACTGCTGCACGAACTCACCTACATCCCGCTTCATCCCTCTCCACCAAAAGTCATGTCTTAGATCATGATACATCTTCGTGTTCCCGGAATGTATGGTGAACCTGGACCTGTGTGCCTCAGTCAAGAGCTCTCTCAACAACTCCTCGTCCTTGGGAATGCACAAACGTCCCCTCATGCGTAGCACCTTTTCTGTAAAAGAGAAGTCTCCTGGGTCCCCTGACAGTACTCTGTCTCGCAACGACTGCAGATACGGATCTGTCATCTGTCCTGTGATGATGCGGTCTATTAGCTCTGGTATCATCTGTCGTGTCACTGTCACTGCCCTACAATGCCCCTGTAACTCTAGGGGTCGTCAACTGCCCAACTCGTCCATAAGTCTCCAACTCTATACCTGTAAGCTGGCCAAGTGGGCGGGTGCCTTCTGGCTCAAGGCGTCAGCCACAACGTTGGCCTTCCCTGGATGGTAGGAGATGCTGTAGTCATAGTCCTTTGAGAGCTCCAACCAACATCTCTGTCTCATGTTAAGCTCCTTCTGATCAAACAAATACCTGAGGCTATTATGATCCGTGAATATCTCAAAGATCTCACCGTAAAGGTAGTGCCTCCATGTCTTCAGTGCAAAGACAATAGCTGCTAGCTCTAAGTCATGGGTAGGGTAGCTATGCTCATGGGGCTTCAGTTGCCGTGAAGCGTAAGCGACAACGTGACCCCACTGCATGAGCACACCCCCTAACCCCTACAACGAAGCATCCGTGTAGACAACAAAATCGCCGCTGCTACCTGGGATGGTAAGCATAGGAGCCAAAGTCAGCCTCTCCTTCAACTCCTAAAAACATGCCTCACAAGCGTCTGTCCAAGCAAAGGGCACGTCCTTTTGGGTCAACTGAGTCATAGGATGTGCAATCTGCGAGAACCCTCTGATAAACCGTCGGTAGTAACCTACCAGTCCTAAGAAACTTCATATCTCTGTCACTGTACGTGTCCTCTCCCACCTGAGTACTGCCTCTACCTTGTCTGGATCCATAGTGAAGCCATCCCCTAAAATCACATGACCCAAGAAGGTCACCTACCTCAACCAAAACTCGCACTTGCTGTATTTGGCATACAGCCTGCGTCGTCTCAACGTGTCCAGAACCATCCGCAAGTGTTGTCCATGCTGTGCCTGATCCCGCGAGTAAATGAGCACATCATCAATAAATACCACCACAAACGGATCCATATACGGTTTGAACACCCAGTTCATCAAATCCATGAAGGTAGCGGGGGCATTGGTCAGCCCAAACGGCATGACCAAAAACTCGTAGTGTCCGTACTGGGTGTGGAAAGTTGTCTTGGAGACATCGGTCTCCCTAATCCTCAACTGGTGGTAGCCTGATCTCAGATCTATCTTGGAGAATACCGTGGCACCTCACAACTAGTCGAACAGATCATCAATCATCGGCAGTGGATACCTGTTCTTGATGGTGACCCTATTCAACTGTCTGTAGTCGACACAAAGGCACAGGGTGTCATCCTTCTTTTTCACAAGTAACACCGAGGCTCCCCACGGGGATGCACTGGGCCTCACCAAGCCCTTCTCCAATAGGTCTTGCAACTATGCCTTGATCTCTTGCAGCTCAAGTGGTGCCATTCTGTACGGTGCCGTAGAAATGGGGTTGGTCCCTGGTACTAGTGAAATCTCAAACTCGATCTCACGCTCAGGCAGTAGTCCTGGAAGCTCCTCTGGGAACACGTCGGGGTACTCTCTGACTATCGGGATGATCTGAAAGTCTGCCATGGGCTGGGCTCTGTCACTACACAAGCTAGAAAGCCCTCACACCCCTGGCCCAAAAGTCTCGCTGCCCAAAGTGTAGAAATGCACCTGAAACCTCCGTCCACCAGCTGTCCGAGAAACTCAAAGTAAGGCATCTCCAGTATGGAGAAGACGATCTTCCTCTCAAAATAGTCCACCAAAGTGTAGTAAGCGGACAACCAATCCATCCCTAGAATAATGCCAAAATCCTCCATCGGTATCATAATCAGGTCAGTGGGGAGGCTGTGTCCCCCAATATTGATCTCACAGTCTGTGTAGACCTCCTCAGCTACAAACAGCTGACCACCCAGACCTCTAATCACAAATGGATCCTCTAACAACACACAGTCATGTCCCAAACTGACAGCGAAACTCGCAGCAACAAACGAGTGCGTGGTGCTAGAATCAAAAAGTACGTAAACTAATCTGTCGAAAACTGTAACCATACCTGCCACCATTGAACTTGATGCCTTGGCATCTCTGTCTGTTAGGGCGTTGATACACCCCTCAACTCTCGGTGCAGAAGAAGCAACCACACTCTACGTCGGATGGGTATCCGCTGGCCGGTACCCTCCCCACGACTGCTATCCTCCCTCACACGCCTGGGAACCACGACCACGCTCGGTGTGGGGAGCATCTACTGTGCTCCTGCCTTAGATGGGCAATCCCTCCTGATGTGGCTCGGCTGAACACACTGGTAGCAGAGGGGAACTCGACTCCCTCCCTCGATAGGTCCTTGCCGACGGCTGGGTGAGGGTCCAGTGCTGGCAACTGGCCCCTGTCGGGGGACCCCAAAGGCCACTGACGACCCCGCAAAATGAGACGGCTCTCCTGCAGGCGCTGTGTGCCTCCTCTCTCATCGGCCCTGTGAGTACTCTGGCTGGTAGGGCCTCTTTCGTCTGCTATCGGTATCTCATATGGCTGGGTTGGTTTCCTCGTACGTCATAGCTGTCTCCACCATTCTCGAGAAGGTGGGTAGCTTCAGGGGTTTGACATACCCCTGAATGGCAAGCCGGAGCCCCTCAGTGAACCTCCACAGGCGCTCCTCCTCAGTAGCTACAGCTGTTGTAGCAAAATGTGATAGCTCCAAAAAGCGCGTGCGGTATGCGCTAACAGTCATCGTCCCCTGGCGGAGAGTGTGGAACTCCCGCCTCCTCTGGTCCTGCCACATCTGCGGGAAGTACTGCTCGCAGAAGAGGGTCACAAATTAGTTCCATGTCGGCTCTGTCCTCTCCTAGCTTCTAACTGCCCTCCAACACCTGTGTGCTGCACTCTCCAGCTGATACGTGGCAAAGGCCATGCAACACTCCATAGGGGGGCGAAGGGTGTCAAACACCTTCTCGATCTACTCCAGCTAGTCCTCTACCTCAGATGGGTCCTCATCCCCCTTGAAGGAGGGGGGCTTCAGCTTCCGGAACTATCTGAAAAGCTCGTAGTGCAGCTGCAGTGGGGGTACGGACATTCCTCCAGGCAATGAGGGCTCGTGCTTAGAAGTGTCAGAGTGCAGTGGGGGTGGTGGAAGACCACCCATTCCCCCTCGTCCAGCGCTACGCCGGTCTCTTGGCCCCACAGAGGACTCCCCCTCCATGTCCCTAGGAAGAGGTGCTCGAGGAGGCGGGTGGAGCTCCTCTCATACTATGTCTCGTATCAACTGAGCAAGGGCCTGGGCTTGAATGCCTGAGAGAAGTGGCTGGTCAACTGACACTTCAGGCCCGGCACGCCCACCCTTCCGACCTCGTCCACGGCCGCGTCCACAGCCTGCCTCAAGGACTCCACGTCGAGGCATCTCCTGCAAGGAGACACAAAAATAGAATAAAAAGAAGTCAACTCTAATGGACTTCAGCGAAGGAAACTCAGAACAGATGTCAAGCGGTACGTTGTGGCAGTTACTTTAGTTACATGCACCTGAATTGGCTACTCTCAAGCTAGTCGGTTCATTTCTCGGGACGACCTTGCTCTGATACCATCTTGTTATGACCCAGTTCCCGAATCCCTACAGGACACAAGACCAGCTCGACTTGACTAATCCCAAGACCCAGTCGTCCAACAAGAAATAACCAAAAAGCAGGAAAGTAAACCACATTCACTATGCTAAGTAACTAACAGTAAAAGAGTACAAGCAGTAAAAGAAGTAAAGGCTGCTAACAATACATATCACCACCACAACAATAAAGCGAAAATAAAGTACAGAAACGTAAACAGTAACAAGGGTTTGAACTCACTACAAAAGAAAGTACTACAACAGGAAGACTACTACTAGGCTCGACTGGGCCCAGCACCCTCTACAGCTAGTGACTCAGGCTGCTCAACACCTAGACCTGAAAAGGGTTATGAGTAAACAGAGTCAGCGAATGCTGAGTAGAGTGGTAACCAACTAACTAAAGCAGTAAAAGATAACAGGTAAACTATCTATTCCAATTACTTTATTTCAGGAGTTATTCCTGTTCACCCATTGGTTTATTTTTCAGATCTCTTTCTTGATCTCAAATGTTCCTCGTGGGAATGAAATTGATTGCAGTCTTTTCCGAAGAGTAGAAGGCACACGTGGTGCTCTCCTGGCCGGGAGAGTCCCCCGTGGTGATCCTACATCCAGTCAACCACCCCAAGGTCACAGACAGACATAGCGGTGACCACGGCACGTGCGATAAGCGCACGGGTAGCTACCCCACACTGGCACGCGGTCAGTCATTTCTGCTAACGGGTACGCCCAAAGTACAGCACAGAGTAGTATAGGGCCTAGCCCTCTCAGTAACAAGGGTCTAGCCCCTCAGAACCAAACAGGGGTCTCACCCCTCCACAATCTACACACCCTCGTCTGACTACCCTGGTTTGCCCAGTGGGCCTAACAAGTCGGTGTAGGGTGGCTAGCTGAACCCCGGGCCCCATGAGGTGGCTAGCTCTTTCCCTACACTAGTAGCTCTCCCCGGTACAGTATACATGAGGGCCAAGAAGTCGGTGTAGAGTTGCCAATCCTAACCCTGGGTCCCAACCCAAGGGTGGCTAGCTCCGCTCTACACTAAGCAGGGGACAGTCACTCTCCTTGGTACCACATACTCAAGGGCCAGCACACTTCCCACTCACATTTCCAGATCCATTCCATTTATTCACAGGAGCTCTACTCCTAATTTCCCCATAGGGTTCATGCTCGTATTCCCCATGTCATTCCATAGCAGGTTTCATCATTCACATTTCCATTCTCAGATTTATACACATGCAACTTGTATTTCCATCATTTACATATACAACAAGTAATGTCACAGGTAATTGTTTAAGTAGCACAGGCATTTCATATTTCACAAGCAGCTCTTGTTTATTAGTATGCAATTGTTCACATTTCTATTCATTCATTTAAGACTGCAATTTCAAATATGTATACAAACAGTGCAAGTACTTCTCGTCCTAGGATTCATGTCACATCCTAGGTTTCTAGTTATCCAATTCACATATGCATTCAGGTTTTATAATTAAATTAGGGGAAGACCACTCTACCAGACAACCTGGGAGTATTGGGGGCTCGAACGGCAAGCTTACGTGCCTCAACAAGGCCCGAACCCCCAACTGATCGAAGTCCTATACCAAGGAACATACCATAATAGAACATTCAGAATAGTATAAAAGGCCTTCTAACAAGTAGAGGAACTCATAAGGAAAACATCAATATCTTGTTTGCGTAAAACGAACCTCAAACGGACCCTAAACGGGTCAAAAATAAGACTGCAGACCTAAATCAGACGTCTGGCACAAGGTCCAGATGTCTTAAAAGTAACCAGAAACTCACCTCAGGTTTTGCGTTAACCTCAGATGTCCAGAACCTCTTCTTGACAGTCTAGACCCGGTCAGACGTTTGGAGCCAGCTCCAGACGTCCGACCTCTCCTCCAGACTTCTAGGAGTGCTTCCGGTCGTCTGGTAAGCTGTCCAGATGTCCGAATCGTGTGGGAGGGCATGCCTCGCACCTTCCCAAAGCTGTCTCTACACGCGACAGGCAAATCAACTGCTTTTAGCCATGCAGATCAAGGCTGCAGTGTGGCTTGCATGGCCGTATCCGCAAGAGGAACGTACCTTCGTGGAATATTGCTTTTAGACGTCTGGTGTCGTCACCATATTTCCACTTCATTGTCTGGACATCGCGCCAGACGTCTGATTCTGGGAAAAACCAAGAAACAGAACGACCTGCTGCTCTCCCTCGCCGCGTGCAGGAGAGGTCTCATCACCTCCTGCAGCTCCAGCTGCAGCAAGTGTCGGGGAGGTCTCATCCGGCGCGCTCCTCCTACACACGCCGCTCCAACCGTGCATCCTCCGGCGAGCTACCACGAGCTCGCGAGCTTAAGCTCTTCCGCCTCTCCTCATGCCACCTCTCCTCCTCATCGCCCGCTTTCGCACTCTCTCTCTCACTCGTCCGTCTCGTTGCAGTGGAGAGGGAGAAAGGAGGGTGGCTGTGGTGATGTGGGGAAGAAAGGAAGAGGGGGAGAGGGGTTTTATAAGGGTGCGTTAGGGTTCGGATGGGGGGAAGAGAAGAGGGAAGAAAGAGAAGGGCGGTACTGTCTGCGCACAACACGCACGCAAACGCGATGTCACGTACCAAGTTTTCAATTTCCAGACATCTGGGCATGTGTCCAGACGTCTAACTGACCTTCCAAACGTCTTAAAGGGCTCAGAACAGAACGAGTCTTTACATTATTTAAATCCATAAAGAGATTTAACAAGCATACTAACCTTTTTCTCATATCCAGGATCTACAAATCCCTCAGGCTGATCCATATAGATCTCCTCCTCAAGATCACCATGAAGAAAGGCGGTCTTCACATCTATTTGGTGGATAGTGAGATCATAAAAGGAAGCCAATGCAATAAGCATCCATATAGTAGTTATCCTAGTTACCGGAGAATAGGTATCGAAATAATTGATACCTTCCATTTTGTTAAATCCCATGGCAACAAGTTTAGCTTTGTATTTCTCAATAGATCCATCAGGCCTGAGTTTTCTCTTAAACACCCACTATCACCCAATAGTAGAACACACTGGAGGTAAATCAACCAACTACTAAGTGCCACTAGAGATGATTGAGTCCTCTCATTCTTAATGGCATCTTTCCAATGCTTAAATTCGCAAGAAGCCATATCACACTATAGGATATGGTGCATTTTGCGTTGGTTAAAAATCGTCGCCAATTGGCCTACCAACATCGCCATAGTCCGTTGCCAAATAGTGCATCGTTGCATGGATTTAGTGATGGTGAAAATGATGTATGGATGTTATTTGTTTCGATTCCAGGTCTGAGGGTCTCGATAATTTGCGGTAGTTCTTAACCATCGCTAATTTCCATTTGTGACGGTTCCTCAACAAACCATTACTAAATGTCAGCGCGAAAATTATTCAAGCAGGAAGTGAAATCATTTCGTGATGTTTCATAATCGTCGCCATATAGTAAAATACTGTCGCTGAATAAGTTAAGTTGGCACGAATGTGGGATGGTGAAAAAATTTTGGATTTGGGAATGGTTAAAAATCATCGCCAAATCTCACCTAAACTATCACAATAATTTATTAATTGGTGGGAGGAGAGTTGAAGTGCCAAAACTAGATATTAGGTGACGGTTATAGAACTGTCGTGGTAACTGGTTTAGCGATGGTTTAAAAATCATCACAAAATGTATATATATATTTTTAAAAATGATTTTCAATTAAGGTTTATATCTATACCTATCAACCAATTATAATAGTAAAGCACACCATAATAAAAATTTAAATGTATACCAAATGCAATAAAAATGGAAATCATTTATACATAAAAAGAGTTCAACTATTACAAAAGGTATATATGATATATACACTATGCTCAGGCACCTATGCCAATAGTACTTGGTCCACCCTTATTGTCGTTGTCCCGTCGTGGAGGTGCATGCAACGTCGAATGGTTTGGTCCAAATCCTCAGAGGAATGCCATTTGCTACCTCAACAGCTAGCTCTGCTACTCCAATAACTTATCTTGTTGCTTCATCCTTCGTCTGTGGCTGCCTGCAATCGCGAGGTCATTTCCTCCAATCTCTTCCCCCTCTCCACCTCTCGACATTCCATTGTCTCGAACTTCTTATTTAGATTGTCCACTTGGGATGTAGATGATGTCAATCCTTTCCTCCCATACCAGGAAGAGATAGTCACGCTCTTGCCCTCGCTACGAACAAAGCCTCCGTGCTCCGGAGGCATCACAGTCCTAAATGTCTCCTCTGGTGTCATTGGAGGTGCTTGGGGGATGGTCACGAAGTTCTCATCTGTGACCTCAGGTGGATGGATCAAGTCCATCATACGAGTCTATAAATACATTTGTAATTCTTTCAATATGTAAATAAATTTAGTAAATTAGTAATGTAAAATTCGTGATACTTGCATGTCACTCTTGGTATATCTCATGAATCCATGCATGGGGGCCATCGAGTGTCTTCTTATTATGTGTGTGCTTATAAACTCCTACTCGATCCAGCTTAGCACCCTCATGCATATTAGCCTGAAAATATTAATAAACGATAAAATATTAGGTTACATATATTGCTACATATATTCTTAGGATATATTGAATGTAAATAACTATTTTTACTTACATATTTGACTCTTAAAGAGTCAATACTCATTCGACTCAAGCAATGAGTCTGTGGTGGAGCTTAACTCTTGTTGGCCTTATTTTTTTTAGATTGCTCCTACAATAAATTATTACTATTAAATAAGAATATAATAATTTCAAGCAATTGATATAAACAAATAATTGTTTACCTTTATGGTAGGAGTACTCCAATGCTTGCACACCTCCCTCCAAGTGTCGGGCGTAACCATTGGAGTCACATTCTATTGGTGCAAAGGCACCTTGATCGTTAATTTTGATGATAATAAAACACGCGTATTTTGACATTTACATTTGAGTGTATAAGTTTCAGGTTTAATGTAAATACAAGCAAGTGCGAGGAGTTCAAGCTCATATCCATGGCGGGATGGAGGAGCTTGATGTAGGAGAAGGTGCTTTGCATGGAGCGAAAGCCTGAAGAAGATGGAGTTTGAAGAATATAATAGAAGTGTTGTCAATGTACTTGTATTTATTTTTTGCTCTTTATAATTTCTTAGATTCATGTTAAAGAGCCTAAAGTATATCACCTTTAGTCCTAGGAACACTTACACATTGATAAACGCTAGTTTATCATTATTCTTATGTATTAAAATAAACCTAGCTCTTAGGGTTTTGCTTTACAAATGGGTTTTTTCAGGTTGCATTTAGTCATAAATTAGGTTAGGCATGCATTGCATTTTCCTTGTCTTTTTAATGTGTTTTTGTGAGTGTTAGGGATGAACAGATATACAAATCCTTAGAACCCTAGCACTAAGGAAGGCAACTGGTGAAGAAGAAGCTCAGACTAGCTGGAACTCAGCTTGATCCAGCTCACCATAGCTGGAATCCAGCTCACTTGGACTAGGGTTAGCTCATTCTAGCTCCATTTAGCTCATCTCAGCTGAGTGGCAACTCAAGAAAGTTCATCTCAGCTCACCCTAACTCAGGTCAGCTCAGATCCAGCCCAACTTAGCTGAGTCTAGCTCATCTCAACTCCCATTAGTCCACAAGGGAGCTCTAGCTAGCTCAGTTGAGTTGACTGGAGTCTACCCCAGCTTAGGTCCAGCTACATCTAGCTCCACTTGACTCCAGCAAGCTGAAGATGACTTCATTCTAGCTCAGGAAGCTCAAGTCCAGCTCCCGGGGATTCAACTTAGCTCAACTCAATTGAGCTAAGCTACCTTAGCTGCCTCAACCAGCTTGATCCTCCTCGGGAGCACCAGACCCAGCTCACCTTAGCTCATTTTGGTAGAAGCCAGCTCACTTTAGGTTGGCCTAGCAACTAGCAAAGAATTAGCAAGCCAAGCCAGCTAGAGTAGCTCCATGCCACCCTCTACAGCAACTGCCAGCTCTAGTTCAAGCTCCAAACTTCTCCTCCTCAGCTCCTCTCTTCAAAGCCTAGCTCTAATACCTCCTCCTCTAATCCACTACTAGCTAAGCTATGCTCCAGCTCCCTTGGCTTTTTACCACCTAAAAACCCTACCTAACAACTCCACCAACTAGCTCCACCTAAGCTCCACATAAGCTAACCCTACTTCCACCTCACCTTGGTGCCAACCTAGCCTACCCACTACCTCCAAAAGACACTACAAAGTGGCTCCAAAACCCCTCATAACCACCCACCAATTGGTACCACTTTTTCCCTCCAAAACCCCCTTCATCTCCACCACATATCTTCCCTTAAAATCATCTCCACCATCCACCTAACCCCCTTCTAGAAGCCCTCATGGTGGCGCCAAAACCAAGGCATCCCTTCACGGTTGGCGCCACCTTTAGGTGGCTGTTCACCACCACAATCACCACCTTCACACCCCCCTACTTGGTGCCAACTAATCTCCACCATAAGATCACCTAACCACCCCTATCTTCCCATCTTAGCCATCCATTTCAAGAGTCACCTTAACCCTCTCATCCTACCCTATAAAAAGACCAACACCCACCACCTTACAACCCATCCTTGGCTAGCAAAATACCTCTCATATTATACCTAAAGCTCACGCCCAAGAGAGACGGAGAAGAAGATTAAGGGGATACTCTGTCCCCTTGGTGCCTTCCCCTCTTCCCTTCTCTCTTGTGCCCATGCCAGCCAAAGGAGAAGCCAGGCAAGGAAGACCTTTGGATGAGGTCTTGAAGGTGGTCCACGCCACCTTGGAGGAGATCTTAAGGGTGGTACACACCCACCCTTAGAGAAGGAAAGTTAAGGTGGAAGCTTCCACCTTGGAGGAGCCTTTCAAGGAAGGAGAAGGAGGAGCCCTTTTTAAGCCTAGGAGCCACTACGCTTGGAGCAAGGAGCTTCCCCTCCTCACCATCATTTCAGGAGGATTTGCATTTTACTTTATCTATTGCATTTATTCTAGTAGTAGAAGCATAACACTACTAGGTTTTTATGTAAAACCCTTTTGCATCAAGCAAGTTGCCTTGAATTCTATTTCATTTTGTTGCAATTTTTTTATAATATAGTTTCTAGCACTTTTCACTCCTTCTCCTTAATTACTCTAGGCCTCCATGTGTCTAGAGTGAGCTTAGGGAGAATCTCTACTTGTCACTTTAGTAGTAGTGTAGTGAGTTAGGTGTTAGTCGTTTTCCATTGCCAACAAAATTAGTGCTGTCGTTATTTCAAAACCCTAAAAAACTACATATTTAAAAAGACCAAAAAGAAAAGTTGATTTCCATTTCTGAGCAAGAGATCGTTCTTTGCCACCAAATTGCCTCCTTGGATGACCCTAGATACCTCACTATCTAGGTTATAAATTTAAAAGCGCATGTGATTTCGCATGTTACAATGACTCGAAAAACCCGTAATTAGAAATCACATGATTTTTCGTATCACTTTTTGGCACCGTTGTCGGGGAGGAACTGCTTTGCATTTTAATTGATTCTCTTGCTTGAAGTGGATCTCATCCCCTTGTCTCTCTTTTCTCTCATGTGTGTAGGAACTACAGGAAGAAAGCGGGAATTTGGAAGCGAGAGCTCAAAGTTCCTTTTCTTCCCATGATTTCAGGTTGGTCCCCCATTTCTTGTCACATTTAGGCTAAAAGACTGCCAAAAAAATATTAAACTTGGCTTTTAGGATCCTAAACATTTTAATTAAGTGGAGTGGTGCCCATAAAAATTCATTGTTTGCTTGTATGCTTCATTAAACACTACTCCAATCCTAGTGTTGGTGTTCAATTTTTTGGGTCCAGATTTTTGTCTGGACTTCAAAAATCAATTTCCAACACCACGGGTTTCCTAAAATCCTGAAATTTCACATAGTGATTCCAAATCAAGTTAAGAATGTCTGTTCCAAATTTCAGATCAGTTAGTTTTGCATTTAATTTTTAAAAATTCGTGGACTGCCGAGGGGCCACACCCTCTTATCTTCCTATTTTTCTACTGTCCATGAATTTTTATAATTTTTATACTCATCCAATTTTTGTGAAATTTAGCTTTCTCAAATCATTGTGAAATTCTACATCACATAAAATCCCCAAAATTTTCTAAGACCAGTGGTGGTATAGAAAGTCCAAAATACTTACGGGTACCATTTCTAGACTTTGACACCAACACAAATAAAAATTCAAAACAAATTCTTAAAATCTCAAAAAAAAATTTTCTGGAATCTTTGTTTGATTTTACAAGGTAGTGGTGTTGTTTGCATTATTTGGACCACTACTTATTCAGGAAGCCTAAAAAAGATTCATCGGTAGTTAAATTTCTGTATTCAGGTTCAAATTCAATTAGGGTTTCTTTCTTGCTTTTTAGTCCCACAACGTAAAGGAAACACATCATCACCAATACAACTTGTTTTCTTTTGATTGTGGAAGTTTCAAACTTGTTTAAACTTTTAAAAAAAAGAAACCCTAAAATACATTAAATTAAATTGAATCCTAAAAGACAGAAATAAAAAAAATTGTGTGATAACTTGTTTGAAATTGGAACCACTTTCCGATTCCCACGCACACACAAAAAAATTGAAATAATAGGGAAACAACCCAAACAACGCCCTCCACATTCCGTGTGCACACTAGTATCCTAGACCTAATTAAAATTTGTAGCAATTTAAACCCTAGGGTTTTCATCAACTTAGGCTTGCTATATAGGTTTTATGTTTTCTATAGTTAATACCAATTCTGTCATCTATATCTGGTGTTCAGGCCGAGGAGCCGTGTCAAACGACTAGGTGTAGGTTTGTACAAGCACCTGGGGATTTTTCTGGGAAACGCTTGGGCCCAAACCTCCCCTTAAGCAACTTGGCTAGATTTATTGATAGAATGGGCACTCACTATTGATTACTTATTTCCTAAGTAGACCAAGTCTTAGGTTAATTTTTTTCGGGAGTCACACATAAGTTAGGTCTACAATTTGTTGTTTGAATTGCACACTTTCTCTCATCTCTTTCTCTTCTCCTCCCTTCCAATTCTTTCAAAACAGTGCATGCATGGGTCAAGGTCCCAAAAACCACATCTTGAGGGACCATCTGATTTTTCCCCCCGCATGAGAAAATCTTTGTTTTCTTCTCCTTCCTCTTCTAAAAAAATGGAAAACCCAGGAAATCGACAAAAAAATTCTACTTTTGCTTCTAACCCATCAGCCAACCCACAAGCTGACTTCCCCCTCCCTCACCTCCCTCATCTGGAGCAACCTGAAATTCCTGTAGGGTTAGGTGGCCCTCCAATCCTAACTCAAAATACAAACCCCTTTGCCTTGATGGTCGACCATTTGGTTCGGATGCAACAAAATCAGGAAGATTTGGCTAGGATTGTAACGAACCTAGCTAACCAAGGGCAAAACCCACCACCTCGCCAACAGCCTGTCGTTCCTTTTAAGGATTTCTATGATCCTTCCAATTATGAGGAAAGACCCGGGGTGGTCATACCACAAGGTGATTTTGAGATCAAACCAGCCATTCTAAATCTTATCAAGCATTTTCATGGTCATCCAAGAGAGGACCCTTTTTGTCATCTCAAGGAATTAACTATCCTCGCTCAAACCACTCGTTCCCGCAATGTGCAGGAAGACATGTGGTTAATGAGACTTTTTCCTCTCTCTCTTAAAGATAGAGCTTCACATTTGTTTAGAACGGTTGGGCGCCCGATTACCACCTGGCCCCAATTAAAGAGCCCTTTCTAAAGAAATTTTTTCCTATCGGTCGAACTAATGTTTTAAGAAGATCCATAACAATCTTTCAACAAAAAATTGGTGAACCCTTCCATGAAGTCTGGGAAAGATTCCAAGAACTTTTAAGAAGTCCCCACCATGAAATTCCACAGTGGTAGTTAGTGCAGATCTTCTATCATGGATTAGAAGATCAATTGAAGCAATTTGTGGATGCCTCATGTGAGGGCAATTTCCTTAATAAAGATGCTGAAAGTGCCTATCTCCTCTTTGAAGAAATGAGTGAAAACTCATTTAATATGACTTCAATGGACACTTTTGGTAGAGCACAAAACCCCAGATACGGAGTCCATGAAATTAACTCCAAATCCACCTCTGTTCCAGTCACTCAGGGTGATCTATATATGTTAGCTCAACAACTGGATCAGATGCAAATTCATCAGAAAAAAATGGAAGAGAAGCTCACAAACAAACAAGCTCCACACTTTAACTTTCCACACACTAACACTCCACAGCTTCTCCGAAGAGAAAATATGCACAATATTGATGCCACACCTGCTGGTCAGCAGTTTCCAACTGATTTCCCATAGGAATTGACTGAGAATTTTGATCAAAATATTTTTGATCTCACCACGAAAAATATTTATGCTCTCCAGGAGCAATTTAGAAACCCTTCCAACACTTTCAATCAAAACTGGAGGACTAACCCTAATCACTCCTGGAAAAACCCAAACCTGATTCCTTTTCCCAAACAAAATCATTTTGGGAATTATGGGCAACCTGTATATCAACCTGGACCATCCTAGGAAGATATTAACACAGGTCATGAAAACTCTGCAAGGTATGCAGAATCAAATGATAGAAGTAACCCACATGATCACCAACTTGCAACACTAAGTTAAGGTTACTCCTGATTATCGACCTGTTGGAATTTACCTTCTCAACCCATGCCCAACCCGAATAATTAAAGGAATCAGTTCCAAGGTGGATATCCCAGTCAACCCATTCAACCAGCACCTCAGCATCCCCTGAGTTTCAATAACAGTCAGGCTTCCCAACCTCATCCTAGAAACAACTAAACTGCCAATGCAGTTACTTTGTGGAATGGGAAAACCACTCAAGACCGCCTGCATGTTAAAGAAACTCATTTCAATGAAAAATAGATTAACTCTTCCCCATCTTCCTCTAACATTGTTCAGGAACATACTAATGCAAAACAGGGAAACCTTGCACCATTTCCACAAGCCCTCCAATTGTCACAAAATAAGAAAAAGAAGAAATCCGAGCCCACTGATAAGGAATTAATGGATTTATTTGGGCAAGTTGAAATTAACATCCCTCTCCTAGATGCCATAAAAGCATCCCTGCTTATGCAAAATTTCTAAAGAATTTGTGTACCCCAAAAAGACAGCCTCAAAATTTAGGAAAGGTGATCCTTCCTGAGACAGTTAGCCCAGTTGTGCAGAGTCGACTGCCTCTTAAGAGAAAAGATCAAGGCACCCCCCTGATTCAAGTTATCATTAATAATACTTCTTTTGATCGCACTTTGTTGGATCTTGGTGCCTCAATTAATCTTATCCCCACAATTGTTTTTGAGGAATTTAAGATTGGTGAATTAGAGCCTGTTGAGGTTACTCTTCAATTAGCCGACCGATCTACAAGGGGAATTGTTGAGGATGTCCTTGTCTAGGTCAAAAATTATCTATTTGTAGTGGACTTTTTAGTCTTGGAAATAGAGGTACTGAAAGCGTTAAAGTTTTCCCCTATAATTCTTGGAAGACCATTCTTAGCCACCACTCGTGCAAATATTGATTGTGATTCTAGAAAAATTAAGATCATGTGTGGCGATGAATTTGTAACCCTAGATATTTTCCAAGCTTCTAGGAGGTTCCAAGAACCTGATTTCTTTGATGATTCGGATTCAGAAATAGAAAATATCGTGGAGGAAATTTGCAGATTTCACATTTAGGTTCCTGTTTTGCCATTAACATAGTTCCTGAACAATCCACTTCTTCTCACCCTTCCACCCTAACCGCACATTCAGCTAACACTCCAGCTGACCCTTTCACTCTCACTTCACCATTGACACAAAAAGTAGAAATTCTTTCAGAGCCGGGCCCACAATTGGAATTAAAACCCTTGCCCGACTCCCTTAAATATGTTTTCTTGGGTCCAAATCAGACCCTGCCCTTGATTATAAATTCTGGACTTACTGGGGTACAAGAACACAAACTTCTCCAGGTTTTGAGTAAATATAGAAGAGCTATTGGCTAGACCCTTTCTGATCTTAAGGGTATTCATTCATCCTACTGTACACATCATATTTATTTAGAGGATGATTCACGCCCCTCCCGCCAACCACAAAGGTGCTTGAACCCTAATATGCATGAGGTGGTAAAAAAGGAGATTATTAAGTGGCTTGATGCCAATATCATCTACCCCATTTCTGACAACTCCTGGGTTAGTCCAACACAAGTTGTGCCTAAAAAGGCTGGACTAATAGTTTTCACTAATAACAATGGGGAGAATATAGCCACTCGAACCGCCTCTTCTTGGCACGTGTGTATTGATTACAGGAAAGTAAACACCGCCACAAGGAAGGACCATTTTCCACTCCCCTTTATTGATCAAATCTTAGAGTGGTTAGTCGGATGGGATTTTTACTATTTTCTGGATAGTTATTCCAGCTATAATCAAGTAGCGGTTCATCCTGAGGACCAGGACAAAACAACTTTCACCTGCCCCTTTGGAACCTTTGCTTTCTGAAGAATGCCCTTCAGTCTTTGCAACGCACCTGAGACTTTTCAAAGGTGTATGCTTGCAATATTTTTGGACCTAGTAGGTGACTGCTTAGAAGTCTTTATGGATGACTTCTCTGTTTTTGGAGATTCTTTTGACCATTGTCTCAATAACCTTGAAAGAACGCTCCAAAAATGCATAGAAGTCAATCTGGTCCTCAGTTTGGAAAAAAGTCATTTCATGGTCTAGGAAGGTATTGTCTTGGGCCATGTTATTTCAAAATAAGGAATCGCGGTAGATAAAGCAAAAATAGATGCTATATCTAAGCTCCCATCACCCACTACTGTCAAACAAATCAAATCCTTTTTGGGTCATGTGGGTTTCTACCATAGATTCATACAAAATTTTTCCCTTAAGTCAGTTGCTTACTAAAGACCAGCCATTCGATTTTAATGATAAATGCCTGGAGAGTTTTTTGAGGTTGAAGAAGGAGGTTATTGAGGCACCAATTTTGCAAGGACTTGATTGGAATAGTCCATTTGAATTAATGATAGATGCCTCAGATTTTTATGTGGGGGCCATTCTAGGGCAAAGAATTGGCAAGAAGCCCGTTGTGATCTATTATGCTAGCAAAACTCTTGATGATGCACAATGGAATTACACGGTTACTGAAAAGGAACTTCTTGCCATTGTATTTACCTTAGAAAAATTTAGATCTTATCTTTTGGGGTCACATGTCACTGTATATATCGACCACTCAGCACTTAAATATTTGCTGACAAAAAAAGATGTGAAACCCCACCTTATCCGTTGGATCTTGCTGCTCCAAGAATTTGACCTGGAAATCAAGGATAAGGTGGGATCACAAAATGTAGTGGCTGACCATCTCTCTCGTCTTACGATGAGTGACATAATGACCCCACCTGATTAATTCCCTGATGAAAGCATTTTAGCTACCACCGCCCTCCCTTTCTTTGCGCCCATTGCAAACTATTTAGCAACAGAACGAATCCTCGCTGATTGGCCAAAAACAAAATGGGATAAGTTCTTTGCTGACATTAAATACTATTTTTGGGAGGAGCCCGACCTTTTCCGCATTTGTGCTGATCAGGTCATTCGACGATGTGTCCCTGATTCAGAAATCCATGATATTCTGACACATTGTCATTCAATGGCCTGTGGCGGACATTTTTTGGGCAAGAAAACTGCAGCTAAAATCCTTAATGAGGGATTCTTTTGGCCCAGCTTGCACAAAGGTGCTCATAATTTTGTTCGGTCCTGTGTGCATTGCCAGAGCATCGACAACATGACTCGGAAGGATATGATGCCCCTTAATCCTATTTTAGAGGTTGAAATTTTTTATGTAAGGGGCATCAACTTCATGGGACCGTTCATCAACTCTGGTGGGTATTTGTATATACTAATCGCTGTTGACTATGTTTCTAAGTGGATAGAAGCAATACCCACCCGCACTAGTGATCACCATGTGGTTGTCAAATTTCTTAAGAATATTTTCTCAAGATTCGGCATTCCAAAAGCCATTATCAGTGACGGAGGCTCACTTTTCACTCATTCACAATTCCGTCAGCTTCTTTCTAAATATGGGGTTAATCACAAAATTTCCACACCTTATCACCTCCAAACAAATGGCCAGGCAGAAGTTTCTAAGCAGGAAATCAAAAATATTTTACAAAAGATGGTTAGGCCCAACCGTAAAGGTTGGTCCACTAAATTGGACGACGCTTTATGGGCCTACCGTACCGCTTTTAAAACCCCGCTTAGCATGTCTCCCTTCCGTCTGATTTTTGGGAAGGCATGCCATCTCCCAGTAGAACTAGAACATAGGGCTTTTTGGGCAATAAAATAATTGAACATGGATTTCTCTGACGTCGATATCCATAGAAAACTGCAATTAACTGAATTGGAAGAATTACGTAATTTTTCATATGAAAATGCGTGGCTTTATAAAGACCAAACCAAGAAATTTCATGATAAATATAGTGTTCAGAAACACTTTGACATTAATCAACGCGTTTGGCTTTTTGATGAGAGATTACGCATTTTTCCTGGAAAATTAAAATCCAAATGGACCAACCCCTTTATTGTCCTCAAAACCTATCTATACGGCACTGTTGATCTTTTTGATCCTAAAACTAATACGACATTTCAAGTCAACGACCAATGTTTAAAGCCCTATTTTGATCATACCCCGAATCTTTCGTTTGAATCCTTTGATTTCACTAAGCCAACCACCTTTGATCACTAATGCAAACTACGCCCGGCTGAATGGCGTAAAAGATAGCACTAGATGGGAGGTAACCCATCATTTTTCCTACTTTCATTTTTTTTCTTTTTCCAGGTTTTGACCATCCTAAACCCGACCTCACTTCACTAAGGTGATCCTTTTTCCCTCCTAATGCATGAGGACATTGCATATCTTAAGCATGGGGGGGTGTTTTTAAAAATTTTGACGATCTATTTAGGATTTTCAAAACCTAAAAACATGCATTTTTCTTTAGTCATTTTATTTTCTTGCTTGCATAACAAAAAAAATAAAAATATTGAAAACTTTGAGGAAAAATTTCAAATCAGGACTAAGGTTGAAAAACTCTTGGTACAATGGGATTTAATATTTAACTAGGGATGAGGATACAAATCTGATCATTAGAATTTCAGGGTCTATTTTTAAACTAGATCAAATATCCTTCTCTAAAATTCCACCTAAACTCGTGATAGTTCAGGTGACTTGATCCTCTTTTGTAATATGGAAAGTATCTAGCTTAGTTTCTGATTCAAAAACTTGCATTTCTTGCGAAACTTCGTGTGTCAAATTTTACACACAAGCCAACACTTAAAAACAACTAAAAATTAGAGAAACTCCCTTGTTTGGACTTAGTAAAAGCCTGAAGCAGATCATTGGTTTGAGTTCCCACCGCTGAGGAGGAAAATGCCTCCTTTGAGGATACAATGTCAATATGTTACCGCCTCGACGCTGCTCCATATCTATATTTCATATCTTTAGACGGAGCATTAAAGCGCATTTTAGCAACTCAAGTGTCTTGGATGGTGCTCTACCCATAGTGTCAGAGCAAGAGCTTGAGTTTGCTTGGAATGCCCCTTTACACTACATTGTGTTTTGGGGTTGTGAGCTTCTGGGTGGTGTCATGGATAGTGCTATCCCACCTCTCGAGGATTGGTAACGGGAATGATGATCCTGACACATCTGTTGTAAGACTAAGCTAGAAATAAGCATGGGGATAAAAAAAAAAAGTTTTAAACCAAAAACACAACCTTATAAATGTTGGCTTTTCACAAGCACAGACACAAGGTTTTAAAGGTTATTGCAAGTTGCGAATTAGATTCAAGAGCCAAAAAAATCCTAAAAATATAAATGTTAAATCATCGGAATTAACAAGGAGTTAATCTGTGAATTTTCTGAAGGATATATTGATCCTGTTTTGTCTAATTTTGGATCTAAAAATAAATCATGATATTTATCTTTAATAAATCTTGTACTGTCTGTGTTTAAACTAACCAAGGTCCTATAGTCTCTTTTTCCTCAAAAGTCAAAAAAATTAGATTTCCCAAAAATTCCATTTTGTAAAAATTAAAGTTTTGCTAAGAGACTAGCAAAAGATAAGCATGGGGGTGTGATAAACGTCAGTTTATCATTATTCTTATGCATTAAAACAAGCCTAGCTCTTAAGGTTTTGCTTCGCAAACGGGTTTTTTGGGTTACATTTAGTCATAAATTAGGTTTGGCATGCATTGCATTTTTCTTGTCTTTTTAATGTGTTTTTGTGAGTGTTAGGGATGAATAGATATACAGATCCCTAGAACCCTAGCACTAAGGAAGGCAACTGGTGAAGAAGCTCAGACTAGTTGGAACTCAGCTTGATCCAGCTCACCATAGCTGGAATCTAGCTCACTTGGACTAGGGTTAGCTCATCCTAGCTCCATTCAGCTCATCTCAGCTGAATAGTAGCCCAAGAGAGTTCATCTCAGCTCACCCTAGCTCAGGTCAACTTAGATCCAGCCCAACTTAGCTGAGTCTAGCTCATCTCAGCTCCCATTAGTCCACAGGGAGCTCTAGCTAGGTCAACTGAGTTGACTGGAGTGTACCCCAGCTCAGGTCTAGCTACATCCAACTCCACTCAACTCCAACAAGTTGAAGATGACTTCATTTTTTTTTTTTTTTTGAAACTATGAGGAAAGCTATCGTGGTACGATAGCAATCCAGAGGGCATTTTATTTCATACTAAACAAGAAAATAATGGAGAACTACACATTGGATCCCCATCTATATATGAGGGACCAACACTCATTTACAATTTGCTCACAACAGACTGGTCTCTCCTGAAATAACTTCTCATTTCTCACCCTCCAAACACACCACAGGGTTACGGCCATACATATATATGGTCTTCCAGGTGTTGCAAACCTCTGCCATAGAGACTCCCATGTAGGTAGAGGTTCCTGGCATATTTTTCTCCATATCATGTCAGTGACCAGACATGAGGAAAATATGTGGGACAAACTGTTAGTGTGTAACCCACATAGATAGCAATCGTTTAATGTTGTCCCCATTCTTTTGTGTCTAAAATCTCTCGTGATCAGGACTTCCCTCTTGCACAACCATAACAAAATTTGCACATTCAGTGGGATCTTCAATAGCCATATCTTCTTATCAACCAGGTCACTTTCCATATTTCTGTTTGATTTGATGATTCTTTCATATGCCTGCTGGGCTGTGTATCTCCCATTCCAACCGTATGTATCTTCCATGCCTTGTCTTGGACAGAGCTGCTGCAAATCATATATCAAACTTTGCCTTTCCTCCCACTGCTGGGTACCCTCTCTGCTAATTTCAGGCCCATCAAACCTCTAGCAGCCACCAGAATCTGACCATAAGCTACTGACAGGGGCGTCTTTATTTGCAGCAGTTGAATATGCTCTTGGGTAGGACTCTTTTAGAATACCCAACGGTGACCAATGTTCAATCCATAAACTGAAATCATGGCCATCTCCAAGCTTGGGCTGCATCAACTGCCAGTTACTTTTAATTGCTAGGATGACCGATCTCCAAAAAGGGGATGGTTTGGTTGGATATAACCTCTTCAGAACACTGTTTGAGCCACCATAACAGTCTTTGATAAGTTCTATCCATAATTCTTCCTGGCCCTCAAAAATCTTGATCACCCATTTAATCAGAAGAGCCTCATTAAGTTCTTTAGGAGCCTTGATCCCCAGCCCACCTGCTTCCTTTGGCTGGCAAATTTGATCCGACTTCATGGGCTGCATGAACCTCCCCTCATGTCTAGCCTCTTTCCAAAAGAATTTCTTGCACATTACATCTACACGTTTCCAAATAGATTTCGGGGCTTTGAAGATAGAGAAGTAGAACACCGGAATAGAGGTAATCACTGAATTTAAAAGGATCAGTCTCCTACCTTTTGGCAAAAATTTACTGCTGCATCCTTCCAACTTGACAGAAATCTTGTCAAAACGAACATTCCAATCACTCTTCTTCAGTTTTGAGGATTGCAATGGCGGCCCCAGGTATTTAAGTGGCAGCTTAGAGCAAGGCATTCCTAGCATAGCTGACAGTGCGTCTTGTTCCTGTTCATTCAGGCCAAAGCAGATCAAGGTAGATTTTTCCCAATTTAATTTCAGACCTGAAATGTCTCCGAAAATCTTCACCATGTGTCCTAAAGCATGGGCTACAGTAGTTGACCCCTCCACAGAGAAAATCGTGTCATCTGCGTACTATAAAATAGGGGCCATAGTCTCCTATTGGAGAGTGAATAGCCTTTTATAACACCAGCCTCTGTCAATTTACATGCATATCTTGCAAACCCATCAACTGCAAGATTAAAAATCAAGGGGGCTAATGAACATCCTTGTCTAACCCCACAATGGGGTTGAATCTAGGCACCACATGGCTTCCCATTGATCAGTGGGGAGAAGGAAGTAGTTGTGATACACCGCTTCATCCACTGGATCCAAATGGGAGGGAAACCTCTTCTTTTGAATACTTCCCAAATGTAGGGCCATGAGACCGAATCATAGGCCTTTTGGAAATCCACTTTCCACATAAATGCTTTGCATTTCCTTCTATGCCACCCACACACCATTTCTTGGGCCATAATGAATGATTCTTGGAGGGATCTGTTGGGTAGAAAGGCAGATTGTACAAGATTAATCAAGCTTTGTAGAACAGTCCTCAATCTATTAGCCAATATCTTACTCACCACTAAGTAAATGGAATTCGATAAAGCAATCGGTCTAAAATCTGAAAATTTCTTGGCCCCCTGTGTCTTTGGCAATAGAAAGAGAAAAGATTTGTTGATCTTGTCGAAACTTGCATTGCCCCTCTCAAACTCTCTTATGACTTCCATCACCTCATTGCCAATCACACTCCACATTTCTTTATAAAAGAAAACTTGAATACCATCCAGTCCGGGGGAGCCCTCAATGTTTAGATCTTTAACGGCATCTATAGTTTCCTTTTCAGTGATAGTAGCCGTCAGCTTAGAAGCCTGATCATCTATAACTCTAGGCGCATCACTTGCAGCCATCCTCCATCCATCTCTCTTTGTTGCCCGTGATGAAGCCCTGTAGTAACTGATAGCCTCTGCTCTTATTTCTTGCATAGAAGATAGTCTTTTCCCATCTTTGAGAATGGAAGAAATAAAGTTTACTAGTCCGATATAAATGCATAGAAGATAGTCCATCTCCTGCTTGAGATCCTCCTCCACTACCACACCTTGCCACATTCTTCTGGTTGCAAGTTCCTCATCCGATAATGGGCCTACTGCTTCCTTAGAATCCAGTATCTGGATTTTATTCAGAGCCTCTACACGCCTCTACTACCTTAGTGCAATCACTGTAGCTCCATACTCTTTCAGAACAGTGCATAGAGCAGCCAGCTTAGAAGCAAGCTTGATAGTAGTTGAGCCCTCCATCTGTTTGGTTTTCCACCATGAGCCAACCATCTTGTGAAACCCAGGCTCTCTCAGCCATGATCTTCTAAGCTTGAAATATGAGCCTGTTTGGACCTCTTCCCTACTGTCCCAGACCAAGGGAGTATGGTTTGAGAAAGGGCGATCCAGTCCAACAACATTAGATAGTTGGAATCTATCAAGGATAGTAGCATTCCTAAAGAATCTGTCAATCTTCGACAAAAGGCCATTGACATTATGCCAAGTGAATTCTGCTCTTGAGGATGGATATTCATTCAAACCGAGAGACTGAACCACCAGCTGAAACCCAACAGAAGTGTTGTCCAAGACACCATTCGGCCTATCAGTCCCTGTTAATACACAGTTGAAATCCCCTCCTATTAGCCAAGCTTCCCCTTGCACAAATTTTGCAACTGTAGCCCAATCATCCCAAAGTTCCTATCTCATAGAAGCAGCACATGGGCCATACACACCAGTAATCCAAATGACATCTTGCCCCTGATGTCTTTGGAATTTGCAGGTCACCAAGTGGTGAGCCTTGTGTACATCCAGCAGGTGTAACCAAGCCCTTCTCCACCAAATAATGATGCCCCCAAACCTGCCATGTGCATTAAGCATCACACACTCATTTGCCCCCATAGCATTTATATCACTCCATGCTCTATCAGATTCATTCTCAATGTGGGTTTCTTGTATGATCACACAATCAATCTCCCACTCTCTCAAGTATCTCATCAAAAAAGCCCTCCGGCTCTTGTCGCACAACCCACGCACATTCCACGTAAGGACTCTCATCTTCCCTCTTGAGACCCCTCCCTCTTTTGGTTTTGGCTCTTACTAACCTACATAATTGCAGCTACTGTGTTCTCATCCAGGGGAAGATCAGATTTTGGCCTCCTCTGTCTGAGCCTGTAGGGTGATCTGCCCATGCCAGTCCTGGTAATAGATCCAGTACCAAATTTTAGGCCCTCCACCTCTTTTAAATTCGGCTGGGTCTTCAAGGAATTAGTCGAGATTTCTTTTAACACTTGTATCTAAGTGTTACCAAACACTGATTGTGGATCCCCCGCAGCTTCAATCACGGGCATCACTGTCTCATTCCTGACTGATTCCACCTGCTTCTCATCCATCGTCTCCCCCATTTCCCTAAGGTGGTGGTCCTTACATTTTTTTTGTTGCTGGTGCCTCATCAAGAGAAGGCTTGCACGATACATGTGCATTCGTCTCTTCAGCAACCTGCATACTAGACGTCTTATCCTGCCCCTTCTTCACAGCATTGTCACCCACAATGAATCTCAAGAGAAGCAACCAGAAGCTACCCCCACACCTCATGATCAGTCTATCAGGGATCGAACCTGATTTGAAGACATCCACCATAACACTAAGGACTCGACCATCACCCTCCATCAAACCAGCCTCTGCATCTTCTGCCATTATAGCAAACCCAGAAATCATGGTCGCCACCACCTCTCTTGATCTCAAATGTAGCGGCAGACCTTTAATCTCAAGTCTCCCCGATCTAGAGCCTAATCTCTGTGGCAGTCTCTCCGACAAAGCTCCATCAAAGGGAGAGATTAATCTCCATTTCACCATTAAACCTTCAAAGGAACTCGATTGAAAGCGCATACATTCGACATCCATCATCCCCAAGCCAAAAAGCACAAATTGTGTGGGAGATAGAAAAGTGATTTTCCAACAGTTGGTTGACGGGGATAGAGAACTTACCAGAGTTTGGAGGTTTTCTAAAGATAAGTTACCGGTCACTACCTCATCGATCAGAGCCCCTCTTAGTACTAGTTCTACCGCTCTTATGTTCTCTGTTATAGGAACCTCAACATCGATCGTGTGGCCCTCGTATGTATGAGGGGGTGGCGGTGGTGGCAGCTGTGCCCTAAAATTCAAACCTCCAGAGCGCAAGTTCGACCAACCCTTCATCTGCCCTTTGTTTTCCTTACACAAGTCCTGCTTATGGCCGTGACCTCCACAAGCAAGGCACATAATGGGGAAGCGACATACAATTGCCATATGGCCACGACACCGGCATCGGAAGTAGACGATCTTCCTGTTGCCCCATGAACTCCCTCTATTTGTCTTCCTTATACCTGCCTCCCATCTACCAGTAGCGACGAAACCTCTCCTTTCCTTCTACCTCCCTGCCCTAGATCTCCATGTGGTCCATCCCTCATCATCCTGATTTCTCCCCCCTATCGCCCCATGATCGCCTTCCCTCATCTCCATATTATTTTGAGAGTTTATGGCGCACACGGTTCTGCTGTGCTCGGTGAGAGCATGCGGCTACTGCTGCAAACGATGGAGGCTCGAAGGCGCACGCGATCAGAGAGGAGGCACACGGTCTTCTGGGAAGGAGTCGTGCATGCATCAGTGGTGGCTTCAGCCGACACAGGTGGTTGTTGGGGTGATGTTGAACTAGTGGTGGAAGGAGGAAGACGTCGCATGGGGCTGTGGGTGTAGAGGCTCGCAGTTGATGGTGAGTGCTGTCGTGAGAAGTCATGGTGGAGGGCACATAGTCGTGGGTGAGGGCCTCGGTTGGACGTCTGTTGGAGGGGTTGGACGGCTTAAGTCCTTCACCCTCTGTCGAATGTTGAGAAGGCTCGCTGTGGGGGCACGGTCGTGGTGGCTCGCCGTGGTGGAATTAGGCGCACAGTGAAGGTTGAGAGGTTTTCTTCAGGGGAGGAGATGTGGAGAAGGGGCTTCTTCCCCATGGAGGGGAGATGATTGGAGAGGGAGGACCTCCCTCGAGAGAGGAGACAGATCCCCTGTGCCTCTTTTTTCCTGTTATATAAAGAGAATGAGTGAGAGAATTAGCGAGACAGAGAGAAACAAAATTGTTATTTTATGTTGCCAAAAGGAGAGATAGAGAGAAATTTGCGGAGAGATTCGTGAGGGAGAAAGAGAGAGGTGGTTGTCTCTTTGTTTCCCTTTTTGTTGAATTTTTCCTTTTCTTTCATTTTCTTTTGCACGACACTTCCAAAAAAGCTTTTCATGGAAAATGATTCTAATTAGGAGAGAAGCACCCATGGAAAGTGGAGAATTCTTCTTTTTCTTCAAATGAAAGTTCAAATTGAGTAGGATTCCACCCAAATTTCCCTTTCATAATGATGTAATGCATGAAATGATGATTTTACATCTTACATAATTTTGTTAATATAATGGATATTCTAAATTCACTTCTTATCTCAATGACCATGTACTTAGGCTCTAATTTTGTCCACTAAAGTGGACCTATCAAATACCCCCATGCCTAAGTTTTGCTAGTCTCGAGCAAAATCATATGAAGCAGACCAGGTCTCCAGGTCAGATTTTACCGTCAGGATGACTTATTGCGCCACATCTCTAGAAATTAGATTGAAATACCAACAATTGGACTAAAGGTACTCAAGTACCAGCTAAGATACGGACTTGACCAGCCTCAACCTTGGGTCCGCCACGAAGGATTCCGAGGCCTACAAAAACTGCCCAAAGGTTTGTTGACCCCAGCGGTTAAAGCACCCGTGCATATGTGTAGAAAGATTACGTTCAGTTTGCCAGTGCATTTTTAGTAAGAGAGAGAAGGAGAAATATTATTTTGAGAATTCATTCCAGCTCAGGAAGCTCAAGTCCAGCTCCTGGGGATTCAACTTAGCTCAACTCAATTGAGCTAAGCTACCTTAGCTGCCTCAACCAGCTTGATCCTCCTCGGGAGCACCAGACCCAGCTCACCTTAGCTCATTTTGGTAGAAGCCAGCTCACTTTAGGTTGGCCTAGCAACTAGCAAAGAATTAGCAAGCCAAGCCAGCTAGAGTAGCTCCATGCCACCCTCTACAGCAACTGCCAGCTCTAGTTCAAGCTCCAAACTTCTCCTCCTCAGCTCCTCTCTTCAAAGCCTAGCTCTAATACCTCCTCCTCTAATCCACTACTAGCTAAGCTATGCTCCAGCTCCCTTGGCTTTTTACCACCTAAAAACCCTACCTAACAACTCCACCAACTAGCTCCACCTAAGCTCCACATAAGCTAACCCTACTTCCACCTCACCTTGGTGCCAACCTAGCCTACCCACTACCTCCAAAAGACACTACAAAGTGGCTCCAAAACCCCTCATAACCACCCACCAATTGGTGCCACTTTTTCCCTCCAAAACCCCCTTCATCTCCACCACATATCTTCCCTTAAATCCATCTCCACCATCCACCTAACCCCCCTTCTAGAAGCCCTCATGGTGGCGCCAAAACCAAGGCATCCCTTCACGGTTGGCACCACCTTTAAGTGGCTTTTCACCACCATAACTACCACCTTCAGACCCCCCTACTTGGCACCAACTAATCTCTACCATAAGAACACCTAACCACCCCCATCTTCCCATCTTAGCCATCCATTTCAAGAGTCACCTTAACCCTCTCGTCCTACCCTATAAAAAGACCAACACCCACCACCTTACAACACATCCTTGGCTAGCAAAATACCTCTCATATTCTACCTAAAGCTCATGCCCAAGAGAGAGGAAGAAGAAGAAGATTAAGGGGATACTCTGTCCCCTTGGTGCCTTCCCCTCTTCCCTTCTCTCTTGTGCCCACACCAGCCAAAGGAAAAGCCAGGAAAGGAAGACCTTTGGAGGAGGTCTTGAAGGTGGTCCATGCCACCTTGGAGGAGAGATTAAGGGTGGTACATGCCTACCCTTGGTGAAGGAAAGTTAAGGTGGAAGCTTCCACCTTGGAGGAGCCTTTCAAGAAAGGAGGAGGAGCCCTTTTTAAGCCTAGGAGCCACTAAGCTTGGAGCAAGGAGCTTCCCCACTTCACCATCATTTTAGGAGGATTTGTGTTTTACTTTATCTATTGCATTTATTCTAGTAGTAGAAGCATTCCTTTACTAGGTTTTTATGTCAAACACTTTTGCATCAATCAAGTTGCCTTCAATTTTATTTCATTTTGTTGTAATTTTTTTATAATCTAGTTTCTAGCACTATTCACTCCTTCTCCCTAATTACTCTAGGCCTCCACGTGTCTAGAGTGAGCTTAGGGAGGATATCTACTTGTCACTTTAGTAGTAGTGTAGTGAGTTAGGTGTTAGTCGTTTTCCGTTGCCAACAAAATTAGTGTTGCCGTTATTTGAAAACCCTAAAAAACTACATATTTAAAAAGACCAAAAAGAAAAGTTGATTTCCATTTCCGAGCAAGAGATCGATTTTTGCAACCAAATTGCCTCCTTGGACGACCCTAGATACCCCACTATCTAGGTTATGAATTTAAAAGCGTATGCGATTTCGCGTGTTACAACGATTCTAAAAACCCATAATTAGAAATCACGTGATTTTTCATATCACACATCCCTAGGACACTTAAGCAAACCTTCGAATAGAATCAGAAAGCCAAAATAGGAATTGATGAGGTGTGGCTCATCATAGCTAAAATGCCCAAGCAAAGCAAGAAACTAGGTTAAACACTACATAATTAACACAAGAAATGGGTTAAGTGTGAGAATTAAGGAATATGACCTAAAACATCCAATTCGTGTTTAAAATGCATAATTAGGTCACTAAATGAGATATTCAATTGCTAAATGCAAAATGGTGTTCCAATTGCAAATTGAACACATGTTTGAGTTCAAAATTTCAAATTAAAAGTGAAATCATATTCCTAAATGTTCAATTAAGTTTCAATAAAAACTTCATGGCATTTGGACATCAATAGGACCCTGCATTCATTAGATTACATATAGGTCCTCATGCATTAACATTCTCATTACATTTAAAGTCCAAGCACCTTTTTGAAACATCACTAGGGACCTTTTTGAAAAACTTATGGACCGCTCTGCATTAAATCTTGTCACTTATGGGTTCTCTTGCAATTCTTCTACCCCTTCATCCTTTAAGGGCTTGTGTGCAAAATGCCAATACTGCCTGATACTGTTCACATCGTGGGTCTTTATTCATCAGCGAAGAACACAGCCCATTTGGGCCATTGTTCCCTTGATCCAATCATCCTACGGTGGATTCATCTCCATCTTTCACATGCATTTGAGCGAAGGATCATAGCCTCACATAGATCTAATCCTGCGGCTGAAATTTGGTTTGAGCTTCCCATGCACACATCATCTCATCTCCACCGTATGCCCTAATCTTGACTAATGTCACCTCGCGGTGCCTGGAATCACTTGCAAGCCTACTTAAGAAGCTCCCCTGAGCTCACAGGAGGCTATTAGACCCCCAATTCTACTCGGGCTAATCCCTTCATCCTCTCTAGTACCTCTTCCATTTCACTCGGCAACACCTGTAATAGAGGTGAAGCTTCTTCTTCCTCAATTCCTCCTTGCCTCTAGGGATGACGTAAGCCTGAGGGTGACCATGGAGCTCCCCTCATGGCCTCTTCATTCATTGGAGACCTCCCTCCATTCTTCCTCTTTAGCCACCAACTGTTGATCCAAAGGTCCCATTTTTCTCATTAGATTAGGATTTCCTACTTTCTAGATTAGTTTTAGTGTACTATAGATCAGTAGAGTTAGTTTAGATGATGACTTCAGTGATGTGTTAGTTTAGATTAGAGGTAGATTAGCTTAGAATCAATCTCTCCCTCTCTAATCAGTTTAGATAGGAGAGGTCTTTTTCCACCTCCATTTCAATCCATTAATCTCCCTAATCATCTCATAATTTGCATTCTCTAATTTTCTCAATGATTTAATTCACACTCCACCCAACCACTAAGTTAAACTCATATATGAAGTCTTGGCTTCTAGATCTGAATATGTGCCTAAAACTCACTTGGGGGGTCTTCCATTCATTCCATAAATTCACAAAGACCCCCCAATCTGGTTTTAATTGAATCGATTCGCTCGATTCTTTCAGATTTGGTTTTCACGCCCAATCTTGTGATTTGGAGTCAATTTGGTTTTAATCGGATTTAATCGATCAATTCAAGTTCAGATTTGCTTAATTGGGTGTATTGCGATGAATTTGTATGTGTTTTGATTGAGAATTATTCCCAAAGGAGCATATGCCCAATGAGAGCATTGTTTTGGGTAGCCATGGCCAAGGATAATCCAATACATAGATTAGAGGTCATAGCAATGAACTATTTTTTAAAGGATCATTTTGGATACTTGCATACTAATTAAAAGTGTGCAAGTGTTCTTCATGGTTTTATCTTCATGGTGATCCACATTAAAAAGCCTAAATCAGGGGCAACATGGTTCTTAATTCAAAAGTGACTTCAATATGATTTTTAGGGACTGTTATGGAGATTCTGATCTATGTCTCAATCGAATTTGATCTTTAGTTTGATTCATTCTCTTAACATTGTCTATAATGTAAGGTAATGGTTAAACTAGATTTCTTTTTAGATCTTTGAATTTCAAATCTTGAAGAATGAATTTTAGATTTTCAGAAATTGTTTTCAAAGAAGTTTGGATCAATGTGATGTGCTTTTAGCATTCTTGTGCCTTAGATCAGACCTTCTTAGGTCTGATCTAGATTGATTTCAGTGAATGTATCAGTTAGCAACTGTTGGTTTTCAATGTAATAGCAACAACTGCTGAATCTGATGACAGCATGGAAACAATTTTAGCTACTGAATTTGCAGCTACAGCATCAGAAGTTGCTGGCAACAGCTTGGTTGGAATTGCTGTTGAATCAGCTGCTGAAATAACAGTAGTATTTGGCACTGTTGTGATTGTCTTAGATTGATGGATTTGGATTTTGGGTTGGATTGAGGATTTAAGGAGCTGGCATTGGTTGTAATGTGAGAACTTAATGTTATAAGCATTCATGTATAAGCATTTGACTTCAATCTAATTTTAATGACATGAAATCCATGTTTTGAGGTATTTTCTGCTACTTGTAATTGTGAAATTTGTCTAAATTGTGATTTCATGAAAATCGTAGTGAAAATCATGTTTAATTGATCCAAACACCTTTCATATTGTGTGTTGGAAGTTTTTGAGTGCTTAAACCCCTTGTCTAGCAGCCTGAACTCAAAAAGAGACCTTAGGTTCATTAGTGAAAATCCATTCAAGGCCTAATTTGTGCTAGACTTGTAAATAAATAAAAATTATTAAAAAATCATAAAAAAATAAAATAAAGGTGTCTTGAGTAGGATTAGGTAGTTTTATAGGTGTGTATAAAGTTACAAAGTATTTTGAATCCTCTAGCTGGTAGAACATACCGGTAGATGGTTCAGTATACTTTGAAACTCAATAAAGGAGACCAAATTCAAAAATACAAAAAGAGTTCTTCTCTCTCTCATCTCAGCCGTTCTCTTTCATCCCCTACTGATGAGATGATTTTTGCTTTGGAAGTAATTTTGCACATAAAATGACATGTTGTAGTATGCAAGTGGTGGAAAACTAGTCATCAAAACAATTAAAATTAATCACTCAATGGAGCGGATCATGTCCACAGGGTGCAAAGGGGATTGGCCTATTAAACTCGCACACATTGAAAAATATATGTTCACAAAAATGCCGAAGAAATTGAGCCAAAATCCCCTTTTAGATTAAGAAATCAATGTGAGATAATGCTAAAATCTCATTGATACGAAAGAAGAGGGTTACGATCATAAAATCAACAGAATAAAATATTGATAACTAAAAATCCCCTCCCCCTCAATAGCACATGAATGTAAATTTTAATCCCACACAAAATAGAGCACTTATTATAGGTGCTCTCCATGCATGGAGGAGAGGATGGTCAGAGACGTGAAGCTCGCTAGAGGTAGTTGCCGCCTAAGGCTTTGCAATGGCAAACACGATGAGATGCAGGGTGCTTGGAGCTCGCTAAACGGCGGAGATGAAGGTGGTGGCGGCGACTGCTGTTGCTATTGCTGGAGCTCGCAAAGAGGAGGTGACACGCGGACAGAGGTGTAGGCTGGAGGTAGGTCAAGCATGGTTGATGTAAACACATTTACACTACTTAAGATGTCTATTTATGCATGTTCTTAAGCATAGGATTGTATTGCATGATATAAATATTGCATAACATGCATCATCTTGCATTTAGAGTAGTTTGAATAAAATGGAGGTTAATTGTCTCCTTTTATGTGCTTGGACAGGGAAAACTTTTTATCAGGGCCTCGGATCGAAGATCCAACTGTACAGATGTGATCAGGGTGACGATTGGAGTTCAACGACTCCAAGATCGCCCTAATCAGGCATCTGTAGCATCAGATAGTGATTGGGGAACCCTAGAAGATCAAGGGCCAGGATGGTGTAAATCCACACTTCAAATGACAAATTTGATCGCACGGATGAATTCGGATCGACGATCGCAGCCTAATGATGCAAAAATCGAGTCAATCCGACACCCGTGGCACCATCTACAACATCCAGAAGATGGACGGCCAAGATGGCGCCACATGGTGCCATCTCGGCCGCCCAAACGCCCGCATGCAACCACTGAAGCCTCTGCATCCGCCCCCTCTCCGCTGTTGGATCTCGATCCAACGGCTGTGAACGGCTGCACTTCAAATCGCCCGCTTGACAATTCGTGCCCCGCAGTGTAGTGGGCGAGGGTGCTATCGCGAGTAGCGGATGCGGGTTCGAGCCGCGTCGAGGAGGCGAAGGGCGCGGGCGAGCTGGCGTGGGCGTGCGTCGGATCTTGATTGGATGCCCGTCCGCGCTCAATAGCGATGACGCACTATTGCACGCCCACACCTCACGCGGCATCGCACGCGCTGGGGCGGGCGCGCAGCGAGCGAGGAAGGTGCAATCACAGCCGTCCGATCTCGCGATCGGACCACTGTGTATGGTTGAACATGCGGCGGGAGTTGAGAGTGAGCAGCCGAGGAGGCAGGCGTGGGGAGCACCCACTACGCCCATGTTGGGGCTTTAGCGACGATTTTATCCGTCACTAAAGACCCCTTATTTAATGTTTTAAAGATGTAATGACGAATTTGCCCCCACACCTTACAACTATAAAAGGAGACCCCCTCCACACGAAATTCTCATCCCTTCCTTCTCTTCTCTACCTCTCCAAAGCTCAAGAGAAGTTGTCCCATGCCCAGGATGCTTCTCGCGAGTTAAAGTCCAAATTTTCATCCTCGTTCGGAAGTGGATCCCATGACGATGACGACGTGCTGCTCCGTTCCCGTTCCTCTGCTTCATCCTCCTTCGTCCTACTTCATCCTCCTTCATCTAGGCGTCTTCCCGTCCGGCTCGTCCTCCAAGCGATCGTCGAGGAGGATATCTCTCTCCCTATTCTTTTTACTGCTTTCTAGTATAGATTTACTACTTTCTAGAGTAGTTCTACTTGTCCTCCAAGCGATCGTCGAGGAGGACATTTCTCCCTCCATTTTTTTAATGCTTTCTAGAGTAAATTTATTGCTTTCTAGTGTAATTGTTTTATGCTTTCTAGTTGTAATAGTGAAATGAACAATCTCCTTAATGATAAATTCCCTGTTTATTCTACATCTCATTTTGATTTCTGTGTGTAATATTCTCTCTCTCTTACTCTCTCTCTCTCTTCTATTTGTTGTAAGTAGTTAAATAGTTTTAAATTGAATTACTTCGTGACAAATAAAAACAAACGTGTAGTTTTTAAATCAAACGTTTACCTTCTTATGTTCGACCAGGAATTTCAATTTCGGTATAAATTTTATTTGTTGAACACGAGTTCTTCGCTTTCAAACTACGACAGGTTTTCCAAAACCAAACATGTTAGTGTAGCAATTCGAACGTTCAACATTTTAACGTCGTTGCCGGGGAGGCGACGCTCTTTGGTTTCTCTTCGTGTTTTCTAACTTACCAATCATTTACCTCACTTCTCTCCTTTCTTATTGTGAGTGCAGGTACTCTTTCGAGACAAGCAACAACGGTAGATTGGAGTAAAGTGCTGTGGAAGGTTCTATAAGTTATCCCCCACCTCCCACCCATTAGATTTCATTTCACCACATAATAATACAAACATCAATCAACTTAGGTGTTCTTATAAACTCTAAGGTTAGATTGTTTGTTGTTTGACATTCATACTCACCTCAACCCCCACATTAAAAGAAAAAAAAAAAATCTCACAGAGGTGCACAACCTCATTTGATTTTCAAACTCAACCGGTAAACCGATCTTTGGAGCCGGTACACACATCCAAATACATAATTGAGTAGAAATCAGATTAAGTAATTATTTGTGTGCCTAATTAAGTGGTGCATCAGGCCAATTGTTTGAGTTGATTGGGCCGCACCACTTCAAATAAAATCAACTCATCAAGTAGCTGCCACTTAGGTTCAACTCTTAGGGAATTACCAGGCACTCCACATTCTTTAAAATTTTAAAGGAAAACATCTTTACCTGTGCTTGCAAAACCTGGTGTGCCAACGAAACTTATTTGAAAATACCTAAAGTTGAATCCTAAAAGCTACTAAGCAAGATTTGAACCTTAAAATTCACCACATCAAAAATAATCTTGCTTGAAAACCATTGGTTGTGCACACACACACAAAACAAATCAATCATTAAGGGCACAACCCATTTAAAGGGCCCATCACATTCCAAAGCACATTCAAACCTAGCCCTATCCGTCACTAAAGACTCCTTATTTAATGTTTTAAAGATGTAATGACTAATTTGCCCCCACTCCTTGCAACTATAAACGGAGACCCCCTCCACAAGAAATTATCATCCCTTCCTTCTCTTCTCTACCTCTCCAAAGCTCAAGAGAAGCTTGTCCCACACCTGGGTGCTTCTCGCGAGATAAAGTCCAAATTTTCATTCCCCTTCGGAAGTAGATCCCACGACGACGACGACATGCTGCTCCGTTCCCGTTCTTCTGCTTCATCCCCTTCGTCCTACTTCGTCCTCCTTCGTCCAAGAGTCATCCCATCCGGCTTGTTCTCCAAGCGACCGTCGAGGAGGATATCTCTCTCCCTATTCTTTTTACTACTTTCTAGAGTAGTTCTGCTCGTCCTCCAAGTGATCGTCGAGGAGGACATTTCTCCCTCCATTCTTTTAGTGCTTTTTTAAGTAAATTTATTGCTTTTTAGTGTAATTGTTTTATGCTTTCTAGTTGTAATAGTGAAATGAACAATCTCCTTAATGATAAATTCCCTGTTTATTCTACATCTTATTTTGATTTCTGTGTGTAATATTCTCTCTCTCTCTTACTCTCTCTCTCTCTCTTCTATTTATTGTAAATAGTTAAATAGTTTTAAATTGAATTACTTTGTGACAAATAAAAGCAAACACGTAGTTTTTAAATCAAACGTCCGCCTCTTTGTGTTTAACCCGGAATTTCAATTTCGGTATAAATTTTATTTGTTGAACATGAGTTCTTCGCTTTTAAACTACAATGACAGGTTTTCCAAAACCAAACATGTTAACGTAGCAATTCGAACGTTCAACAATGGTCGATAGGGCACACAAGAAGGGGCAACGCCGTTGGGTGTCATGGTAGGCAGCACATGGAGGCACGATGAGGGAAGGGGGGCAGGAGCACGTGCGGGTGGCGCGTGGCCAAGGGTGATGGTGTGTGAGGGTGACATTGGGGTGGTATGGCGCAATGGTGGCAGGTCGATGGCGAGGGGAGATGCTGCTAGTCGCTTGGCATGAGGGTGGCTGTTGTTGGGCTCAGTGGGTTGAAGAAGATGAATAGTGGTAGTGGGTGTTTGCGGTAGTGTGGAGGTCTGTTGGAAGTGATGGTGATGTTGGGTTTGTGAAGGCTGTGGTGATGGTTGTTTGGTGTTCATTGGAGGACGAAGATAAAAGAAGGGAAGGAGATGAAGGTGGACAAGATGGTGGTGGTGATGAGGATGACCGTAGGAAGGCGTTTAACATAGTAAAGGTCAAGCTTGCTAGATTGGCATGGCGGTCTGTCACCTTGCCGGCCCACGGTGTGGTGACGCTCGACCAGGAGACTCGCGGTGGGAGCAGAGCACGGTGATTGAGTGGGGTGGTGGCCTCCTGGAGCCTGGTTGTGGCTCCCCCTTTCTTATAGCTGCAGGGGAAGATGAAGAAGATGGAGCATCGACCAGATCCACTTCTCCCGCTCCTCCTTGAATGCAGGTCTTCAATACAGCACAGTCAGTGTGAAGAGGCAACAGCCATTGAAGAAGTGGATTAATAAAATAAGAGAAGAAATGATGGCTTATTTATCTACAAACCCTCACATACAATGTTAATTCTAATATATGCATTTAATGCAACCTAAAAGACTAATTATTTCAATGCATGTTATCTAAATGAATTCTAAATGGTATTTCTATCTAAACCATGCATGTAGTGTGTGAGATGCATGCATTCAAGCTAATTACAAACAAGTCTACTCATGTACTAATGCATGCTATCTAAATGAATGTGTTACCTTAATGTCTACACATTTACACATTTAATTAGCCCACAAATATGGGCTTATTAAATGCTTCAATGCCTAGTTTTTGCTAGTCCCTAGCAAACTCAAGCAATAACCCAGCTCTCCAAGTAGACTAGCCAACCCAATCAGTATTCCTTTAGAAACATGTTAAATTCCAGACTTTAGACCTAAGGTTCCCAAGTAGTTGCTAAGTTACAGACTAGGTCAGTTAAGGACAAGTTGTAGGCATAGGTTTCCTTGATTTCTAGCTCTTCCCTAGGGTTTATTGGTCCTAGAGATTAAAGCATCCGTGCATGTGCATTGGTCTGAGTTATTTGAGGTTGGTATGATTACCAACCTAGAAAGAGAGTAAGAAGGATTTTTTATTTTTGTAATATATATGTATGTATTTTTTTTATTTGATTCCTCTAAGTCTAACCTTGGATCAGCTACCAACATGGTCTATTGAATTCATTGTCCCCGTAATCGACCTTGAAGGGTGCTTGGCTTTTAATGTTTCGAGATAGCACCACCCATGGAGACCCCAAGAACTCATGGAAATCAACAGTTCTAGACAGTATCGCCCATGGATTTCTTAAGCGAATTCATGCTTGTGGCAATTAGCACTTTGAGATAGGGTTGGCCATGGTACCTGAACCTCACAATGCACTTACATGCCCCCAGTAAGATGGATATCCTAAGCGACAAGCGCCTAGGAGGTGACATGCTATCATCACATCATCGAGGTGAGTATATACTCCACCTCTCATGTAGCAGAACTCATCCAATCAAATTGTGTTTTCAGGCTTCTCCTAAGTCAGAACTAAGAGAAGCAAATTTTCTTTAAGAAAGGAATTAAGGTGATCATTATTTACACAAGACCAAGTGTATGTGAAATGTGGATGCTTAGGTTATGAGAACCAATAAACCAAAAAGGTAGAAAAAGACACCAGGTACTACCTAGCCTTTAACTTGATCCCTAGCTTTTCTTTCCTCAACCTCTTGAGGAATGATCTGCAACTTAACTCCTACTTAAGTTTTTAAGTTCACAAAGGACCCTAAGGGTCTAAAGCTAGTAGCTCAAGTTAGCTTCTAAAGTCAGACACCTAGAGTCAACTTAGTCTAACCTAAAGTTCTGGTCTTATGCCTAAGAATGTAGGGCCCAGCCAGTTAAGCTCAATTCTATTATAGGCCTAAATGATTTTTTTTTCTTTTTTAATAAATACAAATGTACGCAATCTATATGCAATTATGTACACATGCTATGCAAATCCCCTAAGTACACCCTCCCATGCCTAAAATCTGTAAAGTCCCTACTGCATAGAAGGGTATTACCTAGGTCAGAGTTGGGTTACCGTTAGTTTGTTGGCACCCCAGCAGCTAAAGAACTTATAAGTCTAGTTCCAAAACCAAAGAAATAGGCCTTAAAAATGAGCAAAGTAACACAGGCCTAGAAAATAGGTAACCTAGGATGTTGGCGAGTTGATGATGGATACCATTAGAACATGCTCGCCCAACCAAGATGGGAATGAAATCTTCCTAGGTCACTAGAGGAGGCTCTAAATAAAAGTCAAGAATAACGACCTCTAGAGGGGTAGGGAGAGGATGACAAGGATCCTCCAATAGAGATAGGGAAGGAATGGTGTAAAGATATACCCCCAGGGTGATGGACTAACCATAGAAAGCATCAATCCACATCTGGTACCCCAATATAGGAAATGTTGGTCTAATAAGCTCCCTGGTCAAAACAGTAGTGAGCATGTTTTTAAGCAAAAGATTGTCTAGGGTGTCCAAGTTTCTAGGTTGCGAGATGGCCATAAGATCTAGGTTGGGTTTAGTCGGCTAAGTGTTCATCCCTAATGTTTAATGGGCGAGATCAATGTTTTAAAATCAATGCGTCGTAGTCTAGTTGAAATTGCTCGAAAACAAATAGATTTTATTACTTGAAGTTTTAAGTCCGAGGTCGAACATAGGGAGCAAATTGGGGTTTAAAAATCAAGAGCACAACATTAAAATTGAATATAATATGCAATGAAAATTAGAGTTATAGTGCAAAAACACAGAATGTTAATGTATATAAAGAGAGCACAAAAAAATGGATGTCTGATTTTGTGAATTAGACGTCTTAAATATAGCTGCTACAGTGCTACTTCACTTCTCTTTTTCTCTAATCTGATCTATGTCTCTGGCTGCTTCCTTCCTTCTTCTTCTTTCTTTCTTTGGTTCATGTCTGTGCCTTTGTTTCTTCTTTCTTTCTCTATGGCTCTTCTTTCTTCTACCTTCAGTTCCTTCTCTTTCTCTTTCTTCAGGCCTTCAGCCTTCAGCTTCTTCCTCTTCAGTCCTTGTCGTGTCTGACTTAAGCCTTCTTTCTCTTCGACCATGCTTGCTCCTTCCTTAGCTTCTCTGGTTTTCGCCCTCTTCTTCCTTGGCTTCTTCTTCTCCATGCCTGCGAGAGCAAAACCTACCCCTACCCACCCCCGCGATCTCTCTTCTTCTCTCTCTTAGGCTCACTCTCCTAAAGCCACATCTCGAGTAATCGGGTCGGGTGCGCACCCAGGACCAGGCCCACCGACGTGCGGTGGTGGGTAAGGAGTACAGGTCAGGTATATGGGTCAAGCCAGGTCCGCAGGGATCGGGTCACGGACGAGGTGGTGAGAGGGCGAGTGGGACCTCACCCCGTGGGCAGGAGGCGATAAGCCTACTTCAGTTTTTCAATTTATTCCACTGTAGCTGCTCACTCACTTCCAAGGTGGGACTAAATGTCCCACCTTCCTTTGCGAGCATCTGCAGCAAGAGGCTTCCTTGATTGCTGCTGCTACTGGGGTCTTCAGTGCTAATTGCCTACCTAGAGCCGTGCGCAAGATGAGTCCGCACAACCTGGGGCCGTGCACCTGGAGCGGGGAGACCTGAAGGAGGCTTGCAAGCAAGCTCCTCACGGTAGTTAATGGCGGTGGAGACACCTACATGTGTCAACACGAAAATGACCTTGCGGCCTTGTCAGAAAGCTCAGACAGCTTTGCCAAGACACGACGAAGGTAGTGCGGGGTCGGTGTGGTGTGGGGTGGTCGGAGTGTGCGTGACTAAGGCACCCTGTGTGCGTGAAAGTGGGTTTGTTCGGGGGGTGTTCTGGGGGCGTGGCACGGTGAGTGGAGTGAGGGTTTAGGATTAGTGAAGTGTAGCGGTGCTTATGGGGTGGTTGGCGAGGCGGATGGAGTTGTGGAGCAGTGGGGATGCCTCGCCAGAAGTTTGGCTGGAGATGAAAAAGGTGAGGGTGATAGCATGCATCGAGGGGTGTTTTCAAGAAATAAAGAGAGAGCAATGATTAGAAAGGAGCGAGGACTTAGTTGGGCATAGATAGATGAAGGGGGAGATAGAGATGGTGGTTGGCTCGTATTGCCGTCGCCAGAGACGAAACACTCAGTGGAGGGAGGACGGCAACGACGAAGGGGTTGTAGAGGCGTCGGCAAGTGTGGTGCAACGTGGACGAACAGGAGGAAGAGAACCTTGCCATTGGTATTGTGCCTGGGTGACGAGGGCAAGAGAGGGACATCACCAGAGCTTGCTGAGCTACTGGCCAGAGGGGGAAGAGATGAAAGTGAGGGGTTCTCTGGCCAATTTCAAGCTTGGAGGATGCGAGATGATATGGGCATGCTTTTATAGGCCCTGAAGGAAGGAATTGTGCTTGGAAGCCAAGCTTCCAAGCACATCAAGCTTGCTGGAGATGGAAGGTTGAAGAAGACCCAAATCTCTCATGCATTCGCATGAGAGATTGGGTACCAAATCGAGCCTCTGATTGTGTTCAAACTAGAGGAGATTTCTTAAAGAATCTCCCTTTCAATTTTGAAGGGGATTCTCTGAGAAATCAGAGAGATCTTTCCCTCAAAACCTCACCGGAGTAGGATTCCCTCCACTATAATGGTGTAGGGACCTAATTGCAAAGAATGAAGACAAAGATAGGGGGTCTCTGCAGAAGTTTTCAAAAGATAGGGTTAGAAATGTAATTGGGCTGAATCTGTTTGCAAAGTAGGTCAAGATGAATTCCCCTTAGGTCTAAATTTTGGTATAAACTTAATTTGGACCTAAAAATTCAATGGTGAAGTTGGATTTTAGGTTTGACCACGTTTGACTGGGTAATTTACACAAAATCCTAATTTAGGGTAAATATTTGTCTGAGACCCCAATTTAGGTCAAAATAGGTTCTAAGGGACAAATTGAAGGTTCTAAATCCTAGAGAATATTTTTCCATGATTTTTAGAGGGTTTAGGTGAATTTTATCATGACCAGAACCTTGTTAAATCAAGTAGGTCTGTATTAGGGTTATAAGAAGTCATTTAATTCCCAGAATTCATATGAACCCTTTTCTGTTTGAACCAACCCACCTTTTATCTTGTTAAGACCATTTGACCTATGTTTAGCCCATGAGAAAACCTATTGTTGTACTGTAATGGTAAAATTATAGTTTTACCCCTTATTTCTTGCTTTTCTCTCAGAATGGTTATTCATTAAGTTAAGACCTCGAGTTGGTTATGTAGGAGCTTTTGTTCTATTTCTGGGTCAAAATGAGCTAGTTAGGGCTCATGGTGTTCCCATCATACCCCTATGCCTAGCTTTTCCTAGTCCCTTAGCAAAATTTTAAGGTTTTAACTTCTGTTCTAGACCATGAGTTCCTTGATGTTCACAAATTATGATGAGTGCTTTTTTTCTTTTTGATTAGATTAGAATGCTGATAGTAGGCCTAGAGGTACTTAAGTACCAACCATGATCCAAACCTGACCAGCACTAGCCTCAGTCCTCCATGAAGGCTTTTAAGGCCCACAAGAAATATCCTAAGGTTTGTTGGACTCTGCAGTTAAATCACCTATGCTTGTAACGTATTTTAACCTCGGTTCAGTTTGCAGTGCATTTTTTGTAAGAGAGAGACAGAGGATTTTCTTTGTTTGGAGAGTTTTCTCTCTCTTTTCTTTTTATTTCTAGCTTTGGATTTGCTTCGCAATACGGTCTGTATCGGATTCCTCGTCCCCATCATCAATCCTTGAAGGGTCCCTGGCAATAGATGCTTCATGATAGCATCGCCCATGGCAACCTTCAGAACCCTGGCTTTCGAGATTTCGAGATAATCCTACCCATGGTGTTCTGTAGCTAAATCCAGACCCTGGCAATCAACATTTCGTGATGCCACCTATGGCATCTGAACCAGCACAAGGTGCTTACATGCCCCCGATAGGATATGTAGATATCCTAGGAGACAAGTACCAAGGAGATGATATGTTATTACGCATCTTCGAGGGGAATTTCCTGCCTCTCCGCACTGGGAACTCGTCTAAATCAACTTGTGTTGATCGGCCACTCCTAATCTAGGCAACTTTTTCAGAACACTTAAATGCTTTTGTGTGATTTTGATAATTATGCGCACTGAACCAGACTATGTGTGGATTGGGGAGCTTAGATTACCAAGTCTCACAAACCAGAGGTCAGTTAACGAGGCCGAATACTCCCTAAGCCTTGGACCTAATACTTAAGCTTCTCATTTTCCCCAACCTCTTGAGGACTATCTAGATCTAAGTGGATACTTGAATTTTTAATCTTAAGAGTCTAGCCCAAGAGGCCTAAGATCAGTGTTCCTACTAATCTCTTTTGTGTCTCATTAGCACTTTTTCTTTTCATTTTCTTTTTCTTGATATGGTCTAGAACTTAGTTAATCCCTTAATTTCTTACTAATGACTATCTCTTCTTTTCTTTCTTTTCATTTTGTGCTCCTTTTTTGACATTTTTCACTTTTCCTCAAGTTTTGTATGGCCTCAAAATTTTCTCTCCCCCCGGAATTTTTTGTTCTTTTTCAGGATTTTTTCATTTTTGGCGTTTTTGTGATATGTGATTTTTTTGTTGAAACCTTTTCTTGTGACTTGAGTTTTCATGGTGTTTTGCACTTTCATATCTCCCCATGCCTACGATTTGCAATGTCCCCATTGTAAATTAGGTGGGTTTGAGTTCAACTTAGATCATTCATTAGAATAGGTTTTGGGTGGGCGAACGGGGCGAGGTGACTGTTGCGAACGATTTCTAAACTCGAGTACGGGTACTTGAGGTGGGGTCGGTTGTTCTAATGGATGAACCCTAAAGTGCAATGTGAATTTAGCATAGGAATGTCAAGAAAGGTTTTGGGTTTTTCAAGAATAACAGGTTGCCTCCTATTAAGCGCTGAGTTTTATACCATCGGCTAGGCCTAATGAGCTCAGGGAGAATGAAGGGTAAAGGATATCTCAGCCAAATTTGTATCGGCCAAGTCAATGAACGGGTTGAGTCTCTGATCGTTCACAATGAAAGGTTCTGAATCATGGTTGAGTGGATTGATCTCAATGGCTCCATTTCCAAAGATTCGTCGGATGAGGTAAGGTCCAATCCATTTTGATCGTAGCTTTCCTGGGAATAGTTTAAGCTTGGCATCAAAGAGTAGGATTTTTTGACCAGGGTGGAAGATCTTTCTAGATATGTGCTTGTCGTGAAAGGCCTTAACCCGTTCTTTGTAAATTCACGAGTTCTCATATGCGTCATGGTTTAATTCATCGATCTCACTCATTTGAAGCTTTCTGTGGGTTCCTGCATTAGAAAGATCTAGGTTGTAGTTCCATACTGCCCAATAGGCTTTGTGCTCCAATTCTATGGGGAGGTGACATGCCTTCCCATACACCAATCTGAAGGGAGACATACCTAATTGGGTTTTGTGGGCGGTCCTATAAGCCCACAAAGCTTCCGGAAGTCGGGATGACCAGTCCTTCCTGTCAGGTCGAACAGTAACCTAGAGGATTTTCTTGATCTCTCAATTTGATAGCTCAGCTAGACCATTAGTTTGGGGGTGGTATGGAGTAGAGATTCAGTGCGACACCCCGTATTTGGTCATCATTGACCTAAACTGAGCATTAGTGAAATGGGTTCCTCCGTCAGAAATTATAGCATGTGGAATCCCAAACCGTGAAAAGATGTTCTGATGAATGAATTTGGTAACCACTTTATGATCATTGGTTCAGGTCGAAATGGCTTCGATCCATTTGGATACATAGTCAATAGTGAGTAAAATGTACTCGAAGCCATTCGAAATAGGGAAGGGTCCCATAAAATCAATACCCCATATGTCAAAGATTTCGCATACAAGAATCAGCTGCAAGGGCATCATATCATGATGGCTCATGTTGCCTAAGGTCTGGCAATGAGTGCATGCCCTACAGTGATTGTATGCGTCTTTGAACATCGTGGGCCAATAGAAGTCGCATTAGAGGATTTTCGCTGCAGTTTTATGACCTGAAAAATGTCCACCGCATGCCTGGTCATGGCAGAAAGACAATGTCTTGAATTTCTGCTTCCGTGACACATCTTCGAATGATCTGATCAGCACCGATGTAGAAAAGATACGGGTCTTCCCAGAAGTAATACTTGGCATCGAAAAGCAATTTGTCCTTCTTGGCCTTCGGCCAACCAGACGAGATTTGATGTGATGCCAGGTAGTTTACTATATCAGCAAACCATGGAAGCCTTGTATTGATAATCAGGAGGTGCTCATCAGGAAAATGTTCCGTGATGGGTCTGGAAGGGTCGATGATCTTAGAAGGAAGGCGGGACAAGTGATCAGCTACCACGTTATGTTTTCCCACTTTTTCACTAATCTTGAGGTCAAACTCTTGTAATAGCAAGATCTAGCGGATTAATCGAGGTTCCGCATCCTTCTTCGCAAGGAGATGCCTCACAACTGTGTGATCCGAGTAAATGATAACATGGGAACCCAGGAGATAAGATCTGAATTTTTCCAGGGCAAATACTATAGCTAGCAGCTCTTTCTTAGTAACTGTGTAGTTATGCTGACCTTTGTCAAGTGTCTTGCTAGCGTAGTAGATGACCACGGGTTTCCTATGAATTTTCTACCTGATAACACTGCATTGTACAATGCTAACTCTACCAAAAGGGGACATTCTTAAAGGTAAAATGCATAGAGGATACATCATAAATAGGAATAGGAGCATCGCATGCATTGCACATCAAGATTGCTTATAATGCATTATTAACGTCCATGTGTATAAGTACATGTCAAAACATGCCTCAGATGAATGATCGGAACGCATGGATGGACTCAGAGCGACGAACGGAGTCCAACGGACTCGAAATCAGCTAAATCTGACATCCGGAGCTCCCACAATTGGCTCAAGAAGTTCTGACCATTGATCTGATGACCAATGGTCATGAAGCCGCCACATGTTAGCCTCGCCACACCCTCAATCTCTCTCCCTCATGCAACACCGCTTTAAGCCGTCTGATAGCAGATTGGACGACTGGAAATCACGCACCCACGCGCCTCTCAATCGCAGCAGCATTAGCTCCCAACCATTGGATCTTCATCCAATGGGCCACACCGCACCCGTAGCTCACCTCCGCGACGAAGCAGCAGGCGTAGCGCAGCGATACACGCCTCTCCCCCAAACAGTGAGGTGCGGGTTTGAGGCGCCGGCCGCAGCACAAATTCGAGGCAGTCGTGGCACGTGCGATTTCGGCCATTGATGCGCGGTCAAGCGGCTGGCAACGAGTGATGCAGTGTGATCTCGCACGTCCAAGGCAGACACCCGCGATGATGTGTGGGGTGTGAGCGTAGTGAGCACGATCTAGGAAGGTGCCCCACGAGCAATCTTGACCGTCCGATCCGCGATCGGACGGCCCACAGCGCGCACACCCAGATCGTGCGTGAAGAGGAGGAACAGCACGTGTGAGCAACCGCTGGGCAGGGTGCTTCACCGACGTTTTGGTAAGGGTTTTAGCGATGTCCCAGACGTCGCTAAAACCCCTTCTTCATTTGAAAAGGCCTTCTCCCTATTTAAACCCCTTCCAACCACCCATGGAAGGCATTCAATTCATCTTGCAAGTGTTGAACACCTCCTAGCCCCCTTTAGCCCCTCTTGCAATCAATGAAGTTGATGAGCCACCAACGGAGCCTCTCTCCACCGCCGTGGCCGCCTCGCCGTCTCCCATCTCTCTCTCTTTTTTCCCTTTAATCTAGCTTTACTTCCTTTTTATTCAAGAATTTAGCTACTATTGTATTTGTAAAACTTGAATCACATGTTTAATATAGTGTTGATGTTACTTTGAGCAATGGCTATGATTTAAAAGACTCTAACCCTACTCTCTCTCTATCTCTCTCTCTCTCTCTCTCTATCTCTTTCTCTCTCTCACTCATTTTTCTACCACATCTTCTTGCAAGCAAAAACTTGTTATCTCCGTGACATAAAGTGACAAAGAAAATCCAATTTTTATGCCTCCTTGTGATCGACACTCGGACTCACGTCCGTTTCTTCTTTTAAAACCGATGCTGCGAGCACGAACTGTAATGATCCTTTTAAACAAACACGTCTTTTGCACGTCAGTTTTTGGCACCGTTGCCTGGGAAGCAACAGATTTATTTTGTCATTTCCATTTTAAATCCATGCTCACATCATCTAACGCCTTTTCTCCTTCTACTTGATGGTTGCAGGAATTTAGCGCTTAGACGGTGAAGCAGTGCAACTCGTGATGGTAAAGAGGGAGTAAGCATAACAAGGACCGGTCATGAGTAATTCTTCACCTGTGGTTGTTTGCTTGCCTAAAAATCTAAAAAAATTGTAAAATAAAAAAAAATTGGCATGGTGCATGATTGCCTGATCCACATCCTTAACACATCACCCAGCAAAAAAAAATACACTCTAAGAGGCACCACCCCAATCAATGCCTCATCACATAACCCTAGCACAAGCACTATCCTAGCCCTTTTAAAATAGAGTAGACGTGCCCTAGGCAGGACTGGGTTAAGTCTCGAGAGGCATGGTTTTGTTCATTGGGCACTTGGCTTTCATTCCCTTAGTAGAATCTGGTGACTAGGCTGCGGGGAAGTGTTAAATGACCGCGGTTGTGGGGTCTACGGAACCGGTGGTGCAAGCCAAAGGAAGAACCTTCCCTACAATCCCCTCGTAATTAACCTAGCCAGATTAGCTTTGGGAAGGGAAGTCCAGTGCTTATGGACTTGATCACCCCTTTGGAGATTTCTAGGTCCCCTAAGGAATACACCATAAGGACTAGGCTTGTTTTCTTGATTATACACACACACTTCTCGCATCTGTCGCTCTCCGCATCCCCTCTTGTTCTTCTCTAGTGTATGCACGGGAGACGATCACTTCATCCTGATTTGTTTGTTTTGGGACGGGAATCCAGGCGACCTGATTCTGCTAGAGACATGGCTGAACCCAGAGTAGATGAGGTAGAGGACCAACCCCCACCAAATACAATGGCCATCATCCAAGCCCAAATCAATGCAAACCACCAGCTTTAGAAGCAACAGATCTATACTATCATGCAAGCCATACACCGGTTACAGAACCCACAGGGGCAACCACCACCACCTTTCCAAGGCCCACAAGGGCAACCGCCACTTGATTCTCCACCATTCCAGAACCAACCTAGGCCCCTCCATGACTTCTACAATCCTTCTGCTCTTCGAGTCGAGCTGCACCTTAGGATCCTTGAAGGGGGAGATGATTTTGAGCTGAAACCAAATGTTCTAAGTGTAATTCAGAGCCACTTCCATGGAAGCTCAAATGAGGACCCCTTCCAGCACCTAGAGGATCTTGACCGAATAGCCCAAACTGTGAAACAAAGGAACATTAGCCTTGACATTGTTTTGATTAAGATGTTCCCCTTCTTGCTGAGAGACAAAGTATCTCACTAGCTTAGAACCCTAGGTAGACCCATCACCACCTGGGAAGAACTGAGACATGCATTCTTAAAGAAATTCTTCCCTATAGGAAAAACCAATGCCCTCAGAAGAGCCATTACTACCTTTACACTCCAGGGCGGGGAACAGTTCCATGAGGCGTGGGAAAGATTTAATGAACTATTGAAGAAATGCCCATACCTCGAAGTACCAAGGTGTCAATTGGCCCAGATCTTCTACCATGGTCTAGACAGCAACCTACGGAACTTTGTCGATGCCTCATGCGGGGGAAACTTCCTAAACAAGGATGAGGAGAGTGCATTTGAGCTCTTTGAGTCTATGAGCGAAAATTCGCTCAACAATGCCTCCATGACCCAGTTTAGTTGATCTAGTCAACCCCGTGGTGGGATTTATGAGGTACAAGCAAATTCTAGAATGGTTGACATGGATATCATTGCTAAGAAATTGGATCGAGTGGAATTGGTGGATAAAAAGATAGATGAGCTATTGAACCAGACCAGGAACCCGTTACAGACCTTCTCCCTAGCAAAGGGAGCTCACAATGTTGGCCTGGTCCAGCCCCTAAGCCAAATGAACCTAGAACAACACCTGACCACGTTCCAGGGAGGGACCTTTGCTCCCTCAACCCTTGATTACTCTCTTCCCTCCCCCTCAACATCTGCTATCCTTGAAGATGTACAGGCTATCCAAGGTTATGGCAAACCTGACCCTTTCTCCAACACTTACAACACCAGCTGGCAGAATCACCCAAACTTTGCTTGGACAAACCAGAAATCGCCTCAATCCCAGAACCAGCCCAGGCTAAACCAACAGCCAAACTTGACCCCCTTATGAGCAAGGACCACCAGTTAAACCCCCATACAATCTGAATAGGGTGGCCCCTCCCCCACAAAACCAAATGGACACCCTGATAAAGATGAGGTCTGAAATGAACCAAAAACACCAAGAGGAAATGGCTTTAGTAAAGGGACAGTTAAGCCAACTACTGGATTGTAAACAACAAGGATCCCTGCCTTCCAAGCCACAACCGAACCCGCGAAACGTGATTAACAGAAGCCCTATTTCGTAAGGGTTCTAAGGCAATCCCGGGCAGGCTCACATGGTCCAACAAGCCCCACAAACACTCCCTTGGTTTGGTGCTTCTTCGTCCTCGCCTTCTCAAGGATCAACCCATGGTCCCAATGCCTCTACAAATGTGGTAACCTTGAGAAGCGGCACCAAAACCCAGGACCCTAAATGGATGACTCTTCCCAAGACTTCACCTTCTGAAACACCCGACTCAGAAGAAGCATTGGAAAAACCTAAGGACCTAGAAATAGATCCCATCCACGTTTAGACACCATATCCTGAGGCCTTGGAGACAATCAAGAAGAAGAAAAGCGTTGTGGAAACTGAGGAGCTTTTGGAGATCTTTAAGCAGGTTCAGATTAATATCCCTCTCCTCGAAGCCATCAAGCACATTCCAGCTTACGCCAAGTTCCTAAAGGATGCCTGTACACCTAAACGTAGGCCAAGACCTCAAGCACCTAGGAAGGTTGTGCTTTCAGAGCAAGCTAGTTCTATGATATCAAGCAACCTTCCGCTAAAGCGAACTAACCCAGGAGCACCCCTGATATCCTGCAATATCGGGGACATGACATTTGATAGAGCGCTCCTAGACCTAGGTGCTTCCATCAATCTGATTCCGACAACCCTACCTGTTACCATCCAATTGGCTGATAGATCTGTGAAAACCCCAAAGGGGGTTATCGAGGACGTTATTGTGCGGGTCAACGATTTCTATTTTTCGATCAACTTTTTGGTGCTTGACATGGAAGTCCCTGAACATTTACAGAACACACCCATCAACCTAGGCAGACCCTTCTTAGCTAAGGCTAAAGCAAAATCGATTGTGACACGGGATGCATGGAAATCGCCTTCGGAGATAAGAAAATGCAGTTGGATATCTTCCGGGTGACCAAGTCTTTTGATTGTGACTATATCGAGGAACACGATCCCGTGGAACCTTTGGTCAAGGAATGCCTCACCCTTAGTTCTGTCTCGGACTACCAATCCTGCAACAACTGTTCTGACCCATCACCATCTATGCCCATGGACCTCTATAAGGCTGATTACCATCAACCAACACCATTCGAGGAAATCAATGTTGATCAACTCCCACCTTTCCCCTTTCCATCAAACATTGTTCCACCCACACCTGAACTAAAGCCGCTACCCGAGAATCTCAAGTATGTCTTCCTGGGACCTAACCAAACCTTCCCCGTAATTATTAATGCCAACCTAAGGATCAGGAAGTTAGATTGACAGCAACCCTATCAGAACATAGGGCTACCATTGGCTGGACTATTTCAGATCTAAGAGGAATTAGCCCCACCTATTGTACCCACAAGATCTACCTAGAAGTTGGGGCATGACCCTCCCGTCAGATGCAGAGATGGTTAAACCCAAATAAGCGGGAGGTCGTTAAGAAGGAAATTATCAAGTGGCTTGACATTGACATTATCTATCCCATCTCCGATAGCCCCTGGGTGAGCCCCACTCAAGTGGTTCCGAAGAAAGCCGGGCTTACCGTTGTCACCAATGAATGTGGCGAATCCATCCCCACCTGCACCACCATCGCATGGTGGGTTTGTATTGATTACAGGAAACTCAATGAAGCAACCAAGAAGGATCATTTCCCCCTGCCATTCATCGACCAGATTCTTGAAAGATTGGTAGGGCAAAGGTATTTTTGCTTCCTGGATGGATATTCAGGATATAACCAAGTCGCAATTGCTCCTAAAGATCAAGAGAATACCACATTCACTTGCCCGTATAGCACGTTTGCATTCCGTCGTATGCTGTTCAGGTTATGCAATGCACCAGCTACCTTTCAGCATTGCATGCTAGCCATTTTTTCAGAAATGGTGGGTGAATACCTGGAGGTCATTATGGATGATTTCTTTGTATTGGGAATTCATTCGACCACTGTTTGAGCAACTTGGAGAAAATCCTGAAACGATGTATCGAGGTTAATTTGGTGTTAAGTTAGGAGAAGAGCCATTTCATGGTTAAAGAAGGAATCGTCCTCGGTCACATCGTATCACATAGGGGCATTGAGGTGGATCGGGCTAAAGTTGATTTGATTTCCAAACTTCCTCCGCCTAGCTCGGTCCGGCAGATCCGTTCGTTCCTGGGACATGTTGGCTTCTACCGAAGGTTCATCAAAGACTTCTCCAAGCTTTCCAAACCCTTGACTGACCTTCTGGCCAATGACGCCCTATTGCACATGACCTCTGATTGCATCCAGGCTTACCACACCCTCCGAGACTTAGTCTCCACAGCATCTATACTTCAGCCCCTGGATTGGTCCCAGGACTTTGAGATCATGTGTGATGCATCAGATTTTGCCATAGGCATTGTCCTGGGACAAAGACAAGACAAGAAACCCATGGTGATCTACTACACGAGCAAGACATTGGACGAGACCCAACGAAATTATACGGTCACAGAAAAAGAACTACTTGCCGTAGTTTTTGGACTTGAAAAGTTTCGATCTTACCTTCTGGGATCCCACGTGACCATCTATATGGACCATTCAACCATCCGACACCTATTGGCTAAAAAGGATGCAAAGCCCAGGCTCATTAGATGGATCCTGCTCTTGCAGGAATTTGACCTGAAAATCCGCGATAAAGCTAGATCAAAGAATGTGGTGGCTGACCACCTATCCAGACTCCACCCAGACCACATTGGGCCCTCCCTGCCTTTATCCAACACCTTTCCCGATGAGCACATTCTGGCTGTGCAAGACAAGAAACTACCTTGGTATGCTGACTATGTCAACTACCTAGTTGTAGGACAGACCCCACACAACTGGTCCAAACAACAACGGGACAAGTTCTTGGCCAAGGCCAAGCATTATTTCTGGGATGATCCCATGCTATTTCGCCTCTGCGCCGACCAGATCATCAGGAAGTGTATCCCTGAGGATGAAGTTCAGAGTGTGCTATCTTTTTGTCATGACCAAGCTTGTAGTGGCCACTTCTCAAGAAAGAAAACGACTGTAAAGGTTCTGCAGTCCAGATTTTACTGGCCTTCCTTATTTAAGGATGCATGCAATTTCTCTAAGACTTACTCTCGCTGCCAGACTCTAGGGACCATGACTAGAAAAGATATGATGCCCCTCCAACCCATTTTGATTATCGAGATCTTCAACGTTTGGGGTATTGATTTTATGGGCCCCTTCCTACTATCCAATGGCTTTGAGTACATCTTAGTCTCGGTAGACTATGTCTCTAAATGGATTGAAGCCATCACCACCCGCTGATGCGATCATAAGGCTATCATGGACTTTATTAAGTAGAACATCTTTTCTCGATTTGGAATCCCAAAGGCCATGATCAGTGATGGTGGAAGTCATTTTATCCACAACCAATTCTGTGCCCTACTCAAAAAATATGGGGTTAACCACTGCATTGCTACCCCGTATCATCCACAAACAAATGGGCAGACCGAGGTCTCAAACAGGCAGATCAAGAATATTCTACAGAAGACTGTGAGACTTGACAGGAAGGATTGGTCCGCATGACTAGATGATGCCATGTGGGCATATCGGACCTCTTTCAAGATCCCGATCGGCATGTCGCCTTATCACCTGGTCTTTGGCAAAGCTTGCCACCTTCCTATTGAGTTGGAACACCGGGCTTACTGGGCCGTCAAGCAGTGTAACATGGATCCCCAGTTAGCCAGTGCGCAAAGGACGCTCCAACTCTCCAAGCTCGAGGAAATTTGTCGGGACGCTTTTGAGAATAGTCAGTTATACGAGAAAATGAAAGCCTTCTATGACCAACTCATCCATAAAAAAGCCTTCGAGCCTAATCAGCAAGTTTGGCATTTTGATGCCCATCTAAAACTCTTTCCAGGGAAGCTCAGGTCCAAGTGGATAGGACCATTTAGGGTAGTCATGCCCTACTCTAATGGGGCAGTTGAAATCGCTGATCCGAACACTGGGCACTCTTTCACAGTCATTGGCCAGAGATTGAAACACTTCCTCACCTAGGTTCCCCTTGTCACCCTCATTGAGGGATGACACGAAGCACTGCCTAGCTGGAGGCATTAAACTCAGTGCTTCCTGGGAGGCAACTCAGAGGATTCAAACTGATTTGGTATTTTACTTCACTCAAGTAATATCTTTTTGCCCCTGTGCATCCATGTATTTGTCAATGAGGACATTGTCTAGCTTAAGCATGAGGGGTGGTAAATTGCATGATTCTGAGTTCATTTAATCAGTCTAAATAGAAAAAAAAATCTGAATTTAGGAAGAAAAACTTAGTCATTAGAAATTTGCCAATAGTGGAAAATAATACAGAAAGAACTTGAACACTTAGACTTTTCAGGCCTTCAGGCTCAATCAGTCCTGGTGTCCGTTAAAATATGGATTTAGCTTCAAATCCTTGCAACCTTAATCTATTCTAATCCACCAACTAAATAATGTGATAAGTATACGACTTATCACCTCACCCTCTAACTCAGAAGGACTTTTAGTCTAAGCATCTGCACACATTTTTGCACAGACTCACTCCTCAGAGATTTTGATAGAAATTGGGTAACTAATGAACTTTCTAGGGTGGTATGGCTGGCAAGTTATCGTGGGTAACAACCCATTGGCAGGTTGTCCAGAGCCCAGCCACGAGACCACCTTCTCTTTATTGCCTCTAGGTAAATTTGAGATCAGGGAAGCCACCTACCAAATAAAAAGAAAAAGAAAAAAAAGAGAACAAAATAAACCACACTTCACCGCACGAGTATGGCTGGCAAGTGATCGTGAGTAACAGCCCATTGGTCGGTTGTCCAGAACCCAGCTCAATAAATGCACAAAAAGAACCAAAACACTTAAGGATGAAGCGGGGAAGTAGAGCAAGCCGGGGAGATATACACTGGAAAAATCCTTGTGTTGACCCCAAGTAAAACATACATAGGGAGAAAGCTACCAATCGAACAAATACACCTTTAGGTAAAACACTTCCTTTTCCGATCACCTAAGGGCATAGAAACCCGAAGTCTGTCTAAATTATCGTTGAGTGAGTCTATCATGATCTTCACACCAGGATGCTTAGCACTTAAAGTTTTTTTCGAGTTTTAGGTGGGTTGGGTAGCCGTAAAAAGTTACCAACACACTCTTAACTCCAAAAATCTAAAAATAAGAAAAAAATGAAATATATATATACATGCCTGAAAGCAAGGATTCAGGCGATTGATATTTTGGCAAACACCTGGGCGTTGCTTAGTCCCTATAGATCAAGATCTTAGTATATTTCCTCCTATTGACTAGTGACGAAATGTCCAAGTAATTACTTCTTAAATTCTGATTGGAAATAGTGGCTAAAATAAACCTTGCTAGGGACAAGCAAGGTGTAAGCAAGGGGGTATGATAACACTGCATTGTACAATGCTAACTCTGCCAAAAGGGGACATTCTTAAAGGTAAAATGCACAGAGGATACATCATAAATAGGAATAGGAGTATCGTATGCATTTCACATCAAGATTGCTTATAATGCATTATTAACGGCCATGTGTATAAGTACATGTCAAAATAGGCCTCAAATGAATGATTGACCACACGGATGGACTCAGAGCAACAAACGGAGTCCAACAGACTCGAAATCAGTTAAATCCGACATCCTGAGCTCCCACAATTAGCCTAAGAAGTTCTGACCGTTGATCTGATGATCAACGATCATGAAGCCGCCACGTGTCAGCCTCGCCGCGCCCTCAACCTCTCTCCATCGCATGACATCACTTTAAGCCATCCAATCGCAGATCGGACGGCTGGAAATCACACACCCGCGTGCCTCTCAAACGCAGCAGCAACAGCTCCCGACCATTGGATCTTCATCCAACAGTCACCCGCACCGCGCCCGCAGCTCACCTCCACGATGAAGTAGTAGGCGTAGCGCAGTGGTACGTGCCTCTCCCCCACACAGTGAGGCGTGGGTTTGAGGTGCCGGCCGCAGCACAAATTCGAGGTAGTCGTGGTGCGTGCGATTTCGGCCGTTGATGCATGATCAAGCGGCTGGTAGCGAGCGATGCAGTGCAATCTTGCACGTCCAAGGTAGACGCCCGCGATGACGCATGGGGCGTGAGTGCAACGAGCGCGATCCAGGCGCGTGCCCCACGAGCGATCTCGATTGTTCGATCCTCGATCAGAGGGCCCACAGCGCACACACCCAGATCGTGCGTGAAGAGGAGGAACAGCGCGTGCGAGCGACCGCTGGGCAGGGTGCTTCACCGACATTTTGGGAAGGATTTTAGTGACATCCTGGGCGTTGCTAAAACCCCTTCTCCATTTGGAAATTCCTTCTCCCTATTTAAACCCCCTTCCAACCACCCATGGAAGGCATTCGATTCATCTTTCAAGTATTGTAACACCCTCCTAGCCCCCTTTAGTCCGTTTTGTAGTCAACGGAGTCGACGAGCCACCAACGGAGCCTCTCTCCACCGCCGTGGTCGCCTTGCCGTCTCCCCTCTCTCTCTCTTTCTTTCCCTTTAATCTAGCTTTACTTCCTTTTTATTCAAGAATTTAGCAACTATTGTATTTGTAAAACTTGAATCGCATGTTTAATATAGTGTTGATGTTACTTTGAGCAATGGCTAAGATTTAAAAGACTCTAACCCTACTCTCTCTCTCACTCGTTTTTCTACCACGTCTTCTTGAAAGCAACAACTCATTATCTCCGTGACATAAAGTGACAAAGAAAATCCAGTTTTTACGCCTCCCTGTGATGGACACTCGGACTCACGTCCATTTCTTCTTTTAAAACCGATGTTGCGAGCGCGAACTACAACGATCCTTTTAAACAAACACATCTTTCACATGTCACTACCCGAGTATCGCTCCTACAGCAAAATCAGATGCATCGCACATGATCTCAAAAGGTTGAGACCAATCAGGGGACTGTAGGATCGAGGCTTGGGTAACTCGATCACGGAGGATTTCAAATGCTTGAGTGCATTCCTTGGAGATTTTGAAAGGTACATCCTTAGAAGGTAGAGTGGTCAGGGGGCGCATGATCTTTGAGAAATCAGGAATGAATCGACGGTAAAAACCGACGTGCCCCTGAAAAGATCGGATGCCCTTGATCAAGCTAGGCATAGGGAGTTTGGAAATAAAGTTCACCTTGGCTCGATCAACCAAGATGCCTGATAAACGCCAGTTTATCATCATTCTTATGCACTAAAACAAACCTAGCTCTTAGGATTTTACTTCGCAAATGGGTTTTTGGGCTGCATTTAGGCATTAACTAGGTTAGGCAAGCATTGCATTTTCTTTTGTTGTTTTAATGTGTTTTTGAGAGTGTTAGGGATGAACAGATATACAGATCCCTAAAACCCTAGCACTCAAGAAGGCAATTGGTGAAGAAGGAGCTCAGACTAGCTGGAACTCAGCTTGATCCAGCTCACCACAGTTGGAACCTAGCTCACGTGGACTAGGGTTAGCTCATCCCAGCTCCATTTAGCTAATCTCAGCTAAATGGCAGCTCAAGAGAACTCATCTTAGCTCACCCTAGCTCAGGTCAGCTTAGATCCGGCTCAACTTAGCTGATTCTAGCTCATCTCAGCTCCCACTAGTCCACAGGGAGCTCTAGCTAGCTCAGCTGAGTTGACTGGAGTTCACCCCAGCTCAGATCCAGCTACGTCTAGCTCCACTCAACTCCAACCAACTGAAGAAGAACTCATCCCAGCTCAGGAAGCTGAAGTCCAGCTCCCGATGACCCAGCTTAGCTCAAGCTAATTGAGCTAAGCTACCTTAGCTGTCTCAACCAGCTCAATCCTCCCCGGGAGCACCAGACCCAGCTCACCTCAGCTCCATTCAACAGAAGCTAGCTCACTTTAGCTTGGCTTAGTAGCTAGCAAAGTACTAGCAAGCTAAGCTAGCAAGAGTAGCCCCATGTTGACCTCTTCAGCAGCTGCCTACTCCACTTCAGCTCCAGATTCTTCAGAACTAGCTCCTCCCTCCAAACCCTAGCTCCAACACCTCCTCCTCTACTCCTCCATTAGCTAAGCTAGCTTAGCTTAGCTATGCTCCAACTTCCTTGTCTTGTACCGCCCAAAAACCCTACCTAACAACTCCACCAACTAGCTCCACCTAAGCTCCACATAAGCTAATACTTGGCGCCAACCTAGCCTACCCACCACCTCCAAAAGACACCTAAAAGTGGCACCAAAACCACCCTAACTACCCCCTTTTTGGCACCACTTTTCCCTCCAAAAATCCCCTTCATCTCCACCACACATCTCCCCTTAAACCCATCTCACCCTCCACATAATCCCACCTTCTAGAAACCTCAAAGTTGGCACCAACCCATGGCACCTCTCCATGGTTGGCACCACTTTTAGGTGCTTCTTGACCAACGCTAACTACCCCCCTTACACCCCTTAGGTGGCTCCAACAACCCTTAACCCTAGGATCATCTAACCACCTCCATCCTTCCATCATAGCCCTCCATTTCAAGAGGCACCTTAACCCCTCATCCTACCCTATAAAAAGACCACTACCCACCACCATTCAAAGAATCCTTGGCTAGCAAATTCACTCTCATATTCCAGTTAGATCCCACGCCCAAGAGGGAAGAAAAGAAGAAGATTAAGGGGATATTCTATCCCCTTGGTGCCTTCCCCTCTTCCCTTCTCTCTTGAGCCACGCCAGCCAAAGGAGTAGCCAGGCAAGGAAGATCTTTGGAGGAGATCTTGAAGGTGGTCCACGCCACCTTGGAGGAGCTTTCGAGGGTGGTGCACGCCCACCCCTTGGAGGATAGCATTGAAGGTGGTAGCATCCACCTTGGAGGAGCTCTCAAGAAAGGAGAAGAAGGAGGCCCTCTTTTCAAGCCAAGGAGTAGCTAGGCTTTGAGCAAGAAGACTCCCTTCTTCACCAGTTTTTGCAAGAGGATTTGTGTTTCTTTTATTAATTTTAGATTTTTTCATTTCTAGTATAAGCATTTCTCTACTTGTCTTGGAAAAGGAACACAAATTCTAGTTAATCAAATTGAGTTCTTTTTACTTTCTATTGCAATTGTTGTTTTGGTTCTAGCACTTGTTTCACCTCTTCTTCCTAATTACTTTAGGCCTCCACTTGCCTAGAGTGAGCTTAGGAAGAGGATATATCTACCTCTTAAGTTTTAGTTAAGTAATTATAGGTGTTAGTACTTTCCGCTACAATTCACACTTTGCCTGTATTATTTCAAAACACAAAAAAAATATATATATTTAAAATACAAAAAAGAAAGTTGAGATCTATTTTGTAAGCAAGAGAATTAATTTTGCAAACATTTGACCTCCTTAGACGACCCTAGATACTCCCCTACCTAGGAATATAAATTTAAAAGCATATGCGAATTCCCGTGTTACAACGACATTAAAAACCTGCCTTTGCAAATCACGTGTATTTCGTATCACTTTTTGGCGCCGTTGCTGGGGAGGCACGGCTTTCCATTAGTCAATTTTCTCTTGCTTGAAGTGGATCTCATCCCCTTCTCTTTCTTTCTTTCGTGTGTGCAGGAATTACAGCGGGAAAGCGGGAATTTGGAAGCGAAAGCTTAAAGTTCCTTTTCTTCCCATGGATTTCAGGTTGGTTCCCCATTACTTGTCACACTTAACCTAAAAAACTACCAAAATACACTAAACTTGGCTTTCAGGACCCTAAACAACTTAATTAAGTGGAGTAGTGCATTTTAAAATCCAATGTTTGCTTGAATGCTTCTTTAACACCATTCCATTGCAAGTATTGGTGTTCTATTTTTTGGGTCCAGATTTTTGTCTGGACTTGAAAAATTGATTCCTAACATCACAGGCCTCCTGCTAACATGCAAATTCCAAATTCAGCAGGGACAGGAGTGTATCTGGATTACTGAGGTTTATGGACCTTGTAATGCTTTTGCCAGGCAGGAGCTGTGGGAGGAGTGGTCCACAATAGCTGTGTTGGTGCAGTGGGAAATGTGGCTAACGGGAGGAGATTTTAATTGTGTTTTAACAGGGGCTGATAAGCCTACTGGCTGCACTAACAGATCGGCCATTGGTTTTTAGATGACGATTCAGTCGCTGCAGTTGAGTGAATATCCATCCTCTAGTGTGCAATATACTTGGCATAATGGTAACGGGCTGCTTCCAATCTTGACAGATTTTTTGGGAATGTGGATATCCTTGTCAGATTCCAACTGTCGACAGTGAATGGGTTGAACTGACCTTTCTCTGATCATACCCCCTGGTTTGGGATAGTGGGGAGGAAACTCTGGCTGGCACCTATTTCAAACTGAAAAGGTCATGGCTGATTGAACCAGGTTTCTTCCAGATGATCTGTTCTTGGTGGAGAGCTAGAAAGGTACAGGAATCTGCTACTGTCAGACTATCAAATAAGCTGGCTGGATTGCGTGCGATCTTAAAAGAATATGGATTTGCTATTACCTTGGTGAGGGAACAAAGGAGAAGGGAAGCGTTGAGCAGAATCCAGGAGATGGACTCCAAGGAAGCTGCTGGCATTCTGTCTGAAGATGAACAGGCTGACAGGAAAGTGTGGCAAGGTGTGGTACTGGATGAAGACCTTAAACAAGAAATCGATTGGAGGGAGAGATCCAGGCAGTTATGGGTTAAGGAGGGGGATGCCAATACGAAATTTTTTCATCTTGCAACTAGCTCTCGGAGGCGGTTTAGCTTCATTTCCTCTATTCTTTGTGATGGACATAGGGTCACCTCTAATCAGGAGATTAAATCTGAAGCCATCAGGTTTTTCAGAGAAGCGTCTAGGGCAACTAGGAGGGGGAAATGGAGAATGGCAGGAGACATTGGTCCCAGGGTGACAAGCGTACAAGCCGAGCAACTGACTGCACTAATTACAGAATAAGAAACCTTACAAGAAATCAGAGAACTAAGTGCGGAAGGCTCCTTGGGCCCAGATGGAATACAAGTTTTCTTTTACAAAGAGATGTGGAGTGTGGTGTGTAAGGAGGTGATGGATGTTATTAGAGAATTTGAGGTGGGTAATGCTGGTTTCGAGAGGATTAATAAGTCATATCTTTTCCTCTTGCCTAAATCAATGGGAACTGAACAATTTTCAGATTTCAGGTCGATTGCCTTGTCAAACTCTATCTATCTTATCATCAGCAAGGTCTTGGCTAACAGGCTAAGAATTGTTCTACATGACCTGATTCATCCAGTATAGGCTGCTTTCTTGCCCAACAGATCACTCCAGGAGTCCTTTATATTGGCTCAGGAAATAGTTAGTGGCTGGCACCGGAGGAAATCCAAGGCCTTCCTATGGAAAGTGGATTTCCAGAAAGCCTATGACTCGATTTCCTGGCCGTATCTTTGGGAGGTGTTTAGAAGAAGAGGCTTCCCCTCCATTTGGATTCAATGGATGAAACACTGTATCACCACTGCTTCATTCTCTCCTTTGATCAATGGGAAGCCATGTGGAGCTTGGATCCAGCCTCAACATGGGGTTAGACAAGGGTATCCCTTGGCCTCACTGGTTTTTAACCTTGTAGTAGATGGGCTTGCAAGGTACACTTGCAAATTGGCAGAGGTGGGTATAATTAAAGGGTACTCGTTATCAAACAGGAGACATTTGGCCCCCATTTTACAATATGCGGATGACACTGTGTTCTTTGTGGAAGGGCCCAAGTCTGAGGCACATGCTTTGGAATTATTGGTGAAGATCTTCGGTGATATTTCAGGTCTTTGTTTGAACAAAGACAAGTCTGCTTTGATCTGTTTTGGTATGAATGAATAGGAACAGATGGAATTGGAAGGTACTTTGGGCTCACCCCGTACTAAATTGCCTCTGAGATACCTTGGATTACCTTTAAGGTCTACAAAGCTGAAAAAATCAGACTGGAATATCCTGTTCGAGAAGGTGGTTGGAAAGCTGAAAGGGTGGAGTAGTAAATTCCTATCTAAGGGTGGGAGACTGATTTTGCTCAACTCGGTTATCACTGCCATACCAGTCTTTTACTTCAGCATATTTAAAGCCCCTAAATGCATCTGGAAGAGATTGGACATTATGAGGAAGAGGTTTTTCTGGAAAGGAGTAGGGCATGAGGGCAGGTTCATGCAACCTATTAGATGGAGCACTATCTGCACACCAAAGGAGGCTGGGGGGTTGGGAATTAAAGCTTTAAAAGAGTTCAATGAGGCCCTATTGTTGAAATGAGCCATAAGAATATTGGATTGCAAGGAGGGGCTGATGGATGATCTGATTAGGGACAGCTATGGGGGATCCAACAGCTGTCTGCAAAGGCTTCAGCCGAAGAGGCCCTCACCCTTTTGGAGATCTGTGATTTCTGCAGTCTCCTGCTACTGGCATCTGGTACAGCCTAAGTTTGGAGATGGCAGATGCTTTAGCTTTTGGAATGAATGGTGGTCTGAACTGGGTCTGCTGAAAGAGACCTTCCCGAGGGTGTATGGGGCTGCTGTTGACAGAAATGCCACAGTTAGTAGTCTGTGGTCCATGGCTGAAGGCTGCTAGTAGCTGGAAAGGCTACAACAGTGCAGGCCGGGCACTCGACTATGGGAGGAGAAGCAGAATCTGATGGAGAAACTGCAGCAGTTATATCTTATGACAGATGTGAAGGACACTTACTGCTGGCAGGGGGTCTTCTTTATGAAGCAAGCATATGAAAAAATTACTCGAGCCAACAATGATGTGGAGTGGGATCCTATCGACAAAAAGATTTGGCTTCTGAGAATTCCTCTAAAGGTCCAAATTTTCCTGTGGCTTTGTAGACGGGAAGGGCTGATCACTGGCGATCTTAGGTACAGAAGAATGGGGATTGATCTGAATGCCTACACTCTTTGTGGATTGCACTCTGATAGTGCAACACACATCTTCTCCTCTTGCTTGGTCATGGATAAAATCTGGAGGTTGGTGTGCTTTGAACCCCTTCCTCCCTGGGATATTATATGGCAGAGGTTCACCAATCCTGTTCGACATTGGGGGCTATGGTAGTCGTTCTGTGGTGTGTGTGGAGGGCACGGAATGATAAGCTGGGGAGACCGGTGAGATGTGAGAATGTTGTAAAGGAAGCTTGGTCTCTCACACATAGTTGGGCAACTTTTTTGTAATACTTTTTTGATATGCAATACAATACCCTCCGGATTGCTATCGGTCTATGATAACAGTCCTCACTGTTTCAAAAAAAAAATATCACAGGCCTCCTAAAATCATAAAATTTCATACAATGATTCCAAATTGAGTTAGAAAAATTTGTTCCAAATTTAAGATCAATTCGCATTGTATTTAATTTTTAAAAATTCGTGGACTGCAGAGGGGTCACACCCTCTAATCTTCCAATTTTGCTACTATCCATGAATTTTTAGAATTTTTATGCTCATCCAATGTTTGTGAAATTTAGTTTTCTGGAATCCTTGTGAAATTTTACACATCATATAAAATCACCAAAATTTTCTAAGGTCAGTGATAATAGTAAAAAGTTCAAAATACCCACAGGTATCATTTCTTGACTTTGACACCAGTACAATTAAAAATTCAAAATAATTATCAAACAAATTCCTAAAATCTTACAAAAATCTTTTCTGGAATTCTTGTTTGATTTCACTTAAGGTAGTGGTGTTGGTTGCATTTTTTGGACCACTATGTATTCAGAAAGCCTAAAAACAACTCATTGGTAGTTAAATTTCTGTCCTAGGACCAATTGGATTAGGGTTTCTTTTTTTCATTTTTTGAAACAAACAACAAAAGGAAATATATCTTCAGCCATACAACTTGATTTCCTCTTATTTGTGGAGTCTCAAACTTGTTTGAAAACTTAGAAAGAAAACCCTAAAGATACACTAAGTTAAATCCAATCCTAAAAGACAGAAATACAATAATTGTGTGACAACTTTCTTTTCATTGGAGCCACTCTCCAATTCCTGCACACACACAAAAAAATCGAATTAACAGGGCAATAACCCAATTAATGCCCTCCACATTCCGTGTGCACTGTAGTATTCTAGACCTAACTAAACTTTGTAACAACTTGACCCTTAAGGCTTCAACAACTTAGGCTTGCTATCTAGGTCTTAAGTTTTCTTTAGTTAATACTAATTCTGTCATCTATATCTGGTGTTCAGGCTGAAGGGCCGTGTCAAACGACCAGGCGCGGGTTTGTACAAGCATTTGGGGTTTTCCCTGGGAAACATTTGGGCCCAAACCTCCCCTTAATCAACTTGGCTAGATTTGTTGACAGAACGGGTGTTCACTATTGATTACTTATCTCCTACATAGACCAAGTCTTAGGTTTCTTATTAGGGAGTCGCATTTAAGTTAGGTCTAGCTTTTTTTGCTTGAATTGCACACTTTCTCTCATCTCTTTCTCTTCTCCTCCCCTCCAATTCTTCCCAAATAGTGCATGCACAGGCGACGGTCCCAAAAACCACACCTTGAGGGACCATCTGATTTCGCCCCCCACAGCAGAAAATCATTGTTTTCTTCCCCCTCCTCTTCTAAAAAAATGGAAAACCCAGGAAGCCGTCAAAAAAATTCTGCTTCCACTTCTAACCCGTCAGCCGACCCATGAGCTGACTTCACCCTCCCTCACCTCCCTAACTTGGAGCAACTAGAAATACCAGTAGGGCCAGGTGGCTCTCCAACTATAACCCAAAATCCAAAACCCTTTGCATTAATGGTCGACCATTTGGTTCGACTACAACAAAATCAAGAAGATTTAGCTAGGACTGTCACGAACCTAGCTAATCAAGGACAAAATCCACCACCCCGCCAACAGCCTGTCATTCCTCTTAAGGATTTCTAGGATCCTTCCAATTATGAGGAAAGACCAGGGGTGGTCATACCACAAGGGGATTTCGAGATCAAACCAGCCATTCTAAACCTTATCAAACATTTTCATGGTCATCCAAGAGAGGACCCTTTTTGTCATCTCGAGGAATTAACTATCCTCGCTCAAACCACTCGTTCCCGCAATGTGCAGGAAGACGTGTGGTTAATGAGACTTTTTCCTCTCTCTCTTAAAGACAAAGCATCTCATTGGTTTAGAATGGTTGGGCACCCTATTACCACCTAGCCCCAATTAAAAAGCTCTTTTCTTAAAAAAAATTTTCCAATCGGTCGAACGAATGCATTAAGAAGATCCATAACGACCTTTCAACAGAAAATTGGTGAACCCCTCCATGAAGCCTGGGAAAGATTTCAGGAACTTCTAAGAAGTTGTCCCCACCATGAAATTCCACAATGACAGTTAGTGCAGATCTTCTATCATGGATTAGAAGATCAATTGAAACGATTTGTGGATGCCTCATGTGGGGGCAATTTTATTAACAAAGATGCCGAAAGTGCCTATCTCCTCTTTGAAGAAACGAGTGAAAACTCATTTAACATGACTTCAATGGACACTTTTGGCAGATCACAAAACGCCAGACACAGAGTCCGTGAAATTGACTCTAAATCCACCTCTGTTCCAGTCACTCAAGATGATCTATATATGTTAGCTCAACGACTGGACCAGATGCAAATTCACCAAAAGAAAATGGAAGAAAAGCTCATAAATAAACCAACTCCACATGTTCACTCTCCACACACTAACCCCCACACATTCTCCAAAGAGAAAATCTACACAACATCGATGCCACATCTGCTGGCCAGCACTTTCCGGTTGATTTCTCGCAAGATTTGACTGGGAATTTCGATCAAAATATTTTTCATCCCACCTCGAAAAATATTTATGCTCTCCAGGAGCAATTTAGAGACCCCTCCAGCACTTCTAATCAAAACTGGAGGACTAACCCGAATCACTCCTGGAAAAACCCGAACCCGATTCCTTTTCCCAAACAAAACTATTTTGGGAATTATGGGCAACCTATGTATCAACCTGGACCATCTCAGGATGATATTAATAACCAGGTCATGAAAACTCTACAAGGAATGCAGACTGAAATGACAAAAGTAACCCGCATGATTACCAACTTGCAACACCAAGTTAAAGTTACTCCTGATCATTGACCTATTGGGAATTTACCATCCCAACCCATGCCCAACCCAAATAATCAAAGGAATTAGTTCCAAGGTGGATATCCTAGTCAACCCATTCAATTAGCACCTCAGCATCCACCGGGTTTCTATAACAGCCAGGCTTCCCGTCCTCATCCTAGAAACAACCAGACTGCAAATGCAGTTACCTTGAGGAATGGGAAAGCCACTCACAATCCCCTGCCTGTTAAAGAAACCCACTTTAATGAAACATAGATAAACTCTTCCCCTCCTATTGTTCATGAACCAATTAATGCAAAACAGGGAAACCTTGCCCCATTTCCACAAGCCCTCCACTCTTCAAATAAGAAAAAGAAGAAATCTGAGCCCACTGAGAAGGAATTAATGGATTTATTTGGGCAAGTAGAAATTAATATCCCTCTCCTAAATGCCATTAAATACATCCCTGCCTATGCTAAATTCCTAAAAGATTTATGTACTCCAAAAAGGTAGCCTAGAAATTTAGAAAAGGTGATCCTTCCAGAGACAGTCAGCTCAGTTGTGTAGAGCCGACTGCCTCTTAAGAGAAAAGATCTTGGCGCCCCCCTAATTCAAGTTATCATTAATGATACCACATTTGATCACGCTTTGTTCGATCTTGGTGCCTTAATTAATCTTATCCCCATAGTTATTTTTTAGGAATTTAAGATCGGTGAATTAAAGCCTGTTGAGGTTACTCTCCAATTAGCCGACTGATCTACAATTAAACCAAGGGGAATTGTTAAGGATGTTCTTGTCCGGGTCAAAAATTATCTATTCGCAGTAGACTTTTTAGTCCTGGACATAGAGGTACCAGAAGCACTAAAGTTTGCCCCCATTATTCTTGGAAGACCATTCTTAGCCACCGCCTGCACAAATATTGATTGTGATTATGGAAAGATGAAGATCATGTGTGGTGGTGAATCTGTAACCCTAGACATTTTTCAAGCTTCTAGGTGGTTCCAAGAACCAGATTTCTTTGATGATTCAGATTCAGAAATAGAAAACATTGTGGAGGAAACTTTGCAGATTTCCCATTTAGGTTCCTGTTTTGCTATCAATATAGTTCCTGAACATTCTACTTTTTCTCACCCTTCCACCCCAACCACACGTCCAGCTAACCTTCCAGCTGACCCTTTCACTCTTACCTCACCACTAACCCACAAAGTAGAAACTCTTTCGGAGCCGGGCCCACAATTGGAATTAAAACCTTTGCCTGACTCCCTTAAATATGTCTTCCTAGGTCCTAATCAGACCCTACCCCCGATTATAAATTCTGGACTTACCAGGGCACAAGAGCACAAACTCCTCCAGGTTTTGAGTAAATATCGAAAAGCTATTGGCTGGACCCTTTCTGATCTTAAGGGTATTCATCCGTCCTATTGTACGCATCGTATATATTTAGAGGACGATTCTCGCCCCTCTCGCCAACCACAAAGGCGCTTGAACCCTGCTATGTAGGAGGTGGTAAAAAAGGAGATTATTATGTGGCTGGATGCTGATATCATCTACCCCATTTCTAACAACTCCTTGGTTAGTCCAACGCAAGTTGAGTCCAAAAAGGCTGGACTAACAGTTGTCACTAATGATAATGGGGAGAATGCAGCCACTCGAACCGCTTCTTCTTGGCACGTGTGTATTGATTACTGAAAATTAAACACCACCACCAAGAAGGACCATTTCCCGCTCCCCTTTATTGATCAAATCTTGGAGCGGTTAGCCGGACGAGATTTTTACTATTTTCTGGATGGTTATTCCGGCTATAATCAGGTAACGGTTCATCCTGAGGACCAAGACAAAACAACTTTCACCTGCCCCTTCGAAACCTTTGCTTTCCGAAGGATGCCCTTCGGTCTTTGCAACGCACCTGCGACTTTTCAAAGGTGCATGCTTGCAATTTTTTCAGACCTGGTTGGTGAATGTTTAGAAGTCTTTATGGATGACTTCTCTATTTTTGGAGATTCTTTTGACCATTGTCTCAAAAACATTGAAAGAACTCTCCAAAATTGCATAGAAGTTAATCTGGTCCTCAGCTGGGAAAAAAGTCATTTCATGGTCCAAGAAGGTATTGACTTGGGCCATGTTATTTCAAAATAGGGAATCACGGTAAATAAAGCAAAAATAGATGCTATATCTAAGCTCCCACCACCCACTACTGTCAAACAGATCAGATCCTTTTTGGGTCATGTGGGTTTCTACCGTCAATTTATGCAAAATTTTTCCCAAATCTCCAAGCCCTTAAGTCAGCTTCTCACTAAAGACCAGCCATTTGATTTTAATGATAAGTGCCTGGAGAGTTTTTTGAGGTTGCAGAAAGAGGTTACTGAGGCACCAATATTGCAGGAACCTGATTGGAATAGTCCCTTTGAATTAATGACAGATGCCTCAGATTTTGCTGTAGGGGCCATTCTAGGGCAAAGAATTGGCAAGAAGCCCGTTGTGATCTATTATGCTAGCAAAACTCTTGATGATTCACAACGGAATTACACAGTTACTAAAAAGGAACTTCTTGCCATTGTATTTGCCTTAGAAAAATTTAGATCTTATCTGTTGGGGTCACATGTCACTGTATATACCGACCACTCAGCAATTAAATATTTGCTGACAAAGAAGGATGCGAAACCCTGCCTTATCCGTTGGATTCTGCTGCTTTAGGAATTTGACTTGGAAATTAAGGATAAGGCGGGATCGCACAATGTAGTGGTTGAGCATCTCTCTCGTCTTATGACGAATGACATAATGACCCCACCAGATCAGTTCCCCGATGAAAGCATTTTAGCTGCTACTACCCTCCCTTTGTTTGCACCTATCAAAAACTACTTAGCAACAGAACGAATCCCCGTTGATTGGCCAAAAACAAAACAGGATAAGTTCTTTGCTGATGCTTTTTTTTTGAAACAGTGAGGATTGCTATCATGAACCGATAGCAATCTGGAGGGTTCTTTACTGATATTAAATATTATTTTTTGGAGGAGCCCGACCTTTTCCGCATTTGTGCCGATTAGGTCATTAGACGATGTGTCCCCGATTCTAAAATCCATGATATTTTGCCACATTGTCACTCAATGGCCTGTGGCGGACATTTTTCGGGCAAGAAAACTGCAGCTAAAATCCTTAATGTGGGATTTTATTGGCCCAACTTGCACAAAGATGCTCATGACTTTGTTCAGTCCTATGTGCGTTGCCAGAGCATCGGCAACATGAGTCGGAAGGATATGATGCCCCTTAATCCTATTTTAGAGGTTGAAATTTTTGATGTTTGGGACATCGACTTCATGGGATCATTCGTCAACTTTGGTGGGTATTTATATATATTTGTCACAGTCAACTATGTTTCTAAATGGATAGAAGCAATACCCACCCGCACTAGTGATCACCGTGTGGTTGTCGAATTTCTTAAGAAAAATATTTTCTCAAGATTTGGCATACCAAAAGCCATTATTAGTGATGGAGGCTCACATTTCACCCACTCACAATTCCGTCACCTTCTTTCTAAATATGGGGTTAATCATAAAATTTTTACACCTTATCACCCCCAAATAAATGACCAGGCTGAAGTTTCTAATCGGGAAATTAAAAATATTTTACAAAAGACAGTTAGGCCCGACCGTAAAGATTAGTCCACCAAATTGGACGACGCTTTATGGGCCTACCGCACCGCTTTTAAAACCTCGCTCGGCATGTCTCTCTTTCGTCTGATTTTTGGGAAGGCATGCCATCTCCTCGTAGAGCTAGAACATAGGGCTTTTTGGGCAATAAAAGAACTCAACATGGATTTATCTACCGCCGGTATACATAGAAAATTACAATTAACTAAATTGGAAGAATTACATAATTTTTCCTATGAAAATGCAAGGATTTATAAAGATCGAACAAAGAAATTTCATGATAAATATATTGTTCGGAAACACTTTGACGTTAATCAATGCGTTTGGCTTTTCGATGCGAGATTACATCTTTTCTCTGGCAAATTAAAATCTAAATGGACCGGCCCCTTTATTGTCCATAAAATATACCCATACGGCGCTGTTGATCTTTTTGATCCAAAAACTAATTCGACCTTTCAAGTCAATGGCCAACGTTTGAAGCCCTATTTTGATCATATGCCTAACCTTCCGTCTGAATCTTTTCATTTTACTGAGCCAGCCACCCTTGATCACTAATGCACACAATGCCTGGTTGAATGGCGTAAAAGATAGCACTGGATGGGAGGTAACCCATCATTTTTTCCTAATTTCCATTTTTCTTCTTTTTCTAGGTTTTGATCATCCTAAACCCGACCATTCTTCACTAAGGTGATCCCTTTTCCCTCCTAATGCATGAGGACATGGCATACCTTAAGCATGGGGGGGTGTTTTTAAAATTTGACGATCGATTTAGGATTTTCAAAACCTAAAAACATGCATTTTTCTTTAGTTTATTTCCTGCTTGCATACACAATATATATATATATATGTAAATGTTGGAAACTTTTTGAGGAAAAATTTTGAAATCAGGACTAAGGTCGAAAAACTCACTTTTGGTACAATGGGATTTAATCTTTAACAAACTAGGGATGAGGATGTGGATCTGATCATTAGAATTTCAGGGCCTATTTTAGACTAGATCAGATATCCTTCTCTGAAAATTTCACCTGAACTCATGATAGTTCAGGTGACTTGATCTTATTTTGTAATATGGAAAGTATTTGGCTTAGTTTCTGATTCAAAAGCTTGTATGTCTTGAGAAACTTCTTGTGTCAATTTTCACACACAAGCCAACACTTAAAAACAACTAAAAATTTGAAGAAACTCCCTTGTTTAGACTTAGTAAAAGTCTGAAGCAAATCATTGGTTTGAGTTCGCACCGCTGAGAAGGAGGAAAATGCCTCCTTTGAGGATGCGATGTCAACATGTTACTGTCTTGGTGTTGTTCCATATCTATATTTCATATCTTTGGATGGAGCATTAAAGTGCATTTTAGCAGCTCAAATGTCTTGGACAGTGCTCTACCTATAGTGTCGGAGCAAGAGCTTGAGCTTGCTTGGAGCGCCCCTTTACACCGAATTGTGTTTTGGGGTTGTGAGCTTCTGGGTGGTGTCATGGACAGTGCTATCCTGAAGTACCGGCGCCAGAGCCCCCTCGAGGATTAGTAATGGGAATGATGATCCCGACACATCTGTTGTAAGACTAAGCTAAAAAAAAGCATGGGGGAGAAAAAAAAATACAATAATAAATTGACGCGCCCTTATAAATGTTGGCTTTTCACAGGCACAGACACAAGGTTTTAAAAGATTTTGCAAGTTGCGAATCAGATTCATGAGCTAGAAAAATCCTAAAAACAAAAATTTCAAGACATCTTAATTGACAAGTGGTTAATTTGTGAATTTTCTAGAGGATATATTGATCCCATTTTGTCTAATGGTTGGATCCAAAAACAAATCCCGAGGTTTATCTTTAACAAATCCTGTACCTCCTATGTTTAGAACAACCAAGGTCTCTTAATCTTTTTTCTCCTCAAAAGTCAAAAAAAAAAATCAGATTTCCCAAAAATTTCATTTTCCAAAAAAATTTAAAGTTTTGCTAAGAGACTAGCAAAAGATAAGCATGGAGGTGTGATAAATGCCAGTTTATCATCGTTCTTATGCACTAAAACAAACCTAGCTCTTAGGATTTTGCTCTGCAAATGGGTTTTGGGCTGCATTTAGGCATTAACTAGGTTAGGCATGCATTGCATTTTCTTTTGTTGTTTTAATGTGTTTTTGTGAGTGTTAGGGATGAACAGATATACAGATCCCTAAAATCCTAGCACTCAAGAAGGCAATTGGTGAAAAAGGAGCTCAGACTAGCTGGAACTCGGCTTGATCCAGCTCACCACAGCTGGAACCTAGCTCACGTGGACTAGGGTTAGCTCATCCCATCTCCATTCAGCTAATCTTAACTGAATGGCAGCTCAAGAGAGCTCATCTTTGCTCACCCTAGCTCAGGTCAACATAGATCCAGCTCAACTTAGCTGAGTCTAGCTCATCTCAGCTCCCACTAGTCCACAGGGAGCTCTAGCTAGCTCAACTGAGTTGACTGGAGTTCACCCCAGCTCAGATCCAGCTACATCCAGCTCCACTCAACTCCAACCAGCTGAAGAAGAACTCATCCCAACTCAGGAAGCTCAAGTCCAACTCCCGGGGACCCAGCTTAGCTCAAGCTAATTGAGCTAAGCTACCTTAGCTGTCTCAACCACCTCAATCCTCCCTGGGAGCACCAGACCCAGCTCACCTCAGCTCCATTCAACAGAATCCAGCTCACTTTAGCTTGGCTTAGTAGCTAGCAAAGTACTAGCAAGCAAAGCCAGCTAGAGTAGCCCCATGTTGAACTCTTCAGCAGCTGCCTACTACACTTCATCTCTAGATTCTTCAGAACTAGCTCCTCCCCCCAAACCTTAGCTCCAACACCTACTCCTCCATTAGCTAAGCTAGCTTAGCTTAGCTTAGCTTAGCTATGCTCCAACTTCCTTGGCTTGTACCTCCCAAAAACCCTACCTAACAACTCCACCAACTAGCTCCACTTAAGCTCCACATAAGCTAAACCTACTTGGCACCAACCTAGCCTACCCACCACCTCCAAAAGACACCTAAAAGTGGCTCCAAAACCACCCTAACTACCCCCTTTTCGGCACCACTTTTCCCTCCAAAAATCCCCTTCATCTCCACCACACATCTCCCCTTAAACCCATCTCCACCCTCCACATAATCCTACCTTCTAGAAACCTCAAAGTTGGCACCAACCCATGGCACCTCTCCATGGTTGGTTCCACTTTTAGGTGCCTCTTGACCAACCCTAACTGCCCCCCTTACACCCCTTAGGTGGATCCAACAACCCTTAAACCTAGGATCATCTAACCACCTCCATCCTTCCATCTTAGCCCTCCATTTCAAGGGGCACCTTAACCCCTCATCCTACCCTATAAAAAGACCACTACCCACCACCATTCAAAGCATCCTTGGCAAGCAAATTCATTCTCTTATTCCACTTAGAGCCCACGCCCAAGAGAGAAGAAGAAGAAGAAGAAGATTAAGGGGATATTCTATCCCCTTGGTGCCTTCCCCTCTTCCCTTCTCTCTTGAGCCACGCCAGCCAAAGGAGAAGCCAGGAAAGGAAGATCTTTGGAGGAGATCTTGAAGGTGGTCCACGCCACCTTGGAGGAGCTTTCGAGGGTGGTGCACGCCCACCCCTTGGAGGATAGCATTGAAGGTGGTAGCATCCACCTTGGAGGAGCTCTCAAGAAAGGAGAAGAAGGAGGCCCTCTTTTCAAGCCAAGGAGTAGCTAGGCTTTGAGCAAGAAGACTCCCTTCTTCACCAGTTTTTGCAAGAGGATTTGTGTTTCTTTTATTAATTTTAGATTTTTCATTTCTAGTAGAAGCATTTCTCTACTTGTCTTGGAAAAGGAACACAAATTCTAGTTAATCAAATTGCCTTCTTTTTACTTTCTATTGCAATTGTTGTTTTGGTTCTAGCACTTGTTTCACCTCTTCTTCCTAATTACTTTAGGCCTCCACTTGCCTAGAGTGAGCTTAGGAAGAGGATATATCTACCTCTTAAGTTTTAGTTAAGTAATTATAGGTGTTAGTACTTTCCGTTACAATTCACACTTTGCCTGTATTATTTCAAAACACAAAAAAAATATATATATTTAAAATACAAAAAAGAAAGTTGAGATCTATTTTGTAAGCAAGAGAATTAATTTTGCAAACATTTGACCTCCTTAGATGACCCTAGATACTCCCCTATCTAGGAATATAAATTTAAAAGCGTTTGCGAATTTACATGTTACAATGACATTTAAAACCTGCCTTTGCAAATCATGCGTATTTCGTGTCAATGCCTTTTTCTGAAATGCGATGTCCCAGGACAATTCCTTCAGGCACCATGAAATGGCTCTTTTCCCAGGAAAGAACCAGATTCACGCCAATGCACCGCCTGAGGATTTTGGACCAAGTGCTGGAGACAATCGTCAAATGATTCTCCGAATACTGACAAGTCATCCATGAAGACTTCCAGATAATCACCTACCATATCTGAGAATATGGCAAGCATGCACTACTGAAAAGTAGCGGGTGCATTGCAGAGACCCAACGGCATCCTTCAGAATGCGTACGTCTCGAAGGGGCAGGTGAAAGTGGTCTTTTCTTGGTCTTCACGATGGATTATCACCTGGTTATAACCGGAGTACCCATCCAAAAAGAAGAACCTGTTTCCTGCTAGTTTCTTGAGGATCTGATCAATTAATAGTTGTGGGAAATGATCCTTCTTCGTGGAGGAATTGAGTCTTCTGTAATCAACGCAGACTCTCCACGAGTTCGCCACACGGGTCGATATGACTTCTCTGATTTCAGTCGTGATCACGGAGAGTCCTGCCTTCTTAGGCACGACCTGGATTGGACTCACCCACTGACTGTCAGAGATCGGGTAGATGATCCCTGCATCTAACCACTTGATGATCTCCTTTTTCACGACCTCCTGCAGATTAGGATTCAAACGTCTCTGCATTTCACAGGACGGTCGTGTGCCCTCTTCGGTGTAGATACAATGCATGAAGAGGGGTTGATACCTGTCAGATCATCGAGAGTCCATCCAATGGGTCTACGATGTTGCTGGAGAATAGTAACCAAACGGGATTCCTAGTCAGGTGTGAGTCTAGAGTTGATAATCACAGGAAACGTCTGATTGGAACCCAAAAAGATGTACTTCAGATGGTCGAAAAGAGGCTTGAGTTCCAGAACGGGGTTATCAGCAGCAACAGGCGGTTCAAGGTGTGGTTTAGGAGCAAGGAAGGAGTTATGGGTGTATCTAAGTCAGATTCGGACTCCTCTGATTGCAGGTTTTGATCCTCTTGTAGTTTATCAGAAGTAATTAGGTTGTCCTCAATATACGGTTCATCAACCATGGCCTTGATGTCACATATTTGTTCTATAACACTGCAATTAATCCCTTGTTGGGCCTTAAAGATATCAATCTTTAGTGTTTGGTTCCCGAATTTTAGTTCAATTTGGCCCTCCTTACAATTTATATTGGCCTTTGCAGTGGCCAGAAAGGGTCTCCCTAGTATAATTGGTGTATCCCTTGGGTTTTCTGGAGCATCCATATCTAGGACTACAAAATCCACCAGGAAATAGAAATCCCGTACCCTAATGATGACATCCTAAAGAACTCCTTTTGGTGAGTTAATAGATCAGTTAGCCAACTACAATGTCACCTCTGTTGGTTTAAGCTCAGATTCCTCAAGGTGGTCAAGGAAGGATGTAGGTATTAGGTTTATGGAGGCACCTAAATCTAATAAAGCTCTGTCGAATTGGGTATCACCAATGGTACATGAAATCAGGGGAGTACCTGGGACTTTTGCCTTAGGTGGGAGTTTGCTCAAAATTACAGAGCTGGCTTGCTCTGATGGTACGATCAGACTCCCACTTTTGGTTCGCAGCTTACACTTGGTTGTACACACGACCTTCAGAAATTGTGCTTAAGCGAATTTCATCCATCAAGGGGATGTTTATATGAACCTGTTCAAAGAGCTTGACCAGATCCTCCTCAGGAGCCACGGGTTTGTTTATCTTCTTTCCCTTGGTCAAGGCCTCGGGAAATGGAACCTTGGTTGGTTCCTCTAGAATAGGTCCAGGTTCTTGATCTGGGACAGAGGTGTCCTGGACAACTATCCTAGGTCATGGGTTACTACCAAGCTGAAAGTGGCTTGGATAAGGTGGGTCTTGTGTTGCTTTGCCACTATGAGTTGTTACAGAATTCAGTCCTGCCTAGTTTTTGTTCGGGGTTGGTAAAATAGGTGACTGCTGTTGAAATCCCGCATACGAAGTTGAAGCTTCTATCTTGTTGGGTGATGGAATAGAAGGGGTCTGATAAATCATGTGGGCTTGGCCTGGATTTGGGTTCATAACTCACCTCTGGTTCGGCACGTTATTTGGATTCGGCAGAGGTTGCGAAGGGAGTTTGCCAGGTTAGCGAGAATTCGCCATCTGGGCAAGTTGATTGTGAATATCTGTGACCTAGTCCTTGTGTTATTTTTGCATAGCCACATTCGTCTTCTGAATGTCAGCCAGAGTTTGAAGGATAAGAGTCATTTGATCTATTTAGGTTGGCCCAGATTGATAGGTGGGGTTGGGTTGAGGCTGAGGTGGCTGATATGGATGAGGGGCTTGTGGATGGGGCTAATACGGTGGTCTTTGATTTTGCCTATTTTCCACCCACAGGATGTTGGGATGATTCCGCCATCCAGGGTTATAGGTGTTAGAGAATGGGTCATTCTGGATGTCGTTGAGGTCCTCACAGGTCTGAGGAACCTTAGGAAAGTTAGAATATGAGGGTTCGGAGTTCCCCCAACTAGAGTAGGTCAAATCGGAGTTTCCTCTGGTCCTAGAGTCAGACGAGGGTGCATACGGGTCCATCCCCTAAGAGGATCGGTGATAGATGTTATGCACAGCTTCCCTCTCAAGAGGTAGCTGTGCAAACGGGTTTTGCGTAGAGGTGGCTCACTGCAGATGTCGAGTCAGCTCATCCACCTTCTTCTCGATGATAGAGACCTTGTCCAACTGACTGGCCATCAATTCCAATTCGATGGATGTGGACAGGCCCTACATCTCGTGTGCTCCCCTCGGATTCGTCAATGCGTGGGCATTCGTCGGATCGAATAAGACCATGGAGTCATTATTGATGGAGTTCTTGCACATATTCTTGAGAATCTCCCACAGTGTCTTCGTGTTGACCCATGATATTTCCTCCACCCGTTGCATTGATGAATAGGTGGATATCTTCACGGAGTCCCTGGTAAAAAGACTGGACTTGTTCGCATTTAGGAATTCCGTGATGGGGGTACTTTCGCATGAGATCCAGGAAATGGTCCCATGCTTCATGAAGAGGTTCTCCAGATTGTTGGGGGAAGTGTGTGATCTGGTGGCATAAGGCATTCGTTCAACCAACTGGGAAGAACTTTTTCAAGAATTCGGATTGTAGTTCAACCCATGTGTTGATTGGACGTGTTTGAGTCTGATACCAGTGAGTTGCCTTGTCCATGAGAGAGAAGGAAAACATCTTCATAAGAAGAATATCCCGGTTTTGTACATCTGACTCAAAGGTCTAGGCCAGATGTTTAAGTTATTTGATGTACTGGAAGGGATCCTCGAAATTAAGCCCATGAAACTTTGGAATAGCATGAATCATGTTGGGCTTGAGTTCAGAATTAGGATCTCCAGCCGGGATTTGGACTCGAGGTTCGATCGCCACCGCAACGGGATTATAGTGATCTCGCATCATAGGACGTTGCAGTGGGTTTACAAAGGCTTGAAATAGATCATTCAGGCGTTGGAGTTGGTTTTCAAGATTATTCTCCTCTTCTACCAGTTGTGCCATGATGATGGAAGAAGGTGAATTGGGTTTTGATGAGTCAGAGGAGATGTCTATGTGGTGGGGATGTTGCACAAACAAGGACGTTGAGGCTTGGCCTCGATGGGAGTGAATCACTAAAGGAGGTCTTAAGGATGGTCTTAAGGACCTCCTACCAAACATGCATCGATGGTTTGGATGAGATTAGAATGTGCTGGACCCAATCAAGACACCCAAAAATTTGGATGACTATAGAGGTTTGGGACGAATGATACCCCTTAGTCAGAAAGTCGTCCACCTGAGAAATACCTGAGCAACTAGAGAGAGAGTCTGCAAAGACCCCTACACGGTAGAGCGTCCCCACGAGTTACAGGGTTTCCCCCACCCGACCTCTCTTGTCACTAAGATTCCAAGTAGACCAGAATGGAGACTTTGACCTCTTAACTCTACCACTTTTATTTATGAGCAAAGGTGCTTAGGATTCCACTTGAACTTTAGATGTATTGAGTGCAAAAGTGACCTAATTTAAAGGTTGGTTGACCCAGCAAGAGGTCAACTTCACCTATTTGTCCTTTGAGAGCTTTAGGTCCTTTCTTTTAGGATTTAAGTGAAATTAAGAGCTTGAATTTTTAGGGTTTCTCATGAATAAGTCTTTTCAACCAAGGCTTAGGCACACCTCTTTTTGGAATAATTGATTTTTTCTTAGAAAGATGTGTCTCTACAAATTCTAAATTGGAATCCTTAAGTTGGCTCTAATTTTGGTCCAATTTAGTTGCCAAAAATATGGTACCTAGGGCTCAATCAAGAAAGTGGTAGCCCTAGTTACCTTAAATGGATGCACAAATCAATATTTGTTGTTGAAATCAAACCAGACAACTTTGGTGAATTAACTAAAGATGGAAAGCAGGTAGCCCTAATTGATTTTTATCTTGTTTTTCCTTTTCAGAATGAGGGCATTAAGAGAAAGGGCTAATCAGAGATTACCTGCCTCGGGTGTGCTTGTTGTGCGACCATCTTCTTTTGAATCTTCTCCCCTAAAACAATCACAACAAAAGAGATATATCAAGTTAGTACCAAATTAGAAATTGTGATCAAGATTTCTAAATTACCCGTTGCTCCTCGGCAACGGCGCCAAAATGTTTAATGGGCGAGATCAATGTTTTAAAATCGATGCGTCGTAGTATAGTTGAAATCACTCAAAAACAAATAGATTTTATTACTCGAGGTTTTAAGTTCGAGGTCGAACACAGGGAGCAAATTGGGGTTTAAAACTCAAGAGCACAACTTTAAAATTGAATATAATATGCAATGAAAATCAAAGTTTTAGTGTAAAAACGCAAAATGTCAATGTATATAAAGAGAGCACGAAAAAATGGATGTCTGATTTTGTGAATCAGACATCTTAAATATAGCTGCTACGGTGCTGCTTCACTTCTCTTTTTCTTTGATCTGATCTCTATCTCTGGCTGCTTCCTTTTTCTTCTTTCTTTCTTTGCTTTGTGCCTGTGCCTTTGTTTCTTCTTTCTTTCTCTGCGGCTCTTCTTTCTTCTACCTTCAGTTCCTTCTCTTTCTCTTTCTTCAACCCTTCAGCCTTCAGCTTCTTCCTATTCAGTCCTTGCCTTCTCTGACTTAAGCCTTCTTTCTCTTCGGCCTTGCTTGCTCCTGAGCTTCTTTGGATTCCACCCTCTTCTTCCTTGGCTTCTTCTTCTTCTCCTTTCCTGCGAGAGCAAAACCTGCCCCTATCTGCCCCACGATCTCTCTTCTTCTTTCTCTCTTAGACTCGCTCTCCCAGAGCCGCTTCTCGGGTAATCGGGTCGGGTGCGCACCCTGGACCAGGCCCACCAGCATGCGATGGTGGACGAGGAGTACAGGTCGGGCATATGGGTCAAGCCGGGTCCGCCGGGATCGAGTCACGGACGAGGCGGTGAGAGGGCGAGTGGGACCTCACCCCATGGTCAGGAGGCGTAAGCTTACTTCTATTTTTCAATCTATTCCACTGTAGCCGCTCACTCACTTCCGATGTGGGACTAAACGTCCCACCTTCCTTTACGAGCGTCCGCAGCAAGAGGCTTCCTTGATTGCAGTTGCTACTGGGGTCTTCAGTGCCAATTGCCTGCCTGGAGCCGTGCGCAAGATGAGTCCGCGCAACCTGGGGCCGTGCACCTGGAGTGGGGAGACCTGAAGGAGGCTTGCAAGCAATCTCCTCATAGTCGTTAATGGAGGTAGAGACGCCTACACCTGTCAACATGAAAATGGCCTCGCGGCCTCGTCAGAAAGCTTAGACAGCTTCGCCGAGACATGACGAAGGAAGTGCAGGGGTCGACGTGGGGTGGGGTGGCCGGAGTGTGTGTGCCTAGGGCACCCTGTGTGTGTGAAAGTGGGTGTGTTCGAGGGGTGTTTTGGGGGTGTGGCGCGATGAGTGGAGTGAGGGTTTAGGATCAGTGAAGTGTAGCGGTGCTTATGGGGTGGTTGGCGAGGCGGATGGAGTTGTGGAGTAGTGAGGACGCCTTGCCGGAGGTCTGGCTGGAGATGAAAAAGCTGAGGGTGATAGCATGCGTTGAGGGGTGTTTTCAATAAATAAAGAGAGAGGAATGATTAGAAAGGAGCGAGGACTTAGCTAAGTGTAGATAGATGAAGGGGGAGGTAGAGATGGCAGCTGACTCGTATTGCTGTTGCCGGAGACGAAACACTCAGTAGGGGGAGGACGGTGACGAGAAGGGGTTGTAGAGGTGTCGGTGGGTGTGGCATGACACAGACGAACAGGAGGAAGAGAACCCTGCCACTAGTATTGTGGCTAGGCGACAAAGGGTTTATATTAGGGTTACGAGAAGTCATTTAATTCCCAGAATTCACATGAACCCTTTTCTGTTTGAACCAACCCACCTTTTATCTTGTTAAGACCATTTGACCTGTGTTTAGCCCATGAGAAAAATCGTTGTTGTACTGCAATGGTAAAATTATAGTTTTACCCTTTGTTTCTTGCTTTTCTCTCAGAATGGTTATTCATTGAGTTAAGATCTCTAGTTGGTTATGTAGGAGCTTTTGTTCTCTTTTCTAGGTCAAAATGAGCTAGTTAGGGCTCATGATGGTGTTTCCATCACCTAACAATCTTTCTAATTCCTCAATTGCATCCCTAGCATCTCTTGTAATATCACAAGTATCTACCTACTCTTCATTAGTGATCAGTTCAATGTATGGAGTCAAAATTTCGCCTTCGGACATAGGCGAATCAGACGGTGACTCCCAGTCAAATGAAAGTAGGTTGGAAGAAACAAATTTAGGGATTACCCTATCAATCTCATCCCTAGGTTCTTGTTCTTTACTCAAATCCTCCCTGGAGTCTAAATGTGAATCCACATTAACCTCAGAAGTTGCTTCCATATTTTCCATTATTTCATCATGAGGAGGGATATCATCAATAGGAGAATGGAGGAAGCCTAAGTTGAACAAATCTGTGACATCCTCAGGGGCTAATTCTTTAAATAAGACATAATCACCCTTAGTGTCACTCCAAATCCTGAATGTAGGTTCCTCATGTAATTCATCCTCCTCAACAAGTAATTTGTCATCTACATGTGGTCTAGAATCATCTAAATCTCTACAGATCCCCTAGGGCACTCTATCTGGGGTAAATGGTTCACACTGGTGACATCAGACTCCTCAGATATGTGAATTTCTCCAGGGTTAGGTTCCTTAAGGGTGGGTTTAAGTTCCATTAGTTGATCATCATCACAAGGGAGGGTTGGATTAACAACTTGACTTCGACCCACTTCATCAAATGTCATGAAAATACTATCGTATGGGCCGAGGTCTTCCAATGGTACCATCATTCCCTTCTTTTGACTCCAATATAGCTCAACTGGGTATTTAACCTCAATGTCATCCTCAGGTTGCCACCTTTCTTCATCCAATGCATAGCTACTTTCATACATATCATCCTTTCACTTAAGGTAGGGACCTCTCAAGGAAGTGCCATTTAGCGGGAAGATTCAAAAATAATCCCATAGAAGTAGCTATTCCTCATTTCAGAATCCCCAAAATTCCCCTCCAACTTATGGCATGACAGACCCATTTTTGCGCATTTTGAAATTGTCGGAAATCGTAGTATAGTCGTGCTAAATGCTCGTCAAAAATGATTTGTAAAGATAACGAGACTTGAGTCCTAGTTGTTCGTCTCTGGGAGGCATTTATGCAAATTTGAAATCGATCTCTTTCGCTCTACTTGCTTAAAATCGCATGTCAGTTTATGGTTATTACGTATTTATGCACGACATGCTTAGTTGCCAGAATATCAAAAATTAAAAGCAAGAAACTTTAATCACAAAAAATATATTGCAATAAGCTCATGGTGATTCTCAACACATAGATATATATATCGAAAAAGTTCTTTCATTAATTCATCATGGTGTTTACAACATGGAACTCGTGGAAAGCTTATAGAGGAAAGCTTGAAAACATAAATCTAGCTAACAGAAAATGATTGCATACATGAATCTAAAGGGGAATTATGCATGCATCATTGGGGGAGAATATAGAGCTACACCACTAAGCAGTAATAAAAGCATGTAAACTATGAAGAATTAAGCTACTAATCTAGCATAAATAAGGGCATTCGGAGGTGGGCTCCGATGGCCTTTGAGTTGGTTGAGAGGAGGAGGGGCAGCCAATGGTGCTTAAGCCGGCCCTTGGAGAGAGGTTGAGGAGGTGATCCAACATCTTGGCGTGGAGATGGTGGTGGCCATGGTGATGCTACTCGTGGAGATGGAGTGGAGGTGGATGTAGCTAAACTAAAAAGAAGCCAAGAGTGAATGGGTGCAAATGGCCACCCCTTAGGTCTTTTATAGACCTAAGGGAAGCTCTTTAGAGAATTATAGAATTCTATAGAGAGGCCTATGGTGGGAGCTCGTGAGAGAGTGAGAGAGAGAGGATGGATGGTGGTTTTTAGATCCACCAAATGTGGATTTAAAAATTGAATGGCTCTTGGTTGCTAATTTTAGCAACCAAGGCAACAACACATGGTAGAGAGTTCTAGAGAACTCTAGGCTAGGTATTTTCGTGTGGATGGTGTGTGAGAGTCGAAACTTAGGTGGCTAGGTTGATTAGGTTAGGTTCTAGTGGGTTTAGGTCAAGGTAGGTCCCAAATTAGGGTTGTAAACCCTAATTCACTAAGGTAAAGTGCAATTAAACTTAATACAAGTTTAATTGGGTGTGTGAAAACTTAATTAAGAGTAAAATAACTCAATTAAGTTAGTTCTAGGTCAATTGGACTCTCACTGAGTCCAATTGGATAGTGTGTGCTGAGATTAGGGCTCAATTGGACTCAATGAGTCCAATTGAATAGGCTAATGGAATTGACTAAGATCCAAGTCAATTAGGTTTAGTGAGGATCTAATTAGGTCCTTAGGCAGGTCTAGAGGTGGCGTGCTAGGGTTAGGGCACCTTAATTTAGGTTCCTATGGGGTTATAATTGGGTTTAGGGTGCTAGAGATCCAAGATCAAGGCTTGAATTCCAAAACAGGAACTGGAGGATAGTATCAGATGTCTAATAATAGTGTCAGACATCTTATAATGAAAAATTAGAAGTCCAGACTTATTGTCTGGACGACCAATCAGAGTCAGGAGGGATTCTAGGTTTTGTCTTGGGTATTCTGTAGAAATTGGACATTTGACCAAGTGTTTGGACGTCCAATAACACTGCAGAAGTGGGTTTAAGGTGTGCGGGAGTTGGCTAAGGGTTCTGGACATCCTATAACTCATCTGGACGTCCAAATAGAGGTTGGAATTAGGGTTTTAAGGTTTCCTAGGGTGTGGTGACCTAATCTAAGGGTGGCTAAGGCTTGGGGAAGCTTCTAGGCTATCCTAAGGCTAGGATGGTTCTAAGTTTTTCATATTTTATTGCTTTATTCCTACTTAATAGAATAACATACCTTAACTCCCTTACATTATTATCTACTACATCTAATCTAGGTCTTTCGCTCCAACTCTACTGCAACACCAGTTATTCCAGCTTCAAATCTACCTTCTGATCAGCTTATTACCTGTAATTGTCATAATGCACCTAATCAGTACATTATAGCATTATTTTATGTATAGCTAAAATAAAGCAGTAAAGATGCAAATAATGCTTATGCATGCATGAATTATCCTAACTTATGCTAAGTCCTAGCCTAATTTAGGTCAATTAAGACCTATGATTGCTGTGGAATCAGGGTGTGGCTCTTCCACGAGAGATGCATCTAGCATAGAGGGGTGGAAGTCATCCTCAATGGTGTAAGTTAGGTTTCTAATGTCTTCTTTTCCTTATTTGCCTGCTCTCGAAGATTCTCCTAATAATTTGATCATTTCATCTTGCATTTTCTGTATTTCCATCTTAAAGGAGGAGAGGTCATCATTACTATCGAGAGATAAGTCAGGCTTATAGTACCTAGGAGTTTCTATCCAACCGTTAAAATCATTCAGGAAGGGTGGGTTGGGTATTTCTATGGTGTGTGGGATATTAGACAAGGCAAGTCCCACTCCTAGGTTTTGCTCACTGAAAGGCAAGTCCCACTCCTAGGTTTTGCTCACTGATTTGGGGTTTAACCAAGCCAATACTCTTATAGTAGGAGTAAAAAGGATCCCAATGACTGTCATTATGTCCATCAAATGATGGACCATCTTGGTGTATGGGATCAAAGATCATTGAGTGGGGGTAAGGGTGTGGGCAAGATGTGAAAGGATGGAAGTCAAGGCGATCCATTCTAACTCACACCATAGTCAAATTTCCCAAAGTAAACACAAATCAAAGGACTTTTTAAGTCTTTAATCAGTTAAGGCTTTTAAGATTTAAGTCCAGTTGTAGGTGAAAAATCATGTTATCTAAATAGTTATGCACCTACTTGTCGACCTATGATACGCCTAAGAAGACCTAACTAGGACTTAGGTGATTCCCCTTAAAGCCCAAACAGTTTAGTCACCGCCAAGCACAGCAAAGAGGGATGCAAGTAGGATCAAGCCCTTCCTTGGAAGTGTTGCTTTCGCGGTGCTTCTTAACTACCCTCAATCCGCAAGGTTTGGAGGCAACTTCACCTCTAAACTAAAGTTTAGGTCACTTTAGACCCCAGTAATAACAGGCTCTAGTCCTAGCGGTTCCAAACCTAAGGAGTGCCTAAGTGCATGATGTGGTGCAAGAACATACAAGTGTGCATACATCACAAAAGGTTTTGAATTTTGAATCACACACCAAGTTTGAAAATCAAGTCCTTGGTTTTTAAATGTTCCTCCTTTAATTAGTCCTTTTTCAAGAAAATTATGTGACCACTTGTTAGATCTTTTCAAGACAGATTATGTGGTCTAGGAATTAAATCCAGATGCAAATGCGTGATCAAGATATGGATGCAAAGTAAGAGAGAATGTACCTTGCCTCCCGCAATCTTCAATGCAAGATGCACGCAATGCAAGAAAAATAAATCTAGTGGCTACTCATTCACACCTAATTGGTCATCCTAGGGCATGTAGCTTCTAGCATGCAATTTATGTTTTTTTACATACTTATGTACAAACAAATAAAGGATAAACAACACAAAAAATAAAATAAAAACCTAAACCTAAACAAATGGGAACAAACTCCCAAAAAATTACCTACGCAGGGGCCTAAAAGAAGGTTGGGGAACAAACCCCTCAAAATTTACCCTAGAATAAGGGTCTTCCAATGAATGAATGTGCGAAAATAAAGAAAAAATAAAGTTCTAAAACCTAAATTATATCTACTCAGAATGGATGAGACGACGATTGCAGCTCCCTCGAAATGTTCTCCTTCGAATCGTGGCTCAAGATCCACCTCAATTGTGCATGTGGCAACTATGATGCTCCCAATGTGTGGTCCACTAGTGACGTCAAGGATCGCCTGGTTCAGCAAGATGTCTCCAAATATGTGTACCACACCAAAAGAAGATAAGAGTCAACTATGCCCCAAATAAAATGTGAACAAATAAATAAATGTGAGTATCTAACAAGCCTATTCCCTTCCTGGCAACATCGCCATTTGATGAGATGATTTTCGCTTTGGAAGTAATTTTGCACATAAAATGACGCGTTGTAGTATGCAAGTGGTGGAAAACCAGACGTCAAAACAATTAAACATAACCACTCAATAGAGCGGGTCGTGTCCATAGGGAGGCACTGGCCTATTAAACTTTCACACGTCGAAAACTATATGTTCACAAAAATGTCAAAGAAATTAAGTCAAAATCCCCTTTTAGATTAAGAAGTCAATGCAAGATAATGCTGAAATCTCATTTATACGAAAGAAGAGGGTTATGATCATAAAATCAATAGAATAAAATATTCTAACTAAAAATCCCCTCCCCCTCAATGGCACATGAATGTAAATTTTAATCCCACACAAAACAGAGCACTTGTTACAGGTGCTCTCCAAGCACGGAGGAGAGGATGGCCGGAGACGTGAAGCTCGTCGGAGGTAGTTGCCACCGAGGGCTTCACAATGGCGGTCATGGTGAGGTGCGAGATGGTCGGAGCTCGCTAAATGGCAAAGATGAAGGTGGTGGGTGGCGGCTGCTACTGTTGCTACTGGAGCTCACAGAGAGGAGGAAGCGACATGTGGACGGAGGTGCAGGATGAAGGTAGGTCGAGTGCACTCGGTAGGGCACACACAACGAAGGGGTGGCGCCGTTGGGTGCGGTGGCAGGCAACGCGCGTGGGTGGCGCGTTGTCAAGGGTGGTGGTGTGTGAGGGTGACGCATTGGTGGCTGGTCGACAACAAGGGGTGGTGCTGCTGGTCGCTTAGCATGGGGGTGGCTGCTGTTGTGTTCGATTGGTTGAAGAAGATGGATAGTGGTAGTGGGTGTTTACGCTAATGTGGAGGTCTGTTGGAAGTGATGGTGATGTTGGGTTTGTGAAGGTTGTGGTGATGGTTGTTCAGTGTTCACTGAAGGACGAAGAGAAAAGATGGGAAGGAGATGAAGGTGGAGAAGGTGGTGGTGATGATGAGGGTGACCGTAGACAGGGGTTTAACACAGTAAAGATAATTGTGTGGCGCAGAGGCACACGTGCACGGTGATGGTTGAGCTTGCAGGATTGGCACAGCAGTCTGTCACCTTGCCGGCCCACGGTGTGGTGGCACTCGACCAGGAGACTCGTGGTGGGAGCCAAGCACGGTGATGGAGTGGGGTGGTGGCCTCCTGGAGCCTAATTATGGCTCCCCCTTTCTTGTAGCTACAGGGGAAGATGAAGAAGAAAATGGAGCGTCGACCAGATCCACTTCTCCCACTCCTCCTTGAATGTAGGTCTTCAATACCTTACAACTGGTGTGAAGAGGCAGCAACCATTGAAGAAGAAAAGTGGATTAATAAAATAAGAAAAGAAATAATGGCTTATTTATCTACAAACCCTCACATACAATGTTAATTCTAATACATGCATTTAATGCAACCTAAAAGACTAATTATTTTAATGCATGTTATCTAAATGAATTCTAAATGGTATTTCTATCTAAACCATGCATGTAGTGTTTGAGATGCATGTATTCAAGCTAATTACAAACTAGTCTACTCATGCTATCTACATGAATGTGTTACCTTAATGTCTACTCATTTACACATTTAATTAGCCCACAAATATGGGCTTATCACCTACCTATATTATATATATAAAAACCATAAAAATTAGAAAATACCCACAAATACTATGTATATTTTATTTATACTTATAAATATAATTTAAGACTAAACTATATGTAGATATTTTAGAATATGTAAATAATGCACATAAATAACTTAAAATTGTATTCTATATATTTAAATAAGTATTTAAAATGATTTATTATATATATAACTTTATTGCATAATTATATATTAATTTATAGTAGAATAAATGTGTATAATACTAAGTAATTATAAATACCTATATATATATATAACCATATTTAGTACTGTACATACGTATTTAACTAATTAATATAGACTCATACATTAATTTAATTATGTATTTATTATAGGTAATTTTGTTATTAAGTTAGTTAAATAAATTAGTAAATTAAGTTATTATTGAAGTATTTTATACTATGCATTTATATATATATTAATTTTAAATGTTTTCAACCTATTTATAACATATTTATATTTTATAATAGTACTTATACCTTAATTATGTGTTTAGCTATTTAAAACGTCTATTTAAATGTACATAAATTAAAATAATGGCTCTAACATAAAATAAAAATGTGTAATAAATACCTTATTATATAAATTAACTAACTGTAAAGTCAATTTCATGATTAATTTATCAATTTGTACTTTAATTAAGAAATTAAAAATTAATTTAATATGTATAAATTCCTAACTTTAACTAATTTTAATATATATTTAAATAACTTATAATACTTTTTTTTTTTTGAAACCAAAAGGAAAGCTATCGTGCTATGATAACAATCTGGGAGAGCATTTTATTCATCAGAAAAAATATGACCTTACAAAACAGAACCCGAAACACGTATGAGGGATCAGCATACATTTACAATTTGTTCCACACAAACTAGTCTCTTGATAAACGTCAGTTTATCATCATTTTTATGCATTAAAACAAACCTAGCTCTTAGGATTTTACTCCGCAAACGGATTTTTTGGGTTGCATTTAGGAATAAATTAGGTTAGGCATGCATTGCATTTTTTATTGTCTTTTTGATATGTTTTTGTGAGTGTTAGGGATGAATAGATATACAGATCCCTAAAACCCTAGCCCTTAAGAAGGGAAATGGTGAAGGAGAAGCTCAGACTAACTGGAACTCAGCTTGCTCCAACTCACCACAGTTGGAACCTAGCTCACGTGGACTAGGGTTAGCTCATCCCAGCTCCATTCAGCTAATCTCATCTAAATGGCAGCTCAAGAGAGCTCATCTTAGCTCACCCTAGCTCAGGTCAGCTTAGATCCATCTCAACTTAGCTGAGTCTAGCTCATCTTAGCTCCCACAAGTCCACAGGGAGCTCTAGCTAGCTCAGCTGAGTTAACTGGAGTTCACCCCAGTCAGATCCAGCTACATGCAACTCCACTCAACTCCAGCCAGCTGAAGAAGAACTCATCCCAGCTCAAGAAGCTCAAGTCCAGCTCCCGGGGACTCAGCTTAGCTCAACTCAGTTGACCTAAGCTACCTTAGCTGCCTCAACCAGCTTGATCCTCCTCGAGAGCACCAGACCCAGCTCCCAGCTCACCTTAGCTCATTATGGTAGAAGCCAGCTCACTTTAGCTTGGCTTAGTAGCTAGCAAAGAACTAGCAAGCTAAGCCAGCTAGAGTAGCTCCATGCCAGCCTCTTCAGCAGCTGCCAGCTCTAGTTCCAGCTCCAGACTTCTCCTCAGCTCCTCTCTTCAAACCCTAGCTCCAATACCTCCTCCTCTAATCCATAGCTAGCTTAGCTTAGCTTAGCTTAGCTTAGCTAGCAATCAGCTCCTTGGCCATCCACCACCTTCAACTCAACCCTAGCTAGCTCCACCAACTTAAGCCCTACCTAAGCTAGCTATCGTACTCATTTTGGCACCACCTTTCAACCCTCAACTAACCACCAAAAGTTGGCACCAAAACTAACCCTAACCATGTCCCCTTTGGCGCCAACTTTCAGCCCCTTTATCCACCCTACACCTACCCACATAACCCATCCTAGCCATCCACATACCCACTTTCTAGAACCCTAAGGTGGCGCCAAATTTTTGCAACCAAGCAAACACATGGCAGAGAGTTCTAGAGAACTCTAGGCTAGGTATTTTCATGTGGATGGTGTGTGTGGGTCAAAACTTAGGTGGCTAGGTTGACTAGGTTAGCTTCTAGTGGGTTTAGGTTAAGGTAGGTCTCAAATTAGGGTTGTAAACCCTAATTCACTAAGGTAAAGTGCAATTAAACTTAATACAAGTTTAATTGGGTGTGTGGAAACCTAATTGGGAGTAAAATAACTCACTTAAGTCAGGTCTAGGTCAATTGGACTCTCATTGAGTCCAATTGGACAGTGTGTGCTAAGATCAGGGCTCAATTGGACTCACTGAGTCCAATTAAATAGGCTTATGGAATTGATTAAGATCCAAGTCAATTATGTTTAGTGAGGATCTAATTAGGTCCTTAAAGAGGTCTAGAGGTGATGTACTAGGGTTAGGGCACCTTAATTTAGGTTCCTAGGGGGTTAGAATTGGATTTAGGTAGCTAGAGATCCAAGATCAAGGCTTGAATCTCAAAACAGGGTTTGGAGGGCAGTTTTGGATGCCAATAATAGCGTCAGACGTCTTATAGTGAGAAATCAGAAGTCCAGACTTGCTGTCTAGACATCCAATCAGAGTCAGGAGGGATTCTAGGTTCTGTCTTGGGTATTCTGCAGAAATTAGACGTCTGACCAAGTGTCTGGACGTCTAATAACACTGCAGAAGTGGGTTTAAGGTGTGTGGGAGTTAGCTAAGGATTCTGGACGTCCTATAACTCATCTGGACATCCAGATAGAGGCTAGAATTAGGGTTTTAAGGTTTCCTAGGGTGCGGTGACCTAATCTAAGGGTGACTAAGGCTTGGGAAGGTTTCTTGGCTGTCCTAGGGCTAAGATGGACCTAAGTTCTTCACAATTTGTTGCTTTGTTCCTACTTAATAGAATAGCATACCTTAACTCCCTTACATTATTATCTACAACATCTAATCTAGGTCTTCCACTCTAGCTCTACTACAACACCAGTTATTCTTTATTCTTCAGATCCAGCTTTAGATCCAACTTCAGATCTAACTTCTAATCAGCTTATTACCTGCAATTGACATAATGCACCTAATCAGTATATTATAGCATTATTTTATGCATAGCTTAAAGAAAGCAGTAAAGGTGCTAGTAATTCTTATGCATGCATGAATTACCCTAACTTATGTTAAGTCCTAGCCTAATTTAGGTCAATTAAGACCTATGATTGCTGCGTAATTAGGTAGCTTCACCAGTTTCCAAACACACCGGGCACACAAATACCTATACCCTCTCCTTTATCTGATCTGAGCATACAGGCATATTATTGAGCATAATGGACAATGCGTGGACTGGGGGTTGTGCACTGTGCTGGGCCTGTATTGGACCTAACTGAAAATGAGTTAAAATGCACCCTAAATGAACTATGGGCCAGCTTAGTAGTGGTCTAGTCCCACCCTAATGGGGTGTTGTGTATCTCACGAAAGGCCAGCCCTCCCATTAAAAAGTAATTTTTGGTTGAGTGAACAATAAAGGGTTATAAGTGGATGAGGAGAGGACTTGAGAAAAATTTTAAGTGTCGAAGAGAAGAGAGTTGCTATGAGGAAAGAGAATTTAAAGAAAATTGCTAAGTAGTGTGAGTGTTGTGCCCGTGTGTGAGAGGTTAAGTGTTGGAAAAAAATTGCTAAGTGTTGAGTCTTGTGAAGCTGTCTCTATGTGTGTATACATATGTGTATAGTAGATGTATATAAGTATATAATATAATAGTAAATGTATATGTATAATAAATAAAATATATATATAATGTATATGTATACATATGTAATATATATATATAAGTGTAAATAGAGTACCATTTGAGCCTTATTTTGTATATATAGTTTTTGTCTAAGGCTTTAATGACGAATGTATCTGTCACTGTAGATATAAATATTTATGTCAGTAAACTTATTTCTTTTGCCTTAAGTTGTACATATTTTTACTAAGGATATAGCAATAGATATATATGTTACTCTATATATAGTATATGTTATTAAAGTTAATATTATATGTTAGTATATTTAGTCTAGCGTATATTAGTAGCCATTTTTGTACCTATACTTAGGTGTTAATTAGGATAGTTATACATAACTAACATAGAGTAATCATACATAGTTTTTTATGCATGTTTAGTTATAAATATGTTTAAGGCTTTGTAGTTAGAATTAATTGATTCTTTTGTTCATAATTGACCAATTCATTTATTAATTGATTCATTAATTCATAAAATTGAATTTTTGGAATCAAAGAACATTTTTGGAACATAGAGAGTGATGTATATCAATAACTACCTCCCAGTGAATGACCTGGAATAAACTAGTAAAAATTAAGTAAATAAATAAAATGACGTGACATCTGTTTGCATTGTGACAATTATACTACAACAACGACACTATTAAAATACCATTTTTATTGCAAAATGATTGTCGACCCATCAGGTATCAGGTAGACATATCAGATGTCCAACACTATTACCAGACATCTGATAACTCACTTTAAATCATCTAATGCCATGAACAGATGTCCAATTACTTAGGCCAGAATATCATAGCTTATGCCTTTCCATTCAGACGTCCTGACCAAATTCAAATCAACCTTACAAACATTTGATAGTATAACCAAACGTACAATAATAGGACCATTAACCTATCAGAGAAAAATCTTCGAAGATCACCTTAGGATTATTTTATTATTATTCCCAGACATTCGTAGAGATCACCAGACGTCTGATAAAGAGACATTAAACCAAATTTGACGCAAATCAAGATTTGTCAGACCCATATGGTCATTGGCTTCTCGGGAAATCAATTCCCACAGAACACCCTTACTATTAGACATCTAGACCATCTGTTGAATGCCTAATCCGCCGTTTGACCTTGTTACACTAGAACCCCATTTGGATCTGGACATTTCTAGGAACAAACTCGCTTACAATTAGACATCCTAAAAGTCTTCCTTAGATGTCTGACTAGATCCCTGTTTAGATTTGATCAATTCCAGGAAATACTCCCTATAGAATTAGACGATTAGACCTTTCATTAGGCATATGACCAAACGTTTAACATTAAAATTAGATGTCTGATTCTAGTGTCAGACTCATTTATGATTCTGTTTTCAACCCATTCTTTTATGCAATAACCCCTTACGGCTATAAGACTATTTCTATGCCTTCTTGAACATTCTTAAGGGCTCTATAAATATTAGAGGACCTTTACTTGGCAATATACACCATAGAGACAATACCTCCACCTTTCTTGAGTGTAGAAAGAGATTTATAAAGAAGAGACTACCATTTGTTCTCCGAGATCTACGTTCCACATACGAGAGCACCAACCCGCTATGCATTCACGCATACTCTCTTCCACATCAGGGAAGTCCCTTGCCTATTTAAGCTTAGGTTAATTCCATACTTATTGGGTTCTGTAGGCTTTTGTATTTTCCATTTTCTTTGGTTGGGTATTCACAAGGTGAATTCCTATCTCCTTCATGAAACAAGATACTTTTTGTAAAGAAGAGGGGTTTGAGGTACTCTACCCTTAGGTTAAAGTAGCGTGGGTGTATTGCGGTTGAACTACCCTCATTTAAGTAGTTCGATTAATGGATTTGGTTGACTCAGTCAACTGGGAAATCATAAGTCAAGAGGCTTAGGTGGTGGTTTCTACCCTTGGGGTTTCCACCTAAAAATTTGTTGTCTCTTGTGGTGATTATTGTGTGTGATTGATTTTATTTCTACATATTTTATTTCCTATATTATTTACCCCCCTCTAATGCAATTTCACATTCCTCAATTTCTCCTCAAATGGTTTATTCCTAAAGTGTTGAAATATTTATATAAATCATTGCTAACTTTTTAAAGAAAGATTGTAAATGTTGTAAATTTAAATTGTTAAATATCTTACCATACTCTTGACCTCCTCCCTCCAACCATGGTATATCTTGCCTATGTGCTTCAGAATATACTTGAGCACGTTCAGATCGAGCCCCCAATCAAATATCTCCTACAATTATAAAATAATTATAAATTGTTAAGACCCGTGCTGTCTGAGCCTTTTAAGACATCTGGAACTTGGGTCAGATGTCTGGACACCTTCCCAGACATCTGGAAATCAAAAATTTTCGTGTACGAGCTCGCGTCTGCGCACATGCTGGGTGCAGACAGTACACGTCCCTCGTTCCTTCTTCTTCTCTCTCCTTCCGCCCGACGAAAACCCTAACCCCACACCCTTATATAAGCCCCTCCTCTCCCTCATTCCACCTCCACTTCCCAGCAACTTCCTCCTTTCTCCAGCGAGAGTAGCCGAGCGAGAACGGCAGAGAGGAGCGGCGTGAGAGGAGAGGAGGAGCAGCGTGAGGAGGAGAGGAGAGCAAGTTTGCGAGCTCGCGTGGGAGCTCGCCGGTGAGCTAACGGTCGGTCGGTGCGTGCACAAGGCGGAGGAGTGTGTCGGGAGGTCCTCTCCGACACTATTGCAGCCGGAGCAGCAAGCGAGAGGGTGCGGTGCGGCCGCGCGCGACGCTAGAAGGCGGAAGCAGGTTCTAGTTCTGGGATTTTCCCAGAATCAGATGTCTGGAGTGACCGCCAGACGACGGTGCGGACGTCTGGAGGTGGTGCCAGACATCTGAGGAGGAGGCTTCGTGAAGGTACGTCTCCTTTGCGGATACGGCCATGCAGGCCACTCCGCCGAGACACTGTTTGATGGAGATTCGGTTGATTCGCGCAGGAGTTGCTTTGGGAAGGCGCGAGACACGCCCTCCCACACACTTCGGACGTCTGGGCAAGGCACTGGACGACGAGAAGCGTTTCCAGACGTCTGGAGAGGTGGTCGAACGTCTAGAACTGGGTCCAGACGATCCAGCGAAGTTCCTGGATGTCTGAGGAGTAGTGCAGGACTTGAGGTATGGCTCTGGACTCTTTTAAGACGTCTGGAAGGAGTTCCAGATGTCTGATTTGAGTCAGAATCAATATTTTTGACCCGTTTAGGGTCCGTTTGAGGTCCGATTTCTGCAATTAAGATACCGATGTTTCCCGTATGATTTTCTCTACTTGTTGGAATACTTTCTATACTGTTCTGAGTATTCTCTTGTGATTGATCCTTGTGATAGGATTTGTTTCCGTTGCAGGTTCAGGGCTTGCTGAGGCACGTGAGTCTGCCGTTCAAGCCCCCATTACTCCTATGTTTACTGGTAGAGTGGCTTCCCCTTAATTTAATTACAACCTAATTGCATGTGTGGAATGAATGATTAGAACCTAGGATATGGCATGAATCCTAGGATTAGAAATACTGGATTGTTTGTATTGAATGAATGAATTGCAGTCTTGAATGAGTAGATAGAATGACAACAATTACTTGTAAATGAATAACAGTTGCCTGTGAAATATGTAATATTTGTGTTAGCTAACTGTTGAATGTAACCTTCCTATCGTACCTGTGAAATGACGTAATATGAGCTACATGTATGTAATTTGGAAATGGAAAGGTGAATGGTGGAAACACGAGCTATCTGTGAATAAACTAAATATGGAATAGAGTTACTAATTGCATGTGTACAACCTGAGAATGGAAATAGAAATGATGAAACCTAGTATGGCCTGGCCTGAGAAATATGAGCACGAACCCTACGGGGAATTAGGAGTAGAGCTCCTGGGAATAAATGGAATGGAATTGGGAATGTGAGTGGGGAAGTGAGCTGGCCCTTGAGTAAGGAGTACCAAGGAGAGCGACTGTCTCCCAATTTAGTGTAGAGTGGAGCTAGCTGCCCTTGGGTTGGGATCCGAGGTTAGGATTGGCCACTCTGTACCGACTTCTTGGCCCTCGCGTACACAGTACTGGGGAGAGCTACTAGTGTAGGGAGCGAGCTAGCCACCCCACGAGGCCCAAGGTTCAGCTAGCCACCCTACAACGACTTGTTAGGCCCACTGGGCAAACCAGGGTAGTCGGGCAAGGGTGTGCGGACTGTGGAGGGGCGAGACCCCTATTTGGTTCTTAGGGGCTTGACCCCTGTTATTAAGAGGGCTATGCCCTATACTGGTTCCATGCTGTGCTTTGGGTGCACCTGCTAACAGAAACGACTGACCGCATGCCAGTGCGGGGTAGCTACCCATGCGCTTATCGCGCGTGCCGTAGTCACTGTTATGTCTGTCCGTGACCTTGGGGTGGTTGACTGGGTATAGGACCACCATGGGAGACTCTCCCAGCCAGGAGAGCGCCACGTGTGACTTCTACTCTTCGAAAAAGACTGCAATCAAGATCGTTCCCACAAGGAACATTCGACATCAAGAAAGAGACCTGATAAATAAACCAAGTGGTGAAAGAAAGAATAATTAGTTAAAGAAAGAAAGAAATTGAAAAACAATAGCTACCTATCCACCTTTACTGCTTTAGTTAGTTAGTTGCCACTCTACTCAGCATTCGCTGATTTCGTGTACTCATAACCCTTTTCAGGTCTAGGTATTGAGCAGCCAGAGCCTACAGCTGCAGAGAGTGCTTGGCCCAGTAGAGCCCAGTAGTTGTAGCTCTTTTTGTACTCATTTGTAGTAGTAAGTAGCTTCTTGTACCTTTATATTCTGTGCTCTTTCATTCTGCACATTATATTCCTGTACCCGTTTACTTTTCTACTATTGTGGTGGTATGTACTGTAGTAGTTTTACTTCTTTACTGCTGTACTTTTGTTACTGTTAGTTGCTTAGCATGGTGAATGTGGTTTACTTTACTGCATTTTGGTTACTTTCTCGTTGGACGACTGGGTCTTAGGATAAGTCGAGTCGGTTCGATCTCGTGTCCTATAGGGATTCAGGAACCGAGTTGTAACAAGATGGTATCAGAGTAAGGTCATCCCGAGAAGTGAACCAACTAGCTGGGAAATAACCAATTCACATGCTTGTAACTGGAGTAACCACCACAACCTACCTTTTGATATCCGTTCTGAGATTCTTTTGCCGAATGTCTGTTGGAATTGACATCTTCCTGTTCTATGTTCGCGTCTCCTTGCAGGAGATGCCTCGATGTGGAGTCATTGAGGCGGGCCGCGTCGAGGTCGGAGGAGCAGACATGTTGAGCTTGACGTTTCGGTGGACCAGCCACTACTTCCAGGCGTTTAGGCCCAGGACCTCACCCAGCTGATCTAGGAGATCGTACGAGAGGAGCTCCACCCGCCTCCACAGGCGCCTCTCCCTGGGGTCGCGGAGGGGGAGTCCTCTGTGGGACCACGAGACAGACACAGCACTGGACGTGGGGGAGGGGGTGGTCCTCCACCTTCCCCACCATCCTCTGACACTTCCGAGCACGAGCCCTCCCTGCCTGGAGGCGTACCACTTTCCCCACTTCAGCGCCATTTCGAGCTTTTCGGACAGTTTCGGAAGCTGAAGCCCCCCTCCTTCATGGGGGATGAGGACCCGACCGAGGCGGAGGACTTGCTTGAGCAGATCGAGAAGGTGTTTGACACCCTTCACCCTCCTGCGGAGTGTCGCGTGGCCTTTGCCATGTACCAGTTGGAGAGCGCAGCACACAGGTGGTGGAGGGCAGTAGAGGTAAGGAGAGGGCCGAGCCGACTTGGGACTAGTTTGTCACCCTCTTCTGCGAGCAGTTCTTTCCCCAGACATGGCAGGATCAGAGGAGGCAGGAGTTCCACACTCTCCGCCAGGGGACAATGACCGTGAGCGCATACCGCACGTGTTTTCTGGAGCTATCTCATTTCACCGCGACAGCTGTAGCTACTGAGGAGGAGCGCTTGTGGAGGTTCACCGAGGGGCTCCGGCCTGCTATTTGGGGGTATGTCAAACCCCTGAAGCTGCCTACATTCTCGAGGGTGGTGGAGGAAACTATGACATATGAGGAGACCAACCCGATCGCACGTGACACTAACAGCGGACGGAAGAGGCCCTACTAGCCAGACTACTCACAGGGCCGACGAGAGAGGAGGCATGTGGCGCCGGCAGGAGAGCTGTCACGCTTTGCGGGGCCGTCAGTGGCCTTTGGGGGCCCCCGATAGGGGCCAGCTACCAGCACTTGACCCCCGCCCAGCCGCCGGTAGGGACCTACCGAGGGCGAGAGTTGAGTTCCCTTTTGCTACCAGTGTGGCCGACCGAGCCACATCAGGAGGGACTACCCGTCTAGGGCTCGAGGTCAGCAGATGCTACCCGCACCGAGCGCTGGAGGACGAGCAGGAGGCCATGGTTCCCAGGAGCGTGTAGGAGGTCAGCAGTCGCGGGGAGGGTACCGACCAGCGGCTACCCGTCCGACGCAGAGTGTGGCTGCTTCGTCCACACCTAGAGTTGAGGGGCGTATTAACGCCCTGACACACAGAGACGCCAGAGCTTCAGGTTCAGTGGTGGCAGGTATGGTTACAGTTTCCGGCAGACTAGTTTACACACTTTTTTATTCTGGCGCCACGCACTCGTTTGTTGCTGCTAGTTTTGCTGTCAGTTTGGGACAAGACTGTGTGTTGTTAGAGAATCTGTTTGTGATCAGAGGTCTGGGTCGTCAGCTATTTGTAGCTGAGGCAGTTTACACAGGCTGTGAGGTCAGTGTTGGGGGACATAGCCTCCCCACTGATCTGATTGTGATACCAATGGAGGACTTTGGCGTGATTCTAGGGATGGACTGGCTATCCGTGTACCACTCTTTGGTGGATTATTTTGGGAGGAAGATCATCTTCTCCATACTAGAGATGCCTTCTTTTAAGTTTCACAGACAGCTAGTGGATGGAGGCTTCAGGTGCATTTCTGCACTTCGGGCGGTGAGACTTTTGGACCAGGGGTGTGAGGGCTTTCTGGCTTGTGTACTGGCAGAGCCCAGCCCTGTGGCAGACTTTCAGAGTATCCCGATGGTCAGAGAGTACCCCAACGTGTTCCCAGAGGAGCTGCTAGGACTACCGCCTGAGCGTGAGATCGAGGACACGACGCAGTCTGGGTGATTGTAGATAGATTGATGAAGACGGCACGTTTCTTGCCGATCCGAGTCACTTTGGGACCAACACAGTTGGCAAAGAGGTATATTTGCGATGTGGTACGTCTACATGGAGTTCTGTGTGAGATTGCATCCAACCGGGATACACGCTTTACGTTCCAGTTTTGGGCTAAGTTTCAGTAGTCTTTGGGGACACGGTTGAGGTTTAGTATGGCATACCACCCCTAGACGGACGGACAGTCGAAGCACACGATACAGACGCTTGAGGACCTTTTGCGTGCCTGCGTATTGGACTGGAGGGGCTCTTGGGAGGAGCACTTGCCCCTGGCAGAGTTTGCATATAATAACAGCTACCACTCAAGCATCGGCATGGCACCCTACGAGGCTCTGTACGGATGGAGGTGTACTGCACCCTTGAGTTTAGTTGAGGTGGGGATCAAGTGGGAGGTTGGCCCCAGGATGATCCGACAGAGTCAGGAGGTGGTTGAGTAGATACATAGATGACTTCGCACTATTAGGAGCAGACAGAAGAGCTATGCCGATCGGAAGAGCAGAGAGGTGCAGTTTGAGGTTGGGGATCACGTCTTCCTTCGCGTTTCGCCCATGAATGGCCTACAGCATTTTAGGGTGTAAGGAAGTTTGTGCCGAGGTTTGTAGAGCCCTTTGAGGTCCTGGAGCAGGTTGGACCCGTTGCTTACAGGCTTGCCCTTCCTCCCTAGCTTTCTGGTGTGCACGACGTGTTCCACGTATCCACCTCAGGAAGTATGTCGCCGATTCCAGTCACGTTCTGAGCCACGAGAGTGTCGAGGAGGGTGACGACTTGACCTACCCCGAGCGACCAGTGCAGATACTAGATAGAGCCGTCCGGAGTCTGAGACGGAAGCAAGTACCCTTGGTGAAGGTCTTATGGAGGAGGCAGAGGTACGAGGAGGCTACCTGGGAGCCTGAGGCGGCGATGTGAGAGAGGTACCCGGAGCTCTTTGAGGGTACGTCTTTTAGGATCGACTTCGGTCCTCTTTGAGTTTGTTATGCGTATGTTGTTTTCTTTCCACACCCTAGCTAACTCAAGTTTCGGAGATGAAACATCCTTTGAGTTTGTTATGATGTTAAGGCCCATGCTGTCTGAGCCTTTTAAGACGTCTGGAACTTGGGTTAGATGTCTGGTCAGGCGTCTGGACACCTTCCCGACGTCTAGAAATCAAAAATTTTCGTGTACGAGCTCGCATTTGTGTGCGTGTTGCGCGCAAATAGTAAACGTCCCTCATTCCTTCTTCTTCTCTCTCCTTCCGCCCGACGAAAACCCTAACCCCACACCCTTATATAAGCCCCTCTTCTCCCTCATTCCACCCCGACTTCCCAGCAACTTCCTCCTTTCTCCAGCGAGAGCAGCCGAGCGAGAACGATGGAGAGAAGGAGCGGCGTGAGAGGAGAGGAGGAGCGACATGAGGAGGAGTGGAGAGCAAGTTTGCGAGCTAGTGTGGGAGCTCGCCGGTGAGCTCACGGCCGGTCGGCACGTGAGCAAGGTGGAGGAGTGCGTATGGGAGGTCCTCTCCGACACTGCTGCAGTCGGAGCAGTAGGCGAGAGGGCGCAGCATGGCCACATGCGTTGCGAGAAGGCGGAAGTAGGTTCTGGTTCTAGGATTTTCCCAGAATCAAACATCTGGAGTGACCGCTAGACAACGGTGTAGACGTCTGGAGGTGGTGCCAGATGTCTAAGGAGGAGGCTTCGTGAAGGTACGTCTCTTTTGCGGATACGGCCATGCAGGCCGCTCCGCCGAGACACTGTTTCTTGCCTTTTTGATGGAGATTTGGTTGATTCGCACAGGAGTTGCATCGGGAAGGCGCGGGACATGCCCTCCCATGCACTTCGAACGTCTGGGCAAGGCACCAGACAATGGGAAGCGTTTCTAGACGTCCGGAGAGGTGGTCGGACGTCTGGAACGGGGTCCAGACGGTCCAGCGAAGTTTTTGGATGTCTAAGGAGTAGCGCAGGACTTGAGGTATGGCTCTGGACTCTTTTAAGACGTCTGGAAGGTGTTCCAGACGTCTAATTTGAGTCAGAATCACTATTTTTGACCCGTTTAGGGTCCATTTGAGGTCTGATTTCCGCAATTAAGATACCTATTTTTCCCATATGATTTCCTTTACTTGTTGGAATACTTTCTATACTGTTCTGAGTATTCTCCTGTGATTCATCCTTGTGATAGGACTTGTTTCTGTTGCGGGTTCAGGGCTTACTGAGGCATGTGAGCCTGCCGTTCAAGCCCCCATTACTCCTGGGTTTACTGGTAGAGTGGCTTCCCCTTAATTTAATTACAACCTAATTGCATGTGTGGAATTAATGATTAGAACCTAGGATATGGCATGAATCCTAGGACTAGAAATACTAGATTATTTGTATTGAATGAATGAATTGCAGTCTTGAATGAGTAGATAGAATGACAACAATTACTTGTAAATGAATAACAGTTGCCTGTGAAATATGTAATATTTGTGTTAGCTAACTGTTGAATGTAACCTTCCTATCGTACCTGTGAAATGACGTAATATGAGCTACATGTATGTAATTTGGAAATGGAAAGGTGAATGGTGGAAACACGAGCTATCTGTGAATAAACTAAATATGGAATAGAGTTACAAATTGCATGTGTACAACTTGAGAATAGAAATAGAAATGATGAAACCTGGTATGGCCTGGCTTGAGAAATATGAGCATGAACCCTACGGGGAATTAGGAGTAGAGCTCTTGGGAATAAATGGAATGGAATTGGGAATGTGAGTGGGGAAGTGAGCTGGCCCTTGAGTACGGAGTACCAAGGAGAGCGACTGTCCCCCTGTTTAGTGCAGAGTGGAGCTAGCCACCCTTGGGTTGCAACCCAGGGTTAGGATTGGCCACTCTGTACCGACTTCATGGCCCTCGCGTACACAGTACTGGGGAGAGCTACTAGTGTAGAGAGCAAGCTACCCACCCCACGGGGCCCAGGATTTAGCTAGCCACCCTACACAGACTTGTTAAACCCACTAGGAAAACCAAGGTAGTCAGGCGAGGGTGCGCGGACTGTGGAGGGGCGAGACCCCTATTTGGTTCTTAGGGGCTAGCCCCTGTTACTGAGAGGGCTATGCCCTATACTGGTTTCGTGCTGTGCTTTAGGCGCACCCGCTAATGGAAACGACTGACCGCATGCTAGTGCGGGGTAGCTACTCGTGCACTTATCGCGCTGCCGTAGTCACCGTTACGTCTGTCCGTGACCTTGGGGTGGTTGACTGGGTGTAGGACCACCACGGGGGACTCTCACAGCCAGGAGAGCGCCACGTGAGACTTCTACTCTTCGGAAAAGACTGCAATCAAGATCGTCCCCACGAGGAACATTCGAGATCAAGAAAGAGACCTGATAAATAAACCAAGTGGTGAAAGAAAGAATAATTAGTTAAAGAAAGAAAGAAATTGAAAAACAACAGCTACCTGCCCACCTTTACTGCTTTAGTTAGTTGGTTGCCACTCTACTTAGCATTCGCTGATTTCATGTACTCATAACCCTTTTCAGGTCTAGGTGTTGAGCAGCCAGAGCCTACGGCTGCAGATGGTGCTGGGGCCAGTAGAGCCTAGTAGTTGTAGCTCTTTTTGTACTCGTTTGTAGTAGTGAGTAGCTTCTTGTACATATTCTGTGCTCTTTCGTTCTGCACATTATATTCCTGTACCCGTTTACTTTTCTACTATTGTGGTGGTGTGTACTGTAGTAGTTTTACTTCTTTACTACTGTACTTTTGTTACTGTTAGTTGCTTAACATGGTGAATGTGGTTTACTTTACTACTTTTTGGTTACTTTCTCGTTGGACTACTGGGCCTTGCTATCAGTCGAGTCGGTCTGGTCTCGTGTCCTGTAGGGATTGAGGAACCGGGTCGTAACATAAATCTTATATAAAAAAAATTAATTAAGATTTGGTTCATGGATAGTGGAGATGCATTTACATATCGCTCACGAATAAGTGCCGCCTTCATGTCCTTCGACGCTTTCCTCCAGTCAAAGCAGTCACTATCAACTTCACAATCATCGCCAGATGACTAGTGAACTTCGGGTAATTATTTGCTTCCCTCGAAGGATTAATCTCAATTGGGATCTTAGTGCCTATTGGTAATCTATCTAGGTCCAGATTCTGAGTTGGACCTCTTGTTTTCTTACCTGAAAATAAAATATATCATATTATCATTAAATAAAATACAAGTTAATTAAATTATAAATTCAAGAAATGTAAATTTAAAATAAAAGATGAACAAATTATTTACCAGCACTAGTGCCTAGCCTAGTCGTAGCAGGCACCTTCCCCTGTACCTCCTCCTACTCTACCTCCTCCTCTTGTACCTCCTCCTCCTGTATATGCTCCCCACCAACCTCCTCATCATACTCATCATCGTCAAGCTCCTCAATGAAGTAAGTGGTAGAAGGAACCTGGGTAGAAAGAAGTGGGGCCTTACCTTTCCCCTTAAGGTGACACCCTTGGGAAAGAGTATGTGGTGGTATGAATTGGGATATAGGAGGTGGTGGCCTATGAAGACTATACCCAGGGGTGGTGATGGGAATATCTTGGGGCGTGGTGGGTAATTAGCCCATATTTGTGGGCTATTTAAGTATTTAAGTGCCTAGACATTAAGTTAATTCTAACATTTATTTAGCATGCATTAGGATGTAAATAGATTAATTCATATTTTTAATTTAATTACATAATTCATGCATTGCATTCATATTTAAATGCATTTAGAATTGACTTAGAATTACATTCATTAAATTAGTTAACCAATTAGGTGCATTGCATTCATTATATGCATTAACATTTTTTTTGAGGGTTTGAACATAATTGACCAATCTTTTTTATTATTATCATTTTCTCTTCTCTCTGCTGAATTCATCGCTCCAACGCCACCAGCTGCCGCACTAAAACCTGCATTCAAGGACGAGCGGAGAATGTGGATCTGCTCCTGCCTCTCCATTCAAATCCAAGCAGGTGGCTACAAAAGGAGGGAGGCTGCCTTGTACGGGAGGCCACCATCCCAACGACCCACCACTGTGCAGAGACTTGATCTCTCGTCCGTTCCACCACCACCGGCCTCAACCGCGGCGACGAGCCTCCACCACCGTGGGCGTGTTGCGTGATAGGCCACACCGCCATCTGGAGCTCGTCTGCATTACTATGAGCACCTCAGCGTGCACCACCCTCGCCGTCATCACCAACAACCGCCACTGCAACTTCACGTCCCAGTCAGTTAAGACGTTCGAGAAGTTTCCTAGACGTCTGAAGCTTCGTCCCCACACACAACAGCAGCCGGCCTCCACTTCACTCCCGCATCCCACTGGCTGCACAAGCCCTCCAGCCTCTAGCGTGCCCACTCCAGAGCCCACTTCTGCATGCTCACTTCACTCCCACGCCCCTCCGGCTGCACAAGCTCGCCAACCCCCTGCAGCATCCACCACGCATGCCCTTGCTGCACCTCACCTCCTTCACACCTGCACCACCTCCGCGCGCACCCTGCAGCACCTCCAGCCATGCATGCAGCCGGCGCACCCGCCAGCGTGCAGCACCAGCCACCAACTCCTCACCCGCGCGCATACGTACCTTCTGCAGCAGCACCATCCCCAGCCCACACGTGCCCCTACCGCACGCCTGCAGCAGCAACCGCCCTTTAGCTGCACGCGTAGAGTGTGCTGCACTTCCGCCGCACACCCTGCAGCGCGCTGTCAACGCTTACAGTGCACGGCCAGCAGTACGCAACAGCAGTAGTGCGACCGAGCTCTGCTGCGCCCGTCCACGCCCGCACGGCCTGAAACACTTCAGCGGCCATCGAAACCCACCACCACCATTCCTCCGTTCGGCCACCTCGGGGCATCTCGCACTTCGTCGCGATCGCCATCATGGAGCCCTTGGTCTGGAGATCCTCCTTCGAGCTTCACACCTCCGGCCATTCCTTCCTCCTCGTGCACAAACAAGGGGAACAAGATCCCCTATTTTGCTACAATAAAAACCCTATTAATATTTACATTCTATGCCATTGTCATCTTTTATTAATATTTTATTAAGCTGTATTGCAAAAAATATCTGTTAGTTGTTCAAAATTGCCATTTCAGCATGTTCTCTTGATGCTTTCTTAATCTGAAGGCAGATTTGTCTCTATTCTCGTCGAAACTAACTGTGAACGTATGTTTTTAACCGGTGCAAGTTTAAATACGTCATTGCCTCCCTGTGGACACAACCCGCTCTTCTGCGAGTGGTTATTTTAATTATTGATTAGTCGATTTTTCCACCACATAGAACTACAAACGATGCGTCATTTTATGTAACAAACAACTTTAAAAGCGAAGAATTGACTCGTCAAATGGCGCCGTTGCTGGGGAGGTAACAGACGCAATAATTTCACCTGATTTTATTTTTTATTATTTCTCATTGCACAGTGATTTGACCATTTATTATTTTTTCTATGCGAGAAATTTATGCGAGGAATTAGCCATCATGAGCGGTGACCCTTGACGTCGCCAGAGGAGAAATTGGTCGAGCTACCTTGCAAAGGAGGAGAAAGACGAGTACGCGACGATCATCTAGTCGCTGATTTAATTAGAGTAGGATTAAGACTTTAGACCTAATTTTTCATTGCACATTTGATTTGAAACCCTTTTTCTAGGGTATATTTTGAGGGGTTTGTTTCCTGATTTTGTTTTAGGCCCGTGTTGGGTAATTTTTGGGAGCCTGTTCCCTTTTCTTTAGATTTAGGTTTTTAATTCATTTTGTGGATTGTTTACTTTTATTTGCTTATGCATAGGTAGTTAAAAAATAATAATAATAATAAAATGAGTTGCCTGCTAGACGCTGCCTGCCCCTAAGATGAACCATTTAGGTCTGTATGAGTAGCCTCTAGATTTACTTCTCTGCATTGCATGCATTCTCACATCATTGATTGCTGGAAGCAAGGTACGCATTCTCTTACTTTGCATCCTATTCTTAATCACGCATTGCATTTGGACTTAATTCGAAGACCACATAATTTGTCTTGAAGCGATCTAACAAGTGGTCACATATATTCATGAAAAAGGACTAATTAAAGGAGGGACATCTAAAAATCAAGGACTTGATTGTCAAACGTGGTGTGCGATTCAAAATTCAAAATCTTTTTGCGGTGTATGCACACTTATATCTCTTACACCACGACACTCATTTAGACACTCCTAATTCTTGGAATGACTAGGACAAGAGCCCTCCTACCGTTGGATTCTGAAGTGTTCGGAACTTGAGATCAAAGGTTTTGTAAATCTAAAGAGGGGGATACCCTATCACTGATTTTTGGGGGTAGTTGAGAAGCATCGTGAAAGCACAGCTTCAAAGGAAGGCTTAGGCCTACTTGCATCCCTCGATCTTCCATCTTTGGATTTGCTTGACCATTTGAGATTTAGGGAAGAATACCTAAGCTCCAACTAGGTCTTTTTAGGCATTTCGAAGGTTGACAATAGGCGCGTAATTGATTAGGAAACTTGCTTTGTCACCTACAATTTGAACTAAAGTCAAAAGCCTAAATTTTTAAAGACCAAACAAGTCCTTCTGAATTGTGTTTGTAGTGCATGCTTGGTAGGTGTTCTCTTAGGAGACAACTTGTGTTTGATCCTAAACCTAAAAGAATCTTAAGAAGAAACCTTCCAAGGGTAGAAATGGCCGGTCAAAGGAGCCTTAAGGAATATTTCATTCCAACCAAACAAGCTGGCCCTGCACTACGTAGACCTGGAGGGGACAATCCTTATGAGATCAAAAGCAGTACCATATCCTTGCTGCCCTCCTTTTATGGTACTGCTAGGGAAGACCCTTACAGCCATATAGAGGAATTCACCAAGGTCTGTTCCACGGTGAAGCTGCAGGGCGTTACTGATGACGCTCAAATGTGGACCCTCTTTCCCTTCTCCCTTAAGGACAAAGCGAAGTATTGGTATCACACCCTTGATAATATTAACACTTGGGATGCCCTGAAGAAGGAGTTTTTGAAGAAGTACTTCCCCATGAGCAAAACCAATCACTTTAGGAGGGAAATTATGAGTTTTGTTCAAAAAGATGGGGAAGCATTCCATGATGTGTGGGAGTGCTTTAACAACTTGCTGAGACTTTACCCACATCACCAGGTGCCTAAATGGCAACTGGTAGAAAGGTTCTACACCAGACTCAATGATTCGCATAGGCAAACTGTAGATGGTGCCTGTGTAGGAACCTTTCTATTTAAGACTGAGGATGAAGCTTGGAACCTTTTTGATACTTTGAGTGAGAATTCTATTCATTTGAATTCTGCCTACATGGATAAAAAGCCCACTCTCATGCAAAGAAAGTTGGAGGCTAATGAGGCAAGGGACACCTAGAATTTAGCCTATTAGATTCAATTATTGAATCAAAACATGGAAAGCTTATGTCGAACCTGAGTTCATTCGTATCTAACACCTCCACATCCCAAGCTTTCGAATGCTTAATTTGCCAAGGCAATACACACGCCACTGTGGATTGCCACTTGGCCTCCTAATTCCTTGAGCTTGTACAAGTGGATCTGAATGCCGCTCAAGGGTTCCGTCCTAGACCTTGTAATGACCCTTTCTCCAACACTTATAATGAGGGATGGAGGAACCACCCAAACTTTTCATGGAGACAAGGAAATGTCTCAAATTCAGGGAATTACAAACCACAATCCTTTCAAAACCATCAAATGAACCAACCTCAGACCTTTGCCCAACCTAAGACCTCTGAGATGGATGAATTGAAGGCGATGTTGAAAACTATGCAAGAAAGTCAAAGTGCCATCATCCAATCTCATGACAAGGCTATACATGAGATGAAATCACAAATAGGACACCTTGTTGAGGTCGTTAAACAGAGGGAAACTGGGAAGCTCCCCAGTGCTGCTGAGGAAAATCCTAAAGGAAAAGGGATTGTCTTTAGGGAGCATGCTCAGGCAGTGACTATTCTGAGGAGTGGGAAAGAAATTTCCAAACCTGATGCCCCTATAGTCTCACCCCCTAAAAAACTATCCATTTCGACTTCACCCCCACCGGAGAAGACTTGCCCAAATCTTCTCCGCTTGAAATCACCTCACCGGAAGAAGTTGCCCCCGTTCCACCCCTTACTCGACAAGACAACCCTTCTACCCAGAGATCGAGAGTGCCTTTTCCAGAGCAGAGCGCTTATCCACCTCTGGGCAAACTTCTACTAGCTCATCTGGAGCCAAAGATAAGACGGATGAGATTATGGAAACTTTCAAGCAAGTGCAGATTAACTTGCCTTTGCTTGAAGCTATCAGGCAGATTCTGTCTTATGCCCGCTTCCTAAAGGACCTGTGCACGAAAAAGTGGCAATCTAGAGAACAGGTCCAATCAAAAGTTGTCCTGCCTGATTCTGTTAGTTTAATTGTTCAACAAGGCACACCCCCGAAACTTAAGGAACCTGGAGCCCCATACATCTCAGTAGTTATTGGTGACTTACAAATTGATGAGGCTCTACTTGATCTCGGTGTGGGGCAGAACATCCTTCCGAGCTATGTGTATGAACAACTTGGGGGAGACAATCTAAAGCCTAACCCTATAATCCTTCAAGTTGCTGATCGATCACTTAAGACACCACGGGGAATTTTGGAAGATGTCCTCATAAGAGTGGAGGATTTCTTCTTTCCCATTGACTTCTTAGTTTTGGACACTGACCCTACCAACAAGCCAACCAAACCATCCATCATTTTGGGCCGCCCCTTCCTTGCAACTTCGCATGCTTCAATCAATTGCAATACTGGGGCATTGAAAATGGGCTTTGGGAATAGGAAAATCTGACTTAATGTGTTTGATGCTTACAAACAAGCCGGACTTGAGGATTGTTCTCAAGTTGAGGTGATAAATGACCTGATTGAAGAGGCAACCCCTGCAATGTTATGTGATGACCCCCTTCAGCATGTCATGCTAAATGAGCATTCCCATCTCTTGGAGAAATGTGAAGGGGATATACTAGAACTTGAGGAATTGCTAAGTGTTTCTACTGAGTCTCTTCCCCCATCATTTCCGCCGAAGCTAGATCTGCTACCTGAGATGGGGACATCTATTATGAAACCCTCAACCATACAAGCCCCCGACCTTGAGTTGAAACCCCTCCCTGACACTCTCAAGTATGTTTTCCTAGGTGCCAATGATGATCTCCCCGTTATCATTTCAGCTGTGCTATCTGAGGCACAGGAGGGAGCCTTGATTGAATGCCTGTCTAGGCACAAGGAAGCTATTGCTTGGAGCATTCTGACATTAAGGGTATAGACTCTACACTCTACATGCACCACATTTATATTGATGATTCCATCAAGCCATTTAGGGACATGTAGAGACGTCTGAACCCTAATATGAGGGAGGTGGTAAAAAAGGAAATCCTGAAGTGGTTAGACGCTGGGATCATATATCCCATTGCAGATAGTAAATGGGTAAGTCCTATTCATGTGGTGCCAAAGAAGGTAGGCTTTACTATGGAATTCAACGACCAAGGTGAATAAGTTGTCACTAGACCCTCAACTGGATGGAGGGTCTGTATTAATTACCAGAAGCTGAACACCGTTACCCAGAAGGATCACTTTCCTCTGCCTTTTATTGATCAAATTCTCGAGAAATTGGTAGGGAATAAGTACTATTGCTTTTTCAATGGATATTCTGGGTACAATCAGGTGGCAGTCTTTCTTGATGACCAGGAGAAGACGACATTCATGAGTCCTTATGGTACTTTTGCATTCAGGCGTATGTCGTTTGGATTATGTAATGCCCCTGCAACTTTCCAGCGGTGTATGATGTTTATCTTTTCGGACATGATTGACGAGTGTGTTGAAGTGTTTATGGATGACTTCTCCATTTATGGCTCGTCTTTCGACCAGTGTCTCCTGCACCTAGAGAATGTGTTGAAGCAATGTAAGGAGACTGGTTTAGTCCTCAGCTGGGAGAAAAGTCACTTCATGGTACAGAAAGGAATTGTACTTGGGCATGTTGTATCCGACCAAGGTTTGGAAGTATATAAAGCCAAGATTGATTCTATTTCCAAACTCCCATTGCCTACGAATGTCAAACAGGTTAGATCCTTTCTGGGCCATGCCAGCTTTTATAGGCACTTTATTAAAAATTTTAGTAAAATTTCTAGGCCACTTTGTGACTTGTTGGTGAAGGAATCTTCCTTCAATTTTGATTCAAAGTGTGCCGAGGCCTTTCAAACTCTAAAGGAGGCCTTGATCTCTACGCCTATTCTCCAAGCTCCTGATTGGACACTCCCATTTGAGTTGATATGTGATGCTTCAGATTATTCAGTGGGAGTAGTCCTTGGACAAAGGGTTGAGGGAAGACCTCATGTGCTACATTATGCAAGCAAGACTTTAACCGAACCTCAGCAAAACTACACCGTCACTGAAAAAGAATTACTTGCTGTAGTTTTTGCTCTGGAGAAGTTTAGGTCTTATCTGCTTGGGTCTAAGGTGGTTATTTTTACTGATCATGCGGCAGTGAAACATCTCATTGCTAAGAAAGATTCTAAGCCACGTCTAATTAGGTGGATCCTACTCCTTCAAGAATTTGATTTGGAAATACGTGGAATGAAAGGAGTAGAAAATGTTGTGGCTGACCACCTACCTCACCTTATTCTTAATGACTCTCTTTCTGGAGACATTCGCGAGACATTTCCCGATGAAACTCTGATGACGATAACACCAACTTTACCTTGGTATGCAGACATTGTAAACTACTTGGTCACTAGACAAACTCCTGGCTCTTGGGATGAGCAGAAAAGAAAGAGATTCATTTCCTAAGCAAGATATTTTCATTGCGAAGAGCCAGAATTATTTAGAATTAGACAAGACCAAGTATTGAGACATTGTGTACCTGAAGAGGAACAACAAAGTGTGCTGAGTTTTTGCCATGAACTTCATTGTGGAGGACACTTTGGTGCTTAGAAAACTACTTTTAAGGTTCTCCAGTCCGATTTTTGGTTTCCTTCCTTATTTAAGGATTCTTATAATTATGTTAAGGCATGTATTAGATGTCAACGGACTGCAACGATTGGGAAGAGGAATGAAATGCCTCAACATCCTATTCAATCTGTTGAAATTTTTGATGTGTGGGGAATTGACTTTATAGGCCCCTTCTCGTCGTCCCATGGTTATGAATATATCTTGGTGGCAGTTCATTATGTCTCTAAATGGATAAAGGTCATTCCTACGCGTACAAATGACCACTCTGTGGTTTTGAAATTTGTGAAGGCCAATATCATATCCTATTTCGGCTACCCCAAGACCATTATAACTGATGGGGGACCTCATTTCCGAAACCACCACTTCAATCGGCTAATCAGGAGTCTGGGAGTGACTCACAAGGTCGCTACCCCTTACTATCCTCAGACAAGTGGCCAAGTTGAAGTGTCGAATAGGGAGATAAAAAATATTTTGGAAAAGACCGTTAGACCTGATAGGAAAGACTGGTCCCAAAAGCTCGATGATGCTTTGTGGGCATATCGAACGGCCTATAAGACCCCTTTAGGTACTTCTCCCTTTCGGATTATGTATGGGAAAGCGTGCCATTTACCTGTTGAGTTGGAACATAAGGCACTTTGGGCTATTCAAAGTGTTAACATGGATTTAGAGAAGGCGGGTAAGGCACAACTTCTAGAATTAAGTGAGCTTGAGGAGCTGAGGAATGATGCTTATGACACCTCTCAAGCTTATAAAGAAAGAACTAAGGTCTTGCATGATAAGTTTATACTTCGAAAGACCTTTGAGCCCAACCAACAAGTTTGGCTTTTCAATTCCAGACTTAAGCTTTTTCCTGGGAAGTTAAAATCTCGTTGGGATGGGCCTTACATAATCACTAAAGTATTTCCGCATGGAGCTGTGGAGATTAAAAGCCCTTCCTCTTCAGCAACTCCCTTTATCATCAACAGTCAATGGTTAAAACCATACATAACTTTGGATGGTCATCTAGTTGAAGAGGTCACTCTTGAGGAGCCTTAGCTCCTACCATTCTTCGCCTCAGGTAATATCTTCCTTTAACTATTTTTGTTTTCAATGAGGACATTGTTTGAACCAGGCATGGGGGAGAAGACCTGAGGCATTTTGTTTATAGCATGCATACATTTGCATCAAAAAAAAAATCTAAAAAAAGATAATTAAAAAAATAATTAAAAAAAAAAGTTTTGAGCTTAACTGGCTAGGTCTTGCATTCTTAAGCAAATCAGAACTCTAGGGTAGACTAAGTTAATTCTAGGGTCAAACTTTAGAAGCTAAATGAGCTACTAGCTTTAGACCTTTAGGGTCCTTTGTGGACTTAAAAACTTAAGTAGGAGTTAAGTTGCGGACCATTCCTCAAGAGGTTGAGGACGGAAAGCTAGGGTTTGAGTTAAAAGATGGGGTGGTACCTGGAGTCTTGTTCTACCTTTGGGTTTACGGGTCCTTGTAACCCAAGCATCCAAATTTCACACACTTGGTCTGGTGTAAGTAAGTAATCAACTTAATCCTTTTCTTAAAAGAGATTTGGTTCTCTTAGTTTTGACTTAGGAGAGGCTTGAAAACACAATTTGATTGGAAGAGTTCTCGCTACAGGAAAGGTGGAGTATATACTCACCTTGAGGATGAGATGATAACATATTACCTCCTCGGCACTTGTCTCTTAGGATATCCATCCTATTGGGGGCATGTAAGCGCATTGTACGGTTCAGGTACCATGGGTGGCCCTATCTCGAAGTGTCGATTGCCATAGGCCTGAATTCACTTAAGAAATCCATGGGCGATACTATCTCGAAGTGTCGATTGCCAGGAGTTCTTGGTGTCGTTATGGGCGGTGCTATCTCAAAGCATCGAGAGCCAGGCACCCTTCGAGGTATGGTAATGGGGACAATGAATCCGACACAAACTGTGTTGATAGCTGATCTGAGGTTAGACTTAGAGGAATAAAAAAAAAGTCCTTTTTCCTTTAACTCAAATAACTCAGACCAACGCACATGCACGGATGCTTTAATCTCAGGGATCAATAAACCTTAGGGTAGAGTTAGAAATCAGGGAAACTCGTGCCTGCAACTCATCTTTAGCCGACTTAGTCCGTAACTTAGCAACTACTTGGGAACCTTAGGTCTAGAGTCTGAACTTAATATGTTTTTAAAGGAAGACCGATTGAGTTGACTAGTCTAGGTTTTGCTTGGATTTGCTAGGGACTAGCAAAAACTGGGCATGGGAGTATCTGATTAGCCCATATTTGTGAGCTATTTAAGTATTTAAGTGCCTAGACATTAAGTTAATTCTAACATTTATTTAGCATGCATTAGGATGTAAATAGATTAATTCATATTTCTGATTTAATTACATAATTCATGCATTGCATTCATATTTAAATGCATTTAGAATTGACTTAGAATTACATTCATTAAATTAGTTAACCAATTAAGTGCATTGCATGCATTATATGCATTAACATTTTTATTGAGGGTTTGAACATAATTGACCAATCTTTTTTATTATTATCATTTTCTCTTCTCTTTGTAGAATTCACCGCTCCAACACCACCAGTTGCCGCACTAAAACCTGCATTAAAGGACGAGCGGAGAATGTGGATCTGCTCCCGCCTCTCCATTCAAATCCAAGCAGGTGGCTACAAAAGGAGGAGGGAGGCTGCCTTGTACGGGAGGCCACCATCCCAACGACCCACCACTGTGCAGAGAGTTGATATCTCGTCCGTTCCATCACCACCAACCTCAACCGCGGCGACGAGCCTCCACCACCGTGGGCGTGTGGCGTGACAAGCCACACCGCCATCTGGAGCTCGTCTACATTACTGTAAGCACCTCAGTGTACACCACCCTCGCCATCATCACCAATAACCGCCATTGCAACTTCACGTCCCCGTCAGCTAAGACGTCTGGGAAGTTTCCCGGACATCTGAAGCTTCGTCCCCACACACAACAGCAACTGGCCTCCACTTCACGCCTGCATCCCTCCAGCTGCACAAGCCCTCCAGCCTCCAGCGTGCCCACTCCAGAGCCCACTTCTGCGCGCTCACTTCACGCTCGCACCCCTCCAGCTACACAAGCCCGCTAGCCCCCTGCAGCATCCACCGTGCATGCCCTTGCTGCGCCTTACCTCCTTCACGCCCATGCCCCTCCGGCTGCACAAGATGCCAGCACCCTGCACCACCTCCGCGCGCACCCTGCAGTGCCTCCAACCACGCACGTAGCCGGTGCACCCGCCAGCATGCAGCACCGACCACCAACTCCTCACCCGCCCACGTACGCACCTTCTACAGCAGCGCCATCCCCAACCCACACGCGCCCCTACCGCACGCCTACAGCAGCAACCGCCCTCCAGCCGTGCGCGTAGAGTGCGCTGCACTTTCGCCGCACACCCTGCAGCATGCCGTCGAAGCTTGCAGCACGCGGCCAACAGTACGCAACAGCAACAGTGCGATCGAGCTCAACCGCACCCGTCCACTCCTGCACGGCCTGCGGCACTTCAGTGGCCACTGGAACCCACCACCACCATTCCTCCATCCGGCCACCTTGGGGCATCTCGCACTTCGCCGCAACTGCCATCACGGAGCCCTCGGTCTAGAGATCCTCCTCCAAGCTTCACACCTCCGGCCATTCCTTCCTTCTCGCGCACGGACAAGGGGAAGAAGATCCCCTATTTTGCTACAGTAAAAGCCCTATTAATATTTACATTCCATGCCATTGTCATCTTTTATTAATATTTTATTAAGCTGCTTTGCAAAAAATATCCGTTAGTTATTCAAAATTACCATTTCAGCATGTTCTCTTGATGCTTTCTTAATCTGAAGGTAGATTTGGCTCAATTCTCGTCGAAACTAACTGTGAACATATGTTTTTAACCGGTGCAAGTTTAAATACGTCATTGCCTCCCTATGGACACAACCCGCTCTTTTGTGAGTAGTTATTTTAATTATTGATTAGTCGATTTTTCCACCACATAGAACTACAAACGATGCATCATTTTATGTAACAAACGACTTTAAAAGCGAAAAATCAACCCGTTAGTGGGGATATACTAGGATAGCAATGGGGAGGTCTGGGGCTGTAGTGGAGGTTGGGAAACAAGAGGCTGCGAGACTGGAGGATGAGTCACGACCTCCTCCTCCCTAATTGCTGCCTCCTAATTCTCTCTACAGGCCTTGTTTTTAACCTTCATCTGGACAGCAAATTACCATTAATTAGCGACAAAATATAAAAAAAATCTCAAAAAAATTTAGCAGAGTTTCCTCTATATTTTTCAATTTCTCCCAAATCCTGTATTGAAAAGAGGATATATAATAACAGAATTTTAAACACGTAATACAAAAATAGAAATTGTGGCACACCACACATTCATTCTTACATGTATTAATAATGCAATGCAATAACTTTTTAAAGAGTTTGGTTTTTTTTTGTTTGCAAGAGTTTGGCTCTTCTTTGTTTAAAAGAGTTTGGTTCATTTTCGTTTTATTTAAAAGAGTTTGGTTTGTTTGACATAGGAAAAACGAAAACAAAAGGCCATATGCTTGTTCTCAAAGTCACTGATGTGCACACATCTAATTGGCCAAAAATATCTATTTATGCATGTTTCTACTATCATAGAAGCATTCAGCATTATAAATATTGTATAGTATGCATCATTTTGCATTTAGAATAGATTGTACACTTTATAGGTTAATTTTCCCTTTTTGTGGTCAAGAGATAGGGCAATATTTATCCTAGCCTCGGATTGAAGATCCAACCATACGGATCTGATCAGGGCGATGATCGGAGTTCAATGACTCTAAGATCGTCCCGATCGGACTTCCATAGCATACTATGCAGTCCGAGGAAGATCAAAGGTCAAGGGGCAAGGTGGTGCAAATTCGTGCCTCAGATGAAAAATCAAACTGTACGGATGGGTTTGGATTGATGATCGCAGCCCAACGGTGCAAAAATTGGTTCAATCCGACACATGTGGCACCACCTATGAGCAATAGAAGATGGACAACCTAGATGGCATGCACGACATGGTGCCAACTTAGTCGCCCGCAGGACCTCCTCTTCGCCTGCATGATCAATCCAAGCCATTTGATCTCAATTCAATAGCCAAGAACACTCCACATCACTCCTCCCCACTGCTCTTCAACCTTAAAGGCTCATGTGTGATGCGATCTAGACCGTTGGATCAAGATCAAACGATCAAGGCCGTATTGGCGTGTAATCATCTTCGAGACACAAAGGGGACCATGGCACAATGGTTACACACTTGAACTTTCAAGAGAAGGCGTGGGTTCGAGCCTTCGTTTGCCTCAAATCAAATAGCGCAGGTGTGAGTGCTTAATTAGACCGTATGATGCGCATTGAGCGGCAAGGATTTGACCACGTGGCATGATGAGTGCCGTTCGACGACATGTGCATGATGATGCCTCGATGGACGTGCAATTGGACACTCACCCTCTTAGCAATGTGAGGCAAGGTGCTTTTTAAGCCATCCAATCGAAAGATCGGACAGTTGATAGCAACACGATGCTTGGTCGTGCGCCAATAGCTGAAGGGGATAAGGCGCACGACATGGCTAATCTTGGAGCATTAGATTGTGATCAAGGGGCCCTTGTTCCACGTGGCTTCAATAACGCTTTCATGCATCCCTAAAAGCCCTGCATGCATCACTAAAAGCATGCATTCATTTTAAAGGTATTGAAAATGACTCTTTTGCCCCTCTTCTTCACCTATAAAAGGGACCTTACTCCCAAACATTTCACCAACCCTTCTCTTCTCCTCTCACCCTCTCCAAAGCCGTAAAGAGCTAGTCCCATACTAGGGATGCTCCACTAGAGTCTTAAACATAATTTTCTCCATCTTCTCACCACCTTTTGTGGAGAGCTTGTGGTTGTCCTCTTGCCTCCATTCGGGAAGCAAATCCCACTAAGACTTCGCCTTGTTTTGTCCTCCATCCTCCAACTCCATTCTCCCTCGTCCAGCATCTCACCACCCTCTTTTGAGTGCTCCATCAACGCAACTCGTCATCCAAGCAGCCATCAAGGAGGATTTTTCTCATCCCTCTCTTTTTACTACTTTCTAGGGTAGATTTCCAGCTTTCTAGTGGTAGAAATTAGTTCTAATGAACATATGGTTATGAAATATTGGTTCTCTCTACCTTTTTCTTTATATTATTCTCTCTCTCTTTTATATTATTTATTCTTTAAGTAGAATAGCTAGCGTAGATTAATTTCAACTAGCTAATCTACTTTTCAAAAATAATTCTAAACATAGTTTTTAATCAAACGTTCACCTCTCTATGTTTGACTTAGGACTCACCAGAGTTTTGGTCAAATTATTTGATTGATTGATTTTTACACAACTACAATGATGAGTTTTTAACTCAATCTTTTACGCGTACAAAATCTCGCTTATCAATCACCATTTTCATTCAACCTCATAATAGTATTTCTAGCAATGGGGAGTTAGGTAGGTATTCTCTAACTCCATAGTTCATACTTTACATCCAAATGCTCATTGCACTTGACTTTCATTTGCATCTTTATAATAGTATGTTTTTACCTTTTTATTTAAACAAGATTAATTTGTTGATTAGTAAGGAGTATTTCATGTCTAGGCAAGGGATGAGCTAGCTAGGGGACAAGTGGGGGCAATGAGTATTTGTCTCAACTTTTTAATTTCTTTAAGAATTAATGTATACCGTAAGGCTTGGTTTTGGCCCTTTATCCCATGTTTCACTCTTCAACCATTAGATTTTCATCCATAAAAATGACCTCTTTCGATTTTGACTCCCAAGGCTTGGTTTTGCCCTTATCTAGGTGGTAAACCTAAATGAGCCTAGTTAATAGATGCCCAATAGGGCATCCATCTTCTTAGCTACTAAATGGGACATCCAATTTGGACTTCCATTTGTAGAATAACCCAATCAAACTTAAGTCACCTTTCGTTTAAAATCTACTAGATGACTGAAATAAAAGCTTCTTAAAATGAACATTATACCTTATATGTCATTGTTTAACGCTCCGACTACTTCTTGTCCTTCTTCTGGAATTTCTGGATAAGCTTCAGATTCAAAATCAAGATCAATATCCTTTTCTGCATCAAAGTATTCATGCGACATGGCTCTGATAGGTATTACCCATCCATTCCTACTATTATTAAGCACATAAAACACTTATGGCACTTGACACACTAAGGTAAATTGTTCTGTTGTTTGAAGAATATGGCGATTCGTATTTAAACTTAAGAAACCATGTTTAACATCTTTCTTAAACCAGTGCCATTCTTAAAAACATCAAACCAATCACACTTAAACAAGACCACCCTGCGATCGTATCTGAAACTCATCTCCACAACCTGAATGATTTGGCCATAGTAACTATCACAACCAGTCATCAGATCACAACTGACAATGACTCTGGCATGTTGCGTTGTCTTCTCATTATCAATTGATCTTTTCCTGACTCTGAAGCCATTTATTATATATCCTGAATGATAATATCTAAAACTCAACCAGATCTCAGCAATAACATCAAAATGTTCAACCCACCTAGGGTCATTGTTTTCTTTCATCTGTTTTACGTGCTCCTCAAACCAATCAAGGAAGTCCAAGTCCTGAACAGATTGATGTGAAGACCATTTGAATTCCATATAGAATGGATCAACTTCAGAAATCTACTTTAAAATGTATAAGTTTGCTAGCTTTAGATTCATATCTGAAATTGATTTATACTCTATCCGTAGGATTGGCCTTCCCTTTGTATCAAAAATGGAGAGAGAATTTTCCTCATTTTCATTGTATCCTCCATCAAAATTTCTCTCAAGTCGATTAAATCTGTTATCTAGATCATCCATATACATTGCACAAAAGTTTATGCATTCCTCAACAAGATATCCTTCGACAATTGACCCTTCAGGCTTTGCCTTATTTAAAACATAATCTTTCAATTTTTTCAAAAACTGTTCAACTAGATACATCCATCTATACCATATAGGTCCCCCAACTCTTGCTTCATTTGCAAGATGTAGCGTAAAATTTATCATAATGTCAAAGAAGACCAGAGGGAATATTTGTTCTCTCTTGTATAGTGTGATAACAATTTGTTCATTTCAATAATATAAGAGTTCACAGTCCAAACTCTTCGAACATATGGCAAGAAATGGCTCATCTCTGTGAACATATCAACCACTGGATCGATCAGAACTCCACGAGTAACAAGTGGAAACAAAATCTGCATATAAACATGAGAATCATGAATTTTTAACCCACTAATTTTCTTTTGAACTTCATTCACATAGCACGAAAGCTATGAAGAGTACCCATCAGACACTCGTATTCCCTTCATGAAGGAGAATAATCTTTTCCTCTAATCTTGATTCAGACTGCACATGCCTGATGGGAAATTCTCTCCATCAGTAACATGTAATTCAAGACGAATACACAATTTCTTTGTGTCATTTCTCATTCTTAACGTGTCTTTTTGGTTATCTATTAAGTTTAACATGTCTAAGATGTTGTCCATGACATTCTTCTTAATATGCATTACGTCAAGGTTATGATAGATTATAAGATCTTTCCAATAAAGGATCTCCATGAAGAAGGTGCACTTCTTTTTGAAACTCAAATCCTTCAAAGCCATAAGGTCCTTCTTAAATGTATGATGGTGAAAGTGCTTTTGTGAGGAAAAAATCAGGGTTTTGGAGACCTGTCATCTTAGTCGCAAAAATCACTACCAGATAAAATTTATAACCGAAACTTGAGGTGAGTCCCGAGTTGAACACGAGGAGGCGAACGTTTGTTTCTTGAAATCCGCATTTCACTTTGTTTCTTTTTGGTGTTTTTAGGTTTTGCTATTTTTTTTGGTAATTTAGGAGAATGGTAAAATCACTTCCAATATAAAGAATAGAGAGATGAACCACAATTTGATTGCTTAAAGTGAAATAATGTTTATTACAATAACAATAAACTAAATAAACTAATAAAGATGAGGGTGAGAGGAAATCTCCCAAAGCGGATGTTTGGCGAGACGATGGTGCTTGGTGGCAGCTTGGATGGAGGAGGAGAGATGTTGGACGTCAGGGATGAGGCACAAGACGAACCTGGGTAAAGGAAAGCTTCACCAAGTTGGGAATGGGGATAAGGAGGTGGAAGTGATCATATACCTGAATGGAGGTGAGGGGATGGCTCTAGGGTTCCCTATGAAGGTGGTAAGAGGATGGTTGAATATTTGGTGGAGGGATAGGACTTTACACTAATAAGGAGCCTGTGGAGCTTGGGAATAGAGCTCTTGGGAGCTTGGTAGGCTTCTTGGAGCTTTGGAGTAGGTGGGAGTAGCATAGGTAGAGATTAGGGCAAATAGGGAGGTGTAGGTGGGTTTATATAGTGGTGGAGAAGGAGCTTTCCGTGTGTGGACAATTAGTGACATCTGCAATCATTGGTAAAGATCCACCCTAGCTGTTGCTGAAGATCTACGTGGCACTGTTGGCACGTGCGATGCTATGCCTTGTCATGCACGTGCGCGTTGGCTATGCGTTGCACTACTACTACCACTGTGTTGCGCTGGTGCGAGCTTTGCATGCACACGTGCATTGCGCTGCCACTGCCTCACGACCAATTGAAGAATTGGGGGGCTCCCTAAGTGTTTTGGGAATTGTTTGTGCATTTTTGTGAGCTGGGCTCTGGACAATCGGTTAATGGGTTGTTACTCACGGCAACTTGCCAGCAATACTCATGCAGTGAAATATGGTTTATTTTAGTTTGCTTTCCCCTTTTCCTATTTCTCTTCTTTTTTTTTCTTTTTCTTTTTGAGCATCATTTTTTTTTTCTTTTTTTGAGTAGGTAGCCTCCCTGGTCTAAGATTTACCTAAAGGCAGTAGAATGAGTATGGTCATGTAGCTAGGATCTGGACAACCAGCCAATAGGCTGTTACCCATGTCAACTTGCAGCCATACTACCTGTTGAATTCTCTGAATCAGTGTTTTAAAAGTAATGTGATATAGTATAGCCAATAAATCACGTAGAACACTTAAAATTATAACTCAGAAAAGTCCGAGGTTGAACGCAGGGAGCAATATGGCAATTTATCTCAAGATCACAATTATAAGAAAGAATATTGCAATGTAATAGCAATTTCAAGCACAAATGAGATAAATATAGATTCAAGAGTCAATGTGGCAAAAAGATTAGGGTAAAAATGGTGATTTGAATCACCAAATTACCCTATTACAATTCTAATTAAATAATGCAATAGTATCAATCAACGAAATGGCACGTCAACTTAAGTGCTACAATGTCTCATAACCAACACATAGAGGCAAAGGCCTCTCTTTCTCAAGCCTTAGGGAGAGGCACAGCAAAGCACAGCACCAACACCAATAGAGGCGAAGGCCTCTTCAGACTTTGCTAAGTGTCGAGAGATAGGCAGCAAGGCAAAACCCCCCATCTCTCTCTCTTTCCCTTTCTTTCCTTCTCTTTCTCTCAAAGACCTGGGGTTAACCGGGTAAACAGGTAGGAACAGTAGCGAATGAGGCAATGGGAGGCAAGCAAACCCCTCAATTTCTTGAGGGGTTTTGCTCATGTGGATGAGGCAAAGCTTTTTGGGTAGGTGGCGAGGCTTATGGTGTGGTGTAGCGGACGGAGAGCCTCGTTGGAGTGGTTACCGAAGCGGAGGAAGATGAAGTCGCGGACAGTGTTGAAGCGGTTAAAATAGTTGTGTAGTGGAATGGTGATGATGTGCGAAAGATAAGGAGTTGAGGAAACTAAGTGGTGGTCGACGAGGAGAAACGACATTGGGTCTGGTATGGCCGGTGCCGAAGACGAAGAGATCTCTGGTGGGAGAGAATCGACGACGACAAAGGGGATTGGGGCACCCACTAGTATGGCGCAACACGGAAAAGGGAGAGGAAGAAGAGTCTGCCACTGGTGTTGCGAGCGGATGATGAGAGTTGTCATAGGGAGTCACCAGACATTGTGGAGCTTTTTGGCTAGAGAGGAGGGAGGAAGGAGGGGGGTTGTCCGGCCAAAAACGAGTGTAAGGAGATTGGCGTGCAACATGGGTCTTTAAATAGGCCTTAGATGGAGGTTTGAAGCTTGGTAAGTTCGTCGGAGTAGGACACCCACATCCCTCATGTGTTCGCATGAGAGATTGTGAAAGAATTGGAGACTTGGACATGGTCCAATAGGAAGGAGATTACTTGACGAATCTCCCTTTCAATTTTGAGAGGGATTCGTCAAGTAATCATTGAGTTCTTGCCAAAAGAAGCTCGTCGGAGTAGGATTCTTCCACGACAATGGAGGAGGGACCTCTTTGCAAAGAGTGACAACAAATATAGGGGGTATTTGTAGGGAATTTCAAAAACTGGGGGGTTGTGCAAGAGAGAAAGAGTCAGACTAGGCCAAATTGCAAACTAGGTCAAGACAATCTCTGATTGGACCTAAATTTTGATACAAACCTAATTTGGACCTAAGAAATCCAATGGTGAAGTTGGATTTTGGTTTTGACCTAGTTTTACTAGGTAATTTATGCAAAACCCAAATTAGGGTAATAGTCTGTTACGAACAGTGCTTTCAAACGTCTTTTAAGACGTTTGGGAGGTGTCCTAGACGTCGTACCAGACGTCTAGGTATCACTTCCAGACGTCTGGGATTCATTTTTCTGCGCGCACACCGTTGCGTCTGCGCGCCTGCACGTGCAGACCTGCTCCGCCTCTTCTTTTTCCCACTCCCTCCTGCTCCCTCTGTCGCGCTCTCTCTCTCCTCCTTGCGCGGCCTTAAAAGGCCACGCCCTCCCCCTCACTCCCATCACCTCCGCCCCCTTCCTCTTCTCCTTCCAATCGATGCGCGAGACCGTGCGCGAGTGAGCGGCGGCGGCGACAGCCGTGGCGGGTGCGGGAGGAGGTGCTGCGCGGGGGAGGAGGCATCGGCCGTGAGGGCTCGAGCCTGCCGGGGCAGCGGGAGCCAGCCGGCGGGGGCGCAACGGGCGCAGAGCGACGCAGGAGGCCTGCTGCAGCTCGAGCAACAGGCGGAGCACTCGCAGTGAGGCCGAGCGTTGCGAGCGGAGGGCGAGTTGCGCCCTGGTTCTGGAAACTTTTCCAGAATCAGACGTCTGGGCTGATAGCCAGACGACGGGCACGACGTCTGGAAGACTGTCCAGACGTCTGAAAGGTGAGTTATTTCCGTCTTCTTCCTTTTCTTCGACTGACCGTACTAAGAGAGAGAGATGGGTACGCGCAGGTTCGGTGATTTGCCATCCAACGCGAATCAGACGTCTGGCTTTAGCACCAGACGACGGGAACGACTTCCAGACGTCCGGGGTGACCATCGGACGTCTGGGAACTAGGCCAGACGCCCCCGTAGGCTTCTGGATGTCTGAGAGCCCACGCAGAGCTAGGTAATTCGCTGATCCACTTTTTAAGACGTCTGGAATAAGTTCCAGACATCTGATTTTGCACTATTTCGTCGTCTTCGACCCGTTTAGGGCCCGTTCGGGTTCCGTTTTCCGCGTTTCGAGTTGCGTTCTTTTCGGAATTAAATCCTCTACCTGTCTATAGTAGCTGTATACTATTTTGAGAAGTTCCTTGTGTTGATCCTTGTGATAGGACCCCGTTCCGTTGTAGTCTCGGGGGTAGCGGAGGCACGCGGGATTCCCGACCACGCCCCCAGTTCGCCTGTTGCAACCGGTAGAGTGGCTTTAAGTATAATCTGTTAAATTATGAAACTATAAATAGAACCTAGGACATTGCATGAATCCTAGGAATGAGAAATAGATTGAATGGTAGATCCTAGGGTGTTGCATGAATCCTAGGGCTGGAAAACTAGATTGTATGATAGATCCTAGGGTATGACATGAATCCTAGGATGGGAAAACTAGTGGAATATGTGAACACTGCAGTCTTGAAAATGTGGAAAAGAAATAATAGCTACCTGTGAATTGAATTAACAGCTGCCTGTTATGAATAAATGAACATGATTAAGAATATGGGATGTATGAACGTGAAACTGGAAAGGTGAAACCGGAATGCGCTGAGTTAAAGAGCTAGAACCCTATGGGGAATTAGGAGTAGAACTCCTGGAAAGTGAATGGAATAGAATTGGGGAAGTGAGCTGGCCCTTGAGTACGGAGTACCAAGGAGAGCGACTGTCCCCCTGTTTAGTGCAGAGCAGAGCTAGCCGCCCCAGGGACCCAGGGTTAGGACTGGCCACTCTGTACCGACATGCTGGCCCTCGTGTACGTAGTACCGAGGAGAGCTACTAGTGTAGGGAGGTACTAGCTACCCCACGGGCCCCGGGGTTCTGCTAGCCTCCTACACCGACTTGTTAGGCCCACTGGGGCAAACCAGGGTTGGCAGGCGAGGGTGCGCGGACTGTAGAGGGGCAAGGCCCCTGTTTGGTTACTGTGAAGGGGTTGGACCCCTGTTACTGAGAGGGCTCTGCCTTGTACTGGTTCCGTGCTGTGCTTTGGGCGCACCCGTTAACGGAAACGACTGACCGCGTGCCAGTGCGGGTTAGCTACCTGTGCGTTTACCGCGCGTGCCGTAGTCACCGTTACGTCTGTCAGTGACCTTGGGGTGGTTGACTGAGAGTAGGATCACCACGGGGGACTCTCCCGGCCAGGAGAGCACCACGTGCTACTTCTACTGTTCGGAAAAGACTGCAATCACGATCGTTCCCACGAGGAACATTCGAGATCAAGTGAAGGATCTGAGAAATAGATAAATTGTGAAACAATAGAAAGACGTAAATAAAGGAAGAAAGAAAATTAAAACAGCTACTGTACACTTTACTGTTTCTTTAGTTTAGCTGCCACTCTACTCAGCGTTTTGCTGACGTGTTACACTCGTTACCTTTCAGGACCAGGTGTGGAGCAGCCAGGGTCAGCGGCTGCAGAGGACGCTGGGCCGAGTAGGGTCCAGTAGAGTTACCACTGTTCTCTTGTACCTCTTTTTGGTTCCACTGTAGTGAGTAGTTCTTGTTTCCGCTGTACTTTTCTTTACCTGCAGTTCATATTATGTTATAAATGTTGTTCTACTGTTGTGGTGGTACATACTGTAGTGGTTTCTTTCCTTACCGCTATATTTTCTTACTGTTAGTTATATTCATGTTGAATGTGGTTTATTTTACTGCTCTTTTGGTTACTTCCTCGTTGGACGACCAGGTCTTGGGTTTAGTCGAGTCGGTCCGGTTCTCGTGTCTCGTAGGGACTCGGGAATCGGGTCGTTACAAGATGGTATCAGAGCAAGGTCGTCCCGAGAAGTGAATCAACTGACTGGAAAATAACTAATTCACATGTCTATAACTAGAGTAGCCACCACAACATATCTTTTGACATGAGCTCTTAGATGTTTCCATTCGGTATCGTTCCGTAGTGACGTGTTCCGTTTTGTTTCGCATCTCCTTGAAGGAGATGCCTCGTCGTGGAACTAGGAGGGTGGGCCGCGGGCGCGGCCGAGGTCGGGGCCCGAGGGACATATGTGTCGGGATTGGAGTACATACTACCCCTCCTCTTCTCCTGAGCATACCGTCTCCGGACCTCATCCAGCTAATTCGAGAGGTGGTTCGAGAAGAATTTCAGCTTCCACCCACATCGCCACCCCCTCCTCCCCCTTCCGAGCGTACGATAGGGGAGTTGGTGGTGGAACGAGATTTCCGCCGTCACACTAGGCGTGTTAGGATAACTCAAAGGAGACACGTGGCATCTGCAGGAGAGTCGTCACGTTTTGCAGGGCCATCAGTGGCCTTTGGGGGCCCTCGACAGGGGCCAGTCGCCAGCACCGGACCCCCACCTAGCTGACAGCAGGGACCCACTGAGGGCGGGAGTCGCGTTCCCCTCTATTACCAGTGTGGCCAGCCGGGCCACATCAGGAGGGACTGCCCGTCTAGGGCAGGGGGTCAGCAGATACTTCCCGCGCAGAGCACTGGAGGGCGCGCAGGAGGTCGCGGTTCCCAGGCACGAGGAGGAGGACAGCAGTCGCGAGGAGGGTACCGGCCAGCACCTACCCGTCCAACGCAGAGTGCAGCTGCTTCGTCCGCACTTAGAGCTGAGGGGCGTATCAACGCCCTGACACACAGGGACGCCAGAGCTTCGGGATCGGTGGTAGCAGGTATGGTTTCAGTTTCCAGCAGACTCATTTACACGCTTTTCGATTCTGCGCTACGCACTCGTTTGTCGCAGCCAGTTTCGCAGTTAGTTTGGGCCACGATTATACACTGTTAGAGAATCCGTTCGTAATCAGAGGTCCGAGTGGTCAGCTGTTTGTAGCTGAGGAGGTGTACACGGATTGCGAGGTCAGCGTCGGGGGACATAGCCTGCCAGCTGACCTGATTATGATACAGATGGAGGACTTTGGAGTGATTTTGGGGATGGATTGGCTATCCGCTTACCACGCCTTGGTGGACTGTTTTGAGAGGAATATCGTCTTCTCCATTTCGGAGTTGCCTTCTTTCGAGTTTCGCAGACAGCCAGTGGACGGAGGTTTCAGGTGCATTTCGGCACTTCGGGCGGCGAGGCTTTTGAGCCAGGGGTGTGAGGGCTTCCTAGCTTGTGTGGTGGCAGAGCCCAGCCCTGTGGCAGACTTCCAGAGCATCCCGGTGGTCAGAGAGTACCCCGACGTGTTTCCTGACGAGTTACCAGGACTACCGCCCGAGCGTGAGATCGAGTTTGAGATCTCACTAGTACCAGGGACCAGCCCCATCTCCACCGCGCCATACAGGATGGCACCGCTTGAGCTGCGAGAGCTCAAGTCCCAGTTGCAGGACCTTTTGGAGAAAGGTTTCGTGAGGCCCAGTGCGTCTCCCTGGGGAGCCCCGGTACTATTTGTGAAGAAGAAGGATGGGACCTTACGCCTTTGTGTGGATTACCGACAGCTGAATAGGGTCACCATCAAGAACAGATATCCGCTGCCAAGGATCGACGACTTGTTTGACCAATTGCGAGGTGCCACGGTGTTTTCCAAGATCGACTTGAGGTCTGGATACCACCAGTTGAGGATCAAGGAGACCGACGTCTCCAAGATAGCTTTCCGCACCCGGTACGGACACTACGAGTTTTTGGTCATGCCGTTTGGGCTGACCAATACCCCCGCTGCTTTCATGGATCTGATGAACCGGGTGTTTAGATCGTACTTGGACCAGTTCATGGTGGTTTTCATAGATGATGTACTCGTCTATTCTAGAGATCAGATGCAGGACGGACAACACTTGCAGATGGTTCTGGACACACTGAGACGACGTAGGCTGTACGCCAAATACAGCAAGTGTGAGTTTTGGTTGAGGGAGGTGACCTTCTTAGGTCATGTGATCTCTGGAGACGGCTTGGTGGTGGACGCAGCCAAGGTTGAGGCAGTACTCAGGTGGGAGAGACCACGTTCAGTCACTGAGATTCGTAGTTTCCTGGGACTGGCAGGCTACTACAGACGATTCATCAGAGGATTTTCACAGATTGCACGTCCTATGACACAGTTGACTTGGAAGGACGTGCCCTTCGCTTGGACAGATGCCTGTGAGGCGTGTTTTCTGGAGCTGAAGGAGAGGTTGACCTCGACTCCCGTGCTCACCATCCCTGACAGTAGTGGCGGGTTCGTTGTGTACACGGACACCTCCTTGCAGGGGTTAGGAGGTGTGCTCATGCAGAGGGGTCACGTTGTCGCTTACGCTTCACGGCAACTGAAGCCCCATGAGCATACCTACCCTACCAACGACCTAGAGTTGGCAGCTGTTGTCTTCGCGCTGAAGACTTGGAGGCACTACTTGTACGGTGAGACCTTCGAAATTTTCACAGATCACAAGAGCCTCAGATACCTTTTTGATCAGAAGGAGCTCAACATGAGACAGAGACATTGGTTGGAGCTCCTGAAGGACTACGACTGTAGCATCTCCTATCACCCGGGGAAGGCCAATGTGGTGGCTGACGCCTTGAGCTGTAAGGCGCCCGCACGCTTGGCCAGTCTACGGTTACAGAGTTGGAGCCTTTTGGAGGAGGTGGGCAGTTGGCGACCTCTGGAGTTATGGGGGCACTGTGGGGCAGTGACGGTGACACGACAGACCAGGCCAGAGCTGATAGACCGCATCATCACAGGACAGATGGCCGATCCGTACTTGCAATCCTTGAGCGACAGAGTACTGTTGAGAGACCCGGGGGACTTCTCTTTCACAGACCAGGTGCTGCGCCTGAGGGGACGGTTGTGCGTTCCCAGAGACGAGGAGCTATTGAGAGAGCTCCTGACTGAGGCACACGGTTCCAGATTCACCATACATCCCGGAAACACGAAGATGTACCATGACTTGAGACGCGAGTTTTGGTGGAGGGGGATGAAGCGGGATGTGGGTGAGTTCGTGCAGCAGTGCTTAGTGTGCCAGCAGGTGAAAGCCGAGCATCAGAGGCCTGCAGGGCCGCTACAGCCGCTTCCAGTGCCAGAGTGGAAGTGGGAGAGCATCACCATGGACTTGGTGGTGGGCTTACCTATTACCCAGCGAGGACACGACGCAGTCTGGGTAATAGTGGATAGACTGACAAAGACGGAGCGATTCTTGCCAATCCGAGTCACTTTGGGACCAGCACAGTTGGTAGAGAGGTATATCCGTGATGTGGTACGACTACACGGAGTTCCACAGGAGATCGTATCCGACCGGGATACCCGCTTTACATCCCAGTTTTGGGCTGAGTTTCAGCAGGCCTTGGGGACGCGGTTGAGGTTTAGTACGGCTTACCACCCCCAGACGGACGGACAGTCTGAGCGCACGATACAGACACTTGAGGACCTTTTGCGTGCCTGTGTACTGGACTGGAGGGGCTCTTGGGAGGAGCACCTGCCCCTGGCAGAGTTTGCATACAACAACAGTTATCACTCGAGTATCGGCATGGCTCCCTACGAGGCTCTGTACGGACGGAGGTGTACGGCACCCTTGAGTTGGGTTGAGGTGGGGACCAAGTGGGAGGTTGGCCCCAGGTTGATCCGGCAGAGTCAGGAGGTAGTCTAGCAGATCCACAGGCGACTCCGCACTGTCAAGAGCAGACAGAAGAGCTACGCGGATCGGAGACGCAGAGAGGTGCAGTTTGAGGTTGGGGACCACGTCTTTCTTCGTGTTTCGCCAATGAAGGGCCTGCAGCGGTTTGGGGTGAGAGGGAAGCTCGTATCGAGGTTTGTGGGGCCCTTCGAGGTCCTGGAGCGGGTTCGACCCATTGCTTACAGGCTTGCCCTCCCCCCGCAGCTTTCTGATGTGCACGGCGTGTTCCACGTGTCCAACCTCAGGAAGTACGTAGCCGATCCCAGTCACGTACTGAGTCACGAGAGCGTCGAGGTGGGCGATGACCTGACCTACCCCGAGCGGCCAGTGCAGATTCTAGACCGAGCCGTCCGCAGTTTGAGACGAAAGCAAGTACCCCTGGTAAAGGTTTTGTGGAGGAGCCAGCGGCACAAGGAGGATACCTGGGAGCCTGAGGCGACAATGCGGGAGCGGTACCTGGAACTCTTCGCGGGTACATCTTTTCAGATCGGCTTGGGTCCTCTTTGAGTTTGTTATGGTATTTATGACGTTTTCCCGCACCCTAGTTAGCGCAAGTTTCGGGGACGAAACTTCCTTTGAGTTTGTTATGTTGTTACGAACCATGCTTTCAAACGTCTTTTAAGATGTCTGGGAGGTGTCCCAGACGTCGTACCAGACGTCTGGTATCACTTCCAGATATCTGGGATTCATTTTTCTATGCACACACCGTTGCGTCTGCGCGCCTGCACGCGCAGACCTGCTCCGCCTCTTCTTTTTCCCTCTCCCTCCTGCGCCCTCTGTCACGCTCTCTCTCTCCACCTCGCGCGGCCTTAAAAGGCCACGCCCTCCCCCTCACTCCCGTCACCTCTGCCCCCTTCCTCTTCTCCTTCCAATCGATGTGCGAGAGTGGGCTCGAGTGAGCGGCGGCGGCGACAGCCGCGGCGGGTGCGGGAGGAGGTGCTGTTCGGGGGAGGAGGCATCGGCCATGAGGGCTCGAGCCTGTCGGGGCAGCAGGAGCCGGCCGGCGGGGGCGCAGCGGGTGCGGAGTGACGCAGGAGGCTTGCTGCAGCTCGAGCAGTAGGCGGAGCAATCGCAGCGCGGCCGGGCATCGCGAGCGGAGGGCGAGTTGCACCCTGGTTCTGGAAACTTTTCCAGAATCAGACGTCTGGGCTGATAGCCAGACGACGGGCACGACGTCTGGAAGACTGTCCAGACGTCTGAAAGGTGAGTTATTTCCACCTTCTTCCTTTTCTTCGACTGACCGTACTGAGAGAGAGAGATGGGTACGCGCAGGTTCGGTGATTCACCATCCAACGCGAATCAGAAGTCTGGCTGTAGCACCAGACGACGGGAACGACTTCCAGACGTCCGGGGTGACCATCGGACGGCTGGGAACTAGGCCAGACGCCCCCGCAGGCTTCTGGACGTCTGAGAGCCCACGAAGAGCGAGGTAATTCGCTGATCCACTTTTTAAGACGTCTGATTTTGCACTGTTTCGTCGTCTTTGACCCGTTTAGGCCCATTCGGGTTGCGTTTTCCGCGTACTGAGAGGGCTCTGCCTTGTACTGGCTCCGTGCTGTGCTTTGGGCGCACCCGTTAACGGAAACGACTGACCACGTGCCAGTGCAGGTTAGCTACCCGTGCATTTACCGCGCATGCCGTAGTCACCGTTATGTCTGTCAGTGACATTGGGGTGGTTGACTGAGAGTAGGATCACCACGGGGGACTCTCCCGGCCAGGAGAGCACCACATGCTACTTCTACTGTTCGAAAAAGACTGCAATCAAGATCGTTCCCACGAGGAACATTCGAGATCAAGTGAAGGATCTGAGAAATAGATAAATTGTGAAACAATAGAAAGACGTAAATAAAGGAAGAAAGAAAATTAAAACACCTACTGTACACTTTACTGTTTCTTTAGTTTAGTTGCCACTCTACTCAGCGTTTTGCTGACGTGTTACACTCGTTACCTTTCAGGACCAGGTGTGGAGCAGCCAGGGTCAGCGGCTGCAGAGGATGCTGGGTCGAGTAGGGTCCAGTAGAGTTACCACTGTTCTCTTGTACCTCTTTTTGGTTCCACTGTAGTGAGTAGTTCTTGTTTCTGCTGTACTTTTCTTTACCTGCAGTTCGTATTATGTTATAAATGTTGTTCTACTATTGTGGTGGTACATACTGTAGTGGTTTCTTTCCTTACTGCTGTATTTTCTTACTGTTAGTTATATTCATGTTGAATGTGGTTTATTTTACTGCTCTTTTGGTTACTTCCTCGTTGGACTACCAGGTCTTGGGTTTAGTCGAGTCGGTCCGGTTCTCGTGTCTCGTAGGGACTCAAGAATCGGGTCGTTACATAGTCTATCTACGACTCTATTTCAGGTCAAAATGGGTTTAGATAGTCAAATCAAAGATGCCAAACCCTAGATAATATTTTTCTATGATTTTTAGGGGGTTTAGATGAATTTTATCCTGACCATAACCTCATTTAATTAAGCGACCCTATTTTTAGGGTTTCAGATATCCATTAATTCTTGAAATGCATGAAAACCTATTTCTATCTTCATGGACCCACTTATTAGGCATTAATGACTAAATGACCTTTAATAAACCCCTAGCATACCCCGTGGTTATTCTGTATTTGTGATAAGATGTTAAAATTGCATAAATAACCCTGTTTTCATCTTTTCTTCTCAAAATAACTCATCTTGCTCAAGAGACCTTCTGAATGATATGTAGGAGATTTTATTGACTTTATAAGACCAAATTGAGCTAGTTATGGCTGATGATGGTGTTCCCATCACTACCCTAGCAAGTTTATTAGCTACCTAATTTTCATAAAAACCGTCGAAAAGTGAGTTAGTGCAAGTAGTGTGTAGATACTTTAGACTTAAAGCCCCCTCGAATCAGAGGGCGGGTTGATAAGTCATGTACTTATCACCTCAATTTATTAACCAAATTAAAATAGAATTAACATGGCAAGGACTCGAGACCAAGTCCACATTTTAGTGGATACTCAGGCTAATTAAGCCTGAAGACCTGAAGAGTAGTGTTCAGGTCTTAAAGTATCGTTTCCTAAAGTTACAACTCTTAATGCCTAAGTTCTCTTCTCCTAATTCTATATATTTTTTTTCTTTCTGATTTTTTTTGTAAAGAAAATAAAAGAAATTCCATGAAGCTAACAAAATAATTTCAGGATTAATTATCCACACTCTATGTCTAAATGATGCAATGTCCTCACTGTAAAAATAAAGACATGAAAAGGGCAGAGTAAATAGAATATCACCTAAATTTCATGAAAATTCGGTCAGCTCCACAGAGAAGAGGGAGTATACACATGTGCTAAAGGCACAATAAACAAAGAAGAAATTAGGAATTCACAAGTGTGGATCAGAATCAAAATAAAAATATTGATCTTCAAACCTACTAGAAAAAGATGTCCACAGATGTGGACCAAGTTGTGATGCAGACCCATGCCCCAGGGTGGTGTGGCTATAAGGTTTTGGATGAAAATCACCCAAAATCAGAGATTATTGTGCTTGCAGGGTCAAGCTTGTGGTTTTGTGGTGTGCAACCGAAGAGTAAAGTGGCGGACAATGGGTAGATCTGATTCACTAAATTCGGGTGTCCACTTAGAGTTTAGCTCAGAAAGATAGTCAATTATTCTGAGCTTGGGTTGCACATCAAAGATATCATAAGGGTCCTGATAGAAGGTAGGTGGTTTTAGGTCAACAAGAAACCTTAAATCCAAAATTCCATTTCCCTTGGAGTTCACTTCCCAAATTTTCGTTTCCAAATTTCTACCCTCCAAAATTAAGGTTTCTGGGACCTCCAAATCATTGTACACCCCATTTAAAATATCCAAGTCAAATAATTGTGGCTTGATATAGACACATCTATTTATGTTAAAATGCCTATCCATGCATGTTCCTAGGCTTAGATTTGCATTTCATATTATAAATATTGCATAGCATGCATCATTCTACATTTAGAGTAGTAGTATATATTTTAGATTAATTAGGTCATTTTTATGGTCAGGAGAGAAGATTTATTTCAGGGCCTCAGATGGATGATCGGACTGTACGTATACGATTAAGACGACGATCGAAGTCTAACTCTTCTGAAATCGTTTAGATCAGAGAGCCGTAGCATCATACGAAGTCCGAGGAAGATCAACAGTCAGCGGGGTAGGTGTGGATCTTCAGCGACGCGCATCTTTAGTGACGCTTGCAGCTGTCACTAATGGTCTGCATGCACCAGCAAGAGGATTTGAAGGGCGAATCTTCAGCGACAGATGCAGCGACGTTTATGGATGTTAGTAATGACACAGATCCAAATTTGTTCTTCATCCTCCACTGTAGAAGGACCTACCTACCACCATTCCAAACCATCTCTTCCATTCTTCGTCTCACCACCACCAAGGCTCTAGAGAGAGCTTGTCCCAAGCCTAGGATGCTCCTCTAGAGTAGAAATTCAAATAGTTTTCCCTCCCCTCATCCCCATTCGTGGAGCATCCCGTGGCCATCCTCTCACCGCCCTTCGGGAAGAAGATCCTCGCTGCGATGCCATCCTACCCCATCCTCCATCCTCCAACTCCATCCTCCTTTGTCCAGCTCGTCACCACCTTCCTGCAGGTGACGTCAGAGTGAGCCGTCCTCCGAGCAATCGTCGAGGGGGATTTCTCTCACCTCATTTTATCTTTTTACGCTTTCGTAGTGTAGTTTTCCTACTTTTGTAGTGTAACAAACAGTTCTTGATAAATAGATGATTGTTTATCTCTCTCTCTCTCTACCTCCTTGTCTTATTTTTGCAAGTAGATTAAGTTTTCATCGACTGAATCTCTTGCTTGCTAAAAATACCAAAAAAATTAGAAAAGATAAAAACAACCAAAAATAAATAAAAGTGAAGTGTAGATTTCATAGAACCAAACACCCCGTGTTCGACTCGGGACTCCCTTGGAGTTTCGGTATAAATTTTATTTGATCACAAGTTTTGCAACTACGACGACGGGTTACTCATAACCCTGATTTTAAACTCGCGAAACCCATGTGATCATTTTGGGATTTCTCTCACCTCTTTCTATCTTTTTACGCTTTCGTAGTGTAGTTTTCCTACTTTCGTAGTGTAACAAACAGTTCTTGATAAATAGATGGTTGTTTCTCTCTCTATCTTATTTTTGCAAGTAGATAAAGTTTTCATTGACCAAATCTCTTGCTTGCTAAAAATACCAAAAAAATTAGAAAAGATAAAAACAACCAAAAATAAATAAAAGTGAAGCGTGGATTTCACAAAACCAAACGTTCGCCTCCCCGTGTTCGACCTGGAACTCCTTTGGAGTTTCGGTATAAATTTTATTTGACCATGAGTTTTGCAACTACGACGATGGGTTACTCGTAACCCTGATTTCAAACTCACGAAACCCATGCGATCATTTTGGTGCCGTATTTTGTTTACTACGCTTCTTTGCATTTACATAGCACTAACCCCGCTTGTTTTTGATCTACTGTCTTGCAGATACCCTAGCATGGAGATCCAAGTGCAGTAGATTGGAGTAAAGCGTGGGTAGAGTACTCTATAAGTGTTCCCCACATCCCCCCCACTAGTTCATTTTGCCACACTCATAACCAAGACCTAATCTACTTAGGTGTTTGCATAAACCCTAGGATAGAATTGTTTGTCTTGTTTGCCACCTTCATCCACCTCACCCCCGCATTTTAAAAAAAGAAACAAAAAATATACTTTCTATGGGACGAATCAATATACACACTTCATACACCCACATTTGAGGCACATAATCGGACATGATTTTCATCTACTCAACTGGGGTTCTGACTTGTGGACCCAATACACGAATTCAACACATAAAAGAGTAGAAATCATATTAGGTTAATCACCATTTTTGTGTGCCTTAATCGGTGGTGCATTTGAGCCGATTGATTGAATTGCTTGGGCTACACCACCTAATCTAAAAGATGTTCATTTTGTAGCTGCCCCATAGGATTTAATAACTAGGTCAAGCTAGGCACTCCATATTTTTCTTGATTTCTAAAGGAAAATACTTGAACACGTGCTTTCAAAAACAAACTTGGATTGCCTCACAAAACTTGATTGAATATACCTAGTATTTGAATCCTAAAAGCTACTAAGCAAGATTTGAACCCTAAAACTCACCTCATCATTAATAATCTTGCTTGAAAACCTCTTGGTTGTGCACATTCACACATTCTCAAACAAATCAATAAGGGCACAACCCATTAAGTGCCCATCACATTCCAGAAGAACCATTGTCCCAAGCCTAACTAAAATTGAGTAGACGTTGGCCTTAAGGACTGGTTTACTCTATGGGATCCAAACTGAGATTATTCATGATTAACCTACTTCTACTAGTCAATCTGATGTCTAGCTAGGGGAGTAGCATCAAACGACTGCGGTTGGGGGGTACACTAGGAACTAGAGGCACAAGCCAAAGGAAGAACCTTCTCCCCAGTCCCTCCTTCTAACTGGTTGGATTGCCTGGGCAAAAATAGAGTAAATCGTCCATAGTCTTAGGATGGATTCTGAGGGTCTGTAGACCTTTAGGCTACCTAACCTAAGGACAAGCTTGTATTTTTGTGCTGCAAGGTCCCTTCTCCTCCCTGTCCTTCCGATTTCCTTCTAGTGTATGCTTGGAAGGAGGTCATTGAACCCTAGATTAGAAGGACCTTTAGACCATTCCCAGAGGCGGAGGTTGAGCATTAGCCAAGCAGATCCCATGGCTGATCAACAACCACCTCACCTGCCCCCGAACCAGCAAGAGCTGATTCAAAGGTAGTTGGAAGAATTGCAGCATATGCAGTGTTGAACATACGAACACTACGCTAACGTGTCCGGTTTTGGAAAACCTGTTGTTGTAGTTCGAAAGCGAAGAATTCGTGTTCAACAAATAAAATTTATACCGAAATGAATTCCGTGTCGAACACAGGGAGGCTACGTTGATCTATATTCGTAATTATATTTTTTTAGGATTTTTGATAAGCAAGGCAATATAATTACAATGGAGCTATCAGACTAAAAGAGAGAGAGAGAGAAAGAGAACATGCATTCAATATTTCAACTGTTTATATAATCAAACTAAATAAAAGTTATACTAGAAAGCGGAAAATCAATTACACTATAAAGCAGGAAAATTCTACACTAGAAAAGCTGTAAATAAGAATGGGAGAGAGAAGTTATCCTCCTCGACGATTGCTTAGAGGACGAGCCGGACGGGATGACGTCTGGACGAAGGAGAATGAAGCAGGACGAAGGAGGACGAAGCAGAAGAACGGGAACGAAGCAGCACACCGTCGTCGTCGCGGAATCCACTTCCGAAGGGGAACGAAAATTTAAACTTTATCTCGCGAGGAGCATCCCGAGTGTGGGACAAGCTTCTCTTGAGCTTTGGAGGGGTAGAGAGGAGAAGGAAGGGATGAGAATTTCGTATGGAGGGGGTCTCCTTTTATAGTTGCAAGGAGTGGGGGCAAAATGGACATTACAACTTCAAAATAATAAATGAGGGGTCATTAGTGGCGGGTAAATCCGCCACTAAAGCCCCGACGTTGGCGTAGCCTCCACGCCCACGTGCTCTGCTTCAGTTGCCCGCGCGCTCAACGCTATCGCACACGCCTCCAGCCCTCGTGTGTTGCGGGCCTGCCCGCGTGCGGTCGCGCGTCCGCGTCGCGCGTTCAATCGCGCATGGATGCTATCGGGCGCACGGGGCCGTCCGATCTCCATCTGACGCTCCACCCACGCCCAATCGCCCGTGCCTCCAGCCCTCTGCTGCAGCTCGAACCCGCGCTCGCTGGTCGTGTAAGCGCGCTCGACCGCTGCTCTACGGGGCGTGGATGGTCGAGCGAACGCTTTTAAGCGCGACCGACCACAGCCGTTGGATCAAGATCCAACGGCGGAGAGTGAGCGGGTGTAGGGCCTTCGTAGAATGCGTGCGGCCGTTTGGGCAGCCGAGATGGCACCACGTGGCATCATCTTGGCCGTCCATCTTCTGGAAGTTGTAGATGGTGCCACGGATGTCGGATTGACTTGATTTTTGCGTCGTTGGGCTGCGATCATCGATCCGAATTCATCCGTGCGGTCGAATTTGTCATCTGAAGTGCTGATTTTCACCATCCTGGCCCTTGATCTTCTAGGGTTCCCCGGTCACTATCTGATGCTATGGATATCTGATTAGGGCAATCTTGGAGTTGTTGAACTCTAATCGTCACCCTGATCACATCCATACGGTTGGAGCTTTGATCCGAGGCCCCGATAAAATGTTTGCCCTGTCCAAGCACATAAAAGGAGACAATTAACCTCTATTTTATTCAAACTACTCTAAATGCAAGATGATGCATGTTATGTAATATTTATATCATGAAATGCAATCCTATGCTTAAGAACATGCATAAATAGACATTTTAAGTAGTGTAAATGTGTTTACATCATACCCCCATGCCTATCTTTTGCTAGTCCCTAGCAAAAACTATATGCTATTTATAAAAGAATTAGGTTGGATTATTTGGACCTAAGTTATTTTCAATCATTAAGAAATTGTCTACTTAGGAACTGAACTTTCAAAGATATAATAGTGCCTGGGTATCAGCCAAAATGCAGACCGCCTCAAGCCCTCGCCTTATTCAAAGAAAAGATTTCTTTTTCTCTTTTTACTCTTTTCTAATTTTTTTTGGATTTTCAAATTTTAAGGTTTAAGAGTGGCTTTCTACGGCCATTCAACTCACCCAAGATTTGATAAGAACCCTAAGTTTTAAGCATCTTATTGTGATTGTGATAGACTCGTTGATCGGCAATTAAAACGGATTTTGGATTTCTACGCCTCTAGGTGACCTCAAAAAGAATTCTGCCTAAAGGTGTATCTTTACAACCGGTAGCTTTCTCCCTACTTTTATTTTTTTACGGGGTCAACACAAGGGTGAATCCAATGTATATCTCCCCGGTTTATTCTACTTCTCCGCTTCTTCCTAAGTGTTTTGGGAATTTTTAGTGCATTTACTGAGCTGGGTTCTGGACAACCAGTCGATGAGCTGTTACCACCGACAACTTGCCAGCCATACTCGTGCAGCGAAGTGTGGCTTATTTCTTTTTGTTCTTTCCTTCTTTTCTTTTTGGTTTTTTTTTCTTTTCTTTTTTTTTTTTTTTAAGTAGGTGGCTTCCCTGGTCTAAGATTTACCTAAAGGCAGGAAAAAGAGAAAGGTCCAGTGAGTGGGCTCTGGACAACCTACCTATGGGCTGTTACCCACGATAACTTGCCAGCCATATCACCCTAAAAGGTTCATTAGCTACCCAATTTCCGTTAAAATCGCCGAACAATGAGTCAGTGCAAAGAAAGTGTGTAGATGCTTAAGACTCAAAATTCCCTCAAATCAGAGGGTGGGTTAATAAGTTGTGTACTTATCACACAAACTTATTTATTCCATTTATAATAGAATTAAGATGGCGAGGACTCGAAAGACAAATCCACATTTTAGTGGATACACGGGCTGATTAAGTCCAAAGACCTGAAGGGTCTTTGTGTTCAGATCTTAATATAGTATTTCTTAAGATTGAAAATTTTCTTAAATCCAAATTCTCTTTCCTAATTTCTGAATTTTTTTTTAAATAAAAGAAAATAAAACAAATCTACGAAGCTAACAAATGAATTTAGAGATAAATATCCACCCCCCCATACCTATCTAATGCAATGTCCTCATTGTATTAAAAAGACATAAAACAGAGTGGAAAAACGTAAAAAGCACCTGAATTGCGTGAATGTTAGGTCCGCTCCGAGATGAAAACGAAAAAGAACTGTATATGTGATGAGTTTAGTGCCTTCAGCTAGGCACACAATACAAGGAAAAGAAATGAAGAATTCACAAGTGCAGGTCAGAATTAAAATAAACAGAAGAATCCTCCGACTTGTCAACAGAGGTCCACAGATGTGGACCAAATTGTGGTGCAAACCCACACCCCATAATCGAGAATATCTTAGGTTCTGGATAAAAATTACCCAAAACCTAAAATCAGAATGCAAGCGGGGTCGGGCCTGCGATTTAAGAGGATGCAACCCAAGACCAAAAAGTCAGGTTACAGAGAATTGAAGCTCAAAAGGATAATCATTGAATGTGTGCTTGAGTTTGACATCCTCGAAACAAATGTAGTAAGGGTTCTGATTTGATGGTTTCAGCTTAAAAGGAACCCTTCGACTCAATCTTCTATTTCCTCCAAAATTAACTTCCCAAATCAGAACTTCCCAGCTCCTATCCTCCTCATTCAGCATATCAAATTCCAGGACCTCTTGTAAATTCATCACCCCGTCTGAAATCTCCAAGTCTAAATGATGTGGCAGAATCAAAATTGACTTGGGTCTAATTATCTTAGAATTAGAATCATCAATAAGCTTAACAGGGTGTAACTGATAATCAGGGCATTGAATTGATTCCTCCAGACAATGCGATTCTGGATCCGTAATGTGTGCCCTAATAAGATCAGTTTCCTCAGTTATTGGGCTATCAAATGATCTATCAGATTCCTCAGGCCCAATCATCTCACAGAAATCGTGTTCAGAAAACTCGCGTGAGACTTCGCAACTTGAATCTTCACCATCAGGATTCGTATCAATGTATGTCCCAAAATCAGTTATCACTTTCTGTTCCAAGGAGACATATGTTTTCTCATAACCCGGCTTAGGGATCTCAGGTGAAGAAATCAGATCATCCTTAATTAGTTATTTTAATTCAATCTGGTCAGCCTCGTAACACGTGTCCCCCCCAACGGGTGCCTGAGCGGGTTCTGTCATTGGCTTTCCTGAAGAAGGGTCATCCTGGGAATTATTCCAAGATTGAATCAAAGCAACCACGAATCTCATCCTCAATTTCGCTAATTTCCCAAGTAGAAACTCACCCAGGTTCTTATCCTTAACATCCTGGAGCCAATCTAACAAAGACTTATTCAAATCATCAATCATTTCAATCAGGGGCTCCAATCTCTCAATGCAAGGTATTGGCTGAACTTCTAAAGATTGAATGATATTCCTCAAGTTAGCCAGAACCTTATCTTAAACCTGGTTAACCTGAACCAAATGAGTTGGTTCAGGGTTGGGCGAGTTTGGGCTCAATGCAGGGGAATTAACGAATTGAGATTCGTTATACCCTTCCTGATAATAGGTCATTTCAGATTATTGAAAAGATGGTGATGACCTAAAGGTAGTGACATCAGAGGATGGGTAAGGATCGATGTATCCTTCTTGATTGTAGATCGTATTAGGCTGTTCATGAAAGGAAGACGATCTATAATCGATGTAGCTCTGAGAAGGATAGAAATCAGAATGAAAGTGTCCAGGGTTAGACCCTAAACACGGAGGTCCGGAATTGTATCCCCAATCCGAATTATCCCAACTAACTGATGGTCGATTACAATAGGAGTTGGGATAATCGACATGATGAGGATAATTCACATCAGGAGGGAAAGAGCGGAAATGCGTGAAATATGTGGAAGGATTCATGAGACACGGGAGGAAGAAAGGCACGTTGCAATAAAAATAATCAAACCTGTCCTTAATTGGGTTAGCCTAAAGACCTACAAACTCTCAAAACCCGTCTTGAGATAAAGGAACGATTTGATCTACTTCCGTCTGTTCAATCCAACCAGTTAGGAGGGACTGGGGAGAAGGTTCTTCCTTTGGCTTGCGCCTCCGGTTCCTAGTATACCCCCCAGCCGCGATCGTTTGACTCTGCTCCCCTAGCTAGACATCAGATTGAACAGTAGAAACAGACTAATCGAAAATAATCTCGTTCTGAGTTCTGAAGAGTGACTTCAATCCTTAAGGCCAACGTCTACTATGTTTTATTTAGGGCTAGGTTTGAATGTGCTTTGGAATGTGATGGGCCCTTTAAATGAGTTGTGCCCTTAATGATTGATTGATTCGTGTGTGAGTGCATAACCAGTGGTTTTCAAGCAAGATTGTTTTTGATGTGGTGAATTTTAAGGTTCAAATCTTGCTTAGTAGCTTTTAGAATTAAACTTTAGGTGTTTTCAAACAAGCTTCGTTGGCACACCAGGTTTTGAAAGCACGGGTGAAGATGTTTTCCTTTAAAGCTTAAAAAGAATGTGGAGTGCCTGGTAAATCCCTAAGAGTTGAACCTATGTGGCAGCTACTTGATGAGTTTATTTTATTTGAAGTGGTTCGGCCCAAACAACTCAAACAATTGGCCTGATGCACCACTTAATCAGGCACACAAATGATTACCTAATCTGATTTCTACTCAATTATGTGTTTGAATGTGTGTACCGGTTCCTGAGGTCGGTTTACCGATTGAGTTTGAAAATCAGATGAGGTTGTGTACCTCTTTGAGATTTTTTTTTAAATTTTTTTTTTAATGTGGGGGTTTTGGTGAGTATGGGTGTCAAACAACAAACAATCTAACCTTAGAGTTTATAAAAACACCTAGGTTGATTGATGTTTGAATTATTATGTTGTGGAATGAAATCTAATGGGTGGGGGGTGGGGGATAACTCACAAAACCTTCTACAGCATTTTACTCCGATCTACCGCTTTTGCCTGTCTCGAAAGAGTACCTGCAATCACAATAAGAAAGGAGAAAAGTGAGGTAAATGATTTGTAAGTTAGAAAATGCAAAGAGAAATCAAAGAGCATCACCTCCCCGGCAACGGCGCCAAAATGTTGAACGTACGAACGCTACGCTAATGTGTCCGATTTTGGAAAACCTGTCGTTGTAGTTCAAAAGAGAAGAATTCGTGTTCAACAAATAAAATTTATACCGAAATAAATTCCGGGTCGAACATAGGGAGGCTACGTTGATCTATATTCACAATTATATTTTTTTAGGATTTTTGATAAGCAAGGAGATATAATTACAATGGAGCTATCAGACTAAAAGAGAGAGAGAGAGAGAAAGAGAACATGCATTCAATATTTCAACTGTTTATATAATAAAACTAAATAAAAGTTACACTAGAAAGCGGAAAATCAATTACACTATAAAGCAGGAAAATTCTACACTAGAAAAGCTGTAAATAAGAATGGGAGAGAGAAGTTATCCTCCTCGACGATTGCTTGGAGGACGAGCCGGACGAAATGACGTCTGGACAAAGGAGAACGAAGCAGGACGAAGGAGGACAAAGCAGAAGAACGGGAACGAAGCAGCACGCCGTCGTCGTCACGGGATCCACTTCCGAAGGGGAACGAAAATTTAGACTTTATCTAGCGAGGAGCATCCTAGGTGTGGGACAAGCTTCTCTTGAGCTTTGGAGGGGTAGAGAGGAGAAGGAAGGGATGATAATTTCGTATGGAGGGGGTCTCCTTTTATAGTTGCAAGGAGTGGGGGCAAAATGGACATTACAACTTCAAAATAATAAATGATGGGTCTTTAGTGACGGATAAATCCGTCACTAAAGCCCCGACGTGGGCGTAGCTTCTGCGCCCACGCGCGTCGCTTCAACTGCCCGCACGCTCAACGCTATCGCACGCACAACGATCCTCAGCCGTCCGATCGCAAGATCGGACGGCTTAAGATGCGTCTCCGCCGGCTGCGTTGCGCGCCCGCCCGCGAGCGATCACGCGTCCGCGCCGCGTGTTCAATCGCGCGTGGACGCTATCGGGCACACGCGGCTGTCCGATCTCCATCTGACGCTCCACCCGCGCCCAATCGCCCGCGCCTCCAGCCCTCTACTGCGGCTCGAACCCGCGCCCGCTAGTCGCGTAAGCGCGCTCAACCACTGCGCTATGGGGTGCGGATGGTCGAGCGGACGCTTTTAAGCACGGCCGACCACACTTTTAAGAGCGAGCGGCTGCGGGGCCTTCGTAGAATGCGTGCAGCCGTTTGGGAGGCTGAGATGGCGCCACGTGGTGCCATCTTGGCCGTCCATCTTCTGGAAGTTGTAGATGGTGCCACGGATGTCGGATTGACTTGATTTTTGCGTCGTTGGGCTGCGATCGTCGATCCGAATTCATCCGTGCGGTTGGATTTGTCATCTGAAGTGCGGATTTTCACCATCCTGGCCCTTGATCTTCTAGGGTTCCCCGGTCAGTATCTGATGCTACGGATATCTGATTAGGGCAATCTTGGAGTCGTTGAACTCCAATCGTCGCCCTGATCACATCCATATGGTTGGATCTTTGATCCGAGGCCCTGATAAAATATTTGCCTTGTCCAAGCACATAAAAGGAGACAATTAACCTCCATTTTATTCAAACTACTCTAAATGCAAGATGATGCATGTTATGCAATATTTATATCATGAAATGCAATCCTATGCTTAAGAACATGCATAAATAGACATTTTAAGTAGTGTAAATGTGTTTACATCATGCAGCAATGGTTCCAACGAATGAATGGTCAAGGCGCTGATGAACACACATAAATTCATGATAGATTGCTTACTTATGATAGTTCCTAGGCTTAGCATTGCATATCGTGTTATAAATATTGCATAACATCCATTGCATGGCATTTAGGATAGTTGTATGTTTTCTATATTAATTCCTTCATTTTATATGGCTAGGGGGCAATGCAACATCCATATGGGTTTCGAATGGAAAATCTAACCGTAGGGATGGATCCGAAGCGACGATCACAGTTCGGCATCGCAGGAATCATCTCGATCTGAGCATCATGGCACCCTCTATAAGAAGAAGAAGATGGACGGCTCAGATGGCACCACGTGGCACCATCCAGGCTGCCCAACATTGGCCAGTAGCACTGCCTAATTCCTTCTTCATCTGGGCCCTTGAATCCTAGCCGTTGGATCAAGATCCAACGACTGGGAAGCGTTTGCACCATGCTGCTCCTCACAGCACAAGGGAAGATCTAGTGCAATGGTTAGAGCGTCGGTTTGCAAGGGAGGGGCGCGGGTTCAAATCCCCACAACCCCCCCAATTCACACTTTGGTCGGGTGCATGGTAGCAGCAGTAGTAGCACATGCATAGCGGCAGTGCAGCGCGCCCGCGCACACGCACGCCAGCGCATGGCAATGCACACACAGCAAGGCGCTGCGCAATCAGCACGCGTGATAGGCAGGGCAGTGTAGCGTGGGTGCAAGTGCTGTTGGGGCCAATTTTCAGCGACAGCTGGGCTAACCTACAGCAACTCTTACAGTCGTCGCTACTTCATTGCAAGCCAGCAAAGCCAGCTAATGGCGTAACTGGATGTGAGCTATCTATGAAAGTTCCTACTTGGAGGGGGTGAGATTAGCGTAACGTAAAAAATTGCGGAATTGAAATAAAGCAATCTCACAAAAAATCAATCGCATAAGTACACAAATGTTTTTAGGTGGAAACCCAAAACGGGTGAAAACCACCACCTAACCCTCTCGAGTTAGGATTTTCCGATCAACCTAGTTGATCAAATCCACTAACCGAATCACTTTAAAATGAGGGTGATTCAACCTCAGTACAACCACGCTACAAGTACGAGGGTAGCGTTCCTCAACCCCTTCGCTCCACGAGAAGGATTTTGTCCCACGAAGGAGACGGGAATTCGCAAAGCGAATACCCAACCAAAAGACAAAGATAAAATAAAACAACAAACCTATAGAGCCAACAAAGTAATTTAAACCTAGCTTCTATAGGAAATAGGAAACTCCCCTTTGCAAGGAGTGCGTCGAGGATGACGCGGGTGCGTGAGCCACGCGACGGCGCAACTTCGCTCTCGTAGACAACGGCGGGAGAGTGGGTGCGCAACGGTTTGATGCTCTCAAGATGTAGAACTTGAGCTTAGAGAGCAAGAGCTTCTTGGACACAAGAGTGTGAGAGTGTATAGCTAAGTGTATCTTGTGTCTTTCTTTGTGTTTTTCTTGTGTGTCTAGGTGTGAAAAGGCTCCCCTCTATTTATAGAGGCCTTAGGAAGGCTTTGGAAGGCTTAGGAAAGGTTCTATAGCCGTTGGGAACAAAGCCCATGAGAATCAGGCCGAAATCAGGACAATGATTACACTTGACAGGGTGATCAGACGTCTAACTCTTGCATCAGACGTCTGGAGGGCCACTTTAAGACGTCTGATTTCAAGGTCAGACGTCTGATTCTATGCGGGTTTCTCCCTGACTTGAATCAGATCTAAACAAGGTTTTTGTGCAAGTCCATCAGACGACATACAGGACGTCTGGCACTAAGTCTGGACGTCTGGAAACCTACTTTTACTGTGGGAATTGATTTCCAAACGTTGCAACGGCTAGAAAATCTCTGAGAATAGATTTTGGGTCAGCCGAGGCAAAACGGTCATTTATCAGACGTCTGGAAAGGCCTAAGGATGTCTGATAAGGCTCTAACGGTCATAATCTTGAGTGCCTGCTAAGCTAGCCAACGGTCCACTATCTGGATGTCTGGTAAGTCCATCAGACGTCTTCTAAGACGTCTGGACTAAGGTCTGGACGTCTGATTTCATCAGACAGAACTAGCTATGTCCAGCCTAACAGTTATCAGATGTCTGAAACAACAGTCAGACGTCTTACAATACTTTATCAGATGTCTGATTTTGGAATTAGACGTCTGGAAGTGTTGTTTGAACCCTATATTGGTTTTCTAAGTATTCTACAAAAAACCTAAGTATCCTAGGGTTGTGCCGGTGTTCCTAGGACTACTGTTAGGGTTCTTTGAGTCTCTTTAACATAAAATATCTAAGGAAATAAAGAGCAACAAAAGAAACGAAAAATACAACAAGTACAAAAGAAGGAAATCTATCCTATTCTTCATTTCCTTCCATCTTCAATCTTTCGCTCCATGCGAACCTCCTCTGTTTTCCGTCAAGCTCCTCCAATCCGTCCTGGATGCGAGCTCGAACTCCGTCTAAACACGTCCACATTTGCAATTGACCTGAAATCTAGGACTCAAATTGCAAATGTTAAATAACACGTGTTTTGTTATCATCAAAACAAATGATCGTGGTGTTTTAGCACCAACAATCTATAGCAACATTTCCAGCGATGGTCTGGAAATCGCTAAAGGTCCTTTATCCATTTTTAGCCTCTTCTCCTCCACTATAAAGGGACCTACGCCCCCTCTCTTTCTAGCCATTTCTACCTACTCTATTCCTACCTACTCCCAAGCTCTAGCAAGCCTACCAACGCTCCATTAGAGCTTGTTCTCAAGCTCCCAAGGCTCCTATTAGTATAGCGAACCTCTGCCCCACCAAATACTCCTCCAACTTCCCATCCCCTTTCATAGGTCACCTTGGAGTTGTCCTCCCACCTCCATTCTGGTAGCAGATCACCTCTATCTTCTCACCTCCATTCCGAAGCCACGTCGAAGCTTTCCTCAACTTGACGTCCTCCTACACCTCACCTCCGTCATCCCGCTCCTCAACTCCTTCATCCAAGCTTCCGCCAGGCGCCATCGTCTTGCCAAACAGCCGATTCGGGAGATTTCCTCTCGCCCTTCTCTCTTTTTATGCTTTCATAGTAGATTGTAATAGACATTGGATTGATATATATACCATTTTCGTTCCACATCTCTATCTTGTGATATGTTTGCTTGTTTCTTCTTACAAAAATATAAAAAAATAACAAAACCCTAAAATACCAAAAAGAAATGAATCGAAGTGCGATTTTCACGTAAAGTAAACGTCGCCTCCTTGTGTTCGACCCGTGACTCCCTTGGAGTTTCAGTATAAATTTTATCTGATCGATGTGTTTTGCAACTACGACGACGGGTTACTTGTAACCTCGATTTCTAACACATGAAGCACGCCCGACCATTTTGGCGCCATTATCTTGAGGTGTTCATGGATGATTTCTCCATTTTCAAAGATTCTTTTGCATCTTGCCTGGCTAACCTAGAATTGATCCTTTAGAGATGCATCAAAACACGGCTGGTCCTTAGCTGGGAAAAGGGCCACTTTATGACTCAGGAAGGCATCATCCTGGGTCATGTGGTCTCTAATCGGGGAATTGAAGTTGATAGAGCTAAGGTGGATGCTATCTCTATACTTCCTCCACCCACATCCGTAAAACAGATTTGCTCTTTCCTTTGGCATGTGGGTTTTTATAGAAGATTCATTAAGGATTTCTAGAAGGTTGCTTGGCCCTTGAGTAACCTTTTGGCCAAAGATGCACCGTTTGAGTTTGATGAATCAAGCCGTAAGGCATTTGATTTATTGAAAATGGCAGTCACCTGTGCCTCAGTATTGCAACCACCGGTCTGGACAACCCCATTTGAGATTATGGCTGATGCATCTGATTATGCCGTCGGGGCAATCTTAGGTCAAAAGATTGAGAAAAAGCCCTCTATGATTTATTACGCTAGAAAAACTCTGGACGAGGCCCAGAGGAACTACACCGTTACTAAAAAAGAATTGCTAGCCATAGTTTTCACTTTAGAAAAATTCAGGGCTTATCTGTTAGGTTCTCATGTCATCATCTATACCGACCACTCTGCCTTGAAACATCTCTTGGCCAAAAAGGATGCTAAACCCCAGCTTATTCGTTGGATTCTGCTACTTCAAGAGTTCGATCTTGAAATCAAGGATAAAGCCGAGGCGCAAAATGTAGTGACGGATCACCTCTCGAGAATCCTAATTGATTCTCCTCATCCGAATGTTCCAATCTCTGATACTTTTCCGGATGAAACTATCCTCATAGTCTTGGGTATCCGAACCCCCTAGTTTGCAGATATTGTCAATTATTTGGCCATTGGTCAAATCCGCTAGGATTGGACCAAACAACAATAGGATAGACTTGTGTCTGAGGCCAAATATTATTTTTGGGATGATCCTAAGCTGTGCCACATTGGCACAAACTAGATTATTCGCCGATGCATCCCGGAAGTTGAGTTCCATAGCATACTTGAGTTCTGCCACACATTTGCGTGTAGTGGACACCTTTTCGGAAAAAAGACGACAGCAAAAATCTTGCAATCCGGATTCTATTACCTGTCATTATTTAAGGATGTCCAGGAATTCTCTAAGTCATGCACCCGATGCTAGACACTCGGGAACATGGCTAAGAGAGATATGATGCCCCTGAACCCAATTCTTTCCGTCGAAATTTTGACATCTGGGGCATTGACTTTATGGGACCCTTCCCTCCTTCATTTGGACACTAGTATATTCTAATCGCTATTGATTACGTGCCCAAGTGGTTGAGGCAATTCCCACCCAGACCAATGACCACAAGGTGGTCATCGATTTTGTGAAGAGAAATATCTTCAGTCAGTTCGGGGTTCCTAGGGCAATTATTAGTGATGGTGGCACACATTTCACTCATGCCCAGTTTCAAAATTTACTGGGGAAATACGGGGTGAGCCATCGGATTTCCACACCTTACCACCCTCAGATGAATGGACAAGCTGAGGTTTCCAATCGGGAGATCAAGAACATTTTGCAGAAAACTGTTAGGCCTGATAGGAAGGATTAGACCCAAAAGCTAGATGATGCTCTTTGGGCTTACCATACAGCATACAAAATTCCTATTGGTATGTCTCCATTCCATCTGGTGTTTGGTAAGGCGTGTCACTTACCCGTAGAGCTTGAACACCGGCCATTTTAGGCCATCAAGAAATGTAATGTGGACCTTGTGTTGGCTGGGAAAACCAGGAAACTCCAACTATCTGAGTTGGAGGAGCTTCGAAATGATGCTTATGAAAATGCCAGAATCTATAAGGCAAGGACCAAAGCTCTCCATGACCAGATGATTTCACGTAAGAGCTTTGAGCCGAACCAGAAGGTCTGGCTTTTCGATTCTCGATTGAAGCTTTTCCCCGATAAACTCAGGTCTAAGTGGGGTGGCCCGTTTGTTATTGAGCGAATTTTCCCTAACGGGGCTGTCAAAATCTCTGACCCAATGACGGGTAGTATTTTCAAGGTCAATGGATAGCATCTCAAACCCTTTGTTGACCATGTGCTCCCTGAATCCGTCTCGGACACGGTTGCTCTTACCTTGCCGTAACCACTGCAGGCTGATCAATGCCCAGCTGAAGGCACTAAACTCAACACATGTAAAGACCGTTCCAAGCTTACCAGAGTCTCACAGAAACCAGGTGCTATTCTTCCACTTCTACTCTCCTGCATGCTTTCATTTTTCATAATGAGGACATTGCAATAGCTAAGTATGGGGGGGTGGGCATATTTTATAATCATTTTGTTAGCTATAATAATGATTTCCTATTATTTGATTCTTTTTTTTTAAAAAAAAATAGAATTAGGAGACGAGAATTGAGGCATTAGGAGTTGTAAACTTTAGGAATTGATACTTTGAGACCTGAATACTTAGACTCTTCAGGTCTTCGGGCTTAATTAGCCTGGGTGTCCACTTGAATGTAGATTTAGTCTCAAGTCCTCGCCAATTAAAATTTATTTTAATTTGGTAAATAATTTGGAATGATAAGTTTACGACTTATCAACCCCCGTCTGATTTAGGGGGACTTTAAGCCTAAGCATCTACACACATTTTTTGCACTGACTCACTTTCCGACTGTTTTTATGGAAATTGGGTAGCTAATGGACCGACTTGGGTGGTATGGCTGGCAAGTTGTCGGTGGTAACAGCTCATCGGCCGGTTGTCCAGAGCCTAGCCACAAGATCGTTTTCATTGTACTGCCTTTAGGTAAATCTTAGATCAGGAAAGCCACCTACTTAAAAAAAAGAAAGAAAGAAAGAAAAAAAATAGAAAAAGGAGAAAATAAAAAAAATAAATAAAACCACACTTCACCACACGAGTATGGCTGACAAGTTGTCAGTGGTAATAGCTCATCGACTGGTTGTCAAAAACCCAGCTCACAAAAAAAAAAATGCACAATAATTCCTAAAACACTTAGGGAAGAAGTGGGGAAGTAGAATAAATCAGAGAGATATACACTGGGTTCGCCCTTGTGTTGTCCCCATATAAAAGAAAGTAGGGAGAAAGCTACTGATCGTAAAGATAAACCTTTAGGTAATGTCACCTAGGGTCGTAGAAATCCGAAGTCTGTTTTAACGGGTGTCAACAGAGTCTTTCACTATTTTCACAAGATGCTTAGTACTTAGAGTCCTTTTCGAGTCTTGGACGGGTCGGGTAGCTGTAAAAAGTTATCTCGTAACTCTCAAACTCCAAAAGTATACAAAAAATTTAGAAAAGAAGAAAAGCAAGAAAAAAAAATTTTTCTTCTCTTCTCAAATAAGGTGAGGGTTTGGACGGTCTGCATTCAGGCAGGCACCCGGGCACTGTTGAGTTTTTGTAATTAGGTCTTGGGGTTGAGATTTTCTAAAGCAATCGATGAATTTTGCCTAAATACTCAAACCCTGATTCTACTTTTATACAGAGCATTTAGGATAATTTTGCTAGGGACTAGCAAAAAGTAAGCATGGGGGTATGATGAACACACATAAATTCATGATAGATTGCTTATTTATGATAGTTCCTAGGCTTAGCATTGCATATCATGTTATAAATATTGCATAACCTGCATTGCATGGCATTTAGGATAGTTTTATGTTTTGTATATTAATTCCTTCATTTTATATGGCCAAGGGGTAATGCGACATCCATACGGGTTTCGGATGGAAAATCCGACCATACGGATGGATCCGGAGTGACGATCACAGTTCGGCATCGCGGGAATCATCTCGATCTAAGCACTGTGGCACCCTCTACAAGAAGAAGAAGATGGACAGCCCAGATGGTGCCACGTGGCACCATCTAGGCTGCCCAACACCGGCTAACAGCACCGCCCAATTCCTTCTTCATCCACGCCTTTGAATCATAGCAGTTGGATCAAGATCCAACAGTTGGGAAGCGTTTGCACCAAGCTGCTCCTCGCAACAAAAGGGAAGATCTAGCGCAATGGTTAGAGCATCGGTTTGCAAGGGAGGGGCGCGAGTTCGAATCCCCGCAGCCTCCCCCAATTCTCAATTTGGCCGGGCGCATGGCAGCAGTAGCAGCGCATGCATAGCAGCAGTGCAGTGTGCGGGCACGCACATGCCAGTGCATGGCAGCGCGTACACAGCAGGGTGCCGCGCGATCAGCACGCGTGATAGGCGGGGCAGCACAGCGTGGGCGCAAGGGCGGTTGGGGCCAACTTTCAGCGATAGCTGGGCTGACCTACAGCAATGCTTACAGCCATCTCTACTTCATTGCAAGCCAACAGAGCCAGCTAAGGGAGTGAGCAGATGTGAGCTGTCTACAGCAATGTTTCTAGCGACGGTCTAGAAGTCGCTAAAGGCCTTTTATCCATTTTTAGCCTCTTCTCCTCCACTATAAAAGGACCTACACCCCCTCCCTTTCAAGCCATCTCTACCTACTCTACTTCCACCTACTCCCGAGCTCTAACAAGCCTACCAACGCTCCATTAGAGCTTGTTCTCAAGCTCCTAAGGCTCATATTAGTATAGCGAACCTCTGCCCCACCAAATACTCCTCCAACTTCCCATCCCCTTTCATAGGTTTCCTTGAAGCTGTCCTCCCACCTCCATTCTGGTAGTAGATCACCTCTGTCTTCTCACCTCCATTCCAGAGCCATGTCGAAGCTTTCCTCAACCCGACGTCCTCCTGCACCTCACCTCCATCGTCTCGCTGCTCACCTCCTTCGTTTGAGCTTCCGCCAGGCACCGTTGTCTCACCGAACAGCCGATTCGGGAGATTACCTCTCACAACCCTCTCTTTTTATGCTTTCATAGTAGATTGTAATAGACATTTGATTGATATATATACCATTTTCGTCCCACATCTCTATCTTGTGATACATTTGCTTGTTTCTTCTTACAAAAATAAGAAAAAATAACAAAACCCTAAAATACCAAAAAGAAACGAATCGAAGCGCGATTTTCACGTAAAGTAAATGTCGCCTCCCTGTGTTCGACCTGGGACTCCCATGGAGTTTCAATATAAATTTTATCTAATCAACGTGTTTTGCAACTACGACGACGGGTTACTTGTAACCTCGATTTCTAACTCGCGAAGCACGCCCGACCAGGCACTCGACCCTTGAAGGATTTTTATAATCCTTCAAATTATGAGGATAATCTCAGCATTGTGATTCCCGTCAAAGATGTTGAGATCAAGCCCCAGGTTTTGAGTCTAATCAAACACTATCACAGGCTTGGCTCAAAGGACCCATTCCAACATTTGGAGGACCTGATCACTCTAGTTCATACCACCAAATCGAGGAATGTGGACGAAGAACAGATGCTCATGAGGCTTTTCGCCCATTCACTCAGGGATAAGGTCGCACATTGGTATCGTACCATTGGAAGACCGATTGCTACCTAGACAGCTTTGAAATCGGCCTTCTTGAAGAAATTCTTCCCAATTGGGCAAACTAATGTGTTGCGACGGGCAATTACCACTTTTGCCCAGTGGCAAGGGAAACTGTTTCATGAGGCCTAGGAGTGATTCCAGGATCTGTTGCGAAAGTGTCCACACCACGAGGTGCCTAAATGGCAACTTGTGCAGATTTTTTATCACGGCTTGAATGATCAACTCCGTAATCATGTGGATGCTTCTTGCAGAGGAAATTTCCTCAACAAAGATGTAGATAGCGCGTATGATTTGTTTGAGGAAATGAGCGAAAATTCTTTAAACCACGCCTCCATGGAAACCTTCAACAATCCAAGCAAACTAGAACAAATGCCAATGAGGTCCAAGATTCTCATACTTCTAATATAGAATTGATCTGCAATAGATTAGATAAGATGGATCTGGCTGTTAAATGAATGGAAGAATGAATGTTTGGAAACTCTAATTTTTCTAGATCCACTCAATCCCAGGGATCAGGATTCCATTCTTCGCAAGCTCCTACGGGACGAGAGTTTGTGAACCAACTGGTGCTGGCTCGACCTTCGAGCCAACTCTTCACGGAACCTTATGGGTTCCAAACTAGGGCCTTTGATCCCAATCTTTTTGATCCTTCATCCTCATCTTATGAGGATGTTCATGTTGTGCAAGAGAATGTTAGGTCCAACCCTTATTCAAATTCCTACAATTCTGGTTGGAAAAATCATCCTAACTTCTCTTGGAAAGATCAGGGGTAGCAGACCCAATATCGACCCAACAACTATGTATCGCAAAAACCAATGGGATAGGGTCATGTATATACTCAGTTGCCCTGAATCAGGTTAATCAGCCCATGTGGAATGCTCAACAACCCATCGAGCAGGCTGACTTGAACCTGAAAATGGTAGAAATGCAAGGGTCAATGCTTTAGCTCATGCAATAGATGAAAACTTTGCTGGACACCTTGCAATCCGGACTTAGTACAAACAACCGACAACTTGGATCTCTACCATCACAATCTGTACCAAACTCAAGGAATGTACATAATCGAGGCGCTGGGCCTCAAGGGTTTGGTAATGATGGGGAGTCACATGCTCAAGCTCATGCTATCTATCAGGCTACCCCAGCCCCTCCCGGAGCGAACCAAGTTCCTACCATAGTCAACCAGGAGCCTCCTATTTTGCCCAACCCTCCTTAAGGCACTAACCAACAGCATTTTGCCACGGCAAACACCATCACCTTGAGGAGTGGAAGTAGACACAAGGGACCTACCCAACCCCATGTCAACCCCATTAGGTCCCATAGCAAGAATTTCAAACTCCTAACTAAGAATGTGATCAACAAAACATCAGAGTCTGATTCGGGAGTATGTTGTTGTTGTACGGGCAAACAGAAAAAGTCGGAGGGGAAATTGGAGGAAAGGATGTCCTTACTTCAGGCTTTCAAATTGACAATCATTTTATTCCTCACGGCTATCGGATCAATTCCCGCCTACGCCATAGGTTTACTGAATGCATATAAAGAAAGACATAGAGCAAAATCTAAAAATAATAGGAGAGTAGTTTTGTCTGATAACACAAGCACACTGATCCTAAACAAGCTACCTCCTAAGAAGCAAGACCTGGAAGCCCCGCTGATTTCCTAAACAATAGGAAACATTACTTTTGACTAAGCCCTCCTCGACTTGGGTGCTTCCATTAATGTGATCCCCACCTCAATGCACATGGAATTGGGTCTAGGCTACCTAAAACACACTGACATAACCTTGCAGTTAGCCGATAGATCCATTACAAAACCAAGGGGTATTTTGGAGGATGCTTTAGTCAAGGTTAATGATTTGCATTACCTTGCTGATTTCATGGTCATGGACATGGAAACCCCAAAATAGCTCAACCACACCCTGATTATTTTGGGAAGACCTTTCCTGGTAACTACCAAGGCAAGGATTGATTGAGTCGAGAAATATAGAAATGGCCTCAGGGGATAAGACAAATCGATTCAATATTTTCTAGGTCTCAAAGAAGAATAAAATTAAGTGTGGTTTGATGGAGGAGCTTGGTAGAATAGAGGAAGTAATGGCCATACATACCTTAGACAACCTTTTAATGGCCAACTCAACCCAAACTCGGGAAGAAGATCACATGGTTGCGGAAATAATTGAGGACAAAACAAAAATGCGACCAATTGTAGCAATGCGGGATGAGGAAGATATACATGAAATCAAAAATTTGTTGGATGATTCACATGATCAAGATAAAACCCAACAGCATCCTTATCCTGAATGCTTAGAGTTTGAGGTCCAACTTATGGGTGGGAATTCTGAGGATTAGGATGGTTGATTTAAGAATCCAGAGTGTGAGGATGAAATTGAACATTGGGGAACTCTTCAAACATTAGGTATTCTAGAGTACCCACAAATCCCCAGCACATCACAAAACCCTCATCGTCCTTTTTCACCCAACCATTGCACAAATTTTATACCCAACCACACTTCCTCTATAATAAATCAACAAAACTCCTATTGGAGACCAATTGGGCTCTCCCTGCACCACCAGCTTGCCACTTTCATTGTTCATCTCTTTGGCAAGCCCATTTTCACTCTCCGGGACCCATACCTGGGGGCCCAAAAACTGTATTGTTGTGGCCTCAATGTTTAGTTATTTTTGATTGAGGACCTCGCCTAGCTAAAGGCACTAAACTCAGCACATGTAAAGACTGTTCCAAGCTGACCAGAGTCTCACAGAAACCAAGTGCTATTCTTCCACTTCTACTCTCCTGCATGCTTTCATTTTTCACAATGAGGACATTGCAATAGCTAAGCATGGGGGGTGGACATATTTTATAACCTTTTTGTCAGCTGTAAAAGTAATTTCTTGTTATTTGATTCTTTCTTTTAAAAAAAATGAAAATTCAAAAAGATAAAAAAAAGAAGAATTAGAAGATAACTTAGGCATTTGGAAGTTATTAACTTTAGGAAATGATACGAGAGGACCTAAATACTTAGACTCTTCAAGTCTTCAAGCCTAATTAGCTCGGGTGTCCACTCAAATGTGGACTTAGTCTTGAGTCCTCGCTAATTAAAATTCATTTTAAGTTGGTAAATAAATTTGGATGATAAGTATGCAACTTATCAACCTACCCTCTGATTTGGGGGGACTTTAAGCCTAAGCATCTACACACTTTTTTGCACTAACTCACTTTTCAACAGTTTCTTTAGAAATTGGGTAGCTAATTAAGTATCTAGGGTGGTATGGCTGACAAGTTGTCGGTGGTAATAGCTCATCGGTAGGTTGTCCAAAGCCTAGTCACAAGACCATTTTAGTTGTACTGCCTTTAGGTAAATCTTAGATCAGGAAAGCCACCTACTTAAAAATAAAAAAAATAAAAAGAAAATATATATATATATATTGAAAAAGGAGAAAAAATAAAAAATAAATAAAACCACACTTCACCGCATGAGTATGGCTGGCAAGATGTTGTGGGTAACAGCCCATTAGCCGGTTGTCCAGAACCCAGCTCACAAAAAATGCATAATAATTCCCGAAACACTTAGGGAAGAAGAGGGGAAGTAGAATAAATCAGGGAGATATACACTGCGTTCGCCCTTATGTTGACCCCATAAATAAAAGAAGGGAGAAAGCTACCAATCAAAAAGATAAACCTTTAGGTAAGGTCACCTAGGGTCGTAGAAATCTGAAGTTTATTTTAACTGTCGCTTAGTGAGTCGTTCACTATTTTCACAAGATGCTTAGCACTTAGAGTCCTTGTTGAGTCATGTGTGGGTCAGGTAGCCATAAAAAGTTATCCCGGAACTCTCAAAATCCAAAAGTACAAAAAAATTAAAAAGGAAGAAAAATAAAAAAATGTATCTTCCCCTTTCAAATAAAGCGACTTGGGCGGTCTACATTCTGGCAGGCACCTGGGTATTGTTGAGTTTTCATTATTTAGGACCTTAGTTGAAATTTTTTATTGTTAATAAATGACTTAGGCCTAAGCAATCTAATCATAATTTTGATTTTATACATAACATGTAGCTTAATTTTGCTAGGGACTAGCAAAAGATAGGCATGGGGGTATGATATAGACACATCTACTTAGGTTAAAATGGCTATTCATGCATGTTCCTAGGCTTAGATTTGCATTTCATGTTATAAATATTGCATAACATGCATCATTCTGCATTTAGAGTAGTATATATTTTAGGTTAATTAGGTTCTTTTATGGTCAGGAGAGAAGACTTATTTCAGGGCCTCAGATGGATGATCGAACTGTACGGATTTGATTAAGATGACGATCGGAGTCTAACGCCTCTAAAATCGTCTAGATCGAAGAACCGCAGCATCATACGAAGTTTTAGGAAGATCAACGGTCAGCGGGGTGGGCACCAGTGGGGCGAGCGAACATCTTCAGCGACGCACACCTTTAGTGACACTTACAGCTATCACTAATGGTCTACGCGTGCCAGCAAGAGGATTTGAAGGGTGGATCTTCAGCGACAGCTGCAGCGACATTTATGGACGTCAATAATAACCCAGATGCAAATTTGTTCTTCATCCTCCACTATAAAAGGACCTACCCACCACCATTCCAAACCATCTCTTCCTTTCCTCCTCTCACCACCTCCAAGGCTCTAGAGAGAGCTTGTCCCAAGCCCAGGATGCTCCTCTAGAGTAGAAATTCAAATAGTTTTCCCTACCCTCATCCCCATTCATGGAGCATCCCGTGGCCATCCTCTCACCACCCTTCAGGAAGAAGATCCTCGCTACAATGCCATCTTACCCCATCCTCCGTCCTCCGACTTCGTCCTCCTTCATCTTGCTCCTCACCACCTTCCTTTAAGTGACGTTAGAGCTTGTCGTCCTCCGAGCAACCTCGAGGGGGATTTCTCTCACCTCTTTCTATCTTTTTACACTTTCGTAGTGTAGTTTTCCTACTTTCATAGTGTAACAAACAGTTCTTGATAAATAGATGATTGTTTCTCTCCGTCTGTCTCTCCCTCTCTCTTTTACTTTTGCAAGTAAATAAAGTTTTCATCGACCGAATCTCTTGCATGCTAAAAATACCAAAAAAATTAGAAAAGATAAAAACAACCAAAAACAAATAAAAGTGAAGCACAGATTTCATAAAACCAAACATTCACCTCCTCATGTTCAACCCGGGACTCCCTTGGAGTTTCGGTATAAATTTTATTTGACCACGAGTTTTACAACTATGATGATGGGTTACTCGTAACCCTGTTTTCAAACTCGTGAAACCTATGCGATCATGGCTGAATTAGGATTGACGGGTACAATGATCTGAAAAGTATCATCATTCAGCTCTTTGAGTTATGGTAGAGGAATGGGGCGACTGATTGAATCTTCTAGAAAATTAGGATTCGGATCCTCCAAGTTAGCCCCTACAATATCACAATCTTCAATGATTGAACTATCAAATGGTTCATCATGCTCCTTGAGCCTGTTTGTCTCACTAAAATCATTTTCCTTAACTTCAGGTGAGACTTCGTTAATAGATTCCTCACCCTTAGATTCAAAGAATTCATGATCCTCATTTATATATGTCTCAACAATGTATGTCATTTCCTGGTTCATGGAGACATATTTTTCCTCTCTCCCTCGCTCGGGGATCTCGGGTGAGATAATCGGTTCATCCTTAATGGGTTGCTCTAGATTGACCTGGTCATCCCTGGTCTCATACAAATTATCCCCCCCGACAGGTGCTTGAGTGGGTTCAGACATTGACTCTTCTAAAGGGGATTCATCTTGGGAATCATCCCAAGATTGGACTAGGGTAACCACAAATTTCATCCTCAATCTCGACAATTTCAAAAGTAGAAACTCACCGGGGCCCTGATCCTCAATATCTTGGAGCCAATCCAATAACAAACTATTCAAATCATTAATCATTTGAATCAGGGGCTTCAATTCTTCATTGAGGGGTGTTGGCTGGGTTTCTAAAGATCGTATAATGTTCCTCAAGTTAGCCAACACCCTATCCTAGACCTAGTTCACCTGAACTGAATGGTTCAGTTCAGGTTTGGGTTAAAACTATGGGAGTCAAAAAATTGAGATTCTTGGGGTCCTCCCTAATAGTTGGTCGTTTCAGGTTGTTCAAAGAATGTTGGTGACCTATATTTAGTATAATCCTGGGGAAAGTAGGTGTTATATCATTCTTGATTGTAGATCAGGTTGGTTTGTTCATAAGAGGGCGGTGATCTATAAGCAGTGTAGCTCTGGGAAGGATAATAATCATGATCATAATGTCTAGGGTTAGGTCCTGGACATTAAGGTCCAGAATCATATCCCCAATCAAGGTTATCCTGGCTAGTGGATGGTAATCATAAGTTGAGTCAGGGTAATCATCTGGAGGATAAGTAGTGGGAGGAGGGTAGGATTGGAAATGTGTGTAGGATGTGGAAGGATACAAGGTGAAAGAGGAGGGAAAACAGAGGAGAGAAAGGTGCCCTACAGTATAATCAACCAAACCTGTACTTAGGTGGGTAACCTAAAGACCTACAGACTCCCAGGACCCGTCTTGAGATGAAAGAAATGATTTGATCTACTTCTATCTAGTCAATCCAACCAATTAGAGGGAGGGGTTGGGAAGATGGTTCTTCCCTTAGCTTTCGCCTCAGGTTCCTATGATACCCCCCAACTGCGGTCGTTTGACGCTACTCCCCTAGCTAGCATCAGATGGATCGGTAGAAGTAGAATAATCGAAAAAAATCTCAGTTGGAGTCCCAAGTAGCAAGTTAATCATTAAGGCCAACGTTTATTCAGTTTTAATTAGTCTTGGGATGATTGTGTTCTTGGAATGTGGTGGGCCCTTCAGATAGGTTGTGCCCTTAATGATCAATTAAAATGTGTGTGTGTGCACAACCAGGGTTTTCAAACAACGTTATTTGATGATGTGTCTTTTAGGGTTTAACCTTGTTAAGTAGCTTTTAGGGTTTAATCTTAGGTGTACTCAATCAAGTTCAAGAGAACACTCCAAGTTTTGCAAGCATTAGTGATGATATATTCCTTTAAAATTCAGAAATAAAGTGGAGTGCCTGGTTTAGTGATGTAAACACATTTATATCACATAAACTGTCTATTTTTTCATGTTCTTAGGCATATAGTTGCATCATGTATTATAAATATTGCATGACATGCATCATCTTGCATTTAGGTCAGATTATATAAAGTTTAAGTGAATTTTCTCTTTTTGTGGTTAGGTAATAAGGCCATATCATATCGAGGCCTTGGATTGAAGATCCAACCGTATGGATCTGATCAGGGTGACAATCAGAGTTTAACGACTCCAAGATCGCCTTAATTGGACTTTCGTAGCATCAGATGCAGTCCGAGAAAGATCATAGGTCAAGGGTCAAGAGGGTGTAAATCCGTACTTTAGATGACAAATCCAACTACACGAATAGGTTCGAATCGACGATCACAACCCAACGGTACGAAAATCGATCCAATCTGACATTCGTGGCACCATCTACAACATAAAGAAGATGGACGGCTAGGATTGTGCCACGTGGCACCATTCTAACAACCCAAACCAGCCAAAGGCTCACCATTGCTCCCTCTCTCCTAAAATGAACGTTCGATCTCGGCTGTTGGATTTCAATCCAATGTCTCTCTAGCCGTGCCCCCTCATTTCTAAAGAGTGAGGCCAAGAGATGATCTCCACCATTGGATTGAAATCCAACGGTCAAGAGAGCATGTGGAGGAATTCAAGTCTTTGCCTCAAATAGTCCCTCAGTGCAACGGTAACGCCTTCATACAAAGAGGTTGGGTGCGGGTTTGAGCCGTGTCTCGCCTCAAATTCAAGTGCAACAAGTGTGCAAACCAAATTCGGCCATTGAATGAAGCATGAATGTTTCTAATGCAAGCGACGTGGCACGCGGAGATGCCTTGGTTCGTGTACGCGTGATTGCATGCGGGGGGTGCATTAAGGCACTGAGCAATCTAAGTCATCGATCTCTTGATCAAACAACTAAGATCTTTCGAACGTGCGTATGCGTTGCGTGCATGGATGAAGAAGAGGCGGAGGCGTGTGCACGTAATCAGCGACATGAGGGCTTTAGTGACGATTTTATCCATCACTAAAGACCCCTCATTTAATGTTTTAAAAATAAAATGACCTATTTGCCCATTCAAACCTCAACTATAAATAGCCCTACGACCCCCACACTTTCTTCATCCTTTCCTCTCTTCTCTCACCCCTTAAAGGCTCTATGAGCTTGTCCCAAACCTGGGATGCTCCATTAGAGTTAAAAATATAATTTTTCTACCTTCTCACCTCCTTCGTGGAGCATCCTACGGTTGTCCTATTACCACCATTCGGGAAGTAGATCCCTCTACGACGTCGCCCTGCCCCATTCTCCATCGTCCGTCGTCGTTCTCCTTCGTCCTGCATCTCACCACCTTCGTCCAAGCACTCCGTCAACGCGGCTCATCCTCCAAGTAGCAGTCGAGGAGGATAACTTCTCACTACCTTCTCTTTACTGCTTTCTCGTTGTAAGATTTTCCTCTTTCTACTGCAGTGGTTAGTTGTAATAGACATTATATTGTGATTATGAAATTCTTGTTCATTCTCTCTCTATTTTGTTTTTATTTTTATTATTCTCTCTTTCTTTTCCATTAATTATTCTTTAAGTAGATAGCTAGTGTAGATTTAATTCAACTAGCTAATCTGCTTCGTGATAACAAAACAAATGTGATTTTTAATCAAACGTGCGTCTCCCTGTGTTTGACCCGGAATTCCTTTTGAGTTTCTGTTAAATTATCTGTTGACGGTTTTTCTCGCAAATTACGTTACAATGACGGGTTTTCAAAACTCAAACTCTTTTTACGACAATTTTCCGATACAATATTTTGGCATCGTTACCGTGAATTATCCATTCAACATTTTAGCACCGTTTCCCAGGAGGCAATGCTCTTCGATTTTTCACGTTTTCCCACCTTACTTATCTTTTACCTCACTTCTCTCCTTTCTTATTGTGATTGCAGGTACTCTCATGAGGCAAGAAAAAGTGGTAGATTGGAGTAAAGTGTTGTTGAAGGGTCTGTAAGTTTACCCACACCTCCCCACCCACTAGATTTCATTCCATCACCTAATAACACAAACTCTAATTAACTTAGGAGCTTTCATAAACTCTAAGGTTAGTTTTGATTATTTGTTTGCCACCTCCACCAGCCTCACCCTCTGCATATAAAGAAAATTTAAAAAAAAATCTCACAGAGGTACACAACATCTTCTGATTCTTCATACTCAACCGGTAACCTGATCTTTGGGACCGATACACTCATTAACACATAATTAAGTAGAAATTAGATTAGGTAATCACTTGTGTGCCTAATTAAGTGGTGTATCAGGCCAATTGTTTGAGCTGTTTGGGTTGTACTACTTCAACTAGAAACAACTCATCAGGTAGCTGCCAAATAGGTTCAACTTTTAGGGCTAAACTAGGTGTTTGTCGGGCGAAATCGAGGTTTTAAAAGCTGCAATGTAGTATAGGTCGAAATCTCTTGAAAACAAATAAGATTTATGCTTGAAAGAAATCTGAGGTCGTTTGCTGGGAGCATGTAACAATTAATTCTCAAGATTGTAATTCTATCAATGTATAACAATAAATCTAAGCAAGAATGATATATATGATAAATCAAATGTCAATGAAGTAAAAATATTAGGGTAAAATGGTGATTTGAATCACCAATTACCCCATACAATAATAGCAATTATCTCAATAGTATCAATCAAGGAAATAAAGCCTCAAATGTATGTAATCAGACGATGGAGGCGTGTATCAGATGGCTTAAACAACCAAAGCTACAGTGCTAGTGATTGGAACACCATCATGAGCCCTAACTAGCTCATTTTGACCTAGAAAAGAGAACAAAAGCTCCTATATAACCAACTGGAGGTCCTAACTCAATGAATAACCATTTTGAGAGAAAAGTAAGAAACAAGGGGTAAAATTGAAATTTTACCAGTGCAGTACAACAATGGGTTTTCTCATGGGCTAAACATAGGTCAAATGGTCTCAACAAGAAAAAAAGTGGGTTGGTTCAAATAGAAAAGGGTTCATGTGAATTCTAGGAATTAAATGACTTATTGTAACCCTAAAACAGGCCCACTTAATTTAACAAGGTTCTGGTCAGGATAAAATTCACCTAAACCCTTTAAAAATCATGGAAAAATATTCTCTAGGGTTTAGAACCTTCAATTTGGCCCTTAGAACCTATTTTGACCTAAATTGGAGTCTCAGTCAAATGTTTGCCTTAAATTGAGTTTTTACGTAAATTTCCCAATCAAACGTGATCAAACCAAAAATCCAACTTCACCATTGGATTCCTTAGGTCAAAATTAGGTTTGTACCAAAATTTAGACCTAAGGAGAATTCACCTTGACCTACTTTGCAAACAGGTCCTGCCTAATTACATTTCTACCCCTAACATTTGAAAACTTCTGCAGAAACCCCCTATCTTTGTCTTCATTATTTGCAATCAGGTCCCTATGCCATTATAGTAGAGGGAATCCTACTCCGGCAAGGTTTCGAGGGAAAGATCTCTCTAATTCCTCAGAGAATCCCCTTCAATATTGAAAGGGAGATTCTCTGAGAAATCTCCTCCAGTTTAAACACAATTCCAAGCTCAATTTAGTACCTAATCTCTCATGCGAATGCATGAGAGATTTGGGTCTCATTCGACCTTCCATCTCCGGCGAGGTTGCCATGCTTGGAAGCTTGGCTTTTAAGCACAAAACTTTCCTCCAGAGCCTATAAAAGCACGCCCAGATCACCCTGCATCCTCCAGGCTTGAAATTGGCCAGAGAAACCCTCTAGTTTATCTCTTCCCCCTCCGGCCAGTGACTCAGCAAGCTCCGGCGACATCCCTCTCTTTCCCTTGTCACTCTGCCACAATACCAGTGGCAGGGTTCTCTTCCTCCTCTTCGTTCATGTCGCGCCGCACTAGTCGACACCCCTACAGCCCCTTCATCATCACCGTCCTCCTCCACTGAGTGCTTCGTCTCCGGCGACGACAATATGAGCCAGCCGCCATCTCTGCATCCCCCTTCATCTATCTACTCTCAGCTAAGTTCTCTCGCCTTTCTCATCATTTTTCTCTCTTTATTTCTTGAAAATGACCATCGATGCTCGCAACCACCCTCACCTTCCTCATCTCCGACCAGACCTCCAGTGAGGCATCCCCACCGCTCCACACCTCCATCCGCCTCGCCAACCACCCTATAAGCATCGCCATACCTCATTGATCCTAAACTCTCGCTCCACTCACCGTGCCACGCCCCCAAAACTCCCCCTGAACACACCCACATTCACACACATAGGGTACCCTAGGCACGCACACACCGGGCACCCCACGCCACGTCGACCCACGCACTACGTTCGTCGTGTCTAGGCGAAGCTGTCTGCACTTTCTGACAGGGCCGCAAGGCTATTTTCTTATTGACAGGTGTAGGCATCTCCATTGCCATTAGCACACGTGAGGAGCTTGCTTGCGAGCTTCCCTCAAGTCTTCTCGCTCCAGGCTAAGTGCCCCAGGTTATGCGGAATCCTCTCACGCATAGCCCCAACCAAGCAATTGGCACTAAAGACCCCAGTAGCAGCTGCAATTGGATCTACCATCTACTACGGATGCGCGCAATAGGAAGGTGGGATGTTTAGTCCCACCTTAGAAGCTGTCAAGCAGGCGTAGTGGGATAAATTGAAAAAGTGAATATTCCTTATTGCCTCCAGACCACAGGGTGAGGTCCTACTCACCTATCACCGCCTCGTCCGTGACCCGATCCCTGCGGACCTAGCTTGACCTGTATACTTGACCTGCACTCCTCACCCGCCACCACACACCAGTGGGCCTGGTCCTGGGCGCGCACTCGACCCGACTACGAGAGAAGTGGCTCTGGGAGAGCAAGCCTAAGAGAGAAAGAGGAAGAGAGATCGTAGGGGTGGGTAGGGGTAGGTTTTACTCTCTCATAGGAAGGAGAAGAAGAAAAAGCCAAGGAAGAAGAGGGCGGAAGCCAGAGAAGCTAAGGGAGGAGAAGGTAAGAACTGAAGAGGAAGAGGCTGAAGGCTGAAAGAACAGAAAGAGAAGGAGAAAGGACTAAAGGTAGATGAAAGAGGATCTACAAAGAAAGAAAAGAAGAGAAGAAGAAGAAGCCAAGGAAGAAGAGGGCTGAAACCAGCGAATGCTAAGGAAGAAGAAGGCAAGGACTGAAGAGGAAGAAGCTAAAGGGCTAAAAGAGAAAGAGAAGGAGAAGGAACTGAAGGTAGAAGAAGGAGTCGCCAGAAGGAAAGAAAGAAGAAGAAGAAGCAAAGAAGAAAGAGGAGCCACCAGAGAAAGAAGAAAGAGAAGGAGAAGAAGAAGAAGCCAAAGGCAAAAGAAGCAAAGGCACAGACACGAAGAAAAGAAAAAAGAAGAAGGAAGAAAGCCAGCCATAGATAGAGATCAGAGACAGAGAAGAGAAAAAGATCAGAAATAGCACTGTAGCAATTACAAGTTTAAGACGTCTGATTCACAAAATCAGACGTCCATTTTTTGTGCTCTTCATATACATTGATATCCAGTGTTCACATTTACAATTTTGCACTATAACTCTGATTTCCATTGCATATTATATTCAATTTTAAAGTTGTGCTCTTGAATTTTAAACCTCAATTTGTTCCCTGTGTTCGACCTTGGATTTAAAACTTCGAGTAATAAAATTTATTTGCTTTCGAGCGCTTTCAACCTATACTACAACGCATCAATTTTAAAACCTGATCTTGCCCGTTAAACATTTCGGCATCGTTGCCGGGGAGCAATGGGCGATTTAGAAATCTTGATCCAATTTCTGATTCGGTACTAACTTGATACATCTCTTTTGTTGTGATTGTTTCAGGGGAAACGATTCAAAGGAAGATGGCCGCACAGCAAACACACCCAGGGCAGGTAATCTCTGATTAGCCCTTTCTCTTAATCCCCTCATTCTAAAAAGGAAAAACAAGATAAAAATCAATTTAGGGCTACCAGCTTTCCATATTTATCTAAGTCACCAAAGTTGCCTGATTTTGATTTCAACAAGTATTGATTTGTGCATCCATTTAAAGTAACTAGGGATACCACCTTCTTGATTGAGTCCTAGATACCATATTTTTGGCAACTAAATTGGACCAAAATTAGAGCCAAATTAAGGATTTTAGAGACACATCTTTCTAAGAAAGAATCAACTATTCCAAAAGGAGGTGTGCCTAAACCTTGGTTGAAAAGACTTATTCAAGAGAAACCCTAAAATTCAAGCTCTTAATTTCACTTGAACCCTAAAAGAAAGGACCTAAAGCTCTCAAAGGACAAATAGGTGAAGTTGACCCCCTTGTTGGGTCAACCAACCTTGAAATTAGGTCACTTTTGCACTCAATACATCTAAAGTTCAAGTGAAATCCTAAGCACCTTTGCTCTTAAATAAAAGTGGTAGACTTAAGAGGTCAAAGTCACCATTCTGGTCTACTTGGAATCTCAGTGACAAGAGAGGTTGGGTAGGGGAAACCCTGTAACTTCGTGGGGATGCTCTATCTTGTAAGGGTCTTTGCAGGACTCTCCCTCTCTAGCTACCTAGGTATTTCTTAGGTGGACGGCTTTTCTGACTAAGGGGTATCATCCGCCCAGAACCTCTATAGTCATCCAAATTTTTGGGTGTCTTGATTGGGTCCAGCACATTCTACCCTCGTCCAAACCATTAGTGCATGTTCGGTAGGAGGTCCTTAAGACCATCCTTAAGACCTCCTTTAGTGATTCACTCCCACCGAGGCCAAGCCTCGACGTCCGTGTTTGTGCAACAACCCCACCACATAGACATCTCTGATTCATCAGAACCCAATTCTCCTTCTTCCATCATGAAGGAACAACCAGTAGAAGAAGAGAACAATCTTGAAAACCAACTCCAGTGCCTGAATGATCTATTTCAAAACTTTGTAAACCCGCCACAGTGTCCTATGATGCAAGATCACTATAATCCCGCTGCGGTGGCCATCAAACCTCAAGTCCAAATCCCAACTGGAGGTCCTGATTCTAAACTCAAGCCCAACATGATTCATGCTATTCCAAAGTTTCATGGGCTTAATTCCGAGGATCCCTTCCAGCACATCAAACAACTCAAACATCTGGCCTAGACCTTCGGGTCAGATGTTCAAAACTAGGATATTCTTCTTATGAAGATGTTTTCCTTCTCTCTCATGACAAGGCAGCTCATTGGTATCAGACTCACATGTGTCCAATCAACACATGGGTTGAACTGCAATCCGAATTCTTGAAAAAGTCCTTCCCAGTTGGTCAGACAAATGCCTTACGCCACCAGATCACACACTTCACCCAGCAATCTGGAGAGCCTCTTCATGAAGCGTGGGACCGTTTCTTGGATCTCATGCGAAAGTGCCCCCATCACGGAGTTCCTAAATGGTAACAAGTCTAGTCTTTTTACCAGGGACTCCATGAAGATATCCGCTTATTTGTCAATGCAACTTGCGGAGGAAATATCATGGGTCAACACAAAGACACTGTGTGGGAGATTCTCGAGAATATGTGTGAGAACTCCATTAATAATGGCTCCATGGGCTTATTCGACCAGACAAATGCCCGCCCATCGACGAATCCGAGGAGAGCACACGAGACGTAGGGCCTGTTCGCATCCATCGACTTGGAATTGATGGCCAGTCAGTGGACAAGGTCTCTATCATCGAGAAGAAGGTGGATGAGCTGACTCGACATCTCCAGCGAGCCACCTCTACGCAAAACCCGTTTGCACAGCCACCTCTTGGGAGGGAAGCTATGCATAACATCTATCACTGATCTTCTCAGGGGATGGGCCCGTATCCACCCTCGTCTGACTCTAGTACCGGAGGAAACTCTGATCCGACCTACTCTAGTTGGGTAAACTCTGAACCCTCATATTCTAACTTTCCTGAGGTTCCTCAAACCTGCGAGGACCTCAATGCCATCCAAAATGACCCATTCTCTAATACCTATAACCCTAGATGGCAGAATCATCCCAACTTCGTGTGGGTGGGAAATACTCAGAATCAAAGACCACCATATCAACCCCATCCACAAGCTCCTCGTCCATATCAGCCACCTCAGCCTTGACCGAACCCCACCTATCAATCTGGGCCAACCAAAACAGATCAAATGACTCTTATCTTTCAGACTCTGGCTGACATTCAGAAGATGAATGCAGCTATGAAAAAATAGCACAAGGATGAGATTACAGAGGTTCGCAATCAACTCGCCCAGATGGCTAATTCCCACCAACCTAGTACACTCCCTTCCCAACCTCTGCCGAATCTGAATAACGTGTCGAACCAGAGGCACGTTATGAACCCAAATCCGAGCCAAGCGCACATGATTTATCAGGCCTCTTCTGTTCCTTCACCTGATGGGATGGAAGCTTTGACATCTTATGCGGGATTTCAACAGCAGCCACCTATTTTACTAACCCTGAACCAAAACTAGGTAGGACTGAATTCTGTAACAACCTGTAGTGGTAAAGCAACACAAGACCCACCTTATCCAAGCCACTTTCAGCCTGGTAGTAACCTAAGCCCTAGGATAGTTATCCAGAACACCCCTGTCCTAGATCAAGAACTTGGACCTATTCTAGAGGAACCAACCAAGGTTCCATTTCCCAAGGCCTTGACAAAGGGAAATAGGACAAACAAACCCGTGGCTCCTGAGGAGGATTTGGTCAAGATCTTTGAATAGGTCCATATAAACATCCCCTTGATGGATGCAATCCGCCACATACCGGCTTACGCATGATTTCTGAAAGACGAGTGCACACCCAAGCATAAGCTACGAACCAAAAGTGGGAGTCCAATCTACTATCAGAGCAAACCAGCTCTGTAATTTTGAGCAAACTCCTACCTAAGGCAAAAGACCCAGGTACTCCCCTGATTTCATGTACCATTGGTGATACCCAATTCGACAGAGCCTTATTAGATTTAGGAACCTCCATAAACCTAATACCTACATCCCTCCTTGACCACCTTGAAGAATCTGAGCTTAAACCGACAGAGGTGACATTGTAGTTAGCTGACCGATCTATTAAGTCACTTAAAGGAGTTCTCAAGGATGTCATCATTAGGGTACAAGATTTCTATTTCCCAGTAGATTTTGTAGTCTTAGATATGGATGCTCCAGAAAACCCAAGGGATACACCAATTATACTAGCGAGACCCTTTCTGGCCATTGCTAGGGCCAATATAAATTGTAAGGAGGGCCAAATTGAACTGAAATTCAGGAACCAAACACTGAAAATTGACATCTTTAAGTCCCAACAAGGGATTAATTGCGGTGTTATAGAACAAATATGTGATATCAAGGTCGTGGTTGATGAACCACATATTGAGGACAACCTGATTACTTCCGATCAACCACAAGAGGATCAAAACCCGCAATCAGAGGAGTCCGAATCTAACTTAGATACACCCATAACCCCTTCCCTTGCTCCTGACACACACCATGAACTACCCGCTGTTGCTAATAACCCCGTTCTATAACTTAAGCCTCTTCCTGACATCTAAAGTACATTATTTTGTGTTCCAATCAGACGTTTCCTATGATTATCAACTCCAGACTCACACTTGACCAGGAATCCCGTCTGATTATTATTCTCCAGCAACATCGTAGAGCCATTGGATGGACTCTCTATTTATCGAAGCGAAATCGGGTTTTAAAATAATGCATCGTAGTATAGTTGAAATCTCTTTGAAGACAAATAGATTTTATTACTCGAAGTTTATGTCCGAGGTCGAACACAAGGAGCAAATGGAATTCACTCACTAATCTCAATAATAAATGAAAATTGAACACATAAAACTACTCAAAATCTAATTCAGAATGTAAACCATAAGTATATGGAGCATAAAAAGGAATTATAGCTACAAATAATGGAGATCTGATGAAAAATTGGACGTCTGATTTTATAAGTGAGGTGCTACAGTATCTTCCTCTGATTTTTCCTTCTTCTTTCTTTGTCGTTGGCTTCTTCCTTCTTCTCTAGCTTTGATTATTTCCTTTACCTTTTCTTCTGACTTTCTTCCTTCTTCTGTTCCTTCCTGCCTTGGCTTTCTCTTCCGTCTTTCTTCTCTTGCTTCTTCTCTGGTCTTAGCCTTGCGAGCCTCAGCTACTTTCTTCTTCCTTTCTTCTTCCTCTTTCCTTAGCTTCTCTGCAACTCTTTTCCTCTTCAGCTCTCTTCTGATTTCTACCCTCAGCCCTTAGCTTCTTCTTCGGCTTCCTCCTTCTTCTTCCTTGGCTTCACCCTTGGCTTCTTCTTCTTTTCCTCTCCATACAAGAGCAAAACCTGCCCCCTACCCTCCTCCTGATCTCTCTCTTTCTTCTCTCTTAGGCTCACTCTCCCAGAGCCTTCTCGGGTTAATGGGTCGGGTATGCGTGCCCGGGACCAGGCCCACCGACGTGGGTGCTGGGTGAGGAGTGCACAGGTAGTTGAGTATTCGGGTCAGAGCCAGGTCCACGTGGCGTGGGTCATGGATGAGGCAGTGGGTGAGTGGGAGCTCACCCCATGTCAGGAGGCGATAAACCCCTGACACTTTTTCAGATTATTCCACAGCGTCTGCTCTTGATCTTCCGAGGTGGGACTAAATGTCCCACCTTCCCCGCAGGTGCCCTCGCAGCCGAAGGCATTGAATTTTGGCTGTTGCTATGGCCTCCAAAGCCAATTACTTGGCTGAGGTTATGCGCAAGACAATTCTGCGTAACCTGGGACCTGGAGCCTAGAGCGAGGCTACCTAGCACAAGCTTGCAAGCAAGCTTCGTGCCTACTTCAACGGTGACGTAGGTTTAAACCTGCAATCATGCAAATGGCCTTGCAGCCTCGTCTAAACATGCAAGAAGCTTTGCCTAAGCATGATGAAGGTGGCACGGTGGTCGGCGTGGCGCAGGGTGGCCTGAGTGTGCATGCCTAGGTTACCTGAGCAAGCAGATATGGGTGTGCTTGGTGGACATTTTGGGGGTGTGTCATGATGAATGGAAAGGGGGGTTATGGTCAGTGAGGTGTGGCGGAGCTCGTGAGGTGGTTGGCGAGGTGGGTGGATGCGTGGATCGCCGGGAGCACCTCACCGGTGGTCTGTCGGAGGTGAAGAAGATGATGGTGGTTTGCAAGCGTCGAGGGATATTTTAGGAAATAAATAGGGGGAAACAGGAAGAGGAGAGTGGGAGGAAGTACCTGACCTAATTTAAGGACGAGGGGTGCAGGGATGGCAGACGGCTCGTGTCTGCCATCGCCGGAGATGAAAGTCCCAGTAGGAGGAGGACGGCGATGACGAGAGGGTAGCTGGAGTGTCAGCTGGTGCAGTGCGACGCGGACAAAGGAGACAAAGGTAACTCTGCCATTGGTATTGTGGCAGAGCGACGAGAGGAGATAGGCATCACCAGAGCTTGCTGGGAGGTTGACTGGAGTGGAAGAGAGGAAATTGGGGTTTATCTTAGGCCAATTCAAGCTAGGGATCTGCGGAAGGATCAGGGAACCCTTTTATAACCCCTGGCAGAGGGTCTTGTGCATGGAAGCCAAGCTTACAAGCACGGGTAGGTCATCGGAGATGGAAGGCCAAAAAGACCCAAATCTCTCATGCATTCGCATGAGAGATTGGGTAGGAATGAGGGCTTGAAATTAGGTTCACATGAGAGGAGATTTCTCAGAGAATCTCCTTTTCAAATTTGAAGGGGATTCTCTGAGGAATCAGGGAGTTCTTTCCCTTGAATCCTTGCCGGAGTAGGATTCCCTCCGCTGTAATGATGGAGGGACCTAATTTCAAAGAACGACGAGGAAGCTAGGGGGTGTCTGCAAAGGTTTTCAAAAGTTAGGGGTAGAAATGTAATTGGGATGGACTTGTTTGCAAAGTAGGTCAAGATAAATTCCCCTTAGGTCCAAATTTTGGTACAAACCTAATTTAAACCTAAGAAATCCAATGGTGAAGTTGGATTTTTGGTTTGACCACGTTTGACTAAGAAATTTACACAAAAACCTAATTTAGGGTAAATAATTGACTAGGACCCCTATTTAGGTCAAAATAGGTTCCAAGGGCCAAATTGAAGGTTCTAAACCCTAGAGGTTATTTTTCCATGAATATTAGAGGGTTTAGCTAAATTTTATCCGGACCAGAACCTTGTTAAATTAAGTGGGTCTATTTTAGGGTTATTAGAAGTCATTTAATTCCCAGATTTCACATGAACCCTTTTATGTTTGAACCAACCCAGTTTTTATCTCGTTAGGACCATTTGACCTATGTTTAGCCCATGAGAAATCCCGTTGTTGCACTGCAATGGTAAAATTACAGTTTTACCCTTTGTTTCGTATTTTTCTCTCAGACTGGTTATTCCTTAAGTTAGGACCTCCATTTGGTTATGTAGGAGCTTTTGTTCTCTTTTCTGGGTCAAAATAAGCTAGTTAGGGCTCATGATGGTGTTGCCATCATACCCCCATGCCTAGCTTTTGCTAGTCCCTTACCAAAATTTTAAGGTTTTAACTTCTGTTCTAGACCATGAATTCCTTGATGTTCAGAGATTATGATGAGTGCTTTTTCTTTTCTTTTTGATTAGGTTAGAATGCCGACAGTAGGCCTAGAGGTACTCAAGTACCAACCAAGATCCGTAATTGACCAGCTCTATCCTCGATCCTCCGCAAAGGTTTTTAAGGCCTGCAGGAACTATCCAAAGGTTCGTTGGACCCCGCGATTAAAGCACCCTGCTTGCAACGTATTTTAGCCTCGGTTCAATTTATAGTGCATTTTTTGTAAGAGAGAGACAGAGGATTTATTTGTTTGGAGAGTTTTCTCTCTCTTTTTTTTTTATTTCTAACTTCAGATTGGCTTCTCAATACGGTCTATATCGGATTCCTTATCCCCATCATCAATCCTCAAAAGGTCCCTGGAAATCGATGCTTCATGATAGCACCACCCATGGCAACCCCCAGAACCATTGCTTTTGAGATTTTGAGATAATCCCGCCCATGGCATTCTGTAGCTAAATCCAGACCCTGACAATTGACATTTCATGATAATGCTGCCCATGGCATCTAAACCAGCATAGGGTGCTTACGTGCCCCTGGTAGGATATGTAAATATCCTAGGAGACAAGCATCGAGGAGATGATATGTTATTACGCATCTTCGAGGGGAATTTCCCACCTCTCCACACCAGGAACTCGTCCAAATCAACTTGTGTTGATCGGCCGCTCCTAATCTAGGTGACTTTTCTCAGAACATTTAAACGCTTTTGCGTGATTTTGATAGTTATGTGGTCTGGCGTGTTTCACATGTTAGAAATTAGGGTTACAAGTAACCCATCATCGTAGTTGCAAAACACGTCGATTAAATAAAATTTATACCGAAACTCCAAGGTAGTCCAGGGTCAAACACAGGGAAGCGACGCTTACTTTACATGAAAACCACGCTTCAATTCGTTTCTTTTTGGTATTTTAGGATTTTGTTATTTTTTTTGTATTTTTGTAAGAAGAAACAAGCAATCGTATCACAAGATAGAGATATGGAATGAAAATGGTATATATATCAATCCAATGTCTATTACAATCTACTATGAAAGCATAAAAAGAGAGGGGGTGAGAGGAAATCTCCCGAAATGGCTGTTCAGTGAGATAACGGTGCCTGCCAGAAGCTCAGACGAAGGAGGTGAGGTACAGGAGGACGTCGAGTTGAGGAAAGCTTCGACGTGGCTCCAGAGTGGAGGTGAGAAGACGGAGGTGATCTGCTACCGGAATGGAGGTGGGAGGATGGCTCTAAGGCGACCTATGAAAAGGGATGGGAAGTTGGAGGAGTATTTGGTGGGGTAGAGGTTCGCTATACTAATAGGAGCCTTGGGAGCTTGAGAACAAGCTCTAATGGAGCATTGGTAGGCTTGCTAGAGCTTGCGAGTAGGTGGGAGTAGAGTAGGTAGAGATGGCTTGGAAGGGAGGGGGTGTAGGTCCTTTTATAGTGGAAGAGAAGAGGCAAAAATAGGTATGGGACCATTAGTGACATCCAAGCCGTCGCTTGAAGCATCGCTATAGGCAGCTCATGCCCAAAGTTGGCTTTGCTGGTGCGCAAAGAATTAGCGATGGCTGTAAGCGTCGCTATAAGTCCAGCTCATGCGTCGCTGTAGGTCTAGCTCATGCATAACTAGCGCTATGCTCCCCCGCCTTGCTGCGCGCATGCGCCCACGTGCTAGCGCTGCGCTGTGCACATGCGCACCTGCATGCCTGCACACGCACCCACGCTGCTGCACGCCTGCAGTGCCGCGTGCATGCACTGGACGGTTTGGGCTACGCCACATGGCGCAGTCTAGGTCGTCCATCTTCTTCTTGTTGTTGGGGCTGCTATAGAGGCCGGATTGAGTTAATTTTCACGTCGTTAGGCTGCGTTCGTCAACCCAAATCCATCCACGTGGTCAGATTTGTCATTTGAAGCTCTGAATTATGTCTCCTAGTCCCTTGGCCGTTGATCTTCCTCAAACTGCATATGATGCTACAGGACTCCGATAGAGGTGATTTCAGAGGCGTTGGACTCCGATCGTCATCTTCATCAGATCCGTATGGTCAGATTGTCAATCTGAGGCTCCAAAATAAATATCCTTCTCTCCTAACCACAAAAAGGTCGTAATTAACCTAAATTATATGCAACTATTGTAAATGCAGAATGATGCATGCTATACAATATTTATAACATGAAATGCAAATCTAAGCCTAGTAACATGCATGAATAGGCATTTTATCCTCAACAAATGTGTTTACATCATACCCTCATGCCTATCTTTTGCTAGTCCCTAGCGAAATTAAACTATATGCTATGTATAAAAGCAGAATTAGGATTAGATCGCTTAAGTCTAAGTCATTTATTAACAATAGAAAATTTCAACTAAGGTCCTAAACTACGAAAACTCAATAGTAGCAGGGTGCTTGCTAGAATGCAAACCGCCCAAGTCCTCGCCTTATTTGAAAAGGGAAGATACATTTTTTTTATTATTTTTCTTCTTTTCTAATTTTTTTGTACTTTTGGAGCTTGAGAGTTCCAGGATAACTTTTTATAGCTACCCGACCCACCCAAGACTCGAAAAGGACTCTAAGTACTAAGCATCTTTGTGAAAAAGTGATAGAGTCACAAAACGGCCGTAAAGATGGACTTCAGGTTTCTACGACCCTAGGTGACCTTGCCTAAAGGTTTATCTTTACCATCGGTAACTTTCTCCCTACTTCTTTTATTTATGGGGTCAAGACAAGAGCGAACCTAGTGTATATCTCCCCGATTTATTCTACTTCCCTGCTTCTTCCCTAAGTTTTTTGGAAATTATTGTGCTTTTTTTTTGTGAGCCGGGTTCTGGACAACCGGTCGATTAGCTGTTACCACCGATAACTTGCCAGCCATACTCGTGCGGTGAAGTATGTTTTTTTTATTTTCTTCTTTTTTTTTCTTTTCTTTTTGAGTGTTTCTTTTTTCTTTTCTAAGTAGGTGGCTTCCCTCACCTAAAATTTACCTAAAGGCAGTACAATGAAAATGGTCTTGTGGCTGGGCTCTGGATAACTAGCCGATGAGCTGTTACCACTGACAACTTGCCAGCCATACCACCCAAGTCAGTCCATTAGCTACCCAATTTCCGTAAAAACTGCTGAAAAGTGAGTCGGTGCAAAAAAAATGTGTAGATGCTTAGGCTTAAAGTCCCCCTAAAACAGAGGGCGGGTTGATAAGTTGCATACTTATCATCCCAAATTATTTACCAAATTAAAATGAATTTTAATTGGCGAGGACTCGAGACTAAGTCCACATTCGAGTGGAAACCCGGGCTAATTATGCCCGAAGACCTGAAGAGTCTAAGTGTTTAGGTCCTCTCGTATCATTTCCTAAAGTTAATAACTTCTAAATGCCTAAGTTCTCTTTTCCTAATTTCTTTCTTTTTTATCTTTTTTCAAATTTTCAATTTTTTTTAAAAATTTTATAAGAAACTAAAAGAAATTCTACGAAGTTAACATAATGATTTTAGGAATCGATTATCCACCGCCCCATGCCTAAATGATGCAATGTCCTCATTGTAAAAATAAAGACATGAAAAGGGTGGAGTAAACAGAATATCACCTGAGTGTCGTGAAAATCCAGTCAGCTCTACAGAGAACGTGAAATATAAACATGTACTAAATTTAATGCCTTCAGCTAGGAATAAAATACATACAAGGAATAAATTGAGAATTCACAAGTGCGGGTCAAAATCAAAATAAAAATATTGATTCTGAAACCTGCCAGCAGAAGATGTCCACAGACGTGGACAAGATTATGGTGCAGACCCATGCCCTAAGGTCGAGTGGTTCTCAGGTTCTGGTTGAAAATCACCCAGAACCGAAGGTTGTTGTATTTGCGGGGCTGGGCCTGCAGTTTAGTGGTGTGCAACCCAAGACCAAAGTGTCGGACAACAGGTAAAGATGGCTCAATATGTGCGGTTGTCCACTTAACATCAAGCTCAGAAAAATAATCAGTTATTTCGAGCTTGGGTTGAACCTGAAAGATATCATAAGGGTCCGCATAGAAGATGGGTGGTTTCAGGTCAATAGGTACCCTTATATCCAAACTTGTTTTTCCCTCAAAATTAACCTCCCAAATTTTCATTTCAACATTCCTATCCTCCAACATCAGGTGCTCAGGTTTTGGGACTTCAAGCATATCATTCACCCCATAAGATTCTCCCAAGTCCAAAAATCATGGCTGACTCAAGATTGACTTGGGTACAATGATTTCCAAATCAAAATCAGTCCCTTTGGGGTGTGGTTTAGGAATGGGGCTATTGATTGAATCTTCTAGTAAATGAGGATTCGAATCCTCCAAGTTAGCCCCAACCGAATCCAAATCTTCAATAATTGGGATATCAACTGGCTCGTCAGATTCCTCAAGCCCATTTGTCTAACTAAAATCCTCTTCCTTAAGTTCAAGTGAGACTTCACCAAAAGATTCTTCACCCTCAGAGTCAAAGAATCCATGATCCTCATTTATATATGTCTCAAAATCATATGTCATTTCATGGTCCGTGGAGACATATTTTTCCTCACTCCCTAGCTCGAGGATCTCGGGTGAATCAATCGATTCATCCTCAAATGGTTGCTCTAGCCCAACCTAGTCATCCCCAATCTCAGAAAATGTATCCCCCCGACAGGTGCCTAAGCGGGTTCAGACATTGGCTCTCCTGAAGGGGGTTCATCTTGAGAATCATCCCAAGATTTGACTAGTGCAACCACAAATTTCATCCTCAACCTCGACAATTTCCCAAGAAGAAACTCACCTAGGTCCCTATCCCTAACACTTTGGAGCAAATCCAATAAAGAACTATTAAGTTCATCAATCATTTTGATCATAGGCTCTAGTGCTTCAGTGCATGGTGTTGGCTGAGCTTCTAAAGATTGTATAGTGTTCCTCAAATTAGCCAACACCCTATCCTGGACCTGGTTCACCTAAACCGATTGGTTCGGTTCAGGTTTGGGTGGGTTCAGGTTAAATCTAAGGGAGTCAAGATGTCGAGGTTCTCGGGTCCCTCCTTGATAGTAGGTCATTTCAGGTTGTTTAAAGGTTGGTGGTGACCTAAATTCAGCATGCTTCTGGGGAGGGTAAGTGTTATAATCAGCATATCCTTCACGGTTGTAGATCTGGTTAGGTTGATCATCAAAGGATGGAGATCTATAATCACTGTAGCTCTAGGAAGGATAGTAATCATAGTCTTGTTATCCAGGGTTAGGTCCTGGATACTGAGGTCCAGATTCATATCCCCAATCAAAGTCATCCCGGCTAGTGGATGGATAATTACAAGTTAAGTCGGGATAATAATCATCTTGGGGGTAAGTGGTGGTAGGAGGATAGGATGTGAAATGTGTGTAGGATGTGGAAGGGTACATGGTGAAGTAAGGCGGGAAATCAAAAGAGAAAGGAGCCTTGCAATACAAAACTACAAGCCTGTCCTTAGGTTGGGTAGCCTAAAGGTCTACAGACTCTCAGAATCCATCCTAAGATTATGGACGATTTACTCTACTTATGTCCAGGCAATCCAACCAGTTAGAAGGAGGGACTGGGGAGAAGGTTCTTCCTTTGGCTTGCACCTCCAGTTCCTAGTGTACCCCCTAGCTATGATCATTTGACACTACTCCCCTAGCTGAACATTGATAAACGCCAGTTTATAATCATTCTTATGCATTAAAACAAATCTAGCTCTTAGGATTTTTCTCTGCAAACGGGTTTTTGGGTTGCATTTAGGCATTAACTAGGATAGGCATGCATTGCATCTTTTCTTGTTGCTTTAATGAGTTTTTGTGAGTGTTAGGGATGAATAGGTATACAGATCCTTAAAACCCTAGCACTCAAGAAGGCAAATGGTGAAGGAGGAGCTCAGGCTAGCTGGAACTCAGCTTGATCCAGCTCACCACAGCTGGAATCTAGCTCACTTGGACTAGGGTTAGCTCATCCTAACTCCATTCACCTAATCTCAACTGAATGGCAGCTCAAGAGAGCTCATCTTAGCTCACCCTAGCTCAGGTCAGCTCAGATCCAGCTCAACTTAGTTGAGTCTAGCTCATCTCAGCTCCCACTAGTCCAGAGGGAGCTCTAGCTAGCTCAGCTGAGTTGACTAAAGTTCATCCCAGCTCAAATCCAACTACATCCAGCTCCACTCAGCTCTAGCCAGCTGAAGAAGAACTTATCCCAGCTTAGGAAGCTCAAGTCCAACTCTCAAGGACTCAGCTTAGCTCAACTTGGTTGAGCTAAGCTACCTTAGTTGTCTCAACCAGCTCAATCTTCCTCAGGAGCACCAGACCCAGCTCACCTCAGCTTCATTCAATAGAAGCCAGCTCACTTTAGCTTGGCTTAGTAGTTAGCAAAGAACTAGCAAGCTAAGCCAGCTAGAGTAGCCCCATGTTGACCTCTTCAGTAGCTGCCAACTCCACTTGAGCTCCAAATTTTTCAGATCCAGCTCCTCTCTCCAAACCCTAGCTCCAACACCTCCTCCTCTACTCCACTATTAGCTAAGCTAGCTTAGCTTAGCTTAGCTATGCTCCAGTTCCCTTGGCTTTTACCACCTAAAAACCCTACCTAGCAACTCCACCAACTAGCTCCACCTAAGCTCCACATAAGCTAACCCTACTTCCACCTCACCTTGGCTCAACCTGGCCTACACACTACCTCCAAAAGACACCATAAAGTGATGCCAAAACAACCCTAACCACCTCCTTATTGGTGCCACTTTTTCCCTCCAAAACACCCCTACATCATGGCCCTACACATAACCCTACAACCCATCCTAGCCATCCACCTACCCCACCTTCTAGAACCCTACTTGGCGCCACCTAAGCCTCTCTTCTAGAAGCCATTTTGGCGCCAACTTCACGCCACCACCTATAACCACCACCTAGGTGCCCCTTGGGTTGGCGCCAATTACCCTTAGCCATAGGATCCCCAACCACCTCCATCTTCCCATCTTAGCCCTCCATTTCAAGAGTCACCTTAGTCCCCTTCCTACTCTATATAAACCCATCACCATTTTAGAGCATCCTCCATTAGTGTTTACTTCTACCTACATCCACCTATACCTACGACCAAGAGGAAGGAGTAGAGAAGAAGATTAAGGGGGCACAAGACTAGCCCCTTTGGTGCCTTCTTCTCCCCACTCTCTTCAACTTGGGCCACGCCAAGGAGGAGGACCTTTCCATTTCAAGGAGGACAGCCAGGCAAAGGAGAAGGACCTAGGGTAGACGTCCACCCTTGGAGAAAAGCTTAGGGCACACCCCCTTAGGGCTTGCTTTGGAGGACATCAATTTGGTGAAGCTTTCAGAGACAAGAGTTGGTGCACTTCTTTTCAAGCCCAGGAGCTACTAGGCTTGGAGCAAGGAGCCTCCCCTCTTCATCAATTTTTAGAGTATTAGTGTTTCTTTACTTTGTACTTATGATTCTAGTTGTAGAAGCTTTCCTCTACTAGTTTTTTTTGTACAACACTTTCTCATTAATCAAGTTGCCTTCTTTAGTTGCAGTCTTAATTGCTTTGTTTCTAGCATTTTTCACTCCCTCTCCCTAATTATTCTAGGCCACCACTTGCCTAGAGTGAGCTTAGGGAGAGGCTCTACTTGCCACTTTAGGAGTAGTTTATTGAGTTAGGTGTTAGTCACTTTCTCTCCAACAACTCGCATGTTCGCCGTTTTTTCAAAAACATAAAAATGACATATTGAAAAGAAGATAGAAAAGAAAGTTGAGATTTATTTTCTAAGCAAGAGAGTTAATTTTGCAACAATTCGCCTCCTTGGACGACCCTAGATACTCCCCTATCTAGGAATATAAATTTAAAAGCGAAAGTGGATTTACGCATTGCAATGACACTAAATTGCCTAATTAACAAACCGTGTATTTTCTCGATCAGACATCAGATTGACTATTATAAGCAGGTTAATCGTGAACAATCTCAATCTGGATCTCGTCGAGCGAACCAGTCCTTAGGGCCAACGTCTAATCAATTTTAGTTAGGCTTGGGACAATGGTGCTTTAGGAATGTGATGGGCCCTTTAGATGGGTTGTTCCCTTAATGATAAGTTAAAATGTGTGTGTGTTCACAACCAAGGTTTGCAAACAAAGTTATTTGATGATGTGTCTTTTAAGGTTCAACCTTGTTTAGTAGCTTTTAGGGTTTAATCTTAGGTATATTCAACCAAGTTTAGGAGAACACTCCAACTTTTGCAAGCACTGGTGATGATATATTCCTTTAGAAATCAAAGAAAAAAATTTGGAGTGCCTGGTTCAGCCTTAAGAATCAACCCTAAGTGGCAAGCTAATTGATGAATCGCTTTTATCTTAAGTGGTGCGGCCCAAACAGTTCAATCAATTGGCCTATTGCACCACTTAGCTAAGGCACACAGAAATTTTTGACCTATTCAGATTTCTACTCACTTATTCGTGTGTTGAATTAAGTGTACCGGGTCCATAGGTCAGATCTCGGTTAAGTGGTAGAATCGATGTGATTATGCGCCTTAGGGTGAGAAGTTATGGGTGTTAAGTGTGTAGCTTTTAAAAAATCCACAACAGAAGAGTATATTTTTTTCTTTTATTTTTTTTATTTATGTGGATGGTGAGGTGAGTGGAGGTGGCAAACAAACAACCAAATATATCCTAGGGTTTATAAAAACACCTAAGTTGATTTGGGTTTGAGTTATTAGGTTATGGAATGAAAACTAAGGTGGGGGTGGTGTGGGGGACACTTACAAAACACTCTACCCACACTTTACTCTGGTCTACCACACTTAGATCTCCATGCTAGGGTACCTACAAAATAGTAGATCAAAGACAAGTAGGGTTAGTGCTATGTAAATGCAAAGAAACACAATAAACAATAAAGTAAATTCCGTTGCCTCCCCGGCAACGGCACCAAAATGGTCGGGCATGTTTCTCACGTTAGAAATCGGGTTACAACCCGTTGGTTGCACCGTAAAAATACACCTGCAAGTGTGCCGTCTTGTGCTATATCCTAGCATTACCAGTGCATATTAGGTACCTAGAGTCGCATTTGTAAAAATACACGCATGCATCATTTAATTGAGAGGGGAGGAGAGTGAATAAAATGGCCTCGCAATTCACATTTTCTTTAAGTGCTGCTTTGCAAAATTTCCATCTCTATTTTTATTTCTATTTGATTTTGAATTCTTCCCCGTGGCTGCAAAGAATGGCAGCTTCCTCCTCGTGCCATTCCCTGCTCAGCATGCCCTGCCAAGCCCTACCAAGCCATGCACAACCGCATGCACAGCCAGGGCATGGCTGTGCATGCCTTCCTCCTCTATAAAAAGTGCTCGGCTTCTTCTTGCAAAGCTGAGCCTGGTCCACGCCAAAAACCCAACACACAACAGCTTCTCCTTCCAGGCCACCTCCTCCCCTCTCCCTCCATAAGCAAGCCCTCCTCTGAGGAGACACTCTGCGGGCAGGAGTACCTCACGATGGTGCACAACCACCACCGTTAGTCCACCACCGCCCAGCTCATCAAAGAGCCGATGGGCATGGTGGTTCTTTCCCTGTTTCAAAGTCCAAGCCACTTCAGCCATTGGAGTAGGAGCTTCAAGCTTTGAAGATCAAAGCTTCGCACGCAGCAGCAACAGCAAGGCGGCGGCAGCCGCAAGGCCCTCCAGCGCACGCCTGCAGGCTGCCCGCGCCTGCAGGCACCCTTGCCTCCCTCTCCGCGGACCCTGTCGTGCTCTTTCCACCCACAACCAGTCAGCGCAACCCTTCCACACGCGCGCTAGCTCGCGTGCACCAGCCGCAAGCCTCCCGCACTCAGCATCGGGCGCACTCGGTCACGCAGCTTACCTTGGCACTATAGCCACTGTTCACACGTTTCAGCGAAACACTGTGGCAACAGTGGGGTGATCGATAAGTTTCTCAATTATCCGGTCACCCGGCGCGCCACAACCGACCGCAGCCCGCACACGCGTCCCGCCCCACGTCCCGCTCCAGCGCCCGCCCGCGCATCTGCCAGCGCTCGCACCCGTCCATGTCTTCGCTTACTCCCTTCGCCCGCGTATGCCTGCATCTGCTCGCTCTAGCCCCTTCGCGCAACACAGTCCGCTGCGGTTCACTCCCCCGCACTCACTCCCTCCCAGCGCGCATGTCCTCGCGTGCCGACACAGGTACATGCGCCATCAGACATTGCCCCACTGCTGTAGACGGCTTAAACGCCTCCTTCACTCTAACAGGAAGCTCTCCCTCTCTCTCTCTCTCACAGCACTCTCTCACTCTCTCTCTACCGACACTTACACACACACACTCACACTCTCATACACACACACATACCTATACTCTACTTTATACATATATATATATATATATACACACGTACATATATATATTTATATATATATACATATACATATATATATATATATACATATATCTATACATATATTAGTACTTATATAACTATATATATATCTATATACTTATATATATATATATATACACATATATACTTACATATATACATATATTTATATACATATATATATATAAATATATATACATATATCTATATATATATATATATTATTACCTATATAACTAAGTATAAGTATAGATACATATATATATATATATACATATATACACACCTACTTATATATATATATAATATAGATACATATATACATATATATCTATATAACTATATATACATATATATATATATACACATATCTATCTACATATATGTATATACATATATTACTATATATATATATACATAAATATATATACATCTATATAGTTATATATACATACATATATATATATATATATACATATATCTATCTATACATATATTTACATATCTATATATATATATACATATATACATATATAAGTACATATATACCTATATATTTATAACCATATATACATATATATATATATTTTCACATTACGTACCATACGTTGTATCGCGGGAATATCTGCACCAGTTGCTGATATTCCCCGATACACGCGTACAGAAAGCGTGTTCACACTCATCTTCCACCCATCCACCTTACACTCCACGCGGCACTTCATCCTGTTGGTTGCATCTTTCTAGACGACGACCGACTCGACACCGTGCTACACTCCATCTCCGCCTCCACCCCCACCCCTTTATACATATATATATATACTATATTTACTTTATTTCTGCTTCTCTTTCCTCCAATAAAAAGATAAAAAAATATATATAAAAGAGAAAAGATAATCCTTGACTTGCAGGTACTCCGTCTTGCGAATAGCAAGACCCATTTTGGAACCCTGATTTGGCTCAAAGCTAAGAACCTAATTTTGAGGGTGTGCCTCAAGGACAAGAATTACTAGAAAAAAAATCTAAATAGAAAAACACCAAAAACATAATAAACGAACGAAAGAGATTCGTTGTAGGAAAGGCGTAGAAACTTGACTTCTAACACCACTTCCCTGAGTTCGACCCTGGGCCTAAAAGTGACCAATATAAAATCAAGTAGGCCAGGTAAAAGAATTTTGTAAAGAGATGGTTAGGCTCAATTTAGGTTAACCACTATACTCATTATAATGATAAAATCACCATATTAACACAACCTAACCGGGTCCCGACCATAATCCCTTTCACCCGTCGTCGTAGTTGCAAAACACGTCGATTAGATAAAATTTATTCCAAAACTCCAAGGGAGTCTCGAGTCAAACATAGGGAGGCGATGTTTACTTACATGAAAACCAGCAACACGTCTATCAAATGGTCCTATTCATGCAACAGGCGGGCCAAAATAGGAACATGCAATGATGCCAAAATGGTCGGGCAATCAAATGGTTCATCAGATTCCTCATGCCCATTTGTCTCACTAAAATCATTTTCCTTATGTTCAAGTGAGACTTCACCTAAAGATTCTTCACCCTCAGAGTCAAAGAATTGATAATCCGCATTTATATATGTCTCAAAATCATAAATCATTTCATGATCCAAGAAGACATAATTTTCTTCATTTCCTGACTTGGGGATCTCGGGTGAATCAATTGGTTCATCCTCAAATGGTTGCTCTAGTCCAACCTGGTCATCCCCGATCTTAGAAAATGTATCCCCCCTGATAGGCACCTGAGCGGGTTCTGACATTGGCTCTCTTGAAGGGGGTTCATCTTGAGAATCATCCCAAGATTTGACTAGGGCAACCACAAATTTCATCCTCAACCTTGACAATTTCCTAAGAAGAAACTCACCGAGGTCCCTATCCCTAACACTTTGGAGCAAATCCAATAAAGAGCTATTCAGCTCGTGAATCACTTTTATCATAGGCTCCAATGCTTCAGTGCATGGTGATGGTTGAGCTTCTAACGATTGTATAGTGTTCCTTAAATTAGCCAACACCCTATCCTGGGTCTGGTCCACCTGAACCGACTGGTTCGATTCAGGTTTGGGTTAAATCTAGGGGAGTCAAGATGTTGAGGTTCTCGAGTCCCTCCCTAAAAGTAGGTCATTCTAGGTTGTTCACAGAATGGTGGTGACCTATATTCAGTGGAGTATTGGGGAGGGTAGGTGTTATAATCATCATATCCTTCCTTATTGTAGATCGGGTTGGTTTGATCATCAAAGGAAGGAGATCTATAATCATTGTAGCTCTGGGAAGGATAGTAATCATACTCTTGTTGTCCAGGGTTAGGCCCTAGACACTGAGGTCCGGATTCATATCCCCAATCAAAGTCATCCCAACTAGTGGATGGATAATTACAAGTTAAGTCAGGATAGAAATCATCTTGGGAGTAAGTGGTGGTAGGAGGATAGGATGTGAAATGTGTGTAGGATGTGGAAGGGTACATGGTGAAGTAAGGAGGGAAAATGGAGAAGAGAAAAGGTGTCCTGCATAAAAATACAAGCCTATCCTTAGGTTGGGTAGCCTAAAGGTCTTCAGACTCTCAGAATCCATCATAAGATTATGGAAGATTTACTCTATTTATGTCCAAACGATCCAACCAGTTAGAAGGAGGGACTGGGGAGAAGGTTTTTCCTTTGGCTTGCGCCTCTAGTTCCTAGTATACCCCCCAGCCATAGTCGTTTGATGCTACTCCCTAGCTAGACATCAGATTGACTAGTATAAGCAGGTTAATCGTGAACAATCTCAATCTGGATCCCGATGAGCGAACCGGTCCTTAGGGCCAACATCTAATCAATCTTAGTTAGGCTTGGGACAATGGTACTTCAGGAATGTGATGGGCCCTTTAGATGGGTTGTGCCCTTAATGATAAGTTAAAATGTGTGTGCATGCACAACCAGGGTTCTCAAACAAGGTTATTTGATGATGTGTCTTTTAGGATTTAACCTTGTTTAGTAGCTTTTAGGGTTTAATTCTTAGGTTGGTTCAATCAAGATTTAGTAGAACACTCCAAGTTTTGAAAGCACGGGTGATGATATGTTCCTTTAAAAATCAAAATTAATGTGGAGTGCCTGGTTCAACCCTAAGAATCAACCTTAAGTGGCAAGCTACTTGATGGATCAGTTTTAGATTGAATGGTGCGGCCCAAACAGCTCAATCAATTGTCCTATTGCACCACTTAGTTAAGGCACACAAGAATGCTTAACCTATTTAGATTTCTACTCACTTATGTGTATTTAGATGAAGTGTATCGGATCCACAGGTTAAATCCCAGTTAAGTGGTAGAATCAAAGTGATTGTGTGCCTTATGATAAGAAGTTGTGGGTGTTAAGTGTATAGCTTTAAGAAAATCCCGCAATCAGATAACACTTTTTTTTATTTTTTTATTTTTATTTATGTGGATTGTGAGGTGAGTGGAGGTGGCAAACAAACAACCAAATCTATCCTAGGGTTTATAAAAGGCACCTAAGTTGATTTGGATTTGAGTTATTAGGTTATGGAATGAAAACTAAGGTAGGGGTGGTGTGGGGGACACTTACAAAACACTCTACCCACACTTTACTCCAGTCTATCACACTTGGATCTCCATGCTAGGGTACCTGAAGACAGTAGATCAAAGACAAGTAGGGTTAGTGCTATGTAAATGCAAAGAAACACAATAAACAATCAAGTAAATTCCGTTGCCTCCTCGGCAAAGGCGCCAAAATGGTTGGGTGTGTTTCGCGTGTTAGAAATCGAGGTTACAAGTAACCCGTCGTTGTAGTTACAAAACATGTCGATCAGATAAAATCTATATCGAAACTCCAAGGGAGTCCCGAGTTGAACACAGGGAGGTGACATTTACTTTATGTGAAAACCGCCCTTCGATTCGTTTGTTTTGGTATTTTAGGGTTTTGTTATTTTTTTGTACTTTTGTAATAAGAAACAAGCAAACGTATCACAAAATAGAGATGTGGAATGAAAATAGTATATATATCAATCCAATGTCTATTACAATCTACTATGAAAGCATAAAAAGAGAGGGGGGTGAGAGAAAATCTCCCGAAAAGGCTATTCGGCGAGACGACGGTGCCTGGCGAAAGCTCGGACAAGGGAAGTGAGCGGGACGACAGAGGTGAGGTGAAGGAGGACGTCGGGTTGAGGAAAGCTTCGACGTGGCTCCGAGTTAGAAGGGAGGGGGTGTAGGTCCTTTTACAGTGGAGAAGAAGAGGAAAAAATAGGTATGGGACATTAGTGACATCTAGGCCGTCGCTTGAAGCGTCACTGTAGGCAGCTCATGCCTGCTCATGCTTGCTCACGTTCAAAGTTGGCTTTGTTGGTGTGCGAAGAATTAGCGACACTGTAACCATTGCTGTAAGTCCAACTCATGCGTCGTTGTAAGTCCAGCTCAAGCATAGCTGGTGCTGCGCTCCCTCGCCTTACAGTGCACATGCACCCACACGCTGGCGCTGCGCTATGCACATGCGTGCTTGCGCACGAGTGCGCACACCCGCGCTGTTGTGCGCGTGCGGTGCCACACGCATGCATTGGGCGGCCTGGGCTACACCACATAGTGCAGTATAGGCCATCCATCTTCTTGTTGTAGGGGCTACTATAGTGGTAGGATCGAGTCGATTTTCACACCGTTAGGCTGCGATTGTCGACCTGAATCCATCTGCATGGTCGGATTTGTCATTTGAAGCTCTGAATTATGTCTCCTAGTCCCTTGGCCGTTGATCTTCCTCGAACTGCATATGGTGCTACGGGACTCCGATCGAGGCGAATTTAGAGGCATTAGACTCCGATTGTTGTCTTGATCAAATCCGTACATTTAGATCATCAATCCGAGGCTCCAAAATAAATATCCTTCTCTCCTAACTAAAAAAAGGATGTAATTAACCTAAATTATATACAACTATTCTAAATGCAGAATGATGCATGCTATGCAATATTTATAACATGAAATGCAAATCTAAGCCTAGGAACATGCATGAATAGGCATTTTACCCTCAAAAAATGTGTTTACATCATTATGCTCACTGAACCAGACTGTGTGTGAATTGGGGTGCTTAGGTTACCGAGTCCCGTAAACCAAAGGTCAGTTAACGAGGCTGAATACTCCCTAAGCCTTAGACCTAATACTTAAGCTTCTCATTTTCCCCAACCTCTTGATGACTATCTAGATCTTAGCAGATACTTGAATTCTTAAACCTAAGAGTCTAGCCCAAGGGGCCTAAGATCAGCGTTCCTACTAATCTCTCTTGTGTCGCATTAGCACTTTTTCCATCATTTTTTCTTTTTCTTGATAAGGTCTAGAACTTCAGTTAATCCCTTAATTTCTCTTTTTCTTTTTCATTTTGTGCATCTTTTTTTGACATTTTTCACTTTTCCTCATCATTTTTGTATGGCCTCAAAATTTTATTTTCTCCAATTTTTTTGTTCTTTTTCACAATTTTCTATTTTTTTCATATTTTCAGCCTATGTGATTTTTTTATGAGAACCCTTCTGAATTTTCTTGATTTCTGTATGTTTGCACTTTACCACCCCCCCATGCCTAAGTTTTGCAATGTCCTCATTGTAAACGGAGGGTGTGAAATAGTGTTGGGTTCAGGGACTTAGAACAGGATTTATCGAGAGGGCGAATGACAGATGCGAACGATTTCAAGCTCTAGCATGTGTACCAGAGATGGGATTGACTGTTCTAAGAAATCTGAACTCAGGGTGCAATAGACGTGAAGTACAGACGGATCTCGGGTTTCTGGAATGGCGGGTTGCCTCCCGTTAAGCAGTAAATTCAATGCCTTCAACCAAGCGGAAAATGGGATGGAGAGGGAGTGGTCAAATCAGTGGAGCTTTGTAGAACAAGCACCTTGATCAAGAGCCTGGTTGGTCCAACCAGGTGCTTGTTCAGATCAATAGGCTAATGATGCAACCCAAACGCAATCAATCTGGTGGGTTGATAAATGTAGATCAAGAGATGTGGAACCCACCATATACTATGGAGCTCAGAATGATGTGGAAGAGTGAATTTCGGGTTTGGCTGAGTCGAATCAGCCTGGTCAGAGTAAGGATCTGTAAAATAATCAGTGGATGATGCAGAAACCCTAAAGGGGTGATCAAAGAATGATGGAGCATGGTCTTCAGTCTGATCAATGTCCAAAACCTAATATAGATGTGGAGGCGAATCATTTACAATTGGCTCACTAAGAGGGGAATCAGAATAGAAATTGATTCCGATTGCGGGTCGAGGTTGAAAACGGGTTTGGATAGGTTCTGTATATGCGGAGGAGGCAGCTTCAATAAGAATTGTGTATGAGGGCTCTCCTAGAAAGGGATTATAGGTGGTTTCATTTAGAGAGTCCTCATAGTAGCTCTCAAATTCAAAAGTGAATGCCTGAAGAGTGTTTATAGGATGAGGGAAATCTGAGTCAAGAAAAGATTTGAACTCTGGGTTGCAGTCACTCTCGGCATTTTCTGGTTTTGATTCCTGGGGATCAAAAAGAAATGATTCCATATCATTGGAACCTGAATTTAAATTAGTGATCCCAGGATCAGGGACTTTAGAGTCGGAGTCAGAGAATGAATCATTTGAGTGAGGTCGTAGATTGGCTCGTCAAAGTTAGGAAATAGAGGTTCTCCGAAATCATGGTAAGATTCGAAATCGTCGAAGATATTGCAAAAATCAAGTTCTGAATGAGATTCGAGATCAGGGGTTCCACCACCAAGTAAATCACATGATGTAGTCTTAGCAATCTGACTTGGGTCAAGCCTATTCTTTGATTCTGAGCTCAAAGAGGTGTCCTTATTTGGTCTAGGCTCAAGTTCTAAGCTTGTAGGAAAGGCCCAATCAAAACCCCACTCTTCCAACTCTTCGGTTTATGTATCATAGATTGGCGTGACTTCTGAAAAATCGATTTGAATCTCTGAAGATGTTGGAGAGAGATATTCATCAAATAAAGGCCCAGAATCATATTCTGTATTTAAACTTTGATCTTCGTCATACGAGGCCTTGAAATCTTCCTAAAAAGTTTCAGATCCAGATTCTATGCTGAGGATGTGGGTTGAATTACTAGAATCTAGGTCAGAATTACCTTCAAGGGTCACCTTATCAGAATAAGGGGTGGGATTTACACCCTCGAGAGGTTCAGTTGTAATCTCATCATTGCAGGAGTCTCGGAATTCTATGCTTGGTGACCTAGGATCTAGGGTTGGCTAAACATCGTGTTCTCCTGCAATTGGGACTTCCCAACCTAATTCAAGATCAGGCATGTTGTATTCCATCTGGGTTGGGAATCCACAACAACCTTGTGCCTCAAACCGAAATTTGGGAAATCAAATTGATCCTCAATACTATTCCAAGATGGTTCATTATCTATTTGGGGCATGTACAAGTATTTCTGATCGATAACTTATTTCAATAACCTTATTATCTCTTCCCATTTTTCAAGATCATCTTGGTGTTGTTCCCATAGTGTAGGATTTGTCATGCATTGAAGGTATTCAAAGTTATGCAACTTTTCTATCTCAATGTATCCTGTTATGAGAATGTCTTGGGTTCATCCTTTTGTGGCTTCTGTCAATAACACTTGGGAACAGTTTATGATGAAAGTTGTTGTTGTTGGTACACTAACCTGAATGTCTTCTACTGGTTTTGAGGTTTTGTATTCAATTTCACAGAATTCAAGGGCATCCTCAATCATCCTGTCTCTCATGGATCTTTGTGATTCAGGTTTCTTGAATGGTAATCCTAAGTAACCAGGCTACATATTTTGATCAGATGGTGGAATCAAGATGTAGAATCAGAATTCGGATCTTAGACTGAAGTGATTAGTTCTGAATAGAGAATGCCACTGAAAATCTGTGTGTGCTCTAAAAAGAAGGGATGAGGGACTGGATATGTTTTTGACCCAATAAAGGTACCCAAAGATGTTTGGATGACTATGGAGGTTCGGGGCGGATGATACCCCTCGATCGGAAAGTCGTCCACCTGAGAATTACTTAGGCAGCCAGAGAGGGAGAGTCCCACAAAGACCTCTACACAGTAGAGCGTCCCCACGGATTACAGAGTTTCCCCCACCAGACCTCTCTTGTCACTGAGATTCCAGGTAGACCAGAATGGGGACCTTGACCTCTTAAGTCTACCAGTTTTTTGTCCTAGTTGGTGCCTTTGATTTCACTTGAATTAGCAGTTGTTTTGACTTGTGACCTAATTTGGAGGTTGGTTGACCTACAATGTAGTCCAACTTCACCTGACCTGCCCTAAAGATGGCAGAATGATTCTAGGTCAAGACCTAGAAATCACCCTGATTTGACTCCTAGGTTATTAGGTCCAAGGTTTTTAAGGTTCAAGTGATTTTAGAGCTTGATTTTAGGGTTTGTCTTGATTAGATCCTTTCAATCAAGGGCTTGGGTAGCACACAGATGCAGGTGGGTTTGTTTTCTTTTATGCAAGCACGTGTGAACTAGCACTCCAAAACCCTACTGTAGAAACCCTAATGTGGCTCTATCTCCAGTCCTCTTTGATTTTCACAAATGTTCTCCTTGGACTTCAAACAAGAAGTGCGTAGTCCATGGAGGTTTAGAAATTAAGCATGATTTCTAATAGGCACAGGAATTTTGGGTAGGATCTCAAGAAATCGCTTCAACTTCAATAGGATGTGAAAAAAAAAATCGCAAATCTGGAAACTAGCCTTTTAAATGATAATTACTATAAAAAGAAGGCAAGTGATTCCTAATTTTATTGTTTCCTTTTTATCTTCCTAAGATTAGGAGGTTGATCAAGGAAGAATAGAGAAGATACTTGCCCTGGAGTGGTTGATTTACGCGAGAGATCTCGTGGAATACCTCGCAAAATGACAATAAGACAAATAAGGCAAGTTAGTGCTCAAATATAATCGAAATAATGCAGAGACTAGTAATGAATTGTGCATTGCTCCCTGCCAACGGCGCCAAAATGTTTATCGAAGCGAAATCGGGTTTTAAAATAATACATCATAGTATAGTTGAAATCGCTTTGAAAACAAATAGATTTTATTACTCGAAGTTTAAGTCCAGGGTTGAACACAAGGAGAAAATGGAATTCACGCATTAATCTCAATAATAAATGCAAATTGAACACATAAAACTACTCAAAATCTAATTCAGAATGTAAAGCATGAGTATATGGAGCATAAAAGGGAATTGTAGCTACAAATAATGGAGATCTGATGAAAAATTGGATGCCTAATTATAAAATCAGACGTCTTATAAGTGAGGTGCTATGGTATCTTCCTCTGATTTTTCCTTCTTTCTCTATCGTTGGCTTCTTCCTTCTTCTCAGGCTTTGATTCTTTCCTTTGCCTTTTCTTCTGACTTTCTTCCTTCTTTTGTTCCTTCCTGCCTTGGCTTTCACTTCTTTCTTCTCTTGCTTCTTCTCTAGTCTTAGCCTTGCAAGCCTCAACTTCTTTCTTCATCCTTTCTTCTTCCTCTTTCCTTAGCTTCTCTGCAACTCTTTTCCTCTTCAACTCTCTTCTGATTTCTTCCCTCAACCCTTAGCTTCTTTGGCTTCCTCCTTCTTCCTTGACTTCACCCTTGGCTTCTTCTTCTTTTCCTTTCCCTGCAAGAGCAAAACCTACCCCCTACCCTCCCTGTGACCTCTCTCTTTCTTCTCTCTTAGGCTTGTTCTCCCAGAGCCTTCTCGGGTTAACAGGTCAGGCATGTGTGCCCGGGACCAGGCCCACCGGCATGGGTGGTGGGCAAGGAGTGCATGGGTAGTCGGGTATTCGGGTCAGAGCCAGGTCCGCATGGCATGGGTCGCGGACGAGGTGGTGGGTGAGTTCGACCTCACCCCGTGTCAGGAGGCGATAAGCCCTTGACACTTTTTCACTTTATTCCACAACGTCTACTTTTGATCTTCCGAGGTGGGCCTAAATGTCCCACCTTCCTTGCAGGCACCCCCGTAGCCGAAGGCTTTCAATTGTGGCTACTGCTGTGGCCTCCAAAGCCAATTACTTGGCTGAGGTTATGCGTGAGACGATTCCGCGTAGCCTAGGACTTGGAGCCTGGAGTGAGGCTACCTGGCACAAGCTTGCAAGCAAGCTTCGAGCCTGCTTCAATGGCGGCGAAGGTCTAAACCTGCAATCATGCAAACGACTTTGTGGCCTCGTCAAAACACACAGGAAGCTTCGCCTGAGCACGACGAAGGTGGCACGGTGGTCGACGTGGTGCGGGGTGGCTTGAGTGTGCGTGCCTAGGTCACCCTGTGCGTGCGGATATGGGTGTGTTCGGTGGGCATTCTGGGGGTGTGTCGTGATGAATGGAAAGAGGGGTTATGGTCAGTGAGGCGTGGAGGAGCTCATGAGGTGGTTGGCGAGGTGGGTGGATGCATGGAGCGGCAGGACACTTCGCTGGTGGTCTGCCAGAGGTGGAGAAGATGGTGGTGGTTAGCAAGCGTCGAGGGATATTTTAGGAAATAAAGAGGGGGAAACAGGAAGAGGAGAGAGGGAGGAAGTACCTGACCTAATTTAAGGACGAAGGGAGCAAGGATGGCGGATGACTCGTGTCTGCCGTCGTCGGAGATGAAAGTCCCAGTAGGAGGAGGACGACGACGACGAGAGGGTAGCCGGAGTATCGGCTGGTGCGGTGCGACACAGACGAAGGAGACAAAGGTAACTCTGCCACTGGTATTGTGGCAAAGCGACGAGAGGAGATAGGAGTCACCGGAGCTTGCTGGGAGGTTCACTAGAGTGGAAGAGAGGAAATTGGGGTTTATCTCAGGCCAATTCAAGCTGGGGATCTACGGAAGGAACAGGGCACCCTTTTATAACCCCTGGCAAAGGGTCTTATGCTTGGAAGCCAAGCTTCCAAGCACGGGTAGGTCACCAGAGATGGAAGGTCAAAAAGACCCAAATCTCTCATGTGTTCGCATGAGAGATTGGGTAGGAATTAGGGCTTAAAATTAGGTTCACATGAGAGGAGATTTCTCAGAGAATCTCCCTTTCAAATTTGAAGGGAATTCTCTGAGGAATCAGGGAGTTCTTTCCCTTGAATCCTCACCGGAGTAGGATTCCCTCCGTTGTAATGGCAGAGGGACCTAGTTGCAAAGAACGACAAGGATGCTAGTGGGGTGTCTGCAAAGGTTTTCAAAAGTTAGGGGTAGAAATGTAATTAGGTTGGACTTGTTTGCAAAGTAGGTCAAGATGAATTCCCCTTAGGTCCAAATTTTGGTACAAACCTAATTTGGACCTAAGGAATTCAATCGTGAAATTGGATTTTAGGTTTGACCACGCTTGACTGGGCAATTTACATAAAAACCTAATTTAGAGCAAACAATTGACTAGGACCCCTATTTAGGTCAAAATAGGTTCCAAGGGCCAAATTGAAGGTTCTAAATCCTAGAGGATATTTTTCCATGAATTTTAGAGGGTTTAGGTGAATTTTATCCTGACCAAAACCTTGTTAAATTAAGTGGGTCTGTTTTTGGGTTACCAGAAGTCATTTAATTCCTAGATTTCACATGAACCCTTTTCTGTTTGAACCAACCCACTTTTTATCTCGTTAAGACCATTTGACCTATGTTTAGCCCATGAGAAATCTCGTTGTTGCCCTGCAATGGTCAAATTGCAGTCTTACTCTTTGTTTCTTGATTTTCTCTCAGACTGGTTATTCCTTGAGTTAGGGCCTCCATTTGGTTATGTAAGAGCTTTTTTTCTCTTTTTTGGGTCAAAATGATCTAGTTAGGGCTCATGATAGTGTTTCCATCACTCTTGATGATTTGACTGGTATCAGCCCCTCTTATTGCACACACCATATCTACAATGAAGAGGGCACACGACCTTCCCGTGAAATGCAGAGACGTTTGAATCTTAATCTGCAGGAGGTCATGAAAAAGGAGATCATCAAGTGGTTAGATGGAGGGATCATCTACCTGATCTTTGATAGTCGGTGGGTAAGTCTAATCCAGGTTGTGCAGAAGAAGGTAGGACTCACCGTTATCACGATTGAAATCAGAGAAGTCATACCAACCCATGTGGTGAACTCATGGAGGTTTGCATTGATTACAGAAGACTCAATTCCTCCACTAAGAAGGATCATTTCCCACTACCGTTTATTGATCAGATCCTCAAGAAACTAGCGGGAAATAGGTTCTTCTGCTTTTTGGACGGGTACTCCGGCTATAACTAGGTGACAATCCATCCTGAGGACCAAGAAAAGATCACTTTCACCTACCCCTTCAGGACGTACGCATTCCGAAGGATGCTGTTCGGTCTTTGCAATGCACCCACTACTTTTCAGTAGTGCATGCTTGCTACATTCTCAGATATGGTAGGTGATTATCTGGAAGTCATCATAAATGACTTTTCAGTATTTGGAGAATCATTTGATGATTGTCTCCTGTGATTGCGCAATAATCATAGGTCTTAATTGACCTAAATTAGGGTAGGACTTAGCATAAGCTAGGGTAATTCATGCATGCATAACCATTACTAGCACCTTTACTGCTTTCTTTTAGCTATGCATAAAATAATGCTATAATGTACTGATTAGGCTCATTATGTCAATTGCAGGTAATAAGCTGATCAGAAGCTAGATCTGAAGCTGGATCTAAAGCTAAATCTGAAGAATAAAGAATAACTGGTGTTACAGCAGAAGACCTAGAATAAGATGTAGTAGACAATAATGTAAGGGGTTGAGGTATGCTATTCTATTTAAGTAGGAATAAAGCAGTAAATTATGAAGAACTTAGGACCATCCTAGCCCTAGGATAGCCTAGAAGCTTCCTTAAGCCTTAGCCACCCTTAGATTAGGTCACCACACCCTAGGAAACCTTAAAACCCTAATTCTAACCTCTATCTAGACGTCCAGATAAGTTATAGGACATCCATAACCCTTAGCCAACTCCCGCACACCTTAAACCTAGTTTTGCAATGTTATTGGACGTCCAGACACTTGGTCAGACATCCAATTTCTGCATAATAGCCAAGACAGAACCTAGAATCCCTCCTTACTCTGATTGGACGTCTAGAAAATAAGTCTGGACTTATAATTTTTCACTATAAGATGTCTGACACTATTATTAGACGTCCAGAACTACCCTCCCAACCCTGTTTTGAGATTCAAGCCTTGATCTTGGATCTCTAGCTCCCTAAACCCAATTCTAATCCCCTAGGAACATAAATTAAGGTGCCATAACCCTAGTACATCACCTCTAGACCTCACTAAGGACCTAATTAGGTCCTCACTAAACCTAATTGACTTGGATCATGATCAATCTCTTCAGTCTATTCAATTGGACTCATTAAGTCCAATTAAGCCCTGATCTCAGCACACACTGTACAATTGGACTCAGTGAGAGTCCAATTGACCTAGACTTGACTTAATTGAGTTATTTTACTCTCAATTAAGTTTTCACACACCCAATTAAACTTGTATTAAGTTTAATTTCTCTTTACCTTAGTGAATTAGGGTTTACAACCCTAATTTGAGACCTACCTTGACCTAAACCCACTAGAACCTAACCTAATCAACCTAGCCACCTAAGTTTCGACCCACACACACCATCCACACGAAAATACCTAGTCTAGAGTTCTCTAGAACTCTCTACCATGTGTTGTTGCCTTGGTTGCTAAAGTTAGCAACCAAGAGCCATTCAATTTTTAGATCCACATTTGGTGGATCTAAAAACCACCATCCATCCTCTCTCTCTCTCACTCTCCCATGAGTTCCCACCATAGGCCTCTCTAGAGAATTCCATAATTCTCTAGAGAACTTCCCTTAGGTCTATAAAAAGACCTAAGGGGTGGCCATTTGCACCCATCCACTCTTGGCTACATCCACTCTTGGTTCCATTTAGCTTAGTTTCATTCCACATCCACTCCACCTCCATGTCCACAAGTAGCTTCACCATGGCCCCCACCATCTCCAGACCAAGATGCTAGATCACCTCTCCAACCTCTCTCCAAGGGCTGGCCTAAGCACCATTCACCACCCCTCCTCTCAACCAAGTCAAAGGCCATCGGAGCTACCTCCGAATGTCCTTACTTCTGCTAGACTAGATTATAGTTCTTCTTAGATTTACATGCTTTATTTACTACTTAGTAGTGTAGCTCTTTATTCTCCCCTAATGATGCATGCAAAACCCCCCATAGATTCATGTATGCAATCATTTTCTGGTAGCGAGTAGTTTTATTTCCCTGTACAAGCATTCTTCTACCTATGCTCTGCAACTTTGATATCATCATCATCTTTTATATATATAAATATATATGTTGAAAATCACCATGTGCTTAGTTATCATCTTTTGATGTGATTGAAGTTGCATGTCTTAATTACTATCTTTTGGCAACTGGCATGTCGTACATCAATACGTAAATCACCATAAATCGACATGAGATTTTAAGCAAGTAGAGCGAAAGAGATCGATTTCAAATTTGCATTTCCATAAATGCCTCCCAGAGACGAACGGCCAGGACTCCAAGTCTCATTATCTTTATAAATATTTTGTTTGATCGTATTGCGCACTATACTACGACGTTTTTTCTTATAAAAAACATGCTCTATGAGCCCAAACATCCTGCACTTGGTCCAAATCCTCAGGCGGTGCATTGACATGAATCTAGTTCTTTCCTGGGAAAAGAGCCATTTCATGGTGCCTGAAGGAATTGTCCTGGGACATCTCATTTCAGAAAAAGGCATCCAAGTCGATTGAGCCAAGGTGAACTTGATTTCAAAACATCCTATGCCTAGCTTGATCAAGGACATCTGATCTTTTCTAGGGTACGTCAATTTTTACCATTGATTCATTCCCGATTTCTCGAAGATTGCACGCCCCCTGACCACTCTACTTTCTAAGGATGTACCTTTCAAAATCTCTAAGGAATGCACTTAAGCATTTGAAATCCTCCGTGATCGAGTTACCCAAGTCCCGATCCTACAGTCCCCTGATTGGTCTCAACCCTTTGAGATCATGTGTGATGCATCTGATTTCGCTGTAAGAGCAGTACTTGGGTAGAAAATTGACGGGAAACCCATGGTCATCTACTATGCTAGCAAGAAACTTGACGAGGCTCAGCATAACTACACAGTTACTGAGAAAGAGCTGCTAGCCATAGTATTTTCCCTGGAAAAATTCAGATCTTATCTCTTGGGTTCCCATGTTATCATTACTCGGATCACACAGCTATGAGGCATCTCCTTGCAAAGAAGGATGCAAAACCTCGAGTAATCCGCTAGATCTTGTTGTTGCAAGAGTTTGACCTCGAGATTCGTGCTAAAGTGGGAAAATAGAACGTGGTAGCTAATCACTTGTCTCACCTTCCTTCTAAGATCATCTAACCTTCCGGACCTGTCACTGAACATTTTCCTGATGAGCACCTACTAACTATCAATACAAGGCTTCCATGGTTTACTGATATAGTAAACTACTTGGCATCACATCAGATCCCGTCCGATTGGCCGAAGGCCAAGAAAGACAAATTGCTTTCTGATGACAAGTATTACTTCTGGGAAGACCCATATCTTTTCCACATCAATGCTGATCAGATTATTCGACGATGTGTCGAGGAAGCGGAAATTCAAGACATATTGCCTTTTTGCCATGACTAGGCATGCGGTGGACATTTTTCAGGTCATAAAATCGTAGCGAAAGTCCTCCAGTGCAGCTTCTATTGGCCCACGATTTTCAAGGACGCGTATAATCACTATAGGGCATGCACTTGTTGCTAGACCTTAGGCAACATAAGCCATAGTGATATGATGCCCTTACAACCGATTCTGGTATGCAAAATCTTCGACATATGGGGGATTGATTTTATAGGACCCTTCCCTGTTTCATACGGCTTTGAGTACATTCTACTCGCTGTTGACTATGTGTCCAAGTGGATCGAAGCCATTCCGACCCGAACCAATGATCATAAAGTGGTTATCAAATTCATCCATCAGAACATCTTTTCACGATTTGGGATTCCACGTGCTATAATTTTTAATGGAGGGACCCATTTCACTAATGCTCAATTCAGGTCACTGATGACCAAATACGGGGTGTCGCACCGAATCTCTAGACCTTACCACCCCCAAACTAATGGTCTAGCTGAGCTATCAAATCGGGGGATCAAGAAAATCCTCCAGGTTACTATTTGACCTGATAGGAAGGACTGGTCAGCCCGACTTCCGGAAGCTTTGTGGGCTTATAGGACCACCCACAAAACCCAATTAGGAATGTCTCCCTTCAGATTGGTGTACAGGAAGTCATGTCACCTCCTCGTAGAATTGGAGCACAAAGCCTATTGGGCAGTACGGAACTACAACCTAGATCTTTCTAAGGCAGGAACCCACAGAAAGCTTCAAATGAGCAAGATTGATGAATTACGCCACGACGTGTATGAGAACTCGCGAATTTACAAAGAATGGGTTAAGGCCTTTCATGACAAGCACATATCCAAAAAGATCTTCCACCCTGGTCAAAAAGTCTTACTCTTTGATGCCAAGCTTAAACTGTTCCCAAGAAAGCTACGATCAAAATGGATCAGACCCTACCTCATCCAACGAATCTTTGGAAATGGAGCCATTGAGATCAGTCCACTCAGCCACGATTCAGAACCTTTCATTGTGAATGGTCAGAGACTCAAACTGTTCATTGACTTGATCGATACAAATTTGACTGAGATATCCTTTACCCTCCATTCTCCTTGAGCTCATTGTGCCCAGTCGATGGCGTAAAACTCAAGGCTTAACGGGAGGAAAGCCGTCATTCTTGAGAAACTTGAAACCTTTCTTGATATTCCTATGCTGAATTCATATTGCACTTTAAGGTTCATCCATTAGAACAGTCAACCCCACCTCAGGTACTCATACCTGAGTTTAGAAATCGTTCGCAACAGTCACCTCGACCCGTTCGCACACCCAAAACCTGTTCTAATGAATGATCTAAGCTGAACTTGAACCCACCTAATTTATAATGGGGACATTGCAAATCATAGGCATGGGGGGGTATGAAAGTGCAAAACACCATGAAGACTCATCTCACAAGAAAAGGTATCAACAAAAAAATCACATATCACAAAAACACCGAAAAAATGAAAAAATCTTGAAAAAGAACAAAAAAATCTGAGGGGAGAGAAAATTTTGAGGCCATACAAATCATGAGGTGAAAAAGGGGAAGTGAAAAATGTCAAAAAAAGGAGCACAAAATGAAAAAGAAGAAAAGAGATAGTCATTAGTAAGAAATTAAGGGATTAACCAAGTTCTAGACCACATCAAGAAAAAGAACATGAAAGAAAAAAGTGTTAATGAGACACAAAAGAGATTAATAGGAATGCTGATCTTAGGCCTCTTGGGCTAGACTCTTAGGCTTAAAAATTCAAGTATCCGCTAAGCTCTAGATAGTCCTCAAGAGGTTGGGGAAAATGCGAAGCTTAAGTATTAGGTCTAAGGCTTAGGGAGTATTCGGCCTCGTTAACTGACCTTCGATTTGCGGGACTCGGTAACCTAAAAACCCCAATCCACACACAGTCTGGTTCAGTGCGCATAATTATCAAAATCACACAAAAGCGTTTAAGTGTTCTGAATAAGTCGCCTAAATTAGGAGTGGCCGATCAACACAAGTTGATTTAGACGAGTTCCAGGCACAGAGAGGCAAGAAATTCCCCTCGTAGATGCGCAATAACATATCATCTCCTCGGTGCTTGTCTCCTAGGATATTTACATATCCTACCGAGGGAACGTAAGCACCCTGTGCTAGGTTAAATGCCATGGGCAGCATTATCACGAAATGTCGATTGCCAGGGTATGGATTTAGCTACAGAACACCATGGGAGGGATTATCTCAAAATCTCGAAAGCCAGGGTTCTGGGGGTTTCCATGGGCGGTGCTATCACGAAGCATCGATTACCAAGGACCCTTCGAGGATTGATGATGGGGATGAGTAATCCAATACAGACCGTGTTGAGAAGCCAATCCGAAGCTAGAAATAAAAAGAAAAGAGAGAGAAAACTCTCCAAACAAAAAAATTCCTCTGTCTCTCTCTTACAAAAAGCATACTACAAACTAAACTGAGGCTAAAATACGTTACAAGCATGGGTTCTTTAACTGCGGAGTCCAACGAACCTTAGGATAGTTCCTATGGGCCTTAAAAACCTTCGTGGAGGACCGAGGCTAGAGCTGGTCAGATCCGGATCTTGGTTGATGCTTGAGTACCTCTAGGCCTATTATCAGCATTCTAACCTAATCAAAAAAAAAAAAAAGCACTCATCATAATTTGTGAACATCAAGGAACTCATGGTCTAGAACAGAAGTTAAAACCTTAAAATTTTGCTAAGGGACTAGCAAAAGCTAGGCATGGGGGTATGATGGGAATACCATCATGAGCCTTAACTATCTCATTTTGACCCAAAAAAGAGAACAAAAGCTCCTACATAACCAACTGGAGGTCCTAACTCAATGAATAACCATTCTGAGAGAAAAGAATTAAATAAGGGGTAAAACTGCAATTTTACCAGTGCAGTACAACAACGGGTTTTCTCATGGGCTAAACATAGGTCAAATGGTATTAACAAGATAAAAAGTGAGTTGGTTCAAACAGAAAAGGGTTCATGTGAATTCTAGGAATTAAATGACTTCTTGTAACCCTAAAACAGACCCACTTAATTTAACAAGGTTTTGGTCAGGATAAAATTCACCTAAACCCTCTAAAAATCATGGAAAAATATTCTCTAGGGTTTAAAACCTTCAATTTGGCCCTTAGAACCTATTTTGACCTAAATTGGTGTCTTAGTCAAATGTTTGCCCTAAATTGGACTTTTGCATAAATTACCCAATCAAACATCGTCAAACCCAAAATCTAACTTCACCATTGGATTCCTTAGGTTCAAATTAGGTTTTTACCAAAATTTGGACTTAAGGGGAATTCACCTTGACCTACTTTGCAAATAGGTCAAGCCCAATTACATTTCTACCCCTAACATTTGAAAACTTCTGCAGAAACACCCCTATCCTTGTCTTTGTTCTTTGCAATCAGGTCCCTCTGCCATTATAGCAGAGGGAATCCTACTTCGGCGAGGTTTCGAGGGAAATATCTCTCTGATTCCTCAGAGAATCCCCTTCAAAATTGAAAGGGAGATTCTCTGAGAAATCTCCTCCAGTTTGAACACAATTCCAAGCTCGATTTGGTACCCAATCTCTCATGCGAATGCCTGAGAGATTTGGGTCTCATTCGACCTTCCATCTCCGGTGAGGTTGTCGTGCTTGGAAGCTTGGCTTCCAAGCACAAAGCCTTCCTCCAGAGCCTATAAAAGCATGCCCAGATCACCCCGCATCCTTCAAGCTTGAAATTGGCCAGAGAAACCCTCTAGTTCATCTCTTCCCCCTCCGGCCAGTGACTCAGCAAGCTCCGGTGACATCCCTCCCTTTCCCTCATTGCTCTGCCACAATACTAGTGGTAGGGTTCTCTTCCTCCTCTTCGTCCACGTCGCGCCGCACCAGTCGACACCCCTGCAACCCCTTCATCGTCGCCATCCTCCTCCACTGAGTGCTTCATCTCCAGCGACGGCAATACGAGCTGGCCACATCTCTGCACCCCCCTTCATCTATCTACGCTCATCTAAGTTCTCTCGCCTTTCTCATCATTTTTCTCCCTTTATTTCTTGAAAACGGCCATCGATGCTCGCAACCACCCTCACCTTCCTCATCTCCAACCAGACCTCTGGCGAGGCATCCCCGCCGCTCCACACCTCCATCCTCCTCGCCAACCATCCCATAAGCATCGCCACACCTCACTGATCCTAAACCCTCGCTTGATTCACCGTGCCATGCCCCCAAAACTCCCCCCAAACACACCTACATTCACGCACACAGGGTGCCCTAGGCACGCAGACACCGGCCACCCCACACCACGCCGACCCCCGCACTACGTTCACAGTGTCTAGGGGAAGCTATCTACACTTTCTAACAGGACTGCAAGGCCATTTTGTTGTTGACAGGTGTAGGCGTCTCCACCGCCATTAACGCATGCAAGGAGCTTGCTTGGGAGCTTCCCCCAGGTCTTCTCGCTCCAGGCTAAGAGCCTTAGGTCAAACGGAATCCTCTCATGCACAACCCCAGCCAAGTAATTGGCATTGAAGACCCCAGTAGCAGCTGTAATTGGATCTGCCATCTGCTGCGGATGCACGCAATAGGAAGGTGGGACGTTTAGTCTCACCTCGGAAGTTGTCAAGAAGGCGCAGTGGGATAAATTGAAAAAGTGAATATGCCTTATCGCCTCCTGACCATGGGGTGAGGTCCCACTCACCTATCACCGCCTCGTCCGTGACTCGATCCCCACGAACCTGGCTTGACTCGTATACCCGACTTGCACTCCTCGCCCACCACCGCACATTGGTGGGCCTGGTCCTGGGCGTGCACCCAACCCGATTACCTGAGAAGTGGCTCTGGGAGAGCGGGCCTAAGAGAGAAAGAGGAAGAGAGATCGTGGGGGCAGGTAGGGGTAGGTTTTTCTCTCTCGTAAGGAAGGAGAAGAAAAAGCCAAGGAAGAAGAGGGCTGAAGCTAGTGAAGCTAAGGGAGGAGAAGGCGAGAATTGAAGAGGAAGAGGTTGAAGGCTAAAAGAAGAGAAAGAGAAGGAGAAAGAACTGAAGGCAGAAGAAAGAGGAGCCGCAGAGAAAGAAAAGAAGAGAAGAAGCCAAGGAAGAAGAAGCCAACGAATGCTAAGGAAAGAGAAGGAAAGGATTGAAGAGGAAGAAGCTGAAGGGCTGAAAGAGAAAGAGAAAGAAAAGGAGAAGGAATTGAAGGCAGAAGGAGTTGCCAGAAGGAAAGAAAGAAGAAGAAGAAGCTAAGAAGAAAGAGGAGCCACCAGAGAAAGAAGAAAGAGAAGAAGGAGAAGAAGAAGCCAAAGGCAAAAGAAGCAAAGGCACAGGCACGAAGAAAAGAAAAGAAGGAAGAAAGTCAGCCATAGATAGAGATCAGAGACAGAGAATAGAAAAAGATCAGAAATAACACTATAACAATTACAATTTTAAGACATCTGATTCACAAAATCAGACGTACATTTTTTGTGCTCTTCATATACATTGATATCCAATGTTCACATTTACATTTTTGCACTATAACTCTAATTTCCATTCCATATTATATTCAATTTTAAATTTGTGCTCTTGATTTTTAAACCCCAATTTGCTCCCTGTGTTCAACATCGGATTTAAAACTTCGAGTAATAAAATTTATTCGTTTTCGAGCGATTTCAACCTATACTACGACGCATCGATTTTAAAACCTGATCTCACCTGTTAAATAGCTAGGGAAGCACTATTCTTCTCTTCTTCTTTTTCCTCTTCTCTTCTTCTTTGCCTTAGCTTTGCTTTTCTTTCTCCTCTTCTCTTCTTCACACACAGAGGGGCTCTGATTTTGGCTATGTGTCAAAATCTCCTCAGAGCAAAACCCTCCCCTGCCCCACGCACTCTCTCTCTTTCTCTCTCTCTCTGGATTCCGCCCTCCCAAGGCCTTTGCACAGTATCGAGTTATTGGATTTGGATATAAGTGCACCCGAGACTAGGGCTGCGAACGTGGGTCACAGCTAAGGTGTGCGTGGGTTGGTGGGTCGGGTCAGCGCCAGGCCCACATGATGCGTGTCACGGGCGAGGTGCGTGTGAAGGGGTGGCAGGGGACCTCACCCTCCAAGTGTGTTGAGGCAATAAGCCCCAACCACTTTTTCCTATTATTACGCTACAGTCGCTTTGTTGTGAACCATGTGGCACTATCCTCCTCAGCTTTCCTCTTCGCACGGCGCAGTGACAATATTGAGCTAGTTCCGACCAAAGGACCAAATTGATCCCTTGGTTACGTTCCTAGACGAAGTCCGCTGCACCTAGAGCTTCCACCTGTGCTTGCAACGGCTGAGGAGAGCTTCAAGCTTCACTTGATCTCGTCGTTAATGGCATGGAGTACTCGACACCTGAAAATCAAGAAAAAGGGCCTCACGACCACGTCAGATGGTTTAGTAGGATCGCGATGATGCGGTAAAGGCATTGGTGGCGGTAGCATGCTACAAGGGGGGTTTGAGATGGTTGGCGGTGGCAGATTAGGTTGGAGAACAGTGGGTTGTTCGATGGGTAGTTAGGAGGGGCAATCGACCTAACTATGTTAGTGCTTTTGCTCCTGGGATCGAGGCAGAGGTGTAGGGATGACGGTGGCCAATTTGTTGGAGCATAGTGGCCGTGCAAACTCGCCGGAGGTACGTCGACGAGATGGAAGACGAGGAGCGTTCAAGTGAGATGGTGGTCGAAACAGAGTGGTTGGTGTGTGAATGAAGTAGAGGAGTTAGGGAACTTATCTAGGTAGTTGGAAGATGATGGGAAGTAGAGGCAATGCCGGTTGCGGTATGGTTGGCGTCGAGGAAGAAGGTGACTCCGGTGAGAAGGAAACGACGAGGAAAACGGAGGGAGAGATGCCCGCTGGTATGGCACAACAAAGAGGAAGGTGAGGAAGATGAATCCACCACTGGTATTGCAAATAGACGACGAGGGAGGTCAGGAGGAATCGTCGGAGCTCGAGGAGCACTTCGGCTGGAGGAGGAGAGAAGAATTGGGAGTTATTCCGGTCTAATTCGAGTGTGGGATGTACGGTATGCATTGGGGCTTCTTTTATAGGCCCCTAGAGGATGATTTGAGCTTGGGAAGATGTTCGCCAGAGATGGGAGCTTGAAAGATACTCGATTCTCTCATTCATTCACATGAGAGATTGGGAAGGTTGTAGGCCTTTGGATCTAGCTCAAAAGGAAGGGAATTCCTTGACAAACTTCCCTTTCAAATCTGAGAGGGATTCGTCAAGGAATCAAGGAGAAAATGCCAAATCAAGCTCACCGAAGTTGTAGGATTAGGGTTTCATGGCGATAGGGACCTATTTGAAGAAGGAGACGATAAAGTTGGGAACTTATTTCTAAAGGATTCAAAAGTTAGGGGCATGTGTGTGAGATAAAAGAGTCAGATAGGAGCAAATTGCAAATTAGGTCAAGATAATTTCAAATTACGCCCATATTTTGGTACAAACCTAATTTGGACCTAAGAAAACCAATGGTGAAGTTGGATTTTCATTTTGACCTAGCTTGACTGGGTAACTTGCATAATTACCCAAATTAGGGTAAATGTCTATTTAAGACTTTATTTTAGATCAAGATGGGTTTCAATGGTCAAATTGAAGGTACCAAACCCTAAAGAACATTTTTCTATGATTTTTAGAGGATTTAGGTGAATTTTATCCTAATTAGAACCTCAGTTAATTAAGCGAGTCTATTTTTAGGGTTTCAGATGTCATTTCTAACTCACTTGTTAGACTCTTAAGACCATTTGACCTTTGTTCAACCCCTAAGAAAACCCACGGTTATTCTATTTTTGTGATAGAATGGTAAATTTGTAGAAATAACCCTGTATTCTTGTGTTCTTCTCAAATTAATGTTTTGTGCCCTTAAGACCTTCTGATGGATATGTAGGAGCTTTTATTGACCTAATCAGATTAAACTAAACTAGTTATGGCTCATGATGGTGTTCCCATCATACCCCCATTCCTAGCTTTTACTAGTACCTAAACAAAACCATCTAAACCGAACCAATTTATTTAGGTTGAATTTAACCGTCAGGATGCCTTACTAGGCCGCTTCTCTAAGAATTAGATCTTAATACCAACAATAGGCCTAGAGGTACTCAAGTACTAACCCAAATTCAGACCTGACTATCTTTTGCATCAGTCCTTCGCGAAGGTTTCTAAGGCCCACAGGAACTTTCCCAGGGTTCATTGGACCTCGTGGTTAAAGCACCCGTGCTTGAACATGATTAGTCTGGTTCAGTTTGCTAATGCATTTTGAGAGAGACATAGAAGGAGAATTTGATTTGTGGAGAGCCTTCCCTCTCATTTCCTTTTAGTATATTTTTCCTTAGATCCATCCTCGGATTGGCCCTAAACACGGTCTGTATCAGATTCCTTGTCCCCACCATCAATCCTCGCAAGGTCCCTAGAAATTGATGCTTCGAGATAGCACCACCCATGGAAACCCCCAGAACCCTGGCTTTTGAGATTTTAGGATAATCTCGCCCATGGCATTATGTAGCTAAATTCAGACCTTGGCAATCAACATTTTGTAATAATGCCGCCCATGCTATCTGAACCAACACAAGGTGCTTTCATGCCCCCAGTAGGATATTTAGATATCCTAGGAGACAATCACCTAGGAGATGGTATGTTATTACGCATCTTCAAGTGGAATTTCCCACCTCTCCGCACCGGAACTCGTCTAAATCAACTTGTGTTTTCGAGTCACTCCTAATCTAGATCTTAGGACCTTTTTCAGAACAGATTAAATGCCTTTTGGCATTGTTTTGTTTTTAGAGCGCACTAAACCAGACTGTATGTGATTTAGGGTGCTTAAGTTACTAAGTCCCGTAAACCAGAGGTCAGTTGACTCGGCCGAATACTCCCTAAGCCTTAGACCTAATACACAAGCTTTGCATTTTCCCCAACCTCTTGAGAATTAATCCGGATCTTGACAAGTACGTGAATGTTTAAATCCAATACAGATCTAAGAGGCCTAAGGTCAGTATTCGCCACTAATCCCTTAAGTTTTCGCCTTCCAGGTCTTAGTTCATCATTTGATCCAACCTAAAAGGTGGGTAGGTTCCAAATTGTTTCTAAGGGATTCAATTTTCTTTTTCCTTTGTGCTCCTTTTTTTTTGTTGGAATATGTAATTTTTTTGATGAAACCCTTTCTTGTAAAGTGATTCTCATAGCGTTTTGCACTTTAATACCCACCCATGCCTACGAATTGCAATGTCCTCATTGTAAATTAGGTGGGTTCAAATTCAGCTTAGATCATACATTATAACAGGTGGGTGGATGGGTCGGGGTGACTGTTGTGGACGATTTCAAGCTCTTAGTACAGGTACCAGAGGTGGAGTCGGTTGTTCTAATGGACGAACCCTAAAGTGCAATATGAGTTCAACAAAGGATGTGTCAAGAAGGGTTTCAGGTTTTTCAAGAAGATGACGGGTTTCCTCCCATTAAGCGTTGAGTTTAACACCATTAGTCGGGCACAATAAGCTCAAGGAGATGTGATTAGCTACATAAATGATTTGAGAGCATATATGATCATGATGGATGAAAATTGGATGGCCATAAATAAGTATCAAATCATGGTGGAGAGTCATTCCAGAATATCTCAGATATAGGTCAAGCTGATTCATTTATGGATGATCTTTCTTAAGTTTCTGCGGAGGAAATAGTTGGAAGGTATAGTGATCATGGGATTCTGTAGTAGGATTGTGGTGATTCCAAGGCTTAATAGAAATGGGTCTAGTTAGTGTATCCCAGATGTGTAGTTCCTCTCGTGCTCTGTGACCTAATAGATCAATCCTCAGTGAGTCAACGTGATTGTCTTCTGCCAAATGTGAGATTGTCTCCTTAAGAAATGACTCATAACTCGGGTCTTCCAGTGAATCTTTACTATAATTTTCCTTCCAGTCAAAAGTGAATGTTTGAAAAGTGTTTCTTGGATTATGTAGCTCAAATAATGTAAAGGATTTATATTTCGGGTGGAGGCTACTCTTAGTATCTGCCAAGCCTGATTCTAGGAGATCCTCAAAATGAACCGTTCCATATCCATGGACTCTGAATTTGGTTTGTCACCATGTTTCCCAACATTTCGAGGTATTTCCACAGGTTCACATGTGAAAGCCTCCATTGTGCTCATGTCATTATGTTCATCTAGATCATCATCTAGGATGTGAAAGGTTTCCAATTTAGGTTTTCTACTAAGGATATGGTTATGAGATCCTATATAAAACCTAGTTGTTTTGTCAAGAATTTTCCTTTTGTTGCCTCAAAAATATTAATCTCATCCTGTTGATCTCCAGAGGCAATTGTCATATGCCCTGATTCACAATTGATTATGGATCTTGCAGTGGCCAAGAATGGTCTTCCCAAAATCACGGGCATATCTTGTATCTGTTGTGGTGTCTCCAGGTCAAGAATTAGGAAATATTCTAGGTAGCTGAAATCCTTAACTTTAATTACCACATTTTCTATCATCCCAATTGGTGTGATCAAGGTTCGGTCAACTAGTTGCAAAGTGACTTGCGCAGGTTTTAGCTGTCCGATTCATAATTTTTCGAATAGGGCGGTAGGGATAAGGTTGATTGAAGTGCCTAGGTCCAGTACAACCCACTTGAAGTTTATATCACTCATATTGCAAGGAATTAGCGGGGTGCCAGGTCAGATTTCTTAGGAGGTAGATTGTTTTGGATTATGGCACTTATATCTTCAGACAATACTACCATTCCTAGTACTTGTTCTTCCATCTCTTTTCTGGGGAAGTCTGGTGCGGTCGAGTTGAGAGTGAGGATGTCAAGTAAAGGTTCCGTTATATCAATTTCTGACAATCCTTTAGTGTGGAGGTGAGATATGACTTAGGATAGTGGAATGGATTGGCTATCTTTAGGGATGGGTTTCAGTTCTTTCAAAATATTGATCATAGCACAATCATGGTGGGGAGGTGGATGGGGAAAAGTCAGACCTTGCTGATGCTGTGGAGGTGGGGTTGGGTAAGTCATGGTGTGTTTTGGCTTAGCTGAGGTGGATGGAGAAAACATGTAGGTATGAATCGCTGGACAGGGTTGGGTATAACATGTTTGACCTTGGATTTGGTTTACAACATGTTTTTGGGCCAACATGTTGCTATGATTTGGCAAAGGTTGGGAAGGAAGTGTGCCAAGCTGGCGAGAACTTGCTAGATGGGTCATTTGATTGCGAAGTTCGGTGATTTCTTCTTTGTGCTATTTCTGCATGTCAACCAAGGTTTGAAGAATCAAAGATGTCTGATCTTCCTTAGGTAGTCCAGATTGGAAATTTTGACTAGGCCTTGGTTGGGTGGGCTGATAAGGATGCGGAGCCTGTGGTTGGGGTTGAAATTGAGGTCTTGGATTCGGGTTATTTCCCGACCACGAAAAGTGAGGATGATTATACCATCCAAGGTTGTAGGTGTTGGAGAAAGGATTATTCTAGATGGCGTGAATGTCCTCGTAGATCTGAGGAGCTCCGAGATAATCTAGGTACGGGGGTTCAAAGTTCCCCCAACTGTGGTGGCCCAACCTGGAGTTGCCTCCGAAGCCATAATCAGATGGGGGTGGATATGCATCCATCCCCGGGAGTGGTAGATGTTGTGCGCAGCCTCCCTTCCCATGGGCGAGTGCGCATATGTGAATTGAGGTGCAGAGGTGGATTTGTGTAGATGACGAGTGATGTCGTCCACCTTCTTTTCGATATTGGAGACCTTACCCAATTGACTGGCTACCAACTCTAGATCAACGGATGAGGAAAGGCCTCGAGATTCATGTACCCCCCGATTGTTTGTCAACACATGGGTGGACGTCCGGTTGTACGCACCTAATGACTCATTGTTCAGGGAGTTCTCTCACATGTTCTCGAGAATCTCCCAGATCGCGTCCTCATATTGACCGATGATGCTACCACCACAGGTTGCATTGAAAAAAAGCTTGATGTCTTCACGGAGTCTGTGGTAAAGGGATTGGACTTGTTCCCACTTCAGAACTACGTGATGGGAGCACTTACGCATGAGATCCAGAAAATGATCCCATGCCTCATGTAGAGATTCTCCTGCTCCTTGGGAGAAGTGCATGATTTGGTGTCGTATCGTATTTGTATGACCAATGGGGTAGAATTTTTGTAGGAAGGCGGTTTGAAGTTCTCCCCATATGTTTATCATGTGTGGTTGAGTTTGAAACCAGTGACCAGCTTTTTCAGCCAGAAAGAATGAGAAGAGTTTTAAGAGTAATCCGTCCCGATTCTGTACATCTACCCCAAAAGTGTAGGCCAGATGTTTTAGGTTTTTGATGTGCTGGAAAGGATCCTCGGAGTTCAAGCCATGAAATTTTGGGGTCATATGAAGCATGCTAGGCTTGAGATCCACCTCAGGTCCTCCTGTGGGAATGTTGATTCGGGGTTCTATCTCCACTGTTGCAGGATTGTAGTGATCTCGCATTTAAGGCAGTGGGTTGATTTGATTTCAAAAATCATGGAATTGTTGCTCAAGGTTAGGTTGATCTTCTTGGTGATCCATCTTGATAAGGGGGAAGTAGGTTCTGAATCAGAAGATATGTCAATGTGATCAGGTTGCACAAACATGGAAGTCGAGGCTCGACCTCGACGAGAGTGAATGACTAATGGAGGCCTCAAGGGTGGTCTTATTGACCTCTTCCCAAACATGCACCGATGGAGTAGATGAAGGATAGCAAGTGATTGAAACAATCAAGACACCCAAAAATTTTGGATGACTATAGAGGTTCGGGGCGGATGATACCCCTAAGCCAGGAAGTCGTCCACCTGAGAATTACCTGGGTAGCCAGAGAGGGAGAGTCCTGCAATGACCCCTACATGGTAGAGCACCCCCACGAGTTACAGAGTTTCCCCCACCCAACCTTTCTTGTCACTGAGGTTCTAGGTAGACCAGAATGGGGACTTGACCTCGTAAGTCTACCAGTTTTTAAGTTAAGAGCAAAGGTGCTTATGATTCCACTTGAACTTTAAGATTTTTTTGTGCAAGGTGACGTAATTTGAAGATTGGTTAAGCCAACAAGGTGGGTCAACTTCACCTGGTTATCCTTTGAGAAATTTAGGTCCCTCTTTTACTGTTCAAATGAAATTAAGAGCCTGATTTTAGGGTTTGCTTGAATAGATCAATTCAATCAAGGCTTAGGCACACACTTTGTTTGGGAAGGTTAATTCTTGATTAAGCAAGTGTGTCTCTAAAACCCTAAACTGGAAACCCTAATTGGCTCTAATTGGTTCAATCAAATTTGTCCAGATGTGGTACCTAAGGCTCAAGCAAGAAGGTGATAGCCCCAGATACCTTAAAACCTGAATAGGTGCACAAATCAAGGTTTGGATGTTCTCTAAATAGAATGTATCAAATCAGGCAACTTAATGATTAATCTAATAGAATGCAAGGCCCTAACTGATTTGTTTCTTCTTTTAGCTTTTTCAGAATCATTGGCTTAGGGAAAATTAGATGGAGTTTACCTGCCCCTAGAGTGTTCTTATGTGCAGCTGATCTTCCTCCAATGAATCCCCCATGAAATGAATCAAAATCAAAAGAGATAGAGCAAGTTAGTATTAAATCAGATATTGCAATCAAGAGATCAAAGTTGCATGTTGCTCCCCAGCAACGACGTCAAAAATGTTTGTCGGGCAAAATCAAGGTTTTAAAAGCCGTGTTCAAAATTGCTTGAAAACAAATAAGATTTGTGCTCAAAAGAAATCCAAGGTTGTTTGTTGGGAGCAAGTAACAATTAACTCTCAAGATTGCAATTCTATCAATTTATAATAATAAATCCAAGTAAGAATGATATATATGATAAAGCAAATGTCAATGAAGCAAAAAGATTAGGGTAAAATGGTGATTTGAATCACCAATTACCCCATACAATAATAGCAATTACCTCAATAGTATCAATCAAGGAAATAAAGCCTCAAATGTATGCAATCAAATGACGGAGGCTTGTATCAGACAGCTTAAACAGCCGATGCTACAGTGCTAGGGAAGCACTGTTCTTCTCTTCCTCTTTTTCCTCTTCTCTTCTTTGCCTTAGCTTTGCTTTTCTTTCTCTTCAATTCTTCACACACAGTGGGGATCTGATTTTGGCTAAGTGTCGAAATCTCCTCAGAGCAAAACCATCCCCTGCCTCTCATTCTCTCTCTCTTTCTCTCTCTCTGGGTTCCACCCTCCCAGGGCCTTTGCACAGTACCAGGCAATCGGATTCGGATCAAAGCGCACCCAGGACCAGGGCTGTGGGCGTGGGTCACAGTTGAGGTGTGCACAAGTTAGGTGGGTCGGGTCAGTGCCAGGCTCGCCTGATGCGTGTCACGGGCGAAGCGTGTGTGAAGGGGTGGTGGGGGACCTCACACCCCAAGTGTGTTGAGGCGATAAGCCCCAACCACTTTTTCCTTTGATTGCGCTATGGTCGCTTTGTTGTAAACGATGTGGCACTATCCTCCTCAACTTTCCTCTTTGCACGGCGCAGTGACAGTATCGAGTTAATTCCAATCAAAGGTCTGATCAAAGGACCAAATTGATCCCTTGGTTGCATTCCTAGACGAAGTCCGCTGTACCTGGAGCTTCCACCTGTGCTTGCAACAGCTGAGGAGAGCTTCAAGCTTCGCTCGATCTCGCCGTTAATGGCATGAAGGACTCGACATCTGGAAATAAAGAAAAAGGGCCTCATGATCACGACAGATGGTTCAGTAGGATCGTGATGATGCGGTAAAGGCGTTAGTGGCGGTAGCGTGCTGCAAGGGGGATCGGAGATGGTTGGCGGAGGCGGATTAGGTTGGAGAACAGTGGGATGTTCGGTGGGTAGTTAGGAGGGGCAATCGACCTAACTATGTTAAGGCTTTTGCTCCTAGGATCGAGGTAGAGGTGTAGGGATGAGTGGCGGCCAATTTGGTGGAGCATAGTGGCCGTGCGAACTTGCTGGAGTTACGTTGAAGAGGTGGAAGATGGGGAGCGTGCAAGTGAGGTGGCGATTGAAATGGAGTGTGGTTGGTGTGTGAATGAAGTAGAGGAGTTAGGGAACGTATCTAGGTAGTTGGTAGACGACGGGGAGTAGAGGCGATGCCAATTGCGGTATGGTTAGTGCCAGGGAAGAAGGTGGCTCCGATGAGAAGGAAATGCCGAGGAAGACAGAGGGAGAGATGCCCGCTGGTATGGCGCAATGTGGAGGAAGGCAAGGAAGATGAATCAACCACTGGTATTGCAGACAGACAATGAGGGAGGTTAGGAGGAATCGTCGAAGCTCAAGGAGCACTTCAGCCGGAGGAGAGAAGAATTGGGAGTTATTCCGATCAAATTCGAGCATGGGACGGACGATATGCATTGGGGATTCTTTTATAGGCCTATGGAGGACAATTTGAGCTTGGGAAGCAAGTTTCCCAAGCTTGGAATGTTCACCGGAGATGGGAGCTTGAAAGATACCCGAATCTCTCATGCGTTCATATGAGAGATTGGGAAGGTTGTAGGGCTTCGGATCTTGCTCAAAAGGAAGGGAATTCCTTGATAAACTTCCCTTTCAAATCTGAGAGGGATTCGTCAATGAATCAAGGAGAAAATTCCAAATCAAGCTCACCGGAGTTGTAGGATTAGGATTTCATGGTGGAAGGGACCTATTTGAAGAAGGAGACGATAAAGTTGGGGACATGTTTGTAAAGGATTCAAAAGTTAGGGCATGTGTGTGAGATGAAAGAGTCAGATAGGATCAAATTGCAAATTAGGTCAAGATGATTTCAGATTAGGCCCAAATTTTGGTAAAAACCTAATTTGGACCTAAGGAAACCAATGGTGAAGTTGGATTTTGGTTTTGACCTAGCTTGACTAGGTAATTTGCATAATTACCCAAATTAGGGTAAATATCTGTCTGAGACTTTATTTTGGGTCAAGACGGGTTCCAACGGTAAAATTGAAGGTACCAAACCCTAAAGAACATTTTTCTATGATTTTGAGAGGGTTTAGGTGAATTTTATCTTGACTAGAACCTCAGTTAATTAAGCGGGTCAGTTTTTAGGGTTTCAAATGTCATTTAATTCCTGAAATGTGCGAAAACCCTTTTCTGTCTATTCTAACCCACTTGTTAGACTTTAGAGACCATTTGACCTTTGTTCAACCCTTGAGAAAACCTATGGTTATTCTATTTTTGTGATAGAATGGTAAATTTGCATAAATAACCCTATATTCTTTTCTTCTCAAATCGATGTTTTATGCCCTTAAGACCTTCTGATGGATATGTAGGAGATTTTATTGACTTAATTAGATCAAACTAAGCTAGTTATGGCTTGTCATGGTGTTCCCATCACCAGCCACTCCACATTTTTAGTTTAATTTCAACGAAAAACATCTTCACCTGTGATAAGTCCACTTTTGTGGATTATTATTTAGCCTAAGTACTATTTAATTATTTGTCCTTAGTTGTTAATTAATTAGGAGTTATATGGCAATTCACCTTGGCCTGCATTTAATTTTATGCTTCAATTTTACATTTAATAACATATGTTATGATAATATAATTTATTTAGTGGATGCAGGCTAGGTGCAAGACACTTAAAGGCAGCAGTCAGACATCCAAAATCCCATTTTAAGATGTCTGGAATCTAATTTGGACGTCTAGAACCTCCAGCGTGGACTCCTTGCCAACCAAATAGTTTAAGACGTCTGATGGTTTTATCAGACGTCTGATGCCTAACAGATAAGACGTATCCTTCTGTTCCAACCACTTGCAATCTCCGCGAGTGGTTGTAGAAGTCGGCCGCAAATATTTTAAAAAGAGTGCGCCAACGAAGAGGGGATAATCTTCTCCCCAGGTGGGAACTATCTCTCCACCTTCTCCACCGTAAAGGAGACGTGCACTGCAAAACCAGCAGCACTGTGGAGATCGGCGTGCACCGTGACCTGTAGAGAACCCACACTTCACTCGTCCGCCATGGCACATGGTGACAGCATGCACCACCATTAGTCGTCATCACCTAACCACAAAAACCCATAGCCAAACCACATTCCACACCCTCTCTCACGCCCAAGCTTCTTCTTCGTTTCCCTCATCTTTTTCAACCTCTAGAGAACCCATGCTTCACCCCCTCACCGTAGCCACCTCGCACAACCCTCATCACCACCGCCACCCCCACCTCTATCCTTGCCCTCACCTCCTCTCGCCACAAACCAACACCACCAACTCCTCCTCCTCATCTTCTTCTTCTTCATTGTCGTCGTCTTCCTTCCCAACCAGCCACCTGCAACTCCAATGGAAGAACCCAAAGTGCAGCCCACCCCCTCGCCAGCCACGCCACCTCGGGCCATCTCTTTCTCCGCCAAAACCATCGGAGTGCTCGCCTTGACCCCACGACCTCAACCACACCATCGGCTGCACCAACCGCCCACTCAACAGCTGGCCGTTGAACCTCGCCACCGACAGCACCCAAGGCTCCGACCGGCCACCGCCAGCCACCTCCGTCGATGCCATGACCACCAACACAAAGCCCGCATCTCGGCCGATCTCCTCCAAGCACCACGCGTTCAGCCATGCCCTCTCCTTCGCGCGAGCATGAGGGGCAGTAATCCCCTGTTTTGCTATAGTGAAGGTTGCAATCAGTAATTACAAATAATGCCATTATAGAGAATACTATTCATTTATTTATCTCCTTATTATGTTAAGACGGAATTGCATGCATGTCCCTCAATTCTAATTGAATTGCATGCAGTCAAATTCATCTCATGAAAGCAAGCATGTATATTTGTTATAGGGAACAAATTCTGATTTAATTAAATTTGATTATGCTTGTCAGTATTAAGATAGTAATTCAGGTATTTCGTTGGTGGTAATTTTGCATGTGCACCCTTACATTATTGATTAATTCTTTAAATCAAGAAATTATGTTGAAAACACATGCACCAGTTAGCATGCATACACATTGAGATTCCCAAATAAACAAGACATGATTCACTAGTTTAAATAGGCTAATTCCTCTGTGGAGACGACCTAACTATTTTTGTGGTTAGATTCTAAGAATTAAAATGTTCTGAAAAGAGATTTTCTTCCACGCAATTAAATACAACGACACGTCATTTCATGATAAAGTTTTTATTGAAAATGAATATCGCTCTTTCAAATGGTGCAGTTGCCGAGGAGGAAACATGCCTATTAATTTTTTCGGGAATTTTATGTTATTTTTATGTTATTTTGAAAGCTTTTCTAAATTACTAACTGTGGATCTTCTTCTGTGCAAAAACCCGTAACGAACACGGCAGGTGTGCATGGCGGAGACGATTTTTTGGTGGACCTTGACACCACCTGGAGGTTGGCAACGGGTGCTTGTAGGCCTTGATCCCATGCACGTAGGCTTACGGAGTAGCCTTTTTCTGATTTAGTCATTAGATCTTAGTTTAGATTTAGTTTAGATAGACATTAGAACTTAATTTCTATCTTTTGGACCCTTGTCGAGTATTTTTGGGAATGTGTTCCCAATGTTTCTTTATTTCTTATCGCTCTTGTAATGGGTGCGTATTTTCAGGAGCGTGTTCCCATTTATTTAAATTATATGGTTATTTGAATTATTTGAACTGCATATAGGTTAGTTAGTTAGTTAGTCATATTAGGTTTGATTGCTTAATATTTAATTAAAAAAATATATATTTGAACTGCCTGCTAGAAGCTGCATATCTTTAGGACGACCATCTAGGACTGAATGAGCAGCATCTAGCTTTTCTTTTTGCATTGAAAACATCCTACATTAAAGAAAGCTGGAGTAAGGTACGTCTTTTTCTTGAGCATCAATTACCTGTCATGCATCTGCATTGAACCTAAATTTAAGACCACTAAAGTGCTTGAATCAAATTAATTCAGTGGTCACTTTTAAAATTATGATTGCTAAGAGGTTGGACCTTAAAATCTATGACTTCAAATTGTGTGCAAAAGGATCTTGTTTGCGAGATTTCAAAACTCAAAACACGAACGTATGATTGCACACCTAAGACACTGTGCACCTCACACATAAGGTCACTAGATAAATTTCTACCTCTCTTCTTTGCACCACAATCGAAGTTAGTCGAAAATCAACAAGCCTATTTACCAAGTTACTTCGGTTCCTCGTGCTTGGGCTCGATTTCAGACTTCCATCCCTTGCGAGTAGGTTGTAGGTACCAACGAAGGTCGGCCTAGGAAGTGTAATTCTTGCAAAACTTGTTTGGCCACCAACTAAACAGCTAAGACCTAGAATCTACTAAAAACAAATCCCACTGTATTTGCGTTTGTTTTGACAGTGGTAGAACTCTCTAGGAAGTTTCTGGTTTCTTTTAAATCCTAAGAGAGTTAAACCTGTTTGGCTTAAAGAAATGGATCACCCTTACTCCTATCATTTAGATTATCAGAGTCAATACTTCCCATCTTTTAACCAGGATCCCATGCCCCGAGCATATCCATCCTTTGATGGGTACATTGACAATTCATGGGATCATTCTTATTCCTATCCTGGGAGTACTGGACCGATAACTCCCACTTTTGAACAGAACCTAGGAGCAGGATTTTCCAACCCTGGAATCCCTACTACTATGCAAACACCCAACCCTCCCACCCTTCATGATTTTCCGTATCGAGGTTGGACTGATACCCCTAGGCAACCAAAGCCTGAGATTGACTTTCCTCCCCAATCTGATAGTAGTAGCCTCTCCTCTTTTATGATAGAAATGCAAAAACAACAAAAGGAAATGATAGAATCTATGGGAGAGATGTTGAGGAATAGTCAACAATTGAACAAAGAAATTAGACAGCTTAGCTACGCTCTTCCTAGTAATTCTGATCCCTGCCCATACGACCGTGGTCATGAAAATAATTCTGGGGAAACCAATGACAATAGGGATCCTGTTTTAAGTAGCTATCACTTAGACTCTCCCCATGAGACACGGCCGCTAGAGGAGAATGATCCTAGTAATTATCCACCTGAGCTATATTGGAGTCAAAAGAAAGGGAAGATCGTACCTCTTAAGAACCTTGACCCTAATGATAGTATTTTCCTTACCCCTGATAACCCAAGTCAAGGTTGTATTGTTCCTATCATTTCCCCTATTAACTATCTGGTGGAACCCCATTCTACCCTTAGTGAGCCTAATCCTGACCCTCCACTTAGGGAATCAACGCCTACCATCCAACATTCTGAGGATTTAAATGCGGTCAATGAAGGAGACCCTAAGGGAATGGAGGATGAATTAGATCAATTTTGATCTCAGGGATATAAAGAGTCTATTTTAGAGGATGAGGATGACCTAATGGAGGAACCCGGCCTTAGAATCTGGAGTGAATCACAGGGGGATTATGTGTTATTTGAGGACTTGCCCCCTGAGGATATAAATAATCTGGTGAAATCCGGATTTCTCTCTTCTTTTGATTTTGAGAGTCATCCTCCACATAACCACGAGTTGATATTGGAGGAGGGAAAACACAATAGTGAGAAGCCTAGGAGAGACTCTCAGGGACAATACACATCAATTGAGGATTTATGCCCAGAGAAGAACAAAGAATTGAGTGATATAGGCTTACTTCCAAACATTAAGATGGATCCTCTTTCAGAAACAATTGAGGATATTGATCCAACTCATCTCTTTACTAATGAGTCACATATATACCCCGACAAAAACTCAAGTCAACCAAAAGAATCCGAGGATGAAATTAATGATAATGATTATGTTGCTTCGACCCTTCCATCAAAGGAATTTAATTTGGAGTCCACCATTGCTTCACATATACTGGAAGGTGAAAATATGACTCTGATCATTAATGATAAGCAGGGTGACATGAATTTTTCTACAATAATTGTTAGGGAGAATACACAATATGAATCGTTGTTGGAATTGGACTCGACACCGACTAAGCCCTCCTTGGACTTAACCATTACTGCCCAACACCAGAAACAACCCTTCCACTCCCTAACCAATCCTTGGCTCAGGTCTCTGCTCATTTACATTCTTTCTAGAGAACATATCAGGCCAGTACATCCTTGGGTAGAATGACGAGTGTGGATTGATGCTTGTACTTTTAGTCTCGCCATTCAAGGGTTTCAAATAATAATGTCTATATCTTTTAAAACCCGTTCTGCTTTAGGGGGTCCTTGTTATCCTCCACTTATTCCATTTCGGGAGGTCCCTTTTCATATTCCTTTTGTTATTCCTAGACCTCCCAAGGTAGCCAACGAGGCTATCTACTTTCATGTCTTCTGGCGAGCATTTGGAATCACGCTGCATCATTAGCTCTCCAACATCCATGGCTACCTATTTTCTAGGCCCATGCTATTACGCATATTTTTAGGGCGTAGCTTTTTCTGTCTGGAGCTAGACTTATAGGTTCCCTATAAGTCTGGCTGCTGACAGAAAATGTAGCGCTTGTTGGGAGGCAACCCAACATCCAAAATAACACCATCATCAGGTGATTTCCTTCCTTTCTCCCCCTGTTTTAATTTTACAATGAGGACATTATAGGATTTAGGCATGGGGGGGTGCATTTTGCATTTTAGGAAGTATTCATGCATTTAGGCTAGGTGCATGAACATAGAAAAAAAAAATTAAGCTGACTTGGTTAGGCCCTAGCAAACATCTTTGTCATGGAGGTGTCATTAAAGATTTTTCTTTTTAAATTGTTTCTTAAGTTTAGAATCCAGTACATTTTCTTCACTTGCACGTAGACTGGGTAATGGATCTTTGAAGAGAACCAATAAGCATTTTTAGTCTACTAAACCCTTGGACAGTTAATAGGGAGTCAGGCATACTATCTTCTAGTAGATCCACCTCATATTTGCGAGAAGAAAGTAGAGAGATTACTGGTGCGCTAAGTCTAGTGCAAGGACTCTTAAGTTTTGGACAATTAGATGATGATACCTCAGAGTTAGGCATAGATTTCGCTCTCTGTTCCTGTGTGCATACATTGTGTGAATTCTTGAGAGTCACCAAATAAGGTAGATACACAGAAATTGAGACTTAATAAAGCTATAACTATGGTGGATGGTTATGACTATCCTTCATAGAGTCCTCGACTGAAGGACGGTAATAGTGTCAAAGGTCAGAAATACGCTTATCCTATCCATTCCTTCCCGATGTCGAGAGTAGGCACTTCGACCAAATAAGCCACACAATATCCTCTTGACCATCATCATCCCTAATAATGCCTCATAAATAAAAGTCTGTGTCGTGTTATGTTGATTTATGAAGAAAGAAAAAGGAGAAAAAGAAGCAAAACAAAATAAAAAAAAGAAAGAAAAGAGAGAGAGAAAAGAAAAAGAAAAGAGTCCAAGTTTATAATTTTATTTTCTTGACGTTATTTCTGAGGCATCAAAAACACCCATCGCGATCCACCAAATATGACCTATACCTACCTTTTAGTTCTTCTGATCTCCCGAATGCTGAGGATTCTTAGTTGTAGAGTTATTAGGACTTTAGTTGAAGTGTGAATGCCATGTGAGGCCACCAAATAGTGAGTACACTTACTAAATTTGGCGTGATTTGTGATCCCAGATAGAAAAGAAGGAAAAGAGTGAGAGCCAAGGAACATCAAGAGAGCATAGTTGTTTAGCCTCTCTCTGGATTGACTCATTTAATAGTCTGAATATCTAGAGTCTGTAGTACTAGATTACATGCAGCACCAAATGAGTGTGTACCACCAAATACGTATCCATTAAAAGCCGGGGTCAATTTACAGATTATTTTCTGCTTTATCCCCGAGTGAGGTAGTTGCCTATCTCGGTAGAAATATTTACCCAAGGATAAGTACGAACTGCAAATGTAAAGTGGTTATTTTCACTTGGATCCATTCCTAGGTTACTATCACTTCACATATTTTTGGATTTCTAAATTTTTGGAATAAGGGAAGATGAAATCTTCTGATTACTTCCATTTTTTTTCATTTTTGCTAGGGACTAGAAAAACTTAGGCATGGGGGCATTTGATAAGTCCACTTTTGTGGACTATTATTTAGCTTAAGTACTATTTAATTATTTGTTCTCAGTTGTTAAGTAATTAGGAGTTATATGGCAATTCACCTTGGCTTGCATTTGATTTTATGCTTCAATTTTACATTTAATAATATATGTTATGATAATATAATTTAATTGGTGGATGCAGGCTAGGTGCAAGAACTTAAAGGCAGCAGTCAGATGTCCAAAATCCCATTTTAAGATGTCTGGAATCTAATCTGGACGTCTGGAACCTCCAGCGAGGACTCCTTGCCAACCAAATATTTTAAGACGTCTGATGGTTTTATTAGACATCTGATGCCTAATGGACAGAACTTATCCTTCTGTTCCAACCACTCGCAATCTCCGCGAGTGGTTGCAGAAGTCGACCGCAAATATTTTAAAAGAGTGCACCAACAAAGAGGGGATAATCTTCTCCCCAGGCGGGGACTATCTCTCCAACTTCTCCACCGTGGAGGAGATGTACACTGTGGAACCAGCAAGCACTGTGGAGATCCGCGTGCACCATGACCTGCAGAGAACCCAAACCTTACTCGTCTGCCGTGGCACATGGTGACAGCATGCACCACCATCAGCCGTCCTCACCAGACCACAAAAACCCATAGCCAAACCAGATTCCATGCCCTCTCTCACACCCAAACTTTGTTTTCATTTCCCTCATCTTCTTCAGCCTCCAAAGAACCCATGCTTCACCCCCTCACCGTAGCCATCTCTCACGGCCCTCATCACCACCGCCACCCCCACCGCTATCCTTGCCCTCACCTCCTCTCGCCGCAAACCAACACCACTGACTCCTCCTCATCATCTTCTTCATTGTCCACGTCTTCCTTCCCAACCGACCACCTGCAACTCCAATGGAAGAACCCAAATTACAGGCCACCCCCCTTGCTGGCCACGCCACCTCAGGCATCTCCCTCTCCGCCAAAACCACCGGAGTGCTTGCCTCGACCCCACAACCTCAACCACACCATCGGCCGCACCAACCGCCCACTCAATGGCTGGCTGTCGAACCTCGCCGCCGACAGCACCCAAAGCTCCGACCAGTCGCCGCTGGCCACCTCCACCGACGCCACGACCACCAACGCGAAGCCTACATCCTGGCCAATCTCCTCCGAGCACCACGCGTTCAACCGTGCCCTCTCCTTCGCACGAGCACAAGGGGAAGTAATCCCCTGTTTTGCTACAGTGAAGGTTGCAATTAGTAATTATGAATAATGCCATTGTAGAGAATACTATTCATTTATTTATCTCCTTATTATATTAAGATGGAATTGCATGCATGTCCCTCAATTCTAATTGAATTGCATGCAGTCAAATTCATCTCATGAATAAGCAAGCATGTATATTTGTTATAGGAAACAAATTCTGATTTAATTAAATTTGATTATGCTTATTAGTATTAAGATAGTAATTCAGGTATTTCGTTGGTGGTGATTTTGCATGTGCACCCTTACATTATTGATTAATTCTTTAAATCAAGAAATTATGTTGAAAACATGTGCACCAGTTAGTATGCATACACATTGAGATTCCCAAATAAACAAGACATGATTCACTAGTTTAAATAGGCTAATTCCTCTATGGAGATGACCTAACTATTTTCGTGGTTAGATTCTGAGAATTAAAATGTTCTGAAAAGCGATTTTCTTCCACGTGATTAAATACAACAACACGTCATTTCATGCTAAAGTTTTCATCGAAAATGAAGATCGCTCTTTCAACCTGTGCTTTCAAAACCTGGTGTGCCAACTAAACTTGATTAAATATACCAAAAGTTGAATCTTAAAAGCTACTAAGCATAATTTTTACCCTAAAATTCACCACATCCAAAAATAATCTTGCTTGAAAGCCACTGGTTGTGCACACACACACACATCAATCAATCATTAAGGGCACAACCCAAATAAAGGGTCCATCACATTCCAAAGCACATTCAAACCTAACTCTAATTAAAACAGACTAAGCATTGGCCTTAAGGATTGAACTCACTCTTCGGAGCCCAGATCGATATTATTTTCAATTAGTCTATTTCTATCATACAATCTGATGTCTAGCTAGGGGAGTAGAATCAAATGATCATAGTTGGGGAGTACACTAGGAACTGGAGATATAAGCCAAAGGAAGAACCTTCTCCCCAGCCCCTCCCTCTAACTGGTTGGATTGACCGGAAAGAAGTAGATCAAATCGTTTCTTTATCTGAAGACAGGTTCTAGGAGTCTATAGGTCTTTAGGCTAGCCCACTTAAGGACAGGTTTGATTGTTTGTATTGCAGGGCACCTTTCTTCCTCCCATTCTATCATGGATCCTTCCACATCTTATTCGCACTTCCACTCCTACCCTCCTACCACTAATTAATCCCAAAATGATTATTATTCCAACCAGACTTATTATCATCCATCTTCTAGTTGGGATAATCCTGATTGGGGATACAATTTCGGACCTTCGTGTTCAGGGATTAACCCTGAATACCATGATTGTGATTTCTATCCTTCCCCGAGCTACATCGATTATAGATCATCGCCATCATTTGGACAACCTAATATGATCTACAATCAAGAAGAATATGTTGATCCTTACCCTTCCTCCGATTATACTGCATATAGGTCATCACCTCCTTATGGACAACCCGAAATGACCTATTATCAGGGAGGATATCAAGAACCTCAATTTGTTGACTCCCCTACACTGAACCCAAACCCACCCAACCTTGAACCAAACCATTTGGTTTAGATTAACCATGTCCAAGATAAGGTGTTAGCTAACTTAAGGAATACCATACAATCTTTAGAAGCTCAGCCAACACCTTGTCCTAAAGAATTGGAGCCTCTGATTAAAATGATTGACGATCTTAACAAGTATTTGTTGGATTGGCTCCAGGATGTTAAGGATAAGGACCTAGGTGAGTTCTTACTTAGGAAGTTATCAAAATTGAGGATGAGATTTGTGATCGCTCTAGTTCAATTTTGGGAGGATTCCCAGGATGAACCCCTGACAGGAGAGCCGATGTCACAATCTGCTCAGGCACCTGTAAGGGGACACATTTTATGAGACCAGGGTTGACCAGGGTGTTCTAGAGCAATCAAATAGGGATGAATTGATTTCTTCACTTGAGATCCCTGAGTCGAGGTACGAGAAAACGTATGTCTCCATGGAACAAAAAGTGATTGATGATTTTGATTAATGTGAATTTAGAATTCTTTGATTTTGAAGGCGAAGTCTCACATGAGTTTACAGAACACGATTTCAGTGAGACGACTGGACCTGAGGAATTCGATGAATCATTTGATGGCCCTAAAATTAAGGAACTTGATTCTATTAGGGCTCGCATGGTGGATTTAGATCCTGTTATTAAGGATTCAGTTCAAAGCCTCATTCCTCAATCACACCCCATTGAGCATATTGATGATTTTGATTTTAAGATCACTAGACCCAAATCAATTTTGATTCAACCATCAATCGTGGACTTGGAAATTTTAAATGGGGTGATTATCATGCAAGAGGTTGCAGAATCTGAAGTCCTAATTGCGGAGGATAAAAATTGGGAAATGATGATATGGGAAGCCAATTTTGGAGGAAGTAAAAGACTGAGTCTAAGGGTGCCTATTTGTTTGAAACCACCAACCTTCTACCAGGACCCTTATGACATCTTTGATTCAGAGGATGTCCAATCCAAGCACACATTTATTTATTATCCTTTTGAGCTTGATTTCTCTATAACCCAACTTTTTGGTCTTGGGTTGCATCCTCACAAATCGCAAGCCCGACCCCGCTTGCATACTGATCTTACGTTTTGGGTAATTTTTATCCAGAACCTTAGATATACTCGACCATGGGGTATGGGTCTGCACCACAATCTGGTCCACATCTGTGGACATCTACTGGCAGGTCTTGAGGTGAATCTTTTTATCCTGATTCTGACCTACACTTATGAATTCTTTATTTCTTCTTCTTTGTATAGTGTACCTAGCTGAAGGCACTAAACTCAGCACATATATAGTTTCTTTCCATCTCAAAGCTGACTTGTTATTCACGCAATTCAGGTGCTTTCTACTCTACTCCACTTTGTTTCATGTCTTTATAATACAATGAGGACATTGCATTAGATAGGCATGGGAGGTGGATATCATTATCTGAATCATCTTATTAGCTCCGTAGATTCTTTTTATTTTCTCTTTATTTTTGAGAAAAAATGACAGAATTAGGAATGAGAACTTGGGCTTTAGAAAATTTTCAATCTTAGAGAATAAAACTGTATGACTTGAATACTAAAATCCTTTAGGTCTTCAAGCTTAATCAACTTGGGTGTCCACTAAAATGTGGATTTGTTTATCGAGTCCTCGTCATTCTGAATTTACTTCAAATTGATTAAATAAGCTGGGGTGATAAGTACATGACTTATCAACCCGCCCTCTGATTTGAGGGGATTTTAAGTCTAAGCATCTGCACACTATTTTCACTGACTTGCTTTTCGACAGTTTTAACGGAAATTGGGTAGCTAATGAACCTTCTAGGGCAGTATGACTGGCAAGTTATCGTGGGTAACAGCCCATTGGTAGGTTGTCTAAAGCCTAGTCACATGACCATTCTTTTCCTACTGCCTTTAGGTAAGTCTTAGATCAGGGAAGCCACCTACTTAGAAAAAAAGAAAAGAGAAAGAAAAATATCCAAAAAGAAAAGAAGAAAAAAAGAAAAGGAGAAAAGAAAAGAAAAAAAGAAATAAGCCACACTTCACCGCATGAGTATGGCTGATAAGTTATCGTGGGTAACAACCCATTTGTAGGTTGTCCAGATCCCAGCTCACCAAAATGCATGTATAATTCCTAAACACATAGGAAGAAGCAGAGAAGTAGAATAAGCCATGGAGATATACATTGGGTTCGCCCTTGTGTTGACCCCATAAAAATAAAAGTAGGGAAAAAGCTAGCGGTCGGATAGATACATCTTTAGGTAGAATTCCTTTTAAGGTCACCTAAGGGCGTAGAAACCCGAAGTCCACCTGAAGTTCACTCTAATCGTCGATCAATGAGTCTAGCACTTCACATAAAAAAAAGATGCTTAGAACCTAGAGTTCTCATCGAGTCTTGGGTGGGTTGAGTAGCCATAGAAAGCTGCTCCGAAACCCTAAACTCAAAAATCCAAAAAAATTAGAAAATAAGAAAAAGGAAAAAAGATCCTTCTTTGAATAAGGTGAGGGCTTGAGGCAGTCTGCATTTTGGCAGACACCCGGGTGCTGTTGTGTCTCTGTAGTTTAGGTTTTAGTTGAAATTTTTAAGTGTTAAAAAATAACTTTTGCCCAAGAAATCCAACCTAATTCTCTTATAAATAACATGTAGTTTTGCTAGGGACTAGCAAAAGATAAGCATGGAGGTATAATGTAGACACGTTTATATCACACAAACTGTTTATTTTTGCATGTTCTTAGGCATATAGTTGTATCATACTTTATAAATATTGCATAACATGCATCATCTTGCATTTAGGTCAGATTGTATAAAGTCTAGGTTAATTTTCTCTTTTTGTGGTTAGGTAATAGGGCAATATCACATCGAGGTCTCGGATTGAAGATCCAACCATACGGATCTGATCAGGGCGATGATCGGAGTTTAACGACTCTAAGATCGCCCTGATCGAACTTCCATAGCATTAGATGCAGTCAGAGCAAGATCATAGGTCAAGGGCCAAGATGGTATAAATCTGTACTTCAGATGAAAAATCTAATCACACGAATGGGTTCAGATCGACGGTCACAGCCCAATGGCGCAAAAATTGATCCAATCCGACATTTGTGGCACCATCTACAACATAAAGAAGATGGACGGCCAGGATGGTGCCATGTGGCACCATCCTAACAACCCAAACTAGCCAAAGGCCCATCGCTACTCCCTCTCTCCTAAAATGAATGTTCAATCTCGGCCGTTGGATTTCAATCCAACGGCTCTCTAGCCGCGCCCTCTCATTTCTAAAGAGTGAGACCAGGAGATGATCTCGACCGTTAGATTGAAATCCAACAGCCGAGAGAGTGCATGGAGGAATTCAAGTCTTTGCCTCAAACAATCCCTCAGCATAGTGGTAATGCCTTCACGCGAAGAGGTGGGGCGTGGGTTCAAATTCAAGTGCAGTGCATGTGCAGGCCAAATTCAACCATTGGATGAAGCATGAATGGTTCTGATGCGAGTGACGTGGTGTGCAAAGATGCCTTGGTTCGCGCATGTGTGATTGCACGCGGGGGGTGCGTTGAAGCGATAACCAATCTAAGCCGTCTAATCTCTTGATCAGACGGCTGAGATCTTTTGAACGTGCGTATGTGTTGTGTGCATGGAAGAAGAAGAGGCAGAGGCGTGCGCGTGCATTCAGCGACATGGGGGCTTTAGTGACGATTTTATCCGTCACTAAAGACCCCTTATTTAATGTTTTAAAAGTAAAATGACCTATTTGCCAATTCAAACCTCACCTATAAATAACCCTACGACCCCCACACTTTCTTCATCCCTTCCTCTCTTCTCTCACCCCCTCAAAGGCTCTACAAGAGTATCCCAAACTCGGGATGCTCCATTAGAGTTAAAAATACAATTTTTCCACCTTCTCACCTCCTTTGTGGAGCATCCCGCAGTTGTCCTCTCACCGCCATTCGAGAAGCGGATCCCACTGTGATGTCGCCTTGCCCCATTCTCCATCGTCCGTCGTCGTTCTCCTTCATCCCACATCTCACCACCTTCATCCGTGCTCCCCGTCAACGCGGCTTGTCCTCCAAGTAGCCGTTGAGGAGGATAACTTCTCTCCACCTTCTCTTTACTACTTTCTAGAGTAGATTTACCACTTTCTAGTTGTAAGATTCCCGCTTTCTACTATAGTGGTTAATTGTAATAGACATGATATTGTGGTTATGAAATTCTTGTTCATTCTCTCTCTATTTTGTCTTTATTTGTATTATTCTCTCTTTCTCTTCTATTAATTATTCTTTAAGTAGATAGCTAGCGTAGATTTAATTCAACTAGCTAATCTGCTTTGTGACAACAAAACAAACGTAATTTTCAATCAAACGTCCACCTGCCTATGTTCGACCCGGAATTCCTTTTGAGTTTCGGTTAAATTATCTGTTGACGATTTTTCTCGCAAATCGCACTACAAGGACAGGTTTTCAAAACCAAACTCTTTTTGTGATGATTTTTCGATACAACATTTTGGCACCGTTGACGGGGATTATCCGTTCAACATTCAACCCTAAAAATCAACCCTAAGTGGCAAGTTACTTGATCGATCAGTTTTAAATTGAGTGGTGCAGCCCAAACAATGCAAGCAATTGGTCTGTTGCACCACTTTATTAAGGCACACAAAAATGTTTAACCTAATCAAATTTTTACTCATTTATTTGTGTGTTGAGTTAAGGTGTACCGGATCCATAGGTCAGATTTCGATTAAGTGGTAGAATCAAAGTGATTGTGTGCCTTAGGTCGAGAAATTCGTGGGTGTTTAAGTTGTGTCACTTTTAGCTTTATCCCACAAGAAGAGAAGAGTAATTTTTTTTGTATTTTAGTTTATACAGATGGGTGAGGTGAGGTGAAGTGACAATCAAACAATCAAGATCTAACCTAGGGTTTATGCAAGCACCTAAGTTGGTTTGAGTTTGAGTTATTAAGTGATGGAATGGAATCTAGGGTGGGGTTGGTGGATATACACTTACAAAACCTTCTAATTGCACTTTACTCCAATCTATTCCGCTTTGGCTCAACTTGGAAGGGTACCTGTAATCATAGAAAGAAAGGAGCAAAGTGAGCTAAAAAGTTAAGGCGAAAAATGCGGAAAAACCAAAGAGCATTGCCTCCCCGACAATGGCGGCAAAATGATTGAGCATGCTTTCGCGAGGAAAAATGGGGGTTTTTGGTATTTTAGGAGAATGATAAAATCACTTGCAATAAAAAGAATAGAGAGATGAACCACAATTTGATTGCTTGAAGTGAAATAATACTTATTACAATAATAATAAACTAAACAAACTAAAAGAAATGAGGGTGAGTGGAAATCTCTCAAAGCGGATGTTTAGCGAGACGACGGTGCTTGGTGGTAGCTTGGACAGAGGAGGAGATATGCTGGACATCGAGGATGAAGCGCAGGACAAACCCAGGTAGAGGAAAGCTTCACCAAGCTGGGAATGGGGATGAGGAGGTGGAGGTGATCGTCTACCTAAATGGAGGTAAGGGGATGGCTCTAGGGTTCCCTATGAAGGTGGTGAGAGAATGGTTGCATATTTGGTGGAGGGATAGGACTCTACACTAATAGGGAGCCTTTGGAGATTGGGAATAGAGCTCTTGGGAACTTGGTAGGCTTCTTGGAGCTTTGGAGTAGGTTGGAGTAGCATAGGTAGAGATGAGGGCAAATGGGGAGGTGTAGGTGGGTTTACATAGTGGTGGAGGGGGAGCTTTCAGCGTGTGGACAATTAGTGACATCTGCAATCGTCACTAAAGATCCACCCCAGCTGTCACTGAAGATCTGCGCAGCGTTACCTTGTCGTGCATACGTGCGCTGGCTGTGCGTTGCGCTACATCTGCCGCTATGCTACGTTGGCGCATGCTTCGCGTGCGCATGCACACTACGCTGCCGCTGCCTCGTGGCCAATTGAACAATTGGGGGGTCTGCATGTCTCGACCCCGCGCCCCTCCTTTGGGAGTGAGCACCTCAACTAATGCACCACATTAACGCATGTGTCGAGAAGAAATGTCGTGGGTGCGTGGTGGAGGAGGCTTCTCAACTGTTAGATTTTCATTCAACGGCTGAGATAGCATGTTGGAAGGCCTTTGGAGGGACGTCGGGAGACCTTAGGCGATTTGAATGGTGCCACATAGCACCATCTATCCTGTCCACCTTTCCTTGCTTGCAAAGGATGCCACGGTGCTCGGATCGAGATGATTTCCACGTTGTCGAACTACAATCATCATTTCAAATTCATCCGTATGGTTGGATTTTGCATTTTAAGCTTTGAAATGTCGTGCCTTGTTCCCTGGCCACAATAATGCATGAGTTACTGTACAATTTATACACATCACACTAAATGCAATATTAATGTTATGCACTATTTATACTATCTAACACAATGCTAAGCTTAGTGACTGTCATAAGTAGGCATTTTATCATGAATATATGCGTGTTTATCATACAACCTAATCGAATGTTGCCAAGTGTTGTGTCGGAAAATTACGCAATCGGAGTTGGATTTGAAAAACTAGTCGTTGTAGTTTGATTTGCGAAGAAATCCGTCAACAGATAAAATTTTACTGAAATTTGTAAAGAAATTCCGGGTCAAACATAGGGAGGCTACGTCGATCTAAAATCTGCGATTATATTTTTTTTTTGAAATTTTTGTTTGAAAGCGAGATAATTACAATGGAATTGATATTAACACTGAGAGAGAGAGAATAATCACTTGATATAGTAATATTATTTTTACAACTAGAAAGTGGGAAATGATTACAATTAGAAAGCGATAAAAAGAAGGGAGAGAGATGTTATCCTCCTCGATGATTACTTGTAGGACAAGCCAGACGGAGCGATGCCTAGAAGACGGAGGACGGGGTAGGAAGGAGGATGAAGCAAGAAGAAGCAAGAATGAGGCAGCACGTCATCATCATCGTAGGATCCACTTCCGGAATGGGGGCGAGAAAACTTTGGATTTGGCTCTAAAGGAGCATCTCAGGTGTGAGACAAGCTTCTCTAGAGCTTTGGAGAGGGAGAGAGGTGAAGGAAGGGATGAGAATTTTGTAGGGTAGGGGTCTCCTTTTACAATTGCAAGGATTGGGGGCAATTTGGTCATTCCATATTTAAAAACATTAATATCAGGTCTTTAGTGACGAATTTATTCGTCACTAAAGACCTATCATGGGCGACGTGTGCGCACGCCGCGCGAACCTCCTCCTTTCCAGCACGCCTAACGCACACGCACGTCCAAGCAGTCTCAGCCGTCCAATCACGAGATCAGACAACTCAGATCACTCCTCGACCGCTTTAGCTTCACGCACCCGCACGTAAGATCAGCCGTGAAACTGGGTGTCCAATTGCACGTACGCCCGATTGGATGATCTGGGTTGTTTGCAGCTGATCGCGCAATCGAGACCGCGCGCATCCATGCAAGGAGAAGCACTTCACCGCGGCTCAAACTCACGTTCTTTACACGCGTAGTGCCTTAACCACTACGCTACGTAGTGATTTAAGCTGCAGTGTTGCTTTTGTGCCCGACCAATCTTGGCAGTTGGATCTTCATCCAATGGTCGAGATCTCACGTACATCCAACGACTGAGATCTCACATCACGTGAGCCTTCAGGAGTTAAGCGGAGGGAGGCGGCTGGGTGTGGATGGTTGGAATGGTGCCACGTGGCACCATCCAACCATCCATCTTCTTTGTGTTGTAGATGGTGCCACTGATGTCGGATTGGACCTATTTTTGCACCATTAGGCTGCGACTGTCGCTCCAAACCCATCCGTGCGGTCGGATTTGTCGTCTGAAGTGCGGATTAACACCATCTTAGCCCTTGATCTTTGAGCTTCCTGAGACTATATCCGATGCTACGGATGTCCAATTGGGGCGATCTTGGAGTCATTGAACTCTAGTCGTCACCCTGATCAGATTCTACAGTTGGATCCTCTGTCCGAGGCCCTGATTAAAAGTCACCTTGTCCCTGGCCATAAAAGGAGACAACTACTATACAATTTGTACAATTTGACCTAAATGCATGATTATGCCTATGATGCAATATTTATAATGCATGATGCTAATATGGTACTAAGAACATACATTAATCGACATTTTTGGCTATTTAGATGTATGCACATCACACCCCCATGCCTATCTTTTGCTAGTCCCTAGTAAAAACTACATGCTATTTATAGAAGAATTAGGATTGAATTACTCGGGCAAAAGTCATTTTCAACATTAAGAAATTTTTACTTAGTTCCTGAACTTTAAAGACACAACAGTGCCCAGGTATCTGCCAAAATGCAGACCACCTCAAGCCCTCGCCTTATTTAAAGAAGGATCTCTTTTTCTCTTTTTCTTCTTTTCTAATTTTTTTGGATTTTTGAGTTTAGAGTTTCGGAGCGGCTTTCTACAGCCACTCAACCCACCCAAGACTCGATGAGAATCCTAAGTTCTAAGCATCTTTCTGTGAATGTCATAGACTCGTTGATCGACAATCAAAACGGACTTCAGGTTTCTACGCCCCTATGTGACCTTAAAAAGAATTCTGCCTAAAGGTGTATCTATACGATCGGTAGCTGATTACTATCTTTCTCAACACAGTTAATTAAGTTAATTGTGCTTAATTATGTGCAGAAGAAAGTAACTTAGGTCAACTTGAATTTGTGTCGATTAAGTAGTATAGGGTTAAGTTAACCTAACATTTTAGATTTTATTTCTTTTAACTGGCTAAGTCCAGGTCATTCGTTGGGAGGCATAACTTAATTAGAATTCCCCATTAAATCTAAACTACTTATGGAAAGTATAATTAAATTTACTTTAAGAACATGAATTTTGCTTAAGGATTTCAAATTAAAATAATATGCAAAATTCCATAAGAAAACACATTTACACAAATTATCTTCTTTAACATATAAGTAAACATGTTTATTTCTCTTTATTTACAAGAGATTAAGGCAATAGAAAGTATTTCTAATGAAAATATGCCTTATTACAACTTTAAGCTCAAAAGGAATTAATAAATGCAAGAAATTAAACCACTATTTTTTTCTTCTTTGCTTTTAGCCTCTTTCTTTCTCTTCTTCTTTTCCTTTTTATCTCTCTCTCCTTTCTCTTTACTATCTCTTAATCTTCTTCTTAATCATTTTCCTTAATCTTTCTTGAGCTCCCTTTATACATGTCTTCTCTTTCTTTTCTTTCTTTCTTCTCTGCCTGTTATTTTTTTCTTTAGCCCTTATGCCTGCCTGCCTTTCTTCTCCTTATGAGCTCTCCCTTTCTTCTCCTTCTCCTCCTTTCCTTTTCTTCTGAACCTTTGCATTCTTTCTGAACCGAACCGGTTTAACTCTTTGAACCAAAAATTAGGTTTTTGATTGGCGGCTTAGACCGGTCGAGGATACACAGCACCCCTCTCTAGGTAGGACCAGACCCTACTAGGTCCAAGATTGGTTTTTATTTATTTCAGTTTATTTCTGGTTCGCATAGTCTCGAGCCCATCCAGCTCATGGCCTCCCAAGCCCCATGCACACGCCCTCATGGGCCCACACTCGCACGCCACAGGCACACACACACCCGGGCACGCACACCGCATGCGCCCACACACACACCCATATGCTCAGTTTCGTTTCATGCGCCCTGCGCTGTCGACTGAGAAGCCTTAAACACAAATTAGTTTTATACCCAAGCGGCCGCTCTAGTTCCACCGATGTGGGACTATGTTTCCCCCTCCCAGTATAAACTTCAGATGTTGATTCCAGCCAGCTCAGAGCTCTATTCCAAGCAAATGAAGGCTTGTTGGAAAGCTCTAAGGTTGATATACACGATTGGAGTATCAATTTGATACTCAGGGGAGCTTTAGCTCTTCGATTTGAAGGGTGAAGGACCTGGGTTGTTACGGCTAAATTAGCCTGCATAGTGGATTTTTGACCATGTTATAGAAGTTCTCAGGACCATGGTCAACCTAAAGTATGAGATTTGTATTCTCAGAGTGGAACAATATTATAGAAGGTCTTTTGACCTCCAAGTGAGGTGTTGAATAGTTTCAGAAGGTAATTTCACGGCTGTTGGTGAAGGAAATGAGCTCTCAGGAGCTTCAAGAAGGTGCAGAAGCTAAAAAGCTTCTCCAGGGAGCTTCAGAACTACAATTCAAGTTCTGAAAGGTCCTACAGACAGCTAAAGTCCTATTTAATCAAATCAAACAACCTCTAGAGGTTGTTAAGAATCCGTCTAGGCAGAATATCCAATTAAATTTCATCACAAACCTACTGTTGTCAGTTTGAGTTCAAAAACAACCCAAACTGACAAAAATCAATTTCTACCATGGAATCCATCAGAGTTCATCCAAATCTCATCTGAATCATTTACAAACATCCCAGCAACAAATTAGACTCTTCAATTTGTCTGTTTGAATCCAAATTCCATAAATCAGACTTTAGGTTGACCATGAAGCCTCGAATTTTGACTTTCTGAATTTAACCATTTCAAAGGAATTTAAAGCCTTAGATAACTTCTCTTTAACCACAGGAATGGATTTAGACCCTTAGAAGGATGTTTCACTAAAGATTCCTAGGGTTCCAGGCCTGTCGCCTGAGCTTTTAGAGGAGTTTGTTCGACAGAACAAATCAAAGTTAATCACAGTGATTAACTTATGGAAATAGTCTCAAGGCAAGTCACTGAAGCTTTTAGACCTTTTAAATAAGACTTAACCCTAACTATCAGACATCTCCAACTCTGCCAGAGTTGGAGAAGACAAAGGTCAAACAGAAGCTCCAAGCACTAAAACCTCAAATAAACTACCTCAGCATGATCAGTGAACATCAAATCAGAGATCTGGAGCTTCACACTAAGTTCTATGGACTGAAGAACTCATTTGACTTGCTGGAGCTCGCCAGAGCTCCGGTGAGTCCAAAAAAAGGCAAATATGTATAGATGTTATGAAATTGTGCCATTAATGATTTAAAAAGTTTCCTGAGGTCGCAAGGAACCTCAGGAACACATTAATTTCGTCAATTATTCATTAAAGTGGAAGTTAAGCAGTGAATTCATAGTGAACAAGATTTGAGTGTAATTAGGCTCAGGACCTGTTTTCCCACTCAATTGAGTGGAGAAAACAAGTCAAAAGGTAATTGCAATGGTATTTAGATGGATAATTAATGATTTGAGATCCTCCTGAGCCACCATTAACAGCGAGCTCAGAAGCTTAAATTAAATTGGGCGTTTAAGTTATAGAGGGTAATTACTTAAATTATAGTGAGGATTAGGGCCCTTAGGTGATGGATAAGTGGTGGAGGACCCCAGTGGAGATGGAGTAAGCTCAACCACTGCTGCCATGGACAGCAGGAGCAGTTGGTGGAGGTAGAGGTGATTTAGAAGATTAGATGATCAATTTAGTGATTAAAGATGATAGAAATGTTCATGAAAGGTTTAAGAAGGTGATCGATGACTAAAAAAGACAAGATATTTGCTCCTGACAAGCTCAAAGAGCTCGCCGGAGCTGAGGAAGACGAATGCGAAACTAGCATTACACCTATCTAATCTACCTAACTAACTAACCTAACTAATCTACTTACATAATCTATTGTTACCTGGATGAAGGAGGTAGGAGATCTCCATCGATGGTTCATAATGGAGGAGGAAATCAGAGGGTTGACGGAAGAAGTCCAGTGGACGTTTGTGAAGTGAAGCAAAGGAGCTCCTAGTTAGCACTGCATCCGAAGACTTGGCTAACTTCGGCGGAGATCCAGAGTGATCAAAGATGGATGGAGGAAGACGGATGAAGCGGAGGAAGGTCACTGGAGTTTAGAGAGAATAGCCTATTAGTTAGCTCAGTGAAGAAGAGGGAAAGGAGCTAACTTGGTGAAAATTGAGGGTGTGGAGGGGTATTTATAGGTGGCGGCGGCTGAGACGGAGGTTGAATCTCGAAGGAGAAGAGGCTAGGAGTGGAGTAACCATCGGCATCTTCTTCGACGCTGGTGAGGTTATCTCCAACCCTAAAATGGGATTACAACTTCATCTAGACCGGTGGATGAAAAGGAGATGGTGAGCACAAGCTCCAGGAGCTTGGAGAAGAAGCAATGACGTCAGATGTGCGGTGATCAGACGGTGGAAGCACCTCCTATTGTCAGTCGTCGAGGAGGCTGAAGAAGGAAAGAAGAAGAAGTTTCAGGGATTTATTTGTAACGAAAGTTGAGGACCTAAATGAAGAATAAGGACTCGATTGAAATAAAATATAAGGACTAAAAATGTAAACTAAGGTTTTTAAGGTTTATTTTAATTTAAATCTTTTTCAACTTTTTATATATGATTATAAATAAGATAATTATTATATCTAGACCATGAATTTACATTTTTGACCTTTTTAGCTTAATTAATTTAATTAAGTAATGTTACTTAAGTTATTACATACTTACGCATAAATTGTACTTAAGTTATTTAACACATTAATTAAATGAATTGCTGATAATATTTCGAGTCCAATTATTAATTAAATTATTAATAATACTAATTGGATGATAATATAGCATTGTTAACTTATTTTAAGGTCCTTTACTTTTTATCCCTTATTTAATAATTAACCCGTATATTTACATATTTCTAGCTAATTAACTAGGAAGACTAGTTAATTAGGGGTAATTAGAGACCATGATGAGCTTCTCATCAATAGCTTTCTCCTTATTTTTATTTTTATGGGGTCAACACAAGGGTGAATCCAGTGTATATTGATGGCGGTTTCACGCGGTTTGTTAATTACGTCGTTGTAACGCGCAAAATCGATCAACTCTTAAATTTATATTCCTAGATAGAGGAGTATCTAGGGTCGTCCAAGGAGGCCAAATGTTTGCAATAGTGATTTTCTTGCTTGGAATAAATCTCAACTTTCTTTTTGGTATTTTTCAATATATCATTTTTTTTCGTTTTTCAATTAAGACAACATGCGAAATGGTGGCGGGAAGGTAATTTACACTTCAATTTAACTACTACTTCTAAGTGGCAAGTAGATCCTCTCCCTAAGCTCACTCTAGGTAAGTGGAGGCCTACAATAATTAGGGAGAGGGAGTGGAAAATGCTAAAAACAATAAAGCAAGTAGAAATGCAAAATAGAAAATTGCAAAGAAGGCAACTTAGATTGATGAAAAGTGTTTACAAAAAAACCTAGTAGAGGAATGATTCTACTACTAGAAAAATTAAAATAAAGAAAAGCAAACACAAATCCTCTAGATAGATGGTGAAGAAGAGGGCTTCTTGCTTCAAGGTTGGTGGCTCCCAAGCTTGAAAAGAATCCTCAAGCTCCTTCCTTGCTGTGCTCCGCCAAGGTGATTCCTCCAAGGCAAGCCCTAAGGGGGCGTGCCCTAAGCTTCTCTCCAAGGGTGGACGTCCACCCTAGGTCCTTCTCCCTTGCCTGGCCGTCCTCCTTGAAGTGGAAGAGTCCTCCTCCTTGGCGTGGCTCAAGTTGAAGAGAGTGGGGAGAAGAAGGCACCAAAAGGGCTGGTGATGTGCCCCTTTAATCTCCTTCTCTACTCCTTCTTCTTGGCCGTAGGTATAGGTGGTTTAGGTAGCAAATTACACTAATGGAGGATGATCTAAAATGGTTGTAGGTGGTGGGTTTATATAGAGTAGTAAGGGGGGCTAAGGTGACTCTTGGAATGGAGGGCTAAGATGGAGAGATGGAGGTGGTTGGGGATCCTAAGGCTAAGGGCAATTGGCGCCAACTCAAGGGGTGTTAAGGGGGTGGTTATGGTGGTGTTGGTGGCTTTTGGTGGTGGAGAGACACCACCAGTTTTGCGCCATCCTAGGGTCTTCTAGAAGGGGGGTTAGGTGGATGTTGGAGATGGATTTAAGGAGAGGTGTATGGTGGAGATGAAGGGAATTTTGGAGGGAAAGTTGGCGCCAAAAGGGAAGGGTTCTAGATGGTCATTGTGGAGGGAAAATAGGTGGCTTTTGGTAGTGGTGATGGGGTGAAGGGGTGTGATGGTGGTGGCGCCAACTTGGAGTAAGATAGCTAGCTTAGGTGAGCTTAGTTGATGGAGCTAGCTAGGGTTGACTTTGAAGGTGGTGGATGGCCAAGGAGCTGGTTGCTAGCTAAGCTAAGCTAAGCTAAGCTAGCTTAGCTAAAGGTGGAGTAGAGGAGAAGGTGTTGGAGCTAGGGTTTGGAAGGAGGAGCTAAGGAGGAGAAGTCTGGAGCTGAAATTGGAGCTGGCTGCTGCTGAAGAGGTTGGCATGGAGCTACTCTAGCTGGCTTAGCTTGCTAGTTCTTTGCTAGTTGCTAAGCCAAGCTAAAGTAAGCTAGCTTCTACCATGATGAGCTGAGGTTAGCTAGGTCTGGTGCTCCCAGGGAGACTCAAGCTGGTTGAGGCAACTAAGGTAGCTTAGCTCAACTGAGTTGAGCTAAGCTAAGTCCCCGGGAGCTGGACTTGAGCTTCCTGAGCTGGGATGAGTTCTTCTTCAGCTGGCTGGAGTTGAGTGGAGCTGGATGTAGCTGGATCTGAGCTGGGGTGAACTCCTGTCAACTCAGCTGAGCTAGCTAGAGGTCCTTGTGGACTAGTGGGAGCTGAGATGAGCTAGACTCAGCTAAGTTGAGCTGGATCTGAGCTGACTTGAGCTAGGGTGAGCTAAGATGAACTCTCTTGAGCTGCCATTCAGCTGAGATTAGCTGAATGGAGCTGGGATGAGCTAACCCTAGTTCAAGTGAGCTAGGTTTCAGCTGCGGTGAGCTGGATCAAGCTGAGGTGAGCTGGATCAAGCTGAGGTGAGATGGATCAGGCTGAGTTCCTACTAGTCTGGGCTTCTCCTTCACCATTTGCCGTCTTGAGTGCTAGGGTTTTAGGGATCTATATATCTGTACATCACTAACACTCACAAAAACATATTAAAAAGATAATAAAAAATGCAATGCATGCCTAACCTATTTTATGCCTAAATGCAGCCCAAAAACCCGTTTGCGGAGTAAAATCCTAAGAGCTAGGTTCGTTTTAATGCATAAGAATGATGATAAACTAGCGTTTATCATATATCTCCCCGGCCTATTCTACTTCTCCACTTCTTCCTAAGTGTTTTAGGAATTAAACGTGCATTTCTTGAGCTAGGATTTGGACAACCTACCAATGGGTCATTACCCACAATAACTTGCTAGCAAAACTCGTGTAGTGAAGTGTGGCTTATTCTTTTGTTTATTTTTCTTTTTTTTTCTTTTCTTTTCTTTAAGTAGGTGGCTTCCCTGGTCTAAGATTTACCTAAAGGCAGCAGAAAAAGAATGGTCTAGTGGTTGGGCTCTGGACAACCTACCTATGGGTTGTTGTTACGACCCGATTCCCGAATCCCTACAGGACACGAGAATTGGACTGACTCGACTAATCCCAAGACCCAGTCGTCCAACGAGAAAGTAATCAAAAAGCAGTAAAATAAACCACATTCACCATGCAAGTAACTAACAGTAACAAAAGTACAGCAGTAAAGAAAAGAACTACTACAGTACATACCACCACAACAGTAGAGAATTAAAAACATGTACATAATATGAAGTTTACAATAAAAGAGTATAAGGTGTAACAGAAATACTCACTACTACAGAAAATGGGTACAACAAAAGTACAACTACTGGGCTCTACTAGGCCCAGCACCCTCCGCAACCGTAGGCTCTGGCTGCTCAGCATCTGGTCCTGAAAAAGGTGACAAATATGACACGTCAGCAAAACCCTGAGTAGAGTGGCAACCAGCTAGCTAAGAAAAACAGTAAAGGTGGAGAAGTAGCTGTTTTTTTTAATTTCTTTCTTTATTTCTCTAATTACTCTTTCTTGATTTATTTATCAGGTCTTTCTCTTGATCTCGAATGTTCCTCGTGGGAACGATCTTGATTGCAGTCTTTTTCGAAAAGTAGTAGCATGTGGTGCTCTCCTGGTCGGGAGAGTCCCCTGTGGTGGTTCTACCTTCAGTCAACCACCCTAAGGTCACTGACAGACGTAACAGTGACTACGGTACACGCAATAAATGCATGGGTAGCTACCTCGCACTGGCATGTGGTTAGTCATTTCCGTTAACGGGTGCGCCCAGAGCACAGCACTGAACCAGTATAGGGCAAAGAGCTCTCAGTAACAGCGGTCCTGCCCCTCCACAGTAACCAAACAGGGGTCTTGCCCCTCCACAATCCGTGCACCCTCACCTGACTACCCTGGTTTGCCCAGTGGGCCTAACAAGTCGGTGTAGGACAGCTAGCAGAACCCCAGGGCTTGTGGGGTGCCTAGCTCTCTCCCTACACTAGTAGCTCTCCCCGGTACTGTGTACGCGAGGGCCAAAAGTCGGTACAAAGTGGCCAGACCTAACCCCGGGTCCCTGGGGTGGCTAGCTCCACTCTGCACTAAACAGGAGGACAGTCGCTCTCCTTGGTACTCCGTACTCAATGGCCAGCTCACTTCCCCATCCACTTTCCCAGTTCCATTCTATTCATTTTCCAGGAGCTCTACTACTAATTCCCCGTAGGGTTCCTACTCATATTTCTCAGGCCAAGCCATACTAGGTTTCACCATTTCAGTTTTATTCGCATATAGCACGTGTTCCGACATTTAATCTTTCTTTTCCAATTTATATACAAGCCTCGAATTTAGTTTCCAAACAACAGGAATTATATGTAGCAGTTACTAGCAACAGTACTTTACATTTCACAGGCAGCTGTTACCCAATTATCGGCAATTATCATTATTCTATCTACTTATCCAAGACTGCAATTCCGGTATTCAAGACATTCGTTTCAGTGTTTCTATTCCTAGGAGTCATGCCACACCCTAGGATCTATCATCCAATCTAGTTTTCAGGTCCTAGGATTCATGCCATACCCTAGGATCGATCAGTTATTTCAGAGATGCATTAATGTTTGTAATTAACTAAGGGGAGCCACTCCACTCGCAAAATCGGGAGTAATGGGGTCGTGATCGGCTGGTCCACGTGCCTCCGCAACCTCCAAAGTCACAACAGAACGAGGTCCTAACACAAGGATCAATCACAAGGAACCACTCAGAACAGGATACAAGTATTTCAAACAAGTAGAGGAACTAATTCTGAGAAGAATAAAATTTTAAACGCGAAAATCAGGCCTCGAACAGACCCTAAACGGGTCAAAAATGATAACTCTGACTCAAATCAGACATCTTGAACACCTTCCAGATGTCTTAAATAGTGGTCCAGGTCATACCTCACTCTGCGCTGCTCCTCAGACGTCCAGGGATCCTGCTAAACCGTCTGGAACCAGTTCCAGACGTCCAACAACCTCTCCGGACGTCTGGAGATGCTCTCCGCCATCTAGTGCCTTGCCCAGATGTCTGAACTGCGTGGGAGGGCGTGTCCCCATGCCTTCCCGAAATGAAACCTCCACGCACGATGAAAACCTCCTCAACACGACATGTCTCAGAACCTCGGCGGAATGGCCTGCATGGCCGTATCCACAAAAGGAGGTAGAGGAGGAAATACGTACCTCTCAGTCGTCTAGAGTGCCCTCCAGACGTCGCCTGCATCGTCTGGATGTAGGTCCAGACGTCTGATTCTGGGAAAAATTCCCAGAATCAGGACCTCCTCGTCTTCTTCCCGCTGCGCGCTAGCTCACCACATAGCCGCTCATCCGCTGCTCGAGCTGCAGCAGCACCAGGGGAGATCTCCCCAGCACGACGCTCCTCCACGTGCATGTCGGCCGGCCTCGAGCTGCTCCAGCGGGCTCTCTCTCTCTTTCTCGCGTGCTCTCCCTCTTCTTCCCTCTCGCTGCACCTCTCCTCTCAGCACTGCACCTGGCAGCAGCTGCTGCCCTCGCTCTCACGCTTACACTGGAGGAAGGAGAAGACAGTGGCGTGGTGAATGAGGGAGAAGGGTATTTGAAGGCGTGGGGGAAGGCGTCTGCAGGTCGGCGAGGGGAGAGAGAAAAAAAGAAGAGGGCGGCAGGTTTCAGTCCTCCCAGGAGCCCCTCCAGTCTAGTACACAAGCACGCAAAAGATCCTCAAGTGTCTATATCATGCGATCAGACTGTCCGTCCGTCTGTGGAGCTTGCCCCTCCACAGTCCGCACACCCTTGCCTGACTACCCTAATTTTCCCAGTAGGCCTAACAAGTCGGTGTAGGATGGCTAGCAGAACCCCAGGGCCCGTGGGGTGGCTAGCTCTCTCCCTACAATAGTAGCTCTCCCCGGTACTGTGTACGCGAGGGCTAAAAGTTGGTACAAAGTGGCCAGACCTAACCCCGGGTCCCTAGGGCGGCTAGCTCCTCTCTGCACTAAACAAGGGGACAGTAGCTCTCCTTGGTACTCCGTACTCAAGGGCCAGCTCACTTCACCATCCACTTTCCCAGTTCCATTCTATTTATTTTCCAGGAGCTCTACTCCTAATTCCCCGTAGGGTTCCTGCTCATATTTCTTAGGCCAAGCCATACTAGGTTTCATCATTTCAGTTTTATTCACATATAGCATGTGTTCCGACATTTAATCTTTCTTTTCCAATTTATATACAAGCCTCGAATTTAGTTTCCAAACAACAGGAATTACATGTAGCAGTTACTAGCAACAGTACTTTACATTTCACAGGCAGCTGTTATCCAATTACAGGCAATTATCATTATTCTATCTACTTATCCAAGATTGCAATTCCGGTATTCAAAACATTCATTTCAGTGTTTCTGTTCCTAGGAGTCATGCCACACCCTAGGATCTATCATCCAATCTGGTTTTCAGGTCCTAGGATTCAAGCCATACCCTAGGATCTATCAGTTATTTCAGAGATGCATTAATGTTTGTAATTAACTAAGGCGAGCCACTCCACCTGCAAAATCGGGAGTAATGGGGGCATGATTGCCAGGTCCACATGCCTCCGCAACCCCCAAAGCCGCAACAGAATGAGGTCCTAACACAAGGATCAACCACAAGGAACCACTAAGAATAGGATACAAGTATTTCAAACAAGTAGAGGAACTAATTGTAAGAAGAATGGAATTTTAAATGCAGAAATCGGACCTCGAACGGACCCTAAAGGTGTCAAAAATGACAACTCTGACTCAAATCAGACGTCTGGAACACCTTCCAAACATCTTAAAAAGTGGTCCAGGTCATACCTCACTCTGCGCTGCTCCTCAGACGTCCAAGGATCCTGCTGAACCATCTGTACCCAGTTCCAGACGTCCGACCACCTCTCCGGACGTCTGGAGACACTCGCCGCCGTCTGGTGCCTTGCTCAGACGTCTGAACTGCGTGGGAGGGCATGTCCCCGCGCCTTCCCGAAACAAAACCTGCATGCGCGATGAAAACCTCCTCAACACGACACGTCTCAGAACCTCGGCGGAACGACCTGCATGGCCGTATCCACAAAAGGAGGTAGAGGAGGAAATACATACCTCTCAATCGTTTGGAGTGCCCTCTAGACGTCGCCCACGTCGTCTGGATGTAGGTCCAGACGTCTGATTCTGGGAAAAGTTCCCAGAATCAGAACCTCCTCGTCTTCTTCCCGCTGCGTGCGAGCTTGCCACGCAGCCGCTCGTCCGCTGCTCGAGCTGCAACAGCACCAGGGAAGATCTCCCCAGCAAGATGCTCCTCCACGTTCACGTCGGCTGGCCTCAAGCTGCTCCGGCGGGCTCTCTCTCTTTCTTGCGCACTCTCCCTCTTCTTCCCTCTCGCTTCACCTCTCCTCTCCGCACTACACCCGGCAGTAGCTGCTGCCCTCGCTCTCGCGCTCACGCTGGAGGAAGGAGAAGACAGTGGGGTGGTGAACGAGGGAGAGGGGAGAGGGGTATTTGAAGGCGTGGGGGAAGGCGTCTGCAGGTCGACGAGGGGAGACAGAAAAAAAGTCGAGGGCGACGGGTTTTAGTCTGCATGTGGATGTGCACAGACTCGCGATCATACTCACGCAAAAATTTATTTCCAGACGTCTGGGAAGGCGTCCAGACGTCTGACCAGACGTTTGGACCAACTCCCAGACATCTTAAAGTGTTTTTGATGCATCGGGTCTTAACAGTTGTTACCCATGATAACTTGCCAGCCATACCACCCTAGAAGGTTCATTGGCTACCCAATTTCCGTTAAAACTGTCAAACAATGAGTCACTGCAAATAGTGTGTAGATGCTTAGACTTAAAGTTTCCTCAAATCAGAGGGCGGGTTGATAAGTCGTATACTTATCACCCCAACTTATTTAATCAAATTGAAATAGAATTCAGGCTGGCGAGGACTTGATAAACAAATCCACATTTTAGTGGATACCCGGGCCGATTAAGCTCAATGACCTAAAGGGTCTTAGTGTTCAGATCCTACTGTATTATTTCCTAAAATTGAAAAGTCCTAATGCCCAAGTGTTCTCTCCTAATTCTCTTTTTTTTTTTTGAGAAAAACAAGTAGAATTTACAAGAATTCCACAGAGCTGACAAAATGATTCAGAAATGAACCCACCCCCCCATGCCTAGCTAATGCAATGTCCACATTGAGAATAAAAGATATGAAAGGAAGGGTAGAATGTAGAAGATATCACTTGAATATGATGCTCGGGTCAGCTCTGAGTCAGATTGTACAACTGCTAAGTTTAATTCCATCAGCTAGGCGAAGTCCAACCAAAGAAATCACAATGTGATTAGAGTAACCGTGTCTGGGATGAGTTCTGGAATAATACAGTCAATAAAAGTCTTCAGACGTTGACCGTTGACTTTAAATGAATTACCTGTCTTTGGGTCAGAGATCTGAATAGCCCCGTTTGGAAATATCTGATCGATGATGAATGGGCCATTCCATTTTGACCTAAGTTTGCCGGGAAAGAGCTTAAGTCGAGAATCAAAGAGCTCAACCTTCTGGTTCGGCTCAAAGCTCTTGCAGGATATCAATTGGTTATGAAGAGCTTTGGTCCGAGCTCTTGGCATTCTCGTATGCATCATTTCTAGGCTCCTCCAACTTAGATATTTGGAGTTTTCTGCTCTTTCCGGGTAAACTCAAATCCAGATTACACTGCTTGATTGCCCAGAATGCCCTATGTTCAATTTCTATAGGTAAATGGCATGCCTTTCCATACACCAGATGAAATGGTGACATGCCGATAGGCATTTTGTATGTTGTACGGTAAGCCCAAAGAGCGTCCTCAAGCTTTTGAGTCCAATCTTTACGATCAAGCCTAACTGCTTTCTGAAGAATATTCTTAATCTCCCGATTGGAGATCTCGGTCTGTCCATTCGTCTGTGGGTGGTAAGGTGTGGAGATTCTGTGATTTACCCCACATTTTGCCAGTAAATTACGAAACTGGTCATTAGTGAAGTGAGTACCACCATCACTGATGATGGCCCTCAGAATCTCGAACCGACTAAAAATGTTCTTCTTAACGAAATCGATGACCACCTTGTGGTCATTGGTTCGGGTGGGAATAGCCTCGATCCACTTGGACACATAATCAACAGCGACGAGAATGTATTGGTGTCCAAATGAAGGGAGGAATGGTCCCATGAAATCGATGCCCCAAACGTCGAAGATTTCGGCGGGAAGAATCGGGTTTAGAGGCATCATGTCTCTCTTGGTTGTGCTCCCAAGTGCCTGGCATCGGGAACACGACCTCGAGAATTCCTGGGCACCCTTGAATAAAGATGGCCAATAAAATCCAGATTGCAAAATCTTTGCAGCCATCTTTTTCCTAGAGAAATGTCCACCACACGCAGATGCATCGCAAAACTCGAGTATACTTTTGAATTCAATCTCCAGAACACATCAGCAAATAATCTGATCAGAGTCAATGTGGTACAGTTCAGGGTCCTCCCAGAAGTAATATTTGGCCTCAGATTTGAGTCTATCTCGTTGTTGCTTAGTCCAATCCTGAGGGATTTCACCAACGACCAAATAATTTACGATGTCTACAAACCACGGAGTTTGGACACCTGATACTGCAAGGATGGTCTCGTCCGGAAAAGTATCAGCAATCGCAATATCTGAATGAGAAGAATTACTTAAAAATCTCGAAAGATGATCTGCCACCACATTCTGTGCCCTGGATTTATCTTTGATTTCAAGATCAAATTCTTGAAGCAGAAGAATCCATTCAATAAGTTGGGGTTTGGCATCCTTTTTGGCCAAGAGATGCCTCAAGGCTGAGTGGTCGGTATATACTATGACATGAGACCCTAAGAGATAAGTCCTGAATTTCTCCAAAGCAAATACTATAGCTAGCAATTCATTCTTATTAACAATGCAATTCCTCTGGGCCTCGTCCAGAGCTTTGCTAGGATAGTAAATGACAGAGGGCTTTCTATCAATCTTTGACCCAAAGCATCCCTGACCACGTAATTAGAAGCGTCGATCATGATCTCAAATGGGGCTGTCCAAATTGGTGGTTGCAACACTAGAGCACAAGTGATTGCCGTTTTAGGAAAATCAAATGCCTTACGGCATGATTCATTGAAATCAAACAGCGTATCTTTGGTGAGAAGGTTGCTCAGAGGGTGAGCAACCTTAGAGAAGTCCTTGATGAACCTCCTATAGAATCCCACATGACCGAGAAATGACCAAATTTGTTTGACAGATGTGGGAGGAGGAAGTTTAGAGATAGCATCAACCTTAGCATTGTCAACTTCGATTTCCCATTTAGAGATTACATGACCCAAGACGATGCCTTCTTGTGCCATGAAATGACTCTTTTCATAGCTAAGGATTAGTCTTGTTTTGATGCATCTTTTAAGGATCATTTCAAGATTAGCCAAACAAGAATCAAATGATTCTCTAAAAATAGAGAAATCATCCATGAAAACTTCCATAAACTCTCCCACCATGTCAGAGAATATGGCTAGCATACACCTTTAAAAAGTCACGGGTGCATTGCATAAGCCGAATGGCATCCTACGGAAAGCAAAGGTTCTATAGGGACAGATGAAAGTCATTTTCTCCTGATCCTCGAGATGGATAGGGACTTGATTGTATCCTGAGTAACCGGCTAGGAAACAGAAGTACTTCTGCTCGGCTAGTCTTTCAAGGATTTGATTGATAAAGGGCAAAGGGAAACGATCCTTTTTCGTAGCTGTGTTCAGCTTCTTGTAATCGATACAAACCCTCAAAGAGGAAGCTGAATGAGTTGTGACAGATTCTCCTTTCTCGTTAGTCACAATGGTAATCCCAGCTTTCTTGGGAACAATTTGTATGGGACTTACCCAAGGACTATCAGAGATCGGATAAATGATTCCTGCGTCAAGCCACTTGATAATTTCCTTCTTGACCACTTCTCGCATATTAGGGTTTAATCTCCTCTGCATTTGGCGAGAAGGGCGGGATCCATCTTCCAAGAATATTCTATGATTGTAGTAAGATGACTCGATCCCCCTAAGGTCATGAATGGTCCAACCAATTGCCTCCTTATGTTCCTTTAAGACCTTGATCAGTTTAATCTCCTGCTTCTTAGTTAATCTGGCACTGATAATCACAGGGAGCATCTTTTGAGGTCGCAAAAACTGATATTTCAAATTCTCAGGCAATGGTTTCAGTTCTAGCTGGGGCAGGTTTTGGATTGAAGGTAAGGATGATGCTGATGAAGATTCATCAAGGGGAAGAGGTTGAGAGATAACCTCTTTAGAATGTGGCAGGTTTGCCACAGAGGGTTGCGGTCAGATCCATCGCAAAAAGAACTTTCAATTGCAGAAACCGCCATACTTGTTTCAATATTCAATTTGTCTTCCTCAAGTTCCTCTATAAATCCACAATCCTCAAATTTGTTAATCACCTTAAAAATATCCAATTTCAATTTCTGATCCCCAAAGGTGATTTCCATGCTACCGCTCTCACAGTTGATATTGGCCTTAGCGGTAGCCAAGAACGGATGCCCCAAAATGATGGGCATGTTCCTTAAATTCTTAGGTACATCCATGTCAAGGACAAGGAAATCTATAGGAAAATAGAAATCCTTAACCTTGATAATAACATTTTCAATAACGCCTCGCAGATTTGTGACCGAATGGTCTGCTAACTGCAATGTTACTAAAGTTGGCTGAAGTTCACCTAATCTGAACTTCTCGTAAAGAGAAGTCGGAATTAGGTTAATAGATTCACCTAGATCCAGAAGTGCCCTATCAAAAGTGTAATCTCCAATGACACAAGAAATCAAAGGAGCACTTGGATCTCTCTTTTTCTGAGGAAGGTGATGCAGGATAATAGAACTAGCTTGCTCGGAGAGTACCACCTTCCTTAGAACAAATTCCCTCAACTTACGCTTCTGTATGCATAAATCCTTTAAAAATTTAGCATAAGCTGGTATGTGTTTGATAGCGTCGAGAAGCAGGATATTGATTTCGACAATTTTGAATATATTCAACAGTTCCTCGTTACTATCAACAGGCTTCTTCTTCCTAGGCTTAATCAAGGCCTCAGGAAAAGGAACATGAGTCAGATCTTTAGAATCAGGTTCCTGAGCCTTGATTTCTTCTTTAGAGTTCTCCTTTCTCTCCTCAGGCTCTCCAGGATTTAGTAGATCAGAACAATGTAGATGTTGATCCTGAGTTTGTCTTCCACTCCTCAAGGTAACTGAATTAGCAGATGCATATAGGATTGGGTCTTGGGGAGGTTTAGGAAAGATTGGAGGGGCTTCATTAGCTAGAAACCTTTGATTTAAGAAGAAGCAGAAGAGGAAGGACCCTACTCAACCACCTGAGCATGTGCGTGCGGGTCCCTCTGATTCCCGTACCCTTGGGCTTAATTGCCCGGATTCTGGATATTACGCGGGTTGGGTATGGGTTGAGATGGCAAAGATCCGGGTTGATGAGAATTAGCAATAAACCTGATTTACAAGTTGTCTAGTGATGTTTTCATTTGCTGCATGAGCTGGAGCATAGATCTTTGCATTTCCACCATCTGTCGGTTCAAATCAGCTTGCCCTACGGGTTGACGGGCATTCCAAGCTAGCTGATTGACCTGATTAGGGGGCAGCTAAGTGTAAACATGACCCTTACCCATTGGTCTTTGCGGAGCATAGTTGTCTGGTCGGAATTGGGTCTGCTACCCTGGGTTTTTCCAGGAGAAGTTAGGGTGGTTCCTCCAACCCAGATTATAAGCATTGGAGTAAGGGTTGGACCTCACGTTCTCCTGTACAGCATAGACATCCTCAAAAGGTGAGGATGGAAAGAAAGAAAGGGAGGGATCAGAGAAACTGGGATCAAAGGCCCCAGTTTGGAACCTGTGGGGTTCCGAATAATGCTGGTTCACAGGTTGTCGCATCTAGTTGATTCACGAACTCCCATCCAGAAGGAGCAAGCGAAGAATGGAATCCCAAATTTTGGGATTGAGTTGATCAAGAATTGTTTGCAGAGTTTTCTGTATCCACTCCTCCATCCTTTTAGTAACCAAGTCCACCTTATCCAGTTTATTGCAAATCAGTTCCATATCAAATGAATGAGAGTCATGGACTTCATTAACATTCTATCTGGGTTATTAGGACCAGTTAAAAGTATCCATGGAGGCATAATTGATTGAATTTTCACTCATCTCCTCAAACAAATTGTGCATGCTATCTGCGTCTTTATTGAGGAAATTGCCTCGGCAAGAAGCGTCCATGTGATTTCTGAGTTGCTCAGTCAACCCGTGGTAGAAGATCTGCACGAGTTGCCATTTCGGCACCTCGTCGTGTGGACACTTCTGCAATAGGTTCTGGAATCGCTCCCAAGCAACATGAAACTACTCCCCCAACCGCTGGGTGAAGGTAGTAATCGCTTGTCTCAGAGCATTGGTACATCTGACAGGGAAGAATTTCTTCAGGAAAGTCGATTTCAGATCATTCCATGTTGCGATCAGCCTTCCTATGGTCCTGTACCAATGAGAGGCTTTATCCCTAAGAGAGTGGGGAAAGAGCCTCATGATCATCTGCTCTTCATTCATGTTTCGTGCCTTGGTGGTCTGGACCAAAGTGGTCAAGTCCTCCAAATGCTGAAATGGGTCTTCAGAGCCAAGCCCATGAAAGTGTATGATCAGGCTTAATACCTAAGGCTTGATTTCTACATCTCCAGCAGGAATCTGGATGTTGGGACATTCCCTGTAATTTGAAGGATCATAAAAATCCTTCAAGGGCTGAGCGCCCTGCATTCTCTGGAACCATTCTCTGCATTTGTTCCAGCTGCCTTTGAAACATCTCCTATGGATTCTGAGGCAGAGGAGGTTGTTGATCGGCCATGGGATCAATTTGGCCAAAATCTAATTTATGCATCCTAGAATACTCTAATGGTCCTTCCAATCGGGGTTTCAATGACCTCCTTCCGAACATAAACTAGGAAGAGGTCGGAAGGACTGGGGATAAGAACCCTGCAACACAACAAAACAAGACTATCCTTAAGTGAGGTAGCCTAAGGATCTACAGACTCTCAGAATCTGTCTTAAGATTATAAACGATTTACTCTACTTGTGTCCAATCAATCCAACCAATTAGAAGGCGGGATTGGGGAGAAGGTTCTTCCTTTGGCTTGCTCCTCCAATTCCTAGTGTATCACCCAGCTGTGGTCATTTAACGCTACTCCTCTAGCTAGACATCAGATTGATTAGTACAAGTAGGTTAATCGTAAACAATCTCAGACTGGGCCCTGAAGAGCGAATCAGTCCTTAAGGCCAACGTCTACTTGATTTTATTTAGGCCTGGGATTGTAGTGCTGACGGAATGTGGTGGGCCCTTAAGATGGGTTGTGCCCTTAATGATTGATTGAATATGTGTGAGTGCATGCACAACCAGGGTTTTCAAGTAAGATTATTTTTTATGAGTGGATTTTAAGGTTCAAATCTTACTTAAGTAGCTTTTAGGGTTGGGAATTAGGTTAATTCAATCAAATTTCATAGGCAAACCAGATTTTCAAGCACGGGTAAAGATCTTTTTCCTTTTGAAATCAAAAAGTAAAGTGGAGTGACTGGTATTGACCTAAATTGAAAACCCTAAAGAGAAGCTACTTGGTGAGTTGATTTTAGGTTAAGTGGTGCGGCCCAAACAACTTAAACAATTGGCCAAAATTGCACCACTGAGTTAGGCACACAAGATGATTAACCTAGACTGATTTCTACTCTTTTATATGTTGATTTGCGTGTACCGGTTCCACAAATCAGAATCCCGATTGAGTAGATAAAAATCAATTATGTTATGTGCCTTGAATGTGAGTGTATGTCGTATGTATGTTGATTTATCCCACAAGAAGTATCTATTTGTTATTTTTTTTTCGAGGGTGAGATGAATGTGGGTGGAAATCCAAGCAACCAAACTAACCCTAGGATTTATGCAAACACCTAGGTTAATTGGGGTTTTAATTAATGTTGTGAAATGAAATCTATGGAGGGGGAAGAATGGGGAGCATTTACAGTTGTTTTCAACTGCACTTTACTCTAATCTACCGATTGAAGATTCCCTATTGAGGTACCTGCAAAACAATAGATGAGAAATGGAGCAAGTTAGAAAATAATAAAGTGCGTGAAATGTGGAAAGAAAATCGAGAATCGTTGCCTCCCAAGCAACGACGCCAAAATGTTGTGTCGGAAAACTACACGATCGGAGTTGGATTTGAAAAACCCATCATTGTAGTTCGATTTGCGAAGCAATCCGTCAACAGATAAAATTTTATCGAAATTTGTAAAGAAATTCCGGGTCGAACATAGGGAGGCTACGTCGATCTAAAATCCGTGATTATTTTTTTTTTTTGAAATTTTTGTTTGAAAGCAAGATAATTACAATGGAATTGATATTAACACTGAGAGAGAGAACAATCACTTGATATAATAATATTGTTTTTACAACTAGAAAGCGGAAATGATTACAGCCAAAAAGTGGGAAATGATTAAAATTAGAAAGTGGAAAATTCTATTCTAGAAAGCGATAAAAAGAACAAAGAGAGATGTTATCCTCCTCGATGATTGCTTGAAGGACAAGCCGGATGATGCAGTAAATCACGTGATTTGTAATTAGGGTTTTAGAGTCGTGTAACATGCGAAATCGCATACGCTTATAAAATTTGTATCCTTGATAGAGGAGTATCTAGGGTTGTCCAAGGAGGCAATATTTTGCGAAATTCAAGTCTCTTGCTCAGAAATGAAACTCAACATTCTTTTTGTTCTTTTTAAATATGTAATTTTTATGGATTTTTGAAATAACGACAATCGCAAGATGGTGGTAGAAAAAGACTAAATCTAATTTAACAACTAGGTGATAAGAAAGACCTCTTCTCAAGCTCACCCTAGGTGCGTGAAGGCCTAGGATAATTGAGAAGAGGGGGTGAAAGTGCTAAAGAAAAACTAAAGTAAAGAAGAAGCTACACCAAGTAGAAAAGGCAACTTAATATTAAGCGGATTTCTGTTTTACAAAAGTAGAGGAAAGCTTCTGCTACAAAAATTAAAACTACAAATATTAAAACACAAATCTTGGATGATGATGGTGAAGAGGGAATGCTCCTTGCTCTAACTACGACTGCTCTTGCAGTTAAAAAAGGTCTGCCTTCTCTTTTTCTTGAACCAGAGATAGTCTCCTCCTAGCAAGCCCTTGAAGGGTGTGCCTTCTCCTTCCTAGAGTGGGTGGCTCCCACTCCAAGAATTCCTCCTGAAGGTGGCGTGGACCACCTTTGATTCCTCCTCCAAGGGTTGTAGTGTACCACCCTCAAATACTCCACTTCCTAAGGTAGGCGTGTACCCTAGGTTGTCCTCCAATGCTTGGCTTCCTTCCTTGGCTGGTGTAGGCACAAGAGAGAAGAGAAGAGGTGAAGTCACCAAGGGGATAGAGTATCCCCTTAATCTTCTTCTTCTCCTCCTTCTCTTGACCTTCTATGTAGGTGGAAATATGGGTAGAAAAATTGTAGCCAAGGATGAAGATTTAATGGTGGTGGTAGGGGGTTTATATAGGAATGGTTGGGGGTTAAGGGTGGTTATAGGATGGACAGCTATGATGGGGGTTAGATGGTGGTTATAGGATCCTAGGGCTAGGGTTGTTGACACCAAAATGGAGGGGTACTTGGTGGTTGGCGCCAACCCTAAGTGGTAGCTAGGGTTAAGGGTTTGGTTAGGTGTGTTGTAGGGTGGAGATGGAGTTATATGGTGGTGGTTATGTGATGGAGGGTAGATATAGGGTGGCGCCAAAGAGGAGGGATGCTTGAGGTGGTAGTTGTGGTGAAGTTAAGGGAGTTGGTGCCACTTTAGTTGGGTTAAGGGGGGTTAGGTGGCATCACTAGATGGAGGGTTAGGATAGGTTGGGGGAGAATATGTAGGGTGTAGATGGGAGGAGGTGTTGGTGCCAAATGAAGGGATGTAGTGGGTTATTTTTGGCACCAACTAAGGTAGGGTTTAGGGTAGTTATGGGGGGTTAGGTTTGGCACCAATGGAAGGCTTCTAGAAGGGGTTAGGTGTAGGGTTTAGATGGCCTTGGTTGATGAGGTGTATGGCTGGGAATTACTGGGAAGTTGGCACCAAAATGAAGGGGTGGCTAGGGCATTTTGGCGCCAACTTGAAGGGGTGTTTAAGGTTGGTAGTTATGGTGGGTTGGCACCAAAAGGGGTTGGGTTAGGTTAGGGTTGGTTAGGGTTGGTTAGGGTTAAGGTGAAGTGGATTTCCATGGAGGTTTTTGGTGGAGTAAAGTTTAGCTAAGCTAGCTAAGCTAGCTTAGCTAGTAGAGTAGAGGTGAAGGGGCTAGGGTTTCATGGAGGAGAGCTAAGGAAGAGTATTATGGAGCTGGTATCAGGTACTCTAGAGCTGGGGTAGCTGATGTAGTGACGTGGGATCATGCATGTGTGTTAAGAAGTTTCATTATAGTCGCACTTGCAACGCCGATTTTAAAGTAAAGAAACGGAGGTGAGTCTAAGTGTCGGTCTCAGGGAGGCATGAAAATCGGATTTTGCTTATCACTTGTTGTCACGGAAATCACGGAGTTTTGCTTGCGAAAAGGTGCGGTTGAAAAGCGAGAGAGAGAGAGATTAGGGCTAGAGTCGTTTCTTTCTTTAACATGCAACTTGGATAGGAAATAAAGTAAACAACTGAGTGGAAAACAACTTCATTAATCATGCAGCTTTAGTTCACAAATTACAACATTAGATACATGCTTAAACATAAGTAAAGGAAAGCTTAAAAGAGTGGAAGAGAGAGAGAGAGAGGGAGAGCGGCGAGGCAGCCACGGTGGTGGAGAAGGCTCCATCGGTGGCTCGTCGTCTCCGACGATTACAAGAGGGCCTAAAGCTAGCTACGAGAGGGGTAGAGTAGTTGCAAGGGAAGTGACTACCTTGAATGAGTGGTTGGAGGGGGTTTAAATAGGGAGAAGGGCTTTTAGCGACGTCCGGGACGTCACTAAAACCCTTCCAAAAGCATCGGTGAAGCCCCCAGCCCACTGATCGCTCGTCCGCGCCGTTCTTCCTCGCACTCGATCCATGGCCACGGCATGAGAGCCATCCGATCGAAGATCGGACGGCTGAGATCTTTGCCCAGGTGCGCTTGGATCACGCCTTCGGCGTGCATGTGCGCGAGCGTCGTCGCCCGGCTTGCACACGCACGTGGGAGATAGCTGCCTGAGGGTGCGCCATGTGGCCCTATCTCAGCCGCCCATTGCTGATCGGGCGGCCCAATTTTGCCGCGTGCCTCGTTGTCTTCAATTTTTCCACACCGTGCAACTCGATCCCGCGTTGCGTGGTTGCGGGCGTGCGCGTTTACCGCTGCGCCACGCCCGCTACTTTGTCGCGGTGACTGCGGGCGTGCACGCGGTTCTCGGCCGTCCGATCAGAGATCGACGGCTGAGATTTGATCTCCGGCTAAAGGTGGAAGCGGCGCGCGGTGAGCGGGTGCCATGTGGCGCAACAAGGGCCGTTGATCATCAGATCAAAGGTCAGAACTTCTTGGGCCCATCGTGGGAGCTCCGGATGTCGGATTTGGCCAATTTTGAGTCCGTTGGACTTCATTCGTCGTTCTGAATCCATCCGTGTGGTCCGATTGCTCATCTGAGGCTTGCTTTGACAAGTGCTTACACAAATGGCCATTAATATAGTTTTATAAGCAATCTTGGTATATGATGCATGCAATGCTCCCATTCTACTTATGTTGTGCCTTTTATTCTTAAGATGGGCCCTATTTAATAGAATTATCACCCCCATATGCAATGTTATCATACCCCCATGCTTACTCCTTGCTAGTCCCTAGAAAGGTTTATTCTCGCCTTTATTTTCTATCAGAATTTAAGAAGTAATTGTTTAGACACTTCGTCACTTGTCAATAGGAGGAAATATACTAAGATCTTAATCTACAAAGACTAAGTAGCGCCCGGGTGTCTGCCAAAATACGAATCACCCGAATCCTTGCTTTAATGTATGTAACTATACATATGTATATGTATATACATATATATTTAGAATTTTTTCGGAATTCAGAGTGGATTGGTAACTTTTTACGGCTACCCAACCTACCCAAAACTCGGTCAAAACCCTAAGTGCTAAGCATCTTGGTGTGAAGATTGTGATAGACTCACTCAACGGTAATTCAGACAGACTTCGGGTTTCTACGCCCCTAGGTGACCGGAAGAGGAAATATATTTGCCTAAAGGTGTATTTTTTCGATTGGTAGCTTTCTCCCTACATTTGTTTTAATTGGGGTCAATACAAGGATTTTTCCAGTGTATATCTCCCCGGCTTGTACTACTTCCCTGCTTCTTCCTTAAGTGTTTTGGTTCGTTCTGTGCAATTATTGAGCTGGGCTTTGGACAACCGACCAATGGGCTGTTACCCATGATCACTTGCCAGCCATACTCATGCAGTGAAGTGTGGTTTATTTTGTTTTCTTTAATCCCTCTTTTTTTTTTCGTAAGTGGCTTCCCTGATCTCAAATGTACCTAGAGGCAATGAAGAAGAAATGGCCTGTGGCTGGGTTCTGGACAACCTGCCAATGGGCTATTACCCACGACAATTTGCCAGCCATACCACCCTAGAGAGTTCATTAGCTACCCAATTTCTGTCAAAATCTCCGAGAAGTGAGTCTGTGCAAAAATATATGCAGATGCTTAGACTCAAAGTTTTTCTGAGTTAGAGGGTGAGTTGATATGTCGTATACTTATCACCTTATTTAGTAGGTGGATTAGAATAGCTTAAGGTTGCAAGGACTTGAAGCTAATCCATATTTTAACGAACACCAGGGCTGATTGAGCTTGAAGGCCTAAAAAGTTTAAGTGTTTAAGTTCTTTTTGTATTATTTCCCACTATTGACAAGTTTCTAATGCCTAAGTTTTCTTCCTAAATTCAATTTTTTTTAATTTATTTATTTATTCAGACTAATTAAATGAGCTCAGGATTATGCAATTTACCACCCCCCATGCTTAAGTTGGACAATATCCTCATTGGCAAATACATGGATGCATAAGGGTTCAAAAAGATAGTACCTGAGTGACGTAAAATACTGGATCAGTCTGAATCCCCTGGGTTGCCTCCCAGGAAGCGCTGAGTTTAACGCCTCCAGCTAGGCGGTGCTTCATGTCATCCCTCAATGAGGGTGACACTCTCCTTTGGGGGAACGTGGGCAAGGAAGTGTTTCAATCTTTGACCATTAACTGTAAAAGTGTGCCCAATGTTTGGATTAGCGATTTCAACCACCCCATTAGAGTAAGGCTTAACCACCCAAAATGGTCCTGTCCATTTGGACCTGAGTTTCCCCGGAAAGAGTTTTATGCGGGCGTCGAACAGCCAGACTTGCTGGTTAGGCTCAAAGGTTTTTCTATGAATGAGTCGGTCGTGGACGGCTTTCATTTTCTCCTTATACAGTCGACTATTCTCAAAAGCGTCCCGACGAATTTCTTTGAGCTCAGATAATTGGAGCGTCCTCTGCGCACCAGCTAACTGGGAATCCATGTTACATTGCTTGATAGCCCAGTAAGCCTGGTGTTCCAATTCAACAGGAAGATGGTAGGCTTTGCCAAAGACTAGGCAATAAGGCGACATGCCAATCAGGGTCTTGAAAGCGGTCCTATATGCCCACAGGGCATCATCTAGTCGTGTGGACCAGTCTTTCCTACCAGGTCTCACAGTCTTCTGTAAATTGTTCTTGATTTGTCTATTTGAGACCTCAATTTTCCCATTTTTTTGCGGATGATACGGGGTAGCAATGCGGTGGTTCACCCCGTATTTTCTAAGTAGGGCACGGAATTGGGAATGGATAAAATGACTTCCACCATCACTGATCATGGCCTTGGGTATTCCAAATCGGGAAAAGATGTTCTGCTTAACAAAGTCCATGACAGTCCTGTGATCGCATCGGCGGGTGGCGACGGCTTCAATCCATTTAGAAACATAGTCTACTGAGACTAGGATGTACTCGAAGCCGTTGGATGGTGGAAAGGGGCCCATAAAATCGATACCCCAAACGTCGAAGATTTCGACAATCAAAATGGGCTGGAGGGGCATCATATCTTTCTTGGTCATGGTCCCCAGCATTTGGCAACGTGAGCAAGTCTTGGCAAAGTTGTGTGCATCCTTAAATAGGGACGACTAGTAAAATCCAAACTGCAGAACCTTTGCAGCTGTTTTCTTTCTAGAGAAGTGGCCACCACAAGCCTGGTCATAACATAAGGAAAGCACAGTCTGAACTTCGCTCTCGGGGATACACCTCCTAATGATCTGGTCAGCATAGAGGCGAAATAGCATAGGATCCTCCCAGAAATAGTGCTTGGCCTCAGCCAAGAACCAGTCCCGTTGCTATCTGGACCAGCTGTGCGGGGTTTGTCCTACAACTAGGTAGTTGACATAGTCAGCATACCATGGCAGTCTCTTGTCTTGCACAGCCAGAATGTGTTCATCGAGAAAGGCATCGGATAGAGGTAGGGAGGGTCCAATGTAGTCTGGATGAAGTCTAAACAAGTGGTTAGCCACCACATTCTTCGATCCAGCCTTGTCGCGGATTTCCAGGTCAAATTCCTGCAAAAGCAGGATCCATCTGATGAGCCTGGGCTTTGCGTCCTTCTTGGCCAACAGGTGTCGGATGGCTAAATGGTCAGTGTAAATAGTCACGTGGGATCCCAGCAAGTACGATCGGAACTTTTCAAGTCCAAAGACTACAGCGAGCAACTCTTTCTCTGTGACCATATAATTTCGTTAGGCCTCGTCCAACGTTTTGCTCGCGTAGTAGATCACCACTGGCTTCTTGTCTTGCCTTTGTCCCAGGACAGCGCCTATTGCAAAATCTGATGCATCACACATAATCTCAAAGTCCTGGGACCAGTCTGGGGGCTGAAGTACAGGTGTTGTGGAGACTAAGTCTCGGAGGGTGTGATAAGCTTGGATACAATCAAAAGTCATGTGGAATGTGGCGTCGTTGGCTAGAAGGTCGGTTAAGGGTTTGGAAAGCTTGGAAAAGTCTTTAATGAACCTTCGATAGAAGCCAACGTGTCCCAGAAATGAGCGAATCTGTCGGACCGAGCTAGGTGGAGGAAGTTTGGAAATCAAATCAACCTTAGCCCGATCTACCTCGATGCTCCTATGTGATACGATGTGACCGAGGACAATTCCTTCTTGAACCATAAAATGGCTCTTTTCCCAACTTAACACCAGATTAACCTCGATACATCATTTCAGGATTTTCTCCAAGTTGCTCAGACAATGGTCGATTGAATTCCCAAATACAGAGAAATCATCCATAAAGACCTCTAAGTATTCACCCACCATTTCTGAAAAAATGGCTAGCATGCAACACTGGAAGGTAGCAGGTGTGTTGCATAACCCGAACGACATTCGATGGAATGCAAACGTGCCATACGGGCAAATGAATGTGGTCTTTTCTTAATCCTCTGGAGCAATTGCAACTTGGTTATATCCTGAATATCCATCCAGGAAGCAAAAATACTTCTGCCCTGCCAATCTTTCAAGGATTTGTTCAATGAATGGCAAGGGGAAATGATCCTTCTTAGTAGCTTCATCGAGCTTCCTATAATCAATACACACCCACCATGTGGTGGTGGTGCGGGTGGGGATGGATTCTCCATGATCATTGGTGACAACGGTGAGCCCAGCTTTCTTTGGAACCACTTGAGTGGGGCTCACCCAGGAGCTATCGGAGATAGGATAGATGATGTCGGCGTCAAGCAACTTGATAATTTATTTCTTAATGACCTCCCGCATGTTTGGGTTTAAACGTCTCTGCATCTGGCGGGAGATCGTGCCCCGTCTTCCAGATAAATCTTATGGGTGCAATAGGTGGGGATAATTCCTCTTAAGTCAGAAATGGTCCAACCAATGGCAGCCCGATGTTCTAAGAGGGTCGTGGTCAACCTGAGTTCCTGATCCTTGGTTAGATGAGAATTAATAATCACCGGGAAGGTCTGGTTAGGTCCTAGGAAGACATACTTGAGATTCTCAGGTAGTGGCTTGAGCTCGGGTGCGGGTGGAACCACAGTTGATGGAAAGGAAAAGGCGGGAGTTGATCAACATCGATCTCCTCAAATGGTGTTGCGTGATGGTAATCAGCCTTACAGAGGTCCACGGGTAGTGACAGGGACAGGTCAGAACAGTCATTATGGGTTTGGTGGTCCGAGACAGAACTAAAGGTGAGGCATTCCTCGACCAGAGTTTCCACGGGATCATATTCCTCAACGCAATTGCAATCAAAATAGTTTGTCGCCCGGAAGATATCCAATTGCATTTTCCTGTCTCCAAAGGCGATTTCCATACATCCCGTGTCACAATCAATGTTTTCCTTAGTCGTAGCTAAGAAAGGTCTGCTTAAGATTATGGGTGTGTTCTGTAATTTTTTAGGGACTTCCATGTTGAGCACCAAGAAGTCGACCGGGAAATAGAAGTCCTTGACCCATACAATCACGTCCTAGATCCCTTCGGGGTTTTCACTAATCTATCAGCCAGCTGGATGGTGACAGGTGTTGGTGTCAACTCTCCGAAACCAAATTTGTGGTACAGGGTTGTTGGAATCAGATTGATAGAAGCACCTAAGTCCAGGAGTTCTCTATCAAATGTCATGTCCTTGATATTGCAGGAAATCAGGGGTGCTCCTGGGTCAGTTCGCTTGAGCGGAAGGTTGCTTGATATTACGGAACTTGCTTGTTCGAAGAGCACAACCTTCCTAGGTGCTTGAGGTCTTGGCTTACGTTTGGGTGTACAGGCATCCTTTAGAAACTTAGCGTAAGCCGGGATGTGCTTAATGGCTTCGAGGAGAGGAATATTAATCTGTACTTGCTTAAAGATCTCCAAAAGCTTCTCAGTTTCCACAACATTCTTCTTTTTCTTGATTGTTTCCAAGGCCTCAGGATAGGGTGTCTGAATGTGGATTGGATCTATTTCTGGGTCCTTGGGTTTTTCTGGTGCCTCTTCTGAGTCGGTTATTTCAAGGGGTGAAGTTTCGGGGAGAGTCGACCATTTGGGATCCTGGGTTTTGGTGCCGCTTCTCAAGGTCACCGCATTCGCAGAGGCATTGGGACCATGGGTTGATCCTTGAGAAGACGAGGATGAAGAAGCACCAAACCCAGGGGGTGTTTGCGGGGCTGGCTGGACCATGTGAGCCTGCTCAGGATTGCCTTGGAACCATTGCAAATTGTGGCCTCTGTTAACTATGTTTCACGGGTTCGGTTGTGGCTGAGAAGGTAGGGATCCTTGTTGTTTACAGTCCAAGAGTTGGCTTAACTGTCCCTTTACCAAGGCCATTTCCTCCTGATGTTTCTGGTTCATGTCAGCCATCATCTTTATTAGGGTGTCCATTTGGTTTTGTGGGGGAGGGGCTGCCCTATTATGATTATGTTGGGGTCTAACTGGTGGTCCTTGCTGATAGGGGGCAAGTGTGGCTACTGGTTTGGCCTGGGCTGGTTTTGGAATTGCGGTGGTTTCTAGTTTGTCCAACCAAAGTTAGGGTGGTTACGCCAGCCAGTGTTGTAAGTGTTGGAGAAAGGGTCAGGTTTCGCATAACCTTGGACAACTTGCACATCTTCAAGGATAGCCGATGTCGATGGAGAGGGAAGAGAGTAATCAAGGGTTGAGGGAGCAAAGGTCCCTCCCTCGAACATGGTCAGGGGTTGTTCCAGGTTCAGTTGGGTTAAGGGCTTGACCAGGTCAACATTATGTGCTCCCTTTGCTAGGGAGAAGGTCTGTAAGGGGTTCCTAGTCTGGTTCAGTAGCTCAACAATCTTTTTGTCCACCAATTCCACTCGATTTAGTTTCTTGGCAATGATGTCCATGTCAACCATTCCAGAATTTGCTTGTACCTCATAAATCCCACCACAGGGTTGACTGGATCTGTTAAACTGGGTCATGGAGGTATTGTTGAGCGAATTCCCGCTCATAGACTCAAAGAGCTCAAATGCGCTCTCCTCGTCCTTGTTTAGGAAGTTCCCCCCGCATGAGGCATCGATGAAGTTCCGTAGGTTGCTATCCAGACCGTGGTAGAAAATCTAGGCCAATTGCCACCTTGGTACTTCGTGGTGTGGGCATTTCCTCAAGAGTTCATTGAATCTTTCCCATGCCTCATGGAACTGTTCCCCACCCTGGAGTGTAAAGGTAGTAATAGCTCTTCTGAGGGCATTGGTCTTTCCTATGGGGAAGAATTTCTTTAAAAATGCATGCCTAAGTTCTCCCCAGGTGGTGATGGGTCTACCTAGGGTTCTAAGTTAGTGAGAAGCCTTGTCTCTTAACGAGAAGGGAAACATCTTGATTAGAACAATGTCAAGGCTAATGTTCCTAGGTTTCACAGTTCGTGCTATGCGGTCGAGATCCTCTAGATGCTGGAAGGGATCCTCATTTGAGCTTCCATGGAAGTGGCTCTGGATCAGACTTAAGACATTTGGTTTTAGCTCAAAATCATCTCCCCCTTCGAGGATCCTAAGATGTGGCTCGACTCTAATAGTAGAAGGATTATAGAAATCGTGGAGGGGCCTCGGTTGATCTTGAAATGGTGGTACATCGAGTGGTGGTTGCCCTTGTGGGCCTTGGAAAGGTGGTGGTGGTTGTTCTTGTGGGTTCTGTAACCGGTGTATGGCTTGCATGATGGTGTGGATTTGTTGTTGCTGAAGCTGGTGGTTTACATTAATTTGGGCTTGGATGATGGCCATTGTGTCTGGTGGGGGTTGATCCTCAACCTCATCTACCCTAGGTTCAGCCATGTTCCTAATAGAATCACATCGCCTAGATTCCTGTCCCAAAGAAAACAACTCGGGATGCAGTGAGCGTCTCCCATGCATACACTAGAGAAGAACAGGAGGGGATGCAGAGAGTGACAGATGCGAGAAATGTGTTCAATCAAGCACGCATACACTAGAGAAGAACAGGAGGGGATGCAGAGAGTGACAGATGCGAGAAATGTGTTCAATCAAGCACACAAGCCTAGTCCTTATGGTGTATTCCTTAGGAGACCTAGAAATCTCAAAAAGGGTGATTAAGTCCGTAAGCACTGGACTCCCCTTTCTAAGGCTAATCTAGCCAGGTTGATTACGAGGGGAATGTAGGGAAGGTTCTTCCTTTGGCTTGCGCCTCCAGTTCCGTAGACCACACAACTGCGATCGTTTGACACTGCCCCACAGCCTAGTCACCAGATTCTACCAAGGGAATGAAAGCTAAGTGCCCAGCGAACAAAACCTCGCCTTTCGAGACTTAACTCAGTCCTGCCTAGGGCACGTCTACTGAGTTTTAAAAGGGCTAGGATAGTGCTTGTGCTAGGGTTATGTGATGAGGCGTTGATTGGGGTGGTGCCTCTTAATTTTCCACTTTCATTGTGTGTGCCTCTATCAAAACATGGTTTCAAGCAAGGATTTTTAAGATGTGGTGTCTTTTAGTGTTTCATCCTTACTTTAGTGTCTTTTAGGGTTGACGTGTCTTAATGTTTTCAGACAAGTTTCAGTGGGCACGTCAAGTTTTGCACACAATTTGGTGAAAGTAGATTTCCTTTTATTCTGTAGAGGCTCTAAAACCCTAATGTACTCATCCTCATGATCATGCAGCTTCTATTAGATGAGTCAGTTTTAGGGTTGAGTGGTGCAGCCCAAGTTAATCCACGGTGGCTTCGCAAACACCACTCAAAAAGAGAAAAGAACACTCCAAGAATTTATTCAGAATGTTAGAGTGTACATTTTTTTTGTTAGGTGATGTGTTAAAGATGTGGGTCAAGTAATCATACACCACGCTAATTTTTTTCAATTTTTACAATTTTTTTTAATTTTTCACGCAAGCAAATAGCCATAAGTGGAGAATTACTCACTACCGGTCCTTGTTGCGCCTACTCCCTTGTTACCATCATGGGATGCATCGCTTCGCCGTCCAAGCGCCAAATTCCTGCAACCATCAAGTAAAAAGGAAAGAAGGCATTAGACTATGTGAGAATGGATGTGGAATGGAAGTGACAAAACAAATCCGTTGCCTCCCTGGCAACGGCGCCAAAAACTGACGTGGGCTCGTGCGTGTGTGTTAAGAAGTGTCGTTATAGATGCACTTGCAACGTCAGTTTTAAAGTAAAGAAATGGAGGTGAGTCCGAGTGTCGGTCTCAAGGAGGCATGAAAATCGGATTTTGCTTATCACTTGTCATGGAAATCGTGGAGTTTTGCTTGAGAAAAGATGCAGTTGAAAAGCGAGAGAGAGAGATAGAGAGAGAGAGATTAAGGTTAGAGTCGTTTCCTTCTTTAACATGCAACTTGGATAGGAAATAAAGTAAACAACTGAGTGGAAAATAACTTCATTAATCATGCAGCTTTAGTTCACAGATTACAACATTAGATACATGCTTAAACATAAGTAAAGGAAAGCTCAGAAGAGAGGAAGAGAGAGAGAGAGAGGGAGAGCGGCGAGGTAGCCACGGTGGTGGAGAAGGCTCCGTCAGCAGCTCGTCATCTCCGGCGATTACAAGAGGGCCTAAAGCTAGCTAAGAGAGGGGTAGAGTAGTTGCAAGGGAAGTGAATGCTTTGAATGAGTGGTTGGAGGGGGTTTAAATAGGGAGAAGGGCTTTCTAAAAGAAGGGGTTTTAGCGACATCTAGGATGTCGCTAAAACCCTTCCGAAAGCGTCGATGAAGCCCCCAGCCTGCCGGTTGCTTGCCCGCGCCGTTCTTCCTCGCGCTCAATCCATGGCCGCTTGGATCACACCTTGGGCAGCGTGCACACGCACATGGGAGATCACTGCTTGAGGGCGTGCCACGTGGCGCTATCTCGGTCGCCCGCTGCTGATTAGGCGACCCAATTTTGCCGCGTGCCTCGCTATCTTCAATTTTTCCGCATCGCGTGGTTGAGGGCGTACGCGTTAACTGCTGCACCACGCCCGCTGCTTTGTCACGGCGACCGCGGGTGTGCACGCGGTTCTCAGCCGTCCAATTAGAGATCGACGGCTAAGATTTGATCTCCGGTTGAAGGTGGAAGCGGCATGCGATTAGCGGGCACCACGTGGCGCAACGAGGGCCGTTGATCATCAGATCAACGGTCAGAACTTCTTGGGCATATTGTGGGAGCTCCGGATGTCGGATTTAGCTGATTTTGAGTCCGTTGGACTCCGTTCGTCGTTTTGAATCCATCCGTGTGATCCGATTGCTCATCTGAGGCTAGCTTTGACAAGTGCTTACAAAAATGGCCATTAATACAGTTTTATAAGCAATCTTGGTATATGATGCATTCAATGCTCCCATTCTACTTATGTTGTGCCTTTTATTCTTAAGATGGGCCCTATTTAACAGAATTATCACCCCCATATGCAGTGTTATCAGGTAGCTTCAAGGGGAGCTCAACTACTGAGCTTAGCTACTTAGTTCTTATGCAAGTAGCCAAGCTTGGGTAGTTAGCTCAGTTGAGCTAGCTCAAACCTAGCTGGAACTGCCTCTAATGAGAACTCTAGAGCTAGCTAAGCTACTAGTTGACAAGTAGTAGCTCAGCTAGCTCAAAGTTAAGCTACTGTGAGCTGGTTGGAGCTGAGCTTGAGCTGAGGTGAACTCAAGTCAACTTAGTTGAGCTAGCTAGAGCTCCCAGTGAACTGGTGGGAGTTGAGATGAGCTAGACTCAACTAAGTTGACCTGGATCTGAGCTGATCTAGGCTAAGGTAAGCTAAGATGAGCTCTCTTGAGCTACCATTCAGCTATGGTGAGCTGAATGGAGCTAAATGGAGCTAACACTAGTCCAAGAGAGCTAGTATCCAGCCATGATGAGCTGGAATTAGCTGAGTCCTAGCTTGATTGAGCTTCATCTTCAACAGTTGCCTTCCCGAGAGCTAGGGTTCTAGTGGTGTGACTTTCTGCTAATCCCTAACACTCTAAGAAACACATCAAAAACAACATAACAAATGCAATGCATGCCTAACCTATTTTATGCCTAAATGCAACCTAAAAAACCCATTTACAAAGCAAAATCCTAAGAGCTAGGTTTGTTCTAATGCATAAGAATGATGATAAACTGGCATTTATCACACCCCCATGCTTAACTTTTGTTAGTCTCTTAGCAAAACATTTAATATAAAATGGAATTTTGGGGAAATCTATTTTTTTTCGACTTTTGAGGAGAAAAATGATTATGGGACTTTGGTTGGTTTAAATGCAGGAGGTATGGGATTTGTTAAAGATAAACATCGGGATTTATTTTTGGATCCAAAAATTAGATAAAAATGGGATCAATATATCCTCCAGAAAACTCACAGATTAACCCCTTGTTAATTCAGATGACTTGAAATATTTGTTTTTAGGATTTTTCTAGCTCTTGAATCTAATTCGCAACTTGCAAAAACCTTTAAAACCTTGTGTCCGTGCTTGTGAAAAGCCAACATTTATAAGGGTGTGTTTTTGGTTTAAATTTTTTTTTTGTCCCCCTTGCTTATTTCTAGCTTAGTCTTACAACAGATGTGTCGAGATTATCATTCCCGTTACCAATCCTCGAGGGGGCTCTGGCGCCAATACTTTGAGATAGCACTGTCCATGACACCACTTAGGAGCTCACAACCCCAAAGCACAATGCGGTGTAAAGGGGTGCTCCAAGCAAACTCAAGCTCTTGCTTCGACACTATAGGTAGAGCACCATCCAAGACACTTGAGCTGTTAAAATGCGCTTTAATGCTCCGTCTAAAGATATGAAATATAGATATGGAGCAATGTCGAGGCAATAACATGTTGACATCACATCCTCAAAGGAGGTATTTTTCCTCCTTCTCGGCGGTGGGAACTCAAACCAATGATCTGCTTCAGACTTTTACTAAGGCCAAACAAGGGGATTTTTCTAATTTTTAGTTGTTTTTAAGTGTTGGCTTGTGTGTGAAATTTGACACAGGATGTTTTGCAAGAAAATCAAGAAACTAAGCCAAATACTTTCCATATTGCAAAAAAGGATCAAGTCACTTGAACTATCATGAGTTTAGGTGGAATTTCAGAGAAGGATATCTGATCTAGTCTAAAAATAGACCCTGAAATTCTAATGATCAGATCCATATCCTCATCCCTAGTTTGTTAAAGATTAAATCTCATTGTACCAAAAGTGAGTTTTTCAACCTTAGTCCCAATTTCAAAATTTTCCTCAAAAAGTTTTTAATATTTTTATTTTTTGGGTATGCATGCCAGAAAATAAAAATGGCTAAAGAAAAATGTATGTTTTTAGGTTTTGAAAATCCTAAATCGATCGTCAAAATTTTGAAAACACCCCTACATGCTTAAGATATGTAATGTCCTCATGCATTAAGAGGGAAAAATGGATTACCTTAGTAAAAGGCAGTCGGATTTAGGATAGTCAAAACCTGGGGAAAAGAAAGAAAAAGAAGCAGAAAGAAAATGATGGATTACCTCCCATCCAGTGCTATCTTTTATGCCATTCAGTAGGGCATAGTGTGCATCAGTGATCAACTGTGGTTAGTTCGGTGAAATCGAAAGATTCAAACGAAAGATTCGGGGTATGATCAAAATAGGGCTTTAACTGTTGGTCGTTGACTTGAAAAGTTGTATTAGTTTTAGGGTTGAAAAGATCAACAGTGCCATACGGATATGAATTTAGGACAATAAAGGGGTTGGTCCATTTGGATTTTAATTTTCCAGGAAAAATAAGTAATCTTGCATCAAAAAGCCAAACGTGTTGATTAACGTCAAAGTGTTTCCGAACACTTTCCTAGCGCGCGTCCTCGCACGCCTACGCACCTGCATGCGCGTGTGACTCACCAGACAGCGCTTGGAGGCTGCAAACGACTTAACCCATGCGCCTTTCTTCACTCCAGCAGGAAGCGTGCTCTCTCTCTCTCTCAGGACTCTCTCACTCTCTCTCTGTACACACACACACACACACTCACACTCTCGTACACACACCTATACACTAATATATACTTATATATATATACGTACATATATATATTTATATATATATATATACTTATATATATATATATACATATATATTTACATATATACATATACTTATATATATATACATATATATACACATATACTTATACATATATATATATATACAAATATACATACATATATACATATATATATCTATAACTATATATACATATATATATATACATATCTATTTACATATATTACTATATATATATATATATACATATATAGCTACATACACCTATATAGTTATAACCATATATATATATATATATATATATATATATATTTACATATAACTACATATATACCTATATATTTATAACCATATATATATATAGATATATTTACATATATACATATATATATATATTTTTTCACATTACTTACCATACGTTGTATCCCGGGAATATCTGCACCATTTGCTGATATTCCCCGATACACGCGTACAAAAAGAGTGGTCACACTCATCTTCCATCAAGCCACCTTACACTCCACACAGCACCTCGTCCTGTTGGTTGCGTCTTTCTAGACGACGACCGACTCGACACCGTGATACACTCCATCTCCGCCTCCACCCCAACCCCTTTATACATATATAATATATACCTATATATATATATACTATATTTACTTTATTTCTATTTCGCTTTCCTGCTAGTAAAAAGATAAAAAATATATATAAAAGAGAAAAGATAATCTTTGACTTGCAGGTACTCCATCTTGCGAATAGCAAGACCCGTTTTGGAACTCTGATTTGGCTCAAAGCCAAGAACCTAATTTTGAGGGTGTGCCTCAAGGACAAGAATTATCAGAAAAAAATCTAAATAGAAAAACACCAAAAACACAATAAACGAACGGAAGAGATTCATTGTAGGAAAGGCGTAGAAACTTGACTTCTAACCCCACTTCCCTGATTTGACCTTGGGCCTAAAAGTGACCAAGATAAAATCAAGTAGGCCAGGTAAAAAAAAAATTTGTAAAGAGATGGTTAGGCTCGATTTAGGTTAACCACTATACACATTTCAACGATAAAATCACCATATTAACACACCTAACCAGGTCCGACCACCATCCCTTTCATTTGGCAACTGCACACTTGCATAACTTTGGCAACTTCATCTTCATCCAAAAGAATGATAGCCTTTGATTTTCTTTGTCGAAGGCTGTATGGTGATCTCCCTTATTGATCTTTGTGCATGATCCCCCTTCACATTCAGGATCTTCCTTCCCTTGCAAGACCTATTTGCCCTTCAAAGATTCAGGCTGCGTATCAAGGTTCCCCTGCTCCTGAGTCTCCCTACCACATGATAGCACATCCCCTGCCACCGTGGTCGACGGTCCTGCCAATTCTCCGCCACCCAATTCCTCCATATCTTCATTCTGAAGCGTCCCGTCTCCCCGTCACACAAGTCCTTGCACGTCTCGACAGCCAGGGATTTATCGCCATGGTCCATGTACAACTCCTGAGCAATCGCCTCCTCATCAGCTGTAGGTTCAGACGACTTACGCTGCTTTGCTACAACATCCCCCACCAGGAACCTCAGCCTCAGCATCCAGCAACTTCCACCACATCTCAAAATCAGATGATCAGGTATAGAGCCAGCGATGAAGACATCGACCCTCACACTCAGTAGATGCCCATTCCCCTCAAGCAATCCGACGATCGCGTCTTCTGCCACAGATGCAAAGCCTGAGATCATTGATGACACTACCTCCTTCGACCTCAGATGCAGAGGAAGTCCCTCAATCTCAAGATTTCCAAACCTAATTCCCACTCTCTGTGGTGGTCTCTCCAATAAGGCTCCATCAAAAGGAGAGACCAGCCTCCAGATCACCGTGACGTCGTTGTCACACGATGTATGGAATTGCAATTTCTCAACATCCCCCGCACCCAAACCAAAGAGCACAAAACGTGTACTTGACAGAAAAGAGATCTGCCAGGAATCAGTCGAAAGGGACAGAAAGGTTACCAAGGCGCGAACATTCTCCGTCGTCGATCTTCCAGTCATAACCTCCCCAACCAGAGCTTCCCGCAAGGCCATCTCTGCAGCCTTGATGCTCGCCGTCATAGGAACCTCCACATCAGCCATAAGCCCTCCCGAGTTGCGCAGAAGTGGGGGCGGAGGCGGCGTCTGCCCGACCCTAGAATTCAAATTTTCAGAGCGTGGGAAACGGCGATAACTCATCTTCCCCCCCCAAACCCCTACACGAATCCCTTTTGTGGCTGAATCCCCCACACCCAGACATACCACAAGAGATCGACAGGTGGCCACCAAGTGTCCCCGCTGTCGGCATCAGAAGAAAACAATCTTGCCGATTGGCTTTGTTCCTCTTCTCTCAGACCACCTCGCCTCCATCCCCCTTTGGCCGTATGCATTAGAATTCCCCCGTTCCATCCTCCTCCATCCTTTTGACCTCCAAGTATGCCACCCCTCACCCTCCCTAATCCCACCAGCCGTCACACCTAAACAGCCGGCCGCCAGAATCGACATTCTCCTCCTCCTCTGTATCATCTTTGGTAGCTTTTGGAATGTGTGGCAGAGCAGTAACGGTCTTCATTTATTGTATTCTAGAATTTTGTATGTCTCCTAAATAGGAAAATTGATTTAGGAAGTAAAATCAAAATAGAGATAATTAGGTATCAAACTCACGTTTAATCATTCGTTTAAAAAATCAAAATCGTTTCTTTGAAATATTAATCGTGTAGTTAAGTTTGATTAGCACTAAAATTGATTAAATCACTCAAAATAAGAACTTGTAGCAAGTACTGGTACTGTTCATAAGTACTGGTACATGTAAGGCATAGGTTTGGGCCCTCACCTCAAACTGTAAACAATAAGTACCAGTACTCACCATGAGTATCGATAGTAGATGCTCACAGTTTGTGGACAGTGGTAGTGCCTGGACCTTACAAGTACCGATACTAATCACTAGTACCAGTACATGTAGGTCACAGTTTTTGACTTGTCTCAAACCTATGATTCACAAGTACCGGTACTCATGATAAGTACCAGTACATGGTGACTTAGTTTGTACTCAATTGTAAGCATTAAGTATCGGTACCTATGATGAGTACCGGCACCAAGGCTCTATTGGGCTGGCTACTGGATAACTGTGAGCAGTCAGTACCGGTACCTCAACTTTAGTACCTATACCAACTAACCGTTGTGCCTGATCTGAATGACTATTTTGCAATTAATCTTATTCTTAACCTTCTTATTTTTCCCCCAACGACTAGGAGGCATTGTGGGGTTGTTTAGTGGCCTATAAAGACACCTTTTGAGTATCATTTTCATATTACGCAAGAATCAAAAATCCTCTTTGCTCCAGACCATATTTCTCTCATTTTAGCTACAAGAGTGGTAGACTTGTTGCATCCATCCTTCAAGGAGATCTTCATTTAACAACAAGTTCTTTTGTCACGTTTGTTTTGTTCTCGTAAAATCATTTTTTGCGCTTTATTGTTTATCATTAGATCTTTATATCAAATATCTACTAAACTAATTCTTGTTGGAGACTTAAGAATTGAGTTGTAAGCTATTTTATTTCTTGCTTTCACCTATATTAGTTTTCTTATATTTGCTCTTGTAATTGGGTTTAGGTAACTCGTTAATTACCTCATTTTTTAGTAAATTGATTCCCTTCAAGTTGAGGGAATAGGGTTCAAAATCCTAAGTCGGGAGACTTAGGTAGTGGAGTACCCAAGTGAGGGGATCCACTATATATTCGGTGTACTTTTTCTGTGGTTTGTTTTATTTGCAATATTTTTTACCACACTATTCATCCCCCCTTTTAGTGTGCTTGTGCCCTTTAGATCCTACATCCTCGTCCCATGCGCCACCGCCCCTCCTCTTCCTTATCCCTATCCGCAGCCCCTCCTCCTCCTCCTCCCATCTGCAGCCCCTCCTCCTCCCATCCATCGCCGCCCCTTCTCCTCTTACTCATCCCCATCCCCAGCCCCTCCTCCTCCTCCCATTGCTATTCCCCTAATCCTAAAATTTTTTGTATTAATTAAATGTCAAATTTGGTTAATTTTTTTAATTTTTTTTAGTTATTTACTTATAAATATTTGTAATTTGATTTAGGTATCTCGTATCGTCGGACACCTTCTCTGTGATTCACATACTTTGTTGAGGTATGAAATTAAGTTGTCTTAGTTCATTTGTGAATGAATGTCGGGTGTGCCCACTTAATTATATTTATAATGTAGGGTGTGCCCACATAGGTTTAGAAAGTGGGGTGTGCCCATTTAAGTTTAGAAGGTGAATTTTTAATTATGTTTAGAATGTGGGGTGTGCCCACTTAGGTTTAGAATGTGAATTTTTTTTATGATTGTGGGGTGTACTCGCTTGATTTTGTAAATTGAATGTGTTTGATTGATTGTGGGGTGTACCCACTTTCTTTTAACTGTTTATTTGATTTTATTACGTATGTTTGATTGATTTAACAAATTGAATTTGATTCTATTATGTACCCACTTTATATCAGTTTGATGTTATTATTTAATGTATTAATTATAGATGCACACACTTACATAAATCTAAATGCACTTGATGCCAAATAATAGGTATTCTAACCCCTAGGTTACAGGTTTTGGAAAGGGATAATTGTGTCAAAATACTTGCCTGTCGACACTTATGATCATGTTATACGAACAATGCAAAGTGTTTGTATACCTCACTTAAATTCACGAATCTTTGTCTTTATAGCATGCCATAAGAGTTATCATCCTTTGTTCAAAGAAGTTCTAAACAAAGGGGGGTCCTTGAAGATTTGATTACAACTTAGGATTACTTGTTACATGGAACTGATGTCTGGAGGAATTTCAATAGTATCTTTTTGCTCTTCTCCAGTATACTAATTGATCTTATCTATGTTCCTAATGCACCCTTAAATGGGAGTTATTAGGAATGTAGTTGAGGTTAGTCTTGCGGGGTATACTGGGGAAGTGCGAGGAGATGCTACGAAAATTTCTCCAGACACCACTTACATGTAACAAGTAACGTTGTGATCAAATCTTCAAGGATGGGCTATTAAGTGAAAACCCTACTCAAAATACAAAACCGTTATAAAATCAGATTATAATTATTGAGTGATTTATTTCATTTTTGTAGATTATTATGGATAAGTCTAAGATTAGTTTGAGAAACTCGGATTACTCTCGATACAAGAATGGAGTGAGAGAGTTCCTTGATTGAGCATTTCATGACTATAGGAAGTCATTCAGATGAGGAGATAAATTCGACAGGATATTTTGCCCATGTAGGAGGTGATTGAATTGATATTCACATGATAAGAGTACTATATATGAGCACACGATTTGCAATGATTGGTGGCAGCATTATACTAAGTGAATTGCTCATGGAGAGGATCTTACATAAAAAGTCAGCGATCTTTGATAGATTTCGATGAGACAGCTGTTGATATTGAAGCTGATGACATCTATGAAATGCTTGATAAGATGAGAGTAGGAGTTGAAGATCTAGCTAGTGGGGAAAATTGTAATAGGTTTTATGATGCTATTAGGGCAGCGGATGAACCTATTGCTCCCGGTATCACGTCCATTTCTAAGTTGTCATTTCTTTTGAAGTTATTTTGGATGAAGGTTATGAATAGAGTGACCTCTAAATTGACGTCCAAGGTGCTTGAATTCATTGGAGGGCTTTTAAATGATCCGAAAGGTTATCCAAAAACATGATATGAAGCAAAGAAACATATTCGTGGACTTGGTTTAAATTGCAAGAAAATTGACACTTGTCCAAATGATTGTGTGTTATATAGAAATGAATATGCAGAGTTGACTAGTTGTCCACAGTGTGGTGTTGAGAGATTTAAAGTGAAAAATTCACTAAATACAAGGGCCAAAAACCAGCCGAAGAGGGTTCTATGTTACTTTCCATTGATTCCTAGGCTTCAACGCCTTTTAAATGACAAGATTCAAGGTGCATATCAATGAAGCTGAAGAAGATTCAGACTATCCTCTTTTCACCAGTAAACTATCTAGGATGGTAAATGAGCTCATCCCCCTTTGTTGTTTTAATTGGAGGAGGGTCTCCAGGGAGATCAAGAGGCAGCTTATTCACAATATGGGGGTAAATAATTATATAATAATGTATATATATAAGTTTACTTTAATAATATTTAATTCACTTATACGATTTGTAATATTACAGGTGATCTTTCATTGGGGTGACAATTCAAATGTCACCAAGTACATCCTCAATCATGCCACAAGACGACATCATGATTGGAGGATGACAATGAAGAGAAAGGTGAAATTTGTAATATTTCTCATTTTTTATTATTTACTTAATTAATATCTTTTGACAATTTATTTTTCTAATTAACTATTATAATATAATGTCATCTAATGAGGAGGCATTGAGGAACGTGCCTCCTATAATAGCAGTAGATGTATGGAAAGAATGCTATGAGCATTGGAATAAACTTGAAATGGAAGTAATTATAAATACTTTTAAGAGCATTTGGAGATAAATGATTTAATTGTTTCCCATTACAATATGTTATATGTATGGGATCAGGCAAAGAGGAACAAGGCAAATAGGGCCAAAGCTCCACCACAGACCCACTATTTGGGTCAAACTAGAATAGATAGAGTTAAGGCTGAATATGTAAGTAATTCCTTATAATTATGCCACTTTTATGTTTTTAATTAAAATTGTAATTATAACTATTACCAGAAAATCTCTGAAATATATTTACAGGCACATTCACACGATGGTGCCACACTCGATCGGGTTGGTGTGTATAAGGTTACTCATAGCATGGCCACCATCGATGGTGGGTGAACATGGATACATGAGACATACTAGACAAAGCATGTAAGTAACATTAATTTATCAACTACTTTAATTTCTATACTTTAATATGACATTAAATTATTGCAATTTGTAAGAAGAAATGATGAACTTAATCAACCCCCTTACAGACGTTGCTTCCGACACTCAACAGCACCCTCTTATGACACCTGAGGAGGCTTTTAGGAGGATCATGCCTCTGGAGCACAGAGGCTTCGTTCGTAGTGGGGGGAGTTAGACGATCTCCAGCTGATGCAGACACAGCTCCATGATGTCACCTCACAGTTCCACCAGCAAACTCAAGCTTGGAAAGATGCCAAGAAATTCATGGAGGAGCAGAGGAAGGAGATGGAGTAGCAGAGAGCGGAGATGATGGCATTATTATGGGGCAGCGGTAGGGATCACACTTCCTATCACTACCCGCCTCGCAGAGAAGACAACTTCCTCGGAGGTGGTGGAGCAAGACAGGGGATAGGAGCTAAAGCATAGGTTTAGATTATTTATCTTTTTGTTAGTTAGGTTTTGTATTTTGCTTATGTATATTTTGATATTATGACATACTCTTTTCATTAGGTTTATATATATATTTGTTGTATGTTGAATATTTTATGTTCATGTTGTATATTGATGAAATTTTTATATTCTTTAGTATGTTTTTGTATGTTGCATATGTTTAGCAACATTATATAGTGAAAAAAAAAATACACATATATACACAACAGTTATATTAGAACCGTTGTTTATATATACACAACGGTTTGGAACATAACCATCGTGTAATATAGTACACAATAGTTTAACAACTGTCGTGTATGGTTCACGTGTATCATACACAATGGTTATCAAAACCGTTGTTGAATGGTACTTAACAACAGTTTGTAATATAACTATTGTTTGTAAAAGAGAGACAATGGTTTCTAGAACCATCGCCATAGTCGAGGCAAGAACTCAAACCTGCATACTCTTTTTTGTGTAAGCACAGTCATTCAGAAATGCATGAATCTTCTCACAATTCAAACCTAGCCCTTGAATCTGCTTCTTCGCTTCATACCATGACTCAGGAAAAAGACCAGGAGTATTCAACAACTCCCGTATGAAATCAAGTACCTCTGACATTAATTTCACCATTGCTCTATTCATAACTTTCATCTGAAATAACTTCACCAGGAATGATAACCTGGTCATTAAACTAATTCTGGGAGCAATTGGTTCTTTTGCTGCCTTCATTGTTTCATAAAGCTGATTACGACCTCTTAATGTTTCTTCCTTGTTTCCAATCTTAGCGTCACCCACCCTCATCTCATTAAGCATCTCAATAATTTGATTCCCTTGGACATCATCATCAGAGTCATCAACATCCATTGCATTCTCTGTGACCTCCTCACTCGATTCCTCTCCATGCATTGTCCACTTCATGTTGTGCTGCCACCAACCATTGTAGATCACGTGCTCAAACATAGTGTTTCTATCCTAAATGAATCCATTCAAACACTTCCTACATGGACAAAATATCTTCTCTAGTTGTTCTCCTCGTCTATATTGTTTCCTATTCTCATGGAAGGCCCAATCTAAAAATGAAAGGACTCCACCCTTATATTGAGTGTAATCCAAAGTCCTCAAACTATTCCATGACTTGTCCATGGTAACCTACAATTTATAGTAAACCACAACCAATTTATAAATGAATGTAGGGATGATGTGTGCATTTTAATGAAGGTTTTCACTTGATAGCCCATTCTTGAAGATTTGATCACAACATTACTTATTATATGTAACCGGTGTCTGGAGAAATTTCAACAGCATCTCGCATATCTCCAGTATGCCCCTAAGACTAACCTTAACTACATTCCCAATAACTCCCATTTAAGGGTGCTTTAGGAACATAACTAAGATTAGTTGGTATATCGGGGAAGAGTTAGAAGATGCTACCAAAATTCCTCTAGACATCAGTTCCATGTAATAAGTAATCCTAAGTTGTGATCAAATATTCAAGGACCCTCTTTAGCCCAGGATCTTCATCGAACAAAAGACAATCGACACTTGTGGCATGCTATAAAGACAAAACATCATGCATGTAAGTAACATATACATACACTCTACATTGTCTGTATAACATGATCATAAGTCTCGATGGGCGAGTATTTTGACAAAATTTGACTCCGTAACTTTTACCCTAGGGGTTAGAATACCTAGTTTTTAGCCTCATGTGCATCTAAATTTGTGCAAGTGTTTGTATCTAACAATTATAATAAAATACCAAGCAACCAATATATTGAACATAATGAACTTTTAAAAAATTTTGGCAGAGTTTTCCCTTAAATTTTTAATTTTTTCCATAAACCTGCATATAAAATAAATCACACCACACATGCAGAAATAAAAATGGGCACACCCCACATTAGAAATGTAATAAAGAAAATACATAAATGCATAAGAACATATATGTGGGCACACTCCATATCTAATAAAATCCTAAAATTACAATCGAAAGATAGAATAATGGGCACACCCTACCATCAATTCACCAAAAAATAATATATGTGAGCACAACCCACATCTAATATGATCCTAAAATATCATAAAATTAAATTAAAATAATTAAAATTATACCTCTAAAGCCTTTGATAGTGACTATCACAAATAACTTGTAATTTCAAAAACACAAAATAATTAAATAACCAACTACTATGTGATGAGGTGTGACTCATCATAGCTAAAATATTCAAGTTAAGTTAGAAACTAGATTGAACACTACATAATTAATATGATAAAATGGTTAACTGCGAAAATTAAGGAAAATGACCTAAAACAACAAATTAGTGTTAAAAATGCACAATTAGGTCAATTAATGAGATATTTTATTCACAAGTGTAATGATGATCCAATTGCAAATTGAACACATCTTTGGGTTCAAAAGTTTAAGTTAAAAGTGAAATCACATTCTTAAATATTCAATTAAGCTTCAATAGAAACTTCATTGCATTTGGACATCATTAGGACCTTGCATTAAAGACTTTACATATAGGTCCTTATTCCATTTACATATATTCACATTCAATCCTCCATGGGCATTTTTGAAAACCCATGAGACCTAGTTGTAAGACCGCAGAGACCGCGCTGCCATCTTTCCTTCACTAATGGGTTCCCTCGCAACTGTCACATCGTTTCACCCTTAAGGGCTTTTCTTGCAAAAATCCCAATGCACCTGATACTGTTCACTTGCGATGAACACGGTGCATAGGAACCATTGATCTCTTGAACTTCAGATCGTATGGCCGATCTTGCATCCCTGATCCCACTCCTTTGCGCGAAGGATTGTTTCCTCATTTAGATCTGATCTTACAGCTAAGATTTGGTTGAGTTTCCCCCGTACACATCCTTCACGTCACCACCACCCATGCCCTAATCGCCTAAATCCACCACCACGGTGCTCTGATCCACTGAAGCGGCATTTAAGCACTGCCCTAGGCTCGCGTGAAAAGGATTGGCTCCCTATCTACCTCTCTCAAGCTGGTCTTCACTCCTCTCTAGTTTCCTCTCCTTACACTACCCCAATTCCATCGCCATGGTAGTGGAAATCCATCTCTCCAACTCTCCTCATGCTAGGGATTACATAACACCTGAGGGCGACCTTGAGCTCCACTAGAGGGCTTTTAGACTGTTGGAGATCCTCCCCCTTCCTCGCTGCAGCCACCAGCTATAGTTCTTCTTCAAGGTCCCATTCTTCTGATTAGTTAGGATTTTAAATGCTTTCTAGGACAAATCTAATGTTTTCTAGTGTAGAACAGATTAATTAGAGTAGAATTAGCTAGTTAATCCATGGATTTCGTAATTAGGTATGTAATGTCCTCACTCCTCTGATCAATTCAGATCAGAGGAGATGATTTCGCCCCTTCATTTTGTGCATACAGCTTCCTCATCATGCCATTTTCATGTTCACTTCTTTCCCTTGATGTTTTAATCACAAATCACCTTACTTATTGAAGCATCAATCAGATCTAATGCTCCATAGCATTCAGATTTGATTGATCACTAAATCCATTGAAGGGTGATTCCATTCACGCCATTAGACCACAATCACCCTCCCTTAAGCTTAATTGAACTTGATTTGATCGTTTGAACTTAGTTTGATTTAATGAGATGATTGATGAATTGTTTTGAGAAATCTGGTTTTTAATTGTTTCAATCGATCAAATTGAGTTTATATTGTTGTAATAGTTCTGATTTCAATGGGTGTGAACTATTTTGATTGGAATTTGAATGAGCATTGTGTTTACACCCCAATTCTTAGAGGTGATACTATTTTTGGGTAGTTCAGACCTATGAAAATCAGTTGCATTGATTTGAGGTTTAAACCATGACCTGAAGAGATTCTTAGCATTGCATTGGATACCTAAACACCAATTAGTGGTGAGCAGGTATCCTAGATGATTAAAATCATCTTGGCTAGCTCAAATTAAAAAATTCCATATGGATGACATTTGATCTAAATTTAAACATATTTTATCTGCTGATCACTGTTTTAATCGAGATTTGACAAATTTTAATGAAGGTCTGGAAGTCATTTTGAGTGAGTGTAGATATCCCTATTGATCTTGTTCTATTAAGCTGTCTATGGTTTTGTAGAAGAGTCAATTAGGTCTTCATTGGGTTTTGATTTGAGATTTGGTTTTGAGATGAGTTTCAAACCTTTTAATTGTTGTCTATGATGTTTTCAACATGAAGATCTTTTGGGTTTCAAGTATGGATTCGGGCAGTCAAGGTTGTAGCAGTAAAAGTTGATGAAATTGAGCCATAATTGCTGCAGATCAATCTCTGATTGAGTTGATCCAACAGCTTAATGGGAGAGTTTTTAGATTGGTAATTTTAGCAGCTAATAGCTACTAAAATGGAATAAATTGTTGTTGCTAAATGTTTGATTTAATTGGCATTAGCATCAGATGTTGATGCTTGTTGGAAATAGCAGCTCTTGGCTGTTGAGATGTGATAGTAGATGGACTGATGGATGAGGATTGAGCTGAGATTTTAATAAATTCATGAAGCTGACTTGTGTATAATGTAGAATAGTCTAAAACAAGCATTCATGTACTTGGAATGAATTGTAATTTAATTTGAATTGCTTGTAAGTAATGTATCAAACCTTTGTCAGTAACATGTAGAATGAATTAACTATCCAACATGCTATTTTCATGATATTAATGTTCAAAATCAGGTTTAATGCTTCAAATATATCTCATGTGTTGTGTTGGACATCTGTGAGTGTTTGAACTTCAATTCCAAACCTTAAGAACCCTTTTTAGTGCCCTAAGATCATTTCAAAACATTCTTTCAAGGCCTAATTTGGGTTAACTTTACATATAAATAAAATGAAAAAAAATCACAAAAAAAATAAAATAAGCCTGTCTTCAGTAAGATCAAGTATTTTTTTGAGCGTATATAAAGTTTCAAAGTAATCTGAACCCTCGACTTGGTAAAACATAGTAGCCGACAGCTCAGTCTATTTTAGAATTTAATAAAAAAAACCTAAACTCAAAATGCCAAAAAGAATTTCTTTCTCTCTCATCTCCTACCTCTATTATACCTATAAAAACCATAAAAATTAGAAAATACCCAAAAATACCATGTACATTGTATTTATACTTGTAAATATAATTTAATACTAAGCTATATGTATGTATTGTAAAATATGTAAATAATGTACATAAATAACTTATAAATGTATTCTATATATTAAATTAAGTATTTAAGATGATTTATTATATATAACTTTATTGTATAACTATATATTAATTTATATTAACTTAAACGTATATAATCCCAAGTAATTATAAAAACCGATGTATATGTCTATAATCTTATATAATACTGTACATACGTATTTAACTAAGTATTATATACTATACCATACCTGTAGATTAATTTATTTATATATTTATTGCAGTAATTAAGTTATTAAGTTAATTAGGTAAGTTATTAACTTAAAATAAAATAAATTAGTAAATCAAGTTAATACTAAAGTAATTTATTATGTACCCCGTATAGCATTATTTTAAGTATATTTGAACTATTTATACTATATTTATTTCATATTACAGTATTTATACACTAAATATTTATATATCTATCTTAAACGTGTATTAAAATGTAACTAAATTAAAATAACGACCCTAAAATAAATTAAAAATGTATAATAAATACTTTATTATATATATTAACTATTTATAAAGTCAATTTCATGATTAATTTAAAAATTTGTACATTAATTAAGAAATTAAACCTTAATTTAATGTATATAATTTCCTAATTTTAACTAATTTTTATATATATTTAAATAATTTATTTTTGTAAAGTAATTATGCAATCATGTAGCTCCACACTCATATAATGTAATTTAAAATCATATCTTAATTCAGCCCTCAAATCGAGGGCCAAATGCATGGAATTCGGCATGTATGTGAACGTTGCTCAGTGCTTAATTGAGCATCGATTTGGTGCCACAACGTGTGCTGAGAAGCGGGCGATGCAGTATAAATTGATTTCATGCTGATGACTGCTCAGTCGTCAGCACTCGGTGCACATATACCCATTACATCGTCTTTGTTGTCGTAGCAAAATTGAGGTTAAAAACTACGTTATAGTATAACCGAAATCGCTTTGAAAACAAATAATATTTATTACTCAAATTTTTAAGTCTGAAGTTGAACACAGGGAGCAATATGGAATTCAAAACTCAAGATAGCAATTTGAATAAAAAATATAAGAGATTGCAATAAGAATAATGTCAACTATGAATGTGCAAAAAAAATGGAGTAAAATAGTTATTTAAATCACCAATTACTCCTCACAAATATCAACTAAATCAAAGCCTCAAATGTATGTAATCAAATGTATCAGATGGCTTAAACAACCTGTGCTCCAGTGCTATTTAGAGACTCAAGGGTCTCTCTGCTTCTCCTTTCCTTCTCGGTGCTTCTCCTGCCTTATCTTCTCTTCTTCTTGTTCTTCTTCTTGTTCTTCTCTTTCTCTTCCTATGCTCAAGCCTTCTCCTCTTCTTTCTTTCTCCGTGCTTCTTCTTCACGCAGACGGGGAAGATCCTTCAAATGGCTAAGTGTCAGCCGTTACTCCCTGTAGCAAAACCCCCTGCCTCGGCACACTATCTCTCTTTCTCTCTCTGGGTTACACTCTCCCAGAGCCTTCCAAAGTACCGAGTAATTGGGTTTCAGACCTAGAGCACACCTAGGTGCAGGGTTGTAGGCGTGATCGCAGCCGAAGAGTGGAATAGGTTAGGTAGGTCGAATCTATGCCAAGCCCGCGGGGGATGGGTCAGGGGCGAGGTGCAGGTGAGCGGGTGAGCAGGGACCTCACCCCCAATGCCTAAGGAAAACAACCTTAGACACAAATTAAACTTATGCACCTCAGTGCGCTCTTCAGCTTTCGAGGTGGGACTAAAGTCCCACCCTTCCTCTTCGCGCTGGCCATAGCAGATGATGCATCCAATTCCAATCAAAGGTCCGGTCAAAGGGCCAAATTGATCCCTTGGTTGTGTTCCTGGATGAAGTCCGTTGCACCTGAAAGTGTCGCTTGGAGCTGCAACGACTGAGGAGAGCTTCATGCTTCGCTCAAGCTCACCATTAATGGCGTAGAGGACTTAGCACCTGAAAATCAAGAAAAAGGGCCTCGCAGCTGCATCAGATGGCTTAGCAGGTTCGCCGTGGAGTGGCGAGTGTGGTGGTGGGTGCAGCGAGTGTGGTGGTGGGTGCAGCGTGTGGTGCGAGTAAGGGTGGAGGTTGGACGGTGACAGAGAAGGGTGCGGGAAGGTGGGTTGTTCGGTGGCACTGAGGAGAGGCCAATAGCCTCAATTACCAGAGGGTTTTTCCTCTCTGGGACACGGCGGAGGTGTAGGGATGAACGGCGGCCAAGTTGGTGGAGCATAGTGGCCGTGCGAACTTGCCGGAGGTATGCCGACGAGTGGAAGACGGAGGGCGTTAGGGCGAGTCGGTGGTCGAAACGGAGTTGCGAATGTTTGGGAATGATAAGTGGAAGATGAAGCGTCGATAGGGTGAGATAGCAGACAAAGTATGGCAGAGTCAGCGTCGGTTATGGTGTGGTCGATGCCGGGGACGAAGGTGCTCTAGTGAGGGAAGGACGGCAACGATGAAGGAGATAGAAGCGCCCGCTGGTGTGGCGCGACGCAGAAGAGGGTGAGGAAGGAGGATCTGCCGCTAGTATTGTGGCCAGACGACGAGGAGAGGCAAGGAGGGTCACCAGAGCTAAAGGAGCCTTTCAGCCAAGTCAGGAGAGAGGAATTTAAGGGAGATCCCGATAGAAATTGGGCTTAGGGAGTTCGACCTGATCTGGGCTTTCTTTTATAGAGCTCAGGAAGGGATTTTAAGCTTGGAAGCCAAGCTTCCAAGCTAGGAATTGTCACCGAAGTAGGAAAATAAAATCTCTCATGCATTCGCATGAGAGATTGGAAAGGTTATGGGGCGTGGAATTTGGCTCAAAAGGAAGGGAATTTCTTAACGAACTTCCCTTTCAAATTTGAAAGGGATTCGTCAAGGAATCAAGGAGTTCTTGCCATTTTTAGGTTGTCGATGCTTGTAGGAATAGGAATAATGGCAGCAAGGACCTACTTGTGATGACGATGACATAGTTAGGGGTCTATTTGTAAATATTTTGAAAGTTAAGGGTATAAATGTAGTCAGATAGGACCAAGTTGCAAACTAGGTCAAGGCAATTTCATCTTGGGTCCAAATTTTGGTACAAACCTAATTTAGACCCAAGAAAGCCAATGGTGAAGTTGGATTTTGGTTTTGACCGTGTTTGACTAGGTAATTTATGTAAAAACCCAAATTAGGGTAAATGTCTATCTAAGACTATTTTGGGCCAAAATAGGTTCTGATGGTCAGTTTAAAGGTACCAAATCCTGGAGAATATTTTTCTATAAATTTTAGAGGGTTTAAGTAAATTTTATCTTGACTAAAACCTCAGTTAATTAAGCAGGTCTGTTTTTAGAGTTTCAAAAGTCATTTAATTCTCAAAACACGTGAAAATCCTTTTCTGTCTATTCTAACCCACTTGTTATCCTTTTAAGATCATTTGACACTTAATTACCTCCTGAGAAAACTGGTGGTTGTACTGTATTCAAGTTATGATGGTAAAATTACAATTTTAACCCTAATTTCTTGTCTCTCCCTTAGAATGGATTTGCAATGAGTTATGGTTCTCTGGCAGTCATGTAGGAACATTTACTGAATTAATTAGATCAAAATGAGCTAGTTATGGCTCATGTGGTGTTCCCATTATACCCCCATGCCTAGCTTTTGCTAGTCCCTTAGCAAAATTTCAAGGGATTTACTTGGATTCTAGACCACATGTTTCTTTATGCTCAGACACTGATGTGTGCTTTTTTTTTGTAGATTAGGTCAGATTGCCGATAGTAGGCCTAGAGGCACTCAAGTACCAACCAAGATCTGAACCTGACCAGCTCTAGCCTCAGTCCACCTCAAAGGTTTGTAAGGCCCATAGGAACTAACCTAAGGTTCATTGAACTCCGCGGTTAAAGCACCCGTGCTTGTAACATGTTTTAGCCTAGGTTCAGTTTGCAGTGCATTTTCGTAAGAGAGAGACAAAAGAATTTTTCTTTGTTTCTGGAGAGTTTTCACTCTCTTTTCTTTTTATTTCTAGCCTCGGATTAGCTTTACAACACGATCTATATCGAATTCCTAGTTCCCACCATCAATCCTCATAGGGTCCCTGGCAATCGATGCTTCGAGATAGCACCGCCCATGGCAACCCCCAGAACCCTGGCTTTCAAGATTTTGAAATAATCCCGCCCATGGCGTTCTGTAGCTAAATCTAGACCCTGGCAATCGAGATTTCATGATAATGCTCCCCATGTCATCTGAACTAGCACAAGGTGCTTACATGTCCCCAGTAGGATATTTAGATATCCTAGGAGACAAGCACTGAGGAGACGATATGTTATTGTGCATCTTCAAGGGAAATTTCCTGTCTCTCCATGCCAGGAACTCATCCAAATCAACTTGTGTTGATTAGCTGCTCCTAATCTAGGTAACTTTTTCAGAACAGATTGAACACATTTGCGTGATTTTAATACTTAAGTGCACTGAACCAAACTATGTGTGGATTAGGGTGCTTAGGTTACCGAGTCCTGCAAACCAGAGGTCAGTTAACAAGGCTAAATAATCCCTAAGCCTTAGGCCTAATACTTAATCTCCAACATCTTGAGGGCTATCCAGATCTTAGCAGATATTTGAATTTTTAAGCCTAGGATCACAGCCCAAGAAGCCTAAGATCAGCATTCGTACTAATCTTTTTTGTCTCTTAGTACATTTTGTCTTTCATTTTCTTTCTTTCGATTTGGTCTATAACTAAGTCAATTCCTTAATCTTTTACTAATGACTATCTCTTTTTCTTTTGTTTTCAAATTATGCTCCTTTTTGACATTTTTATCTCCTCCCCTTTTTTCCTCAAAAATGATATGCAATCAATTTAGAATTTCCTCCCTTCTCCTATTTTTATTCTTTTTCATTTTTTTTTTGGTTTTTTTGTAATATGTGATTTTTTGATGAAACCCTTTCTTGTGAAGTGATTTTTACGATGTTTTGCACTTTAATACCCCCTTATGCCTACAATTTGCAATGCCCTCATTGTAAATTAGGTGGGTTTGAGTTCAGCTTAGATCATTCATTAGAACAGGTGTTGGGTAGGTGGATGGGTCGGGATGACTATTGTGGACGATTTCAAGCTTCGGTACGGGTACCAGAGGTGGAGTCAATTGTTCTAATGGATGAACCCTAAAGTGCAATATGAGTTCAGCATAAGATGTGTCAAGAAGGGTTTCAATTTTTTCAAAAAGATGACGAGTTGCCTCCCATTAAGCGCTGAGTTTAACGCCATCAGCCGGGCGCAATAAGCTCAGGGAGAATGGAGATCAAAAGATACCTCAGGCATGTTTGTATCGATGAGTTCAATGAACGGCTTAAGTCGCTGACCATTCATGACAAAGGGTTCTGAATCAAGGCTGGGTTGGCTAATTTCTACAACTCCATTTCCAAAGATTCGTCTGATAAGATATGGTCTAGTCCATTTTGATCTGAGTTTTCCTGGGAAAAGTTTGAGTTTAGCATCAAAGATAAAACATTTTGACCAGGGTGAAAGATCTTTCTGGATATGTGCTTAACGTGAAAGGTCTTAACCCGCTCTTTGTAAATTCACGAGTTCTCATACGCATCATTACATAATTCATTGATCTCGCTCATTTGAAGCATTCTATGGGTTTCTACCTTAGAAAGATCTAGATTACATTTCCGTATGGCCCAATAGGCTTTGTGCTCCAACTCGAGGAGGTGACATGCCTTCCCGTACACCAATCTAAAAGGAGACATGCCCAATTGGGTTTTGTGGGCCGTCCTATAGGTCCACAAGGCTTCCGGAAGTTGGGATGACCAATCCTTCCTGTCAGGTCAGACAGTGACCTGAAGGATTTTCTTGATCTCTCGATTCGATAGCTCAGCTAGACTGTTGGTTTGGGGGTGATAAGGAGTAAAGATTCGATGCGACACCCCATATTTGGTCATCAGTGATCTGAACTAAGCATTTGTGAAATGGGTCCCTCCATTAGAGATAATGGCACGTGGAATCCTAAATCGAGAAAAGATGTTCTGATGAATGAATTTGATTACCACCTTATGATCATTGGTTCGAGTCAGAATGGCTTCGATCCATTTAGGCACGTAGTCAACAGTGAGAAGAATGTATTCAAAGCCATCTGAAATAGGGAAGGGTCCCATGAAATCACTCCCCCAGATGTCGAAGATTTCGCATACGAGAATCGGTTGTAAAGGCATCATATCGCGGTGGCAGATGTTGCCTAAGGTTTGGCAATGAGTACATGCCTTACAATGATTGTATGCGTCTTTGAAAATCGTGGGCCAATAAAAGCCACACTGGAGGACTTTTGCTGCAATTTTATGTCCGAAAAAGTGTCCGCCGTAGGCCTGGTCATGGCAGAAGGATAAAATGTCCTGAATTTTTGCTTCTGAGACGCACAGTCTAATGATCTGATCAGTACCAATGCAGAAGAGGTACAGATCTTCCCACATGTAGTACTTGGCATCAAAAAATAATTTATCTTTCTTGGCCTTTGGCCAATCAGACGAGATCTAATGTGATGCCATGTAGTTTACTAAATCAGCAAACCAAGGAAGTTCTATACTAATAGTCAGGAGATGCTCATTGGGAAAATATTCTATGATGGGTCCGAAAGGGTCGATACTATCAGAAGGAAGGCGGGATAAGTGGTCAACTACCACATTTTGCTTTCCTGCTTTATCGCGAATCTTGAGATCGAACTCTTGCAACAGTAAGATCCAGTGGATTAGTTGAGGTTTCGCATCCTTCTTTGCAAGGAGGTGTCTCACTATAGTGTGATCTGAGTATATGATAACATGGGAACCCAAAAGATATGATCTGAATTTTTCCGGCGAAAATATTACGGCTGGCAGCTCTTTCTCAGTAACTGTATAGTTACGCTGAGCCTCGTCAAGCATCTTGCTAGCGTAGTAGATGACCATAGGCTTCCCATCTATTTTCTGCCCAAGTACCGCTCCTACAGCATAATCAGATGCATCGCACATGATCTCAAAGGGTTGAGACCAATCAGGAGACTGCAGGATTGGTGATTGGGTAACTCGATCACACAAGATGTCAAATGCCTGAGTGCACTCCTTGGAGATTTCAAAAGGACATCCTTAGATAGAAGATTAGTGAGGGGGCATGCAATTTTTGAAAATCGAGAATGAATCGATGGTAAAAACCGATGTACCCCAAAAAGGATCGGATATCTTTAACCAAGCTAGGCATAGGGAGTTTGGAAATCGGATTCACCTTGGCTTGATCAACCGGGATGCCTTTTTTAGAGACGAGATGTCCCAGGACAATTCCCTCAGGTACCATGAAGTGGCTCGTTCCCCATGAAAGAACCAAGTTCATGTTGATGCACCGCCTGAGGATTTGGACCAAGTGTAGGAAGCAACCATCAAATGATTCACCAAATATTGAGAAGTCATCCATGAAGACTTCAAGGTATTCACCTACTATATCTGAGAATATGGCAAGCATGCATCGCTGAAAAGTAGCGGGTGCATTGCAGAGACTAAACAGCATCCTTCAGAATGTGAATGTTCCAAAGGGGCAGGTGAAGGTGGTCTTCTCTTGGTCCTCAGGATGGATTGCAACCTAATTGTAACCAAAGTACCCATCCAAAAAGCAGAAGAATCGATTTCCTTCTAGTTTCTCGAGAATTTGATCAATGAACGGTAGTGGGAAATGATCCTTCTTCATGGAGGAATTGAGTCTTCTGTAATCAATGCAGACTCTCCACGAGTTTGCAATACAGGTCGGTATGTGACAAGTCGATTTTCCGCTACGCGTTGTAGTATTTAAGTGGTGGAAAAATTAACTAATCAACAATAAAAATAACCACTCACAGAAGAGAGGGTCGTGTCCACAGGGAGGCAATTATGCAATAAACTCTCAATTATTTCGTATTCTTTCGGTTAAGTGAGAAATCCCTCATCAAATCCAACATAAAATGCGATGAAAAAAAGATTCACAATAACTCAAAAATATAAGGGTATATGTGAAATTTTTCCTCACTGAAATCTTCAATAAATATATGATGATTTTATGTAATTTTTAATTGACATATACTAGAGAAAATTGGTGCACATGTTAATCCCAAAACCAATCTTGAAAAAGGTGAATAACAATAACATGCAATTATTAGAAAGTATGAGTGTGCATTCGCAATTTTGCCATAATAAAATAATAATAAATCAAAAATCAAATTTTGGCAAAGGCAGCACATGTAATAACTAATTGAAGGGAAAATAGAGCTTTCACTCTCTCTCCTCCTCATGTGAGAGATGGAGCATCGGCGACGGAGCTGCTATGGGGGAAGGTTGACCGACGCGTGGGGATCATGGTGATGGTAATAGAACAGTGAGAGGTGACCAGCGAACGGAGGAGGGCCTCCAGCCTGTTGGAGGAGAAGGCGACAGCCGTGCGTCTGGCTGCGCTCGAGTGCACGCTTGCTAGGCGCTGGTGGCGAGGGCGAGCGCCTACAGGAGGGGGCGCGCTTGCCTGCGGGGAGCGCTGGTGAAGCAAGGGCGCGTGCCTGCAGGTTGCTTGGTGCGGGTGCGGTGATGGTGCTGCGCCTGAATAGGCCTGCGGGTGAAGCGAGGTAGGTGCCTGTGGGGGTGGAGAGGGGTGGTGCGTATAGGCAGAGCGCCTGCGGGAGCTGCAGAAGGGTGTGTGGATGAAGAGGAGCGCTAGGCGCTGGAGAGGCACTGGCTTGAGGCGACGCTGGAGGGGCACAAATTCCTGCGACCATGGGTTCTATGCAGGTGCGTGAGCGGTGCAGCACCTTCAGTGAAGGGCACTGGAGGAGGCGATGTAAGGAAACACTTGCAAGGGTGCAGGCGGGTGCTTGCAGAAGAGCGCATGCCTGTAGGCATAGGTGGCAAGGGTGGAGTGGGTGCCTGCAAGGGTGCGGGCAGCGATGCAGGCTGGTGCGGTGATGGCGCTGCGGTGGAGGCTGTGGCTGGCGTGAAGGGCATGCAGAGAGTTGCCTGCGCTGGTGTGGTTTCGCCTTCAGGCACGATTGGAGGAGGAAGCTTGGTGCACAGTGCACACGGTTCATGGATGATGGTTCCCCGCCAGGGGGGAAGAAGAAGATCCTCCGCTCTCCAACTTTTCCCCACCTCTTTATCTCCTCCCCCTGCCGCGCTACAAGGGATTTTCAAAATCCCCTTGCTATTTTTGGCCGGCGGCTGTTGAGGGTGGCCGGAGGATGGGGGAAAAAACATATGCCGCTGGTTGTTTGTTGGGGAAATTTACTCCCCAACTCCTTGTTCTTTCTAAATATCATTCTTGCACATAAAAACAACAAAATCATTACATATTAAGTTATAGAATGTTATAAAATAGATGTAAACTTAAATCATGATGCATACAAATATTCTATAACTTAATGTAGTTATTAATAAACCTAAAAGGTAAGATTAAAGTTACTTAGGCGTAATACAAGTCCATTAAAATGGATTCATCAGTATGGTTTCTCCGGTTTCAGTCGTGATGACGGTGAGCCCAGCCTTCTTAGGCACAACTTGGATTGGACTTACCCACCGACTGTCGGAGATTCGGTAGATGATCCTTGCATCTAACCACTTGATGATCTCCTTTTTCACGACATCCTGTAGATTTAGATTTAGGCATCTCTGCATTTCATGGGATGGTCATGAGCTCTCTTCAGTGTAGATGTGATGTGTGCAGTATGAGGGGCTGATACCATTCAGATCATTTAGAGTCCATCCAATGGCTCTTTGATGTTGCTGGAGAACAGAAATCAGGCGTGTTTCCTAATTAGGTGTGAGTTGGGGGTTGATAATCACAGGAAACGTTTGATTGGATCCCCAAAAGATGTACTTGAGATGATCGGGAAGAGGCTTCAATTCCATAACCAGGTTGTCAGCAGTAGCGGGTGTCTCAGGGTGGGTGTCGGGAGCAAAGGAAGGAGCTATGGGTGTGTCTAGGTTGGGTTCAGGTTCCTCTAATTGCAGGTTTTGATCCTCTTGTGGTTGATCAGAAATAGTCAGGTTTTCCTCGATAAAGTCGTCAACCACAACTTCGATATTGCAAGTCTGTTCTATGACTCCACAATTAATTCCTTGGTGGGCCTTAAAGATGTCGATCTTTAGTGTCTTACCCCCAAATTTTAATTCAATTTGGCCCTTCTCACAATTGATATTGGCCCTAGTAGTGGCCAGAAAGGATCTCCCTAGTATGATCGGTGTATTCTTCACATTTTCAAGAGCATCCATGTCTAAGACAATGAAATCTATTGGAAAATAGAAATCATGTACCCTAACTATGGCATCCTCGAGAATTCCTTTTGGTGGCTTAATTGATCAGTCAGCTAACTGTAAAGTCATTTCAGTCGGTTTAAGCTCGATTCCTCAATGTAGTCTAGTAGGGATGTACGTATCAAATTTATAGAGGCTCCTAAGTCCAATAAGGCTCGGTCAAATTGTATATCACCGATTGCACAGGAGATTAGAGGGGTGCTTAGGTCTTTTGCCTTAGGTGGGAGTTTGCTCAAAATGACAGAGCTAGCTTGCTCTGACAGTACAATCGGATTCCAGCCTTTGGTTTGCGGCTTACGCTTAGGTGTACACACATCTTTCAGAAATCGTGCGTAAGCCGGTACATGGCGTATCGCATCCATCAAGGGGATGTTTATATGGACCTGCTCAAAGATCTTAACCAGGTCCTCCTCAGGTGCCACGATTTTAGTTATCCTTTTTCCCTTGGTCAAGGCTTCGGGAAATGGAACCTTAGATAGTTCCTCTAGAATGGGTCCAGGCTCTTGATCTGGGATAGAGGTGTCCTGGATGACTATCCTAGGGTTAGGGTTTGTATTACCAGGCTAGGAGTGGCTTGGATAAGGTAGGTCCTGTGTTTCTTTGCTAGTACAAGTAGTAACAGAATTCAATCCTACCTAGGTCTGGTTTGGATTAGGCAAAATAGGTGTTTGCTGCTGAAATCCCGAGTATGAAGTTGAAGCATCCATCCCGTCAAGTGATGGGGCAGAAGGGGCTTGATAAACAAAGTGAGCTTGGCCTTGATTTGGGTTCATAACGTGCCTCTGGTTCAGCACGTTATTTGGATTAGGAAGAGGCTGAGAAGGGAGTGCACCAGGCTGGCAAACACTTGCCGGCTGGGCCAGTTGATTTTGTAGCTCAGAGATCTCTTCGTTGTGTTGATTTTGCCTATCAACCAAGGTCTGGAGAATTAGAGATGTATGATCTTCTTTAGGTGGTCCAGATTGGAAGTTTTGTTTGGGCTCTGGTTGGGTGGGCTAATAAGGTCACAGAGCCTTTGGTCGAGGTTAGAATTGAGGTCTTAGATTAGGGTTATTACCAAACCACGAAAAGTTAGGATGATTATGCCATCAAGAGTTGTAAGTGTTGGAGAAAGGATTATTCTAGACGGCGTGAAGATCCTCGTAGGTCTGAGGAGCTCTGAGATAATCAGGGTATGGGGATTTAGAGTTCCCCCAACTAAGGTGGCATGACCTAGAGTTGCCTCCGAAGCCATAATCAGACAGATGTGGATATGTATCCATCCCTGGGGAGTGGTAGATTTTGTGCGCAGCCTCCCTTCCCGTGGGTGAGTGCGCGTATGTGCCTTGAGGTACAGAGGTGGATTTGTGTAGATGACGAGTGATGTCGTCCACCTTCTTCTCAATGATGGAGACCTTCTCCAATTGACTGGCTACCAACTCCAAACCAATGAATGTGGAAAGGCCTCGAGATTCATGTACCCCTTGATTATTTGTCAATGCGCGGGTGGACGTCCAGTCGTACGCACACAATGACTCGTTGTTTAGGGAGTTCTCACACATGTTTTCGAGAATTTCAAAGATCGTGTCTTCATGCTGACCCATGATACTACCACTATAGGTTGCATTGACAAAGAGGTTGATATCCTCACGGAGTCCGTGGTAAAAGGATTGGACTTGTTCCCACTTTGGAACTCCGTGATGGGGGCACTTACGCATGAGATCCAGAAAGTGATCCCATGCTTCGTGTAGAGATTCTCCCGTTCCTTGGGAGAAGTGTGTGATTTGGTGTTGCATTGTCTTGGTATGACTGATGGGGTAGAATTTTTGCAGGAAGGTGGTTTGAAGTTCTCCCCATGTGTTGATTACGTATGGTTCAGTCTGAAACCAGTGAGTGACTTTGTCAGCCAAGGAGAATGAGAAGAGTTTTAGGAGTAATCCATCCCGATTTTGTACATCTACCCCAAAGGTGTGGTCCAGATGTTTTAGGTTTTTGATGTGCTGGAAAGGATCCTCAGAGTTCAAGCCATGAAAATTTTGGAGTCATATGAAGCATGCTAGGCTTGAGATCTACCTCGAGTCCCCCCACGAGAATGTTGTAACGAACGCACACCCCAGACGTATTTTAAGACGTCTGGGAGGTGGCCCAGACGTCGGACCAGACGTCTGGGGTCACTTACAGACGTCTTGAAATCAGTTATTTTCGACACGCGCGGGTCGTCTGCGCGCCTGAGTGCGCAGACCGCATATTCGCTTATTCTTCTCTCTGCGGCTGCAGACGCCGCTGCTGTGCTCTCTCTCCTCCTCGCGCGGCCTTAAAAAGACCACACCTCCCCTCACTTCCGTCGCCTCCACCCCTTTCCTCTTCTTCCTCCAGTGAGCGGGCGCGGGGTTGCTGCGGCGGCGACGGTCGCAGTGAGGGCGGACGGGGTGCTCGTGCGAGAGCGACGCTCAACCGTGAGGGCGAGCTCGCCGGGGCTGCCAGGGCCGGCCGGTGGGAAGCGTAGCGGGCGCGGAACGACGCGGGAGGCCTGCTGCGGCTCGAGCAGCAGACGCACGAGGTGCGACGCGGGCGACGTCACGAGCGGAGGGCGAGTCGCGCCCTGGTTCTGGAAAAATTTCCAGAATTAGACGTCTGTGCTGATAGCCAGACGGCGAGGTCGACGTCTGGAAGACTGTCCAGACGTCTGAAAGGTGAGTTTTCCGTCTTCTTCTTCCTTCTTGTCGACTGACCGTACTGAGGGAGAGAGATGGGTGTGCACAGGCTCGGTGATTCGCCATCCAACGCGAATCAGACGTCTGGCTGTAGTACCAGACGGCGGGAGCGACCTCCAGACGTCCGGGGTGACCATCGGACGTCTGGGAGCTAGGCCAGACATCCCCGCAGACTTCTGGATGTCTGGGAAACCACGCTGAACAAGGTAATTCTCTGATCCACTTTTTAAGACGTCTGGAAGAAGTTCCAGACGTCTGATTTTACACAGTTTCGTCGTTTTCGACCCGTTTAGGGCCCGTTCGGGTTCCGTTTTCCGCGATTCGAGTTGCGTTCTTTTCGGAATTAATTCCTCTACCCATCTACAGTAGCTATACACTGTTTTGAGATACTCCTTGTGTTTGATCCTTGTGATAGGATCCCATTCCGTTGCAGTCTCGAGGGTCGCGAAGGCATGCGGGATTCCCAACCACGCCCCCATTGCTCCCATTGTGCCTGGTAGAGTGGCTTTAAGTTATTAATAAAATCTGTTAAATTATGGAACCATAAATAGAACCTAGGACATTGCATGAATCCTAGGAATGAGAAATAGATGGAATGATAGCTCCTAGGTGTTGCATGAATCCTAGGGCTGGAAAACTAGATTGTATGATAGATCCTAGGATATGACATGAATCCTAGGATGGGAAAACTAGTGGAATGTATAATACTGCAGTCTTGGAAAATGGAAAGAGATATAAAGCTGCCTGTAATTTGAATTAACAGCTGCCTGTTGTGAATAAATAACGTGGTTGAGAACATGGATTGTAAGAATGTGAAACTGGAAAGTGAAACTTGGATGTTTGAGTAAAAAGGATGGAACCCTACGGGGGAATTAGGAGTGGAACTCCTGGAAAGAGAAAGGAATGGAACTGAGATGTAGTTGTGTACTGTCTCTTGGGTACGTAGTGCCAAGGGAAGTACCTGTACCTGTTTAGTGCAGAGCGGAGCCAGCCGCCCCAGGGACCCGGGGTTAAGACTGGCCACTCTGTACCAACTTGCTGGCCCTCGCGTACGTAGTACCGAGGAGAGCTACTAGTGTTAGGAGGGCACTAGCTACCCCACGGGCCCCGGGGTTCTGCTAGCCTCCTACACCGACTTGTTTAGGCCCACTGGAGCAAACTAGGGTAGTCAGGCGAGGGTGCGCGGACTGTGGAGGGGCAAGGCCCCGGTTTGGTTACTGTGGAGGGGTTGGACCCCTGTTACTGAGAGGGCTCTGCCCTGGACAGTTCCGTGCTGTGCTTTGGGCACACCCATTAATGGAAACGACTGACCGCGTGCCAGTACGGGTTAGCTACCTGTGCATTTATCGCGCGTGCCGTAGTCACCGTTACGTCTGTCAGTGACCTTGGGGTGGTTTACTGAGGGTAGGATCACCACGGGGGACTCTCCCGGCCAGGAGAGCACCACGTGCTACTTCTACTTTTTGGAAAAGACTGCAATCAAGATCGTTCCCACGAGGAACATTCGAGATCAAGAAAAAGATCTGAGAAATAAATGAAATAGTGAGACAATTGAAAGATGTGAATAAAGAAAGTAATCGAACATAACAGCTACTGTACACTCTACTGTTGTCTTTAGTTCAGTTGCCACTCTACTCAGCGTTTTGCTGACGTGTTACACTCGTTACCTTTTTCAGGACCAGGTGTTGAGCAGCCAGGGTCAGCGGCTGCAGAGGACGCTGGGCCGAGTAGGGTCCAGTAGAGTTACCACTGTCTCTTGTACCTCTTTTTGTTACGTTGTAGTGAGTAGTTCTTGTTTCCGCTGTACTTTCTTTACCTGCAGTTCAAATTATATTATGAATGTTATTCTACTGTTGTGGTGGTACATACTGTGGTAGTTTCTTTCCTTACTACTGTACTTTCTTACTGTTAGTTATATTCATGCTGAATGTGGTTTATTTTACTGCTCTTTTGGTTACTTCCTCGTTGGACGACTAGGTCTTGGGATTAGTTGAGTCGGTCCGGTTCTCGTGTCTCGTAGGGACTCGGGAACCGGGTCGTTACAAATGTTGATTCGGGGTTCGATCTCCACCGCTGCAGGATTATAGTGATCTCGCATTTGAAGACACGGTGGTGGGTTGATGATAGCATTGATTCGATTTTGGAAGTCATGGAATTGTTGCTCAAGATTAGGTTGTTCTTCTTGGTGATCCATAGCTGATGACAGGGAAGTGGGTTCTGAATTAGAGGATATGTCAATGTGATCAGGTTGTTGCACAAACACGGAAGTCGAGGCTCGGCCTCGATGAGAGTGGATATCTAATGGAGGCCTCAAGGATGGTCTTAAGGACCTCCTCCCAAACATGCACCGATGGATTAGATGAGAGAAAGAATGTGATGGACCCAATCAAGACACCCAAAAATTTTGGATAACTATAGAGGTTCTGGGCGGATGATACCTCTTAGTCAGAAAGCCATCCACCTGAGAATTACATGGGCAGCCAGAGAAGGAAAGTCCTGCAAAGACCCCTACATGATAGAGCACCCCCACGGGTTACAGGGTTTCCCCCACTCGACCTCTCTTGTCACTGATGTTCCAGGTAGACCAGAATAGGGACTTGACCTCTTAAGTCTACCAGTTTTAATTAAGAGCAAGGGTGCTTATGATTTCACTTGAACTTTTAAGATGTTTTTTGTGAGAAAGTGATGTAATTTGAAGATTCGTTAACCCAACAAGGTGGGTCAACTTCACCTGTATTGTCCTCTTGAGAAATTTAGGTCCCTTTTTTAGTGTTCAAATGAATTTAAGAGCCTGATTTTAGGGTTTTGCTTGAATAGATCAATTCAATGAAGGTCTAGACACACATTGTTTTGGAAAGATAAATTCGTGATTAAGCAAGTGTGTCTCTAAAACCCTGAACTAGAATCCTTAATTGGCTCTGATTTGGTCCAATTTAGTTTGTCCAAATGTGATACCTAGGGCTCAATTAAGAATGTGATAGCCCTAGATACCTTAGCTTCAATGGGTGCACAAATCAGGGTTTGAATGTTCTCTAAAATAGAATGTATCAAATCAGGAAACTTGATGATTAATCTAAGAATATAATGCAAGTATCTCTAATTGATTTCTTCCTTTTTTTTAGCTTTTTCAGATTCAGGGGTTTAGAAGGATTTGAATGGAGTTTTACCTGTCCCGGGAGTAGTTGATGTGCAGCTGATCTTCCTCAATAGATGCCCTGAAATATATCAAAGTCAAAAGAGATAGAGCAAGTTAGTATTGACTCGGATGTTGTAACCAAGAGATCTGAATTGAGCGTTGCTCCCCGGCAACGACACCAAAATGTTATCGCAGCGAAATCGAGGTTAAAAACTGTGTTATAGTATAACCGAAATCACTTTTAAAACAAATAATATTTATTACTCAGACTTTTAAGTCCGAGGTCGAACACATGAAGCAATATGGAATTCAAAACTCAAGATAACAATTTGAATCAAAAATATAAGAGATTGCAATAAGAATAATGTCAAGTATGAATGTGCAAAAAGAATGGAGTAAAATGGTGATTTAAATCACCAATTACTCCTCACAAATATCAACTAAATCAAAGCCTCAAATGTATGTAATCAAATGTATTAGACGACTTAAACAGCCTGTGCTACAGTGCTGTTTAGAGACTCAAGGGTCTCTCTGCTTCTCCTTTCTTTCTTTGTGCTTCTCCTGCCTTGCCTTCTCTTCTTCTTCTTCTTCTCTTTCTCTTCCTATGCTCAAGCCTTCTCCTCTTCTTCTTTATTTCTCTATGCTTCTTCTTCACGTAGAGGGGGAAGATCCTTCGAATGACTAAGTGTCAGCCGTTACTCCATGTAGCAAAACCCCCTGCCTCGATTCACTATCTCTCTTTCTCTCTCTGGGTCATGCTCTCCTAGAGCCTTCCACAATACCGGGTAATCGGGTTTCGGACATAGAGCGCACCCAGGTCCAAGGCTATAGGTGTGATTGCAGCCGAGGAGTGGAACAGGTTAGGCGGGTCGGATCTGCGCCAGGCCCGCGGGGGACAGGTCATGGGCAAGGCGCAGGTGAGTGGGTGAGTGGGGACCTCACCCCTAGTGCCTGAGGCAAATAGCCTTAGACACAAATTCAACTTACACGCCTCAGTGCGCTCTTCATCTTCCTCTTCGCACTGGCCGAATTAGATAATGCATCCAATTCTAGTCAAAGTCCAATCAAAGGGCCAAATTGATCCCTTGGTTGTGGTCCTAGACGAAGTCCGCTGCACCTGGAAGTGTCGCCTGGAGCTGCAACGGCTAAGGAGAGCTTCAAGCTTTGCTCAAGCTCTCCGTTAATGGCGTGGAGGACTTGGCACCTGAAAATCAAGGAAAAAGGCCTCGTGCCCACGTCAAATGGCTCAGCAGGTTCGCCGTGGAGTGGCGAGTGAGGGTGGAGGTCAAACAATGACGAGAAGGGTGTGAGAAGGTGGGTTGTTTGGTGGCACTGAGGAGAGGCCAATAGCCTCAATTGCCAGAGGGCTTTTTCTCTCTGGGACATAACGGAGGTGTAGGGATGAACGGCGGCCAAGTTGGTGGAGCATAGTGGCCATGCGAGCTCGCCGGAGGTACGCCGGCGAGGTGGAAGACAGAGGGTGTTAGGGTGAGTCGACGGTCGGAACGGAGTTGCGAATGTTCGAGAATGATAAGTGGAAGATGAGGCATCGATAGGGCAAGATAGCGGATGAAGTAGGGCAGAGTCGATGCTGGTTATGGTGTGGTCGGTGCCAAGGACGAAGGTGCTCTGTGAGGGAAGGACGGCGACGATGAAGGAGATAGAAGTGCCCGCTAGTATGGCACGATGCGGAAGAAGGCGAGGAAGGAGAATCTGCCACTGGTATTGCGATCAGACGACGAGGAGAGGCAAGGAGGGTCGTTGGATTTAAAGGAGCCTTTCGGCTGGGTCAGGAGAGAGGAATTTAGGGGAGATCCTAGTTGAAATTAAGCTTGGGGAGTTCGGCCTGATCTGGCCTTTCTTTTATAGAGCTCAGGAGGGGATTTTAAGCTTGGAAGCCAAGCTTCCAAGCTAGGAATTGTCGTCAGAGTAGGAAACCCAAATCTCTCACGCGTTCGCATGAGAGATTAGGAAAGTTATGGGGCATGGGATTTGGCTCAAAAAGGAATTCCTTGACGAACTTCCCTTTCAAATTTGAAAGGGATTCGTCAAGGAATCAAGGAGTTCTTGCCATTTTTAGGTCGCCGGTGCTCGTAGGAATAGGATTAATTTCAGCAGGGACCTACTTATGACGACGATTACAAAGTTAGGGGTCTATTTGTAAAGATTTTGAAAGATAAGGGCATAAATGTAATCAAATAGGACCAAGTGCAAACTAGGTCAAGATAATTTCATGTTGGGTCAAAATTTTTGTACAAACTTAATTTGGATCCAAGGAATCCAATGGTGAAGTTGGATTTTGGTTTTGATCGCGTTTAACTTGGTAATTTATGCAAAAACCCAAATTATCGTAAATATCTGTCTGAGACTATTTTGGGCCAAAATGGGTTCTGATGGTTAGTTTGAAGGTACCAAACCCTGGAGAATATTTTTATATGAATTTTAAAGGGTTTAGGTGAATTTTATCTTAACCATAACTTTAGTTAATTAAGTGGGTCAGTTTTTAGGGTTTCAAAAGTCATTTAATTCTCAAAACACCTGCAAACCTTTTTTGTCTATTCTAACCCACTTGTTATCCTTTTAAGACCATTTGACCCTTAATTACCCCCTAAGAAAACCCATGGTTGTACTGCATTCAAGTTATGATGGTAAAAATATAGTTTTAACCCTAGTTTCTTGTCTCTCCCTCAAAATGGATTTGCAGTGAGTTATGGTTCTCTGGCAGTCATGTAGGAGATTTACTAACTTGATTAGATCAAAATGAGCTTGTTATGGCTCATGATGGTGTTCCCATCAGTCTCCTCTCTCGAGCATGCATCAAGGAGCATATTTGTGAATAGTGTTGGGTTGAGGGTCGTGCACTATGCTAGGCCTATTGTGGGCCTGAGAAAATGGATAAAAATTCACACTAAATAAACTAGGGTTGGTTCATAGTAGTGGTCTGGTCCCACCCCTATGGGGTGCTGTGTATCCCACAAACTGAACTGGCCCGCCTATTAAAAACCCAATTTTTAAGTGAGTGAACAGTGAGTTGACTAATGTGAAGAGAGAAGAGGGGCAAGAGAAAAACTATGTGTTAGAAGAAAGAAGAAGAGTGAGAGGGAAGACCTAAGAATTTGGCTAAGTGTTGAGGGTCGAGTGTGTATGTCATGAGTGGTGTTAAGTGAATGTGTGTACAGTGGTTTGTATATATGTACAATATGTATATGTATAAAGTATATATATGTGAATATGTATAGTATAATATAATAGTAAAAGTATATGTATAATAAATAAAATATATATATAAATAAGGTATACCTATATAGGTAATATATGTATATATAAATATAAATAGAAAAGTAAGGTACTGTTTGTTTGTATATATGTACAATATGTATATGTATAAAGTATATGTATGTGAATATGTATAGTATAATATAATAGTAAATGTATATGTATAATAAATAAAATATATATATAAATAAGGTATACCTATATAGGTAATATATGTATATATAAATATAAATAGAAAAGTAAGGTACTATTTAAGCCTTATATATGTATAAATAAAACCTTAAGGCATTAGTAACGTATGTATCTGTTACTGTAGATATGTTTATATGTTAGTAAACGTATTCTTTTGCCTTATGTTTTGTACAAATTTTACTAAGGCTAAGCTGACACATATCTATGTTACTGTAGATATAGTCTATGTTACTGTAGATATTAGTATGTGTCAATATTACTTAATATAGTACATATTAGTAGCTATTTTTATACCTATACTTAGGTATTATTTAGAGTAGTTGTATATAACTAATATAATGTAGTATTAATTAGTTTTTGATGCCCGTTATTTGTAAATTTGTTTAAGGCATTATAGTGCTTAATAATTGATTTTGTATATAATTGACCAATTCATTCATTAATTGATTCCTTTTATAAATAAAATTGACATTGTTGGAATAAAAGAATATTTTTGCAATATAAAGAGTGATGTATATCAATAACTACCTCCTATAGAATAGCTTGGAATAAACTAGTAAAAATTAAGTAAATAAATAAAATGACGTAACATCTGTTTGTAATGTGACAATTATACTACAACAACGACACATTTAAAACACCATTTTTATTACAACACGATTGTCTACGCATCATATTTTTGGCGTTGTTGCAGGGGACAAAATCTCAACAATAGTATTTTATTATGATTGATGATGTCGTGTAACGACCCGGTTCGCGAGTCCCTACGAGACACGAGAACCGGACCGACTCGACTAATCCCAAGACCTAGTCGTCCAACGAGGAAGTAACCAAAAGACAGTAAAATAAACCACATTCAGCATGAATATAACTAACAGTAAGAAAGTACAGCAGTAAGGAAAGAAACTACTACAGTAGGTACCACCACAACAGTAAAACAGCATTTATCATATAACAAGAACTGCAGGTAAAGAAGGTACAGCGGAAACAAAAACTACTCACTAGAACAGAAACAAAAGAGGTACAAAAGGCTGTGGTAACTCTACTGGACCCTACTCGGCCCAGCGTCCTCTGCAGCCGCCGACCCTGGCTGCTCAACACCTGGTCCTGAAAAAGGTAACGAGTGTAACACGTCAGCAAAACGCTGAGTAGAGTGGCAGACTAACTAAAGGCAACAGTAGAGTGTACAGTAGCTGTTATGTTCGATTACTTCCTTTATTCACATCTTTCAATTTTTCTCACTATTTCATTTGTTTCTCAGATCCTTTACTTGATCTCGAATGTCCTCGTGGGAACGATCTTGATTGCAGTCTTTTCCAAAAGTAGAAGTAGCACGTGGTTCTCTCCTGGCCGGGAGAGTCCCCCGTGGTGATCCTACCCTCAGTCAACCACCCCAAGGTCACTGACAGACGTAACGGTGACTACGGCACGCGCGATAAACGCACAGGTAGCTAGCCCGCACTGGCACGCGGTCAGTCGTTTCCGTTAATGGGTGCGCCCAAAGCACAGCACGGAACCAGGGTAGAGCCCTCTCAGTAACAGGGGTCCAACCCCTCCACAGTAACCAAACCGGGGCCTTGCCCCTCCACAGTCCGCGCACCCTCGCCTGACTACCCTGGTTTGCCCTAGTGGGCCTAACAAGTCGGTGAAGGAGGCTAGCAGAACCCCGGGGCCCGTGGGGTAGCTAGTACTCTCCTAACACTACTAGCTCTCCTCGGTACTACGTACACGAGGGCCAACAAGTCGGTACAGAGCGGCCAATCCTAACCCCGGGTCCCTGGGGCGGCTGGCCCCACTCTGCACTAAACAGGTACAGATACTTCCCTTGGTACTGCGTACCCAAGAGACAGTACAACTACATGTCAGTTTCCATTCCTTTTTCTTTCCAGGAGTTCCACTCCTAATTCCCCGTAGGGTTCCAGCTCTTTATCTCAGAACATCATATGTTTCACTTTCCAGATTCACGTTCTCAAAATCCATGATCTCAATCATGTTTCTTTATTCATAACAGACAGCTATTAATTCAATTTACAGGCAGCTTTATATTCCTTTCCATTTTTTTTTTTTCCAAGACTGCAGTATTATACATTCCACTAGTTCTTCCATCCTAGGGTTCATGTCACATCCTAGGATCTAGCATACAACTAGTTTTCCAGCCCTAGGATTCATGCATCACCTAGGAGCTATCATTCCATACATTTCTCATTCCTAGGATTCATGCAATGTCCTAGCTTCTAGTTATGGTTCCATACTTTAACAGATTTTATTAATAACTTAAGCCACTCTACCAGGTACAACGGGAGTAATGGGGGCGTGATCGGGAATCCCGCGTGCCTCCGCGACTCTCAAGACTGCAACCGAACGAGGTCCTATCACAAGGATCAAACACAAGGAGTGTCTCAAAATAGTGTATAGCTACTGTAGATGGGTAGAGGAATTACTTCTGAAAAGAACGCAACTCGAATCGCGGAAAACGGAGCCCGAACGGGCCCTAAACGGGTCGAAAAAGACGATACTGTGCAAAATCAGACGTCTGTAACTCCTTCCAGACGTCTTAAAAAGTGGATCAGAGAATTACCTATTCATCGTGGTTTCCCAGACGTCCAGAAGTCTGCGGGGACGTCTGCCCTAGATCCCAGACGTCCGATGGTCCCTCCGGACGTCTGGAGGTCACTCCCGCCGTCTGGTACAACTTCAAGACGTCTGATTCGCAAAGGATGGCGAATCAGCGAACCTGCGCACAGCCAACCCCCCTCCCTCAGTACGGTCAGTCGACAAGAAGGAAGAAGAAAGAGGAAACTCACCTTTCAGACGTCTGTATGATCTTACAGACGTCGACCTTGACGTCTGGCTATCAACCCAGACGTCTGATTCTGGAAATTTTTCCAGAATCAGAACCCTGCTCGGCCTCCGCTCGCGACGCCGCCCACGTCGCACCTCACGCTTCTGCTGCTCAGACCGCAGCAGGTCCCTCTCCGCGTCGCTCCGCGCCCCCTGCGCCCTCCGCCGGCCGGCCAAGCCGCTCCGGCGAGCTCGCCCTCACGGCAGAGCTCCGCCCTCGCACGCCGCACTTCCACGCTCACTGCGGCCGCCACTGCCGCCCTCGCGTCCGCTCGCTCTCACGCACAGGAAGGAGAAGGAGGAGACGGTGGAGGCGGGAGGGGAGGCGTGGCCCTTTTAAGGCCGCGCGAGGAGGAGAGAGAAAGTGGCAGGCCGCCTGCAGCCGCAGAGAGAAAAAGAGGGAATATGCGGTCTACGCGCTCAGGCGCGCAGGCGACTCGCGTCTGTCGAAAATAACGGATTTCCAGATGTCTGGAAACGATCCCAGACGTCTTATCAGACGTCTAGTTGTGATCCCAGACATCTTGTCCAACGTCTGAGCCACCTCCCAGACGTCTTAAAATACGTCTGGGGCACACATTCGTTACAATATAACAAACTCAAAGGAAGTTTCATCCCCGAAACTTGTGCCAACTAGGGTGCGGGAAAAAGATGTCCAAATAACCATAACAAACTCAAAGAGGACCGAAGCCGGTCCGAAAAGACGTACCCGCGAAAAGCTCCGGGTACCGCTCCCGCATTGCCGCCTCAGGCTCCCAGGTAGCCTCCTCGTACCGCTGGCTCCTCCACAAAACTTTTACCAGGGTACTTGCTTTCATCTCAACCTGCGGACGGCTCGGTCTAGGATCTGCACTGGCCGCTCGGGGTAGGTCAGGTCGTCGCTCACCTCAACTCTCTCGTGACTCAGTACGTTGCTGGGATCGGCTACGTACTTCCTGAGGTTGGACACATGGAACACGTCGTGCACACCAGAAAGCTGCGGGGGAAGGGCAAGTCTGTAAGCAACGGGTCCAACCCGCTCCAGGACCTCAAAGGGCCCCACGAACCTCGGCGTGAGCTTCCCTCTCACCCCAAACCGCTGTAAGCCCTTCATGGGCGAAACACGAAGGAAGACGTGGTCCCCAACCTCGAACTGCACCTCTCTGCGTCTGCGATCTGTGTAGCTCTTCTGTCTGCTCCTGACAGTGCGGAGTCGTCTGTGGATCTGCTCAACTACCTCCTGACTCTGCCGGATCAACCTGGGGCCAACCTCCCACTTGGTCCCCACCTCAACCCAACTCAAGGGTGCCGTGCATTTCCGTCCGTACAGAGCCTCGTAGGGAGCCATGCCGATGCTCGAGTGATAATTGTTGTTGTATGCAAACTCCGCCAGGGGCAGGTGCTCCTCCCAAGAGCCCCTCCAGTCTAGTACACAGGCACGCAAAAGGTCCTCAAGTGTCTGTATCGTGCGTTCCGACTGTCCGTCCGTCGGGGGGTGGTAAGCCGTGCTAAACCTCAACCTCGTCCCCAAAGCCTGCTGAAACTCAGCCCAAAACTGGGACGTAAAGCGGGTATCCCGGTCGGATACGATCTCCCGCGGAACTCCGTGTAGTCGCACCACATCACGGATATACCTCTCTGCCAACTGTGCTGGTCCCAAAGTGACTCGGATCGGCAAGAATCGTGCCGTCTTCGTCAATCTATCCACTATTACCCAGACTGCGTCGTGTCCTCGCTGGGTAACAGGTAAGCCCACCACCAAGTCCATGGTGATGCTCTCCCACTTCCACTCTGGCGCTGGAAGCGGCTGAAGTGGCCCTGCAGGCCTCTGATGCTCAGCTTTCACCTGCTGGCACACTAAGCACTGCTGCACGAACTCACCCACATCCCGCTTCATCCCTCTCCACCAAAACTCGCGTCTCAAGTCATGGTACATTTTCGTGTTTCCGGGATGTATGGTGAATCTGGAACCGTGTGCCTCAGTCAGGAGCTCTCTCAACAGCTCCTCGTCTCTGGGGACGCACAACCGTCCCCTCAAGCGTAACACCTGGTCTGTGAAAGAGAAGTCCCTTGGGTCCCCTGATAGTACTCTGTCGCGCAAAGACTGCAAGTACGGATCGGCCATCTGTCCCGTGATGATGCGGTCTATCAACTCTGGCCTGGTCTACCGTGTCACCGTCACTGCCCCACAGTACCCTCGTAACTCTAGAGGTCGCCAACTGCCCACCTCCTCCAAAAGGCTCCAACTCTGTAACTGTAGACTGGCCAAGCGTGCGGGCGCCTTACGGCTCAAGGTGTCAGCCACCACATTGGCCTTTCCCGGGTGGTAGGAGATGCTGCAGTCGTAGTCCTTCAGGAGCTCCAACCAACGTCTCTGTCTCATGTTGAGCTCCTTCTGGTCAAAAAGATATCTGAGGCTCTTGTGATCTGTAAAAATCTCGAAGGTCTCACCGTACAAGTAGTGCCTCCATGTCTTCAGCGCAAAGACAACAGCTGCCAACTCTAGATCGTGGGTAGGGTAGGTATGCTCATGGGGCTTCAGTTGCCGAGAAGCGTAAGCGACCACGTGACCCCTCTGCATGAGCACACCTCCTAACCCCTGCAAGGAAGCGTCCGTGTACACAACGAACCCGCCACTACTGTCAGGGATGGTGAGCACGGGAGCCGAGGTCAACCTCTCCTTCAGCTCCAGAAAACACGCCTCACAGGCGTCTGTCCAAGCGAAAGGCACGTTTTTCCGGGTCAACTGTGTCATAGGACGCGCAATTTGTGAAAATCCTCTGATGAACCGTCTGTAGTAACCTGCCAGTCCCACGAAACTGCGAATCTCAGTGACTGAACGCGGTCTCTCCCACCTGAGCACTGCCTCGACCTTGGCGGGGTCCACCGCCAGGCCGTCACCAGAGATCACATGACCCAAGAAGGTCACCTCCCTCAACCAGAACTCGCACTTGCTGTATTTGGCGTACAGCCTGCGTCGTCTCAGAGTGTCCAGAACCATCCGCAAGTGCTGCCCGTGCTGCGTCCGATCTCTAGAATAGATGAGCACATCATCTATGAAAACCACCACGAACTGATCCAAGTACGGTCTAAACACCCTGTTCATCAGGTCCATGAAAGCAGCGGGGGCATTGGTCAGCCCAAACGGCATGACCAAAAACTCGTAGTGTCCGTACCGGGTGCGGAAAGCTGTCTTGGAGACGTCGGTCTCCCTGATCCTCAACTGGTGGTATCCAGACCTCAAGTCTATCTTGGAAAACACCGTGGCACCCCGCAACTGGTCAAACAAATCGTCGATCCTCGGCAGCGGATATCTGTTCTTGATGGTGACCCTATTCAGCTATCGGTAGTCCACACAAAGGCGTAGGTCCCATCCTTCTTCTTCACAAACAGTACCGGGGCTCCCCAGGGAGACGCACTGGGCCTCACGAAACCTTTCTCCAAAAGGTCCTGCAACTGGGACTTGAGCTCTCGCAGCTCAAGCGATGCCATTCTGTATGGCGCGGTGGAGATGGGGCTGGTCCCTGGTACTAGTGAGATCTCAAACTCGATCTCACGCTCGGGCGGTAGTCCTGGTAACTCATCTGGAAACACGTCGGGGTACTCCCTGACCACCGGGATGCTCTGGAAGTCTGCCACGGGGCTGTGCTCTGCCACCACACAAGCTAGGAAGCCCTCACACCCCTGGCTCAAAAGTCTCGCCACCCGAAGTGCCGAAATGCACCTGAAACCTCCGTCCACTGGCTGCCCGTGAAACTCGAAAGAAGGCAACTCCGGAATGGAGAAGACAATCTTCCTCTCAAAACAGTCTACCAAGGCGTGGTAAGCGGACAGCCAATCCATCCCTAGAATCACTCCAAAGTCCTCCATCTGTATCATAATCAGGTCAGCTGGCAGGCTATGTCCTCCAACGCTGACCTCGCAATCCGTGTATACCTCCTCAGCTACAAATAGCTGACCACTCGGACCTCTGATTACCAACGGATTCTCTAATAGTGTATAATCCTGGTCCAAACTAACTGCGAAACTGGCTGCGACAAACGAGTGCGTCGCGTTGGAATCGAAAAGCGTGTAAACGAGTCTGCCAGAAACGGAAACCATACCTGCTACCACGGATCCCGATGCTCTGGCGTCCCTGTGTGTTAGGGCGTTGATACGCCCCTCAGCTCTAGGTGCGGACGAAGCAGCCACACTCTGCGTCGGACGGGTAGGTGCTGGTCGGTACCCTCCTCGCGACTGCTGTCCTCCTCCTCGTGCCTGGGAACCGCGGCCTCCTGCGTGCCCTCCAGTGCTCTGCACGGGAAGTATCTGATGACCTCCTGCCCTAGATGGGAAGTCCCTCCTGACGTGGCCCGGCTGGCCACACTGGTAGCAGAGGGGAACCCGACTCCCGCCCTCAGTGAGTCCCTGCTGTCGGCTAGGCGGGGGTCCGGTGCTGGCGACTGGCCCCTATCGAGGGCCCCCAAAGGCCACTGATGGTCCTGCACAACGTGACGGCTCTCCTGCGGACGCCACGTGTCTCCGTTGAGTTCTCCTAACACGCCTGGTGTGGCGGCGGAAATCTCGTTCCACCACTAACTCCCCTGTCGTACGCTCGGAAGGGGGAGGGGGTGGCGACGTGGGTGGAAGCTGAAATTCTTCTCGAACCACCTCTCGAATCAGTTGGACGAGGTCCCGAGATGATATACTCAGGAGAAGAGGAGGGGTAGTATGTATTCCAAGCCCGACACATCTGTCCCCCGGGCCCTGACCTCAGCCGCGCCTGCGGCCCACCCTCCTAGCTCCACGACGTGGCATCTCCTACAATGGAGACGCGAAACAAAATGGAAACGTCAAAACAGACGGTACCTAACAAAACTTCTAAGAGCTCATGTTAAGAGATATGTTGTGGTGGCTACTCTAGCTATAAACATGTGAATTGGTTATCTTCCAGTCAGTTGATTCACTTCTCGGGACGACCTTGCTCTGATACCATCTTGTAACGACCCGGTTCCCGAGTCCCTACGAGACACGAGAACCGGACCGACTCGACTAATCCCAAGACCTAGTCGTCCAACGAGGAAGTAACCAAAAAACAGTAAAATAAACCACATTCAGCATGAATATAACTAACAGTAAGAAAGTACAGTGGTAAGGAAAGAAACTACTACAGTAGGTACCACCACAACAGTAAAACAGCATTTATCATATAACAAGAACTGCAGGTAAAGAAGGTACAGCGGAAACAAAAACTACTCACTAGAACAGAAATAAAAGAGGTACAAAAGGCTGTGGTAACTCTACTGGACCCTACTCGGCCCAGCGTCCTCTGCAGCCGCCGACCCTGGCTGCTCAACACCTGGTCCTGAAAAGGGTAACGAGTGTAACACGTCAGCAAAATGCTGAGTAGAGTGGCAGACTAACTAAAGGCAACAGTAGAGTGTACAGTAGCTGTTATGTTCTATTACTTCCTTTATTCACATCTTTCAATTTTTCTCACTATTTCATTTGTTTCTCAGATCCTTTACTTGATCTCGAATGTCCTCGTGGGAACGATCATGATTGCAGTCTTTTCCAAAAGTAGAAGTAGCACGTGGTGCTCTCCTGGCCGGGAGAGTCCCCCGTGGTGATCCTACCCTCAGTCAACCACCCCAAGGTCACTGACAGACGTAACGGTGACTACGGCACGCGCGATAAACGCACAGGTAGCTAGCCCGCACTGGCACGCGGTCAGTCGTTTCCGTTAACGGGTGCGCCCAAAGCACAGCACGGAACCAGGGCAGAGCCCTCTCAGTAACAGGGGTCCAACCCCTCCACAATAACCAAACCGGGGCCTTGCCCCTCCACAGTCCGCGCACCCTCGCCTGACTACCCTGGTTTGCCCTAGTGGGCCTAACAAGTCGGTGAAGGAGGCTAGCAGAACCCCAGGGCCCGTGGGGTAGCTAGTACTCTCCTAACACTACTAGCTCTCCTCGGTACTACGTACACGAGGGCCAACAAGTCGGTACAGAGCGGCCAATCCTAACCCCGGGTCCCTGGGGCGGCTGGCCCCACTCTGCACTAAACAGGTACAGGTACTTCCCTTGGTACTGCGTACCCAAGAGACAGTACAACTACATGTCAGTTTCCATTCCTTTTTCTTTCCAGGAGTTCCACTCCTAATTCCCCGTAGGGTTCCAGCTCTTTATCTCAGAACATCATATGTTTCACTTTCCAGATTCACGTTCTCAAAATCCATGATCTCAATCATGTTTCTTTATTCATAACAGACAGCTATTAATTCAATTTACAGGCAGCTTTATATTCCTTTCCATTTTTTTTTTTCCAAGACTGCAGTATTATACATTCCACTAGTTCTTCCATCCTAGGGTTCATGTCACATCCTAGGATCTAGCATACAACTAGTTTTCCAGCCCTAGGATTCATGCATCACCTAGGAGCTATCATTCCATACATTTCTCATTCCTAGGATTCATGCAATGTCCTAGCTTCTAGTTATGGTTCCATACTTTAACAGATTTTATTAATAACTTAAGCCACTCTACCAGGTACAACGGGAGTAATGGGGGCGTGATCGGGAATCCCGCGTGCCTCCGCGACTCTCAAGACTGCAACCGAACGAGGTCCTATCACAAGGATCAAACACAAGGAGTGTCTCAAAATAGTGTATAGCTACTGTAGACGGGTAGAGGAATTACTTCTGAAAGGAACGCAACTCGAATCGCGGAAAACGGAGCCCGAACGGGCCCTAAACGGGTCGAAAAAGACGATACTGTGCAAAATCAGACGTCTGTAACTCCTTCCAGACGTCTTAAAAAGTGGATCAGAGAATTACCTGTTCAGCGTGGTTTCCCAGACGTCCAGAAGTCTGCGGGGACGTCTGCCCTAGATCCCAGACATCCGATGGTCCCTCCGGACGTCTGGAGGTCACTCCCGTCGTCTGGTACAACTTCCAGACGTCTGATTCGCAAAGGATGGCGAATCAGCGAACCTGCGCACAGCCAACCCCCCTCCCTCAGTACGGTCAGTCGACAAAAAGGAAGAAGAAAGCGGAAACTCACCTTTCAGACGTCTGTATGATCTTACAGACGTCGACCTTGCCGTTTGGCTATCAACCCAGACGTCTGATTCTGGAAATTTTTCCAGAATCAGAACCCTGCTCGGCCTCCGCTCGCGACGCCGCCCGCGTCGCACCTCGCGCTCCTGCTGCTCAGACCGCAGCAGGTCCCTCTCCGCGTCGCTCCGCGCCCCCTGCGCCCTCCGCCGGCCGGCCAAGCCGCTCCAGCGAGCTCGCCCTCACGGCAGACTCCGCCCTCGCACGCCGCACCTCCGCACTCACTGCGGCCGCCACTGCCGCCCTCACGTCCGCTCACTCTCGCGCACAGGAAGGAGAAGGAGGAGACGGTGGAGGCGGGAGGGGAGGCGTGGCCCTTTTAAGGCCGCGCGAGGAGGAGAGAGAAGGTGGCAGGCCGCCTGCAGCCGCAGAGAGAAAAATAGGGAATATGCGGTCTGCGCGCTCAGGCGCGCAGGCGACTCGCGTGTGTCGAAAATAACGGATTTCCAGATGTCTGGAAACGATCCCAGACGTCTTATCAGACGTCTGGTTGTGATCCCAGACGTCTTGTCCGACGTCTGAGCCACCTCCCAGACATCTTAAAATACGTCTGGGGCACACATTCGTTACATGTCGCTTATGTCACTATGTTATTAATAACTTTAGTAAATAATTACTACAATGAGAAGGAAATGAAGAGGAGATTTTGTTAAGTCCTAAGATGAGTCTTGAACATTTGAATTTATTATATAGTCACTAGGATTGATAATGTCTTCATATCTAAACAAGATACCTTTAAACAAAATCTGTCAAAACTTCTTAATGAGATTGAGCTAAAGACCAAGTCAGCTTTGCTTAGATTTTGACTTAGATTGGTTCCATGCAGTCTTAATCATTAATAAAGCCAAAGGAAAGGGAATAGGAATTCATGGAAATTGATTTTTTTTCTTTTTGACTCTCCCTATTTGGCTTTAAATGTATGGATTAAAAGAAGGAAATCCGAAGGAAATTGTATGCATTAAGGAAATCATGATGTAGCTCAAGGTTTGATCAAATGGTAGGAAATTGTGTTTCTCCTCTCTCAAAGGTTCCTCACATCCAATGTTTTATTGGTATTACCATCATTCTCACTTGACCTAGTGGCTAGGAAATCATTATGTATCTCTTTAAGGTCTGTTGACCTTTATAAACAAATATTATGGCCTTGATGCAATGTTTATCTCTTGTTGAAGATTACTTCTTGAACAATAAAGACCTATCCTTTGTCGCCCTCTCCCACCACCGCCACCACCTATTCCTATAAGTTCATATTTCTCTTGTCAGGTTTTTCTCTTGTAGTTCATGCTATTTTGAGGTAACTATTAATTAATTTTGTTGTGTGAAACATGAGGTGCACCCACTAAAAGCATGTGAATGACTATATTTTAAACAAAATATAAATAAACCCTAACTCTAAGCCAAAATCTAAAACCTAAATTGAATAAATAAACACATCTCATTAACACAATATTCACATCCCATGCACATTCATGCACATATGACAATTCTACAAAATTAAAACAAACTAAAAAATTTCAGATATATTAATTTTGAAATAAAGCTAACAAAATTAATGAAAAATTAAAGCATGTATTGGTTTTGTAAAAAAAAAGGAGGCAGGGGCCTGCTAAGGAGGACGAGGAGGCGACAGGAGCTGGAGGAGGGTGAGGGGGAGTTTGGGCCATGGGGTGTGGGAGGTGGACAGGTGGAAGATGGGGATGTAGAGGAGGACAGAGAGTGGGGTTCATTGAAGGAGGGGTGGGGGGGCCGCTGAAGGAGGGGGAGGGGGGGTTCAGCCAAAGGAGGATGGGGAGGTGGAGGTGTAGGAAGAGGAGAGGGCGGGGGGGGTGGCGGTGGGGGATGTTGAGGGGGAGGTGGAGGGGGGTGGGAGGTCACTGGAGGAGGTGGAGGGGAGGTTCGGTCGGAGGATGGGGAGGTGAAGGATGAGGAGATAGCGGAGTAGGGGAATGTGGAGGACAGGCTGAAGGGGGGGAGGTGGACGATGAGGAGAGGCCGAAGGAGGAGGATGTGGAGGTGGAGAGGTCTACTACCTCGAGGAGGAGAGCAGTGAGGATGATCGTAGGCTTAGAGGTGTGACGAGGAGGAGGAGGAGGTTGTCGCACGGGGTCGCGTCCAAGGAGGAGGATCTCTGAGGACGATCAAAGGCTCAGGCTCGCGTAGGAGCAGGGGGGAGGGGGAGGTTGAGAAAGAGGGGGGTTGCATCCACTGGACGAAGGGGCCCTAATATTTGACCTTTGGTGGCGGTTTTCAAATAATTGTCACCAAATATCTTAAAAAAATTTGGCTTCACATGTGCAACAAAAAATCTGGGCCATTGTCTACGATGGTAAATTGAAAACAGTCCTAAATTTGATTTGGTGATGTGAATATTTGAAATTTCACCCTATCAGGCCCTGCTGAGCAGGGGAATAAAGACACTTTAGACAACGATTCTACAAATAACCGTCACCGATTACCATATTTGGCGACGGTTGTTAAACCATCGCAAAACTTGTGTCGCAAAAGGCATCTTTTGTAGTTGTGGCATCACGATAAGTGAGGGGATCGCCCTTGATTTGGTAAGCAATAAAATCGCTTCCCAAATCCTTGGCAATTCTTGGTCGTTTACTTCTCTTGGGTTCAAAAACCTCTACTTCATTGGGTTCAAAATGGGAAGAGCTAGCTCCCGCATTAGACATCCTTTCCACTTGATCATAAATAGAATCAGATGTGGTGGCTAGATTATCTGAAGTCACATTTTGAGGTAGTTCCGTCTTCATAGAGAAGACATCCTCAAAAAATATAGCATCGCGAAGCTCAACAATTGGTTGACATCTATGCCTAAAATCTTAGATTTTATAACAAAAAATCTATAGGCATAACTGTTATCAACATAACCCAGAAAGACCACGTAAACTGTCTTAGGTCCAAGCTTCTTCCTCTTGTGTTCTTCTGGGACATCTACCGTTGCTTGGCAGCCCCACACTTTGAGGTATTTTAAACTTGGTTTCCTATTTCTCCAAATCTCAAATGGACTACTTTCCTTATATTTGAGGGGAACTATATTCAAAATATGGCATGCCATATTGAAAGCTTCCCCCCACATGTAAGTAGGTAGTCCTGAGCTTTGTAGGAGAGCATTGATCATAGTTGTTAGGGTCATATTCTTTCGCTTCGTTATCCCATTAGATTGTGAGGAATATGGGGTTGCCATTTCATCAACTATATCAAAAGCTTGGCACTGCTCATTAAATAAGTTGAATGCATATTCCCCTCCTCTATCCGACCTCAATCTCTTAAAAGTTTTCTTAGTTTATGTTTCTACTTCTTTCTTGAAGATAAGGAATTTACTTAATGCCTCATTCTTAAACTTATACAAATACACATAGCAGTATCTACTATTGTCATCTATAAAGGTGATAAAATATTTTTTATTGTCCCTAGTCAACACATCATTAAACTCGTAGATATCCGTGTGCACCAAATCTAGAATCTCAATTTCTTTAGTAAAAGAATGAAAAGGCTTCCTAGTTTGTTTAGTCTGCACACATCTCACATTTCTTAATTTTATCTATAGTGTATTCAGGAATTACATTTAATTTCATCATTCTTTTCAAAGAATTGAAATTTACATGACCTAATCTACATTCCATATATCATAAGATTTAATATAGATTGAATTGAATGAAAACTAACATTATTTAGAATATTTCTAGTTGATACATTCACATCACAACTCATTCTAAATAATAGATCAAAATTTTCCAAATACCCATTTCCATAGAATATTCCATGCCTTAACATAACAACTTTGTTACATTTAAAGTTCAACTCAAAACCCTGTCTGACCAATAAAGAACCAAAAAGAACATTTCTTTTCACAATAGGAACATGTAGTACCCTACGTAGTGTCTAAACTCACCCCGAGGAATACCTCAAGTCCACGCATCCGAATCACAGCACCTTGGCTACAAATTCGTTCCCCATCTTCACAGTTCTGCCATTGTAAGCCTGATAGGAAGAAAGGAATGATCTATCAGTACAAATATGTACATTGAATCCAGTATCCACAAGCCATTTAGTAGGATCGTGAATAACATAGAGTTCGGGTTTTATTGAGATATACCCATTGCTAGGCCTGGCCTACTCAATGATCATATTCACCTGAGGATTCCCATCTGTGGTCTTTTGCTGAGCTTTATTAGGACAATCCTTCTTTCAGTGCCCAACCTGCCCATAGTACCAGCATGATTTGTTCTTGGGTTTCTTCTGGATCTTGGATTTGGCCTTCGTTTTGTTTTTATTATTCTTATTTTTATTCTCCTTGCACTAGATGTCATGACATTCACCTTAGACTCCACAAGTACTGCAGGTTTTTGTTTCCTATGCTCTTCCTCAATAGCAAAGGCTACCATTAAGTTATCAAGTGAAATCTTTCCCTTCCTATGCATGAGAGTCATCCCGAAGTCCTCCAAGATTTAAGGAATTTCTCAATGCTGGAGATGACTTGAAACTTCTCAGGAAGCTTCATGTCAGCCTTTGCTAAACCATGACGCAATGATAGAAATTCATGGGCTTGCTCCGATATCAATTTTCTCTCAGCGATTTGGAATTTAAAGAATTTTGAAACAGAGTATTTTTCAATACCAAGATCCTCAATATTATATTTCTTGTCCAATTCCTACCATAGCCTCTTCGTAGTGGATGTGGATATGCTATATACATCAAATACACTACTAGAAAATGGTTGGGTGTGATTGTAGTTTTCATATGTATATTTGCTGTCATTTGGTTAAACAAGTGACAGCGAATGTGTTATGTTAATGAGGTGAGGCATTTGGGCGCTTGGCGAAAATTTTTGAAGCAACATTTGCCGTCACTTGTTGATTAAACCGAAGGCAAATGTCTTTCATTAAAGAGGCGGGGCATTTAGGCAGGCGATGGAAAATTTTGTAGCGACATTTGTCATTACTTGTTCATTAAACTGATAGCGTATGTCGATTGATGTATGTGCATGCAGTGCCCGAGCCTCCCATCACTGTTCATCTTCCTCGAAACAAACCTAAACCCTCACGAGCCCCTCGTCCACGCCAATCCTCCTCGTTGCCGGCTCTCAACGCCTCCCCTGCTTGTTGTCCTCCTTGCTGTCCTCCTCCACCTCAGGTGACGCCCTCTTCCTCCGATCCTCCTCCTAGCCGCTCTCCTCCTCCTCGTCTTCCTCCTCCTCCTTGCCCCTCTCCTCTCGCTGCCCCCCTCCATCTGTCCTCCTCCTCTTGTGCTACCCTACCCCTCCTCCTATTACTACTACTGTGCTACCCTCCTTGTCCTCCTCTTACTACTACTACTACACCCCTCCCTCCTCCTCCCCACCCCCTCCGCCTCTCCTCCTCCCTGCCCCCTCCTCATCCTCCTACTGCTATGTGTGGCCCCCTCCTCGTCCTCCTCACCCCTCTCCACCTCTCCTCCTCCTACTGTTGATGCCCTGTTCCCCTCCTCCTCCTCCCAGCCCTATAGCTAGTTTTTAGGGTTCTGGTGTGGTGTGTTCTTCTGTGTTATTTTTTCTTTCTTTCTCTTTCTTTCTTTTCTTTTTTGGATTTTGCTTTTTGTGCAAGCTATTGAAGAGTGATTTTACCTTAAACTTGTTAGCGTCTTTGGGTGCAATTTGGACGGCAAACATCATGTCCTTTGAAGTTGTCACTCTTGCATTTACGTAATACCTGAGTTAAAAATTTAGTGGATGTTGATGTTTGAGAACTTTAGGAAATGGAATTGGTATTTATTTTCAACTGAAATTCAATTACATTTCTTGGAATTCAAGAGATAAGAGTGTTGGTTTACTCGTGCAGAAAAAGAGACGGTTATTTTTTTTTCAATCAGATGACTAGGTTTGGTTGTCCACATGGGAGTATTTCTATGATTTTGTTTTGTTTATTAACAAGAGGTGGCATGTGGGGCTGAGGGGAATGTTTTAGCTTTTAAATTTTGAGGGACGTGCAATTGTGTGTTGCTGAGGTTGAAATCTCTGCGAATGCATCTTTGATTTTCAAATGTGAATATGTCAAGATAGAATGCACCACAAATTTGGATTTGTTTATCTCTACTTGTTTGTGGATTCTACATTACTTGCTTGCTTTGTTTTGCAGGGATGTTTCATTTTTAAAAACATTTTTTGGTCTTGTATGCAAATATTTGATCATTGTTTCCGTAGATCTCAAATGTGTGTTTTAATTTGTCCTATGCGGATAATCTAGACTCTTTGGAATGCATTCAATAATAATGCCCAAACATAGAGTAGTTTCTAGTTATAGTGTAGCATTTGCATATGTCACAATTGTAATATATACTTGTTTTTTGTTGTACTTTACGTACTGACCATCTAGTATTAGTGCCAAAGTGATGAGAAATCCCTAGCTTCCTGCTTAATGCATAGCACTTCCGGAAACCTTTGTTAGGCTTCACTTAGAAAGCAGGAATAGGAGCCACTGTCAAATCCAGGTAGAATGAATGTTAAAATTGGCAATGTTGATGTAATTATTTGGCTGATTGTAGATAGTTCAGAAATGGATGCAAGCATTAGATTTTTGTCCTTTGTGGATTTTATTGCCTGAGCAATTCTTGAGCACAGGAATTACGGCCAATTTCTGTAGATAATTATACATATTGTGGCTGGATATGGATAATTATAGATAGGGAAAATAATTTGGGAGGAAAGTACCATTAATGTGCCCCTTTGTGCTCAACGTTACTGAAAGGCATGCTTTTAATGTTGATTATGCAAAGCATTATATCTCTCAGATTTGATATGAAATATCAATGCTCGTACAAGTGAATATGATATCGTGCCAACCACTCCTCGAATTATGATTCTTGACCTTTTCAAGTTTGATCGGTTGCATTTTTTGCGAAATTCCAGTGGTTGTTTCCACCAAAGTTTTATGCATTATTCTTTTGTAGTGCTCTGAACACAATTATTAAAGGAAAAGTGACACAATCTCAGAGATTGAGGCAGTCTAAATGCTTCACTGCTTGAATTCATGTTGAGGACATTTACCAAGCTATCAAGGCTAATTTTTATTCGTCGACATCTGGGTAGACTTTACTTTTAGTCATTGTTCTTTTTTTATGGCTCCACTCTTCCATCTGTTGGAAATAAGCCAAAATATCTACATTAAATTTGAAAGCATTCTTGAATCTTGTGGCTGGGTTGCTAATTATTTTTTGTGTAGATGGATACTTCTTACTTAAAAAATATTATGTGGTTTACTCACAAAAAAGGCATTATAAGGCATCCATGTACGTTTGGTTCCAAATCATGAACAAAACTTAGACATATTTCACTTTAAAGGCCTCAGTTCTTATACCTCTCTAAAAACAAATGACCTCAGTTCTTATAGTCCCACCACACAGAAGGCTATTTGTACTTTTCTCACTCCCCTGATTATGGCTTCATGTTGGCAAGTTCTTCTAAATCATTAAATTAGCCCCCTATCTTACACTTGCTTTTTACTAATAATCTTTTTCATTGCTTGTGAATATCACACCTCTCCACTTTCCCCTCGATCTCTGCTAGTCCTCTAGTGATGAGTAAATATGGACTCCAGAGAATGGTGTGTCTCTGCCTTTTTTGTGTTACAGTAGGTCTCAGAAGAGCATCATCATTATGATACTGTTAGTTATTGGGAACTGCCTATGCTAATATCACCTTTTTTAAGTCTATCTTGTATTTTTTACCATGGGCTATTCGTTCATTGTCTACTTGCCCTTGCCATGTTACCAACCCCATGGACTTACCCCTCGACCAAGCGGGGCCTTCAGGTGCACCTCCTCCTCCTCGCCCCTCTCCTCTTCCTACTCCTCCTCTTCCTCGTCACCGTCCTCTTCCTCCTCCTCGCCGCCCTGCTACTTCTCTTCCTCGCCACCACCCTCCTCCTCCTCCTCCTCCTCCCTGCCCCCCTCCTGTCAACCCCTCGATCACCACCACCACCTATCTTCCAGCACCGCCCACCACCACCATCATAAGCTTTGTAACATCAACATGCTTGCAAGTGTGGGAAATATTACTGTCCCAATTTGTCAACTGAATACTAATGTAAATTGATAACATGACCCATTTGGCAGCTGCTAAAGAACATCTCATTATGATATGCTGTGCTACCTCGCTTATCCTTAATTAATTTGTTTTATTGTGCATTAGTAATTGCTTCCTATTTAGTTCTTGACTGGAAGTATGCGATGTTGTTTTAATACCAGGGACAACCCTGAATTATTTCCTCGATGATCGGATCAATAGGATGATATTCTTGTCCTTGGAGTTGGATGTTTCCTTGTTGCAGTTTGTCTGGGATCTGCTGCCCACTCATCAAATGCTACTGATAAGAAACGAAAGCTCAGTGGTTCTTCTATAGACAATGACAAAAATAGGTATGCTTTCTTTAGTTGAGTCTTGATTTGGGTTGTTGATTTAAGTTTGGTTGGTGGAACACTTCAGCTTGACATTGCAAAAGTTTCATTCAAGTGAATTTTGAGAGGAATGGGCTACGCGTGGAGATGGAAAGCCTATGAAAATACTTGGTTTCAGCTGAAAATGTTTGGATAAATCTAATTATTACATTTTCCTTCATATTTTTGTTGAATTTTGAATAACCACCTGTATAGTCAAAAAAAATATTGATGACAGTTAGTGATGTCAAGTAACGATCAATTCATTTTCCAAAAAACATCCTTCATTAATGCTTCCGATTTTCAGCAAGAGTTATTCTGCATGGTACTTAGCTTAATCTCTCTGTTTACTTGAGTTGTGATATTGGTGCAAATTTATAATACTTTCCTAGTTATTCTCAAGGCCATGCAATTCACAGTCTATCAAAAAGAAGCTTCAGAAAAAGGTAATATTTTGGCAAAAACTTTTTTTTAGTTTTATACATTATATTAGAAAAGTAAAAACAACATTATGTAACAGAAATAGGGTGGTTAGGCTACTGGATGTGCTGCTGCTGATGCTGTTCAGGTCAGTGGTCCTACCCTATTATTTACTTTCTTTTTCTTATCTATGATATTTTTATAGCAACGTGGATATCTGAGTGTCATTTAGTTGTGTAATTGGAAGATTTAAATCAATGGTTTCTTGCAACAATAGCCAAACAGCGTTGTCCTAACAACACCCAACATGATAGCAAAGTATCACACCATGAGGAGTAACATGTTCATGATGGCCCTTTCAAATCAAAACAAGGGGATTTGTATTTGTGAACGTGCAATACAGAAGGATTATCTTAAGGAATTTAGGAGGAACTTTTTATATGGATAACGAAAGTAAAAGTTATAGATGAAAGTAATCTACAATAGGACTGAACTCTCATTGGGTCAGTCCCCTAATAGCTGGTACTACATCGTTATTCATATCCAATTATTAAAGCAATTGTTTGGACATTGTGGCATCAACTTCAGAAAGCAAGATACGCGTCTTAATTTTTTTCAGCGACTTTTAACCCGTAGTTGTCATAATACTGTATTGTATTCTATTAAACTACAAGAATCCCTCTTAACCTTGGTTTGGATGTATTGTATGGAGTATCAACAAAGATAGAGTTAGATACAATGTTTGCCAAAGTATGAGTAAAACTGAAATTTTTCACAAAATTTGAAACAATGAAGTGGAAGGTATATCAACATTTCCAGAATAAAGAAAGCAGATAAATGTTTTCATTCTGGTCCATTGATTATTTGGTAAAACAAATATGGACGACAGATATCATATTAAGAAAAACCCTTTTGAGTTCAGATTTTGATGCTACTTCATTTCCTAATTTTTTATCGGCCTGTGAGAGGCTTTTTTTGAGTTAGCAATTTCACAATGACAATAACTTAGGTAGCTTGGGATATTTTTGGACACGAATTGACATTCCTTCCCCCGTCTTTGTTTTGCATGATGCAACTGTTACCAGGCATTGCCCCTTGTCAGCACATTTTGGGGGATATTCCTCTTTGGAGAATATCGGAGATCATCAAAGAAGACATATGCGTTGCTGGTAGGCATGCTTTTCATGTTTATAGTGGCGGTTGCAGTGCTCGTGGCTTCTTCTGGCCACATGAAATCATGACCCAACAAATTTAGAAGTGGGAAATCTCAACAAAGTTCGTACTCCGTAGATAGCAGTCAGGTGCAAAGGATCTTGCATTTTTTAAAAAAATAATACCCTCACCTTTGGTGTTGATTTTTAAAATAATTGACGACATTAAAATATATTTTTTTTAATAAAGGTGACTATTTGTTGTCGCTTATCATAGAAGCAATGACAAAAATATACGATGATGTTTAAGTTTTTTCGTTTTAAAAAAATTACTATTTGCCATCACTTATCTATGAGGTGATGGCATAAATATTTATGTTGTCACTTGTTGAAGTGACAATGTTTACATTTAAATGACAGTAAAAATTCAAAAGTGACACGTTAAAGTAGGAAAATGTGATATATAATCCACGTCACTTATTTTCCAAATGACAGGAAATACAGATGCCGTCAGTTATAAAGCGATGGCAAAAGCTCTAATCCGTCTACTAGGACAACGATAATTCGACGTTGGATTTTCTTTATAACCGATGGTAAACGAAATGACGTCACTTTTTAGCGTCGGTTTAAGCACCTTTGCGGTCGGTTTCCAACCGACGGCAAAGATCAAGTATGTTGTAGTGATAGCACATTGGACAAAGCTAATAAGTTGCAACCGTGACAAATACGATTGTAGTGATAGCACATTTCACTCATCCATCATCTTTTGGCTTTCAGGAGTAGGTTTTTTCTTATCCAAAACTAGGCATTCAGTTTCTAATGCTGAGATCAAACCAATGATGATCAACTAAATGCTTGAAATTTTTCCCACCAAACTTCTTAGGCATATCAGATAAGTTTACATATGATTTAAAAGTCATTTCTAACATCCAAATATTTTAGATTTACACGATATCTTCTGTAAGATTGTTGAAAGAAATGCATATAGAAAATAAATAAATAAAAACATATTCATTTTCAACAGTTTTGCATTTATAAAAAATATTAAATTAAGCAAGTTAAACATGATTTGACTAGATTTAGAATAAAATAATGAATAAGGAACATGTAATAGTACAAAAAATTAACAAAATGAGAAGGGATTAGATTTTACTCCGATTAAAATACCCATTAAGGACTTTCCTTAATGAATGTATCGCCCCTACAATATCGGTGTGTCGTGGTCTAACGAACTCCTCCCATGACACGACGATCTACCTCCACGATTTGGCACACTCTGATCTTGGACGTTCTCAAAAACAACATTAAGAGAACAAAGCCGAGACAAATTGGTTTCTCAACCAAATTCCTGATTGATCTACCAATTTAATAATTTTATCAATAAAAAACTTCTCGTAGATCTTTCAATCTCCTTGTACAAGATCGACAAAACTACTTGGAGATTTTTCTACCAATCTCATGTCAAACAAATGCACCAAGAAAGAGAAATAAGAATGAAAGAGGGAGAGAGAGGGTTGAGAGAGCTTTCCTACTCTTATTTTTGTGTCAAATGAGAATCCTCTCATGGCCCTTATATAGAGCCCACGACTCGACGTTTATGAAAATTCTCATTTTATGGAAATACGATAATTAATCGACCAATTTAGTTTCATTGATCGATCAAAATCAATTAATCGATCAAGTCAAAATTATGAGATTAAAAATTCGTAACAAAAGAGTTTAAGTTTCAAATTGATTCTCACCTGAGCACATGCTCGAGCCAGGTCGGGGAGGGGCGGGGTGCCCTCACATGCGTGATCCCCAACCCCACCTCTTACTCTTTGCTAGCTACATAGGTCATTGGAGGCAGAATCCTTTTACACCCACAAAAAAATTTGTCTACCTCTAATATGGAACTAAAAATCTCTACGAAATCTCACTTATTTCAACATAAATTTCCACGTCACTATATATCAATTACATCCCAATTGATACAATTAAGCTCTCAAATCTAACATGTTCAAGTTTGAGTTTATTAAAGTGTTCGATGTTCAAATTAGATTTGAGTTTGCTAAGTGTTTAGTTACCTATATTCAAGGTTAGTTCAATAACAAAATCAAATATTCAAATTCGGTTCGTTATAAATTCATTTACAATGTTTAAACGATATTCTTGGTAAGGTTGAATAATATGTTAAAAAATGATGTTCGATAATAATTCGATTGATAATGATTTAATGTAAAAGATTTTCCTAAAGTTTAAGCATACTATAAATTTTAAAAAGATAATAAAAAGAACCTAATTTCAAAACTAAATAATAAGAACAAAATCATTAAAATATAGACTATAAAATCATAAACATAAAATAAGACATCTTTTTTAGGAAATTTATAGTACATTGCTAATTTGATACTTCAAATTTTTGTATATGTATATGTATGTTTTCGAATTTAAATTTTTATCAAATAAACATATATTATATTAATACTTGATTTGTCAAGTTAACAAGTCTAATTTTAATATTCATATTTTTTTCCTTTTTTTTTTTTTTTTTTTTTAGCCAAAGCTTTTTTTGACCATTTTTTTCAACAAATTTGACCATTCGATTCGGAACATTTATTCTAATTTCCAAGTTAAGTAAAATGAGAGAGATGTACACCGCCTCGGTGTCTCAACCGGTGGTCGGCACTTATATATCCGTCAAAGAGAGAATGGAGGGTTACATATTCGAGTTTGGGATTTACTTGGTAGTGTGGGCAAGTGATGATTTCCATTATCACCCGAGATTTGTCCGTCCAGATTTTTTCGTCGTATATTAAAAAAAAAAAAAAACGAGAGAAATGCACGCATTTTGGCTTCGCTGATACGATCGATGTGATACGGCTCTCGATAGCAAGGAGTAGTTTTCACAGAGGGTATAAGTTGACGAAACCGCCTGTAGTTTCAAAAGCAGATCGCCGTCTCTCTCTCCCTCTTATCCATTACTCTTACCCTGTATGAACTCTAGAGAGGTCAACCTGTCGATGTGTCGTCTCGGCACTCAAAGTCAACACCCTCCCACGTGGGAGTATAGGTGTGGAAGAAACCACTCACTGTTGTACACATGCGATCACGTGTTCTTTGACCCCACAATTTATAAGTATCAACTCAAGAGTCCTGAGACAATGATTCCACATATATAGTCGAGCATACCAAGAAGGTGGAGAAGAAGGGAGGTTATGGGCAGTGAATGCACCGAGCTATACTTTGTGTTCGTGAAGTACGATCCTGAGTACGATCGCTTGCTTACAGATCTGTATTTATGCTACTATATATATATATATATATATATATATATATATATATATATATATATATATATATACACATATACCATACAGTTTGTCTTCTCGATCGCTTTCTGACGTTATATATAGCTTGAGATTTTCCGTTTTCTAATTTAATGTCTGTATGGTGCAGTAGAAAGGAAGGAGGTCGTGAGGTGGATGTGCACCTGAGCACGAAGCATGACGATCTGCTGGCAAGGACCTTGGAGCCCAACTCCTACAAGAAGCGCTTCTCCCTCGTTATTGTAGGTGGATTCGCTGTGGAGATGACCGACCATCAGGTAGCAACTCTTCTGCTTCTTCTACGATTAATTTGGATATATCCTCCATAACATCCATCCCCTCCGCAGCCTTTTTTAGATATCATTTGTTTAAAGGATTTGATTTTAAGGGATTGTAAGCGGTGGGATTGCATGATAAATCTAAGTCTATAAAATTTACGTTCAAAAAATATATAGGCTAAATCATGAAATATTTCAAAGGATAAGCGTGCACATCTTCTCATATAATTAATCTCAGGATAAATTCATCTCACGTTCTCTTTAATCTGAAATTAAAATATTCAAATACAACATAAATATTTCATTTCCTATGAACAAATGGTATCTTAATGTATGTTTTTTGACATTCTGATATTTATCCTTTTATCATCAATGCTAGGAGGGAAATTAACCTCACGTCGCAAGATAACACCTCCTTTTATCTCTCCCAAATAATTCCTCTCAACACCCATTTTCTTCTAAGCGCCCGTAAGATTAAGATTTTCATGTTTCTCACTTTCCATGATGCCAGGTCATGTCAAATCATCTTCTACTGGTCTCTCAAATTCATTCCAATGTCAAGGGAGTGGAATAAAATTTATCTCCCTTGATCATCCAAAAAGGGAATAAGCTAATTTCCCTATTATCTTAACGGTGTGTAAAGGTTGTGTCCATATGAGTTTTAAATTGCAGTGCTGCTTAAATCTAGAGAGTATTTCGATTGAAAAGATTTTTGGACATGATGAGAAGGTAATCAATGGATTTCACATGATAAATGAGTTGATATGATTTATGAAGAGAGGGTGTTGTAATTTATTTTGTTTATATTTAATTTTATGTTATTTTTTTGTTAAAAAGGAGGAGATGCTTTTTTTTTAAAAAAAATACGGAAGCTAATCTTATTCATCCCTTACTTTTTGGAGGTAAGAAAAATGACAGGAGGACCAAACCAAAACCTATCAGGTACACAAAAAGAAGGATCACAACTCGTGACCTAGTACAATAAGAGTGGATTTCCCTACCAGGAGGGTGTGACGTAATATATTACGGAAATAAAATGTAAAGCAATCTCACAAAATTCAAACACATAAGGTACACAATTACTTTTAGGTGGAAACCCAAACCGGATGAAAACCACTACCTAACCTTTTTAAGTTAGGATTTTTCGATCAACTAAGTTGATCAAATCCACTAAACGAATCACTTTAAATGAGGGTGATTCAACCTCAATTACAACCACGCTACTTTATACGAGGGTAGCGTACCTTAAATCCCTTCTCTTCACGAGAAGGATTTTGTCTCACGAAGGAGACGGGAATTCACAAAGCGAATACCCAACCAAATAACAAAGATAAAATAAATAACAATCCTATAGAGCCAACAAAGTAATATAAACCTAGCTTCTATAGGAATTAGGAAACTCCCCTTTGCAAGGAGTGCATCAGATCGATGACGCAGGTGCGTGAGCCACGCGACGGCGCAACATCGCTCTCGTGAACTACGGCGGGAGAGCGGATGCGCAAATGCTTGATGCTCTCTAGATGAAGAACTAGAGCTTTGAGAGCAAAAGCTTTTCTTCTAAGGATCAAGAGACACAAAATGGTTTGAAAGTGTATTACAATGTGTGTGTGTGCAAGAGGTCCCCCTCTATTTATAGAGGCCTTAGGAAGGCTTTGGAAGGCTTAGGAAAGCTTCCATAGCCATTGGGTGCAAAGCCCAAGAGAATCAGGCCGAAATCAAGAACAATGATTGCACTGATAGGCTTATCAGACGTCTGATCCTTGCATTAGACGTTTGGAAGATCACTTTAAGACGTCTGGGAACAACATCAGATGTCTGATTTTAGGCGGGTTTCTTCCTGACTTGGATCAGATCTAAACAGGGTTCTAGCGCAAGTCCATCAGACGACATACAGGACGTCTGGCACTATGTCTGGACGTTTGGAAACCTACTTTTTCGTGGGAATGGATTTTCAAGCCTTGCAACGGCTAGAAAATCTCTGAGAAGAGATTTAGGGTTAGCCGAGGCAAAACGCTCATTTATCTGACGTCTAGAAAGGCTTAAGGACGTCTGATAAGGCTCTAACGGTTATATCCTTGAGCGTATGCTAAGACAGCCAACGGTCCACTAATTGGACGTCTGGCAAATTCATCAGACGTCTCCTAAGACATCTGGTCTAAGGTCTGGACGTCAGATTTCATCAGACAGAACTACCAAGTCCAGCCTAAATGTTTATCAGACGTCTGAATCAACAGTCAGACGTCTTAAAACACATTATCAGACGTCTGATTTGGGAATTAGACGTCTGAAAATTCTGTTTGAACCCTATATTGGTTTTCTAAGTTTTCTACAGAAAACCTAAGTATCCTAGGGTTGTGCGAGTATTCCTAGGACTACTATTAGGGTACTTTGAGGCTCTTTAACATAATGTTCTAAGGAAATAAAGAGCACGAAAATAAAGACAAAAGTACATGAAAGAAATAAATAGAATTCTATCCTATTCTTCTTGTCCTTCCATCTTCAATCTATCGCTCCTCACGAATCTCCTCTGTTCTCCATCAAGCTCCTCCAATCCGTCCTGGATGCGAGCTCGAATTTCATCTAATCACGTCTCCATTTGCAATTGACCTGAAATCTAAGACTCCAAGTACAAATGTTAAATAACACGTGTTTTATTATCATCAAAACAAATGATCGTGGTGCTCTAGCACCAACAATCTCCCCCTTTTTGATGATGACAAAATCATAAATAATAATGCAAAAAATTCTCCCCCTTTTTGACATTATCAAAAAGGTTTGATTGATTTTAAATTTTCTATAACTCCCCCTTAAAACATGTTCTTCTATAAATTTCTTTTAACAAAGGTAATGTCCTCCCCCTTTTTTATAACAACAAGATAGCTATTATTTTTCTCCCCCTTTCTAAAGGAAATTTAGCCACCTTATATCTCCCCCTTAAAAATTGACAACTAGCTTATAATTTTTTTGCTCCCCCTATCTAAATGCTTATGATAAAAAGATAGGGTAAATGATTTTTACCTCACCTACCATGGCCAATAAAAAGGCCCGAATGGTGGTGGTGGATGCCACATCGGATGGGGCTCCCATCCATAGCTTGGAGGCCCGGGCATTGGCGCCGGTCTCCAGTCTGGTGGTCGATGTGCGGCGGGATCATTGTTTGTTCGCCGTCTCGTCTATCTTCTTGTTCTCCTCCTTGGTCTACTCTTTGGTTCCCCCAACTCGAGTTGACCAGCCTTGAGCTTGTAGGTCCAGTCCTTTGTGTTGTAGTTATCCCTGAAACCTACAAAACAAGATTCCAATTCTTTTTTCGGTATCCAAGTGATCTTGGATCCGGATTTGTTAGCGGGTCTCCTTGACGAAGATCCTTTCTCAACCATAGGGCTATAAAAATTATCTACTTTGTTGATTAATTTGTTAGAGTTTTCCCTAAGACATGCAATTTCTTTTTCTATAGTATGCATCTTTGTCTTTAAATCACGGATTTCTAACTTTAAACTATCATTTTCCTCAATTACTTTATTATTTTCATTGATTAAATTTTCATTTTCTAATAACAGGTTATTATCCTTAGGACTAGTTTCTATGTCCTTAAGTTATTTTTGTAACCTATTGGTGGCGACCTTCCTCTATAGTTCTATTATTTCGTCGTAGTATAGTATAGAGAAGTGATTACCAGTTTAATACAATTTGTTACTCGGAAATACAAGAGTTCCCGAAGTCGAACTCAGGGAGCAAGTTGTATTCTAGAGATACAAGTTTCTTTTACAAAAAAAATAAAGAAAGAGAGAGAGAGAATTTGTTGGCTTCTTTCTTCTTCTCCTCTTTTCTCTTTGCTTATCTTCTTCTGCTTGGCTCTTCTGCTTTATCTGCAGCAGTAGTGATGCTCTTCTTCTTCTTTCAGTTCTTGTTTCTGCTCGTCTCTTTCTCTTGCGGTCCTGTTCTTCTTCTTCTTCTTTCTTTCTTCTTTTCCTTTCTTCAGATCTTCTTCTTCTTGTGCTCTTCTTCTTCTTCAGAGTCTTCCCTTGGCCTCTCTGTGTTCTCCTCTGCCTCGCCTTCCTTCTCCTTCTTTGCCTTCAGGACTTCGTCTGATTTTCCAATCAGACGACTTAAACCGCCGCTGCTACAGTGCCGCTCGGTGCTCCTCCTTCCTTCAGCTTTCGTCGGCCTTCTTCTCTGTTCAGCGGGCGTCTTTCTTCTTCTTCTCTGCCTGCACACTTGCACAACTTGATCAGAGGGGCAAAACCTAATTCTACCCTCTCCCCCGCGTTTCTCTCTCACAGAAGCCGGTCTTAGGAAAGCTCTCCCAGAGCTGCCGGGTATTCGGGTACAGGTCGTGTCCGGGTCCAGGCCCACGGGCGTGCGTGGTGGGCGAGGAGTGCAGGTCAGTCTAAGTCGGGTCGGGACAGGTCCGCGGGGCGTGGTCGCGGACGAGGCCGGGTCGAGCGGGTGAGTGAGAGGGACCTCACCCCGTGCTCAGGAGGCAACGAGCATAAGGCACTTTTTGCCTTTATGCGGGCGCGCTCCTCTGAAAAGTTACGAGGTGGGACTAAATGTCCCACCCCAATTTAGATGCCTGCGCGGAGGAAGCAGCGGCAGTCGAGGCGAAGCGCGGGGGCTTTGCGCGAGAGCTTCGACTCAACTGCAGCCTGGTACTTCGCGAAGACGCCTCGCACTGCCTGGGAGCGTGACCTGGGTGTGGCGCACCTGGGGCAGCAGGTGAAGAAGCTGCTTCGCTTCAACAATGGCGGCGGCGAGCGCAGGTACCTGCCCACAAAGAAACAGCCTCTCGGCCCAATCAGAAACGCGGAGCACCTTCGCCGTGGCACGGCGAAGGTGGTCGGGGGGTGTGCAGGCGGCGGGGCGGAGCCTAAGGGCCGCCCTAGGTCAAACTGCAGGTTGGGAGATGGGATTGTTCGGTGGAGTTGCAGAGGGTGATTTGGGGGAAGTGGAAGGGCGGAGGTTGATCAGGGTGAGGAGGCGGAGATTCTGTGAGGGTCAGCGAGTCATGTGGAGTGGCCGAATGACGGGAGCGACTCGCCGGAGGATGGCCGGAGGTGTGGAAGATGACGGTGGTCGGGTCGGTCGAGGTTTTAATTGAATGTAAAATAGCGAGGAAAAGAAAGAGGGGGTAGAGACGACTAATTCTAACCTAACTAAAGTGACGAAGGGGACGAAGTGGCTGCCGGCTCGTACCTACCGGAGCTGGAGAAGAAATGCCCAGAGGGAGAGAACGGCGGCGACGACGGGGCTGAAGCAGCGCGCGCCGGTATTGCGCGACGCGGAGGAGAATCAGGAAGGAGTCTCTGCTGCTGGTATTGCGGCAGAGCGAAGAGGAGGAAGGGGAGAGGCCGCCGGAGCTGGAGGGCTTCCTGTCGGAGTGGGAAGAGAGGAAGTGGGGGTCTTTCTCTGTCAGGACCGAGCTCCTCAGAACGGCGGAGCGACGGGGTTATTTATGGAGGCGGAATCAGAGAGGAGGGCGGAGGGAGACGACGTGTCTCCCTCGCCGGAGGACGCCGGAGATGGAAACCCATACCGTCCGTGCATTCGCACGGCCGGTATGGTGGGTTGCAGCGACCAGGGGGGTGTTCCTGCGACGGCTGACGACGCAGGGCACCCCCGGTTTACTTGCCAGACCCTCCCCCTTACCCTGCGCGGCGCCATGCTCCGCGCAAGGTCGCCGGAGCATGGTGCTGGTCAGGTTTTGGCAGGAGGGACCTGAATACAAAGAACGAAGGAGAGTTAGGGGTAGAAATGTGAGGGTTCGAAAGTTGAGGGCCAAAAAGTAAATATATGAAAACCAAAGTGTAAAGTTGGTCAAGAAGGTTTCTTCTTAGGCTCAAGTTTTTATACATGACTAATTAGGACCTAAGGAATCTGATGGTGAATTTTATTTCTAGATTAAATCTTGTTTGACCGGTCAATTTACGCAAAAACCTGAATTAAGTTATTAATTGGGCATGGTTCTCAATGTAGGTCAAAATGGGTTCTGAAGGCCAAATTGAAGGTTCTAAACCCTAGAGATTATTTTTATATGAATTTTAGAGGATTTATTCTATTTTTACTTTGCCTCGAACCTCATGAATTGAAGTGGGTTTGTTTTAAGGTTACAGATTATCATTTAGTTCCTTGGAATTGCTGTAGCCCTTGTCAGATCATCTCATCCCACTTTTATTCTTATTAGGTTGCTTTGACCTATGTTTGGACCCTGAATTACCCTGTATGCAGATTATACTGGTAAAATTGCATTTTTACCCCTTATGACTCGTTTTCTCCTTAAACTCAGAATTCTCTGAGTTAAGCCTTTCCTTGAGTTATGTAGGAGCTTTTATCCTTTGTATTAGGTCAAAATGAGCTAGTTATGGCTCATGATGAGGTTCTCATCATACCCCCATGCCTAGCTTTTGCTAGTCCCTTAGCAAAAACTTAAGGTTTCAACCCTTGTTCTGGACCATGAAGTTCTTAATAGCTTCAGATAAGTGCTTTTTTATTTGAGCTTAGATTAGGTTAGAATGCTGACCATAGGCCTAAAAGGTACTCTAGTACCAATCAAGATCCAAATCTGTCTAGCCTCAGCCTTAGTCCTTAGCAAAGGTTTTTAAGGCCCACAAGAACTAACCTAAGGTTTATTGGACTTTGTGGTTAAAGCACCCGTGCTTGAAATGATTTTAGCCCTGGCTTAGTTCGCAGTGTGTTTTGTAAGAGAGAGATAGAAAGTTATTCTGTTTGGAGAGTTTTCTCTCTCACTTTCTTTTTAGTTCTAGCCTAGGATTGGCTTTTCAACACGGTCTGTATCAGATTCCTTGCTCACATCATCAATCCTCAAGGGTTCCTGGCGATCGATGCTTCGAGATAGCACCGCCCATGGAAACCCCCGGAACCATGGCTATTGAGATTTCGAGACAATCCCATCCATGGTGTTCCGTGGCCGAATCCAGACCCTGGCAATTGACACTTCGAGATAATGCCATCCATGGAATCTGAATCAGCAGAGTGCTTACATGCCCCCAGTAGGATATGTAAATATCCTAAGAGACAAGCACCAAGGAGATGATATTTTGTTACGCATCTTCGAGGGGATTTCCCGCCTCTCCGCGCTGGGAACTCGTCCAAATCAACTTGTGTTGATCGGCCGCTCCTACTCTAGGTGTTCTTTTCAGAATTTTGCGACGCTTCTGCGTGATTTTGATTTTTACACTTACTGAACCAGGCTGTGTGTGAGGTTAGGGTGCTTAGGTTACTAAGTCCCGTAAACAAAAAATTAGTTAACGAGGCCAAATACTCCCTAAGCCTTGGACCTAGTACTTAAGCTTTTCATTTTCCTCAACCTCTTGAGGATTGTCTGGATCTTAATGGGTACTAAGAGTCTATTCAAGAATGCCTAAGGCTTGCGTTCTTACTAATCTCATTATGCACTTTTCAGTTATTTTCTTGAATGAGGTCTAGAACTTAGGTTAATTCCTTAGTTCCTTACTAATGACTATCACCTTTTCTCATAATTTTGTGCTCCTTTTTCATTTTGTTTCTTTTCTCCTTCTCCTTCACAAAATTTCCTTCTCTTTTCCTCTTATTCTTTTTCGAAAAATTTTTAATTTTTATGGTGTTTTTGGCATATGTGAATTTTTTGTTTGAAACCTTTTCTTACCAGTTTTGCACTTTCATACCCCCCCATGCCTAAGATTTGCAATGTCCTCATTGTAACCTAGGGGTTTTTATTCAACTTAGTTCATACATTAGGACAGATGTTTTGATGAGTGAATGGGTCGCGGTGGCTGTTGTGAACGATTTCTAATCTTAGATGCAAGCACTTGAGGTGGAGTCGGCTGTCCTAAAGTGTGAACTTCAAGTGCAAAAAGGTGTCAGAACAAGTTTCAGGTTTTCAAAGAGAATGACGGGCTGCCTCCCGTTGAGCGCTAAATTTGATGCCTTCAGCCAAGCGGGAAATGCGATGGAGAGGGGATGGTCAAATCAGCGGAGTTTTGTAAGACAAGCACCTTGATTAAGAGCCTGGTTGGTCCAACCAGGTGCTTGTTCAGATCGACAGGCTGATGATGTAGCCCAAACCCAATCAATCTAGTGGGTTGATAGATGTGGATAAAAAGGTGTGGAACCCACCATATACTATGAAGCTCAGATGGATGTGGAAGTGAAAATGCAGGGTTTGGCTGAGTTGAATCAGCCTGGTCAGAGTAGGGACCTGTAGAATAATCAATGAATGACGCGGAAACCCTACAGGGGTGATCAGAGAATGATAGAGCATGGTATGTAGTCTGATCAATGTTCGAAACCCGATGTGGAAATGCAATCGGCTCGGTGAGAGGTGAATCTGAATAGAAATTGAGTCCGGTTGCGGGTCGGGGTTGGGAAGAGGTTTTGATTAGTTCTGTGTGTGCAGACGAGGTGGAAACTGTGTATGAGGGCTCTTTTAGAAAGGAATGACAGGTGATTTTTTGTAAAGAGTCCTCTGGGTAACTATCAAATGCCTGAAGAGTGTCTGTAGGATGAAAGAAATCTGAATTGAGAAAAGATTTGAATTCTGGGTTGCAATCACTCTTGGCATTTTCTGTTTTTGGTTCCTGAGGATTAAAAAGGAATGATTCTGTGTTATCAGTGATCTCGGGAATCAGGACCTCAGAGTCGGAGTCAGAGTCATGTGAACTGAGGTCGTAGATGGGCCTGGCGTGTTCAGGAAGGAAAGTTTCTCCGTAATTATAGTCAAATCTGAAATTGTCGGAGAGTTGGCGAAAATGAGATTCATGATCATGAATTCCACCACAGCAAAAATCATCAGATGTGGAATCAGCAACCCGACTGGGTTCTAGCCTATATGTCAATTCTGGGCTCAAAAAGGTGTTCTGTTCAAGCTCGAAGCTGGTAGGATAGACCCCATTAAAACCTTGCTCATCCAACTCCTCAGTTTCTGTATCATAAATTGGCATGACTTTCGAAAAATCGATCAGATTTCCTGAAGATGTTGGAGAGGGGTATTCATCAAATAGAGGCCCGGAATCATATCCTATAAAAATTTGATCTTTCTCAAAAGGGGCCTCATAATCTTCTCAATAAGTTTCAGATCTAGGTTCTAGGCTTAGGATGTGGGTAGAATTATTAGAACCTAAGTCCGAATAACCTTCGAGGGCCACCTTATCAAGATAAGGGGCGGAATTTATACCCTCAAAAGGTTCAGTTCTGATCTCATTATTGCAGGAGTTTTGGAATTCTAGGCTTGGCAATTCATGGTCTAAGTTTGGCTCATCATTGTGTTCTCCTGCAATATCCCAACCTAATTCAACATTGTCTTCTATCTGGGTTGGGATTTCACAACCACTTTATGCCCCAGTCCCGAGATCTGGGAAACTGGATTGTTCCTTAATACTGTTCCAAGATGGTTCATCCTCTGTTTCTGGTATATACGGGTATTTTTGGTTGATAATTTGTTCTACTGATTTCATCATTTCTACCCGTTTCGTAAGGGCATCTTGGTGTTGTTCCCAAAGTACAGGATTTGTCAAGCATTGAAGGTATTCAGATTGGTGTAATTTTTCTATCTCAATGTATCCTGTCATGAGCATATCTCGGGTTGATCCTTTTGTAACTTCTGTCAAAAGAATTTGGGCACAGTTTATGATGAAAGTTATGGTTGTTGGGACATCAACCTGAATGTTTTCTATTGGTGTTGAGGGTTTATATTTGATTTCATAGAATTCAAGGGCATCCTCAATCATCTTATCTTTCATGGATCTCAGATATTCAGGTTTTTTACATGGTAGTCTTGCTAGGTAATTAGGCTGCATCTTCGAATCAGGTGGTGGAATCAAGATAGAATCAGAAGTTTGAATTAATGGAAGAAGGGGACTTTGTTCAGAATCAGAGGAAAGAGGGGCTATGCGAATGATTTCTGCAAAAACAAGGGAGCCGAGGCGTAGCTTCGGGGAGAGTGAATTTCTATAGGAGGTTTCAAGGACCTCCTGCAAAATACTGAGGGACTGGATGAGATAAGCAGGTGCTGGACCCAATCAAGACACCCAAAAATGTTGGGTGACTATAGAGGTTCGGGGCAGATGGACCCCTTGATCAGAAAGATCGTCCACCTGAGAATTACCTGGGCAGCCAGAGAGGGAGAGTCCCGCGAAGACCCCTACACGGTAGAGCGTCCCCACGGGTTACAGGGTTTCCCCCACCCGACCTCTCTTGTCACTGAGATTCCAGGTAGACCAGGATGGGGATCTTGACCTCTTAAGTCTACCAATTTTAGCTTAAGATCAGGGTGCTTAAAGTTACACTTGATCTCTTAGGTATTTTGAGTGAGAAAGTGACCTAATTTTAAGGTTGGTTGACCCAAGGAGTCAACTTTACCTCTTGTTCCTTTGAGAGCTTTTGGGTCCTTTCTTTTTGGGTTCAAGTGTTTAGAGAGCCAATTGTTTAGGGTTTCTCTGAATAAGTATGTTCAATCAATGGTTTAGGCACACTTCTTTTGGATTTTCTCCATTCTTGATTTAAGTAGTGTGTCTCTAAAACCCTAATGTTGAATCTTATGTTGGCTCTACTTGGTCCAGTTAGTTCTTTGTTGGGTAATTAGGGCTCAAGCAAGAATGTGTTAGCCCTTAAATACCCTTAATAGTGTGCAGGAATAATGGGTTTAAAACATGCAACTTTTTATGGTTACTAAGTATGGAAGACAGGTTAGCCCTATATTGCTTGTTCTTTTCTTCCTCTTTAGAGTTTAGGGGCTAATAGCGAGAGGAAAAATTACCTGTCCTCGGAGTGGTTGACGTGCGGTTGCTTGTCTTCTCGATTTTCTTGTATTTTTTTTTCTGCACAACAAAGGAGAGATTGTTAGCAATGTAAAAACAGGAATTTGATTATCTCTAGAATAGCCGTTGCTCCCCGACAACGGCGCCAAAAACTGGTGGCGACCTTCCTGTATAGTTCTATTATTTCGTCGTAGTATAGTATAGAGAAGTGATTACCAGTTTAATACAATTTGTTACTCGGAAATAAAAGAGTTCCCGAGGTCGAACTCAGGGAGCAAGTTGTATTCTAGAGATACAAGTTTCTTTTACAAAAAAATAAAGAAAGAGAGAGAGAGAATTTGTTGGCTTCTTTCTTCTTCTCCTCTTTTCTCTTTGCTTATCTTCTTCTGCTTGGCTCTTCTGCTTTATCTGCAGCAGTAGTGATGCTCTTCTTCTTCTTTCAGTTCTTGTTTCTGCTCGTCTCTTTCTCTTGCGGTCCTGTTCTTCTTCTTCTTCTTTCTTTCTTCTTTCCCTTTCTTCAGATCTTCTTCTTGTGCTCTTCTTCTTCTTTAGAGTCTTCCCTTGGCCTCTCTGTGTTCTCCTCTGCCTCGCCTTCCTTCTCCTTCTTTGCCTTCAGGACGTCGTCTGATTTTCCAATCAGACGACTTAAACCGCCGCTGCTACAGTGCCGCTCGGTGCTCCTCCTTCCTTCAGCTTTCGTCGGCCTTCTTCTCTGTTCAGCGGGCGTCTTTCTTCTTCTTCTCTGCCTGCACACTTGCACAACTTGATCAGAGGGGCAAAACCTAATTCTACCCTCTCCCCCGCGTTTCTCTCTCACAGAAGCCGCTCTTAGGAAAGCTCTCCCAGAGCTGCCGGGTATTCGGGTACGGGTCGCGCCCGGGTCCAGGCCCACGGGCGTGCGTGGTGGGCGAGGAGTGCAGGTCAGTCTAAGTCGGGTCGGGACAGGTCCGCGGGGCGTGGTCGCGGACGAGGCCGGGTCGAGCGGGTGAGTGAGAGGGACCTCACCCCGTGCTCAGGAGGCAACGAGCATAAGGCACTTTTTGCCTTTATGCGGGCGCGCTCCTCTGAAAAGTTACGAGGTGGGACTAAATGTCCCACCCCAATTTGGATGCCTACGCGGAGGAAGCAGCGGCAGTCGAGGCGAAGCGCGGGGGCTTCGCGCGAGAGCTTCGACTCGACTGCAGCCTGGTACTTCGCGAAGATGCCTCGCACTGCCTGGGAGCGTGACCTGGGCGTGGCGCACCTGGGGCAGCAGGTGAAGAAGCTGCTTCGCTTCAACAATGGCCGCGGCGAGCGCAGGTACCTGCCCACAGAGAAACGGCCTCTCGGCCCAATCAGAAACGTGGAGCACCTTCGCCGTGGCACGGCGAAGGTGGTCGGGGGGTGTGCAGGCGGCGGGGCGGAGCCTAAGGGCCGCCCTAGGTCAAACTACAGGTTGGGAGATGGGTTTGTTCGGTGGAGTTGCAGAGGGTGATTTGGGGGAAGTGGAAGGGCGGAGGTTGATCAGGGTGAGGAGGCGGAGGTTCTGTGAGGGTCAGTGAGTCGTGTGGAGTGGCGGAATGACGGGAGCGACTCGCCGGAGGATGGCCGGAGGTGTGGAAGATGACGGTGGTCGGGTCGGTCGAGGTTTTAATTGAATGTAAAATAGCGAGGAAAAGAAATAGGGGGTAGAGATGACTAATTCTAACCTAACTAAAGTGACGAAGGGGACGAAGTGGCTGCCGGCTCGTACCTACCGGAGCTGGAGAAGAAATGCCCAGAGGGAGAGAATGGCGGCGACGACGGGGCTGAAGCAGCGCGCGCCGGTATTGCGCGACGCGGAGGAGAATCAGGAAGGAGTCTCTGCTGCTGGTATTGCGGCAGAGCGAAGAGGAGGAAGGGGAGAGGCCGCCGGAGCTGGAGGGCTTCCTGTCGGAGTGGGAAGAGAGGAAGTGGGGGTCTTTCTCCGTCAGGACCGAGCTCCTCAGAACGGTGGAGCGACGGGGGTATTTATAGAGGCGGAATCAGAGTGGAGGGCGGAGGGAGACGACGTGTCTCCCTCGCCGGAGGATGCAGGAGATGGAAACCCATACCGTCCATGCGTTCGCACGGTCGGTATGGTGGGTTGCAGCGACCAGGGGGTGTTCCTGCGACGGCTGACGACGCAGGGCACCCCCGGTTTACTTGCCAGACCCTCCCTCTTACCCTGCGCGGCGCCATGCTCCGCGCAAGGTCGCCAGAGCATGGTGCTGGTCAGGTTTTGGCAGGAGGGACCTGAATACAAAGAACGAAGGAGAGTTAGGGGTAGAAATGTGAGGGTTCGAAAGTTGAGGGCCAAAAAGTAAATATATGAAAACCAAAGTGTAAAGTTGGTCAAGAAGGTTTCTTCTTAGGCTCAAGTTTTTATACATGACTAATTAGGACCTAAGGAATCTGATGGTGAATTTTATTTCTAGATTAAATCTTGTTTGACCGGTCAATTTACGCAAAAACCCGAATTAAGTTATTAATTGGGCATGGTTCTCAATGTAGGTCAAAATGGGTTCTGAAGGCCAAATTGAAGGTTCTAAACCCTAGAGATTATTTTTCTATGAATTTTAGAGGGTTTATTCTATTTTTACTTTGCCTCGAACCTCATGACTTGAAGTGGGTTTGTTTTAAGGTTACAGATTATCATTTAGTTCCTTGGAATTGCTGTAGCCCTTGTCAGATCATCTCATCCCACTTTTATTCTTATTAGGTTGCTTTGACCTATGTTTGGACCCTGAATTACCCTGTATGCAGATTATACTGGTAAAATTGCATTTTTACCCCTTATGACTCGTTTTCTCCTTAAACTCAGAATTCTCTGAGTTAAGCCTTTCCTTGAGTTATGTAGGAGCTTTTATCCTTTGTATTAGGTCAAAATGAGCTAGTTATGGCTCATGATGAGGTTCTCATCACCTATCATTTTCAGTTTTAAGAAAACTAAGGTTCTTTTTAATGCTTTTATTTTCTATTCTTAATGATTTACTAACATCAAATAGTTCATTAAAAGCTTTTTGTAAATCAAAATTTACCTCATTGTCAGAGTCGCTTCCACTTTTGCTGTCGCTATTGCTTCCTCTGGCCATGAAACCAAAGCAAGCGGTTTCTTCTTCTTTTTCTTCTTCTTCCTCCGAGCTCGAATCGTCCCAAGTGGCTTGGAACTCCTTCTTCTTAGATTTCTTCTCCTTTTCCTTCTTCTTCTCCTTTTTTAGAAGAGGGCACTCTGGTCGTAGGTGCCCTTTCTCGTTGCAGTGGTAGCAACGTCTAGGGCTCTTCTTCGCCTTCTTCTTCAATTCCCTACACAACTTGGAAAACTTTTTAAGTAAAAATTTAATGTTTTCATCGTCGGAACTTACCTCGCTATCCGACGCAGCTTTGAAGGTGAGAGTCTTTTTCGATTTATGCTCCGGTGTATCCTTCTTCTTCTGCTTCAACTTAGTCTCGTAGGCCATTAGATTGCCTAAGAGATCTTCCATGTTGAGCTCCTCCACTTCGTTCGCCTCCTCGATGGTGGTGACTTTCTATTCCCACTCCGGTCCGAGGGAACGAAGAAGCTTCCCTTGAAGCTCTCCCTTGATGAAAGTCTTCCCTAAGGCTTTCAAATTATTTACAATGAGAGTGAACCTAGTGTTCATCTCACTTAAAGATTCGTTAGGCTTCATAGAAAATGATTCAAATTCTTGTGAAAGTAAATTAATTTTAGAAGTTTTTACCTTAAAGGTCCCTTCGTCAGTTACCTCAAGTGTGTGCCAGATCTCGTATGCGGTGGCGCATTGCGAGATTCTGTTGAACTCCTCCGGGCTGAGCGCGCAGTAGAGGGCATTCATGGTCTTCGCATTCAAAGAGAGTTCACAAATTTGTTGTTGCGAGTAGCCTCCCACGGGTTTCTCTGGGATATCAAATGGCGTCTCGCACCTGGCCAAAATCGTGAAGTCATTGGCTTGAAGCCAAGTCTTCATCCGCAGCTTCCAGTAGGGGTAGTTGCTCCCGTCGAAGAATGGTGGACGGGACGTGGACTGCCCCTCGGAGATTCGGATTGCGGAACTGCTCCCCTCCATGATCTTCTTGCTGGGTTGTTACGCCGAAACAGCAAGACCTACTCTGATACCAATTGTGGATTTCCCGACCAGGAGGGGATGACGTAATATATTGCGGAAATAAAATGTAAAGCAATCTCACAAAATTCAAACACACAAGGTACACAATTACTTTTAGGTGGAAACCCAAACCGGGTGAAAACCACCACCTAACCTTTTCGAGTTAGGATTTTCCGATCAACCAAGTTGATCAAATCCACTAAACGAATCACTTTAAACGAGGGTGATTCAACCTCAATTACAACCATGCTACTTTATATGAGGGTAGCGTACCTCAAACCCCTTCTCTTCACGAGAAGGATTTTGTCTCATGAAGGAGACGGGAATTCGCAAAGCAAATACCCAACCAAATAACAAAGATAAAATAAACAACAATCCTATAGAGCCAACAAAGTAATATAAACCTAGCTTCTATAGGAATTAGGAAACTCCCCTTTGCAAGGAGTGCATCGGATCGATGACGCGGGTGCGTGAGCCACGCGACGGCACAACGTCGCTCTCGTGAACTACGGCGGGAGAGTGGATGTGCAAATGCTTGATGCTCTCTAGATGAAGAACTAGAGCTTTGAGAGCAAAAGCTTTTCTTCTAAGGATCAAGAGACACAAAATGGTTTGAAAGTGTATTACATAGTGTGTGTGTGTGTGCAAGAGGTTCCCCTCTATTTATAGAGGCCTTAGGAAGGCTTTCGAAGGCTTAGGAAAGCTTCCATAGCCATTGGGTGCAAAGCCCAAGAGAATCAGGCCGAAATCAGGAACAATGATTGCACTGACAGGCTTATCAGACGTCTGATCCTTGCATCAGACGTCTGGAAGATCACTTTAAGACGTCTGGGAACAACATTAGACGTCTGATTTTAGGCGGGTTTCTTCCTGACTTGGATCAGATCTAAACAGGGTTCTAGCGCAAGTCCATCAGACGACATACAGGACATCTGGCACTATGTCTGGACGTCTGGAAACCTACTTTTTCATGGGAATGGATTTCCAAGCGTTGCAACGGCTAGAAAATCTCTGAGAAGAGATTTTGGGTCAGCCGAGGCAAAACGGTCATTTATCAGACGTCTGGAAAGGCTTAGGGACGTCTGATAAGGCTCTAACGGTCATATCTTTGAGCGTATGCTAAGACAGCCAACGGTCCACTAATTGGACGTCTGGTAAATTCACCAGACATCTCCTAAGACGTCTGGTCTAAGGTCTGGACGTCTGATTTCATCAGACAGAACTAGCAAGTCCAGCCTGAATGTTTATCAGACGTTTGAATCAACAGTCAGACGTCTTAAAACACATTATCAGACGTCTGATTTGGGAATTAGACGTCTGGAAATTATGTTTGAACCCTATATTGGTTTTCTAAGTTTTCTACAGAAAACATAAGTATCCTAGGGTTGTGCAGGTGTTCCTAGGACTACTATTAGGGTACTTTGAGGCTCTTTAACATAATGTTCTAAGGAAATAAAGAGCACGAAAATAAAGACAAAAGTACATGAAAGGAATAAATAGAATTCTATCCTATTCTTCTTGTCCTTCCATCTTCAATCTATCGCTTCTCACGAATCTCCTTTGTTCTCCATCAAGTTCCTCCAATTCGTCCTGGATGCGAGCTCGAATTCCGTCTAATCACATCTCCATTTGCAATTGACCTGAAATCTAAGACTCCAAGTGCAAATGTTAAATAACATGTGTTTTGTTATCATCAAAACAAATGATCGTGGTGCTCTAGCACCAACAATAAGGAGAACAACCATAGGACCAACAGAAAAATCAAAGATCAGCGAATGACATAGGGAAACTGAAGCTTATCAAGCCTAATGATGCCTTGGATAGGCTTGTTGAGATCCATACTATTGTTGTAGAACTGCCAATCACTTCCCGCTAAACCAGCAATCGCATACACAAGTGCATTCGTCATAGGGTATATGAAGGAAAGCGAGAGAATCTTATCCTTGTGCTTGATAATCTCCTTCTAATCAACCTTAACCGCCCAATTCACCGAGACTTTTCTTGTCCACCATAAATACAAGAGAGTAGATTCGCATTTTAACTGAATTTCAGAGAATTGATGGGCAGTATTAAGGGCATAGCTGGAAGTATTAAGGATTGCTAGTTCCTTAAATGTTACGACCCAATTCCCGAATCCCTACAAGACACAAGACTCAGACCGACTCGACTGATCCCAAGACCCAGTCGTCCAACGAGAAAGTAACCAAAAAGTAGTAAAATAAACCACATTCACCATGCAAGTAACTAACAGTAACAAAAGTACAGCAGTAAAGAAAAGAACTGCTACAGTACATACCACCACAACAGTAGAGAATTAAAAACAGGTACAGAAATATGAAGTTTATAATAAAAGAGTATAAGGTGAAATAGAAATACTCACTACTACAGAAAAACGGTACAACAAAGTACAACTACTGGGCTCTACTAGGCCCAGCACCCTCTGCAGCCGCAGGCTCTGGCTGCTCAACATCTGGTCCTGAAAAAGGTGACAATTATAACACGTCAACGAAACACTGAGTAGAGTGGCAACCAACTAGCTAAGAAAACAGTAAAGGTGGACAAGTAGCTGTTGTTTTTAATTTCTTTCTTTATTTCTCTATTTACTTTTTCTTGATTTATTTCTCAGGTCTTTCTCTTGATCTCGAATGTTCCTCGTGGGAACAATCTTGATTGCAGTCTTTTCCGAAAAGTAGAAGTAGCACGTGGTGCTTTCCTGGATGGGAGAGTCCCCTGTGGTGGTCCTACCCTTAGTCAATCACCCCAAGGTCGCTAACAGACGTAACGGTGACTACGGCACACGCGATAAACGCACGGGTAGCTATCCCGCACTGGCACGCAGTCAGTCATTTTCGTTAACGGGTGCGTGCAAAGCACAGCATGGAACCAATATAGGGCATAGCCTACTCAGTAACAGGGGTCCAGCCCCTCCACAGTAACCAAACAGGGGTCTTGCCCCTCCACAGTCCGCGCACCCTTGCCTGACTTCCCTGGTTTTCCCAGTGGGCCTAACAAGTCGGTGTAGGACGGCTAGCTGAACCCCGGGACCAGTGGGGTGGCTAGCTCTCTCCCTACACTAGTAGCTCTCCCCGATACTGTGTACGTGAGGGCTAAAAGTCGGTACAAAGTGGCCAGACCTAACCCCGAGTCCCTGGGGCGGCTAGCTCTGCTCTGTACTAAACAAGGGGACAGTCGCTCTCCTTGGTACTCCGTACTCAAGGGCCAGCTTACTTCCCCATCCACTTTCCCAGTTCCATTCTGTTTATTTTCTAGGAGTTCTGCTCCTAATTCCTCATAGGGTTCATGCTCATATTTCTCAGGCCAAGTCATACTAGGTTTCATCATTTCAGTTTTGTTCACATTTAGCCTGTGTTTCCAACATTTAATATCAATTTATATACAAGCAGCTCAAATTTAATTTCCAAACAACAGGAAATACATGTAGCAGTTACTAACAGCAGTACTCTACATTTCACAGGCAGCTGTTATCCAATTACAGGCAATTATCATTATTCTGTCTTCTTATCCAAGACTGCAATTTAGGTTTTCAAGATATTCGTTTCAGTGTTTCTGTTCCTAAGATTCATGCCACGCCCTAGGATCTATCATTCAATCTAGTTTTCAGGTCCTAGGATTCATGCCATACCCTTGGATCTATCATTCATTTTAGAGATGCATTAATGTTTGTAAATAACTAAGGGGAGCCACTCTACCCACAAAATCGGGAGTGATGGGGGCGTAATCGGTAGGTCCACGTGCCTCTGCAACCCCCAAGGCCATAGCAGAACGAGGTCCTAATACAAGGATCAATCACAAAGAACCACTTAGAACAGGATACAAGTATTTTAAACAAGTAGAGGAACTAATTATGAGAAGAACGGAATCTTAAACGCGGAAATCAGACCTCGAACGGACCTTAAACGGGTCAAAAATGATAATTCTGACTCAAATCAGACGTCTGGAACACCTTCCAGATGTCTTAAAAAGTGGTCCAGGTCATACCTTAGTCCGCGTTGCTCCTCAAACATTTAGGGATCCTGCTGAATCATTTGGATCCAGTTCCAGACGTCCGACCACCTCTCCGAACGTCTGGAGATGCTCTCCGCCATCTGGTGCTGTGCCTAGATGTCTGATTTACGTGGGAGGGCGTGTCCTCGCGCCTTCCCGAAATGAAACCTGCATGCGTGACGAAAGCCTCCTTATCACGACACGTCTCAGCACTTCGGCGGATCGACCTGCATGGCTGTATCCGCAAAAAGGAGGTAGAGGAGAAATTTCGTACCTCTCAATCGTCTAGAGCTCCCTCCAGACGTCACTCGCGTCGTCTGGACGTAGGTCCAGACGTCTGATTCTGGGAAAAATTCCCAGAATTAGAACCTCCTCGCCTTCTTCCCGCTGCGCACGAGCTCACCACGCAGCCCCTCTCCCACTGCTCGAACTGTAGTAGCACTAGGGGAGATCTCCCCCGCACGATGCCCTTTCTTCATGCACGCCGACCGGTCTCGAACTTCTCCGGTAGGCTCTCTCTCTTCCTCGCGCGCTCTCCCTCTACTTCCCTTTCGCTACGCCTCTTCCTCTCCGCACCGCAGCCGGCAGCAGCTGCTGCCCTCACTCTCTCTCTCTCTCTCGTGCTCACGTTGGAAGGAGGAGATGGTGGGGTGGTGAACGAGGGAGAGGGGAGGGGTATTTGAAGGCGTGGGGGAGGTGTCTGCAGGTCGGCGAGGGAAGAGAGAGAAGGAAGAGGGTAGCGGGTTGCAGTCTGTGCACGGCACGCCCGCAGACTCGCGATCGTACGCACTCCAAAGTTTATTTGCAGACGTCTGGGAAGGTGTCCAAACGTCTGACCAGACGTCTGGACCAACTCCCAGACGTCTTAAAAGTGTTTGATGTCTCAGGTCTTAACAACATAACAAACTCAAAGGAAGTTTCGTCCCCGAAACTTGCACTAACTAAGGCGCGGAAAAAGAACAATATACGCATAACAAACTCAAAGAGGACCGAAGCTGGTCCGAAAAGACATACCCTCAAAGAGCTCCGAGTACCGTTCCCGCATCTCTGCCTCAGGCTTTCAGGTAACCTCCTCGTACCGTTGGCTCCTCCACAAAAATTTCACTAGGAGTACTTGTTTCTGTCTCAGACTCCGGATGGCTCTGTCAAGAATCTGCACTAGTCGCTTGGGGTAGGTCAGGTCGTCACCCACCTCGACGCTCTCGTGGCTCAGGACGTGACTGGGATCGGCGACGTACTTCTTGAGGTTGGACACGTGGAACACGTCATGCACACCAGAAAGCTGGGGAGGAAGGGCAAGCCTGTAAGCAACGGGTCCAACCCGCTCCAGGAGCTCAAAGGGTCCCACGAACCTCGGTGCGAGCTTCCCTCTTACCCCAAACCACTGCAGGCCCTTCATGGGCGAATCATGAAGGAAGACGTGGTCCCCAACCTCAAACTGCACCTCTCTGCGTTTCCGATCTGCATAGCTCTTCTGTCTGCTCCTGACAGTGCGGAGTCGCCTGTGAATCTGCTCGATCACCTCCTGACTCTACCGGATCAGCCTGGGGCCAACCTCCCACTTGATCCCCACCTCAACCCAACTCAAGGGTGCCGTACACCTCCGTCCGTACAGAGCCTCATAGGGTGCCATGCCGATGCTCGAGTGATAGCTGTTATTATATGCAAACTCCGCCAGGGGCAAGTGCTCCTCCCAAGAGCCCCTCCAGTCCAGTACACAAGCACGCAAAAGGTCATCAAGTGTCTATATCGTGCGCTCAAACTATCCGTCCATCTGAGGGTGGTATGCTGTATTGAACCTCAACCGCATCCCTAGGGCTTGCTGAAAATCAGCCCAAAACTGGGACGTAAAACGGGTATCCCGGTCGGATACGATCTCCCGCGGAACTCTGTGTAGACGTACTATGTCGTGGATATACCTCTCTGCCAACTGTACTGGTCCCAAGGTGACTTGGATCGGCAAGAAACATGCCGTCTTCGTCAATCTGTCAACGATCACCCAGACTACGTCGTGTCCTCGCTGGGTAACGGGCAAGCCCACAACCAAGTCCATGGTGATGCTCTCCCACTTCCACTCTGGCACTGGAAGTGGCTGCAACGGCCCTGCAGGCCTCTGATGCTTGGCCTTCACCTGCTGGCACACTAAACACTACTATACGAATTCACCCACATCCCGCTTCATCCCCCTCCACCAAAAGTTGCGTCTCAAATCATGGTACATCTTTATGTTTCCGGGATGTATGGTGAACTTGGAACTGTATGCCTAAGTCAGGAGCTCTCTCAACAGCTCCTCGTCCCTGAGAACACACAAACATCCCCTCATGCGCAGTACCTGATCTGTAAAAGAGAAGTCCCCAGGGTCTCCTGACAGCACTCTGTCATGCAATGACTGTAAGTACGGGTAGGCCATCTGTCCAGTGATGATGCAATCTATCAGCTCTGGCCTCGTCTGTCGTGTCACCGTCACTACCCCACAGTGCCCCAGTAACTCTAGGGGCCGCCAACTGCCCATCTCCTCCATGAGGCTCCAACTCTGCACTTGTAAACTGGCCAAGTGGGCGGGCGCCTTCCGGCTCAAGGCGTCAGCCACCACGTTGGCCTTTCCCGGGTGGTAGGAAATGCTGCAATCATAGTCCTTCAAGAGCTCCAACTAACGTCTCTGTCTCACGTTGAGCTCCTTCTGACCAAACAAGTATCTGAGGCTCTTATGATCTGTGAAAATCTCAAAGGTCTCATCGTATAAGTAGTGCCTCCAAGTCTTCAGCGTGAAGACGACAGCTGCCAGCTCCAGGTCGTGGGTAGGGTAGCTATGCTCATGGGGCTTCAGTTGTCGCGAAGCATAAGCGACAACGTGACCCCTCTGCATGAGTACACCCCCTAACCCCTGCAAAGAGGCATCCATGTATACAGCGAACCCGCCACTACTGTCTGGGATGGTGAGCACGGGAGCCGAAGTCAGCCTCTCCTTCAGCTCCTGAAAACATGCCTCACAAGAGTCTGTCCAAGTAAAGGGCACGTCCTTTTAGGTCAGCTGTGTCATAGGACGTGCAATCTGCGAGAAGCCCCTGATAAACCGCCTGTAGTAGCCTGCCAGTCCCAAGAAATTGCGGATCTCAGTAACTGTACGCGGTCTCTCCCACTTGAGCACTGCCTCAACCTTGGCTGGGTCCACAGCCAAGCCATCCCCAGAGATCACATGACCCAAGAAGGTCACCTCCCTCAACCAGAACTCGCACTTGCTATATTTGGCGTACAACCTACGTCGTCTCAGTGTGTCCAAAACAATCCGCAAGTGCTGTCCGTGCTGCATCTGATCTCGAGAATAGATGAGCACATCATCAATAAATACCACCTTGAACTGATCTAAGTACGGTCTGAACACCCGGTTTATCAAATCCATGAAGGAAGCGGGGGCATTGGTCAGCCCAAATGGCATGACTAGAAACTTGTAGTGTCCGTACCGGGTGCGGAACGCTGTCTTGGAGACGTCTGCCACCTTGATCCTCAACTGGTGGTATCCAGACCTCAAATCTATCTTAAAGAATACTGTGGCACCTCGCAGCTGGTCAAACAAGTCATCAATCCTCAGCAGCGGATACCTGTTCTTGATGGTGACCCTATTCAGCTGTCAGTAGTCCACACAAAGGCGTAGGGTACCATCCTTCTTCTTTACGAACAATACCGGGCTCCCCATGGAGATGCACTGGGCCTCACAAAGCCCTTCTCTAGAAGATCCTGCAACTGAGACTTGAGCTCTCGCAGCTCAAGTGGTGCCATCCTGTACGGTGCTGTAGAAATGGGGCTGGTCCCTGGTACCAGTGAGATCTCAAACTCGATCTCACGCTTGGGCGGTAGTCCTGGCAACTCATCTGGGAACACATTGGGGTACTCTCTAACCACCGGGATACTCTAGAAGTTTGCCACAGGGCTGGGCTCCGCCACCACACAAGCTAGGAAGCCCTCACACCCCTAGCTCAAAAGTCTCTCCGCCCAAAGTGCAGAAATGCACCTGAATCCTCCATCCACTGGCTGCCCGTGAAACTCGAAAGAAGGCAACTCCGGTATGGAGAAGATGATCTTCCTCTCAAAGCAGTCCACCAAGGCGTGGTAAGCGGACAGCCAGTCCATCCCCAGAATTACGCTAAAGTCCTCCATCTGTATCATAATCAGGTCAGTGGGAAGGCTGTGTCCCCCAACACTGACCTCACAACCTGTGTACACCTCCTCAGCTACAAACAACTGACCACTCAGACCTCTGATCATGAACGGATCCTCTTACAGTCCTTCCCCAAACTAACCGCAAAACTGGCAGCGACAAAAGAGTGCGTAGAGTCGGAATCGAAAAGCGTGTAAACAAGTCTACCGGAAACTGAAACCATACCTGCCACCACTAATCCCGAAGCTCTAGCATCCCTGTGTGTCAGGGCATTGATACGTCCCTCAGCCCTAGGTGTAGACGAAGCAGCCACACTCTGCGTCGGATGGGTAGCCGCTGGCCGGTACCCTCCCCACGACTGCTGTCCTCCTCCTCGCGCCTGGAAACCGCGACCTCCTACTCGCCCTCCAGTGCTCAACATGGGAAGCATTTGCTGACCACCAGCGCTAGACGGGAAGTCCCTCCTAATGTGGCCCAGCTGGCCACACTGGTAGCAACGGGGGACTCGACTCCCGCCCTCCGTGGGTCCCTGCTAACGACTGGGCGGGGGTCCAGTGCTAGCAGCTAGCCCCTGTCGGGGGCCCCCAAAGGCCACTGATGGCCCCGCAAAGCGTGACGGCTCTCCTGCGGGCGCCACGTGCCTCCTCTCTCGTCGACCCTATGAGAAGTCTGGCTGGTAGGGCTGCTTCCGCCCGCTGTTAGTGTAACGTGCGGACGGGTTGGTTTCTTCATATGTCATAGCTGCCTCCACCACCCTTGAGAACGTAGGCAGCTTCAGGGGTTCGACATACCCCCGAATAGCAGGCGGAGCCCCTCGGTGAACCTCCAAAGGTGCTCCTCCTCAGTAGCCACAGTTGTCATTGTGAAACGAGATAGCTCTAGGAAACGCGTACGGTATGCGCTCACAGTCATCATCCCCTGGCGGAGAGTGTGGAACTCCCGCCTTCTCTGGTCCTGCCACGTCTAGGGGAAGTACTGCTCGCAGAAGAGGGTGACGAACTGGTCCCAAGTCGGCTCGTCCCTCTCCTTACCCCTGACCGCCCTCCACCACCTGTGTGCCGCACTCTCCAGCTGGTACGTGGCAAAGGCCACGCGGCACTCCACAGGGGGGCGAAGGGTGTCAAAAACCTTCTCAATCTGCTCGAGCCAGTCCTCCACCTCGGTCGGATCCTCATCCCCCTTGAAGGAGGGGGGCTTCAACCTCCGAAACTATCCAAAAAGCTCAAAGTGGCGCTGAAGTGGAGATGCTGGTGCGCCTCCAGGTAAAGAAGCTTCGTGCTCGGAAGTGTCGGAGGAAGGTGGGAGTGGTGGAGGCCCACCCTCTCCCCACGTCTAGCGCCGTGTCCGTCTCGCGGTCCCATAGAGGACTCCCCCTCCGTAGCCCCAGGGAGAGGTGCTCGTGGCGGCAGGTGAAGCTCCTCTCGCACGATGTCCCATATCAGCTGGGCGAAGTCCTGGGCCTAAATGCCCGGGAGCAATGGCTGGTCCACTGAGGCGTCGAGCTCAACGCGCCCGCCCCTCCGACCTCATCCTCGGCCGCATCCGCGGCCCACCTCTCTAGTCCCGCGTCGAGGCATCTCCTGCAAGGAGACGCGAATACAGAACAGAAAAGACGTCAATACTAATCGAGATTTAACAAAGAAACCTTAAAACAGATGTCAAAAGGTACGTTGTGGTGACTACTCTAGTTACAAGCACGTGAATTGGTTATTTTCCAGCTAGTTGGTTCACTTCTCCAGACGACCTTGCTCTGATACATCTTGTTATGACCCGGTTCCCGAATCCCTACAAGACACGAGAATCGGACCGACTCGACTGATCCCAAGACCTAGTCGTCCAACGAGAAAGTAACCAAAAAGCAGTAAAATAAACCACATTCACCATGCAAGTAACTAACAGTAACAAAAGTATAGCAGTAAAGAAAAGAACTACTACAGTACATACCACCACAACAGTAGAGAATTAAAAACAGGTACAAAAATATGATGTTTACAATAAAAGAGTACAAAGTGAAATAGAAATACTCACTACTACAGAAAAACGGTACAACAAAGTACAACTACTGGGCTCTACTAGGCCCAGCACCCTCTGCAGCCGTAGGCTCTGGCTGCTCAACACCTGGTCCTGAAAAAGGTGACAATTATAACACGTCAGCGAAACACTGAATAGAGTGGCAACCAACTAGCTAAGAAAACAGTAAAGGTGGACAAGTAGCTGTTATTTTTAATTTCTCTTTATTTCTCTATTTACTCTTTCTTGATTTATTTCTCAGGTCTTTCTCTTGATCTCGAATGTTCCTCGTGGGAACGATCTTGATTGCAGTCTTTTTCGAAAAGTAGAAGTAGCACGTGGTGCTCTCCTAGTTGGGAGAGTCCCCCGTGGTGGTCCTACCCTCAGTCAACCACCCCAAGGTCGCTGACAGACGTAATGGTGACTATGGCACGCACGATAAATGCACGGGTAGCTACCCCGCACTACCACGCAGTCAGTTGTTTCCGTTAACGGGTGCACCCAAAGCACAGCACGGAACCAGTATAGGGCATAACCCTCTCAGTAATAGGGGTCCAGCCCCTCCACAGTCCGCGCACCCTCGCCTGACTACCCTGGTTTGCCCAGTGGGCCTAACAAGTCGATGTAGGACGGCTAGCTGAACCCTGGGGCCCGTGGGGTGGCTAGCTCTCTCCCTACACTAGTAGCTCTCCCCGGTACTGTGTACGCGAGGGCCAAAAGTCGGTACAAAGTGGCCAAACCTAACCCCGGGTCCCTAGGGCGGCTAGCTCCGCTCTGCACTAAACAGCGGGACAGTCGCTCTCCTTGGTACTCCGTACTCAAGGGCCAGCTCACTTCTCCATCCACTTTCCCAGTTCCATTCTATTTATTTTCCAGGAGTTCTACTCCTAATTCCCCGTAGGGTTCATGCTCATATTTCTCAGGCCAAGTTATACTAGGTTTCATCATTTCAGTTTCGTTCACATTTAGCCCGTGTTTCCAACATTTAATATCAATTTATATACAAGCAGCTCAAATTTAATTTCCAAACAACAGGAAATACATGTAGCAGTTACTAGTAGCAGTACTCTACATTTCACAGGCAGCTGTTATCCAATTACAGGCAATTATCATTATTCTGTCTTCTTATCCAAGACTGCAATTCAGGTATTCAAGACATTTGTTTCAATGTTTCTGTTCCTAGGATTCATGCCACGTCCTAGGATCTATCATTCAATCTAGTTTTCAGGTCCTAGGATTCATGCCACACCCTAGGATCTATCATTCAATCTAGTTTTCAGGTCCTAAGATTCATGCCATACCCTAGGATCTATCATTCATTTTAGAGATGCATTAATGTTTGTAAATAACTAAGGGGAACCACTCTACCTGCAAAATCGGGAGTGATGGGGGCATAATCGGTAGGTCCACGTGCCTCCGCAACCCCCAAGGCCATAGCAGAACGAGGTCCTAATACAAGGATCAATCACAAGGAACCACTTAGAACAGGATACAAGTATTTTAAACAAGTAGAGGAACTAATTATGAGAAGAACGGAATCTTAAACGCGGAAATCAGACCTCGAACGGACCTTAAACGGGTCAAAAATGATAATTCTGACTCAAATCAGACGTCTGGAACACCTTCCAGATGTCTTAAAAAGTGGTCCAGGTCATACCTTAGTCCGCGTTGCTCCTCAAACATTTAGGGATCCTGCTGAATCGTTTGGATCCAGTTCCAGACGTCCGACCACCTCTCCGAACGTCTGGAGATGCTCTCCGCCATCTGGTGCTGTGCCTAGATGTCTGATTTACGTGGGAGGGCGTGTCCTCGCGCCTTCCCGAAATGAAACCTGCATGCGTGACGAAAGCCTCCTTATCACGACACGTCTCAGCACTTCGGCGGATCGACCTGCATGGCCGTATCCGCAAAAAGGAGGTAGAGGAGAAATTTCGTACCTCTCAGTCGTTTGGAGCTTCCTCCAGACGTCTGATTCTGGGAAAAATTCCCAGAATCAGAACCTCCTTGCCTTCTTCCCGCTGCGCGCAAGCTCGCCACACAGCCTCTAGCCCGCTACTTGAACTGCAGAAGCACCAGGGGAGATCTCCCCCGCACGATGCCCCTCCGTGTGCACACCGGCCGACCTCGAGCTGTTCCGACGGGATCTCTCTCTTCCTAGCACGCTCTCCCTCTTCTTCCCTCTCGCTGCACCTCTTCCTCTCTACACCGCAGCCGGCAGCAGCTGCTGCCCTCACTCTCTCTCTCTCGTGCTCACGTTGGAAGAAGGAGATGGTGGGGTGGTGAACGAGGGAGAGGGGAGGGGTATTTGAAGGCGTGGGGGAGGCGTCTACAGGTCGACGAGGGAAGAGAGAGAAGGAAGACGGTGGCGGGTTGCAGTCTGCGCGCAGCACACACGCATACTCGCGATAGTACGCATGCTAAAATTTATTTCTAGATGTCTGGGAAGGTGTCCAGACATCTGACCAAACATCTGGACCAACTCCCAGGCGTCTTAAAAGTGTTTGATGTCATGGGTCTTAACATTAAACCTAGCCTTGAGCCTGTAATTAGCACTTAGAAGGAAATCCCTGACAATATTTCTCATGACCCAAGCCAGAAGATAACAGTCTTCGCTTTTCTGAACCGCGATGTTAATCTTAACCTGCACAGAAGGTCTGACCTAGCTAACAATAAGAGATTTAGGGCGTTGTTGATGAATCCAAATAGATAAGTTAAAGTTATACGAATTTTTAGCAAGCACAATGGGAGTATAATTAGAGCAGATAAGATCATTTCTAAGCTTATTACAAAGCCATGACACATTAAACCAAATGAAGCTAATGAGGCCTTTGAGGGCGCGGGTTCTAGGGGAGCTATTAGGGGACCTGATGATCTGAAAGAAGTGGTTTGGGTCGATAGGAGTAGTGAGATGCTCAGGGAAAACCCACTTGGTGACCTGGTTGACAAGGCAACTTTGAGAGAAAATGTGTGTAACAGTTTCTCTTTTAGGATCATCATCGTAGTAAGAGCATTTTGATGGAAACAGACCACCAAGCCTATTAATATTTTCGCCAGTGGGGAGCCTAGAGAGGATAATGTGCTAGACCAGAAGAGATATGTAGAGGGGAAGCTTAAGATTCCAAAAGGCTTTTGCCACAGCATCAACGGGGGAAGTGGCAAATTGGGACTGGTACGCAGAGGCAACAGTGAACCTTCCATCAGAATTGGCCGTCCAAACGGGGCTATCCTTCCCATGATCAAGAGTAATGTTGGATATTTGAAGTCGGAGAATAGTGGGAATATGAGCCATGATAGGGTGATTGTGGGATATCTAGAGAAAATCTTTAACATGAACAGGGGAGATGCTGACAGTATCCGAAAGAAAGGCTTTAAGAGATGAATCACCAATCCAAGTGTCCATCTAGAAGTCCACCATGCCTTCATGAATATCCCAATGGATCAGAGGTTTCATAAGAGAATATGCGTCCTAGAGAGCTTTGACTCTAGCAGGAAAGAATTGGGAACTGGAGGAGACATTGCCATAAAGATGTTTCATCAGCTGGGCATAAGGGGAATCAGAAAAGAGAATATGCCAAACTCTCTTCATCCTAAGGGCAGATAAGAATGCATTGAGATAAAAAATATCGAGGATGCCAAGGTGAAGAGGTTTGGCAATAGTATCCCAAGAGATCCAATGGTATTTAGTATCTCCAGGGGAAGAGCCCCAAAAAAAGTTGGCCATGATAGAATGAAGCTTCCTGATTATGGATTTAGGGACCTCTAAGACTGATAAGATGTGTATAGGGACAGAGGAGAGAACATGTTTAATGAGGAGGAGCCTGGAAGCAGAAGAAAGCAAGTTGGCTTTCCAACCAGCCAACTTAGACTAAATTTTATTAATGATATCGTAAAAATAGGAAGTTTTAGCTCTACCGTGGAAGATTGGGCACCCAAGGTAAGTGAAGGGGAAGGAGCCAGGTTGGATCCCCAGGGCCTGCAAAATACGATTGACCCTATCAGTAGGAAGATTCTTCCCCATAAAGCAGAAGCTCTCAGAAAGATTGATATGTTGGCTGAAGGCTTCTTGGTAGGAGTTAAGGAATAGGGATAGATTAGCAATGGACTGGGGGCTGCCATTAAGAAAAAGAATGATGTCATCCGCATAGAGGAGAGACAGCGGAGCACTAACTCCACATTTGATAGAATAAGGCTTGATTTTGTCCCGAAAAGCAAGTTCTTTAAAGCCTCTAATGAAGGGTTCCATGAATATGTCGAAAAGATAGGGAGACAAAGGATCGCCCTGTCTCAATCCCTGGGACGTATTGAAAAATGGAGAAGAGACACCATCAACAAGGATGGAAGATCCCTCATGTTTAACAAAAGCCCAAATCAAGGAGATCGCATTTGGAGAGAAGCCAAATCTAGCAAGGATTTGAAAGAGAATATTCCACTCCACTCTATCATAGGCCACTTGAAGGTCCAACTGGATAATAATATTTGAATCGAAGACTTTGCGATTGATGCATTGAGTGAGTTCAAAGGTGGTAGCAATATGATCATGAATGGAACAATTTTTGACAAAGCCAGCTTGCTCAAGAGATATTAGCTTGGGGATGATCAAAGCAAGTCTTTTGGTGAGGATGCCCGAAGCAATCTTGTAGATAACGTTTCATAAGTTAATTGGGCGATAATCAGCCAAGTTCTCAGCATCCAATTTTTTAGGAATTAGGGCAATAAAGGTATTATTGAAGGATCTGGGGCCTTTATGATGGGTTAAGAAGTAGGAAATGGCCTGAGTTAGGTCCTCTTTCAACAGGGACCAAAAATTCATAAAAAATTCAACATTAAAACCATCAGGTCTAGGAGTTCGGTTATCAGGCATTTGGGAGAGGATATCCCAGATCTCACTATGGGAAGGATCAGCCAACAAAAGGTCAGACTCTGCCTAGGTAACAACATGTGGGATAACCTCAAGAAATGGTAGAAAGCCTTGGGTGCTTTCACTACTCAGAAGCGATTGATAAAATGAAACACATTGATGGGTAGCCACATCCCACAACCCAGCCCCTAAGGTAGAAGTAAGGCTAGATTTGTGGCGCTTGGCAAATCTATGTCTAATAGTGGAGAAGAATTTCGTATTAGAATCCCCATTAGCAATCCAATCAATTTTCTCTTTTTGTATTAAAAAATCATTAAGCTTAGCATGGTCATCATTAAGAAGAATTTGGTTGTCGGTGAGCTCAGCAGCAAGGGTGTCATCCCATTGGGAAACCAACAAGGAGTCAATTTCGTCAATACGAGCCTCAAGGATTTTAACAGTAGTATAGATGTCCTCGAAATTCGTTCTATTCCAATGTTTGAGAGATCTTTTAAGAGTAGAGACTTAAAGTGAAGGTTGGTGATCGGATCATGGGATGGATTCACGGTCATCTTATCCTAGGTATTTTCAACAAGATTACGAAAAGTAGAATCTCTGAGCCACATGTTTTGGAACCGAAAGGGACAGGGTCAAGAATTTGGGATAGGGGAGGAGGTCAGAACAATGGGAGAATGGTCAGAATTTTGTCTAGAGAGGTACGAGCCAGATGAGATCTCAGCTAAAGCATCAATATTGACGAGAATACAATCAAGCTTTGATATATATGTGCCCTACCACGACAGTCATTGCACCAAGACAACTAGGACCCAAAAAGGGGCAATTCCATCAGGGCCAGGCTATGAATACAAGTTCTGAAAGGAACTGCTTGAGAATCATAGAAAGGAATGCCTCCAGATTTCTCCAAAGACCTGAGGATACAGTTGAAGTCCCCCCTAATGATCCAAGGAGAAGGGCCAGAAGAGGTGGTATTGGAGAGGTAATCCCACAGGTCTTGTCTTTGAGTAGTGTCAGTGGAAGCATAAATAGCCAAGCTGGTATTACCAATCAGAGACCACAATTAAAGCTTGGTTAAAGGAAGAATTATGGGAGACGGAAAGAGACCCTCTTCGAAGGGACCAAATTTTAGGGGAGTTGGGGAGGGCTAGAGAAGAGTTAAAAGAAATGGAATGCTTAACCACATCAATATCTGAAGGGTCTGCAAAGGGCTCCATTAGGAAAATCAAGTTTAAGATTATGGGATTAGATGAGAGTTTTGAGACAGCTGAGTGTGGGGTCATTAACAATGTTCCGACAATTCCAAAAGAGACGGTTCATAGGGATAACTAGGAGATGTATTTAATTGTTGAATTAATGTCGTAAGTTAGGATGTGAGGTGACAAACTCTTCTAGCCTATACATGTGTGTGTGTGTAAGATTTCATTTAAACATATCCTAAGGATTTGTTATAAATTAAGTAGATTAGAGTTTTTCTTGAAGTGGCATTCATCATTTTCATGTATAGCATATGTCTCTTAACATTAATTTTATATCCATCTCTAAAGAGCTATATATGTCCAACTTTTACGTTAAAAAATAAATATGCTATCTACTTTTCAAGGACGTGAAGTTAGGCTATCCTAAAAGAGATTGACACTTTTGGATGCAATACACATTATCGGATTACTTCAAATAATCAAGGGAATCACGTCATTTGGCGTATTGGGAGCATTGCAATCCAAATTCATATCAACTGCCATGACTTGATGTTTTAAATGTTGAGACTCTTTTTAACTTGTGTTGATACGTGTATCTTTTGGAGCAGGCAAATCTCCTTAGATCTGTGAAGGAGGTGAGACTCGTAGAAAAAGAATTTAGAGCTTGATTGAAGGTTGATGATCAAATGAATTAATTGGTTTTGTTGTGATTTATGTACGGTGGAATTATGCTTATTTATGTATATCTTCCATGTATAAAATTGTTGCTTTCCCTTGGTCTCCAAAGTTTTTGGTAGTGAGGCTCCAGAAGTAAACGGTACAGGGTGACGAATAAATGGAATACGTACGGTATTATTTTCTTTATTAGTTGTTTAATAGTTGGACGAAGGTAGATGGAGACTTCGCGTCCTATATGTTTGGCCATCGTTGGTGGAAAAAAAATAAGTTGGTCATGCCGCAATCTAACCTTTTTTTTTTTTAGGAAAAATAGGATATAGATTTCCGGACAACACATGTGCTATCATATGATACATGTGCTGAGCAGGGATGGCTGAGATGAAAGATTTAAAAAAAAGACTTGAAGTTTTGGGAAAATAGTACCTTTGGTGGAAAGTTTGCTAGGCTAATGTATTTTTGCAACAAACGAACCAAATTTATGTTTTATTTAAAAGGAGAGTAAAATACATCAAAAAAAATTATTGGTTAAAAATTAACCAAACTAATTTACATTTAAAATATATCATTTAAAAATAATTTTTAACTGATTAAAATTTAAAATATAACGATATATTTTGTCTTTTTATTTAAAATATAAAATTTTAACTATTAGAATTAATTTTTAATTAAAAAATAATTTTTCATTTATATAAAATGATTTCTATCGATTAATATTAAAATATACTGATTTAAATCATCATTTTGATTTTGTAAGTTAATTTACTTTTTTTTCTTTTAGGAAAAAAAACAAATTTGAGGCAAGGGCTACAAACCCTCGGATTGCAAATGGCAATTTCTCGGACTTCCAAGTACGTGCCTAAATATGTTGCACATGAATCTCAAGTCGTAATATTAATCTCATATAAACGACTATTCACCATGTAACCCTATTTCTGCCGGACTAGATCAATTAACGGGTTAAGTTGCAAAATTGTCCCTCTCGAAATGAGACGGGGCTCGGTAGGAACCCGGAGGATTTAAGAAAGGAAAACTATGCTCCAATACGACCACGTACGTACGGACCCTATACCTTCCCTTCTGAAAAATGGGGATCCCGTTAGTCTCTCAGCCACTCCCCATGTTTAGCCCATCGATCCCCTCTCCTCCCCTCTCCTTATTACAAGAATATTAATTATTGTTGACAGTTAAAAAATGAAAAATTTATAGTCGAAAAGTATGATCGGAGAATGTTGTGTTACTGTTATATTTTTTCAATCAGTTTATAATATTATCGATGGGACAAAAGTAACCTTTCATTCGGCATGTGGGTATTTTTTTCCTTTGTTTTCAACGGTGGAGGAAGATTTTTCTCAACAGTTTCAAATACACTGTCGACATATATAAACATTTACTTCGATGGTGATTACAAAAGACGAGGATGTTCTCATTCTCGTAAGTGGATCAAAAATAGATGAGAATAAACGCATCCTCGTCAGTTGGATAACAATTGATTAAGGCATTATTCTCGACCACTTAGTAAAAATGGATGAGAATAATAGCATTCTCGTTCGTTGTATAACAATCGAGAATGAGTCAAAAATTGAAGGCAACTTATTCTTATCGATTCTTAAATGGACGAAAATGATGGTTTTTTTTTAATTAAAAGTTTTAACTATGTAGAAGACATGTAAAAAGTTAGAAGTCCTGTAAAGGAAAATCACACAACCAAATCCAAGGCATTCATTCAAAACTTGAGAAATGAGATTCAAAATCAAAATTTCATATATATAATCATATCTACAAAGGAGATGTACAAATAGTAATGTATGAAAATACAGAAATCAAACTGAGGTACCAACGCCTCTAGCACCACTTAAATCTTTGACATCGTCACAACGATCTCTAAACTGACTAAATGATGGGTGATTGATACCCCCTCGTTGAAGTACCTTCAGGAGCTCCTAAATAGTCTAAGTCAATTGCTGCAACTGCACAACCGACTCCTTGAATTGCATCACGAAGTCCTTAACCTACATGGTCAGCTCCTCGATCTGCTGCTTCTTCTCCTTATCTCGACAGCATAATATTTCCTTCCTCATTTATAGTATCTCAACTACAGAGGATGATACCCCCTTTCTCTCATTCTAGCTGGAGATGGTCTCACTCCTCCTTGCACTACGCATGTACCTACCATGCTCGGGTGGCATGGTGGTCCAGAATGCCTCCTATGCTGTCAGTGACAGCTGAATTGTACCAGATTGACGTCTTCAGGAGGATGCATTAAGTTGACCATATTATCCTAAAAAATTCAATTACTTAACGTAATATCATGTAAATTTAATTAAGAAATGAAATAATTTTTTTTATAATTTAACTTACGTATCTCTATTGGTATGTGTCATAAAGCTATTCTCTATTTTCCTTATGACTCAGTTTGTTATGAGTGCCCACATATACTCCCATCTGATCAAGCTGGACACCTTGATGCATTTAGGACTGCAATTTGAAAGAGCTAATTGAAATAAATTATAAATCTTGTAAGGTGTAAAAGAAAAAAATGATTAAAAATACTACATATTGGGATTTTATCCCGTTTATGCTCCTTCTATCGAAGACATGGGTCTTTGCTGGAGTTTTAGCCCTATTGTCTTTATTCTTCTAAGCCTGCTCCTCAAATAGAGGTGGAATTTATTAACTTCTAAATTAGTTAAATTATCATATATACAATAGTTTTACCTGCATCGCTGGATCATGCCAATGCTTGCATGATTCGTTCCAAATATGTGGTTGTATCAGAAGAGGCCCAATATGCAATGCCTCATCATGGTTCCTATTCTTATAAAAACTAAAATCTATATTTTAAATGTTAGAAATAATATTGCAATTATGGTGAGAAAAATAAAAATATACAGTTAAAATTCTTTTTTACCTTATTCTCCATCTCCAATCTTCAATTTTTATGAATCTTGGTCACATGCTTGAGGATATATTTGAGGATGTTCGGATCGTCACTCCAATCGAAGATCGCCTACATTATTAGGAGAGTAGTAATTGTTATATAATTTAAACTTAAAGCAATGTAAATAAGTTATAAGTTTTTACCAATTACCTTTAACTCTCGAATGAGCTACCTCTTTAGCTCCTTTGGCACCTTTTTCCAGTTGAAGTAGGAGAGTAGGATGATTGCATTCGTCTACATACCTAGCCTGCTAACGAATGGAGGATAACCCTTTGCTTCTCCTACTAGTGTGATCTTGACTGAAATGCTAATCCCATGAGGAATTCTCTATAGGTCATTATTTCGTATTGGACCTCTTCCTATACGTGTTGTACCTAAAAGACAAAATTATAGCATAATATTAAATGACAAAGAAATAAATAAATCGAACTATTTATTAAACTTTCATACCAGTGTGGCAAAGGCATGGTGCAGAAGGTCATTGCTAGGAAGGATTTGGGTCATCCAACTGCTTTGGCTGATCATCCAACCCAACATCCCCCCCCATCGAACGAAGCACTGTCCTCATCAACATCGTCGAGTGCGTCCTGCTCCATGTAGTTAGGATTCTCCTCGAAATCCATTGAAGGAGGCATCAGACTCTTCCCTTCCCCTTGCCCCCCTCCCCACTTTGGAAGGGGTGCCTGGGACTCTTGACGAGGGGGCTGAACTTGGTGCTACTAGTAGGGGGCCTGAGCCTGAGGTTGCTAGCAAGGGGCCTGAGCCTGAGGCTGTTAGGAGGTGGCCAGATCCCAGCACCCCTATTGGCCTTCTTCTTGACATTCACCTGCATAAATTAAAAAGAAATAATCAGATATGTAGAAAAAATTCGGTAGCATTTCCCCTATATATTGTGATATTCCAAAAATCCTACATGAAAAAATAGAGAAAGCAAATGAAAAAATCTTGCATTTCCTTCCCCTTCCTATCCTCCATTTCCTCTTTTCTTTTCCTCATCTCATTTTCTTCCCCTTCCACTCCTCCATTTCCTTCTTCCTTTTCCTCGTCACATTCCCTTCTCCTTCTACTCCTCCATTCCCTTCTTCTATTACCTCATTACATTTTGTTCCCAATCCCCTTACATTCCCTTCCCCTTCCTACCCTTCATTTCCTTCTTTTATTTCCTCTTCACATTCCTCTTCACATTCAACACCATATAAAACTTTCACATATAAGAAAGAAAAGTGGACACACCTCTAATAATCACAAAAAAAAAATTATATGGATAATATATAGTAGGCACACCCCACATAATCACAAAAAAACTAAGGGGGTACATCCCATATAATTACAAAAAACCTAAGTAGGCATGCACCCACATCTAACATGAAATGATCAATTTTAAAATTATTGAGAAGTTGAAGAAGAACCTCATCATCGTGTAGAACATGGTGCAAGAATCTTAATGAATGCAAGAAACCTATAATAGAAAGCAATAAATTAAAAGTAAGTTTTGAATAATAAATAAACATAAGCTTTTAAACAAAATTCATATATTTAAGGGACAAATAAACAAAACATATAACTAAAAAAATTTCTTTAAGAATTTCATTTGTGGGTTAAGGATTAATATATTTGACAAATTACCTTATATATCAATGTCGATTGCACGAGGGATAATTTCTTCATATTGTGGGTTTTCTTGATATGCTTAAAATTCTACATCTGGGTCGTGAGCTTTCTCCACATCGTATTGTTCACGCGGTAGAGCTCTAACAGGTATTAACCACTCATTTCTGCTACTATCAGGCATGTAGAATACTTGTACTACCTGAAAAGCTAATGTGAATGGTTCTGAAGGCTGAAGAATCTGATGATTCTTAAACTCAAGAAACCATGTTTCTTATCAGTTTTGAATCCAACACCTTCTTTGAAAATATCAAACTAATTACACTTGAATAGAATCACCTTACAATCAAACCTGAAACTCATTTCTACAATCTCTTCAATTTGACAGTAATACCCATCACAATCTGTACTTAGGTCACAACTGTCGACAACTCTTGCCTATTGCGTGGCCTTCGCATCACCAATTGACCTTGCTCTGAATCTAAATCCGTTAATTATGTAACTCGAATGGTAACATCCGTATGCCAAAGGTGTATCAACGATTGCATCAAAATCCTGTACCCACCGTGGATTCCCCTATTCTTTCAGTTGATTTACACGATCCTTGAACCTATCAAGGAACCACAATTTGGGTGTAGATGGATCGGAGGATTCTTTGGATCTATTGTAAAATTCATCAACTTCTGAAATTTGCTTTAGAATATACAAGTGAGCTAAGTGTCGGTCCATGAGATGGACTTGAACTCGGTGCGGAGGATCGACCTTCTTCCGATGTCAAATATGGATAGGTAGTCTTCATCATTACCATTAAATCCTCCATCATAATTTCATTCAAGTCGATTAAATCGATTGTCTATTTCATTCATGTACATGGCACATAATCTAATACATTCCTCTACTAGATATCCTTCTATGATTGACCCTTTTAGCTTTGCTTATTCAGGACATAATCTTTCAGCTTCTCCAAATATTGCTCAATTAGATACACCCATCTGTACTGGATGGGTCCAGCAATTCTCGCTTCATTCATAAAATGAAGTGTGGCATGAACCATCACATCAAAGAATGCAGGTGGGAAATCTACACCATTTTACAAAGTGTGATTACAATTTATTTATCCCAGTACTCTAGTAATTCGGGATCCAATGTCTTGGAACATATGACTTTAAAATATCTGCTTATCTTTGTAAATGAATTGACTACTATATCAGGCATCACTCCACGTATCGCTAGTGGAAATAAGATTTGCATGTACACACGAGAATCATAACTTTTTAACCCACTAATTTCCTTTTAAGCTTCATTTACGCAATGTGAAAGCTGGGATGAATACCCATCTGAAACTCGAATGTTTTTCAAGAAGGAGAAAGTCATTTGCCTCTGCTCTCTGGTAAGACTGTATATAGCTTCTAGAAATAAGAGTCACGTTCTTAAACGTGTAACTCAGGACAAATATCCAAAATTTTCATATCATTCCTTGTTTTAACTGTATTCTTTGGGTTGCCTGTTAAGTTTAATACATCTAAAATATTATCCATTACATTCTTTTCAATGTGCATAACATCTAAATTGTGTCTCATAGTCAAATTCTACCAATATTGAAGCTCCACAAAATATATGCTTTTCTTTCTAAATTCTGAACGTCACAAGGAAGTCAAGTCATTTTTGAAAGATGATCTAAACGTATTTCACCGAGCTAGTGCAGTCTCCATGATTTTCACACCCGACAACCTAACGGAACCTGTACTTAGTTTATTTTTCTGATTCTGTGATGAATACCGGCATGCTTTACCATCAAATCTATCCTTGAATTGTGACGCTCACCATCTGTGCTCGATGGGCAAAAATCTACGATGCCCTAAGTAAAGAACTTCTTGCTTTTAGGAAATCTCAAGTGATGAGTATCATTCATACAAATTGGACATGTAAACTTCCCCTTCGTACTCCATCCTGACAAATTAGCATATGATGGAAAGTTATTGATTGTTCACAATAATGCTGCATGCAACTGAAAGAATTCTTTCTTGTGTGCATTATATGTTTGAACACCATTGTACCGCAAGACTTTCAGCTCATCAATCAACAATTGGAGATAAATATCTATCACATTTCCTGGTTTCTTGGGGCTAGGGATAAGGAGGGTCAACATCATGAATGCGGATCGCATGCATAGCCAAGGAGGTAAGTTATAAATTAACATGACCACCAGCAATATGCAATATGATGGATACATGTTCTTGAATGAGTTGAATCCATCGCTTGCAAGCCCCAATCTCACATTTCGTGCCTCCTCTACAAATGATGCGTGATTCTCATTAAATCTATTCCACTCATTAGAATCTATTGGATGACCGATGCGTCAATCTCTTGATTTATTCTCTTGATGCCATGCCATCAATTTTACTATTTTACTGGAAATGAATAACCGCTGCAGCCTAGGGATCAGTGAAAAATAACAGAGAACCTTCTTCGGTTGTTTCTTTTTACTTGTGTTTATTGATTTACCCATCTTATACCTCTCCTCACCACATTCAAGACAATTACTCAACCTTCAGTACTCATTTCTGTACAGGACACAATCATTTCAACAGGCATCAACCTTCTCGCATTTTAGCCCGAGCCTACGTATCTGATGAGGTGTCGCTCATCATAGCTAAAATGCCCAAGTTAGCTAGAAACTAGGTTAAACACTATCTTATTAACATAATAAATGGGTTAAGTATGAGAATTAATGGAAATGACCTAAAACACAATTATGTTGAAAATATATAATTAGGCCATATTTGAGAGTTTCTATTCATAAACACAATTGGATGATCCAAATGACAATTGAACACATATTTGAGCTTCAAAGTACAAATTAAGAGTTGAATTATGTTCCCACATGTTCAATTAGCATTCCATTAAAATTTTAGGGCATTTGGACATCACTAGGACCTTGCATTTAGAGCATTACACTTAGGTCCTTTTGACATTACATTTTATTCACTTATACAAGCCGTAGGGGCTTGTTGGCGAGGCTCTAAGGACCACTCTGCATGTATTCCTTCCACTTATGGGTTTCTTCTGCAAATTCTCTAACGTTTCAACTTGTTGGGCTTACCTAGCACATTCACCATTAGACCTCATTCTCAATGTCCTAGTGGTCTAGTCTGTAGGATCTAAAAAGATTATGGCCATGCGCAAAGACTTAGGCAAACAAATTAGTAATAACAAAAATAATTTGCACAAATCACAATCAAACCACAAAGGACACAAAATATACAATGGTTCCCCTCCCTTTGGTACTCCACTACCTAAGCCTCCCAGCTTAGGGTTTTTAACCTGATTCTCTCAACCTCGAGAGAATCAATTTACTAAATCGAGGTAATTAACGGGTTACCTCAACCCAATTACAAGAACAGGTTTGTTACAATCTGATGCAAAAAGTCACGTGATTTATAAAAGCAGGTTTGTAATGTCATTGTAACACGCAAATTCGCATACGCATTTAAATTTATATCATAGATAGGGGAGTATCTAGGGTCGTCCAAGGAGGCAAAAATTGCAATTCAATTCTCTTGCTAAAAATAAATCTCAACTTTCTTTTTGGTATTTTAAATATATATATATATATTTTTGTGTTTTGAAATAATACGGGCAAAGTGCGAATTGTGACGAAAAGTGCTAACACCTAAAATGCTAAGCTAAAACTTAAGAGATTAAAATGTCCACTACCTAAGCTCACTCTAGGAAAGTGGAGGCCTAGAGTAATTAGGGAGTGGAAGTATAATAAGTGCTAGAACAAAAGTAACAATTGCAACAGGAAATTAAAAAGAAGGCAATTTGATTAACTAGAATTTATGTTCTTTTCCAAGACAAGTAGAGGAATGCTTCTACTAGAAATGAAAAAATCTAAAAGAAATAAAAGAAACACAAATCCTTTTGCAAAATTTGGTGAAGAAGGGAGTCTTCTTGCTCCAAGCCTAGCTGCTCCTTGGCTTGAAAAGAGGGCCTCCTTCTCCTTCCTTGAGAGCTCCTCCAAGGTGGATGCTACCACCTTCAATGCTCTCCTCCACGGGGTGGGCGTGCACCACCCTCAAAAGCTCCTCCAAGGTGGCGTGGACCACCTTCAAGATCTCCTCCAAAGATCTTACTTGCATGGCTTCTCCTTTGGCTGGCATGGCTCAAGAGAGAAGGGAAGAGGGGAAGGCACCAAAGGGATAGAATATCCCCTTAATCTTCTTCTTCTTCTTCTCTCTTGGGTGTGGGCTCTAGGTAGAATATCAGAGTGAATTTGCTAGCCAAGGATGGTTTGAATGGTGGTGGTAGTGGTCTTTTTATAGGGTAGGATGAGGGGTTAAGGTGCCTCTTGAAATGGAGGGCTAAGATGGGAGGATGGAGGTGGTTAGATGATCCTAGGGTTAAGGATGGTTGGCACCACCTAAGGGGTGTAAGGGGGGTAGTTAGGGTTGGTCAAGAGGCACCTAAAAGTGGCGCCAACCATGGAGAGGTGCCATGGGTTGGCGCCAACTTTGAGGCTTCTAGAAGGTGGGATTATGTGGAGGGTGGAGATGGGTTTAAGGGGAGATGTGTGGTGGAGATGAAGGAGATTTTTGGAGGGAAAAGTGGCACCAACAAGGGGGTAGTTAGGGTGGTTTTGGTGCCACTTTTAGGTGTCTTTTGGAGGTGGTGGGTAGGCTAGGTTGGTGCCAAGTAGGGTTAGCTTATGTGGAGCTTAGGTGGAGCTAGTTGGTGGAGTTGTTAAGTAGGGTTTTTGGGTGGTACAAGCCAATGAAGCTGGAGCATAGCTAAGCTAAGCTAAGCTAAGCTAGCTTAGCTAATGGTGGAGTAGAGGAGGAGGTGTTGGAGCTAAGGTTTGGAAGGAGGAGCTGGTTCTGAAGAGTCCGGAGCTGAAGTGGAGCTGGAAGCTGTTGAAGAGGTCCACATAGGGCTACTCCAGCTGGCTTAGCTTGCTAGTTCTTTGCTAGCTACTAAGCCAAGCTAAAGTGAGCTGTCTTCTGTTGAATGGAGCTGAGGTGAGCTGGGTCTGGTGCTCCCAGAGAGGATTGAGCTGGTTGAGATAGCTAAGGTAGCTTAGCTCAATTAGCTTGAGCTAAGCTGGGTCCCTGGGAGCTGGACTTGAGCTTCCTGAGCTGGGATGAGTTCTTCTTCAACTGGTTGGAGTTGAGTGGAGCTGGATGTAGCTAGATCTAAGCTGGGGTGAACACTAGTCAACTCAGCTGAGCTAGCTAGAGCTCCCTGTGGACTAGTGGGAGCTAAAATGAGCTAAACTCAACTAGGTTGAGCTGGATCTGAGCTGACTTGGGCTAGGGTAAGCTAAGATGAACTCTCTTGAGCTGCCATTCAGCTGAGATTAGCTGAATGGAGCTGGGATGAGCTAACCCTAGTTTAAGTGAGCTAGGTTCCAACTGTGGTGAGCTGGATCAAGCTGAGTTCCAACTAGTTTGAGCTCCTCCTTCACCATTTGCCTTCTTGAGTGCTAGGGTTTTAGGGATCTATATATTTGTTCATCCCTAACACTCACAAAAACACATTAAAGCAACAAAAGAAAATGTAATGCATGCCTAACATATTTAATGCCTAAATGCATCCCAAAAACCCATTTGCGGAGTAAAATCCTAAGAGCTAGGTTTGTTTTAATGCATAAGAATGATGATAAACTAGCGTTTATTACACCCCCATGCTTGTCTTTTGCTAGTATCTTAGTAAAACTTCAAATTTTTTGGAGAACAGAATTTTTGGAAAATCTAATTTTTTTTCTACTTTTGAGGAGAAAGAGATTAAGGGACCTTGGTTGAGCTAAACACAAGAGGTACGGGATTTGCTAAAGATAAACATCGGGATTTGTTTCGGATCCAACCATTAAACAAAACGGGATCAATATATCATCCAGAAAATTCACAAATTAACCCCTTGTTAATTCAGATGACTTGAAATTTTTGTTTTTAGGATTTTCTAGCTCATGAATCTGATTTGCAACTTGCAAAATCCTTTAGAACCTTGTGTCCGTGCCTGTGAAAAGCCAACATTTATAAGGGCGTGTTAATTTATTTATTATTACTTTTTTTTTCTTCCCCATGCTTATTTTTAGCTTAGTCTTACAACAGATGTGTTGGGATCATCACTCCCGTTACCAATCCTCGAGGGGGCTCTGGCGCCAGTACTTCGGGATAGCATTGTCCATGACACCACCTAGGAGCTCACAACCCCAAAACACAATGCGGTGTAAAGGGGCGCTCCAAGCAAACTCAAGCTCTTGCTCTGACACAATAGGTAGAGCACCGTCCAAGACACTTGAGCTGCTAAAATGCGCTTTAATGCTCCGTCTAAAGATATGAAATATAGATATGGAGCAGTGCTGAGGCAGTAACATGTTGACATCGCATCCTCAAAGGAGGCATTTTCCTCATTCTCGGCGGTGAGGACTTAAACCAATGATCTGCTTCAGACTTTTACTAAGTCTAAATAAGGGAGTTTTTCTAATTTTTAGTTATTTTTTAAGTGTTGGCTTGTGTGTGAAAATTGACATAAGAAGTTCCTCAAGAAATGCAAGTTTTTGAATTAGAGACTAAGCCAAATACTTTCCATATTACAAAATAGGATCAAGTCACCTGAACTATCATGAGTTCAGGTGGAATTTTAGAGAAGGATATCTGATCTAGTCTAAAAATAGACCCTGAAATTCTAATGATTGTTGGTGCTAGAGCACCACGATCATTTGTTTTGATGATAACAAAACACGTGTTATTTAACATTTGCAATTTGAGTCCTAGATTTCAGGTCAATTGCAAATGTGGACGTGTTTAGACGGAGTTCGAGCTCGCATCCAGGACGGATTGGAGGAGCTTGACGGAAAACAGAGGAGGTTCGCGTGGAGCGAAAGATTGAAGATGGAAGGAAATGAAGAATAGGATAGATTTCCTTCTTTTATACTTGTTGTATCTTTTCGTTTCTTTTGTTGCTCTTTATTTCCTTAGATATTTTATGTTAAAGAGCCTCAAAGAACCCTAACAGTAGTCCTAGGAACACCGGCACAACCCTAGGATACTTAGGTTTTCTGTAGAATACTTAGAAAACCAATATAGGGTTCAAACAGCACTTCCAGACGTCTAATTCCCAAATCAGACGTCTGATAAAGTATTGTAAGACGTCTGACTGTTGTTTCAGACGTCTGATAACCGTTAGGCTGGACATAGTTAGTTCTGTCTGATAAAATCAGACGTCCAGACCTTAGACCAGACGTCTTAGAAGACGTCTGATAGATTTGCCAGACGTCCAACTAGTGGACCGTTGGCTGACTTAGCAAACACTCAAGATTATAACCGTTAGAGCCTTATCAGACGTCCATAGGACTTACCAGACGTCTGATAAATGACCGTTTTGCCTCGGCTGACCCAAAATCTCTTCTCAGAGATTTTCTAGCCGTTGCAACGTTTGGAAATCAATTCCCACCGTAAAAGTAGGTTTCCAGACGTCCATACTTAGTTCCAGACGTCCTGTATGTCGTCTGATGGACTTGCACAAAAAACCTGTTTAGATCTGATTCAAGTCAGGGAGAAACCCACATAGAATCAGACGTCTGACCTTGGAATCAGACGTCTTAAAGTGGCCTTCCAGACGTCTGATGCCAGAGTTAGACGTCTGATAACCCTGTCAAATGCAATCATTGTCCTGATTTCGGCCTGATTCTCTTGGGCTTTGCACCCAACGGCTATGGAAGCTTTTCCAAGCCTTCCAAAGCCTTCCTAAGGCCTCTATAAATAGAGGGGAACCTTTGTAACACAAACACACAAGACATACACCTAGAGAGACATATACACACTAAGACATACACCTTGCAATACACTTTCAATCCTTTTGTGTCCAAAGAAAAGACTCTCTTGCTCTCCAAGCTCAAGCTCCATTTTCTTGAGAGCATCAACCGTTACGCACCCGCTCTCCCGGCGTTGATAACGAGAGCGACGTAGCGCCATCGCGTGGCACACGCACCGCGTCATCGTCGACGCACTCCTTGCAAAGGGGAGTTTCCTATTTCCTATAGAAGCTAGGTTTAATTATTTTGTTGGCTCTATAGGACTGTTGTTTTATTTTATCTTTGTATTTTGGTTGGGTATTCGCTTTGCGAATTCCCGTCTCCTTCGTGGGACAAAATCCTTCTCGTGGAGAGAAGGGGTTGAGGAACGCTACCCTCGTACTTGTAGCGTGGTTGTATTGAGGTTGAATCACCCTCGTTTTAAGTGATTCGGTTTAGTGGATTTGATCAACTAGGTTGATCGGAAAATCCTAACTCGAGAGGGTTAGGTGGTGGTTTTCACCCGGTTTGGGTTTCCACCTAAAATCACTTGTGTACTTTGTGTGATTGACTATTTGTGAGATTGTTTATATTTCAATTACGTATTTTTTTTTGTCACGCTGATCTCACCCCTCCAAGTAGGGAACTTTCATTTGGTATCAGAGCAGGTCTTGCTGTTTCGGCGTAACAACCAAGCAAGAAGATCGATGGAGGGAAGCAGTTCAGCGTGTAGGATTTCTGAGGGGCAGTCCACAACCCGTCCGCCCTACTTTGACGGGAACAACTACAGCTACTGGAAGCTGAGGATGAAGACGTGGCTCCAAGCCACTGAATTCGAGGTATGGGGATGTTGCGAAACCCCATACGAGATCCCGAAGCGACCCCAAGGAGGCTACTCGCAGCTGCAGATTCAAGATCTTTCACTCAACGCAAAGGCAATGAATGCCCTGTATTGCGCATTGAGTCCGAAAGAGTTCGAGAAAATCAAAGAGTGCACCACCGCCCACGAGATATGGAGGAGGTTGGAAGGCACTCATGAGGAGACAAGCTCGGAGGAAGAAGAAGAAGAAGAAGAAACCGCTTGCTTTGGTTTCATGGCCAGAGGAACCAACAGCGACAACGAAAGCGGAAGCGACAGCGACAACGAGGTAAATCTCGATCTTCAAGAAGCTTTTAATGAACTTTTTGATATTAGTAAATCACTTAGGATAGAAAATAAAAGCATTAAAAAGAACCTTAGTTTTCTTAAAAATGAAAATGATAGGTTAGAAATAAAACTTAAGGATCTAGAAACTTGTCCTAAAAATGATAACCTATTATTAGAAAATCATAACCTCATCAATGAAAATAATAAGTTGATTGAGGAAAATGATAGTCTAAAGTTAGAAATCTATGATTTAAAGACTAAGATGCAAACTATAGAAAAAGAAATTGCATATCTTAGGGAAAATTCTAACAAATTAATCAACAAAGTTGATAATTTTTATAGCCCTAAGATTGAGAAAGGATCTCCGTCAAGGAGACCCGCTAACAGATCCGGATCCAAGCTCACTTGGATACCGAAGAAAAAATTAGAATCTTGTTTTGTAGGTTTTAGGGATGACTACAACACAAGGGACTGGACCTACAAGCTCAAGGCTGGTCAACTCAAGTTAGGGGAACCAAGGAGTAGACCAAGGAGGAGAACAAGAAGACCGACGAGATGGCGAACAAACGACGGACCCGCCTCACGTCGACCACCAAATTGGAGACCGGCGCCGATGCCCGGGCCTCCAAGCTACTGATGGGAGCCCCATCCGATGTGGCATCCACCACCACCATTTGGGCCATTTTATTGGCCATGGTAGGTGAGGTAAAACCCTTTACCCTATCTTTTTATCATAAGCATTTAGATAGGGGGAGTTAAAATTAATGAGCTAATTGTCAATTTTTAAGGGGGAGACACAAGTTAGCTAAATTTCCTTTAGTAAGGGGGAGAAAAATAATAGCTATCTTGTTGTTACAAAAAGGGGGAGGACATCACCTTTGTTAAAAGAAACTTATAGAAGAGCATGTTGTAAGGGAGAGTTATAGGAAATGTAAAATCAATTAAACCTTTTTGATAATGTCAAAAAGGGGGAGGATTTTCTGCATTATTATTTATGTTTTGTCATCATCAAAAAGGGGGAGATTGTTGGTGCTAGAGCACTACGATCATTTGTTTTGATGATAACAAAACACGTGTTATTTAACATTTGCAATTTGAGTCCTAGATTTCAGGTCAATTGCAAATGTGGACGTGTTTAGACGGAGTTCGAGCTCGCATCCAGGACGGATTGGAGGAGCTTGACGGAAAACAGAGGAGGTTCGCGTGGAGCGAAAGATTGAAGATGGAAGGAAATGAAGAATAGGATAGATTTCCTTCTTTTGTACTTGTTGTATCTTTTCGTTTCTTTTGTTGCTCTTTATTTCCTTAGATATTTTATGTTAAAGAGCCTCAAAGAACCCTAACAGTAGTCCTAGGAACACCGGCACAACCCTAGGATACTTAGGTTTTCTGTAGAATACTTAGAAAACCAATATAGGGTTCAAACAGCACTTCCAGACGTCTAATTCCCAAATCAGACGTCTGATAAAGTATTGTAAGACGTCTGACTGTTGTTTCAGACGTCTGATAACCGTTAGGCTGGACATAGTTAGTTCTGTCTGATAAAATCAGACGTCCAGACCTTAGACCAGACGTCTGATGGATTTGCCAGACGTCCAACTAGTGGACCATTGGCTGACTTAGCAAACACTCAAGATTATAACCGTTAGAGCCTTATCAGACGTCCATAGGACTTACCAGACGTCTGATAAATGACCGTTTTGCCTCGGCTGACCCAAAATCTCTTCTCAGAGATTTTCTAGCCGTTGCAACGTTTGGAAATCAATTCCCACCGTAAAAGTAGGTTTCCAGACGTCCATACTTAGTTCCAGACGTCCTGTATGTCGTCTGATGGACTTGCACAAAAACCCTGTTTAGATCTGATTCAAGTCAGGGAGAAACCCGCATAGAATCAGACGTCTGACCTTGGAATCAGACGTCTTAAAGTGGCCTTCCAGACGTCTGATGCCAGAGTTAGACGTCTGATAACCCTGTCAAATGCAATCATTGTCCTGATTTCGGCCTGATTCTCTTGGGCTTTGCACCCAACGGCTATGGAAGCTTTTCCAAGCCTTCCAAAGCCTTCCTAAGGCCTCTATAAATAGAGGGGAACCTTTGTAACACAAACACACAAGACATACACCTAGAGAGACATATACACACTAAGACATACACCTTGCAATACACTTTCAATCCTTTTGTGTCCAAAGAAAAGACTCTCTTGCTCTCCAAGCTCAAGCTCCATTTTCTTGAGAGCATCAACCGTTGCGCACCCGCTCTCCCGGCGTTGATAACGAGAGCGACGTAGCGCCATCGCGTGGCACACGCACCGCGTCATCGTCGACGCACTCCTTGCAAAGGGGAGTTTCCTATTTCCTATAGAAGCTAGGTTTAATTATTTTGTTGGCTCTATAGGACTGTTGTTTTATTTTATCTTTGTATTTTGGTTGGGTATTCGCTTTGCGAATTCCCGTCTCCTTCGTGGGACAAAATCCTTCTCGTGGAGAGAAGGGGTTGAGGAACGCTACCCTCGTACTTGTAGCGTGGTTGTATTGAGGTTGAATCACCCTCGTTTTAAGTGATTCGGTTTAGTGGATTTGATCAACTAGGTTGATCGGAAAATCCTAACTCGAGAGGGTTAGGTGGTGGTTTTCACCCGGTTTGGGTTTCCACCTAAAATCACTTGTGTATTTTGTGTGATTGACTATTTGTGAGATTGTTTATATTTCAATTACGCATTTTTTTTTGTCACGCTAATCTCACCCCTCCAAGTAGGGAACTTTCAATGATCAGATTCACATCCTCATCCCTAGTTTGTTAAAGATTAAATCCCATTGTACCTAAAAGTGAATTTTTTCAACCTTAGTCCTGATTTCAAAAATTTTTCCTCAAAAAGTTTTCAACATTTTTATTTTTTTGGGTATGCAAGCAGGAAAATAAAATAACTAAAGAACAATGCATGTTTTTAGGTTTTGAAAATCCTAAATCAATCGTTAAATTTTAAAAACACCCCCCCATGCTTAAGATATGCCATGTCCTCATGCATTAAGAGGGAAAAGTGATCACCTTAGTGAAGAACGGTCGGGTTTAGGATGATCAAAACCTGGAAAAAGAAGAAAAAGGGAAAATAGGAAAAGAAATGATGGGTTATCTCCCATCCAGTGCTATCTTTTACGCCATTCAGCCGAGCGTAGTGTGCATTAGTGATCAAGGGTGGCTGGCTCAGTAAAATTAAAAGATTCAGACGGAATTTTAGGCGTATGATCAAAATAGGGCTTTAAACGTTGGCCGTTGACTTGAAAGGTCGAATTAGTTTTTCGATCAAAAAGATCAACAGCGCCGTATGGATATATTTTATGGATAATAAAGGGGCCGGTCCATTTAGATTTTAATTTGCCAGGAAAAAGACGTAATCTCGCATCGAAAAGCCAAACGCGTTGATTAACGTCAAAGTGTTTTCGAACAATATATTTATCATGAAATTTCTTTGTTCGGTCTTTATAAATCCTCGCATTTTCATAGGAAAAATTATGTAATTCTTCCAATTCAATTAATTGTAATTTTCTATGGATACCGGCGCTAGATAAATCTATGTTGAGTTGTTTTATTACCCAAAAAGCCTTATGTTCTAGCTCTACCAGGAGATGGCATGCCTTCCCAAAAATCAGACGGAAGGGAGACATGCCGAGAGGGGTTTTAAAAGTGGTACGGTAGGCCCATAAAGCGTCATCCAATTTGGTGGACCAATCTTTACGATCGGGCTTGACCGTCTTTTGTAAAATATTTTTAATTTCCTGGTTAGAAACTTCAGCCTAGGCATTTGTTTGGGGGTGATAAGGTGTGGAAATTTTATGATTAACCCCATATTTAGAAAGAAGGTGACGGAATTGTGAGTGGGTGAAATGTGAGCCTCCATCATTGATAATGGCTTTTGGTATGCCGAATCTTGAGAAAATATTTTTCTTAAGAAATTTGACAACTACATGGTGATCACTAGTGTGGGTGGGTATTGCTTCTATCCATTTTGAAACATAGTTGACTGCGACTAATATATATAAATACCCACCAGAGTTGATGAATGATCCCATGAAGTCGATGCCCCAAACATCAAAAATTTCAACCTCTAAAATAGGATTAAGGGGCATTATATCCTTCCGAGTCATGTTGCCGATGCTCTGGCAATGCACATAGGACCGAACAAAGTCATGAGCATCTTTGTGCAAGCTAGGCCAATAAAATCCCGCATTAAGGATTTTAGCTACAGTTTTCTTGCCCAAAAAGTGTCTGCCACAAGCCATTGAGTGACAATGTGTCAAAATATCATGGATTTCATAATCGGGTACACATCGTCGAATGACCTGATCAGCACAAATGCGGAAAAGGTCGGGCTCCTCCCAAAAATAATATTTAATATCAGCAAAGAACTTATCTCGTTTTGTTTTTGGCCAATCAACGGGGATTCGTTCTATTGCTAAGTAGTTTGCGATGGGCGCAAACCAAGGGAGGGTTGTAGCAGCTAAAATGCTTTCATCGGGGAACTGATCTAGCGAGGTCACTATGTCATTCGTCATAAGAGGAGAGAGATGGTTGGCCACTACATTTTGCAATCCCACCTTATCCTTGATTTCCAAGTCAAATTCCTGGAGCAGCAGAATCCAATGGATAAGGCGAGGTTTCGCATCTTTCTTTGTCAGCAAATATTTAATTATTGAGTGGTCGGTATATAGAGTGACATGTGACCCCAACAGATAAGATCTAAATTTTTCTAAGGGAAATACAATGGCAAGAAGTTCATTTTCAGTAACCGTGTAATTCCGTTGTGCATCATCAAGAGTTTTGCTAGCATAATAGATCACAACGGGCTTCTTGCTAATTCTTTGCCCTAGAATGGCCCCTACAGCAAAATCTGAGGCATCTGTCATTAATTCAAAGGGACTATTCCAATCAGGTCCCTGCAATATTGGTGCCTCAGTAACCTCCTTCTTCAACCTCAAAAAACTCTCTAGGCACTTATCATTAAAATCAAATGGCTGGTCTTTAGTGAGAAGCTAACTTAAGGGCTTGGAGATTTGGGAAAAATTTTGTATGAATCGACGATAGAAACCCACATGACCCAAAAAGGATATGAACTGTTTAACAGTAGTGGGCGCTGGAAGCTTAGATATAGCATCTATTTTTGCTTTATCTACCGCGATTCCTTGTTTTGAAATAACATGGCCCAAGACAATACCTTCTTGGACCATGAAATGACTTTTTTCCCGATTGAGGACCAGATTAACTTCTATGCATTTTTGGAGAGTTCTTTCAAGGTTTTTGAGACAATGGTCAAAAGAATCTCCAAAAATAGAGAAGTCATCCATAAAGACTTCTAAACATTCACCTACCAAGTCTGAAAAAATTGCAAGCATGCACCTTTGAAAAGTCGCAGGTGTGTTGCAAAGACCGAAGGGCATCCTTCGGAAAGCAAAGGTTCCGAAGGGGCAGGTGAAAGTTGTTTTGTCCTGGTCCTCAGGATGAACCGCTACCTGATTATAGCCAAAATAACCATCCAAAAAACAGTAAAAATCCCGTCTGGCTAACTGCTCCAAGATTTGATCAATAAGGGGAGCGGGAAATGGTCCTTCTTGGTGGCGATGTTTAATTTTCGGTAATCAATGCACACACGCCAAGAAGCGGTTCGAGTGGCTACATTCTCCCCATTATCATTAGTGACAACTGTTAGTCCAGCCTTTTTGGGTAAAACTTGTGCTGGACTAACCCTGGAGCTGTCAGAAATGGGGTAGATGATATCAGCATCCAGCCACTTAATAATCTCCTTTTTTACCACCTCCTGCATAATAGGGTTCAAGCGCCTTTGTGGTTGGCGGGAGGGGCGAGAATCATCCTCTAAATATATACGATGCGTGCAATAGGACAGATGAATACCCTTAAGATCAGAAAGGGTCTAGCCAATAGCTTTTCGGTATTTACTCAAAACTTGGAGAAGTTCGTGCTCTTGTGCCCCGGTAAGTCCAGAATTTATAATCAGGGGCAGGGTCTGATTAAGACCCAGGAAGACATATTTAAGGGAGTCGGGCAAAGGTTTTAATTCCAATTGTGGGCCCGACTTTGAAAGAGTTTCTTCTTTGTGGGTTAGTGGTGAGGTGAGAGTGAAAGGGTCAGCTGGACGTGTGGTTAGGGTGGAAGGGTGAGAAGAAGTGGATTGTTCAGGAATCGTATTGATGGCAAAACAAGAACCTAAATGGGAAATCTGCAAAGTTTCCTCCACAATATTTTCTATTTTTGAATCCGAATCATCAAAGAAATCTGGTTCTTAGAACCGCCTAGAAGCTTGAAAAATGGCTAGGGTTACAGATTCACCGCCACACATGATCTTCATCTTTCCATAATCACAATCAATATTTGCGCGGGCGGTGGCTAAGAATGGTCTTCCAAGAATAATGGGGGTAAACTTTAGTGCTTCTGGTACCTCTATGTCCAGGACTAAAAAGTCTACTACGAATAGACAATTTTTGACCCAAACAAGAGCATCCTCAACAATTCCCCTTGGTTTAATTGTAGATTGGTCGGCTAATTGGAGAGTAACCTCAACAGGCTTTAATTCATCGATCATAAATTCCTCAAAAACAGCTGTGGGGATAAGATTAATTGTGGCACCAAGATCCAGCAAAGCGCGATCAAATGAGGTATCATTAATGATAACTTGAATTAGGGGGTGCTGGGATCTTTTCTCTTAAGAGGCAGTCGGCTCTGCACAACTGAGCTGACTGTCTCTAGAAGGATCACCTTTCCTAAATTTTTGGGCTACCTTTTCGGAGTACATAAATCTTTTAGGAATTTTGCATAGGCAGGAATGTATTTAATGGAATCTAGGAGAGGGATATTAATTTCTACTTGCCCAAATAAATCCATTAATTCCTTCTTAGTAGGCTTGGATTTCTTCTTTTTCTTATTTGAAGAGTGGAGGGCTTGTGGAAATGGAGCAGGGTTTCCCTGTTTTGCATTAATTGGTTCCTGAACAATAGGAGGGGGAGATGGAGAAGAGTTAATACGTGTTTCATTAAAGCGGGTTTCTTTAACAGGTAGGGGATTATGAGTGGTTTTCCCATTCCTCAAAGTAACTGCATTTGCAGTTTGGTTGTTTCTAGGATGAGGATGGGAATCTTGACTGTTATTGAAACCCGGTGGATGCTGAGGTGCTGGTTGAATGGGTTGATTGGGATATCCACCTTGGAACTAATTCCTTTGATTATTTGGGTTGGGCATGGGTTGGGAAGGTAAATTCCTAATAGGTCGATGATCAGGAGTAACCTTAACTTGGTGTTGCAAGTTGGTAATCATGCAGGTTACTTCTGTCATTTGAATTTGCATTCCTTGCAGAGTTTTCATGACCTGATTATTAATATCGTCCTGGGATGATCCAGGTTGATACATAGGTTGCCCATAATTCCCAAAATAGTTTTGTTTGGGAAAAGGAATCGGGTTCAGGTTTTTCCAGGAGTGATTCGGGTTAGTCCTCTAGTTTTGATGGGAAGTGTTGGAGGGGTTTCTAAATTGCTCCTGGAGAGCATAAATATTTTCCGAGGTAGGATCAAAAATATTTTGATCAAAATTCCTGGTCAAATCTTGCGGGAAATCAACCGGAAATTGCTGGCCAGCAGATGTGCATCAATGTTGTGTAGATTTTCTCTTCGGAGAATGTTGGGGGGGGGGGGGGGGGGTTAGTGTGTGGAGAGTGAACGTGTGGAGCTTGTTTATTTATGGGCTTTTCTTTCATTTTCTTTTGGTGAATTTGCATCTGGTCCAGTCGTTGAGCTAACATATATAGATCATCTTGAGTGATTGGAACAGAGGTGGATTTGGAGTCAATTTTATGGACTCCGTGTCTGGGGTTTTGTGATCTGCCAAAAGTGTCCATTGAAGTCATGTTAAATGAGTTTTCACTCATTTCTTCAAAGAGGAGATAGGCACTTTCAGCGTCTTTGTTAATAAAATTGCCTCCACATGAGGCATCCACAAATCGTTTCAATTGATCTTCTAATCCATGATAGAAGATCTGCACTAACTGCCATTGTGGAATTTCATGGTGGGGACAACTTCTTAGAAGTTCCTAAAATCTTTCCCAGGCTTCGTGGAGGGGTTCACCAATTTTTTGTTGAAAGGTCATTATGGATCTTCTTAATGCATTCGTTCGACCAATCGGAAAATTTTTTTTTAGAAAAGCACTTTTTAATTGGGGCCAGGTGGTAATAGGGTGCTCAATTGTTCTAAACCAATGAGATCCTTTGTCTTTAAGAGAGAGAGGAAAGTCTTATTAACCACATGTCTTCCTGCACATTGCGGGAACGAGTGGTTTGAGCGAGGACAGTTAATTCCTTGAGATGACAAAAGGGGTCCTCTCTTGGAAGACCATGAAAATGTTTAATAAGGTTTAGAATGACTGGTTTAATCTCGAAATCCCCTTGTGGTATGACCACCCCTGGTCTTTCCTCATAATTGGAAGGATCATAGAAATCCTTAAGAGGAACGACAGGCTGTTAGCAGGGTGGTGGATTTTGTCCTTGGTTAGCTAGGTTCGTGACAGTCCTAGCTAAATCTTCTTGATTTTGTTGTAGTCGAACTAAATGGTCGACCATTAATGCAAAGGGATTTGGATTTTGAGTTATAATTGGAGGGCCAGCTGGCCCTGCTGGTATTTCTGGTTGCTCCAAGTTAGGAAGGTGAGGGAGGGTGAAGTCAGCTTGTGGGTCGACTGACGGGTTAGAAATGGAAGTAGAAATTTTTTGTCGGCTTCCTGGGTTTTCCATTTTTTTAGAAGAGGAGGGGGAAGAAAACAATGACTTTCTGCTGCAGGGGGCGAAATCAGATGGTCCCTCAAGGTGTGGTTTTTGCGACCGTTGCCCTTGCATGCACTGTTTGGGAAGAATTGGAGGGGAGTGAAAAGAGGTGTGGTCGAGCCCGGATAGGTTGTGTTAATATGGTGATTTTATCGTTGAAATGTGTATAGTGGTTAACCTAAATCGAGCCTAACCATCTCTTTACAAAATTTTTTACCTGGCCTACTTGATTTTATCTTGGTCACTTTTAGGACCAGGGTCGAACTCAGGGAAGTGGGATTAAGAGTGAATGAGTTTCTACACCTTTTCTACAACGAATCTCTTCCGTTTGTTTATTATGTTTTTGGTGTTTTTCTATTTAAGATTTTTTTTCTGATAATTTTTGTCCTTGAGGTACACCCTCAAAATCAGGTTCTTGGCTTTGAGCCAAATTAGGGTTCCAAAACTGGTCTTGCTATTCACAAGACTGAGTACCTGCAAGTCAAAGATTATCTTTTCCCTTTTGTGTATTTTTTTTATCTTCTTAATGGCAGGAAAGAGAAACAGAAATAAAGTAAATATAGTATATATGTATATGTATATATTATATATGTATAAAGGGGTGGGGGTGGAGGTGGAGATGGCGTGTAGCACGGTGTCGAGTCGGTCATCGTCTAGGAAGACGCAACCAGCAGGACGAAGTGCCGTGTGGAGTGCAGGTGGATTGGTGGAAGATGAGTGCGAACACACTTTCTGTATGCGTGTATCGGGGAATATCAGCAACTGGTGCAGATATTCCCGCGATACGACGTATGGTAAGTGATATGAAAATATATATATATATCTGTAAATATATATCTATATGTAAATATATATATATATATATATATATATATATATATATATGGTTATAAATATATAGGTATATATGTAGTTATATGTGTATATATATATATATATATATATGTATATATATATGTGTATATATATAGATATGTAAATATATGTATAGATATATATATGTATATGTATGTATATATAACTCTATAGATGTATATATATATGTATATATATATATATATATAGTAATATATGTATATATATATATATAGTAATATATGTATATAGATATATGTAGATAGATATGTATATATATATATATATATGTATGTATCTATACTTATACTTAGTTATATAGGTATATATATATATTTATACGTATATAAGTATATGTATATATGTAAATATATATGAATATATATATATATATATGTATATGTATGTATATATATATAAGTATATATTAATGTATAAGTGAGAGTGTGTGTCTGCGAGAGTGTGAGTGTGTGTGTATGCGTGTGCAGAGAGTGTGAGAGAGTGCTATGAGAGAGAGAGAGAGAGAGAGGGAGGGAGAGCATCTGTTGAGGAAGGCGTTGCGTTTAAGTCCCCTGAATCCAGCGGGCGACATCTGATGGCGCAGCGCACGCGCAGGCACGCGAAGAGGCACGCGTTGGAGGGAGCGGGCATGGGGAAAGATGCCGCAGTGCACCGTGCTGCATGAAGAGGCGAGTGCGGGGTCGAAGAAGCGGGTGGGCGTACGTGGGCGAAGGGAGCGGGCGCACGTAGACATTGAAGCGGGCAGGCGTACGCGGGCAAAGGGAGACGCGCGGGCGGGTGCTGGAGCGGGCACGGGACAGGACGCGGGGGCAGGCTGGGATCGGTTGCGGCGCGTCGGGTGACCGGATAAGTGAGAAACTTACCGGTCACCGCACTGTAGCCACATTGTTCCGCTGACTAGCGTGAACAGTGGCTACAGTGCCGCTCGGCTCCGCACGACCAGGTGTGCCCAGTTCTGTAAGTGTGGGAGGTGTGGAGCGGCTGGCGCACGTGCGGAGAAGCTATTCCGGCTGCTGGCTTGCGGGTGGCGCTTCACCACAGGGCGTGCGGAGAGGGGCAAGGGCAGCCTCCAGGCGCGCGTGCTAGCTTGCGTGCGGGCGCGCGGTGGCCTGCACTGCTGCTGCCGCCTTGCTGTTGCTGCGGAGCTTGCGGTGGTCGGTTGAGCTTCAAAGCTTGAAGCTCCAGTGGCAATGGCGGAAGTGGCTAAACGTCGAAATAGGGAAGAGAACCACCATACCCACCAGCTCTTTGATGAGCTGGGTGGTGGTGGAACTCATAGTGGTGGTTGTGCACCACTGTGAGGTACTCCTACCCGTAGAGTGGGCTCCTTAGAGGAGGAGAGGCTACGTGTGGAGGGAGAGGGGAGGAGACGGCTTGGAAGGAGGGAAGCTGCTGTGTGTTTTTGGGTGGACCCGACTCTCTTTGCAAAGAAGAAGCCGTGCTCTTTTAAAGAGGAAGAAGGCATGCATAGCCATGCCCTGGCTGTGCATGGCTCTGCATGGCTGATAGGGAGAGGCTGTGCATGGCTCTGCATGGCTGGCAGGGAGAGCTGTTGCAGAGCATGGTGCGAGGAAGAAGCTTCCATGCCTTGCAGCCGTGGAGGAAATTCAAAGTCAAATAGAAATAAAAATAAAGATGGTGAATTTGCGAGGCAGCACCTGAGGAAAACGTAAATTACAAGGCCAATTTATTCATTCTCCTCCCCTCTCAAATAAATGCATGCATGCGTGTATTTTTAAAAATGTGGCTATGGATACCTAATATGCACTGGTAATGCTAGGAAATAGTAGAAGACAACACAATTGCTGGTGTATTTTTGCTGTGCAATCAGGGAGGAGAAGAGAAAGAGATGAGAGAAAGTGTGCAATTCAAACAAACAAAGCTAGACCTAACTTAAGTGCGACTCCTTAACAATAAACCTAAGACTTGGTCTACCTAGGAAATAAGTATTCAATAGTGAATACCCATTCTGTCAACAAATCTAGCCAAGTTGCTTAAGGGGAGGTTTGGGCCCAAACATTTCCCAGGGAAAACCCCAGGTGCTTGTACAAACCCGTGCCTGGTCATTTGATATGGCCCCTCAGCCTAAACACCAGATATAAATGACAGAATGGGTATTAACTAAAGAAAACTTAAGACCTATATAGCAAGCTTAAGTTGATTAAGCCTTAGGGGTCAAGTTGCTACGAATTTTAGTTAGGTCTAGGATACTATAGTGCACACGGAATGTGGAGGGTGTTAATTGGGTTGTTGCCCTGTTATTTCAATTTTTTTTTGTGTGTGTGCAAGAATTGGGAAGTGGTTCCAATGAAAAGCAAGTTGTCACACAATTTTTTGTATTTATGTTTTTTAGGATTCATTTTAATTGAATGTATTTTAGGGTTATTCTTTTTTAAATGTTCAAATAAGTTTGAAACTCCACAATCAAAGGAAAAACAAGTTGTATGGGTGATGGTATATTTCCTTTATATTGTGGGATTAAAAAGCAAAAAAAGAAATCCTAATTGGATTTGAACCCTAATACAGAAAATTACTACCAATGAATTCTTTTTAGGCTTTCTAAATAGGTAGTGGTCCAAACAATACAACCAACACCACTAACTTATGTAAAATTAAACAAGGATCCCAGAAAAGATTTTTGTAAGATTTTAGGAATTGTTTGATAATTGTTTTAAATTTTTATGTGTACTGGTGTCAAAGTCCAGAAATGATACCTATGGGTATTTTGAACTTTTCAATATTACCACTGACCTCATAAAATTTTGATGATTTTATATGATGTGTAAAATTTCACAAGGATTATAGAAAGCTAAATTTCGCAAAAATTGGATGAGTATAAAAATTCTAAAAATTCATAGACAGTAGCAAAATAGGAAGATTAGAGGGTGTGACCCCTCTGCACTCCACGAATTTTTAAAAATTAAATACAAGGCCAATTGATCTAAAATTTAGAACAGATGTTCCTAACTCAATTTGGAATGAATGTATGAAATGTTATGATTTTTAAAGGCCTGTGGTGTTAGAAATTGATTTTTCAAGTCTGGATAGAAATTTAGACTCAAAAAATAGAACACCAATACTTGCAATGGAGTGGTGTTAATGAAACATTCAAGTAAACAATGAATTTTTATGGGCACCACTCCACTTAATTAAAATGTTTAGGGTCCTGAAAGCCAAGTTTAATATTTTTTTGGTAGTCTATTAGCCTAAATGTGACAAGAAAGGGGAACCAACCTGAATTTTGCTGGAAGAAAAGGAACTTTGATCTCTCGCTTCCAGATTCTCGCTTTCTTCCTGCAATAGTTCCTACACACACAAAAGAAAAGAAAGAGAAGGGGATGAGATCCACTTCAAGCAAGAGAAAAATGACTAATGAAAAGCCGTGCCTCCCCCGCAACGGTGCCAAAAAGTGATGCAAAAAGTTGCGTGATTTATAAAAATGGGTTTTTAATATCGTTGTAACACGCGAATTCGCATACGCTTTTAAATTTATATCATAGATAGGGGAGTATCTAGGGTCGTCTAAGGAAGAAAAAATTGCAATTCAATTCTCTTGCTAAAAATAAATCTCAACTTTCTTTTTGGTATTTTAAATATATATATATTTGTGTTTTGAAATAATACGGGCAAAGTACGAATTTTGACGAAAAGTGCTAACATCTAAAATGCTAAGCTAAAACTTAAGAGATTAAAATGTCCACTACCTAAGCTCACTCTAGGAAAGTGGAGGCCTAGAGTAATTAGGGAGTGGAAGTAGAATAAGTGCTAGAACAAAAGTAACAATTGCAACAGGAAATTAAGAAGAAGGCAATTTGATTAACTAGAATTTATGTTCTTTTCCAAGACAAGTAGAGGAATGCTTCTACTAGAAATGAAAAAATCTAAAAGTAATAAAAGAAACACAAATCCTCTTGCAAAATTTGGTGAAGAAGGGAGTCTTCTTGCTCCAAGCCTAGCTGCTCCTTGACTTGAAAAGAGGGCCTCCTTCTCCTTCCTTGAGAGCTCCTCCAAGGTGGATGTTACCACCTTCAATGCTCTCCTCCACGGGGTGGGCGTGCACCACCCTCAAAAGCTCCTCCAAGGTGGCGTGGACCACCTTCAAGATCTCCTCCAAAGATCTTACTTGCCTGGCTTCTCCTTTGGCTGGCGTGGCTCAAGAGAGAAGGGAAGAGGGGAAGGCACCAAAGGGATAGAATATCCCCTTAATCTTCTTCTTCTTCTTCTCTCTTGGGTGTGGGCTCTAGGTAGAATATCAGAGTGAATTTGCTAGCCAAGGATGGTTTGAATGGTGGTGGGTAGTGGTCTTTTTATAGGGTAGGATGAGGGGTTAAGGTGACTCTTGAAATGGAGGGCTAAGATGGGAGGATGGAGGTGGTTAGATTATCCTAGGGTTAAGGATGGTTGGCACCACCTAAGGGGTGTAAGGGGGGTAGTTAGGGTTGGTCAAGAGGCACCTAAAAGTGGTGCCAACCATGGAGAGGTGCCATGGGTTGGCGCCAACTTTGAGGCTTCTAGAAGGTGGGATTATGTGGAGGGTGGAGATGGCTTTAAGGGGAGATGTGTGGTGGAGATGAAGGGGATTTTTGGAGGGAAAAGTGGCACCAACAAGGGGGTAGTTAGGGTGGTTTTGGTTCCACTTTTAGGTGTCTTTTGGAGGTGGTGGGTAGGCTAGGTTGGTGCCAAGTAGGGTCAGCTTATGTGGAGCTTAGGTGGAGCTAGTTGGTGGAGTTGTTAGGTAGGGTTTTTGGGTGGTACAAGCCAATGAAGCTGGAGCATACCTAAGCTAAGCTAAGCTAAGCTAGCTTAGCTAATGGTGGAGTAGAGGAGGAGGTGTTGGAGCTAAGGTTTGGAAGGAGGAGCTGGTTCTGAAGAGTCCGGAGCTGAAGTGGAGCTGGCAGCTGCTGAAGAGGTCAACATAGGGCTACTCCAGCTGACTTATCTTGCTAGTTCTTTGCTAGCTACTAAGCCAAGCTAAAGTGAGCTGGCTTCTGTTGAATGGAGCTGAGGTGAGCTGGGTCTGGTGCTCCCAGGGAGGATTGAGCTGGTTGAGATAGCTAAGGTAGCTTAGCTCAATTAGCTTGAGCTAAGCTAGGTCCCCGGGAGCTGGACTTGAGCTTCCTGAGCTAGGATGAGTTCTTCTTCAACTGGTTGGAGTTGAGTGGAGTTGGATGTAGCTGGATCTGAGCTGGGGTGAACTCCAGTCAACTCAGCTGAGCTAGCTAGTGCTCCCTATGGACTAGTGGGAGCTAAAATGAGCTAAACTCAACTAGGTTGAGCTAGATCTGAGTTGACTTGAGCTAGGGTAAGCTAAGATGAACTCTCTTGAGCTGCCATTTAGTTGAGATTAGCTGAATGGAGCTGGGATGAGCTAACCCTAGTTTAGGTGAGCTAGGTTCCAACTGTGGTGAGCTGGATCAAGCTGAGTTCCAACTAGTTTGAGCTCCTCCTTCACCATTTGCCTTCTTGAGTGCTAGGGTTTTAAGGATCTGTATATCTGTTCATCCCTAACACTCACAAAAACACATTAAAACAACAAAAGAAAATGCAATGCATGCCTAACCTATTTAATGCCGAAATGCAGCCCAAAAACCCATTTGCGAAGTAAAATCCTAAGAGCTAGGTTTTTTTTAATGCATAAGAATGATGATAAACTGGCGTTTATCACAATCCAACGAGCAACAAGCTCAAAAATACAAGTAAAAACTGGTGTAAGAAAGAAAACTCTTACAATAAAAAACTAAGCCTCTCAACAATATATAGAATAATATTACCAATTTGATAGCCTAGAATGAGCGTGAATCGCTTTAACAATGTGTGAAGAGATCACGTCGTTGAAGTATTTGCAAAACATAGAGAGATTGAGAACAACAAACTTGATTTCTTCACTTGTGAATATGGTGGAAATTTGGGAAATATAACCCTTGGAATTTCTCTTGTATTTCTACTCTTTCTTGTGTGCAAACAAAGAATCATAGGGTCATTATATAGAGTTTAGGACCTCAAGGATTCGTCTACTAGACGTTGGGAATTAATTCCCAACGTTCACATTGTTGGAATTAATTTTCTAGCCGTTCAGAATTTAGCCAACAGCTACCTGGTGCAGGTACTAAAGTACCTGTACCGGTACTTGCAGCTCACTGCCACCAGTACCTGAGTCCCAGTATCGGTACTCATCATAGGTACCGGTACTTGTGACTCCTAGGTTTGAGATTACATGGGCACGGTAACCTACTAATACCGGTACTCATCATGGGTACCGGTACTTGTAAGGTTCTGGCCAGAATAAAGCCTTTAACCTGTGGCCAACCTGTACCGGTACTCATGGTTAGTACCGGTACTTGTTGTTCACAGTTTGAGACGAATTCTCAAACCTGTGCCTTGCAAATACCAGTATTGATGAACAGTACTGGTACTTGCTTGCAAGTACCTGTTTTAAGTATTTTAATTCATTACGTTCTTTGAAAAACGAATGCCATATAAATCCTAATTTATCTTTAATTAATTTTACGATCTAAGTTAAGTTCTCTTGTTAAGAGGCATACATAATCTAAAAATAAAATCTAAACTAAATAAACTAAAGTAGAAGATGATCTTCTTCTCCTCGACTCTTGTCATCTTGCCTCCTCCTTGTCATCATCATCTCTTTCTCATCAAGCCTCTTTCTTATCATGATCTTCTCCTCCATCATTTCCTGTTTGCTTTGCTTCTTCACCTAAATCTGAAGAACACTTAATGCAAAAATTAATTCATAATAATTTTGTTAACACCAAAACAAGATGTGGAACAAGGTTCCAACATAGTCTACTGTTCATCTGAAGAACACAAGAAACAACCACTGTTGATTCTTTGCTCCACGAGATCAACGGTTGATCCTTGCTCGATCCCTTAGAGCCGATGTGTGAAGCTTTGCATTCTCCTTCAGATTTGATCCAATTGTGGGATTCATGAGAACACTTTCCCGTGCTCCTCTCAAACTCATCCCTATTGTTTAGCCCCTTTTCGTTCCCCCTTTAAATGCAGTGTCCATATCGCTTCTAGTGCCTATTTAATGACTTTCATAGCCACTGTGCGTGAGCACCTGTTACGACCTGGTTCCTGAATCCCTACAAAACCTGAGACCGGCTCGACTCGACTAATCCCAAGACCCAGTCGTCCAACAAGAAATAATCGAAAAGCAGGAAAGTAAACCACATTCACTATGCAATGTAACTAACAATTAAAGCGTACAAGTAGTAAAGGAAGTAAAAGTTGCTAGTCAGTACATACCACCACAACAACAGGAAAGTAGAACAAAAGTATAGTAACAGGAACAGTAAACAAAAGTCTGAAACTCACTAGCAGAAAAGAAAGTACAACCACGGTACGAAAACTACTGCTGGGCTCAGCTGGGCCCAGCACCTTCTATAGCTGGTAACTCAGGCTGCTTAACTCCTGGACCTGTAGAGGGTTATGAGACAATGGAGTTAGCGAACGTTGAGTAGAGTGGTAACAAGACTATCTAAAGCAGTAAAAGATAGCAAGTAAATTTATCTTTTCCAGTTATTTATTTTCAAGTAATTTCTTTTCACCCCATTTGTTTACTTTCAGATTTCTTTCTTTATCTTGCATGTTCCTCGTGGGAACGATCTTGATTGCAGTCTTTTCCGAAGAGTAGAAGGTGCACGTGGTGTTCTCCTAGCCGGGAGAGTCCCCGTGGTAGTCTTACACCCAGTCAACCACCCCGAGGTCACAGACAAACGTAGCGGTGACTACGGCACGCGCGATAAGCTCATGGGTAGCTACCTCGCACTGGCACATGGTCAGTCATTTCCACTAGCGGGTACACCCAAAGTACAACACGAAACAGCATAGGGCCTATCCCTCTCAGAAATAAGGGTCTCGCCCCTTAGAACAAAATAGGGGTCTCACCCCTCCACAGTCCGCGTACCCTCGTCTGACTACCTTAGTTTGCCTAGAGGGCCTAACAGGTCGGTGTAGGGTGGCTAGCTGAACCCCGAGCCCCGTGGGTTGGCTAGGTCCCTCCCTACACTAGTAGCTCACCTCGGTACCGTGTATGTGAGGGCCAATAGAAGTCGGTGTAGAGTGGCCAATCCTAACTTCGGGTCGCAACCCAAGGGCGGCTAGCTCCGCTCTACACTAAAAAGGGGACAGTCGCTCTCCTTGGTACCATGTACTCAAGGGCCAGCAAACTTCCCATCCACATTTCCAGGCCTTTCCATTCATCCACAGGAGCTCTACTCCTAACTCCTCATAGGGTTCATGCTCATATTCACCATATTATTCGATACCAGGTTTCATCATTCACAATTCCGTTCTCGTATTATACACATGAAGCTCCTATTTCCATAATTTAACACATGCAACAAGCGACATCACAGGTAACTGTTTAGTTATCTTAGGCATTTCATATTCTAACAGGCAGCTCGTATTTATTAACAGGTAGTTGCTAACAATTTAGCTCATTCATTTGTAACTACAATTTCAATCATGCAAACAAGCAGTTCAACCATTTCTCATCCTAAGGTTCATGCCACATCTTAGGTTTCCAGTTATCTAATTTTCATAGATGCATTCATATTTATAAATAGAACAGGGGTGGACCACTCTACCAGACAATCCGCAAGTACTGGGGGCTCGAATTGCAGGCCCACGTGCCTCTACAAGCCCCAGACACGCAACAGATCGATGTCCTATACCAAGGAACACATCACAATGGAACATTTAGAATAGTATATAAAGGTTTCTAACATGTAGAGTGAAACGTCGGGCGACAACCGGGTTTTATTGTTATAGCGTTGTAGTATAGCCAGTTATTGCCATCATTTCAAATATATAAATTTTTTACTCGAAAAATAAAAGAGTTCCCGAGGTCGAACTCAGGGAGCAAGTTGTATTCTAGAGATATACATGTTTCTTTTACAAAAAATAAAGAAAGAGAGAGAAAGAATTTGTTGTCTTTTCTTCTTTTCTCTTTGCTTCTCCTCGTCTCAGATCTTCTGTTATCCTCTTCTTCTTTATCTGTAGTGGTGATGTTCTTCTTCTTCTTTCAGCTGTTCTTGCTCTTCTTCTTTGAGTTCTTCCCTGTGTTCTCCTCTGCCTCGCCTTCTTCTGTTGTTCTTCAGATCTCCTTCTTTCTTCTTTTCCCTTCCTGTCAGGACGTCGTCTCTCCTTCTTTCTTCTTTTCCCTTCCTGTCAGGACGTCGTCTGATTTTCCAATCAGACGACTTAAACTGCTTGTTGCTACAGTGTCTCCCTCAGCTTCCTTCTTCTTCCGCGGTCCTTCTTCTTCACCTGTGCCTGCACACTTCAGAGTTTACGTCAGGGGGCAAAACCTACTCTACCCCCCGCCCCTCCGTCTCTCTCTCACAGAATCCGCTCATAGGATAGCTCTCCCAGAGCTGCCGGGTAGCCGGGTACGGGTCGCGCCCGGGTCCAGGCCCACCGGCGTGCGTGGTGGGTGAGGAGTGCAGGTCAGTCTAAGTCGGGTCGGGTCAGATCCGCGGGGCGTGAGCGCGGACGAGACCTGGTAACCGGGCGGGTGAAGGGGACCTCACCCCGTGTGCTGAGGCAGTAAGCCTCCAGCACTTTTTCGCTTTAAACCGCTGCGCCTCTTCAGACTTTTCCGAGGTGGGACTAAATGTCCCACCTCAATTGAGTGCCCGCAGCGGAGAAAGCAGCGGGCGATCGCGGCTTCACGCGAGGCCTTCGCCCCAGCTGCGAGCCTGATGCTTTGTCGGAAATGCCTCGCGAGGCCTGGGAGTCGAATCTGGGCGTGGCGCGCCTGCAGCTGCAGGCGGAAGCAGCTCCTTCTGCACGGCAATGGCGGCGGAGGTCGGGTGGCCTGTTCACAGCAAAACGGCCTCTCGGCCTAATCAGAAGGTGCCGGGAGCTTCGCCAGAGTGCGGCGAAGCTCGTGTGGGTAGTGGCGAGGCGTGGGGCGGCGTGCAGGGGCTGCCCTAGGTCGGACTGTGGGTCGGAAGATGGGTTTGTTCGGTGGGGTTGCAGAGGGTGATGTGGGGGAGGTGGAAGGGCGGGGGTTGATCAGGATGAGGAGGCGGAGATTCTGCGGTGGTCGGCGAGCCGTGTGGGTTGCTGGGGTGATGGGGAGGTCTCGCCGGAGTTTGGCCGGAGACGAAGGGGGTGACGGTGGACAGGAGCGGTCGAGGGTTTAATCAAATAAAAGACAGTGAGGAAAAGAAAGAGGGGGAGATGGGGAGGAGTTCTGACCTAGCTACGGGGACGAAAGGGGAAGCAGCAGGGCGACAGTCGTATCGACTGTCGCCGGAGAAGAAGATGCCCAGGGGAAGGGGCGGCGGCGAGCAGAGAGCCGGAGAGGCGCCAGCTGGGTGCGGCGTGGTGCAGGAAGAGCAGGGGAAGAAGTCTCTGCTGCTGGTATTGCGGCAGAGCGAAGAGGAGGAGGAGGAGGAACCGTCGGAGCTGGTGGGCGTCTGCCGGAGTGAGAGGAGAGGAAAGTTGGGGGTTTTCTCCGTCAGATCCGAGCTGGGAAGAACGGTGGAGCGACGGGGGTATTTATAGGGACCGAATCAGGGAGGAAGGCGGAGGGAGACGACGTGTCTCCCTCGCCGGAGGACGCCGGAGATGGAGACCCATACCGTCCGTACGTTCGCACGGCCGGTATGGTGGGTTACAGCGACCAGGGGGATGTCCCTGCGACGGCTGACGTCGCAGGGCACCCCCGATTTACTTGCCAGGCTCTCCTCCTTACCCTGCGCGGCGCCATGCTCCGCGCAAGGTCGCCGGAGCATGGTGCTGGCAGGTTTTGCAGGGGGGACCTGATCGCAAAGAACGAAGGAGAGTTAGGGGCCAAAATGCGAGGGTTCAAAAGTTGAGGGCCAAAAAGTAAATATATGAGGACCAAAGTGTAAAGTTGGTCAAGGAGGTCTCTTCTTAGGTTCAAGTTTTTATACATGACTAATTAGGACCTAAGGAATCTGATGGTGAATTTCATTTCTATATTAAACCTTGTTTGACCGGTCAATTTATGCAAAAACCCAAATTAAGATATTAATTGGGCATGGTTCTCAATGTAGGTCAAAATGGGTTCTGAAGGCCAAATTGAAGGTTCTAAACCCTAGAGATTATTTTTCTATGAATTTTAGAGGGTTTATTCTATTTTTACTTTGCCTCGAACCTCGTGAATTGAAGTGGGTTGTTTTAGGGTTACAGATTATCATTTAGTTTCTTGGAATTGCTGTAGCCCTTGCTAGATCATTTCATCCCACTTTTATTCTTATTAAGTTGCTTTGACCTATGTTTAGGCCCTGAATTACCCTGTATGCAGATTATACTGGTAAAATTGCATTTTTACCCCTTATGACTTGTTTTCTCCTTAAACTCAGAATTCTCTGAGTTAAGCCTTTCCTTGAGTTATGTAGGAGCTTTTATCCTTTGTATTAGGTCAAAATGAGCTAGTTATGGCTCATGATGAGGTTCTCATCATAGAGGAACTCACAAGGAAACCACCGATATTTCGTTTGCGTAAAACGGATCTCGGTCGGACCATAAACAGGTCAAAAATGTGTCTGCAGACCTAAATCAAACCTCTGGAAACAAGTCCAGACATCTTAAAAGTCATCAAAGACTCACCTTGGGTTCCTGTGATGACCTCAGACGTCCAAGACTCCTCCACGATCGTCTGGACTCAATTCTAGACGTCCAACTAGTCCTCGAGTCATCTGGGAATGCCTCCGGTCGTTTGGTAAGCTGTCCAGACGTCTAAAAAGCATAGGAGGACATGCTGTGCGCCTTCCCAAAGCTGCTCCTGCGCACGAAAGAGTAGCGCACCACTTTTAGCCAAGCAGATCGCCTCTGTGGTGCGGCCTGCATGGTCGTAACTGCGAGGAAGACGTACTATCGTGATACACCCACTTTCAGACATCCGGTGTCATCGCCAGCCGTCCAGCTTGTCGTCCGGAAGGCACTTTGGACGTCTGATACTGGAAAAACTCCAGTATCAGATCACGCTACCGCTTCTCTCGCCGCGCTTCGCCGTGGCTCCGCTTGCTCCGCTGCAGCTCTGACAGCTGCAGAAGGTCGAGGATAATGCCCCAACACTCTCCTCCTCCCGCACGTGCCGCGATGGCCGTGCAAACCTCCGACAAGCCTCCATGAGCTCACATCCTTGGCCCTCTCCTCCTTATGCCCGCTCCTCCTCCTTGCTCTCGCTCCCTCTCTCTCGCGTGCCTCACTCATGACAATGGAGTGCGAAGGAAGGTGGTGGTGGTGGAGTGGAGAGAAGAGGAAGGGGGTGCTTATTATAGGCAAGGGGTTTAGGGTTCGGCGGGGGAAAAGAAGAGAGGAGAGAGACAGAAGGTCTACACGCTGCCTGCGCGCAGAAAGCAAATGCGTGTATAGATTTTCCAATTTTCAGACATCCGGGAAGGGGTCCAGACATCTGGCCAGACGTCTGATTGATAATCCAGACATCTTAAAAGGCTCAAATCAGAATGGGTCTTTACAGCACCTGCCCCCCTCCTACTTCCTTGGGCTATTCATTCGTCCTCTCCAACTCTCCTTCCCCTTCATCCGGAGCTAGTGGTAGTAGCTTCACCTCTCTCATCTCCAATTCATTCCATGTCGCTACGGATATCATGACACCTGAGGATGTCCCTGAGCTCGTCTAGAGGACTTTTGTCCAATGGAGATCCTCCCTCCTTCGTCTCCATGGCCACTAGTCGTGGATCTTCTCAGAGGTCCCATTCATCTAGTTAGATTAGGATTTATTGCTTTCGTAGATAGATTTAATGCTTTCTAGTTAGTTTAGATAGTTTGGATCATAATTACACTCTTTGATTGCTTTAGTTTTAGTGTAGATTAGTTGTAGTGTAGATTCACCTCAATTGACCTCTCTGATCAATTTAAATCACAGAGGCAAATTTGCGTGCGCTCATTTGGTCATTATCTTCCTCTTCATCTCCCTGATCGCTTTCATCTTCTTCCCTCGTGTTTTTAATCCATACTCCACCCCATCCATCAGAGTTGATTAAGATCTGAAGATCTCTAGCTTTCAAATCCAAATCACGCTCAAATCCACCTGAGGGTCTCTCCATTCACTCCATTTGATCACAAAGACCTCCTATCTGAGTTTAACTGCATCAATTCGCTTGATGGATTTGAATTTGAGTTTTATGCCTAATCACAAGATTTGGAGTCAATTTGATTCGAAATGGATTTAATTGAGTGAATTGAGCTTTTATCTAATTGGATGTATTGCGATGAATCTGAGGGGGTTTGATTGGATTTTTAGTCTCAAATGAGCATATGCCCAATTTTTTCTCATTTTGGGTAGTTTTAGCCAAGGAATCTTAGATTCACTGACATGAGGCCTTAGCAATGACCAATTTGGTTTTCTAGATTCACCCTGAGGTACTAAACACTGATTGTTAGTGTTTAGGAACTCTAGGTGATTAGATCACCTAGGCAGATCCAAAGTGAAGGCTCAATTTGGGTGACATTCTTTCTCGATGCAAAAATGATTCCAATATGATAATCGAGGCTCGAATGAGATTTAAAAGATCCTAATGAAGATTTGGAGTTGGTTTCATAAGTATTTGAAGTCCTGATTTGATTCTCATGCTCACACTATCTATAGTGTGAAGTGAGAATCAAATTAGGGTTCTAGGGTTTGTTGATTCTCAATTGGTTTATTATTAACACTCAGATCCTCTATGGAGTATTTGAGATAAATGAAATTTGGATTTCAATGTTTGGACCATATTTGAGCTGTTGTTCAGTAGCTACTCTGTTCTAGGAATCTAAATTGATTTTTCTATGGGTTTCAATCATTGATCTCAAGGATTTGATGGTGAATTGGGCTTTCTGGGTTAAATTGCATTTCAATATGATTTTCCAAACTTGAAGCTGCTTTAGATTAAACCTTTGATTTCTGGATAGTCCTTGACTGTTAGCTAGGTAGTAGTAGATATGTTGAGGAACTTTGGGAGATGCGTGAGTGAATCATTTTTGCTGAGATGGTTTATCCTTAGATCTAGCTTTCTAGATTTGAGGATTATGGTTTGGAGCTCAGATCAGACCTTAAGGGTCTGCTCTTTTAGCAGATCAGTTGCAGTAACAGCAACAGCTACTGGGTTGGCTGATTTCAAAGATTTTGAGTGGATTTCATATGCTATTTGAGTTGGTCATATAATGTACTGTTAGAATTTCATGTGAGAAGCATTCCTATATGATTATTTGACCACAAATCTGATTGAAAATGACTTGAATCCAACTTTAAAATCACTGTCAGCATGCATGAAATTGTATAATCTGTCTACATCTGATTTTAGTGAAATTCGAAGTCAAAAATCATGTTTATTGATTCAATCGTGTTTCATATAGTTTTCTTTATGTTGTTGAATGCCCACACTTCATTTCCAACCACCTAAACTAATATTCAAGGCTTAGATTCATGTGTCAACACTCCATTTAAGCCTTGTGTGGGCCAATTTGTAAATAATTTAAAAAATACAAAAACATTTTAAATAAATAAAATAAAAGTGTCTTGAGTAGGATTAATAATATTTTAGGTGTGTGTGAAGTTTGAGTGAGTTTTGAGTCCTGTAGATAGTAGAACATACCTATAGACGGTTAAGCCTATCTTGGTATTGAATAAAGGAATCAACATATAAAAACAAAAAAGGAGTTCATTCTTCTCTACTCTCACCTTTTCTCTCTCCTCTCCTACCTCTATAAAACACAAAAAGACCATAACAATTTGAAACAACCAAAATTTTCATAAAAATACCATATATATAGTATTTATACTTGTATATATAATTTATTACTAAGTTAAATGTAAATAATAAACTATATAACTTATAATGTACATAAATAACCTATCTATCTATTATATTTAATTAAATAAATATTTATGTTGTGTTAAACTGTATATATCATAATTATATAATTATATATTTATTTAATTAGATTATATGTACATATACTTATGTAAATATAAATAGCAATGTATACATGTATAATCATATTTATAAATGTAATATAGATTAAGGTAATTAATATTGTTAATGGGGAGAAATCGATTTTTAAAAAGATGTTCGTTGCAGTATAAATGAAATTGCCTAAAAAATAAATAAGAATTTATTACTCGAAAACCTAGGTATTCGAGGTCGGACACAGGGAGCAAATTGATATTTAAAAACTAGAATCACAACTTTCAATTTTATAAAATGCAATGACCAATCCACTCAAAGTTATGAAGTAAAAATGAAGCCAATGTATAGAGAAGCTTAAAAATATCAAGATGGACGTATGATGTAAAAATCAGATGTCTTAAATAATTAATGCTACAATGCTTTCTCTGTTCTTCTTCTGATTTCTGATTTCTCCTTTCTTTGCTTTTGATTTTGTCTTTTTCTTTCTTCTTTTTCTTCTCTTGTTTCCTTAGCTTTCTTCTGCCTTTGATTCTCTGCTTGGCCGCCCTCTGCTTCCTTCTTCCTTCTACTTTCAGCCCTTGGCTTCTTCTTTCTTTCCTCTCTTTGACCTCCTTTTCTTCTTTTGCCTCTACTTTTGCCTTCAAATCTTTCTTCCTTCTTCAACCTCTACTTCTGTGGCTAAGTCCTTCCTTCTCCTTCCTTCCTTAGCTGCTCCTACTTCAACTTCTTCCTCTTCTTCAGTAGTTGCCTCGTCCTCCTTCTTCTTTCCCTACATAGAACAGAGCAAAACCTACCCTTACCCTCTCCCGCGTCTCTCTCTCTATTTCTCTCTTCGCTCTCCCTGAGCCAGCGAATCGGGTATACGGGTCGGGTTACGCGTGCCTGGGTCTAGGCGCACCGGCGTGGGTGGTGCGCAAGGAGTGCAGGGTAAACGGGTTGGCCAAGTCCGCGTAGGTGTAGCCGCGGACGAGGCAGGTGGAGTGGGTGAGGGACCCCACCCCGTGTTACTTGAGGCACTAAGAAAGAAACACAAAAACAATAAAAACCACACACCTGCGCCAAGCGTTTTCGAGGTGGGACTTCTTCATGCACCTGCAGGAAGGAGTCTCGCTCAATTGAGGCAGCTGCAGTCGCTGATGCCTCTGATTGCCAGGTGCAAACAACTCGTAGAGGGATTCCGTGCACCTGCAATGCCTTTGCCTGGAGTGGGACGACCTGGAGCTCGCGAACAAGCTCCTTCATGCCTTCGTTAATGGTGGCGGAGGGGTCAAACCTGAAATGCATGAATAAGGCCTCGCGGCTCTGTCAAATGCCTTGGGAAGCTTTGCCGTGTTGCGGCAAAGGTGAGACGGTGGTTGGCTGCCTGCGGGACGGCCTAGGCGTGTGTGCCTAGGTCGCTCTGTGACTGTGAAGGTGAGTGTGTCAGGTGAGGGTGTAGGGCGTGTGTGGCGGTTGGTGAAGGGGCGGAGGATGATCAGTGAGTGATGGTGAAGGTGATGAGGTAGGTGGCGAGGCTTGTGGAGTGGGGGAGTGACGGATTTGCCTTGCTGGTGGTCGGCTAAAGATGAGGGAGACGGAGGTGGATAGTGGCTATTGAGGGGTATTTTACGAAATTGAATGAGGGAAAATGAAGAGTAGGAGAATGGGACTTATCTGCGAGTAGCTGGACGAAGGGGAGGCAGAGGGGACGAGCGGCGCGTATGTGCCGTCGTCAAGGAAGAAGACCCTGAGGTGAGGATGACGGTGACGAGGAAGGGGTTGGAGAGGCACATGCTGGTACGACGCAATGCAGAAGAGCGAGACGAAGATAACTCTGCCACTGGTATTGTGGCAGAGTGACAAGAGGAGGGAGGGGGATCGCCGGAGCTTGCGAGTAGTTGGTCGGAGAGGAGGAAGGAAGAAATTTGGGGGAATTCTCAGGCCAATTTAAGCTTGTGATGGCCAAGAGGATCTGGGGCAACTTTTATAGGCACTGACGGAGGGACATGTGCTTGGAAGGCAAGCTTCCAAGCATGGAAACCTTGCCAGAGTAGGAAATCTGTGAGATACCCATATCTCTCGAGCGTTCGTACGAGAGATTGGGTGCGAATCGAATCCTGGGATCATGTTCAGACGGTAAGGAATTCCTCAGAGAATCTCCCTTCCAAATATGAGAGGAGATCTCTGAGGATTTGGGGAGAAATCCTCCTCAAATCCTCGTCGAAGTAGGATTCCTTCGCTATAATGGTAGAGGGACCTGAATGCAAAGAGTGGCGAGGAAGATAGGAGGGTCTGCACAAGGGTTTTCAAAAGTTAGGGGCCAAAATGTAATTAGGTGGACCATTTTGCAAAATAGGTCAAGGTGACCTTCCCTTAAGCAAAAAATTTTGGTACAAACCTAATTTGGACCTAAGGAATCCAATGGTGAAGTTGGATTTTAGGTTTGACCATGTTTGACTGGATATTTTGCACAAAACCCTAAATTAGGTCAAATACTGAGCTAGGACCCCTATCTAGGTCAAAATAGGTTCCAAAGGCTAAATTGAAGGTTCTAAACCATAGGGGATATTTTTCCATGAATTTGAGAGGGTTTAGTTGATTTTCATCCTGACCAGAACCTTGTGAAATTAAGTGGGTTTGTTTTAGGTTTATAGAATGTCATTTAATTCTTAAATGTCACAATAACCCTTTTCTGACTGAATCATCCCACTTTTTCCTCTTATTAAGTCCAATTGACCTATGTTTAGACCCTGAGAAATCCTGCTGATGCACTGCAATGGTAAAATTACAGTTTTACCCCTTATTTCATGTTTTCTTCCCAGAACAGTAATCCTTTGAATTAGGCCTTCCTTTAGGTTATGTAGGAGCTTTTGTTCACTTTCTCAGGTTAAAATGAGCTAGTTAGAACTCATGATGAGGTTCTCATCAAATATATTGTAACATGTTTGTATATTTATTTATTTATGTATTTATTGTATATAATTACTAAGTTAATTAGCTAGATTTTTTTTTTTTAAATCAAAAGGAAAGCTATCGTCATATGATAGCAATTCGGGACTGCAATTTATTGATAAACGAATAAAAAATTACAAATCAGATCCCCATCTATGTATAAGGGACAAGCACTCATTTACAATTTGCTCACAGCAAATCGGTCACTCCTGAAAAAGCCTCTCGTTTCTTGCCCTCCACACACACCAGAGAGTTGCAGCCATACGTAGGTGTGGTCTCTCCATCACTGCAAAGTTATACCACAAAGAGTCCCACGAGGGTAGTGGTTCCTGCCAAGTCCTCCTCCAAATTACATCAGTAATCAAGCAAGAAGAAAAAATGTGGCTGAGATTATCAGTGTGCATTCCACATAGGTGACATTCATGAAGAGCAGCTCCCATTCTTTTGTGCCTTAAATCACTTGTTATCAAGCCCTCCCTCCTACATAGCCAAAGGAAAATTTGCACTTTGAGGGGGATCTTCAAGAGCCATATATTTTTGTTAATGTGATTGTAGCTCCCACCTCTTCCACCTTCCATAATTTTTCTATACCCACACTGCATTGTATATATCCCATCCCAAACATAGCTATCATCCACTCCAGGCCTGGGTTTAAACCGTTCCAGGTCTGAAATCAGGTTTCTTCTTTCTTCCCACAGTCGGGTACCCATCCTGGTGGACTCATCTTCTTTCAGTTGCCAGCAATCCCTATTTTCAGACCAGTAGCAGCTAACAATCCCTGCTTTGTCTCTTGCTGCAGCAAAGACCCTTGGGTAAGCCTCCTTCAAAGAGCCTAGCAGAGACCAGTGTTCACACCAAAAGTTAAATGTTCTGCCATCTCCTAATACCGGCTACAACAGGTGCCAATTTTCTTTCAATGCTCAAATCACAGACTACCAATAAGGTGAAGGTTTGATAGGATACAATCTCTTTAGTGCACTATTGGACTGACCATAACTATCCTTAACCAACTCAGTCCAAGGTTTCTCTTCAACTTGCAGAATTTTAATAGCCCATTTGAGCAGCAAAGCCTCGTTCAATTCTTTCAAGGATTTGATTCCCAAACCCCCACTTTCCTTGGGTTGACATATTTGTTCCCATTTTAAAGGTTGCATAAATCTACCTTCATGCTTGGAACCTTTCCAGAAGAACCTCTTTCTCATTAAATCCATGCGCTTCCACATAGATTTTAGAGCCTTGAATAATAGAAGACAGGGATGGAGGTAATAACAGAGTTCAGCAAAATGAGTCTGCCACCCTTAGATAAAAATATGCTATTCCATCCAGCCAGCTTCAAACAGAGTGTTCCAATCACTTTTTTTCATTCTTGAGCATCTCAGGGGCAGCCCCAGATATCTGATGGGGAGATTAGTGAGAGGGGTCCCCAAAGTAGCATAAATACTCTGCCACCCTTAGATAAAAATATGCTATTCCATCTAGCTAGCTTCACAGAGATCTCGTCAAACAACGTGTTCCAATCACTTTTTTTCATTCTTGAGCATCTTAGGGGTAGCCCCAGATATTTGATGGGGAGATTAGTGAGAGGGATCCCCAAAGTAGCAGGCATAGCTTCTTGCTCTGTCTCATTTAATCGAAAACACACCAGATTGGACTTCTCTCTATTCAGTCTCAGACCTGAGATGTCCCTAAATATGTTAACCATATGGCCAAGTGCACAGGCTTCACCTTCTGATCCTTCCACAAAAAAGATCGTATCATCCGCATATTGAAGAATAGGAGCTATAACACTCCTGTTAGAAAGGGAGTATCCTCTGATAATACTTGCCTCAGCAAGTTTGCAAGCATACCTCCCTAAATTATCAACAGCAAGATTAAAAACCAAAGGGGCCAAAGGGCATCCTTGCCTCACCCCACATTGTGGTTGGATCTAGGCCCCACAAGACTTCCCATTGATCAAAGGAGTGAAATTAAATTAGTAAATTAATAAATTACTGAAGTAAATTATGTTGTATACTTATACAAAATAATTTTGAATATTTTTAATATATTTATGATGTATTTATACTGTATAATATTATTTAAACTGTAATTATGTATTTATCTATGTAAAAGTGTATTTAAATGTATATAACTTTAAATAAATAACTAAAAATAAATTAAAAATGTGTAATAAATAGTTAGAGAATCCTTATTTCGAGGATTTTGAAGAGAATCCTCATTTCTTTGCACATCGTCTTCCACTGCCTCCACCTCCACAACAACAAAGGTTCCTACCTCCTCCTTATCCTAACTTCCCTAATCAATCTCAACTGGAGAGAGGTGCACCACCAAACCTTCAACATCTGTATAATACACAATTGCAAATGAACACACTTACACAACAGGCGCAACAACTTGCACAAGTTATTAATCTTCTAGCAAACCCCCATCCCCAGGCTCGTAGACCTCAACTACGGGATTACTATAATCTCGTAATTGCACATCCTATGCTTGTGATTTGATTTCCCACTTGGGTCATGCTGCTGAACTGAAGCCGAACACCATAGCAGTTATACCTCACTTCCATGGACTTGTTTCTGAGGACCCTTTTCAGCATTTAGAGGAGCTAAAAGACCTATCTCAGACTCTGGGTCTACAGGGCCATGATCTGTAGACACTTTTGATGAAAATGTTCTCCTTTTCATTGAAAGACAAAGCTGCCCCCTGGTACAGAACACTTGCATGGACTACACCTATGGAGACTTGGCCTTCTTTGGAACATGAGTTCCTAAAGAAGTATTTCCCTGTAGGCCACACAAACGCCTTGAGGTGTGCTATTACTACCTTTTCACGGAATTCTGGAGAACAAATGCACAAGGAATGGGAGAGATTCCACGAGCTTTTGAGAAAGTGTCCCCATCATGGTGTCCCATGCTAGAAATAGGTTTAGATCTTCTATCATTGGCTCGATGATGACATAAGAAACTTTTTATATGTCATTTGTGGAAGTAATTTCTTGTATCAGGATGAGGATTCTACCTTTGAGTTCTTCGAAGGTATGCCTCAAAACTCTATTAATAATGCTTCGATGAGCATTTTTAATAGAAAATCCTCACATTCCCACATACATTCTAGGGTTCACGAAGCCTAATCCAGCACATGAGATATGGAAATAGTGGCCAATCAACTGGATAAAGTGGGCGTAATTGAGAAGAAAGTTCATAAAGTATGGAAATTTCTCTCAAAACCATCTTCTTCTTAGTCACTTGCGCAACACACTTCTTCACAGTTTCCTACAGGGAGGGAAATTGTTAACAACTTCTATGTGACACCATAACCATCTTCTGACTATTCACTACACTATCCTTCACCTCCGGCTGGAGGAACCTTTGTTCCTCCATACCCTGAATTCCCTGCACTTTCTGGAGCTTCAGAGGAGCTCCACTCCATTCACAACAACCCATATTCCTAAACCTCTAACCCTGGATGGCGTAATCATCCAAATTTCTCATGGTTGGGAAATTCATAGAGACTAAACTACCAACAACCTTTTGCACCATCACTACAAAACTTGTCCCGAGAAACACCTCCACCATTTCAACCACATCACAGTTATCCACCCCGTGACTACTAGTAACCCCAACCAAGGCCTACCTAGTACTCTCAATCTAGGTCTACACGAGATGAGTAGTTGGGGTCTATCATGAAAGTTCTTGCTGATATGCAACAACAGAATATTGCAATGTAGTAGAAACAAGATGCAACATTAGCTAAGATGACAGCACAGCTAGTACACTTAGTTGCACCCCATCAAGCACATTCACTTCTATCTCAGACTAAACTTAATCCTAGGAATGTACTTGCCCAGAGGTATGTTCATCCTAATCCTCCTTAAGGCTAAGCACATGTCATATCACAACTTACACAATTCTAATCCTTCTGCACTTTATTCAGATCAGCAACCACCTCTTCTTCCCAATCTTGATTCATCATCCACATCTTGATCTGCATTCATTAATTTGAAGAGGTAGAAGTTATAGATTTTTCTTGACATACTCTGGATTTGAATTTGGACTTTGAGCCAAGTCTTATGATTTGATTTATGTTATCATGATTTTCACTGATTATGGAGCCTATCTTCATCTTTGAGATTGATAATTTTTCATTCTTACATACATTTTGACTTAAATCTTTCATTGATCTCAAGCTTTTCAATTTTGTTGATTCGCTCCTACATTTTGTACCATCTAGGTTTATGCCTAGTTGAAGGCATAAAAGTTAGCAAACACTTGTATATAGCTATCTTCTCTTTCTTTATTTTTCATTTCTTTCTTAGGTGTCTATCCGTGCATTTTTAGTTTGCATGCATAGTCACATTTATCTTGCATTTCACTATTTAGCCTGACTTTCCACTCTGATGTATATTAGACTTGAAATCGTCCGCACAAAGATTTTATCTCATCATTCCGACTTCCTTCTGTCACCCTAGTCTAAGTTAGTGAAAGCAGAGCATGCATTTGCATCCACCCTATTCATCCAATGAGGACATTGAATTATTTAAGCACGGGGGGTGTAAATGATGAAATCATTTTTTGAAATACAATCATAGATACACCTTTAGTGTATATAGTATAGTATTATTGAAAAAATAAAAAAAATTAAAAAATTTGAAAAAAATTACAAAAACAAAAATATAAAAAAATGTGAAAAATAAAAACATTTCAAAAATACAATAAGGGACCTAATTACCTTTACTATTGAGGGAGAACTCTTGAAAATTTCTAAGGAGAAAATAATTGAAGAGATTTATAAGTGTTTAATTATAATCTTATAGCTGAAATAAAAATAGAATAAGTGTTTATGGACATTCAACCTTTGCTAGTTAAACTTTTGGGGCTATAGAAGCTTGATTCACTCAGGCTTAGGCTTAATACACTCAAGCATTGATAAAATAGAACATGATCTCTTCTAACTTAGGATATATTCTTGTACTTGAGTCACCAGTACAAGATTTGTTGGTTTGCTTTTGTTTAGAAGTCTACTTAAATTTGGTTTATGATGGGTCTACTTTAGTAGACATTAATTGGGCCTAAGAACAATCAATTCTAAAGATTAAATGGGATTTCTGGTATACATTACAGTGGACAATCAACAGAGTCATGATTTAGTATTCCTACATAATTCTTTGATGTAATGCATGTTGTGAAGGTGCCTATCGATCTTCATGGTATATTAGAGGGGAGGGGTGAATAGTATTGCTTAAAAATTTAAATGAAATATATTCAGATCAATCCACAAAAGAATCAAGCACAGATAATACCTGGATTTATAGTGGAAACCCTTCCCAAGAGAAAACCACTACCTAAGCCTCTCAGCTTTGGATTTTCCCGACTAGTCGAGGCTAGTCAATCCACTAAAGTATCACTTGAATGAGGGTGGCATAACCTATTTAAGTTGCTAAATCAGTGTTTTTAAAATGGTTGCATTGTAGTATAGCCAAAATAACACTCAAACAAATAAATTTATTACTCGAAAATGTTTTGGGGTCGAACACATTCTCAAAAATTGAAATTTAAGAGAAGAAAGCTATGAAATTGTAAATAAAAACTGCTTCAGAATAAAGTAGCACTAGGATCAAGTGTCAGAATGCAAAAATAATGGAGTAAAATGGTGATTTAGATCACCAAATACTCACAATGATAGCTAATGAACTCAATGTATATATGAAATGAAATGCAACCAAACCAATCGTCTGATTAGTAAATCAGACGGCTTAAACTGCTTAAGCTTCTTTGTTCTTCTTTCTCTTTCTCTTCTCTGCCTTTCTTCTTCTGCCAGCTATAGCCCTTGTTCTTCCTTTCTTTCATTCTCTGTCTTTCATGCCTCTACAACTCTTCTTCCTTCAACCCTTCTTCTTTCTCTGGCTTTCTTCACACAGTAGGGGAAACTTCTTGAATTCGGCTAAGTGTGTTAGCCGATTCTCACCAAGAGCAAAACCCTCCCCCTACCCACACAAACTCTCCTTCTCTCTTTCTCTCTTTAGGATCCGCTCTCCCAAAGCCACAGGGTAATCGGGTTATCGGACCTAGCGTACCTGGGTCCAGGATCACCAGCAGTGGGTGATGAGCGAGGAGTAAGGGTTAGGCGGGTTAACAGGTCAGGCCAGGTCTGCGGGCAGAGATCACGGACGAGGCGGTGCATGGGTGAGAGGTACCTCACCCTGTGTTTGGAGGCAAAAAGCCTACTTGACAAATTCAATTTATGTGTGGTCGCGGGGTTGTCTGTTCATGAAGTAGCACTAATGCTACGCTTGTCCTTCGCGAAACAGCAGTAGCAGGTGGCCTTCAATTGGCATCTCTGGAGCAGTCGATGCTCCCAATTGATCACCTAGGGACGTTCCTAGAGGGAGTCTGCACTTCCTGAGGGTGTCACCTGGGGACTTCGTGGTTAGAACACCATGAACACTGTCGGAGAAGACAACGCGACGACGAAGCTCCAGCCTGAACCTGAAATAGAGAATAAGGCCTTTCGGCCATGTCAAAAAACCTCAGAAGGTTCGCCGTAGCACGGCGAATGTAATTGTAGTGGTTTCGTGGAGGATGGGTGTGGATGGTGGCCAGACGATCACAGGTTAGGTCGTTGGTGATGGGTTTGTTCGGGGGGTGGTGTGAGTGGATGGAATGGGAAGTTGAAAGAGGGGAAATGAGCAGAGAGGTGTGGCGGAGGTTTTGAAGTAGTTGGTGAGGAGTTTGGTGGCGTGTGGAGCGAGATGTTCCTCGCTAGAGGTGTGGCTAGAGCAGTGGAAGATGGAGTCACGAAGGTGTGGTCGAGGTCGAAACGACGTGTCGAAAGTGTTGGTGTGATGAGGAAGAGGTTAAGGAATAGTTGAAGGTACTAATGGATGAAGTGGGAAGGAGAAGGTGTCAGTTGTGGTGTTGTTGGTGTCGGAGAAGAGAATAGCTCCAGAGAGAGGGAGACAACGAGGAAGGAGGAGATCAGGGTGCTGGCTAGTACGGCTCGTCGTGGGAAGAAATGAGGAGGATGACTCTGCTGCTAGTATTGCGAACGGAGGATGAAGATGGATAGAGGGGCTTGCCGGATGTCGAGGAGCTTTCGAGTGAGAGAGAGAGAGAGGAATTAGTGGGGAATCTTGGCCGATTTTGAGCGTGAGGAGGATAGTTTGAGCAAGAGGTTCTTTTATAGACCTCAGGAGGAAATTTTGGGCTTGGGAAGTAAGCTTCCCAAGCTTCGAAAGCTTATCGGAGTTGGAAAATTGCTTGATACCCAAATCTCTCATGCATTCACATGAGAGATTGGGAAGGTTTTGGGGTGTGGAATTTGGTTCAAAAGGAAGAGAATTTCTTGACAAACTTCCCTTTCAAATTTAAAAGGGATTTGTCAAGAAATCAAGGAGTTCTTTCCAAATTAAGGTCGTCAGAGCAAGTAAGAATAGGTTTAATGGCAGCAGGGATCTTTTTGTGAGAACATTGACAAAGTTAGGGGTCTATTTGAAAATATTTTGAAAGTTAAGGGTAGAAATGTAATCAGACAAGACCAAGTTGCAAACTAGGTCAGGAAAAACTCATCTTGGGTTCAAATTTTGGTACAAACCTAATTTTGATTTAAGGAATCCAATGGTGAAGTTGGATTTTGGTTTTGACAACGTTTGACTGGGTAATTTATGAAAAAACTAAATTTGGGCAAATGTCTGTCTGAGACTCTATTCTAGGTCAAAACAGGTTCTGATGGTCAAATTGAAGGTTCCAAACCCTAGGGAATATTTTTGTATGAATTTTAGAAGGTTTAAGTGAATTTTATCTTGACTAGAACCTCAGTTAATTAAGCAAGTCTATTTTTAGGGTTTCAAAAGTTATTTAATTCTCAAAACACGTGCAAACCCTTTTCTGATTATTTTAACCCACTTGTTAGCCTTTTAGGACCATTTGACCCTTAATTAACCCCTAGGAAAACCCTTGGTTGTACTGCATTCATGATATGCTAGTAAAATTATAGTTTTAACCCTAGTTTCTTATTTTTCCCTCAAAATGATTATGCAGTGACTTATGACTCTCTGGCAGTTATGTAGGAGCATTTACTGACTTAATTGGATCAAAATGAGCTAATTATGGCTCATGATGGTGTTCCCATCATACCCCCATGCCTAGCTTTTGCTAGTCCCTTAGCAAAATTTCAAGCTATTAACTTTGATTCCAGACCATATGCATTTTGATGCTTAAAACTCTAATGTGTGCTTTTTTGTAGATTAGGTTAGAATGCCGATAGTAGTCCTAGAGGTACTCAAGTACCAACCAAGATCTGGACCTGACCAGCTTTAGCCTCAGTTCGCCACAAAGGTTTTAAGGCCCACAGGAACTAACCTGAGGTTTGTTGAACTCCATAGTTAAAGCACCCGTGCTTGTAACATGTTTTAGCCCAGGTTCAGTTTATAGTGCGTTTTTGTAAGAGAGAGATAGAAGAACTTTTCTTTATTTTTTGGAGAGTTTTCTCTCTCTTTTCTTTTTATTTCTAGCTTCAGATTAACCTTACAACACGGCCTGTATCGGATTCCTAGTTCCCACCATCAATCCTCGCTGGGTCCCTGGCAATCGATGCTTTGAGATAGCACCGCCCATGGCAACCCCCAGAACCCTGGCTTTTGAGAATTCGAGATAATCCCACCCATGGCATTCTGTAGCTAAATACAAACCTTGGCAATCGACATTTTGAGCTAATGCCACCCATGGCATATGAACCAGCACAAGGTGCTTACATGCCCCTGGTAGGATATTTAGATATCCTAGGGACAAGCACCGAGGAGACGATATGTTATTGCGCATCTTCGAGGGGAATTTACTGCCTCTCTGCACTGGAAACTCATCTAAATCAACTTGTGTTGATCAGCCGCTCCTAATCTAAGTAACTTTTTTTCAGAACAGATTTAACGTATTTACGTGATTTTGATACTTAGGTGCACTGAACCAGACTGTGTGTGGATTGGGGTACTTAGGTTATCGAGTCCCGCAAACCAGAGGTTAGTTAAGGAGGTCGAATAATCCCTAAGCCTTAGACCTAATACTTAAGCTTCGCATTTTCCCCAACCTCTTGAGGACTATCCATATCTTAGCAGATACTTGAATTTTTAAGCCTAGGATTGTAGCCCAAGAAGCCTAAGATTAGCGTTCCTACTAATCTCTTTTTGTTTCTTTAGCACTTTTTGCCTTTCATTTTGTTTTTTTTTTATTTGGTCTAGAACTAAGTTAATTCCTTAATCTTTTACTAATGACTATCTGTTTTTCTTTTCTTTTCAAATTATGCTCCTTTTTGACATTTTTATCTCCTCCCTTTTTTCTCCTAAAAAATGATATGGCATCAAAATTTCCTTCCTTCTCCTATTTCTTTTTCAAAAATTTTTTATTTTTTTGGTTTTTTTGGAATATGTGATTTTTTTGATGAAACCCTTGTGAAGCGATTTTCACAGCTTTTTGCACTTTAATACCCTCCATGCCTATGATTTGCAATGTCCTCATTGTAAATTAGGTGGGGTCGAGTTCATCTTAGATCATTCATTAGAACAGGTGTTGGGTGGGTGAATGGGTTGGGGTGACTGTTGCAGATGATTTCAAGCTCAGGTACAGGTACCAGAGGTGGAGTCGGCTATTCTAATGGATGAACCCTAAAGTGCAATATGAGTTCAGCATAAGATGTGTCAGGAAGGGTTTCGGGTTTTTCAAAATGACGGGTTGCCTCCCATTAAGCGCTGAGTTTAATGCCATCAGTCGGGCGCAATGAGCTCACAAAGAATGGAGGGTAATAGATATCTCACCCAAGTTTGTATCAGTGAGTTCAATGAACGATTTGAATCTCTGACCATTCACGATAAAAGGTTCTGAATCGTGACTAAGTTGACTGATTTTGACAGCTCCATTTCCAAAGATTTGTTGGACAAGGTATGGTCCAATCCATTTTGATCTGAGTTTTCCTAGGAACAATTTGAGTTTGGTGTCAAAGAGTAGGACTTTCTTATCAGGGAAAAAGATCTTTCTGGATATGTGCTTGTCGTGAAAGGCCTTAACCTGCTCTTTGTAAATTCACGAGTTCTCATATACGTCATGGCATAGTTCATCGACCTCTCTCATTTGAAGCTTTCTGTGGGTTCCTACCTTAGAAAGATCGAGATTGCAGTTTCATACTACCCAATAGGCTTTGTGCTCCAATTTGACGGGGAGGTGACATGCCTTCCCGTACACCAATCTGAAGGGAGACATGCCTAATTGGGTTTTGTGGGCTATCCTATAACCCCACAAAGCTTCCGAAAGTCGGGATGACCAATCTTTCCTGTCAGGTCGAATAGTGACCTGGAGGATTTTCTTGATCTCCTAGTTTGATAACTCAGCTAGACCGTTAGTTTGGGGGTGATAAGGAGTCGAGATTCTATGAGACACCCCATACTTGGTCATCAGTGATCTGAACTGAGTATTCGTGAAATGGGTCCCTCCATTGGAGATTATGGCACGTGGAATCCCAAATCAAGAAAAGATGTTCTGATGAATGAATTTGATAACCACCTTATGACCATTGGTTTGAGTCGGAATGGCTTCGATCCATTTGGACACGTAGTCAATAGCGAGAAGAATATATTGAAAGACATCTGAAACAGGGAAGGGTCCCATGAAATCAATCTCCCAAATATCAAAGATTTTGCATACGAGAATCAGCTGTAAAGGCATCATATCACGACTGCTCATGTTGCTTAAGTTCTAGCAATGAGTGCATGCCTTACAATGATTATATGCATCTTTGAAAATTGTGGACCAATAGAAGTCTCACTGGAGGACTTTTGCTGTGGTTTTATGACCATAAAAGTGTCCACCGTAGGCCTGGTCATGGCAGGACAAAATGTCCTGAATTTTCGCTTTCGGAACACATAGTTGGATGATTTGATCAGCACCAATGCAGAAGAGATACAGGTCTTCCCAAAAGTAGTACTTGGCATCAGAAAGTAATTTATCCTTCTTGGCTTTTGGCCAATCGGATGGGATCTAATGTGATGCCAAGTAGTTTACTAGATCAACAAACCATGGAAATCCTGAACTGATAGTTAGGAGGTGCTCATCGGGAAAATGTTCAGTAATGGGTCCGGAAGGGTTGATAATGTCAGAAGGAAGGTGGGATAAGTGATCAGCTACCACATTCTGTTTTCCCACCTTGTCGTGAATCTAGAGGTCAAACTCTTGCAACAGCAAGATCCAGCGGATTAGCCGAGGTTTTGCGTCCTTCTCAAGGAGGTGCCTCACAGCAGTGTGATCTGAGTAAATGATAATACGGGAACCCAAAAGATACGATCTGAACTTTTCCAGGGTAAATACTACAGCTAGCATCTTTTTCTCAGTAACTGTGTAGTTATGCTGAGCCTCGTCAAGTGTCTTGCTAGCATAGTAAATGACCACAGGTTTCCCATCTATTTTTTGCCCAAGTACCACACCTAAAGCATAATCAGATGCATCGCACATGATCTCAAAGGGTTGAAACCAATCAGGGGGCTGCAGGATAGGTGCTTGGGTAACTCAATCACATAGGACTTCAAATGCTTAAGTGCACTCCTTGGTGATTTCAAAAGGGACATCCTTAAATAATAGATTAGTCAGGGGGCGTGCAATTTTTGAGAAATCAAGAATGAATCGATGGTAAAACCGACGTGCCCCAGGAAGGATCGGATATCTTTGACCGAGCTAGGCATAGGGAGTTTAGAAATTAGATTCACCTTGGATCGATCAACCTAGATGCCTTTTTTAGAGATAAGATGTCCCAGGACAATTCCCTCAGGTACCATGAAGTGGCTCTTTTCCCAGGAAAGAACCAAGTTCACATCAATGCATCGCCTGAGGATTTGGACCAAGTGCAAAAGGCAATCGTCAAATGATTCACCAAATACCGAGAAGTCATCCATGAAGACTTCAAGGTATTCACCTACCATATCTAAGAATATGGCAAGCATGCACTACTGAAAAGTAGCGGGTGCATTGCAGAGACTGAATGACATCCTTCAGAATGCGTATGTTTCGAAGGGGTAGGTGAAGGTGGTCTTCTCTTGGTCCTCAGGATGGATTGCGACCTGATTGTAATTGGAGTACCCATCCAAAAAGCAGAAGAATTGATTTCCCGCTAGTTTCTCGAGAATCTGATCAATGAATGGTAGTGGGAAATGATCCTTCTTCATGGAGGAATTGAGTCTTCTGTAATCAATGCAGACTCTCCACAGGTTTGCTATACGGGTCGATATGGTTTCTCCAATTTCGGTCGTAATGACGGTGAGCCCTGCCTTTTTAGGCACAACTTGGATTGGGCTCACCCATTGACTGTCGGAGATCAGGTAGATGATCCCTGCATCTAACCACTTGATAATCTCATTTTCCATGACATCTTGCAGATTTGGATTTAGGCGTCTCTGCATTTCATGGGATGGTCATGAGCCCTCTTTAGTGTACATGTGATGTGTGCAGTATGAAGGGTTGATACAAGTGAGATCATCGAGAGTCCATCCAATGGCTCTTCGATGTTGCTAGAGAATAGAAATCAGGCGTGTTTCCTGATCAGGTGTGAGTCGGAAGTTGATAATCATAGGAAACGTCTGGTTGGAACCCAAAAAAACATACTTGAGATGATCGGGAAGAGGCTTTAATTCAAAAACTGAGCTGTCAGCAGCAGTGGGCAGTTCAGGATGGGTGTTGGGAGCAAAGGAAGGATCTATGGGTGTGTCTAGGTTGAGTTCAGGTTCCTCTAATTGCTGGTTTTGATCCTCTTTTGGTTCATCAAAAATAGTTGATTTTTCCTTGATAAAGTTGTCAACCATAGCTTCAATATTGCAAATATGTTCTATGACTTCGCAATTAATTCCTTGTTGGGCCTTAAAGATGCCGATCTTTAGTGTCTTGCTTGCAAATTTTAATTCAATTTGGCCCTCCTCACAATTGATATTAGCCCTAGCAGTGGCCAGAAAGGGTCTCCCTAGTATGATCGGTGTATTCTTCACATTCTCAGGAGCATCCATGTCTAAGACAATAAAATCCACTAGAAAATAGAAATCATGTACCCTAACTATGACACCCTCGAGAATTCCTTTTGGTGACTTAATTGATCGGTTGGCTAGTTATAAAGTCATTTCTATCAGTTCAAGCTTAGATTCTTCGAAGTAGTCTACTAGGGATGTAGGTATCAAATTTATGGAGGCTCCTAAGTCCAATAAGGCTCGGTCAAATTGTATATCGTTGATTGCACAAGAGATTAGAGGGGTGCCTGGGTCTTTTGCCTTAGGCGGGAGTTTGCTCAAAATGATAGAGCTGGCTTGCTCTGACAGTATGATCGGATTCCCATCTTTGGTTCGTGGCTTACGCTTAGGTGTACACACGTCTTTCAGAAATCATGAGTAAGCTGGTACGTGGCGTATCGCATCCATCAAGGGGATGTTTATATGGACATGCTCAAAGAGCTTAACCAGGTCCTCCTCAAGTTCCACCGTTTTGGTTATCCTTTTTCCTTTGGTCAAGGCCTCGGGAAATGGAACCTTAGATGGTTCCTCTGGAAGGGGTTCAGGTTCTTGATCTGGGATAGAAGTGTCCTAGATGACTATCCTAGGGTTAAGGTTTGTATTACTAGGCTAGAATTGGCTTGGATAAGGTGGGTCCTGTGTTGTTTTGCTAGTGCAGGTAGTAACATAATTCAATCCTGCTTGGTTCTAGTTTGGTGTGGGTAGAATAGGTGTCTGCTGCTGAAATCCCGAGTATGAAGTTAAAGTATCCATCCCATCAGGTGATGGGGCGGAAGGGGCCTGATACACAAAGTGAGCTTGGCCCTGATTTGGGTTCATAATGCACCTCTGGTTCGGTACGTTATTTTGATTAGGAAGAGGCTGAGAAGGCAGTGCATCAGGCTGGCGAGCACTTGCCAGCTGAGCCAGTTGATTTTGTAGCTTAGAAATCTCTTCTTTGTGTTGTTTTTGCATGTCAACCAAGGTTTGGAGAATTAGAGATGTATGAACTTCTTTAGGTAGTCTAGATTGGAAGTTTTGAGTGGGCCTTGGTTGGGTGGGCTAATAAGGTCGCGGAGACTGTGGTCGGGGTTGGAATTGAGGTCTTAGATTCGGGTTATTACCTGACCAGGAAAAGTTTGGATGATTACGCCATCCAGAGTTGTAAGTGTTGGAGAAAGGATTATTCTGGACGACGTGAAGATCCTCGCAAGTCTGAGGAGCTTCAAGATAATTAGGGTATGGGGGTTCAGAGTTCCCCCAACTAAGGTGGCTTGACCCGGAGTTGCCTCTGAAGCCATAATCAGACAGAGGTGGATATGCATCCATCCCCGGGGAGTGGTAGATGTTGTGCGCAGCCTCTCTTCCCATGGGCGGGTGTGTGTATGTGCCTTGAGGTGCAGAGGTGGATTTGTGTAGATGACAAGTGATGTTGTCCACCTTCTTCTCAATGATGGAGACCTTGTCCAATTGATTGGCTACCAACTTAAGATCAATGGATGCGGAAAGGCCTCGGGATTCGTGTACCCCCTGATTATTTGTCAATGCATGGGTGGACGTCGGGTCATACGCACCCAATGACTCATTGTTCAGGGAATTCTCACACATGTTTTCGAGAATTTCGTAGATTGTATCTTCATGCTGGCCCATGATGCTACCACCACAGGTTGCATTGACAAAGAGCTTGATATCCTCGCGGAGTCCGTGGTAAAAGGATTGGACTTGTTCCCACTTCGGAACTCCATGATGGGGGCACTTACTCATGAGATCTAGAAAGTGATCCCATGCTTCGTGTAGAGATTCTCCCGCTCCTTGGGAGAAGTGCGTGATTTGGTGCCTCATTGTGTTGGTACGACCGATGGGGTAGAATTTTTGCAGGAAGGTGGTTTGAAGTTCTCCCCATGTGTTGATCACGTGTGGTTGAGTCTGAAACCAGTGAGCGGCTTTGTCAACCAAGGAGAATGAGAAGAGTTTTAAGAGTAATCCATCACGATTCTGTACATTTGCCCCAAAGGTGTAGGCCAGATGTTTTAGGTTCTTGATGTACTGGAAAGGAACCTCAGAGTTCAAGCCATGAAATTTTGGAGTCATATGAAGCATGCTAGGCTTGATATCTACCTCGGGTCCTCTCACGGGGATGTTGATTCGAGGTTCGATCTCCACCGTTGCGAGATTATAGTGATCTTGCATTTGAGGGCGCGGCGGTGGGTTGATGATAGCATTGATTCAATTTTGGAAGATATGGAATTGTTGCTCAAGATTAGGTTGTTCTTCTTGGTGATCCATAGTTGATGAAGGGGAAGTGGGTTCTGAATCAGAGGATATGTCAATGTGATCAGGTTGCATAAACATGGAAATCGAGGCTCGACCTCGACGAAAGGGGATATCTAATGGAGGCCTCAAGGATGGTCTTAAGGACCTCCTCCCAAACATGCATCGATGGATTAGATGAGAGAAAGAATGTGATGGACCCAATCAAGACACCCAAAAATTTTGGATGACTATAAAGGTTCGGGGCGGATGATACCCCTTAGTCAGAAAGCCGTCCACCTGAGAATTACTTGGACAACTAGAGAGGGAGAGTCCAGCAAAGACCCCTACATGGTAGAGCGCCCCCACGGGTTACAGGGTTTCCCCCACTTGACCTCTCTTGTCAATAATGTTCTAGGTAGACCAGAATGGGGGCTTGACCTCTTAAGTCTACCAATTTTAATTAAGAGCAAGGGTGCATAGGATTTCACTTGAACTTTAAGATGTGTTAAGTGCAAAAAATGACCTAATTTGAAGATTGGTTAACCCAACAAGGTGGGTCAACTTCACCTATATTGTCCTCTTGAGAATTTTAGGTCCCACTTTTAGTGTTCAAATGAATTTAAGAGCCTAATTTTTAGGGTTTTGCTTGAATAAATCACTTCAATCAAGGTCTAGGCACACATTGTTATGGAAAGATAAATTCTTGATTAAGTGTGTCTCTAAAAACCCTAAATTGGAATCCTTAATTGGCTCTAATTTGGTCCAATTTAATTTGTCAAAAATGTGGTACCTAGGGCTCAAACAAGAATGTGACAGCCCTAGATACCTTAAGCTTTAAGTGGGTGCACAGATCAAGATTTGTTGTCTAAATAGAATGTATAGCCAAAATAGCACTCAAACAAATAAATTTATTACTCGAAAAAGTTCCAAGGTCGAACACAAGGAGCAATATGGAATTTAGTTCTCAAAAATTGCAATTTAAGACAAGAAAGCTATGAAATTGTAAATAAAACCAGCTTCAGAATAAAGTAGCACTAGGGTCAAGTGTGTCAGAATGCAAAAATAATGGAGTAAAATGGTGATTTAGATCACCAAATACTCACAATGATAGCTAATGAACTCAATGTATTTATGAAATGAAATGCAACCAAACCAATCGTCTGATTAGTAAATCAGACGGCTTAAACTGCTTAAGCTTCTCTGTTCTTCTTCTTCTTTCTCTTTCTCTTCTCTACCTTTCTTCTTCTGCCAGCTATAGCCCTTGTTCCTCCTTTCTTTCATTCTCTGTCTTTCATGCCTCTGCAACTCTTCTTCTTCCTTCAACCCTTCTTCTTTCTCTGGCTTTCTTCACACAGTAGGGGAAACTTCTTGAATTCGGCTAAGTGTGTTAGTCGGTTCTCACCAAGAGCAAAACCCTCCCCCTACCCACGCAAACTCTCCTTCTCTCTTTCTCTCTTTAGGATCCGCTCTCCCAAAGCCACAGGGTAATCGGGTTATCGGACCTAGTGTACTTGGGTCCAGGCTCACCGGCAGTGGGTGATGAGCAAGGAGTGAGGGTTAGGCGGGTTAGCGGGTTAGGTCAGGTTCGCGGGCAGAGGTCACAGACGAGGCAATGCGTGGGTGAGAGGGACCTCACCTCATGTTTGGAGGCGAATAGCCTACTTGACAAATTCAATTTATGCATGGTCGCGAGGTCGTCTATTCATGAAGTGGCACTAATGCCATGCTTGTCCTTCACGCGAACAGCAGTAGCAAGTGGACTTCAATTGGCATCCCTGGAGCAGTCGATGCTCCCAATTGACCACCTGGGGAGGTTCTTGGAGGTAGTCCGCACTTCCTGAGGATGTCACCTGGGGACTTCGTGGTTAGAACACCACGAACACTGTAGGAGAAGACAATGCGGTGGCGGAGCTCCAGCCTGAACCTGAAATAGAGAATAAGGCCTTTCGGCCATGTCAAAACACCTCAGAAGGTTCTCCGTATCACAACGAAAGTAATAGAGTGGTTTCGTGGAGGATGGGTGTGGATGGTGGCCGGGCGGTCATAGGTTAGGTCATTGGTGATGGGTTTATTCGGGGGGTGGTTTGAGTGGATGGAATGGGAAGTTGAAAGAGGGGAAATGAGTGGAGAGGTGTAGCGGAGGTTTTGAGGTTGTCGACGAGGAGTTTGGTGGCGTGTGGAGCGAGATGTTCCTCGCCGGAGGTGTGGCCAGAGCGGTGGAAGACAGAGTCGCAGAGGTGTTCTCGAGGTCGAAACGGCGTGTCGAAAGTGTTGGTGTGATGAGGAAGAGGTTAGGGAGTAGTTGAAGGTACTAATGGATGAAGTGGGATGGAGAAGGCACCAGTTGTGGTGTTGCCAGCATCGGAGAACAGAATAGCTCCGGAGAGAGGGAGACGGCGAGGAAGAAGGAGGTTAGGGCATCGGCTGGTATGGCTCGACGTGGGAAGAAATGAGGAGGATGACTTCGCTGCTGGTATTACGAATGGAGGATGAAGATGGATGGAGGGGCTCACAGGACATCGAGGAGGTTTTGATCGAGAGAGAGAGAGAGGAATTAGTAGGTAATCTTGGCCAATTTTGAGCATGAGGAGGATGGTCTGAGTAGGAGGTTCTTTTATAGATCTCAGGAGGAGGTTTTGGGCTTGGAAAGCAAGCTTCCCAAGCTTGAAAAGCTTGCCAGAGTCGGGAAATTCCTTGATACCCAAATCTCTCATGCATTCGCATGAGAGATTGGGAAGGTTTTAGGGTGTGGGATTTGGTTCAAAAGGAAGGGAATTTCTTAGCGAACTTTCCTTCAAAATTTGAAAGGGATTTGTCAAGAAATCAAGGAGTTCTTTCCAAATTAAGGTTGCCAGAGCAAGTAGGAAAAGGTTTAATGGCAGCAGGGACCTTTTTGTGAGAACAACGACAAAGTTAGGGGTTTATTTGAAAAGATTTTGAAAGTTAAGGACAGAAATGTAATCAAACAGGACCAAGTTGAAAGCTAGGTCAAGACAAACTCATCTTGGGTCCAAATTTTGATACAAACCTAATTTAGACCTAAAGAATTCAATGGTGAAGTTGAATTTTGGTTTTGACCATATTTGGCTGGGTAATTTATGTAAAAACCTAAATTAGGGTAAATGTCTGTCTAAGACTCTGTTCTGGGTCAAAGTGGGTTCTGATGGTCAAATTGAAGGTTCCAAACCATAGGGAATATTTTTATATGAATTTTAGAAGGTTTAGGTGAGTTTTATCTTGATCAGAACCTTAGTTAATTAAGCGAGTGTTTTTAGGATTTCAAAAGTCATTTAATTCTCAAAATACATGCAAATCCTTTTCTGATTGTTCTAACCCACTTGTTAGCCTTTTAGGACCATTTGACCCTTAATTAGCCCCTAGGAAAATCCGTGGTTGTACTGCATTCATGATATGCTGGTAAAATTATAGTTTTAACCCTAGTTTCTTATTTTTCCCTCAGAATGATTATGCAGTGACTTATGACTCTCTAGCAGTTATGTAGGAGCATTTACTGACTTAATTGGATCAAAATGAGCTAATTATGACTCATGATGGTGTTCCCATCACAACCTCTTACAATGATCCCTTGTCTTACTAACCTAAAGAGAAGCATAAATACAACAATGGATTTCTCCCAATAGCTTGGGATCCATAATCGAAAGCAGCAAGTTATAAGAACAATATAAACCTATGGAACCTCAATAAAAGCCAAACCAGAATTTTAGCGGTGGTTTGAATCATCATGCTTTGGAAGGTGTGAAAGTAGAAGTGTAGAAGCACTTAGAGAGAAGCACGGAAAGCTCTTTCTTTTGAATAGATTTCTACTTGAGAGTGTGTTTTGAAAAGGTTGCGTACGACCTCTCTTTATACTAGCAAATCGACTTGAAAAGGAAATCAAATTGGTAGATCAATTAAGCTAGTTTGGTCGATCAAAATGAGTTTTGGTGGGTCAAGCTAGTTATTTGATCGATCAATGATTGGTTGATTAATTAACATAAATAGTCGATCAAAAGTATAATAATTAACTTCCCAAAATGGGCTGATTTATCGATTAATTAAGTTGGTTGGTCGATCAATGACTTTGGTTGATCAATTAAATTATTTGGTCAATCAATAACCCTAAAAACTTATTTTTTATGTGAAGTACAAAAATCAGTTTGAAACTTATTTTGAGTTTTCTTACAAAATAATCTAGACTCAATAATGATAAAAAGACATTGAGACACAAGTCAGCATTCTTCTAGCTTTGATCCATGAGAGAGTCCTGAAATATTAGTTTCGTAGATAGCATAATTTTCGTGTATCAAAATAGAGGTACTTACATGTAGCATTTAATTAACTATACTGATTGCAGGAGATAATTCGGAATAACTTACTGGGAACATTAAAAGTATGAGAGGTTTTGTTGAGAAAGAAAATCAATGAAGAAATCTTGCTACAATAAGAAACATAAGAGAGGATCCATCAATTTCTAATTTTGTGGGGTCTCTCTTTTCCTATGATTTCCTCTTGCCAAGTTAACTTCTCTCTTTCTTTTTTTGCTCACATGAAATCACGTTAATTATTCTCTCTCTGTGTGTAATAGGACATGAAGAGCAACCCTGGGATCATCATCCCCCCCTCCCCCACGGAACACAAGAGAACCATCTTCCTTCCACCATCGTGCACCCTCCACGACACCGCCATCGCCATAGTGACTGTATCTTCCTCAACGTATCAACTGTGCTCACCACCATGCCACCACAACGTCTACTGTAACGTGGCTACCGCTGTCGCTGCAAAGTGGGACAGCTCCAAGAAACGCGTGCGGTACGCGCTCACAGTCATCGTCCCTTGGCGGAGAGTGTGGAACTCCCGCCTCCTCTGGTCCTGCCACGTCTGGGGAAAGTACTGCTCGCAGAAGAGGGTGACGAACTGGTCCCATGTTGGCTCGTCCCTCTCCTGTCCCCGGACCGCCCTCCACCACCGGTGTGCCGCACTCTCCAGCTGGTACGTGGCAAAGGCCACGCGGCACTCCACCGGGGGGCGAAGGGTGTCGAAGATCTTCTCCAGCTGCTCAAGCCAGTCCTCTGCCTCGGTCGGGTCCTCATCCCCCTTGAAGGAGGGGGGCTTCAGCTTTCGGAACTGTTCGAAAAGCTCGAAGTGGCGCTGTAGGGGAGGTGCTGGTGCACCTCCAGGCGAAGGTGCCTCGTGTACAGAAATGTCGGAGGAAGGTGGGGGTGGCAGGGGCCCATCCCCTCCCTCGTGTCCAGCGCCGTGTCCATCGCCGTGTCCGTCGCGTGGTCCCACAGAGGACTCCCCCTCTGCAACCCCAGGAGGAGGTGCTCGGGGCGGTGGGTGGAGCTCCTCTCATACAATATCCCGCATCAGTCTGGCGAGGTCCTGGGCCTGGATGCCAGGGGGTGGTGGCTGGTCCACCGAGACGTCAACAACAGCACGTCCATCTCGCCGACCTCGCCCTCGGCCGCGCCCGCGGCCAGTCTCTCGACGAGGCATCTCCTGCAAGGAGACGCGAAACAAAACGGAAACGTCAAAATAGACGGTACGTAACAAAACTTCTAATAGCTCATGTCAAGAGATATGTTGTGGTGGCTACTCTAGCTATAAACATGTGAATTGGTTATTTTCCAGTCAGTTGATTCACTTCTCGGGACAACCTTGCTCTGATACCATCTTGTAACGACCCGGTTCCCGAGTCCCTACGAGACACGAGAACCGGACCGACTCGACTAATCCCAAGACCTAGTCGTCCAACGAGGAAGTAACCAAAAGACAGTAAAATAAACCACATTCAGCATGAATATAACTAACAGTAAGAAAGTACAGCAGTAAGGAAAGAAACTACTACAGTAGGTACCACCACAACAGTAGAACAACATTTATCATATAACAAGAACTGCAGGTAAAGAAGGTACAGCGGAAACAAAAACTACTCACTAGAACAGAAACAAAAGAGGTACAAAAAACTGTGGTAACTCTACTGGACCCTACTTGGCCCAGCGTCCCCTGCAGCCGCCGACCTTGGCTGCTCAACACCTGGTCCTGAAATAGGTAACGAGTGTAACACGTCAGCAAAACGCTGAGTAGAGTGGCAAACTAACTAAAGGCAACAGTAGAGTGTACAGTAGCTGTTATGTTCTATTACTTCCTTTATTCACATCTTTCAATTTTTCTCACTATTTCATTTATTTCTCAGATCCTTTACTTGATCTCGAATGTCCTCGTGGGAACGATCTTGATTGCAGTCTTTTCCAAAAGTAGAAGTAGCACGTGGTGCTCTCCTGGCCAGGAGAGTCCCCTGTGGTGATCCTACCCTCAGTCAACCACCCCAAGGTCACTGACAAACGTAACGGTGACTACGGCACGCGCGATAAACGCACAGGTAGCTAGCCCGCACTGGCACGCGATCAGTCGTTTCCGTTAACGGGTGCGCCCAAACCACAGCACGGAACCAGGGCAGAGCCCTCTCAGTAACAGGGGTCCAACCCCTCCACAGTAACCAAATCGGGGCCTTGCCCCTCCACAGTCCGCGCACCCTCGCCTGACTACCCTGGTTTGCCCTAGTGGGCCTAACAAGTCGGTGAAGGAGGCTAGCAGAACCCCGGGGCCCGTGGGGTAGCTAGTACTCTCCTAACACTAGTAGCTCTCCTCGGTACTATGTACATGAGGGCCAACAAGTCGGTACAGAGCGGCCAATCCTAACCCCGGGTCCCTGGGGCGACTGGCCCCACTCTGCACTAAACAGGTACAGGTACTTCCCTTGGTACTGCGTACCCAAGAGACAGTACAAACTACATCTCAGTTCCATTCCTTTTTCTTTCCAGGAGTTCCACTCCTAATTCCCCATAGGGTTCCAGCTCTTTATCTCAGAACATTATATGTTTCACTTTCCAGTTTCACGTTCTCACAATCCATGATCTCAATCATGTTCCTTTATTCATAACAGGCAGCTGTTAATTCAATTTACAGGCAGCTTTATATTCCTTTCCATTTTTTCCAAGACTGCAGTATTATACATTCCACTAGTTTTTCCATCCTAGGGTTCATACCACATCCTAGGATCTAGCATACAACTAGTTTCCAGCCCTAGGATTCATGCATCACCTAGGAGCTATCATTCCATACATTTCTCATTCCTAGGATTCATGCAATGTCCTAGATTCTAGTTATGGTTCCATACTTTAACAGATTTTAATAATAAACTTAAGCCACTCTACCAGGTACAACGGGAGTAATGGGGGCGTGATTGGGAATCCCGCGCGCCTCCGCGACTCCCAAGACTGCAACTGAACGAGGTCCTATCACAAGGATCAAACACAAGGAGTGTCTCAAAATAGTGTATAGCTACTATAGACGGGTAGAGGAATTAATTCTGAAAAGAACGCAACTCGAATCGCGGAAAACGGAGCCCGAACGGGCCCTAAACGGGTCGAAAAAGACGATACTGTGCAAAATCAGACGTCTGGAACTTCTTCCAGATGTCTTAAACAGTGGATCAGAGAATTACCTGTTCAGTGTGGTTTCCCAGACGTCCAGAAGTCTGCGTGGACGTCTGTCCTATCTCCCAGACATCCGATGGTCACCCCGGATGTCTGGAGGTCACTCCCGCCGTCTGGTACAACTTCCAGACGTCTGATTCGCAAAGGATGGCGAATCAGCGAACCTGCGAACAGCCAACTCCCTCCCTTAGTACGGTCGGTCGACAGGAAGGAAGAAGAAAGCGGAATACACACCTTTCAGACGTCGGTATGAGCTACCAGACGTCGTCCTCGCCGTCTGCCTATCAACCCAGACGTCTGATTCTGGAAATTTTTCCAGAATCAGGGCGCGACCCGGACTCTGCTCGCGACGCCGCCCGAGTCGCACCTCGCGCTCCTGCTGCTCAGACTGCAGCAGGTCCCTCTCCGCGTCGTTCCGCGCCCCCTGCGCCCTCCGCCGGCCGGCCAAGCCGCTCCGGCGAGCTCGCCCTCACGGCAGAGCTCCGCCCTCGCACGCCGCGCCTCCTCCGCGCTCACTGCGGCCGCCGCTACAGCCCTCGCGCTCGCTCGCTCTCGTGCACAGGAAGGAGAAGAAGAAGGAGACGGTGGAGACGGGAGGGGAGGCGTGGCCCTTTTAAGGCTGCGCGGAGAGGAGAGAGAGAAGGCGCGGCAGGCTTCTGCAGCTGCAGAAGAAAAAGAGGGAAAACGAATATGCGGTCTGCGCGCGCAGGCGCGCAGACGACTCGCAGGTGTGGACGATAACGATTTTTCAGACGTCTGTAAACCATCCCAGACGTCTGGCAAGACGTTTGGATGTGATCCCAGACGTCTGGTCAGATGTCTGGGCCACCTCCCAGACGTCTTAAATTACGTCCGGGGCACGCATTCGTAACATCTACCATTGCAACTTCATCCTTGATGCACCTCCTCACCACAGCGGTCTCTAGCGACCATGACACCATCACTCACCACAACCGTACCCATTAATACTATGCTCCTCCTTGTCAACAGCAACCACCGACCACGGCTGCATCATCCACTATTGTGTCTGCCGACCAACAGGGAGCACGAACTCTCCTCTCCCTTACATTTAAGACGTCCGAAAGCCTTCTCGGATGTCCAGAGGCAACGCACCACCTTCTCCTCCTCACTGCCGTCAGCGTCCACCGGTGCCACATCCTCCTCCCTTGCATGGCCACGCCTCGTGCGGCCACCCTTCCGTGCTGCCATAATCCACGTGCCCTTACTGCACGCTCATCGACGCTGACCCTTGATAGTAGCAAGCCAACCTCCTCCTCCTCAACAAAATTGCACTTCTGTTGGTGCCCACCGTGTGCAGCAACCCTAGTGTGCACCACCGGGGACATCACCACTACCACCGCCACCGCGCAGAGCCACCTTACCATGTGTAGCCAGCCCCCTCATGTGGCTACACGCATCCATCGCTGACCGCGCTCAACCTCTTCTTCTCCTTCTTCTTCTTTGCCGTCGAAGAGAAGCCATCAACCAGCGCCACTATTCCACATGTAGTCATTGACTCCGACCACAAAACTCCGCATCGTCAATGCCCATACACTCCCCTCACCACCACGAGTATGGCCACGCCTTCGAACGTCAGCGGGCAGTTGTCTCACCATCCAGAAGACCCCACACCGCCGGCCAACCACTCCTCCAACTAGTGACCACAGCCACAGTTCGACATACCCCCACCGAGCTTTGCATGCTCGACTGTGGCTTCCTCTCCTCGTGCAAGCATGGTAAAGCAAGTGCTCTATTTTGCAACCCATTAATTTTTAAATAGTTTTCCATTGCCCACGTGCAAGCATGGTAGACAGTGACCTCCTCTCTTTGTGCGAGCACATATTTGCAGCTTTGATTACGTGAAATTTGCGTAAACTTCCCTTGACTTCTCTATAAATTGGGCGTTCACATTTAGGGAAACATATCCATTGATTGATTTGATGAATATTTCTATGCAACCATCTTTCATCTCTGTGAACATGATTGTTATATACCTGTGAGCTTATTGGTCTGTTCCTCCCTGTGGATATGACCTAATCCACCGTGGTTAGTTTTCACTGATATATATTTTTGACCTGGGATTTTTCCACCACAATTTACATTACTACAACGACATATTTTTCTGATAAGTGAAAATTTCGCATTCAAATAGCATTGTTACCGGGGAGGCAACAAACGCAATAGGTTCACTTGATTTTATTTCTGATCATTTTGAGATGCACAGTTATCTGTCCATTCTCTATTTTTCTGTGTGAGGAATCTGACGAGACAACAGGCGCAGCTGAGTGACGACATCGAGCTTGAGTGATGCCCACACACACACAGAGGACGTGAAAAGAAGGAGACCTGGATCTCACTTTCACAGGGGATTCTCCTTTCTCGCAGATTTTTTTTCATTTCAATCTTCTCGCCCTTGTAGTATCAGGGCTAATTTTCGAGGGTCAGTCCCCACTTTCTTTAACATCTAGGGCTATTTCTCTGTGGATTGAGTGTTCAATTTTTGCTTGCCTACCCTAAATAAAGGAGAAAAAGATCAAGCTGCTTGTTTAGGAGTTGCATTCCCTTAGGTGCACGCATTTAGGGGTAATTGAGCAGGGAGTTAGATCTCATTTTGCATTGCGTCAGTTATTTGCATGAAGATTGCTGGAGTTAGGTATATTGTTCTATCTTTGCATCCAGTTCCTGTTCATGCATTACATGTGCATTAAATCTCAAGACCACTAAATTGATTGAATTGACCTAACTTAGTGGTCGCCTAATTGAAATTGGGACTGCTAGGCAGATTCGACCTTAAAATCAACATCACATTTGATTTGGTCAAAAGGGACTTGTGTGTGATTCTTCTCAAAATCAAACTAATTTGTAGTGTGATGCACACTTCTGACACTGTGCATGCACACTAGGCACCACACTAGGTCTCGGTTCCTTAAGGCATAAGCATTGATCTCTTTATCAGTGTAGACCCTCCTATTTCACTTTGTGGTGGTGGTATTATCCTATGACCAAGTGTTTTGATAATTCAAGGAGGGGGACACCCCTTAAAGGAACAAAGGGGTAGTTAAGAGGCACTGCATTCACATCAACTCAAAGGAAGGATTCATCGTACTTACATCCCTTAGTTCCGTCTTTGGAGTAACTTCTCAGTAGATCACCTAAGAGTATCATTGAAGCAAATAATAGGTCCTAAGGCAATTGAAGGTTTGCTTAGGTCACGTGATTGCATTTAATAACTTGTTTGGTCATCTATATCAACCAATTCTACCTCAGCCTCCTAAAAATAGAGTTGGTCAGGATCTCTAGTTGCCACTTTCCTCTTATACCACTTACATGGGAATGGAAAGACATGGCCTTGACCTTCTTTGATCGATCTGTTGAGTGGAGGTTTTACTTACTCAATTGGCAAGAACTTGAATTGTGATTGGTAGATATTGCATGCTTGGTGGATGTTCTCTTGAGGGTAGTCTAGTGTTTGATTGTGAGCCTAAGAGAATACTTAGTAGAGCCCACCAAAGAGAAAAGAGAGAAGAAATGGTTGAGCAAGGAGCAAATCAACAAAGGACCCTGAGGGACTACGTCATTCCGATCAACCAACCCGCTTAGGCACTGAGATGAATGGCAGGGGATAATCCATATGAGATCAAGAGTAGTACCATATCCTTGTTGCCCTTCTTTTTTGGTGCTACTAAGGAGGACCCCTATCGACATTTAGAGGAATTTACCTAGGTCTACTTTAGGGTGAAACTTCAGAACTTTACTGACAAAACTCTGATGAGGACCCTCTTTCCCTTCTCCCTTAAGGACAAGGCAAAACACTGGTATCACACCTTGGATGCAAGGCTGAATGATTGGAATGCCCTTAAGGGAGAATTCTTGAAGAAATACTTCCCAATGACCAAAACTAACCACTTCAGGAAGGAGAACATGGGTTTTATTCAATTAGATGGGGAACAATTCCACGAAACTTGGGAGCACTTCAATGATCTGATTTGATTATGCCGCCATCATCAAGTGCCTAAATGGCAACTGGTAGAGAAGTTTTATACTGAATTATCTGATAGGCATAAGCATACAGTGGATGCTACTTGTGCTAGAACCTTTCTTACTAAAATGGAGGATGAGGCCTGGACATTATTTGAGTCACTGAGTTACAATTCTATACACTTGACCTTAGCCTATCAGGATAGAAAACCTTCCATCCTCCAAAAGAAAGTGGAAGCTAGTGAAGAAGGGGCTACTCGGAATTTAGCCTTCCAAATCCAATTGTTGAACTAGAACTTTGAAAGACTCATGACAAAGCCTGGTACATTCTCACAATTAGCTTCCCAAGTCTAGGCTCTTTCTGAATGCTCCACTTTCCAAAGCACTCTTCATGCCATTGTCAAGTGCCATTTGCTAATCAATTCCCTGAATTAGTGCAGGAAGACTTAAATGTTGCCCAAGAGCTTCGTCCACCTCCTAGGAACAACCCTTTTGGAAACACCTACAATCCTAGGTGGAGGAACCATCCCAATTTCTCATGGAAGCAAGGTGATGCCTCCAACTTGACGAATTCAAGAGCCCAACCCACCCAATCCTTTCAGGTACAACAATTCCACCCTTCTTCTTAGCCCAACAATTCTGAGATGGATGACCTTAAAGCTATGATGAAGTCCATGCAAGAAGGCCAGAGTATGATCATTCAATCTCAGAATAAGGCAATCCAAGAAATGCAATCTCAAATTAGCTATCTTGTTGAGGCTGTTAGACAACGTGATCCTGGGAAGTTACCCAGCTCATCTGAGGAGAATCCTAGGGGTAAAGGGCCCTTCATAAGGGAGCACGCTAAGGTTGTGACCGTTCTGAGGAGTGGTAAACAACTCTCCAAACCTAAACTCACTCCTATAGTGACCCCTCCTACCTGTAATTCCCTAGACGGAGGGGGGTGAGATGTACGTGATAAACAAATATAATGCGGAAATAAATCAACAATCATACAAAAATGCAATTTCACAAGAACACAAAGATTTTTAGGTGGAAACCCAAACTGGGTAAAAATCACTACCTAAGCCTCTCGGTTTAGGATTTTCCAATCGACCTAGTAGATCAAATCTACTAACCAGGTCACTTAAACAAGGGTGACTTAACCTCTTACAACAATGCTACTATATGCGAGGGTAGCGTACCTCAACCCCTCCTTTTCACGAGGAGTATCTTATCTCACGAGGGAGATAGGAATTCGCGAAGCAAATACCCAGACACGGACAATATATAAAGTATCCTATAGAGACACAAAGTATGTAATAAACCTAGCTACTATAGGTAATAGAAACTTTCCTTTGATGGAAGTGCATTGGCTAGTGATGTAGTAAGCGTGATCCATGCAAGGCACATTGGCACTCTCGTATGCAACAGTGGGAGAGCAGGTGCACAATAAAGATGGTGCTCTTAAGATGTAGACTAATGGCTTTGGAGAGCAAGATCACTTGGACACAATATGATGTCGAAATAGTATATCAAGGTGTGCTCAACTTAGGAAGGGTGCACCTCTATTTATAGAGATCCCAAGAAGGCTTTGGAAGGCCTTGGAAGCCTCTTGTAGCCATTGGGAACAAGGCTCAAGAGTATGGTCCAAAATCCCACTGAAATTAGGGTCATTTATGATTCTAACAAGGTTATCAGATGTCTGGTCTTATGGTCAGATGTCTGGGTCATCGTCTAATCTGATGGTTGGTCATCTGATCTTAGAAGGATTGATCTTCTGGAAGGGGTTGGATCAAGACAGACGTCTAAGATTCATTTTTAAGACATCTGGGATACAAAATAGACATCTAATCAGAAGATGGGTTTCTTTCTATTTTCATAGGATCAAAACAAGGATCTAGGGTTAAGTTGCACAGACGACGGGTCGGATGTCTGGAAAAGCAATCCTCTATGGGAATGGATTTCTCAAGAGGCTTAACGGCTAAATCGTCTGACAAAAAGTGATTTGGGTCAGATCTTAGCCTGACATCTATTTATCAGACTGCTGGGATGATCTACAAACGTCTGAAAGTGTTATAGAATTAATTGTAAGGCAATCACCTAGGATCATCTTTTGAGAGTCCAATGGTCCTATTGTTGGACATTTGTCATTGGCATCAAACGTCTTTTAAGACATCTGGACTATGGGCTGGTTGTCTGAAATCAACGGACAGAAAGCATTAAGTCCAGCCTAAGTGTTTGGACGTCTAGACAAAAGGTCAGATGTCTTAAAGATCAAGATCAAACGTCTGAGGTCCATATTGGATATCTGATCAGGCTATCTGAAGCCTATTTTGGTCTTCTAATTTTTCTAAGTGTTTATCTAAGAGTCCTAGTAAGGTGTAAGGTTTCCTAGGACTAAGGTAAGGTACTTTGGGCTCTTCACAAGAATCTAAAGAAATAAAAGAGCAAAGTATAAGACAAGATTAATATAAAGTACAAGAAAGAATATTTCTATCATATTCTTCATCTCCTTTTCCAAGCTCTCGCTTCAAGCGAAGCTCCTTCTCCTCCATCAAGCTCCTCGAATCTATCATGGATGCAAGCTTGAGCTCCTTCACACTTGTATCCATTTGCATTTATCCTGAAACTTGTTAGCTCAAATGCAAATGTTAAATCACAAGTGTTTTGTTATCATCAAAATTAACGATCGTGGTGCCCTTGCACCAACACTACCAACCCAATGATCACTTTCACATCCACCGAGGAAGAGCCACTCAACCCCTCCTCACTTGAAATCACCCATTTGGAGGATGTTATCTCCATTCTGCCCTTGTCTTGCCATGACAATCCCTTCACCCAGAGGCCGAGAGTGCCCTCTCTTGAGCTCTTATCTACTCTTGAGGCACTTGTTGCTGGCTCATTTGGAGCCAAAGATAGGATGGAAGAAATAATGGAGACATTCAAGCAAGTTCACATTAACTTGCCTCTATGGGATGCTATCAAGCAAATCTCATCCTACGCTAAACTTATGAAGGACCTGTGCACGTAGAAGAGAAAATCAAGGAAATAGGTCTAGGTTAAGGTCATCTTGCTCAACTTAGTCAACTCGGTCCTACAACAAGGTACACCCCCCAAAATGAAGGATCCAGGAGCCTCGTATATTTCTATGGTCATTGGAGACCAACGCATTGAGGAGGCTCTCCTCGATCTGGGCATGGGGGTTAATATATTACCGAGCTTGGTCTATGAGCTATTAGGAGGAGGTGAATTGAAGCCTAGTATTGTTATCCTCCAAGTAGTTGATAGATCGCTGAAGACACAATGCGGGCTTTTAGAAGATATCCTGGTTAGAGTGGAGGACTTATTTCCCATCAACCTTTTGATATTGGATATTGATCCATCCAACATGCCCACCAAACCTTCAATTATCTCAGGACGTCTCTTTCTGGCTACGGCCAATGCATCCATTAATTGCAAATCAAGGGCGCTCAACATGGGCTTTGGGAACTGGAAAATCCAGCTGAATGTGTTTGATGCCTATAAACAACTCGGATTGGAAGATTGTTCCCAAATTGAGGTGATCGATGAAATTGTAGAGGAGACGACACCAACTCTTTTGTGTGATGATCACCTTCAAATGGTTGTTTCTAAGGACCATACCCTGGATCTTAAAGAAGAGGGAGATATGCCAGAATTAGAAGATCTATTAGGTGTCAAGTCTAAGCCCTCTCCCTTCCATGGACAATTAAGGTAGATCCACTACTAGAGTTAGGGACATTGAATATAATTCCCTCGATTCAGAAAGCTCCCGACTTGGAGCTTAAACCACTTCCATGTTGGAAACTTGTTCCACATCTTATTTTGGTGTTAACAAAATTATTATGGATTAATGTTTGCCATTGAGTGTTTTTCAGATTTAGGTGAAGAAGTAAGGCAAACAAGAAATGATGGAGGCATGATGGTGAGAAGAAAAAGATCATGTCATGGAGGATGACAAGGATGTGTCGAGGAGAAGACGATCATCTTCAACCTTTAGTTTCTCTAGTTTAGATTTTATATTTATAGATTGTATATGCCTCTTAACAAAGAATCATAACTTAGATCGTAAAATCAAGTAGAGATAAATTAGGATTTATATTGCGAACATTTTCAAAGTACGTAATGGATTAAAATGCTTAAAACAGGTACTTGTAAGCAAATACCGGTATTGTTTATCAGTACTGCTATTTTCAAGGCACAGGTTTGAGAATTCATCTCAAACTGTGAACAACAAGTACCGGTACCAACCATGAGTACCGATACATGTTGGCCACAGGTTGAAGCCTTTGTTCTGGCCTGAACCTTACAAGTACCGGTACCCATGATGAGTATCGGTACAAGTAGGTTACTGTGCCCAAGGAATTCCAAACTTGGGAGTCACAAGTACCGATACCCATGATGAGTACCGGTACCAGGACTCATGTACTGGTGGCAGTGAGCTGCTAGTACCGATACCAGCTAGCCGTTGGCCCAAAATAGAACGGCAGAAATATTAATTCCAACAATATGAACGTTAGGAATTAAATCCCAATGTCTAGTAGATGAGTATCCTAGGTCCTAAACTCTATAAAATGACCCTAGGACTCTTTGTTTGCATACTAGAGACAAGAGAAAAGAGAAGAAAATTCCTAGAGCTATAATTCATATTTTCCACCACATATTCAAGAGAAGAAATCGTGTTTGCTGCTTTCCAATCGTGCTATGGGTTTGCAAACACATTGACACGTTTTGTTCACGTAATTCAACACGATTCACGTCCTTTCTAGGCTCTCAAATTGGTAACATTATATTTACATTTGTTGAGTGGCTTAGTTCTAGTTGTAAGAGTTTTTTTTCTTACACCTGTATTTCATTTGTTCTTGAGCATTTGCTCATTGGGTTGTAACAAGCCCATTTTTGTACTTAGGTTGAGGTAACCCGTTAATTACCTCAATTTAGTAAATTAATTCTCTCGGGGTTGAGAGAATCGAGTTAAAAACCCTAAGCTAGGAGGTTTAGGTAGTGGAGTACCCAAGGGAGGGGAACCACCATACATATTGTGCCTATTTCTGTGGTTTGTTTGATTGTGCAAATTGTCTTGTTATTACTAATATTGTTTGAGTGTTTGTGCGCATAGCCATACATATATATCATATATTTTAGATCCTATCAAGTGGTATCAGAGCTTATCATTCCAGAGACCTTTAAATATGTTTTCCTTGGGCCTAATCATATGCTCCTGATGATAACATCATCATCAGTCATGTCTAGCTTTAATTAGTTAGAATCCACTGATAAATGCTCCTACATAACCGCTAGAAGATCGTAATTCATTGCATATCCTTTCTAAGAGAAATGCATTAAAATAAAGGTAAATCTACAGTTCTAACAGAATATCTTAAATGTAGAATAATCATGTGGTTTCATAGGGTTTATTAAAGGTAAAATGGTCATAAATGTCTAATAAGTGGGTTCATGCAAACAGAAATGGGTTTTCACATGTTTCGAGAATTAATGGACATCTGAAATCCTAAAAACAGACCTGCTTAATTAACTGAGGTTCTGGTCAGGATAAAATTTACCTAAACCTTCTAAAAATCATAAAAAAATATTCTATAAGGTTTGGTATGCTTGCTTTGATCGGAACCCAATTTGACCTAAAATAGAGTATCAGACAGACAATTACCCTAATTTGGATTTATATGCAAATTACCTAGCCAAACTTGGTCAAAACAAAAATATGAATTCGCCATCTGATTTCTTGGGTCAAAATTAGGTTTGTACCAAAAGTTGGACCCAATCTAAGATCATCTTGACCTAGTTTGCATTTTGGTCCAATCTAACTCTTTTCTCTCACACACATACCCCTAACTTTTGAATTCTTTGCAAATGGCCCCCTAGGTTTGTCATCTTCTTCGCACAAAGGTCCCTGCCACCATTAGAACCTTCCGTCCATACATGGAAGGTTTCCATCAAGGTTTTCTCCCTAAATCTGCGGCGGATCTCTCCCAAAAATGGAAGGACTCTTGACGAGATCCTCTTCCATTTGAGCTTGTTCATGACCTTCCAAACCCGTCCAAAAGCTCGTGCAAACCCTGAGCTCTCCAAGCTTGTTTCCGAGCTTGGAGACTTGCCTAATGGCCTATAAAAGACCCCCGTGCACAACCTTACCTCCTTAGCAAGGTTTAAGGCCAAAAACTTCTTTAAATCCCTACCTCCGGCCCCTCTCCAACCGAGCTCCAACGAGCTTCCCAAACCTCCTTCTTCCAGCCATTAGACAATCAAATCAAGTTGCCCATTATCTTCCTCACCTTCCTCCTCCTCTCGCCAGCCAAAGCAAAGGCTCCTTGACCTCCTTCTTCCTTGCTATCCCCCTCCAGAGAGTTTGTCTTATCCATCACCAGCTGTTTGCGAATCGTAGAGAGCATTTTTGATAGGAAAAGCATCATAGTATAGTGAGCAATACGATCAAACAAAAATATTTATAAAAGGATAACGAGACTTGAGTCCTAGTCGTTCGCCTTTGGGAGGCATTTGTTTTACTTTTGAATTCAGTCTTTTACCATTCTACTCTGCTTAAAATCGCACGCCGGTTTCCAGTCTTCTAATCAAAATTTCACCACTTCTATTATGAACCCTGATTACGTGCGCATGTGTTAAATAGATCACAAAGGTGAAAATGTGAGCTTCTGTGTGCACGATTCTAGTGAGATGGTGATTGTTTATAGAAAATGCATCTACAGTCAAATTTTCTATATTTTCCGGAAACGACATGCTTGTTGCAAAATATTAGAAATTAAAAATAGGCAACATTAATCACATAAGAGATATTGCAATGAGCTCATGATAATTCTCAACACATAGACATATATATATAGAAAATATATTTTTCATTCATTCATTTGGAGAGTGTTTGCAACATGAACTTGTAGAGGAAAGCTTATACATGAATGCTAAAAAATGTAGATCAAGCTATCAGAAAATGATTGCATACAAGAATCTATGGGGGGATTTTGCATGCATCATTTTGGGAGAATAAGGACTACACTACTAAGCAGTAATTAAAAGTAGTAAATGTAAATAACTAACTACTAATCTATCAGAAGTGAGGGCATTCGGAGGTGGTCTCTGATGGCCTTGGAGTGGTGGAGAGGAGAATGAGGGGCAGCCAATGGAGCTTAGGCCGACCCTTGGAGAGAGGTTGGTGGATTGATCCAGCATCCAGGAGTGGTGTCCTTCATGGTGGTGCTCAACTCATGGAGATGGAGTGGAGATGGTGGTGGCTAGCCTAAGTGGAAGTGGATGAGAGCCATGAATGTGGATGGGAGCCAATGGATGTGAATGGGTGCAAATGGCCACCCCTTAGGTCTTTTTATAGGCCTAAGGGTTTCTCTCTAGAGAAGTGTGAAACTTTCTAGAGAGAGTCCAAGAGTGGTCGGCCAAGTGGTTTTGAGATCCAAAAAATGTGGATCACAATTTTAATGCCTCTCAGTTGCTAAATTTGGCAACCAAAAGTGGCACCACTTGGAGAGAGTTCTAGAGAACTCTAGATGTGTGGGAGTGCGTGAATGGGTGTGTGTGTGTGTGTGGTTGTGCCCTATGTGGCTAGGTGGTTTAGGTAGGTCTATGCCTTGAATTAGGGTTACAAACCCTAATTGCTAAGGGGAAATTGCAATTAAACTTGACCTAAGTTTAATTGAATGAGTGTGAACCTAATTGAGAGTGAAATAACTCAATTAGGTTGGGTTTAGGTCAATTGGACTCTCACTAAGTCCAATTGAACTTGTGTGGGTTGAGATTTGAGCTTAATTGGACTCAATGAGTCCAATTGGCTTAGGTGAAGGTAATTGACTTTGATCTAAGTCAATTGGGTTTGGTGAGGACCTAATTAGGTCATTAGGTAGGTCTAGAGGTGATGTACTAGGGTTAGGACACCTTAATTTAGGTTCCTATGGGGTTGGGATTAGGTCTAGGGAGCTAGAAATCCAAGATCAAGGCTTGAATCTCAAAACAGGGACTGGAGACCAGTTCTAGATGTCCAAAAACATGGTCAGATGACTTATACTCAAAAATCAGAAGTCCAGACTTCAGTTCTGGACGTCCAATCTGAGTCAGGGGGAAATCTAGGTTTTGTTTTGGGTATTCTGTAGAAATTAGTTATCTGACAAAGTGTCTGGACATCTAATAACACTGTAGAAGTGGGTTTGAAGTGTGCGGGAGTTGGCTAAGGGTCCTGGACGTCCTATAACTTATCTGGATGTCCAAATAAGGGTTGGAACTAGGGTTTTAAGGCTTCCTAGGGTGCTGTGACCTAATCTTAGGGTGGCCAAGGCTTGGGGGAAGTCTCTAGGCTATCCTAGGGTTAGGATGGACCTAAGCTCTTCACATTTTACAACTTTATTCCTAGTTAGTAGAATAGCAAACCTTAACTCCCTTACATCATTATTCCTACATCTAATCTGAGTCTTCTGTTCCCATCCTACTACAACACTCATTATTCCTGATCCAGCTTCAGATCTTACTCCAGATCCAGCTTTCGATCAGCTTATTGCCTGCAATCGACATAATGCACTTAATCAGCACATTATAACATTATTTTATGCATAGCTAAAGGAAAGCAGTAAAGATGCAGATAATGATTATGCTTGCATGAATTATCCTAACTTATGTTGAGTCCTAGCCTAATTTAGGTCAATTAAGACCTATGATTGCTACGCAATCATACCCCTACGCCTAAATCTTGCTAGTCCCTAGCAAATGCAAGACTAAATTATTCACAGTAAGGGTCCCTAAGGGATTGATTATTTTATCAAGTGTTTGCATAGGGATTTTTCTCCTTTTTATTTTCATCCTATGCTCTAGAAATCCAGACAATCGTGAAAGTGTAGCTATGTAGCTTTTGCAATGGATTCGAGTGAAAAATTGATTCACCTCTAAAGCCTGTACTTGACCCCTAGTAAAAATTCTAACAGGATAGGCGGACTTCTTCCCTCAGGGTATTCGAAATATCCTATGAATTCCACCCCAGCTTTAGGCTTATGTAGAGAATCTCTAAGGGGTATGGGTGTTTACTTGGTGGCTTACTCTCACTTGGTGATACATAGAGATTAGTGCTATAGAATCTAGATTCCCAGATTACTAAGTAACTGAACACAGAGAAAGACGAGGAAAACTATGCTCTCTTTTGATTCCATCGTATTCATTCTCTCTTTCTCTTTTTCTTTTTCTTTTCTTAGCGCTCACAACCTCACCAGATTCACACATATGATCTGTATTTGGTGGTTTCACTTGGCATTAACGCTTTAATTGAGTTTCCATAACCCTAACACTAAGTCTGAATTCCTCAGCCAGTATTCGGATGATCAGAAACACAAGAAAGATGGGTCAAGGCCATATTTGGTGGATCTCAAATTTATTTGGTGGTATTGCCTCAATGCAACTAAACTAAATATTCACACTTTTTTTTCTTTGCTTTTTCTTCTTTTCATCATTTTTTTTCTTTTTTTTTTTTAACATAACACATCTAGCACACATCCATGAACTTTATTGAGGAGGCATTATTAGGGATTGGTGGTACTCAAGAGACATTGGGTGGCTTATTTGGTGGAAGTGCCTACTCACAGCATCGGGAGAGATGGATAGGATAGTGTATTTCTGACTTTGACATCAATACCCTCCTTCAGCCGATGATTCCGTAAAGAATGGTCGTAACCATCCACCTTAGCCCTAGTTTTATGAAAACTCGCTTTCCGTGTATTTGCCTTATTTGGTGGCTCTTACAATTTGCACAAAAATGTATACGCAGGTATCGAGAGTGAAAATTATGTCTAGTCTCAGAGTATCATCACCTAATTATCTAGGACTCTGGATTCCTTGTACTAATCTTAGAGCACCAGTACACTCTACTCTCATCTCACATTATTTGGTGGATTTTTGGAAGAAAATCTGCCTAACTCCCGAAACACTGTCTAGGGGTTTAGGAAAAGAAGCATTGCTTCCTCCCGACAGACTAAAGACGTTTATCAGCCTTCACTGTGAATCCATTGCAAATTCTACGTGTGTGTGAAAAGTTGTACTGGATTCCAGATTACAAGAATCAACTAGAGGATAAAATCCCTAATGCATTCTCTTAATAAAATAATCTTATTCATGAATGCAATATGTATATATGCCATGAACAAATAACCTCATATATTTGTACTTCATAAATTTTCCCTTTCGGGTTACATTCAGTTTGAGCCTAAATTTAGAACAAGGGGTGAGCAGGTGAGTCGGAAGTGGCTGTTGTGGATGATTTCTAGCTCCAATGCGAGCATTGGAGGTGGAGTCAGTTGTTCTTTTATTTAAGGTCTTAAAGTACGTTTTACATGTAGCTTTGAGGTTTTCCTAAATGTTGGCATAAAATTTTTCAATTTTGTTGTATCTACCACCCCATGCCTAAATTCTTTCATGTCCTTATGCATGAATATAAAAGAAAATAAGTACTGCAGGGAGAGAATGGGTAAAAATCACCTATAATTGCTCCTAAAATTATACATTCAGCACCGGCCAACCTGTCAGCATGCAATAACAGAAAGAAAATATGCTAAAAGAAAAATATGCTATATATAAAAATGGTTATGTATAAATGATGGTGGAATGTGGGGTATGCTGTCTATATGTGCTGAGTTTAACGCCTCTAGCTGGGCAAGAATTCAATCACACGTCCTCAATAAGATGAACAATCTCGTCAGGTGGAGGAGGTTCCTGGGCTAAAAATGGCTTGAGGCGCTAGCCATTTATCGTGGATATATGCCTAGATTTTGGGTCCCTGATCTGGACTGCCCCATGAGGATATGGATGAATCACAATATACGGGCCAGTCCATTTGGACTTGAGCTTCCCTACGAACAGTTTCAGTCGTGAATCAAACAACTAGACTTGCTGGTTGGGAGTGAATGCTTTCCTCCGGATGTGGCGGTCATGAAAGGCCTTGGTCTTGTCCTTGTATATCAATGCATTCTCATAGGCATCCCGCTGGATCTCTTTTAATTCACTGAGTTGGAGTTTCCATTCTTGACCTCCTGCATCAAGGTCAAGGTTGCATTTTCGCATCGCCCAAATTGCACGGTGTTCCAGCTCTACAGGAAGGTGACAGGCCTTGCCATATACCATGCGATATGGTAACATTCCAAGTGGGGCCTTGTATGCGATCCGATATGCCCAGAGTGCATCAACTAATTTGTCAAACCAGTCCTTCCTGTCTGGTCTAACCGTCTTCTGGAGAATCATCTTGATTTGATGGTTAGACACTTCAGCCTGCCCATTGGTTTGCGAGTGATACGGGGTGGCTACACGGTGATGTGCCCTGTATTTCTTTAATAATGACTTGAAATGGGCGTGAATGAAGTGGCTTCCCCCGTCGCTAATTAGAGCGTGGGGTATTCCGAATCTCGTGAAGATGTTTTGCCGTACGAAAGAAATGACGATCTTATGGTCAGCCCATCTCACTGAGATGGCCTTGACCCACTTCGAGACATAGTCAATGGCTAGTAATATGTACTCGAAGCCATGCGAGTTCGAAAAAGGGCCCATAAAATCGATGCCCCAAACATTGAACACTTCTACAACCATGATGGGCTAGAGTAGCATCATGTCTCTCCTGGTCATAGAACCGACTGACTGGCATCGTTTATAGTGTTGGGCGTATTCGTGTGTATCTCTGAAGATGGTTGGCCAGAAAAATCTCGACTGCAAAATTTTTGCAGCGATTTTCCGTCCTGAGAAATGACCACCACAAGCATCATTGTGGCAAAAAGATAACACACTAGGGATCTCAGAGTCTGGGATACACCTTCGAATAATCTGGTCCGCTCCAATGTGGAAGAGCAGTGGGTCATCCAAGAGGTAGTATTTGGCTTCGGCAGAGAATTTGAGTTTCTGGACCTTGGATAGATTTACAGGAATTTTGCCTGCAGCAAGGTAGTTCGCGATATCTGCGTACCAGGGGAACTCAACAGAATGAACTGCCAAAAGAGATTCATCTGGAAATTGCTCGTGGATAGGCAAGGAATAAGGAATGTGATCTAGGTCCAGTCTGGATAGGTGATCCGCCACAACATTCTGCTTTCCGGCTTTATCTCAGATTTCGATATCAAATTCCTGCAATAGAAGGATCCATCTGACGAGTCGTGGTTTGGCATCCTTCTTTGCCAACAAATGCCGGAGGGCGGAGTGGTCAGTGAAAATGATGACCTTGGACCCTAATAAGTACGATATGAATTTCTCCAACCTGAATACTACTGCTAGCAGTTCTTTTTCAGTGACAGTGTAATTGTGCTGAGCCTCATTCAGCATCTTGCTAGCATAGTATATGACAAAGGGTTGTTTCTCCCGATGCTGGCTTAGAACAGCACCGACGACAAAATCAGAAGCATCGCACATCATCTCAAAATCGAGCGACCAGTCAGGTGGTTGGAGAATTGGGGAGTCAGAGACAGCACTTCGTAACGACTCAAAGGTGCTGAGACACGAGGTATCAAATTCAAATGGGACATCGGCAACCAGGAGATTCATTAAGGGCCATGCAATTTTCGAGAAATCACGTATATATCTCCGATAGAAGCCGACGTGACCCAAGAATGATTTGATCTGCTTGACCGAGCTAAGTGGCGATAAGTGGGAAATAATCTCAGATTTAGCTCGATCGACCTCGAGTCCATTTTTGGAGATCCTGTGCCCTAGTACTATGCCATCCCTCACCATTAAATGGCTTTTCTCCCAGGATAGTACTAGGTTCACCTCAATACACTGTTTCAAGATCTTGGTGAGGTTATCAAGACAAGATGTGAAATCATCTCTGAAAATAGAGAAGTCATCCATGAATACCTCCACATAGTCCCCAATCATGTCAGAGAAGATGGCCATCATACAATGCTGAAATGTCGCTGATGCGTTGTAGAGGCCAAAGGGCTTCCGCTTGAAAGTGAATGTTCCAAAGGGGCATGTGAATGTCATCATGTCTTGATCTTTTGAGCTAATTGCTACTTGATTATACCAGGAGTATCCATCCAGAAAGCAAAAGAAATTGTGTCCGACTAACCATTCCAAGATCTGGTCAATGAAAGGCAAAGGAAAGTGATCCTTTTGGGTAGCCATGTTCAGTTTCCTATAGTCGATGCAGACCTACCAAGATGTCGCAGTGCGTGTCAGGATGGATTTGCCCTTATCATTTTTTATGACAGTGAGTCCTGCTTTCTTGGGCACTATCTGGATCGAACTCACCCACTGGTTGTCTGAGATTGGGTATACAATACTTGCATCCAACCATTTGATGATCTCTTTCTTAACAACCTCCAACATATTTGGGTTAAGTCGTCTTTGAGGTTGTCTCGAAGGTTTCACCCCCTCATCCGTGTAAATGTGATGAGTGCAATATGAGGGGCGAATACCACGGAGATCAGCAATACTCCACCCGATAGCAGCCTTATGGTTTTGCAGCATAGAAATCAATTGGTTCTCTTGTTCTTGGGTTAAGTGGGCATTGATAATGACTGGGTATGTCTCACTTTTGCCCAAGAACACATACTTGAGTGAGTCAGGTAAGGGCTTCAATTCAATCACAGGTGGGTTGGAGTCAGAAATGAGAGTGGGAGGAGAAGAATCGAGGGTGGAAATCTGCTGATCCATGTGCACGTGAATTCCTGAGTCATTCCCTGTGAAATAATCGGTTGTGACTGCGTTAATGGTAAACCCATTGGCTGCAGTCATGTCTTCCTGCAACAACAGGGGCAATTCAGTTATGTATGGATCAGGATAGCTGGGTTCAGGGGTGCCGTGGTCAGAAGCACACCCTAAATAGTCAGATCCTCGGGAAGATATGTGTAGTGTAGTGGTCTCAGTCTCGTGTGGATCGAGGTCCAAGAAACCTGATAGTGTAGACGAATGAGACATTGGGTCATCACAAAGGAGCCCAATGTTACCATAGTATGTCGCATCTTCGTCTTCACCATCCTCCTCTATTTGATCACAGTCGAAGTTCTTTGCTACCCTGAATATGTCAAGTCGAAGTTGCTCATTGCCTAGGGTTATCTCCATACACTCGAATGCACAATCAATGTTCGCTCGGGCTGTCGCTAGAAATGGGCGACCCAAAATAATTGGTGCATGTCCGAGATTAGGAGGAACTTCCATATCGAGAACAAAAAAGTCTGCGGGAAAGCAGAACCCAAGGACTTTCATGATCACTTTCTTAACCACCCCCCTCGGTGTTTTGACTGAATTGTTAGCCAGCTGAATCGTGACCGAGGTGGGCTTCAACTCCCCAAATCGAAATCGATCAAATACAGCAGTGGGAGTGAGGTTGATAGACGAACCTAGATCTAGAAGGGCCCGGTCAAATGGAGAATCCTGCAAGAAGCAGGATATGAGTGGGGTACCAGGGTCTTTCTTCTTCGGCGGTAAGTCAGCTAGAATCACGGCGCTAGCCACTTTCAACAGTACCACCTGTCATCCAATTCTCGACTGTTGCTTTAGGGTACAATAGTCCTTGAAGAACCTAGTGACAGTGGGAATGTGATCGATTGCCTCGAGGAGGGGGACCTGAATATGTACTTCCTTGAACATCGATTTCAGGTCCTCAACATTCTACGTGACCTTTTTTCGTACTGCATTTCGTGTCAGAGCCTAGGGAGAAGGGATGAGAATCTCAGGGTCAAGTGGCCTCTTACCCTTATCTACCCTAGGTGGCTCCTGAGATGGAGTTGAACCCACCTGCGACGAAGGGTGGGAAAAATCAGGACTCGCCTGCCTATGTGGTGGGTCGAATGTCTTCCTTCCGCTCCTCAAAGAGACAACATATGCATTGGCTTGCTATCCATGATGTGGTGGGGGAGCGGAAGGGGCAGAATATGCAGGGTTCTACAAAGGCGGCTGGCCTTGCGCATAACCGGGTGGTGCAGGAGGTGCCTGTAGTATGGCATGTGCCTATCCCTGCGGTGCCTGAAACCTAGGCGGGGTGCCTTGGTTCTACACAAATCTAGGATTTGGGACGGGTTCGGAGGGCAAGGCTTCTTGAGTCCTATGTTCTTGCAACAGCTAGTTTTGCGTGTTTTGTATAGTTTGTATTTGGTCAGCCATCGCCTTCATAATCTGCAAGCTAGCTTGTGTAGATTTCCTCATTGATTCTTGCAGCTCCTTTCTCAGTGCCTCCAAAGGGTCAGCCCGCTTTGGAGGGTGACTGGCAGCTTGGTGCAGCGACTAGTATAGAGAACAGGGTTGCTGCTAATGCGGGAATGGATGCTGCCTAGGGTACGTGTTTTGCGCATTCCCGTATTTCTTGGTTTGGTAGTGTGGATCTTGATGTTGTTTCTGTGAATTACCAGACCAAGAGAAGTTAGGATGCTGGCGCCAACCAGGGTTATACGTCTCTGAATACGGGTTATTATGCCCGTATCCTTGGATAGCATTGACGTCCTCGTAGGCCAAAGATGTCTGAGACGTATATCCGTCAAGGGGATACACATTGTAATCTACGGGTGGTGCGTAACCCTGGTTGTAAGGTGCCTGATCTGGATTACTTACGAGATCCTGATATGCGGGATCTCGTAAATACGGAGAAGATGCATCCTGAGTGAGTAGATTAACTAGAGCAGGAGGGTCTCGGGGTGCATAGGAGGGTCTTGAGGTGGTAGAGCTCAAGTTAGATTGACCCTGACTAATCTGGTCAATCTTTTTCTCAATTAGATTTATTCTATCCAGCTGCTTGATGATGATATCCATGTCGGCTTGAATAGACTCGGTTTGAGCCTCGTGGACACCATCCCGCTGCTGACCAGGCCGTTGGAACTGGTTCATGGATGCGGCATTCGTCGAGTTCTCTGCTAATGATTCAAACAGCTCAAATGCATTGTTCTCGTCTTTTGCGAGGAAATTCCCGCCACTAGATGCATCGGCCAGATACCTATGTGTGTCATCCAGCCCATGGTAAAAGATCTAAGCCAGGTGCCATCTGGGTATACCATGATGCGGCCATTTCCAGAGAAGGTCGTGAAATCTGTCCCAAGCTTCATGTAACTTCTCCCCAGCTCCCTGGGGAAAAGTCATGATTGCACGCCGCATTGCGTTTGTTCGACAGATTGGGAAGAACTTTTACAGGAACTCACATCGTAATTCTAGCCAGGTTCCAATTGTCTTCCCAATGGTCTTGAACCAGTATGAAGCTTTGTCCCTCAGAGAGAACAGGAAAAGCTTCATTAGAACAATCCCGAGATCGATATTCCTGGGTCAAATCATTTTTGAGAGTCGACTTAGGTTCTCAAGGTGCTGGAATGGATCTTCGCTTGAGTTCCCATAGAAATGAGTGTTGATCAACCTAATCACATTAGGCTTGAGCTCAAACGCGTCTCTGCCTACGGGAATTCTGATTAGTGGTGCGACGATTTGTGTGGCTGGGTTGTAGAAATCCCGCAGTTGTTCTCCTCTCAGTGGGTGCTGCGTCCTATCAAGCGCCATTAAGATGCGATCCATGCTCTGCAGATGCCGCTCCTTGGATTCGACTACTTGGGCTTCCAGACGAGCCATCAGGCCCAGATTCTCGATATCCTGACCCAGTCTAGGTCCAGGTCCAGGATTAGCCATGGTGGCTCTGGGAGTAGAAGAAGTGGGTGGAGAAGATGGTCTCGACGAGGTGACTCGCCTCCTTGGGAGTGGCTCCCAAGGTCCAACCAAGTGAGGTCTAAGTGACCTCTTTCCTTGCATACACCACCCAACCCCTGGGTTGGTGTAGCTAAGCAAGACAAGGCTAAGGCCATGTCAATCAAGTGGTCCTTATGAATCGGATGATCGGATTTTTTCATTTTAGATTTTAATTCTTGAAGAAATTCATCGTACAACCGACTGAAAGTGATTCCCGCCTCTTCACTAACCCATCCAAGTGGTTGAAACCACCCAGTAGTACGACAATGAATTCGGGTTTTATTTCATGTTTTAAATTTGTTTTAGCCCGTTTTCTTCAGTGGGGTTTTTTTCTTAGTGAGTGGCCCACAAGGTGACCAAGCTCACCGGCTAAGTGCTAGACTTGATTAAGTGTAGGTTAGCCCAAGTGTGGTCTCGAAATTGTAACCCTAAAGATTTAACCCTAAGGTTCATGCACTTCTAGGGTTTGTTCTGTTTCAGTAGACCACAAAAGTAAGGTTTGCTCTCTGACAACAATTGGAATCCAATTAACATGAAATTTTGCGAGTAGATTTCTTTTTCAATTAGCTTTCCATATAATATTTTTTTATAAATTTTACTATTTCAACCAAATTTTTAGGGATTTTTGAATGTCAGGGGGTCAGATCTAGAATTTTGACCCCTGGTTGATTTTTCGCTTTGAAACAGTATCAATTGACCTTCAAAAATTCAGAAAAAATATGGAAAATAAAGCACTAAAATCAGCTATCAAACCGCACCATTTTTAGTTAAAACATATTTGAGATTTGCTCGAACTTGCTTTTTGAAATTTAAAAAGTCTTGAATCTGGGTTAGTCTGACCCCCTTGGACTTTGTAAATTTTTAAAAATTTTACACTTAGATTTTTTTTAAAAAAATGGCGGCCTTTGAAAGATGGTTTAAAAATGAAAGTTTGGCCTAAATTTCAGAATTTTTTGCTTACTACTTTTTTGGCAATCGAATTTTTTAATCAGACTTGAAATCTGGCCGAAAATCAGAAGATGGTGGAAAAGCTTTAAAGAGGGTTTGGGTTTGAAATCCATGCTTTCCACCAAAAATGTTTTTTCTTTCGAAAACTTTTGCAAATATTTTTTTTCAAGGGATTTTCACAAATATATATTTTTTTCTTTCTTTTTGTTTTTTTCAAACTACCCTAGGATTCAGAAAGAAACCTAATCTGGATTTTTTTGAATTTTTTTCTTTTGTTTTTCATGAAAATGAATAAATTTTTTTCTTTTTTTTTCAAAAGAAGTTGCAGAAAGTAAATCTACTCCTAGGGTTCAGAAGAAAATCCTAATCTAAAGAAGAGATGATGTGCACCTGATTTTTTATTTGCTGTGCTCCTTGTGTGCGCAGATACTATTTTTCTTCCGTGTTGTCCTGCACATCCAGAAATAAAGCAGAGGCAAATTTGTCAATGATGGTTTCAAAGATCAAAATCAAAGAAAATGACGTTGCCTCCCCGGCAATGGCGCCATTTGTTTACGATCGTAGAGCACGTTTTTGATAGGAAAAGCGTCATAGTATGTTGCACAATACGATCAAACAAAAATATTTATAAAAGGATAACGAGACTTGAATCTCGGTCGTTCATCTCTGGGAGGTATTTGTTTTACTTTTGAATTCGATGTTTTACCATTCTACTCTGTTTAAAATCGTACGCTAGTTTCCAGTCTTCTAATCAAAATTTCACCACTTCTATTATGAATCCTGATTACATGCGCATGTGTCAAATAGATCACAAAGGTGAAAGTGTGAGTTTCTGTGCGCACGACTCTAGTGAGGTGGAGACTATTTACAGAAAATGCATCTATAGTAAGATTTTCTATATTTTCCGAAAACGACATGCTTGTTGCAAAATATCAGAAATTAAAAATAGGCAACATTAATCACATAAGAGATATTGCAATGAGCTCATGATAATTCTCAACACATAGACATATATATATAGAAAATATATTTTTCATTCATTCATTTGGAGAGTGTTTGCAACATGAACTTGTAGAGGAAAGCTTGTACATGAATGCTAAAAAATGTAGATCTAGCTATCAGAAAACGATCACATACAAGAATCTACGGGGGGATTTTGCATGCATCATTTGGGGAGAATAAGAACTACACTACTAAGAAGTAATTAAAAGCAGTAAATGTAAAGAACTAGCTACTAATCTCTCAGAAGTGAGGGCATTCGGAGGTGGTCTCCGATGGCCTTGGAGTGGTGGAGAGGAGAATGAGGGGCGGCCAATGGAGCGTAGGCCGGCCCTTGGAGAGAGGTTGGAGGAGTGATCCAGCACCCTGGCATGGTGTCCTTCATGGTGGTGCTCAGCTTGTGGCGATGGAGTGGAGATGGTGGTGGCTAGCCTAACTGGAAGTGGATGAGAGCCACGAATGTGGATGGGAGCCAATGGATGTGAATGGGTGCAAATGGCCACCCCTTAGGTCTTTTTATAGACCTAAGGGCTTCTCTCTAGAGAAGTGTGGAACTCTTTGGAGAGAGTCCAAGAGTGGCCGGCCAAGTGGTTTTGAGATCCATAAAATGTGGATCTCAATTTGAATGCCTCTTGGTTGCTAAATTTGGCAACCAAGAGTGGCGCCACTTGGAGAGAGTTCTAGAGGACTCTAGATGTGTGGGAGTGCGTGAATGGGTGTGTGTGTGTGTGTGTGTGGTCGTGCCCTATGTGGCTAGGTGGTTTAGGTTAGGTCCTAAGTGGTAGGTAGGTGTATGCCTTGAATTAGGGTTACAAACCCTAATTGCTAAGGGGAAAGTGCAATTAAACTTGTTCACACTCATTCAATTAAACTTTTGTAAGTTTAATTGAATGAGTGTAAACCTAATTGAGAGTGAAATAACTCAATTAGGTTGGGTTTAGGTCAATTGGACTCTAACTAAGTCCAATTGAACTTGTGTGGGTTGAGATTTGAGCTTAATTGGACTCAATGAGTCCAATTGGCTTAGGTGAAGGTAATTGACTTTGATCTAAGTCAATTGGGTTTGGTGAGGACCTAATTAGGTCATTAGGTAGGTCTAGAGGTGATGTACTAGGGTTAGGACACCTTAATTTAGGTTCCTATGGGGTTGGGATTAGGTCTAGGGAGCTAGAAATCCAAGATCAAGGCTTGAATCTCAAAATAGGGACTGGAGACCAGTTCCAGACGTCCAAAAACATGGTCAGACGACTTATACTCAAAAATCAGAAGTCCAGACTTCAGTTCTGGACGTCCAATCTGAGTCAGGGGGAAATCTAGGTTCTGTTTTGGGTATTCTGTAGAAATTAGTTGTCTGACAAAGTGTCTGGACATCCAATAACACTGCGGAAGTGGGTTGAAGTGTGCGGGAGTTGGCTAAGGGTCCTAGATGTCCTATAACTTATCTGGATGTCCAAATAAGGGTTGGAACTAGGGTTTTAAGGTCTCCTAGGGTGCTGTGACCTAATCTAAGGGTGGCCAAGGCTTGGGGGAAGTCTCTAGGCTATCCTAGGGTTAGGATGGACCTAAGCTCTTCACATTTTACTACTTTATTCCTAGTTAGTAGAATAGAAAACCTTAACTCCCTTACATCATTATTCCTACATCTAATCTGAGTCTTCTGCTCCCGTCCTGCTACAACACTCATTATTCCTGATCCAGCTTCAGATCCTGCTCCAGATCCAGCTTCTAATCAGCTTATTGCCTGCAATCGACATAATGCATTTAATCAGCACATTATAACATTATTTTATGCATAGCTAAAGGAAAGCAGTAAAGATGTAGATAATGCTTATGCATGCATGAATTATCCTAACTTATGCTGAGTCCTAGCCTAATTTAGGTCAATTAAGACCTATGATTGCTATGCAATCACCAGCCTGCCAAAATTGGTGCGGACCCTACCCCTTTTGACCATTAGATTAGGTTAGTTAAGTTCCCTTAGTTCGCTAGGTTTTAGCCCTATATTCAAAACCTAAAAATGACCCTCGACGCTGACGTTCGTCATCATCTTCCTCCAGTTTGGCCACACCTTCGGTGAGGTGTTCCATTCACCACACACATCCAACCGCCTCGCCAATACCCTCACAACCTCCACCAAACCTCCATGAACCAAACCCCCATCTTTATTTCCCATTCCATCCACTCACGCGATCCCCTGAACACACCCATCACCGACCACCTTCTCCGTCATCGACTGAGCACCACGCACCTCTACACGCCATGAAATCACCGCCATCACACTCCACACCCTCCGACGAAGCTATTGAGTAATTTTAATGTGGTTGTGAGGCCTTCTTTCATGTTTCAGGTATAGGACCTTCAGCCGCCATTGATGGAGCTTCACGCAACCTTGAAGTAGGCATTCTTGCTCCAACAGTCCTAAGCGCCACCTCCAGGTGGTGCAGAATCAACACCTCTAGACTCCCAGGTCCTTGATTGAAAGTGTGAACACCAGTAGCTGCTTCAATTGGGGATGCCTTCACTGCTATAGCGTGCGAGAAAGTGGAGTGGGTTTAGTCTCACATCGGTGGGAGATAAGCGAATGCAGCTGCATAAGTTGATTTTCTCAATACAACTATTCACCTCCAAACACATAGGATGAGGTCCCTTCACCTATGCACACGACTCGACTTGCCTATACACTCATTGCTCATCACCACCCCCTGTGAGCTTGGACCTAGTTACTATGATCAACCCGAATACCTGATTAATTCCAAGATTGAAAGAAGAGGAAAGGAAAGGAAGGAAGGAAAGAGAGGGTAAGCTGGGGAGGGGTGGATTTTGCGCCTCTATGCAGATGTGCTACACTTGGTCGCTGAGAAGGAGAAGACCCTTGTTCATGAAGAGGAAAGGAAAGGCAGAAGAAGAAGAAGAGAAGGACCATAGAAGAAGGAAGAGGCTAAAGAAGAAGAGAGCGGAAGAAAAGGAGAAGATGAACAGAAGAAAAGCTCTCTTGAAGGCACTGTAGCAGGCGACATTTAAGTTGTCTGATTATCAAAATAGACATCTGATCACTGTCATTTATTTGATATTAATGAGTATTTGATTTGTATATGATTAAGACTAATAATTGGTGATTCTAATCACCATTATTTTGTCTTAGACATCTTTTTGCCTCATTAAACTCTTGATATACTTATGCTTGTCATTTAATATCAATTTTGAGTAGTTGTTATTCATTGAATATCATTATTCTTTGCTTATTTCCTGTGCTCATTTATATTTTAATTGAGAATAGCATGTGAATGCAATACTTTTTCCTTGTGTTCGATCTCGTACTTCATTTCTAAATATTCGAGTAATAAATTTTATTTGTTGAGAGAGCTATTTAGAAGACTTTACTATAACGAGACACATTTAAACTTCTATCTAGATCCCTTCAATAGCTCCCTGTCATCATCTCGATTACTCTATTGAGATGCAAGAGGGAGCATTGATTAAATGCCTAAGATGGCACAAGGAAGCCATTGCTTGGACTATGGCTGACATCAAAGGGGTTGACTCAACTCTCTACATGCATCACATTTACATGGATGACTCTGTAAAACCCTTCTGAGATATGTAGAGATGGTTAAACCCCAACATGTGGGAAGTGGTGAAGAAGGAAATCTTAAAATGGTTGGATGCGGGGATAATCTACCCCATTTCTGATTGCAAATGGGTCAGTCAAATAGATGTGGTGCCTAAAAAGGTGGGATTCATGGTAGATAACAATGAAAAAGGGGAGCAAGTCACCACTCGACCCACAATAAGATGGAGGGTATGCATAGACTACTGTCGCCTTAACACTACAACCCAGAAAGACCACTTCCCTCTACCATTTATTACCAGATACTAGAGAGATTGGCGGGGAATAGATACTTCTATTTTCTCGATGGATATTTTGGATACAATTAGATTGCCATCTTTCCAGACGACCAGGAGCACACTACTTTCACTAGTCCTTATGGCACATTTGCCTTCCACCTGACACCATTTGAACTATGTAATGCTTTGGGAACATTTCAGTGGTGCATGATGTCTATCTTTTCGGACATGATTGACGAGTTCATAAAGGTTTTCATGGATGACTTTTCCATATATGGCTCATTGTTTGACCACTATCTCTCGCATTTAGAAAAAGTTCGCATCTGCTACGAAGAGACAGGATTGGTGCTTAGCTAGAAGAAAAGCCATTTTATGGTTCAGTAGGGCATTGTTCTTGGGCATGTAGTGTTAGAGCGAGGTTTAGAAGTGGATAAAGCCAAGGTTGAGTCCATTTCAAAATTTCCACCACCCACCAATGTAAAGTAGATCCAATCATTCCTGGGCCATGATAGCTTTTATAGGCACTTCATTAAAGACTTTAGTAAGATTTCTAGGCCACTTTGCGACTTACTGGAGAAGGATACTGCCTTTGTTTTTAATGCAAAGTGTGCTGAGGCCTTCCAAGCCTTGAAGGAGGCCCTAATCACCGTGCCTATCCTGTAAGCACCTGATTGGACCCTCCCATTTGAGTTGATGTGCGATGCCTCAGATTTTACCATGGGAGCAATCCTTGGTCATATGTTGATAAAAAGCCTCATGTGTTGTACTATGCTAGCAAGACCCTTACTAATCCACAACAAAACTACACTGTGATAGAAAAAGAACTTCTTGCGATAGTATTTGCTTTGGAGAAGTTTAGGTCTTATCTTCTGGGATCTAAGGTTGTGGTGTATACTGATCATTTGGCCTTGAAGCATTTTCTCAATAAGGACACCAAACCTAGGCTGATTAAATGGATTCTGTTACTACAGGAGTTCGACCTTGATATCCGTGACAAGAAATGGGTCGAAAATGTAGTCACCGATCATTTATCTAGGATCCCAGTTGAGGCCTCAACCCTATCAGGAGACATTCATGACATCTTTCCTGACAAAATGGTGATGGTTGTATAGCCAACGACACCTTGGTATGCTGATGTTGTCAACTACTTGGTCACTGGCGAAACCCTCAGTACGTGGAATAAGCAGAAGCAAGATAGATTTTTCGGTGACACTAAGTATTATCACTGGGAGGACCCCGAGCTCATTAAGATAGGTCGTGACTAGGTTTTACATAGGTGTGTTCTAGAGGAGGAACAACAGAGTGTTTTGAATTTCTATCATACACTACACTTTAGAGGACACTTTAGTACGAAGATTGCATATAAAGTTCTACAGTCTGGGTTCTGGTGGCCCTCACTTTTCAAAGATACACATACTTATGTGGGGGCATGTCATCGTTGTTAGTAAACTGGAATGATTGGAAAGCGAGATGAGATGCCCCAGCAGCCTATTCTTCCGATCAAGACATTTGATGTCTGGGGCATAGATTTCATGGGTCCCTTCCCATCGTCTAATGACCATGAATATATCCTCGTGATAGTTGATTATGTGTCATAGTGGATAGAGGCTATTCCGAGTAGGACTAGCGATCACTCTGTGGTCCTGAAGTTCATTAAAGCCAATATCATTTTTCGATTTGGCTACCCGAGGATGATCATTAGTGATGTGGGACCTCATTTCAGGAAAGCACACTTCACCTGTCTACTCAAAAGTCTTGGTGTCACCCACAAGGTGGCCACCCCGTATCACCCGTAGACGAGTGGGCAACTTGAAGTGCCCAATAAGGAGATCAAATGAATTCTGGAGAAAACTGTAAGACTCGACAGGAAAGATTGGTCGAAGAAACTAGATGATGCACTATGGGTTTACAGAACTACTTATAAGACCCCCTTGGGTATGTCTCCCTTTTGTATAGTGTTTGGCAAATCTTGCTATTTGCCTATTGAGATTGAGCATAGGGCTTATTGGGCAATTAAGAATGTTAACATGGATCTGAAGAACACAAGCAAAGTGCGCTTATTAGAATTGACTGAGCATGAAGAATTGAGGAATGAGGCTTATGAGATTACTCAAGCTTATAAAGAGCGCACTAAGATCTTTCATGATAAACACATCCTCCACAAAACTTTTGAGCCCAACTAACAAGTCTGGCTGTTCAATTAGAGACTCAAGCTATTCCTTGGGAAACTTAAGTCCCATTGGGATGGGCCATATAATGTCACGTAGGTGTTCCCGCATGGTGCAGTTGAGATACAAAATCTCCCATCTGGTGAGACTTTCAAGATAAATGGCCAACATTTGAAGCCATATGTTACTCTTTTTGATGACTAGGTATTCGACACCTACAGGCTGGAGGAGCCTTAGCTCCAATCACTCTACCTCAGGTAATATCTTTCCTTGCTTTTGCTTTCCAATGAGGACATTGTTAGATTTGGGCATGGGGGGGTATAACCTGAGGTTGTACATAGCATTTATACATATTTTTGCATGCATATAGTTCATACTTTTATTGCATAAAAAAAAGAGAAATTTGCATGACCGTGAAATCTTTGTGAGCTAAATTGCAAATATGGTGAGGAGAAAAAAAAGAGAAAGAAGAAGAGACACAGAGAGGAAAAAGGTGCAAAAATTGTGCTAGTCCCAGCATTTGATTAGGTACAAAAATTTTGGATTGGATGATGATTTAACTCCCGAGGTGCTAAAGAGGAGATAAGTGAGTTATACAGACTTTAGGACTCTAGGGTCTGTTTTAGGGCTTAAACACACCCGTATTTGTTAAGATCTAAACTATTCCTCAAGAGGTTGAGGAAGTTGCGAGGCTGATGTATTAAGTCTAAGGCTTAGGGAGTATTCATCCACGTTGCCTGTCCTTTGGTTTGTGAGACTTGGTAACCTAGGCACCCAAAAATCACACATCGATCTGGTTCAGTGTGCGTAATGAAGAATGCCAAAAAGTGTTCTGCTTTAAAAATGTTTTCCCAAAACTTTGACTTAGGAGTAGCTCGAAGACACAAGTTGATTGGATGAGTTCCCGACGCGAAGAGGAGGAATGAAAAATACTCCCTTGGAAGATGCGTTATAAAATACCATCTCCTTGGTGCTTGTCTCCTAGGATATCTAAATATCCTATCGAGCGTACGGAAGCACCTTGTGCTGGTTCAGATGCCATGGGTGGCATTATCCTGAAATGTCGATTGCCAAGGTCTGAATTTAGCTACAGAACACCATGGGTGGCACTATGATAAATGCCAGTTTATCATCATTCTTTTGCACTAAAACAAACCTAGCTCTTAGGATTTTGCTCCACAAACAGACTTTTTGGGATGCATTTAGGCATTAATTAGGTTAATCATGCATTGCACTTTTTGCTGTCTTTTTAATGTGTTTTTTTGAGTGTTAGGGATATACAGATTGCCAGATCCCTAGAACCCTAGCACTCAGGAAGGAAACTGGTGAAGGAGAAGCTCTTACAAGCTGGAACTCAACTTGATCCAACTCACCATAGTTGGAATTCAGCTCACCTGAACTAGGGTTAGCTCATCTTAGCTCCATTCAGCTCATCTTAGCTCACCCTAACTAGGATCATTTCAGATCAAACTCAACTTAGCTGAGTCTAGCTCATCTCAGCTCCCATTAATCCGTAAGGAGCTCTAGCCAGCTCAACTGAGTTGATTGGAGTTTACCCCAGCTTAGGTCCAGCTACGTCCAGCTCCAACCAGCTGAAGATGACTTCATTTCAGCTCAGGAGGCTCAAGTCCAGCTCTCGGGGACTCAACTTAGCTCAACTTAGTTGAGTTAAGCTACCTTAGCTGCCTCAACTAGCTTGATCCTCCTTGGGAGCACCAGACCTAGCTCACCTTAGCTCATTATGGTAGAAGCCAACTCACTTTAGCTTGGCTTAGCAGCTAGCAAAGAACTAGCAAGCTAAGCTAGCTAGAATAGCTCCATGCCACCCTCTTCAGTTGCTGCCAGCTCCAGTTCAAGCTCTGGACTTCTCCTCCTCAGCTCCTCTTTTCAAACCCTAGCTCACATTACCTACTCCTCTACTCTATTACTAGCTAAGATAGCTTAGCTTAGCTAGGGTCCAACTCCCTTGGCATCTACCACCTTAAAACCCCACCTAACTAGCTTCACCAATCAACCCTAATCCTAAGTCCACCTAGCTAACCTAGTCCACCCCTAAGTTGGAACCAAACCTAGCCACATTTTCACCCCTCACCTACTTCCAAAAGACACCTATTTTGGCGCCAACTAAGCTTTCTAGAACCCCCTCCTTTAGGCACCAAAATAACCCCCCATCTACACCTTACACCTACCCCTTCCAAGCCCTATCCACCCTACACCTCACCCTCCTTCTAGAAGCCTTCAAGTTGGCACCAACCCATGGCACCCTTCCATGGTTGGCACCACTTTTAGGTGCCCCTTGGCCAGCCCTAACTACCCCCCTTAGCACCCCTTAGGTGACACCACTTAACTCTAGCCCTAGGATTAACTTAACCACCCATAACCACCACCAAACTCCATCCTAGCCCTCCACCTATTCACGCCAACCCTACCCCCATCCCACTCTACAAAAACCTATCACCTACCACCATTTTCTTCATCCTCCCATTAGAGAATTTCCACCTTACTTCCACCTAAAACTATGGCCAAGAAGAAGGAGTAGAGAAGAAGATTAAGGGTGCACATCACTCGCCCCCTTGGTGCCTTCTTCTCCACATTCTTTCCCTTTGTGCCATGCCAAGAAGGAGGAGGATCTTCACCACCAAGAGGATAGCCAGGCATTGGAGGAGAAAGGGTGGTGCACGCCCACCCTTAGAGGAAAGAATTGAGGTGGAGAGCATCCACCTTGGAGGAGCATTCAAGGAAGGAGAAGGAGCCTTCTTTTCAAGCAAAGGAGTAGCTAGGCTTGGAGCAAGAGGACTCCCTTCTTCACCAGATTTTGCAAGAGGATTTGTGTTTTCATTGCTTTTATATTTTTGATTTTAAGTAGAAGCATTCCTCTACATTTTTTTTGTAAAACACAAATTCTATTAAATCAATTTGCCTTCTTTTCATTTTCTTTGCAATTGTTTTATCGTTGTTCTAGCACTTTTTCACTTCCACTTCCTGATCACTCTAGGCCTCCACGTGTCTAGAGTAAGCTTAGGAAGGGGTCATATTTGTCACTTAGGTTTTAGCTTAGTGATTGTCGGTGCTAGTTGTTTTTCCGTCAACAATTCGCATTTTGCCTTAGTTATTTCAAGACATAAAAATTATATATTGAAAAAGACTAAAAAGAAAGTTGATTTCCATTTCCAAGCAAGGGATTTGATTTGCAAACAATTTGGCCTCCTTGGATGACCCTAGATACTCCCCTATCTAGGTTACAAATTTTAAAAGCGAACGGATTTACGCGTTGCAGCAACTTAAACCCTAATCTTAAAAATTGCATAATTTTCCGCATCACACTATCCTGAAATGTTGAAAGCCAGGGTTCTGGGGGTTGCCATGGGTGGTGCTATCTTGAAGCATCGGTTGTCTGAAACCTTGAAGGGATTGATGCTGGAGACACATAATCCGATACAGAACATGTGTATGGCCAATCCGATGTTGGGTTTAGGGGAATTTCAAAAGAAAAGAGAGAAAACTCTGGAAATAATATATGTCTCTACCTCTCTTATCAAAAATGCACTAGCAAACTGAACTTAGACTTGTTGCACATACACATGAGTGTTTTAACCGCTGGGGTCAACGAACCTTTGGGAAGTTTTTGTAGGCCTTAGCAACCTTCACGGTGGACCCAAGGCTGAGGTTGGTCAGGTCCATATCCTAGTGACGTGCTTCCGTGCGTGTGTGTTAAGAAGTGTCGTTATAGTTCGCACTTGTAATGCCAGTTTTAAAGTAAAGAAACGGATGTGAGTCCGAGTGTCGGTCTTAGGGAGGCATGAAAATCAGATTTTTCTTGTCACTTATTATCACGAAAATCATGGAGTTTTGCTTGCAAAAAGGTGTGGGTGAAAAGTGAGAGAGAGAGATTAGGGTTAGGATCGTTTCATTCTTAACATGCAACTTGAATAGGAAATAGAGTAGGCAACTGAATGGAAAACAACTTCATTAATCATGCAGCTTTAGTTCATAAATTACAACATCAGATACATGCATAAACATAAGTAAAGTAAAGCTTAAAAGACAGGAGGAAAGAGAGAGAGAAAGGGAGGGCGGCAAGGCAGCCACAGTGGTGGAGAAGGCTTTGTCGATGGCTCGTCGTCTCCGACGATTACAAGAGGGCCTAAAGCTAGCTAAGAGAGGGGTAGAGTAGTTTCAAGGAGAGTGAATGCCTTGAATGAGTGGTTGGAAGGGGTTTAAATAGGGAGAAGGGCTTTCCAAATGAAGAAGGGGTTTTAGCGACGTTTGGGATGTCGCTAAAACCCTTCCAAAAACGTCGGTGAAGCCCCCAGCCCGCTGGTCGCTCGCTCGCAGCCATTCTTCCTCGCGCTCGATCTGTGGGTGTGGCATGAGAGTCATCCGATCAAAGATCGGATGGCCGAGGTCTTCGCCCGGCGTGTGCTTCGATCGCACCTTGAGTGCGCGTGCACACGGGCGTTGTCGTCCGGCATGTGTGCGCGGGTGGCTGATCAGCGCCTGAGGGCTCACCGCGTGGCGCTATCTTGGCCGCTCGCTGCTGATCGGGCGGCCCAATTTCGCCCGATCGCGAAGTCGTCTTCTGATTTCAGCACCGCGCAGCTCGAACCTGCGTTGCATGGGTGCGGGAGTGCGCTTCAACCGCTGCGCTATGCCCGCTGCTTTGTTGCGGTGACCGTAGGCGTGCACGTGGTAAGCAGGTGCCACGTGGTGCATCGTGGGCCGTTGATCATCAGATCAACGGTCAGAACTTCTTGGGCCCATTGTGGGAGCTCCGGATGTCGAATTTGGCCGATATTGAGTCCGTTGGACTCCGTTTGTCGTTCTGAATCCATCTGTGTGGTATGATTGCTCATCTGAGGCCTGCTTTGATAGGTGCTCATACAAATGGCCATTAATATTATTTTATAAGCAATCTTGGCAAATGATGCATGCAATGCTCCCATTCTACTTATGTTATGCCTTTTATTCTTAAGATAGGCCATATTTAACAGAATTATCACCCCCAGATGCAGTGTTATCATACCCCCATGATTACTCCTTGCTAGTCCCTAGCAAGGTTTATTCTAACCTTTATTTTCTGTCAAAATTTAAGAAGTAATTACTTAGACACTTCGTCACTTGTCAATAGGAGGAAATATACTAAGATCTTAATCCACAAAGACTAAGCAGCGCCCGGGTGTCTGCCAAAATACGAATCGCCTGAATCCTTGCTTTAATGTATGTAAATATACATATGTATATGTATATTTTTTAGAATTTTTTTGGAATTCAGAGTGGGTTGGTAACTTTTTACGGCTACCCAACCCACCCAAAACTCGGTCAAAACCCTAAGTGCTAAGCATCTTGGTGTGAAGATTGTGATAGACTCACTCAACGGTAATTCAGACAAACTTCGGGTTTCTACGCCCCTAGGTGACTGGAAGAGGAAGTATTTTGCCTGAAGGTGAATTTGTTCGATTGGTAGCTTTCTCGCTACGTTTGTTTTAATTGGGGTCAACACAAGGATTTTTCCAGTGTATATCTCCTCGGTTTGTACTACTTCCCCACTTCTTCCTTAAGTGTTTTGGCTCTTTTTGTGCAATTACTGAGCTAGGCTCTAGAGAATCGACCAATGGGCTGTTACCCATGATCACTTGCCAGCCATACTCGTGCGGCGAAGTGTGGTATATTTTATTTTCTTTTCTTCTTTTTTTTTGTAGGTGGCTTCCCTGATCTCAAATGTACCTAGAGGCAATGAAGAAGAAGTGGTCTCGTGGCTGGGCTCTGGACAACCTGCCAATGGGCTATTACCCACGACAACTTGCCAGCCATACTACCCTAGAGAGTTCATTAGCTACCCAATTTCTGTCAAAATCTCTGAGTGAGTCTGTGCAAGAATGTGTGCAGATGCTTAGACTCAAAGTTCTTCTGAGTTAGAGGGTGAGTTGATAAGTCGTATACTTATCACCTTATTTAGTAGGTGGATTAGAGTAGCTTAAGATTGCAAGGATTCGAAGCTAAATCCATATTTTAACGGACACTAGGGCTGATTAAGCCTAAAGACCTGAAAAGTCTAAGTGTTCAAGTTCTTTTTGTATTATTTCCCACTATTGACAAGTTTCTAATGCCTAAGTTTCTTCCTAAATTCAATTATTTATTTATTTATTTATTTATTCAGATTGATTAAATGAGCTCAGGAACGTGCCATTTACCACCCCCCCATGCTTAAGTTGGACAATGTCCTCATTAGCAAATACATGGATGCAACAGGGGTTAAAAAGATATTACCTGAGTGACGTACAATACCGGATCAGTCTGAATCCTCTGGGTTGCCTCCCAAGAAGCGCTGAGTTTAACGCCTCCAACTGGGCAGTGCTTCGTGTCATCCCTCAATGAGGGTGACACTCTCCTTTGAGGGAACCTGGGCTAGGAAGTGTTTCAATCTTTGACCATTAATTGTAAAAGTGTGCCCAGTGTTTGGATCAGCGATTTCAACCGTCCCATTAGAGTAAGGCTTAACCACCCAAAATGGTCTTGTCCATTTGGACCTGAGTTTCCCCGGAAAGAGTTTTAGGCGGGCGTCGAATAGCCAGACTTGCTGGTTAGGCTCAAAGGTCTTTCTATGGATGAGTCGGTCATGGACGGCTTTCATTTTCTCCTTATATAGTCGACTATTCTCAAAAGCGTCCCGACGAATTTCTTTGAGCTCAGATAATTGGAGCATCCTCTACGCACCGGCTAACTGGGAATCCATGTTACATTGCTTGACAGCCCAGTAAGCCTGGTGTTCCAATTTGATAGGAAGATGGCAGGCTTTTCCAAAGACCAGGCGATAAGGCGACATGCCTATTGGGGTCTTGAAAGCGGTCCTGTATGCCCATAGGGCATCATCTAGTCGTGTGGACCAGTCTTTCCTGTTAGGTCTCACAGTCTTTTGTAAAATGTTCTTGATTTGTCTATTGGAGACCTCGGTCTGCCCATTTGTTTGCAGATGATACGGGGTAGCAATGCGGTGGTTAACCCCATATTTTCTAAGTAGGGCACGGAATTGGGAGTGGATAAAATGACTTCCACCATCACTGATCATGGCCTTTGGTATTCAAAATCGGGAAAAGATGTTCTACTTAACAAAGTCCATGACAGTCCTGTAATCGCATCGGCGGGTGGCGACGGCTTCAATCCATTTAGAAACATAGTTTACTGAGACTAGGATGTACTCGAAGCAGTTGGATGGTGGAAAGGGGCCCATAAAATCGATACCCCAAATGTCGAAGATTTCAACAATCAAAATGGGCTGGAGGGGCATCATATCTTTCCTGGTCATGGTCCCCAGTGTTTGGCAACGTGAGCAAGTTTGGAAAAGTTGTGTGCATCCTTAAGTAGGGAAGGCCAGTAGAATCCAGACTGCAGAAGCTTTGCAGCCATTTTCTTTCCAGAGAAGTGGCCACCACAAGCCTGGTCATGACAAAAGGAAAGCACACTTTGAACTTCGTTCTCAGGGATATACCTCCTGATGATATGGTCAGCATAGAGGCGAAACAGCATGGGATCATCCCAGAAATAGTGCTTGGCCTCAGCCAAGAACCTGTCCCGTTGTTGTCTGGACCAGCTGTGTAGGGTTTGTCCTACAACTAGGTAGTTGACATAGTCAACATACCAAAGCAGTCTCTTGTCTTGCACAGCCAGAATGTGTTCATCGGGGAAGGAGTCAGATAGAGGTATGGAGGGTCCAATGTGGTCTGGATGAAGTCTAGACAAGTGGTCAGCCACCACATTCTTCGATCAGGCCTTGTCGCAGATTTCCAGGTCAAATTCCTACAAGAGCAGGATCCATCTGATGAGCCTGGGATTTGCGTCCTTCTTGGCCAATAGGTGCAGATGGCTGAATGGTCAGTATAGATGGTCACGTGGGATCCCAGCAAGTATGATCGGAACTTCTCAAGTCCAAAGACTACAGCGAGCAACTCTTTCTCTATGACCGTATAATTTCGTTGGGCCTCGTCCAACGATTTTCTCGCGTAGTAGATCACCACAGGCTTCTTGTCTTGTCTTTGTCCTAGGATAGCGCCTATGGCAAAATCTGATGCATCACACATAATCTCAAAGTCCTGGGACCAATCCGGGGGTTGAAGTACAGGTGCTGTGGAGATAGTCTCGGAGGGTGTGATAAGCTTGGATGCAATCAGAAGACATGTGGAATATGGCATCGTTGGCCAGAAGGTCTGTTAAGGGTTTGGAAAGCTTGGAAAAGTCTTTAATGAACCTTCGGTAGAAGCCAACGTGTCCCAGAAATGAGCGAATCTGTCGGATCGAGCTAGGTGGAGGAAGTTTGGAAATCAAATCAACCTTAGCCCGATCTACCTCGATGCCCCTATGCGATCGATGTGACCGAGGATGATTCCTTCTTGAACCATAAAATGGCTCTTTTCCCAACTTAACACCAGATTAACCTCGATACATCGTTTCAGGATTTTCTCCAAGTTGCTTAAACAATGGTCGAATGAATTCCCAAATACGGAGAAATCATCCATAATGACCTCTAGGTATTCACCCACCATTTTTGAAAAAATGGCTACCATGCAACGCTGGAAGGTAGCAGGTGCGTTGCACAGCCCAAACGACATTCGACGAAATGCAAACGTGCCGTACGGGCAAGTGAATGTGGTCTTTTCTTGATCTTCTGGAGCAATTATGACTTGGTTATATCCTGAATATCTATCCAGGATGCAAAAATACTTTTGCCCTGCCAATCTTTCAAGGATCTGGTCAATGAATGACAAGGGGAAATGATCCTTCTTAGTGGCTTCATTGAGCTTCCTATAATCAATACACACCCGCCATGCGGTGGTGGTGCGGGTGGGGATGGATTCACCATGATCATTGCCGACAACAGTGAGCCCGACTTTCTTTGGAACAACTTGAGTGGGGCTCACCTAGGGGCTATCGGAGATAGGATAGATGATGTCGACGTCAAGACACTTGATAATTTCTTTCTTAACGACTTCCTGCATGTTTGGGTTTAGACGTCTCTGCATCTAGCGGGAGGGTCGTGCCCTGTCTTCCAGGTAAATCTTATGGGTCGAATAGGTGGGGCTAATTCCTCTCAAGTCAGAAATGGTCCAACCAATGGCGGCCCGATGTTCTGAAAGGGTCGCGGTCAACATGAGTTCCTGATCCTTGGTTAGATGAGAATTAATAATCACAGGGAAGGTCTGGTTAGGTCCCAGGAAGACGTACTTGAGATTCTCAGGTAGTGGCTTAAGTTCGAGTGTTGGTGGAAACAGTTGACGGAAAGGGAAAAGGTGGGAGTTGATCAACATCGATCTCCTCAAATGGTGTTGTGTGATGGTAATCAGCCGTATAGAGGTCCATGGGTAGTAACGGTGACGGGTCAGAATAGTCATTACGAGTTTGGTGGTCTGAGACAGAACTAAGGGTGAGGCATTCCTCGACCAGAGTTTCTACGGGATCATGTTCCTCAACACAATCGCATTCAAAAGGCTTTGTCGCCCGGAAGATATCCAATTGCATTTTCCTATCTCTGAAGGTGATTTCCATACATCCCGTGTCACAATCAATGTTTGCCTTAGCGGTAGCTAAGAAAGGTCTGCCTAAGATTATGGGTGCGTTCTGTAATTTTTCAGGGACTTCCATGTCGAGCACCAAGAAGTCGACCGGGAAATAGAAGTCCTTGACCCGTACGATTACTTCCTCGACAACCCCCTTTGGGGTTTTCACTGATCTATCAGCCAGCTGGATGGTGACAGGTGTGGGTGTCAACTCTCCGAAACCAAATTGGTGGTACAGGGTTGTTGGAATCAGATTGATAGAAGCACCTAAGTCCAGGAGCGCTCTATCAAATGTCATGTCCCCGATATTGCAGGAAATCAGGGGTGCTCCTAGGTAAGTTCGCTTGAGTGGAAGGTTGCTTTATATTACGGAACTTGCTTGTTTGGAGAGCACAACCTTCCTAGGTGCTTGAGGTCTTGGCGTACGTTTGGGTGTACAGGCATCCTTTAAAAACTTGGCGTAAGCCAGGATGTGCTTAACGGCTTCGAGGAGCGGAATATTAAGCTGTACCTGCTTAAAGATCTCCAAAAGCTCCTCAGTTTCCACAACATTCTTCTTTTTCTTGATTGTTTCCAAGGCCTTAGGGTAGGGTGTCTGAATATGGATTGGATCTATTTCTAGGTCCTTGGGTTTTTCTGGTGCCTTTTCTAAGTCGGGTATTTCAGCGGGTGAAGTCTCAGGGTGACTCGGCCATTTGGGATCCTGGGTTTTGATGTCGCTTCTCAAGGTCACCGCATTCGCAGAGGCATTGGGACCATGGGTTGATCCTTGAGAAGACGAGGATGAAGAAGCACCAAACCAGGGGGTGTTTGCGGGGCTGGCTGGACCATGTAAGCCTGCCCGGGATTGCCTTGGAACCCTTGCAAATTAGGGCCTCTGTTAATTATGTTTTGCAGGTTCGGTTGTGGCTGGGAAGGTAGGGATCCTTGTTATTTATAGTCCAAGAGTTGGCTTAACTGTCCCTTTACCAAGGCCATTTCCTCCTGATGTTTCTGGTTCATGTTAGCCATCATCTTTATTAGGGTGTCCATTTGGTTTTGCAGGGGAGGGGCTGCCCTATTTTGATTATATGGGGGTCTCACTGGTGGTCCTTGCTGATAGGGGGCAAGTGTGGCTGCTGGTTTGGCCTGGGCTGGTTTTGGAATTGCGGTGGTTTCTGGTTTGTCCAACCAAAGTTGGGGTGGTTACGCCAGCCAGTGTTGTAAGTGTTGGAGAAAGGGTCAGGTTTAGCATAACCTTGGACAACTTGCACATCTTCAAGGATAGCTGATGTCGATGGAGATGGAAGAGAGTAATCAAGGGTTGAGGGAGCAAAGGTCCCTCCCTGGAATGTGGTCAGGGGTTGTTCCAGGTTCAGTTGGGTTAAGGGCTGGACTAGGTCAACATTATGTGCTCCCTTTGCTAGGGAGAAGGTCTGTAACGGGTTCCTGGTCTGGTTCAGTAGCTCATCGATCTTTTTGTTCACCAATTCCACTCGATCAAGTTTCTTGGCAATGATGTCCATGTCAACCATTCCAGAATTTGCTTGTACCTCATAAATCCCACCATGGGGTTGATTGGACCTGTTAAACTGGGTCATGGAGGCATTGTTGAGCGAATTTTCGCTTATGGACTCAAAGAGCTCAAATGCGCTCTCCTCGTCCTTGTTCAGGAAGTTCCCCCAGCATAAGGCATCGACGAAGTTCCGTAGGTTGCTGTCCAGACTGTGGTAGAAAATCTGAGCCAATTGCCACCTTGGTACTTTGTGGTGTGGGCATTTCCTCAAAAGTTCATTAAATCTTTCCCACGCCTCATGGAACTGTTCCCCACCCTGGAGTGTAAAGGTAGTAATAGCTCTTCTGAGGGCATTGGTCTTTCCTATGGGGAAGAATTTCTTTAGAAATGCATGCCTCAGTTCTTCCCAGGTGGTGATGGGTCTACCTAGGGTTCTAAGCCAGTGAGAAGCCTTGTCTCTTAACGAGAAGGGAAACATCTTAATTAGAACAATGTCAAGGCTAATGTTTCTAGGTTTTACAGTTCGTGCTATGCGGTCGAGATCCTCTAGGTGCTGGAAGGGGTCCTCATTTGAGCTTCTATGGAAGTGGCTATGGATCAGACTTAAGACATTTGGTTTTAGCTCAAAATCATCTCCCCCTTCGGGGATCCTAAGGTGTGGCTCGACTCTAATAGCGGAAGGATTATAGAAATCGTGGAGGGGCCTTGGTTGATCCTGAAATGGTGGTACATCGGGTGGTGGTTGCCCTTGTGGGTTCTGTAACTAGTGTATGGCTTGCATGATGGTGTGGATTTGTTGTTGCTGAAACCGGTGGTTTGCATTAATTTGGGCTTGGATGATGGCCATTGTGTCTGGTGGGGGTTGATCCTCAGCCTCATCTGCCCTAGGTTCAGCCATGTTTCTAACAGAATCACGTCACCTAGATTCCTGTCCCAAAACAAACAACTCGGGATGCAGTGAGCGTCTCTCGTGCATACACTAGAGAAAAACAGATGCGAGAAATGTGTTCAATCAAGCAAACAAGCCTGTCTTTATGGTGTATTCCTCAGGAGACCTAGAAATCTCAAAGAGGGTGATTAAGTCCGTGAGCACTGGACTCCCCTTCCCAAGGCTAATTTGGCCAGGTTGATTACGAGGGGATTGCAGGGAAGGTTCTTCCTTTGGCTTGCGTTGCCGGTTCTGTAGACCCCACAACCACAGTCGTTTGACACTGCCCCGCAGCCTAGTCACCAGATTCTACCATGGGAATGAAAGCCAAGTGCCTAGCGAACAAAACCTCACTTTTTGAGACTTAACTCAGTCCTGCCTAGGGCACGTCTACTCAGTTTTAAAAGGGCTAGGATAGTGCTTGTGCTAGGGTTATGTGATGAGGCATTGATTGGGGTGGTGCCTCTTAATTTTCCACTTTCAAAGTGTGTGGTTCTATCAAAGCGTGGTTTTCAAGCAAGGATTTTTTCAAGATGTGGTGTCTTTTAGTGTTTCATCCTTACTTTAGTGTCTTTTAGGGTTGATGTGTCTTAATGTTTTTAGATAATTTTCAGTGAGCACGTCAAGTTTTGCACACAATTTGGTGAAAGTAGATTTCCTTTTATTCTGTAGAGGCTCTAAAATCCTAATGTACTCATCCAAATGATCATGCAGCTTCTATTAGATGAGTTGTTTTTAGGGTTGAGTGGTGCGGCCCAAGTCAATCCACGGTGGTTTCACAAACACCACTTAAAAAGAGAAAAGAACACTCCAAGAATTTATTCAGAATGTTAGAGTGTACATTTTTTTGTTGGGTGATGTGTTAAGGATGTAGATCAAGCAAGCATACACCACGCCAATTTTTTTTCAATTTTTACACTTTTTTTGTTTTTCACGCAAGCAAACCGTTATGAGTGAAGAATTACTCACTACCGGTTCTTGTTGTGCCTACTCCCTTATTACCATCATGGGATGCATCGCTTCGCCGTCCAAGCATCGAATTCCTGCAACCATCAAGTAAAAAGGGGACAAGGCATTAGACGATGCGAAAATGGATGTGGAATGGAAGTGACAAAACAAATCAGTTGCCTCCCCGGCAACGGCGCCAAAAACCTACGTGCTTCCGTGCGTGTGTGTTAAGAAGTGTCATTATAGGTCGCACTTGCAATGCCGGTTTTAAAGTAAAGAAACGGATGTGAGTCCGAGTGTCGGTCTTAGGGAGGCGTGAAAATTAGATTTTTCTTGTCACTTATTATCACGAAAATCGTGGAGTTTTGCTTGCGAAAAGGTGCGGGTGAAAAGTGAGAGAGAGAGAGATTAGGGTTAGGATCGTTTCATTCTTAACATGCAACTTGAATAGGAAATAGAGTAGGCAACTGAATGGAAAACAACTTCATTAATCATGCAGCTTTAGTTCATAAATTACAACATTAGATACATGCATAAACATAAGTAAAGTAAAGCTTAAAAGACAGGAGGAAAGAGAGAGAGGGAGGGTGGCAAGGCAGCCACAGTGGTGGAGAAGGCTCCGTCGACGGCTCGTCGTCTCCGACGATTACAAGAGGGCCTAAAGCTAGCTAAGAGAGGGGTAGAGTAGTTGCAAGGAGAGTGAATGCCTTGAATGAGTGGTTGGAAGGGATTTAAATAGGGAGAAGGGCTTTCCAAATGAAGAAGGGCCAGACGTCGCTAAAACCCTTCCAAAAACGTCGGTGAAGCCCCCAGCCCACCGGTCGCTCGCCCGCAGCTGTTCTTCCTCGCGCTCGATCCGTGGGCGTGGCATGAGAGCCGTCCGATCGAAGTCTTCGCCCGGGCTTGCTCGGATCGCACCTTGAGTGCGTGTGCACGCGGGCGTTGTCATCCGACGTGTGTGCGTGTGTGGCTGATCAGCACCTGAGGGCGCACCGCGTGGTGCTATCTTGGCCGCTCGTTGCTGATCGGGCTGCCCAATTTCGCCCGATCGTGAAGTCGTCTACCGCACGGCTCGAACCCGCGTCGCGTGGGTGCGGGTGTGTGCTTCAACCGCTGCTCTACGCTCGCTGCTTTGTCGCGACGACCGCGGGTGTGCGCGCGGTGAGCGAGTGCCACGTGGCACATCGTGGGCCATTGATCATCAGATCAACGGTCAGAACTTCTTGGGCCCATTGTGGGAGCTCTGGATGTCGGATTTGGCCGATTTTGAGTCCGTTGGACTCCGTTTGTCGTTTTGAATCCATCTGTGCGGTCCGATTTCTCATCTGAGGCCTGCTTTGACAAGTGCTCATACAAATGGCCGTTAATACTTTTTTATAAGCAATCTTGGCATATGATGCATGCAATGCTCCCATTCTGCTTATGTTGTGCCTTTTATTCTTAAGATGGGCCCTATTTAACAGAATTATCACCCCTAGATGCAGTGTTATCACCTGGCCAGTACTTGACTACCTTTGGGCTTATAGTTGGTATTTCAATTTACTCTCTAGAGATGTGGTATGATAAGACATCTTGACGATAAAATTCTGGCCTAGAGACTTAGTTTGTTTCATATGATTTTTCTCGAGACTAGCAAAACTTAGGCATAGGGGTATTTGATAGGTCAACTTTAGCAGACATTATTCGGCCTAAGAATAATCAATTATAAGATTAAATGGGATTTCCAGTATACATTACACTGGAAAATCAGCAGAATCATGATTTAGTATTCCTGCATAATTCTTTGATGTAATGCATGTTGCATTTAATTAAGTGTACTGATTGTAGGAGATAATTTGGAATAACATCTTACAGGGAACATTAAAAGTATGAGAGGTTTTGTTGAGAAAGAGAAACAATGAGGGAATCTTGCGAAAATAAGAAACATAAGAGAGGATTCACCAATTTCTAATTTCTTGTGATCTCTCTTTTCCTATGATTTCCTCTTAACTTGTTAACTTCTCTTTTTCTTTTTTGGTCACATGAAATCACGTTAATTATTCTCTCTAATTCTCTCTTTCTGTTTATAATAGGACATAAAGAGCAACCCCAAGATCATCATCCCCCCCTCCCCCACGGCACCCAAGAGAACCATCTTCCTTCCACTACTATGCACCCTCCACGACACCACAACCGCCACTGTGATCGTATCTTCCTCGACATATCAACAGCTCTCACCACCGTGCCACCACAACATTCACCATTGCAACTCCGTCCTTGACGCACCTCATCACCATCGCGATCTTTAGCGACCATGACACTATCACTCACCACAACCGCACCCATCGACACTGCGCTCCTCCTTGTCGACAGTGACCACCGACCGCGATCGCATCATCCTCTACTGTGTCCACCGACCAACAGGGAGCACACACCCCCCTCTCCTTTTCATTTAAGATGTTCGAAAGCCTTCTCGGATGTTCAAAGGCCATGCACCTCCTTCTCCTCCTCACCATCGTCAATGTCCACTAGCGCCATATCCACCTATTGGTGCTAGAGCAACACGATAGTTTATTTTGATGATAACAAAACACGTGTTATTTAACATTTGCACTTGAAGTCTTAGATTTCAAGTTAATTGCAAATGGAGATGTGTTTAGATGGAGTTCGAGCTCGCATCCATGGCAGATTGGAGGAGCTTGATGGAGAACAAAGGAGTTTCGCGAGGAGCGATAGCCTGAAGAAGCGTGAAGACAAGAATAGGATAGATTTCCTTTTATCTTGTTCTATGTAATTTTGTTTCTTTGTTTTGCTCTTTATTTCTTTCTTAGATCTTATGTTAAAGAGCCTCAAAGAATCCTTAATGTAGTCCTAGGAACACTTGTACAATTGTAGGATACTTAGGCTTTCTGTAAAGAACTTAGAAAACCAAAATACACCAAGACCCTAGTTCATCAAGCCCACCTTTGAATAGCATTTCCACATCTTTTGTGTCCAAGTGAGGAAGAAGATCATTCTTAAGTGCTGTTGCTCTCCTAGTTCATCAAGCCCACACTTGAGAGCACCACATCCTTTAGGCACCCACTCTCCTACCAAAGATTACAAGAGCGTTGTTGTGCTGTTGCGTAGTTCACGCACCTAAGTCGTCACGCCGATGCACTTTCACCTAAGGGAAGATTCTTCACCTATAGTAGCTAGTTTCATTTATATACTCTGTTGGCTCTATAGGTCTGTTGTATTTTTCTTTGTTGGGTATTCACGTTGTGAATTCCAGTCTCCTTCGTGAGACAAAATCCTTCTTGTGAAGAGGAGGAGTTAAGGAATGCTACCCTCGTACTTGTAGCATGGTTGTAATAGAGATTGAACTACCCTCGTTAAAATAGTTCGTATAGTGGATTTGATCAACTAGATCGATCGGGAAATCATAACTTGAGAGGGTTAGGTGGTGGTTTTCACCTAATTTGGGTTTCCACCTAAAAATTTTTTGTGCCATTTTGTGTGATTGCAGTTTTTGTCAGATTGCTATTTATTTTTCACATTTTATTACGTCACGTATATCTCACCCCTTCCCGTAGGGAATTACAATTGGTATTAGAGCAGGTTCTAGCTTATTTGGCGTAACAACTAGCAAGTGATCAATGGAGGGGAGCAATTCCGTGATCAGGATTTCGATGGGCAATCCATGACCCATCAGCCTTTCTTCGAAGGGAGCAACTACCCCTACTGAAAGTGTTGATGAATACATGGCTTCAAGCCAATGACTTCACAATTTGGGCCAGATGCGAGACGTCGTTTGACATCCTGGAGAAACCCGCTGGAGGCTACTCGCAACAACAAATCTGTGAGCTCTCTCTCAAAGCAAAAGCAATGAATGCATTGTATTGCATGTTGAGCCTAGAAGAATTCAACAGAATCTCGCAATGCGCCACCGCATATGAGATTTGGCACACACTTGAGGTAACTCACAAGGGTACCTCCAAGGTAAAGCCTTCTAAACTCAACTTACTTTCTCAAGAATTTGAATCTTTCTCTATGAAGACTAATGAATCTTTAAGTGAGATGAACACTAGGTTCACTCTCATAGTGAACAATCTTAAGGCATTAGGAAAGACCTTCATCAAGGGGGAGCTTCAAGGGAAGCTTCTTCATTCACTTAGACTAGAATGGGAGCAGAAGGTTATAGCCATCAAGGAGGCAAACGAGGTGGAGGAGCTCAACATGATCTCCTAGGCAATCTAATGGCCTATGAGACAAAGTTGAAGCAGAAGAAGGATACACCAGAGCCAAAGTTGATAAAGACTCTCACCTTCAAAGCCACTTCAGATACCGAGGTAAGTTCCGATGACGAGGACTTTAAATTTTTGCTTAAAAAATTTTGCAAGTTTTGTAGGGAATCAAAGAAAGAAAAGAAGGAGAAGGAAAAAGATAGCCCGAGACGTTACTACCACTGCAACAAAAAGGGTCATCTTCAACCTGAGTGCCCTCTTCTCAAGAAGAAGAAAAAGGAGAAGGAGAAGAAGTATCAGAAGAAGGCATTCCAAGCAACTTGGGATGACTCAAGCTCAGAGGAAGAAGAAGAAAATCCCATAAAGAAGAATGAAACCGCCTGCATGGGTTTCATGGCCATGGCAAGAGATAGCGAAAGCGACTCCAACAATGAGGTAAATTTTGATTTACAAGATGCATTTGATGAATTATTTGAACTTAGTAAATCACTTAAGGTAGAAAATAAAAATTTTAAAAAGAATCTTAATTTTCTAAAAACTGAAAATGAAAGATTAGAGATAAAACTTAAGGATCTAGAAAGTAGTTCTAGTAATGATAACTTGTTAGAAAACATAGACCTAACAAATGAAAATAGTAAGTTGATTAAGGAGAATACAAGCTTAAGATTAGAAATTTCTGATTTAAAGACAAAGATGCATGTTATAGAAAATGAGCTTGCATGTCTTAGGAAGAATTCTGAACATCTGATAAATAAAGCAGATAATTTGCATAACCCTAAGGTTGAGAAAGGATCTCCATCAAGGAGACCAACTAGCAAAATCGGATCCAAGCTAATTTAGATACCGAAAGACAAACTCGAATCCTATTTTGTAGGTTTCAAGGGAGACTACAATACAAAAGATTGGACCTACAAGTTCAAGGATGGTCAACTCAAATTGGGAGGACCAAGGAGTAGACCAAGGAGGAAGAAAAAGAGGAGACCGACGAGACAATGAACAATCAACCAACCCGCTGCACGTCGACTGCCTGATTGGAAACCAGTGTTGATGCCGGACCTCTAAGCTACGAACGGGATCCCCATCGGATTTGCCATCCACCTCCATTTAGGCCATTCTATTGGGCATGGTAGGTGGGGTAATCTCTAAACCCTATCTCTTTTATCATTAGCATATAAATAGGGGGAGTTAAAATTAATGAGCTACTTGTCAATCTTTAAGGGGGAGAAAAAGATATAGCTATCTTGTTATTACAAAGGGGGAGAACATTATTCTTGTTAAAAGAAATTTGACCCAAAATTAGAAGAGCATGTTCTAAGGGGGAGTTTAGGAAAATTAAAATTTTTAATACCTTTTTGATAATGTCAAAAAGGGGGAGAATTTTATTGATTTATGGTTTTGTCATCATCAAAAAGGGTGAGATTGTTGGTGCTAGAGCACCATGATTATTTATTTTGATGATAACAAAACACGTGTTATTTAACATTTGCACTTGAAGTCTTAGATTTCAGGTTAATTTCAAATGGAGACGTGTTTAGACGGAGTTTGAGCTCGCATCCATAGTGGATTGGAGGAGCTTGACGGAGAATAGAGGAGCTTCGCGAGGAGCGATAGCCTGAAGAAGCGTGAAGACAGGAATAGGATAGATTTCCTTTTATCTTGTTCTATGTAATTTTGTTTCTTTGTTTTGCTCTTTATTTATTTCTAAGATCTTATGTTAAAGAGTCTCAAAGAACCCTTAAAGTAGTCCTAGGAACACCTGCACAACCGTAGGATACTTAGGTTTTCTGTAGAGAAATTAGAAAACTAAAATAGGGTTCTGACAGCCTAATCAGACATCTAATATGGAAATCAAATGTCTGATAGTGACTTTTAAGACGTCTAACTATTGACACAGACGTCCAATAACTTAGGATGGACTTTGTTTCTTCTGTCTGATGAAATCAGACATCCAAACCTTAGTCCAGACATCTTAGAAGGTGTCTGATGTTTGTACCAGACGTCCAATTAGTGGAACGTTGGCTACCTAAGTAAACTTTGAGGAATATGACCATTAGGCTTATATCGAACGTCCGTAGAGGACCCCAGACGTCTGATATGTGACTGTTTAGCCTCGGCTGACCCAAAATCTCCTTTGTCAAATTTCCTAGCCGTTAACCTATCTTGGGAATCCATTTCCGCAGTACAATAGGTTTTTAGACGTCTAGACCTAGTGCCAGACGTCCTGTATGTCGTCTGATGGCCATACACTAGAACCCTGTTTAGGTCTGAACCAAGTCAGTAAGGAAACCCACCTAGAATCAGACGTCTGACTTAGTTCCCAGACGTCTTAAATTCGTTTCTCAGACGTCTGATACCCTGACCAGATGTCTGATGACCCTGTTAGAATCATGATTAATTCTGATTATGGCCTATTTTACTTTGGGTTCAACCCCAACAACTATGGAAGCTTTCTAAGCACTTCTAAAGCCTTCCAAGGCCCTCTATAAATAGAGGAGGACCCTTGCCTTGCAAAGATAAACTAAGACCCACCTTGAATAGCATTTCCACATCTTTTGTGTCCAAGTGAGGAAGATCATTTTTAAGTGCTGTTGCTCTCCTAGTTCATCAAGCCCACACTTGAGAGCACCACATCCTTTAGGCACCCGCTCTCCTGCCAAAGATTACGAGAGCGTTGTTGTGCTGTTGCGTAGTTCACGCACCTGGGTCGTCACGCCGATGCACTTTCACCTAAGGGAAGATTCTTCACTTATAGTAGCTAGTTTCGTTTATATACTTCGTTGGCTCTATAGGCCTGTTGTATTTTTCTTTGTTAGGTATTCACGTTGTAAATTCTAGTCTCCTTCATGAGACAAAATCCTCCTTGTAAAGAGGAGGGGTTGAGGAATGCTACCCTCGTACTTGTAGCGTGGTTGTAATAGAGATTGAACTACCCTCGTTAAAGTAGTTCGTATAGTGGATTTGATCGACTAGATCGATCAGGAAATCCTAACTCGAGAGGGTTAGGTGGTGGTTTTCACCTAGCTTGGGTTTCCACCTAAAAATTTCTTGTGCCATTTTGTGTGATCGCAGTTTTTGTCAGATTGCTATTTATTTTCCACATTTTATTAAGTCACGTATATCTCACCCCTTCCCGTAGGGAATTACAATTGGTATCAGAGTAGGTTCTTGCTTATTTGACATAACAACCAGCAAGAGATCAATGGAGGGGAGCAATTCTGTGATCAGGATTTCCAATGGGCAATCCACGACCCATCCGCCTTTCTTCGAAGGGAGCAACTGCCCCTACTGAAAGTGGGGATGAAGACATGGCTTCAAGCCAATGACTTCACAATTTGGGCCAGATGCGAGACGTCGTTTGACATCCCGGAGAAACCCGCTGGAGGCTACTTTCAACAACAAATCCGTGAGCTCTCTCTCAAAGCAAAAGCAATGAATGCATTGTATTGTGCGTTGAGCCCGGAAGAATTCAACCGAATCTTGCAATGCGCACAGTAGGGAATTACACCAATTTCCTAGCGTGCCCACCCCTTGTACGACCGCCCTCGCGCAGTTACAGCTTGCATGTCCTCACTACGCACCCATCGATGTTGACCCTCGACAGCAGCAAGCCAACCTCCCGCTCAACAGAACCGCACCTCCGCCTGGGCCCACCGCACGTAGCAGCCCTAGCGCACACCACCGGTGCTACAGCCATCGTACGCAGCCTCCTCACCATGCACAGTCAACCCCTCGCATGGCCACACGTGACCATTGTAGGCCACACCTAACCACTTCTTCTTCTTCTTTGTTGTCGAAGAGAACCCATTAACCGATGCCACTCCTCGACACGTAGTCATCGACTCTATCCACGAAACTCCACGCTATCAATGCCCACATGCTCCCCTTACCCTCACGAGTACGGCCACGCCTTCGAACATGCCAACTAGCAGCTGTCTTACTGTCTGGAAGACCCTATGCTGCTGGCTAACCTCTCCTCCGACTGATGACCACTAGCCATCATTCGATGTGCCACCATTGCCATCAAATCAGCCTTGTCGCAGCTGAGCTCCACCGAGCTCCGCATGCCCAATCGTAGCCTCCTTTCCTCATGCGAGCATGATAAAGCAAGTGCTTTATTTTGCAACCCATTAATATTTACATATTTTGTCACTGCCAGTTCACTCTTCATTTATTTTGATGCATTAATATATTATTGAGGTGAATTTGCGACATTGCACCTACACTTTCTTGTAATTATTCAACTCATGTTGATTACTTTTGATTGCATCAAATTGTGACTCAAATTTGCATTCTAATATGCATGCAAGTGAAAATTACATGGGATGCCATTACACATGCACTATTCACATAAATTGGGGATTCACATCTAGACCAGCATATCCATTGATTGATTTGATGAATATTTCTATTCAACCATCTTTCATCTCTATGAACATGATTGTTACATGTCTGTGAGCTTATTGGTCTGTTCTTCCTTGTGGATACGACCTAATCCATCGTGGTCAGTTTTCACTGATATATATTTTTGATCTAGGATTTTTCCACCACAATTTACATTACTACGTTGACAAATTCTTCTGACAAGCAAAAATTTCCCATTCAGTTTACACTTCACAGAGTCAGGAAAGACCACATGAACTCAAGATTCAACCCTAGTATTCATTAGGGAAGGTGGAGTCCTTACCTGTGCGTGCAGGTAGACCTTTTATCCCAGCCTTTAGTCTTGTGTTTAGGAGAAGCACTTTCCACAAAAGTACCCACCCACCAAATAAGTGTGCTCTACCAAATAAAATTGTAGGAGACATACTAACATTTGCTTTTAGAAAAAGTAGAAAAATCAAGAAAAGAAATCAGAAAAATGAGAAAAAGCAGAAAAAAAAGAAAAAGTCAAAAAGAATTGAAAAAAAGACATTCTTTTGAATAAGTCAGTATGTTCTCCAAATTTCTATTTATTCCACCAAAAAGATTTTTCAGAGTGCATTACAAATACCTTATTTCCACCAAATATTCTTTGAATCACAATGTAATAAGAGTTGGGTTTGAGTCTTTACTCATTTTTTAGAGTCGTTCCAGGCACATGAGCTAAAGCTAAGACCAACCTGGACTTAAAAAGACATGAAATGCCAGGCTTAACACTTAATGTTTATATGGTTAGTCTTGATTATTCACTTAGCACAACCATAACCTCTTAGTTTTTGAGCTTTGTAAAACCCTTTGAGTCCTAGAAATCACACTTAAGGTTTAAATATCAAGAGTTCTTATTGGTCAAGAGATGGTCTATGTTATGTAAGTCTTGCATTCTACCAAGTCTTCCTTAGCAGACTAGTTCTCACAATGTCCAAATATTAACACAATTGTTTGCTATACAGAAAGATTGACCTTAAAGACATCTCTAAACACCTAACAACTAAAAAGGTTAAATAGAAATCTCATCATACTTACCTAGCTAATACTATAATGCTTTGCACTGAATGAGTTTTTGTTAAGGAACTAGCAAAACCTAAGAATGGGATTATGATGACGTGTGGCTCATCATAGCTAAAATGCTTAAGTTAAGCTAGAAACTAGGTTTAAAACTATCTTATTAATATAATAAATGGGTTAAGTGTGGGAATTAATGGAAATGACCTAAAACATTCAATTTGTGTTAAAAATGCATAATTAGGTCATATTTAAGAGTTTCTATTCACAAAACACAATTAGATGATCCAAATGACAATTGAACACATATTTGAGCTTCAAAGTACAAATTCAGAGTTGAATTATGTTCCCACATGTTCAATTAGCATTCCATTAAAATCTTAGGGCATTTGGGCAATACTAAGACCTTGCATTTTGAGCATTCTACTTAGGTCCTTTTAAAATTACACCTTACAAATGCCTCAGGGGCTTGTTTGTGAGGCTCTAAGGACCGCTCTGCAAATGTTCTACCGTTTCAACCTGTTGGGCTTATCTCGCAAATTCACCATTAGATCTAATGCTCAACATCCCAATGGTCTCGTCTAGTGTTCATATGGAGAACACAAGAAACAAGCACCGTCGATTCTTTGCTCCATGAGATCAATGGTCGATCCTTTACCGATCCCTAGGTGCCGATGCACGAAGCTCCGCATACTCCTCTAGATCTGATCCAATGGTTGGATTCATGCACAAACTCTCCTGTGCTCCTCTCAAACTCATCCCCATTGTTTAGCCACTTTTCGTTCCCCCCTCAAATGCTGTGTCCAGATCCCTTCTAGCGCCTATTTAATGAGCTACACGGCCACTGCGCAGGAGGGCCATCCACCCTTGTACTTCCTTGGGCTATTCAATCATCCTCTCCAGCTCTCCTTCCCCTTCATACGGAGCTAGTGGTAGTAGCTTCACCTCCCTCGTCTCCAATTCATTCCATGTTGCTATAGATATCATGACACCTGAGGGCATCCCTGAGCTCCTCTAGAGGGCTTTCGTCCAGTGGAGATCCTCCCTCCTTCGTCACCACGACCACCAGCCTTGGATCTTCTCAGAGGTCGCATTCATCCAGTTAGATTAGGATTTATTGCTTTTGCAGATAGTTTTAATGCTTTCTAGTTAGTTCAGATAGTTTGGATCGTAATTACACTGTTTGATTGCTTTAGTTTAGGTGTAGATTAGTTGTAGTGTAGATTTGCCTCAATTGACCTCTCTAATCAATTTAGATTAGAGAGGCAAATTCGCATGCGCTCATTTTTTCATTTATCTTTGTTGGTCGGTAATCATTGTAGTTTAGAAGAGAATCGCATTGTAGTATCATGACGAAAATCGAATTGACATTTAAAATTTATAGTGCTAAAAAAACATGAGTTCCAAGGTCGTTCACAGGGAGAAAAATTTGAAATTCAATCCACTAATCAAAATAATAGAAATGAGCACAATAATCAGCAATCATAAATATAATATGCAATGAATAAACAATCTCAAAATATATTCGATAAAGAGCCACATTGTATCTCAGGAGTCAAACAACAAAAATATAATCAAGAACCAAAAAGTGGTGGTTGAGACCACCAGTTAACCACAACACTTAGGCATAATTCCTTACTCAAGATCAATTTCTCAAAGCCAATAGTAGCCTCAATTAACTGCTTAATTCAAACCCAACAGCTGGCCTTAAGCGATTAATTCCTTCAGCCATCTCAATAGAGCCACGAACGACTCAAGTGTTTAGCACAAACCTCTTCAAATATGCCTAAGTGTTAAGCATGATTCTCAAGAGAAAAACCCCCTCCTCCCAGCTCAGATCCTTCCTTCCTCTCTCTCTATTTAATTAGGTAATCAGATCAGGACCCAAACCTTGATTTAAACCACACACACTAGCACTTTCCTAAACTATCCTCCTAATCTAGATCCACATTTTATGGGCGTCAACTCTAAGGGCCACCAACAGTGGCGGTTGCTATTTTGGGGAGAGAGCCAAGTTGCAACCAAAAAGAGAGAGCTTCCCATATAAGCCAACAAAAAGTTGTCACACACATCATTCGATGCCCTTCCACCTTCAACTTGCAACCACCAACAGCCTCCCTTCCACCCTCCAAAGGCCATCCACTCTCCTCCTCCATGGATGGCTAGAAGAAGCTTCATGGTGCTCCTCCTCCAAAGCTCCTCCATGGGTGATTGTAAGCAAGAAGAAGGCCGTCTACCTTCTGGCCCTCTCAAAATTGAGGACAGTTAGAAGAGAAAGGGTCCTTGACCCTCTTATCCTCTTCTTCATGGGCATGCCCTCTTCTCCCTCCTTGGAAGAAGAGCCCATGCCCTCCCTCATTTTCTCTTCTTAGATGGCCAAGAAGGCTTCTTCATAGCCTCTCTTGGTTGATCCTAGCCTTTGCTTGGTTCTAGTTTCTTTTTATGTATTTTTGCAACTTCATATAATTAGTTAATGTATGATTAGTTTCTCTTTGAATAATTAGTGATATGCTTTTATTTATCATTGTGAATGCACATCTATTAGTTAGGTTAAGATTAGGTTTTTGCTAGCATATTTAGATCTAGGTTTCATGTTTGCTTTTCAAAAATCAAAAACATAAGAAAAAATCACAAAAGACATCAATATATATATGTTAGATTAGATCTAGGTTGATAATAAACGAATCACAAATCTTAACAAACTTTCTTTCATGCTTTCCAAAGATGAATGACCAGGACGCAAGTTATAAAAGAGAATCTACGCAAGTTTCGTTAAAGAAATAAATATTTTTGATTAAAGGGATTAGTGCAACTATGCTACGAATTTGACGACGTATTTCAAATCACACACCAAAACCACTTATCAAATGGTGTTGTTGTTGGGGAGGCAATGAGCGAGTTTTTAGATTTGGATTTGCTTAATATTTTTGTGTTTGTTTTAATTGCAGGTTAAGATGAGGATCCATGCATGCATCAACCAATGGTGAAGACCACAGGTATTTATTCTTAATCCTCTATTTTGTTATTTTCTTACTTAAAAAAAACAAAAAAAAAAATAATCAAGTTTAATTTTTGGATTTGAATTTACAAAAAATAATCTCTCTTTGTTTGGTGTATGTTTGGCTTGGAAATTACTTAAAATACACCAACTCTATATTCGGAAACTCTACCTGAAATTGATTGCGATTTTCAAAAATTATTTCTCATCAAATTAGGAATCCAAAAACCTTGAGATTCGGTTTGATATTAGGGTTTTAACCATCATTCCAACGTTGCCTTTTATTAGGAAAAATTCGCAATGTACGAATTTAAAAAATTTGTACAGTAGATAGGGGTCAGAATAGTCTGCACTTTGATTTTATCTAACTTTAAACATTAATTCTGACCTCTATATAGATTAGATTGATTTGAAATTTGCAGGGTTGGAAATCCACTAAAACCTAGTTTTTTGTATAAGTTTCAAGAATTTTTTGATTTCTTTTGATACTATTTCAAATTGAATTACTTGCTAGGGGTCCATCTGACCTGTTTGACACCCTGACACCTAAAAATTAGTAATGAATTGTTTGAAATAGTGAAAATTTTAAAAAAATACTCCCTGGAATCCCAACTGAAATAGGAATTAGTGTATCAAATTCTAATACTGATCTTATCTTGTGGAGTGATTTAAAATCTGATTTGGTTTTGCAAGTGTTAACTTCATATAAATAAAACATCAAACCTTGATTGTGGTGTTTGGTTTGATTTTCAAAATTTCGTGCAGCACTATTTGAACAACCTAAAATGCAAAATTTTTATTGTAGATATCCTTTCTAGATGGCTTTCATTTGGTATCTGTCTCAAGCCCTAATTTGCAATATATTTTCCGAATTAATTCATTTAGTAAAGGTGGGTCAGAATTGTCCAGAGTGACTGATTAGTCAACTTTGGAGAATTCTTCTTACCTCTACACAACTTGGATTAATATGAAATCAGTGACATTTAAAAGTTATTAAATCTACTATCTTCACTAAGATTTTCGAAAATTTTTGATACTGTTTGATCAATTCTCTATCTGCTTGTTTAAGATACTGTTAATCTGCCCTGATTGGTCACGAGTCACTATTAAACCTATATAAAATCAAGGAAATCATTAAAAATTAGAAAAAGAAAATTTGGTGAACCTAACCTAATGTGTGAATAATACTCCAAAATTGGGATCATTTTGATATTGTTTGCACTCCTTTCAAACTGAACCTTGTTGACAATGGGTGAATTTTCAGAACTAGAAGAAGCATTGATGAAGACACATTTAATTAGGATAAATTGCCTATTTATACATGTTCCTAAGCTTAGATATGCATTCCATGTTATAAATATTGCATAGCATGCATCATTCTGCATTTAGAGAAGTTTCTATAAATTTTAGGTTAATTGCGTCCTTTTATGGCCAGGAGAGAAGGAGATTTAATATGGAGTCTCAGATTGACTATTCGATCGTACGGATCTGATCAAGATGATGATCGGAGTCTAACGCCTTCAAAATCGTCTTGATCGGATTCCTATAGCACCCTACGAAGTCTTAGGAAGATCAACGGCAAAGGGACTAGGTGACGCAATTTGGAGCTTCAAATGATAAATCCGACTACACGGATGGATTCGGGTCTACAATTGTAGCCTAACGACATGAAAGTCATCTCTATCCTACTTCTGTAGCAACCCCTACAAAGGATAGAAGATAGACGGCTCAGATCATGCCACATGGAGCTATCCAGGCCACCCATGGGCATGTAGCACCATCGCACGCGCCCAGTGCACAAGCATGCACAGCAGTGCATGGGTATGCACAACAGTGGGTGCGCAGAGGCAGCGCAGCGTGCGGAGGTAGGGAGCGCTAGCGGGCACGCGCAACACAGGCGATGCTTGCGGCAGATCTTCAGCGGCATTTATGGCTGTCACTAAATGTCCTATGTACGAAATGGATCCTTTCCTTCACTATAAAAGGACCCCTACCCCTCCCATTCTTCTTCATCTCTTCCTTTCTTTCCCTTACCACCTCTAAGGCTCTATAGAGAGCTTGTCCCAAGCCCAGGATGCTCCTCTAGATTAGAAAATCAAATATTTTTCTCGCCTTTCACCCCCATTTGTGGAGCATCCCATGGTCGTCCTCTCATCACCTTCTAGAAGAAGATCTTCGTGCGTCGTCGTCCTGCCCCATCCTCCTTCCTCCATCGCCATTCTCCTTCTTCCAGCTTCCCACCACCTTCATCCAGGTGACGTCAGAGCGAGCTGTCCTCTAAGCGACCGTCGATGGGGACTCTTCTCAACCTATTCTATCTTTACTGCTTTCTAGTGTAGGTTTCCACTTTCATATCTTTAGCAAACATTGTCTAGCTAAATATTGATATTTTCTCTCTCTCTTTCTTACTTTGCAAGTAGATTAGCTAGATAATTATGTTGTCAACCTGATCTCTTGTCTAATAAAAATTCCAAAAAAAATAACAAAAGGTAAAAAAACAAAAAAATGCGAAATGCAGATTTCTCAAAACCAAACGTTCGCCCCACCATGTTCGACCCGGGACTCATCTCGAGTTTTGATTATAAATTTTATCTTGTTAGCGGATTTCTACACACTACGATGATGGGTTGCCAACTAAAATCTTTTCGCATATGAAATCACGCTCATCATTTTGGCACCGTTGCTGGGGAGGCTATGCTCTTTGGTTTTTCTCATATTTTTCTGCCTTACTTAACATTTATCACACTTTTTCTTTAATCTTACTATGATTCTAGGTACTCTTTTGAGGTGAGCTAGAGCGATTAGATCGGAGAAAAGTGCAGATGAAGGTTCTGTAAGTTTATCGAACCTGCTAGATTTCCATTCCATAACCTAATAACTCAAACTCAAATTAACTTAGGTGCTTGCATAAACCTTAGGTTAGATCTTGGTTGTTTGATTGTCACTTCACCTCACCTCACCCACTTGCATAAATAAAAAAATAAAAAAATACTCTTCTTCTGTGGGATTTAACTGAAAGCTACACACTTAACACCCACAAATTCTCATCCTAAGGTGCACAATCACCCTGATTCTACCACTTAACCGGAATCTAACCTGTTGATCCGGTACACCTTAACTCAACACACAAATAAGTGAGTAGAAATTTTGAATAGGTTTAACATTTGTGTGCCTTAACTAAAAGTGGTGCAATAGGCCAATTGATTAAGTTGTTTGGGCCGCACTACTTAAAATAAAAGTGATTCATCAGTAGCTTGCCTCATAGGGTTGATTTTTAGGGTTGAACCAGGCACACCACATTATTTTTGAGTTTTAAAGGAATATATCATCACTACTGGTTTCACAACTTGGAGTGTTCTACTGAACCTTGCTTGAACCAACCTAAAGATTAAACTCTAAAAGTTATTAAACAATGTTAAACCCTAAAAGACACATCATAAAATAACATTATTTGAAAACCCTGGTTGTGCACACGCACACATATTAATTGCTCATTAAGGGCACAACCTATCTAAAAGGCCCATTACATTACAAGAGCACAATCATCCCAAGCCTAACTAAAACTGAGTAGACATTGTCCCTAAAGATTAACTCACTCTTTAGGGCTCCAACTGAGATTTTTTTCGATTAATTTACTTCTACTGATCCATCTAATGTCTAGCTAGAGAAGTAGCATCAAACGACCGCAGTTGCGAGGTATCACAGGATTCGGATGTGCAAGCCAAAGAAAGAACCTTCTCCCCAACCCCTCCCTCTAACTGGTTGGATTGACCGGATAGAAGTAGACTAAATCATTTATTTCATCTCAAGATGGGTCCTAGGAGTCTGTAGGTCTTTAGGCTACCCACCTAAGGATAGATTTGTTTGATTTTACTACAAGGCACCTTTCTATCCTCTGTTTTCCCTCCTATTTCACCATGTATCCTTCCACATCCTACACACATTTCCAATCCTACCCTCCTACCACTACTTATCCTCAAGATGATTATCCTGACTCAATTTATGATTACCCATCCACTAGCCAAGATAATTTGATTGAGGATATGATTCCGGACCTCAATGTCCATGACCTAACCCTGGACATCATGATTATGATTATTAGCCTTCCCAGAGCTACACTGAGTATAGATCTCCAGCCTTGGATGATCAAACCAACCTGATCTACAATCAAGAAGGATATGATAATTATACCACCTACCCTCCCCAGGGTTATACTGAATATAGGTCACCATCTCTCTTTCAACAACCTGAAACAACTTATTATCAAGGAGGACCTCAATTTCTTGACTCCCGTAGATTAAACCCAAACCCACCCAACCCTGAACCAAACCACTCGGTTCAGGTGAACTAGGTCCAAGACAGGGTGTTAGCTAACTTGAGGAACACCATACAATCTTTAGAAGCTTAGCCAACACCATGCACTGAAGCATTGGAGCCTATGATCAAAATGATTGATGAACTTAATAGTTCTTTATTGAATTGGCTCCAAGATGTTAAGGGTAGGGGCCCGTGTGAGTTTTTACTTGGAAAGTTGTCAAGATTGAGGATGAAATTTATGGTTGCCTTAGTCCAATCTTGGGATGATTCCCAGGATGAACCCCATTCAGGAGAGCCAATGTTAGAACCCACTCAAGCGCCTGCCGGGAGGGACACATTTTCTGAGACTAGGGATGACCAGGTTGGTCTAAAGCAACCCATTGAGGATGAACTGATTGCCCCACCCAAGATCCCAGAGCCAGGAAATGAGGAAAAATATGCCTTAAAGGACCAAGAAATAATAGATATCTCTGAGACATATATAAATGAGGATCTTGAATTCTTTGATTCTAAGGGTGAGTCATCTCTTAGTAAAGTCTCACTTGAGCTTAAGGAAGATGACTTTAGTGAGACAAACAGGCCTGAGGAATTTGATCAACCATTTGATAGCCCAATTATCAAAGATTGTGATCCTGTAGGGGCCAACTTGGATGATCCGAATCTTGATTTATTAGAAGATTCAATCAATTGCCCCATTTCTCTTCCGCACCCCGAAGAGTATAGTGATGATCTTGAAATTATCAAACCCAAGTCAATTCTGATTCGGCCATAATTACTGGACTTGGATATATCACATGGGGTGAATGATATGATTGAGGTCCCGGAAATCGAGCACTTGAACTTGGAGGATAGAAATTTGGAAATGAAAATATGGGAGGCTACTTCTGAGAGAAAGATGATTTTGGATTTAAGGGTACATGTTGACATGAAACCACCTACCTTCTATCAGGACCCTTTTGATATCTTTGACGTGCAACCCAAGCTCGAAATAATTATCTTTCTAAGCTGAACTCTAAGTGGACACCTGAATTTAACGAATCAGATCTACCCATTGTTCACCACTTTAGTCTTAGGTTGCAGACTTCCCTCACTTTGAAATGGGTTTTAAAATCATCGCGTTGCAGTATAGGTCGAATCAACGCGAAAAACAAATACAATTTATTACTTGAATTTGAAGTCCGAGGTTGAACACAAGGAGAAATATGGCAATTTAAAACTCAAGATCACAATCAACAAATTTGCAATCAATAAAGATATATAAATAAAATCCAATGTTAATACAAAAAGATGAGAGGGTAAAATGGTGATTTGAATCACCAAATTACCCTACAATGTTTAGCAAGATACTCAAAGTAACAGATCAGATAAGCCAAGCACAACTTAATTTTAACCAATAGAGCCAAGGTATCAGATATCGGACGGCAGATTTAGGCTCAGACGCCTTAACAGAGGCAAAGGCCTCTTCTTTCTTCTTTTTTTTTCAAGCCTCAAGGAGAGGCTTCTCTCTTCTCTTCTCTTCTTCTTCCCTTAGCTTCAAAGAAGGCATAGCGTAGGACTTAGCACACCAGCAGAGGCAAAGGCCTCTTTAGATCTCTCAGGAGTCAAGAGGAGGTCAGCAAAAAAAAACCCCCCACCACCTTCTCTTCTCTTTTCTTCTCTCAGACCAAGCAAACCAAACCAGACCAAGGTATTTGGGTAAATGGATCAAGCCCAGACCAAGCACAGCTGTGGAACGACTTCCCTCACTAAATTGGAGCAGCAGCGAGGCATGTTGATGCTAATTGGGAGCCTGGAGTCCTAGAGTACGTAAATCCACACCACCTGGAGGTGAAGCCTGGGTGTTTGGAGCAAGAACACCACCTAGGGCTCCTTGAAGAAGCTCTGCCAATGGCGGAGGTGATGTGATACCTGAAAGAGATGAATACGGGCTAAGTGCTCTGATCAGTATGTTCAGGAGCTTCACCTTGATGAGGAGAAGTCGACGGTAGTGGTTACGTGGACTTTGAGTGGCTGAGGTGGTTGGACGGAGTCGGGAATGATGGCAGAAAGGTGGGTTGTTCGATGGATGATGTGGGCGAGTGGAGTGGCATATAGGGAGAGGGGTTTTATAGAGGGTGGTGTGGAAAAGGTCGTGAGGTGGTTGGCGAGGCGTTTGGTGGTCTGTGGTGGTGGCGCGAGCCCACTAGAGCTCGACCGGTCGTGGAGAAGGCTGTATGGGAGATAGGTGGTCAGCAGTCGAATCGAGAAGTTAAGGGGAGGAAAAGAAAGGAGAGAGAAGAAGGGAGCTTAAGGACCTAGAATTGCAGACAAAGGAAGTAGGGTGGCGTCAGCTGTGGTTGGCTGGCGCCGTGGAAGAAGGGTTTATCGACGAGGGAGACGGTGAGGATGAAGGGGCTAGGGCGCCTCTGAGTTGGCCGTCAAGAGGTAGAGGAAGTCAAGGAGGAAATAGACTCTCCCAATTTGGCCATTGGGAGGCTGTAGGATGACGGAGGGAGATGCTCATCGGAACTAGGTCAGAGGAGGCCAGGGGTAGGGTTAGGAAGACCTTTTTTCCCTCAAAACTAGCTGAAAAATTGCGCAAGGCCATGGAGGTGCTTATATAGGACTTAAGAGGAGGTTCCAAGCTTGGAAACAAGCTTAGAAACCTTGGAACTTATGTAAACGAATGATACCCATTCCTTATAAAGGTTCGCATGAGCTTTTGGGAAGAAGTTGGGATCCCTGGATGGGCTCATTTGGAAGGAAATTTCCTAAGGAATCTGTGTTTCAAATCTGGGATTGATTGATTGAGAATCGAGCGAGAAATCCTTGCTCAAAACTCGACGGTGAAGGTTTACCTTCCAAAAATGGTGTGTGGACTTTTATGTAAAGAACAATGAAGAAGTTGGGGGGCTAAATGCAAAGGAATTCGAAAGTTAAGGGATGTGTGAGATAAAAGAGTTAGACTGGACCAAGATACAAACTTGGTCGAGATGAATTCAAATTGGGCCAAAATTTTGGTACAAACATAATTTGGACCCAAGGAATCTGATGGTGAAGTCGGATTTAGGTTTTGACCAAGTTTGACTGGGTAAATTGTGTAGTTGCCCAAATTTTGGCAACTTTCCATCTTAGACTCTATTTTAGGTCAAAACGAGTTCTGATGGTCAAATTGAAGGTTTCAAACCCTAGAGAATATTTTTCCATGAATTTTAGAGGGTTTAGGTGAATTTTATTCAAACCAAAACCTCTGTTAGTTAAGTGGGTCTATTTTTAGGGTTTTAAAAGTCATTTAATTCTCAAAACACATGAAAACCCTTTTCTATCTGTTTTAACCCACTTGTTAGCCTTTTAGAACCATTTAACCCTTAATTACCCCTTGGGAAAACCCATGGTTGTAGTGCATTCAAGATATGATGGTAAAATTACAGTTTTAACCCTATTTTGTTATCTTTCTCTAGGAATGATTATGCAATGACTTAGGGCTCTATGGCGGTTATGTAGGAGTATTTATTCCTTGATAATGACTAAATTGAGCTAGTTATGGCTCACGATGGTGTTCCCATCATACCCCTATGCCTAGCTTTTACTAGTCCCTTAGCAAAATCTCATGGAATTTAACTCAAATTCTAGACCATAGGAGTTTTTATGCTCAGATTTCTGCTGTGTGCTTTCTTTTGTAGATTAGGTCAGAATGCTGATAGTAGGCCTAGAGGTACTCAAGTATCAACCAAGATACTGACCTGACCAACTCTAGCCTTAGTTCGCCGCGAAGGTTTCTAAGGCCCATAAGAAGTAACCTAAGGTTCGTTGAACTCCGCAGTTAAAGCACCCATGCTTGTAACATGTTTTAGCCTAGGTTCAATGTGTTTTTGTAAGAGAGACAAAGGAATTTTTTTTCTTTCTTTGAAGAGTTTTCTTTCCCTTTTCTTTCTTTATTTCTAGCTTTGTATTAGCTTTACAACAAGGTTTGTATCAGAATCCTAGTTCCCACCATCAATCTTCGCAGGGCCCCTAGCAATCGATACTTCGAGATAGCACCGCCCATGGCAACCTCCAAAACCCTGGCTTTTGAGATTTCTAGATAATCCTACCCATGGCATTCTGTAGCTAAATTCAGACCCTAGCAATCGACATTTCGTGATAATGCCGCCCATGGCATCTGAACCAGCACAAGGTGCTTACATGCCCCCGATAAGATATTTAGATATCATAGGAGACAAGCACCGAGGAGACGATATGTTATTGCGCATCTTCGAGGGGAATTTTTGCCTCTCCACACTGGGAACTTGTCCAAATTAACTTGTGCTGATCAGCCGCTCCTAATCTAGGTAACTTCTTCATAATAGTTTTAATGCATTTGAGTGATTTTGATAATTAAGCGCAATGAACCAAACTGTGTGTGGATTAGGGTGCTTAGGTTACCAACTCTCACAAACCAGAGGTCAGTTAGCGAAGCCAAATAATCCCTAAGCCTTAGACCTAATACTTAAGCTTCGCATTTTCCCCAACCTTTTGAGGACTATCCAGATCTTAATGGATACTTGAATTTTTAAGCCTAAAATTACAGCCTAAGAGACCTAAGATCAGCGTTCATACTAATCTCTTTTTGTCTCTTAGAACTTTTTGTCTTTCATTTTCTTTCTTTTTTGATTTTGGTTTAGAGCTAAGTTGATTCCTTAATCTTTTACTAAAGACTACCTCTTTTTTTCTTTTCAAATTGTGCTCCTTTTTGACATTTTTATCACATCCCCTTTTCCTCCTCAAAAATGATATGCAATTAATTCACTCAAAATTTCCTCCCTTCTCCTATTTTTGTTCTTTTTCAATTTTTATTTTTTGGAATATGTGATTTCTTTTATGAAACCCTTTCTTGTGACGTGATTCTCACAGTGTTTTGCATTTTAATACCCCCATGCCTACGATTTGCAATGTCCTCATCGTAAATTAGGTGGGTTCGAGTTCAGCTTAGATCGTGCATTAGAATAGATTTTGGGTGGGTGGACAGGTCAGGGTGACTGCTGTAGACGATTTCAAGCTCAGGTACGGGTACCAGAGGAGGAGTCAACTGTTCTAATGGAAGAACCCTAAAGTGCAATATGAATTCGGCAAAATATGTGTCAAGAAGGGTTTTAGGTTTTTCAAAAAGATGACGGGTTGCCTTTTGTTAAGTGCTGAGTTTAACGCCATCGGCTGGGAACAAATGAGCTCAGGGAGAATGGAGGGCAAAAGATACCTCAGCCAAGTTTGAGTTAGTGAGTTCGATGAACAGTTTGAGTCTCTGACCATTCATGATAAAAGGTGCAGAATCAGGGCTGAGTTTGCTAATTTCAATGGCTCCATTTCCAAAGATTCATCTTACCAAGAATGGTCCAATCCATTTTAATCTGAGTTTTCTTGGGAAAAGTTTGAGTTTGGCATCAAAGAGTAGAACTTTCTGACCCGGGTGGAAAGATTTTCGTACAATGTGCCTGTCATGGAAGACTTTAACCTACTTTTTGTAGATACACGAGTTCTCATTCACATCATTGCGTAGTTCCTCGATCTCACTCAACTGCAACCGACGGTGTATTCTAGCCTTTACTAGATCCAGATTGCATTTCCGTACTAGCCAATAAGCCTTGTGCTCCATCTCGACGGGAAGGTGACATGCCTTACCGTACGCTAATCTGAAGGGAGACATGCCTAATTGGGTCTTGTGGGCGGTCTTATGGGTCCACAAGGCTTCCGTAAGGCGAGTAGGCCAATCTTTTCTATCAGGCCAAATAGTGACCTGAAGGATCTTCTTGATCTCTCGATTTGACAGTTCTACCAGTCCATTAGTCTGGGGGTGGTAAGGAGTTAAGATACGATGCAACACCCTATAATTTTTCATCAGGGACTGGAAGTGCACATTGGTAAAATGAGACCCGCCATCACTAATGATGGCCTTAGGAACCCCAAATCTGGTAAAGATGTTCTCTTGGATAAATCAGAGGACAACTTTATGATTGCTAGTTCTCGTGGGGATGGCTTCAATCCATTTAGAGACATAATCAATAGCAAGTAGAATGTATTCGAAGCTATTAGATCCAGGAAAGGGTCCCATGAAATCAATTCCCCATATGTCAAGGATTTCGCACATAATAATCGAGTTCAAGGGCATCATGTCCTGCAGGCCCATGTTGCCGAGGGTATGACAACAAGCGCATGCCCTACAATACGTCTGTGCGTCTTTGAACAAAGTGGGCCAAAAGAACCCACACTGGAGAATTTTCATTGCGGTTTTACCCCCAGAGAAATGGCCACTGCAGGCCTGGTCATGACAGAATGACATTACGTCATTGACCTCATCGTCAGGAATGCATCTCTGGATCACCTGATCATTGCCAATATGGAAAAGGTATGGTTCCTCCCAAATATAGTACTTGGCCTCGTCAATCAATTTGTCCTACCTGGAAGTCGCCCAATATAGCAGAACTTTCCCCAAAACCAAGTAGTTTACAATATCAGCAAACCATGGGAGATTGTGAATGACTAGCAGGTGCTCGTCCAGAAAATGCTCGATGATTGGACTATATGGGTCAATGACGGAAGAAGGAAGACGAGACAAATGGTCAGCTACCATGTTTTGTTTTCCCACTTTATCATGAATCTCGAGATCCAATTCTTGCAATAGCAAGATCCAGTAGATTAGTCAAGGTTTCACGTCCTTCTTCACAAGGAGGTGCATCACTGCAGTGTGATCTAAGTATATGATAACACAAGAACCCAAAAGATATGATCTGAAATTTTTCAGGGCAAATACTACGGCTAGCAGCTCTTTCACAGTAACTGTATAGTTACGTTGAGCCTCATCAAGTGTCTTGCTAGCGTAGTAGACAACCACGGGTTTCCCATCTATTTTCTACCCAAGTACTGCCACTACAGCATAATCAGATGCATCACACATGATCTCAAAGGGTTGAGACCAATCAGGGAACTACAGGATAGGTGCTTGGGTAACTCAATCACTCAGGATCTCAAATTCCTAAGTGCAATCCTTGGAGATTTCAAAGGGGACATCCTTAGATAGAAGATTAGTCAAGGGGCACTCGATTTTCTAAAAATCGGGAATGAATCAATGGTAAAAATCGACGTGCCCTAGAAAGGATCAGATGTCTTTGATTGAGCTAGGCATAGGGAGTTTGGAAATCAGATTCACCTTGGCTTGATCAACCTGGATGCCTTTTTCAGAGATGAGATGTCCCAGGATAATACCCTTAGGTACCATGAAGTGGGTCTTTTCCCAAAAAAGAACCAAGTTCATGTCGATGCATCGCCTGAGGATTTGGACCAAGTGCAGGAGGCAATTGTCAAATGATTCAGCAAATATCGAGAAGTCATCCATGAAGACTTCAAGCTACTCACCTACCATATCTGAGAATATGGCAAGCATGCACCGCTGAAAAGAAGCGAGTGCATTGCAGAGACCGAATGGGATCCTTTGGAATGCGTATGTTCCGAAGGGGTAGGTTGGTCGCACGTGTTTCGGTGTTAGAAATCGGGGTTACAAGTAACTCGTCGTAGTTGCAAAACACGTCAATCAGATAAAATTTATACCGAAACTCCAAGGGAGTCTCAGGTCGAACATAGGGAGGCGATGTTTACTTTACGTGAAAACTGCACTTTGATTCGTTTCTTTTCGGTATTTTAAGGTTTTGTTATTTCTTTGTATTTTTGTAAGAAGAAAACAAGCAAACGTATCACAAGATAGAGATGTGGAACAAATCTGATATATATTACTTCCAGTGTCAATTACAATAAACTATGAAAGCATAAAAAGAGAGGGGGTGAGAGGAAATCTCCCGAATCGGCTGTTCAGTGAGACGACGGTGCCTGGCAGAAGCTCGAACGAAGGAGGTGAGGAGCGGGACAACGGAGGTGAGATGCAAAAGGACGTCAGGATGAGGAAAGCTTTGGCATGGCTCCAGAATGGAGGTGAGAAGACGGAGATGATCTGCTACCGGAATGGAGGTGGGAGGATGGCTCCAAGGCGACCTATGAAGGGAGATGGGAAGTTAGAGGAGTATTTGGTGGGGCAGAGGTTTGCTACAATAACAGGCGCCTTGGGAGCTTGAGAACAAGCTCTAATGGAGAGTTGGTAGGCTTGCTAGAGCTTGGGAGTAGGTGGGAGTAGAGTAGGTAGAGATGGCTTGGAAGGGAGGGGGTGTAGGTCCTTTTATAATGGAGGAGAAGAGGCAAAAATAGGTATGGGACCATTAGTGACATCTAGGCCATCGCTAGAAGCGTCGCTATAGGTAGCTCACGCCCGCTCATGCCTGCTCATGCCCACAGCTGGCTTTGCTGGCACTCGAAGAATTAGCGACTGCTATAAGCGTCACTGTAAGTCCAGCTCATGCGTCGCTGTAGGTCTAGCTCACGCATAGCTGATGCTGCGCTCCCCCGCCTTTGCCATGCACGTGCGCCCACATGCTGGCGCTACGCTGTGCGCATGCACGCCCGCATGCGTGCACCTGCACTGCTGCGCTCGTGTGGTGGCGCGTGAGTGCGCTGGGTGACCTGGGCTACGTTACGTGGTGCAGTCTGGGTCGTCCATCTTCTTATTGTAGGGGCTGCTACGGAGGTCGGATTGAGTCGATTTTCATGTTGTTAAGCTGCGATCATTGACCTGAATCCATCCGCGTGGTCAGATTTGTCATTTGAAGCTTCAAATTCTGTCTCCTAGTCCCTTGGCCGTTGATATTCCTTGGACTGCATATGGTGCTACGGGACTCCGATCGAGGAGATTCCAGAGGCATTGGACTCTGATCGTCGTCTTGATTAGATCCGTATGGTCAGATCGTCAATCCGAGGATCCAAAATAAATATCCTTCTCTCGTAACCACAAAAAGGACGTAATTAACCTAAATTATATACAACTACTCTAAATGCAGAATGATGCATGCTATGCAATATTTATTACATGAAATGCAAATCGAAGCCTAGGAACATGCATGAATAGGCATTTTACCTTTAATAAATGTGTTTACATCATACCCCCATGCCTATCTTTTGCTAGTCCCTAGCAAAATTAAACTATCTGCTATGTATAAAAGCAGAATTAGGATTAGATCGCTTAGGCTTAAGTCGTTTATTAATAATAGAAAATTTCAACTAAGGTCCTAAACTATGAACACTCAACAGTACCTAGGTGTCTGCCAGAATGTACACCACCCAAGTTCTCGCCTTATTTGAGAAGGGAAGAAACATTTTTTTTATTTTTCTTCTTTTCTAATTTTTTTGTACTTTTGGAGTTTGAGAGTTCCGGGATAACTTTCTACGGCTACTCGACCCGCCCAAGACTCGAAAAGGACTCTAAGTATTAAGCATCTATGTGAAAAAGTGATAGACTCATAAAACAACCGTTAAGACAGACTTCGAGTTTCTACGACCCTAGGTGACCTTGCCTAAAGGTTTATATTTACGATCGGTAGCTTTCTCCCTGCTTCTTTTATTTATGGGGTCAACACAAAAGCGAACCCAGTGTATATCTCCCCGATTTATTCTACTTCCCTGCTTCTTCCCTAGGTGTTTTGGGAATTATTGTGCATCTTTTTTGTGAGCTGGGTTTTGGACAACCGGTCGATGAGCTGTTACCACTGACAACTTGCCAGCCATACTCGTGCAATGAAGTGTGGTTTTATTCTTCTTTTTTTCCTACTTTCTCCTCTTTCTATTATTTCTTTTCTTTTCTTTTTGAGTGTTTCCTTTTTTTCTTTTTTTCTAAGTAGGTGGCTTCCCTGATCTAAGATTTACCTAAAGGCAGTACAATGAAAATGGTCTTGTGGCTGGGCTTTGGATAACTGGCCGATGAGCTGTTACCACCGACAACTTGCCAGGCATACCACCCAAGTTAGTCCATTAGCTACCCAATTTTCGTAAAAACCACTAGAAAGTGAGTTAGTGCGAATAGTGTGTAGATGCTTAGCCTTAAAATGCCCCCAAATTAGAGGGCGGGTTGATAAGTCTCATACGTATCATTCCAATTTATTACCCAAATTAAAAATGAATTTGAATTGGCAAGGACTCGAGACTAAGTCCACATTCGAGTGGACACCTGGGCTAATTAAGCCCGAAGATCTGAAGAGTCTAAGTGTTTAGGTCCTCTCGAATCATTTCCTAAAGTTAATAACTTTCAAATGTCTAAGTTCTCTTTTCCTAATTTTTTTCTTTTTTTATCTTTTTTTCAAATTTTCAATTTTTTTAATTTTATAAGAAACTAGATGAAATTCTACGGAGTTAACATAATGATTTTAGGAATTGATTATCCACCCCCCCATACCTAAATGATGGCCTTTAAAGATGTCGATCTTTAGTGTCTTGCTCCCAAATTTTAATTCAATTTGGCCCTCCTCACAATTGATATTAGCCTTAGTAGTGGCCAGAAAGGGTCTCCCTAGTATGATCGGTGTATTCTTCACATTCTTAGGAGCATCCATCTCCAAGACAATGAAATCCACAAAAAATAGAAGTCGTGTACCCTCACTATGACATCATCGAGTGTTCCTTTTGGTGACTTAATGGATCTATCGACTACCTGCAAAGTCATTTCCATCGGTTTAAGCTCAGATTCCTCAAAGTAGTCTAGTAGGGATGTAGGTATCAAATTTATGGAAGCTCCTAAGTGATTAGCCCATATTTATGGGCTATTTAAGTATTTAAGTGTCTAGACATTAAGTTAATTTTAACATTTAGATAGCATACATTAAGATGTAAATAAATTAATTCATATTTTTAGCTTAAGTGCATAATTCATGCATTTAGAATTAACCTACGGTTGCATACATTTAATTACTTAATTAATTAGGTGCACTATTTTAATTAACATAGAAGTTAAGGAGTTATGTATAAATAATCCTAATTATTTTATTCTTTTTTCTTCTTCTTCTCCTTTGCAGGTAACTCCTCCGTCTCCGTCTCCTCCTCCTGCGCATCACATTGATTCTACGGTGGCTTTTGAATTTCAAATCTTTGTAGCCGTGGCTACAAAAGAGAAGGAAGGGCTGCCGTTCAAGAGGAGGCCACCACCCCTTTGTTCCTCACTGTTCGTAGAGAACCTTGCTTCTCATCCATTCCATACCACCGGCCTCCCACCATGGCAGCGCGACTCCACCATCGTGGGCGTGTGGGGTGACAGCCCACACTGCCCAGAGTCCCTACAACTCCTCCTGCCTCAAGCCATCAGACCCTGCCTACACCTTCATCTCCAGTCCACCCAAGCTGCAGTGCACCCTGCCAAGCACGGCTGCCCACCGCGCACCTTCCTTGCATCACCTGCAGCTAGTGCCTGTACGCTTGCGCCTTTACCAGCACCCTCGCCTAGCCACCTACCCACCGTGCACCCTCACCCCAGCCAGCACGCCCACGCCACCTCACCTTCACCACACCCCAGCGCCCGTGCTCCAGCACCTCCCTATAGCACCTACAGCCGGTGCCAACTGACCCCCTGTGCGCACCTGTGCTGCCTGCAGAGCACCGGCCCTCCACGCGCCCACGCCCCGCGGGCACCTACAGTGCTTGCAGTGCCCGCGCACTGCCCCTCCTTGTGCCTACATGCACGGCCAATAGCATCAACCTCCACCGCCACCACTTCTTTCCTCCGTCAGGCCGGCTTCGACCATCATCCATCGAAGCGCCACCACCATTAGCTGTAGATTGGGGAGGGCTACCTTTGGTCGCCAACTCGCCGTCCATCTCTCCTTCATCCGTGCAAATCTCCACCCGAAGCTAATCCCCTATTTCATCCTCTATTAATAATTACATTTCATGCCATTGCCATGAGAATGGATTTTGATTTATCATTATTTTATTGTGGTGAATTTATGCCTTCATGCTCATGCTTCTAGAGAATTGTAAAACCTTGTTATTCATCTCTATGTGCATTGAATTTAATTTTGAATGACATTTTCGTATGCATGCAAGTGAATAGTACATGGCATACTCTTGCACATGGATAATTTTCTGACATAAAAATTATATTAACACCCCTTGACTTCTCCATAAATTTTAAGGTTTACTTTCAGAGCTACACAGGCATTGTTTGATCTGGAAAATAGTTTAGCGAACTTGATTTTGACCAAATTGCGAGTTTAACTAAGTCATTGCCTCCCTAAGGACATGACCCGCTCTCCTGTGAGTGGTTTGATTTTAATTTTAATTATTTAGTTAAGCAAATTTTCACCACTTTGATCCTACAACGACAAATCATCTTAATAACATAATTTGAAAGGGAAAACCAACTTATCAAATGGCATCATTGTCGGGGAGGCAACGGGCCTATTAGACTTGCATTTATTTAATTATTTGTTCACATTTTATTTGAGGCATATTTAAATTCGATTTTCTGTTTGGTGCGAGGTACACGTATTTAGAGACATCTTGTCGCACCAGCCTCAAAGATCAGGCGATCCTTGACATCATCGGTGGAGTTGCAATATTGGGAGAAGGAGCATCACACCTGCATCTTCATCTCATCCATTTAGCTATATATAGATTTTATTTTTTTCTTCTCTTTATTTTAGTACATTCATTTGGAAAACCCTTGTTCTGGGGTACAGTTGAGGGGTTTGTTCCCCGATTTTGTCTTTGGCCCATGTTGGGTAATTTTTAGGAGCCTGTTCCCTTTTTCTTTAAATCTAGTTTTTATTTTGTGAATTGATTTTATTTTTCTTGATTGTGCATAAAAAAATAAAAACACGAGCTACCTACTAGAAGCTACCTACCCTTAAGTCGTATCATTTAGGATTAAATGAGCAGCATCTAGATCTAATTTCCTGTCTTGCATATTGCATGAAGAATGCTTGAATCAGGTATGCACTTCTAACTTTGCATTTCTACCTGTCATGCAAATGCTTTTGGATTAGTTTCAAGACCACCTAATCTGTATTGAATAGATCTAACAAGTGGTCACATATTTTCTGAAAAAAAGGACTAATTAAAGGAGGGACATTTAAAAACCAAGGATTTGATTTTCAAACTTAGCGTGAAATTCAAAATTCAAAATCTTTTGCGGTGTATGCACACTTATATCTCTTGCACCACAGCATGCTTTTAGACACTCCTTAGGTTTGGAACCGTTAGGACTAGAGCCTCCTATTACTGAGGTCTAAAGTGACCCAAACTTTAGTTCAGAGGTGAAGTTGCCTCCAAACCTTGCAGATTGAGGGTAGTTAAGAGGCACCACGAAAGCAATGCTTCAAAGGAAGGGTTTTACCCTACTTGCATCCTTCTTTGCCGTGTTTGGGGGTGACTAAACTTTTTGGGCTTTTGGGAGGATCACCTAAGTCCCAGTTAGGTCTTCTAAGGAGATCTGTAGGTCGACAATAGGCGCGTAAATTGATTGAACAAATTGTATTGTCACCTACAATCTGACTTAAAATCAAAAGCCTAAATTGGGAAAGACCTAAAAAGTCCTTTTTGAATTGAGTTTTGCTTGGGGAATTCTGATTGAGGTGTGAGTTAGAATGGATCACATTGATTTTCATCCTTTCACATCTTGTCCACACCCTTACCCCTACTCTGCACTCTTTGATCCCATACACCAAGATGGTCCATCCTTTGATGGACATAATGACAATCATTGGGATCCGTTTTACTCCTATTATAGGAGTATTGGCCTGGTTAAGCCCCAAATCAGTGAGCAAAACCTAGGAGCAAGATTTGCTTTGCCCAATATCCCACACACCAAAGAAATACCCAACCCACCCTCCCTGAATAATTATAATGGTTGGACAGATACTCTTGGGTACTATAAGCCTGAACCTAACTTCTCTCCTGATAGAAATGATGACATCTCCTCCTTGAAGATGGAAATACAGAAAATGCAAGACGAAATGATTGAATTATTAGGAGAATTTTTGAGAGCAGGCCAACAAGAAAGAGATGAAATTAGCCACCCAATCTACCCCATTGAGGATGACGTACACCCCTCTACACTAGATGAATCTCCCATGGGAGAGCTACACTTTAAGTTGGAGGGAAATTTTGGGGATTATGTAAGGGAGAATAGCTACTTTTCGAGGCTCGATTTTGAAACCTCCCCATTAAAGGACACTTCCTTGAGAGATCCACACCTTAAGTGGGAGGAAGATACATATGATAGTAGCTATGCATTGGATGAAGAAAGATGGCAACCCGAGGAAGATGGGTTGAGTATCCACCTGAATTATATTGGAGTCAAAAGAAGGGAATGATGGTACCATTGGAAGACCTCGACCCAGATGATAGTATTTTTGTAACATTTGATGAAGTGGGACGAAGTCAAGTTGTTAATCCTGCCCTCCCTTCTGATCATGAGATGGAACTCAAGCCTACCCTTAGGGAACCTAACCCTGAAAAAATTGACCTATCTAAGGAGTCTGATGTTACCAGTGTAAACCATTTACCTCAGATAGAGTACCCTAGGGGATCTATTGAGATTTTAGATGATTCTAGACCTTGGGTATATGATGAATCATATGATGAGAAGGATAAATTATATGAGGAACCTACATTGAAGATTTGGAGTGACACTAAGGGAGATTATGTCTTATTTGAAGAGTTAGCCCCTAAGGATGACATAAATTTGACCAAATTAGGTTTCCTTAGCATACCCATCGATGATATTTCTCCTCATGATGAAATGATGGAAAATTTGGAAGCAACTTCTAAGATTTATGTGGATTCACATGTAGACTTCGGGGAAGATTTGAGTAAAGAACAAGAACCCAGGGATGACGTTGATAGGATAATCCCCAGATCTGTTGCTTCTAACCTACCTTCATTTGATTTGAAGTCACCCTCTTATTCTCTTATGTCTGAAGGCGAAATTTTGACTCTTGATGAAGTGCAGGAAGATAATTGTGATAGTGCAAGGAATGCTAGGGATGCAATTGAGGATTTGGAAAGATTTTAGGGATGGACACCGAGCTGATTAAACCCAACTTAGATCTTATGGCCATCCCACAACCTCGAAACTTGGACACCCTAGATGATCCTTGGCTTAGCGATATGCTCACTTTTGTTCTGACCATGGGGGCTTAACAAACCAATATTTCCTATAATGGAGTATCTGGTATGGATTGATGATTTCTTTAGTCAGTCCATTGCCCTGGAGGTTTATCTCTGCACCATTCCTTCCCCATTCCTTTTGGAGGATCCTTGCCATCCTCCCCCTACCCCTTTGGAGGTTGTTATACCAGTTTATCCTTTAGAACCTCTTTTGGTGACCTGGGAAGATTTCATTTCCATCTTAGTTGGGCGAGCATTTGTTATTGGGATTCATCATCAGCTCGCCAATATCTTAAGTTACCTATTTTCTAGGCCAGCATTACTTTGCTCATTTTTAGGGCCTATTTCTGCAATCCTTGAACCTGATTTGCAGGTTCTTTAGCTACTTGGCTGCTAGCAAATTTACGGTAGCCCATCTCTGACCTAGGTAATATCCTTCTTTGCAATGGGGACATTGCAGATTTTAGGCATGGGGGGTGCACTTGGGGATATACATTGGATTTATACATAGTGCATTCATGCATTTTTTAAAGCATTCTGCATTGCATACATTTGCATTAAAAAAAAAAAACATTTTGTATTATTGAGCTTAACTGGCTGGCCTTGCATTCCTAGGCATAAGATCAGAACTTTAGGTTAGACTAAGTTGATTCTAGAGTCGAACTTTAGAAGCTAAGTGAGCCACTAGCTTTTGACCTTTAGGGTCCTTTATGGGCTTAAAAACTTAAGTAAGAGTTAAGTTGCGGACCATTCCTCAAGAGATTGAGGAAGGAAAGCTAGGGATTGAGTTAAAAGGTGGGGTAGTACCTGGAGTCTTGTTCTACCTTTTGGTTTACGGGTCCTTGTAACCCAAGCATCCAAATTTCACACACTTGGTCTTGTGTAAGTAAGTGATCACCTTAGTTCCTTTCTTAAAAGAAATTTGGTTCTCTTAGTTTTGACTTAGGAGAGACTTGAAAACACAATTTGATTGGGAGAGTTCCTATCGCAGGAGAGGTGGAGTATATACTCACCTTGAGGATGCGATGATAACATATTACCTCCTCGGCACTTGTCTCTTAGGATATCCATCCTACTGGGGGCATGTAAGCGCATTGTGCAGTTCAGGTACCATGGGCGGCCCTATCTCGAAGTGCCGATTGCCACAGGCCTGAATTCGCTTAAGAAATCCATGGGCGATACTATCTCGAAGTGTCAATTGCCAGGAGTTCTTGGGGTCGTTATGGGCGATGCTATCTCGAAGCATCGAAGGCCAGTCACCCTTCGAGGTATGGTGATGGGGACAATGAGTCCAACACAGACCGTGTTGATAGTTGATCCAAGGCTAGACTTATAGGAATCAAACAAAAGAAAAAAAAAATATATACAAATCCTTTTTCCTTTCTATGTTGGTAGTCATACCAACCTCAAATAACTCGAACCAATGCACATGCATGGATGCTTTAATCTCAGGGATCAATAAACCTTAGGGTAGAGTCAGAAATTAGGGAAACTTGTGCCTGCAACTCATCTTTAGCCGACCTAGTCTGTAATGTAGCAACTACTTGGGAACCTTAGGTCTAAAGTATGAACCTACCATGTTTCTAAAGGAAGACCATTTGGGTTGGTTAGTCTACTTGGAGTGCTAGGTTTTGCTTGGATTTACTAGGGACTAGCAAAAACTAGGCATGGGGGTATTGGATTAGCCCATATTTGTGGCCTATTTAAGTATTTAAGTGTCTAGACATTAAGTTAATTTTAACATTTAGATAGCATACATTAGGATGTAAATAAATTAATTCATATTTTTAGCTTAAGTGCATAATTCATGCATTTAGAATTAACCTAGGCTTGCATACATTTAATTACTTAATTAATTAGGTGCACTATTTTAATTGACATAGAAGTTGAGTTATGTATCAATAATCTTAATTATTTTATTCTTTTTTCTTCTTCTTCTCCTCTGCAGGTAACTCCTCCATCTCCGCCTCCTCCTCCTGCGCATCACATTGATTCTGCGGTGGCTTTTGAATTTCAAATCTTTGTAGCTGTGGCTACAAAAGAGAAGGAAGGGCTGTCGTTCAAGAGGAGGCCACCACCCCTTTGTTCCTCACTGTGCGTAGAGGACCTTGCTTCTCATCCATTCCATACCACTGGCCTCCCACTGCGGCAGTGCGACTCCACCACCGTGGGCGTGTGGGGTGACAGCCCACACCGCCAAGAGTCCCTGCAACTCCTCCTGCCTCGCGCCATCAGACCCTACCCGCACCTTCATCTCTAGTCCACCCATGCTCTAGCGTACCGCACCAAGAGCACCTGCTCACCACGCACCTTCCCTGCAGCTAGCGCCTGTACGCCCGTGCCTTCACCAGCACCTCCAGCGCCCTCGCCTAGCCACCTACCCACCACGCTCCCTCACCCCAACCAGCACGCCCATGCATCCTCACCTTCACCATGCCCCAGCACCTCCCTATAGCACCTGCAGCCGGCGCCAACAGAACCCTCGTGCGTGCCTGTGTGGCCTACAGAGCACCGCCCCTCTATGCGCCCACGCCCCGCATGCACCTGCAGTGCCTGCAGTGTCCGCGCGCTGCCCCTCCTTGCACCTGCAGCACGCGCGGCCAACAGTAGCAACCTCCACTGTCGCCACTTCTTTCCTTCGTCAAGCTGGCTCCGATCACCATCCATCGAGCCGCCATCCATGCACAATCTCTCCATCCGTGCACAATCTCTCCTCCGTCAGGCCGGCTCCGTCAGGTGCAGATCGGGGAGGGCTACCTCTGGTCGCCAACTCGCCGTCCATCTCTCCTTCATCCGTGCACAATCTCCACCCAAAGCTAATCCCTTGTTTCATCCTCTATTAATAATTACATTTCATGCCATTGCCATGAAAATGGATTTTGATTTATCATTATTTTATTGTGGTTAATTTATGCCTTCATGCTCATGCTTCTAGAGAATTGTTAAACCTTGTTATTCATCTCTATGTGCATTGAATTTAATTTTGAATGACATTTTCGTATGCATGCAAGTGAATAGTACATGGCATACTCTTGCACATGGATAATTTTCTGACGTAAAAATTACATTAACACCCTGATGTAAATATGTTTACACTACATAAGATGCCTATTTATGCATGTTCTTAAGCATAGAATTGCATTGCATACTATAAATATTGCATAGCATGCATCATCTTGCATTAGATTAGTTTGAATAAAATGGAGGTTAATTGCCTCATTTTATGTTCAGGGACAGCGCAAAAGCTTTATCGGGGCCTCGAATCGAAGATCCAACCATACAGATTTGATTAGGGCGACGATTGAAGTTCAATGACTCCAAGATCACCCGAATCAGACATCTGTAGCATCAAATAGAGACCAGGGAACCCTAGAAGATCAAGGGCCAAGATGGCATTAATCCGCACTTTAAACAACAAATTTGACCACATGGATAGATTCGGATCGACGATCGCAGCCTAGTGGCATGAAAATCAACTCAATCCGACAACCGTGGCACCATCTACATCATCCAAAGGATGGATGTTCAAGATGGCTCCACGTGGCGCCATATTAGCCACCCAATCGGCCGCTACACCCACCGCACCCTCTCTTCTTCGATGATTCTCTGCCATTGTATGCGCATCCAACGGCTGTGGATGCACACGCACAATTTGTAACTGCAACACAAATGCGTTTGTAGCGTGTTGGTCGAATGCACTTTCACGAAGGGAGGACGCGCATTCGAGTTGCGAGGAGCGGGTGATTTTATCTGTTACTAAAGACCCCTTATTTAATATTTTGAGATTAAAAAGACCAAATTGCCCTCATTCCTTGCAACTATAAAAGGAGACCCCCTCCATATGAAATTTTCATCCCTTCTTTCTCTTCTCTCCCTCTTCAAAGCTCAAGAGAAGCTTATCCCACACCCGAGCTGCTTCTCAAGAGATAAAGTCCAATTTTCGTCCCCCTTTCAGAAGTGGATCCTACGACGACAACGACGTGCTGCCCCATTCTCGTTCTTCCCATTTCATCCTCCTTCTTCCTGCTCCTTTCCCCATCTTCTAGGTGTCGTCCCGTCCGGCTCGTCCTCCAAGCGACCGTCGAGGAGGATAATTCTCTCTCCATTCTTTTTAATGCTTTCTATAGTAGATTTACTCCTTTCTAGTGTAATCATTTTCTACTTTATAGTCGTAATGTTTAGTGTAATAAACATTCTCTTTGATAATGAATTCCATGTTCATTCTACATCTCTTTTTGGTTTTTGTTTGTAATATTCTCTCTCTCTCTCTCATTCTCTCTCTTTCTCTTCTATTTATTGTAAATAGATAGATAGTTTCTAATCAATTAATCCACTTCGTGACAAACAAAACAAACGCGTATTTTTAATCAAACATCTGTCTCCCTAAGTTCTACCCAGGATTTCTATTTCAGTATAAATTTTATTTGTTGAATGCTAGTTCTTCGCTTTAAAACTACAACGGCAGGTTTTTCAAAACCAAATACGTTGGTGTAGTAACTCATAGCTTCAACACACCCCTTGACTTCTCCATAAATTTTAAGGTTTACTTTCAGAGCTACACAGGCATTGTTTGATCTGGCAAATAGTTTAGCAAACTTGATTTTGATCTAATTACGAGTTTAACTAAGTCATTGCCTCCCTGTGGACATGACCTGCTCTCCTGTGAGTGGTTTAATTTTAATTTTAATTTTAATTATTTTGTTAAGCGATTTTCCACCACTTTGATCCTACAACGACAAATCATCTTAATAACATAATTCAAAAGAAAAAATCGACTTATCACTAAGTCCAATAAAGCTCGGTCGAATTGTATATCATCGATTGCATAGGAGATCAGAGGGGTGCCTGGGTCTTTTGCCTTAGGTGAGAGTTTACTCAAAATGATGGAGCTTGCTTGTTCCGACAGTACAATTAGGTTCCCGTCTTTGGTTCACGGCTTACGCTTAGGTGTACACACGTCTTTCAGAAATCGTGCGTTAGCCGGTACGTGGCATATTTCATCCATCAAGGGGATGTTTATATGGACCTGCTCAAAGAGCTTAACCAAGTCCTCCTCATGTGCCACAGGTTTGGCTGTCCTTTTTCCCTTAGTTAAGGACTTGGGAAGTGGAACCTTAGATGGTTCTTCTAGAATGGGTCCAGGTTCTTGATCTGGGGTAGGGGTGTCTTGGATGACTATCCTAGGGTTTAAGTTGGCATTACCAGGCTGGGAGTGGTTTGGATAAGGTGGGTCCTATGTTGCTTTGCCACTCCGGGTAGTAATAGAATTTAATCCCGCCTGGTTTTGGTTTGGTGTGGGCAAAAGAGGTGCTTGCTACTGGTAACCCGCATATGATGTTGAAGCCTCCATCCCGTCAGGTGATGGAGTAGAAGGGGTTTGATAAACAAAGTGAGCTTGGCCCTTATTTGGATTCATAACACGCCTTTGGTTTGGCACGTTATCCGGATTAGGCAGAGGTTGTGAAGGAAGTGCACCAGGTTGGCAAGGATTTGCCATCTGGGTGAGTTGATTGCGAACCTCTGTTATCTCATCTTTATGCTATTTTTGCATAGCCGCATTCGTCTTCTGAATGTCAGCCAGAGTCAGAAGGATAAGAGTCATTTGATCTCCATGAGTCGGCCCAAATTGATAAGTTGGGTCAGGTCGAGGCTGAGGCGGCTGATATGGACGAGGAGCTTGTGGTCGGGGCTGATATTGAGGTCTCTGATTTTTATTATTTCCTAACCACATGTAATTAGGATGATTACGCCATCCGGGGTTGTAGGTGTTTGAGAATGGATCATTCTAAATGGCGTTGAGGTCCTCGTAGGTCAGATGAACCTCGGAAAAGTTAGAATACGAGGGTTCAGAGTTCCCCCAACTAGAGTATGTGGGTCCAGAGTTTCCTCCGAAACCAGAATCAGAAGGGGGTGGATACGGGTCCATCCCCTTAGAAGATCGATGGTAGATGTTATGCACAGCCTCCCTACCAGAGGGTGGTTGCACGAACGGGTTTTGCGTAGAGGTGTCTTGCTGCAAGTGTCGAGTTAGCTCATCCAACTTCTTCTCAATAATAGAGACCTTACCCAGGTGACTGGCCATAAGTTCCAAGTCGATGGGAGAGGATAGGCTCTACGTCTCATGTGCCCCCTTTTGATTCGTCAATGCACGGGCATTCGTCTAGTCGAACATGCCCATGGATTGATTATTGATGGAGTTCTCGCACATATTCTCGAGAATCTTCCACATGGTGTCTTCATGTTGACCCATGATGTTTCCTCCACAGGTTGCATTGATGAATAATCGAATATCCTCATGAAGTCCGTGGTAAAAAGACTAGACATGTTCCCATTTAGGAACTCCGTGGTGTGGGCACTTTCTCATGAGATCCAGAAAACGATCACTGCCTCATGAAGAGGTTCTCCTGCTTGCTACGTGAAATGCGTGTTCTGCTGCCGTAAAGTATTTGTCTGACCAACAGGGAAGAACTTTCTCAAGAACTCGGATTGAAGTTTCGCCCAAGTGTTAATTGGGCGCGTTTGGGTTTGGTACCAGTGAGCAGCCTTATCCATGAGAGAGGAGAACATTTTCATGAGTAAAATATCTCAATTTTGAGCTTTTGACCCAAAGGTCTGGGCCAGATGCTTGAGTTGCTTGATATGCTGGAAAGGATCCTTGGAATTATGCCCATGGAATTTCGGAATGTCATGAATCATGTTGGGCTTGAGTTCAATATCAGGACCGCCAGTGGGGATTTGTACTTGAGGTTTGATTGCCACTGCAGCGAGATTGTAGTGGTCTCGCATCATAGGATGCTACAGTGGGTTCACAAAGGCTTGGAATAGATCATTAAGGTGCTGAAGCTGATTCTCAAGATTGTTTTCTTCTGTTGGTTGCTCCATGATGATAGATGAAGGAGAATTAGGTTTAGATGAATCAAAAGAGATATTGATCGGGTTGGGTTGTTGCACAAACAAGGAGGTCGAGGCTTGGCCTCGACAGGAATGAGAAGCTAATGGAGGTCTCAAGGGTGGTCTTAGAGACCTCCTCCCGAACATCCACCGATGGAGTAGATGAGAGGTAGAATGTGATGAACCCAATCAAGACACCCAAATTTTTTGGATGGCTATAGAGGTTTGGGGTGGATGATACCCCTTAGTTAGAAAGCCATCCTCCTGAGAATTACCTGGGCAGCCAGAGAGGGAGAGTCCCGCAAAGACCCCTACACGGTGGAGTGTCCCCACGAGTTACAGGGTTTCCCCCACCCGACCTCTCTTGTCACTGATGATCCAGATAGACCAGAATGGGGACTTGACCTCTTAAGTCTACCAGTTTTAATTGAGAGCAAGGGTGCTTATAATTTCACTTAAACTTTTAAGATGTTTTGTGAAAAGTGACCTAATTTGAAGATTGGTTAACCAAACAAGGTGTGTCAACTTCACTTGTATTGTCCTTTTGAGAATTTTAGGTCCCTTTTTTTTAGTGTTCAAATGAATTTAAGAGCCTGATTTTAGGGTTTTGCTCAAATAGATCAATTCAATCAAGGCTTAGGCACACATTGTTTGGAAAGATCAATTCTTGATTAAGTAAGTGTGTCTCTAAAACCCTAAACTAGAATCCTTAAGTGGCTCTGATTTGGTCCAATTTATTTTGTCCAAATGTGGTACCTAGGGCTTCAAACAAGAAGGTGATAGCCTAAGATACCTTAAGATCTTAAGTAGGTGCACAAATCAAGGTTTGGATGTTCTCTAGAATGTATTAAATCAGGAAACTTGATGATTTGTCTAAGAATAGAATGCAAGTAGCCCTAATTGATTTTTTTCTTTTTTAGCTTTTATAGACTCAGGGGCTTAGAAGAAGGTGGATGGAGTTTACCTACCCCTGGAGTGGTTGATATGTGGCTAATCTTCCTTTAATGAGTCCCTGAAATAGATCACAATCAAAAGAGATGTAGCAAGTTAGAATCCAATTTGATATTGCAATCAAGAGATCTGAATTGCACGTTGCTCCCCGGCAATGGCGCCAAAATGTTGCTCTCTGAAACGGGTTTTAAAATCATCGCTTTGCAGTATAGGACAAACCAGCACGAAAAACAAATACAATTTATTACTCGAATTTGAAGTCCAAGGTCGAACACACGGATCAATATGGCAATTTAAAACTCAAGATCACAATCAACAAATTTGCAATCAATAAAAATATATAAATGAAATACAATGTTGAGAATGCAAAAAGATGAGAGGGTAAAATGGTGATTTGAATCACCAAATTACCCTACAATGTTTAGCAAGCTACTCAAAGTAAAAAATCATATAAGCCATGCACAACTTAATTTTAACCAACAGAGCCAAGGTATCAGATATCAGACGACAGATTTAGGCTTAGACGCCTTAATAGAGGCAAAGGCCTCTTCTTTTTTTTTATTTTTCAAGCCTCAGGGAGAGGCTTCTCTCCTTCTCTTCCTTCGCTTCTTTTTAGCACACCAGTAGGACTTAGCACACCAGCAGAGGTAAAGGCCTCTTCAGATCTCTCAAGAGTCAAGAGGAGGGCGGCAGAGAAAAACCCCCCACCACCTTCTCTCTTTTCTTCTCTCAAACCAAGCAAACCAAACCAGACCCGGGTATCCGGGTAAACGGATCAAGCCCAGACCGCAGGGCGTGAGCACAAGCAAGGGCGTGCGTGGGCACGTGCGAGGGGACCTCACCCAGTGCTACTGAGGCGAATAGGCTGTATCACAAAATCAATTTAAGTGCTCGTGCGCGGCCTTCTGTTACCGAGGTGGGACTAAGCCCACTAAACTTTCCTCGCGCAGCTGTGGGATGACTTCCCTCACAAAATTGGAGCAGCAATGAGGTGTGTTGATGCTAATTGGGAGCCTGGAGTCCTGCAGCATGTAAATCCGCACCACCTGGAGGTGATGCCTAGACGTTTGGAGCAAGAACACCACCTGGGGCTCCTTGAAGAAGCTCTGCCAATGGCGGAGGCGACGTGATACCTGAAAGAGATGAATATGGGCTAAGTGCCTCGGTCAGTATGTTCAGGAGCTTCGCCTTGATGAGGAGAAGTCGACGGTAGTGGTTACGTGGAGTTTAAGTGGCTGAGGTAGCTGGACGGAGTCAGGAATGATAGTGGAAAGGTGGGTTGCTCGGTGGATGTTGTGGGTGAGTGGAGTGGCATATAGGAGGAGGGGTTTTATAGAGGGTGGTGTGGTGAAGGTCGTGAGGTGGTTGGAGAGGCATTTGGTGGTCCGTGGTGGTGGCGCATGCTCGCCGGAGTCCGACCGGTCGTGGAGAAGACGGTAAGGGAGATAGGTGGTCGGGGGTCAGATTAAGAAGTAAGGGGAGGAAAAGAAAGGAGAGAGAAGAAGGGAGCTTAAGGACCTAGAATTGCAGATGAAGGTGGTAGGGCAGCGTCGGCTGTGATTGGCTGACGCCATGGATGAAGGGTTTTCCGATGAGGGAGACGGTGAGGATGAAGAGGCTAGGGCACCTCAAAGTTGCCCGTCGAGAGGCGGAGGAAGTCGGGGAGGAATGAGCTGCTCCCAAATTAGCCGTTGGGAGGCCGTAGGATGACGAAGGGAGATGCTCACCGGAGCTAGGTCGGAGGAGGTCGGAGATAGGGTTAAGAGGAGCTTTTTGGCCTCAAAACTAGTTGAAAAATTGTGCAAGGCCTCGAAGGTGCTTATATAAGGCTTAAGAGGAGGATTCAAGCTTGGAAACAAGCTTAGAAACCTTGGAGCTTACATAAATGAATGATACCCATTCCTTTTATAGGATTTCATGTGCTTTTAGGAAGAAGTTGTGATCCCTGGATGGGCTCATTTGGAAGGAAATTTCCCAAGGAATCTATGTTTCAAATCTGGGATTGATTGATTGAGAATCGAGCGAGAAATCCTCGCTCGAAACTCGACAGTGAAGGTTTACCTTCCAAAAATGGCATGGGGACTTTTTTGTAAAGAACGATTAAGAAGTTGGGGGTCTAAATGCAAAGGAATTTGAAAGTTAGGGGCATGTGTGAGATAAAAGAGTCAGACTGGACCAAAATGCAAACTTGGTTGAGATAAATTCATATTGACCTCAAATTTTGGTACGAAACTAATTTGGACCCAAGGAATCTGATGATGAAGTCAGATTTAGGTTTTGACCAAGTTTGGCTAGATAAATTGCATAGTTACCCAAATTAGGGCAACTTTCCATCTGAGACTCTATTTTAGGTCAAAACGAGTTCTGATGGTCAAATTGAAGGTTCCAAACCCTAGAGAATATTTTTCTATGAATTTTAAAGGGTTTAAGTGAATTTTATTCTGACCAAAACATCAGTTAATTAAGCAAGTCTATTTTTAGGGTTTTAAAAGTCATTTAATTCTCAAAACACGTGAAAACCCTTTTCTGTATGTTCTAACCCACTTGTTAGCCTTTTAGGACCATTTGACCCTTAATTACCCTCTGGGAAAACCTGTGGTTGTATTGCATTCAAGATATGATGGTAAAATTACAGTTTTAGCCCAATTTTCTTATCTTTCTCTCAAAATGATTATGCAATAACTTAGGGCTCTCTAGCGATTATGTAGGAGCATTTATTCCTTGATAATGACTAAATTGAGCTAGTTATGACTCATGATGGTTTTCCCATCACACACCACAAAACCACAGGCACGACCCTGCAAACACAATAATCTTAGGTTCTGGATGAAAAATCATCTAGAACCTTAGAACCACTTAACCTTGGGACATGGGTCTGCACAACAACTTGGTACACATCTGTGGACATTTTCTTCTGGTGGGTCTGAGGATCAATCTTTTAATTCTGATCCTATTGTGAATTCCTAATTTCTTCTTTGTTTGTATATTTGCTTAGCTAAAGGCAATAAACTTAGCATGTGTGTATACTCCTTTCTCTCTATGGAGCTGATGATAATGTCATCATCAGTCATATCTAGCTTTAATTAGTCATAATCAAGGAATAAATGCTCCTACATAATTGCCAAAGGACCATAATTTATTGCATAATCATCCTGAGAGAATAAGTAGAAAATAAGGGTAAAACTGCAGTTTTAACAACATATCTCAATTGTATAATAATTATGGGATTTCTCAGGGGTTAATCAAAGGTCAAATGGCCTCAAGTGGGTTCGTGCAGACAGAAACGGGTTTTCACGTCTTTCAAGAATTAAATGACATCTGAAACCCTAAAAATAGACCCGCTTGATTAACTATGGTTCTGGTTAGGATAAAATTCACCTAAACCCTATAAAATTCATAGAAAAATATTCTCTAGGGTTTGGCATCTTCAATTTGACCATCATAACCCATTTTGACCTAAATAGAGTCTCAGATAGATAGTTACCCTAATTTGGGTTTCTACGCAATTTTTTGAGCCAAACATAGTCAAAACCTAAATCCAACTTCACCATCAGATTCCTTGAGTCAAAATTAGGTTTGTACCAAAATTTGGGCCCAATCAGTGATCGTCTTGACTAATTTTGCATTTCAGTCTAGTCTGATTCTTTCTCTCACACCCGTACCATTAGCCTTTGAAAGTATTTGCATTTTCCCCCCTAACCTCATCTCCTTCTTCACAAATAGGTCCCCATTACCTGCAGTTTCCTAAATCATACTTTGGTGACCTTCAAATAGGAAGATCTCCCTGATTTCTCGCTCAATCCCTTCCAAGATTGGAAGGGAGATTCCTAAGAAGATCTACAATTTGAGCCACGCATCGGACCTTGATTCACGCTAGAATCCTCATGCGAATCCTTAAAAAAGTTGGGTTTCCAACTCCGACGAGCCTTCCAAGCTTGGAAGCTTGCTTTCCAAGCTCCAATCGACGTCTACTGCTTATATAAGGACCCCCCAGGCCTTCCCGTCCTCTCCAAGCTTGAATTCTAGCCGTGAAACCCCCCTTCCTCTCTCCGCTTTGGTCGAGAAACTCCACAAGCTCCGGTGACTCCTCCTAATCTCCTTCATCGTTTGTCTGCAATACCAGCGGTGAATTCCTTCCCCTCAACCTTGTTCGCTCTTAGCCGTACTAACAGGAGCTTCCCAACCTCTGTCGCCGTCGCCGTTACCACCCATCGGAGTGTTTTCTTCCCCAACATCGGCCGATCAAAGCCGGTGGTGTTCTCCCCTCTTTGTCCATTAGATTAGGGTTAGTTTAGCTTCTTCAGATCCTTAGGTTAGTTTCCTACTCAAAATCTCAAAAAGAACCCCTCGACTCCACAAATCACCCCTGTCTTCTCCACGTCCGATGACCACTCCAGCGAGGCGTTTCCTCCACTACACAATTCCATCCACCTCGCCGACACACCCACAAGCACTGCTATCCCTCCGCGAACAAAACCCCTCTATCTATTCACTATTCCACCCACTAAAACCCTCTATCGACCTACCCACCTTCGCACAACCATCTCCACCTCCGTCAAGCTACCTCACGCACTCCCACACCATGAAATCACCATCGTTCACTTCCTCTCCTCATAGCGACGCTATGGAACTTTTTAATTGGGGCTTTTAGCCCATGTTTTATCTTTTTAGGTTCTACGTCGGATCTCCGCCGCTGTCGCCATCTCCAGCCTTGTTCTTTGAGCTTCAGGACCTGCAAGCCCTAGGTGGAAGTCCCAGGCATTGTGGAATCTTCCTAGGAGTCTTCTTGGGCAATCGATTGAAGGATCCCCTCAGCAGCAACCTCCTAATCAGATGGAACTCCACCTACTGCTGCATGCGTGAGAAGAGGGACGTGTATAGTCCCACATCAGGGACTCACAAGCATCCAAACAAACATAAATTGAAAAAGCATCTACGATTAAGCATCTCAAGACACATGTTGGTGAGGTCCCCTACTACCCTCACACACCTTGCCCATGACACCACCACGCAGGCTTGGTCTGACCTGTTTACCTGCCTACGCCTTCTCACACCTCGGCTGTGGCCCATGCCTGCAACTCTGGTCCCAGGTGTGCTCTAATTTGATACCTAACTACACAGTTATCCCTGAGAAGAGAAGGAGAGGAAGGAAGAGAGAGAGCAGGGTTAAGAGGGGTTTTGCTCTGTTGCACATTGGCTAGCACTTAGCCAATTTCGTAAGGTGCCCCCTATGCATAAGAGATAGAGCCAAGAAAAGAAAGAAAGAAGAGGCAAGGTAGAGAAGCTAAGGTAGAAAGAAAGGAGAAGGAAGAGGTCCTGTGCACGCAGAGAAAGAAGAAGAAGAAAGAGGAGGACTGTAGAAGAAGAAGAGAAGGAAGAAGAAGAGCAAAACAACAGAAGAAAATCAAAAGAGTACTGTAGCAAATGTCTGATTATCAGCTCCTTCATATTAATTATATTGAGTAATTGTTCTATATGTTAGACTAATAATTGGTGATCCAAATCACCATTATTTTGTCTAGAATTCTTTTTGACTCTTCATATACTCATGTTATACATTGCATATTAGTTTTTGAGTAATTAATTGTGCTCATTTATATTATCTATTGAGATTACCGCGTGAATTCCATATTTTCTCCCAGCGAATGACCTCGAACTTCATTTCTGACATTCGAGTTATAAATATTATATGTTTTTCGAGTTATTTTTGAGGAATTATTACTACAACAAACACATCTTTTAAAACCTCAAGCAAGCCTTCTAACTTTTTAGCGCCATTACTGGGGAGCAACACACAATTCACCACTATTCTCTTGCTATATTTTTATATTTGAGCACTAACTTGCCTTGTTTGCTTTACTGTGATTTTGCGAGGTACTTCACGAGGAGATCTTCTACGTAAATCAACCACTCCAGGGTAGGTAACTTCTCTATTCTTCCTTAATCAACCTCCTAATCTTGGGAAGACAAAAAGGAAACAATCAACTAGGAATCACCTACCTTATTTTTCATAGTAACTATCATTTAACAGCAAGTTTCCTGATTTGCGAAATTTTTTTTGAAATCTAATTGAAGATTGAGATGATTCTGTTTAGAATTGCCTACCCCAAATTTCCTGTGCCTATTAGGGATCACGTTTAAATTCTGATCATCTTGGACTACTCACCTTCATGTTTGAGTCTAAGGTGTACATGTTGAGATCAAATTGGATGCAGAATAGATCCAATTAGGGTTTGACATTAGGGTTTGGAGTGCTAGTACACATTTTTGCCTGAATTAAAGGAAAGTTATCCTCCCGCATTTGTGTGCTACCCAAGCCCTTGATTGAAAGAGCTAATCAGAAAAATCCTAAAATCAAGCACTAATTTCACTTGAATCTTGAAATCTTGGACCTAATAACCTGGGAGTAAAATCAGGGTGATTTCTAGGTCTTGACCTAGATCTCATTCTGCCATCTTTAGGGCAGGTCAAGTGAAGTTAGTCTACATTGTAGGACAACCAACCTCCAAATTAGGTCACAAGTTGAATTAACTTCTATTCAAGTGAAACTTAAGGCACAAACTAGGACATAAAATTGGTAGACTTAAGGTCTTAAGTTTGTACATTTCGGTCTACCTGGAACCTCAATGACAAGGAAGGTCGGGTGGGGGAAACCCTGTAAACCGTGGGGAATCTCTACCATGTAGGAGTCCTTGCGGGGTGCTCCTTTCCTGGTTGCCTAGGTAATTCTCAGGTTCGCGAATTTTTGATTCAGAGGTATCATCCACCTTGAAATTGCCTTAGTCATCCAAAAATTTTTGGATGCCTTGATTGGGTCAAAATTCACATCCAGTCCCTCATCCCTTCTATTTAGAACACATACACAGGCTATTAGGTTTTTAACCTAAGAGGTCTCATTTGATCTTCTTGGGGATTTCTAAATCTAATCTAATCAGCTTCAAATATAATCTTGAGTTTTGATTCTACTTCTTGATTCAAAAAAATGCAGCCTGGCTATATAGGAAGACTATTTAGAAAATCGGAGACCCAAATGATCATGAAAGAAAAGATAACCGAGAATGCCTATAGAAATCATGAAGAATATTATAAAAGGGACATGCAAGAAAATTTTGCAAAAACAACAGACCTCATCACAAACTGTGTAGGGATAATATGGACACAAATGAAACATGATTCAACCCAGGATCATCTACTAGCATAACATAGTGAATTGGTGAAATTACACAACAATGAGTGTCTGCAATGTTGGTCAAACCCTTCATTTCCAAAAAAACTCCAAGAATTTTTAGAAATATGAGGAGAATTGCTGAATAAGTTATATAGAACCATTGATCAAAAATACCTATCAGAAATTAATAAAACATCTTGGAGTGAGTTTAATGATCAACACAATTTCCCAAATCCTGGGTTTGATGACCATAGTTGTTATGGATCCCCAACCCAAATGAATTCAAATTCAAATTTCATAGCAATTGACATTCCTAATCTTGATGAGGGATGGGGGGATCCAATTGCCAGTGTTCTCGATCTCAAGCTAGCCCTAGAGATACAAGAGCTTAGTTCACCAAGTTTAGATTTCCTAGACACCTGTGATACTAAGATTGAATCAGAACCTCTCGAGAGTGTAAATTCCGTCCCTTATTCTAATAAGGTGACTCTCAAGAGCAATTCTAACATCCCTATAGAGCCCAACCTAGATTCTAGTGATCCAACCCACACACTTAACCTAGAATCTGGATCTGGGCCTTATTGGGATGATTACAAGGCCTCGTGTGATGGAAATCAGATTTTGAATCTAGATTATGATTCTGGGCCAGTATTTGATGAGTGCACCTCTCCAACCTCCTCAGAGATACAGATTGATTTTTCGAAAGTCACACCTATCTATGATACAGAAATTGAGGAGTTGGAAGAGTTAGGAATCGATTGAGTCTACCTTACTAGCAAAGAACCCAAACCTATGCCTAATAGGGACACCTTTTTGAGCTCGGAATCTGAGAATAGGATAAACCCAAGTCAGGTTGCTACTTCTCCACATCTTGATTTACTCAGTGGTGGAACCTCTTATCCCGAATTAGATTCAAAACATGATTCTCGCAAGTTCTCCGATGATTTCGAATCTTACCCTGATTTTGGAGAACTGTTGTTTCCTGACGACTACGAGCCAATCTACGACCTCAGCATACATGATCCATTCTTCGACTCTGACTTTGAGGTCCCTGATCCCAAGATCATTGATTCAAAATCAGGTTCCATTGAGATGGAATCATTTCTTTCTGATCCTCAATAATCAGAAACAGTAATTGCCAGGTGTCTACAATCCAGAGTTCAAATTTTTTCTTGACTCAAATTTCCTTGATCCTATAAGCACTCTCCAGGCATTTACATTTGATTTTGATGGGTTCTATGAGGACTCTCTAGATACACCTACCTTTGAACATTTTCTAGAGGAGCCCTCACATAAAGTTTTTCTTGAAGCCACCTCTTCCACAGCATATACAAAGCCTTCCAAAACCCATTTTCAACCCCAACCCGCAACTGGACTCAATTTCTACTCTGATTCTCCTCTCAATGAGCTGGTTGCATATGATTCTCCTCCACATTTTAATCGGGTTTTGGACTTCGATCAGACTGTAAATCATGCCCCATCCTTCTCTGATCACTTTTGTAGGGCTCCTACATCCTCCACCGACCCTTTCTCTTTTGAGGATCCCTACTCTGACCAGGTTGATCTGACTCAGCCAAACCCTAATTTTTCACTTCCACATCATTTCGAGCTTCATAGTATTTGATGGGCACCACATCTCTTGATCCACATCTATCAACCTGCCAGATTGATTGGGTTTGGGTTGTATCATCAGCCTATTGATCTGAACAAGCACCTAGTTGGACCAACCAGGCTATTGATCAAGGTGCCTATTTTACAAAACTCGTCTGATATGATCACTCCTTCTCCATGACCATTTTTTGCTCGGATGAAGGCATTGAATTTAGCGCTTAACGGGAGGAAACCCATCATTCCAAAAACCCAAGATCCTTTTGATTATCCTTCTATACTTCACGTCTAATGCACTTCGAGTTCAGTCTTAGAATAGTCGACTCCACCTCTAGTACTCGTACCAGAGCTTGAAATAGTCCACAACAGTCATCCCGACCCATTCGCCTACCCATTTATCCTGTTTTAATCCCTGAACCCTAACTGTTTCATACCCTCCATTTGCAATGAAAACATTGCAAAACTTAGGCATGAGGGGGTGTTAAAGTGCAAACACGCAAAAATTTAAAGTTCTGAAGGGTTCTCACAAAAAAAATACATATTCCAAAACCAAAAAGAAAAAAATTAAAAAAGAAAAATGGGAGAAGGGAGGAAATTTTAAGAATTAATTGCATATCATTCTTGAGGAGGAAGAGAGGAGGTGATTTTAAATGTCAAAAAGGAGTAACAATTTGAAATAAAAAGAGTTAATCATTAGTAAAAGTTTATGGAATCTATTTAAGTTCTAAACCAAACCAAAAGAAAGAAATAAAAGTCAAAAAGTGATAAGAGATATAGAGATTAGTATGGGTGCTGATTTTAGGCCTCTTGGGCTTATTTTAAGCTTAAAAATTCAAGTATCCGTTAAGATCTGGATAGTCCACAAGAGGTTGAGGAAAATGTGAAGCTTAGGTATTAGGTCTAAGGCTTAGGGATTATTCGGCCTTGTTAGCTAACCTCTAGTTTGCGGGACTTGGTAACCTAAGCACTCAAATCCACACACAGCCTGCTTCAGCATGCTTAATTATCGAAATTACACAAAGCATTAATTCTACTCTGAAAAGCCACCTAGATTAGGAGTGCCTTATCAACACAAGTTGATTTGGAGGAGTTTCCAGTGTGGAGAGGCGGGAAATTCCCCTCGAAGATGCGTAATAACATACTATCCCCTCGGTGCTTGTCTCCTAGGATATCTAAATATCCAATCGGGGGCACGTAAGCACCTTGTGCTGATTCAGGTGCTATGGCCGGGATTATCCCGAAATGTCGATTGCCAGGGCCTAAATTTAGCTACAGAACACCATGGGTGGCACTATCTAGAAGTGTCGAAAGCTAGGGTTCTGGGGGTTGCCATGGGCGGTGCTATCTCGAAGCATCAAAAGCCAGGGACCCTGCGATGATTGATGGTGTGAGCTAAGAATATGATATAGACCATGTTGTAAAGCCAATCCAAAGCTAGAAATAAAGAAAAGAGAGAGAAAACTCTTCAAAAATACAAGAAGATTCTTCTATCTCTCTCTTACAAAAACGCACTGCGAACTGAACCTAGACAAAACATGTTTTAAGCACGAGTGCTTTAACCATGGAGTTCAACGAACCTTAGGTTAGTTTCTGTGGGCCTTACAAACCTTCACGATAGACTGAGGCTAAAGCTGGTCAGGTTCGGATCTTGGTTGGTAATTGAGTACCTCTAGGCCCATTCTATTGTAATCTACAAAAGAAAGCACACATCAAAAATCTGAGCATTAAAGACATGGTCTAGAATTTGAGTTAATTCCATGAGATTTTGCTAAGAGACTAGCAAAAGTTAGGCATGAGGGTATGATGATAACGCCATCATCAGCCATATCTAGCTTTAATTAGTCATAATCAGGGAATAAATGCTCCTACATAACCGCTAGAGGACCATAATTCATTGCATAATCATTCTGAGAGAATAAGTAGAAAATAAGGGTAAAACTGCAGTTTTAACAACATATCTCAATTGTATAACAATTATGGGATTTCTCAGGGGTTAATCAAAGGTCAAATGGCCTCAAGTGGGTTCATGCAGACAGAAACGGGTTTTCACGTCTTTCAAGAATTAAATGACATCTGAAACCCTAAAAATAGACCCGCTTGATTAACTATGGTTCTGGTTAGGATAAAATTCACCTAAACCCTATAAAATTCATATAAAAATATTCTCTAGGGTTTGGCATCTTCAATTTGACCATCATAACCCATTTTGACCTAAAATGGAGTCTCAAATAGACAGTTGCCCTAATTTAGGTTTCTACGTAATTTCTCCAGTCAAATGTGGTAAAAACCTAAATTTGACTTCACCATCAGATTCCTTGAGTCAAAATTAGGTTTGTACCAAAATTTGGGCCCAATCACAGATCATTTTGACCAAGTTTGCATTTCAATCCAATCTGATTCTTTCTCTCACACCAGTACCCCTAGCTTTTGAAAGTATTTGCATTTACCCCCTTAACTTCATCTCCTTCTTCACAAATAGGTCCCCAACACCTATAGTTTCCTAAATCCTACTCCGACGACCTTCATATAGGAAGATCTCCCTGATTTCTCACTCAATCCCTTCCAAGATTGGAAGGGAGATTCCTAAGAAGATCTACAATTTGAGCCACGCATTGGGCCCTGATTCACACTAGAATCCTCACGTGAATCCTTCAAAGAGTTGGGTTTCCAACTCCGACAAGCCTTCCAAACTTGGAATCTTGCTTTCCAAGCTCCAATTGACCTCTACTGCCTCACGTGAATCCTTCAAAGAGTTGAGTTTCCAACTCCAGTGGTGTTCTCCCCTCTTCGTCCATTAGATTAGGGTTAGTTTAGCTTCTTTAGATCCTTAGGTTAGTTTCCTACTCAAAAATCTCAAAAAGAACCCCTCAACTCCACAAATCACCCCTATCTTCTCCATGTCTTGCGACCACTCCGGCGAGGCGTTCCACCGCTACACAACTTCATCCACCTTGCCGACACACCCACAAGCTCCGCCATCCCTCCGCAAACAAAACCCCTCTATCTATTCGCTATTCCACCCACTAAAACCCTCCTTCGACCTACCCACCTTCGCATAGCCATCTCCACCTCTATCTGGCCACCTCATACATTCCCACACCACAAAATCACCGTTGTTCACTTCCTCACCTCACGGCGATGCTATTGAACTTTTTAATCAGGGCTTTTAGCCCGTATTTTATGTTTTCAGGTTCTATGCCAGAGCTCCGCCGCTATCGCCCTCTCTGGCCTTGTTCTTCAAGCTTCAGGACCTGCAAGCCCTAGATGGAAGTCCCAGGTGCTGTGGAATCATCCTAGGAGTCTTCCTAGGTAGTCTATCAAAGGATCCCCTCAGCAGTAGCCTCCTAATCAAATGCAACCCCACCTGTTGCTGCATGCGTGAGAAGAGGGACGCATATAGTCCCACATCGGGGCCTCACAAGCATCCAAGCAAACATAAATTGAAAAAGTGTCTACGATTAAGCGGCTTAAGACACAGGGGTTGAGGTCCCCCACTACCCTCACACGCCTCACCTGTGACACCATCACTCGGGCTTGGCCCAACCCTTTTACCCGCTTATGCCTTCGCACACCTCGGCTACGACCCAGGCCTATAGCCCTGGTCCCGGGTGTGCTCTCATCCGATACCCAACTACCCGGTTGTCCCTGAGAAGAGGAGAGGAAGGAAGAGAGAGAGAGAGTGGCGTTAAGGGGGGTTTTGCTTTGTTTCACATTAGCTAACATAGCCAATTTCGTAAGGTGCCCCTTGTGCATAAGAGATAGAGCTAAGGAAAGAAGGAAAGAAGAGGCAAGGCAGAGAAGCTAAGGTAGAAAGAAAGGAGAAGGAAGAGGGCCTGTGCATGCAGAGAAAGAAGAAGAAAGAGGAGGATTGTGGAAGAAGAAGAGCAGAACAACAGAAGAAAATCAAAAGAGTACTGTAGAAAATGTCTGATTATCAGCTCCTTCATATTAATTGTATTAAGTAATTATTCTATATGTTAGACTAATAATTGGTGATCCAAATCACCATTATTTTGTCTAGAATTCTTTTTGACTCTTCATATACTCATGTTATACATTGTATATTAGTTTTTGAGTAATTAATTGTGCTCAGTTATATTATCTATTGAGATTAGCGCGTGAATTCCAAATTTGCTCCTAACGAACGACTTCGGACTTCATTTCTAACATTCGAGTTATAAATATTATCTATTTTTTGAGGTATTTTTTAGGAATTATTACTACAACGAACGCATCTTTTAAAACCTCAAGCAAGCCGATCAACAAGAGCTGACCAGATTGTCATGATATTCAGGTGATATTCTGTTTATTCTGCCCTTTTCATGTCTTTATTTTTACAATGAGGACATTACTACATTTAGGCATGGGGGTGGATACTTAATCTTGAAATTATTTTATTAGCTTCGTGAAATTTTTTTTATTTTCTTTATAAAAAAACTAAAAATTCAAAATTAAAAAAAATAAAAAAATTAGAATTAGGAGAAGAGAACTTAGGCATTAGGAGTTGTTAACTTTAGGAGATGATACTTTAGGACCTGAACACTTAGACTCTTCAGGTCTTCAAGCTTAATCAGCCCGGGTGTCCGCTAAAATGTGGACTTGATCTCGAGTCCTTGCCACGTTAATCTTATTTTAATTTGGTTAATAAATTAGGGTGATAAGTACACGACTTATCAACCCACCCTCTGATTTGAGACCTTAAGTCTAAAGAATCTACACACTTTTTGCATTGACTCATTTTTCAACGGTTTTTGTAGAAATTGGGTAGCTAATGAACCTTCTAGGGTGGTATGGCTGGCAAGTTGTCAGTGGTAATAGCTCATCGATTGGTTGTCCAGAGCCCAGCCACACAACCATTCTCTTCATGCTGCCTTTAGGTAAATCTTAGATCAAGGAAGCCACCTACTTACAAAAAAAGAAAAAAATAGAGAAATACCCAAAAAAGAAAAGAAAAAGAAATAGAAAAGAAGAAAAATAAATAATTAAATAAATAAGCCACACTTCACTGCATGAGTATGGCTGGCAAGTTGTTGGTGGTAATAACTCATCGGCCAATTGTCCAGAGCCTAGCTCACAAAAGAATGCATAAATAATTCCCAAACACTTAGGGAAGAAGCAGGGAAGTAGAATAAACTGAAGAGATATACACTAGGTTTGCCCTTGTATTGACCCCATAAAAAATTAAAAAGTAGGGAGAAAGCTACCAATCAGAAAGATAAACCTTGAGACAGAATTTTTACATCACCTAGGGTCGTAGAAACCTGAAGTTCGTTTTAACGGCTGCCTAGTGAGTTTACCACGTTTTCACAAGATGCTTAGAACTTAAAGTTCTTTTTGAGTCTTGGGTGGGTTAAGTAGTCATAGAAAGCGGCCTCGAAACCATAAACAGAAAAATTCAAAAAAATTAGAAAAGAAGAAAAATAAAAAAAATGTATCTTCCTGATGTAAACACATTTATTGAGGGTAAAATGCCTATCCATGCATGTTCATAGGCTTAGATTTGCATTTAATATTATAAATATTGCATAGCATGCATCATTCTGCATTTATAGTTGTATATAATTTAGGTTAATTGCATCCTTTTTATGGTTAGGAGAGAAGGATATTTACTTCAGAGCATCGGATTGACGATCCTACCATACGGATCTGATTAAGACGACGATCGGAGTCCAACGCCTCTGAAATCGTCTTGATCGGAGTCTCGTAGCACCATATGTAGTCCAAGGAAGAATAATGGCCAAGGGAATAGGAGACATAATTCGGAGCTTGAAATGATAAATCCGACCCGCAGATGGATTCGAGTCGACGATCGCAGCCTAACGGCGCGAAAATCGACTCAATCCGACCTCTGTAGCAGCCCCTACAACAAGAAGAAGATGGATGGCCTAGACTACGCCACATGGCGTAGCCCAAGCTGCCAGCGCACGCATGCAGCACCTCATGTGTGTAGTAGCGCGGGTGCGCACGCGCAGGCACGCATGTGCACAGCGCAGCACCAGCACGGGGGCACACGCGCATGCGCGGCAAGGCAGGAGCGTAGCGCCACCTATGCATAGGATGGACTTACAGCGATGCTTACAGCCGTCGGTAATTCATCTTATGCCAGCAAAGCCACCTATGGGCGCCGGCGAACATGAGCTGCCTACAGCGATGTTTCCAGCGATGGCCTGAATGTCACTAATGGTCCCATACCTATTTTTGCCTCTTCTCCACTATAAAAGGACCTGCACCCCCTCCCTTCCAAGCCATCTCTACCTACTCTACTCCCACCTACTCCCAAGCCCTAGCAAGCCTACCAACGCTCCATTAGAGATTGTTCTCAAGCTCCCAAGGTGCTTATTAGTGTAGCGAACCTCTGCCCCACCAAATACTCCTCCAACTTCCCATCTCCCTTCATAGGTCACCTTGGAGCCGTCCTCCTACCTCCATTCCGATAGCAGATCAACTCCGTCTTCTCACCTCCATTCTGGAGCTATGCCGAAGCTTTCCTCAACCCGAGGTCCTCCTACATCTCATCTCCATCGTCCTGCTCCTCACCTCCTTCGTCCAAGCTTCCGCCAGGCACCGTCGTCTCGCCGAACAACCGATTCGGGAGATTTCCTCTCGCCCCCCTCTCTTTGTATGCTTTCATAGTTTATTGTAATTGACATTCGGAGTAATATATATTAGATTTGTTCCACATCTCTATCTTGTGATTCATTTGCTTGTTTTCTTCTTACAAAAATACAAAAAAATAACAAAGCCCTAAAATACCAAAAAGAAATGAATCAAAATGCGGTTTTCACATAAAGTAAGCGTTGCCTCCCTGTGCTCGACCCGAGACTCCCTTGGAGTTTCGGTATAAATTTTATCTAATTGACATGTTTTGCAACTACAGTGACAGGTTACTCGTAACCCCGATTTCTAACACGCGAAACACGCCCAACCATTTTGGCACAGTTGCCGGGGAGGCAACGGAATTTACTTTATTGTTTATTGTGTTTCTTTGCATTTACATAGCACTAACCCTACTTGTCTTCGATCTACTGTCTTGTAAGTACCCTAGCATGGAGATCTAAGTGCGGTAGACAGGAGTAAAGTGCAGGTAGAGTGTTTTGTAAGTGTCCCCCACACCACCCCCACCTTAGTTTTCATTCCATAACCAAATAACTCAAGCCCAATTCAACTAAGGTGCTTTTTATAAACCCTAGGAGAGATTTGGTTGTTTGTTTGCCACCTCCACTACCTCACCATCCACATAAATAAAAAAAAAAAGTGTTATCTGATTGTGGGATTTTCTAAAAGCTACACACTTAACACCCACAACTTCTTATCCTAAGGCACACAATCACTTTGATTCTACCATTTAACCGGGATTTGACCTGTGGACCTGGTACACTTCAACTAAATACACATAAGTGAGTAGAAATCTGAATAGGTTAAGCATTCTTGTGTGCCTTAACTAAGTAGTGCAATAGGTTAATTAATTAAGCTGTTTGGGCCACACCACTAAATCTAAAACTGATCCATCAAGTAGCTTACCACTTAGGGTTGATTCTTAGGGCTTAACTAGGCACTCCACATTATTTTTTATTTTTAAAGGAACATATCATCACCCGTGCTTTCAAAACTTGGAGTGTTCTACTAAACCTTGATTGAAGCAACCTAAGAATTAAACCCTAAAAACTACTAAACAAGGTTAAATCCTAAAAGACAAATCATCAAATAACCTTGTTTGAGAACCCTGGTTGTGCACGCACACACATTTTAACTGATCATTAAGGGCACAACCCATCTAAAGGGCCCATCACCTTCCTAAAGCACCATTGTCCCAAGCCTAACTAAAATTGATTAGACGTTGGCCCTAAGGACTGGTTCACTCGTCGGGATCCAGATTGAGATTGTTCATGATTAACCTGCTTATACTAGTCTATTTGATGTCTAGCTAGGGGAGTAGTGTCAAACAACCGCGACTGGGGGGTACACTAGGAACCGGAGGCCCAAGCCAAAGGAAGAACCTTCTCCCCAATCCCTCCTTCTAACTGGTTGGATTGCCTAGACATAAGTAGAGTAAATTGTCTATAATCTCAGGATGGATTCTGAGAGTCTGTAGACCTTTAGGCTACCCAAACGAAGGACAGGCTTGTATTTTTGTATTGCAAAGCTCCTTTCTCTTCTGATTTCCCTTCTTACTTCACCATGTACCCTTCCACATCCTACACACATTTCACATCCTATCCTCCTACCACCACTTATCCCCAAGATGATTATTATCCCGATTTGACTTGTAATTACCCATCCACTAGCCAGGATGACTTTGATTGGGGATATGAATATGGACCTCAGTGTCCAGGGCCTAACCCTGGACAACAAGACTATGATTATTATCCTTCCCAAAGCTATAATGATTATGGATCTCCATCCTTTGATGACCAAACCAATCTGATCTACAATTAGGAAGGATATCATGATTATAACACCTACCCTCCCCAGTATTCCACTGAATATAGGTCGCCACCATCCTTTGAATAACCTAGAATGACCTACTTTCAGGGAGGGACCCGAGAACCTCGACATCTTGACTCTCCTAGATTCAACCCAAGCCCACCCAAACCTGAATACAACCAGTCAGTTCAGGAGAACCAGATCCTTGATAGAGTGTTGGCTAATTTGAGGAACACCATACAATCTTTAGAAGCCTAGCCAACACCATGCAATGAAGCACTGGAGCCTATGATCAAAATGATTGATGAACTTAATAGTTTTCTATTGGATTTGCTCCAAAGTGTTAGGGATAGGGACCTGGGTGAGTTTCTACTTGGGAAGTTGTCGAGGTTAAGGATGAAATTTGTGGTTGCCCTAGTCAAATCTTGAGATGATTCTCAAGGTGAACCCTTTTCTGGAGAGCCAATGTCTAAACCCTCTCAGGCACCTATCGGGGGGGATACATTTTCTGAGATCGGGGATGACCAGGTTGGGCTAGAGCAACCATTTGAGGATGAACCGATTGATTCACCCGAGATCCCCAAGTCAAAAAACGAAGAAAATTATGTCTCCTTGGATCATGAAATGATTTATGATTTTGAGACATATATAAATAAGGATCATCAATTCTTTGACTCTGAGGGTGAAGAATCTTTAGGTGACGTCTCACTTAAACATAAGGAAAATGATTTTAGTGAGACAAATGGGCATGAGGAATCTAATGAACTAATTGATAGCCTGTTCATTGAAGATTTGGATTCAGTTGGGGTTAACTTGGAGGATCCGAATCTTGATGATTCAATCAGTGACCCCAGTCCTCATCTACACCCTGAAGAGATGATTTCTGAGATCTTTGTGCCCAAGTCAATCTTGATTCAGCCACGATTTCTGGACTTGGGAGAATCATATGGGGTGAATAATATGCTAGAGGTCTCGAAGCCTGAGCCCTTGATGTTGGAGGATAGAAATGTTGAAATGAAAATTTGGGAGGTTAATTCTGAGGGAAGTTTGATTTTGGATATAAAGGTACCTATTGACCTGAAACCACCTATCTTCTTTACAGACCCTTATGATATCTTTCACGAGCGACCCAAGCCTGGAATAACTGATTATTTTTTTGAGATGAATGTTAAGTGGACATCTGAAACTAGTGAACCAGATCTACCTATTGTCTGCCATTTTGGTCTTGGGTTGCACACCACTAAACCGCAGACCCGACCCCACAAACACAACAACTTTCGGTTCTGGGTGATTTTCATCCAGAACTTAAGAACTACTCAACCCTGGGGCATGGATCTGCATCATAATCTCTTCCACGTCTGTGGACATCTTCTGCAGATGGGTTTCAGGATCAATATTTTGATTTTGATTCTGAACTGCACTTGTGAATTCTCAATTTCTTCTTTGTATGTTTGTTATGCCTAGTTGAAGGCATTAAACTTAGCGCGTGTATATACACTCTTCTCTCTGTGAAGCTGACCGGATTTTCACGACACTCAAGTGATATTCTGTTTACTCTACCCTTTTCATGTCCTTATTTTTACAATGAGGACATTGCATCATTTAGGCATGGGGGGTGGATAATTGATTCCTGAAATCATTATGTTAACTCCGTAGAATTTCTTTTAATTTCTTATAAAATAAAAAAAATTTTGAAAATTTGAAAAAAGATAAAAAAGAAAGAAATTAGGAAAGAAGAACTTAGGCATTTGGAAGTTATTAACTTTAGGAAATGATACGAGAGGACTTAAACACTTAGACTCTTCAAGTCTTCGGGCTTAATTAGCCTGGATGTCCACTCGAATGTGGATTTAGTCTCGAGTCCTCACCAATTAAAATTTATTTTAATTTGGTAAATAATTTGGGATAATAAGTATGCGACTTATCAACCCGCCCTCTGATTTGGGGGGACTTTAAGCCTAAGCATCTACACACATTTTTGCACTGACTCACTTTCCAGCGGTTTTTACATAAATTGGGTTGCTAATGGACCGACTTGGGTAGTATGGCTGGCAAGTTGTCGGTGGTAACAGCTCATCGGTCGGTTGTCCAGAGCCCAGCCACTAGACCATTTCATTATACTGCTTTTAGGTAAATCTTAGATCAGAAAAGCCACCTACTTAAAAAGAAAAAAGAAAAAAAAAGAGAAAAAAATAGAAAAGGGAGAAAATAAAAAAAATAAATAAAACCACACTTCACCGCACGAGTATAGCTGGCAAGTTTTTGGTGGTAACAGCTCATCGACCAGTTGTCCAGAACCCAGCTCACAAAAAAAAAACACATTAATTCCTAAAACACTTAGGGAAGAAGTGGGGAAGTAGAATAAACCAGGGAGATAAACACTGGGTTCGCCCTTGTGTTGACCCCATATAAAAGAAAGTAGGGGGAAAGCTACCGATCGTAAAGATAAACCTTTAGGCAAGGTCACCTAGGGTCATAGAAACCCAAAGTCCGTTTTAACGGATGTCTAGTGAGTCTTTCACTATTTTCACAAGATGCTTAGTACTTAGAGTCCTTTTTGAGTCTTGGGTGGGTCGGGTAGCCGTAAAAAGTTATCCCGAATCTCTCAAACTCCAAAAATACAAAAAAATTAGAAAATAAGAAAAATAATAAAAAAAGTGTATCTTCCTTTTTCAAATAAGGTGAGGACTTGGGTGGTCTGCATTTTGGCAAGCACCCGGGTAGTGTTGAGTTTTCGTAGTTTAGGACCTTAGCTGAAATTTTCTATTGTTAATAAACGACTTATCCTTAAGCGATCTAATCCTAATTCTGCTTTTATACATAGCATATAGTTTAATTTTGCTAGGAACTAGCAAAAGATAGTCATGGGGGTATGATGTAAACACATTTATTGAGGGTAAAATGCCTATTCTTGCATGTTCCTAGGCTTAGATTTGCATTTAATGTTATAAATATTGCATAGCATGCATCATTTTGCATTTAGAGTAGTATATAATTTAGGCTAATTACATCCTTTTTATGGTTAGGAGAGAAGGATATTTATTTTGGAGCCTTGGATTGACGATCCGACCATACAGATCTGATCAATATGATGGTCGGAGTCCAGCACCTCTGAAATTGCCTCAATTGGAGTCTTGTAGCACTATATGCAGTCCGAGGAAGATCAACGGCCAAGGGATTAGGAGACATAATTCGGAGCTTCAAATGATAAATCCAACCACACAGATGGATTCGAATCGATGATCGCAGCCTAACGGTGAGAAAATCAACTCAATCCAACCTCTGTAGCAACCCCTACAACAAGAAGAAGATGGACGGCCCAGACTGTGCCACATGGCACAATCCAGGCCACCAGCGCACGCACACAGCACCGCATGCGTATAGCAGTGCGCGCAGGCGTGCATGTGCACAGCGCAGCGCCAGTGCGTGGGCGTGAGCGCGCATACGGCAAGGCAGGAGCACAGCGTAGACCTACAGCGATGCATGAGCTAGACTTACAGCGATGCTTACAGCCGTTGATAATTCATCGCATGCCAGCAAAGCCAGTTGTGGGCGCCAGTGGGCATGAGCTACCTACAGCGACGTTTCCAGCGACAGCCTGGATGTCACTAATGGTCCCATATCTATTTTTTCCTCTTCTCTTCCACTATAAAAGGACCTACACCGCCTCCCTTCCAAGCCATCACTACCTACTCTACTTCTACCTACTCCCAAGCTCTAGCAAGCCTACCAATGCTCCATTAGAGCTTGTTCTCAAGCTCCCAAGGTGCCTATTAGTGCAGCAAACCTCTGCCCCACCAAATACTCTAACTTCCCATCTCCCTTCGTAGGCCACCTTGGAGCCATCCTCCCACCTCCATTCCGGTAGTAGATCAACTCCATCTTCTCACCTCCATTCCAGAGCTACGCCGAAGCTTTACTCAACTCGAGGTACACCTACATCTCACCTCCTTCGTCCGAGCTTCCACCAGGCACCGTCGTCTCGCCGAACAACCGATTTGGGAGATTTCTTGTCGCCCCCCTCTCTTTTTATGGTTTCATTGTTTATTGTAATTGACATTGGAAGTAATATATATCAAATTTGTTCCACATCTCTATCTTGTGATTCATTTGCTTGTTTTCTTCTTACAAAAATACAAAAAAATAACAAAACCCTAAAATACAAAAAAGAAACGAATCGAAGCACGATTTTCACGTAAAGTAAACGTCACCTCCATGTGTTCGACCCGGGACTCCCTTGGAGTTTCGGTATAAATTTTATCTGATCGACGTGTTTTGCAACAATGGTGACGGGTTATTCGTAACCCCGATTTCTAACATGCGAAACACGCCTGACCACTTCCCTTTTCAAATAAGGCGAGGACTTGGGTGGTCTGCATTTTGGCAGGCACCCGGGCACTATTGAGTTTTTGTAGTTTAGGACTTTAGTTGAAATTTTCTATTGTTAATAAACAACTTCGGCCTAAGTAATTGAATTCTAATTATGTTTTTATACATAGCATTTAGTCTTATTTTGCTAGGGACTAGCAAAAGATAGGCATGGGGGTATGATGAAGACACATTTAATTAGGATAAACTACTTATTTATGAATGCTCCTAAGCTTAGGTATGCATTCCATGATATAAATGTTGCATAGCATACATCATTCTACATTTAGAGTAGTCTATATAAATTTTAGGTTAATTACATCCTTTTATGGCCAAGAGAGAAGGAGATTTAATTCGGAGCCTCGGATTGACTATCCAACCGTACGGATCTAATTAGGATGATGATCGGAGTCCAACGCCTCTGAAATCATCTTGATCGGAGTCCCATAGCACCTTATGTAGTCCGAGGAAGATCAATGGCCAAGGGACTATGTGACACAATTCAAAGCTTCAAACGATAAATTCGACTGCACAGATGGATTCGGGTCGATGATCGTAGCTCAACAACATGAAAATTGACTCAATCCGACTTCTGTAGCAGCCCCTACAAAGGAAGGAAGATAGACGGCCTAGATCACACCACGTGGCGCTATCCAGGCTGCCCATGGGCACGCATGCACCACCGCACACGTGCAACGCATGGGCGCACGCAGCAGCGGGTGCACAGAGGTAGTGAGCGCCAACGGGCACGCGGAGTGCATTCGCAAGCACCGCACATGGGATGCATGAATTGGAGCTTTGGCAATGCTTGCGATGGATCTTCAATGACGTTTATGGCTATCACTAAATGTCCTATGTACAAATTGTATCCTTTCATCCAATATAAAAGGACCCCTACCCCTCCCATTCATCTTCATCTCTTCCTTTCTTTCCTTCACCACCTCCAAGGCTCTAGAGAGAGCTTGTCCCAAGCCTGGGATGCTCCTCTAGAGTAGAAAACCAAATATTTTTCCTGCCTCTCACCTCCATTCGTGGAGCATCCCATGGCCGTCCTCTCACCACCTTTCGGAAGAAGATCCTCGTGCGACACTGTCCTACCCCATCCTCCTTCCTCCGCTGTCGTTCTGCTTCTTCCAGCTTCCCACCACCTTCATCCAGGCAACGTCAAAGAGAGCCATCCTCCAAGCGACCATCGAGAGGGACTCTTCTCAACCCATTCTATCTTTTACTGCTTTCTAGTGTAGCTTTCCGCTTTCATATCCATAGCAAACATTGTTTAGCTAAAATATTGATATTTTATCTCTCTCTCTCTTTCTCTCTCTCTTTCTTACTTTGCAACTAGTTTAACTAGATAATTATATTGTCGACCTGATCTCTTGTCTTATAAAAATTCTAAAAAAGAAAATAAAAGATAAAAAAATAACAAAAACAAATAAAAATGAAACACAGATTTCTCAAAACCAAATGTTCACCTCCTCGTGTTCGACCCGAGACTCACCTCGAGTTTCGCTTATAAATTTTATTTGGTTAGTGGATTTCTACGCATTGTGATGATGGGTTTCTAACTCAAATCTTTTCGTGTATGAAATCTCGCTCATGAAGCATAAACCCTAGGTGTTTCACATTAGGGTTTAATTTGAGAGACCCAAAACAAACTTGTTTGAGCCTGATTTTGGTGTGATTACATAATAAGTAGCGATTTGCTCTGATTGGTTGTCTACTCGCTCACCTACTTGAATTGAAATTGAGTACATTTCAACTTAGGCAACCACTTAGGTCTATTTCACTTAGTAGTGGTGCATTGGGATCATTGTTTTCTCTAATTGGGTTGTACCACTTCTACCTTGTTGGACTTAAAATCATCATCTAGACTTATCTGATATTAAGGTTTCTACATTAAGGTAGAGCACATTTGCATTCCATACTTAAAAGAATTCATAAAATAAATTGGGACTTGCAAAACCTGTTATGTGCTTCACTACAACATTGTTCGAATTGACTTAAACAAGGAAACCCTAAAAGAAATTAATACAAGCACTTGAACCATAAAAGCCACTACACCAATTAAAGCTTGTATTGCAAATCCTTTGTCTGTGCACTTCACACTACTAAGTCTAATTTTAAGGGCAATATCCCCATAACGCCCAATCACATTCCAAGAGCACTGCAAGCCCAAGCCTAAAACTAAGTACATGTGCCCTAGGCAAGACTAACTTACTTGGTAACAGAAGTTTAACTGGTTGAAAATCAAGGCCTTGTCTATTTGGACCAACTGGTGACAAGAGAGGTCAGTAAGGTAATCGTGTTAACCTCTAGTGGTGTCTCATCGTGTGGGGTGTCCTAGGGGGTCCTACCCTTCTGGCCAGCCAAGTAATTCAAGGGTTGGTGTAACCTAAGTCCATTTCGGGATGCCAAGTTTAGATCCATTTAAGGTATACACTTTACAGCTAGCTTGTGTGCTTGATTTGGGGCTTTCTTTCATCTTTCTTCCTAGGCCTTTGCCTTGTTTTCACCAGCCCCTTGTACCTGGTTATGTCTTCCTGAGGAAGATCTTCTCTTATCTCTATTCTCTTCTTTTCTCGAATATCCATGAACCCATATCATTTTTCTTACCCTCAAGGTTCTTCCTCTCCCAACCCAGCCATGATTCTAACTCCTCCTAGTTGGGAGACTCATCCTCAGCAGCTAGGATATGATTATTCTCATGCTCCTTATCCCCCAGCTTATTTAGAACTTGAACCTCATGAATTCGACCCTTATCTGGCTAGATCAGAATCGATTGAAGGCTATAGTTGCTGAATTCTGGGAGCTTAACAAGAGCTTAGAGGATCAACGTACCAAGATCGTGGAGTAACTTAGACATTTCTAAGTACAATCTCAATCTTATCACTCCTCCCAGGTACAAGAGACTTGGAATAACTAGTCTATTGGATCTGGTGACCCATATTTTGGATCCACTAGCTACTCTACTGACTCTTGCTACCCTAGGGAGGCATCTTGGTCTCAGCCAACCCAAAAGAATTTAGACCTACTTCATGATTTGAGTAGATCATTTGGGGGAATGTGCCATTTCTGATACACCTGTACTTGATGATATCTCACTTAAGAATTGGAATAAGGGATCACAAGTACAAGACCACACATCATATTCTCAATCAATTCCTTTTATAGTTAGCCCCACTTAGGGTGATGCACACTTTGATTCATATCCTGATTCGTATAATCCTGAGTGGAGAGACAATCCTGATCTTTCATGGCCACCACAGAGACCGATTTAGACTTAATATCAATCTAGGCCAGCCTAGTGTTCCCCTCAAACCACTTTAGGGCAACCATCTAGTCCAATCCAACCCACAACCACCCGTGAGTTTATCACGAACCTTTTGTTGGACTTTGACAAGAAAAAGGAAGAAAGATTGACTAATTTGGGAAATCAAGTGAAATCTCACAGGGATCAAATCAATATACTTCAAGAATCATTCTATCCCTATATGCACACTCCTCTTCACTCTTATTCTCCACCTATTCTTCTAACCCCTCCAATTTATCATATATGCCATTGTACAGGTGTCAATTCTTTAGCCTTTAAAAAAAAGATGAAAGTCAAGAGCCTACATAAACGATCTGATTCGAGTTCAACCAAAAATCTTAAGACCAAACCTGCATCCAGCTCTGACTCAGACTCTAAGGACAAAAAGAAGAAAAAGGCTTCTGAAGTTGATGTGACCTATTTACCCTTTCCTAAGGCCTTAAAGAAAGAGTCACAAGAAAAGAAAAAGACTTGCATACCTAAAGAGGTGGTATGCATAAGGATTGACCACTCTTGAATTACTAACATAAGTGCATTTGTTTCTAGCACTCTACCAACCAAAAGGATTGACCCTGGAAAACCATTCATATCTTGTGCCATCAAGGGATTCACCTTCAATAGAGCCCTTGTAGATCTAAGGTCTTCTATCAGCATGATTCTTACCACTCTTTTTGACTGCACAAGACTTGGAGATCTACACCACACACCTGTCACCATTAAAATGGTAGATGGCTCCATGAACACACCTAAGGGGGTAGTTCATGATGTGATCATTAAAGTGCAAGGTCTTAGCTTTTCGATTGATTTGACTACTTTGGACATGGATATACCGGAGAAGCTAAGTGATTCACCCATCATCCTAGGTCACCCTTTCTTGGCTACGACCAATGTAAGGATTGATTGCTACTCAAGATGTATGGAAATTAGTAGCAGCAGTGAGAAGATTTATTTTGATATTTATGCAGCCGCTAAGAAAATGAAGTCAAGGTATTTTTTGCATGATATCCATAGTGATTCAGAGGATAATTCAAAAGAAACCATGGCAATTGACACCTAGGTAGGACCACATGACCCGAATCAAGAATCCACTAGATCCTAAAAGTCATCCTTAATACAGGATCAAATCTTTGATAGTATGGTTTGTAAGCACCTATGTTTTGATGCACCAAAATTATATTATCTACGAAACTAATCTTTCAAGACTCTCTCATGGATTAAAGCTAGAAGAATACTGATTTTGTCTCAATGTCTTTTTATCTTTATTGAGTATAGATTATTTTATAAGGAACCTCAAAATAAGTTTCAAACGGATTTTTGCACTTTTCATAAAGAACAAGTTTTTAGGGTTATTGATTGATATTGATCGACCAAATTCATTGATCAGCCAACCAACTTAATTAATCGATCAAATCAGCCCATTTTAGGAACTTGATTAATACACTTTTGATCGACCATTTAGGCTAATTAATCGACCAATCATTGATCGATCAAATAACTAGTTTGACCAACCAAAACTCAGTTTGATCGACCAAACTAACTTAATTGATCGACCAATTCGATTTCCTCTTCATGTCGATTTGCTAGTATAAATAGAGTTCGTACGCAACTTTTTCAAAACACACTCTCAAGTAGAAATCCATTCAAAAGAAAGAGCTTTCTGTGCTTCTCTCTAAGTGCTTCTGTGCTTCTATTTTCATGCCTTCCAAAGCACAGTGATTCAAACCTTTGATAAAATTTGGTTTGACTTTCCTTAAGGTTCCATAGGTTTATACTATTTTTATAATACTTGTTGCTTTCGATTACGGATCCCAAGTTGTTTGGAGGAATCTGTTGTTGTGCTTTTCTTTAGGTTAGTAAAAGAAGGGATCATTGTAAGAGATTGTACCACCCTTGTTTCAAGTGGTACGTTAATGGATTGACTAGCCTCAACTAGTTGGGAAAATCCTAAGCTGAGAGGCTTAGGTAGTGGTTTTTACCTGGGAAGGGTTTCCACTATAAATCTAGGTGTCTTCTGTGCATGAATTATTGTGATTTGATTTGTCTTTGTTATTATGATATTTAAATTTGTAATAGACGATGCTATTCACCCCTCCCCTCTGGTATCCATTAAGATCCGCAGGAACCCTCAATTGGTATCAAAGCTAAGGCATCCATAAGATGTCAAAGTCATTAGTTGACACACGCTAAGGAGCAATCAGCAGTTCAGCCTCCACTCTTTGATGGAACGAACTATGGCTACTGGAAGACCCAGATGCAGATATTCTTAGAGTCTATGGATGATGTGGCAGAGATTCGTCGTGAAAAGATTTTGAGTTTTGAAACCCATCGTCGTAGTTCGATTCGCAAGAAAATCCGTCGATCAGATAATATTTATAATCGAAACTCGAGGTGAGTCCCAGGTTGAACACGAGAAGGCGAATGTTTGGTTTGAAAAATCCACATTTTGCTTTTATTTATTTTTTTCGTTTTTATATTTTTTTGGTATTTTTATCAAGAAAGAGATTAGGTCGATGAAAACTTTATCTACTAGCAAAAATAATGCAAAGAGAGAGAGAGAGGAATAATCATATATTTATGAACAAATGTTTCTACAACTATGAAAGCAGGAAAACTACACTACAAAAGCGAAAAGATAGAGATAGGTGAGAAGAATCCCCCTAGATGGTCGCTTGGAGGACAGCTCGCTCTGACGGCACCCCGAAGAAGGTGGTGAGGAGTGAGATGAGGGAGAACCACGGCGGAGGAAGGAGGATGGGGCAGGACGTTGTCGCAGTGAGGATCTTCTTCCCGAAGGAGGTGAGAGGACAGCCATGGGATGCTCCACGAATGGGTATGAAAGGTCGGAAAATATCTGATTCTACTCTAGACGAGCACCTCAGGCTTGGGACAAGCTCTCTCTAGAGCCTTGGAGGTGGTGAGGAGAAGAAAGGAAGAGATGGTGAAGAATGGAGGGGGTAAGTCCTTTTATAGTGGAAGGAAGAGGAAGAAATCCATCCAAGGGCTTTAGTGACAACTACAATCATCACTAAAGACCATGCAAGCAGCTGCTGAAGATCTAATCCACCACTGGCACGTGCATCACATGCCCGTGCCTCATGTGCCATGTCGCATGCATGCACGCTAGCTATGCGATGCGCTGCTGCTGCCATTGTGCGTGATGCGCGCTGCTTGTGCTCACGCGTCATGTGTGCTGTGCTGCATCCACTCGTGTTGGGCTAGTTTCGATTGCAAATTGGGGGGGTTGCGGGGATTCGAACACGTGCCCCTCCCATGGAGGCTGGGTCTTCAACCAACGTGCCAAGTCGACGTTTGTGTCAAGAAGACGTCTTATGGTCACACAATGGAGGAAGCTTCTCAGCCGTTGGATCAAGATCCAACGGCTGAGAATGGATGATCCATATGTTGGCGGTACATGGTGCTACGTGGCGCCATCTGGGTCATCCATCTTCTTTCTATTGTAGAGGGTGCCATGGTGCTTGGATCGAGATAATTTCCACGTTGTTGGATTATGATCGTCTCTCTAGATCTTTCCGTACGGTCGGATTTTTCATTCGAAGCCCGTAAGGATGTCGCATTACCCCCTGGCTGTTGATCTTCCTCAAACTTCATATGATGCTATGGGATTCCGATCTAGATGATTTCGGAGGCGTTAGACTCCGATCGTCGTCTTGATCAGATTCGTATGGTCAGATCGTCAATCCAAGGCCCCGAAATAAATCTCCTCCTCCTGGCCATAAAAAGGATGCAATTAGCCTAAAATATACACAACTACTCTAAATGTAGAATGATGCATGCTATGCAATATATATAATATGAACTGCATATCTAAGCTTAGAAACATGCATAAATAGGCATTTTAACCTAAATGGATGTGTCTACATCATACCCCCATGCCTATCTTTTGCTAGTTCCTAGCAAAATTAAACTACATGCTATGTATAAAAATAGAATTAGGGCATGATCGCTTAAGGCATTAGTTGTTTATTAACAAAAGGAAATTTTGACTAAGGGCTTAAACTACGAAGACTCAACAGTACCTGGGTGTCTGCCATAATGCAGATGTCCAAGTCCTCGCCTTATTTGAAATGGGAAGATACATTTTTTTTCTTTTTCTTTTTTTCTAATTTTTTTAGACTTTTGGAGTTTGAGAGTTTCGGGATAACTTTTTACAGCTACCCGACCCGCCCAAGACTCAAAAGGGCTCTAAGTACTAAACATCTTATGAAAGACTGATAGACTCACTGAGCAACCGTTAAAATGGACTTAGGTTTCTACGACTCTAGGTGACCTTAAGAGTTTCTGGCTAAAGGTTTATCTTTCCAACTGGTAGCTTTCTCCCTACATCTTTTATTTTTTTATGGGGTCATCACAAGGGAGAACCGAGTGTATATCTCCCCAATTTATTCTACTTCCCTGCTTTTTCCTTAAGTGTTTTAGGAATTAATTATGCATTTTTGTGAGCTGAGTTCTGGACAATCGGCCAATGGGCTGTTACCCACGACAACTTGCCAGCCATACTCATGCAGTGAAGTGTGGATTTTTTTTTTTCTCCTTTTTCTACTTTTCTATTTTTTTCTTTTTATTTTTGAGTATCATTTTTTTCTAAGTAGGTGTCTTCCCTGATCTAAGATTTACCTGAAAGTAGTAGAATGAGTATGGTCATGTAGCTAAGCTCTGGACAGCTGGCCAATGGGTTGTTATCCATGACAACTTGCCAGCCATACTACCCTAGAAAGTTCATTAGCTGCCCAATTTTCGTAAAAACCACCGAAAAGTGAGTCAGTGCAAATAGTGTGTAGATGCTTAAACTTAAAGTGCCCTCAAATCAAAGGGTGGGTTGATAAGTCGTGTACTTATCACCCCAATTTATTGGTCACTTTAAAATAAAATTACTTAGCAAGGACTTGAGACTAAGTCCACATTCGAGTGGACACCTGGGCTGATTAAGCCCGAAGACCTGAAGAGTCTAAGTGTTTAGGTCCTAAAGTATCATTTCCTAAAGTTACTAACTTCCAAATGCCTAAGTTTTCTTCTCCTAATTCTTTTTTTTTTGTCTCTTTGAATTTTCAATTTATTTTTCTTTTAAAGAAAAGAAATTCTATAGAGCTAATGAAATAATTTCAAGATTAAGTATCCACCCCCCATGCCTGAATGATGCAATGTCCTCATTGTAGAAATAAAGGCATGAAACAGGCGGAATAATAGAATATCACATGAATTTTCATGACAATTCGGTTAGCTTCGCAAGGAGATGAGAGTATACACACGCACTAAGTTTAATGCCTTCAGCTAGGCATAAAATACAAACAAAGAAGAGGTTAATAATTCACAGGTATGGGTCAGAATCAGAATTAGAAGATTGATCCGTAAACCCATCAGCAGAAGATTTCCATAGATGTGGACCAAATTATGATGCAAACCCATGCCCCAAGGTCGAGTGGTTCTAAGGTTCTGGATGAAAATCACCCAAAACCAAAGATTATTGTGTTTGCGGGGTTAGGCATGCGGTTTTGTAGTATGCAACCCAAGAAATAAAGTGTCGGATGAAAGGTAGATTTGATTCACTAGATTCGGTTGTCCTTTTAGATTTCAACTCAAAAAGGTAATCAATGATTCTGAGCTTGGGTTGCACTTGAAAGATATCATAAGGGTCCTAGTAAAAAGTAGGTGGTTTTAGGTCAACAGGAACCCTTAAATCCAAAATTGTGTTTCCCTCTGAGTTAGCCATCCAAATTTTCATTGCCAAATTCCTATCCTCTAAAATCAATGTTTTTGCGACCTCCAAATCATTGTACACCCTATCTAAAGCACCCAAGTCCAACAATTATGGCTCAATTAAGATTGACTTGGGTCTGGTGATCTCATAGTTTAGCTCTTCAGGGTGTGGTTGAGTAATGGGGCTACTGATTGAATCATCAGGATTCAGATTGTCCAAGTTAGCCCCAACATGATCATAATCTTCAATAATCAGGCTACCAAAAGGTTCATCATGCTCTTCGAGCCCACTCGTCTCACTAAAATCCTGTTCCTTATGCTCAAGTGAGACTTCACCTAAAGATTCTTCACCCTCAGAGTCAAAGAATTCTTGATCCTCATTTACATATGTCTCAAAATCGTATGTTATTTCCTAGTCTATAGAGACATATTTTTCCGTGCTCCCTGGCTCGGGGATCTCGGGTGAAGCAATCGATTCATCCTCAATGAGTTGCTCTAGACTAACCTGGTCATCTCGGGTCTCAGAAAATGTATCCCCCCTGACAGGCACCAGAGCAGGTTCAGATATTGGCTCTCCCGAAGGGTGTTCATCTTGAGAATCATCCTAAGATTGGACTAGGGCAACCACAAATTTCATCCACAATCTCAACAATTTCCCAAGTAGAAACTCACCCAGGCCCCTATCCCTAACATCTTGGAGCAAATCCAATAAAGAGCTATTCAGCTCATCAATCATTTTGATCATGGGCTCTAATACTTCAGTGCATGGTGTTGGCTAAGCTTCTAAAGATTGTATGGTGTTCCTCAAGTTTGCCAACACCCTGTCTTGAACCTGGTTCACCTGAACCGAATGGTTCGGTTCAGGGTTGGGTGGGTTTGGGTTCAATCTAAGGGAGTCAAGATATTGAGGTTCTCGGGGTCCTCCCTGATAGTAGGTCATTTCAGGTTATTCAAAGAATGGTGGTGGCCTATATACAGTGGAATGCTGGGGAGGGCAGGCGCTATAATCATTATATCCTTCCTGATTATAGATCGGGTTGGTTTGTTCATCAAATGGTGGAGATCTATAATCATTGTAGGCATGAGAAGGATAATAATCATAGTCTTGTTGTCCAGGGTTAGGCCTTGGACGCTGAGGTCCGGATTCATTTCCCCAATCAAAGTTATCTCGGCTGGTGGATGGGTAATCATAAGTCAAGTCGGGATAGTAATCATCTTGGGGATAAGTGGTGGTAGGAGAGTAGGATTGGAAATGTGTGAAAGATGTGGAAGGATACAAGGTGAAGTAAGGAGGGAAATCAGAAGAGAGAAAGGTGTCCTGCCTTACAATCAACCAAAACTATCCTTATGTGGGTAGCCTAAAGTCCTATAGACTCCCAGGACCCATCTTGAGATGACATAAATGATTTGGTCTACTTCTATCCAGTCAATCCAACCAGTTAGAGGAGGGGCTAGGGAGAAGGTTCTTCCTTTAGCTTGCGTCTCTGATTCCTTTGATACCCCCCAACCACGATTGTTTGACGCTACTCCCCTAGCTAGACATTAGATGGACTAGTAGAAGCAATTAATCGAAAGAAATCTCAGTTGGAGTCTCGAAGAGCAAATCAATCCTTAAGGCCAACGTCTACTCAGTTTTAATTAGGCTTGGGATGATTATGCTCTTGGAATGTGATGGGCCCTTTAGATGGGTTGCACCCTTAATGATCAATTAAAATATGTGTGTGTGCACAACTGGGGTTTGAAAACAATGTTATTTGATGATATGTCTTTTAGCGTTTAACCTTGTTTAGTAGCTTTTAGGGTTTAATCTTAGGTGTATTTAATCAAGTTCAGGAGAACACTCCAAGTTTTGCAACGCCGATGATGATATATTCCTTTAAAAATTAGAAATAATGTGGAGTGACTGGTTCAACCCTAAAAATCAACCCTAAGTGGCAAGCTACTTGATGGATCAATTTTATTTTGAGTGGTACGGCCCAAACAAATCAATCAATTAGCCTATTCGCACCACAGATTAAGGCACACAATGTCTTAGCCTAATCAAATTTCTACTCACTTATGTGTATCGAGTTGAAGTGTACCGGGTCCACAGGTTAGATCCCAGTTAAGTAGTAGAATCAATGTAGAGTGGTGAGACTTAGGTCAAGAGTTGTGGGTGTTTAATGTGTGTAACTTTCAGTAAATCCCACAATCTAATATTTTTTCTTAATTTTCATTTTTTTGAGAGGGTGAGATGAGTAGAGGTGATAAACAAGGCAAACTTCTTCTATCCTAGGGTTCATGAAAACACCTAAATAGATTAGGTCTTGATTATTAAGGTGGCGAAATGAACTAGGGGGTGAGGAAGTAGGAGGAAACTTATAGAAATCTCTACTCGCACTTTACTCCAATCTACCGCATTCAGCTCCTCGATCGGGTTCCTGCAAGACAGTGAATCGAAGAAGAAAGATAGGTTAGAAAAATATGCAAGTAATGCAGAGAAACACGGAAAGAACCAAAGAGCATTGCCTCCCCGACAATGGCACCAAAATGATGATGCGGAGATTTGTCATGAAGAGATTTTGAGTTTTGAAACCCGTCGTCATAGTTCGATTTGCAAGAAAATCCATCGATTAGATAATATTTATAACTGAAACTCGAGTGAGTCTTAGATCGAACACGGGGAGGCAAACGTTTGGTTTGAAAAATCCACATTTTGCTTTTATTTGTTTTTGTCATTTTTATCTTTTCTTATTCTATTGGAATTTTTATCGAGCAAGAGATTAGGTAATGAAAACTTTATCTACTTACAAAAATAATGCAGAGAGAGAGGAACAATCATATATTTGTGAACAAATGTTTCTACAACTATGAAAGCGGGAAAACTACACTACAAAAGCCAAAAAATATAGATAGGTGAGAAGAATCCCTCTCGACAGTCGCTTGGAGGATAACTCGCTCTGACGGTGCCCCAAAGAACGTTGTGAGGAGCGGGACGAGGGAGAACGATGGCGGAGGAAGGAGGATGGGGCAGGACGTCGTCGCAGTGAAAATCTTCTTCCCGAAGAAGGTGAGAGGATGGCTGCGAGATGCTCCACGAATGGGGATGTGAGGTGGGAAAATATTTGATTCTACCCTAGAGGAGCATCCCAGGATTGGGATAAGCTCTCTCTAGAGCCTTAAAGGTGGTGAGGAGAAGACAAGAAGATATGGTGAAGAATGGAGGGGGTAAGTCCTTTTATAGTGGAAGGAAGAGGAAGAAATCCATCCAAGGGCTTTAGTGACAGTTGCAATCATCACTAAAGACCATGTAAGTTGTCACTGAAGATTCGCTCCACCGCTGGCGCATGCATCATGCGGTTGTGCCTCGTGCGCTATGTTGCACATGTGCGTGCTGGCTACGCAATGCACTCCTCTATCGTTGTGCATGATGAGTGCTGCTTGTGAGCACGCATCATGTGCATTGCGTTGCGTCCGCTGGTGTTGAGCGTGCCTCAATTGCAAATTGGGGGGGGGTTGCGGTGTTTCGAACCTGCACCCCCCTTGGAGGCTGGGTCTTCAACCAACATGCCAAGTCGACGTTTGTGTCAAGGAGACATCTTATGGGCATGCAGTGGAGGAAGGTTCTCAGCCATTGGAACAATATCCAACGGCTGAGAATGGATGATCTAGATGTGGGTGGTGGCTACTGGCCAGTGTTGGGTGGCCTAGATGGTGCCATGTGGAACCATTTGGGCCGTCTATCTTCTTTCTGTTGAAGAGGGTGCCACGGTGCTCAGATTGAGATGATTTCCTCATTGCCAAACTGCGATCGTCGCTCCAGATCTATCCGTATGGTCAAATTTCTCATCCAAATCCCATAAGGATGTCACATTGCCCCCTGGCCGTTGATCTTCCTCGGACTTCATATGATGCTACGGGATTCCGATCTAGACGATTTCAGAGGCACTCTGATCGTTGTTCTGGTTAGATCCGTATGATCAAATCGTCAATCCGAGGCCCTGAAATAATTCTCCTTCCCTCCTAACCATAAAAAGGATGCAATTAGCCTAAAATGTACACTACTCTAAATGCAGAATGATGCATGCTATGCAATTTTTCTAATATGAAATGTATATCCAAGCCTAGGAACATGCATAAATAGGCATTTTAACCTAAATGGATGTGTCTACATCAATGGACTATGAAGTTTGGGATGTCATCGCGTCTAAATACACATGACCAGAGATCAAGGAAGGAGTAGCAGCAAGTCCAGACCAAAAGAAATTGACCACACACAACGGAAAGGCCATGAATGCAATCTTCTGTGGACTCACCAAGGAAGAATTCAACCACGTATCTGCATGCAAGATGGCTCATGAGATCTGGAGCATCCTAGAAGTCACCCACGAAGGAACCTCAAAGGTAAAAGAGACTCTTATAAACCTACTAACTTAGAAATACGAGCTTTTTAGGATGAAGGGTGAATCCATAAAGGAGATGCTTACAAGATTCATGGATATTATAAACTCTCTACGAAATCTAGATTAAGACATGAAGAATGAAGTCCTGGTAAAGAAGATCCTTTGATCACGCACCAACCACTGGGAGACAAAGGCCACAGCCATATAGGAATCAAAGGATCTCTCTACATTGAAACTAGACGATCTTGTTGGAACTCCGATGGCTTACAAGGTCCAACTTAAACACATGAAGGAGCATGGAAATGACAGAGTAGAGAAGAAGATTGTGGCACTTGAAGCCAATGATCAATCTGAAGACTCTTCAAGCAAAGATGAAGAGGAAGACATAGCTCTTCTCTCTAGGAAGTTCAGGAAGTTCCTCAAAAATAAGAGAAGTTGGAGAAAGAAGAAAGAAGAATCTAAGGCAGATGCCATCATCTGCTACAATTGTAAATGGAAGGGGCACATCAAAAAGGATTGTCCACTTCTCAAGAAGGAATCATAAAAGAAGAAGAAATTCCCATAAGGGATGGGAATAAGAAGGCTCTTCAAGCCACCTAGGATGAGTTAGATTCAAGCTCAGAGGAAGAAGAGGTCTCCAGAGAAGATGCTCTTCTAGGACTCATGGCTCTAGAAGATGAGACATCTTTTTCGCAAGATGAATTATTAGAAGCTTTCTTTGAAATGCATGACATAGCCAAATCACTAAAAATAGAAAATAATAGCTTAGCAAAAGCCTTAGAAGAAGAGAAAAAACAAAAAGATATGCTTGCCTCACAGAATAAGGAGTTATTTGTTGAAATTACTTCACTAAGATCACAAATAGATAACTTGAAAGTAGATATAGACAAACTAAAAGAAAACATTGCTATACTTTTAACTGATCTAGCTAAGTTTACTAAAGGTAGTCAAAATTTGCATAAACTCCTAGGAACACAAACCCAGAGCACCACAAAATTTGGGTTAGGATATATACCTGAAAATGATCATGAAGAATCTAATTCTAGTCAAGGGAAAAAGAAAGGTAGCTTGCCCAAACAAGCAGCACCAACTAACCACCATTGACCCAAACAAAAATGGGTACCAAAAGCACTCTTGAAATCCTATTTTGTAATACAAGTAGATTATAAGAGGTGGACATATCGAGAAACAAATGGAAACCTAAAGCCACTTTATAGATCCAACAATCTAAGACCTCACAAATGCAAACAAATGATAGGATTGAGAAGAAAGAAGGTGGATCATGGACAGGAGGTGTTCCAAGCATATGATAAGAGAGGAAGACCTGTTCCTGCAACTCCACCCCCAGGAAGGTGGTATAGTCGCATTTGGGAACAACCACAAGGGTCATATTATTGGTACTGGCCAAGTTGGTAACTCATCTACATCTTTTGATAATGTGCATCTAGTTAGTGGATTAAAACATAATCTTCTTAGTGTAAGTCAAATTTGTGATAAAGGATAGAAAATTACTTTCACCTCAAATGGTTTTAAAATAAGAGATAAAGAAACCAAACAAATTCTTCTTAAAAGAAGCAAACATAAAGATATTTATACTGTCAACTTCAACAAATGCGACATAAACCAACCTTGTATGTCTTATTGCATTTGATGAAGAAGAAATACTTTGGCACAAACAGCTAGGTCTTGTTCACATGAGAAACATTAGTAACTTGTGAAACATTAGCTTGTCAAATGCTTGCCAAAGATCAACTTCAAGAAAAGCAAAGTCTGTGATTCTTGTCAAGTTGGTAAACAAAGCAAAAATCGTTCCAAACCAAAAAGGATGGTTAGCACCTCTTGACCCTTGCAATTACTTGACTTAGACTTGTTTGAACCAACCAAATTCGAAAGCTTGAGTAGGTGCAGATATTGCTTGGTCATAATCGATGACTTTTCAAGATTTACTTGGGCATTCTTCTTGAAAAATAAGGATCTAACTATTGATGTTTTTAGTAAACTAGTAAAAAGACTGCAAAATGAGAAAGGATTGGAAGTCATTCGGATTAGAAGTTATCATGGAGGAGAATTTGAGAATCAATCCTTTTCTAATTTTTGTGATCAATATGGGATAAAACATGACTTTGCTTTTCTTAGAGCCACACCTCAAAATGAAGTAGTTGAAAGGAAAAATAGGACCTTGCAAGAGTGTTCCCACACGATGCTGTACGAGTCAAAGCTGCCTCGATATTTTTGAGCTAAGGCTGTAAACACTACTTGCTATATCCAAAATAGATCCTTGATTAGACCAATCCTAAACAAAACACCTTTTCAACTCTATCATGGAAGAACACCTAAAATCTCCTATTTCAAGATATTTGGTTGTAGATGCTTTATACTTAACACCAAGGATAATCTTGATAAATTTGATGCTAAGAGCTCAGAAGGAATCTTCTTAGGTTATTCAACCAAAGGTAAAGCCTATAGAGTATTTAACAAGAAGAATTTTATCGTTGAGGAAACTATGCATGTATCATTTGATGATACCCTAGCTCAACCACAATCTTCTGTAAATGATGATGATGACCAAAGAGAAGATCCTTCAAACATACCAGAGGAGAACATTTCAGATGAATTACCAAAAGAATTGGTGATAGGAGAACTATCCAAAGGAGTTTAGACCAGATCTTCCATCAACACCTTAGCTTTCACAGCTTTTGTTTCTCAGTTAGAACCTAAAAATGTTAAGGATGCCTTTTCTAATAATTGTTGGATTATTGAAATGGAAGAAGAATTAAATAAATTTAAAAGAAACCAAGTATGAGAACTTGTTCCAAAATCTGACTCTCAAACCATCATAGGAACCAAAGGGTTTTAAGGAATAAACTGAATGAATCAGGAGTAGTTAGGAACAAAGCTAGACTTATGGCCCAAGGGTATAATCAAGAAGAAGGAATAGATTTTGATGAAACATATGCGCTTGTAGCTCGCGTAGAATCCATTAGAATGTTGTTAGCCTTTGCCACCCACATGGAGTTTACACTCTTTTAGATGGATGTAAAAAGCACCTTTCTAAATGGATTTATCAAGGAGGAAGTCTATGTTAAACAACCTCTAGGTTTTGAAGTCGCAGACCTTCTAGAATATGTATATAAACTAAATAAGGCATTATATGGTTTAAATAAAGCTCCACGAGCTTGGTATGACATATTAAAAACTTATTTAATTAAAAATGATTTTAAAATTGACAAAATAGATCCAACTCTATTCACAAAAGGAAAAGAAAATGATCTCTTAATAATACAAATTTATGTAGACGATATCATTTTCGATGCTACAAATCTTTTATGCCAAGAATTTGCAAATGCAATGTAGGATCGGTTTGAGATGAGTATGATGGGAGAACTTCGATTCTTTCTCGGACTACAAATTGACCAGTTGTCCTCTGGAATATCATATCTCAAACCAAGTACACCACTGAGATCTTGAAGAAATTCTCCATGGACAAGGTAATAGGAAAAGAAATGCCTATGGCAGCTTATACAAAGCTAAAATCTGATGAGACAGATAAATCCATAGATCAAAAGTTGTAAAGAAGCATGATAGGTTCTTGATTATATTTAATTGCTAGTAGACCCGATATTTTTTTTAGCACCTACTTGTGTGCTCATTTTCAAGTTGACCCTAAGGAATTACACCTAAATGTTGTTAAAAGAATACTTAAATACCTAAACCACACATCAGATCTAGGAATTTTCTATCTAAAGTCGACCACATTGGATCTTTATTCCTTTTGTGATACTGATTATGCAGATAGCTTTACCGACTGAAAGAGTACTAGTGGAACATGTCAATTTCTTAGAAATTCCCTAGTCTCTTGGTTCTTTAGAAAACAATACACTATTTCATTATCAACAACAGAAGTCAAATACTTTTGCCTGTTCACAACTCTTATGGATGAAACAAACTCTAGAAGATTTTAGCCTATCCTATAGAAATAACAAAATACTTTGTGACAACATTAGTGCCATCAATCTATCTAAAAAGCCTATTCAACACTCTAGAACTAAACATATTGATGTTAGGCATCATTTCCTAAGGGATTATGTCCTAAAACATGAGATCAACTTAGAATTTATTAAAATTGAAGATCAATTAGTTGATATCTTCATAAAATCTTTACTAAAAAAAAGATTTAAGCTTATCGCCCATGCAGTAGGTTTATCTAGGTTGAAAGGGCTATTTGATAATTTTGTTTGCATTGTTTTCAAACTTTGATCGATCAAAAATTTCAAATTTATTGACCAAACTATTTGATCGATCAAATTCCTTGATTGATCAACCAAAATCTTTGGTGGGAATTTTCCCTTCAAAAATTTGAAGTTTGATTGTCCAACTTTGTTATCTGATCGACTAATCTGGTTGGGCGGGAATTTTCCCTTCAAACCTTTGAACCCTGATCGACCATTGAGCTTACTTGATCGATCAGTTTCTATTTTGATCGACCAAAACATGGCTTTGATTGACCAAAACTGCGTGGATTTGCTTTTTGCGATTACGATCCAAATCTCCTCTAATCTCTCCCCTAATCATCTACACCAAACCTAATCTACTCGATTACCTACCTTAAGTGTATTTACCTTATTTGTCAACCCAACTTTATATAAAACACTATTATTTCTACCATTTAACCTATTTTTTACAACACCTATATAATTGAATTGCCCGCGACAATTGTCAAACAATCACAATAAAGCGCTATTGTCGTGTTTTTATCCCTAGCAACGGCACCAAAAATATGACAATTTCGATGACAGATTTGCAAAAAAAAGATTTTTTTATATGTCGTTGTTGTAGTATATGTGTCACAAATGTAAATCGATGTCGCGTCATTTTTATTTATTTACAATTTTTATTAGTTTGTTTCTGTGTCGTTCATTGGGAGGCAATTATTGATATACATTACTCTCTAAGTCAAAAAATGTTAATTTTATTTACAAAATGAATGAAAGAATTGGTTAATTATTTACAAAAGGAATCAATTAATAAGTGTTATAATGCTTGAAACATAAGTACAACAAACAAGCATAAAAAAACTATATACTACTACACTATGTTAGTTATATACAATTACTATAAGTAATACCTAAGTATAGGTCCAAAAATAGCTACAAACATCTGCTATACTAAATTAATTTAACATACTAATATATATAGTAATATATATTATATTTACAGTAACATATACATACGTCGCTATAGCCTTAGTAAAATATTTACATAACATAAGGCAAAAATAGTTACCTATACTAACATATAAATATATATACAATAACAGATCTATTTATCACTAAAGTTCTTAGCTATTTATATACATATAGAACTCAAACAAGTACCTACTCTACTTATACTATTACATATATTAATTTCAAACGTATACATATTTCTAATTACTTATTTACATTATACATATACTATATACTTATTTTAATTACTTATATATACATACTTATAACTATATTGTACGTATACATATACCTATACAAATATACACATGCAAACACACACATGCAGGCACTCATACTTAGCCACTTTTCTTTTCTTCTCTTTACAACACTTAGCCAAATTTAGGTGCACTATTCACTTGGATAAAAAATTTGGTTTAATGGCCGAGTCAACCCATTTTGAGGGATACATAGCACCCAAGAGGGTGGGACCAAACCTCAACTTTGGGACAACCCTAGTTTAGATTAGGCATATTTTCATCCATTTTTGGGCCCAATATCAGGCCCATACCATCCTACTATAGTGCATGGCCCCCGACCCAGGCATTGTTCATAAATATGCTCAATATATCATTGTTTCAGGTCATGAGAGGAGTACCGGATTTTATTTAGCGCCCTATGCCGACAATTGATCGGCATTAGGCATGAATTGCTTTTATACCGCATCGCAGCACTTGCCACAAATGATGTGGCGCTATGTTTAGCGCCTATTAAGTGTTGCTGTGCGATTGGTTGTGTACGAAATCCAAGATTTTGGCCCTCAATTTGAGGGCCTAAATTAAATCTGATTTTAAAATAAATTATATCATTAGAAAGCCCTTACATAGGGCTACATAATTATGTAATTTATTTAGTAAAATAACTTAATTAGTTATATTTTAAAATTTGTTAAATTTAGTGATTTATACATGTTATATTAAGGGTTAATCTATTAATTAAAGTACAAATTGGTCAATTAATTGTACAATTGGCCTTATATAGAGTTAATTTACATAATAAATTATTTATTATACATTTTTAATGTATTTTAGAGATTTTATTTTAATTTATTTACAATTAAATACACATCTAAGTTAGTTATATACATAGATAATTTATAAATACTATAATACACTATTAAATAGGTTGAAAATACTTAATATAATATTATACAAGTGTACATTATAACTTACTTCAGTATTAAACTAAACTAATTTATTTTATTTCAAGTTAATAACTTACTCAATTAACCTAATAACTTAATTATCTACTATAATTACTTAATTAAATTAAATTGCAAGTACTGTACGGTATATATTACATAGTGAAATATGTATATACAATATTAGGTACAATTATGTACATATAGATATGTTTATATAATTACTTAGGATATTATACATTTAGTTAATATAAATTAATAGATAATTATACAATAAAGTTATATATATAATACCTCAATCTAAATATTTAATTTAATATATAGAATACAGATATAAGTTAGTTATGTACAATTTCTTCATATCATACAATATATATATATATAGCTTAGATTTAACTTATTGTACAAGTATATACATAGTGTACAATATATTTTTAGGTATTTTTTTATTTTTATGATTTTTATATATAGAATAGAGGTAGGATATGAGGGAGAAAGGGTGAGATGAGAGAGAGGGAGAGAGAGAGAGTTCTTTCTGGTGTTTTTCTTCTTAGGTTCTTTATTAAATTTCCAAGTAGACTAAACCGTCGGCTGGTATGTTCTACTAAGCCAGGAGTTTTGAATACCTTGAAACTTGGCAAACACCTAAAAACATTCCAAATCCTACTCAAGACACCTTTATTTTATTTTATTACAATTATTTTTATATTTTTATTTATTTACAAACCAACTCAATGTAGGCTTAAAAGAGTTTGAAAATACAAAACCTAACCCATCAAAACTCAATCCAATTGCTGGTAGTGGACTATATATCAAGCAAAACATCCAACACAACATATGAAACATTAATGATCATTAAACATGATTTCTACTTTCAATTTCATTAAATATCAAAATTGGACAGTAGAACAACAGACATGTATCTGACATTGAATTTAAAAACACGGAACCAAGACATTCAATTCAGATTTTAAGCTCTAACAGTACATGAATGCTTGGTGCGTAAAGTTCTATTAGTACAAAACAGTGTCAGAATACTTAAATCCTCAAATCCCAACTCAATTCATCCTCTATCGAACAAAGTTAGTAGCTGAAACTGAAATTTTAGTTCAGCTACTGTAAAATCTCAGATCAGATGATGCTCCTGCTGCTATCACAATTTCCCAGCAGCTGCTGCTGCTGTCCTATTTTAGATCAGATGTTGAAATCATTAGTTAGACGTCTTAAAACCAAGTCTATTGCAACAACTGCAACAGCCAGAAGTTGGAAGCTCAACCAAAATGCAACAACTGGAAGCTACTGCAATTGCTATTGTTGTGATCTCCAGCAGCCGCTACTACTGTGTTACAGCCAAAACCATGCATAAAATCCAAAAGATCTCCACATTTAAATCAACATAAAAACAAATCAAGAGGTCCAAAACTTATCTCCAACCCGGATTTTGCATCAAAATCCAATGATAACCTAATTGATCTCTTCTATCAAGCCATAGATAGCTTAATAGAAAGAGATCAAAAGGACATTGAAAATCCACTCAAAATAACTTCCAATCCTTCGTTAAAGTCTATCAAATTCGCTAACACTACCTTAATTTCGTATTGAAAGCCTTTTGACAATAATGACTCATGTTGCCCCTGATTTGAGCCTTTCAATATGGATCACAGGTGATTTGATCACTTGATCTTCTTGAACAACACTGGCTGATGTTCAAGAAGATCTAGTGATCCAATAAAAACCAATGGGTCATTGTTTTGACCTCCAATTAGAAATTCTGATTTTCCTTGTTCAACTACCCAAAACAAAGCTTAAATTGGGTATAAGCTCATCTATAATTCAAACTCATATTAAAATGCATAAGACTCATTGTAATATACCCAATTAGGTAATTAAAAACAACAAATAGTTTGATTAAATCCATTTATAGAATTGACTCCAAATCACGGGATCGGGCGTGAAACACAAATTTGAAAGAAATCAAGCAATTCGAGATAATCAAACCAGATAGGGGGGTCTTGTGGATAGATTGAATGAATGGGAGACCCCCTAAGTGGATTTTAGGCATGAATTCAGATCTATAAGCCAATACTTCATATCTAAATTTAACCTTGATGGATGGGTGGATGATGAAAAAAAATGAGAGAGAAATAAGAGAAAAATGAATTGCGAGGCATAAGGAAAGCTATATGAGTTAATGCTAAGGTGAGAAAACTCCTCTTTGATCTGAATTGATCAGAGAGGTCAGGTCGGATCTAAACTAGATCTATACTAATCTAAACTAATCCATCATAGACTTCACTATCTAATCTACTCCTACTGATCTAAATTATACTAACTAACACTAAAACTAATCTAGAAAGTAGGAAAACTAATCTACGAAAGTGGTAAATCTAGCTAACGGATGAAGGTGATGTCCAAGGTCCACTAGTTGGAGGTCAATGGCGACGAAATGGAGGAGACCCTCAGCTAAAGAAGGAGGTGCCCAAGAGCAAATAGCTGGCGGCCAGAGGCAATCGAAGGAGGGACGAGAGCCTACTTTGTCACCGCAGGTGAGGAATTGAGGTAGGGGAGCTGAGGGGATGGACGAAGGGAACCACTTAGGGAGAAGGGAGCGATTCTGCATGCACGCTAGCTCAAGAAGGTGTTTAAGTAGCCTCTAGAGTGATTGCAATCACCGCAGTGGTGAGATGAGCGATCTAAGGCTTGGGCGGTGGTGATGGGCTATGAGGAGGGTGGGAACGATCAAATCAAAGATGAGCCATTAGATTGGATCTCGGGAGGATGGTGATTCCACGCAGATAAGCATGGGAAGAATGGATTTGGATCGGCCGTTGGATCAGGAGCAAAGGAATGGATGGCTATGATCGCATGTGTTCTTCAGTAGCATCAGTGACCTCGCGACTGTAGTTGTGTTGGCAAAATTGCAAGGAAGGCTACATGGGTGAAGGGGTAGAACATTTAGGAAAAGACCCACAAGTAAGAAGAATGGGTTGCAGCGCAGTCCATGTGAATTGCAAAGAAGTCCCTGATGGCTTACAAACAGGTCCATGAAGGTTTTAAACATGAATAAATGTATATGACCTAAGGACCTAGATGTAATGTAGTGATTAAAAGGTTTTAATGATGTCTAAATGCCATGAACTTTTCATTGAACCTCAATTGAACATTTAAGAAGTCAATTCCACCTTTGATTTGAACTTTTGAATTCAAATGTGTGTTCAATTTGCAATTGGATCATTAATTTGTCATCTTTGAATAGAATATTTCAATTTATGACCTAATTATGCATTTTTAGCATAAATTTGCTGTGTTAGGTCATTTTTGTTAATTCCCACACTTAACCCTTTCCATGTGTTAATTATGTAGTGTTTAACCTAGTTTCTAGATTAACGTGGACATTTTAGCTATGATGAGCCACACCTCATCACTATACCCCACATTTGTCCCCACACTCCTCTCCACCACCGAACAAACACAACCCCCGACCCCACATCTCTCCTCTTCCAGCCACCGTGGTCAACCAACGACCTCCTGTGCCATCAACCACCGCCACACCTTGTGAGAACAAGCCACATTGCACTACTATCGACGCCGCGTTCAACCTTGCCATCGATGCCAACCAACGACCTTGTCGGCTGTTCATCCTCATCGCATGTCCTCCTCACCATACGCCTTCCCTCACCAGACATGCTCACCAACTCTGATGACCACAACCACTCCCTTTGATCGATCATGTTACACTCTACAGCTTGAATTAAATCCATTTCTTTTGGATTTCTCTTAAGTATAGATGTGTTGTGACTTGATCTTATGGTATTCTTGTGTGATCTTGTGTTTGCATGACATTTTGGATAGTATTTATGAGCTTATCACTCGTGGAAACCTCATTTTTGTCCAAGTTGTTCACTTTTGGTTGACTAAATTCCTTGGTTGATTGACCAAAAGCTAATTTTTAGAAGTCTATCCAGTCTACTTTTGATCAACCAATATTTCTTATTTGATCAACCAACGTGATTTTTCTAAATTGAAATCGCTCTGAAACATGCACGTGCCTCCTCTTTGGGTTCTCGTGATGATACTTTCGATCGCTTTTTCATTACCGAGGCTGCCCATGAGCATTTCTCTATTCTAGCCAAGCTTTCCCCACATGTTGGTAGACCTATCGAATTTCCTTATTTTGAGTCTATCTTTCTAGGGATCCATGAAAAAATTCCATATCATCAAATTTCACGTCCTTTTGAACATAACTTTTATGAGGATTCCAAGAACAGCCGCATACTCGGTGTTGACCCCATGGCTTGTCACATATTTTATGCTAATCTGAAGAACATAGGTGAGGGGTTTAACATTGAGCTTATCTCGAATGTCTACAAATTGAGGTTTTGGCTAATGCGGATGTCATCTCTGAGATTCTTGATTTTCTGTCTGTTGGACCTACCTTTCTTGAGCTTCGCCAATAGATACAAACGGATTCTATTCGGGAGACCCTGCTCACTCCCACACATTATGACTTGGGTCATCCTGGCAAGTCACCTTATTTTCGTCATCTTCCACGTTTTCTTAATAGAGTTTTTCTGTGGAATTTTATGTCTAAGTCTACCTCCTTTGAGAAATACCCTAATATCATGCTCATCACCCTCTACTCATTTCTTAAGGACAAGTGATTCAACTGGAACCACTTCATTCTGTATTTGATGAGCAAGCAACCCACCAGCTCCTTCTAGTTTGGGACACTCCTCTCTCACATCTTCCTACATTTTAGTGTTCAAATGGATATTAACCATAAACAATTCATTACGAGAGTCTCCATATTTGATAAGCTCACTTATACAAAGATGGAGCAAGCTCAGGGAGCTTGTGGTGTGGATGCTGACTAGTCACAGCAACAATAGCCTCAGGAGTCCTCTGCAGTACTACCTCCTTTCCTGCCATATGAGCATTTCACCGTGACCTATCCTCCTCCAGTGTGACTTGCTCCGTCCTTCTATGACCAAGAGTGGGGCTTTCTTGATAGACCACTTACAGGCAGGGACTACGCCAGTAGTTAGGATGTTATTGATGGTATTTCTTTGATGATGCACCGATAGCGAGAGACAGATTTGGTGATGATGAGACATAGTCATCAAGTATCCGAATACCTGAATCCTCAAGGCCAGTTTTTGGATAGACTTGGAGAGTCTATTCACGAGATTCAGCAACAACTTCACAGGCCACCTCGTCCTCGCTTATCTACTACAGTGCCTCCATCATCAGCAGCACCACCTCCTCCTACTACAACAGCGACATATCAATAGGTGACACCTCCTCGCCGGACATCTAGGTAGCCGACACCCAGATTATCAGCTCAGAGATGCTTTTGTCTTGGCCGCCCTACTTTATCAAAGAGGTCTGACTCGATGGACCTCGAGTTAGATACCTATCTTCAAAGCATAATGGATGCTTTTATGGCCTCTTTGGAGTAGTTATATTATATTTCTATTGCTACTTTTCTTTTCTATCACTATGGTTTGTAGTACTATATTTTGGACACATTTATCTTACTATGTTTATCTGGACTCATTTAAATTGCTTTATAGTTATATGCATGGTCATTATCTCTCTTAGCTGAATATTTCTCTCTTTAAATTGCTTGATATAAATATTACTTCTTCAATTACATGTTTAAGGGGGAGATAAATAAAGTTGATAGCTGCATGTTTTACATTTTGCTAAAATAAAAAGGGGGAGATATTATGCATAACTCTTTATATTTCTATCTCTCTACATAATTATAATTTTGTTGTCATCAAAAAGGAGGAGAATGTAAGTACTTCTATTTTGACGCACCAAAATTATGTTATCTGCAAAACCAATCTTTCACGACTCTCTCATGGATTAAAGCTAGAAGAATGCTGATTTTGTCTCAGTGTCTTTTATCTTTATTGAGTCTAGATTATTTTGTAAGGAACCTCAAAATAAGTTTCAAATAGATTTTCACACTTTTCATAAAGAACAAGTTTTTCGGGTTATTGATCAACCAAATAATAATATTGATCGACCAAATCATTGATCGACTAACCAACTTAATTAATCGATTAAATCAGCCCATTTTAGGAAGTTGATTAATACACTTTTGATCAATCATTTAGGCTAATTAATTGACCAATAATTGATCGATCAAATAACTAGTTTGACCGATCAAAACTCATTTTGACTGACCAAATTACCTTAATTGATAGACCAATTTAATTTCCTTTTCAGGTCGATTTGCAAGTATAAATAGAGGTCGTACACAACCTTTTCAAAACACACTTTCAAGTAGAAATCCATTCAAAAGAAAGAGCTTTCCATGCTTCTCTCTACGTGCTTCTACACTTCTATTTTCACACCTTCCAAAGCATGACGATTCAAACCTCTCCTTTAATATGGTTTGACTTTCCTTGAGGTTCCATAGGTTTATACTATTTTTATATTACTTCTTGCTTTTGATACGGATCCTAAGTTGTTGGGAGAAATCTGTTGTTGTTGTTGTGCATCTCTTCAAGTTAGTAAAAGAAGGGATCATTGTAAGAGGTTGTACCACCCTCATTTCAAGTGGTGCGTTAGTGGATTGATTAGCCTCAACTAGTTGGGAAAATCCTAACCAAAGAGGCTTCGGTAGTGGTTTTTACCCAGGAAAGATTTTCATTATAAATCCAGGTGTCTTCTGTGCATGAATTATTGTGATTTGATTTGTTTTTGTTATTGTGATATTTAAATTTGTGAAAGACGATGCTATTCACCCCTCCTCTCTAGTATCCATTAAGATCCGTAGGAACCCTCATGGTTAACTATCTTGACAAACCTAGCCCAATTCAAACCCCTAACCCTTGCAATGAATCCTAGATTACTCAATTGATCAAAATGGTTCATGAAATTAAAGAAGCTAGTATGAGAGAATATCATGATATAAGAAAAGAGCTTCATAGAATCTGAGACGAGCAACAAAAATTAGAAACATTTGAATTTGGGTTGGGTGTACCACAACAGATTTTTTATTTTGAGTTTGTCAATGTGGATTCTATGGATCATACACTCGAGGTGGATGATATTGATGTCCCTATCAAAGTTGAGGAAGGTGATTCATTTGAGGATCCTAGTCTTGATTTAGGGCCTGAATATAAATCATTTCATTTTGAGGAACCAAGCATTAATGGGCCTGAATATGATTTTGTTGTATTTGAGGATACCCATGGAGACAATGATGAATTGATTCAGATGATCACATACACTAAACAATAAAATCAAAAAGACCTTAATGACTCCTCAATCAATGATTCAGCCCATTCCACTTTCATGGAGGGACTCACTACCCAATCTAAAGCCCAATTCTATCTAAGTGAGGAGGAAATATCCCCCTATGAAAAAGATATTCAAGAGATTAAAAGATTATTGGGGATTACATATGATGAGTTATGTGAGAATTTTGCTGAATCATGTGAAAATTGGGAATTGGAATTTAATGATTTGGAAGAGGAGAAAGAAAAAGATGATACTCAAACATCTTTGGGATAGACAGAGACTAATCACTGGACCTTGACTTCCATATCTGACCACATCACTTGGGTCATGCCTTCCATTTATCACCATTATCAGGACCCATTTGATTTTACCCCACACGACTCTACTCATACCCCAACCACCCACATTCTCCATCACCTTTTTAGGATGCCATCATCTTCATTTCTTCCAGGCACCCGTATTTATTTGTCTTTCCACTGTAGCACCAATGGGAACACCATCATAAACTATAACTAGCTTAATTTGATCTAATTAAGTCATTAAATGCTCATACATAACCATCAGAAGGCTATAATTCATTGCAAATCCTTTCTGAGAGAAAGACAAGAAAATAGGGTTAAAACTACAATTTTGCCATCATATCTTGAATGCAGAACAACCGCGAGTTTTCTCAGTGGTTAATTAAGGGTCAAATGGTCTTAAAAGCCTAATAAGGGGGTTAATACAAATAGAAATGGGTTTTCATGCATTTCAGGAATTAAATGACTTCTGAAATCCTAAAAATAGACCCTCTTAATTAACTGAGGTTCTGGTCATGAAAAAATTCACCTAAATCCTTTAAAATTCATATAAAAATATTCTTTAGGGTTTGGTACCTTCAATTTGACCATCAGAACCCATCTTGACTTAAAACAGAGTCCTAGACAGACATTTTCCCTAATTTAGGTTTTTGCATAAATTACCCAGTCAAACTAGGTCAAAACCAAAATCCAACTTCATCATTGGATTCCTTATGAATAAATTGAGTTTTTACCAAAATTTGCACCCAATTTGAGATCATCTTAACCAAGTTTGCAATTTGGTCTTATCTGACTCTTTTATCTCACACATATGCCCCTAACTTTTGAATATTTGCATTTAAGTCCCTAACTTTATCATCATCTTCACAAAAAGGTCCCTGCTACCATGAAATCCTAATCCTACAAACTTCGACGACCTTTAAAGGGAAAGATCGTTGTGATTTCTTGACGAATCCCTCTCAAAATAGAAAGGGAAACTCATCAAGTAATTGCTTTCCATTTGAGCCCATCTAGGGATCCTAAATCTCCATAGAATCCTAATGCGAATGTTTTGATTGATTGGGTATCAATCTCTGGTGAAGAGCTCGAAGTTTCTAAGCTTGTTTTCCTAGCTGGAGCTCTGTCTAGAGCCCTATAAAAGGACCCCTATGGCCTTGCGCATTCCCTCAACAAGTTTTGGTGAGTCAACCACCTCTGATTCTCCTTCTCCAGCCACCAAAACCCTTGCTCCGACGACCCTCTTCGATCCACCTCTGGCCATCCAACAACCAAATTAGTCGGCTTCCTCGACTCGTCTGTTCGTCATGACCCTCCCTAGCCAAAGGGAGGGAGTATCTCTGCCTACTTCGTTGTCGCTGTCTCGCCATTTTCTCCTCCTCCGGTGTTGGTTGACCAAAATCGACTGCCTCCACCTCTCTTTCACCTAGCTAAGTCCCTCTATCACACACACTCTCTCTCACTCTATTTCTCTCTCCCGCAACTTACGACACACGCACGACAGCCAACCACTCCCCCCGCACTTCATCTTCTTCACGGCCGACAGAACTCAGGTGAACCCGTGCCATCGCCACACCACATCAAACTTCACACCACCACCTTCAAAACCTCCATCGCGACTCTCGAAGCAAAATCCCTAACCTAATTAGGACTATTGCACACATATTCGTCTCCCCAAGCACACCCACCTCCACGCACCCTCTTCGACCTCGCTCTGCCCACACACACCATGCCACACCATGCAACACCACCATTGACTTTGCCTCACCAAGGTGAAGCTCTTGAATGTACTGACTAGGGCACTTAGCCTGTACTCGTAATTTTCAAGTCTCGAGCCCATAGCACCATTAATGGAGGAGCTTCAAGCAAGCTCAAAGCTTCATCTTCAGTCACCAACTCTAGGTCTTGCACCCAGGCAAAGCGAACTTGGGTCAAGTTCGCATGCAGTCGGTCAATTGAGGCTATTGACCATAGCTTCTACCCTAATTCAATGAATCAACCCTCCAGTAGCTCACGGCCGTGCGTGAATAGGAGAACTTGTGGGGTAGTCCCACATTGGAAATCGCCAAAGCCCACGAGCAATTTAAATTGAACTTCTGCTTCTGCCTCATTGCCCCAGCATGCATCGGGGGTGAGGTCCCCGCACACATGCCCTCACTCGCGCTCACGCCTCGTGGGTCTTGGCTCAATCCATTTACCTGGATACCCGGGTCTATTCTAGTTTGTCTAGTTCTAAGAGAGGAAGAAGAGAAAAAGAAAGGGGAGGGGAGGTTTTGCTCTGCCGCCCTCTTCTCAACACTTGTGATCTCTGAGGGAGGCCTTTGCCTTTACTGGCGTTGCTAAGCCCTATGTTTCACCTTCTCTAAAGCTTAAGGAGGCAGAAGAAGAAGAAGAGAAGAGTAACCAGAGAAGAGAAAAGGAAGGAAAGGAAGAGTGCCCTGGCACTTAGAGTTCCAGTTGATCTTTGAAGAGAGTGCACTGTGAACTCATCCTACATGGAATTAAATTGCTTAGTACTATTGAAATATTTGATATAATTGTGGAGGTTAATTGGTGATTCGAATCACTATTTTACCCCATTCCTTTTGCATTATCTGACATTCACTATCATTTATATATCATTCTTGTTTGGAGTTCCATTATACATTGCTTATATTACAATCTTGAGAATTATTTTTGCCAATTGCTCCCTGTCTTCGACCTCAGACTTCATTTCTGATATTTGAGTTATAAAATTTTATTTGTTTTTCTCACTAATTCGAACTATACTTCATTGCATTGATTTTAAAACTCGATTAAGAGCGACCAACATTTTGGCGCCGTTGCCAGGGAGCAACGTGCAACTTAGATCTCTTGATTGCAATATCAAATTTGGTACTAACTTGCTCTATTTCTTTTGACTTTGATCTATTTCAGGGATTCATAGAAGGAAGATTAACTGCACATTAGCTACTCCAAGGGCAGGTAAAACACAAATCCAATCTCTCCTAAGCCCCTGATTCTGAAAAGCTAAAAAAAGGAAATCAATTAGGTCCAACTTGCATTCTATTTTTAGATTCAATCATAAACAAGTTGCCTGATTTGGTTCATTTTTAGAAAACACCCAACCTTGATTTGTGCACCTACTTAGGGTTTAAGGTATCTAGGGCAATCACCTTCTTGCTTGAGCCCTAGGTACCATATTTTTGACAAATTAAATTGGACCAATCAAGGGCCAACTAGGGTTTCTAGTTTAGGGTTTTAGAGACACACTTGCCTAATCATGAATTAACCTTTCCAAACAATGTGTGCCTAAGCCTTGGTTGAATTAATCTATTCATGCAAACCCAAAAAAAGGCTCTTATTCTCATTTGAACAGTAAAAGAGGGACCTAAATTTCTCAAAGGACAAAATAGGTGAAGTTGACCCACCTTATTGGGTTAACCAATATTCAAATTAGGTCACCTTGCACAAAAACATCTTAAAGTTCAAGTGAAATCATAAGCACCCTTGCTCTTAACATAAAACTGGTAGACTTAAGAGGTCAAGTCCCCATTCTGGTCTACCTGGATCCTCATTGACAAGAGAGGTCGGCTAGGGGAAACCCTGTAACTCGTGGGGGCGCTCTACCATGTAGGGGTCTTCGCAGGTCTCTCCTTCTCTGGCTACCCAAGTAATTCTTAGGTGGACGATTTTTTGACTTAGGGGTATCATCCACCCTAAAACTCTATAGTCATCCAAAATTTTTTGGGTGTCTTGTTTGGGTCCATCACATTCTACCCCTCATCTATTCCATCAGTGCATGTTCGGGGGGAGGTCTCTAAGACCATCCTTGAGGCCTCCATTAGCTATTCATTCCTGTCGAGGCCAAGCCTCGACCACCCTGTTTGTGCAACAACCCAACCAGATCAACATCTCTTCTGATTCATCTGAACCAAGCTCTCCTTCATCCACCATCATGGAGCAACTAACAGAAGAAAACAATCTTGAGAATTAGCTTCAGCGCCTCAACGATCTATTCCAAGCCTTTGTAAACCCACCACAGCATCCTATGATGTGAAATCAGTACAATTCCATTGCAGTGGCGATCGAACCTCGAGTCCAAATCCTCTCTGGAGGTCCTGATACTGAACTCAAGCCCAACATGATTCATGCTATCCCCAAATTTCATGGGCGTAATTCCGAGGATCCTTTCCAACATATCAAGCAACTCAAGCATCTGGCCCAGACCTTCGAATCAAAAGCTCAAAATCGTGATGTCTTACTAATGAAAATGTTCTCCTTCTCTCTAATGTACAAGGCTGCTCACTAATACCAAACCCTAATGCGTCCAATCAACACCTGGGCGGAACTACAATCCGAGTTTCTGAAAAAGTTCTTCTCTGTTGGTAGGATAAATGCTCTACGACACTAGATCAGACATTTTACGTAGCAAGCAGGAGAACCACTTCACGAGGCATGGGATCATTTTCTGGATCTCATGCGAAAGTGCCCCCACCACAGAGTTCCTAAATGGGAACAAGTCCAGTCTTTTTACCAGGGACTCCATGAGGATATTCGATTATTCATCAATGTGACCTATGGAGGAAACATCATGGGTCAACACAAAGACACCGTGTGGGAGATTCTCAAGAACATGTGTGAGAACTCCATCAATAATGAATCCATGGGCATGTTTGATCGAACGAATGCCCGTGCATTGATGAATCGAAGGGGAGCACATGAGATGTAGGGCCTGTCCTCTTCTATCGACTTGGAACTGATGGCCAGTCGCCTGGACAAGGACTCTATTATTGAAAAGAAGGTGGATGAGCGAACTCGACACTTACAGCGAGCCACCTCTGTGCAAAACCCGTTCATGCAACCACCCTCTGGCAGGGAGGCTATGCATAACATCTACCACCAATCTTCTTAGGGGATGGACCTGTATCCACCCCCATTTGATTCTGGGTTTGGAGGAAACTCTGGACTAGCCTATTCTAGTTGGGGGAACTCTGAACCCTCGTATTCTGACTTTTCTGAGGCTCATCAGACCTGCGAGGACCTCAATGCCATCCAGAATTATCCATTCGCAAACACCTACAACTTTGAATGGCGTAATCATCCTAATTTCACATGGTCAGGGAACAATCAAAATCAGAGACCTCAATATTAGCCCCGACCACAAGCTTCTCTTCCATATCAGCTGCCTCAGCCTCGACCCAACCCAACTTATCAATTCAGGCCAACTCACGAAGATCAGATGACTCTTATCCTTCAGACTTTGGCTGACATTCAGAAAATGAATGAGACTATGGAAAAACAGCACAAAGATGAGATCACAAAGGTTTGCAATCAACTCGCACAGACGGAAAATCTCCACCAACCTGGTGCACTTGATGGGATCACCGTCATGAGCCATAACTAGCTCAATTTAGTTATTATCAAGGAATAAATGCTCCTACATAACCACCAGAGGACTATAATTCATTGCATAATCATTCTAAGGGAAAGACATGAAAATAGGGCTAAAATTATAATTTTACCATCATATCATGAATGCAGTACAATCATGGGTTTTCCAAGGGGTTAATTAAGGGTCAAATGGCCTTAAATGTCCAACAAGTGGGCTCATACAGACAGAAAAGGTTTTTCGTGTCTTTTGAGAAGTAAATGACTTCTGAAACCCTAAAAGCAGGCTTACCTAATTAACGGAGGTTCTAGTCAGGATTAAATTGACCTAAACCCTTTAAAATTCATAGAAAAATATTCTCTAGGGTTTGGTTACTTCAATTTGACCATCAGAACCCATCTTAACCCAAAATAGAGTCTCAAACTGATATTTACCGTAATTTTGGTTTTTGCATAAATTACCTAGTCAAACGAGGTCAAAACTTGAATCTAACTTCACCATTAGATTCCTTGGGTCCAAATTGGGTTTGTACCAAAATTTGGACCCAATCTGAGATCATCTTGACCAAGTTTGCATTTTGGTCCAGTCAGATTCTTTCTATCTTATTTAGACACTTAACTTTTGAATTCCTTACAAATAGCCACCAAACTTCTTTGTCTTCTTCACAGAAAGGTCCCTGCTACCATGAATCCCATTCCTACAACTCCAATGACCTTTGATTGAAGAGAACTCCTTCTCTGATCAATCAATCCTTTTCAAAATTGGAAGGGAGATTCCTTAAGGAGTTCTCTTTCCATTGAATCCGTCCATAAACACTAAAACTTTCCCAATCTCTCATGCAAACGCATGAGAGATTTGGGTATCTTAAAACTTCCTACTCTGACGACACTTGGCTTCCAAGCTCAAAACCCCTTCATGAACCCTATAAAAGGATCCCTAGGGCACGACCATGCTCTTCAGCTAGGATTTGGCCACAAAACCCTCTTCCTAACCCTACCTCCAACCTTCTTTGACCTTGCTCTAGCGAGCATCTTCCCCATCATCCTACAACCAAATTGGGAGTGTCTTCTTCCACCCTGACTTCCTCCACCTCTCAACGATCACATCAGAGGTGTCCTAGCCCCTTCTTCCTCGCCATCTCTCCCTTCAGAGGTTCGTCTTTCCCACATCTGACCATCACATTGGTGTGGGAATATATCCCCCTTTATTCTCTAAACTAGGTCATTTAACTTCCCCTACTTCCCTCCTTTTTCCCTATTTCTATCTCTCAAAACAACTGCTGACCACAGGTCTCCCTGTCCGTCTTCTTTCATTCCAGCGAAGCTCCGATGATGCCCAATCGTCGCTCCACCTCACGAATTGCACCGCTATCACCTCCATCAACTCTGCCGTGCTCCACTCTTCAAAACCCCTCTCTCCATTCGCTTTATCATCTACTCAAACTTGCCGTCGAACAACCCACCTTTCTGTCCTCATTCCCGACTCTAACCAACCACTGCAGCCACCTTCTAACAAGGCTGAGAGGCCATTTTGTTTGTTTCAGGTCTTTGCTCCTCTCCGCCATTAACAGGCGAGCTCAAGCTCACTTGAAGTCTGGCGGAAAGCGTTCTCGCACATTTTGAAAGTCGTCGGAATCATAGTATAGTCGTGCAAAAATGTTCGTCAAAAATTAAGTTTGCAAAAATAACGAGACTTGAGTCCCGGTCGTTCGTCTCTGGGAGGCGTTGCTTTTACTTTTGAAATCAATCTTACTCTACTTTGTTTAGAATCGCATGTCGGTTCGTGATTATTACGTATTTAGGTATGACATGCTTAGTTGCAAGAATATTAGGAATTGGAAATAGGCAACTTGAATCACACAAAAAGAATGACAATTATTAAGCTTATGGTGATTTCAAACATATAGAGACAAATATATATACAAAAGCATTTTTCATTCATTCAGCAGGAGAGTTGTTTGCAACATAAAACGTAGAGGAAAGCTTGTACAGAAATGCATAGAATTTAAATCTAGCTACCAGAAAATGATCGCATATAAGAATCTACGGGGGAATTTGCATGCATCATTGGGGGAGAAGTAAGACTACACTACTAAGCAGTAAATAAAAGCAATAAAATTATAAAGAGCATTAATAAAATCTAGAAGAATGAAAGGGCATTCAGGGGTGGTCCCTGATGGCCTTGGAGTGGTCGGGAGAAGAATGAGGGGCGGCCAACGTAGCTTAGGCCAACCCTTGGAGAAGGGGAGGATTGATCCAGCATCCCGGCATGATGTCCTCCATGGTGGTGGTAGTGAGCTCGTGGAGGTGGAGTGGCTAGCTAAGTGGAGGTGGCGTGAATGGCACCGATGGAGTGAATTTGCCAAGGAAGTGAATGGGTGCAAATGGCCACACCTTAGGTCTTTTTATAGACCTAAGGGAAGCTCTCTAGAGAATTATGGAATTCTCTAGAGAGGCCTATGGTGGGAGCTCGTGGGAGAGTGAGAGAGAGAGGATGGATGGTGGTTTTTAGATCCACCAAATGTGGATCTAAAAATTGAATGGCTCTTGGTTGCTAATTTTGGCAACCAAGGCAACCACACATGATAGAGAGTTCTAGAGAACTCTAGGCTAGGTATTTTCATGTGGATGGTGTGTGTGGGTGTGTGTGGGTCGAAACTTAGGTGGCTAGGTTGATTAGGTTAGGTTATAGTGGGTTTAGGTCAAGGTATGTCTCAAATTAGGGTTATAAACCCTAATTCACTAAGGTAAAGTGCAACTAAACTTAATACAAGTTTAATTGGGTGTGTGGAAAATTAATTGAGAGTAAAACAACTCAATTAATTTAGGTCTAGGTCAATTGGACTCTCACTGAGTCCAATTGGATAGTGTGTGCTGAGATCAGGGCTCAATTGGACTCAATGAGTCCAATTGAATAGACTGATGGAATTGACTAAGATCCAAGTCAATTAGGTTTAGTGAGGACCTAATTAGGTCCTTAGGGAGGTCTAGAGGTGATGTACTAGGGTTAGGGAACCTTAATTTAGGTTCCTATAGGGTTGGAATTGGGTTTAGCGACCTAGAGATCCAAGATCAAGGCTTAAATCTCAAAATGGGAATTGGAGAGCAGTATCAGACATCTAATAATAGTGTCAGACGTTTTATACTCAAAAATCAGAAGTCCAGACTTGTTGTCTGGACGTCCAATCAGAGTCAGGAGGGATTTTGGGTTCTGTTTTGGATATCCTGCAAAAATTGAACGTCTGACAAAGTGTCTGGATGTCCTATAACACTGCAGAAGTGGGTTTGAGGTGTGCGAGAGATGGCTAAGGGTCCTAGACATCCTATAACTTATCTAGACGTCCAGATAAGGGTGGCTAAGGCTTGGGGAAGTCTCTAGGCTATCCTAGGGCTAGGATGGACCTAAGCTCTTCACATTTTACTGCTTTATTCCTACTTAATAACATAGCAAACCTTTAACTCCCTTACATTATTATTCCTACATCTAATTTAAGCCTTCTGCTCTAGCTCTGTTGCAACTCCCGTTATTCCTGATCCAGCTTCAGATCTAGCTCCTGATCAGCTTATGCCCTGCAATTGGCATAATATACTTAATCAGCACATTATAACATTATTTCATGCATAGCTAAAGAAGGGCAGTAAAGATGCAGATAATGCGTATGTATGCATGAATAACCCTAACTTATGCTAAGTCCTAGCTTAATCTAGGTCAATTAAGACCTATGATTGCTGCGCAATCAAAGCCTGCTCAGGTCTCGCATTCCCCAAGTGTTTGCTCTAGGCTCAGCAGAATCCATCCAGGAGGACAACCAAGGAGCCAATTAGGCCCTTTGACTGGGCCTTTGACCGTAATTACAAGAAGTAGCAGCTGCAGCTCCACACAGAAAAAGGCGTTGGGATTTACTCCCACATCGTGGACTGAGGAGCAGATGAAGCTGAATAAATTGAATTTGCCTTTTAGGCTAATCGCCTCAAGTGACACACACGGGGTGAGGTCCCCACGCCCTCACGTGCCTCGTCCGCGAAACTTCACCTACAGGCCTGGTGCACCCGACTACCTGCCTGAGCTTATCCACTTCTCGGTCACTACACCACACCAGTGACCCTAGACCCGAGTGCGTGCCTACCTGATAACCCGACTACCCTGACTGGGCCTGGGAGGGCGAAACCTAAGAGGAGAGAAAGAGAGAGAGAGTGAGGGGCAGAGGAGGGTTTTGCCCTGTGCAACAATTAACCAAAATTGAGATGGCTGCCTTCTGTGTGTGAGGAAATAAAGAGAAGGAAGCCTCGCAAGAGAGGAGGAAAGAAAGAAGGCCTGCTTAGAAGAAGGAAGAAGAGGCTGAAGACAGAAGGAAAAGAAGGCATAACAGAAGGAGATGAACTTGAGAAGATAGAAGAAGAAGGCTCGAGCATAAAGAAGAGAGAAGGCACAACTGAAGAAGAAGAAAAAGGGTTAAGAAGAAGGGGAAGCACTTAAGCCATCTGATTATCAAATTAGACATCTGAGGCACTGTTCATTTATTTAATTACTTAAGTGGTCCTAGATATTGTTGGTTTATTTGGCATTCCTGCTTAACTATTATATGATTATCTAGATTAAGTAATTGGTGATCTAAATCACCACTATTTTTATTCTAGATTTCTTTTTGATATGCCAAACTCATGTTAGACTTATATTCTACATTGATGATCAATTTTGAGTAATTAATATTCATTGCTTAGCATTATTTGGCTCATTTTCTTGTTCTCATTTACATTATTGAGATTAGTGTGTGAATTTTTATTTGCTCCCTGTGTTCGACCTCAAACTTTCATTCAAGTAATAAATATTATTTGCTTTTTGCACTGATTCGATCTATACTACAACGCGATGACTTTAAAACCCGTTTCAAAGTGACTAACATTTTGGCACTATTGCCGGAGAGCAATGCCCAATTCACCACTATTCTCTACATTATTTGATTATATTTGGCCACTGACTTGCTCTTTTTGCTTTCTTGTGATTTGGTAAGGTACTTCACGAGGAGATTTTCCGTGCAAAATAGCCACTCTATGGCAGGTAACTTCTCTATTCTTCCCTAATCAACCTCCTAATCTTAGGAAAAAAAAGAAACAATCAATTAGGAATCACCTGCCTTATTTTTCATTTTTATCATTATTTAAAAGAGCAAGTTTTCTGATTTACTAAATTTCAAATTTAATTGAAGATTGAGACGATTTTGTTTAGAATTCCCTACCCCAAATTGCCTGTGCCTATTAGGGTCTACACTTAATTTCTAATCACTCTAGGCTAACACATTTCTTGCTTGAAGCCCAAGGTGAACATTTTTAAAAGATCAATTGGACATGGAAATAGAACCAATTAGGGTTTCAATTTTTAGGGTTTTGGAGTGCTAGTTCACACTTACCAGCATAAAAGGAAACAAACCAACTTGCATTTGTGTGCTACCCAAGCCCTTGGTTGAAAAGATCTAATCAACAAAAACCCTAAAAAAATCAAGCTCTAAATTCACTTGAACCCTAAAAGCCTTGGACCTAATAACCCGAGAGTCAAATCAGGGTGACTTCTGGGTCTTGACCCAGATCTCATTCTGCCATCTTTAGGGCAGGTCAGGGGAAGTTGGTCTACATTATAGGTCAACAAACCTCCAAATTAGGTCACAAGTTGAATTAACTTCTAATCAAGTGAAACTCAAGGCACAAAATTAGGACAAAATTGGTAGACTTAAGGACTTAAGTTCGTACATTCCAATCTACCTGGACCCTCAGTGATAAGGAAGGTCAGGTGGGGGAAACCCTGTAACCTGTCGGGACACTCTACCGTGTAGGGCTCTTTGAAGGGCTCTCCCTTCATGGTTGCCCCGATACTTCTCGGCTGTGCAAATTTCTGATTCAGAGGTATCATCCACCTCGAAATTGCCTTAGTCATCCAAAAATATTTGGATGCCTTGATCGGGTCAAATTTCACATCTAGTCCCTCATCCCTTCTATTAGAGCACACACACAGATTTTCTTGGGAATCTCTTTCAGATCTAATCAATTTCAATCTAATCCTGAGTTTTGATCCTACAGCTTGATCCCACCACTTGATTCAAAATGCAACCTGACATGTTAGTAGACCCGTTTGAGGATATACAGGTTAATGTGTCAAACACAAAAACATTCATTTTAGAACAAGCACAGCTAATTTTGACACAACTAGAAAACGGGGCAACTTGGGATGTTCTCATGCCAAAATACCAGGAAATTGAGAGATAGCATAACGGTGAGTATATCTTGTGTAGATTTAAGCCATCACTATGGAAAGCACACCAATATGACTTGGAGAAAAGAGACAATGTAATGCAGATGTTGAAACATGCTATCGATCATAGGCATCAGTACACCCTTGTGACATCTTGGATTAACCAGCTCAATCTCCCAAATCCCGGAGTTGATGATCATAATGGTTATGAACCCCCAACCCAAATGAATTCATATTCAAATTATATACAAATTGATACACCTGATCTTGAGAAGGGTTAGGAGGATCCAATTGCAGGAGATCACGATTTTGAGCTAGCCCTAGAGATACAAAACCCTGGTCCGCCAAGATTAAATTTTCCAGACTCCTGTGATAATGAAGTTGAATCACATCCTCCTGAGGGTGTAAATTCTGCTCCTTATTTTGATAAGGTGACTCTCAAGAGAAATTCTTACATCCCTGTAGAGCCCAACCTAGATTCTAGTGATACAACCCACACCCTTAACCTAGAATCTGGATTTGACTCTTCTTGGGATGATTACAAGGCCTCATGAGATGAAAATCAAATTTTAAATTTAGATCATGATTCTGGGCCTTTATTTGATCAATGCACCTCTCCAACATCCTCAGAAACATAGATTGATTTTTTGAAAGTCACACCTATCTATGATACAGAAATCGAGGAGTTGGAAGAGTTGGGTTTTGATTGGGTATTCCTTATACACCGAGAACCCGAGCCCAAACCTAATAAGGACACCTTTTTTAGCTCAAAAACTAAGAATAGGCTAGACCCAAGTTAGGTTGCTGAGTCTATATCTTTTGATTTATTCTGTGGTGAAACCCACTGATCCCAAATTAGATTCAGAACTTGATTCTCGCAAGTTCTCCGACGATTTTGAATCTTACTATGATTTCGGAGAACCTTTGTTTCCTGATGACTACGAGCCAATCTACGACCTCAACATACATGATCCATTCTTTGACTCCGACTCTAAGGTCCCTGATCCCGAGATCTCTGATTCAAAAGCAGGTTCCACTGAGATGGAATCATTTCTTTTTGACCCTCAGGAATCAGAAAAAGAAATTGCCAAGAGTGTCTACAACCCAGAGTTTGAATATTTTCTTGACTCAGAATTCCTTCATCCTATAAACACTCTTCAGGCATTTACATTTGAGTTTGATGGCTACTTTGAGGACTCTTTAAATGAACCCACATTGGAATCCTTTCTAGAGGTGCCCTCACACATAATTTTTATTGATGCCTCCTCTTCTACACATGCAAAACCTTCCCAAACCCGTTTTCAACCCCGACTTGCAACCGGACTCAATTTCTACTCTGATCTCCTCTCAATGAGCTGGCCGCACATGATTCTCCTCCACATTTTAATCGGGTTTTGGACTTTGATCAGAATACAAATCACGCCCCATCCTTCTCTGATCACACTTGTAGGGTTTCTACATCCTCCACTGATTCATTTTCATTTGAGGATCCCTACTTTGACCAGGTCGATTCGACTCAGCCAAACCCTAACTATACACTTCCACATCCTTTTCAGCTCCATAGTATTTGGTGGTCACCACATCTCTTGATCCACATTTATCAACCCGCTAGATTGATTGGGTTTGGGCTGCATCATCAACCTGTTGATCTGAACAAGCACCCGGTTGGACCAACCAGGCTATTAATCAAGGTGTCTGTTTTACAAAACTCATCTGATTTGACTACTCCTTCTCCATACCATTTTTCGCTCGACTGAAGGCATTGAATTTAGTGCTTAACGGGAGGCAACCTGTCATTCCAAAAATCCGAGATCCTTTTGAGTATCCTTTTTGTCCTTCACGTCTATTGCACTCTGAGTTCGATTTTAGAATAGTCGATCCCACCTCTGGTACTCGTACCAGGACTTGAAATCATTCACAACGGTCATTCCCAACCCGTTCTCCCACCCGATAATCCTGTTATAATCCTTGAACCCTAACTATTTTACACCCTCCGTTTACAATGAGGACATTGCAAAACTTAGGCATGGGGTGGTGTTAAAGTGCAAACATATAAAAAATTCACAGCCAGAAGGGTTCTCACAAAAAAAAATACATATTCCAAAAAACCAAAAAAAATAAAATTGAAAAAGAATAAAAAATGGAGAAGGGAGGAAATTTTGAGTGAATTAATTGCATATCATTTTTTAGGAGGAAAAGGGGAGGTGATATAAATGTCAGAAAGGAACGCAGTTGAAACAAAGAAGAGATAGTCATTATTAAAAGATTAAGGAATCTACTTATTTCTAGACCAAATCAAAAAGAAAGAAAATGAAAGACAAAAAGTGCTAAGAGACAAAATAGATTAGTATGAACGCTGATCTTAAGCCTTTTGGGCTGTGATTTTTGGCTTAAAAATTCAAGTATCCATTAAGATCTGGATAGTCCACAAGAGGTTGGGGAAAATGCGAAGCTTAAGTATTAGGTCTAAGGCTTAGGGATTATTCAGCCTCGTTAACTCACCTCTAGTTTGTGGGACTCAGTAACCTAAGCACCCCAATCCACACACAGTTTGGTTAGTGCGCTTAATTATCAAAATCACGCAAATGCGTTTATTCTGTTTTTAAAAAGTTACCTAGATTAGGAGCGGCTGATCAACACAAGTTGATTTGGAAGAGTTCCCGGCACAGAGAGGCAGAAAATTCCCCTTGAAGATGCACAATAACATATCGCCTCCTCGGTGCTTGTCTCCTAGGATATCTAAATATCCTACCGGGGGCATGTAAGCACCTTGTGCTAGTTCAGATTCCATGGGTGGCATTATCACGAAATGTCGCTTGCCAGGGTCTGGATTTAGCTATAGAACGCCATGGGTGGGATTATCTCGAAAGCTAGCATTTTGGGGATTGCCATGGGCGATGCTATCTCGAAGCATTGATTGCCAAGGACCCTACGAGGATTGATGGTGGGAGCTAGGAATTCAATACAAACCATGTTGTAAAGCCAATCCAAGGCTAGAAATAAAGAAAGAAAAGAGAGAGAAAACTCTCCAAAAATAAAAAAATCTTCTGACTCTCTCTTACAAAAATGCACTGCAAACTGAACCTAGGCTAAAACATATTACAAGCACGTGTGCTATAACCGCGGAGTTCAACGAACCATAGGTCAGTTCTTGTGGGCCTTAGAAACCTTCGCGATGGACTAAGGCTAAAGTTGGTCAGCTCCGGATCTTGGTTGGTACTTGAGTACCTCTAGGACTACTATCGGCATTCTAAGTTAATCCACAAAAGAATGCATACAGCAAAAATCTGAGCATACAAAGGCATATGGACAAGAATTTAAGTTAATTCCATGAGATTTTGCTAAGGGACTAGCAAAAGCTAGGCATAGGAGTATGATGGGAACACCATCATGAGCCATAACTAGCTCAATTTAGTTATTATCAAGAAATAAATGCTCCTACATAACCACCAGATGACTATAATTCATTGCATAATCATTCTGAGGGAAAGACATGAAAATAGGGTTAAAACTATAATTTTACCATCATATCATGAATGCAGTACAATCACGGGATTTCCCAAGGGGTATTTAAGGGTTAAATGACCTTATATGTCCAACAAGTGGGTTCATACAGACAAAAAAGGGTTTTTGCATGTTTTGAGAACTAAATGACTTTTAAAATCCTAAAAGCAAACCTGCTTAATTAACTGAGATTTTGGTCAGGATAAAATTCACCTAATCCCTTTAAAATTCATAGAAAAATATTCTTTAGGGTTTGGTTACTTCAATTTGACCATCAAAACCCATCTTAACCCAAAATAGACTCTCAAACTAATATTTACCCTGATTTGGGTTTTTGCATAAATTACCCAACCAAACAAGGTCAAAACCTAAATCTAACTTCACCATTGGATTCCTTGGGTGCAAATTTTGGGCCCAATCTGAGACCATCTTGACCAAGTTTGCATTTTTGTTCGGTCACACTCTTTCTATCTCATTCAGACCCTTAACTTTTGAATTCCTTACAAATAGCCCCCAACTTCTTTGTCTTCTTCATAGAAAGGTCCCTGTTGCCATGAATCCTATTCCTAAAACTCCGACAACCTTTGATTGAAGAGAACTCCTTCTCTGATCAACCAATCCTTTCCAAAATTGGAAGGAAGATTCCTTGAGGAGTCATCTTTCCATTGAATCCGTAAATAGGCCCTAAAACTTTCCCAATCTCGATAATGTAAATGATCATAATAAAATGAGCCAAATAATGCTAGGAAATGAATATTAATTACTAAAAATAGATCAACAATGTAGAATATAAGTCCCTAGTGGCAAAACAACACATGACCTATTTACGGATTCAGTTACTACCCGTAGTGGCAAAACAACACATGACCCACCTTATCCAAGCCACTCTCAACCTGGTAATGCAAACTCAAATGCTAGGATAGTCATCCAGGATACCCCTATCCCAGATAAAGAACCTGGACCCATTTTAGAGGAACAAGCAAAAGTTCCATTTCCAAACTATTAAATAAATTATCTCAAAGAGAGGTAGGGAAACTGTGCTCTCTTTAGTTCCTTTGTACTCATTCTCTCTCTTTCTTCTTTTCTTCTTTCTTTTGCATTTTCTTTTTGTTCTTTTTTTCTCTTTTCTTTCTTTTCTTTTTCTTTCTTTTCGAGCTCATAATCTAACCAGATGTGTCAATATATTTGGTGGCTTCTCATGGCATTAACACTTTGATTAAGTTCTAATAACCCTATAACTAAGTCAGAATTCCTCAACCCACATTCAGGCAGTCAGAAATATAGAAAAGTAGGCCAAGACTGCATTTTGTGGACTGTGAAGGAAATGGGTGTTGTTGCCTCAATGTACTTAACATGAAATAGACACAATGCAATTAACATTTTTTTCTACTCTTTTCTTTTCATATATATATTTTCTCTTTTTTTTATATAATTGTATCTATCAACTCAATGAAATGCAGCACTCATGCACATTTTTATTCATGAGGCACTATTCAGGATTGAGGGTATTCAAGAGGATATTGGGTGGCTTATTTGGTGGAAGTGCCTACTCTCGGCACTAGGAAGGGAATGGATGGGACAACGTATTTCTGACCTTGATATTAATACCCTCCTTCAGCTGAGGATTTTGTGAAGGATTATCGTAACCATCCACCTTAGACCTAGTTTTATTAGAACTCGTTGTCTGTGTATTTGCCTTATTTGGTGGATCTCTAAAAGTTCGCATGAAGAATTTGTACGTAGGAATCAAAAGCGAAAACTATGCCCAATTCCGAGTATCATTATTCAATTACCCAGAAACTAAGATTCCTTATACTAGCCTTAGAGCACAATAGACTTTCTACTCTCACCTCACACTTGTTTGGTGGATCTAATAGAAGATGATTTGCTTGACTCCCTAATTATTGTCCAAGGGCTCAGAAGAAAAAGCAGTGCTTCTTCTTGACAAACTAAAGATGTTTATCAGTCTTCACATAAGAGCCTTTGCAAATTCTACGTGTAAATGTGAAATTGTACTGAATTCTAAGTTTAGAAATCAACTTAAGAATAAATCCCTAATAAAACGTTCTTGATAAAAATTCTTTATGCATGAATGCAATTTTTTTTTTGACATAAAAATAAGACATGCAATGTCCACCCCCCATGCCTATTCATTACAATGTCCTCATTGAAATGTATGCAGGAAAATCAAAACGTAAAAGGCAAGAGGAGGGGATATCACTTGACTGAGCTTGTTATTCTAGGTCAGCTCAGATACCAAACTAGTTGTAAAGAATACTAGGTTGCCTCCCAACCAGCCCTAAGTTTAACGTCAATTGTCAGACCTAAATCCAAAAGAAATATGTATTTCAATATTGTGGGTTAAGAGGAGTAATAATTGTTGCTGAGAGATTTAGAATTAGTATAAAGATATTATCGTTTGGTCCAAGAATCAGTGATCCATAAATGCGGACCAACTGATGATGCAGTCCTACTCCGAAGAGTTTTTCTAATTTGAAATAGAAAATAGGGTCAGATAGATGAGGTTCATGATGCAGAGCCTGTTCATTAATCCAGTTCCATAATTCAAGAAGAGGTGGTAGAAGGTCTAGATTGAAATCATGATTGAGATTTAAATCTGGTTCTGAATTAGAGTCATAAGGATCCTCATAATGGTAGTTGACGCCAAAACTCATGAATTCTCCAGGCTCTGAGTCATACGAGGACAAAGGTAGAGTTGTGTTGAATTCCTCAAAATCCTCATCAGAAATTACCTCTATATCAGAAGTCATTTCTTCATCAAATTCAAGCCATCCATTTGAACTACTTGGAGTATAAATTCTTCCCTAGTCCATCATGTTTTGAACTTATTTTTCTAAGGTTATTTCTTCATTTTCCTGGTTCATATCCTTTGGTTGTCCAATTTCTTAAACCCCCTCAAAATTCAATACTTCTTGAATTCCAGGGTGGATGTATTGAGGATTCTTTACGTTATCATCTAATTTATCATAGGATACTCCCAAGAGTTTCTCAATCTCACTAATGACTTTTTCAATTTAATTTTCTATGGGAGGTGGTAAATCAGAATCATCCTTGAGTACATCACTTTCTTGCCTCTTATGTTGATCTTGAGATTTGGCAAGATTAGGATCATCTTTAGTGTGAATTGCCAAAATCTCTTCAATTGCTCCTATGACCTCGATGGAACCACAATTCACCTTATTCTTTTGGGAAGCTTTAAGGATATTGAGTTGATAAGTTTTCCTTCTAGAAGTGATTTGCATAATCCTTGTCTCACAGTTGATTATGATGCTTATGCAATTCATGATGCTTATGCATGCATTATTCGTAAGTTATGCTAGAATCTAACTTAATTCAGGAAGATTAGGTCATATGATTGTTGTGCAATCACCTAGCTATTGGATATTCATCCAACGACCTAGATCTATTGGCTGAATAGAGAGGGGGAGCAGCAGTGGCTCTTGGGCAACCTGGATGATGCCATGTGGCATCATTTTGGGCGTCCATATTTTTTTCTTCATAGATGATGCTACGAATGTTGGATTGAGTTGATTTTCGCATCGTTGGGCTGCGATCGTCGACCCGAATTTTTCTGTGCAGTTGAATTTATCGTTTGAAGCTCCAAATTGTGTCACCTTACCCCTTAGCCATTGATCTTCCTCAGACTTCATATGGTGCTATGGGACTCTAATGAAGGCGATTTCAGAGGCGTTAGACTCCGATCATCATCCTGTTCAGATCTGTACGGTTAGATTGTCAATCTGAGGTCTCGTAGTAAATCTCCTATCCTGGCCACAAAAGGACGTGAGTTAACTATAATTTATACAGACAATTCTAAATGCATAATGGTGCATGCTATGCAATATTTATAGTATGGACTACAATGTTAAGCTTAGGAACTCACATAAGTAGACATTTTAACATGAATAAATGTGTGTTTATCAGTGTTCGAAACAACAAGTGAGTGAAATGGCTTCCTCCATCCGAAATGATGGCTCGAGGGATCCCAAAGAATGCGAAAATGTAGTCCTTGATGAATTTGGTGGTAACATGGTCAGCACATTGCGTGGGAATAGCCTCAATTCATTTCGAGAATAATCGATGGCAACAAGGATGTATTAAAAACCATTGGAAGAAGGAAAGGGGCACATAAAGTCAATTCCCCAGATATCAAAGATTTCTGCAGCTAGGATGGGTTGCAAGGGCATCATGTCGCATCGTGATATTGACCCTAACGACTGGCACCTAGTGTAATGCTTTGTGTTCATCCTGATGGCATTATGTTCATCCTGATGCTTCGTCACTGTGTTCCTGACAACGAGTTCTCCAGTGTGCTATCCTTTTACCATGATCATGCCTGCGGAGTCCATTTTTCTGGGAGGAAAACTGCAGCCAAGGTGTTGCGAATTCTTTTAGCCCTCATTTCATCAGGATGAACATGATGCCATTGCAACCCATCCTAGCACACTGGGGTGTCACATTGTGTTCATCCTGATGAAGGGAAGGCTAAAAGAATTCACATTGCAACACCTTGGCTGCAGTTTTCCTACTAGAAAAATGGCCTCCACAGGCATGATCATGGCAAAAGGATAGCACACTGGGGAACTCATTGTCAGGAACACAGTGATGGATAATCTTATCAACACCTACTCTAAAAGGAAGTGGATTATCCCAGAAATAATACTTTGCTTCTGCAATGAGACGCTCATGCTAGTTTTTAGGCCAGCCTCGTAGAAGAGATCCAAAAGCAAGGTAATTAGCGATATCAACATACCATGGTCCACTTGCCACATCTATCGCTAGAAGGTTCTCATCAGGAAAATATTCATTTAATGGCAAGGTAAGTTCAATATGGTTCTGGTCGAGTCTCGAAAGATGGTCAGCGACCACATTCTAGGCTTTAGCCTTATCTTATATCTCAAGATCAAATTCATGAAGCAAAAGGATCCAAAGAATCAATCGAGGCTTTGCATCCTTCTTATGCATCCAAAGAATGGTCGCGTGGTCTGTGAAGATGGTAACATGAGAGCCCATAAGATACGATAGAAATTTCTCCAGCCCAAAGATGACCGCCAGCAGCTCCTTTTAAGTGGTTGTGTAATTACGCTGGGCCTCATATAGCATCTTACTGGACTAATACACCATGAAGGGATGTTTATCACATCTTTGTCCCAAGATGGCTTCAACAACTAGGTCAGAAGCATCACACATCAGCTCAAAGTCGAGGGACCAATGAAGCAGCCAGAGAACAGGGGCCTTAGTGACAGTATCACGCAGTTGCATAAATGCTTGAATACAATCAGGGCCCATGTAGAAGGGTACATTGGTAGATAGGAGATGCGTCAAAGGTCTAGAAATCTTGGAGAAATCCTTGATAAATCTCCTATAGAACCTGATGTGACCCAAAAAAGAGTGGATTTATCGGACAGAGCTAGGTACGGGTAAGTCAACTATCACGTCAAGCTTAGCTCTATCCACCTTGATACCCCTTTCAGAGATGATATGTCCTAGAACAATACCTTCGTGTACCATAAAATGACTTTTCTCTTAGGAAAGCACAAGGTTCACATCAATACATCTCCGAAGGCTGCGGACCAGGTTGGTTAGATAGCCATCAAAGGTTGGTCCAAAGATCGAAAAGTCATCCATAAAGACCTCAAGAAAATCACCCACGATATCGTGGAATATTGCCAGCATACATCTTTGGAAGGTAGCTAGCGCGTTACAGACTTCGAATGGCATCCTTCTGAAAGTGAAGGTGCTAAAGGGGTAGGTGAAGGTGGTCTTCTCTTGCTCTCTAGGGTCAATAGCCACCTGGCTATAGCTTGAGAATCCGTCCAGGAAACAAAAGAACTGTTTTCCCGTTAGCTACTTCAAGATTTTATCGATAAAAGGTAGTGGAAAATGGTCTTTCTTAGTCGCAGTATTGAGTTTCATATAATCTACACACACTCTCCAAGATGTAGGAGTGTGTGTAGGGATGGATTGACCCCTGTCAATGACATGGATGGTGAGACTCGCCTTCTTGGAAACAACATCAATCGAGCTCACTCAAGGGTTGTCACTGATCAGGTAAATAATGCCCGCACCAAGCCACTTGATAATTTTAGCCGTAATGACCTCCAGCATATTAGGATTAAGACATCACTGCATCTCGCGGGAAGGTCAAGCCTCCTCCTCCGTATATATACAGTGAGTGCAGTAGGAGGGGCTAATGCTAATCAAATCAGAAAGAGACCATTCAATGGCTGCCATATATTCAATTAGGACCTTCATTAGCTTGCACTCTTGCTGATGGCAACACCATTGATCCATAAATAGCTTTAATTAGTCATAACAAGTGAAAAATGCTCCTACATAATCGCCTAAGAGCCATAATTCCATGTAAATCCATTCTAAGAAGAAAACATTAAAACATGGTTAATTCTGTAGTTTTAACATCACATCATGAAATTAGAGAAACCATGGGATTTCCCTAGGGTTAATCTAAGGTCAAATGAGCATTAAAGTCTAATAAGTGGGTCCATACAGACAGAAACAAGGTTTCATGCATTTCGAGAACTAATATAGCATCTAAAATCCTAATTTCAGACCCACTTAAATTGAAGTGGTTTTGGTCAGGGAAAAAATCATCTAAATCTTCTAAAATTCATAGAAAAATATTCCTTATGGCTTGGTACCCTTGGTTTTACCATCTGAACCTATTTTGACCTTAAATAGTCTCAGAAGGAATTCTTCCCTAATTTGGACTTCTATGCAAATTTCCCAATCAAAATTGGTTAAAACTCAAATCTAACTTTACCATCAGATTTCTTAGGTACAAATTAAGCTAGTACCAAAATTTGGGCCCAATCAAAGTCCATCTTGACCAAGTTTGCATTTTAGTCCATTTAAACTATGTTCCTCTCAATTAAGCACCTAGCTTTCGAAATCTTTGGCAATAGGTCCCTAACTTCCTTATCTTCCTTACAAATGGGTCCTTACCGCCAGTGGAAATTAACCGACCTCCAGGCAGCTTTTCACCATGTCAAAACAACATCAGATCATCATCAAATCCCACCAAATTTGGTTAATTGTTGTTCACACGGTGACGATTTGTTTGGACTTGATTTAGGACTCAGATCTTGCATGAAAAGCTCGTGTGAATGCAAGAGATTCATGGGTGTTTTTCCTTCAATCTCAAACCGTGTAGAGCTTTTTCCTTGTCTAGAGCTTTCCTAAAAGCTCTATATAAAGCTCTAGAACTTCATACCGTGATCCTTAGCTCAATTTGCCCGCATTTCTTCACAAAATCCCTCTCTTTGGCCACCTCTGCCCTAGCTCCGATGACTCCTCTCTCTCCGGCTTCCTCGCCCTCTACCACATACCATAGGTAGTGAGATTGTCTTCATCTCCTCCCACTCCTCGATGGACAAATCAGGAGCTCCCAGGTCCCCTTCTTCCTCGCCGCACTATCACCGGAGGAATTCTCTTCTCTGATGCCAGCCAATCAAATCTAGTGCCATCTCTTCCCTTTCCTCCATTAGTTTAGGCCCCTTAGCTTCTTCCCTCTCTCTACTTCATTTCCCTCTCTTTAAGTAGTAGTGTCGACCACCAGTTCACCCTCAGCTCCATCATCTTCTACCGCTCCTACAATGCTTTGGCGAAGCCTTCCACACACCACATCACAACACGTGACTACCTCTAAAAGCATCTCCACCACACGCCCACTAAAAGCCCTCAAGAAATTGAGGGGTTCACGCCCTCAAAACCCCCATTGAACTTCGTCTCCTCCGCACACCCTCCTCAACTCCGTCAAACCTCCACACTCACCTAATCACCAAACAAATGCCGCCATCATCTTCCTCGCCTCTTGGAAACCCTATTAGTCATACTGATTGGGGCTTTTGAGCTGGTATTCCTCCTTTTAGGTTCGCCAACTGCTCTCCATCGCCGTTGTCCTCCTCGGCACTATCACGCTTCATCCGATCCTCTTCGACTTCAACCTGACCTCTATCAAATGCAAGTTGGCACCATGAAGGTGCCTGGACCTCCAATTATCCAAGATAGTAGCAGCAACATCTTCAATTTCTTTGGGCTTGACTGCAATTGTGAGCAAGCAGAAGAGGGTGGGATATGTCCCACATCGTAAACAATGGAGTGGCCGCAACAATATAAAGTGATTTCTTGCCATTGCTTGTTCGCCCGAGACACTGAGGGGTCGGGTACCCTGCTCACGCATGCACTCCTCACCTATACACATGGCACGCGGGCCTAGTCCAAACCAAGTACTATTCATGACCCGATAACCCGCCTGTATACCCGATTAGCCCCGTGTCTGAGAGAAAAAGAAGTGACTTTGTGAGAGGAGGGGGGAGGGTTTTGCTACGTAGTTAAGTGCCTCGGGGTGCATGCTGAAGGAAGAGGCTTTAACACTTAACCTCTGAGAAGGTTGGCCTTGTGCTGTAGAGGACTTGAGAAGCAATTGCCCTTGTGTGTTTACTGAGGCTTAGTGCCTTAGCACTTAAGCCATCGAAAAATAAGGGGCGACGTCTAATAAGCTCTGTGCTTGGCTTTGGCATAAAGTTCTAACATTGTAGAAACATTTAAGTGCTTATGTTGACATGGATTATCTAATTGTGGCACTGTTGATTTATTTGAATGAATTGAATAGTTGGGATGCGTGCTTAATTAAGAGGATTTAATTGGTGATTCAAATCACCATTGTTTTGCTTCTCTAATTCCTTTTATCCCAAGGATCTTTCGAGATACATTGCCTTATATTTGAATATCAATCTGAGTAATTTATTCATTACATATCTCTTATTGTGCTTAATTTACTGTGCTCATCATTCCTGAATTGTGATTAGTGTGTAAATTTCATATTTACTCCCTACGAACATTGTCGAACTCCAAGTAGATTTCGAGTTTTATAAATTTAAGTGTTCGTTGTGTGATTTAGGGAGTGTACTATGATGACCATTTCATAAATCTCCTCATTCGCACATCAACATTTTGGTGCCATTGCCAGGGAGCAACGCACAATACACCACTAGTCTGATCTTATTTGATTTGAGCACTAACTTGCCCTATTTGCATTATTGTGATTTTGTGGGGTACATCACAAAGAGATCTTCCATGCAATCAACCACCCCAGGGGCAGGTAAAATTTCTCTTCTTCCCTAATCAACCTCTTAATCTTGGGAAGAGAAAAAGGAAATAAATGAATTAGGATTCACGTACCTTATTTTTCTAGTAATTATCATTCAAAGGCAAAAGTTTCTTGATTTGCGAACTTGCTTGATATCTGATTGAAGATTGAGATGAATTGATTAGAGATTTCCCATCCTAATTTCCTATACCTATTAGGGATTTACGCTTAATTTTTTTTAAACATCTTGGACTACTCACTTTCTTGTTTGAGTCCAAGGTGTTACATTTGAGATCAAATTGGACTTAAAATCGAACCAATTAGGGTTTCCACATTACGATCGTGAAGTGCTAGTACATACTTGCATTCATTAAAGGAAATTAATATTCCTGCATTTGTGTACTACTCAAGCCCTTGTTTGGAAAGATCTATTCAAGAGAACCCTAAAATCATATTCTAAATTCACCTGAACCCTAAAATTTTGGACCTAATGACCTGAGAGTCAATTCAGGGTGAAATTTTTTTGGGTTTTTCCCAAATTTTATCCTCCATCTTGTTTTAGCAAAATTATCATAGTTTAATATATACGTTGTAGTGTAGTTGAAAAAATCATGCAAAACACTTAAATTTATAAAACTCAGAATTAGAAGTAAATCTGAGGTCGTTCGCAGGCAGCAACTGTGCAATTTAATTCACCAATCACAATTTATCAAGAGAATATGCAATTGAAATCAATGAGATGCTCAAAATGATATTTCAATAAGAACTAGAAGAACAATGCAAAAAGATCGGGTTAAAATGGTCATTTGAATCACCAATTTAACCCTTAAGTTTAAGCTCACAAATCCTCAAATAAATGAACAGTAAACCACAACCATTAAGCCACGTCAGTCAAGTACTCAAATATTCCCACAGTAACAAGCAGAATCAATCTCAGACGATAAGCAAGCTTCGAGACGCCTTATCAGAAGAGGCACACCACCATAGAAGAAGCACAAGGGCTTCTCTTCTTCAAGCCTCAGAAGAGGCACAGTAGCAACCACGAAGGCTCAATGGCCTCTCAAAATTTCGATAAGTATCCAGAGAGGAGAGAGGACATGGTTCCCAAGGAGGAGCAAAACCCACCCCCTTCTCTTTTTGATTTTCTTTCTCTTCAGCTCAATTTGGACCTGGGTAATCGGATCCAAAGCCCAGACCTACGAGGCATGAGTGCAGGCGAGGGACTAGACAAGCTCATGAGCATGTGCATTCAGGCATGCATGGGGGACCTCACCCCCATGCATTTGACGCGATAAGGCACTGCACCTTTTTCCTTTTATGCACTGTTGAAGGCTTCTATGTTCACAATGTGGGACTAACCCATTCTTATTTCCTTCACAAAGGTTCATGCGAATGCAGTGGGATTTAGCGCCAAATCAAGGCAGCTAGAGCTCGTCTTTCCTCGAGTATCACCTGGACTTGCATCAGGACTTGGAGCCGCACATGCAATGGTGTGGGTGAACCTATGGTTTAAGTTATTATAGGAGATCAAGAAGGAGAAGGGAAGATAAAGGGAGACTTAAAGAGGGATAGAGTGGATGGAGGCAGTCAGCTATGATGGGCTGACGCCAGACAAGGAAGAGTTGACGGTGAGTGTACGACGGAGCAGGGAGAGGTGAAGACGACCGGTCTTTGGCCAGACACAATCGCAACAAAAAGCTGAAGAAGGAGAGATAACCAATTTGGTTGTTGATCGACTCAATGAGAGGGGCAGAGGAGCTCATCAGAGCCAAGGTTGTGGGTGACCGGAGAAGGGAGAAGAGGGGATTTCTTGGTCGAAAACTCGCTGAGTTAGGCCTTGTGCAAGGGACCCTTTTAAAGGTCACAGGGCATGCACTAAGGAAGTGAGCTCGGAGAGCTTGAAATATCAGGGAAGAGAATCCCTGAATTCTTAAGCATTCGCATGAGCTTTTTGGAGCAAATCAAGGTTCAAGACATGGTCCAATCAATAGAGGATCTCTTAAGGATTCTCCCTTCCAATTTTGGAAGGATTTGGCTGGGAATCAAGTGAGAAAACCTCACTCAAATCTCGGTGGAGGAGCTTCGTTCACACCAATGACAATAGAGACCTTTTTACAAAAATGAGAATAAAGTTAGGGACTTGATTGCAAATATTTCAAAACTTAGGGCCTTAAATGAGAGGACAGAGTTTAAATAGACTAAAATGCAAACTAGGTTAAGATGAACTTTGATTAGGCTCAAATTTTGGTACAAACCTAATTTAGACCCAAGGAATCTGATGATGAAATCAGATTTGATTTTTGAGTAAGTTTGACTGGATAATTTGTGCAAAAATTCAAATTATGGCATAATTCAGTTTGCTACTCTATTCAAGGTCAAAATGGATTCAGATGGTCAAACAAAACGTACCAAATCCATTAGAATATTTTTCAATGAATTTTATTCTGATTAGAACCTCTGTAATTTAAGTAGGTTAGAAATTAGGGTTTTGGGTGCTGCAATGATTCTCCAAACGCGTGAAACCCTGTTTCTGCCTGTGTGGACCCACTTATTAGAATTTAATGATCATTTGACCTTAGATTAACCTTTAGCAAATGCCATGGTGACTCTGCTTTCATGATGTGATGTTAAAACTGTAAAATTATCCCTGGTTAAATATTTTCTTCTCAGAATGGATATGTGTGGAATTATGGCTGTCAAGCAATTATGTAGGAGCATTTGTTAATTGATTATGACTAATTACATCCAGTTATGGCTCATGATGGTGTTACCATCACATATTTAGGGCAGGTCAGGTGAAGTTGATCTACTTTATAGGCTGATCAACCCCTAAATTTGGTTACAAATTGAATCAACTTCTAATCAAGTGAAATTCATGGCTTAAATTAGGACTAAAATTAGTAGACTTAAGGTCTCAATTCATACATTCCAATTTACTTGGAACCGCAGTGACAAGGAAGGTCAGGTGGAGGAGATCTTGTAACCCATGGGGATGCTCTACCGTATAGGGGTCTTTGCGGGGCTCTCCCTTCTTGGCTGCCCAAGTACCTCTCAGGTGTGTGAATTTTTTATTCAGAGGTATGATCCACCTCGAAACAACCTTAGTCATCCAAAAATCTTTGGGTGCCTTGCTTGGGTCTAATTCATATCCAATCCCTCATCTATTCTTTGGAGAACATACACAGGAAAGGTCCCTAGGTTGTTGACCTAGAGGCCTCTTTAGAGTTGATCTTCTTGGGGATTTCTAATCTGATCTGATCAATTCAATCTGAACCTGAATTTAATTCTACATCTTGACCCACCACCTAATTTGAAAATGCAACCTAACAATTTAGGAAGAATATTTAGGAAACCTGAATCCCAAATGAGCATGAAAGAGAAGATGATTGAGGATGCTCTTAGACATCATGATGAATATTACAAAATCTCTGATCCATCTAATCACATTCAGGTTAATGTTTCAAAAGAAATAACCCACAATATGAACCGTGTTGCAATGATATTGACACAAATGATACATGGTTCAACCCAGGATGATCTTTTATTAGAATATGTTGAATTGAGGAAATTACATAGCAACGAATATCTACAATGTTGGTCAAATTCCCCACTTTTAGAAAAACAACAAGGTCTCATAGAGAAACGTGGAAAATTGCTGAATATGGTGTATGAATTCATCAATCAAAAATACCCATATATCCCCTCAGAAACTGATGAGGCATCTTGGAACAACATTGAGGATCAACATGATTTCCCAGGGCCCAGGTTTGAAAATAGAGGTTGTTGTGAATCCCCAACCCAAATGGAATCAAATTCAAACTTTGTGCAGATTGACATACCTGATCTTGATGTTGGTTGGGTGGATCCAATTGCAGGTGTTCTTGATTCTGAACCAGCCTTAAAGAGCAATGAGGCTATTCCATCATGCCTTGATTTCCCAAACACCTATAGTGAACTTGAATCAGAACCTCTCGAGGATGTAATTCCCAAACCTTATCCTATTAAGGTAATCCTCGAGAGTAATTCTGACATCCCAACAGAACCAAGTCCAGATTCTAGTGACCCAGTTCCTACCTTTAACCTAGAATCTAGATCTAAACTTATTTAGGATAATCAAGAGGCCCAATTTAATGAGAATCATATTTTAGATCTGGACTATGATTCTAGTCCTATATTTGATGATTACACCTCTCCAAACTCAAAAATACAAATTGATTTTTCAGAAGTCACACCAATTTACGATACAAAAATAGAGGAGTTGAAAGAATTGGGATTTGATTGGGTCTACCCTAGAAGCCAAGAACTTGAGCCTATGCCCAATAAGGACACCTCTTTGAGCTCGGCATTTGAGAGTAGGTTAGATCCAAGTCAGGTTGTTGATTCTATGCATCATGATTTGTTTTGTGGTGGAAATTCAAATCTGGAATCAGGTTCAAAAACTGATTATCGCAAATTCTCCAATGATTTTGAATCATACTCTAATTTCGGAGAACCTTTGTTTCCTGATGATTACGAGCCAATCTATGACCTCAGCATCTATGACCCACTCTTTCATTCTAACTCTGAGGTCCCTAATCCCGAGATCATTGATTCAAAATTATGTTCCATTGAGTTGGAATCATTCTATTGTGATCTTCAGGAATCAGAAATAGTAAGTGCCGAGGGTGTCCACAATCCAAAGTTTGAATCTTTCACTGACTCAGAATTCCATGATCCTATAAGCACTCTTCAGGCATTTACATTTGATTTGAATGAACATCAAGAAGACTCTCTAGATGAACCTATCTTTACATCATTTCAAGAAGTGCCCTCTCCGCACCTAGATTTTGAAAAGGCCACATCCTCCATCACAAAGCCAGAGCCTTCCAAAATCTGATTCTAACTCTGACCCACCCTCGGAATCAACTTCTACTCTAATTCACCTCTCTCTGATCCAGTTGCATATGGTTCACCTCCAACTTTTGATCGAGTAGCGAACATTGATCAGACCGAGAATCATGTCTTATCCTTCTCTGATCTCACCTGTAGGGTTCCTACATCCTCTACAAATCCATTTTCTTTTAAGGACCCCTACTCTGATCAAGCTGAACTGATTCAGTCAAACTCGCAATTTTCATTCCACATTATTTTGAGCCTCAAAATATCTAGTGGGCTCCACACTTATTCATATCCATCAACCCGCCAGACTGATTGGGTTTGGTCTGCATCATCAGCCTGTTGATCTGAACAAGCACTTGGTTGGACCAACCAGGCTACTTATCAAGGTGCTTGTTCTACAAAACTCCTCTAATTTGACAACCCCTTCTCCTTGACCACCTTCTGCTTAGCTAAAGGCATTGAATTTGGTGCTTAATGGGAGCCAACCCATCATTTAAAGAAAACTCGAGATCCTTCTTATCATCCTTTTGAGCTACACTCCTACTGCACTTAAGAGTTCAACTTTAGAATAGCCGACTCCACCTATGGTATTGGTATCAAAGCTTGAAATCATTCGCAACAGTCATCCCGACCCATTCACCCACCCTTTGAACCTATTTTAAACTTTGAACCAAACTAAATTTCTACTATCTTAGCTTACAATGAGGACATAGCAAACCTTAGGCTTGGGGGGTGTTAAAGTGCAAACATATGGAAATTCAATTCTCTGAGGGGTTCTCACAAAAAAATACACATTCAAAAAATTTAAAAAATTGAAAAAATGAAAGAAGAAAAAATGGAGAAAGGGGAGGAAATTTTGTGAATTGATTGCAAATCTTTTTTGAGGAGGAAAGAAGAGGAAATTCAAATGTCCAAAAGGAGCAAAAATAAAAAACAATATTGATAGTCATAGCAATTGATTATGAAATCTACTTAAGTTCTACACCAAATCAAATTAAAGATTAGGTCCTAAAGTGCTAGAGATAGGGAGATTAGTAATGAGTGCCAATCTTAGGCCTCTTAGGCTTGTTTTAGGGCTTAAACACTCACGTATTTGTTAAGATCCGGACTAGTCCTCAAGAGGTTGAGGAAAGTACGAGGCTGATGTAGTAGGTCTAAGGCTTAGGGATTATTCAGCCCCCCCTTGGTTTGTAGGACTTGGTAACCTAAGCACCCAAAATCACACACTAAGTCTAGTTCAGTGCGCTTAATAAAGAAAATCATGCCATAAGTGTTCTATTCTGAAAAGCCATCTAAAAGATCTAGCTTAGGAGCGGCTCAACAACACAAGTTGATTGGACGAGTTCCTGGCGTGGAGAGGTGGGAAATTTTCTTTGAAGATACATAATAACATATCATCTCCTTGGGGCTTGTCTCCTAGTATATCTAAATATCCTACCAAGGGCATGTAAGCACCTTGTGTTGGTTCAGGTGCCATGGGTGGGATTATTCCAAAATGTCGATTGCCAGGGCCTGAATTTAGCTACAGAACGTCATGGGCAATACTACCCTGAAGTGTTGAAAGCCAAGTGTTAGGCGTGTAAATTGCATTTTAAAAGATTATTTAGTTGTAGTATAGCACGAAAACACATCGAAAAATAAATTTGTAAAGACAGGTGAGTACCAGGTCGTTCGCAGGGAGGCAATCTCGATTTTAACAAAAGCTTTTCAATAAAACTAATTCTAAATATATATATATGTATATGTATATATGTATAGAGCAGATATCTAGAGAATCATAATTTTATTGCAATTAGATAGAGTTTTTCACAATAGAAAATGCTAATAGAAACAGATAGATAGATAGATAGAGAGATAGAGAGAGAGATAGGAGGCAAAGAGATGATGTTGCTTGTAGGATGATTGTGCGAGATGCGGTAACACCTCAGATCCAGAGCACTGGGATGAAGGTCAGAGTGGAGTTGCAGAGGGATGGAGAATCACAGAGAAGAAGGTGGAAGAGATGCTTGGAGTTGATAGCAGGAGTTGATGAAGAGATCTGAGTTCTAGCAAGAGTTGATCTTCAGTTGGGGGGCCCTAGGCCTTCTTTTATAGTGTTGATGAGAGGCAAAGAGGGCATTTTAGCCCTTAATCTCGTGTAACAACTCCTGGGCAATCAGATTCATCGATCGGGAGATCAATGGATCTGATCTGGCCTCAAAATAGCCTCCAACGCACCTTCATCGTTCATATTGAACCCGGTGGCGACACATGGTGGCCTCTCATGCGTTAGATCAGGTCGGATGCTCCAGCTGCTCCCGCACTCATTCTCTTCAATTTTCTCACTCACCACTTGCCTTCTCTAAGTGCCTCAATGTCAGCTGTCTGATCTTACGATCGATGGCTTACACACGCATGCATCTCTTCCCTTTTGAAGAAGCATATGGGAAAATGCACATCAGATCCCGTGTTCGCACACAATCTACTCTCATTTCGTCACGTGGCTACATCGTCGCGCTCCACTCGACATCTGGCGACCAATAGCGCCCTCTTGTGTGCCCCTCCTAATTTCTTTCGAGTCGTTTGAACGCGTGCCCTTTGCTTAAAAGCGAAGGCGGTGACCACTATGCTGTGCCTTTGGTTCATTGCATTTTTTATTTTAAGGCAACTTATTCTCGATCATTGGATGAAGATCTAATGGTCGAGATCTTGTTTCTTTTAATGAGGCACGGTTGGATGGGGGACGTGGCATGCTCGTGGCTGTTGGATGATGATTCAATAGCCCATAGTGCACGAGGGTACCCTTCTCAAATGGGGTGGCGATGAGGGGTGGCTGTGATGGTGCCTTGTGGCGCCATCATGGCTGTCCATCTTCTTTTTCATGTATCTGGTGATGTAGACCTCTGATTGATTTGATTTTTGTGTCATTGGACTGCGCTCGTTGATTCGGATCCATCCATGTGGTTGGATTTTTCATTTGAGGCTTGAATTTTTATCCTTTGGCTCCATGATCTCCATTCTTTTACGGACTACACACAATGCTCTGGTTGTCTAATTGAGACGATTTTGGAAGTGTTGGACTCCCATCATCGTTCTAATCAAATCTGTCTGGTCTGATCTGACATCTGCAACTTCAAATCATCTGCGATTAAAATCATCTCTCATTGGTACATAAAATGATGATATTATCTATGCAGCTAATCAAACTAGCTATTATGCAAATTATGATGCCTATGAATGCATTATTCCTAAGTTATGCTAGAATCTAACTTAATTCAAGTGTTTTAGGTTGCATGATTGTTGTGCAATCACACCCCCATGCCTAAATCTTGCTAGTCCTTAGCCAATGCAAAACTAAATGCAAAGTGGTCCTACATGATAGATTTCTATCAAGAGTTTGACTAGAGATTTATTTCTTTTATTTTCATTCAAAACTTTAGTAATCTAGACAATCGTGAAAATGTTTTATTGTAGCCTATGCAACGGATCCAAGTGAAAAGTCAATCTACATCTAAAGCTTATACTTGACCCTTAGTAAAAATCTATTGGGATAAGCAAACTTCTTCCCTCGAGATTATAAAGTAACTTGTATATTCAGCCCTAGCTTTTGGCTTAGGTAGAAGATTTCTAGGTCAAGTAGATTTGTATTTGGTGGCTCACACTCATCTGGTGCTGCATATAGACTAGTACTTTAGAACCTAGATTTCTGAATTATGAAATAGTTTGACTCAGAGAGAGGTGAGAAACTGTGCTCTATTTAGTTCTTTTGTACTCATTCTCTCTCTTTCTTTCTCTTTCTTTTTCTTTTTCTTATCTTTTCTTATCTTTCGTTTCTTTTTTAGCTCACAATATCACCAGAATTATTAGTATATTTGGTGGTCTCTCCTGACATTAACATTTTGATTAGGTTCTGATAACTCTAAGACTAAGTCAAAATTCCTCAGCCCATATTTAGGCGGTCAGAAATACAGAAAAGTAGGTCAAGGCTCTATTTGGTGGATCATGAGGGTGGTAGGTGTTGTTGCCTCAATACACTTGAAAAAAACTCTAAAAACACTTATAAACTCTTTTTTTTCTTTTTTAATTTTTCTTTCGTTCTTTTCTACTCTTTCTTTCTTTAGACATATATACCTCTTTTTTTCTTTTTCTTTTGCATCCAGACATCTACTAACGCGACGCAATTTCGCATACGACTTTTATTCACGAGGCATTATTTGGGATTAGGGGATGTTCAAGAAGATATCGGGTGGCTTATTTGATGGAAGTACCTATTCTCAGCACTGAGAAGGGAATGGATAGGACAGTGTATTTCTAACATTGACATTAATACCCTCCTTCAGCCTAGGATTTTGTAAAGGACGATCGTGACCATCCACCCTAGTCCTAGTTTTATCAGAACCCACTCTTGCATATTTACCTTATTTAGTGGCTCTCAAAATGCTCGCACTAAGAATTTGTACGCAGAAATCGAGAACGAAAACTATGCCTAACTCCAAGTATCATTATCTCATTATCCAGAGTTTAAGATTCCTCATACTAGCCTTAGAGCACCAGTAGACTTTTTACTCTCACCTCACACTTGTTTGGTGGATCTGTTAGAAGATAGTTTGTCTGACTCCCTAATTACTATCTAAGGGTTCAAGAGAAGAAGCACCACTTCTTCTCGACAAACTAAAGATGTTTATCGGTCTTCACAGAGGATCCATTGCAAATTCTATGTGTAAGTGTGAAATTGTATTGGATTCTTAACTCAGGAATCAACTTAAGAATAAATCCCTAATAAAACCTTAATAAAAATTCTCTATGCCTAAATGCTTTTTTTTTTACATAAAAATTAGACATGCAATGTCCACCACCCTATGCTTATTCATTACAATGTCCTCATTGAAATGTATGCATGAAAATCAAAATATAATAAGCAAGAGGAGGGGATATCACCTGACTATGCTTGTTAATCCAGGTCAGCATGGATGCAGAGATGCAGAGTTACCAGTAATGAATACTGGGTTGCCTCCCAGCTAGCGCTAAGTTTAATGTCACTTGCCAGACTTTAACCCAAAAATATGTAGTTCAAATAAATGGGTTGAGTCAAGATTAAAATGAAGATGTGATCATGTAATGCAAGGATCAATGATCCACAAATGCAGATCAACTGATGGTGAATACCAATCCCAAAATGTCAGAAAAATAAAGTGAATAGGCTTGAAACTATTTGCAGCCAGATGCTATAAAAGAGAAAAATATTAGTGCAGGTGCCATAATGGAAAGTAGCTAATGGCAACCTTAAGATGTGATGCATGAGGAAGGCAGATGAGGTGGATACAGGATGGTTTGTGGGGAATAAATCATATGGGTCCTGAAAGTGATAGGAAATGAAAGGAGGGACCTGAGTGGTGTAGTCTGAAATGATATAAGAAACCACTTCGTAACTTAAGCAGGTGTAGGTGGATGTAGAGTAGTTGAGTCAAATAAGATCCAGTGGTTCATCTCAATAGTTTCGGACCTATCAGAATCCTCAATCTTATCCCTGGGGTGATAAAAAATCTTATTTGAGTTGCCAAATCTTGTTTTAATCCATGATGCAAGTCTTCAACTATAATGGACAAAAATTCATTATTCCTTAGAATCATAGCCCTAGGGGGAGTAAGATTAGAATCTAGAGTAATCAAAATCTCAAATTCTTTTAGTTCTGTGGACTTCTGAATTTGATCCCAATTATTTTTCTCTTGGACTATATCTTCCAAGGGAATTTCTTATTTCTCATCAATCAAGTCAAGCTCCTAAGGATTCCATGATTCAGCTAAATTCTTTGCTTCCTCAGATAGACCTTCATAAGTCATCCCCGGTAATTCTGCAATTTCCTAAACACCTTTTTCATAAAGGGATTGTTTGTCTTGTTCAATCTTGAGATGTTGGGGATAAGGGTCAGATTTTTCTTCAGGACTCTGGTGGATAGGAAGATAAGGGTGCGAATTAGTTGGAACAGAAGTGACAGAAGATTCGGCTTCTATATGGGATATCTTAGAATGATTAGTATCGTCAAATCCAGATATCAAATCGTTTAAGCACATCTGATCATGGTAATCTTCAGACAAGATGACATCAGAGCCATCCAACCATGCTTGGCTGGGAGTGTCACAGTCCCCAATCGTTCAATGTCCTTAATCTTGCTCTGATTTTCCCAAATCATCCATGTAGTCCAATTGTATGTCTAAAAACATGAAAGGCTCATACTCAAGCTCACCATGTGTTGGAACCTTATTTCACATCTTGTTTTGGTGTTAACAAAATTATTTTGGATTAATGTTTGCCATCAAGTGTTTTTCAGATTTAGCTGAAGAAGTAAGGCAAACAGGAAATGATGGAGGCATGATGGTGAGAAGAAAAAGATCATGTCATGGAGGAGGCAAGATAACAAAGAAGAGTCGAGGAGGAGATCTTCTTCGACCTTTAGTTTCTCTAGTTTAGATTTTATATTTATAGATTGTATATGCCTCTTAACAAAGGAATATAACTTATATCATAAAAATAATTAGAGATAAATTAGGATTAATATTGAGATCATTTTCAAAGAACGTAATTGATTAAATCACTTAAAAAAGGTACTTGTTAACCCACAAGTACCGGTACTACAGTTTAGTACGGGTACATGTGAGTTATAGGTTTGGATTTTTTCAAAGAAACAGACCTGTATCCTACGAGTACCGGTACTCATGATCAGTACTGGTATTGGAGGGAACGAGTACCAGTACTTATGATTAGTACCTATACAAGTGGGTTACAGATTTGTGTTGAGTTTGAAACCCAAATCTGGAAGCAACGAGTACCAGTGCCCACACTTTAGTAACAATACCAGTTAACCATTGGCTCAATTCTGAATGGCTAGAAAATTTATTTTGTCAATGTGAACATTGGAAATTAAATCCCAACGTCTAGTAGATAAGTATCGTAGGTCCTAAACTCTATAAAATGATCCTAGGACTCTTTGTTTGCACACAAGAGATATTAAAAATACAAGGAAAATTCCTAGAGCTATATTTCACAATTTTCCACCACATATTCAAGAGAAGGAATAGTTTGTTGCTCTCAATCTCTCTACGAATTTGCAAGCACATCAACGTGATTTCTTCACGCATTGTCAAGGCATCCATGCTCATTCTAGGCTCTCAAATCGATAACATTATATTTACATTTGTTGAGAGGCTTAAGAACTTAATTGTAAGATCTTTCTTACACCTGTCTTTCATTTGTTCTTGAGCATTTGCTCATTGGGTTGTAACAAACCTATTTTTGTACTTGAGTTGAGGTAACCCGTTAATTACCTCAGTTAGTAAATTGATTTCCTCAGTGTTGAGGGAATCAGGTTAAAAACCTTAAGCTGGGAGGCTTAGGTAGTGGAGTACCTAAGGGAGGGGAAGCACTATACATATTGTGCCTATTTTTGTGGTTTGATTGATTGTGCAAAATTTCTTGTTATTACTGATTTTGTGTTTGATTTTTTGTGCGCATAGCCATATATCCTATCTTTAGATCCTACAAGTGGTATTAGAGCCCGATTGCAAGAAGACGTAACAACTCGACTTGCGATGGCATCATTTTTAAGGTGCACCGAAGGACAATCTTCTACTCGTCCCCCCCATTTCGATGGGACGGACGACGGGTATTGGAAGAGGAGGATGCAAATTTTCCTCAAAGTAATGGATGAGGAGGCTTGGACCCTCATTCGGGATAAGTACTCAGATCCAGAGCCACAAGGAGTAGCATGGACAACGGATTAGAAGAAAAAGATCGTAGGCAACGCAAAGGTGATGAACACATTTTATTATGCGTTGTCAAGGAAAGAGTTCAACCGAATTTCGGCATGCGAATCCACGTACGAAATTTGGAACACTCTTAAGGTCACCTACAAAGGTACAAACAAGGTAAAAGAAACTTGTATCTAAATTCTAACTAAAAATTATGAGTGTCTCAAGATGACCAAAGGAGAAACGGTCAAAGACATGTACACAAAGTTTGGGGAAATAATTAACCCTCTAAAGAACCTTGGAGTGAAGTTCACAGAAGAGCAGCTTGTAAGGAAGATATTAAGATCTCTTACAAGTGATTGGTCTCCAAAGACCACAGCCATCCAAGAGGCAAAGGACCTCTCCACTCTCCCATTGGATGATCTAGTTGGTAGCCTTATGGCTTATGAAATCCAACTAGAAAACATGAAGAAGAACAAGGAGGAGATGTCTAGCAAAAGGAAGAATATTGCTTTTAGAGAAATTAAGGAGGTCTCGGACTCAATAACCTCGGAATTCGAAGATGAAGAAATGGAGATGCTTATTGGGAAATTCCAGAAATTCCTCAAGAAACAAAGTAAGCAAGTTAATAAAATTTCAACTAATGTTATTTGCTATGAGTGCAAGAAAAAGGGCCACTTGCGAAAGGATTGCCCCATAAACAAGAAGGAGGACAATAGGAAAGAAACAAAGGAGCTTAAGAAGAAGAAGAAGAAGAAGAAAACATTTACAGCAACATGGGATGATAGCGACTCTGACATGGACACTGACTCCAGTGAATCGAATGAAGGCCAGATCGCACACCTTTGTCTTGTTGCAACTTCAGAAGACACAGACGAAGCAGTAAACCATGATTTTTCTTTTGAAGAATTATTAGAAGCTTATGAAGAACTATATCATAAAGCTAGGTTATTTAAAAAGGAAAATAAGGTTTTAAAAAGTAATCATCAAACATTAGAAATAGATAAATCATGTTTAGAAATGGAATTAGAAATGTCAAAAGAGACTAACAATCATTTGCATGCAAAGATAGTAGAATTGAAGATATTTATGAGCACTTTGAAGGTATTTTAAATAATCTCAAAATAACAACTAGGTTAAATACTAAATTTTGAGAAGCTATAAAATCAAAATTTCAGAATAAAAACAATACACATACTAAATCACATGCACATAGGCATGCATGGATGTACCAAAAGGCCAAAAATCGTAAGAGTTATAGATCTAACACAAAAGAGACCTATAAATCTCAAGGTTTGAAAGGTACCAACTTGAAAGGACTCACAAGAAAATGGGTACCTAGGAAAGATATTTTACATTGTTTTGCAAGAATGGATCAAAGAGATTAGTGGGTGTTCAAGGCACACAATGGAACATTTCAACCTTTCTATAGGTTGAATGAAGACCAAGAACAATGGCCTAACAGAGCTTGGCACCCTCATTCATCATTTTACTATTGGTAAACATTATGGTATGATACTCTATTTACCCCTTCATTTTTTTTTGTTATTGACAAAATGGGGGAGAAAAATAAAGAGCAAATAGTAAAATTTTTAGGGGGAGCATATATTTAGTGGGAGGATTTAATTAAAAGGTTTTCCTTCGCATAACATTGTTAAAAATTATTTGCAAGATAGCTTTGTCAACACCCAAAAAAGGGAGATTGTTGGAACCTTATTTTACATCTTATTTTGGTGTTGACAAAATTGTTATGGATTAATGTTTGCTATCAAGTGTTTTTCAGATTTAGCTGAAGAAGCAAGGCAAACAGGAAATGATGGAGGCATGATGGTGACAAGAAAAAGATCATGTCATGGAGGAGGTAAGATGACAAGCAAGAGTCGAGGAGGTGAAGATCTTCTTCGACCTTTAGTTTCTCTAGCTTAGATTTTATATTTATAGATTGTATATGTCTCTTAACAAAGGATATAACTTCGACCATAAAAATAATTAGAGATAAATTAGGATGAATATTGCTATCATTTTTGAAGAACATAATTGATTAAATCACTTAAAAAAGGTACTTGTTAACCCACAAGTACCGGTACTAAAGTTTAGTACGGGTACATGTGAGTTACAGGTTTGGGTTTTATCAAAGAAACAAACCTGTACTTTGCGAGTACCGGTATAGGAGGGAACGAGTACTGGTACTCATGATTAGTACCGGTACAAGTGGGTTACAGATTTGTGTTAAAAGTTTGAAACCCAAATCTAGAAGCAACGAGTACCGGCACCCACACTTTAGTACCGGTACCAGTTAACCGTTGACTTAATTCTGAATGGCAAGAAATTTTATTTTATCAATGTGAACACTGGGAATTAAATCCCAACATCTAGTAGACGAGTATCCTAGGTACTAAACTCTATAAAATGATCCTAGGACTCTTTGTTTGCACACAAGAGATATTAGAAATACAAGGAAAATTCCTAGAGCTATATTTCACAATTTTCCACCACATATTCAAGAGAAGGAATAGTTTGTTGCTCTCAATCTCTCTACGGATTTGCAAGCACATCGACGTGATTTCTTCACGCATTGTCAAGGCATTCACGCTCATTCTAGGCTCTGAAATCAATTACATTGTATTTACATTTGTTGAGAGGCTTAGGAACTTAGTTGTAAGATCTTTCTTTCTTACACATGTATTTCATTTGTTCTTAAGCATTTGCTCGTTGGGTTGTAACAAACCCATTTTTGTACTTGAGTTAAGGTAACATAGTAATCACCTCGGTTAGTAAATTGATTTCCTCGGGGTTGAGTGAATCAGGTTAAATACCCTAAGCTGGGAGGCTTAGGTAGTGGAGTACCCAAGGGAGGGGAACCACTATACATATTGTGCCTATTTCTGTGGTTTGATTGATTGTGCAAATCTTCTTGTTATTACTGATTTTGTGTTTGAGTTTTTGTGCGCATAGCCATACATATCCTATCTTTAGATCCTACACCATGGATTGGCTCCTCAAAATGGAATGGCTGCAATTCAGGGCCTTCCTCCTCAAAGTCAATTTTTGGGATATCAAAAAGGATCTGTTCTATATAATCACAAAGCTGATGGGTGGGCTCAGTGTATGTAGAGGTTGGGATTAGATAAGATGTCATACTTAAGGTTGGATCCTCAACCTTGAGTGGCTTATGAGGGAGAGAATTTCGCTTATTTATGAAGATGATAGTAATAAAATTATTCGTTGTTGTATTTTATGTGATGGAAAATCTCTCAATCAAAAATTAAAATGGATATCAAATTAAACCACAATAAAGATGTCGCATCCACAGGGAGGTACAAACCAAATAAACTCACAAATGTTTCCACATTAGTCATGATTTCATAGAAAAGTGCTTAGCAAGATTTTTCTTTAAATGTCTCTTGTTCCCATCAATACTTTTTGTTAGATGAAATAATAAAGGATGAGAGAGTTAAAGGATATTGCATGCAATTGCCACATCAAAAATTAGGGTAAACACCCTATGCTTTTCACCTAATAAATATTCCCTTGCTTCATAAGCATCTTAGTGATGAGAGGTAGAGAGAGCTTACTGCAAAATAGAGGGAATGAGAGGGGCTAAAGAGCAAATTCATCAACATAAATATAGAGAAATAAAAATCCACAACCTCAATCACCTCCTCTACATTTCATTGCATTTAATACCACATCCACTATTGAAAAATAGGGGAGGGGTGTTGGTGTGGCCAGCTGTGTTGTGGAGGCAATGCTGGGGGTGTGGCTACCGACGATGGTGGACTGAAGGTGGAGCTTCGTTGTGGCGATGATGACGCGGGCTGAGATGGTCTATGGAGGTCATGAGGCATGGCCTTGAGTCCGCCGGTGTGTGGGTGGCGTGTGGCAGTAAAGCCTCTGTCGCTGCCTCGTGAATGTCGATGAGGTGCGCTCAAGGGTGGCGGTCCTCTTGGAGGTGTTAGCAATGAGCGGAGCAGTCAGAAGTGGCTGGTGGAACGCGGGGACGACTAGCGGCTTTGGGTCCTTTTGTGAGTTGCAAGTAGTGAACAAGAAGAAGAAGAAGACGTATGGGAGTAGGCAGGGATGATGATGGTGGTGGCTGTGGTGAACGGTGGTGTGCGGTGAGAATGGGTGAGGGCAAGGATGGTGTGTTTGGGTTATTCTACTGTGTGGAGGGGATGAATAGGGACTAAGGTGGTGAGGAAGAGGAAGTTGGGTGCATGGTTAGCGGTGGTGGTGCTCTCTATCACTGAGCACCACCACGTCAAGGCGAGCGGAGGATAGGCGAGGGGAGAGTCAGCCCATGGTGTAAGCAGCTTCCACAGTGTTTGTTGGGTGCACGGTAGAGGTTTTGCTTCCCCCTCTCGAGAGGATGATGATGCCTAGGAGGAGATACTCTTTTTAGAAAAAAGCATCATGCTGTTGAGAGAAAAGGGGATAATTTGTAGAGTGATTTCGAGGATAGGATTGATATTCCAGGTATTGGGACTCTGAGGCATATCCCTGATCTAGGGAGAGATGAGTTTGGCTGAACTGGTCCAGATAGTTGGTCATGCCAATCAGGTGTTGGTCCTGCATGGAGAGTGTCTTTTGAGGTTGTAGAGATCCTTGATATCCAGAGTTTTGTGTGGGATTCGAGGTAGGCCTAGCTATACCTAGGGAATATGAGGTGTAGGCAAGGGAATCAAGTCCCGAGTGTTGAGGAGAGTTCGCCCATCCTGAAGTAGTTGAAGTAAGGGAAGGGTTGGGATAGGGAGAAAAGTGTGAGGCAAAAGAGTATGGGACCATGGTTTCCTCCTCAATCTGTTCTTCCTCATGGCAATTGGCTATTGTGATGTATTCAGAAAAATTGGGTCTTTTCCTTAATTTACTCTCTAAAGGTGGTACCAAGTAAGGCTTCAGAGACCTTTTAGCATCCACGTACCAAAAGAAAGTTAATAGGTGAGTGAGAGAAGACAGATGAGAGAATTCCCCTGCCCCTTCAATACAAGCAATCAAACTTGTCCTTAGAGTGTCAACCCTAAATAGACCTGATCCTGGTCCCCCAAAACATGATTGGGGTTGATCAACCCTTGAATTACTTGGCTAGCCAGAAGGGTGGGACCCCCTAGGATACCCTACATGACGGGACACCACAAAGGGTTAACACAATTACTGCACCGACCTATCTTGTCACAAGTGGGTCCAAGTAGACAAGTCCTTGACCTTAGCCCAATCTAATGTCAAGTCCCCAAGACTATTAGTCCTGCCTAGGGCACATCTACTCAGTTTTAAGCTTGAGTTTGATGTGCTTTTAGAATATGATGGGAATTAGGAGGGTGTTTACCTTTAAAATTAATTTCATATGTGAAGTGCGTAGGTAAAGGGTTCACAAGCAATTTTTTTTTATGAAGTAACTTTTAAGATTCAAATGCTTGTGTTAATGCATTTTAGGGTTCACTTGATTTAATCTCTTCAATCAAGGTTCCGATGAGGCACACAAGAGTTTTTGCAAATCTTAGTTTGTTTGATAGATTTCCTTTAAGTATGGAGATGCAGGTGTGCTCTATCCTTAATGTGAAATCCTAAGTGCAGATAGTTCTAAATAATTCTTTTAAGTTCAAATCAGATGAGTGGTTTGACTCAAGCAATGAAATCAATTGTTCCTATTGCATCAATAACTAGGCACTCAAAAAATATGTTTCAATAATTTTTAATGCACATTTTCTATTTTTTTCTGATTTAAAGTGTACTGGGGGTTTTGTAGTCTATTTTGACCGCCAGTTTGTGATTTAATAATTTGTATAATTAAATCTATAATAAATATTTTTTTCATATTTTTTCCTAAATTCTTGATTATTTCATAAATTTAATGCCACAAATTTCAAGTTAATCGGAGTTGTATAAAAATTCTTATGATAGTTTGAACTTCGAAAAATTAGGAACAATAACCCTATTGATAATAGATAAGTACGTGAATTTTTAAAATTTTTTTATAACTCAAATTTACATAAAAATTGGATATGTTGTTCCTGATTTCAAAAGTAACATCCAGTAAAACTTTTAGAATTTTTAAATGTACGCATCTTCAAGAATTGAATTTTTAAGATAAAACTTTATTTCAGCCCGAAAATCAAGAGAATTTTTTTTTCTAATAAGCAAACAAATTCTAACTAATCCTGGGGTTCAAGAAAATCCTAAATCTAACTAATTTAAACTATAGGTACTTACTTGAGGTTCGAACTTGCAATTCCTATTGTCGTGTTTCGTTCCGATTTCCTTGCTTTCCTGCACACACGAAATCAATGAAAATAGCAAGTTAAAAATCTCAAATTGCACCAAGAAAAAGCTTCAAAAATTTCTGTTGCCTCCTCGACAACGGCGCTAACTTGTTCAGCACGTAAATTTTGTTTTAAAAGATTATTTAGTTGTAGTATAGTGCGAAAACACATCAACAAATAAATTTATAAAGACAGTTGAGTATCGGATCGTTCGCAGGGAGGCAATCTCAATTTTAACAAAAGCTTTTCAATAAAGCTAATTCTAAATAGATGTATATATATATGTATATATGTATAGAGCAGATATCCAGAGAATCAGAATATTATTGTAATTAGATAGAGTTTTTCACAATAGAAAATGCTAATAGAAATAGATAGATAGATAGAGAGAAATAGAGAGAGAGATAGAAGGAGGCAGAGAGACGACACCGCTTGTAGGATGCTTATGCAAGATGCGGTAGCACCTCAAATCCAGAGCATCGGGATGAAGATCGGAGTGGAGTTACAGAGGGATGGAGAATCGCAGAGAAGGTGGAAGAGATGTTTGGAGTTGATGAAGAGATATGAGTTCTAGCAGGAGTTGATCTTCAACTGGGGGGCCCTTGGACTTCTTTTAAAGCTCTGATGAGGTGCAAAGAGGGCATTTTAGCCCTTAATCTCATGTAACAACTCTTAAGTAATCAAATCCGTCGATCGAGAGATCAACGGATCAGATCTGCCCTCAAAATAGCCTCCAAAGCACCTTCATCGCGCGGATTGAACCTGGTGGCGAAATGCAGTGGCCTCTCCTGCATTGGATCAGGATCGGATGCTCCAACTGCTCCCGCGTGCGTTCTCTTCAATTTTCCCACTCTCCAGTTGCCTTCTCTGAGTGCCTCAACATCAGCCATCTTACGCACGCATGCATCTCTTCTGTTTCAAAGAAGCACTTAGGAAAACGCACGTCAGATCCCACGTTCGTCTGCGATCCACTCTCGTTTCACCATGTGGTTGCATCGCCATTCTCCGCTCGACATCTTGCAGCCAATAACACCCGGTGCATGCCCCTCTTGATTTCACGCGAGGCGTCGTTCGAATGCATGCCCTTTGCTTAAGAGCGAAGGCGTGGACCGCTACATTGCTCCTTTGGTTTGTTGCATTTTTTATTTTAAGGCAACTTATTCTTGCCGTTGGATGAAGATCCAACGGTCGAGATCTTCTTTCTTTTGATGAGGCGCGATTGGATGGGCAATGTGGCACGCTCATGGCCGTTGGATCTTCATCAAACGGCCCACAACGCATGAGGGTAGCCTCCTCAGATGGGGTGGTGATGAGGGGGCGGCTGTGATGGTGCCACGTGGCGCAATCATGGTCGTCCATCTTCTTTTCCTTGTATCTGGTGATGTAGACCTCTGATCGGTTTGATTTTTGCACTATTGGACTATGATCGTTGATCCGGATCCATCCGTGCAGTTGGATTTTTCATCTGAGGCTCAAATCTTTGTCCTTTGGCTCCATGATTTCCATTCTTTTATGGACTGCCCACGATGCTTTGGTTGTCTGATCAAGACAATTTCGGAAGTGTTGAACTCCCGTCATCGTTCTAATGAGATCTATCTGGTCTGATCTGACATTCGCGGCTTCAAATCATCTGCGATTAAAATCATCTCTCATTGGTACATAAAATGACGATATTATCGATGTAGCTAATCAAACTAGCTATTGTGCAAATTACGATGCCTATGAATGCATTATTCCTAAGTTATGCTAGAATCTAGCTTAATTCAAGTGTTTTAGGATGCATGATTGTTGTGCAATCACCAAGGTTCTAGGGGTTGACATGGGTGTTACTATCCCAAATCATCGGAAGCAAGGGACCCTTCGAGGATTAATGATGGAGATAAGGAACACGATACAGACCGTGTTTAGGGCCAATCTGAGGCTAGATTTAGGGAAAAAATAAAAAGAAAAGAGAGAAAACTCTCAAGATGAAAAACCCTTCTCTATTTCTCTTATCAAAATGCACTAGCAAACTGAACCTGGACTCAATACATCTCATGCACAGGTGCCTTAACCGTTGGGTTCAACGAACCTCTAGGCAATTTTTGCGAGCCTTAGAAACCTTCACGACAGACTCAGGCTAAAGGTGGTCAAGTCTATTGATACTTGAGTACCTTTAGGCCTATTGTTGGCATTATGAGCTAATTTCTAGAGACGCATAAATTAGGAATCTGAACATCAAAGCATGATCTAGATATCTAGTTCTTTTCATAAGATTTTGCTAGGGACTAGCAAAAGTTAGGCATGAGGGTATGATAGTAATACCATCATGAGCTATAACTAGCTTTAATTAATCATAATTAAGTGACAAATGCTCCTACATAATCACCTGAGAGCCATAATTCCATGCAAATCCATTCTGAGAAGAAAACATTAAAATAGGATTAATTATGAAGTTTTAACATCACATCATGAAAGTAGAGTAACCAAGGGGTTTCCCAGGGATTAATCTAAGGTCAAATGAGCATTAAAGTCTAATAAGTGGGTCCATACAAATAGAAACAGGGTTTCACGTGTTTCAAGAACTAATATAGCACCCAAAATCCTAATTTCTGAGCCACTTAAATTGAAGTGATTTTGGTCAGGATAAAAATCATCTAAACCTCCTAAAATTCATATAAAAATATTCCTTGAGGTTTAGTACCCTTGGTTTAACCATCTGAACCTATTTTGACCTTGAACAGAGCCTCAAAAGGAATTCTACCCTAATTTGGGTTTCTTCATAAGTTGCCCAATCAAACTGAGTTAAAACTCAAATCCAACTTCATCAAATTCCTTGTGTCCAAATTAGGTTGGTACCAAAATTTGGACCCAATCAAAGTCCATCTTGACCAAGTTTGCATTTCAATCCATTTAAACTCTCTTCCTCTCCATTAAGCCCCTAACTTTTGAAACCTTTGCCAATAGGTCCCTAACTTCCTTTTATTCCTTACAAATTGGTCCTTGTCACCATTTGAGGCAAACCAACCTCCAGGCAGCTTTTGACCATGCCAAAACACATCAGATCATCATCAAATCCCACTAAATTTTGTGGGATTGATGTTCACACAGTGAGAATTTGTTTGGACTTGATTTAGGACTCAGATCTTCCACGAAAAGCTCGTGCGAATGCACAGGATTCATGGGTGTTTTTCCTTCAATCTCAAGCCATGTAGAGCTTTTTCCTTGTCTAGAGCTTGCCCAGAAGCTCTATAAGAAGCTCTAGAACTTCATACCATGCTCCTTAGCTCAGTTTGGCCCCATTTCTTCACAAAATCCCTCTCTTCGGCCACCTCCACCCCAGCTCTGACAACTCCTCTCTCTCCAGCTTCCTTTCCCCCTGCCACATATGATAGGCAGTGGGATCGTCTTCATCTCCTCCCACTCCTCGACAAACAAATCAGGAGCTCCCAAGTCCCCTTCTTCCTCGCCACTCTATCATCAAAGGAATTCTCTTCTCTGGTGCCGGCCAATCAAAGTTTGTAACATCTCTTCCCTTTCCTCCATTTGTTTAGGTCCCTTAGCTTCTTCCCTCTCTCTAGTTCATCTCCCTCTCTTTAGGTATAAGGTTCAACTGCCAGTTCGCCCTCAACTCCATCGTCTTCCTCAGCTCTGGCAATGCTCCGGCAAAGCCTTCCACACACCACACCGCACCAAACTCCACGCGACCACCTCCAAAACCATTGCCACCACACACCCACTAAAAACCCTCAAGAAATTAAGGGGTTCACACCCTCAACACCCCCACCGAACTCCATCTCCTCCGAACACCTTCCTCGACTCTGCCAGACCTCCACACGCACCCGATCACCAAACGAACACCGCCATCATCTTCCTCACCTCACAGTGACCTTGTTAGTTATACTGACTGGGGCTTTTGAGCCAGCATTCCTTTTTTTAGGTCTGCTGGCCTCTATCCATTGCCGTCGTCTTCCTCGGCATCATCACGCTTCATCCGATCCTCTCCGGCTTTGGTCTAACCTTTATCAGATGCGAGTTAGCACCACGAAGGCACCTGGACCTCCAATCAGCCAAGATACCAGTAGGAACATCTTCAATTTCTTCGAACTCGACTACAGTTGCACGTGAGTAGAAGAAGGTGGGACGTAGTCCCACATTGTAAACGGTGCAATGGTTGCAGCGATATAAAGTGATTTCTTCCCATTGCTTGTTCGCTCGATACACCGGGGGGTCGAGTACCCCACTCATGCATGTACTCCTCTCCCATGCACATGGCACACGGGCCTGGTCCAAACCCAGTACTGTTCATGACCCGATAACCTGCCTGTATGCCCAATTACCCCCAAGTCTGAGAGAAAAAGAAGAGACTTTGTGAGAGGAAGGGGGAGGGTTTTGCTACGCAATTAAGCACCTCGGGGCATGTGCTACAGGAAGAGGCTTTAACACTTAGCCTCTGAGAAGGTTGGCCTTATGCTGTAGAGACCTTGAGAAGCAATTGCTCTTGTGTGCATACTGAGGCTTCGTGCCTTAGCACTTAAGCCGTCTGAAAATAAGGGACGACGTCTGATAAGCTCTGTGCTTGGCTTTGGCATAAAGTTCTGACACTATAGAAACATTTATGTGCTTAAGTTGACGTGGATTATCTGATTGAGGCACTGCTGATTTATTTGAATGAATTGAATAGTTGGGATGCATGCTTAATTAAGTGGATTTAATTGGTGATTCAAATCACCATTGTTTTGCTTCTCTAATTCTTTTTATCCCAAGGATCTTTTGAGATACATTGCTTTATATTTGAATATCAATCTGAGCAATTTATTCATTTCATATCTCTTATTGTACTTAATTTACTGTGCTCATCATTCCTGAATTGAGATTAGTGTATGAATTCTATATTTGCTCCCTGCGAATGACCTCAGACTCCAAGTAGATTTCAAGTTTTATAAATTTAAGTATTTATTGTGCAATTTGGAGATTGTACTACGATAACCATTTCATAAATCTCCTCATTCGCACATCAACATTTGCTCCCTGGACAATTTTGAACTGATGACTATAGGAAGCATTTCATTTAGTCCTAAGAAAGCATATTTTAGTGTGTCAGGTAGAGCTCTAAACTTAAGAGTGGAGGGGGAAAGATCTGGTAATTCTTGGGATGAGAGTGTCCCAAAAGGATCAGAAGAGAGGTTAAGGGGAGAAGGAAATTGGCCCTCAGGTTGGCCAAGAAGAGGGGCATCTTGGATTGATGGATCCAAGAAAGGAGAACCCCAGTGATCAACATTTGGGAATAAGGTCCCAGTGTGGAATGTCACTTCCGCCTGATTTGGCAGGAAAGAAAGGGCACTCCAATTTTCAAGGGGGTAGACCGGAGGTGAGCAGCCTGGAAATGACTCAAACCACGAGGCATAAGAAGCGAAGTGGTCCTCGTCAAGGTTCTAGTCAGCAAGAGATAAGGGTAAGGGAAGGGGTGGGGAAATGTCACAGTAAAGGTTAGTCAGGTGATTGTGATTCTCCAGAATTCGGTGAACCTACCCCTGAGAAGGTTGCACTTATGGTTGCGGACCACGAGGTACAAAATTTTGCAAGTTTGGGATAGGTTAGGCAAGAAGAGTACCCTGAGATCGAGTCATCATGCGTAGTTGACTGATCTCAGTATTTTGCTGCGCCAATTAGTGTTGAAGAGAAGTCATATTATCTTCATGGCGATTTGACATTTTCGTCATCATTCACATCAATTAATCAGGAAAGCTTAATGCATGATCCGTTTGAGGTGCGCAAGGGCCTTGCAGGGGATTTGCTGGCAGACAATATTGGGCCCTTGGGATGACGGGAGCAGATAGTCACACTGGACCGTGGGGTTTTTGCGCTAAGGGTTGGTGGACCATGAGAAGTTTGGATGATTGCGCCACTCTAGATTATAAGTAGCAGAATATGGGTTGTTCCCCAGGGTGCACATGTCTTCAAATTCAGAAGATGAGTCCACATATGATAATGCATCTAAGTACATGGAGGCTTCCTCCTCCATGTCATAATATTGGATAGCAGAAGCTAGGTCCACATTACTTACCGAGTCGCTCAACATGATACTCAGCAAGGATGGTGCAGGTTGTGTGGGATTCTTAGTAATCAGCCTAACTTGGGAAGGATTAGGTTTGTGACGTGGTGGGGGAGTCGAAGTGTGAGCCACAGAACAGGCAGGGTTGGCCAAGAGTTCATCCAGCTTCTTATGCACGACAGAGACTTCATCTAGTTTTTGTGCGATCAAGTTTAAGTTAGTGGATGAATGGGAGGGTCCCATGTCAACCTCATGTGCTCCACTACGAGGTGCAGTGGTCCGATTAAAGGCGACAATGGAAGCGTTGTTTATAGAATTCTCACTCATGTTTTCAAATAGTTCAAATACTCCATCCTTGCCTTTATTCATGAAATTACCCTCACAGGAAGCATCTACAATTTGCCTCAAAGTTTCATTTATCCCATAATAGAAGATCTGGGCTACATGCCACTTAAGCAAACTGTGGTGTGGACATTTCCTGAGGAGGTCATTATACCTCTCCCAGGCCTCATGAAACTGCTCGCCATTTTGTTGCATAAAAGAAGTTATAGCATGGAGAAGTGCATTGGTGCATCCGATTGGGAAGAATTTCTTGAGAAACGTTGTACACATCTCTTCCCAAGAATGGATGGGTTTCCTAATAGTGTGCAACCAATGCGTGGCTTTGTCCCATAATGAAAATGGGAACATTTTCATGAGGACAATGTGTAACCTGATGCTTCTTGGTTTAATCATTTCAGCTAAATGAGTTAAGTCCTCCAAGTGAAGAAAAGGGTCTTCACTGGCAAGTCCATGATAATGGAAGTTGATTAGGCCAACTACGTTTAGTTTCAATTCAAAATATTTCCTGCCCATGGGGACTCGAATCTGCCCATGGGTCTCTATAGCTGTGGGATTCTGATATGAGCTAAGAGACCTAGGCTCCTACCATTCGGGAGGGTTTTGCATTTCCTCCAAGGTTTCTCTAATGACTTCAATCTGCTTGGTATACAATGCCATTTAGGCTTGGAGGCAAGTTAATGGGTCGATGGCTCTACCCCCTCAAGATTTGGGGGTGGGGAGCAGCCATGTTTACGGAGGAGGATGATTCACCATATTCTACCCTCCTAGGTTTATTAGACAATTCAAATAGTTCAGGGCTTTGTGACCTCCTCCCAAACATGCACTACTGAAAGAAGAATTGGGATGATGAGAAGAGAGAAGGGGATGAGAGAGAAGACACCAAATAGCTGCACTTGATAATAAATTAATCAATCAATCAAGGTCCCAACCTCTAAATGTGACCTATGACCTAAAGATCTAAGTTACCCACTATTGCAACCTATGGAATCGAATACGAGCACCGCAGAACCACCGGGCCAAAATGAAAGGCCATTTGCCCCAGTCTTAGACACCCAATAGCACGCGAGGACCCGCACCAACACGTAGGCACTACATGTAGGTAGTTAGACCTCCAAACCTTAATGGGGTCAAGTTATTTTAGATTAAGAGGCTTAGGATACAAGTGCTTTAGAATGTGAAGGGTGTTGTATACGGGTAATGCTCAAGTGCGTTGATTGATATGTGTGTAAAACAAGCATGCAACGGGGAACTCTCCCCGAATTGAAGTTTTAGTTGGTGAATGGCTTTTAGAATTCTGCTCTTCAGGTAGTATTGCTTTTAAGATTCAAATGTATTACCAATTCAACCAATCTCTGAGTTTTCAAGAATACAAGTTCTTTGTACCCAAACAACCCTCCTTCAATTTGACTTGGTTAATGCATGCTACAACGCAATGGGCCCCTAAATGGATGTTTCTAGGTGTCGATGCACGAATAAATTTTAATTCAATGCGTAAGGAAGCCAAACACTTCAATTCAAGTGCTCCCAATCACCATAATGGAAATCCACACAAGGTTCAACCACCAATATATAAAAAATGAAAATGAATATCTTGGCGTTGAAATTCAGGATCAAATCAAGGGAAAATTTGAGGTTGTGGTGGGGTTGGAGTCAACTCGATTCCAAGACTCCCCAACCAAAATGTGGATCCCGAATGTAAATAAATGAGGTAAAGAGATGTAACACAGAATCAATTTTAATTCACCTCAAGGAAAACTTCGCGTTACGAAATACCCAAGAATCGATATTCTTGGATTTTTCGTACACGAAAGTGTGGGAAATCGAGGGTGGTGGATATGGTAGAAAATAAACAACCAGTGGATTTTAGTCCACTCACCCCAAGAAATCCAAAGAAGATATTTTTAGGGTTTTTAATTTTTTTTTTTATCTTTAATGTGACAAAAGAACCTAAATTGCTAAGAGGAAGGACACCTATCTCCTTAGCAACATGTGCGAAGGTCCAAGAGACGCCGGTGACTTCATGCACTCGCTCCCTCCTTGGACTTGCTCATGTCCTCGACCTCTGCGTGTCTCCTCCTCGCAACAGGTCCACCTACATAAAAAATAAACAAAACACCCATGAAGAGATGGATGGGAGAAGAGATAATCAGAGGAAAAGAATAGAAACCAACTCCAGATGGTGCCTCCCCGGCAACGACACCAGAAAACTCATGTAGAAATGCGGGTAGGGTTATTTAATATGGTGATATTAGCATCTAAAAGTATATAGTGAGAGTGATTACCTACATGCAAATCTACACAGTTTATCGAAATTTATTAACCTGGACTAAATCAAATTTTAACTTGTCAGTTTTAAGCCTAGGGTCGAACATAGGGAGGCAATTTTGGTAGTTAGTTGATTTCTACGCGATTCCTAACAACGGGTGATTTCCATTCGCTTATTGTATTTTTTTTAGTTTTTCTTAGTTTTATATTTTTTTTGGATAGTCTTGTCCTTGAGGTACACCTTCAAAATTGGTCATTGGCTACAATCAAAAATTGGTCCTTGGTGATTCGCCAAAATCAAGTTCAAAACTGATCTTGCCACACATGAGATCGTGTACCTTTAAAGACAAGAGTAATCTTTTCTATTTTAGATTTTTTTGGTCTTTTCTTTATCAACAAAATAAAAGACAAGGAAAAGATATGCGTGATGGAAATACCAAATGGAAATGCTTAGCTATTTATATGTATGTATATATAATAGGTATAGATATATAATATAAGTATATATATAACTATATAATAAATAATAAGGTGGGGGATTGAATCAAGGATTCAATGGAATGTAGCACCACGCGAGGTTAACCATTGTCTAGAGAGACACGATTAACCTAGCTATTGTCGTGTGCGAGTGTAGAGCAGATGTGTGGGAGTGTGTGTGGAGTGCTTTGATGTGTGCATAAATAGCAAGTGTGCACGCAACTGGTGCGTACCCACTTGAGATAAAATGCGTGGTAATGGTGAATGGGCTATGTATATGTGAATGTGTGTGTGAGGGAGTGTGTGATACAGATATGTATATAAGTATGTAGCTATATGTATATATATATGGGTAACTATATATGTATATAAGTATAGATATATATGTGAGTATATATATATATGCAACTATATATATATAAGTCTATATGTATCTATCTATGTGTGTGTGTGTGTGAATATATATATAAATATGTATGTGTAGGTATGTATCAGTGTGTACGTGGGTGTGTATGTATGTGTGAGTGATAGCGGGGGGGAAGGGAATCGGCTAGAGCAGGTGTGTGAGGAGAGAGAAGGCAACGTGACCGGCTAAGTAAGGGACACCCGATCAGCCCACACAGAAATAGTGTGGGAGGCAGAGAGAGCGGGAATAGTGGAGGGGTAAAAAGCCCACCGGATGAGGCAATTTCTCACCGACTAAGTTTCTCACTTAGCCGGTGAGAGGGGGAGAGAAGGTGCTGCGGTCACGAGGTAGAGCCGGTTGAGTGGCACGTGCGTGAGAAAAGCCACCGGATAACTGAGAAGCATCCGGTGACTTACGAAGAAAATGAATCGCGATTGTGTTTCTACAGTGCTATAATGCAAAACAAAGGAGTTACAGAGCTTCGCAGCTACGTAAATGGCAATGAAAACTACACAGCAATTAAACAAATAAATAAAAAGAACCCATCGCGTCCACCTGTTGTCGAGAGAGCTAGACGATGGTGGACTCGTCGTGGTGTTTGCAAGCACGTTGAGCTTCTCTAAGGTCACCGGCATGCACTCTCAACTTGTGAGAGGGAGCTGGGAACAGGAGAGGAAGAGAGGGAGAGAGGAGAGGTGAGGGAGATGTTTGGCTGGCTGTGGACAATGGAGTGCTTGGTGTTGTGCATGTGATGGGTGATGTGGGGAATGGTTGATGGTTATTGTAGAGGGATGGAGTGGTAGCCAACACCCTGTGTGGAGTGAGGGGGCAAGGTTATATAGATGAGGGGGGAAAGAAGACGACAAGGGAATGTCTAGGGGAATGGGACATCTTGGGATTTTTATGGGTAGGCACTTAAGGTGTTAGGTAATTATTGTAGGTAGTGAATAGGTGGAGTTATGTTAAGTGGTATTAGGCAGTGAAAATGAATTGGGAATGAGGTGGAAAGGGAGGCTCAATCTCTCTCTCTCTCTATCTTCCTCTCCATAAAATGCACAAATGCAAATATTTACAAAATGCATGTAAACCTATCTAATCTAAATGCATTATGTTACGAAATAGCATAGGAGGGAATATTTACAGGTGTGAATTATTGCGCAATCAATTCACAACACTAGAATTTTTTAGGTACATTCACTTACTATGGCTATTTAGCCTTCACTTACAAAAAGTTGGTTTTTTTTTATTGGCTACCAGGGTTTTTTGTGGGATACACAGCACCCTTAGGGGTGGGACCAAACCACTACCAGACCTAGTTCTAGCCTTAATTATGTATACTTTTATCCCATTTCAATTGAACCCAAGCCGGGCCCATAGCAGGCCGATACTGTGCATACCAGGCTCCCAGCCCACTCAAATGCTCAATAGTATCATTATATGTTCATAATGGTTGGAGGGTAATGGGATTAGGTGCATCGAGCACTTGACAATTGCACCTTAAGGAAACACAATTCCTTATATGTGGTAGCGGGTGCTCATGGACTTCTGATGTGGGACTAAAGATGGTGCCCTTTTGGCACGACGCTGCGTTCTGAAAGACTAACTTTGGACCTCGATTTGAGCATCCAATTGGCATCCATTCTCAAATTAAATTATATAGGGCTACATAATTGTACAATTAATTTATAATAATAACTTATTTAATTATATATAAAAATTACTTAAAGTTAGTGCTTTATACACATTAATTTAGGGTTTAATTACGTAATTAACGTACAAATTAATAAATTAATGATATAATTGACTTTATAATTAGTTAATTTATATAATAGGTATTTATTACACATTTTTAATTTCCTTTAGAATGTTTATTTTAATTTATATGCATTTATTTACACGTTCTTACTAAATATACATGTAATTTAGTTATGAATATTATTACAAAGTAAAAATATATTATAAATAGGCTAATATAATTAAAATAATAGTATACAAGTATAGAATATAAATTATCTCAGTAATAAATTAATTTACTAACTTATTTTATTTTAACTTAATAATTTACTTAATTAACTTAATAACTTAATTACCTACAATAAATTGATAAATAAATCACGGTACAGGTATAATTAGGTATATAATAAATATTTAAATACATATGTATAGTTATATATATATTTATACACATGTACATAGTGATATGTATTTACTTAGTATATGTACATATAAAATAAATAAATAAATATGCAATTATATAATTACATTATATATAGTTTAATGCATCATAAATACTTATTTAAATGTATATAATACATATATAAGTTATTTATGTACATGTAAATTATATAAGTTACTATTTACATTTTAGCTTGGAATTAAGTTATATTTACAAGTATAAATAGTATATATAAGGTATTTTTATGAAATTTTTGACCCTTTTAAACTTTTATGGTATTTGTATATATAATAGAGATAGGAGAAGAGAGAGAAAAGGTGAGATGATAAAGAATTATTTCTTTTTGTGATTTTTGAATGTAATTCTTTTATTGAATTTCATAATAGACCGAATCGTTGGCTGGTATGTTCTACTGGCTAGAGGGCTTGGAATACTTTAAAACTTTGCAAACACTTAAAAATATACCTAAACATACTCAAGACACATTTATTTTATTTTTTTATGGCTATTTTTATATTTTTTATGTATTTACAAACTCAACAAAATGCGACTTAAATGAATATAAGACGAATGAACCTAAGCCTTCAAATCCATTCTAATGGCTGGAATAGGCACGTAATCGGTCAAACACAGCCACCACATCAGAAGAAAGATTATTGAATATTTAAACATGATTTTAACCAAGAATTTGCATTAAATACCTTGTTTGGACAAATAATATATTAAAAATGCTGACAATAAATGATCAAAACCTGATTTACATGCAATTTTCATCAAATTAAAATCCAATTCGAGTACATGAATACTTGTACACAGATGTTACAACAGTGTATACATGTTAGCTACATGAATTCCTCAAAATCCACTTTAGATCCACTTGAATTCAAGCCAAACAATGGTTGCAGCTACTCCTGTCCAGCAACTCAGCTTAAATGCCTGATGCCTAGATCATGCCTGATCCAAGGCCTCAAGTATTTCTACAGGTTTGTAAAACATAGATCTTGGTGTCCTAAAGCTCAGAGAATCCTTGGATCACAAACTCCTATGAAATCAGAGTTCAATCTCACTGAATGTAGCTACTATGCAGCTTTAATGTATTGATATGGGAGAATTGAACCAAAAACCACATGCTCAAACAATTGTCTAAGACCTACTCATGCTTTAAACTCATCTTAAAATCAAAATCACCAATGAATATCTTGGGTTCCATCTCAGATATGGGATATAAGAATGCATCCTAAAATTGAAATAAACGATTAAATCCTCATGAAACATCATTTCAAAACTTTTATATCCATTCTAAAAACCAATAGAAACTCAGATAAGTCTCTCAAAAGTACTGAAATCTTAATATGATTCCCATCTTACACTATAAACAGTGTAAGATGGAAATCATAACAAGCTTTCAAAACCATCAAATTTTGATTCAGAAGTATCTCAAATCCTCTTTGATAGATCTAGGACTCATTTAAACCCGATTATAGCTCAGAAACCACAAAAAGCCCTAATCTGATCTCTCTCTTACGCCATAGATAGAGTGAAGAGAAGAAATCAAATTAGTCAATGAAATCTATTAAACATGAATCCCAAACCTTCAAATCTCTCAAAACCATTGAGTTACTTAGTGCAAAACCATTGGAGGGTCACTGTGAACAGATGAGATGAATGAATGACCCTTAGATGACATTTAGCGCTCAAATCAGATCTGAATGCTCAAGGCATCAAATCTAATTTGATGCCTCGATGGATTGGTGAATGGCAATTAAAATGTGAGGAAAACATGCAGAAGTGAGTATGAAGTGAGGGGGAAGAACAATGAATCGATACGAATGCGTGAAACACTCCACTTTGATCTGAATTGATCAGAGATAGCAAATCAGGTCTAATCTATTCTACTCCTAACTAAACTAACAAATCTGTGAATACGCTATCTAAACTACTCCTAACTTATCTACACTACACTAACACTACAATTATCCTAGAAAGCAGTAGATCTATTCTAATTGGAGGAATGGGACCTTTAAATCTCCACCCGGTGGATGGAGAGTAAGAATGGAGGAAGAAGACTCTGACAGAGTGAAAGCAATCTAGTGGACCTCTAGGTTGCCCTCATGTGTTATGTGATCCCTAGCAATGAGGAGAATCAAAGGAAGCTGGAGGTTCATCACCACAGCAATGGAGCCAAGGGTTTGTTGAGGAGAGGAACCAGAGGGATGAAGGGATCAACTCAAGAATGTAGGAGAGGTGTTGATGAAGGTCGTGCGAGCACTGAGCAGGTGGTTAAATAGGCCTTGAGTGGATCAGAGCACCGCTAAGGTGGGATTAGGCGTTTAGGGCATGGATGGTGGGATGAGTTTGATAGGAGGGCAGGAAGCTCTAAACCAAATGCCCACTGTCTGATCAGATCTGGGAGTGGCCATGATGCACCATGTAAAGGCACGTAATGGATGGCGATGGATCCACAGTTGATCTCAAGGAGCAGAGAACGAATGGCTCAGAAGAGTGGCGTTCTTCACAGCTATAGTGAACTCATGATGCACGTTGTTGTGACATTTACATGAAAAGCCCAAGGAAGTGAAGCGGTAGACATTTTGCGACAAGGCCCATTAGTGTTAAACATCACTGCAAAGTGGTCTCTGGCTGCTTAAAAAGAGGTCCCTGCGGGTTTATAGATAAGTCCTCAGAGTTTTTAGATGTGAATAAAATGTTATGGAATGAGGACCTAATTGTAATGTGATGGTTTCAAGGCCCTAATGATATCTAAATGCTATGAGATTTTTATTGGGGCATAATTGAACATTTAATAAGTTAGTTCATCCCTTATTTGCAGTTTTCAACTCAAACATGTGTTCAATTTGTAATTGGATCATCAATTTACATTTATGAATAGAATATCTCATTAATTTGACCTAATTATACATTTGTAACCCAATTTGATGTTTTAGGTCATTTCTGTTAATTCTAACACTTAACCCATTTATTGTATTAATAAGATAATGTTTGACCTAGTTTCTAGCTTAACTTGGACATTTTAGCTATGGTGAGCCATACCTCATCAATAAGTCTCCCATAGAAGCTTCACCCTAGCTGGGAGAGGTGAAGGAAGGGGGGAGGGTGACCATAGAGTTGCCACGTAAGAAGGGCATAGGGGGATTCTAGAAAGAGAATATTCGAAATCCTTTTGATCCTAAGGACAGAAACAAACATCTCCATGTTGTGAATACCAAGTGCTCCATGAGATAGAGTTTGGTAATTTGCTTCCAAGAACCCCAATGGTACTTCCTTTTAGAGGGAGACAATCCCCAAAAGAAGTTGGCAAAGATGGAATCCAACTTTTTGATGATAGACTTGGGGACCTCGAACATAGACAAGATGTAGATGGGAATATATGACAAACATGTTTTATCAACAGTAGGTGGGACGCTGATGATAGAAGGTTGGTTTTCCGCCCAACTAACTTGGATTGAATTTTTTCACTGATAGGATAGAAATAGGAAGATTTCTCATGACCAAGGAATATCAATTAGCCTAAGTACGAGAAAGGAAAGGATCCAAGTTGGAAACCCAAAATATGAAGGATACAAGAAATTCCCTCATGTGGAAAATGTTTTCCAACATAACAGATGCTCTTGGAAAGACTAAATTGTTGCCCAGAGGAGTTTTGAAAATCATGAAGAAATTTGGAAAGGTTAGAGACGGTAGGGACGCTCCCATTGAGAAAAAGGACATCATCTGCATACAAGAGAGTAAGCGGAGGATTGATGCCATTCTTGACAAAGAAAAGGAGAATCTTCTAATGAAAATCAAGTTCCTTAAGCCCTCTTATGAAAGGCTCCATAAAGATATTGAACAGATAGGGAGATAGCAAATCACCCTATCTAAGTCCCTGAGAAGGTTTGAAAAAAGTGGATGAAGCACCATCAACAAGTATCGAAGATCCTTCATGCTCAACAAAGGCTGACAACAAAGATATCACCGAAGAGGAGAATCCAAATTTCAAAAGGATTTGGTAAAGAATCTCCCATTCAACTCTATCATAAGCCTTCTATAAGTCTAATTGAATGATAAGATTAGAACGAAAAACTTTATGATCGATTCATTGAGTGAGTTCAAAGGCAATGGCAATGTGATCAAGGATAGATTTGTTTTTAACAAAGCCAACCTATTCAGATGAAATCAAATTAGGTATGATAAGAGATAATCTATCAGTGAGGATAGAGGAAGTAATCTTATAGGAGACATTACAATGACTGATGGGATGGTAATCAGACAAATTAGCATCTTCAGGTTTTTTGGGGATCAAAGAAATGAATGTATTGTTGACAGCTCTAGGACCCCTGTGGAAAGTAAAGAAGTGGCCAATGGTAGGAATGAGATCCTCTTTGATGAGGTCCCAAAAGTTAGAGAAGAACTCCACATTAAAACCATCAGGCCCTGGAGTGCGGTTAGAAGGCATTTGGAAAATAGCTTGAAAGGTCTCATCCTGCGTAGGAGGAATTAACAGGGAAGTCGAATCTTCAGGATCAAGAATAGTAGGAATGGCCTCAAGGAAAAGAGAGAAGCCTTGTGGGTGGGCAGAGGCAAGGAGGTTTTTGTAAAAGTTCATCACTTTGGAAGAGGCCTCCGTCCAAGAACCATTGCCAATAGAAGATGTAAGATTGGCATGTTGACGGTTGGCAAATCATCTTTTAATAACCGAATAAAAGAATTTATTGTTAGACTCCCCATTTTTGATCCAGTTAATTTTCACCTTTTGAAGAAGAAAATTGTTAACCTTGGCATGGGTATCATCTAATTGTGCGTACACCTCAGTGAGCTTAGCAACAACAGAGTCATCCCATTGCGATGCAAGTTTCCCATCAAGCTCATCAAAGTGGGCCTCAAGATCCTTAACAATCGTATGAATATTCCCAAAACTCAACTTATTCCAAAGTCTAAGAGTTCTTTTAAGTGCAGATAGTTTGGTATAGAATTTGGTAATAGGATCTTGGTTGGAATAAAAAATGACATTAATCCAAGTATTCTTCACAAGTCTGTGGAAGGACGACTCTCTTAACAACATATTCTAGAAATGAAATGGGCAAGGTAGATGGCTAAAGTTAGCAATTGAGGTAAGAGTCATAGGAGCATGGTCAGAGTTTCTTCTAGAGATGTAGAATCCCAAATCAATTTTAGCAAGACCTTTAGAGTTAAGGAGAATACGATCCAACCTTTGATAATTCTTTGGCTCTCACGCCTGCCGTTGCACCATGAGAGTTGGGAGCTAGCAAGGGGCATGATGTATACACATCCATTTAGGTTAAAATCCATATTTATGCATGTTCCTAGGCTTAGATATGCATTCCATATTATAAATATTGCATAGCATGCATCATTCTACATTTAAAATATTTTGTATAAAGTTTAGGTTAATTTGTCCTTTTATGGCCAGGAGAGAAGGAGATCTATTTAGGGGCCTCAGATTGACGATCCAACCATACGGATTTGATCAAGACGATAATTGGAGTCCAACACCTCCGAAATCATCTTAATCGAAGTTCTGTAGCACCTTGTGCAATCTGAGGAAGATTAATGACCTAGGGGCAAGGTGAAGCAATTCGAAGTTTCAAACGACAAATCCAATCGCACGGATGGAAGTAGATTGACAATCATAGCCCAACGACGTGAAAATCAATCCAATCCGACATCCGTGGCATCATCTACAAAGCAAATAAGATAGACAACTAGAATGGCACCATGTAGCACCATCCTAGCCACCAAAATACGTCCTCAGTAGCCACCTCTCCTCAAAGGTGTTTTCCCTCGTGAGATCTGAGCCGTTGGATGTCCATCCAACGACCCTTGTGATTCCATATCACCCACTTCAACTGCAGTGCTCATCAACTTTGATCCAAGACCATTGGATCTCCATCCAACAGTCGAGGCCAACCACTGCAGCTGCCTCAAGATGTCAAACCCAATCCTTTGCCATAGTGGTAGCATGCCTGCCTCTCAAAGAAGAGGTGTGGGTTCGAGCAACGATTTGGCGCAACCTCTTCAACGCCAACAAAAATTGGATCACTCAATCACAATCGAGCAGTCAGGATTGATACATGCGGATGAACGTGGGATCGCATGCATGGTCCGACATGTCATCTGACATGCCCTAGCGGTGCCATCTGGATCATCAACCCACATGGGATCCTCAGCCCTCTGATGCAGATCCGATGGCTGAACGTCGGTCTGGACGTCTTAACTATGTGAGATGCAGACGCACTATCTCAACGGCTCATCTCCACCGTTGATGAAGCATCGGACGACTCTCCTTCGACTGCGCGAAGACAGTCGTACGTGTGCGAGCATCAGTTGGCACATGTGCTGGGACCTTTAGCAATGCTTGCCCATGGACGGGATCTTCAGCGACTCTCCTTCGACCTTTAGCACATGAGCTAGGATCTTTAGCGACATCTTTACTGTCGTTATAGCCCATGGATGGATTTTTGCCTCTTCTCCACTCTAAAAGGACCTACACCCCTCCATCCAACATCATCTCTTCCTTTCTCTCCCTCACCACCTCCAAGGCTCTAAAGAGAGCTTGTCCCAAGCCCTGGATGCTCCTTTATAGTAGAAAATCAAATATTTTCCCACTTCTCACCCCTCTTCGTGGAGCATCCTGTGGTCGTCCTCTCACCACCATCGAGAAGTAGATCCTCGCCGCGACACCGTCTTGCCCCATCCTTCATCTAGCCTTTCGCCACCTTCATCAAAGTGACGTCAGAGCGAGTCTTCCACCAAGCAACTATCGAGGGGGATTCTTTTCACCTCTCTCTATCTTTTATTTGCTTTCTAGTGTAGTTTCAATTAGTTGTAATATACATTGATCAATTTTTTGAAATGCTTCTCTCTCTCTCTCAGCAAGTAGATTAGTTAGATAATTATGTTGTCGATTTGATCTCTTTCCTATTAAAATACAAAAAAAATTGCAAAAGATAAAAACAACAAAAACAAATAAAGTCGAAGCCCGAATTCAAACCAGACGTTCGCCTCCCTGCGTTCAACCCGAGACTCACTTTGAGTTTCGGTATAAATTTTATTTGGTAGCGATATTTTGCAACTACGATGACGAGTTCTCCAAAACCATGATTTCCCTCGTGAAATACACACTCACCATTTTGGTGTCGTTGCCGGGGAAGCAACGCTTTTTGGTTTTTCCACGCTTTTTGCCTTACCTAACTTTTATCTCATGTTTTCTCTGATCTTACTGCCACTGCAGGTACCTTTCCAAGGCAAGCCAGAGTGGTTGGATTATAGAAAAGTGTGAATGAAGATTCTGTAAGTCTACTCGCACCACCCACCCAGTAGATTTCCATTCCATCACCTAATAACTCAAACTCAAATCAACTTAGGTGCTTGCACAAACCCTAGGTTAGATCTTGGTTGTCTGATTGTCACTCCACTCACCTCACCCACCCACATAAATTAAAAAAATTAAAAAAAAAAACACTATCTGATTGTGGGATTTACTGAAAGTTATACACATTAAACACCCCAACTCTCGACCTAAGGCGTACCACTCTACATTGATTCTACCACTTAACTGAAATCTGACCTATGGATTCGGTATACCTTAACTCAACACATAGATAAGTGAGTAGAAAATTGGATTAGGTTAAACATTTTTGTGTGCCTTAACAAGTGGTGCATCAGGGCCAATTGCTTGAACTATTTGGGCCGCACCACTTAAGATAAAAGTGATTCATCAGTAGCTTGCCCCATAGGGTTGATTTTTAGGGCTGAACCAGGCACTCCACATTATTTTTCAGTTTTAAAGGAATATACAATCCCTTGTGATTTCAAAACTTGGAGTGTTCTACTAAACCTGATTGAACAAACCTAAAGATTAAACCCTAAAAGCTACTAAATAAAGTTAAACCCTAAAAGACACATTATGAAATAACCTTGTTTGAAAACCCTAGTTGTGCACACACACACATTTTAATTGATCATTAAGGGCACAACCCATCTAATGGGCCCATCACATTCCAAGAGCACAATCATCCCAAGCCTAATTAAAATTGAGTAGACGTTGGCCTTAAGGATTAACTTGCTCTTTGGGACTCCAACTGAGATTTTTTTCGATTAATCTACTTCTACCTGTCCATCTGATGTCTAGTGGTAAACGTTAGTTTATCACCATTCTTATGCATTAAAACAAACCTAGCTCTTAGGATTTTGCTCTATAAAAGGGTTTTTTGGGCTACATTTAAGCATTAATTAGGTTAGGCATGCATTGCACTTTTTGTTGTCTTTTTAATGTGTTTTTGTAAGTGTTAGGGATATACAGATTTCCAGATCCCTAGAACCCTAGCACTCAGGAAGGCAACTAGTGAAGGAGAAGCTCTCACCAGCTGGAACTCAACTTGATCTAGCTCACCATAGTTGGAATTCAGCTCATTTGAACTAGGGTTAGCTCATCCTAGCTCCATTCAGCTCATCTTAGCTGAATGGCAGCTCGAGAGAGCTCATCTTAGCTCACACTAACTTAGGCCAGCTCAGATCCAGCTCAACTTAGCTAAGTCTAGCTCATCTCAGCTCCTATCAGTTCACAGGAAGCTCTAGCTAGCTCAGTTGAGTTGACTGGAGTTCACCTCAGCTCAGGACCAGCTACATCTTGCTCCACTGAACTCCAGCCAGCTGAAGATGACTTCATTTCTACTCAAGAAGCTCAAGTCCATCTCTCAGGGACTCAGCTTAGCTCAACTCAGTTGAGCTAAGCTACCTTGGCTGCCTCAACTAGCTTGATCCTCCCCAGGAGCACCAGACCCAGCTCACCTCAGCTCCTTGTGGAAGAAGCCAGCTTACTTTAGCTTGGCTTAGCAGCTAGCAAAGAACTAGCAAGCTAAGCTAGCTAAAGTAGCTCCATTCCATCCTCTTCAGCAACTGCCAACTCCAGTTCAGCTCCTCTCCTCAAACCTTAACTCCCATTGCCTACTCCTCTACTCCATTACTAGCTAAGCTAGCTTAGCTTAGCTTAGCTAGGTTCTAGCTCCCTTGGCATTTACCACCCTAAAACTACACCTAACTAGCTCCACCCACTAAGACCTACCTAAAGGTCACCTAAGATAGCTCCATCAACTCCAAGTTGGCGCCACCACCATCACCACCTTTCACCCCTCAACCACCACCAAAGGGCACCAAGAAGTTGGCTCCAAAACCACCCTAACTACACCCCCTTTTGGCACCAACTTTTCCCTCCAAAAATGCCCTAATCTCCACCCTACACCTAAGCCTAAAGCCCACTCCACCTTCCATTTTCCCTCCAAAATTGCCCCCCATCTAGAACACCATTTTGGTGACAAAATGGAGGCACCCCCTCCACCATGGACATCCACCAAGGGGTGGATTTAACCTATAACTACCCCACCTTGCACCCTTTAAGGTGGCACCAAGTGATCTCCACCTTAGGATTAACTTAACCACCCATAACCACCACCAAACTCCATCCTAGCCCTCTACCTATTCATGCCAACCCTACCCCCATCCCACTCTATAAAACCCCATCACCTACCACCATTTTCTTCATCCTCCATTTTGTTAAATCTACCCTATACCCACCTCATATCTACGGCCAAGAAGAAGGAGTAGAGAAGAAGATTAAGGGGGCACATCACCCGCCCCCTTGGTGCCTTCTTCTCCCCATTTCTTCTCCCTTGTGCCACGCCAAGGAGGAGGAGCACTCCACCACCAAGAGGACGGCCAGGCAAGGAGGAGCAAGGGTGGTGCACGCCCACCCTTGGAGGAGGGAAGTTAAGGTTGAAGCTTCCACCTTGGAGGACACCATTTGAAAGAGCTTTACAAGGAAGGAGTTGGATGACTCTTTTCAAGCCCAAGAGCTACCAGGCTTGGAGCAAGAAGCCATCATCTTCTTCACCATTTCATTTAGAGGATTTGTGTTTTTATCTTCTTGCATTTCAAGTAGATTAGAAGCTTTCCTCTATGTGTTTTATGTAGAACAAGTTCAATTCAATTCAAGTTGCCTTCTTTTAAATTCTTGACGCACTTGGTTTTTTTTTTAATCTTGATCTAGCACTTTTTCACTCCCTCTCCCTAATTACTCTAGGCCCCACGTGCCTAGAGTGTGCTTAAGGAGAGGCCTTTCTTGTCACTCTAGCAATAGTTTAGTGGATTAGGTTTAGATCACCTTTTTCTTCGTCAACAACTTTGCGAATGCTCATTATTTCATAACCCTAAAAAAATTATAAATTAAAAAAACCAAAAAGAAAGGTGAATTTCATTTCCAAGCAAGAGATGTATTTTTGCAAACATTTGGCCTCCTTGGACGACCCTAGATACCCCACTATATAGGTTTATAAATTTATGAGTTGATCGATTTTGCATGTTACAACAACGTATTTTAAAAACTGCATAATTTTCCGTATCGTCTAGCTAGGGGAGTAGTGTCAAATGACCACGGTTGGGTGGTATCAAAGGAACCAGAGGTGCAAGCCAAGGAAAGAACCTTCTCCCCAACCCCTCCCTCTAACTGGTTGGATTGACTGGATAGAACTAGACCAAATATTTCTCTCATCTCAAGATGGTCCTAGGAGTCTGTAGGTCTTTAGGCTACCCACATAAGGACAGGTTTGGTTGATTGTACTACAGGGCACCTTTCTTTATTCTGTTTTCCTTACAGTTTCACAATGTATTCTTTTACGCCACACTCACATTTCCAATCCTACCCTCCTACCACCACTTATCCACAAGATGATTACTATCTCGACCCGACTTATGACTACCCATCTCCTAGTTAGGATAACTTTGATTGGGGATATGATTTTGGACCTCAATGTCTAGGACCTAACCTTGGACATCATTATCATGATTGTTATCCTTCCTAAAGCTACACTGATTATAGATCACCGCCCTCATATGAACAAACCAGCCCGATCTATAATCAGGAAGGATATGATGATTATAACACCTACCCTCCCCAGGATTATACTGAATATAGGTCATCACTCTTCTTTGAACAACCCAAAATGACCTACTATCAGGAAGAAACCCAAGAACCTCAATTTCTTGACTCCCTTAGATATAACCCAAGCCCACCCAACCTTGAACCAAACGATTTGATTCAGGTGAACCAAGTCTAGGATAGGGTGTTGGCTAACTTGAGGAACACTATACAATATTTAGAAGCTTAGCCAACACCATGCACTGAAGCATTGGAGCCTATGATCAAAATGATTGATGAGCTTAATAGCTCTTTATTGGATTGCCTCTAAGATGTTATGGACAGGGGCCCAAGTGAGTTTTTACTTGGGAAGTTGTCAGGATTGAGGATGAAATTCGTGGTTGCCCTAGTCCAATCTTGGGATGATTCTCAAGATGAACCCCCGTCAGGAGAGCCAATGCCAGAACCCACTCAAGCACCTATTGGGAGGGGGACCTTTTTTATGAAATTGGGGATGACTAGGTTGGTTTAGAGCAACCAATTGAGGATAAACCAATTTTCTCACCCGAGATCCCCAAACCAATGAGCAATGAAAAGTATGTCTCTATAGACTAAGGAACATACAATTTTGAGACATATATAAATGAGGATAAAGAATTCTTTGATTCTGAGGGTGAAGAATCTTTAGGTGAAGTCTCACTTAAGCTTAAGGATAATGATTTTAGTGAGACTAACGGGTCTGAGGAGCATGATGAACCATTTGATAGCCCGATCATTGAAGATTGTGATCCTGTTGAGGCTAACTTGGAGGATTTGAATCCTGATTTACTAGAAGATTCAATCAGTAGCCCCATTCCTCTACCACACCCCGAAGAATATATTGATGATCTTGAAATTATCAAACCCAAGTCAATTCTGATTCAGCCACAAATTTTGGATTTGGGTAAATCACATGGGTTAATAATATGCTAGAGGTCCTGAAAATCGAACACTTGAACTTGGAGGATGGGAATTTGGAAATTAAGATCTAGGAAGTTCACTCCGGGAGGACAGGAGTATGGATCTAAGGGTTCCTATTTTCCTCAAACCACCTACTTTCTATCAAGACCCTTACGATATTTTTGATTCTACAGATGTGCAACCCAAGCATAACATAATTGATTATATTTTTTAGCCAAATTCCACATGGACAAATAGGCCCAGTGATTTAGATCAATCCATTGTCCGACATTTTGGACTTGGGTTGAACACCATAAAACCGCAGGCTCGGTCTCGCAAGCACAACAACCTCCGATTCTGGGTGATTTTCATCTAAAACCTTAGAACCACTCGACCTTAGGGCATGGGTCTGCATCACAATCTAGTCCACATCTGTGGGCATCTCCTACTAGTGGGTTTGAGGATCAATCTTTTAATTCTGATCCTAACCCGCACTTGTGAAGTCTTAATTTCTTCCTTATTTGTATATTGTGCCTAGCTAAAGGCAACAAACATAGCACTTGTGTATATTCTTTGTAGAGCTGACCGGATTTACCATGAAATTCAAGTGATATTATGTTTATTCCACCTTTTTCATGTCTTTATTTTTACAATGAGGACGTTGCATCATTTAGGCATGGGGGGGTGGATACTTAATTCTGAAATTATTTTGTTAACTCCATGGAATTTCTTTTATTTTCTTTTAAAAAATTAAAATTTAAAAAGATAAAAAAAATTAGAATTAGGAGAAGAGAACTTAGGCATTAGGAGTTGTTAACTTTAGGAAATGATACTTTAGGACCTGGACACTTAGACTCTTCAGGTCTTTAGGCTTAATCAGCCCAGGTGTCCACTAAAAATGGACTTGGTCCCGAGTCCTCGCTAAGTTAATTTTATTTTAATTTGGTTAATAAATTGGGTTGATAAATACACGACTTATCAACTTGCCATCTGATTTGAGTGAACTTTTAAGTTTAAAGCATCTACACACTATTTGCACTTTTCCACAATTTTTACAGAAATTAGGTAGATAATGAACTTTCTAGGGTAGCATGTGTTACGATCCAGTTCCCGAATCCCTACAGGACATGAGACCGGCCCGACTCGACGGATCCCATGACCAAGTCGTCCAACAAGAAATAACCAAAAAGCCGGAAAGTAAACCACATTCACTATGCTATGTAACTAACAGTAAAAAGAGTACAAGCAGTAAGGAAAGAAAAGCTGCTAACAGTACATATTACCACCACAACAGTAAAACAGAAACAAGGTACAGAAACGTAAAGGTAACAAGAGTCTGAAACTCACTACAACAGGAAGTACTACAACAAGAAGGCTACTACTACTGGGCTCTACTGGGCCTAGCACCCTCTGCAACCGGAGACTCGGGCTACCCAACATCTGGACTTGAAAAGGGTTATGAGTAACAAAGTCAGCGAACGCTAAGTAGAGTGGCAACCAACTAAATAAAGTAGTAAAAGCTAACAGGTAAATTATCTATTTCAGTTACTTTATTTCACAAGTTATTCCCTTTCCTCCATTGGTCTATTTTTCAGATCTCTTTCTTGATCTCGAATGTTCCTCATGGGAACGATCTTGATTGCAGTCTTTTCCGAAGAGTAGAAGGCGTACGTGGTGCTCTCTTAGCCGGGAGAGTCCCTCGTGGTGGTCCTACACCTAGTCAACCACCCCAAGGTCACGGACAGACGTAGCAGTGACTATGGCATGCGCGATAAGTGCACCGGTAGCTACCCCGCACTGGCACACGGTCAGTTGTTTTCGCTAATGAGTATGCTCAAAGTACAACACGGAACAACATAGGGCCTAGCCCTCTCAGTTACAGGGGTCTAGCCCCTCAGAACCAAATAGAGGTCTCACCCCTCCACAGTCAGTGCACCCTCATCTGACTACCCTGGTTTGCCCAGTGGGCCTAACAGGTCGGTGTAGGGTGGCTAGCTGAACCCCAAGCCCGTGGGGTGCCTAGCTCTCTCCCTACACTAGTAGCTCTCCCCAGTACAGTGTACACGAGGGCCAAGAAGTTGATGCAAAGTGGCCAATCCTAACCTCGAGTCCCAACCCAAGGGCGGCTAGCTCCGCTCTACAATAAACAGGGGATAGTCGCTCTCCTTGGTACCACGTACTCAAGGGCCAACACACTTCCCACTCACATTTCTAAATCTATTCCATTTATTTCTAGGAGCTCTACTCCTAATTCCCCGTAGGGTTCATGCTCATATTTCTCATGCCATTCCATACCAGGTTTCATCATTCACATTTCCATTCTTAGGTTATACACATGCAGCTCATATTTCTATCATTTAACATATACAACAGGTAATGTCACATGTAAATGTTTGACTAGCACAGGTAATTCATATTTCACAGGAAGCTCTTGTTCATTAACAGGCAGTTGTTAACATTTCTATTCATTCATTCAAGACTGAAATTCAAACACGCATACAGACATTTCAAGTAACTTCTCGTCCTAGGATTCATGTCATATCCTAGGTTCTAGTTATTCAATCCATATATGCATTTAGGTTTTATAATTAAATTAGGGAAAGCCACTCTACCAGACAACCCAGGAGTATTGGGGGCTCGAACGGTAGGCTCTCGTGCCTCAGCAAGCCCTGAACCCGCAACGGAACAAAGTCCTATAATCAAGGAACAATCACAATGGAACATTCAGAACAATATAAAAGGCCTTCTAACGAGTAGAGGAACTCTCAAGGAAAACACTGATAACTTGTTTGCGTAAAACGAACCTCAAATAGACCTTAAAAGGTTAAAAACAAGGTTACAAACCCAAATCAGGCGTCTGGCACAAGGTTCAGACATCTTAAAAGTAAATAGGAACTAGCCTCAGGTTCTGCGTCAACCTCAGACATCCAGAACCTCTTCCTGACCGTCTAGACCCAGCTCCAGACGTCTGACCTCTCTCTCAGATGTCTTGGAGTGCTTTCGATCGTCTGGTAAGCTGTCCAGACGTCCAAAACACTTGGGAGGGCATGTCCCATGCGTTCCTGAAGCAATCCCTACACACGACAACATCTCCCACAATTAGCCACGCAAAATGTAGCTGCGGAGCGGCCTGCATGGCCGTATCCGCAAAAGGAAATGTACCTTCGCGAAGATCTACTTTCAGACATCCGGTGTAGTCACCAGAGGTCCGCCCTACTGTCTGGACATCACGCCAAACATCTGATTCTGGAAAAATCCCAGAACCAGGACCTCTTCCTTCTCTCCCTTGCCGCATGCAACCGCGGCCTAGCCTCCTCGCCTACAGCTCCGACTGCAGTAGTGTCGAGGATGACTCCCCCGATGCACTCCTCCACCAGCAAGCGCCGCTCCGTCCGTGCGCCCTCTAGCTAGCTCCCACGAGCTCGAGCTCTTCCTCCTCTCCTCATGCCACCTCTCCTCCTCATCGCTGCTCTTGCGCTCTCTCTCGCGCTAGCTCCTCTCTCTAGGGTGGAGAGGAAGGGAAGAAGGTGGCTAACAGTGGTGTAGTGGGGAAGAGAGGGAGGGGGAGAAGGGTTTTTATAAGGCTCGTTAGGGTTTGGAAGAAGGTGAGAGGAGGGAAAAAGAGAGAAGAGGGGTACTGTCTGCATGCAGCATGCGTGCAGACGCGAAGGCTCATACCAAAATTTCGATTTCCAGACATCTAGGAAGGGGTCCAGACATATGACCGATAGTCTAGACGTATTAAAAGGCTCCAGACAGAATGGGTCTTTACATCATAACAAACTTAAAGGAAGTTTCGTCCCCAAAACTTGAGCTAGCTAAGGTGCGGAAAGGAAAATATACACATAACAAACTTAAAGAGGATCGAAGCTGGTCCGAAAAGACATACCCTCAAAAAGCTCTGGCTACCACTCTTGCATCACCGCCTCAGGCTCCCAAGTAGCCTCCTCATACCTCTAGCTCCTCCACAAGACCTTCACAAGGGGTACCTGCTTCCGTCTCAAACTCCAGACGGCTCTATCTAGTATCTGCACTGGTCTCTCAGGGTAGGGCAGGTCGTCACCCACCTTGAAGCTCTCGTGGCTCAGAACATGACTGGGATCGGCGACGTACTTCCTAAGGTTGGACACATGGAACACGTCGTGCACACCAGAAAGCTAGGGAGGAAGGGCAAGCTTGTAAGCAACGAGTTCTACCCACTCCAGGACCTTAAAGGGCCCCACAAATCTTGGCGCAAGCTTCCCTTTCACCCCAAACCACTGCAGGCCCTTCATGGGCGAAACGTGAAGAAAGACATGATCCCAACCTCGAACTGCACCTCTCTGCGCTTCCGATTGGCATAACTCTTCTATCTGCTCTTGACAGTGTGAAGTCGTCTGTGAATCTGCTCTATCACCTCTTGACTCTGCCGAATCAGCATGGGGCCAACCTCCCACTTGGTCCCCACCTCAACCCAACTCAAAGGTGCAGTACACCTCCATCCGTACAGAGCCTCGTAGGGTGCCATGCCGATACTCGAGTGATAACTGTTATTATATGCAAATTCTGCCAGCGGCAAGTGCTCCTCCCAAGAGCCCCTCCAATCCAGTACACAGGCACGTAAAAGGTCCTCCAGTGTCTGTATCGTGCGCTCTGACTGTTCGTCCGTCTGGGGGTATTACGCCGTACTGAACCTCAACCGTGTCCCCAAGGCCTGCTGAAACTCAGCCCAAAATTGGGAAGTAAAATGGGTATCCTAGTCGGATACAATCTCACGCGAAACTCCATGCAGACGTACCACGTCACGAATATACCTCTCTACCAATTGCGCTGGTCCCAAGGTGACTCGGATCGGCAAGAAACGTGTCATCTTTGTCAATCTGTCTACAATCACCCAGACTGTGTCATGTCCTCGCTAGGTAATGGGCAAGCCCACCACAAAGTCCATGGTGATGCTCTCCCACTTCCACTCTGGCACAGGAAGTGGCTGCAACAGCCCTGCAGGCCTCTGATGCTCAGCCTTCACCTACTGGCACACCAGATACTGCTGCACAAATTGACCTACATCTCGCTTCATCCCTCTCCACCAAAAGTCACATCTTAAATCATGGTGCATCTTCATGTTCCTGGGATGTATGGTGAACCTGGACCCGTGTGCCTCAGTCAGGAGCTCTCTCAACAACTCCTCGTCTCTGGAAACACACAAATATCCCTCATGCGTAGCACCTCGTTTGTAAAAGAGAAGTCTTCTAGGTCCCATAATAGTACTCTGTCTCTCAACGACTGCAAATATGGATTTGTCATCTGTCCTGTGATGATGCAGTCTATCAGCTCTGGTCTCGTCTGTCGTGTCACTGTCACTACCCCACAATGTCCCTGTAACTCTAGGGGTCGTCAACTGCCCAACTCCTCCATAAGTCTCCAACTCTATGCCTGTAAACTGGCCAAGTGGGTGGGCACCTTCCAGCTCAAGGTGTCAGCCACCATGTTGGCCTTCCTGGATGGTAGGAGATGCTGCAGTCATAGTCCTTCAGGAGCTCTAACCAACGTCTCTGTCTCATGTTAAGCTCCTTCTGATCAGACGAATACCTGAGGCTCTTATGATCTGTGAATATCTCAAAGGTCTCACTGTAAAGGTAGTGTCTCCATGTCTTCAGCGCGAAGACAACAACTATCAACTCTAAGTTGTGGGTAGGGTAGCTATGCTCATGGGGCTTCAGTTGCCGTGAAGCGTAAGTGACAACATGACCCCGCTGCATGAGCACACCCCCTAACCCCTGCAAGGAAGCATCCGTGTAGACAACGAAACCGCCACTGCTATTTGTGATGGTGAGCACAGGAGCCGAAGTCAGCCTCTCCTTCAACTCCTGAAAACACACCTCACAAGTGTCCATCCAAGCAAAGGGCATGTTCTTTTGGGTCAACTAAGTCATAGGAGGCACAATCTACGAGAAACCCCTAATAAACCACCGAGAGTAACCTGCCAGTCCCAACAAACTGCGGATCTCTATCACTGTACGTGGCCTCTCCCACCTGAGTACTGCCTCTAACTTGGCTGGATCCACAGCCAAGCCATCTCCTGAAATCACATGACCCAAGAAGGTCACCTGCCTCAACCAAAACTCGCACTTAGTGTATTTGGCATACAGCCTATGTCGTCTCAATGTGTCCAGAATCATCTACAAGTGTTGTCCGTGCTGTGTCTGATCCCGTGAGTAAATGAGCACATCATCAATAAATACCACCACAAACTAATCCAGATATGGTCTGAACACTCAATTCATCAAATCCATGAAGGCAGCGGGGGCATTGGTCAGCCCAAACGGCATGACCAAAATCTCGTAGCGTCCGTACCCAGTGCGGAAAGCTGTCTTGGAGACGTCGGTCTCCCTGATCCTCAACTGGTGGTAGCCTGATCTCAGATTTATCTTGGAGAATACCGTGGCACCTCGTAACTGGTCAAACAAATCATCAACCCTCGGCAGCGGATAGCTGTTCTTGATGGTGACCCTATCCAGCTGTCTGTAGTCAACACAAAGGCATAGGGTACCATCCTTCTTCTTCACAAATAACACCGGCGCTCCTCATGGGGACACACTGGGCCTCACAAAGCCCTTCTCCAATAGGTCTTGCAGCTGTGACTTGAGCTCTCACAGCTCAAGTGGTGCCATCCTATACGGTGTTGTAGAAATGGGGCTAGTCCCCGGTACTAGTGAGATCTCAAACTCGATCTCATGCTCAGGCGGTAGTCCTGGCAGCTCCTTGGGAAACACATCGGGGTACTCTCTGACCACCGGGATGCTCTGAAAGTCTGCCGCAGGGCTGGGCTCTGCCACTACACAAGCCAAAAAACCCTCACACCCCTAGCTCAAAAGTCTCGTCGCCTAAAGTACAGAAATGCACCTGAAACCTCCGTCCACCAGCTATCCGTGAAACTTAAAGGAAGGCATCTCCAGTATGGAGAAGACGATCTTCCACTTAAAATAGTCCACCAAAGCGTGGTAAGTGGACAGCCAATCCATCCCCAGAATCATGCCAAAATCCTCCATCGATATCACAATCAGGTCAGCAAGGAGGCTGTGTCCCCCAATACTGACCTCACAGTCTGTGTAGACCTCCTCAGCTACAAATAGCTGACCACCCAGACCTCTAATCATAAAAGGATCCTCTAACAACATGCAGTCATGTCCTAAACTGATAGCAAAACTTGTAGCAACAAACGAGTGCGCGGTGCCGGAATCAAAAAGTATGTAAACTAATATGCCAGAAACTGTAACCATCCCTACCACCATTGAACCTGATGCCCTGGCATCTCTGTGTGTTAGGGCGTTGATACGCCCCTCAGCTCTCGGTGCGGAAGAAGCAACCACACTCTGCGTCAGACGGGTAGCCACTGGCCGGTACCCTCCCTGCAACTGCTATCCTCCCCCACACACTTGAGAACCACGACCACCTACTCGGCCTCCAGCGCTCGGTGCGGGGAGCATCTGCTGTGCTCTAGCCCTAGATGGGCAGTCCCTCCTGATGGCTGAGTGGGGGTCCAGTGCTGGCAGCTAGCCCTTGTCGAGGGCCCCCAAAGGCCACTGACGACTCCGCAAAGCGAGACGGCTCTCCCGTGGGCACCGCGTGCCTCCTCTCTCGCCGGCCCTATGAGTACTCAGGCTGGTGGGGCCTCTTCCATTCACTGTCGGTGTCTCGTGAGGCCAGGTTGGTCTCCTCATACGTCATAGCTACCTCCACCACTCTCGAGAAAGTGGGCAGCTTCAGGGGCTTGACGTACCCTCGAATGGTAGGCCGGAGCCCCTCAGTAAACCTCCACAGGTGCTCCTCCTCAGTAGCCACAGCTGTCGCGGCAAAACGTGACAGCTCCAGGAAGCGCATGTGGTACACGCTAACAATCATCGTCCCCTGGCGGAGTGTGTGGAACTCCCGCCTCCTCTGGTCCTGCCACGTCTACAGGAAGTACTGCTCGTAGAAGAGGGTCACAAACTGGTCCCACATCGACTCTGCCCTCTCCTGGCCTCTGATTGCCCTCCACCACCTGTGTGCCACACTCTTAAGCTGGTACATGGAAAAGGCCACACGGCACTCCTTAAGGGGGCAGAGGGTGTCAAACACCTCGATCTGCTCCAACCAGTCCTCCGCCTCAGACGGGTCCTCATCCCCCTTGAAGGAGGGGGGCTTCAGCTTCCAGAACTGTCCGAAAAGCTCGTAGTGCAGCTATAGTGGGGGAACGGGCACGCCTCCATGCAGGGAGGGCTCGTGCTCTGAAGTGTTAGAGTGCAGTGGGGGCAGTGGAGGACCACCCCCTCCCCCTCATCCAGCACTGCGTCGGTCTTATGGTCTCACAGAGGACTCCCCCTCCACGTCCCCAGGGAGAGGTGCTCGTGGAGGTGGGTGGAGCTCCTCTCGTACTATATCTCATATCAACTACGCAAGGTCCTAGGCCTGAACACCCGGGAGAAGTGGTTGGTCCACTGACACCTCGGGCCCGGGACGTCCGCCCCTCCAACCTCGTCCACGGCTACGTCCGCGGCTCGCCTCAAGGACTCCACGTCGAGGCATCCCCTCAGAAACAAAACAAAAAGAAGTCAACTCTAACGGACTTCAGCAAAGGAAACTCAGAACATATGTCAAGAGGTACGTTGTGATGGTTACTCTAGTTACATGCACGTGAATTGGTTATTCTCAAGCTAGTTGATTCATTTCTCAAGATGACCTTGCTCTGATACCATCTTGTTACGACCCAGCTCCCGAATCCCTACAGGATACGAGACTGGCCCAACTCGACTGATCCCAAGACCCAATCATCCAACAAGAAATAACAAAAAAGCAGGAAAGTAAACCACATTCACTATGCTATGTAACTAACAGTAAAAAGAGTACAAGCAGTAAGGAAAGAAAAGCTGCTAACAGTACATATTACCAATACAACAGTAAAACGGAAACAAGATATAGAAACGTAAAGGTAACAAGAGTCTGAAACACTCTACAACAGAAAGTACTACAACAAGAAGACTACTGCTACTGGGCTCTACTGGACCCAGCACCCCCTGCAGCTGGAGACTCGGGCTGCTCAACACCTGGACCTGAAAAGGGTTATGAGTAACAAAGTCAGCGAACACTGAGTAGAGTGGCAACCAACTAACTAAAGCAGTAAAAGCTAATAGGTAAATTATCTATTTCAGTTACTTTATTTCATAAGTTATTCCGTTTCACCCATTGGTTTATTTTTCAGATCTCTTTCTTGATCTGGAATGTTCCTCGTGAGAAAGATCTTGATTGTAGTCTTTTCAAAAGAGTAGAAGGTGCACGTGGTGCTCTCCTGACTGGGAGAGTCCCCCGTGGTGGTCCTACACCCAGTCAACCACCCCAAGGTTACGGACAGACGTAGCGATGATTATGGCATGCGCGATAAGTGCAGGGTAGCTACCCCGCAGTAGCATGCAGTCAGTCGTTTCCGCTAACGGGTACGCTCAAAGTACAGCACGAAACAGTATAGGGCCTAGCCCTCTCAATAAAAGGGGTCTAACCCCTCAGAACCAAACAAGGGTCTTGCCCCTCCACAGTCCGCGCACCCTCATCTACCTACCCTGGTTTGCCCAGTGGGCCTAACAAGTCGGTGTAGGGTGGCTAGCTGAACCTCGAGCCCCGTGGGGTGCCTAGCTCTCTCCCTACACTAGTAGCTCTCCCCAGTACAGTGTACACGAGGGCCAAGAAGTTGATGCAAAGTGGCTAATCCTAACCTCGAGTCCCAACCCAAGGGTGGCTAGCTCCGCTCTACAATAAACAGGGGATAGTCGCTCTCCTTGGTACCACGTACTCAAGGGCCAACACACTTCCCACTCACATTTCCAAATCTATTCCATTTATTTCTAGGAGCTCTACTCCTAATTCCCCGTAGGATTCATGCTCATATTTCTCATGCCATTCCATACCAGGTTTCATCATTCACAATTCCATTCTCAGGTTATACACATGCAGCTCGTATTTCTATCATTTAACATATACAACAGGTAATGTCACATGTAACTGTTTGACTAGCACAGGTAATTCATATTTCACAGGCAGCTCTTGTTCATTAACAGGCAGTTGTTAACATTTCTATTCATTCATTCAAGACTGAAATTCAAACACGCATACAGACATTTCAAGTAACTACTCGTCCTAGGATTCATGTCATATCCTAGGTTCTAGTTATTCAATCCATATATGCATTCAGGTTTTATAATTAAATTAGGGAAAGCCACTCTACCAGACAACCCAGGAGTATTGGGGGTTCGAACGGTAGGCTCTCGTGCCTCAGCAAGCCCCGAACCCGCAATGGAACGAAGTCTTATAATCAGGGAACAATCACAATGGAACATTCAGAACAATATAAAAGGCCTTCTAACAAGTAGAGGAACTCTCAAGGAAAGCACCGATAACTTGTTTGCGTAAAATGGACCTCAAATAGAACATATGGGTTAAAAACAGGGTTGCAAACCCAAATCAAACGTCTGGCACAAGGTTCAGACATCTTAAAAGTAAATAGGAACTAACCTCAGGTTCTGCGTCAACCTCAGACATCCAGAACCTCTTCCCGACTGTCTGGACCCAGCTCCAGACGTCCGACCTCTCTCTCAAACGTCTGGGAGTTCTTCCGATCGTCTGGTAAGCTGTGCAGACATCCAAAACACTTGGGAGGGCGTGTCCCACGCCTTCCCGAAGTAATCCCTACACGTGACAACAAAATCTCCCACAATTAGCCACGCAAAATGTAGCTGCGGAGCGGCTTGCATGGCCGTATCCGCAAAAAGAAATGTACCTTCGCGAAGATCTGCTTTCAGACATCCGGTGTAGTCACCAGAGGTCCGCCCCGTCATCTGGACATCACGCCAGACATCTGATTCTGGAAAAATCCCAGAACCAGAACCTCTTCCTACTCTCCCTCGCCACACGCAACCGCGGCCTAGCCTCCTCACCTGCAGCTCTGGCTGCAGCAGTGTCGGGGATGACTCCCCCGACACACTCCTCCTCCCGCAAGCACCGCTCCGGCCGTGCATCCTCTGGCGAGCTCCCACGAGCTCGAGCTCTTCCTCCTCTCCTCACACCGCCTCTCCTCCTCGTCGCCGCTCTCACGTTCTCTCTTACACTAGCTCCTCTCGCTGGGGGGGAGAGGAAGGGAAGAAGTTGGCTGGCAGTGGTGTAGTGGGGAAGAGAGGGAGGGGGAGAGGGGTTTTTATAAGGATCGTTAGGGTTTGGAAGGAGAGAGGAGGGAAAAAGAGAGAAGAGGGGTACTGTCTGCGCGTAGCACACGCGCAGGCACGAAGGCTCGTACCAAAATTTTGATTTCCAGACGTCTGGGAAGGGGTCCAAACATCTGACCGACAGTCCAGACGTCTTAAAAGGCTCCAGACAGAATGGGTCTTTACAGTATGGTTGGCATGTTGTCATGGGTAACAACCCATTGGTTACTTATCCAAAGCCCAGCTACATGATCATACTTATTCTATAGCTTTTAGGTAAATCTTAGATTAGGGAAGCCACCTACTCAGAAAAAGAAAAAAATGATACTCAAAAATCAAAAGGGAAAAAAAAATAAAAGAAGAAAAATGAAATAAGCCACACTTTACCACACGAGTATGGCTGGCAAGTTGTTGTGGGTAACAGTCCATTGGCTAGTTGTCCAGAGCCCAGCTCATAAAAATGCACAAATAATTCCCAAAATACTTAAGGAAGAAGCGGGGAAGTAGAATAAATCGAGGAGATATATACTGGGTTCGCCTTTACGTTGACCCATAAAAAATAAAAAAGTAGAGAGAAAGCTACCGATTGAACAGATAAACCTTTAGGCAGAAACTCTTAAGGTCACCTTGGCTCGTTGAAACCTGAAGTTTGTTTTAAGTGCCGCCTAGTGAGTCTATCACTTTTTCATGTTAAAATGCTTAGAACTTAAAGTTCTTCTCGAGTCTTAGGTGGGTTGGGTAGCCATAGAAAGCTGCCCCGAAACTTTAAACTCAAAAATCCAAAAAATTAGAAAAGAACAAGAAACACAAAAAATGTATCTTCCCTTTTCAAAATAAGGCAAGGACTTGGGCATTCTGCATTTTGGCAAGCACCCAAGCAATGTTAGTCTTCGTTGTTTAGGACCTTAACCAAAATTTCCTTTTGTTAATAAATGTTGAACGTACGAATTTACAAACCAAAATAAGATGTAGAACAAACATAGAATTTCATCATTACAACGATTGTTCATTACACGAGAAAGCAGGAAAATGATTACACTAGAAAGCAATAAATCTACTCTAGAAAGCATTAAAAGAATAAAGGGAGAAATATCCTCCTCGACGGTCGCTTAGAGGACGAGCAGAACTACTCTAGAAAGCAGTAAATCTATACTAGAAAGTAGTAAAAAGAATAGGGAGAGAGATATCCTCCTCGACGGTCGCTTGGAGGACAAGCCAGACGGGACGACGCCTGGACGAAGGAGGACGAAGTAGGACAAAGGAGGACGAAGCAGAAGAACGGGAACGGGGCAACACGTCGTCGTCATCGCGGGATCCACTTCCAAAGGGGGACGAAAATTTGGACTTTATCTCGCAAGAAGCATCCCAGGTGTGGGATAAGATTCTCTTGAGCTTTGGAGAGGTAGAGAAGAGAAGGAAGGGATGAGAATTTCGTGTGGAGGGGGTCTCCTTTTATAGTTGCAAGGAGTGGGGGCAAATTGGTCATTACATCTTTAAAACATTAAATAATGGGTCTTTAGTGACGGATAAAACAGTCGTTAAAGCCCCAACGTGGGCATAGTGGGTGCTGCCCGCGCACGCCCGCTCGTCTCCTCACGCCTAACGCTCGCTGCACGTCCAGATGATATCAGCAGTCCGATCGTGAGATCGGACGGCTTAAATCGCGCCTTCGCCCACCTCGCTGCACGCCCGCCAACGTTTGATGGCGTGTCCTCACCTCGTGCGAAATAGCGCGTAGGCGCTATTGGATGATCTGAGCCGCCCACAGCCGATCGGGCGGTCAACTTTAATTGCGTGCGCCCGCAGATTGTGAGGCGAACCCGCATCTTGTGAACGTGCAACGCCTTGAGATCGCTGTGCTACGCGAAGGAATGTGTCGCGCAGACGAATTGAGGCGCATGCATCCACAGCTGTTGGATCAAGATCCAACGGCGGAGAAGGGCGGATGCAGGGGCTTCAGTGGTTGCGTGCGGGCGATTGGGCGGTCGAGAGGGAGCCACATGGTGCCATCTTGGCCATCCATCTTCTGGATGATGTAGATGGTGCCACGGGTGTCAGATGGACTCGAATTTTATGTCGTTAGGCTACGATCGTCGATCCGAATCCATCTGTGCGGTCGGAGTTGTTGTTTGAAGTGTAGATTTACACCATCTTGGCTCTTGATCTTCTAGGTTTCCCCGGTCACTATCTGATGCTACAGATACCTGATTAGGGCAATCTTGGAGTCGTTGAACTCCAATCGTCGCCCTGATCACATCTGTACGGTTGGATTTTCGATCCGAGGCCCCAATAAAAAGTTTGCCCTGTCCAAGCACATAAAAGGAGACAATTAGCCTCCATTTTATTCAAACTACTCTAAATGCAAGATGATGCATGTTATGCAATATTTATAGCATGCAATGCAATCCTTTCTTAAGAACATGCATAAATAGACATCTTAAGTAGTGTAAATGTGTTTACATTATACCCTTATAACTATCTTTTGCTAGTCCTTAGCAAAAACTATATGCTATTTATAAAAGAATTAGGTTGGATTATTTGGGCTTGAATTATTTTCAATCATTAAGAAATTGTCTACTTGGGATTTAAACTTTCAAAGACACAACAGTGCCTGAGTATCTGCCAAAATATGGATCGCCTCAAGCCTTTGCCTTATTCAAAGAAAAAAATTTCTTTTTCTCTTTTTCCTCTTTTCTAATTTTTTTGGATTTTCAAGTTTTAGGATTTAAGAGTGGCTTTCTACGGCCATTCAACTCACCCAAGATTTGATGAGAACTCTAAGTTTTAAGCATCTTATTGTGAATGTGATAGACTCGTTAACCGACAGTTGAAACGGACTTCGGATTTCTACGCCTCTAGGTGATCTAAAAAAGAATTCCACCTAAAGGTGTATCTTTACAACCAGTAGCTTTCTCCCTACTTTTATTTTTTTTACGGGGTCAACACAAGGGTGAATCCAGTGTATATCTCCCTGATTTATTCTACTTCTCCGCTTCTTCCTAAGTGTTTTGGAAATTTTCAGTGCATTTACTGAGCTGGGTTCTGGAAAACTAGTCGATGAGCTGTTACCACCGACAACTTGCCAGCCATACTCGTGCGGCAAAGTGTGGCTTATTTCTTTTTTTCTTTTCTCATTTTCTTTTTGATTTTTTTTATTTTTTAAGTAGGTGGCTTCCCTGATCTAAGATTTACCTAAAGGTAACAAAAATAGAAAGGTCCAGTGACTGGGCTCTGGACAACCTACCTATGGGCTGTTACCCACGATAACTTGCCAGCCATATCACTCTAGAAGGTTCGTTAGCTACCCAATTTTCGTTAAAATCGTCGAACAACGAGTCAGTGACAAGATAGTGTGTAGATGTTAGAAACTCAAAATTCCCTCAAATCAGAGGGCGGGTTGATAAGTCGTGTACTTATCACCCAAACTTATTTACTCCAATTAAAATAGAATTTAAGTTGACGAGAACTCGAAAACAAATCCACATTTTAGTGGATACACAAGCAGATTAAGTCCAAAGACCTGAAGGGTTTTTGTGTTCAAATCATAATGTAGTATTTCCTAAGATTAAAAATTTTCTTAAACCCAAGTTCTCTTTCCTAATTCAAATTCTTTTTTTATAATAAAAGAAAATAAAACAAATCTATGGAGCTGACGAATGAATTCAAAGATGAATATCCACCCCCCCATATCTATCTAATGCAATGTCCTCATTGTATTAAAAAGACATAAAACATAGTGGAATAGCATAGAAAGTACCTAAATTGCGTGAATGTCAGGTCTACTCTGAGATGAAAACTAAAAAGAACTGTATAAGTGCTGAATTTAGTGCCTTCAGCTAGGCACACTATACAAAGAAGAGAAATGAAGAATTCACAGGTGCAAGTCAGAATCAGAATAAAGAGAAGAATCCTCTGACCTATCAACAGAGGTCCACAGATGTGGACCAGATTATGGTGCAGACCCATACCTCATAATCGAGAATATCTTAGGTTCTGGATAAAAATTACCCAAAACCTAAAATTAGTATGCAAGCGGGGTCGGGCCTACGATTTATGAGGATGCAACCCAAGACCAAAAAGTCAAGTTACAGAGAATTAAAGATCAAAAGGATAATCGTTGAATGCGTGCTTGGGTTTGACATCCTCAAAACAAATGTCGTAAGAGTCCTGGTTTGATGGTTTCAGCTTAATAGGAACCCTTCGACTCAATCTTCTACTTCCTCCACAGTTAGCTTCCTAAATCAGAACTTCCCAACTCCTATCCTCCTCAATCATAATGTTAAATTCCGAGACCTCTTGCATGTTAATCACCCCATCTGAAATCTCCAAGTCTAAATGATGTGGCTGAATCAGAATTGACTTGGGTCTAATTATCTCAGAAATAGGATTATCGATAAACTCAATGGGGTGTAACTAACAATCAGGGCATTTGATTGAATCCTCTAGAAAATGAGATTCTGGATCCGTAATGTGTGCCCTAATAAGATCAGTTTCCTCAATTATTGGGCTATCAAATGATCTATCAGATTCCTCAGGCCCAATCGTCTCACAAAAATTGTGTTCAGAAAACTCGCGTGAGACTTCGCAACTTGAATCTTCACCATCAAAGAAATCAAGATCCGTATCAATGTATGTCCCAAAATCATCTGTCACTTTCTGTTCCAAGGAGACATACGTTTCCTCATACCCCGGCTCAGGGATCTCAGGTGAAGAAATCAGATCTTCCTTAATTGGTCGCTCTAATTCAATCTAGTCAGCCTCGTAACACGTGTCCCCCCAACAGGTGCCTGAGCGGGTTCTATCATTGGCTTTCCTGAAGAGGGTTCATCCTGGGAATCATCCCATGATTGAATCAAAGCGACCACGAATCTCATCCTCAATTTCTCTAATTTCCCAAGTAGAAACTCACTCGGGTTCTTATCCTTAACATCCTGGAGCCAATCCAACAAATACTTATTCAAATCATCAATCATCTGAATCAGGGGCTCCAATCTCTTAATGCAAGGTATTGGCTGAACTTCTAAAGATTGTATGATATTCCTTAAGTTAGCTAGAACCTTATCTTGAACCTGGTTACCCTGAACCAAATGAGTTGGTTCAAGCTTGAGCGGGTTTCGGATCAGTGCAGGGGAATTAATTAATTGAGATTTGTTATACCCTTCCTGATAATAGGTCATTTCAGATTGTTCAAAATGTGGTGATGACCTAAAGGCAGTATAATCAAAGGATGGGTAAGGATCAGTGTATCCTTCTTGATTGTAGATCGTATTAGGTTTTCCATTAAAGGTTGACGATCTATAATCGATGTGGCTCTGAGAAGGATAGAAATTACAATCAAAGTGTTCAGGGTTAGACCCTAAACATGGAGGTCCAGAACTATATCCCCAATCAAAGTTATCCCAACTAACTGATGGTTGATTATAATACGAGTCGGGATAATCGTCATGTTGAGGATAATTCAAAACAGGAGGAAAAGAGCGAGAATGCGTGTAATATGTGGAAGGATTATGATAAGCAGGAGGAAGAAAGTCACCTTGCAATACAAACAATCAAACCTATCCTTAAGTGGGCTAGCCTACAGACCTACAAACTCCCAAAACCCATATTGAGATAGAGAAACAATTTGATCTACTTCTATCTGTTCAATCCAACCAGTTAGAAGGAGGGACTAGGGAGAAGGCTCTTCCTTCGGCTTGCACCTACGGTTCCTAGTGTACCCCCCAGCTGCGATCGTTTGATTCTGCTCCCCTAGCTAGACATCAGATTGAACAGTAGAAACAGACTAATCGAAAATAATCTCGTTCTGGGCTCTGAAGAGCGAGTCGAATCCTTAAGGCCAACGTCTACTCTATTTTATTTAGGGCTAGGTTTGAATGTGCTTTGGAATGTAATGGGCCCTTTAAATGGGTTGTGCCCTTAATGATTGATTGATTTGTGTGTGCGTGCACAACCAGTGGTTTTCAAGCAAGATTATTTATTATGTGGTGAATTTTAGAGTTCAAATCTTGCTTAGTAGCTTTTAGGATTCAACTTTAGGTGTTTTCAAACAAATTTCATTGGCACACCAGGTTTTGCAAGCACAGGTGAAGATGTTTTCCTTTAAAGCTTAAAAAGAATGTGGAGTGCCTGGTAAATTTCTAAGAGTTGAACCTAAGTGACAGCTACTTGATGAGTTGATTTTAATTGAAGTGGTGCGGCCCAATCAACTCAAACAATTGGCTTGTTGCACCACCTAATTAGTCACACAAGTGATTACCTAATTTGATTTCTACTCAATTATGTGTTTGAATGTGTGTACCGATTCCAAAGATCAGTTTACCGGTTGAGTTTGAAAATCAGATGAGGTTGTGTACATCTGTGAGATTTTTTTTTATTTTTTATTTTAATGTGGGGGTTAGGGCGGGTGTGGGTGTCAAACAACAAGCAATCTAACCTTAGAGTTTATAAGAACACCTAGGTTGATTGATGTTTGTGTTATTATGTTGTGAAATGAAATCTAATGGGTGGGAGGTGGGGGATAACTTACAAAACCTTCTACAGCACTTTACTCCAATCTACCGCTTTTTCCTGTCTCGAAAGAGTACCTACAATCACAATAAGAAAGGAGAGAAGTGAGGTAAATGATTTATAAGATAGAAAATGCAAAGGAAAATCAAAGAGCGTCGCCTCCCCGGCAACGGTGTCAAAATGTTGAACGTACGAATTGCTACGCTAACGTGTTTGATTTTGAAAAACCTATCGTTGTAGCTTGAAAGTGAAGAACTCGTGTTCAACAAATAAAATTTATACCGAAATGAAAATTCCGGGTCGAACACAGGGAGGCGGATGTTTGATTTAAAAACTACGTGTTTGTTTTTATTTGTCACGAAGTAATTCAATTTAAAACTATCTAACTATTTACAATAAATAGAAGAGAGAGAGTAAGAGAGAGAGAATATTACAAACAGAAATCAAAATGAGATGTAGAATAAACATAGAATTTCATCATTAGGACGATTGTTCATTACACTAGAAAGCAATAAATCTACTCTAGAAAGCATTAAAAGAATAGAGAGAAATATCCTCCTCGACAGTCGCTTGGAGGACGAGCAGAACTACTCTAGAAAGCAGTAAATCTATACTAGAAAGCAGTAAAAAGAATAGGGAGAGAGATCCTCCTCGACGATCGCTTGAAGGACGAGCCAGATGGGACGACGCCTGGACGAAGGAGGACGAAGCAGAAGAATGGGAACGGGGCAGCACGTCGTCGTCGTCGCGGGATCCACTTCCGAAGGGGGATGAAAATTTGGACTTTATCTCGCAAGAAGCATCCCAGGTGTGGGACAAGCTTCTCTTGAGCTTTGGAGAGGTAGAGAAGAGAAGGAAGAGATGAGAATTTCGTGTGGAGGGGGTCTCCTTTTATAGTTGCAAGGAGTAGGGGCAAATTGGTCATTACATCTTTAAAACATTAAATAAGGGGTCTTTAGTGATGGATAAAACCGTCACTGAAGCCCCAAAGTGGGCGTAGTGGGCGCTGCCCATGCGCGCCTGCTCGTCTGCTCATGCCTAACGCTCGCTGCACGTCCAGATGATTTCACGATTGGACGGCTTAAATCACGCCTTCACCTGCCGCGCTGCACCCCCACCCGCGTTCGATGGTGCGTCCTCGCCTCGCATGAAATAGCGTGTGGGCGCTATTGGATGATCTGAGCCGCCCACAGCCGATCGGGCGATTACCTTTAATCGTGCGCACCCGTAAATCGCGAGTCGAACCCGCGTCTTGTGAACGCGCAATGCCTCGCGACCGCTGCGCTGCGTGAAGGAATGTGTCACGTGGACGAATTGAGGTGCATGCGTCCACAGCCCTTGGATCAAGATCCAACGGCGGAGAAGGGCGGATGCGGGGGCTTCAGCGGTTGCGTGTGGGCGATTAGGCGGCGGAGATGGCACCACATGGCGCCATCTTGGCCGTCCATCTTCTGGATGATGTAGATGGTGCCACGGGTGTCGGATTGACTTGATTTTTATGTCGTTAGGCTGCGATCATCGATCTGAATCCATCCGTTCGGATTGATTTGTCGTTTGAAGTGCAGCTTTACACCATCTTGTTTCTTGATCTTCTAGGGTTCCCCGGTCACTATCTGATGCTATAGATGCCTGATTAGAGCGATCTTGGAGTCGTTGAACTCCAATCGTCGCCCTGATCACATCTGTATGGTTGGATTTTTGATCCGAGGCCTCAATAAAACGTTTTCCCTGTCCAAGCACATAAAAGGAGACAATTAACCTCCATTTTATTCAAACTACTCTAAATGCAAGATGATGCATGTTATGTAATATTTATAGCATGCAATGCAATCCTATGCTTAAGAACATGCATAAAAAGACATCTTAAGTAGTGTAAATGTGTTTACATCAATAAACAACTAATGTCTTAAGTGATCGACTCCTAATTCTGTTTTTATACATAGCATATAGGTTAATTTTTCTAAGGACTAGCAAAAGATAGGAATGGGGGTAGGATCTATACACATCCATTTACGTTAAAATGACTATTTATGCATGTTCCTAGGCTTAGATATGCATTCCATATTATGAATATTGCATAGCATGATCATTCTGCATTTAGAATAGTTTGTATAAAGTTTAGGTTAATTCATGTCCTTTTATGACCAGGAGAGAAGAAGATCTATTTCAGGGCCTCGAATTGATGATTCGACCATACAAATCTAATCAAGACAACAATCAGAGTCCAATGCCTCCGAATTAGCTTAATCGAAGTTCCGTAGCACCTTATACAATCCGAGGAAGATCAACGACCAACAGGCAAACTTACACAATTCAAAGATTCAAACAACAAATCCGACCACACGGATGGATGCGGATCGACGATTGCAACCCAACGGCGTGAAAATCAATCCAATCTAACATTTGTGGTGTCATCTACAAAGCAAAGAAGATGGAGGGCCAGAATGGCACCACGTGGCGTCATCCCATCTGCCTAAATCCACCCTCAGTAGCCATCCCTCCTCAAAGGTGTTTTCCCTTGAGTATCTGGGTCGTTGGATGTCCATACAACGACCCTTGTGATGCCACGTCACCTGCTTCATCTAAGGCGCTCATCAACTTTGATCCACGACCATTGGATCTTCATCCAACGGTCGAGGCTGACAGCTGTAGCTACCATCAAGACGTCAAACCCGCACCTTTTCCACAGTGGTAGCATGCTTGCCTCTCAAAGAAGAGGTGCAGTTGTAATTTACCTACTCAGAGGGGGTGAGATCAGCATGACGTAAAAAATGCGGAAATAAAATATAAACAATCTCACAAAATACAATTACACAAAGTACACAAAGATTTTTAGGTGGAAACCCAAACCGGGTGAAAACCAATACCTAACCCTCTCGAGTTAGGATTTTCCGATCAACCAAGTTGATCAAATCTGCTAAACGAATCAGATTAAACGAGGGTGATTCAACCTCAATTACAACAACGCTACAAGTGCGAGGGTAGCGTTCCTCAACCCCTTCTCTTCACGAGAAGGATTTTGTCCCACGAAGGAGACGGGAATTCGCAAAGCGAATACCCAACCAAATAACAAAGATAAAATAACAAATAATCCTATAGAGCCAACAAAGTAATTTTAAACCTAAGCTTCTATAGGAATTAAGAAACTCCCCTTTGCAAGGAGTGCGTCGAGTCGATGACGCGGGTGCGTGAGCCACACGATGGCGCAACATTGCTCTCGTGAACTATGGCGGGAAAGCGGGTGCGCAAAACAGCTTGATGCTCTCTAGATGTAGAACTGGAGCTTCGAGAGCAAGAGAGACACAAAATGGTTTGAAAGTATATTGCAAGGTGTGTGTCTTGTGTTTCTTAGGTGTGTAAAGGCTCTCCTCTATTTATAGAGGCCTTAGGAAGGCTTTGGAAGGCTTGGAAAAGCTTCCATAGCCATTGGATGCAAAGCCTAAGTGAATCAACCCGAAATGAGGAATAATCATTGCACTGACAGGGTTATCAGACGTCTGATTATGGCATCAGACGTCTGGAAGACCACTTAAAGACATCTGAAAATAAGGTCAGACGTCTGATTCTAGGCAGGTTTCTTCCTGACTTGAATCAGATCTAAATAGGGTTCTTGTGCAAGTCCATCAGATGACATACAGGACGTCTGGCACTATGTCTAGACGTCTGGAAACCTACTTTTTCGTGGGAATGGATTTGCAACGGCTAGAAAATCTCTGAGAAGAGATTTTCGGGTCAGTCGAGGCAAAACGGTCAATTATCAGACGTCTGGAAAGGCTTAAGGACGTCTGATAAGGCTCTAACGGTCATATCCTGTAGTGTTTGATAAGCCAGCCAAGGTCAACTAATTGGACGTCTGGCAAGTTCATCAGATGTCTTCTAAGACGTCAAGACTATGGTCTGGATGTCTGATTTCATCAGACAGAATACTAAGTCCAGCCTAATAGTTATCTAACGTCTGAATCAACAGTCAGACGTCTTAAAACACATTATCAAACGTCTGATTTGGGAATTAGACGTCTGGAAATTCTGTTTGAACCCTATATTGGTTTTCTAAGTTTTCTATGGAAAACTTAAGTATCTTAGGGTTGTGCGGGTGTTCCTAGGACTACTGTTAGGGTACTTTGAGGCTCTTTAACATGAATCTAAGTAAAAAATAAAGAGCAACAAAATAACGACAAAAGTACATGAAAGGAATAAAATGGAATTCTATCCTATTCTTCTTGTCCTTCTATCTTCAATCTATCGCTCCTCGCGAATCCCCTCTGTTCTCCATCAAGCTCCTCCAATCCATCCTGGATGTGACCTCGAATTCCGTCTAATCACGTCTCCATTTGCAATTGACCTGAAATCTAAGACTCCAAGTGCAAATGTTAAACGACACGTGTTTTGTTATCATCAAAACAAACGATCACGGTGCTCTAGCACCAACAGCAGTTTCGAGCGAGGATTCGTTGGAACCTCTTCAGTGCCATCAGAAATTAGACCACTCGCTCACAATCGAGCGGTCAAGATCGATACACGAGGATGAACACGCGATCGCAAGAGTGGTTCGACACGTGATCTAACGTGCCATCTAACACGTGCTAGAGGCGCCACTTGGAGCGTCGACCTATGCACGATCCTTAGCCCGCTGATGCAAATCCGACAACTAAACGTGGGTCTAGACGTCTTAACTATGCACGATGCAGACGCACAACCTCAACGGCTCGTCTCCTCTGTTGATGAAGCATCGGACGACTCTCCTTCAACCGCACGATGATAGATATATGTGTGCGAGCGTCAGCAGGTGCGTGAGTTGGGACCTTTAGCGATGCTTGCGGTAGATCTTCAACGATATCGTTACTATCACTATAGCTCATGGATGGATTTTTACCTCTTCTCGTCCACTATAAAAGGACCTAGACCCCTCTATCCATCATCTCTTCCTTTCTCTCCCTTATCACCTCCAAGGCTCTAGGTAGAGCTTGTCCCAAGCCCAGGATGCTCTTTTAGAGTAGAAAATCAAATATTTTCTCACTTCTCACCCCCCCTTCGTGGAGCATCCCATGGCCGTCCTCTCACCACCTTCAAGAAGTAGATCCTCGCTGCGACGCCATCCCACCCCATCCTCCTTCCTCCGACATTGTTCTCCTTCATCCAGCCTCTCACCACCTTCATCTAAGCAGCATCAAAGTGTGTCATCCTCCAAGAGACCGTCAAGGGGGATTCTTTTCACGTCTCTCTATCTTTTATTTGCTTTGTAGTGTTATTTCAATTAGTTGTAATATACATTGATCGATTTTATAAAATATTTCTCTCTCTCTCTCTTTACAAGTAGATTAGTTAGATAATTATGTTATCGATTTGATCTCTTGCCTATTAAAATACAAAAAAAAAAATTCAAAGATAAAAGCAACAAAAACAAATAAAGTCGAAGCACAATTTTCAAACCAAACATTTGCCTCCCTGTATTTGACCCGAGACTCACTTCGAGTTTTAGTATAAATTTTTTTTGGTAGCGATATTTTGCAACTACGATGACGGATTCTCCAAAACCCTGATTTCCCTCGCAAGATACATGCTCACCAGGGCATCTCAATAAGGTCAAGATTGTGGATGCAGGACTTAAAAGGTGCAACCTAGGATTCAACAAAAGGGATTCCACCACTCTTCTCAGAGGCACAGATAATACAATTAAAATCGCCACCAAGGATTCAGTGTAAGGAGGACTGCTAGGAAGTAAGGGCAAGATAGTTCCAAAGATTTAAGCACAATTCAGCATCCGTAGATGCATAAATAATAGAAATTTTTACGGAGGTAGTAGAAAAGGAGCACCTAACAGTAATAGCATGAGTAATAGCAGAAATAGGGGAAACAGTAAGATGCTCTTTCCAAAGACACCAGATCATGGGAGAATCAACAGAAGCAAAATCAGAGTTAAAAGCAATGGAATCCTTAATAGAATCAATTGCAGAAGGATCTGCAAAGGGTTCCATAAGGAAAATAAGGTCAAGCTTATGTTGATAGATAATATCCTTAAGATGGGTTAGTGTTGGGGCATTGAGAATGCCACGATAGTTCCAAAAGAGACAATTCATAATGAGAGATTTTTAAGAGAGACTTGGCACGACTTCGGGTAATTCGACCCAAGCCCTCTAACGTAAGACCACCACGAGCTCCTCTAGCCAAAGCTGGAGAGTGTGCCTCATATGACGAATCTTGGAGAAGCAAGGGATCCGCATCGTAAAAATACAAACCACCTTAAGGCTCCACATCCGATTGAATATCTAAGGGAGTAGCTTCATTGCTCATGCACAAAGGGTTCCCCCCATCTTGCATCTCAATAATGAGAGGAGGATCGGGATCAATATCAAGATCCGGGGGTTGAGATGGTAAGGGGAGATAAATGCCCCATGTCATGCCTGGGATACAATTAGAGTTACCACTTTTAGGGAGGTTAATCTCCGTTTCCATCAGATTAGGGCTTCGGGAATCCGACTTTTTCAAAACCATAGGTAAATGAGAAGATTTTTCATGATAAAAAACGAGCAAATCAAGCATGGATTTAAATTCGTGGTTTTCTAACACACCTAAGTAACCAAAACAAGCATTATCATTCCCCTGATTTCCCAACTACCCAACATCCTGAGAAGAATAATCAAGATTTTGAAAGTCAAGATCAGCCACTTTTTGCGATGGAAACGACTCAAATCTAAAATCATGCAACAATAAATCACAAGCAGGTAAAGCAGCATCATCATCAGAAAGTAAAATAGGTTTAGAACGTATCACCTTTAGGGAAGGAACTAGTTGTGGTGCAAACCAATGATCTCCTTCCCCAAAAGATCTGGAGGTCGTGAAGTTCATTTAGGACATCGTCGAAGCCTCACATAGCGTCTATTCTTCCCTTCTTGGGGGAGAGCAGAAAAGGGAAGAGAAGCATAAACCCCCCCCCCCCCCCCCCCCCCCCCCCCAAAAACAAAGAGGTTGAGAAGTTATATGGTCCAAAAATTTTAAATTATCCCTCTAATCCCCAGGAATGGGAAGGTATTCAATGACCACCAAAGAATGGTCCCCTTGGCCAGACAGACCACCATGGTCCAACACTACCTACTCAGCCTGCGAAGCGGAACAAAGCTTAGCTGTAGAAGTGCCATCATGGACCTAAGAAACGGCGACTGCACGAGTACTCTCCTAACTATATGCATGGATAGAAAAGATAGGGTAAGAAAACAAACTATGTCCAATCTTCAAACACTTACGAAAAAAGGTTGGGATCTTTTCAAACACCACATGTTGTAAAACCTTCTCCTTCCTATTAAAAATAATAACAAAACCGAGATGAGGTTTCGTAAGATCAAGTTCAACACAAACTCTAGGGTATCCAGGCTTCAAGCCTTGGACCATCCTATGGTCCACACAAATAGGATGCCCTAGTTGGTAAGCAATTGAAAGCAAAACATTAGGGTGCAAAAGATGAAGATTAATCCCTAGGAAACCAACCCAAACAGGAGCAGTAATAGCAGAAGCATTCGTATGAAACAACAGAGTCCAACAAACTACTGCAACCTAATCGGATCCACCACCATAGAACCCAAAGAATAAATCTTGCAAAAATCAAGATAAGTATCACATCTGATGAGCCAATGGCAAAAATATAGAGGAATAAGGTTAAAACCAACAGTAAGATGCAGACGTTTAGCAAGTAAGTCTTGCAGTTTCGACATTAGGGGCTTACGACCCCAAGCACAAACCACAATGGAGGAAGACAATGCATGGCCTAGTTCAGAAACCTCGTCACACGAAAAAGGGGTACCTACCACCCCATCCCTCAGCTCTAAGTGTTAGACTTGAAAAGCTAGCTCCACAAAGGAGAGCTCTGAGGAGCCGAAGCCAGCAACCATTGAAGCAAAGGATTTCTTCGATGGGGAAGTCCGATCTTCTGGAGAAGGGTAGGGACATCCCAAAAGCAAAGTAAGAAAACCCAGAGAACCCTAGAAAATGGGGAAAACAAAGAAAAGCACAAGACCACAAGCCAAAATTGCCAAAACAAGCACCAAACCAAGGGAAACCACGATCGGAAGCACAAGCAAGAAAACCAAACAGAGAAAAGATAATGGAAACCACGAAGCACAAAGATCAGGATCCTCAACCCACGCTCTGCAAAGTCCCAATAGACAATGCCATAGGTGAGGAGCTAAGCCCCCCCTCCCCCCACCAAGGGAGGGAAAGGTGAATCCCTCAACAGAGGAAGGAGCAAGAGGCAAGAGGAGGGAAGGACCAAAGGGGGAGAGGGGAAAAGGGGAGGTGGAGGAAGAAGAGGAGCTACTTTGGAGTGCTACGGCACAAATGAGAGTGCCAGTTTAGATATTATATATGTTTCTATATATCCACCCCACACACAATATAGATTTACACACACACACACACACATATGCACATATATATAGTATCCCTCACGCACACTGACACATATACACATATATTTTCAACACACACAATACTTAATATATTTATAGTCATATATCTTATGTATATATAACTACACACAACGCATGTAACTCACCCACATCACTCACCACACAAATGCATCAATTAAACACAACACAATTATACCCGTGTTCCCTCCTCCTCCCCTCTCCTTCCTCACCATCGACCACCACACCACCAATAGCAACTCCACATGACCACCACCTATCCACCAGCCACCCTCCTCTCCTCTCCTCTTATGACCTCCCTTTTCCCTCTTCATTCCTCCCCTATTCACCATCGAGACCACCACCATTATCCATGTGAACCCAACTACTCTCCTTGCCAAATTTGCATGCCCTTCACCCTCTCCATTGCGATTGAGACCATATATCTCTTCCTTTTTCCTTCACATGAAGCAACCATTGCAACCACCACCATTCTTGCTCTTCATTGGCTTGACAACCTTCAAGCTTAACACTCTCTTCATTTTTTTACATATAAATGCTTGTATATGTTCGAGTTCATTTTTTTGATAATCTTAATAGTATTGCAAGCAGTATTTATGTGCTTAGCTTTATTAGTTAAGTGTAAGAGGAATCTACTGAGGTTATTCCATAATTGACCCACCTCTAACTTAAGATGAACCTGAACATTTACTGATCTCAACTGAGCTTTAGACTAAATGGGTACCAGTTGAACGTATGGGTTGCTACGCTAACGTGTTTGATTTTGAAAAACCTGTCGTCGTAGTATAAAAGCGAAGAACTTGTGTTCAACAAATAAAATTTATACCGGAATGAAAATCCCGGGTCAAACTCAGGGAGGCTACGTCAATCTATATTCGCAATTATATTTTTTTAGAATTTTTCTTGAAAAGTGAGGTGATGTAATTACAATGAAGCCATAATAACAACCAGACTAAACGAGAGAGAGAGAGAGAGAGAGAAAACATGCATTAAATAATTCAAAATGTTAATACAATAAAACCAAATAAGAATTACACTAGAAATAGAGAAATCATCTACACTAGAAAGAAAAAAAATTCTACACTAGAAAGTTGTAAAGAAGAATGGGAGAAAGAAGTCATCCTCCTCGACGATTGCTTGGAGGACGAGCCAAACGAGACTCCGCCTGGATGAAGGAGGACAGAGTAGGAAGAAGGAGATCGAGGTAGGAGGAATGAGAACGGAGCAGCACGTCGTCGTCGTGGGATCCGCTTCCGAAATGAGAGCGAAAATTTGACTTTATCTCGCGAGGAGCATCCCGGGTGTGGGACAAGCTTCTCTTGAGCTTTGGAGAGGTAGAGAAGAGAAGGAAGGGATGAGAATTTCCTGTGGAGGGGGTCTCCTTTTATAGTTGCAAGGAGTGGGGGCATTTTGGTCATTCCAATTTGAAAAACATTAATTTAGAACCTTTAGTGACAGATAAATCCATCGCTAAAGGTCCTAACGTGGGCGTAGTGGGCGGCGCGCGTGCACCCGCTCACCTCCTCGCGCGTAACATGCATTCACATTCTTTAATCATCAACCATCCGATCGCGAGATTAGATGGCTTAAGTCGCTCGTCGCCGCACCTCCTCTGCGCGCCTCACCGCATCTGATCTCGCGTCGCCTCGCCGCGTCAAATGCGTTCAGCCGATTGGGAGCACACAGCAGCTCGATCTCCATCGTGCAGTTGATCGCACCCGCACGGCCACACCCACTTGCCCGCTTCTCGCGACTCGATCGCGCACTTCACGCTTCGCGAGAGCACCTTCGATTAACGTGCCACCAGTATGTTTGTGCTGCACTAAGGATTTATGCACGCGCATCCACAGTCGTTGGATGCGCATCCAACGGTGGAGAAGCGATGCTCTGATTGAAGAAGAGAAGGTGCGGTGGGTGCTCCAGCTAGTTGGACGGCTGAGATGACACCACGTGGCACCATCTGAGCCGTCCATCTTCTGGATGATGTAGATGGTGCCACGATTGTCAGATTGAGTAGATATTCACGTCGTTAGGCTGCGATCGTCGATCTGAATCCATCCGTGTGGTCAGATTTGTCATTTGAAGTGTGGATTCACACCATCTTGGCCCTTGATCTTCTAGGGTTCCCCGATCTCTATCTGATGCTACAGATGTCTAATTAAGGTGATCTTGGAGTCGTTGAACTCCAATCGTCGCCTTGATCACATCTGTACGGTTCGATCTTTGATCCGAGGCCCCGATAAAAAGTTTTCCCTGTCCATGAACATGAAAGGAGACAATTAACCTCCATTTTATTCAAACTAATCTAAATGCAAGATGATGCATGTTATGCAATGCAATCCTATGCTTAAGAACATGCATAAATAAACATCTTAAGTAGTGTAAACATGTTTACATCAAACCCCCATGCCTATCTTTTGCTAGTCCATAGCAAAAACTATATGCTATTTATAAAAGAATTAGGTTGGATTATTTGGGCTTGAGTTATTTTCAATCATTAAGAAAATGGTTACTTAGGATCTGAACTTTCAAAGACACAACAGTGCTTGAGTATCTGCCAAAATGCATACTGCCTCAAGCCCTCGCCTTATTCAAAGAAAATTTTCTTTTTCTCTTTTTCCTCTTTTCTATTTTTTTTGGATTTTCAAGTTTTAGGGTTTAAGAGTGGCTTTCTATGGCCATTCAACTCACTCAAGATTTGATGAGAACCCTAAGTTCTAAGCATCTTAGTGTGAATGTGATAGACTCGTTGACCGGCAGTTAAAACGGACTTCGGATTTCTACGCCTCTAAGTGACCTTAAAAAGAGAATTCTGCCTAAAGGTGTATCTTTATAACTAGTAGCTTTCTCCCTACTTTTATTTTTTTACGGGGTCAACACAAGGGTGAATCCAGTGTATATCTCCCCGGTTTATTCTACTTCTCCACTTCTTCCTAAGTGCTTTGGAATTTTTCAGTTCATTTATTGAGATGGGTTCTGGACAACTGGTCGATGAGCTGTTACCACCGACAACTTGCCAGCCATACTCGTGCGGTGAAGTGTGGCTTATTTCTTTTTTTCTTTTCTCCTTTTTTTTTATAAGTAGGTGGCTTCCCTGGTCTAAGATTTACCTAAAGGCAGCAAAAAGAGAAAGGTCCAGTGACTGGGCTCTGGACAACCTACCTATGGGTTGTTACCCACGATAACTTGCCAGCCATATCACCCTAGAAGGTTCATTAACTACCCAATTTCCATTAAAATCGCCGAACAACGAGTCAGTGCAAAGAAAGTGTATAGATGCTAAAAACTCAAAGTTCCCTCAAATCAGAGGGCAGGTTGATAAGTCGTGTACTTATCACCCAAACTTATCTACTCCAATTAAAATAGAATTTAGATGGCGAGGATTCGAAATACAAATCCACATTTTAATGGATACACAGGCTGATTAAGTCTGAAGACCTGAAGGGTCTTTGTGTTCAAATCATAATGTAGTATTTCCTAAGATTGAAAATTTTCTTAAACCCAAGTTCTCTTTCCTAATTCCACAAAAAAAAAATTCTTTTCTTTTAATAAAATAAAACAAATCTACGAAGCTTACGAATAAATTTAGAGATGAATATCCACCCCCCCATACCTATCTAATGCAATGTCCTCATTGTATTGAAAAGACATAAAACAGAGTGGAATAGCATAGAAAGCACCTGAATTGCGTGAATGTCAGGTCCGCTCTGAGATAAAACCTAAAAAGAACTATATACGTACTGAATTTAGTGCCTTCAGCTAGGCACACTATACAAAGAAGAGAAATAAAGAATTCATAGGTGCAGGTCAGAATCAGAATAAACATCAGAAACTTATGACCTGTTAGTAGATTTTCACAAATGTGGACTAGATTGTGGTGCAGACCCATACCCCACAGTTGAGAATATCTCAGGTTCTGGATAAAAATTACCCAAAACCTAAAATTAGTATGCAAGCGGGGTCGGGCCTGCGATTTATGAGGATGCAACCCAAGACCAAAAAGTCGGATTACAGAGAAATCAAAAGGATAATCAATGAATGTGTGCTTGGGTTGAACATCCTCAGAAAAAATGTCATGAGGGTTTTGGTTTGATGATTTCAGATGAAATGGAACCCTTAGACGCAGTCTTCTACTTCCTCCGAAGTTAGCTTCCCAAATCAGAACTTCCCAACTTCTATCCTCCTCATTCAGAATGTTAAATTCTGGGAGCTCTTACATATTAATCACCCCATCTGAAATTTCCAAGTCTAAAAGATGTGGCTGAATCAGAATTGACTTGGGTCTAATTATCTCAGAAACAAAATCATCGATAAGCTCAATGGGGTATAACTGACAATCAGGGCATTTGATTGAATCCTCCAGAATATGCGATTCTGGATCCATAATGTGAGCCCTAATAAAATCATTTTCCTCAGTTATTGGCTATCAAATGATCTTTCAGATTCCTCAGGCCCAATCATCTTACAAAAATCATATTCTGTAAACTCATGTGAGACTTTGCAAATCAAATCTTCACCATCAAAATCAAAGAAATCGAAATTCGTATTAATGTATGTCTCAAAATCATCCATAACTTTCTGGTCCATGGAGACATACGTTTCCTCGTACCCCGGTGCAGGAATCTCATGTGAAGAAATTAGATCTTCCTTAATTGGTTGCTCTAATTCAATCTGGTCAGCCTCGTAACACGTGTCCCCCTAACAAGTGCCTGAACGGGTTTTGAAATTGGCTCTCCTAAAGAGGGTTCATCCTAGGAATCATCCCATGATTGAATCAAAGCGACCACAAATCACATCCTCAATTTCGCTAACTTCCCAAGTAAAAACTCACCCGGGTTCTTATCTTTAACATCCTGGAGCCAATCCAACAAATACTTATTCAAATCATCAATCATCTGAATCAGGGGCTCCAATCTCTCAATGCAAGGTATTGGCTAAACTTCTAAAGATTGTATGATATTCCTCAAGTTAGCCAGAACCTTATCTTGAACCTAGTTACCCTGAACCAAATGAGTTGGTTCAAGGTTGGGCGGGTTTAGGATTAATGCAGGGGAATTACCGAATTAAGATTTGTTATACCCTTCCTGATAATAGGTCATTTCAGATTATTCAAAAGGTGGTGATGACCTAAAGGCAGTGTAATCAGAGGATGGGTAAGGATCAGTGTATCCTTCTTAATTATAGATCGTATTAGGTTGTTCATGAAAGGGTGATGATCTATAATCGATGTGGCTCTAAGAAGGATAGAAATCACAATCAAAGTGTTCAAGGTTAGACCCTAAACACAGAGGTCCGGAACTGTATCCCCAATCCGAGTTATCCCAACTAACTGATGGTTGATTACAGTACGAGTTGGAATAATCGTCATGTTGAGGATGAATCAAAACAAGAGGGAAAAAGTGGGAATGCGTGTAATATGTGGAAGGATTCATGAGAGATGGGAGGAAGAAAGGTGCCCTGCAATACAAATAATCAAACCTGTCCTTAAGTGGGCTAGCCTAAAGACCTACAGACTCCCAAAACCCATCTTGAGATAGAGAAACGATCTGATCTACTTCTGTCTGTTCAATACAACCAGTTAGAAGGAGGGACTGGGGAGAAGGTTCTTCCATCGGCTTGCGCCTTTGGTTCCTAGTGTACCCTCCAACTGCGATCGTTTGATTCTGCTCCCCTAGCTAAACATCAAATTGAACAGTAGAAACAGACTAATCGAAAATAATCTCGTTCTGGGCTCTGAAGAGCGAGTCAAATCCTTAAGGCCAACGTCTACTCTGTTTTATTTAGGGATAGATTTGAATGTACTTTGGAATGCGATGGGCCCTTTATATGGGTTGTGCCCTTAATGATTGATTGATTTGTGTGTGCGTGCACAACCAGTGGTTATCAAGCAAGATTATTTTTGATGCGATGTATTTTAGGATTCAAATCTTGCTTAGTAGCTTTTAGGATTCAACTTTAGGTGTTTTCAAACAAGTTTCGTTGGCACACCAGGTTTTGAAAGCACAGGTGAAGATGTTTTCCTTTAAAACTTAAAAGAATGTGGAGTGCCTGGTAAATCCCTAATAGTTGAACCTAGGTGGCAGCTACTTGATAAGTTGATTTTAATTGAAGTGGTGTGAGCCAATCAACTCAAACAATTGGCCTGTTGCACCACTTAATTAGGCACACAAATGATTTCTTAATTTGATTTCTACTCAATTATGTGTTTGAATATGTGTACCTGCTTCAAAGATCAGTTTACCGATTGAGTTTGAAAATCAGATGAGGTTGTGTACCTCTGTGAGATTTTTTTTTTTAAATGTGGAGGTTGAGGCAAGTATGGGAGTCAAACAACAAACAATCTAACCTTAGAGTTTATAAGAACACCTAGGTTGATTGATGTTTGTGTTATTATGTGGTGAAATGAAATCTAATGGGTGGGAGGTGGGGGATAACTCACAAAACCTTTAATAGCACTTTTCTCCAATCTACCGCTTTTGCTCGTCTCGAAAGAGTACCTACAATTACAATAAGAAAGGAGAGAAGTGAGGTAAATGATTCAGAAGTTGTAAAAATGCGAAGAAAAATCAAAGATCGTCGCCTCCCCGGCAACGGCGCCAAAATGTTGAACGTATGGTTTGCTACACTAACGTGTTTGGTTTTGAAAAACCTATCTTCGTAGTATGAAAACGAAGAACTCGTGTTCAACAAATAAAATTTATACCGTAATGAAAATCCTGGGTCGAACTCAAGGAGGCTACATCGATCTATATTCGCAATTATACTTTTTTTAGAATTTTTCTTGAAAAGTGAGGCGATGTAATTACAATGAAGCCATAATAACAACCAGACTAAACGAGAGAGAGAGAAAACATGCATTCAATAATTCAAAATGTTTATACAATAAAACCAAATAAGAATTACACAAGAAAGTGGGAAATCAGCTACACTAGAAAGCAGGAAAATTCTACACTAGAAAGCTGTAAAGAAGAATGGGAGAGAGAAGTTACCCTCCTCGACAATTCCTTGGAGGACAAGTCGGACGAGACACCGCCTGGACGAAGGAGGATGAAGTGGGAAGAAGGAGATCGAGGCAAGAGGAACGAGAACGGAGTAGCACGTCGTCATCGTCGTGGGATCTGCTACCGAAATGAGAGCGAAAATTTGACTTTATCTCGCGAGGAGCATCCCATGTGTGGGAAAAGCTTCTCTTGAGCTTTGGAGAGGTAGAGAAGAGAAGGAAGGGATGAGAATTTCGTGTGGAGGGGGTCTCCTTTTATAGTTGCAAGGAGTGGGGGCATTTTGTTCATTTCAATTTGAAAAACATTAATTCAAGACCTTTAGTGACAGATAAATCCGTAGCTAAAGGTCCTAACGTGGGCGTAGTGGGCAGCGTGTGCGTGCCCACTCACCTCCTCGCGCGTAATGTGCATTCACGTTCTTTAATCATCAGCCGTCCGATCGCGAGATCGGATGGCTTAAGTCGCTCGTCGCCGCACCTCCTCTGCGCGCCTCACCGTGTCTGATCTCGCGTCGCCTCACCACGTCAAATGGTGCGTTCAGCCGATTGGGCATGCACAGTCGCTCGATCTCCATCGTGCGATCGATCGCACCCGCACGGCCGCACCTGCTTGCCCGCTTCTCGCGAATCGATCGCGCGCTTCGCAAGAGCGCCTTCGACCAACGCGCCACCAGCGTGTTTGTGTTGCGCTAAGGATTTGTGCGCATGCATCCATATATGTTGGATGAGCATCCAACAGTGGAGAAGCGACGCTCTAATTGAGGTAGAGAAGGTGCGGTGGGTGCTTCAGTCAGTTGGGCAGTTGAGATGGTGCCACGTGGCGCCATCTCAGCCATCCATCTTCTGGATGATGTAGATGGTGCCACGGTTGTCGGATTGAGTCAATTTTCACGCCGTTAGGCTGCGATCGTCAATCCAAATCCATCCGTGTGGTCAAATTTGTCGTTTGAAGTGTGGATTCACACCATCTTGGCCATTGATCTTCTAGGATTCCCCAGTCTCTATCTGATGCTACAGATGTCTTATTAGGGCGATCTTGGAGTCGTTGAACTCCAATCGTCGCCCTGATCACATTTGTACGGTTGGATCCTTGATCCGAGGCCCAAATAAAAAGTTTGCCCTGTCCCTGAACATAAAAGGAGACAATTAACCTCCATTTTATTTAAACTAATCTAAATGCAAGATGATGCATGTTATGCAATATTTATTATATGTAATGCAATCCTATGCTTAAGAACATGCATAAATAGACATCTTAAGTAGAGTAAACATGTTTACATCAGTATCGGTATTGGTGTATCAATACTAATACCACGTATACTGAGTACTAATGAGTCGGCCCGAATAGGTTGTTAATATGATATTTTTATCGTTGAAATATGTATAGTGGTTACCTATTTTAGACCTAATCATCTCTTTACAAAATTTTTAACCTGACCTAATTGATTTTATCTTATCGCTTTTAGGCCCAGGGTCAAACTCAGGGAAGTGGGTTCAAGTCAATTTCTACGTTTTCCTTAAAACGCGTCTCTTTCGTTCGTTTATTGTGTTTTTGGTATTTTACTTATTTAGGTTTTTTTCTGGTAATCCTTGTTCTTGAGGCACACCCTCAAAATTGTGTCCTTGGCTTTTAGCCAAAACAGAGTTTCAAAACACGCCTTGCTACTTGCAAGACGGGGTACCTGCAAATCAAAGATTATCTTTTCACTTTTATACTTTTTTTATCTTTTTACTAAGAAGGAAGCTAACAGACAGAAAGTAAATATAGTAGCTATAGATATATATTTATATGTAGTATATATATAAAGGGGTGGGGGTGGAGGTGACGATGGAGTGTAGCACTATGTCGAGTCAGTCGACGTCTAGAGAGACGCAACCAACACGACTAGGTGCCACGTGGAGTGTGGATGGAGGATGGATGATGTATGGGACCACGCTTTTTTTGTACGCGTGTATCAGGGAATATCAGCAACTGGTGCAGATATTCCCGCGATACAGCGTATAGTAAATAACATGAAAATATATGTACATATGTATGTATGTAAGTAAATATATCTATATATATATATATATAAATGTATAGTTATATATGTATAGATATATATATATATAGATATATATGTGTTTATATATATATAGGTGTATAGATATATATATATATATGTGTGTGTATATATATGTATATAGATATTTATATATGTATATAAGTATACATATATATTACTATATAGATATATATATATGTATATATATATGTATATAGATATGTATATATAAGTAGATATATATATATATATTATATATATATATATATGTATATATATTATATATATATGTATGTATACATAACTATATAGATATACTATGTATATATATATATATATTTATATATATGTTACTATAAGTGTGTGAGTGTGTGTGTATGTGTTGGTATAGGTGTGTGTGCGTCGGTGAATGTGTGTGTGTTGCTGTGAGTAAAAAGAGAGAGAGAGAGAGAGCGGAAGCGGGCGGGAGAGATTAGCAGAGAGGGAGAGAGCGGGCGAGAGAGAGAGCGGACGCGCGAGTTAAGACGTCTGCTCGCGGCGGCGGACGTCTGGAGTCGCGTCGTCTGGAGAAGGCAGCGGACGTCTGGAAACGGCAGGCGCGGGCACGCGCCTTCGCGTAGGGTTTCTGCAGGTCGACGCGAAGACGATGAGCGGGCGATGCGCGGAGGAGCGAACGTGGAGGAGGGTCTGCGGGCGGTCGCGGAGGGGTGCGGAGGTTGGCAGGGGGCGGCGAGAGGGCCTGGCCGGCCGCTGCAGTGCGCGCAGCAGCTGGTCGCGGGTGCAAGGGCAGAGGCGACAGAGCAGAGGACGGAGCGGAGAAGTGCCCTGCAGGCGCGCGTGGAGGGCTGAGCGCCTGCGGGGAAGGTCGCGGAGGAGCGAGGGGAGCTGTTGCTGCTGCCACCGCCGCGGTTTGGCTGCTGCTGCTGCTTCAAGCTTCGGACCTTGAAGCGGCAGCAATGGCGTGGAGATGAAAACGAAAAGAAAAGAAGACACCACGCCCACCTGCTCGTTGAAGAGCTGGGCGGTGGTGTTCCCACTGTGGTGGTGAGCACCACAGTGGGTTCTCCTGCTCGTCGGGTGTCTCCTCGAAGGAGGGCCGACGTATGGGAGGGGAAAACGGTGGAGGAAGGAGGTGGACTGCAGGTTTTGGTGCAGCAACTGCGTGTCTCCTCCCGTTCGCGAGGAAGAGGTTGTGGCTTTAAATAGAGGAGGAGAGCGTGGCTGCAAGCATGGCTGCAGCAGGGGGGATGGCGTGGGAGTGGCAGTCGCAGGGAATGGCTGCTGCAGGAGGCATGGCGTGCATGTGGGCGCGGGAAGAAGAAGGCAGCCGCGGGAATGAGAAAAAAAGAAGAAATCAAGAGGAAAAATAAAAAGGTGGAATTTGCAAGGAGGCACTTGAGATAAAATGTGAATTACGAAGCCATTTATTCATTTCTCCTCCTCTCATGATTAAATCCATGCATGCAAGCGTTTTTACAAATGCAACTACAGGATTATAATATACATAGTTAATGCTAGAAAATAGCACAAGAAGGCGTTATTATAGGCGTGTTTTGAGGTGCAAACATATACCCCCATGCCTATCTTTTGCTTGTCCCTAGCAAAACCGTATTTGGAAATGATCTTAAGCTGAAGATTTTCTTCTGAGATGATATCGGTGTGTTTATTATCGGATATTGTAAGAACCAATTGTAGAGAAGATTACCAGTACTTTAAGTCTTACATGACAAAGATTATCTCTCAACTAACCAGGACTCTTAATATTTAAACCTTAAGTACGATTTCCAGGACCTAGGAGGTTTTGCCGTACTCGAGAGCTCAAGAGGTTATGGTTTGTGCATAGTGAAGGATCAAGACTGACCAGATGAACCTTAAGACTCACTCCCAGGGTTTCACGAATTTTTAAGTACAGGTTGGTCCCAGTTTCAGCTCGTGTTTTCGGATTGACCCTTAAGATGATTACGGAAAACTCAACTCGCATTTTCTGATTTTTTTTTTTGGCTCACCGAAAAACAAAGTATACAGACATTTATGAGATATACCGACTCTTTTGCAACATCTTTTTTTTTTTTTTTTGACAACTCTTTTCTCTTTTTTTTTTTTTTTTGAAACACCTGTCAGTATATCTCTTACAACACATTTTGAAGGAGCACACTTATTTTTCTTTTTGATGGGAGAGTTTCTTTTTGGTGGAAAGAGTCACTCCTAAACACAAGACTAAAGCTTGGGATAAAAAGTCTACCTGCACGCACAGGTAAGGACTCCACCTTCCCTAATGAACACTAGGGTTGGATCTTATGTTCACCTAGTCTTTCCTGATATGTGTAGTGTGAACCAAATTTACTTAAGCTCTCAAGAAAAAGCAAACCAACGGATCCTGTACTGGTGTCTCAGGTACAAGAAACGTTCTTAGTTAGGAGAGATTTTGATCTATTTCGTCAATGCTTTAAGTGAATTAAGCCGAGCCTGAGCGAATCAAGCTTCTGTGGCCTGGAAATTCTTCAAAACAGAGGTTGAATATCCATAAACACTTATTGTATTTTTTGTTTCAGCTTTTAGATCATTACTAAACACCATTTATTATTATTATATATTTTTTTTTTTTTCTTCTTTTTTCTTTTTCTTGCATATTTATAAATAGGTGGTAATTGTCTAATACCATAAAATACCCGGATCCTATGGATGCCTGTCCACCCCCCAAGCCAAACAATGCTATGTCCTCATATGCATGCAGGGAAAGGTAGAGGAAGGATGGAAGATCGGGTAACAAGAGCTGATGTTCAGGGTATAGATCAGGGTGGAAGGGTGGGTGGATGGTGGGTGGTGAAGAGAAAAGTGAAGTGATTGCGATAGAGCTGTGAAAAGTGATGGTGGATGGCGAGAGATTTGACGTTTTCTGGGACGAGAGTGTCCCAAGCGAATCAGAAAATAGATCAGGAAGAGGAAGTTGGCCCTTAGATTGGCCAAGAAGAGGGGCTTTTTGGATAGATGGATCCAAAAGGGAATAGCCCCGGTGAGTAAGATGTGGGCTCAAGGTCCCAGTGTAGATTTGCAAATCCGCCTGATTTAGCTGGAAAGAAAGGGCAATCCGATCTTCCATAGTGTGGACCGGCGGTGAGCAGCCCGGCGATGACTCAGACCACAAGGTATGGGAAGCGGAAAAAACCTCGTCAGAAGTCTGTTCAGGAGAAGGTACAGGAATAGGGAGGGATTGGGGAACGTCACAGTTTAAGTTAGACAGGCAGTCGTCAGGAACATCGCAGCAGTCTGAATTGGCTCCAATAAGTTCGATACACGTACTGACGGTCACGTCCTCGTCAGACGTGTCATCCTTGATGTAATCACTATCAGCATAAGAGTGCGGTGCTGCAGTGGGATTAACCTGAAATCCCGGAGGAATACTCGGAGCTTGCAGAATTTGATGAACATGTTCCTGAGAAGGTTGTACCTGTGGTTGCGGACCACAAGGTACAAAGTTTTGCGGGTTTGGAACAGGTTGGGCGGGAAGAGTGCCCTGAGATTGAGTCGCCATGCTTAGTTGACTGATCTCAGCATTCTGCTACGCCAAATGCTGAAGAGAGGTCATGTTCTCTTTATGGCGCTTTGACATTTCCGTCATCATTCGCATCAATTTATCAAGAGGTTTTGATGCGTGTTTGGTTTTCTGTACGCAAGGGCCTGATGGCAGATTTGCCATAGGATTAGACTGGGCCCTTGGGATGACAGGTGAGGACGATCGCATTGGTCCACTAGGGGGTTTTGGCGTTGCGGGTTGTTGGACCATGCAAAATTTGGATGATTGTGCCACCCTGGGTTATATGTGGCAGAAAACGGATTGTTCCCCAGGGTGCAGGCGTCTTCTATGCCATAAGACGTGTCCGCATATGTGTCCGAGTGCACGGAGGCTTGGTCCTCCGTGTTGAAATACTGGCTCGCAGAAGCCAGTTCCACATGACTTACCGAGTCGCTTGGCACGACACTCGATAAGGAAGCTCTTGCAGGGTTTCTCGGGATAAGCCTGGTGTTGAAAGAATTGGAATTGTGACGAAGTGGTGAGGTGGGGGTGTGTGCCATGTTTGTGGAGGAGGATGATTCGGCTCTTTTTCTAGATTTATCAGTCAATACAAACAATTTAGGGTTTTGTGACCTCCTCCTAAACATGCACTACCGGAGGAAGAGTTGGGGAGATGAGTAGGGAAAAGAGATGAGAGAAATGACGCCGCAAAGGTACACTTGATTACAAATCAATACAATCAAGTTCCTAACCTCGACAGTGTGCCCTTAGACCTAAAGATCTAAGTTACCTACTATCACGAACTACGGAACCGAATGCGAGCACCGCGGAACCACCAGGTCAGATTGAAAGGCTGTTTGCCCCAGTCTTAGACACCCGATAGCACGCGGGAACTCTCACCAACACATAGCCGCTACACGCAGGTAGTTAGACTTCCAATCCTTAAAAAGGGTCAAGTTACTACCAGTTTTAATTAGAGGCTTAGGGTCAAGTGCTTTTGGAATGTGAAGGGCGTTGTTTATGGGTAATGTCTAAGTGATTGATTTTCAGAGTTTGTAAAACAAGCATGCAACGGGGAAATCTCCCCGAATTGAAGTTTTTGATTGGTGAATGGTTTTTAGAGTTTAGCCTTAAGTAGTATGAATTTTAGGGTTTTGCTGAATTACCAATTCAACCAATCTTCGGGTTTTGCAAGAATATAAGTTTTCTTTCTAAGCCCAAGGAACCCTTCTTCAATATCAGTTAGTTAATGCATGCTAAAATATAATGGGCTACCCTAAATGGAGATTTCTATGTGTGGATGTGCGAATCAATTTTATACTAATGTGAAAAAGAGCCAAAGCACTTTAATTCAAGTGCTCCCAATCACCAGAAAGATGTCCACACACAAGGCTTCAACCAAACAATAAAAAAAATAAAATTGTTGGGGTTGAAGTATTCAGGATCGAATCACAGGCAAGTTGAAAAAGTCATGGTGAGGTTGGAATCAACTCAATTCCAAGTCTCCCCACCAAAAATGTGATCCTGAATTAAAGATAAGTGAGGCAAAAGAGGGATACAAGCAATCTTTTTCTTTGCCTCAAAGAATACATCACACGGCGAAAAATCTAAGAATAAAGATTCTCGGATTTTCGATATGCGAAATAAAGCGGAAAATCCCGGGGCAGTGGGAGTGAAGACAACCAATAAAACAAGTGAATTTTAATACACTTGCCCCAAGAAATCCGAAGAAGTTTTTCTAGTTTTTTTTTTTTTTATTGAGGTGGCAAGTTAATTTTGGTTTGCTAAGAAAAGGAAAACTTACTTGTTCGGCAACGTGTGCGAAGCTCCAATGCGGTGTCGACGTCTTCACGCTCTCGTTCCCGCCTTGGATCTGCCCTCGTTCCTGACTTCTTCTACCTGTCTTCTCCTTGCAACCAGATTCACCTGCACATCAAAAACAAAAATACCCGTGAAGAGAGAAGAGACAAATTTAAAGGAATTGGATAGAGACTTACTCAAAAGCGCACCTCCCCGGCAACGACGCCAGAAAAGTTTGATGGGTCGACCCGAATAGGTTGTTAATATGATATTTTTATTGTTGAAATATGTATAGTGGTTAACTTATTTCAAACCTAATCATATCTTTACAAAATTTTTAACCTGACCTAATTGATTTTATCTTATCACTTTTTGGCCCAGGGTCGAACTCAGGGAAGTGGGGTTCAAGTCGAGTTTCTACGTTTTCCTTAAAGCGCGTCTCTTTCGTTCATTTATTGTGTTTTTGGTATTTTCTTATTTAGATTTTTTTCTGGTAATCCTTGTTCTTGAGGCACACCCTCAAAATTGTGTCCTTCGCTTTTAGCCAAAACAGAGTTTCAAAACACGCCTTGCTACTTGCAAGACGGGATACCTGCAAATCAAAGATTATCTTTTCACTTTTATACTTTTTTTATCTTTTTACTAAGAAGGAAGCTAACAGACAGAAAGTAAATATAGTAGCTATAGATATATATTTATATGTAGTATATATATAAAGGGGTGGGGGTGGAGGTGACGATGGAGTGTAGCACTATGTCGAGTCAGTCAACGTTTAGAGAGACGCAACCAACACGACTAGGTGCCGCGTGGAGTGTGGATGGAGGATGGATGATGTATGGGACCACACTTTTTTTGTACGCGTGTATCAGGGAATATCAGCAACTGGTGCAGATATTCCGGCGATACAGCGTATAGTAAATAACATGAAAATATATGTACATATGTATGTATATAAGTAAATATATCTATATATATATATATAAATGTATAGTTATATATGTATAGATATATATGTGTATATATATGTATATAGATATTTATATATGTATATAAGTATATATATATATTACTATATAGATATATATATATATGTATATATATATGTATATAGATATTTATATATAAGTAGATATATATATATATATGTATGTATATATATATTTATATATATGTTACTATAAGTGTGTGAGTGTGTGTGTATGTGTTGGTATAGGTGTGTGTGCGTCGGTGAATGTGTGTGTTGCTGTGAGTAAAAAGAGAGAGAGAGAGAGAGAGAGCGGAAGCGGGCGGGAGAGATCAGCAGAGAGAGAGAGCGGGCGAGAGAGAGAAAGGACGCGCGAGTTAAGACGTCTGCTCGCGACGACGGACATCTGGAGTCGCGTCGTCTGGAGAAGGCAGCGGACGTCTAGAAACGGCGGGTGCGGGCACGCGCCTTCGCGTAGGGTTTCTGCAGGCCGACGCGAAGACGATGAGCGGGCGATGCGCGGAGGAGCGAACATGGAGGAGGGTCTGCGGGCGATCGCGGACGGGTGCGGAGGTTGGCAGGGGGCGGCGAGAGGGCCTGGCCGGCCGCTGCAGTGCGCGCAGCGGCCGGTCGCGGGTGCAAGGGCAGAGGCGACAAAGCAGAGGACGGAGTGGAGAACTGCCCTGCAGGCGCGCGCGGAGGGCTGAGCGCCTGCGGGGAAGGTCGCGGAGGAGCGAGGGGAGCTGCTGCTGCTGCCGCCGCCACGGTTTGGCTGCTGCTGCTGCTTCAAGCTTCGGACCTTGAAGCGGCAGCAATGGCGTGGAGATGAAAACGAAAAGAAAAGAAGACACCACGCCCACCTGCTCGTTGAAGAGCTGGGCGGTGGTGTTCCCACTGTGGTGGTGAGTACCACAGTGGGTTCTCCTGCTCGTCGGGTGTCTCCTCGAAGGAGGGCCGACGTATGGGAGGGGAAAACGGTGGAGGAAGGAGGTGGACTGCGGGTTTTGGTGCAGCAACTGCGTGTCTCCTCCTGTTCGCGAGGAAGAGGTTGTGGCTTTAAATAGAGGAGGAGAGCGTGGCTGCAAGCATGGCTGCAGCAGGGGGGATGGCGTGGGAGTGGCAGTCGCAGGGAATGGCTGCTGCAGGGGCACGGCGTGCATGTGGGCGCGGGAAGAAGAAGGCAGCCGCGGGAATGGGAAAAAAGAAGAAATCAAGAGGAAAAATAAAAAGGTGGAATTTGCAAGGAGGCACTTGAGATAAAATGTGAATTACGAAGCCATTTATTCATTTCTCCTCCTCTCATGATTAAATGCATGCATGCAAGTGTTTTTACAAATGCAACTACAGGATTATAATATACATAGTTAATGCTAGAAAATAGCACAAGAAGCCGTTATTATAGGCGTGTTTTGAGGTGCAAACAAGTACCAATATTGGTCAACCAATACCGATATCCTTGATTTACAGACATGAGTTCCATAACTAAATTAGTACCAATATTGATGCTGATGGGAATACCATCATTGGCCCTAACTGGCCACTTTTAGTCATGATTGAAAGTTAAATGCCCCTACATAACTATCTGAGGGTTATAACTCCATTTCATTCTATTTTGAGAATAGAATTGGAAACTACGGTTAATTCTGTAATTTTAACAGCATATCATGAACACAGAATAACAAAGGGGTTTGTCAGGGGTAAAATAAAAATCAAATTATCATTAAATACTAATAAGTGGGTCCATGCAAATAAAAATGAGGTTTCATGCATTTCGAGAACTAATACAGCACCCAAAACCCTAATTTTAGACCTACTTAAATTATATAGGTTTTGGTTAGGATAAAATTCATCTAAATCTCTTAAAATTCATATAAAAATATTCCTTAAGGTTTGGTATCCTTGATTTGACCTTGGGAACCTATTTTAACCTTAACAGAGTCACAAATAGAGTTATATTCTAATTTGGATTTCTATGCAAATTACCCATTCAAACTTGATCAAAACTGAAATCCGACTTCGCCATTCAATTACTTGGGTCCAAATTAGTTTTGTAGCAAAATTTGGGCCCAATTAGAGTCCTGACCTAGTTCGCATTTTACTCCATTTAAACTCTGTTCCTCTCAATTAAGCTCCTAACTTTCAAAATATTTGTAATAAGGTCCCTAACTTTGTCATCATTTTTGAAAAATGGTCCCTGCTACCATTGGTGTGAATGTATCTCCTCTGTTGAGATTCGAGCGACATTTTCTCGCTTGATTCTCAATCAAATCCTCCCAAAATTAGAAGGAAGATTCTTTGAGAGATTCTCTATCATCTGAACCATAAATTGGCCCTTTATTTGCATCGCAAAGCCCATGCGAACGCTCGTAATCTCAAGGATCTTCTTCCTTAAGTTCTCGAGCTCACGTAGGCCTCCTACCATGCTTAGACATCTTCTAAGGCCTTTAAATAGAACCCTCTTGAGAAACCAAGCTCTTTAGCGAAGTTTGGAGCCAGAAAAACCCTCTCTTCCTCAACTCTGGCCTCTCGCACCTTCATCTCCGGCGAGCCTCTCTGTCCTCTCGGTCAAGCTAGCCAATGGTCAAATTGACTGGCTCAACATCCTCCTCTCGTCCTCGCGACCATCTCCAGCCAAAGCACGACCGCCATCTCCCTCTCCTTCCTCGCCACCGTACCGCTGTCGCCTTCACCTTCTCTGATGCTGACCCATCATAGTCGATCGCCCTCTCTCACTCCCTCCCTCTCTAAATCTCCCTTCATCTTCCTCTTTCCCTCCTGATCCTCTCCAACCCCTTAGATTTTAAGTCTCACCCAATCCATCACCACACTACCTTCGTCTTCCCTGCCTCCGGCAAGGGCTCCAATGAACCCGTGCCAATGCCATACAGAACCAAATCGCCTGCCACCAGTCCCAAAACCTTCACCATCCCACGCCCACCAAAACCCCTCAAGAAATTGCGGGGATTGGTCACTCGACACCTCCACAGAACTCAACCTCCTCTAGACCACCTCCTTAACCACGCCACATACCAAACACACCTTCACAGCACGCCACGGCCACCATCGTGTTCTTTAGAACACGGCGATCCTTCTGAGCCTCTCTAGTGTGGAAACAAGGTCGTATTTGTGATCTCAGGTACCCACCAGAGCACCACCGCTGTGACCATCTTCTCCAACCTCCGTTGCAGTTCTCCAGCCACATTCATCCACGATACTGCTCCCAGGTGTTGCGGCCAAGCTCCAGGTTCCTTCCCAGGCAGCCTATTGAAGTTGCAAGGGACATCTACAACCGCAATTGGAAGCTTCACCATCTGCTACTATTGTACAAGGAAGAAGCATGGGATTAGTCCCACATCATGAGGGAACGAAGCCCTGAAGGCATATAATACAAAAAAGTCGCGGTGCCTTATCGCCTTCAAAACACTGGGGTTAGGTCCCTACGCACATGCCCCCGCACACGAAGCACCACATGTGCCTGTCCATGCCCTCGCCCGTGCTCCTGCCTCGTGGGTCTTGGCAGTGGATCCGTTTACCTGATACCCATGTCTCATCTATTCTAAGCTTGGAAAAGGAAGAAAGAGAATCTAAGAGAGAGGGGGTGGGTTTTGCTGCCTTGGGATTTGAGTCCTCACCTCTCTCAACACTTAGCCTCTGCGAGCTTTGTGTGAGGCCCTTGAGCCACAGTTGGTGCTGCTGTTGTGTTCTTCCAAAGTTTGAAGGAGAAGACCCTTATGCTTCTCTTGAGAGGCCCTTAAGACCCTTCTAATAAGGCATCTGAAGCCTTTGGTCTGTCATCTGAGGCCTTATGTTGGTTACTATTGAAATATTTGCATACTTGATTAACGTTGATTATTAATTGTGGTTTACTGTTGAAACATTTAAGCAGTTGTGAGCTTAAACTTACAGGGTTAGTTTGGTGATTCAAATCACCATTTTAACCCAATCTTTTTGCACTATTCTTCTGATTTTTATTGAAATATCATTCTGAGTATTATTGATTGCATATATATTTCTTGTGATTGGTTAATTAAATTACATCTTTGCTCCCTACGGACAACCTCAGACTCCAATTAGAATCTAAGTTTTACATATTTAAATGTTTTGAGCAATCTTGTCCTATGCTACAACATATATCTTAAACAACGATGATTTCGTGCAAACAGATGCCAAGTACCAATACTCATAGCTTACAATTTGGAACTCAAGCTCAGATGAGTACTCATCCAATACTCATCATATATCGATACTAGAGACTAATACTGGTACTCAAGACGTACTAGTATCACTCCAAAATTGCCTTATTGATGAGGTGTGGCTCATCATAGTTAAAATGCCCAAGTTAAGCTGTAAACTAGGTTAAACACTACATTATTAACATGATAAAAGGGTTAAGTGTGGAAATTAGCATAAATGACTTAAAACATCAAATTGATGTTTAAAATGCACAATTAGGTCAATTAATGAGATATTCTATTCATAAATGCAAAATTATGATCCAATTTTAAATTGAACACATGATTAAGTTCAAAAGTAAAAATCAAGGGTTGAATTAACTTTTTAAATGTTCAATTGTGCTCCAATAAAAATCTAATGACATTTAGACATCAATAGGACCCTGCATTCATTAGATTACATATAGGTCCTCATTCACCAACATTTTTATTTACATTTAAAGTCTCAAGGGCATATTTGAAAGCTGTTGGGACCTCCTTGTTATATCTCAAGGACCTCTTGGTTATGAATCTTATCACTAATGGGTTCCATCACAATTCTTCAACCATTTCGTCTTTAAAGGCCTCGATGTAATTTTTCCAACACACCTCATGCCGTGGGTGTACTGTTCACACAAAGAATAGCTACAATAGCAGCTATTGATTCTTTGCGCTTTCGATCTGACGGCAGATCTTGATCCAAACTCCCCGCACCTTTGCACGTTACTCCATCACCACCTCTAGATCTAATCCAACAACGCTCTTTTGATATAGACCTTCCCACGCTCCTCTTGACTTCTCACACACTGTCCACCCTAATCATGCCTAATCACACCTAGCAGTCACCACAATCACTCGTGCAATCACTTAAACACCTCACCAGAGCTCGTGCATGCCATCAGCTCCTCTCTTACCTTCTCGAGTTGATCATTCATCCACTCTGGTCCTTCTCCTAACATAGCCCCTATTCCTTTCATGAGCGGTGGAATTCCATCTCCTTTGACCTCTCCTCGCCGCTAAGGATTTTGTAACACCCCAAGGTGACTCTAAGCTCCACTAGAGAGCTTTCCCTCTACCGGAGCTTCTTCCTCCCTCACTGCAGCCACCAGCTGTGGTTTCTCCCAAGGTCCCGTTAGTCTCATAAGTTAGTATTTTAAAAGCTTTGTAGACTAGATCTAATGGTTTCTAGCTTAGTTTAGGCCAATTAGGAGTAGATCAGATTGTGAATTCAACGGTTTGTTAGCTTAGATTAGAGATAGGTTAGATTAGTATCGATCTCTCCCTCTTCGATCAATTCAGATCAGAGAGGTGTTTATCCACCTCCGTTTCGATCCATTAATCTCCATCTCATAACTCGTATTCTCTAATTTCCTTGATGATTTAATTCGCACTCCACCCATCCACCAAGGTCAAATTCATATTTGAAGTCCTGGGTTCTATATCTGAATTTGTGCCTAAAATTCACTTGGGGGGTTCTCCCATTCACTCCATAAATTCACAAAGACCCCCTGACCTAGTTTTAATTGAACCGATTCGCTCGATTCTTTCAAATTTGGTTTTCACACCCAATCTCACGATTTGGAGTCAATTTGGTTTTAAAAGAATTTAATCTAGTGATTCATCTTCATATTTACCCAATTGGGTGTATTGCAATGAGTTTGAGATGTTATGATCGAAGTTTTATTTTCAAATGAGAAAATACCCAAATTGTGCCTTATTTTGAGTAGTTTTGCCAAGGAATCTCAGATTCACTGAGACGAGGCTTAACCATGACTCAATTAGCTTCTATAGGATTGCTTGAACCCCTATACACTAATCTCTAGTGTTTGGGAGATTCTAGTGATCAAATCACTTAAGCAATTCCTAAAATTAAAAGATTAAACAAGGTAACATGTTGATTTTGAAAGAGAACTAGTTCAATCTGATTTCTAAAGTATAAAGGAGTTTTTAAGGAATGATATGGAAGTTTTTATTCTTGTTGAAAATGCATTTGATGCTTAGTTTTGATCTATTACCTTTACATTGTCTATAATGTAAGGTAACAATCAAAACTAAAGTAATTGGGGCTTTGGAACATGAGACTTGGGTTTTGGGAGCCTCCTAATGGTTTTTACTCCATGATTTTGAGTAACTTAATGAGGAATTAGATTGTATGGGATTGTTATCATTTAGATTTGATTTTCCAGATTTTAAGATGATTTTCAGAGGTTTTATAACATATCTGATTGCTATTGAGCTTACTGCTATAGTAGTAGCAGCAATGGCTACTTACTGTTTTAGGCTTCAACAGATGGGCTTCTTGCTGTAGATTGAGCAGTAGTTGTAGTAGCACTGCAATAGCACTGATCTGCTGCATTTGAGCAGCAATGGTAGCTGAATTAACTGCTAAAATTATGCAACTGTTGCTGTTGTTTTCTTTGCAGCAACATGATCTGGATGAGAAGAATTTGAAATGGATTTTGGTTGATTTTGAGGATTTAAAGGAGCCGACTTGTGAATAGTGTTAGGATTTCATAAAGCAAGCTTTCTTGTACTTGAACTGGATTTTAAGTGTGATTGTGATAGCTTGTAATCTTTCTAGTTTAAACCTTTGTCAACTACATGCATAATGTCAAACTGTCCAACATGGGATTTTAGTGAAACTCATTGTGAAAATCATGATTAGTTACTTCAACATGCTTCTTGTGATGTGTTGAACGCTTGTGAATGCTTAAATCATTTTTTCAGCCACTAGAATTGAAAAGAAGGCCTTAGGTTCTTAGTTAAACATCCATTTAGGCCTCTTTTGTGTTAGATTTATACATAAATTAAAATCATTAAAAGTCACAAAAAAATAAAATAAACATGTCTTTAGTAAGATCAGGTATTTTTCTAGCTATATGCAAAGTTGCAAAGTATTTCAAACCCCCGATTTGGTAGAACATACCAACCGACAGTTCAGTTTACTTTGAAACTTAATAAAAGAGGTTAATCTAAAAACACCAAAAAGAGTTGTTCTCTCTCTCATCTCACCTTTCTCTCTCTTCTCCTACCTCTATAGAATATTATATTTATACTTGTATATATAATATAATACTAAGCCATATGTAAATATTTTAATATATGTAAATAATGTACATAAATAACTTATAATTGTATCCTATATATTAATTAAGTATTTAGGATGGTTTATTGTATATATAACTTTATCATATAATTCTATATTAATTTATACTAGAGTAAATGTATATAACACTAAGTAATTATAAATGATTATGTACATACCTAAAACCATATCTATTACTGTATATACATACTTAAGTAATTATTATATACTGTATGGTACCTATACATTAATTTATTTATGTATTTATTGTAGGTAATTAAGTTATTAAGTTAATTAGGTAAATTATTAAGTTAAAATAAAATAAATTAGTAAATTAAGTTGTTACTGAAGTAATGTATGTTGTGCACTTATATCTATTAATTTTAAATGTTTTCAACCTATTTATAACATATTTATACTGTATAGTAATATTTATAACTAAATTATGTATATATCTATTCAAAATGTGTACATAAATTAAAATAAATGCTCTAAAATAAAATATAAATGTGAAATAAATACCTTATTATATAAATTAACTAATTATTAAGTCAATTGCATGATTAATTTATCAATTTGTACATTAATTAAGAAATTAAACCATAATTTAATGTATATAAACCCCTAATTTTAGCTAATTTTTATATATAATTAAATAACTTATAATCCTAAATTAAATATACAATTAAGTAGCCCTATAAAAGGTCTTTTTAAATATATAATTATTTTAAAATTAGATCGAAATTGGGCTCTCAAATCGAGACCTGTTACGAACGCGTGCCCCGGACGTATTTTAAGACGTCTGGGAGGTGGCCCAGACGTCTGACCAGACGTCTGGGATCACATCCAGACGTCTTGCAAGACATCTAGGATGGTTTACAGACGTCTGAAAAACCGTTATCGTCCACACCCCCGAGTCGTCTGCGCGCCTACGCGCGCAGACCGCATATTCGTTATTCCCTCTTTTTCTTTTGCGGCTGCAGACGCCTGCCGCGCCTTCTCTCTCTCCTCTCCGCGCGGCCTTAAAAGGGCCACGCCTCCCCTCCCGTCTCCACCGTCTCCTTCTTCTTCTCCTTCCTGTGCACGAGCGCGAGGGATGCAGCGGCGGCCGCAGTGAGCGCGGCGGAGGCGCGGCGTGCGAGGGCGGAGCTCTGCAGTGAGGGCAAGCTCGCCGAAGCGGCTTGGCCGGCCGGCGGAGGGCGCAGGGGGTGCGGAATGACGCGGAGAGGGACCTGCTGCAGTCTGAGCAGCAGGAGCGTGAGGTGCGACGTGGGCGGCGTCGCGAGCAGAGTCCGGGTCGCTCCCTGATTCTGGAAAAATTTCCAGAATCAGACGTCTGGGTTGATAGGCTGACGGCGAGGATGACGTCTGGTATCTCATACAGACGTCTGAAAGGTGAGTATTCCGTTTTCTTCTTCCTTCCTGTCGACTGACCGTACTGAGGGAGGGAGTTGGCTGTGCGCAGGCTCGTTGATTCGCCATCCTTTGCGAATCAGACGTCTGGAAGTTGTACTAGACGGCTTGAGTGACCTCCAGACATTCCCGCAGACTTCTGGACGTCTGGGAAACCACGCTTAACAGGTAATTCTCTGATCGTCTGATTTTGCACAGTATCGTCTTTTTCGACCCATTTAGGGCCTGTTCGAGCTCCGTTTTCCGTGATTCGAGTTGCGTTCTTTTCAGAATTAATTCCTCTACCCGTCTACAGTAGCTATACACTATTTTGAGACACTCCCTGTGTTTGATCCTTGTGATAGGACCTCGTTCAGTTGCAGTCTTGGGAGTCGCGGAGGCACGCGGGATTCCCGATCACGCCCCCATTACTCCCGTTGTACCTGGTAGAGTGGCTTAAGTTTATTATTAAAATCTGTTAAAGTATGGAACCATAACTAGAATCTAGGACATTGCATGAATCCTAGGAATGAGAAATGCATGGAATGATAGCTCCTAGGTGATGCATGAATCCTAGGGCTGGAAAACTAGTTGTATGCTAGATGCTAGGATGTGGCATGAATCCTAGGATGAAAAAACTAGTGGAATGTATAATACTGCAGTCTTGGAAAAATGGAAAGGAATATAAAGCTGCCTGTAAATTGAATTAACAACTGCCTGTTGTGAATAGATAACGTGGTTGAAAACATGGATTGTAAGAATGTGAAACTGGAAAGTGAAACCTGGATGTTTGAGTAAAAAGGATGGAACCCTACGGGGAAGTAGGAGTAGAACTCCTGGAAGGTGAATGGAATAGTTTTGGGGAAGTGAGCTGGCCCTTGAGTACGGAGTACCAAGGAGAGCGACTGTCCCCCTGTTTAGTGCAGAGCGGAGGTAGCCGCCCCAGGGACCCGGGGTTAGGACTGGCCACTCTGTACCGACTTGTTGGCCCTCGTGTACGTAGTACCGAGGAGAGCTAGTAGTGTTAGGAGAGTACTAGCTACCCCACGGGCCCCAGGGTTCTGCTAGCCTCCTTCACTGACTTGTTAGGCCCACTAGGGCAAACCAGGGTAGTCAGGCGAGGGTGCGCGGACTGTGGAGGGGCAAGGCCCCGGTTTGGTTACTGTGGAGGGGTTGGACCCCTGTTACTGAGAGGGCTCTGCCCTGGTTCCGTGCTGTGCTTTGGGCGCACCCGTTAACAGAAATGACTGACCGCGTGCCAGTGCGGGCTAGCTACCTGTTTGTTTATCGCGCGTGCCGTAGTCACCGTTACGTCTGTCAGTGACCTTGGGGTGGTTGACTGAGGGTAGGATCACCACGGGGGACTCTCCCGGCCAGGAGAGCACCACGTGCTACTTCTACTTTTGGAAAAGACTGCAATCAAGATTGTTCCCACGAGGACATTCGAGATCAAGTAAAGGATCTGAGAAATAAATGAAATAGTGAGAAAATTGAAAGATGTGAATAAAGGAAGTAATAGAACATAACAGCTACTGTACACTCTACTGTTGCCTTTAGTTAGTTTGCCACTCTACTCAGCGTTTTGCTGACGTGTTACACTCGTTACCTTTTTCAGGACCAGGTGTTGAGCAGCCAAGGTCGGCGGCTGCAGAGGACGCTGGGCCGAGTAGGATCCAGTAGAGTTACCATAGTCTTTTGTACCTCTTTTGTTTCTGTTCTAGTGAGTAGTTTTTGTTTCCGCTGTACCTTCTTTACCTGCAGTTCTTGTTATATGATAAATGTTGTTCTACTGTTGTGGTGGTACCTACTGTAATAGTTTCTTTCCTTACTACTGTACTTTCTTACTGTTAGTTATATTCATGCTGAATGTGGTTTATTTTACTGTCTTTTGGTTACTTCCTCTTTGGACGACTAGGTCTTGGGATTAGTCGAGTCGGTCCAGTTCTCGTGTCTCGTAGGGACTCGGGAACCGGGTCGTTACAAGATGGTATCAGAGCAAGGTCGTCCCGAGAAGTGAATCAACTGACTGGAAAATAACCAATTCACATGTTTATAGCTAGAGTAGCCACCACAACATATCTCTTGACATGAGCTCTTAGAAGTTTTGTTAGGTATTGTCTGTTTTGACGTTTCCATTTTGTTTCGCGTCTCCTTGCAGGAGATGCCTCGTCGCGGGACTGGCGAGACTGGCCGCGGGCGCGGCCGAGGGCGAGGTCGGCGAGGTGGACGTGCTGTCGTTGACGTCTCGGTGGACCAGCCACCACTCCCTGGCATCCAGGCCCAGGACCTCGCCAGACTTATACGGGATATTGTACGAGAGGAGCTCCACCCACCGCCCCGAGCACCTCCTCCTGGGGTTGCAGAGGGGGAGTCCTCTGTGGGACCACGCGACGGACACAGCGCTGGACACGAGGGAGGGGATGGGCCCCTGCCACCCCCACCTTCCTCCGACACTTCTGTACACGAGGCACCTTCTCCTGGAGGTGCACCAGCACCTCCCCTACAGCGCCACTTCGAGCTTTTCGGACAGTTCTGGAAGCTGAAGCCCCCCTCCTTCAAGGGGGATGAGGACCCGACCGAGGCAGAGGACTGGCTTGAGCAGCTGGAGAAGATCTTCGACACCCTTCGCCCCCCGGTGGAGTGCCGCGTGGCCTTTGCCACGAACCAGCTGGAGAGTGCGGCACACCGGTGGTGGAGGGCGGTCCGGGGACAGGAGAGGGACGAGCCGACGTGGGACTAGTTCGTCACCCTCTTCTGCGAGCAGTACTTCCCCAGACGTGGCAGGACCAGAGGAGGCGGGAGTTCCACATTCTCCGCCAAGGGACGATGACTGTGAGCGCGTACCGCACGCGTTTCTTGGAGCTGTCCCGCTTTGCAGCGACAGCGGTAGCCACTGAGGAGGAGCGCCTTTGGAGGTTCACCGAGGGGCTCCGGCCTATGATCCGGGGGTATGTCAAACCCCTGAAGCTGCCGATGTTTTCGAGGGTGGTAGAGGCAGCTATGACTTACGAGGAGACCAACCCGTCCGCGCGAGAGACCGACGGCGGGCGAAAGAGGCCCTTTCAGCCAGACTTCTCACAGGGCCGACGAGAACGGAGACACGTGGCATCCGCAGGAGAGCCGTCACGTTGTGCAGGGCCATCAGTGGCCTTTGGGGGCCCTCGACAGGGGCCAGTCGCCAGCACCGGACCCCCGCCTAGCCGACAGCAGGGACTCACTGAGGGCGGGAGTCGGGTTCCCCTCTGCTACCAGTTGTGGCCAGCCGGGCCACGTCAGGAGGGACTGCCCATCTAGGGTAGGAGGTCAGCAGATACTTCCCGAGCAGAGCACTGGAGGGCGCGTAGGAGGCCGCGGTTCCCAGGCACGAGGAGGAGGACAGCAGTCGCGAGGAGGGTACCGGCCAGCACCTACCCGTCCGACGCAGAGTGTGGCTGCTTCGTCCGCACCTAGAGCTGAGGGGCGTATCAACGCCCTAACACACAGGGATGCCAGAGCATCGGGATCCGTGGTAGCAGGTATAGTTTCAGTTTCTGGCAGACTCGTTTACACGCTTTTCGATTCCAACGCTACGCACTCGTTTGTCGCAGCCAGTTTCGCAGTTAGTTTGGACCAGGATTATACACTGTTAGAGAATCCGTTCGTAATCAGAGGTCCGAGTGGTCAGCTGTTTGTAGCTGAGGAGGTGTACACAGGTTGCGAGGTCAGCATCGGGGGACATAGCCTGCCAGCTGACCTGATTATGATACAGATGGAGGACTTTGGAGTGATTTTGGGGATGGATTGGCTGTCCGCTTACCACGCCTTGGTAGACTGTTTTGAGAGGAAGATTGTCTTCTCCATTCCGGAGTTGCCTTCCTTCGAGTTTCACGGGCAGCCAGTGGATGGAGGTTTCAGGTGCATTTCGGCACTTCGGGCGGTGAGACTTTTGAGCCAGGGGTGTGAGGGCTTCCTAGCCTGTGTGGTGGCAGAGCCCAGCCCTGTGGCAGACTTCCAGAGTATCCCGGTGGTCAGAGAGTTCCCCACGTGTTTCCAGACGAGTTACCAGGACTACCGCCCGAGCGTGAGATCGAGTTTGAGATCTCACTAGTACCAGGGACCAGCCCCATCTCCACTGCGCCATACAGGATGGCACCGCTTGAGCTGCGAGAGCTCAAGTCCCAGTTGCAGGACCTTTTGGAGAAGGGTTTCGTGAGGCCCAGTGCGTCTCCCTGGGGAGCCCCAGTACTGTTTGTGAAGAAGAAGGATGGGACCCTACGCCTTTGTGTGGACTACCGACAGCTGAATAGGGTCACCATCAAGAACAGATATCCGCTGCCGAGGATCGACGATTTGTTTGACCAGTTGCGGGGTGCCACGGTGTTTTCCAAGATAGACTTGAGGTCTGGATACCACCAGTTGAGGATCAGGGAGACCGACGTCTCCAAGACAACTTTCCGCACTCGGTACGGACACTACGAGTTTTTGGTCATGCCGTTTGGGATGACCAATGCCCCCGCTGCTTTCATGGACCTGATGAACAGGGTGTTTAGACCGTACTTGGATCAGTTCGTGGTGGTTTTCATAGATGATGTGCTCATCTATTCTAGAGATCGAACGCAGCACGGACAACACTTGCAGATGGTTCTGGACACTCTGAGACGACGCAGGCTGTACGCCAAATACAGCAAGTGCGAGTTCTGGTTGAGGGAGGTGACCTTCTTGGGTCATGTGTTATCTGGTGACGGCCTAGCGGTGGACCCCACCAAGGTCGAGGCAGTGCTCAGGTGGGAGAGACCGCGTTCAGTCACTGAGATTCGCAGTTTCCTGGGACTGGCAGGTTACTACAGACGGTTCATCAGGGGATTTTCACAGATTGCGCATCCTATGACACTGTTGACCCGGAAGGACGTGCCTTTCGCTTGGACAGATGCCTGTGAGGCGTGTTTTCTGGAGCTGAAGGAGAGGTTGACCTCGGCTCCCGTGCTCACCATCCCTGACAGTAGTGGCGGGTTCGTTGTGTACACGGACGCTTCCTTGCAGGGGTTAGGAGGTGTGCTCATGCAGAGGGGTCATGTTGTCGCTTACGCTTCGCGGCAACTGAAGCCCCATGAGCATACCTACCCTACCCACGACCTAGAGTTGGCAGCTGTTGTCTTCGCGCTGAAGACCTGGAGGCACTACTTGTGCGGTGAGACCTTCGAGATTTTTACAGATCACAAGAGCCTCAGATATCTTTTTGACCAGAAGGAGCTCAACATGAGACAGAGACGTTGGTTGGAGCTCCTGAAGGACTACGATTGCAGCATCTCCTACCACCCGGGAAAGGCCAATGTGGTGGCTGACGCCTTGAGCCGTAAGGCGCCCGCACGCTTGGCCAGTCTACAGTTACAGAGTTGGAGCCTTTTGGAGGAGGTGGGCAGTTGGCGACCTCTAGAGTCACGAGGATACTGTGGGGCAGTGACGGTGACACGGCAGACCAGGCCAGAGCTGATAGACCGTATCATCACAGGACAGATGGCTGATCCGTACTTGCAGTCTTTGCGCGACAGAGTACTATCAGGGGACCCAGGGGACTTCTCTTTCACAGACCAGGTGTTACGCTTGAGGGGACGGTTGTGCGTTCCCAAAGACGAGGAGCTATTGAGAGAGCTCCTGACTGAGGCACACGGTTCCAGATTCACCATACATCCCGGAAACACGAAAATGTACCATGACTTGAGACGCGAGTTTTGGTGGAGAGGGATGAAGCGGGATGTGGGTGAGTTCGTGTAGCAGTGCTTAGTGTGCCAGCAGGTGAAAGCCGAGCATCAGAGGCCTGCAGGGCCGCTTCAGCCGCTTCCAGTGCCAGAGTGGAAGTGGGAGAGCATCACCATGGACTTGGTGGTGGGCTTACCTGTTACCCAGCGGGGACACGACGCAGTCTGGGTAATAGTGGATAGATTGACGAAGACGGCGCGATTCTTGCCTATCCGAGTCACTTTGGGACCAGCACAGTTGGCAGAGAGGTATATCCGTGATGTGGTGCGACTACACGGAGTTCCGCGGGAGATCGTATCCGACCGGGATACCCGCTTTACGTCCCAGTTTTGGGCTGAGTTTCAGCAGGCCTTGGGGACGAGGTTGAGGTTTAGCACAGCTTACCACCCCCAGACGGATGGACAGTCTGAGCGCACGATACAGACACTCGAGGACCTTTTGCGTGCCTGTGTACTGGACTGGAGGGGCTCTTGGGAGGAGCACCTGCCCCTAGCGGAGTTTGCATACAACAACAGTTATCACTCGAGCATCGACATGGCTCCCTACGAGGCTTTGTACGGACGGAGGTGTACGGCACCCTTGAGTTGGGTTGAGGTGGGGACCAAGTGGGAGGTTGGCCCCAGGTTGATCCGGCAGAGTCAGGAGGTAGTTGTGCAGATCCACAGACGACTCCGCACTGTCAGGAGCAGACAGAAGAGCTACGCGGATCGGAGACGCAGAGAGGTACAGTTTGAGATTGGGGACCACGTCTTCCTTCGTGTTTCGCCCATGAAGGGCTACAGCGGTTTGGGGTGAGAGGGAAGCTCGCGCCGAGGTTCGTGGGGCCCTTTGAGGTCCTGGAGCGGGTTGGACCCGTTGCTTACCGACTTGCCCTCCCCCCGCAGTTTTCTGGTGTGCACGACGTGTTCCACATGTCCAACCTCAGGAAGTACGTAGCCGATCCCAGCCATGTACTGAGTCACGAGAGCGTCGAGGTGAGCGACGACCTGACCTACCCCGAGCGGCCAGTGCAGATCCTAGACCGAGCCGTCCGCAGTTTGAGACGAAAGCAAGTACCCCTGGTAAAGGTTTTGTGGAGGAGCCAGCGGTACGAGGAGGCTACCTGGGAGCCTGAGGCGGCAATGCGGGAGCGGTACCTAGAGCTTTTCGCGGGTACGTCTTTTCAGACCAGGTTCGGTCCTATTTGAGTTTGTTATGGTTATTTGGACGTCTTTTCCCGGAGCCTAGTTGGCGCAAGTTTCGGGGACGAAACTTCCTTTGAGTTTGCTATATTGTTACGAACGCGTGCCCCGGACGTATTTTAAGACGTCTGGGAGGTGGCCCAGACGTCTGGGATCACATCCAGACGTCTTGCAAGACGTCTGGGATGGTTTATAGACGTCTGAAAAACCGTTATCGTCCACACCCGCGAGTCGTCTGCGCGCCTGCGCGCGCAGACCGCATATTCCTTATTCCCTCTTTTTCTTCTGCAGCTGCAGACGCCTGCCGCGCCTTCTCTCTCTCCTCTCCGCGTGGCCTTAAAAGGGCCACGCCTCCCCTCCCGTCTCCACCGTCTCCTTCTTCTTCTCCTTCCTGTGCATGAGAGCGAGCGAGCGCGAGGGCTGCAGCGGCGGCCGTAGTGAGCGCGGAGGAGGCGCAGCGTGCGAGGGCGGAGCTCTGCAGTGAGGGAAAGCTCGCCGGAGCGGCTTGGCCGGCCGGCGGAGGACGCAGGGGGCGCGGAACGACGCAGAGAGGGACCTGCTGCAGTCTGAGCAGCAGGAGCGCGAGGTGCGACGCGGGCGGCGTCGTGAGTAGAGTCCGGGTCGCGTCCTGATTCTGGAAAAATTTCCAGAATCAGACGTCTGGGTTGATAGGCAGACGGCGAGGATGACGTCTGGTATCTCATACAGACGTCTGAAAGGTGAGTATTCCATTTTCTTCTTCCTTCCTGTCGACTGACCGTACTGAGGAAGGGAGTTGGCTGTGCGCAGGCTCGTTGATTCGCCATCCTTTGCGAATCAGACGTCTGGAAGTTGTACTAGACGGCTTGAGTGACCTCCAGACGTCCGGGGTGACCATCGGACGTCTGGGAGATAGGCCAGACGTTCCCGCAGACTTCTGGACGTCTGGGAAACCACACTGAACAGGTAATTCTCTGATCCACTTTTTAAGACGTCTGGAATAAGTTCCAGACGTCTGATTTTGCACAGTATCGTCTTTTTCGACCCCTTTAGGACCCGTTCGGGCTCCGTTTTCCTTGATTCGAGTTGCGTTCTTTTCAGAATTAATTCCTCTACCCATCTACAGTAGCTATACACTATTTTGAGACACTCCCTGTGTTTGATCCTTGTGATAGGACCTCGTTCAGTTGCAGTCTTGGGAGTCGCGGAGGCACGCGGGATTCCCGATCACGCCCCCATTACTCCTGTTGTACCTGGTAGAGTGGCTTAAGTTTATTATTAAAATCTGTTAAAGTATGGAACCATAACTAGAATCTAGGACATTGCATGAATCCTAGGAATGAGAAATGCATGGAATGATAGCTCCTAGGTGATGCATGAATCCTAGGGCTGGAAAACTAGTTGTATGCTAGATCCTAGGATGTGGCATGAATCCTAGGATGGAAAAACTAGTGGAATGTATAATACTGCAGTCTTGGAAAAATGGAAAGGAATATAAAGCTGCCTGTAAATTGAATTAACAGCTGCCTGTTGTGAATAGATAACGTGGTTGAAAACATGGATTGTAAGAATGTGAAACTGGAAAGTGAAACCTGGATGTTTGAGTAAAAAGGATGGAACCCTACGGGGAAGTAGGAGTAGAACTCCTGGAAGGTGAATGGAATAGTTGTGGGGAAGTGAGCTGGCCCTTGAGTACGGAGTACCAAGGAGAGCGACTGTCCCCCTGTTTAGTGCAGAGCGGAGGTAGCCACCCCAGGGACCCGGGGTTAGGACTGGCCACTCTGTACCGACTTGTTGGCCCTCGTGTACGTAGTACCGAGGAGAGCTAGTAGTGTTAGGAGAGTACTAGCTACCCCACGGGCCCCGGGGTTCTGCTAGCCTCCTTCACCGACTTGTTAGGCCCACTAGGGCAAACCAGGGTAGTCAGGCGAGGGTGCGCGGACTGTGGAGGGGCAAGGCCCCGGTTTGGTTACTGTGGAGGGGTTGGACCCCTGTTACTGAGAGGGCTCTGCCCTGGTTCCGTGCTGTGCTTTGGGCACACCCGTTAATGGAAACGACTGACCGCGTGCCAGTGCAGGCTAGCTACCTGTGCGTTTATCGCGCGTGCCATAGTCACCGTTACGTCTGTCAGTGACCTTGGGGTGGTTGACTGAGGGTAGGATCACCACGGGGGACTCTCCCGACCAGGAGAGCACCACGTGCTACTTCTACTTTTGGAAAAGACTGCAATCAAGATCGTTCCCACGAGGACATTCGAGATCAAGTAAAGGATCTGAGAAATAAATGAAATAGTGAGAAAATTGAAAGATGTGAATAAAGGAAGTAATAGAACATAACAGCTACTGTACACTCTACTGTTGCCTTTAGTTAGTTTGCCACTCTACTTAGCGTTTTGCTGACGTGTTACACTCGTTACCTTTTTCAGGACCAGGTGTTGAGCAGCCAGGGTCGGCGGCTGCAAAGGACGCTGGGCTGAGTAGGATCCAGTAGAGTTACCACAGTCTTTTGTACCTCTTTTGTTTCTGTTCTAGTGAGTAGTTTTTGTTTCCGCTGTACCTTCCTTACCTGCAGTTCTTGTTATATGATAAATGTTGTTCTACTGTTGTGGTGGTACCTACTGTAGTAGTTTCTTTCCTTACTGCTGTACTTTCTTACTGTTAGTTATATTCATGCTGAATGTGGTTTATTTTACTGTCTTTTGGTTACTTCCTCGTTGGACGACTAGGTCTTGGGATTAGTCGAGTCGGTCCGGTTCTCGTGTCTCGTAGGGACTCGGGAACCGGGTCGTTACAAGATGGTATCAGAGTCAACCTTCCAGCATGCAACGCAGCGTAATTCAACACTCAATTTTGCCATGGGATTAGTCCCACACTAGTGGCAACGGAGTGTTCTGCATCATATAAAATGAATTCGGTGAATAGCCGATTTAGTCGTCATGCGTCGGGTGCACCCTTACAACCATGTTCCCCTCTCCTCTCCTCGAGCATATAAATAAGCATATTATTGAGAAAAGGCACGTTAGCTAGGAGCCCTCATGCATGGTGCTGGGCCTATTAGGCCTATATTGGGCTTGATTTGGGCCTAATGAGAAAATAGATTAAAATGCACACTAATGAAACTAGGACTAGTTTAGTAGTGGTCTGGTCCCACCCCCTTGGGGTGTTGTGTATCCCACGAAAGGTCAGTTCGCCAACTAAAAACCAAATTTTTAGTTAAGTGAACCGAACCGAAGTGTTAAGTGTTAAGAAGAGGTGAGTTGAAAAATTGTCTAAGTGTTAGGAAGACAGCTGTGTTGAAAGGTGTTGAGAGAGGCTAAGTGTCAAGGCCTTGAGAAGCTGTGTTGTGTGCCTGTGTGTGCAATATATGTATACATATATATATGTATTGTATGTATATATAGTATTTGTATATATATGAATATGTATAATAAATAAAATAAATATATACTATATATGTACATATATATAGTATACATAGGTAAGTAGAGTATAGGATAATATAAAATAGTATACATATAAAATGTATTGTTTACCTTATTATGCATATATTTTTGTAAGGTTTCTTCAGTGACATTTATATTCGTCATTGTGGATATGCATTTATGTTAGTAAACATAGTTCTTTTGCCTTAAGTTTGTACATACTTTTATTAAGGCTATAGTGACACTTCTGTATGTTACTGTATATATAGTATATGCTATTAGATTTATTACTATATTTAGTCTAGTGTATATTAGTAGTTCATTTTTGTACCTGTACTTATGTATTATTTAGGACAGCTATACATAACTAACATAGAGTAGTTATACTTAGTTTTTTATGCATGTTTAGTTGTAAATATGTTTAAGGCATTGTAGTTAGAATTAATTGATTTTTTTGTACATAATGAACTCATTTATTCATTTTTTGATTCATTGATTCATTTTGTAAATATAATTGACATTTTAGGAATAAAAGAACATTTTTGGAACATAAAGAGTGATGTATATCAATAACTATCTCCCAGTGAACAACCTGAAATAAACCAATAAAAATTATGTAAATAAATAAAATGACATAACATCTGTTTACATTGTGACAACTATAATACAATAATGAAAACATTAAAACATGATTTTTATTGCAACACGATGTTGGTTCATCATATTTTTGGCGTCGTTGCCGGGAAGGCAACTCTTTATACACCAAAAGTTTTCTTTTATTCTTTATTTGTACGTATGGTTGATTTCTTTGTAAATAGACATTCTTTCATTCATATTCTTTGTTATATATAGATTATTTTATTCAATTTATTCTTTGATTTATTTTTGTATATAATTGTCCTACTAATCATTTGGTGTTTTTGTAGCACTTGAGGAGGAGTAGTAGTGTCATCTTCTAGGTGGAGTCTTCTTCCTAGTGGACCCGCTGTGCTTCAGACCTGACTTCCAGGAGGAGTTTTTTGTAGGAGCTACAGATTTCTAGTTTTTAGTAGTATAGTATAGTAATAGTTTAGACTTAGGTATATTCTTAAGATATACTTGTTAGGCATAAGTTGTAGGAGACTGTTCTCACACATTTCTCTAATAACCTGAACTTTGTGGACTCTATTCTCTCTCTACTCATCTCTCATCGACTCATTTTTCCATATCGATATCTTTTTCGATTTGATTTTGCTTGTTGCATCAAACAAACAAAAAATTCCAAAGAAAATTATAAAATCGAAAAGACCAAAAATATTTCATCCCTTAGTAGCAGCATTCCATAGGCATCCATAATTAGGTTGCATTATTCCTACTAGACTTCATTTCCGTCAAATTGCACAATTATAGAATTGTTGGAGTCAGGTACTCATCTTCTATCCTTTTTTAGCTCCTGTCATGTTGCATTTGAATTAATCTAAAAAGACCACCATTTGCTTGAAAGAGATTAAAAAGCGAGACCATCACTCTTAAATATCAAACCTAATTCAAAAGGAGACATAAAAAGTTGGTTGAAGCCCTGTTTGAGTTTTCACCGCTATCTGATGCTTGATTATTTGTATTGATATACTATTTGTTTGCATACTATTATTTTTCGCGTAGTAGACTTTAGGCAAGCCACATGTTTATCTCGCTTGACTTGATTCATTAGTCTTTGATTGAGATTGAGATTGATTGGGATTTCTAATTTTTGTTTGAGATTAATTGAGATTTACCCTCTTGTGAGTTGTGATTGATTTCAAAAGCATTTTTCAAAAAAAATCGACTAATGGATGGTAGGAGATCCTAGAACTTGTACCTCCCTTGGGTGTTGATGCCCAAGAGACTACCTCCACTTCTATGCCTTCCACATCTAATCCTATACCTCCTGGATCTCAAACTCCCATTCGCAATCCTGTTCATCCAAAGGATGATCATGATTCTACACAATTCAAGGATTTTGAAGAACTTCCTCCTCATCTTTTTGTACATCCTCCACCACCACCTCCACTTCATAGGTTCCAACCTCCTCCTACCCAAACTTTCCTAACCAACCACAACCAGAGAGAGGTCCACAACCTAACCTACAACACCTGTTTGACACACAATTTCAAATGAATACCCTTACCCAACAGGTGCAACAGCTTACTCAAGTTGTTAATGACCTGGCAAACCCCTGTCCCCAGGCTCGTAGACCTCAACTACAGGATTACTATAATTCCACGGTTGCACCTCCTATGCCTGCGGTATGCACTGAAGTCGAACATTATTACACTTATCCCTCACTTCCATGGTCTTGCTTCTGAGGACCATTTTCAGCATTTAGAAGAACTAAAAAATCTCACCCTAACCTTGGGTCCGTAGAGCCATGATCAACACACATTGCTGTTGAAAATATTCTCCTTTTCACTTAAGGATAAAGCCGCCTTTTGGTTTAGAACTCTGTCACAAACTACACCGATAGAAACATGGACTTCTTTGGAACATGAGTTCCTAAAGAAGTACTTTCCTATAGGCCACACTTGTTGGTGCAAGGGCACCACGATCGTTTATTTTGATGGTAACAAAACACTTGTTATTTAACATTTTCTTTTAAGTCCAAGATTTCAAGATAATTGCAAATGGATACAAGTGTAAAGATGAAGTTAGAGCTCACATCCATGGTAGATTGGAGGAGCTTGATGGAGGAGACGAAGATTTGAAGAAGGTGTGAAGACAAGATTAGGATAGATTTTCATTCATCTTGTTCTTTGTATTTTGTTTCTTTTGTTGCTATGTGCTTTCTTTCTTAGATTCTTGTTAAAGAGCCTCAAAGTACCCTTATAGTAGTCTAAGAGCACTTGCACAACCCTAAGATACTTAGGTTTTCCATAGGAAACTTAGAAAACCTAAATAGACCTCAGATAGCCTTATCAAACATCTAATCTGATAATCAGACGTCTAATAGTGAACTTTAAGATGTCTGAATGTTGAATCAAGCCTCCAATCATTCAGGGCTGGTCTTAGAACCTTCTATCTGTGAATTTCAGACGATTGACCCTTAGTCCAGATGTCTTGGCAGACGTCTAATGACTTGGCCAGACGTCCAATTAGTGGAACATTGGCCTTCATAATATAATCATTGAGAAATGACCTTTAGGCTTCTATCTGACATTCGTAGAAGACCTCGGACATCTGATAAATAGACATTGAGCCTCATTTGATGCCAAATCACTTTTTTTAAGAGTGATAACCGTTAATCACTCTTAGGAGTCAAGTCCCACAGAGTTATTAGTTTCCAGACATCCAAAGCATGTGCCAGACAACCAACATGTCGTCTGATCACTTTGACCTAGAACCCTGTTTAGGTCTGATGCAAGTCAAGAAGGAAACCCATCTAGAATTAGACATCTGATTTAGTTTCCAGACATCTTATACTTGACTTCCAAACATCTGATCTTTTTCCCATACATCTAATGACCCTGTTAGAATCATTAATGATTCTGATTACAGCCTGTTCTGCCTTGGGATAATTCCCAACAACTATGAAAGCCTTCCAAGGCCTTCCAAAGCCTTCTTAAGCCACCTATGATAGAGGGGTAGCTGATGAGAAGCTCATCATGGTCTCTAATTACCCTTAATTAACTAGTCTTCCTAGTTAATTAGCTCGAAATATGTGAATATATGGGTTAATTATTAAATAAGGGATAAATAGTAAAGGACCTTAAAATAAGTTAAAAATGCTATATTATCATCCAATTAATATTATAAATAATTTAATTAATAATTGGACTCAAAAAATTATTAATAATTCATCTAATTAATGTGTTAACTAACTTGAGTATAATATACACCTAAGTATGTAATAACTTAAGTAACATTACTTAATTAAATAAATTAATCTAAAAAGGTCAAAATTGTAAATTCAAGGTCTAAATATAATAATTATCTTATTTATAATCATATAAAAAGTTGAAAAAGATTTAAATTAAAATAAACCTTGAAAACTTGAGTTTACATTTTAGTCCTTAAATTTTATTTCAATCGGGTCCTTATTTTCCACTTAGGTCCTTAGGTTTCACTACGAACAAGTCCCTAACTTCTTCTTCTTCTTTTCTTCAACCGTCTAGACGACTAACGACAGAAGGTGCGTCCACCGCCTCATCATCGCTAATCCGACATCATCCCTTCTCCAAGCTCCTGGAGCTTGCGCTCACCATCCCCTTTTCATCCACTGGTCTGGATGATGCCTAAATCTTATTTTAGGGTTGGAGATAACCTCACCAGTGTCAGAGAAGACGCCAGTGGTTATTCCCCTCCTAGCCTTTAATCCGTCCAGATTCCACCTCCTTCTCAGTCGCCATCAACTATAAATACCCCTTCACACCCTTGATTTCCACTAAGTTGGCTCCCTTCCCTCTTCTTCACCGAAGCTGACTTCGATAGGCTATTCTCTCCAAACTCCAGCGAACTTCCTCCGCCTCATTCGACTTCCTCCATCCATATTCAATAGCTCTAGATCTTCGCCGAAGTCAGCCGCGTCTTCTGACAAGTGCTAACTAGGAACTCTCCTCTGCTTCACCTGACAACCACCCGCCGGAGATCTTTCAACAACCCTCTGATTTCCTCCTCCGTCATGAACCGTCGACGGAGATCCTCTATCCCCTTCATCTAAGTAACAGTAGATTAGGTAGGTAGATTAGTTTAGGTTAGTTAGTTAGGTAGATTAGGTAGCGTAATGTTAGATTTAGAACTCATCTTCCTCAACTCCGGCAAGCTCCTTGATCTTGTCAGGAGCAATGATTTTGTCTTTTTAAGTCACCGTTCACCTTCTTGAATCTTCCATGAACATTTCTATCGTCTTTAATTACTAAATAGATCACTTAATCACCTAAACCACCTCCACCTCCACCAACTACTCCTACTATCCATGGCAACAGTAGTTGAGCTATTTCCACCTTCACTGGGTCCTCCATCATCTATCCATCACCTAAGGACCTAAACTTCACTTTAATTTGAATAATTACCATCTATAATGTAAACGCCCAATCTTAATTAAGTTATTGAGCTCGCTGTCAATGGCGGCTCAAGAGTAGTTTAAATAATTAATTATATATATATTTATTGTCGCAATTATCTGTTGACTTGTTTTCTCCACTCAATTGAGTGGGAAAACAAGTCCTGAGCCTAATCTAACTCAGATCCTGTGTAAAATGAATTCACTGTTAAATCTTTACTCTAATGAATAATTGAAGGAATTTATTAGTTCATTTTACCTTTTTCTGGACCCATTGGAGCTCTAACGAGCTCCGGCGAGTCAAAACAAGCTCTTCAGCCTATTAAACTTGGTGTGAAGCTCCAGATCAATAATTTGAGGATCACGATTATGCTGAAGTTGTTTCTTTGAGGTTTAAGTGTCTAGAGCTTGTGATAGGTCTTCATCTTCTCCAACTCCGGCAGAGTTGGAGAAGTCTGACAGTGAGGTTAAAATCGCATTTAAGAGGTCTAAAAGCTTCAATGCTATATCCTGAGTTTATTCCTATGCTTAAATCATTGTAACAACCTTTAGCTTATCCTGACGAACAAACTACTTTTGAAGCTCAAGTGACGAGTTTAAAACCTTAGAAACTTTAGATGAAACATCAATCTAAGGGTCTAAACCTATTCCTATGATTGAATAGAAGATATTTTAGGCTTTAATTTCATCTTAAAAGGCTTAACTTAGAAAGTCAAAATTCAAGGTTCTACAGTCAAACCTAAGTCTAATTCTCATATTCTGGATTCAATTAGACAAATTAATGAGTTCAAGATGTTGCTAGAATGCTTGTGAATGATTTACATAAGATTTGAGTGAGCTCTGATGGATTATTTTGTAGAATTTGAATTCTGTTCAGTTTGGGTTGTTTTTGAACCCAAACTGACGACAGTATCTTCTTGATGAGATTTGAATGCAAACTCTTCCTAGATGGATTTGGAACAACCTCTAGAGGTTGTTTAATTTGATTCAACAAGACTTTAGTTGTCTGTTAGGACTCTTCAGAGTGTGAAACTCAGTTCTGAAGCTTCCTAAGAAGCTTTGAGTTTCTGTACCTCTCCTGAAGCTTCTGAGAGCTCTAAACCTCCACCAGCAGCTGCGGAATTAACCTCTGAACCTATTTAGCACTTCATCTGGAACTCAAAGTCTAGCCTGTGGACATTAGAACCACAAATCCATTCTACAGACCATTATAGATGTAGCAAACACAGAACCTTCGCCCTTCAAATCAAAGAGCTTAACTTCCCCTTTGAATTAAATTGACACTTCAATTCTATAGAGCAACTCAAGAGCTTTTCGACAAGCTTTTATTTGCTTGGAACGAAGCTCTGAGCTGGGAGAAATCATCATTTGAAGTTTGGTCTAGGAGGGGGAAACTTAGTCCCACCTCAGAAGAACCTGAGCGGCTGCATGGGTATAAAAGTGTTTTGTGTTATAGTCTCCTCAGTCGATAGCACACGGCGCAAGGAAACGAACGAGCATATGGGTGTATGTGTGGGCGCGTATGTGCCCGGGTGTGTGTGTGCCTATGGGTGTGCGAGTGTGGGCCCGTGAGGGCGTGAGAGAGGGCCTGGGAAGCCGTGAGCCAGTTTGGCTCGAGACTATGAACCGGAAATAAATCAAAGCTTAATAAATCAGGCTTGGACCTAGTAGGGTTTGGTCCCACCCTGAGAGGGGTGCTGTGTATCCCCGACCGGTCCAAGCCACCAATAAAAAAAAACCTAATTTTTGGTTAAAAGGAAAATAAACCAGTTCGGTTTAGAAAGAAGGTCTATGAGAGTTCTGCGAGGATGCTAAGGCTCAGAAGAAATGCTAAGGAAGGAAGGAAGAAGTGCTAAGGCTAAGAAGGAGAAGGAAGAGAGAATTCATAGAAGGAAGATTGAATAGGGACTGAAGAGAAAAGGCAGAGAATAAAGAGAAGAAAGGAAGAAGAGAAGACTTGTGAAAGAAAAGAGCTCGAGAAAGATAAGAGAAAAATTAAGAGAAGATTGAAGAAAAAGATTAAGAAAAAGGTTAAGAGAAGATTAAAAGATAATTAAAAAGAGAAAGAGAAAGAAAGTAAGAAAAGAGAAAGAAGAAAAAGAGGCTGAAGACAAAGAAGAGAAGGAAAGGATTCAATTTCTTGCATTATTTTAATTTCCTTTTTGAGTTTAATGTTGTAATAAGGCTGACTTTTATTAGTAAAACTTTCTATTGCCTTAATCTCTTTGAAATAAAAAGAAAATAAACATGTTTACTTGTTGTTAAAGAAGATCATTTGTGTAAATATGTTTTCTTATGGAATTTTTCACACTCTTTTAAATTTGAAATCATTAGGAAAAGTTCATGTTCTTAAAATAAACTTAATTATACTCTTCTATAAGTAGCTTAGACTGATTGGTGAATTCTAAATAAGCTATGCCTCCCAGCGAACAACTTGAACTCAACCAGTTAAAAAAAATAAAATCTAAAATGTTAGGTTAACTTGACCCTATACTACTTAATCGACACACATTCAAGTTAACCTAAGTTACTTTCTTTTGCACATAATTAAGCACAATTAACTTAATTAACTGTGTTGAGGAGAGGACGCATCACCTCCCTTGTTAAGACACACCATTAGAAACCATTTCCACATCCATTTGTCATAGAGAAGCTATTCTCAAGAAGAGAAGTGATCTTGCTCTCCAAAGCCCCACTCATCACATCTGAGAGCTTCAATATTCTGCCCAGATCACGCCTACCCACTCTATCTAAGGGAAGTTCTTCTTTTCCTGTAGAAGCTAGTATTATTCTTTTTACTTTGTAGCTCTATAGGATATTTGTATTTGTTTTTGTTCGGGTATTCGCTTTGCGAATTCCCGTCTCCTTCATGAGACAAAAACCTTCTCGTGAAGAGAAGGGTTTGAGGAATGCTACCCTCGTACTTGTAGCGTGGTTGTATGGAGGTTGAACTACCCTCGTTAAAGTAGTTCGGTTAGTGGTTTTTGATTGACTTGGTCGATCGAAAAATCCTAACTCGAGAGAGTTCGGTGATGGTTTTCACCCAGTTTGGGTTACCACCTAAAAATACTTGTACATTATGTGATTGTCTATTTGTGAGATTGTTTCATTTTAATTCCTCATTTTATATTACATCACGCAAATCTCACCACCTCCCATAGGAATCTACATTTGGTATCAAAGTAGGTTTTCCGCCTCTAAGAGCAACTTCCACGGAAAGATCAATGGAGAGGAGTATGTCCACGATCAGAATTTCCGAGAGGCAGTCTACCACCCATCTGCCATTCTTCCACGGGAGCAACTACCTATAATGGAAGCTCAAGATGAGGACGTGGCTTCAAGCCAATGACTTCATGATTTAGGCCAGGTGCGAGATGCCTTTTGACATCCTGGAGAAACCTGTGAGAGGCTACTCACAACAACAAATCCGTGAGCTCTCTCTCAACGCAAAAACAATGAATGCATTGTATTGCGGGTTGAGCCCAAAAGAATTCAATTAAATCTCACAGTGTGCCATCGCACACGAGATTTGGCACACACTTGAGGTAAATCACAAGGGTACCTCTAAGGTAAAGTCTTCTAAAGTTAATTTACTTTCAGAAGAATTTGAATCATTTTCTATGAAGACTAAAGAAACCTTAAGTGAGATGAACACTAGGTTCACTCTCATTGTGAATGGATTGAAAGCTTTAAGGAAGACCTTTATCAAGGGGGAGCTTCAAGGAAAGCTTCTTCGTTCCCTAGGACTGGAGTGGGAACAAAAGGTCACCACGATCGAGGAGACGAACGATGTAGAGGAGCTCAACAAGGAGGATCTCCTAGGCAATCTCATGGCCTACGAGATGAAATTGAAGCAGGACACACCGAAATCAAAACCGAGGAAGTCTCTCACCTTCAGAGCTACGTTGGATAGTGAGGTAAGTTCCAATGACGAAGACTTTAAATTTTTACTTAAAAAATTTTCCAAGTTTTGTAGAGATTCCAAGAAAGAGAAGGAAAAGAAGGAGCAAGGAAGCCCAAGACATTGCTATCATTGCAACGAAAATGGGCACCTACGACCTGAGTGCCCTCTTCTCAAGAAGGAGAAGAAGAAGGAGAATAAGTATAAGAAGAAGCCATTCCAAGCTACTTGGGATGACTCGAGATTAGAAGAAGAAAATCTCGAGGAAGAAATCGCTTACATGGGTTTCATGGCCACAGCAAATGATAGCGAAAGCAACTCCGACAATGAGGTAAACTCAGATTTACAAGATGCCTTTGATGAGCTTTTTGAAATTAGTAAGTCATTAAAGGTAGAAAATAAAACATTAAAAAGAAACTTGGCTTTCTAAAATCTGAAAATGATAGGTTAGAAATTAAACTTAAGGATCTAGAAACTAATTCTAGCCCTAAGGATAATAACTTCTTGTTAGAAAATAGAGACCTAATCAATGAAAATAGTAAGTTGATTGAGGAAAATACTTAACTTAAAAATTGAAATTTCTAGTTTCAAAACAAAAATGCATGCTATAAAAGATGAACTTGCATGTCTTAGGGAGAAATCAAATAAATTGATTAATAAGGTAGAAATTTTGTCTAGTCCTAAGGTTGAGAAAGGATCTCCATCTAGGAGACCAACTAACAAATCCGGATCCAAGCTAACTTGGATACCGAAAGTTCAAGTAGAATCTTGTTTTGTAGGTTTTAAAGGAAATTACAACTTAAAAGATTGGACCTACAAGCTTAAGAACGGTCAACTTGAATTGGGAGGACCAAGGAGTAGACCGAGGAAAAAGAAGAGAAGACCGACGAGATGACAAACAAATGTCCGAGCCATCTCGCAGTGATCGCCCGATTGGAGACCTGCGTCGATGCCCGGACCTCCAAGATACAGATGGGAGCCCCATCCAATTTGGCATCCACCTCCATTTGGGCCATTCTATTAGCCATGGTAGGTGAGGTTAAACTTTTTCTCTATCTCTTTATCAATAGCATATAGATAGGGGGAGTTAAAATTAAAGAAATAATTATCCATCTTTAAGGGGGAGTTGTTAGCATAGCTATAGTTCCTTTAGAAAGGGGGAGATAATCATACAGCTATCTTGTTATTTTAACAAAGGGGAGAATATTATTCATGTTAAATGAAAGTAACCCAAGTTTAGAAGAGCATGTTTTAAGGGAGAGTTTTAGGAGCATTAAAATTGGATAAACCTTTTTGATAATGTCAAAAAGGGGGAGATTGTTATGCATTATTATCTATAGTTTTGTCATCATCAAAAAGGGGGAGATTGTTGGTGCAAGGGCACTACGATTGTTTATTTTGATGATAACAAAACACTTGCCATTTGATGATAACCACGATTGTTGGTGCAAATGGATACAAGTGTAAAGATGAAGTTCAAGCTCGCATCCATGGCGGATTGGAGGAGCTTGACAAAGGAGACGGAGCTTCACAAGGAGTGATAGCTTGAAAAGTCATGAAGAGAAGATTAGGATAGATTTTCATTCATCTTATTCTTTGTATTTTGTTTCTTTTGTTGCTCTATACTTTCTTTCTTAGATTCATGTTAAAGAGCCTCAAAGTACCCTTACAGTAATCCTAGGAACACTTGCACAACACTAGGAAACTTAGGTTTTCCATAGAAAACTTAGAAAATCTAAATAGGCTTCAGACAACCTTATCATACATCTAATCCGATAATCAGACGTCTGATAGTTAACTTTAAGACATCTAAATATTGAATCAAATGTCCAATCATTTAGGGCTAGTCTTAGAACCTTTTGTCTACTGATTTCAGATGACCGACCCTTAGTCCAAACATCTTAGCAGACGTCTGATGACTTGGCCAGATGTGCAATTAGTAGAACATTGGACTTCAGAATATAATAGTTGAGAAATGACCTTTAAGCTCCTATCAGACGTCCATAGAGGACCTCAGACGTTTGATAAATAGACATTAAGCATCGTTTGACACCAAATCACCTTTGTTAAGAGTTATAGCCATTAAGCACTCTTGGGAATCAGTTCCCACAGAGTTATTTATTTCCAGACATCCAGAGCATGTGCCAGACGATCGACCTGTCATCTAATCACTTGGACCTAGAACCCTGTTTAGGTCTAATGTAAGTCAATAATGAAACCCGTCTAGAATTAGATGTCTAATTTAGTTTCCAGACATCTTATACTTGACTTCCAGACATCTGATCTTTTTCCCATATGTCTAATGACCCTGTTAGAATCATTAATGATTCTAATTACGGCATGTTCTGCCTTGGGATAATTCCCAACAACTATGAAAGCCTTCCAAGGCCTTCCAAAGCCTTCTTAAGCCACCTATAAATAGAGGGGTAGCCCTCCCTTGTTAAGACACACCATTAGAAACCATTTCCACATCCATTTGTGTCATAGAGAAGCTATTCTCAAGAAGAGAAGTGATCTTGCTCTCCAAAGCCCCACTCGTCACATCAGAGAGCTTCAATACTTTGCCGAGATCATGCTTACACATTTCCATCTAAGGGAAGTTCTTTGCTTATAGAAGCTAGTATTATTCTCTTTACTTTATGGCTCTATAGGATATTTGTATTTGTTTTTGTTTGGATATTCCCTTTGCGAATTCCAATCTCCTTCACAAGACAAAAACCTTCTCGTGAAGAGAAGGGGTTTGAGGAACGCTACCCTCGTACTTGTAGTGTGGTTGTATAGAGGTTGAACTACCCTCGTTAAAGTAGTTCGGTTAGTGGTTTTTGATCAACTTAGTCAATCGAAAAATCCTAACTCGAGAGGGTTAGGTGGTGGTTTTCATTCAATTTGGGTTTTGACCTAAAAATATATGTGCATTGTGTGATTGTCTATTTGTGAGATTATTACATTTTAATTCTGTATTTTATATTACATCATGCAAATCTCACCCCCTCCCTTAGGAATCTACAGCACTAACGCTCTGAAGCTTGCTATCACTACATTCTCCCAAAATTCAAGAGAATAGATGCATGAGGCTTGGGAGAGATTCCATGAGCTTCTACCAAATTATCCCTACCATGGTGTCCCATGCTGGCAATAGGTCCAAATCTTTTATCATGGTCTCCATGATAACACAAGAAACTTTGTAGATGTCGCATGTGGAGACAACTTCTTGTGTCAAGACGAGGACTCAACCTTTAAGCTCTTCGAAGGCATGGCCGAAAATTCTATAAACAACGCTTCGATGAGCGTGTTTAATAGAAAGTCCTCGCATTCCCATTCACTTTCGAGGGTACATGAAACCCAATCCAACACAGGATATTTAGATATTGTAGTTAGTCAGCTAGATAAGGTGGGCTTAATAGAAAAGAAAGTTGATGAAGTATGGAAATTCCTATCTAAACCTTCATCTTCTTCTTCTCAATCACCTGCACCAAGCACTTCTTCTCAATTTCCCACTAGAAGGGAAACTATGAACAACCTATCTGTGACATAACCACCACTACCTGACTATTCATTTCCATCTCATTCACTGGCTGGAGGAACATTTGTTCCTCCATACACTGAATTCCTTGCACTTTCCAAATCTTTGGAGGAGCTCCACGCCATTCACAATAACCCATATTCCCAAACCTATAACCCTGGATGGCATAATCATCCAAATTTCTCGTGGTCAGGAAATTCACAGAAACCTAATTTTCATCAACCTTCTGCACCACCACTACAAAACCCAATCTGAGAACCACCACCACAACAACACAGGTATCCACCGCGTGCCTACCAACAACCTCAACGCAGGCTCGCCCAATACTCTCAATCTAGGCCTACACAAGATGATCAGTTGGGGTCAATCATGAAAGCTCTTGCTGACATGTAGCAATAGAACATTACAATGCAGGAAAAGCGGGATGCGACATTAGCTAAGATGAGAGCCCAGCTTTCACACTTGATGGAATCCTGTCAAACACATTCACTACCATCTCAAGCACAATCCAACCCTAAGAACATACCTGCTAAGAGGTATGTTCAACCTAGACCTCCAGTGCAAGGTCAAGCACACCTTATTTCACAGACATTGCACGAACTTAAGCTCTACACTAATCCAAATACTTCCTATTCTCTACCCCAACCACCTCTTTTTCCAAACACTGATACACCGTCTATATCTAGAGCTGAATTAAAAGCCATCACAATTAGGAGTGGTAGAAGTACTGTAGATCCACCATTTCCTGCTTCTACATCTTTTTCTAGACCTTCTACTTCCACTCCATCTGATTTACCTCTTCCTGATTCTTCTCAATCTAGGAATGACCCTCCCATTGCCACTTTTGTACCATTTCTAGAGGGTTTAAAGAAGAAGGGAAAAGGGAAAAAGAAACAGTCTGGTGTGGCTTCTGAGGAGGATTGTTCAAGCTCTTTGAGCAAGTCCATATAAACATTCCCTTGTTGGATGCGATTCGCATCATCCCACTTTACATTAAGTTTCCTAAAGACCTATGCACACCTAAGCGTAAAGCTAGAATTCAGAAAGGGAGTAGTCCTATCATTCTGTTGGAACAAGTTAGTTCCATCATTTCCAACAGCCTCCCTATTAAGAAGAAAAACCCAAGCACCCCTCTTCTCTCCTGTATGATAGGAAACACCACATTCAATAGAGCCTTACTTAAGTTAGGTGCTTCCATCAATCTTATCCCAACCTCCTTACTAACACATTTCGAGGTTGGCAATCTAAAGTCGACCAAGGTGTCCTTGCAATTAGTTGATCGATTAGTTAAGACACCTCAGGGAGTGTTGGAGGATGTTATAGTGCGGGTCAAGGACTTTTACTTTATTGTAGACTTTATTATCCTTGACATGGAAGTACCTGAGGACATACAGAACACACCCATCATACTAGGGAAACCTTTCTTGGCGATAGCCAAGGTGAACATAAACTATGAGGAGGGCCTTTTAGAACTAAAATTTGGAGATCAAAAGATAAAGATTGATATTTTCAAGGTACAGAAGGGACCATCTTGTAGTTTAATTAAAGATATATGTTCTTTGGATTCATTAGACAAGTTGGTTGAGAATACACCGATTGATTCTTTGACCTTAGAACCTTAATTCCCTTCTACATTTGATCTGATTCTTCCTGAGACACTTGCCTTAGAGACTAAGGACTTACCTCCATCCCTTAGTGTCTCTAGGATCTTCTGAGATGTCCACACCTGCTCCTTCATCTGATCCTATACTTGTTGAGCTTAAACCTCTTCCTGACTTTTTAAAGTATGTCTTCTTAGGACTGAATCAAACTTACCCTATGATTGCCAATATCCACTTATCGTCTAATCAGGAATCATGACTCTTATCTATCATGAGAGCATATAGACTGGCTATAGGATGGAAGCTTTCTGACTTGACTGGCATCAGTCCTTCTTACTTCACCCATAGAATATTCACTGAAGAAGGATCTAGACCTACCCAACAGCCACAGCGTAGACTGAACCCAACACTTCAAGAGGTGGTAAAGAATGAAATGATTAAGCGGTTAGATAATGGAATAATTTTCCCTATCTCTGATAGTTAGTGGGTAAGTCCTGTTCAGGTTGTACCTAAGAAGGCTAGACTTACTGTCATAACCACTGAGCTTGGAGAAGTCATCCCTACAAGGATTGTTAGTTCATGGCGAGTATGTATTGACTACTGCAAACTCAACAAAGCTACGAAGAAAGATCATTTTCCATTGCCTTTCATTGATCAAATACTGGAAAGATTGGCAGGGAATAGATTTTTCTGCTTTTTGGATGGCTATTTAGACTATAATTAGGTGGCAATTCATGCCGATGACTAGGAAAAAATGACCTTCACCTGCCCCAACGGAACCTTTGTTTTCCGTAGGATGCCCTTAAGATTATGCAATGCACCTGTTACATTTCAGTGGCATATGTTTGCAATCTTTTCTGATTTAGTGGGTGATTGTTTAGAAGTCTTCATGGATGACTTCTCAATCTTCGGGAGCGCATTTGATGCATGTTTAGACAACCTAACCAAGGTCTTGCAAAGATGCATAAATGTAAATCTGATACTTTCCTGGGAGAAATCACACTTTATGGTACTAGAAGGGCTTGTCGTAGGTCACCTTATTTCTGAGAGAGGAATTAAGGTTGACCGTGAGAAGGTAAAATTGATTTCTAACCTACCATTACCTTCATCGGTTAAGCAAATCTGATCTTCTCTCGGGCATGTTATTTTTATCGCCGATTTATAGCGGACTTATCAAAAATAGCCCGACCTCTCACCAATCTCCTCTCTAAAGATATATATTTTCAGATCTCTAACGATTGTGTTTGTGCATATCGGACACTTCATGATCTGGTTACCAAGGCACCAATACTGCAACCCTCGGATTGGTCTCACCCTTTTGAGATCATGTGTGATGCCTCTAATTATGCAGTAGGGGCTGTCCTTGGTCAAAAACTAGATAAGAAACCTACAGTCATTTACTAAACGAGCAAGACCTTATATGAAGCTTAGTGGAATTACACAGTCATTGAAAAGGAATTGCTAGCATTAATATTTGCATTGGAAAAATTCAGACCTTATCTTCTAGGTTCCCACATTATAATCTACACTGACCACACGGAAGTATGACATCTTCTTGCCAAGAAGGATGCGAAATCTCATTTGATTAGATTGATCCTGTTGTTGTAGAAGTTTGATTTAGAGATTCATGACAAGGTTGGGAAGCACAATGTGATAACTGATACTTATCCTACCTTCCTTATAGAGCTATCTCTCCTTCACTTTCAATCACTGACCACTTCCCTGACGAGCAATTGTTGGTCATTCATTCTGATCTTCCCTGGTACACTGACACACTAGTAAAAAAGGCACTATTCTCGATGGTGAATTTTCGACCATTCTACAACGGTCGCTAATATTGACTATTCTCGACCATTATAAGGAAACCAGTCATCAAAAAACCCATCATTAAGTTTCGCACCTACGGGATAGAGATTTTGGTTGAGGACATTCTCGATCATTACAAACTGTCACTAATGATAGACCTTTTTACCGTTCTTTGTACAATGATCGACGATAATCCTACCATAAACCCCCAACTTAAACATTAATTCTTCAAACGTGATCGTGGACCGTTTTTGAAAGGTCGACCTAAACCCCTACGTGACCCCAACTCCCTCCCCTTTCCTCCCAAATCCTCTTCTCTCTAGATCGACCTTCCTCCTTCGCAGCTCCCCCAAGCAGCTCCGGCCAGATTGCCGTGCGGCCCCTCCTCCTCAGGTCAGGCCTCTCGCCGTCCTCCTCTTCTCATCTCCCCTCGCCGGCGTGAAGGCCCCTTCTCCCTCTGCCATCCTCCCTCCACCCCTGCCACAGCCTCCTCCCTCCGCCCCGGCCTTCCTCTGCCCCAGCCTCACTGCCGTCTCCCTCCGCCCCAACCTCCTCCCTTCACCACTACAACCAACCAGCCAGGCTCCTCCCTCCGCCCCCACCACAACCGGTCGGCCAGCCCCCTCCCTCCGCTGTCACCACAACCGGTTGGCCAGCCTCCTACCACCACCACCTCATCCTCATCCTCCCTCCCTGCCACCACCATCCTCTTTTCCCTCCCACCTCCTCCCTGCCACCACCACCTCCTCCTCCCACCACCACTCTCTACCACTGCCCCCTCCTCTCAAATAGCTAGGTTAATTAATTTTTTTATTAAGTACTTAGGTTTGATTTTTATATGTGAATGCAATTAAGATGTTTTGCAAGTTATTTTTAGTTGTATTGCATTGAAACAATTAACATGTTATTAGTTTATATTGAATTTCTGGTTAAATGTTTAGTTAATTTGGTTTAGTTAAATTGTTACTCATTGTTATTTGTGGGGTGTGCCCACATATGTAGTGGTTAGTTGTGAGGTATTCTCACTCTTAGTTTCATTAAAATGTTTAGTTAACATTTTTATTTAATTTGAATGATTGTTTGACATTTTATTTATAGAAATGAAATGTGGGGTGTACCCATATCTATTGTGATGCACTTTTGTGTATGTAGGATTTGAGAGAAATCCCATATTATAGTGGAGACTCTATCAAAATTTTTCAGCTTACTATTTGCGTGTAGGTATAGGTGTAAGGTTTATGATTAGGTTTTACATTTTGGGTTTATGGTTTTGTGTTTAGGATTATGGATATTTGTTTTTAGGTTAGGTTTTAGGGTTTAGTGTTTAAGGTTTAAGGTTAGGTTTAGGATTTTTTTTTGGGTTTTGGTATTAGGTTTTGAGTTATGGATTTAGGTTATAGGGTTTTGATTTTAAATTTAGGGTTTTCTGGTTAAGGTTTAAGTTTAGGTTTTTTTTAGTTTAGGTTTACGATTTTTTATTTTAGGTTTTTGTTATAGGTTTTGAGTTTTGGATTTAGGATTTCGAGTTTTAATTTTCGAATTAGGGTTTTGATTATTGAATTATGATTTAGAGTTTTATTTTTATGATTTTGGGTTTTAGTATAGAATTTAGAGTTTAGGTTTAGTTTATGGTTTTTGGGTTTAGTCACACAGTTTAGGGCTTAGTACTTATATGTTTTGCGGTGTGGAGAAATTTATTAATTAAATTTAGAATCAGTTTAAATTTAGATACACACACTTTCACAAATTTAAAAGCACTTCATGACAAACAATAAGAATTTTAACCCCTAGGTAACAAGTTGTGGGAGGGATATAATTGTGTCAAAATACTAGCAAATGCATGTATATGGACAATGCAGAGAGTGTGTATATGTCACTTACATGCACAATGCGTTGTCTTAATAACATGCCATAAGTGTCGTCGTCCTTAATTCAGAGAAGCACTAGTAAAAAAAGCAAATTTACCGTTGGTTATTTACCGTCAGTTTTCCAAGCGACGACAAAAACCTTTTTGCCATCAGTTATTTATATAAGCAACGACGAATACATGATTAAAATTAACCTGCTGCCATCACTAGCAAAAGGCAGCAATTGGCGCATGAGGGTGATATATATATATATATACCGTTGGTTAGTAAAGTGACAACAAATAAACATTTGTCGTCGTTTATTCTAAAAAGCATTGGCAAATTGCAGGCTAAAATTAAACCACGAATGTTACGAAAATTTGGGCACGAGGGGTGGAATTCATTTAGACATTTGTCATTGTTTACTAATATAATCGAAGGCAAATGTCGGTCAAATTGTGGGCTAAAATTAAACCATGAATGTCACCAAAATATAGGCACGATGGTTGGAATTCTTTTAGATAAACCATGAATGTCACCAAAATATAGGCACGATGGTTGGAATTCTTTTAGACATTTGTCGTCGCTTACTAATATAACCGACGGCAATGTCAAGCCATCTACACCTGTAGAGAGCCCTCTCCTCCCACACTTCACATAAACCCTCAACTCCCCATAGATCGCCACCAAGCCTCATCCCATAGAGCCCTCCTCGCCGATCGCTGCCCCTCCTCATCACCGCCCCTTAGGTAACTCCTCGCTGCCCTCCTCCTCGTCATCTTCCTCCTCCTTCACCTCACCACCTCCTCTTCCTCCTCCCTGCCACCCTCTTACTCCTCCTTGCCGCCTTCCTCCTCATCATCCTCCTCCACCTCCTTCTCCTCGCCCCCCTCCTCTTCCTCCTCCCTGTCGCCCTCCTGCTAGCACCTCCTTCTTGCTACCTCGCTTCTCCTCCTCCTCCCCGCTGCCCTCCTACACCTCCTCTTCCTTGCCGCCATCCTCTTCCTCCTCTTCCTCACCACCATCCTCCTCCTTGCTCCCTCCTACCAGCAACTGCTCTTTCTCCTCTCTTCCTTCTTCGTCCCCCAACCCCTCAACCACCACCACCACCACCTCTCTGCCAGCACCGAGTTTTATTAGGTTTCCGAAGGCAAACTACTTGGCTAATGCTTTGTTTGATGCTTAAGTAGCCATTGTAGCACCAAGCTAAATAGCTACAATGGCTCTACCAATTATGGATATGCACTTGTAACTAATTTTCTTTTGCTGTTATGTGGTTTTATGCCTCGGTGTTGCTTGAATTATTTTGCATAAAATTAGATCTTTTTTTTTAAGGGAAATGTTAGTCGATATATTACAGTGTTCCATCTAGATATCATAATTTGGGGACTTTTGTTCATTGCAAACATGTAGTTGTTCTTTATAATCATTGGTTGAATTATTTACATTCCAGTCTATCTTTGGTTGAAATGAGCAAGATTATGCTTGATAATTTCCTTCCAAGTTACCTTGGATCTTCTTTGACCTCTTCTACAATATTTACTATTAGTCCAATCCTATAAAGCTGTCAATTGGCAGTCCTTGAATGGCCTGCCATATAAAGTGTCGTTCATGACCTTTCTACACTCTCAAGGCAATTTATATAATGAAATTTCCTTCATTCTTCAGGTGGCATACTATCTTGATGAGGCTATAGGTTGGAGTTTGGAGCTCTCTGAGGTAAAGAAGCAATTGGAGGAAGCTAAATCCAAGGGAATTATAGTGCGTGCATTGATAGTGATCAACCCTAGCAACCCTATGGGTCAGGTTAGAATTTACTAACATTCACCTTTTTATTCTTCTCAAGTGTTTACTTTTATACCTGCCAAGTATATCTTTGTGAATAGAGTTGTCGGTAGAACATTGTATATGGTTATCTTTGAGATATTTGTTTGACCTATATGGGTTGTGTTTACTCATTCATGTAACCATTTGAATGTACATATTATTTTCAAGAAAATAGGATGTGCATGCATCAATGCATATTGAGTTTTGTTTGCCAGATGATGGTATCTGGTTTGTTTGATTCTGACTGTTGGGATAAATGTCATTTAGGAAGGCCCTGGAAAAGGAAATAGATCGTGAAAATGATGTATGTGAGATTTATATCCATACCATCGTGAAAATGGTGGTAGATCATCATGAATAATCATTATATGGTTACATTGACAAAGTCTTTAGAATACTTACATGTTCTTGTTAATTTAAATATATAAAGGAGCCAAGTCTTACTGGTTTAATTGCACTTTTTCTATCCATCTCCTTTAACATTTGAATAGTTTGAACTATATGATGAAGTTTCTGATGGTTGGTTGACTGCCAATACTTAGTGCTGAAATTTGAAAAAGAAAATGTTTATTGTTGCATTATATTCTTATGCAACTAGGATGTACATGGCACTTCCCACATTCTCCAGACGGTGGGGTTGGTTATGATGGTGAACTAACTCTGAAGAGTGAATCTTCCAGCACACCAAAGTTCCTTCCTGTACACCCAATTCATATTTCTTCTTTGGTAGCTGGGTTTTAATTCTTGATTCTAACGTGAAAATTTAGTGGTCTCAGTACTCCAGTATCTGTAGAAATCCAAACAGAACGAGAAGACAAATGGATATATGTTGCTTAATGCTATTGATGGATTGAATCAGATGAGATTTGGGGTCTGATAAAATTCAGGTAACCTTGGTTTATGAAATGTAATTTTAAAGCATTCTAATGATCCATCCTCAAAATTTTTTATGTCACATTGTAGAGTAAGTAAACATAAATTATATCAAATCAGGTAGGTATAATGATGTAATGAACTTATGCCACCCATGAGAGGAACAAGCTTCTTTTGTAATTGTCACCCAAATTCTGGAACAAAGAGGTGCTTAGAAGATTGTCACCCAAATTCTGGAATTGTCAGGTGGGTATAATAGTTTCTTGATGTGATATAAGAGGTGCTTGGAAGTGTTTTAGGGAAGTGTAGGTGGGAAGAAGGTTGAGTGCAATATTGTAGGTGAAACAAAAAATGAAACTTATTTAGTAAAACAAATGGTATCTTGTGTTATTTCTTTTTCTCTAAGGATGTATCTGCAGTTTTACCCAAATCTAGGTTCAGGCAATGCCAAAGAATCCAAAGCAGTTGCCACATTAAAGCATGAGGTTAAGAGTTTGTTTGCTCAATAAGAAACTATTACTTTCTAAAAATTCCATCAATGTTCTCCTGTTCATGTTGCTGTTTTCTTAACTGCTATAGCAAGCCACATCTTGCTGCCTATCATTCTTTTTGGAAATAGAAATGGCGAAGTTCACATAATGTATTTTGATGGATTTGATAAAATATTATTTCCTGAAGGTCAAATACCTAAAACCTGACAAAATAATCTTTAGAAGGTAGTGAACTAAATCATCTGGATGTTTATTTGCAAGTTGCTACTGCTCGGACACGTGTAAGGAGATGTTCCTTGTCAAATTCAGATGATTCAAATGATGGAGCTTTGTGATATGGTAACATGGTTTTGCAAAATATACTCTTCCCTTGATTTTGCAAATGATTGGTCTATAAATTGATCATTCTGGGAGAATTTTGGCAAGTTGATAAAAATCACATATCATTATCTTTCTTGATTAATTTAAAACATGTTGGTATGACATCTCAGATGTGATACCATATTAAATGGACAATTATGGAGGCCCATTTTTTCCATTTTGTGATTCTTCTGAAGAACTACTAGCTTCAATAATTTCATGGGGTCTTAGGATGGATTAGTCCCAATGCCCAAGTTGCGTTGGGAAGGGAATTCTGCATCAGACTCGTTATTTCCTTGATTTACTGCTTGGATTTAGTTTGGGAAATATTGACTAGAATTTTTTTTTTTGAAAAGAAATATCGAGTAGAGTTGACCTTTGTCAGGAAAGAAGAAAAAGATTTGAAAAGACATGATGCCACCCAAATTCTTGGGTTGTATCCAATCAAGACCAAAAAGATATTTGGGACATTTTGTTGGAATCTTGTATGCAGGGGATTCTATATTCCCATTGTTAAATGTATTGGTTGGTTGCAAGAAGCTTTCTCCTTTCCTCTTGGGCATGCATTTATTTTTGAAGCATTCTTGCTTCTTGATAGTTTGTGTCCAACCTGTAGTAGGAAAACATCCCATTACCTAGTTTCCAAGATTATGAACATTCAATAGGCTGCAGGTGCTATCAATTTGTAATTCCTAATTGGATTAATCACCTTCGAGGGTTCAGCATTTTTCTGATGATACTCCATATATATATATGTTCTGTCTCCTTGACCCGTGGGGATTCTACTTCTCCGTCATCAAACTAGTCCTATAGGTCCCTTTTGAAGGCAAGGAGACTAGCAATGTATATACATAGAGGGTCTCTTATACTGGAGTTGCAGGATTGTGCTTAGTGATGCAGTTGGATAAATCTTCCATGTATTTTTCCATGAATGGTAAATTCTATTTCAGGTTCAGCATTCCTAGTTACCTCTTTTTTTTTCCTCCATCCAAATGATCCTAGAATAATTGCAACTTATTGGCAAAGTCAACCAAACAAAGAAAAAGTAAAACAAGCACCTAGGTGCACATACCATAATCATCTATTCACAATTTTTTAATTTTTAAGGTTGCGTTGACCTTTTTCTGAGAGATGAAGCTGATCCAACCTCATATATAGAGAAGAGAACATATCCCCCAGAACCTTAGCTTAACCTGGTCTTGGTCATGGACTCATTCCAGCAGTTTTAACAATATGGTTCAGGCAAGAATTTCCCCAATACCAGTTGTCCACTATGGTTGCATACACCTAAGATGTAGCTCTTGTTTATTTCTGGTACTGATGCTAAGGAACCATTGTGCTTGATATTAAACTTTCAATCCCAAACTATAAACAAAATTAAATAAACTATATGTATAGCAGGTGCAAGCTATTAGGCTCCACCAAGAAATTGCAGGATCTGCTATCCCATGACAAGTGTACCACCCATGGTCCACCAAGAAATTCTTTATCTACTTTTTTAGAATTGCATAAGGATCCAAATATTCAAAAATTTAAAAAAAATATAACCCTACCTTTCCCGTCGATTATTTCAATAATCAACGTCCTTAAAAGGTAATTTTTTTGAACAAAGGTGACTACTTGTTGTCGCTTATTGCATAAAGCGACAACAAAAAAAGTTAACCTTTTAGCAAACGAAAGGTATTTGCCGTCACTTTCTCAAATAAGCAACGATAAAACTGATAATTTGTCGTCGCTTATTACAGAAAGCAACAGCAAAAAAATGTAAGTTTTTAGCTCATGAAAGGTATTTGTCATCACTTTCTCAAATAAGTGACGGTGCATTAACAAGGGAAAAAGTAACGTAAAAACACCGTTGCTTCTTTTACAAGCGACAGAAAATCCAATTTCCATTAGTTGTAAAATGACTGCAAATGATTAAATCCATCTGCTAGGCGATCGATATTTCGACGTTGGATGTTCCTTATAACCAATAGGAAAATGAAATGACACTACTTACACCGTCTCTGTTTGGCATGATTAAAAGGGATTTGCTGTTGATTTTCAACCAACGGAAAAAGTGAAAATTGTTGTAGTGATGTTCTGAACTAAGGGAGGTCCTTGAAGATTTGATCACAACTTAGGGTACTTCTTGCATGTAGCTAGTGTTTAGAGAAATTTTGGTCGCATTTTATCGCTCTTCTCCGGCATACCAATTAATCTTAGCTCCGTTCCCAAAGCGTTCTTTAGTAGGGACTATTGGGGATGTAGTTAAGGTTAGTCTTATGGGGTATACTAGAGAAGTGCTGGGAAATGCTATCGAAATTTCTCCAAACACTAGTTGAATGTAAGAAGTAACGTTGTGATCAAATCTTCAAAGATGTGTTATCAAGTGAAAATCTTCTTAAAATAAACATTTTTTCCTTATTCGAGTCTAACTTATGAGTGGTTGTCATTGATATTTAGGTTAATTATCTTGGATAAGTCATGGATTAGTATGAGAAATTTGAATTCCCATGAATACAAGAGGGGAGTAATTCATTTCTAGAGTTGGCATTTAATGATGATAGGAAGACATTAGATGAGGAGAATTCCTTCAGCTGATTTTATGCCCATGTAGATACTATTTGAATGGATTTTTCCATGAACGAGATACAGTTTTCGAGCATGTGATATGTAACGGTTGGTAGCAGCATTACGTAAATTGGATAGCTAATGGTGAGCAAATCAGAGGAGAAATCAGAAATGAGAGAATTGAAGCTTTTGAAGAAAGTGATGATAATCAAGGAGATGAATTGGATGAAATGTTACATGGTAAGAGAGCAGCTAACCCTGAGGATGCAGATGACAACAAGACATTACGAGTTTGTAATGAGTTATATGATGCAGTCAAGGCAGCAGAGGATCCTATTGCTCCTAGAATAACGTCAGTGTCGAAGTTGTCATTCATTCTCAAATTGTTTCAGATGAAAGTGATGAATAGAGCCACAACAAAATTAATGTCTGAGGTTCCTAAATTCATTAGGGAGCCACTGAAAAATCCTGCTAGGTACCCTAAGTCATGATATGATGTGAAGAAGCAAGTATCTGGGTTCAAACTAAAATGCAAGAAGATTGATGCCTATCGTAATGACTGTCCTATACAGAAATGAGTACTTAGGGTTTGACTAACTATCCTGAATGTGGTGAGGAGAGGTATAAGGTGGATAAGTCAACAACACAGGCAGGAAGAAACAACTGGAGAAGGTTTTCCGTTATTTTTCACTGATCCCTGGGCTACAACGCCTATTTCATTTCAAGTAAAATAGCAAAACTAATGACGTGGCATCAGGAGAATAAATCAAAGATGGATGCATCCGTCATCCAGCAAATTCTGATGAGTGGAACAGATTTAATTAGAATCACACATTATTCGCAGAGGAGACATGGAATGTGAGACTGAGGCTTGCAAGAGATGGATTCAACCCATTCATAAACATGTATCCGTCATATTCCATATGGCTAGTGGTAATGTTAACTTACAACTTACCTTATTGTTATGCATGCAATCCGCATTCATAATGTTGACTCTCCTTATCCCAAGACCAAGCAACCAGGATATGCAATAGATGTTTATCTCCAACCATTATTGATGAACTGAAAGTCTTGTGGTACAGTGTTATTCAAACATATGACGAACAGAAAAAATAATTCTTCCAGTTGTATGCAGCATTACTGTGGATAATCAATGACTTTCCAATATATGCAAATTTGTCAAGATGGAGTATGAAGGGGAAGTTCACCTGACCAATCTGTATGGATGATACTCATCACCTGAGATTGCCAGAAAGTAAGAAGTTCTATTACTTAGGACATTGTAGGTTTTTGCCAATTGAATACAAATGGTGAATGTCACAATTCAATGATAGATTTGATGGTAAAGTATGTTAGTATTCGTCGAGGAATCTGAAAAATATACAAGTTCTGTTAGGTTGTCGGGGATGAAAATCATGGAGACATTTCAACAGCTCGGTGAAATACATTTGGCTCATCTTTTCATGAATAACTTGACTTCCTTGTGACATTCAGGGTTTAGGAAGTGTTGATGTGCTAAATCGAGCTTTTAAAATCACTTTGTTGCAATATAGTCGAAATAGCGCATGAACAAATACAATTTATAGCTCGAATTCAAAAGAGTATCCAAGGTCGAACACAGGGAGTAATTATAACAATTAACCTTAGAGATCACAATAGAATCACAAATATAAGCAATTTATAATGAGAATTTCATTCAAAAATGATGTATCAGTAGAATCAAGTAACAATATGCAAAAAGTAGAGAGTAAAATGGTGATTTAAATTACCAAATTACCCAACAATGTTAAGATCACAAGTTATTAAATTATTCGAATCAAGCACTTATCAAATTAAGAATCACAGAACCAATGTATCAGACAACAGAATGGGGAGTCAGACGCCTTAACCAACAGACGCTCAAGGTCCTCTCTTCTTCTCTTCAAACCTCAAGGAGAGGCACAACATAGAGGCATGAATGGCCTCCCAGCAACTAAGTGTAGAGAGGGTACAACCTAGGGCAAAACCTCCCACTCTCTCTCTCTTTCCCTTTCTCTTCTTCTTTCTCTCAAACCCGACTAATCGGGTAATCGAACTAGGGACCAGACCTACCTGCATGGTGTAGCGAGTGAGGAGTGAGCATAAGGAGGCGTGTGAGCAGGGACCTCACCCCCAGTGTGTCGAGGCGATAAGGCCGAAACATAAAAACAACTTATATCACTCTTTTGCTTCTTTCCTTTACGATGTGGGACTAAATGTCCCACATCTTCCTCACGTAGCTGTAGCAGATGTCTGAAAATCCAATTGCGGTCAAAGATGGGTCTACAGTGGCAACTTGAAGGCTTGGCGAAGGACCTGGGACTGAGCCGCAGTACCTAGAGGTGAGACCTGGAGGAGTTGCGACCAGAGGACTGAAGCTTTGTCGATGAAGTCGCAGCGGCGGTGGAGGTCCAGTGAGGCACCTAAAAAGCAAAATACGGGCACTATGCCCTAATTAGAAAGCTCAGGAGCTACACCTAGACTTGGCGAAGGTGATGGTGGTGGTGGGTGCAGTGCGAGTGCGTGTGTGAGCGAGGCAAAGGCAGAGAAGGCTGGAGTTCGTGGAGGTGTTCGACGGAGGTCTAGGGAAAGCAATCCCCTTAATCTCTTGAGGGGTTTTGCTCATGTGGATGTGGCAGAGCTTTTAGGAGAGGTGGCGGTCAATTTGATGGAGTGTAATAGTGTAGCGACCACGCCTAAGGTATGCCAGCCGTTGGGAAGATGATGACAAAGCGGGCGAGTCTGTGGTTGAAGCAGAGTGTTGAAGTTGTTGGGATGATCAATAGATGCTAAGGCATCAATTGAACTAGCTATTGGACGAAGAGGAGTGGAGACGCCAACGCCAGAGAAAGAAGGTGCTCCAGTAGGGTAGAATAGCGACGACAAAGGGTTAAGGGACACCTCACTGGCATTACAAGGTACGGAAAGGAAAGGAGAGTTGAAATCAGCCGCCTATGGTATGTGGCAGCCGGTGAAGAAGCTGGGGGATGAAGGTCGCCAGAGACGAACGTGGATCGGGCTGGAGGTAGGGAAGAGAGGATACTTTTGGCCCAAAAGTTCGCTAAGGAGGTGAGGAATGTCATGGGCAAGCTTTTATAGGCCAAGAGAGAGTCTCTAAGCTTGGAAATAAGCTTGAAGACCTCGAGAATCTCAGGTTAGGTTTGGGACTTCTAAGAGTTCGCATGAACTCTTGGCTTGATTAGGAAGGTCGTGGAATAGCTCAAATGGAAGATCTCCTCAAGAGTCCTTCCATTTTTGGCAGTTTTGTTGAAGATTTGAGGAGAAATCCTTGATTGAAACTTGCCATATACATGCAGAAGCTTCCATGGCAGTGAGGACCTCTTCGCAAAGAATATGAAGAAGTTAGGGTTGTTTTCGTAAGGAATTCAAAAGTTGAGGGCTATTTGTAAGGAAAAGAGTCAAATCGGGATTGAAATGCAAATTGAGTCAAGATGATCTCAACTTGGGCCCAAATTTTGGTGTAAACCTAATTTGGACCCAAGGAATCTAATGGTGAAGTCGGATTTAAGTTTTGACCAACTTTAACTGGGTAAATTACGTAGAAACCCAAGTTAGGGCAACTTTCTGTCTGTGACTCTATTTTAGGTCAAAATAGGTTCTAATGGTCAAATCAAAGATACCAAACCCTATAGAATACTTTTCTATGAATTTTAGAGGGTTTAGGTGAATTTTATTCTGACCATAACCTCAGTTAATTCAGTGGGTTTGTTTTTAGGGTTTCAGATGTCCATTAATTTTTGAAATTCATGAAAACTCGTTTCATTCTGCATAGACTCACTTATTAGACATTAATGCCCAATTGACCCTTAATAAACCCTTGAGATACCCCATTGTTATTTTGTATTTGTAGAATGCTGTTAATTTTACAGAAACAACCTTGTATTCTCCTCTTCTTTTCAAAATAGGATACTATGCCCTTAGGATCTTTTGATGGATATGTAGGAGCATTTGTCAACCTTTTTAGACCAAATTTAGCTAGTTATGGCTCATGACGGTGTTCCCATCTAGAAGAAAATCATATTTTTTATGGAGCTTCCATATTGGAAGGATTTGATTGTGCGACACAATTTAGATGTTATGCACATCAAGAAGAATGTAATGGACAGCATTCTTGACATATCAAACCTAACTTACAGCCGAAAGGATATAGTTAGAACAAGGTATGATATGAAAATTTTGGGCATTCATCTTGAGTTGCACGTTGAAGGAGGGTCTCACTTTCCAGAAGTTATATATAGTCTTACTGAAGAGTAGAGACAAAAGATTTTCTCATTCCTTAAAGACATTCGGGTTCCAGATGGGTATTCATCGCAGCTTTCACATTGCGTAAATGAAGCGCAGAAGATCACTGGGTTAAAAATTCATGATTCTCATGTGTATATGCAAATCTTATTCCCACTAACGATATGTGAAGTGATACCTAATCCGGTAATCGATTCTTTTACAGAGATGAATAAATATTTTAAAGTAATATGTTCAAAGACATTAAATCCCAAATTGCTGGAGTATTGGGATAAAAAAATTGTGATCACACTTTGTAAAATGGAGTTGATTTTCCCACCTGCATTCTTCGACGTGATGATTCATGTAACGCTTCATCTTGTGAATGAAGAAAGAATTGTTGGACCCATGAAGTATAGATGGATGTATCCAATTGAACGATATTCGAAGATGTTGAAAGATTATGTCTTGAATAAGGCAAAACCAGAAGCGTCAATCATGGAAGGATATCTTGTAGAGGAATGCATTAACTTCTGTGCCATGTATATGAATGAGACAGACAATCGATTTAATCATCTTGAACAGAATTATGATAGAGGATTTAATGGTAATGATGAAGATTACCTGTCCATATTTGACATCAGAGGAAGGTCGATCATCTGGATGGATTTCAAGCCCATCTTGAAAATGGACGTATGATTGGCAAACTTGTACATTCTCAAGAAAATTCCAGAAGTTGATGAATTTTACAATGAATTCAAAGACTCCTCTATGCCATCTACACGCAACTTGTAGTTCATTGATTAGTTCAAGGATCGTGCAAATAAATTGAAAGAACAGGGGGATCCACGGTGGGTACAGGATTTTGATGTAATTGGTGATACACCTTTGACATATGGACGTTACCATTCGGGTTACATAATTGATGAATTTAGATTCAGAGTACGGTCCATTGATGATGCGAAGGCCACGCAACAGGCGGGAGTTATCGTAAGTTGTGACATAAGCACTGGTCGTGATGGGTATTACGATCAAATTGAAGAGATTGTGGAAATGAGTTTCAGGTTTAATCGTAGGGTGGTTCTATTTAAGTGTGATTGGTTTGATGTTTTCAAAGAAGACGTTGGATTCAAAGTTGATAAGAAACACGGTTTTTTCAGTTTATATAAGAATCATCACATTCTTCAGTCATCAAAATCATTCACATTAGCTTGTTAGGTAGCATAAGTATTTTACGTGCCTGATAATAGCAGAAATGGGTGGATAATAGCCGTTAGAGCTCTACCGTGTGAATAATACGATGCGGGAAAAGATCTCTACCCAGATGTTGAATCCAAAGCATATCAGGCAAACCCACAAAATGACGAAGTTGCCCCTAGCGCAATGGACATTGAAATATAAGGTAATTTGGTATTTGTATTAATTTGTATCCCATAAATGAAATTATTAAAGAAACTGAGTTTTAAAGCTTACATTTAATTGTTCAAAGCATATATTGATCCTTTTTTTCAAGCTTATGTTTTTTTATTATTCCAAACTAAGTTTTATTTTATTGTCATATCATATAGGTTTCTCGGATTCTTTAAGGTTTTTCCCTCTGTTCTCCATTATGGTGAGATTCTTCTACCACTTTGTTTAAATTTTTTAAAAGTTCTTTTCTTTTTACATGTGGGGTGTGCCCACTTTTTTGAAGAGTGGAATGTGAAGAAGAGGGAGGGGAAAGGGGAATGGAGGGGCAAAGGGGAAGAGGGGAATGTGAAGAAGAGGGAGGGGAAGGGAAATGGATGTGGGAAGGGGAATGTAAAGAAGAGATAGGGGAGATGGATTGTGAAGAGGGAAGGGTAAAGGATGTGGGAAGGGGAAAGGAATGTGGAGAAGAGGGAGGGGAAGGGGAAAGGAATGTGAAGAAGAGGGAGGGGAAAGGGAAATGGAGGGGCGATGGGGAAGAGGGGAATGTGAAGAAGAGGGAGGAGAAATGGATTGTGAATTTATTTTTTTCCTATGATTCTTTATTTTCATTTATTTCAAAATTTGTTTCATACAGGATTTTTGAAGAATCAAAATATATAACGGAAATGGTGTCAAATTTTTTTAAAAATATCTTATTATTTGTTTTGTTTTTATGAAGGTTATATTCAAGAAGAAGGCTAATAGGAGTGGTAGAGATGATGCCACCTCCCAGGAGCCTGAGGCCCTCCACCAGTAGCCTCAGCCTCAGGCTCACCACCGGCAGCACCGGACTTGTCCCCCCCGTAAGGAGCCTCAGGCACCTCAGTAGTAGTTTTTGAGGCCTGAAGATGTGGTTCAATATCTCTAGAGTCAGAGGAGGGGGATAGGGGGAAGGAGAAGAGTCTAATGCCTCGTCTAACGGATTTCTCAGCAAAGGATCCTGACTACAAGGAGGATGCACCCACCGATGAGGACGAGAACGAGGATAGTACTTCAATTGATGAGGAGGTTGGGTTGGATGATCAGCCAGAGCAGTTGGCTGACCTAGATTCTTCTCAACTAGGATGTTCTACACCACCCTCTCGTAGTAGTGGTATGAAATTAAAGTTTGGTAAATGTTAACATTTACTTATTTCTTTGTTATTTTATTTTATGTTATATTCTGTATTATAGGTGCATGTAGGGGAAGAGGTCCCACGTGGAATAGGGACCTAGAGAGAATTTTGCATGGGATCTTCATTTTAGAAGCAGTGGAGTATCCTCCATTCGTCAACAGAGTGGGTACATTGACAAAGGCGATCATCCCACTATCCTACTTCGATTGGAGGAAGGTGCCAAAGGAGCTGAAGAGGCATCTCATCCAAAACTTATAGGTAATTGATAAAAATTTATAACTTATTTACATTGATTTATATAACTTTAAATTATGTAACAATTTCGGTTCTCCTACTAATGCGGGCCATCCTCAATTGGGGCGACAATCCAAACATCTCCAAATATATTCTCAAGCACGCGGCCAAGATTCACAAAGACTGGAGGTTGGAGATGAAGAGTAAGGTAAAAGATAAATTTTAACTGTATTTGTTTATTTCTTTTATCATAATTCTAATATTACTTCAAACATTTCAAATATATTTTTTATTATTATAAGAACATGAATCAAGATGAGGCATTGTGTAATGAGTCTCTTCTAATACTGCCGCACACTTTGAAGGAAGCGTGTGAGCATTGGCATGATCCAATGACGTGGTAAAAGTATTACATATATTATTATTTAACTAATTTCTAAGTTAATAAATTGTACGTTTATTTCCGGATCAAGCCATGAATAATAAGGAAAATAGGGTTAATGCTCCACTGAAGACCCATGCCTTGGGTAGGAGGAGCAAAGGCGGGATGAAATCCGTATATGTAAGTATTTTTAATTATTATTTTCTTTTATGAGGCCACTCCTAGTAAGATGAGTAGTGAAGGAAATAGAGAGTGGTTTCATGACACATACCAGTAGAGACACGTAAGTTAAAATACACAATATTTTTATTTCATTACATAATTATAATTAAATGAAATTACTTAACATAATTCAATCTCTTTTAGGATAATATGGTCAACTTAATACATCATCTTAAAGATGCCAACTCTGGTACAGTTCGGTAGCCACTGACAACAGAGGAGGCGTTCCAGACCATCATGCTACTTAAGCATGGTGGGTATGTCTGTAGTGCAAGGAGGAGCGAGATCGTCTCCACTTGGTATAGAGAAAGGGGGCATCGTCCTCTTCAGCTAAGGTACAGGAGATGAGGAGGGAGATTGCGCTATTATGTCGCCTTCATGAGGAGGGCCAGCGAATCGATGAGTTGACCATGCAGGTAAGGGATGACGTGACGTAGTTCAGGGAATCAACTTAGACTATCAAGGAGCTCCTGATGGTACTTCAATAGAAAGGTATCGATCACCCATCCTTTCATCAGTTTAGAGATCATCGTGATGATGATGATTTAAGTGGTGGTGGTTGATGTGGCCATAATTATTTAGGGTAAAATGGCTATTCATGCATGTTCCTAGGCTTAGATTTACATTTCATGTTATAAATATTGCATAGCATGCAGCATTCTACATTTAGAGTAATTATATATAATTTAGGTTAATTTTATCCTTTTTGTGGTCAGGAGAGAAATATATTTATTTCAGAGCGTCGGATTGACAATCCAACCATACGGATTTGATCAAGACGATGATTTGAGTCCAATGCCTCTGAAATCGCCTCGATTGGAGTCTCATAGCACCATATGCAATCTAAGGAAGATCAACGGTCGAGGGATTAAGTGATGCAATCCAGAGCGTCAAATGACAAATCCGACCGCACGGATGGATTCAGGTTGATGATCGCAACCTAACGGCACGAAAATTGAATTAATCTGACCTCTATAGCATCCACTACAAAGGAATGAAGATGGATGGCCCAGGTAGCACCACGTGGCGCAACCCAGGCCACCCATGCGCATGCACGCGCCACTGCACGCGCACGCGCTCGTGCAGTAGTAGCGCAAGCGCAAGGGGGTGCGCGCAACAACAGCGCAGGCGCGGGGGCAGCGGCAGCAGCGGCGTGTATTGCACGTGCGTGCGCGACAAGCGTGCGAGCAACGCACGCCAGCAGTGCAGCAGCAGGGGCACATGAGCGGGATCTTCAGCGACGTTTGCAGTGGATCTTCAGTGATGTTTATGACAGTTACTAAATGTCCTGTATAAGAATTTGATTCTTTTTTCCACTATAAAAGGACCCCTACTCCCATTTTTCTCCATCTTTTCCTTTCTTCCTCTCACCACCTCCAAGGATCTTGAGAGAGCTTGTCTCAAGCCTGGGATGTTCCTCTAGAGTAGAAAAACAAATATTTTTTCCACCTCTCATCCTTATTCGTGGAGCATCCCGTGGCCGTCCTCTCATCATCCTTCGAGAAGAAGATCCTCGCCGCGACACCATCCTACCCTGCCCTCTGTCCTCCGGCTCTGTCCTCATTCGTCCTGCTCCTCACCACCTTCCTCCATGCGACGTCAGAGGGAGTCATCCTCCGAGCGACCATCGAGGGGGATTCTCTCACCTCTTTCTATCTTTATTGCTTTCGTAGTGTAATCTTTCCTGCTTTCCTAGTTGTAGGAATCGTTTGATTAAGAAATATATGTGATTCTCTCTCTCTCTTATATTTTGCAAGTAGTTTAATTAGATAAGTAATTGTCAATCTGATCTCTTGCTTTCTAAAAAATGCTAAAAAGAATTATAAAAGAGAAAAATGACAAAAATAAGAAATAAAGTGAAACACAGATTTCATAAAACCAAACGTTCGCCTCCCCGTGTTTGACTCGGGACTCACTTTTCGAGTTTCAGTTATAAATTTTATCTGATCGATGGATTTTCTCACGAATTAAACTACGACGACAGGTTTTCCAAACTCGATCCTTTTTGCGTGTGAATCCGCTTGCATCAGTGGTGCTGGAGACATTGGTGCCGCAGAATGATTATTGTATTTTTTATATACATTATCATTTGTAATGAACTTTGTATACATTGTTAAATATATGAAATGTTTATTTTCAATTCTAGTGTTTTAATTAGATGCAAATGTTTTAAGTTGTGTGATTGATTATATTTTTATAGGATTTTTAGCTTTCAATAGGTCTTCCACATAAATAAAAAGCATTAATTAAAAAAAATTACAACTATTCTCGACCGTTTTCCAACAGACGAGAATAGTATGTGACCAAAATTACAAGTAATTATCGACCATTTAAAAATAGACGAGAATATTAGTATTTTCGACGGTTAGATACAAACGGTTGACAATACTAATATTTTCGACCGTTTGAGAATAGACGAAAATATTACTATTTTCAACCGTTAGACAAGAACAGTTGAGAATATTAGTATTGTCGACCGTTCACAAATGGACGACAATAGTATAATTCTTGTCCGTTTTCAAATGATCGAAAATAAGATCTTACTCGACTACTTCAATACCGGTCGACGTAGATATTTATGTCAACGGTTTATCTATAACGGTCAAAAAAAGGCTTTTTCAACTGTTGAAAACAGACTATAGAAACAATTATACGTCAGGTGGGGGTCCGCCTTTTTCCCGACGGTATTGTTTGAGAACAATCGAGAAAATCCAGTAGCAACAGTACATTCCTCGATGCTATTTCTTGACCGTTATTTTCACATTGCCGACCACTTTCAATGGTCGGCAATAGTGAATATTCTTGTAGTGACATTGTCAACTACCTGTCTTCTGGAATCATTCCCTCTGATTGGGTCCGACATCAAAAAGACAGACTTAGATCCGAAGCCAAGCACTATTACTAGGAAGAACCTTGGTTATTCAAACACTGTAAAGAATAGATCCTTAGGAAGTGTGTCCCTGATAAGGAGATGGAAAGCATTCTGCCATGACTAGGCATGTGGCGGTCATTTCTCTGGCAAAAAGACTGCTGCAAAAAAATTGCAGATCAGCTTTTATTAGCCCACGATTTTCAAGGATGCACGCGAGTATAGTAGGGTATATCCACACTGTCAGTCTCTCAGTAGTATTGGCCACCGAGACATGATGCCCTTAAATTCGATCATGGTGTGAGAAATCTTTGACATATGGGACATTAACTTCATGGGACCTTTTCCAAATTCTCATGGCTTCGAGTATATCTTGTTAGTAGTTGATTATGTTTCAAAATGGATTGAAGCCATCCCCTCAAGAACTAATGACCATAGAATTGTGACACAATTTGTCCAAGACTTGCTCTTCTCTAGATTTGGGGTACCAAAAGCCATCATAAGTGATGGAGGATCTCATTTTAGGAACACACATTTTCAGTCCCTACTTCAAAAGTATGGGTGACACATAGGATTGCTACACCTTATCACCCTCAAACCAATGGACTTGCTAAATTACCCAACCAGAAGATTAAGAAGATTTTATAGGCTATCATCTGACCTGATAGGAAGGGTTGGTCTTCCCGCATTTTTGATGCGTTGTGGGCACATAAGACAGCTCACAAAACCTCATTAGGCATGTCTCCTTTTAGACTAGTATACGGGAAACCCTGTCATCTTCTCATAGAACTTGAGCACAAAGACTATTAGGCCATCAGGAAGTGTAACTTAGGCATAGAGAAGGCTGGTGATCACAGAAGACTTCAAATTTCCGAGCTTGATGAGTTAAGGAATGAATCTTATGAAAGCTCGAGGATTTATAAGGATAAATTAAAGTGACCATCACATCCATGTTAGAGGGGGAACTGGATATGAGTTTTAAATGTGTCTCGTTGTAGTAAGGTCTTCTAAATAACTCTCTCAACAAATAATATTTATAACTCGAATATCTAAAGGAAGTCCTAGGTCAAACACAGGAAGCAAGTATTGTAATTCACATGCTAATCTCGATTAAAATATAAATGACAAGAAATAAGTCAGGAATAATGATATTCAATGAAAGCTAATCTGTTACATTAGATATTCAATGTATAACATAAGTATTTTAAGACTTTAAGAGACCAAAAAGATATCTATGACAAAATAATGGTGATTTGAATCACCAATTATTAGTCTAAGTACATATTATATCATCTACTCAAATATATGAAATAAATGAACAGTAATCAGACGTCTGGATCTCAAGTCAGATGACTTAAATGTCGCCTGCTACAATGCTTTCTTCAAACCTTTCTCCTTGCTGCTCTTTCTTCTTAGCTTCTTCCTTCTACCTTTCTTCTTCTTCTACAAAGCTCTTCCTCCTTCACAGGGTCTTCTCCTCCTCAGCAACTAAGTGTCGCACATCTGCACAGAGGAGCAAAACCCACCCCTTCCCCACTCTCTCTTTTTCCTTCCTTCCTTCACTTCCTCTTCTCTCAAAGCCAAGCTTTAATCGGGTATATGGATTCGAGTGACCAGGGCTATGTGCGTGGGGTCGCAGTCGACGTGTGAGTAGCTTAGGCAGGTTGGGTCGTGTGAAGGGTGAAGCTATTCACCTCCAAACAAATGGGGTGAAGGGACCTCACCCCATTTGTTTGGAGGCGAATAGCTCTATTCAAAAATCCAATTTATGTGTAGCTGTTGGTCTTTCTCCCACCGATGTGGGACTAAATCAACCCTCCTTCGCGTGTCAGCTACAGATGAAGCCTTCATCCAATTCATGCAGCCACTAAGCTAAAGTCCTTAATTGAAGATATGAATGTGTGCTGGGGATTACTTCGCGTCACTTGGAGCAGCAACTAGGTCTTGCATGGCCAGGAACACGAAGAATGGTGTGGCAACGATGGTGACAATGGCGAAGCTTCAGCGAAACTTGAAAAACACACAAATGGCCTCACAACCACATTAAACTTGCTCAGGAGGTTCGCTGGACGTTGGCAAATGTAGTGGCAGTGGTGGCATGGTGTGAGAGGGTGTATGTGATGGGAACACCATCATGAGCCCTAACTAGCTCATTTTGACCAAACGAAGTGAATAAAAGCTCCTACATAACCAATTGAAGGTCCTAATTCACTGCATAACCTTTCTGAGAGAAAAATAAGAAACAAGAGGTAAAATTATAATTTTACCATTATAGTACAACCACAGGTTTTCTTAAGGGCTAAACAAAAGTCAAATGGTCTTAATAAGATAATAAGTGGGTTGGATCAGATAGAAAATGGTTTGTGTGAGTTCTATGAATTAAATGACTTCCTGAAATCCTAAAATAGACCTACTTGATTAACTAAAGTTCTGGTCAGGATAAAATTCACTTAAACCCTCTACAAATCATAGAAAAATATTCTCTAGGGTTTAGAACCTTCAATTTGGCCATTAGAACCTATCTTAACCTAGAATGGGGTCTCAAACAGATAATTGCCCTAAATTGGATTTTTGCATAAATTTCCTAATCAAACATGGTAAAACCCAAAATCCAACTTCACCATTGGATTCCTTAGGTCCAAATTAGGTTTTTACCAAAACTTGGATCTAAGAAGAACTCATCTTGACCCACTTTGCAAAAAGGTCAAGTCTAATTACATTTATACCCCTATCTTTCAAAAACCCTTACAATTAACCCCCTAGCTTCTTCATCGTCTTCGCAATTAGGTCCCTCCGCCATTATAGTGGAGGAATCCTACTCCGGTGAGCTTTGGAAGGAGAGTTCTCCCTGATTTCTCAGAGGATCTCCTCCAAAATTGGAAGAGAGATTCTCTGAGAAAATTCCTCCAATCTGAACCCATCATTGATCCCAGATTCTTTCCCAATCTCTCATGCAAACGCATGAGAGACATGAGTATCCTAACGGATTTCTTCTCCAGTGAGCTTTCCTTGCTTGGGAAGCTTGCTTCCCAAGCCCTAATCGACCTTCAGAGCTCTATTTAAAGAAGCCCAGTTCACCCCGACTCCTCCACGCTCAAAATTGTTGTGAATCCCCACAATTCGTCTCTTCTCCTCACGGCCGAAGGCTCCTCGACGTCCGGTGATCTTCCCTGCTCCTTCTCATCGTCCGACCGCCACACCTACGGCGGATTTCTCCTCCCTAACTTCAGCCGCGTCTCGCCGTACCAGCAGACGCCCTTTCCCCCTTCATCCTCGCCGTCCAACCCCCACCGAAGCCACTTTCGTCTTCAGCATCGGCTACACCTCGATCGACGTCACCTCTGCCCCTTCGTCTCCTAACACCCTAGCTAAGTTCTCTCTCCCCTCTACTTTCTTCTCCACTCTCTATTTCCCAAAATCGACCACTACCGAACTCCATCACCCTCATCTCCATCTCCGGCCACCACCTCCGGCGAGGCTGCTCCACCTCCACAGGCCATCCCAACCCTCGTCGACAAGCCCATAAGCTTTCCCTCGCTCCACTGATCCCTTTCCCCTACTTCACACACCACTCCACTCATGTACCTCACCAAACACACCCACACCTTCTCACACAGTGTGCCCTAGGAACGCTCGCACAGGCAACCCCACGCCTCGCCAACCATCCCAGCATCTTCGCAGTGCTTCGGCGATGCTCCCTGAGTGCTCTGACGAGGCCGTGAGGCCGTTCTTGTGATTTCAGGTTCAGGCATCATCCACCATTAGTGACAGAGCTTGAAGCAAGCTCCAAGCCACTCCAGGTCCGCCCAGCCCAAGTGTAGCAGTCCCAGGTGTGCAGAATACTTTCGTACACATACTCAGGCTCTCAATTGGAGTCAAAGACCTAGACTGCTTATGCAATCGCGAAGGCCATCTCTGCAGGTGCACTCAAGAAAAAGGTGGGTGGATAGTCCCACCTCAGAAGTGAAGGCACGCTCGCACCTGCATAAGAGGAAAAAGTGAAGTAAGTTATTCACCTCAGATCCACGGGGTGAGGTCCCACTCACCCCACCCGGTCTTGCCCGCACTCACGCCCCACGGACCTGGCCTGACCTGTCCCAACTGCACTCCTTGCCCACCACCACACGCCAGTGGGTCTGGTCTCGGGTATGCACTCGACCCGATTACCTGATTGACTGTGTGGCTCTGGGAGAGCGAAACCTAAGAGAGAAAGAGAGGAGAGCTGCATGTGGGTAGGGGTAGGTTTTGCTGCAGGCCAGAAGGAAGAAGGCAGAAGCAAGGAACAAGAAGGAGAAGCTAAGGAAGAAGGCAAAGGCAGAAAGAAGAAGAGAAAGAGAAAGAAGGCAAAGGCAGAGAAAGGAGAAGAGTAGAAGCAAAGTAGAAGAAGAAGAAGAAGAAAGAAGAAGCAAAGGCAGAGAAACATCAGACACTTTAAGTCGTCTGATCAGAGAATCAGACAATAGATTTTAGCCTCATTGCATATTTATATATTAAATCATTTGGTGATATTGTAGGAGTATTTGGTGATCTACATCACCATTTTACTCCCATATTTTTTTTGCACTCCGATACTGCTACTATTACAATTCCTTTCAAGTTTAAATTGTGATCTTGATTTTTAAATACTAATTTGCTCCCTGTGTTCGACCTCGGAAATTCTTTCAAGTAATAAAATTATATCTGTTTTGAACGCTCTTTTAGTTGTACTACAACGCAATACTTTTAAAACCCGATCTAGCATTCTCAACAGTATGGTAGCCGGACGAAGTCGTGGATGGTCACGCGAAGATGGGTTGGACGACGGAGGGTTTGGGTGTTCGTGAGGATGGAATAGGAGAGGGGTTTTGTGCAGGTGGATGAGGTAGAGCTTGTGGGAGTGTCAGCGAGGCGTTGGGAGGTGCGTAGCATGTGAATGTCCTTGCCGTAGGTATGGCCAAAGAGGAAGACGAAGGGGGCGTGCAATGGCATCGAGGGATATTTTTGGTTTTTGGATAAAGGGAATTAACCTAGGAAATTAAGGGAACCTATCTAACCTACTCTAATTGGATGAAAGGGAGGGATGCCCATGCCAGTGGTACACCGGACGTGGGGAAGATGAACTCTCCAGTGATAGAAGCAGTGAGGACGAAGAGGCAGAGACGACGGTTGCTGGTATTGTGACATGCAGAGGAAGTCAAGGAAGAGGAATCCACTTGCCATGGTTTGTGAGAGCGGACGAGGAAGGTGGTCGAAGAAGGTTGCCAGAGTTCGTGAAGCATTCAGCCAAAGAGGAGGGAAGAAGGAGATTTTCCGGCCAAAAACAAGCTAAAGAGGATGGTTTATCCTCAGGGGTCCTTATATAGGCCTCAAGGGAGCTTTCCAAGCTTGGAAACCAAGCTTGGAAGCTTCAAAGCTTCGTGAAATAGGAAACCCAATCCTTCAAATGATTTACATTAGGTTTTGAGTAGGAATTAGAGCCCAAGATGCGGCTCAGATTGTAGGAAAATCTCTCAAGAGTCTCCCTTCCAATTTTGCAAGAGATTGGGCGAGAAATCAGGGAGAACTCTTTGATTGAAGATCGTCAGTGATGGGTTTAGGAATCTGAAGGTGGCAGGGACCTATTTTTGAAGCATATGATGAAGTTAGGGAGGTATTTACATTATATTTTGAAAGCTAGGGGTTTAAGTGAGAGAAGAAGAATTAGACTGGACCAAACTGTAAACTAGGTCAAAATGATCTCTGATTGGGCTCAAATTTTGGTAAAACTTAATTTGGACCCAAGGAATCTAATGGTGAAGTCAAATTTTGGTTTTGATCAAGTTTGATTGAATATTTGCTTAGAAACCCAAATTAGGATAAATATCTGTCTGAGACTCTGTTTAGGTCAAAATGGGTTTCAATGGTCAAATCAAAGGTACCAAACTTTAGGGAATATTTATCTATGATTTTTAGAAGGTTTAGGCGAATTTTATTCTGATCAGAACCTTATTTAACTAAGCGGGACTATTTTTAGGGTTTCAAATGTCCATTAATTCTTGAAATGCGCAAAAACCCATTTCTATCTGCATGAACCCACTTATTAGACATTTATGACCATTTAAACTTTAATTAACCCATGGGAAACCTTGTGATTGTTCTACATTTAGGATATTTTGTTAAAATTATAGATTTACCCTTGTTTTAATGTATTTCTCTCAGAATAAATATGCAATAAATTACGATCTTCTAGTGGTTATGTAGTTGCATTTATCTATTGATTATAACTAATTAAAGCTAGATATGGCTGATGATGAAGTTATCATCAATCCATAGGAATTCATTTCACCCTGGTCAAAAAGTCCTTATGTTCGACTCAAGATTGAGACTCTTCCCAAGGAAACTCGGATCGAAATGGACTGGACCTTTCAAAATCTTGAGAATTTTTGATAATGGAGATGTCGAGATCACTGAGATTGATAAATCTGAACCTTTCACCATGAATGGACAAAGATTATGACCTTTCATTGAGCCGCATGATCTCAGACTTGTCAATTCTATCATTTCACTCCAATATTTTGAACTTACTTTTGACACATCTGGGTTTACACCTAGTTGAAGGTGTTAAGCTTAGCAAACCTATTTCTTGTATATAGTTTTCATCTTTCTGATTTTCCATTTCTTTCTTAGGTGTCTATCCTTACATTTTTAGCATGCATTCATAGTCATATTTGCCGTGCATTTCACTACTTAGCCTGACTTTCCACTCTAATCTTGCATTAGACTTGAAATCGTCCGCATAGAGATTTTTATCTCCTCATTTTGACTTCCTTTCGTCACCCAATCTAAGTTAGTGAAAAGCAGAGCATGCATTTGTATCCACCTTATTCATATAATGACATTGCATCATTTAAGCATGGGGGTGTAAATGGTGAAATCATTTTCTGAAATGTAATTATAAACACACCTGTAGTGTATATAGTATAGTATATTGAAAATTGAAAATTTGAAAAATTCGAAAAAAAATTACAAAGTCAAAAATACAAAGAAATGACAAAAACAAAATTTTCAAAAATACAATAATGGATCAAATGAACTTATTGTTGAGGGAGAATTCCAAAAATAGAATTTCTTAGGAGAGAGAAAAGTATTTAAAAGTTTTATAAGTGTTTAATTATGATCTTATAGCTGAAAACGAAAATAGAATAAGTGTTTATGAACATTCAACCTTTATTGGTTAGACTTTCCAGGATATTGTAGCTTGATTCGCTCAGGCTTTGGCTTAACACACTTTAAGCATTGATAAGATAAACCAAGATTTCTCCTAACTTAGGATGTATTCTTGTACCTGAGTCACCAGTATAGGATTCGCTAGTTTGCTTTGGCTTAGGAGTCTAAGTAACTTTGGTTTACACTACACAGTGTCAAGAAAGACCTTGTGAACTTAAAATTCAACCCTAGTGTTGATTAAGGAAGGTAGAGTCCTTACATGTGCATACAGGTAGACTCTTTGTCCTAGTCTTTAGTCTCGTGTTTAGGAGAAGCTCTTTCCTCCAAAGTACTCACCCACCAAATAAGTGTGCTCTACCAAATAAAGTTGAAGGAGACATACTGACATTTATTTTCAAAAAAAGAAAAAAGATAGAGAGAAAAAGTCAAAAATAATTTTGAGAAAAAGACATTCTTTTGAATAATTCAAGTATGTTCTCCAAAGTCCTGTACAATATTTTCCACCAAAAATATTTTTCAGGGTGCATTATAAATACCGTATTCCTACCAAATATTCTTTGAGCTACAACGCAATAAGAGTTGGGTTTGAGTCTTCCTCATTTTTGAGAGTTGATCCGAAGACATGAGCTGAAGCTAGGATCAACTTGGACTTAAAAAGAAGTGAAACCCCAGGATTGAGTTTTAGGGTTCACCTAGTCAGTCCTGACCATTCACTGAGCACAACCATAACCTCTTAGCTTCTGAGCTTTGTAAAACCCTCTTGAGTCTTGGAAATCACACTTAAGGTTTAAATATTAAGAGTCCTTGTTGGTCGAGAGATGATCTATGTCATATCAGTAGTCTTCCTAAGAAGCTGGTTCTCACAATGTCTAGACATGGTTGGTTGATTTATCAGAAAAATTTTTGCTTAAAGATCATCTCTAAACACTTAACAAATTGAAAAGAAAAGTAAATATCCCATCACAGTTACCTAGCTGATACTGAATTGCCTTTCACTTAATGAGTTGTTTGCTAAGAGACTAGCAAAACCTAAGCATGGGGGTATGATGAGGTGTGGCTCATCACAGTTAAAATGCCAAGTTAAGCTAAAAGCAAGGTTAAACACTACACTATTAACATGATAAAAGGGTTAAGTGTGGAAATTAGCAGAGATGACCTAAAACATAAAATTGATATTAAAAATGCACAATTAGGTCAATTAATGAGATATTCTATTCATAAATGCAAAGTGATAATCCAATTGCAATTTAAACACATGATTGAGTTCAAAAGTACAAATCAAGGGTTGAATTAACGTCTTAAATGTTAAATTATGCTCCAAAGTGATAATCAACGCAATCGTTGATTCTTTGCCCCTTCGATCTGATGGTAGATCTTGGTCCAAACTCCTCGCGCCTTTGTACGATGCTCCGTCACCACCTCTAGATCTGATCCAATGACTCTCTTTTGATATAGACCTTCCCACTCTCCTCTCAACCTCTCATCCACCGTCCACCCTAATCACGCCTAATCACACTTAGCTGTCACCACAATCACTCGCGTAGCTACTTGATGAGAACCTCATCATTAGCCATAACTAGCTCATTTTGACCCAATACAAAGGATAAAAGCTCCTATATATCTCAAGGAAAGGCTTAACTCAGAGAATTCTGAGTTTGAGAAGAAAACCAGTCACAAGGGGTAAAAGTGCAATTTTACCAGTATAATCTGCATACAGGGTAATTCTGGGCCCAAACACAGGTCAAAACAGCTTAATAAGAATAAAAGTGGGATGAGATGATCTAGCAAGGGCTACAGCACTTCCAAGGAACCAAATGATAATCTGTAACCCTAAAACAACCCACTTCAATTCACAAGGTTCGAGGCAAAGTAAAAATAGAATAAACCCTCTAAAATTCATAGAAAAATAATCTCTAGGGTTTAGAACCTTCAATTTGGCCTTTAGAACCCATTTTGACCTACATTGAGAACCATGCCCAATTAATAACTTAATTTGGGTTTTTGCGCAAATTGACCGGTCAAACAAGGTTTAATATGAAAATAAAATTCACCATCAGATTCCTTAGGTCCTAATTAGTCATGTATAAAAACTTGAGCCTAAGAAGAAACCTCCTTGACCGAATTTACACTTTGGTCCTCATATATTTACTCTTTGGCCCTCAACTTTTGAACCCTCGCATTTAGGCCCCTAACTCTCCTTCGTTCTTTGCAAACAGGTCCCTCCTGCAAAACCCTGCCAGCACCATGCTCCGGCGACCTTGCGCGGAGCATGGCGCCGCGCAGGGTGAGGTGGAGGACCTGGCAAGTGTACCGGGGGTGCCCTGCGTCGTCAGCCGTCGCAGGAGCACCCCCATGGTCACTGTAGCCCCCCATACCGGCCGTGCGAACGCACGGACGGTATGGGTTCGAATTCCGACCATGCTCCGGCGAGGGAGACACGTCGTCTCCCTCCGCCTTCCTCCCTGCTTCAACCCTATAAATACCCCCCGCCGCTCCACCGACCAAGGCAGCCTGGATCTGACGGAGAAAACCCCCAATTTTCCTCTCTTCTTCCTCCGGCAGACGCTCACCAGCTCCGGCGACTTCCTCCCCCTCCACCTCGTCGCTCTGCCGCAATACCAGCAGCGGAGACTTCCTCCCCTGTTCTTCCCGCGCCACGCCGCACCCAGCTGGCGCCTCTCCAGCCCTCTGCTCGCCGCCGCCCCTCTCTCTGAGCATCATCTTCTCCGGCGACAGTCGATACGACTGTCGCCCTGTTCCTCCCCCTTCGTCCCTGCAGTTAAGTTAGACTTACTCCCCTTCTCCTCCTCTTTCTTTCCCCGCTTTCGATTTAGTCAATTAAGCCCTCTACCGACCCTGTTCACCCTCGTCCTCTCCGCCTCCGACCACCCTCCGGCGAGCCGCTCCCATCACCTCAGCGACCCACACGGCTCGCCGACCACCGCAGAACCTCCGCCTCCTCACCCTGATCCTCTTCCGCCCCTCCACTTCCCACCAAACACCCTCTGCAGACCCACCGAACACACCCACTCCCTCGCTCACAGTCTGACCTAGGACGACCTAACAGCTCCATCTCGCCCCCTGCAGACCCCCTGACCACCTTCGCCGTGCCACGGCGAAGGTCCCCCGCCTGTCTGATTTGGCCGAGAGGCCGTGCCATTGGTTTCAGGTTCCAGGCCTTGACCGCCATTGGCGAGGAAGCTCGAAGCCTGCTCGAGGTTGCTCCAAGCCGAGATATCCCAGATTGAATAGCCACGGCCAGCGCGGAAGAGTCTCACGCACACACCCTGGCCCTCGATTGGAGCTGTACGCCTCAACAGCCGATGCAATTGGGAGCACCATCCCTGCTGCAGGCGTGAGAGAAACGGGTGCGCGGATAGTCCCACCTCGGAACCTTCTGAAGCCACGCACCCACATAAATTGAAAAACTGCCACCATCTGTTTGCCTCAGTTACCACGGGGTGAGGTCCCTCTCACCCGACCCGACCCGACTCGGCCTCGTCCGTGACCACGCTCCGCGGACCTGGCCCGACCCGATTAGACTGACCTGCACTCCTCGCCCACCACGCACGCCGGTGGGCCTGGACCCGGGCCTGACCCGAACCCGATTACCCGATAGCGCTCTGGGAGAGCTTCCGAAGAGTGATTTCAGAGAGAGAGATACGCGGGGGAGGGGGGTAGCATAGGTTTTTGCCTCTTGACGAATGAGCTCTGAAGTGTGCAGGCCAAAGAAGAAGAAGCAGACCCGCTGAAGAAGAAGGAGCTGCTGCACTGTAGCGAAGGCATTGTTAAGTCGTCTCAGCACCGGGGCAGACGACGGAAGGTCAGCAGCCAAAGAAGAAGAAGACCCGCTGAAGAAGAAGGAAGAGCAACGGCCATCGCCAAAGAAGAAAAAGAGAGGTCAAGGCAGGTGAAGACAGAGAAGCAAGAAGCAAGAAAAGAAGAAGACGATCTGACGAAAACGAAAGAAAGGAAACAAGGAAGAACAGAAGAAGAAGAGCACGAGGGGAAAATCTGAAGAAAGCAGAAGAAAAAGAAGAAGAAGAAGAAGAAGAAGAACAGGAAGAACCAAAGACAAAGAGGAAGAAAGAAGAAAAGAAGCAGAAGCCAATTTTTCATCTCTCTCTCTCTCTCTTTATTTTTGTAATAGAACTTGTATATCTCTAGAATACAACTTGCTCCCTGAGTTCGACCTCGGGAACTCTTTTATTTTTCCGAGTAAAAAAATTTTTATGAAACGTTGGTAACAACCGGCTTTACTACAACGAATTAACAACGGAAACCGACGCTCCATCATTTTGGCGCCGTTGCCGGGGAGCAACGGCTATTCTAGAGGTAAACATTCCTGTATCTTTTAATTTCTGATAATCTCCTCTCTTTTGTGCAGCTACAGGAACTCAAGAAGACAAGCAACCACACGACAACCACTCCGAAGACAGGTAAATCTTTTCTCTCACTATTAACCCCTACACTCTAAAGAGAAAGAAAAGAAAAAAACAAGCAATATAGGGCTAACCTGTCTTCCATATTTAGTAACCATAAGAGTTGCATGTTTTCAACTCATTATTTCTGCACACTATCAAGGGTATTTAAGGGCTAACACATTCTTGCTTGAGCCCTAATTACCCAACAAAGAATTAACTGGACCAAGTAGAGCCAACCTAGGATCCAACACTAGGGATTTAGAGACACACTACTTAACTCAAGAATTGAGAAAACCAAATGAAGTGTGCCCAAGCCCTTGTCTGAAAATACCTATACAAGAAAAATCCTAAACAATTGGCTCTCTCTAAACACTTGAACCCTAAAAGACAGGACCTAAAAGCTCTTAAAGAAAACAATAGGTAAAGTTGACCCCTTGGGTTAACCAACCTTAAATTAGGTCACTCTTTGCACCTAAAAAGACTAAAGTTCAAGTGAAACCTTAAGCACCCTGATCTTAAAATTGGTAGACTTAAGAGGTCAAGATCCCCATTCTGGTCTACCTGGAACCGCAGTGACAAGAGAGGTCGGGTGGGGGAAACCCTGTAACCCGTGGGGACGCTCTACCGTGTAGGGGTCTTCGCGGGACTCTCCCTCTCTGGCTGCCCAGGTAATTCTCAGGTGGACGATCTTTCTGATCAAGGGGTCCATCTGCCCCGCACCTCTATAGTCACCCAACACATTTTTGGGTGTCTTGATTGGGTCCATCACCTTCTAAACTTACCTCTCCCAACTGTGCATGTACGGAAGGAGGTCTCTAAGACCACCCTTAAGACCTCCTTTAGAAATTCACTCTCGTCAAGGCCAAGCCTCGACGCCCGTGTTTGTGCAGCAACACCCTCACATTATTCTCTCTTCTGATTCAGAACCAAGTTCTTCTTCTTCCCCCATCATGGCTCAGCCAGTTGAGGAAGAAAATAATCTGGAACACCAGCTCCAGCGACTCAATGACCTCTTCCAAAACTTCGTGCACCCACCACAGCGTCCTATGATGCGGGACCACTACAATCCTGCTGCGGTGGCAATTGAGCCTCGAGTTAGAATCCCGATTGGAGGACCTGATTCCGAACTAAAGCCCAACATGATTCACGCTATACCTAAATTCCATGGGCTTAATTCTGAAGATCCCTTCCAGCACATCAAACAGCTTAAGCATCTGGCCCACACTTTTGGATCAGATGCGCAAAATCGGGATATTCTTCTCATGAAGATGTTCTCCTTTTCTCTTATGGACAAGGCCGCCCATTGGTATCAAACTCAGACCCGGCCGATCAACACTTGGGAAGAACTTCAATCCGAGTTTTTGAAAAAGTTCTTTCCCGTTGGTCGGACCAACGCCTTGCGCCATCAGATTACACACTTCACTCAACAATCAGGAGAACCTCTCCATGAGGCATGGGATCGTTTTCAGGATCTCATGAGGAAGTGCCCCCATCACGGAGTTCCTAAATGGGAACAAGTCCAATCTTTTTACCAGGGACTCCGTGAGGACATCCGCCTTTTCGTCAATGCAACCTGCGGAGGAAACATCATGGGTCAACATGAAGACACCGTATGGGAGATTCTCGAAAACATGTGCGAGAACTCCATCAACAATGACTCCATGGGATTATTCGACAGGACGAATACCCGCGCAGCGACGAATCTTAAGGGAGCACATGAGACGCAGGGCCTGTCCGCATCAGTCGACCTGGAATTAATGGCCAGTCGATTGGACAAGGTCTCAATTATTGAAAAGAAGGTGGATGAGCTGACTCAGCACTTGCAGCGAGCCACCTCTGCGCGTAACTCCTTTGCACAACCTCCTTCCACACAGGAGACTGTGCAAAACATCCTACACCGATCCTCCCCTGGGATGGATCCATATCCGTCCCCATCTGATTCTTGGACTGGAAGATCATCCGATCCTTTCTTCACCAGCCGGGGGAACTCCATTCCCCCTTTCCCTGATTCTCAGGAGGTTCCTCAGACCTGCGAGGACCTCAACGCCATCCAGAACGACCCATTCTCCAACACTTACAACCCTGGATGGCGAAACCATCCAAATTTTCAGTGGGCGGGAAATTCTCAAACCCAAAGACCACCTTTTCAGTCCCGCCCACAGCCCTCTCATCACTACCAGCCGCCTCAGCCTCGGCCCAACCCTACTTATCCATCAGGGCCAAATCAAGATCAAATGTCCTTAATCCTTCAGACTCTGGCTGACATTCAAAAATCGAATGCGGCCATTCAAAAACAGCACAAGGACGAGCTTACTGAAGTCAAAACTCAGCTGGCCCAGTTGGCAAATTCTCGCCAGCCAGGCACACTCCCTTCCCAACCCCTTCCTAACCCAAATAACGTGCCAACCCAGAAGCGCGTTATGAATCCAAATTTAGGCCACGCTCAATGGATTTATCAGGCCCCTACTGCCCCATCTCCAGACGAGATGGAAGCCTCTACTTCTCGTACGGGATTTCAGCAGCAGCCACCCCTCCTACCAAATCCAAACCAAAATCAGGCCGGATTAAATTCTGTAACAACACGTAGTGGTAAGACAACTCAGGACCAGTATTATCCAAACCACGCCCAGCCTGATAATCATGACCCTAGGATAGTTATCCAAGGTACCGCTGTTCCAGACCCACAACCAGGACCTATCCTAGAGGAACCAACCAAGATCCCGTTTCCCGAAGCCCTGACCAAGGGAAAGAAGACCACCAAGCCCGTGGCCCCTGAGGAGGACCTGGTCAAGCTCTTTGAGCAGGTCCACATAAACATCCCCTTGATGGATGCAATCCGCCACGTACCAGCTTACGCACGATTTCTAAAGAATATATGTACACCCCAGCGTAAGCCGCGAACCAAGGGAGGGAGCCCAATTGTTCTGTCAGAGCAAGCCAGCTCTGTAATCCTTAGTAGACTCCCACCCAAGGCAAAAGATCCTGGAACTCCCCTGATCTCCTGTAAGATAGGTGGTACCCAATTTGACAGAGCATTGTTAGACTTAGGTGCATCTATAAATCTGATACCCACATCCTTACTTGACCATCTGGAAGAATCTGAGCTGAAACCAACCGAGGTGACATTACAATTAGCAGATCGATCTATAAAGTCACCAAAAGGGATTCTCGAGGATGTTATCGTGAGAGTGCGGGATTTCTATTTTCCAGTGGACTTTATAGTCTTAGACATGGATGCACCTGAGAACCCTAGGGATACACCAATCATTCTAGGGAGACCTTTCTTGGCTACTGCTAGAGCCAACATCAGCTGTGAGGAGGGCCAAATAGAGCTTAAGTTTGGAGATCAAACACTGAAAATTGATATATTTAAGGCCCAACAAGGAATTAATTGCGGCGTCATCGAACAAATTTGTGACATCAAGACTTTGGTTGATGAATCACACCTCCAGAATGACTTGAGTATTCCTCATCAACCACAGAAGGATCTTGACCCGCAAATAGAGGAGTCCATTCCGGATGTGAACAACCCAGTAACTCCCACCCTTGAACCTCACATCTATACTGAACCACCCGCTGCTGCTGAAAACCCCATCCTCGAACTGAAACCCCTTCCTGCTCATTTGAAATACATCTTTTTGGGTTCTAATCAGACCCTTCCTGTGATCATCAATTCCAACCTCAATCCTGAACAGGAATCCCGTCTGATTGTTGTCCTCCAGCAACATCGCAGAGCCATCGGATGGACCCTCGATGATTTGACTGGAATAAGTCCCTCTTATTGTACTCATCATATCTATTCAGAAGAGGGCACACGACCTTCTCGTGAAATGCAGAGACGCTTAAACCCCAATCTGCAGGAGGTCGTGAAAAAGGAGATCATCAAGTGGTTAGATGCCGGGATCATCTACCCGATCTCCGATAGTCGTTGGGTGAGCCCAATTCAGGTCGTGCCTAAGAAGGCAGGACTCACCACTATAACGACTGAGACCGGAGAAATCATTCCTACCCGATTAGCCAACTCGTGGAGAGTCTGTATAGATTACCGTCGACTCAATTCCTCCACGAAGAAGGATCATTTCCCACTACCCTTCATTGATCAAATTCTCGAAAAACTAGCGGGAAATAGGTTCTTCTGCTTTCTTGACGGGTACTCCGGTTATAACCAGGTGGCAATCCATCCTGAGGACCAAGAAAAGACCACATTCACCTGCCCCTTCGGAACATACGCTTTCCGAAGGATGCCTTTCGGTCTTTGCAATGCACCCGCTACTTTTCAGCGATGCATGCTTGCCATATTCTCAGATATGGTAGGTGATTATCTGGAAGTCTTCATGGATGACTTTTCAGTTTTCGGAGCATCATTCGACGATTGTCTCCAGCACTTGGTCCAGATACTCAGGCGGTGCATCGACGTGAATTTGGTTCTTTCCTGGGAAAAGAGCCATTTCATGGTGCCTGAGGGAATTGTCCTGGGACACTCAATTTCGGAGAAAGGTATCCAAGTGGATCGAGCTAAGGTTAATCTGATTTCTCGCCTTCCTATGCCTAGCTCGATCAGGGACATCCGATCCTTTTTAGGGCATGTCGGTTTTTATCGACGATTTATCCCTGATTTTTCAAAAATCGCACGCCCCCTGACCACTCTTCTCTCCAAGGATGTTCCCTTCGAAATCTCCAGGGAATGCACTCAAGCATTTGAAATCCTGCGTGACCGAGTCACCCAAGCCCCGATCCTACAGTCCCCTGATTGGTCTCAACCCTTTGAGATCATGTGTGATGCATCCGACTTCGCTGTAGGAGCGGTTTTGGGGCAGAAAAATGACAAGAAACCTGTGGTCATTTACTACGCCAGCAAAACACTCGATGAGGCTCAGCGTAACTATACAGTTACTGAGAAGGAGCTGCTAGCTGTAGTATTTGCCCTAGAGAAATTCAGATCATACCTTCTGGGTTCCCATGTCATCATATACTCGGATCACACGGCTGTGAGGCATCTCCTTGCAAAGAAGGACGCGAAACCTCGATTGATCCGATGGATCTTGCTGTTGCAAGAATTTGACCTCGAGATTCGCGATAAAGCGGGAAAACAAAACGTGGTAGCTGATCACTTGTCCCGTCTTCCTTCTGAAATGATAGACCCTTCCGGACCCATCACTGAGCATTTTCCCGATGAGCACCTGCTGACTATTGGTACTAGCCTTCCATGGTTTGCTAATATTGTAAATTACTTGGCATCTCATCAGACCCCGTCCGATTGGCCGAAGGCCAAGAAAGACAAATTACGCTCCGATGCCAAGTATTACATTTGGGAAGACCCGTACCTCTTCCGCATAGGTGCCGATCAGATCATCCGGAGATGTATCCCGGAAGGGGAAGTCAACAATATCCTCTCTTTCTGCCATGACCAGGCATGCGGTGGCCATTTTGCCGGGCATAAAACCGCATCAAAAGTCCTCCAGTGCGGCTTTTACTGGCCCACACTGTTCAAAGACGCATACAGTCATTGCAAGGCATGCAGTCGTTGCCAGACTTTGGGCAACATGAGCCATCGCGACATGATGCCTATGCAACCGATTCTAGTATGCGAAATCTTTGATGTTTGGGGGATTGATTTTATGGGCCCCTTTCCTGTTTCGGATGGTTTCGAATACATTCTGTTGGCTGTGGACTACGTGTCCAAATGGATCGAAGCCATACCGACCCGAACCTGTGATCACAAAATCGTTCTCAAATTCATTCATCAACACATTTTCTCAAGGTTCGGGATTCCTCGTGCAATAATCTCTGATGGGGGGACCCATTTCACAAATGCTCAGTTTAGGTCACTGATGACCAAATACGGGGTGTCTCACCGAATCTCTACTCCTTACCACCCCCAAACTAATGGTCTAGCTGAGCTGTCGAATCGGGAGATCAAGAAAATCCTACAGGTCACTGTTCGACCTGACAGGAAGGACTGGTCGTCCCGACTTCCGGAAGCATTGTGGGCCTATAGGACCGCCCACAAGACCCAATTGGGCATGTCTCCCTTTAGATTGGTGTACGGAAAGGCATGCCACCTTCCCGTCGAACTGGAGCATAAAGCCTATTGGGCAGTACGGAACTGTAATCTAGATCTTTCTAAGGCTGGGACCCACAGAAAACTCCAAATCAGCGAGATCGATGAATTACGCACAGACGCGTACGAGAACTCGCAAATCTACAAGGAGCGGGTTAAAGCCTTCCACGACAAACACATCTCGAGAAAGATCTTTCATCCTGGTCAAAAGGTCCTACTCTTTGATGCCCGACTCAAACTCTTCCCAGGAAAACTGAGATCTAAGTGGGTCGGACCATATTTGGTCCGACAGGTTTTTGGAAATGGAGCAATCGAAATCAGTCCACTCAGCCACGATTCTGAACCTTTCATCGTGAATGGTCAAAGACTCAAGCCGTTCATTGATGTAACTTCTACTGATTTGGCTGAGGCATCTCATATCCTCCTTTCCCCTTGAGCTTATTGCGCCCAGCCGATGGCGTAAAACTCAGCGCTTAACGGGAGGCAGCCCGTCATTCTCTTTGAAAACCTGAAACTTGTTCTGACACCTTTCAGCACTCGAAGTTCACCCTGAACTGAGACCCCCTAGGTTACAATGAGGACATTGCAAATCTTAGGCATGGGGGGGTAGGAAAGTGCAAAAACTTGTAAGAAAAGGTTTCAAGCAAAAAAATTCACATATGCCAAAAATACCATAAAAATTAAAAAAAAAAAAAAAAAAAAAAATAATTCGAAAAAGAATAAGAGGAAAAGAGGAGAAGGAAAATTTTGTGAAGAAGAGAAGAAACAAAATGAAAAAGGAGCACAAAATTATAAGAAAAGTCGATAGTCATTAGTAAGGAACTAAGGAATTAACCTAAGTTCTAGACCTCATTCAAGAAAATAACTGAAAAGTGCACAATGAGATTAGTAAGAATGCAAACCTTAGGCATTCTTGAATAGACTCTTAGTACTCATTAAGATCTGGACACTCCTCAAGAGGTTGAGGAAAATGAAAAGCTGAAGTATTAGGTCTAAGGCTTAGGGGGTATTCGGCCTCGTTAACTAATTTTTGGTTTACGGGACTCAGTAACCTAAGCACCCTAATCTCACACACAGCCTGGTTCAGTAAGCGTAAAAATCAGAATCACGCAGAAGCGTCGCAAAAATCTGAAAAGAACACCTAGAATAGGAGCGGCCGATCAACACAAGTTGATTTGGACGAGTTCCCAGCGCGGAGAGGCGGAAAATCCCCTCGAAGATGCGTAACAAAATATCATCTCCTCGGTGCTTGTCTCTTAGGATATTTACATATCCTACGGGGGGCATGTAAGCACTCTGCTGGTTCAGATTCCATGGATGGCATTATCTCGAAGTGTCAATTGCCAGGGTCTGGATTCGGCCACGGAATACCATGGATGGGATTATCTCGAAATCTCAATAGCCAGGGTTCCGGGGGTTGCCATGGGCGGTGCTATCTCGAAGCATCGATCGCCAGGAACCCTTGAGGATTGATGATGGGAGCAAGGAATCTGATACAGACCGTGTTGAAAAGCCAATCCTAGACTAGAACTAAAAAGAAAAAGAGAGAGAAAACTCTCCAAACAGAAAAAACTTTCTATCTCTCTCTCTTACAAAACGCACTGCGAACTGAGCCAGGGCTAAAATCATTTCAAGCACGGGTGCTTTAACCACGAAGTCCAATAAACCTTAGGTTAGTTCTTGTGGGCCTTAAAAACCTTTGCTAAAAGACTGAGGCTAAGGCTAGACAGATTTGGATCTTGATTGGTACTAGAGTATCTTTGAGGCCTATGGTCAGCATTCTAACCTAATCTATGCTCAAATAAAAAAAAAAAAAAGCACTTATCTAAAACCATTGAAAACTTCATGGTCTAGAACAAGGGTTGAAACCTTAAGTTTTTTTTGCTAAGGGACTAGCAAAAGCTAGGCATGGGGGTATGATGAGAACCTCATCATGAGCCATAACTAGCTCATTTTGACCCAATACAAAGGATAAAAGCTCCTATATATCTCAAGGAAAGGCTTAACTCAGAGAATTCTGAGTTTGAGAAGAAAACCAGTCACAAGGGGTAAAAGTGCAATTTTACCAGTATAATCTGCATACAGGGTAATTCTGGGCCCAAACACAGGTCAAAACAGCTTAATAAGAATAAAAGTGGGATGAGATGATCTAGCAAGGGCTACAGCACTTCCAAGGAACCAAATGATAATCTGTAACCCTAAAACAACCCACTTCAATTCACAAGGTTCGAGGCAAAGTAAAAATAGAATAAACCCTCTAAAATTCATAGAAAAATAATCTCTAGGGTTTAGAACCTTCAATTTGGCCTTTAGAACCCATTTTGACCTACATTGAGAACCATGCCCAATTAATAACTTAATTTGGGTTTTTGCGCAAATTGACCGGTCAAACAAGGTTTAATATGAAAATAAAATTCACCATCAGATTCCTTAGGTCCTAATTAGTCATGTATAAAAACTTGAGCCTAAGAAGAAACCTCCTTGACCGAATTTACACTTTGGTCCTCATATATTTACTCTTTGGCCCTCAACTTTTGAACCCTCGCATTTAGGCCCCTAACTCTCCTTCGTTCTTTGCAAACAGGTCCCTCCTGCAAAACCCTGCCAGCACCATGCTCCGGCGACCTTGCGCGGAGCATGGCGCCGCGCAGGGTGAGGTGGAGGACCTGGCAAGTGTACCGGGGGTGCCCTGCGTCGTCAGCCGTCGCAGGAGCACCCCCATGGTCACTGTAGCCCCCCATACCGGCCGTGCGAACGCACGGACGGTATGGGTTCGAATTCCGACCATGCTCCGGCGAGGGAGACACGTCGTCTCCCTCCGCCTTCCTCCCTGCTTCAACCCTATAAATACCCCCCGCCGCTCCACCGACCAAGGCAGCCTGGATCTGACGGAGAAAACCCCCAATTTTCCTCTCTTCTTCCTCCGGCAGACGCTCACCAGCTCCGGCGACTTCCTCCCCCTCCACCTCGTCGCTCTGCCGCAATACCAGCAGCGGAGACTTCCTCCCCTGTTCTTCCCGCGCCACGCCGCACCCAGCTGGCGCCTCTCCAGCCCTCTGCTCGCCGCCGCCCCTCTCTCTGAGCATCATCTTCTCCGGCGACAGTCGATACGACTGTCGCCCTGTTCCTCCCCCTTCGTCCCTGCAGTTAAGTTAGACTTACTCCCCTTCTCCTCCTCTTTCTTTCCCCGCTTTCGATTTAGTCAATTAAGCCCTCTACCGACCCTGTTCACCCTCGTCCTCTCCGCCTCCGACCACCCTCCGGCGAGCCGCTCCCATCACCTCAGCGACCCACACAGCTCGCCGACCACCGCAGAACCTCCGCCTCCTCACCCTGATCCTCTTCCGCCCCTCCACTTCCCACCAAACACCCTCTGCAGACCCACCGAACACACCCACTCCCTCGCTCACAGTCTGACCTAGGACGACCTAACAGCTCCATCTCGCCCCCTGCAGACCCCCTGACCACCTTCGCCGTGCCACGGCGAAGGTCCCCCGCCTGTCTGATTTGGCCGAGAGGCCGTGCCATTGGTTTCAGGTTCCAGGCCTTGACCGCCATTGGCGAGGAAGCTCGAAGCCTGCTCGAGGTTGCTCCAAGCCGAGATATCCCAGATTGAATAGCCACGGCCAGCGCGGAAGAGTCTCACGCACACACCCTGGCCCTCGATTGGAGCTGTACGCCTCAACAGCCGATGCAATTGGGAGCACCATCCCTGCTGCAGGCGTGAGAGAAACGGGTGCGCGGATAGTCCCACCTCGGAACCTTCTGAAGCCACGCACCCACATAAATTGAAAAACTGCCACCATCTGTTTGCCTCAGTTACCACGGGGTGAGGTCCCTCTCACCCGACCCGACCCGACTCGGCCTCGTCCGTGACCACGCTCCGCGGACCTGGCCCGACCCGATTAGACTGACCTGCACTCCTCGCCCACCACGCACGCCGGTGGGCCTGGACCCGGGCCTGACCCGAACCCGATTACCCGATAGCGCTCTGGGAGAGCTTCCGAAGAGTGATTTCAGAGAGAGAGATACGCGGGGGAGGGGGGTAGCATAGGTTTTTGCCTCTTGACGAATGAGCTCTGAAGTGTGCAGGCCAAAGAAGAAGAAGCAGACCCGCTGAAGAAGAAGGAGCTGCTGCACTGTAGCGAAGGCATTGTTAAGTCGTCTCAGCACCGGGGCAGACGACGGAAGGTCAGCAGCCAAAGAAGAAGAAGACCCGCTGAAGAAGAAGGAAGAGCAACGGCCATCGCCAAAGAAGAAAAAGAGAGGTCAAGGCAGGTGAAGACAGAGAAGCAAGAAGCAAGAAAAGAAGAAGACGATCTGACGAAAACGAAAGAAAGGAAACAAGGAAGAACAGAAGAAGAAGAGCACGAGGGGAAAATCTGAAGAAAGCAGAAGAAAAAGAAGAAGAAGAAGAAGAACAGGAAGAACCAAAGACAAAGAGGAAGAAAGAAGAAAAGAAGCAGAAGCCAATTTTTCATCTCTCTCTCTCTCTCTTTATTTTTGTAATAGAACTTGTATATCTCTAGAATACAACTTGCTCCCTGAGTTCGACCTCGGGAACTCTTTTATTTTTCCGAGTAAAAAAATTTTTATGAAACGTTGGTAACAACCGGCTTTACTACAACGAATTAACAACGGAAACCGACGCTTCATCACTACTTAAACACCTCACCTAAGCTCGCGCTCGCCATTAACTCCTTTCCTACCTTCTCGAGTTGATTATTCATCCACTCCGGTCCTTCTCCTCACATAGCCCCCGTTTCATCGCCAGAGCAATGGAATTCCATCTCCTTCGACCTCTCCTCACCGCTAAGGATTTCTTTACACACCAGGGCAACTCTGAGCTCCATTAGAGAGCTTTCCCTCTGCCAGAGCTTCTTCCTCTTTCCTCACTGCAGCTACTAGCTGCAATTTCACCCAAGGTCCCATTCATCTCATTGTTATGATTTTAAATGCTTTGTAGACTAGATCTAATGGTTTCTAGCTTAGTTTAGGTCAGTTAGGAGTAACTCAAATTGTGAATTCAACAGTTAGTTTATATTAGAGGTAGGTTATACTAGTATCCATCTTGCCCTCTCTAATCAATTCAGATCAGAGAGGTATTTTTCCACCTCTGTTTCGATCCATTAATCTCCCTCTTCATCTCATAATTTGCATTCTTTGATTTCCTCGATGATTTAATTCACACTCCACCCATCCACCAAGGACAAATTTAGATTTGAAGTCTTGGCTTCTAGAGCACCTAAAATTCACTTGGGGGGTCTTCCATTCATTCCATAAATTCACACATACCACTCAATCTAGTTTTAATTGAATCGATTCGCTCAATTCTTTCAGATTTGGTTTTCACGCCCAATCTCACGATTTGGAGTCAATTTGGTTTTAAATGAATTTAATCAAGTGATTCATGTTCAGATTTGGTCAATTGGGTGTATTGCAATGAGTTTGAGATGTTATAATCGAAGTTTTATTTTCAAATGAGCAAATACCCAAATTGAGCCTTATTTTGAGTAATTTTGCCAAGGAATCTTAGATTCACTAAGATGAGCCTTAACCATGACTCAATTACCTTCTATAGGATTGCTTGAACCTCTAAACACTGATCTCTAGTGTTTGGGAGATTCTAGTGATCAGATCACTTAAGCAATTCCTATAATTAAAAGCCTAAACAAGGCAACATGTTGATTTTGAAAGAGAACAAGTTCAATTTGATTTCCAAAGCTTAAAGGTGCTTTTAAGGAATGATATGGAAGTTTTGATTCTTGTTGAAAATGCATTTGATGCTTAGTTTTGATCTATTACCTTTATATTGTTGATAATGTAAGATAATGATCAAACCTAAAGTAATTGAAGCTTTGAAACATGAGACTTGGGTTTTGGGAGTCTCTTAATGGTTTTTATTCCCTGATCTTGAGTAAATTAATGAGGAATGGGATTGTATGAGATTGGTATCATTTAGATTTGATTTTCCAGATTTTAAGATGATTTTTAGAGGTTTTATAACATATCTGATTGGGATTAAGTTACTGCTGCAGTGGTAGCAGCAATGGCTACTTACTATTTTAGGTTTCAACAGATGGGCTTCTTGCTGTAAATTGATCAATAGTTGCAACAACACTACAACAGCACTGATCTGCTACATTTGAGTAGCAACGGCAGCTGAATTAGCTATTGAAAATCTGCAGCTGTTGTTGTTTTCATTGCAACAGCATGATCTTGATGAGAAGAATTTGAAATGGATTTTGGTTGATTTTGAGGATTTAAAGGAGCTGACTTGTGCATAGTGTTAGGATCTCATGAAGCAAGCTTTCATGTACTTGAACTAGACTTTAAATGTGATTGTGATAGCTTGTAATCTTTCTAGTTTAAACCTTTATCAGCCACATGCATAATGTCAAACTACCCAACATGGGATTTTAGTGAAACTCATTGTGAAAATCATGATTAATTACTCCAACATTCTTCTTGTGATGTGCTGAATACTTGTGAATGCTTAAATCATTTTTTTAGCCACTAGAATTGAAAAGAAGGCCTTAGGTTCTTAGTTAAACATCCATTTAGGAATCTTTTGTATTAGATTTGTACATAAATAAAAATCATAAAAAAATCACAAAAAAAAAGTAAACCTGTCTCGAGTAAGATCAGGTATTTCTCTAGGTGTATGCAAAGTTGTAAAGTATTCCAAACCCTCGGCTTGATAGAACATACCAACCGATGATTCGATTTACTTTGAAACTTAATAAAAGAGCTTAATCTAAAAACACCAAAAAGAGTTTTTCTCTCTCTCATCTGTTATGAATGCGTGCCCCAGACGTATTTTAAGACGTCTGGGAGGTGGGCCAGACGTCGAACCAGACGTCTGGAATCACTTCCAGACGTCGTATCAGACGTCTGGGATCATTTCCAGACGTCTGGAAATCAGTTATTTTCGACACGCGCGGGTCGTCTGCGCGCCTGAGCACGCAGACCGCATATTTGCTCCTGCGACTGCAGATTCTCGCCACTGCCGTCTCTCTCTCTCCTCCTCGCGCGGCTTTAAAAGGCCACGCGCTCTCTCCCGTCGCCTCCACCCCTTTCCTCTTCTCCTTCCAGTGCGCGAGAGCGAGCGCGAGAGCGGGCGCGGGGTTGTTGCGGCGGTGACGGCTGCAGTGAGCGCGGAGGGGGTGCTGTGTGCGAGAGCGGCGCTCAGCCGTGAGGGCGAGCTCGCCGAGGTTGCCAGGGCCAGCCAGCGGGGAGCTCAGCGGGCGCGGAACGACGCGGGAGGCCTGCTGCGGCTCGAGCAGCAGGCGCACGAGGTGCGACGCGGGCGGCGTCGCGAGCGGAGGGCGAGTCGAGCCCTGGTTCTAGAAAAATTTCCAGAATCAGACGTTTGTGATGATAGCCAGACGGCGAGGTCAACGTCTGGAAGACTGTCCAGACGTCTAAAAGGTGAGTTTTCCATCTTCTTCTTCCTTCTTGTCGACTGACCGTACTGAGGGAGGGAGATGGGTGTGCGCAGGCTCGGTGATTCGCCATCCAACGCGAATCAGACGTCTGGCTGTTGTACCAGACGGCGGGAGTGACCTCCAGACGTCCGGGGTGACCATCGGACGACTGAGAACTAGGCCAGACGTCCCCGCAGGCTTCTGGACATCTGAGAAACCACGCAGAACAAGGTAATTCTCTGATCCACTTTTTAAGACGTCTGGAAGAAGTTCCACATGTCTGATTTTGCATAGTGTCGTCGTTTTCGACCCGTTGAGGGCCCGTTCGGGTTCCGTTTTCCGCGTTTCGAGTTGCGTTCTTTTCGGAATTAAATCCTCTACCCGTCTACAGTAGCTATACACTATTTTGAGACACTCCTTGTGTTTGATCCTTGTGATAGCACCTCGTTCCGTTGCAGTCTTGGGGGTCGCGGAGGCACGCGGGATTCCCGATCACGCCCCCATTACTCCCGTCGTACCTGGTAGAGTGGCTTTTAAGTATAACCTGTTAAATTGTGGAATCGTAAATAGAACCTAGGACATTGCATGAATCCTAGGAATGAAAAACAGAATGAATGATAGATCCTAGGTGTTACATGAATCCTAGGGCTGGAAAACTAGATTGTATGATAGATTATAGGATACGGCATGAATCCTAGGACGGGAAAACTAGTGAAACAAATGAATACTGCAGTCTTGGAAAAATGGAAAGGAACAAATAGCTGCCTGTAATTGAATTAACAGCTGCCTGTTGAATAAATAAACGTGTTTGAGAACATGGATTGTGATAACGTGAAACTGGAAGGTGAAACTTAGACATTCTGAGCTGGAACCCTACGGGGAAGTAGGAGTAGAACTCCTGGAAAGTGAATGGAATAGAATTGGGGAAGTGAGCTGGCCCTTGAGTACGGAGTACCAAGGAGAGCGACTGTCCCCCTATTTTGTGCAGAGCGGAGCCAGCCGCCCCAGGGACCCGGGGTTAGGACTGGCCACTCTGTGTTGGTGCTAGAGCACCACGATCATTTGTTTTGATGATAACAAAACACGTGTTATTTAACATTTGCAATTTGAGTCCTAGATTTCAGGTCAATTGCAAATGAAGACGTGTTTAGACGGAACTCGAGCTCGCATCCAGGACGGATTGGAGGAGCTTGACGGAAAATAGAGGAGGTTCGCGTGGAGCGAAAGATTGGAGATGGAAGACAAGAAGAATAGGATAGATTCTTTTTTATCCTTTCATGTATCTCTTGTATTTATTTTCTTGCTCTTTATTTTCCTTAGACATTATGTTAAAGAGCCTCAAAGAACCCTAACAGTAGTCCTAGGAACACCTGCACAACCCTAGGATACTTAGGTTTTCTGTAGAATACTTAGAAAACCAATATAGGGTTCAAACAGCATTTCCAGACGTCTAATCCCAAAATCAGACGTCTGATAAAGTATTTTAAGACGTCTGACTGTTGTTTCAGACGTCTGATAACTGTTAGGCTGGACATAGTTAGTTCTGTCTGATGAATTCAGACGTCCAGACCTTATACCAGACGTCTTAGGAGACGTCTGATGACTTTGCCAGACGTCCAGTTAGTGGACCGTTGGCTGGCTTAGAAAACACTCAAGTTATGACCGTTAGAGCCTTATCAGACGTCCATAGGACTTTACAGACGTCTGATAAATGACCGTTTTGCCTCGGCTGACCCAAAATCTCTTCTCAGAGATTTTCTAGCCGTTGCAACGTTTGGAAATCAATTCCCACGGTAAAAGTAGGTTTCCAGACGTCCAGACTTAGTGCCAGACGTCCTCTATGTCGTCTGATGGACTTGTACAAAAACCCTGTTTAGATCTGATTCAAGTCAGGGAGAAACCCGCATAGAATCAGACGTCTGACCTTGGAATCAGACGTCTTAAAGTGGTCTTCCAGACGTCTGATGCCATAGTTAGACGTCTGATAACCCTGTGAAGTGTAATCATTGTCCTGATTTCGGCCTGATTCTCTTGGGCTTTGCACCCAACGGCTATGGAAGCTTTTCCAAGCCTTCCAAAGCCTTCCTAAGGCCTCTATAAATAGAGGGGAACCTTTGTAAACAAAAACACACAAGATATACACTAAGAAAGACACAAGACACACTTAGCTATACACTCTCACACTCTTGTGTCCAAGAAGCTCTTGCTCTCTAAGCTCAAGTTCTACATCTTGAGAGCATCCAGCCGTTGCGCACCCGCTCTCCCGCCGTTGTCTACGAGAGCGAAGTTGCGCCGTCGCGTGGCTCACGCACCCGCGTCATCGTCGACGCACTCCTTGCAAAGGGGAGTTTCCTAAATCCTATAGAAGCTTAGGTTTATTACTTTGTTGGCTCTATAGGTTTGTTTTATTTTACCTTTGTAATTTGGTTGGGTATTCGCTTTGCGAATTCCCGTCTCCTTCGTGGGACAAAATCCTTCTCGTGGAGAGAAGGGGTTGAGGAACGCTACCCTCGTACTTGTAGCGTGGTTGTATTGAGGTTGAATCACCCTCGTTCAAAGTGATTCGGTTAGTGGATTTGATCAACTAGGTTGATCGGAAAATCCTAACTCGAGAGGGTTAGGTGGTGGTTTTTACCCGGTTTGGGTTTCCACCTAAAAATCTTTGTGTACATTGTGGGATTGCTTAATTTCTTGTAAGATTGCTTTTTATATTTTATTTCCGCAATTATTTTTACGTCACCCCTCCTGGTAGGGACGAAACCTTCAATTGGTATCAGAGCAGGTCTCGCGTAATCGGCGTTACAAACCGGCGAGGATCTAGATCATGGAGGGAAGCATAGCCGCAGTCAGAATCTCCGAAGGGCAATCCACCGTCCGACCACCCTATTTCGACGGGAGGGACTTCGGATATTGGAAGTTGAGGATGAAGACGTGGCTTCAAGCCACGGACTTCGCTCTATGGGGATGTTGCGAAACCCCATACGAGATCCCGAAGCGACCCCAAGGAGGCTACTCGCAGCTGCAGATTCAAGATCTCTCACTCAACGCAAGGGCAATGAATGCCTTGTATTGCGCGTTGAGTCCGGAAGAGTTCGAGAAAATCCAAGAGTGCACCACCGCCCACGAGATATGGAGGAGGTTGGAAGGCACTCATGAGGATTCCAGCTCGGAGGAAGAAGAAGAAGGAAAAGAAGAAGAAACCACTTGCTTTGGTTTCATGGCAATCGGAGAAAGCGACATCGACAGCGAAAGCGACTCCAACAATGAGGTAAACCTGGATTTACAAGAAGCCTTTAATGAACTTTTTGAGATTAGTAAATCACTTAGGGTAGAAAATAAAAGCATTAAAAAGAACCTTAGTTTTCTTAGAAATGAAAATGATAGGTTAGAAAAACAACTCAAGGATATAGAGACTAGTCCTAAGGATAATAACCTGTTATTAGAAAATCAAGACCTCATCAATGAAAATAATAGTCTAAAGTTAGAAATTTTTGATTTAAAGACTAAGATGCAAATTATAGAAAGAGAAATTGCATGTCTTAGGGAAAATTCTAACAATTTAATCAACAAAGTAGATAAGTTTTATAGCCCTAAGGTTGAGAAAGGATCTCCATCCAGGAGACCTTCTAACAAATCCGGATCCAAGCTCACTTGGATACCGAAGAAAAAATTAGAATCTTGTTTTGTAGGGTTCAGGGATGACTACAACATAAAGGACTGGACCTACAAGCTCAAGGCTGGTCAACTCAAGTTGGGAGAACCAATGAGTAGACCAAGGAGGAGAACAAGAAGACCGACGAGACGGCGAACAAACGACGGACCCGCCGCACGTCGACCACCAGATTGGAGACCGGCGCCAATGCCCGGGCCTCCAAGCTACGGATGGGAGTCCCATCCGATGTGGCATCCACCACCACCATTCGGGCCATTTTATTGGCCATGGTAGGTGCGGTAAAAATTCTTAACCCTATCCTTTTTATAAGCATTTAGATAGGGGGAGTTAAAAATGATGAGCTTATTGTCAATTTTTAAGGGGGAGATACAAGTTAGCTAAATTTCCTTTAGTAAGGGGGAGAAAAATAATAGCTATCTTGTTGTTATAAAAAGGGGGAGGACATTACCTTTGTTAAAAATAAATAGAAGAGCATGTTTTAAGGGGGAGTAGTAGGAAATATAAAATCAATCAAACCTTTTTGATAATGTCAAAAAGGGGGAGGATTTGTATGCATTATTATTTACGGTTTTGTCATCATCAAAAAGGGGGAGATTGTTGGTGCTAGAGCACCACGATCATTTGTTTTGATGATAACAAAACACGTGTTATTTAACATTTGCAATTTGAGTCCTAGATTTCAGGTCAATTGCAAATGAAGACGTGTTTAGACGGAACTCGAGCTCGCATCCAGGACGGATTGGAGGAGCTTGACGGAAAATAGAGGAGGTTCGCGTGGAGCGAAAGATTGGAGATGGAAGACAAGAAGAATAGGATAGATTCTTTTTTATCCTTTCATGTATCTCTTGTATTTATTTTCTTGCTCTTTATTTTCCTTAGACATTATGTTAAAGAGCCTCAAAGAACCCTAACAGTAGTCCTAGGAACACCTGCACAACCCTAGGATACTTAGGTTTTCTGTAGAATACTTAGAAAACCAATATAGGGTTCAAACAGCATTTCCAGACGTCTAATCCCAAAATCAGACGTCTGATAAAGTATTTTAAGACGTCTGACTGTTGTTTCAGACGTCTGATAACTGTTAGGCTGGACATAGTTAGTTCTGTCTGATGAATTCAGACGTCCAGACCTTATACCAGACGTCTTAGGAGACGTCTGATGACTTTGCCAGACGTCCAGTTAGTGGACCGTTGGCTGGCTTAGAAAACACTCAAGTTATGACCGTTAGAGCCTTATCAGACGTCCATAGGACTTTACAGACGTCTGATAAATGACCGTTTTGCCTCGGCTGACCCAAAATCTCTTCTCAGAGATTTTCTAGCCGTTGCAACGTTTGGAAATCAATTCCCACGGTAAAAGTAGGTTTCCAGACGTCCAGACTTAGTGCCAGACGTCCTCTATGTCGTCTGATGGACTTGTACAAAAACCCTGTTTAGATCTGATTCAAGTCAGGGAGAAACCCGCATAGAATCAGACGTCTGACCTTGGAATCAGACGTCTTAAAGTGGTCTTCCAGACGTCTGATGCCATAGTTAGACGTCTGATAACCCTGTGAAGTGTAATCATTGTCCTGATTTCGGCCTGATTCTCTTGGGCTTTGCACCCAACGGCTATGGAAGCTTTTCCAAGCCTTCCAAAGCCTTCCTAAGGCCTCTATAAATAGAGGGGAACCTTTGTAAACAAAAACACACAAGATATACACTAAGAAAGACACAAGACACACTTAGCTATACACTCTCACACTCTTGTGTCCAAGAAGCTCTTGCTCTCTAAGCTCAAGTTCTACATCTTGAGAGCATCCAGCCGTTGCGCACCCGCTCTCCCGCCGTTGTCTACGAGAGCGAAGTTGCGCCGTCGCGTGGCTCACGCACCCGCGTCATCGTCGACGCACTCCTTGCAAAGGGGAGTTTCCTAAATCCTATAGAAGCTTAGGTTTATTACTTTGTTGGCTCTATAGGTTTGTTTTATTTTACCTTTGTAATTTGGTTGGGTATTCGCTTTGCGAATTCCCGTCTCCTTCGTGGGACAAAATCCTTCTCGTGGAGAGAAGGGGTTGAGGAACGCTACCCTCGTACTTGTAGCGTGGTTGTATTGAGGTTGAATCACCCTCGTTCAAAGTGATTCGGTTAGTGGATTTGATCAACTAGGTTGATCGGAAAATCCTAACTCGAGAGGGTTAGGTGGTGGTTTTTACCCGGTTTGGGTTTCCACCTAAAAATCTTTGTGTACATTGTGGGATTGCTTAATTTCTTGTAAGATTGCTTTTTATATTTTATTTCCGCAATTATTTTTACGTCACCCCTCCTGGTAGGGACGAAACCTTCACTCTGTACCGACTTGCTGGCCCTCGTGTACGTAGTACCAAGGAGAGCTACTAGTGTAGGGAGGTACTAGCTACCCCACAGGCCCCGGGGTTCTGCTAGCCTCCCACACCGACTTGTTAGGCCCACTAGGGCAAACCAGGGTACTCAGGCGAGGGTGCGCGGACTGTGGAGGGGCAAGGCCCCTGTTTGGTTACTGTGGAGGAGTTGGACCCCTGTTACTGAGAGGGCTCTGCCCTGTACTGGTTCCGTGCTGTGCTTTGGGCGCACCCGTTAACGGAAACGACTGACCGCGTGCCAGTGCGGGTTAGCTACCCGTGCGTTTACCGTGCATGCCATAGTCACCGTTACGTCTGTCAGTGACCTTGGGGTGGTTGACTGAGAGTAGGATCACCACGGGGGACTCTCCCGGCCAGGAGAGCACCACGTGCTACTTCTACTGTTCGGAAAAGACTGCAATCAAGATCGTTCCCACGAGGAGCATTCGAGATCAAGTGAAAGATCTGAGAAATAGATAAATCGTGAGATAATTGAAAGACTTAAATAAAGAAAGTAACAGAACTTAACAGCTACTGTACACTCTACTGTTTCTTTAGTTTTAGTTGCCACTCTACTCAGCGTTTTGCTGACGTGTTACACTCGTTACCTTTCAGGACCAGGTGTTGAGCAGCCAGGGTCATTGGCTGCAGAGGACGCTGGGCCGAGTAGGGTCCAGTAGAGTTACCACTGTTTCTTGTTCCTCTTTTTGTTCCGTTATAGTGAGTAGTTCTTGTTTCCGCTGTACTTTTCTTTACCTGCAGTTCATATTTAGTTATGAATGTTGTTCTACTGTTGTGGTGGTATATACTGTAGTAGTTTCTTTCCTTGCTGCTGTATTTTCTTACTGTTAGTTATATTCATGTTGAATGTGGTTTATTTTACTGCTCTTTTGGTTACTTCCTCGTTGGACGACTAGGTCTTGGGATTAGTTGAGTCGGTCCGGTTCTCGTGTCTCGTAGGGGCTCGGGAATCGGGTTGTTACAAGATGGTATCAGAGCAAGGTCGTCCCGAGAAGTGAATCAACTGACTGGAAAATAACCAATTTACATGTCTATAACTAGAGTAGCCACCACAACATATCTCTTAACATGAGTTCTTAGACATTTCCGTTCGGTATCGTTCCGTAGTGACGTGTTCCGTTTTGTTTCGCGTCTCCTTACAGGAGATGCCTCGTCGTGGGACCAATGAGGCGGGCCGCGGGCGCGGCCGAGGACGAGGTCGGCGAGGTGGGCGTGCCGTTGCCGACACCCCAGTGGACCAGCCACTACTCCCGAGCGTCCAGGCCCAGGACCTCGGCTGGCTGATACGAGACATTGTACGAGAGGAGCTCCACCCACCACCCCGAGCACCTCACCCTGGGGTTGCGGAGGAGGAGTCCTTTGTGGGACCACTCGATGGACGCGGCGCTGGACACGGGGGAGGGGATGGGCCGCCACAACCCCCACCTTCCTCCGATACTTCCGTGCACGAGGCACCTTCGCCTGGAGGTGCACCAGCACCTCCCCTACAGCGCCACTTCGAGCTTTTTGGGCAGTTCCGAAAGCTGAAGCCCCCCTCCTTCAAGGGGGATGAGGACCCGACCGAGGCAGAGGACTGGCTTGAGCAACTGGAGAAGATCTTCGACACCCTTCGCCCCCCGGTGGAGTGCCGCGTGGCCTTTGCCATGTACCAGCTGGAGAGTGCGGCACACAGGTGGTGGAGGGCGGTCCGGGGACAGGTGAGGGGCGAGCCGACGTGGGACCAGTTCGTCACCCTCTTCTGCGAGCAATACTTTCCCCAGACGTGGCAGGACCAAAGGAGGCGGGAGTTCCACACTCTCCGCCAGGGGACGATGACCGTGAGCGCGTACCGCACGCGTTTCCTGGAGCTGTCCTGCTTTGCAGCGACAGCGATAGCCACTGAGGAGGAGTGCCTTTGGAGGTTCACCGAGGGGCTCCGGCCTGCGATCCAGGGGTATGTCAAACCCCTGAAGCTGCCTACGTTTTCGAGGGTGTTAGAGGCAGCTATGACTTACGAGGAGACCAACCCGTCCGCGCGAGACACCGACGGCGGGCGGAAGAGGCCCTTCCAGCCAGACTTTTCACAGGGCCGGCGAGAGAGGAGACACGTGGCGTCTGCAGGAGAGCCGTCACATTTTACAAGGCCATCAGTGGCCTTTGGGGGCCCTCGGCAGGGGCCAGTCGCCAGCACCGGACCCCCGCCCAGCCGACAGCAAGGACCCACTGAGGGGGGAGCCGGGTTCCCCTCTGTTACCAGTGTGGCCAGCCGGGCCACATCAGGAGGGACTGCCCGTCTAGGGCAGGAGGTCAGCAGATACTCCCCATGCAGAGCACTGGAGGGCGCGCAGGAGGCCGCGGTTCCCAGGCACGAGGAGGTGGACAGCAGTCACGAGGAGGGTACCGGCCAGCACCTACCCGTCCGACGCAGAGTGTGGCTGCTTCGTCCGCACCTAGAGCTGAGGGGCGTATCAACGCCCTAACACACAGGGACGCCAGAGCTTCGGGATCGGTGGTAGCAGGTATGGTTTCAGTTTCCGGCAGACTCGTTTACACGCTTTTCGATTCCGGCGCTACGCACTCGTTTGTCGCAGCCAGTTTCGCAGTTAGTTTGGACCAGGATTTTACACTGTTAGAGAATCCGTTCGTAATCAGAGGTCCGAGTGGTCAGCTGTTTGTAGCTGAGGAGGTGTACACAGATTGTGAGGTCAGAGTCGGGGGACATAGCCTGCCAGCTGACCTGATTATGATACAGATGGCGAACTTTGGAGTGATTCTGGGGATGGATTGGCTGTCCGCTTACCACGCCTTGGTGGACTATTTTGAGAGGAAGATCGTCTTCTCCATTCCGGAGTTGCCTTCTTTCGAGTTTCACGGACAGCCAGTGGACGGAGGTTTCAGGTGCATTTCAGCACTTCGGGCGGCGAGACTTTTGAGCCAGGGGTGTGAGGGCTTCCTAGCTTGTGTGGTGGCAGAGCCCAGCCCTGTGGCAGACTTCCAGAGCATCCCGGTGGTCAGAGAGTACCCTGACGTGTTTCCAGAGGAGTTACCAGGACTACCGCCCGAGCGTGAGATCGAGTTTGAGATCTCACTAGTACCAGGGACCAGCCCCATCTCCATCGCGCCATACAGGATGGCACCGCTTGAGCTGCGAGAGCTCAAGTCTCAGTTGCAGGACCTTCTGGAGAAGGGTTTCGTGAGGCCCAGTGCGTCTCCCTGGGGAGCCCCAGTACTGTTTGTGAAGAAGAAGGATGGGACCTTACGCCTTTGTGTGGACTACCGACAGCTGAATAGGGTCACCATCAAAGACAGATATCCGCTGCCGAGGATCGACGACTTGTTTGACCAGTTGCGGGGTGCCATGGTGTTTTCCAAGATCGACTTGAGGTCTGGATACCACCAGTTGAGGATCAGGGAGACCGACGTCTCCAAGACAGCTTTCCGCACCCGGTACGGACACTACGAGTTTTTGGTCATGCTGTTTGGGCTGACCAATGCCCCCGCTGCTTTCATGGACCTGATGAACCGGGTGTTTAGACCGTACTTGGACCAGTTCATGGTGGTTTTCATAGATGATGTACTCATCTATTCTAGAGATCGGACGCAGCACGGACAGCACTTGCGGATGGTTCTGGACACTCTGAGACAATGCCGGTTGTACGCCAAATACAGCAAGTGCGAGTTCTGGTTGAGGGAGGTGACCTTCCTAGGTCATGTGATCTCTGGAGACGGCTTGGCGGTGGACCCAGCCAAGGTTGAGGCAGTGCTCAAGTGGGAGAGACCGCGTTCAGTTACTGAGATTCGCAGTTTCTTGGGACTGGCAGGCTACTACAGATGATTCATCAGAGCATTTTCACAAATTGCGCGTCCTATGACACAGTTGACCCTGAAGGATGTGCCTTTCGCTTGGACAGACGCCTGTGAGGCGTGTTTTCTGGAGCTGAAGGAGAGGTTGACCTCGGCTCCCGTGCTCACCATCCCTGACAACAGTGGCGGGTTCGTTGTGTACACGGACGCCTCCTTGTAGGGGTTAGGAGGTGTGCTTATGCAAAGGGGTCACGTTGTCGCTTACGCTTCGCGGCAACTGAAGCCCCATGAGCATACCTACCCTACCCACGACCTAGAGTTGGCAGTTGTTGTCTTCGCGCTGAAGATTTGGAGGCACTACTTGTACGGTGAGACCTTCGAGATTTTCACATATCACAAGAGCCTCAGATACCTTTTTGATCAGAAGGAGCTCAACATGAGACAGAGACGTTGGTTGGAGCTCCTGAAGGACTACGACTGCAGCATCTCCTACCACCCGGGAAAGGCCAATGTGGTGGCTGACGCCTTAAGCCGTAAGGCGCCCGCACTCTTGGCCAGTGTACAGTTATAGAGTTGGAGCCTTTTGGAGGAGGTGGGCAATTGGCGACCCCTAGAGTTACGAGGGTACTGTGGGGCAGTGACGGTGACACGGCAGACTAGGCCAGAGCTGATAGATCGCATCATCACAGGACAGATGGCCGATCCGTACTTGTAGTCTTTGCGCGACAGAGTGCTGTCAGGAGACCCAGGGGACTTCTCTTTCACAGACCAGGTGCTACGCTTGAGGGGACGGTTGTGCGTTCCCAGAGACGAGGAGCTGTTGAGAGAGCTCCTGACTGAGGCACACGGTTCCAGATTCACCATACATCCCGGAAACACGAAAATGTACCACGACTTGAGACGCGAGTTTTGGTGGAGAGGGATGAAGCGGGATGTGGGTGAGTTCGTGCAGCAGTGCTTAGTGTGCCAGCAGGTGAAAGCCGAGCATCAGAGGCCTGCAGGGCCGCTTCAGCCGCTTCCAGTGCTAGAGTGGAAGTGGGAGGGCATCACCATGGACTTGGTGGTGGGCTTACCTGTTACCCAGCGGGGACACGACGCAGTCTGGGTAATAGTGGATAGACTGACGAAGACGGCGCGATTCTTGCCGATCCGAGTCACTTTGGGACCAGCACAGTTGGCAGAGAGGTATATCCATGATGTGGTATGACTACACGGAGTTCCGCGGGAGATCGTATCCGACCGGGATACCCTCTTTACGTCCCAGTTTTGGGCTGAGTTTCAGCAGGCCTTGGGGACGCAGTTGAGGTTTAGTACGGCTTACCACCCCCAGACGGATAGACAGTCTGAGTGCACGATACAAACACTTGAGGACCTTTTGCGTGCCTGTGTGCTGGACTGGAGGGGCTCTTGGGAGGAGCACCTGCCCCTGGTGGAGTTTGCATACAACAACAGTTATCACTCGAGCATCGGCATGGCTCCCTACGAGTCTCTGTACGGACGGAAGTGTACGGCACCCTTGAGTTGGGTTGAGGTCGGGACCAAGTGGGAGGTTGGCCCCAGGTTGATCCGGCAGAGTCAGGAGGTAGTCGAGCAGATCCACAGGCGACTCCGCACTGTCAGGAGCAGACAGAAGAGCTACGCGGATCGGAGACGCAGAGAGGTGCAGTTTGAGGTTGGGGACCACGTCTTTCTTCGTGTTTCGCCTATGAAGGGCCTGCAGCGGTTTGGGGTGAGAGGGAAGCTCGCGCCAAAGTTTGTGGGGCCCTTTGAGGTCCTGGAGTGAGTTGGACCCGTTGCTTACAAGCTTGCCCTCCCCCCGCAGCTTTCTGGTGTGCACGGCGTGTTCCACGTGTCCAACCTCAGGAAGTATGTAGCCGATCCCAGTCACGTACTGAGTCACGAGAGCGTCGAGGTGGGCGACGACTTGACCTACCCCGAGCGGCCAGTGCAGATTCTAGACCTAGCCGTCCGCAGTTTGAGACGGAAGCAAGTACCCCTGGTAAAGGTTTTGTGGAGGAGCCAGCGATACGAAGAGGCTACCTGGGAGCCTGAGGCGGCAATGCGGGAGCGGTACCCGGAGCTTTTCGCGGGTACATCTTTTCGGACTGGCTTCGGTCCTCTTTGAGTTTGTTATGGTTATTTGGACGTCTTTTCCGTACCCTAGTTAACGCAAGTTTCGGGGATGAAACTTCCTTTGAGTTTGTTATATTGTTATGAACGCGTGCCCCAGACGTATTTTAAGACGTCTGGGAGGTGGGCCAGACGTCGGACCAAACGTCTGGAATCACTTCCAGACGTCGTATCAGACGTCTGGGATCGTTTCCAGACGTCTGGAAATCAGTTATTTTCGACACGCGCGGGTCGTCTGCGCGCCTGAGCGCGCAGACCGCATATTCGCTCCAGCGACTGCAGATTCTCGCCGCTGCCGTCTCTCTCTCTCCTCCTCGCGCGGCCTTAAAAGGCCACGCACTCTCTCCCGTCGCCTCCACCCCTTTCCTCTTCTCCTTCCAGTGCGCGAGAGCGAGCGCGAGAGCGGGCGCGGGGTTGCTGCGGCGGCGACGGCCGCAGTGAGCACGGAGGGGGTGCTACGTGCGAGAGCGGCGCTCAGCCGTGAGGGCGAGATCGCCGGGGCTGCCAGGGCTGGCCGGCGGGGAGTGCAGCTGGCGCGGAACGACGCGGGAGGCCTGCTGCGGCTCGAGCAGCAGGCGCACGAGGTGCAACGCGGGCGGCGTCGCGGGCGGAGGGCGAGTCGTGCCTTGGTTCTGGAAAAATTTCCAGAATCAGACGTCTGTGATGATAGCCAGACGGCGAGGTCGACGTCTGGAAGACTGTCCAGACGTCTGAAAGGTGAGTTTTCCGTCTTCTTCTTCCTTCTTGTCGACTGACCGTACTGAGGGAGGGAGATGGGTGTGCGCAGGCTCGATGATTCGCCATCCAACGCGAATCAGACGTCTGGTTGTAGTACCAGACGGCGGGAGTGACCTCCAGACGTCCAGGGTGACCATCGAACGACTGGGAACTAGGCCAGACGTCCCCGCAGGCTTCTGGACGTCTGAGAAACCACGCAGAACAAGGTAATTCTCCGATCCACTTTTTAAGACGTCTGGAAGAAGTTCCAAACGTCTGATTTTGCATAGTGTCGTCGTTTTCGACCCATTGAGGGCCTGTTCGGGTTCCGTTTTCCACGTTTCGAGTTGCGTTCTTTCCGGAATTAAATCCTCTACCCGTCTACAGTAGCTATACACTGTTTTGAGACACTCCTTGTGTTTGATCCTTGTGATAGGACCTCGTTCCGTTGTAGTCTTGGGGGTCGCGGAGGCACGCGGGATTCCCGATCACGCCCCCATTACTCCCATCGTACCTGGTAGAGTGGCTTTTAAGTATAACCTGTTAAATTGTGGAATCATAAATAGAACCTAGGACATTGCATGAATCCTAGGAATGAAAAACAGAATGAATGATAGATCCTAAGTGTTGCATGAATCCTAGGGCTGGAAAACTAGATTGTATGATAGATTCTAGGATACGGCATGAATCCTAGGACGGGAAAACTAGTGAAACAGATGAATACTGCAGTCTTGGAAAAATGGAAAGGAACAAATAGCTGCCTGTAATTGAATTAACAGCTGCCTGTTGAATAAATAAACGTGTTTGAGAACATGGATTGTGATAACTTGAAACTAGAAGGTGAAACTTAGACGTTCTGAGCTGGAACCCTACGGGGAAGTAGGAGTAGAACTCCTGGAAAGTGAATGGAATAGAATTGGGGAAGTGAGCTGGCCCTTGAGTACGGAGTACCAAGGAGAGCGACTATCCCCCTATTTAGTGCAGAGCAGAGCCAGCCGCCCCAGGGACTCGGGGTTAGGACTGGCCACTCTGTACCGACTTGCTGGCCCTCGTGTACGTAGTACCGAGGAGATCTACTAGTGTAGGGAGGTACTAGCTACCCCACGGGCCCCAGGGTTTTGCTAGCCTCCCACACCGACTTGTTAGGCCCATTGGGGCAAACCAGGGTAGTCAGGCGAGGGTGCGCGGACTGTGGAGGGGCAAGGCCCCTGTTTGGTTACTGTGGAGGGCTTGGACCCCTGTTACTGAGAGGGCTCTGCCTTGTACTGGTTTCGTGCTGTGCTTTGGGCGCACCCGTTAACGGAAACGACTGACCGCATGCCAGTGCGGGTTAGCTACCCGTGCGTTTACCGCGCGTGCCGTAGTCACCGTTACGTCTGTCAGTGACCTTGGGGTGGTTGACTGAGAGTAGGATCACCACGGGGGACTCTCCCGGCCAGGAGAGCACCACGTGCTACTTCTACTGTTCAGAAAAGACTGCAATCAAGATCGTTCCCACGAGGAACATTCGAGATCAAGTGAAAGATCTGAGAAATAGATAAATCGTGAGATAATTGAAAGACTTAAATAAAGAAAGTAACAGAACTTAACAGCTACTGTACACTCTACTGTTTCTTTAGTTTTAGTTGCCACTCTACTCAGCATTTTGCTGACGTGTTACACTCGTTACCTTTCAGGACCAGGTGTTGAGGAGCCAGGGTCATTGGTTGCAGAGGACGCTGGGCCGAGTAGGGTCCAGTAGAGTTACCACTGTTTCTTGTACCTCTTTTTGTTCCGTTATAGTGAGTAGTTCTTGTTTCCGCTGTACTTTTCTTTACCTGCAGTTCATATTTAGTTATGAATGTTGTTCTACTGTTGTGGTGGTATATACTGTAGTAGTTTCTTTCCTTGCTGCTGTATTTTCTTACTGTTAGTTATATTCATGTTGAATGTGGTTTATTTTACTGCTCTTTTGGTTTCTTCCTCGTTGGACGACTAGGTCTTGGGATTAGTTGAGTCGGTCCGGTTCTCGTGTCTCGTAGGGGCTCGGGAACCGGGTCGTTACATCATCTCACCTTTCTCTCTCTTCTCCTACATCTATAGAATATATAAATACCATAAAAATCCAAAAATACTCAAAAATACCTAAAAGTACCTTGTATATTGTATTTATACTTGGAAATATAATTTAATACTAAGTTATAAGTAAATATTGTAATATATGTAAATATTGTACATAAATAACTTATAATTGTATCTTATATATTTTATTAATTATTTTGGATGATTTATTGTGTATATAACTTTATTATATAATTATATATTAATTTATACTAAAGTAAATGTATATAATACTAAGTAATTAGAAATAACTATGTACATACCTAAAATCATATCTATTACTGTATATACATACTTAACTAATTATTATATACTGTATGATACTTGTACATTAATTTATTTGTGTATTTATTTTAGGTAATTAAGTTATTAAGTTAATTAGGTAAATTATTAAGTTAAAATAAAATAAATTAGTAAATTAAGTTATTACTAAAGTAATATATGATGTACACTTATATGTATTAACTTTAAATGTTTTCAACCTATTTATAACATATTTATACTGTATAGTAATATTTATAACTAAATCATGTATATATTTATTTAAAATGTGTATATAAATGTACATAAATTAAAATCAATGCTCTAAAATAAAATAAAAATATGAATAAAGACCTTATTATATAAATTAACCAATTTTTAAGTCAATTGCATGATTAATTTGCCAATTTGTACATTAATTAAAAAATTAAACCTTAATTTAACGTGTTTAAATCCCTTACTTTAGCTAACTTTTATATATAGATAAAGAATTTATAATCTTAAATTAACTATACAATTAAGTAGCGGCTTCCCAAATATATAATTTATTTTAAAATTAGATCTAAATTGGGCTCTCAAGTCAAGACTTGAAGTTGACCTTCCAGCATACACAACGTAGCGCAATTCAGCTCTTAATTTTGCCGTGGGATTAGTCCCACATTGATGGCGATAGAGTGTTTTGCACCGTATAAAATGAATTCGATGAATAGCTAATTCATTCGTCATGCGTCGAGCGCACCCTTACCACCATGCTCCCCTCTCTCTCCTCAAGCATAGAAATGAGCATATTATTGAGAAAAGGCACGTGGGCTGGGAGCCCCCGTGCATGGTGCTAGGCTGATTTAGGCCTGATTAAAAAATAGATTAAAATGCACAATAATGAAACTAGGTCTGACTTAGTAGTGATCTAGTTCCACCTCCTTAGATTTTTTCACCCCTCGGGGTGCTGTGTATCCCACAAAATGTTGGTTCGCCAATTAAAAATCAAATTTTTGGTTAAGTAAACCAAACCGAATTGCTAAGTGTTGAGAAGAGGTGAGTTCAAAAATTGTCTAAGTGTTAGGAAGAGAGCAGTGTTGAGAGGTGCTAAGAGCGGCTAAGTGTGGAAGCCTTGAGAGGCTGTGTGTGTAGTATATGTATATATATATATATATGTATTGTATGTATATAGAGTATATGTATATATATGTATATGTATAATAAATAAATCTATATATATAATATATATGTACATATGTATAGTATACATAGGTAAGTAGAGTATAGGATACTATAAAATAGTATACATATAAAATGTATTATTTACCTTATTATACCTATATTTTTGTAAGGTTTCTTCGGTTACATTTCCATCCGTCACTGTAAATATGCATTTATGTTAGTAAACATAGTCTTTTCACCTTATGTTTGTACATACTTTTATTAAGGCTATAGTGACACTTCTGTATGTTACTTTATATATAGTATATGTTATTAGATTTATTAGTATATTTAGTCTAGTGTATATTAGTAGTTATTTTTATACCTGTACTTAGGTATTATTTAGAATAGCTGTACATAACTAACATAAAGTAGTTATACTTAGTTTTTGATCCTTATTTAGTTGTAAATATATTTAAGGCATTATAGTTAGAATTAATTGATTCTTTTGTACATAATTAACTCATTTATTCATTCTTTGATTAATTGGTTCTTTTTGTAAATATAATTGACTTTTTGGAATAAAAGAATATTTTTGGAACATAGAGAGTGATGTATATTAATAATTAACTCCCAGTGAACGACCTGGAATAAACAAATAAAAATTATGTAAATAAATAAAATGATGTGATATCTGTTTGCATTGTGAGAATTATACTACGATAACAACATTAAAACATAGTTTTCATTGTAGCATGATGTTGGCTCATCACTTATCTCAACGAGTACCGGTACCCATCATGAGTACCGGTACTTATTGAGTACTGATTCCTTGACCTATAACCAATAGGTATCGGTACTGATGAACAGTATCGGTACTAGTGAGTTACTGGTTCTGTTTATTTCAAACCCAAAACTGGATCTGTGACTCATGTGTATTGGTACTCTTGACAAGTACCGGTACTTCAAAAGTCACAAATTTTGGATCTGAAGGACCTGAATACTGATCTATAACTCACGTGTACTGGTACTCATCATGAGTAAGGGTACTTACGTCAGTTACGAAAAGTGTTATGAGTTTTTCTAGCAATACGAAAGATCTCATTATTCATAGATTATTCAGAACCTATGGCCAAGATAAAGATATGGACTTGCAAGGAAAAGAGATAAAACACAAATATACAAGTAAATCATATTACCTTGTCCTTGTGATCAGAAATATGCACCTATACATGTTAATCCCTAATTTCTTCCTGTAGAGAAGGAACTTACCTGTATTCATTATGAAGGTAAGGAAGACGGGGCTGCAAAATGGCACTTCCAAAAGATTCCACCTCCTTCTCTTGATCGAGAGTCCCTTTAAGGAAGAGATATGATCTCTCCTTCTGCGTCCACTCTCTCTCTACTCTCTTGGTCCATGATGGGGATGAAGACCACGAAAATTACAGGGTGGGTCTTTTAGGGACCATAACCCCCAAAACTTAAGTCAGCAATTAGTGTGACTAATTATTGTGTGAATTACGTGTTCACCCATCAAGAATACATAATTCACACATAGGTCTCTGCACATATGTATAGTAAAACCACACCTCTCTTTTTGCATCTTATGCCCACATTAGCCAAATAACTTGATTTGATCACTCCATATCATGGGCATAAAAGTTGACAATCCATATAATCACATACTATTCAATTATATCCATATGTATGTAAAGACATGAACCTACCTTCTGAGGTTATTTTAGAACTAAGCACATTTAGACTTACTCGTTGGTGCTTTCTGAGCGTGAGTCAGATTTGTGTACTTCGAAAATTTGAAAAATTAAGATTTTTGTCAAATAGGGTCATCCTTAAAAAACATGCCCAAAATATGTCGAAGTTGCTATCATTAAATTCCCCTAGTCGCAAACTTTCCGATGGAATCTGTTTTATGAAAATCCAAGTTTCCTAGTAAAAGTTACGTGGACAATACAAAACTATGTATGGGGGTTAGATAAAATAATAGGTAAATAATAATAATAATAATACATAGATTTCGGTGGGTATTGTCGGTTTATATGTATTAACAATGGAGGGGGATGCTTGCCGTGGGATTTAGACAGACATCGAAAGTGAGAAAAAAAAAAAGGAGAGAGAGAAAGAGAGAAATCGAGAGAGAGAGAGAGAGAGAGAGATGCAAAAAGGAAAAGCGGCGCGAGCATGCGCAGGAGAAAAGAGAGAGAGGGAGAGGTTGGGAGGAGAGAGAGAGGAGAGAGACGTGGAGAGAGGGAGAGAGCGCGCTCGACTTTTCTCTTCCCGCGCATTCTCTCCTTACATCTCAGGGAGCACGACCACATGAAAGAAAAAAAATTTTTCAATTACATGCGAGCAGGAGGAGAAAAGAAGGCACATGGCAACGGAGGTGCCGACGTCAATGTCGCCAGCGGCACGAATCACAAGTGTGCGCACGTGGGATTTCGAATTTCACGTTTGTTCGTGTTTTTATCTGTTCTGGGGTCAAACAGCATCCGCTTTTCGCATTCGAGGACTTGTTGGAGTCGTCTCTCCACAAACTATGCATTGGTAACTTTAAACTCAATTTTGGAAATTATTTGTTGCTTGAAAATTTTAGTAAAACCCTTTGACGTTTTAATTTATTCCTCTCGTGTCTCAACAATGATCTTGCCTCCAGAGCACGTGCAAAATACACGAGCTCCTAGAATAGCAAAGGAGAAATAATGGATGCACATTACACAGTCACTATGATCCTCCGGTGATGCTAGATAGAGTAGTCCCTCTCCTTCCCATGTGTGTTGTCTACATTGTGATTTTCTTCATATGTTATAGCATTTAGTGTGTGTTCTGATCTCTTGCTAGGATCATATGCATTTTCATATTTCTTGCTATCCTAGGTACTCAAATATTAAATATAGATGATGTAAATCAAGTTTTTAACTTGGAGTGTGAATAATTAAATTGATATAATTAACTGTTAAGTTAATTATAATTTATTAAACAATTCTCATAATTTAATGAATTATAAAGCATTTAAGCTTATTAGATATGACCTTATCATAGCATGTGTGAAACGAACTCTGTTGTCCCTAAAATTGACATCATTGTGACTATTAATTAATAATTAATTTGAACAACTATCAGAAATTGGAAACTACTTGTAAATGGATAAGTGGGAGAATAACATGAATATCTGGTAATTTTAGAATTTAAAAGTGCAATTATTGGTATAGTTTGATTAGATACCAATAAATGATACAGTTATCTGGAAATGATTAAATAATCAGTACGACGGATTTGTCGAGAATTAAAAGAATTGCATAACTCATTTTAGCCCCGCTACTCGCCGGATTTTGGTTGTAGCTTTGGCCTTTCAAATCAAATTTAGGGGCTGGTTTAGGGAGTGGGTAGCTTCCCTACGACATTTTAGTTAAGCTTAAAAGCCAACTAGGCTAGCAGGATGCATGGCTCAAGGTTTAGAGTGGTTCTTTCTCGGCCGGTGGGTGTGTCGGTGGTTTTCTGTGGTTCAGCGTACATAGTGCTTGTACGTGTTCATGCTACACGATGTAGCCATCACCCCTTTCCGCAATGACCCTAGGGTGACAGAGAGTGGTGACTTGATGGGTATAAGCTATCTTCTCGGCTAGGAGGGTGGCTTATACCGGTCTTGCACTATAAGAAGTTACACAAGATCGTCTAGTGTCTTGAGACATCGATTGACAGATTGTGAACTGTAATAACCTAGCCTACCATTATACGAAGCAAACCGGATAACGAGATGTTTAATAAATGGATTAATCAAAGCTATAATACCCATTTTCTCTTATTCTCGGTTACTGTTGTGCTCTGCTGTTGTTGTTTCTACTCTACTCAGTTTTTACTAACCTATTTTTGGGTTTTGTACTCAGGTACATTTGGCAGCTCGTAGGGTGATTTCCGTTATGCATCACTCTAGGCTTATATACTTATATTCTATGGTAAATCCTCTAGTTAGTACTAAATTTTTATTCATTTAATTAATCCAATATGATTTATTTGTTGGCTATGTTTATATTTTATGATTATGTGTTGGGTCACTGCGATCTTCTGGGTGGGTTGTGCTGGTTGTTAGCACACGACGACTCAGGTTTTGTCGATTGGTGGGACCTAGGTTGTCATAGATAGTATTAGAGCAAGGTCACCCCACTAGTCATAAATAACTCGAAAGGGCCATACAAACATTCATATCACATCGCACGCATATGGGATACTGTTACGACTCGGTTCCTGAATCCCTACAGGACCCGAGACCGGCTCGACTCGACTAATCCTAAGACCCAGTCATCCAACAAGAAAGTAACCAAAAAGCAGGAAAGTAAACCACATTCACTATGCTAAGCAACTAACAGTAAAAAGGTATAGCAGTAAAGAAGTAAAAACTGCTACAGTACATATCACCACCACAACAGTAGAAAGTAACAAGGTACAAGAACATAAAGTACAGAACGTAAAAGTATAGAACATAAAGGTACAAGAGTCTAACTCATTACAACAAAGGAGTACAACAAAAGAGCTACAGCTACTGGGCTCTACTAGGCCTAGCACTCTCTGCAGCCGTAGACTCGGGCTGCTCAACACCTGGACCTGAAAAGGGTTATGAGTACACAAACTTAGCGAACGCTGAGTAGAGTGGCAACTAACTAACTAAAGCAGTAAAAGTGGACAGATAGTTGTTTATTCCATTTACTTTATTTCACAATTTATTCCTTTTCACCCATTGGCTTATTTATCAGATATCTTTCTTGATCTCGAATGTTCCTCGTGGGAACAATCTTGATTGAAGCCTTTTCCGAAGAATAGAAAGTACACGTGGTGCTCTCCTGGCCGGGATAGTCCCCCGTGGTGATCCTACACCCAGTCAACCACCCCAAGGTCACGGACAGACATAACGGTGACTACGACACACATAATAAGCGCATGGGTAGCTACCCCGCACTGGCACGCAATCAGTCGTTTCTGCTAATGAGTGTGTCCAAAGTACAGCACGGAACAGTATAGGGCCTAGCCCTCCCAATAACAGGGGTCTAGCTCCTAAGAACCAAAAAGGGGTCTCGCCCCTCTATATTCCGCGCACCCTGGCCTGACTACCCTGATTTGCCCAGTGGGCCTAACAAGTCGATGCAGGGTGGCTAGTTGAACCCTAGTCCCGTGGGGTGGCTAGCTCTCTCCCTACACTAGTAGCTCTCCCCAGTATAGTGTACGTGAGGGCAAAGAAGTCGGTACAAAGTGGCCAATCTTAACCCCAGATCAACCCAAGGGCAGCTAGTTCCGCTCTGTACTAAACAGGGGGACAGTCGCTCTCCTTAGTACTCCGTACTCAAGGGTCAGCTCACTTCTTCACTCACGTTTCCAGATCCATTCTATTTATTTCCAAGAGCTCTACTCCTAATTCCCCGTAGGGTTCATGCTCATATTACTCATGCCACGCCATACCAAGTTTCATCATTTCTATTTCCATTCTCAGGTTATACACATGCAGCTTGTATTGCTATCGTTCACATTTCCATACTCAGGTTATACATAGGTAGCTCGTATTTCCATCATTCACATTACCATTCTCAAATTATATACATGCAGCTCGTATTATGTCATTTAATGTATACAACAAGAAAGTTATATGCAACAGTTAACTAGCATAAGTACTTCATATTTCACAGGCAGCTGTTATTCACTTACAGGTAATCATTTCTATCTACTCATTCAAGACTGCAATTCAATCATCCAATACAGACATTTCCAGTATTTTTCGTCCTAGGATTCATACCATATCCTAGATTCTAATCATTCATTCCACACATGCATTCAGGTTTGTAATTAAATTTGGGGAAGTCACTCTACCAGTAAACCCAAGAGTATTGGGGACTTGAACGGTAGGCTCACGTGCTTCAGCAAGCCCCGAACTCGCAATGGAATGAAGTCCTATAGTAAGGAACAATCACAATGGAACATTCAGAACAGTATAGAAAGCCTTCTAACAAGTAGAGGAATTCACAAGGAACACATCGGTATCTCATGTGCGTAAAAAGGACCTCAAACAGACCTTAAACGGGTCAAAAATAGTGTTTCCCACTCAAATCAGATGTCTGGAATAACTTCCAGACGTCTTAAAAGTGTCTAGTAACGTACCTCAAGCCCTGCATCAACCTCAGACATCTAGGAACTCTTCTGGACCGTCTGAACCCAGCTACAGACATCCGACCACCTCTCCGGATGTCTAGAAGTGCTTCCAGTCATCTGGTAAGCTCCCTAAACGTTTGAAATGCATGGGCGGGCGTGCCCCATGCCTTCCCAAAGCAAATCCTGCACAAAAACCACCAAATCTCCTCAAAAAGGCCATGCGAAGAGTAGCTGCGGAGCGGCCTGCATGGCCGTATTCGCAAAGGGAATGTACCTTCGTGAAACTCTCTCCTCAAACGTCTAGAACCGCCTCTAGACGTCCACTCCGTCGTCTGGAGGTCACTCCACACGTCTGATTCTGAGAAAAACTCAGAACCAGAACCTACTTCTCCTCTCTCGCGTCGTGCGTGGCCACGCCTTGCCCCCCCTTCGCCTGCAACTCCGACTGCAGCAGTGTCAGGGAGGACTCCCCCGACGCACTCCTCTTCGCACGCGCGCTACTCCGGCCGTGCGTTCCCAGCGAGCTCCCACGCGAGCTCGCGAACTCACGCTCCTCTCCTCACATTGCTCCTCGACGTCGCTCTCGCGCTCTTGCTCGCGCTGGCTCTCTCGCTGGAGTGGAGAAGAAGAGAGGAAGATGGCTGGTGTGGGGAGAATGAGAGGGGGAAGGGGTTTATAAAGTTGGGGTTTAGGGTTTGCTGGAGGCGGGGAGAGAGAGAAGGGAAGGAAAACGAGAGTACTGTCTTCGCGCAGCTAGTGTGCAGACGTGAGCTCGTACTGAAAATTGTTTGATTTCCAGACATTTGGGAAGGTGTTCAGACGTTTGACTAGATGTCTGACCCACAGTCTAGACGTCTTAACAGGCTCAAACAGCACAGGTCTTAACAGATACTCAACCATAGCAATGCAATATCCTTAGTCCTGATTTTCCATAGTATTCTAACTTAATTCTCTTCTTGATTCCTGATCCTTTCTCCGTCCCGTTTAGTCTCCTTTGCTTCCTCGTTGATTGCGCAATAATCATAGGTCTTAATGGACCTAGATTAAGCTAGGACTTAGCATAAGTTAAGGTTATTCATGCATGCATAAGCATTATCTACATCTTTACTGCTTTCCTTTAGCTATGCATAAAATAATGATATAATGTGCTGATTAAGTGTATTATCTCAATTGCAGGCAATAAGTTGGATCTGGAGCAGGATCTGAAGCTGGATCAGGAATAACAGGTGTTTTAGCAGAGCTGGAGCAGAAGGCTTAGATTAGATATAGGAATAATGATGTAAGGGAGTCAAGGTTTGCTATTCTATTAAGTAAGAATGAAGCAGTAAAATGTGAAGAGCTTAGGTTCATCTTAGTCCTAAGATAGCCTAGAGACTTCCCCCAAGCCTTGGCCACCCTTAGATTAGGTCATAGCTCCCTAGGAATCCCTAAAACCCTAGTTACAACCCTTATCTAGACGTCGAGATAAGTTATAGGACGTCCAGGACCCTTAGCCAACTCTCGCACACCTCAAACCCACTTCTGCACTGTTATTGGATGTCTAGACACTTTGTCAGACGTCCAATTTCTGCAAAATACCCAAAACATAACCTAGATTTCCCCTTGACTTAGATTGGACATCCAGAACTAAAGTCTGGACTTCTGATTTTTGAGTATAAGTCATCTGATCTTGTTTCTAGACATTTGGAACTGGTCTCCAATTCCTGTTTTGAGATTCAAGCCTTGATCTTAGATCTCTAGCTCCCTAGACCTAATCCCAACCCCATAGAAACCTAAATTAAGGTATCCTAACCCTAGTACATCACCTCTAAACCTACCTAAGGACCTAATTAGGTCCTCACCAAACCCAATTGACTTAAATCAAAGTCAATTACCTTCACCTAAGTCAATTGGACTCATTGAGTCCAATTGAGCTTAGATCTCAACCCACACAAGTTCAATTAGACTTAGTGAGAGTCCAATTTGTGATTTCCCTACTTGGAGGGGTGAGATCAGCGTGAAAAAAAAATGCGGAATTGAAAATATAAACAATCTCACAAAAATAAGCAATTACAAAATGTACACAAGAATTTTTAGGTGGAAACCCAAACCGGGTGAAAACCACCACCTAACCCTCTCGAGTTAGGATTTTCCGATCAACCTAGTTGATCAAATCCACTAAACGAATCACTTTAAAACGAGGGTGATTCAACCTCAGTACAACCACGCTACAAGTACGAGGGTAGCGTTCCTCAACCCCTTCTCTCCACGAGAAGGATTTTGTCCCACGAAGGAGACGGGAATTTGCAAAGCGAATACCCAACCAAAAGACAAAGGTAAAATAAACAACAAACCTATAGAGCCAACAAAGTAATAAACCTAAGCTTCTATAGGATTTAGGAAACTCCCCTTTGCAAGGAGTGCGTCGACGATGACGCGGTGCATGCGCCACGCGACGGCGCAACTTCGCTCTCGTGAACTACAGCGGGAGAGCGGGTGCGCAACAGCTTGATGCTTTCAAGAGAATGGTGATTGAGCTTGGAGAGCAAGAGCTAGCTAGGACACAAGAGAGTGGAAAGTGTAATACAAATTGTTTCTTGTGTATCTTGGTCTCTCTAGGTGTGTATTGGTGTGTAAAGGCTCCCCTCTATTTATAGAGGCCTTAGGAAGGCTTTGGAAGGCTTAAGAAAGGTTCTATAGCCGTTGGGAACAAAGCCCAAGTGAATCAGCCCAAAATCAGGAACAATCATTGTTCTGACAGGCTTATCAGACGTCTAATTCTAGCATCAGACGTCTGGAAGTTCACTATAAGACGTTTGATTAAAAGGTCAGACGTCTGATTTTGGGCGGGTCTCTCCCTGACTTGGATCAGATCTAAACAGGGTTTTTACGCAAGTCCATCAGACGACATACAGGACGTCTGGCACTATGTCTGGACGTCTGGAAACCTACTTTTACTGTGGGAATTGATTTCCAAACGTTGCAACGGCTAGAAAATCTCTGAGAAGAGATTTTGGGTCAGCCGAGGCAAAACGGTCATTTATCAGACGTCTGGAAAGTCCTATGGACGTCTGATAAGGCTCTAACGGTCATATCTTTGAGTGCCTGCTAAGCCAGCCAACGGTCCACTAACTGGACGTCTGGCAAATCCATCAGACGTCTTCTAAGACGTCTGGTCTAAGGTCTGGACGTCTGATTTCATCAGACAGAACTACTATCTCCAGCCTAACAGTTATCGGATGTCTGAAACAACAGTCAGACGTCTTAAAATACATTATCAGACATCTGATTTGGGAATTAGACGTCTGGAAGTGCTGTTTGAACCCTATATTGGTTTTCTAAGTATTCTACAGAAAATCTAAGTATCCTAAGGTTGTGCCGGTGTTCCTAGGACTACTGTTAGGGTTCTTTGAGGCTCTTTAACATAATTTCTAAGGAAAATAAAGAGCAAGAAAAATAAAGATAAAAGTACATGAAAGGATTAAAAAGAATCTATCCTATTCTTCTTGTCTTCTATCTTCAATCTGTCGCTCCACGCGAACCTCCTCTGTTTTCCGTCAAGCTCCTCCAATCCGTCCTGGATGCGAGCTCGAATTCCGTCTAAACACGTCCACATTTGCAATTGACCTGAAATCTAGGACTCAAATTGCAAATGTTAAATTACACGTGTTTTGTTATCATCAAAACAAATGATCGTGGTGCTTTAGCACCAACACAATTGACCTAAACCCAACCTAATTGAGTTATTTCACTCTCAATTAGGTTCACACTCATTCAATTAAACTTGGGTTAAGTTTAATTACAAATTTCCCTTAGCAATTAGGGTTTGTAATCCTAATTCAAGGCATACACCTACCTAAACCCCTTAGGACCTAACCTAAACCACCTAGCCACATCGGGCACGACCACACACACACACACACACACACCCATTCACACACTCCCACACATCTAGATTTCTCTAGAACTCTCTCCAAGTGGCGCCACTCTTGGTTGCCAAATTTACCAACCAAGAGGCATTCAAATTGAGATCCACATTTTTTGGATCTCAAAACCACTTCTATCCTCTCTTGGCTAGCCATTCTTGGGCTCTCTCTAGAGTGTTCCACACTTCTCTAGAGAGACTCCCTTTGGTCTATAAAAGACCTAAGGGGTGGCCATTTGCACCCATCCACTCTTGGCAATTCACATCCATTGGCTCCCATCCACATTCATGGCTCTCATCCACTTCCACTTAGGCTAGCCACTACCATCTCCACCACCATCTCCATGAGCTGATCACCACCATGAAGGACACCATGCTGGGATGCTGGATCACTCCTCTCTCTCTCCAAGGGTCGGCCTAAGCTCCATTGGCCGCCCCTTATTCTCCTCTCCACCACTCCAAGGCCATCTGAGACCACCTCCGAATGCCCTCACTTTTGATAGATTAGTATCTAGCTCTTTGCATTTACTACTTTTAATTACTACTTAGTAGTGTAATCCTTATTCTCCCCAAATGATGCATGCAAAATTCCCCCGTAGATTCTTGTATGCGATCGTTTTCTGATAGTTAGATCTACATTTTTAAGCATTCATGTACAAGCTTTCCTCTACAAGTTCATGTTGCAAACACTCTCCAAATGAATGAAAAATATATTTTATATATATCTATGTCTATGTGTTGAGAATCATCATGAGCTCATTGCAATATCTTTTGTGTGATTAATGTTGCCTATTTTTAATTCCTGACATTCTTGCAACTAAGCATGTCGTACTTAAATACGTAATAATTAAGAACCGGCATGCGATTCTAAATAAAGTAGAGCGATAAAAGATCGAATTCAAAAGTAAAACAAACGCCTCCCAAAGACGAACGACCGGGACTCAAAGTCTCGTTATCTTTAGAAAATAATTTTTTGTTTGATCGTATTGCGCACTATACTACGACATTTTCCTATCAAAAATGCGCTCTACGACTGCCAAACACTCGTCAATTCTTGTGATCAAGGACTTTCCTTCAACTTTTGGGTTGATCAAACTAGGGGTTTCATTAGGGCATCGCTTGATCTGAATGTGATATTAAGAAGTAATTGAGTAATTTCCTGGTTCGTTCAAAAAAAAAATTTTGTGATCGTATAGTTTTCTAAGGCATTGCTTTTGATTTTGCTTAGTAATAAATTTACTCAGCCAATGAGCTCATAAATTCATAACATTGCTTGATAGTTGATACGATAGTTGTGTACACATATGTGATGCTTAAATTATGTATCCATACAATACATATCCTTTTGTAGGACCATCCAACCATTGTTTTTGTGTAAATATACAAGTAGATCATACATATTTTCATGGCATATACAAATGTATACAGGATGATCTATGGTAGTGTATTTCTGCTAATAGTGGGTTATATATAATTAACGTCGATCACTTAAAAAAGGTAGATTATTCTCTGCTAAGCACATGCTATTTCACTTTTTGTACCCCTTTCCCTATACTTATGGTTATTTGATGGTAAACACATGATATTTTCGGATTTTCTCTGGAGATATTATAGCACTCTGGAAAGTAATTACTCCTTGTGAACATCAATGACCTCAACCATTTGTTTAGAATACCATTTGTAAAAATTATCATACCCTCTGGTCAATTAATTTTACTTGTAATCTTGCTGAGCCAAGCACAAATTTTCAGTTAGTATTGTTTGGTCTGTGTTATCTGACAAATCACATGATTACTTGTCCTAGTACTCAGTTAATTATGGCATGACGTGTTTCTATCTTTGTAAGTGTGAACATAATAATAATAATATTATTTTTTTTCTCTTCTTCACAATCGAATTTGACTTGTAAAATGACTTAGCATATCAATATATATATTGAAAGCATGTGAGAGGTTGAGTTGGGAATCTACTATTCACTACACTATTAACTTATTTTCGTGCCTGGTCAAATATTATTTTAATAATATATGCATGGAGATAATTGTCTTGATTTCTAGTGTAGTTGGTAATGGATGTTAGTTGTAGGGTTTACTATTGCAGGGATGTTGTTCGTTCAAAAGTGAAATTGGGTTTGTAAATATTGTATTGCAGTACAGGTGAAATCACTTCGAAGAACAAATAAAAATTTATTACTCGAAAAATTAAGAAGCCAAGGTCGAACACGGGGAGCAAATTGGTATTTAAAAATTAAGAGCACAATCTCAAATTGATATAATGTGATGTTCAACAATTTATGAAGCAATAGAATTAAGTTCAATGTATAGATATGCTTCAAAGAGATTAATAGAGATGTAAAAAGAAATAGAATTTAATTAATCTCTGTCTGTTCTTTCTCTTCCTTTTCTTTCCTCTCCAATGTCTTCTTCTTTCTTCTCTTTTCTTCCTTCTCTGATTTCTCCTTCCTCTGCAGCTTCTTCCTCTTTCCATCTTCTTCTTTCTTTTCTTCTCTTGGTTTCTTTCCTTCTTTCCTCTGCCTTGGCTTCTTTCTTCTTTCTTCTGCCTTTGGCTTCTTTCTTCGGTTCCTTCTTCTCCTTCAGCCTCTGATTTCTTTCTTTCTCTTCAGATCTGCCTTTAGGTCCTCAACTTTCTTCCTTGGCCTCTTTCTGCCCTTAGCCTTCTTCAACTTCCTTTCTTAGTCTCTTTCTTCTCTGCGGCTCCTTCCTTCAGCTTCCCTTCCTTTTTTGTCTTCCTGCACAGAAGTGTAAAACCTACCCCTACCCTCCCCCATGTACGCTCTCTCTTTTTCTCTCTTCGGTTCGCTCTCCCAAAGCCAATCGGGTATACGGGTCGGGTCAAGCGCATCCGGGTCCAGGTGCATCGGTGTGGGTGGTGCACGAGGAGTGCAGGGTAAACGGGTCAAGCAGCCAGGTCCGCGGATGAGGTGGGTGATCGGGCGAGGGGACCTCACCCCCTGATCGGAGGCAATAAGCTGATATCACAAAAATAATATAAATCACTCAGTTGCGCCAAAAGTTACCGAGGTGGGACTAAAGTCCCACCCGCTTCTTCGCGTGCCCGCAGGAGGATACCTGCTCAATTGCTGCAGCTACGGATGGTGTTGGCTTCGATTACTGGGTGCCAAGAGATTCTAAGATATTTCTGTGCACTTGGGGCTCTACTTCCTGGAGCGTCGCGACCTAGAGCAAGCTTGCGAGCAAACTTTACTCCTGCTCCAATGGTGGCAGGGGGTCGAACTTGCAAATGATGAATACGGCCTCGCGACCTTGTCAAAGCACTTAGAAAGCTTCACTGTGTCATGCCGAAGGTGGTGCGGTGGGTGGCGTGGCGCAGAACGGCCTAGGCATGCATCCCTAAGTTAGACTGTGGTCGTGAAGTGCGTTTGTTCGGGGAGAGTGTAGGGTGCTTGTGGTGGTCAATGAAGAGGTGGGCGATGATCAGTAGATGATGATGAAGCTTCTGCGATAGTTGGTGAGGCATGTGGGTGCGTGGAGCGACGGTTGCGCCTTCGCCGGTGGTTTGCCGGAGATAAGGAAGACGAAGGTGGTCTGTGGTTGTCGAAGGGGGTTTTCTGAAATAAAGAGGGGGAAAGTGAAAGGTAGGGAGAGAGGAACTTAATTGAGAGTAGCTAGATGAAGGGGGGAGGCAGAGGGCGAGCGGCGTATATTTGCCGTCGCCGGAGATGAAAGTCCTGAGATGAAGAGGCAGCGACGACAAGAGGGTTGAAGACGTGCGCGCAGGTATGGCGCGACGTGAAAGAGCAAGGTGGAGAAGACTCTGCCACTGGTATGGTGGCAGAGTGACGAGAAAAGGGAGGAGAGATCGTCGGAGCTTGCGGGCTATTTGGCCAGAGATGGGAAAGGAGGAATTTTGGGGGTTTCTTCGACTAAATCAAGCTTAGAATGACTGGCTGGGCTTGGGGCTTCTTTTATAGGCACCGGCAGAAGGCCTTGTGCTTGGAAGACAAGCTTCCAAGCACGAGTTTCCTCGTCGGAGTAGGAAATTCAAGAGATACCCATATCTCTCGTATGTTTGCATGAGAGATTGAGTGCAAATCAAGGCATATAATTGAATTCATATGGTCAGGAATTCCTCAGAGAATCTCCCTTTCAAATCTAAGAGGGATTCTCAGAGTAAACAAGGAGATCTCCCTCTTGAATCCTCGCCGGAGTAGGATTCCTCCGCTGTAATGGTGGAGGGACCTAATTGCAAAGAGTGATGAGGAGGATAGGGGGGTCTCTGCAAGGTTTTCAAAAGTTAGGGCATAAAAGTAATTAGGTTGGACTGTTTTGCAAAGTAGGTTAAGGTGACCTCTCCTTAGGTCCAAATTTTGGTACAAACCTAATTTGGACTTAAGGAATTCGATGGTAAAGTTGGATTTTAGGTTTGACCACGTTTGAATGGATATTTTGCACAAAAACTTAATTTAGGGAAAATGTTTAACTAGGACCCCTATTTAGGTCAAAATAGGTTCTAAAGGCCAAATTGAAGGTTCTAAACCCTAGGGGATATTTTTCCATGAAATTTAGAGGGTTTAGTTGATTTTTATCCAGACCTGAACCTTGTTAAATTAAGTGGGTTTGTTCTAGGGTTACAGGATGTCATTTAATTCTTAGATCTCACATTAACCCTTTTTCTACTTGAACCATCCCACTTTTCCTCTTGTTAAGTCCAATTGACCTATGTTTAACCCCTGAGAAATCCTGTTGTTGTACCGCAATGGTAAAATTGCAATTTTACCCTTTATTTCTTGCTTTTCTCTCAACCCAGCTATTCTCTGAGTTAGGCCCTGCTCTTGGTTATGTAGGAGCTTTTATTCTCTTTTCTAGGTCAGAATGAGCTAGTTAGGACTCATGATGGTGTTCCCATCAGATGTGTGTTAGAATCTTGTAGAGACTGATGTTGTGAACCATCTTATTTGAATTTGATTGGAATTAAGTTCATTACTTATTTGATTTGGAATGAAATTTATTAATTACTTATGTGTATTAGCATGGAATTAATCGATTATTATTATTTTTATAACTGTTGAACGAATGATGCCTTGATTTCTAGCATAATTAATTATAATTGTCATAAATAAGTATAAAAGTATAAATAATACATTTGTCTCTCATATATATTATAATGTGAAGAAGATTTATTCTACTATCAAGCATAGGATAAATATATCTTCATTGCATAAATTGCTCTAATTCTTAATCTTTGTTGTATTTCTACTATGTTATTAATGTTAGACTTGCGTATGAAAAAAAAAGAATTGTGTTAGTTTATTGTTACCATTTGCATTCTCAAAAGTATTATAAAGAGTATCCGTTCACATCCATTTGTCTTTGTTAGACACTTCAAATGACCTCATGTTATTTGCATATGTATATATACATAGACATAAGGTTTATTTTTGGGGACATTGTGACTCTAATTGGCCTAGGAATTGATATTCCCTTTTATTAATTTTTTTGAAAATTTGAAATGTATCGTTGCTTAGAGTACAAAGCTTATATTTTACTTGCTAATTACAAGAAGTTTTATTAATTACTTTGAAAACCTAAGTTTTACCTTTGAAAAAGTGCTTAAAATTTGAAATTTTTACGTTAAGGTCTTCAACTTCATAAGTTCAGGATTGTTTCATTGCATGGATTTAAAATTTTAAGAGATTGTGTTTTGCATGTTGAAATTTCTACGTGGATTTGAAGGCATCTTCCAGTACCATAAATTGAGAATTATTCATGACTTATGTATCGTATGTAATCGATTTTTCCTTAACAATGTTTATAGATTGCCACTTTTCCAAAAAAAAAAAAAAGAAAAGCTAATTTTGATACGCAGATCAAGTCTTTAAAATTTCAATTGAAGATTTTGTACCTTTATTTGATGAGTTCATTTTTCTAACCTACATCTATGGGAGTGTCAAGAAATCGCCACTATCATTATTAACTTGCCACTATCTATATATACTCACCTAAATTATGGTGCAATCATCAGCATCAAAATAATTTGTACAGTCTATCGCCAGTGGTGCCGTAAAGAGTGTATTGTTGGTTGTTGTATGAAATTGAAGTGGAACTTAAATCGATGTGCCTTTTCTTTGTGAGGCTGTAACTGGGTTTATTCTTAGGGAAACCATACGTACAATTAAGTTGTAATATACTATACAAAGAAAAGGTGTCTAATTTACAGTTGTATGCTGCTAAATGGTTGCATTTTCTCCTTGGATGAAAGAAAAGGTTTCTTAACCTTTATATAGCATAACTTATGATATAGTTATAATTCTTCTAAGCCCAATGTTTGACAAGTTTTATGTTTCTATTTAGTTCGAAGTCCTTGAGTCTGCATTTAGTTCTTTATTTTCTATTTTGGATAATTTGAAAAAAGTTCTTCTTTTGACGATGAGATAGGCAGTGATTAGGTGGGATAGGAAAGTTAACATATTACAAGTATGGGGTTAATAATTATGGTTTAATCATTTTTACACTTCTGGTTGAGTTTAATATTTTGGTTAGTAACTAGCTATGCTAATGAATTGCTTGAAACTAATAAATTTGGTTGTAAAAATTTGAAAATGGAAGTTTCATGTTGTTTAATTTTTGTTGCAAGTTTTTATGAATTGTACACCTCACACCTCATCCACCACTTAACCCTTTTATTTTAGTCCTTGTACCATGTAGGTACCTTATGTTACGAACGCGTGCCCCGGACGTATTTTAAGACGTCTGGGAGGTGGCCCAGACGTCTTACCAGACGTCTGGGACCACATCCAGACGTCTTGCCAGACGTCCTGGATGGTTTACAGACGTCTGAAAAACCGTTATCGTCCACACCCGCGAGTCGTCAGCGCGCCTGCGTGCGCAGACCGCATATTCGTTATTCCCTCTTTTTCTTCTGCGGCTGCAGACGCCTGCCGCGCCTTCTCTCTCTCCTCTCCGCGCGGCCTTAAAAGGGACACGCCTCCCCTCCCGCCTCCACCGTCTCCTTCTTCTTCTCCTTCCTGTGCACGAGAGCGAGTGAGCGCGAGGGCTGCAGCGGCGGCCGCAGCGAGCGCGGAGGAGGCGCGGCGTGCGAGGGCGGAGCTCTGCCGTGAGGGCGAGCTCGCCGGAGCGGCTTGGCCGTCCGGCGGAGGGCGCAGGGGGCGCGGAACGACGCGGAGAGGGACCTGCTGCAGTCTGAGCAGCAGGAGCGTGAGGTGCGACGCGGGCGACGTCACGAGTAGAGTCCGGGTCGCGCCCTGATTCTGGAAAAATTTCCAGAATCAGACGTCTGGGTTGATAGGCAGACGGCGAGGACGACGTCTGGTATCTCATACAGACGTCTGAAAGGTGAGTATTCCGTTTTCTACTTCCTTCCTGTCGACTGACCGTACTGAGGGAGGGAGTTGGCTATGCGCAGGCTTGTTGATTCGCCATCCTTTGCGAATCAGACGTCTGGAAGTTGTACTAGACGGCTTGAGTGACCTCCAGACGTCCGGGGTGACCATCGGACGTCTGGGAGATAGGCCAGATGTTCCCGCAGACTTCTGGACGTATGGGAAACCACGCTGAACAGGTAATTCTCTGATCCACTTTTTAAGACATCTGGAATAAGTTCCAGACGTCTGATTTTGCACAGTATCGTCTTTTTCGACCCGTTTAGGGCCCGTTCGGGCTCCGTTTTCCGTGATTCGAGTTGCGTTCTTTTCAGAATTAATTCCTCTACCCGTCTACAGTAGCTATACACTATTTTGAGACACTCCCTGTGTTTGATCCTTGTGATAGGACCTCGTTCAGTTGCAGTCTTGGGAGTCGCGGAGGCACGCGGGATTCCCGATCACGCCCCCATTACTCCTGTTGTACCTGGCAGAGTGGCTTAAGTTTATTATTAAAATCTGTTAAAGTATGGAACCATAACTAGAATCTAGGACATTACATGAATCCTAGGAATGAGAAATGTATGGAATGATAGCTTCTAGGTGATGCATGAATCTTAGGGCTGGAAACTAGTTGTATGCTAGATCCTAGGATGTGGCATGAACCCTAGGATGGAAAACTAGTGGAATGTATAATACTGCAGTCTTGGAAAAATGGAAAGGAATATAAAGCTGCCTGTTATGAATAAAGAAACATGATTGAGATCATGGATTGTGAGAACGTGAAACTGGAAAGTGAAACATATGATGTTCTGAGATAAAGAGCTGGAACCCTACGGGGAATTAGGAGTGGAACTCCTGGAAAGAAAAAGGAATCGAACTGAGATGTAGTTTGTACTGTCTCTTGGGTACGCAGTACCAAGGGAAGTACCTGTACCTGTTTAGTGCAGAGTGGGGCCAGCCACCCCAGGGACCCGGGGGTTAGGATTGGCCGCTCTGTACCGACTTGTTGGCCCTCGTGTACGTAGTACCGAGGAGAGCTACTAGTGTTAGGAGAGTACTAGCTACCCCACGGGCCCCGGGGTTCTGCTAGCCTCCTTCACCGACTTGTTAGGCCCACTAGGGCAAACCAGGGTAGTCAAGCGAGGGTGCGCGGACTGTGGAGGGGCAAGGCCTCGGTTTGGTTACTGTGGAGGGGTTGGACCCCTGTTACTGAGAGGGCTCTGCCCTGGTTCCGTGCTGTGCTTTGGGCGCACCCGTTAACGGAAACGATTGACCGCGTGCCAGTGCGGGCTAGCTACCTGTGCGTTTATCGCGCGTGCCGTAGTCACCGTTACGTCTGTCAGTGACCTTGGGGTGGTTGACTGAGGGTAGGATCACCACGGGGGACTCTCCCGGCCAGGAGAGCACCACGTGCTACTTCTACTTTTGGAAAAGGCTGCAATCAAGATCGTTCCCACGAGGACATTCGAGATCAAGTAAAGGATCTGAGAAATAAATGAAATAGTGAGAAAATTGAAAGATGTGAATAAAGGAAGTAATAGAACATAACAGCTACTGTACACTCTACTGTTGCCTTTAGTTAGTTTGCCACTCTACTCAGCATTTGCTGACGTGTTACACTCGTTACCTTTTTCAGGACCAGGTGTTGAGCAGCCAGGGTCGGCGGCTGCAGAGGACGCTGGGCCGAGTAGGGTCCAGTAGAGTTACCACAGTCTCTTGTACCTCTTTTGTTTCTATTCTAGTGAGTAGTTTTTGTTTCCGCTGTACCTTCTTTACCTGCAGTTCTTGTTATATGATAAATGTTGTTCTACTGTTGTGGTGGTACCTATTGTAGTAGTTTCTTTCCTTACTGCTGTACTTTCTTACTGTTAGTTATATTCATGCTGAATGTGGTTTATTTTACTGTCTTTTGCTTACTTCCTCGTTGGACGACTAGGTCTTGGGATTAGTCGAGTCGGTCCGGTTCTCGTGTCTCATAGGGACTCGGGAACCGGGTCGTTACAAGATGGTATCAGAGCAAGGTCGTCCCTAGAAGTGAATCAACTGACTGGAAAATAACCAATTCACATGTTTATAGCTAGAGAGGCCACCACAACATATCTCTTGACATGAGCACTTAGAAGTTTTGTTAGGTACTGTCTGTTTTGACGTTTCCGTTTTGTTTCGCGTCTCCTTGCAGGAGATGCCTTGTCGCGGGACTGGCGAGACTGGCCGCGGGCGCGGCCGAGGGCGAGGTCGGTGAGGTGGACGTGCTGTCGTTGACGTCTCGGTGGACCAGCCACCACTCCCTGGCATCCAGGCCCAGGACCTCGCCAGACTGATACGGGATATTGTACGAGAGGAGCTCCACCCACCGCCCCGAGCACCTCCTCCTGGGGTTGCAGAGGGGGAGCCCTCTGTGGGACCACGCGACGGACACGGCACTCGACACGAGGGAGGGGATGGGCTCCTGCCACCCCCACCTTCCTCCGACACTTCTGTAAACGAGGCACCTTCGCCTGGAGGTGCACCAGCACCTCCCCTACAGCGCCACTTCGAGCTTTTCAGACAGCTCCGGAAGCTGAAGCCCCCCTCCTTCAAGGGGGATGAGGACCCGACCGAGGCAGAGGACTGGCTTGAGCAGCTGGAGAAGATCTTCGACACCCTTCGCCCCCCGGTGGAGTGCCGCGTGGCCTTTGCCACGTACCAGCTGGAGAGTGCGGCACACCGGTGGTGGAGGGCGGTCCGGGGATAGGAGAGGGACGAGCCGACGTGGGACCAGTTCGTCACCCTCTTCTGCGAGCAGTACTTTCCCCAGACGTGGTAGGACCAGAGGAGGTGGGAGTTCCACACTCTCCGCCAAGGGACGATGACTGTGAGCGCGTACCGCACGCGTTTCTTGGAGCTGTCCCGCTTTGCAGCGACAGCGGTAGCCACTGAGGAGGAGCGCCTTTGGAGGTTCACCGAGGGGCTCCGGCCTGCGATCCGGGGGTATGTCAAACCCCTGAAGCTGCCGACGTTTTCGAGGGTGGTAGAGGCAGCTATGACTTACGAGGAGACCAGCCCGTCCGCGCGAGAGACCGACGGCGGGCGGAAGAGGCCCTTTCAGCCAGACTTCTCACAGGGCCGGCGAGAACGGAGACACGTGGCGTCTGCAGGAGAGCCGTCACGTTGTGCAGGGCCATCAGTGGCCTTTGGGGGCCCTCGACAGGGGCCAGTCACCAGCACCGGACCCCCGCCTAGCCGACAGCAGGGACTCACTAAGGGCGGGAGTCGGGTTCCCCTCTGCTACCAGTGTGGCCAGCCGGGCCACGTCAGGAGGGACTGCCCATCTAGAGCAGGAGGTCAGCAGATACTTCCCGTGCAGAGCACTGGAGGGAGCGCAGGAGGCCGCGGTTCCCAGGCACGAGGAGGAGGACAGCAGTCGCGAGGAGGGTATCGGCCAGCACCTACACGTATAAACACCCTAACACACAGGGACGCCAGAGCATCGGGATCCGTGGTAGCAGGTATGGTTTCAGTTTCTGGTAGACTCGTTTACACGCTTTTCGATTCCGGCGCTACGTACTCGTTTGTCGCAGCCAGTTTCCCAGTTAGTTTGGACCAGGATTATACACTGTTAGAGAATCCGTTTGTAATCAGAGGTCCGAGTGGTCAGCTGTTTGTAGCTAAGGAGGTGTACACGGGTTGCGAGGTCAGCATCGGGGGACATAGCCTGCCAGCTGACCTGATTATGATACAGATGGAGGACTTTGGAGTGATTCTGGGGATGGATTGGCTGTCCGCTTACCACGCCTTGGTAGACTGTTTTGAGAGGAAGATTGTCTTCTCCATTCCGGAGTTGCCTTCTTTCGAGTTTCACGGGCAGCCAGTGGACGGAGGTTTCAGGTGCATTTCGGCACTTCGGGCGGCGAGACTTTTGAGCCAGGGGTGTGAGGGCTTCCTAGCCTGTGTGGTGGCAGAGCCCAGCCCTGTGGCAGACTTCCAGAGCATCCCGGTGGTCAGAGAGTTCCCCGACGTGTTTCCAGACGAGTTACCAGGACTACCGCCGGAGCGTGAGATCGAGTTTGAGATCTCACTAGTACCAGGGACCAGCCCCATCTCCACCGCGCCATACAGGATGGCACCGCTTGAGCTGCGAGAGCTCAAGTCCCAGTTGCAGGACCTTTTGGAGAAAGGTTTCGTGAGGCCCAGTGCGTCTCCCTGGCGAGCCCCGGTACTGTTTGTGAAGAAGAAGGATGGGACCCTACGCCTTTGTGTGGACTACCGACAGCTGAATACGGTCACCATCAAGAACAGATATCCGCTGCCGAGGATCGACGATTTGTTTGACCAGTTGCGGGGTGCCACGGTGTTTTCCAAGATAGACTTGAGGTCTGGATACCACCAGTTGAGGATCAGGGAGACCGACATCTCCAAGACAGCTTTCCGCACCCGGTACGGACACTACGAGTTTTTGGTCATGCCGTTTGGGCTGACCAATGCTCCCGCTGCTTTCATGGACCTGATGAACAGGGCGTTTAGACCGTACTTGGATCAGTTCGTGGTTGTTTTCATAGATGATGTGCTCATCTATTCTAGAGATCGAACGCAGCACGGACAGCACTTGCGGATGGTTCTGGACACTCTGAGATGACGCAGGCTGTACGCCAAATACAACAAGTGCGAGTTCTGGTTGAGGGAGGTGACCTTCTTGGGTCATGTGATATTTGGTGACAGCCTGGCGGTGGACCCCGCGAAGGTCGAGGCAGTGCTCAGGTGGGAGAGACTGCGTTCAGTCACTGAGATTCGCCGTTTCCTGGGACTGGCAAGTTACTACAGACAGTTCATCAAGGGATTTTCACAGATTGCGCGTCCTATGACACAGTTGACCCGGAAGGACGTGCCTTTCGCTTGGACAGACGCCTGTGAGGCGTGTTTTCTGGAGCTGAAGGAGAGGTTGACCTTGGCTCCCGTGCTCACCATCCCTGACAGTAGTGGCGGGTTCGTTGTGTACATGGACGCTTCCTTGTAGGGGTTAGGAGGTGTGCTCATGCAGAGGGGTCATGTTGTCGCTTACGCTTCGCGGCAACTGAAGCCCCATGAGCATACCTACCCTACCCACGACCTAGAGTTGGCAGCTATTGTCTTCGCGCTGAAGACCTGGAGGCACTACTTGTACGGTGAGACCTTCGAGATTTTTACAGATCACAAGAGCCTCAGATATCTTTTTGACCAGAAGGAGCTCAACATGAGACAGAGACGTTGGTTGGAGCTCCTGAAGGACTACGATTGCAGCATCTCCTACCACCCGGGAAAGGCCAATGTGGTGGCTGACGCCTTGAGCCGTAAGGCGCCCGCACGCTTGGCCAGTCTACAGTTACAGAGTTGGAGCCTTTTGGAGGAGGTGGGCAGTTGGCGACCTCTAGAGTTACGAGGATACTGTGGGGCAGTGACGGTGACACGGCAGACCAGGCCAGAGCTGATAGACCGTATCATCACAGGACAGATGGCTGATCCGTACTTGTAGTCTTTGCGCGACAGAGTACTATCAGGGGACCCAGGGGACTTCTCTTTCACAGACCAGGTGTTACGCTTGAGGGGACGGTTGTGCGTTCCCAGAGACAAGGAGCTGTTGAGAGAGCTCCTGACTGAGGCACACGGTTCCAGATTCACCATACATCCCGGAAACACGAAAATGTACCATGACTTGAGACGCGAGTTTTGGTGGAGAGGGATGAAGCGGGATGTGGGTGAGTTCGTGCAGCAGTGCTTAGTGTGCCAGCAGGTGAAAGCCGAGCATCAGAGGCCTGCAGGGCCGCTTCAGCCGCTTCCAGTGCCAGAGTGGAAGTGGGAGAGCATCACCATGGACTTGGTGGTGGGCTTACCTGTTACCCAGCGGGGACACGACGCAGTCTGGGTAATAGTGGATAGATTGACGAAGACGGCGCGATTCTTGCCGATCCGAGTCACTTTGGGACCAGCACAGTTGTCAGAGAGGTATATCCGTGATGTGGTGCGACTACACGGAGTTCCGCGGGAGATCGTATCCGACCGGGATACCCGCTTTACGTCCCAGTTTTGGGCTGAGTTTCAGCAGGCCTTGGGGACGAGGTTGAGGTTTAGCACAGCTTACCACCCCCAGACGGATGGACAGTCTGAGCGCACGATATAGACACTCGTGGACCTTTTGCGTGCCTGTGTACTGGACTGGAGGGGCTCTTGGGAGGAGCACCTGCCCCAGCGGAGTTTGCATACAACAGTTATCACTCGAGCATCGGCATGGCTCCCTACGAGGCTTTGTACGGACGGAGGTGTACGGCACCCTTGAGTTGGGTTGAGGTGGGGACCAAGTGGGAGGTTGGCCCCAGGTTGATCCGGCAGAGTCAGGAGGTAGTTGAGCAGATCCACAGACAACTCCGCACTGTCAGGAGCAGACAGAAGAGCTACGCGGATCGGAGACGCATAGAGGTACAGTTTGAGATTGGGGACCACGTCTTCCTTCGTGTTTCGCCCATGAAGGGTCTACAGCGGTTTGGGGTGAGAGGGAAGCTCGCGCCGAGATTCGTGGGGCCTTTTGAGGTCCTGGAGCGGGTTGGACCCGTTGCTTACCGACTTGCCCTCTCCCCGCAGTTTTCTGGTGTGCACGACGTGTTCCACGTGTCCAACCTCAGGAAGTACGTAGCCGATCCCAGCCACGTACTGAGTCACGAGAGCGTCAAGGTGAGCGACGACCTGACCTACCCCGAGCGGCCAGTGCAAATCCTAGACTGAGCCGTCCGCAGTTTGAGACGAAAGCAAGTACCCCTGGTAAAGGTTTAGTGGAGGAGCCAGCGGTACGAGGAGGCTACCTGGGAGCCTGAGGCGGCAATGCGGGAGCGGTACCCAGAGCTTTTCGCGGGTACGTCTTTTCGGACCGGGTTCGGTCCTCTTTGAGTTTGTTATGGTTATTTGGACGTCTTTTCCCGGACCCTAGTTGGCGCAAGTTTCGGGGACGAAACTTCCTTTGAGTTTGTTATATTGTTACGAACGCGTGCCCCGGACGTATTTTAAGACGTCTGGGAGGTGGCCCAGACGTCTGGGACCACATCCTGACGTCTTGCCAGACGTCCTGGATGGTTTACAGACGTCTGAAAAATCGTTATCGTCCACACCCGCGAGTCGTCTGCGCGCCTGCGCGCGCAGACCGCATATTCGTTATTCCCTCTTTTTCTTCTGCGGCTGCAGACGCCTGCCGCGCCTTCTCTCTCTCCTCTCCGCATGGCCTTAAAAGGGCCACGCCTCCCCTCCCGTCTCCACCGTCTCCTTCTTCTTCTCCTTCCTGTGCACGAGAGCGAGCGAGCGCGAGGGCTGCAGCGGCGGCCGTAGTGAGCGCGGAGGAGGCGCGGCGTGCGAGGGCGAAGCTCTGCCGTGAGGGCGAGCTCGCCGAAGCGGCTTGGCCGGCTGGCGGAGGGCGCAAGGGGCGCGGAACGACGCAGAGGGGGACCTGCTGCAGTCTGAGCAGAAGGAGCGCGAGGTGCGACGCGGGCGGCGTCGCGAGCAGAGTCCGGGTCGCGCCCTGATTCTGGAAAAATTTCCAGAATCAGACGTCTGGGTTGATAGGCAGACGGCGAGGACGACGTCTGGTATCTCATACAGACGTCTGAAAGGTGAGTATTCCATTTTCTACTTCCTTCCTGTCGACTGACCGTACTGAGGGAGGGAGTTGGCTGTGCGTAGGCTCGTTGATTCGCCATCCTTTGCGAATCAGACGTCTGGAAGTTGTACTAGACGACTTGAGTGACCTCCAGACGTCCGGGGTGACCATCGGACGTCTGGGAGATAGGCCAGACGTTCCCGCAGACTTCTGGACGTCTGGGAAACCACGCTGAACAGGTAATTCTCTGATCCACTTTTTAAGACGTCTAGAATAAGTTCCAGATGTCTGATTTTGCACAGTATCGTCTTTTTCGACCCGTTTAGGGCCCGTTCGGGCTCCGTCTTCCGTGATTCGAGTTGCGTTCTTTTCAGAATTAATTCCTCTACCCGTCTACAGTAGCTGTACACTGTTTTGAGACACTCCCTGTGTTTGATCCTTGTGATAGGACCTCGTTCAGTTGCAGTCTTGGGAGTCGCGGAGGCACGCGGGATTCCCGATCACGCCCCCATTACTCCCGTTGTACCTGGTAGAGTGGCTTAAGTTTATTATTAAAATCTGTTAAAGTATGGAACCATAACTAGAATCTAGGACATTGCATGAATCCTAGGAATGAGAAATGTATGGAATGATAGCTTCTAGGTGATGCATGAATCTTAGGGCTGGAAACTAGTTGTATGCTAGATCCTAGGATGTGGCATGAACCCTAGGATGGAAAACTAGTGGAATGTATAATACTGCAGTCTTGGAAAAATGGAAAGGAATATAAAGCTGCCTGTAAATTGAATTAACAGCTGCCTGTTATGAATAAAGAAACATGATTGAGATCATGGATTGTGAGAACGTGAAACTGGAAAGTGAAACATATGATGTTCTGAGATAAAGAGCTGGAACCCTACGGGGAATTAGGAGTGGAACTCCTGGAAAGAAAAAGGAATCGAATTGAGATGTAGTTTGTACTGTCTCTTGGGTACGCAGTACCAAGGGAAGTACCTGTACCTGTTTAGTGCAGAGTGGGGCCAACCACCCCAGGGACCCGGGGGTTAGGATTGGCCGCTCTGTACCGACTTGTTGGCCCTCGTGTACGTAGTACCGAGGAGAGCTACTAGTGTTAGGAGAGTACTAGCTACCCCACGGGCCCCGGGGTTCTGCTAGCCTCCTTCACCGACTTGTTAGGCCCACTAGGGCAAACCAGGGTAGTCAAGCGAGGGTGCGCGGACTGTGGAGGGGCAAGGCCTCGGTTTGGTTACTGTGGAGGGGTTGGACCCCTGTTACTGAGAGGGCTCTGCCCTGGTTCCGTGCTGTGCTTTGGGCGCACCCGTTAACGGAAACGACTGACCGCGTGCCAGTACGGGCTAGCTACCTGTGCGTTTATCGCGCGTGCCGTAGTCACCGTTACGTCTGTCAGTGACCTTGGGGTGGTTGACTGAGGGTAGGATCACCACGGGGGACTCTCCCGGCCAGGAGAGCACCACGTGCTACTTCTACTTTTGGAAAAGACTGCAATCAAGATCGTTCCCACAAGGACATTCGAGATCAAGTAAAGGATCTGAGAAATAAATGAAATAGTGAGAAAATTGAAAGATGTGAATAAAGGAAGTAATAGAACATAACAGCTACTGTACACTCTACTGTTGCCTTTAGTTAGTTTGCCACTCTACTCAGCGTTTGCTGACGTGTTACACTCGTTACCTTTTTCAGGACCAGGTGTTGAGCAGCCAGGGTCGGCGGCTGCAGAGGACGTTGGGCCGAGTAGGGTCTAGTAGAGTTACCACAGTCTTTTGTACCTCTTTTGTTTCTATTCTAGTGAGTAGTTTTTGTTTCCGCTGTACCTTCTTTACCTGCAGTTCTTGTTATATGATAAATGTTGTTCTGCTGTTGTGGTGGTACCTACTGTAGTAGTTTCTTTCCTTACTGCTGTACTTTCTTACTGTTAGTTATATTCATGCTGAATGTGGTTTATTTTACTGTCTTTTGGTTACTTCCTCGTTGGACGACTAGGTCTTGGGATTAGTCGAGTCGGTCCGGTTCTCATGTCTCGTAGGGACTCGGGAACCGGGTCGTTACACCTTACAACCAAATGCATTTTGAATAGTGTTCTATGTTTTTGATTTATCCTTTTTAGTTTATCATCTAGGAGATAGAGTCATTGGAACACCATCATGAGCCATAAAATAGCTCAATTTGATCTAATAAAGATAGTAAATGCTCCTACATAACTACCAGAAAGCCATAATTCACTGCAAATCCATTCTGAGGGAGAGACAAGAAATCAAGGTCAAAACTATAATTTTACCATCATAACTTGAATACAGTACAACCATGAGTTTTCTCAGGGGTTAATTAAGATTCAAATGATTTTAAAAGGATAACAAGTGGGTTAGAACAGACAGAAAAGGGTTTTCGCGTGTTTTGAGAATTAAATGACTTTTGAAACCCTAAAAACAGACCTGCTTAATTAACTGAGGTTATGGTTAGAATAAAATTCACCTAAACCCTCTAAAATTCATAGAAAAATATCCTCTAGGGTTTGAAACCTTCAAATTGACCATCAAAACCCGTTTTGGCGCAAAACAGTCTCAGACTGACATTTACCCTAATTTGGGTTTTTGCATAAATTACCCAATTAAACATGGTCAAAATCAAAATTCAACTTCCCCATTGGATTCCTTAGCTCCAAATTAGGTTTGTACCAAAATTTGGACCCAAGCTGAAATTATCTTGACCTAGTTTGCAACTTGGTCCTGTCTGATTACATTTATGCTCTTAACTTTCAAAATTATTACAAAATGATCCCTAACTTTGTCATCATTTTCACAAATAGGTCCCTACCACCATTAATCTTTTTCCTTCAAGCACCTTCGACCTAAAATTGGCAAAAACTCCTTTATTCCTTGACGAATCCCTTTCAAATTTGAAAGGGAAGTTTGTCAAGGAATTCCCTTCCTTTTGAGCCAAATCTCATGGCCCAAAACCTTCTCAATCTCTCATACGAATACATGAAAGATTTGGGTATCAAAAAATTCCCAACTCCGGTGAAAACCTTCTCAATCTCTCATACGAATACATGAAAGATTTGGGTATAAAAAAACTCCCAACTCCGGTGAAGCTTTCCAAGCTTCTCAAGCCCAAAACCTCCTCTAAAGGCCTATAAAAAGACCTCTAGATCAAACCGTTCTCCTCACACTCGAATTCGACCAAAGTAACCCCCAATTCCTCTCTCCTCCGGTAGAAGTGCTCTTTGAGCTCTGGCAACTCTCCTTGCCTCTCCTCATTGTCTGACCGCAATACCAGCGGCAGATCCTCCTTCCTTGCCTTCTTCCACGTCGAGCAGCACTAGCTGACGTCCCTATCCCCTTCATCCTTGCCATCCAACCCTTATCAGAGCCAGCTTCGTCTCCGGCGCTGACCATACCATAGCCGGTTTCATCTCCGCCCCCCATCGTCTGCTACATACCTTAAGCGACTCCTTAGCTTTTCTACGTCACGCTAGTACCTCCGACACTCCACTTCAACATCTCCGACGCCCTCCGCGACTCCACCTTCCATCTCACCGGCATACCTCCGGCGAGCGCTAGCAGCCACCACAGATCACCTACACCATCGCTTCCATGCTCCACACCTTTGCCTTTACCTTAGGAGCAAAAGCTCTAACTTCGTTAGGCCAATTGCTCCTCCAAACCCTCTACCGAACTCACGATTCTCCAGCCACCCTCTGCGAGGTCGACAGGCCTCTTCACACACGCTCACTGCACACCAATGCCACCATCACACTCGCCATGCTCCGGCGATCGTTCCTGAGCCTTTTGACATGGCCGAAAGGCCTTATTTGTGATTTTAGGTACCAGCGCCCCTCCGCCATTAAAGTCGAGCTTCAAGCTCGCTCTAGGGCACATTCACTCCAGGTCTTAGCTCCAGGCCATGTGGATTCATCACACGCACATGCCTAGGTCTCTAATTGAGGGAGATACCCTCAGCAGCTGACCTAATTGAGGAAGAGTTCCCTGCTGCTGCGACGTGCAAAGGAAAGGTGGGACTTTAGTCCCACCTCGGAAGTTGGAGAGTGCGTGCGGATGCATAAATTGAATTTGTGTCTGGGGCTTATCGCCTCAGACACAAGGGGTGAGGTCCCTCACACCCCCCACGTGCCTTGTCCGCAACATCTCCTCCGCGGACCTGGTACACTCGACTCGCTTAAGCCCACACCTCGGCTACCACTCACGCCGATAGCCCTGGTCCTGGGTATGCCCTTGCCCGAATCTGACTACCTGATACTATGTGTGGTCTTGGGAAGGCGAGAAAGAGAAGAGCCTAGAGAGAGGAGAGTGTAGGGTTGGGGGGTTTTGCTGCAAGGAATAACTACTGACACTTAGCCGTTTGAAGAAGGATCCCCCTCTGTGTGTGAAGAAAAGAGAAAGAAAAGAAAACAGAAGAAGAAGAAGAGAAAGCAGAGAAGGAAAGAAAAGAAGAGGAGCCGCACAGGAAGAAAGGCAGAAGAAGAAAAGTAAAAGAACAGAAATAAAAGAAAGGCAGAAGAAGAAGAAGAGTAGAAGAACAGAAAGGAAGAGAGGTAGAAGAAGAAAGAGATTTCTTTAGATTGTTGATGAGACACTCATCAAGATAAAAATTAAAAATCTTATATACATAAAAATAAAAATATATAAATACAAAAATTTAAAAAGAAAATTCATAAAAATAATAAGAAGGGAATATTCATTAGTAATAAAGAAGAAAAGAAGAAGAATATAAATATTATAATTAAGAGTTTTAATTTTCTTTTAGGTCAGAAGTTTTAAATGTAGAAAGTATATATAAGTATTAAAGAGCATTCAATTCTTAATTAGATTTTACTTAAACATTTTGTAAAAACACACTTTTGTGTTTAAAATTTTTAAAACAAGATTTTATTTGAATTAAGGAATCTTTTAAATCTTTTAAATATTTGTTTTTCTATTCTTACTTGAATTAAGAAAATAAGTGTATTAAGATTTTAAACTTAAGTTTTGGAATTGAATTATAACTTTTTAATCAATTAGATTAAGTAATCCTTTTGATTTTTGAAAATTTGATTTTATCATAAAGTTAAGTAAAAAGCCAGATATTCAGAGTTAATTAAATAGAGAGTTGGTAGAATTTTAGTTTACAAAACTTACAAGCTAGAGATAAATAACTAGACTTGGTAAATTTTATCTTAACAGATCCTATAGGAGGATACTAAGAATTTGAAGAACCTAAGAGTAAAGGGTATTGTTGTCCAAGCTTTGGTTTGAGAGCTAAGTAACCTAAACATCTAAAATTCACTCACATAGAATTGTCTTGTTGACATTTGAGACCGCGAAAACACAGAGGTTAAGAGATCAATTCTGAATCCCCTTTAGTCCAAGGATTTTCGCGGGACGATTCTTGAAAGGGTGAAGGATGTGCCACTTACCTAGAAAAAGGATTTGGAGAATAATGGTAGTAAGAAAAATGAGAAGGGGGGAAAAGAAAAGAAAAGAAAAAGAAAAAGAAAAAAAGTAAATAAAACACCCTGCAGTTAAGTGCTTCGCTAAAAATGGGTACTTATGCAGTTTTTCCATAAATAAATAAAAGCATCTCAATACAAATGGATGTTACCCTTCCTTCCATCAAATAAAAAGAACACCTCGCTATAAATGGGTGTTCTAACCTATAGAAAAAGAAACAAAAAATATGGAGAAAAAAATATTAGGAATAAGAGACCCAGTGGTCCACTGGGGAGATATACACAAAAAGTGTTGACCTCGGGTTAGAAAACTGGTGAGGAGAAAGCAATCAAACCTGAGTAAGGCCAAGCCAAAGGCTTGAATTGGAATAATTGGGATTGGAAAGTGATGTCTTAAAATCTGGATTTTTGCAACTTTGGATGTCTTTAGGACAGTTTTCTTCACTAAGCACAGATGTTTTAAAGTCATAGCTACTGAACCTTGGTATTGGGCAGTGAAGCCTAAGAAATTGGGTTTTGAAGATTTTAAGTTGAGACCTAAAGGAGAAGAATTGACAGAGTCCTAGGTCTAGAAATTAATCTTTGGTGTTGTAGGCTAGTAAATTAAAGTTTTACTACTCTAAGTGTGATTAATAATGAGTATCTGGTTAATTTGCTTAAACTTATATTGATAAAAATCAAATATCATAAACAAAGGATTAACTTAAATCTATTTGAGTTTTTGAGTTAAAATGTAATTCTCAATCCTTAAGTTTTGTTTTTCTTAAAACATTTGGTATTCTAATTTGAGTTAAGAATAGTTACAAAGATTAAGAGATTTTTGAAGAATTCTAATTTTGAATAAAATTCTTGTTTACAAATTATTTTAAGTGTGTTTTGAAAATGTTATAAGTATAAGTCTAAGTAAGAAAATTTTCATACATGATCTAAGCATTAATCATTTATATTAAACTTAAATTTTTCTGACCTAAGCTTTCCTCTACATATTTACTAATTATAATAATTTAAACCCAAGTGCTTTAAATCATCATACTCTTAGTTAATTTTGCTAGGGACTAGCAAAACTTTGGCTTAGGGGTATGATGAGACACTTATCATGATCTCTAATTACCCCTAATTAACAAGTCTTCCTAGTTAATTAGCTAAGGTTATGAATATATAAGGGTTAACTATAGAATAAGGGATATTTAGTTAAGGACCATAAAATAAATTAAAAATGACATTTTATCATTCAAATAACATTATTAATAATTTAGATAATAATTGGACTCGAAATCATTCTAATCATTTCCTTAATTAATAAGATAAGTAACTTAAATATAATGTATACCTAAGTATGTAATAACTTAAGTAATTTTACTTAATCTAATAAATTAATCTAAAAAGGTCAAAGATGTAAATTCAAGGTGTAAACATAATATTTACCTTGTTTACTAACACATATAAAAAGTTGAAAAAAATCTAAGTTAAAATAAACCTTCAAAACCTGGGTTTACATTTTAGTCCTTAATTTTCATTACAGTCGAGTCCTTATTTCTCACATAGGTCCTTAGGTTTTCTTACTTTTAGATCCCTCTTCGTCTTCTTCTTCTCCAGCCAAACGAACGGCTGGTGGCAGAGAGTCATCCTACCGCACGATCACCGCCTTGCCGACATCATTCCTCTTTGCCCAAGCTCTTGCAGCTTGCGCTCACCACCTCCACTTGATCCATCGGTCTGGATTAACCGAAAATCCTATTTTTCAGTGGGAGTTAACCTCACCGTCGTCAGAGATGACGACGGAGGTTAAGCTCCTCGAGCTTCTTCTTTGGCCAGACTCCGCCCCTCTCTTCGCCGCAAAATGCTATAAATAGCCCCTCTCACCTCTGATTTTTGCAAGTTGGCTCCCTTCCCTCTTCTAATACTGCAGCCGACCTGATAGGCTATTCTTCTAAAACCTCCGGCGAACCCCCATTTCATCTTCCGACTTCCTCCATCCACCTTAAGTAGCTGAGGAAATTCGCTGTGGTCTTCCGCACCTCTGACAAAGGCACCGACCCTAGGATTCCTCCGCTCCACCTCAAATTCGCCGTCGGAGCTCTTTCGACCACCCTCTGATTTCGTCGTCCGCCATGAGACTTCGGTGGAACCCTATTGACCCCTTCGTCCAGGTAACAGTAGACTAGGAGTAGGAGTAGGAGTAGGCTAGCTTAGTTAGTTAGTTTAGTTAGTTAGGTTAGAGTAATTGTAGAATTTAGCTTCATCTCTTCCAGCTCCGGCGAGTTCCTTGAGCTCGCCAGAGACTTTAATTTTGTCTTTTAACTCACTGTTCACCTTCTTTTAACTTCCATGTTCATTTCTAATCCACTAAATAGTTTAATTAGATCACCTAAACGCCTAATTCATATCTCACCTTCACCGACTACTTCACTGTCCATTGTGACATAAGTCGGCCTAATTCCACCTTCATTGGGTTCTTTCATCACCTACCATCACTAATGAACCCTAATCGACTTTATATTACCTATTACTATCATCTATAATTAAACACCCAAATTTAATTTAAGTTTCTGAGTTTGATGTCCATGGCTACTTAGGAACAATTCAAACTATAAATTAAATATATATTTATGATTAATAATACCTGTTGACTTCATTTAACTACTCAATCGAGTAGTTAAATCATGTCCTGAGTTTAAAGAAATCAATCTTTTAAGAAATAAACTTACTATCAAACCTTCTATTTCAATGAACAAACAAGGAATTTAATGTGAAACAGAGGTTCCTTGTAACCTCAGAATTGTTTTTAGATTAAAAATAGTTAATTTTGTCAAACTGTACATGCATTTTGTATTTTTCTGGACTTACCGGAGCTCCGGCGAGTTCCGGCGAGTCAAAGTTGAGTTGCAGCCTCTAAAACTTGCTAGGTGGCTCCAAAATGTTATTACATGGATTACTGATCATTTTTAAGAAATTTGTTTGAGGTTTCATTCACTGGAGCTTAAGATTCAACTTCAACTTCCCCAACTCCAGCGAGTTGGAGAAGACTGTTGTAAAGGAATTTAGAAACACTTAAGGAGCTCAGAAGCTCTAGTGCAATGTACTGAATCTATTTTAACTTTTAAAACACTGTAACTAACACTGATTAATTCTGTCAAACAAACACTTATTTTAGTTTAGGCGGCAAGCCTGAAACCTTAGAGATTAAGGACAGAACATAAGTTTGAAGATGTGAGTGAGTTCCAGATGATGAGAAGACTCTGTCCAAGGCCTTAATTTCTTAGGGAGAAGTTCTAAACAGAAAGTCAAATTTTCTATCTTCTACAATCAAACCTGAGTTTGATAATGGTGTTCTGAGCTTTGATTGAGGAATTGAGATGTGGAAATTGCTTCTGAGATTCTGTTTGATGTTTTTAGAAAGATTTAAGTTAGCTCAGTTTTTGTTTTTAGTGAAAATTTTGTTCCTGCTAAGTTGGGTTACTCTCGAACCCAAACCAACAGAAGCACTGTTCTGTTGAAATTCAAATCTAAAACCTACCCAGATTGATTAGTTAAAATCCTTAGAATTAATCTAAATAGATTAGGAACACTTTAAAGTATCTGTTGCACTTGTTGAAAACTGAAAATTAATCTCTAAAGTTTTCAGAGAAGAGAAAAGCTTCTCTGCAGGTTCTGTAGGTCTCAAGAGCTTTAAAACCATCCTAACAAAAGCGGAATTGTTTATATAATGTATAGAGACCTTTAAATAGATGAGATAAGTCCATCTCCCTGAGTTAAAAACATTTCCAGGCTTGTTATTAAACCCGTAGAAACCCCTGATTTCATCCCTTAAATTGAAGAGATAAACATCAATAAAACATTAAATTGACCTTAAAATTGAATAGATTACCCTTAGAGCTTTCCAACGAACTTTAAATCATCGAATTTGGAGCTCTGGGTAGAAAGTTATGATCGATTGAATTCGGGTCAGGAAGGGTTAACTTTGTCCCACCTCGGATATCCACGAGCGCGCACCTGGGTATAAAACTCTTTTGTTCCTAAGGCTATGCAGTCGTCAAGCGCAAGGCGCACCGGTTCCGATTAAGATCTATTCTGAGCATTGTTCTGAGTGTGGGCATTGGCCTGCGGGTGTGTGCGCCCTTGTGGGCATGTGTGTGAATGTGAATATGTGCCCTGAGAGGGCGTGAGTGAGGCCTGGGAGGCCGGGTTGAGTCAATGCGGCTCGATAATGTGAACCGATAAACAAATAAACCACAACAAACCTAACCAAGATTAGGCGAGGACCGAGTAGGGTCTGGTCCCACCTTGGTCTCTGGGTGCTGTGTATCCTCGAAAGGACCTCACTGTAAATACAAAAACTTTTGGTTTAAAGAGTAAAAAAACCCGGTTCAGCTGAAAGGAAAAGAAAAGAGAAGCTACTGAAGAAAGCTAAGTGCTGAAGGATGAAAAGGCTAAGGAAGAAAGGAGTGCGGATGCTAAGAAGTGTTAAGGAAAGACTAAGGAACAAAAGAAAGAAATAAAGGGAAGAAGAGAAGGCAGGAGAAGATTAAAGGGAAAAAGAACAACTAAAGAAGAAGAGAAGGCAGAAACAACATAAGAAAGGAAAGGTAAAGAGAGCTTGAGAGAAGAAAATAAAAGAAACAAGAGAGAAAGAGAAGAAGATTAGAGGCTGTAGAGAGATGAAAAAATTAAATGAATTTTTGCATACTTACTTTTACTTTTTGTTCTTAATTGTAAAAGGCATGCTTTAATTGGTTAATTTTTTAATTGCCTTAATGAAATAAAATTAGGAAAAAAATAGCATGTTTACTCGTTAATAAAGAATAACATTTTGAGTAAATATGTTTGCATATGGAATTTTGTATGTTCTTCATAGTTTAAATATTTGACAAAATTCATGTTTTGGAAATTAAACTAGTTTTACCTCCTAAAATTAAAGAGATAGAAGGAAATTAGTGAATTTGGAGAAAAATTATTATGCCTCCCAGTGAACGACCTGGACTCAACCAGTAAAAAAATTTCTAAAATGTTAGGTTAATTCGACCCTATACTATACAACCGACACAACTTCGAGTTAACCTAAGTGATTTCTTCTACTCTTAATTAAGTGAAATTAACTTAATTACTGAGTTGAGTGAAACACGTAGCCATTTTAATGGGGCCGTTGCTGGGGAGGAAATATTTTGACTCACTAAAATTTTAAAAAGGATTAATTGTTTAATTAGGAGGTATCTTGTAAATAGTTTTGTTTTTACTAACTTTTGTTTTAATTAGTGTGTTTTGTTTTTGTTTTATTTTCTGTCTTCTTTTCAGGTTTACCTTTGCTAGTAATCTCAGGAGAAGGCAGGATTTAGTTTTGTTGTTTTCATTTCTTTGTAAGTATTTCTTAATCGTTTGTTTGTTCATTTAAAAATAAAAAAAAATGCAAAAATACATCTCTATCTGACTAGCAGCAGCATAACATAGGCATATGCTCTTAGGAGTGCATTTCCTGCTAGTGTTAAGTATGATGTGACTCGGAAAATTTTTAAAACTATTTTTCTCACATCAGCGGGAAAACACATGAAAACCCGCGTAGATCCCTGTCTTTGAGATTTAAAAAGAACATATTTTTCTTTGAAAAGATATAAAAAGCGGCTATTGTAGTTTAATTGATATATTTCTGAAAAAGATTAACTAAAAAGAGGAAGTAAAATTGGTGACTTAAATCTATTTGCAGAATGCATGCGGGTTTTTATATCGATATCGTCTGTTGCATGCTATCGAGCATACAGCGCGATCACTAGAGTCACACGAGTCTATTTTTCTATCTCTCCTCTTTACACCTCTTAGGGTTTTGGCCGAAGATCAACAAGTTTGTCTCACTACTAGAGCCCCGGGGAGCCAGTAGTGAGCAGTCTCGATCCTAGACCTTATACCTTTGAGCTTTAAGGTACGCACCTGCGTAGTCACGAATTAGGACGCGTATTTTGATACTGTTACTCTATTTGATTACGTCAAATTACTTTGCGTACTTTAGGAATTTCTTCTTTCCTTTGAAAGAAGAGCAAAACCCGTGTCTTTTGCACTATTTTGCGGGCTTTTTTTGTGCCGCTGTTTTTGTAACGGTGGTGTGCGTGTGCCTTTGCACATTTATTTTTTGTTTATGAACGGGAGACGATCCATGCATCCGTCTCTTGTACCACCATTGACAGGTGATCCTAGGCCAGTTGTAGATAAGCAACCAATGGTTTTCCCGTCTGATCCATTTACTTCTATGGATCCAATGCAGAATCTTAATCCCTTCTTCTGGTCAGGGGGAGATGCCGCCTTTTGATGTTCATGAGGCGCTCCTGAACTAGAACCTTAGGATGCTAGAGCAAACAAGACAAATCAATTTATTAACAACAGCCTTAAATAATCTACAAACTTTGCAAACCTGTTCTTCACCTCGACCTGAGGCGGGTTTTGAAAATCATGATTTACCGATCAATCATCCTAGGCCTCTACTTAGAGATTATTATAACCCATCTAATGCACAAGTAGAGTCTAATGTTAGGATTCCTATTGGGGAAAATGATCCAGAATTAAAACCAAACATTATAAGTTTAATCCCCCACTTTCACGAATTTGCATCCGAGGATCCATTTCAACACATTGAAGATCTTAAAAATCTATCTCAAACTCTTGGTCCTCGAAATCAAAATAGGGAAATCCTACTAATGAAAATGTTCTCTTTTAGCCTTAAAGATAAAGCAGCTTATTGGTATAGAACTATAGCAAGACCAATCTCAACTTGTGCTGAACTCGAATCTGCATTTTTGAAGAAATTCTTTCCAATTGGTCGAACCAATGCTTTAAGGCGAGCTATTACTACTTTCAATCAAAATCAAGGAGAACCAATTCATGAAGCGTGGGAACGTTTTCATGAATTGCAAAGGAAATGCCCACATCATGACATCCTTCGTTGGCAACTCATGCACATCTTTTATTATGGTTTACAAGAGGGCATTCGCAATCTAGTCGATGCCTCTTGTGGAGGGAATTTTCTAAATCGCGACACAGAATCCGCTTCAGAATTATTTGAAGGGATGGCGGAAAACTCAATCAATAATGCATCAATGTCGCAATTTTTGCGGGGCGCGAATACGAATCACCAAAATCTGCATAAGGGCATTCACGAGATCGATAATCCGTCCAGTTCAAAGGATTTAGAGATTATTGCAGAAAAACTGGACAAAGTAGACATCGTAGCAAAGCATCTCGACGAGGTTAGAAACACAATGAAGAATCTTATGCCTCTACTTGCTACGAATCCCACGTATTTACCTATTTCGCAAATTCCCGCAGGAAGGGAATTTGTGAATAATCTGGATTCTAGAGATCCATCTTCCTTGGGTTTTCTATCTACTCCACCAACCCACGGAGGGACCTTTGTCCCACAATCTTACCCACCCTTTTCCCCACCCTTTATTGTTGCAGAAAACACGCCATATCTTTTAGGTTTACACGCTATCCAGCAAAACACACCAAGACCAAACCTTTATTCAAATACCTATAACCTTGGATGGAGAAGCCACCCAAACTTTTCTTGGGCTGATCAAAATCAAAATCAAAGACCAAATTATATGAATCAGACCCATTTTAACCCACCTCCTTTGCCTCCTCAGCAATCAAATTTAAGGCCTAGCCCGATGAGTATGCAGAATTACTCTAGGCCTAATAGAGATTCACAGCTAGACCAGATTTTAAGAGCTGTGTCAGAGAGTCAGCGACAAAATGCTGAAGCCCTTGCTGAGATACATAGGCAATGTAAGGTAGAATTGGCTGATTTACGAAATCAAATCACAATTTTGGCTGAGTCTCGTCAGCCAGGTACTCTTCCATCTCAGCCAATTCCGAATCCTAGGAATCTACCAAATCTTAGGCAAAATCAAGGCCAAGTCCATTTCATTAATCAGGCCTTTGATTCTAATCACAATCCGTCCTCCATATTACCTGAAAATAATCTACCAAACCTGCATCAGCAACCTATTTTGTGCCAAAATAACCCACCTATTATTGAGAACCAAAATTGACTATGCTGATCTTCTGAACTTGGTGGAAACATTTCTTTTAAATTGCCTTAATTCTAAATGTTCTACATCTCAACCTAAATCAGATCTATTTTTTCACGATATTCACTCTAATCTTTCTGAGATTTTTCACGAGAATATGATTCTAGGATCTGCGAGATCTATTCTAGGCAATTTTACGACGAGTTTTGATTGGGTGGTTTAATCTGCTTTCTAATTTTTTTATCTAATTCTTTCATAACTCCTCTATTTTTACCGTATACCTATTCTTTTTAGGAGTTCTTTACTAGGGTTTACGCCTAGCTAAAGGCGTAAAACTTAGCACCTATACATAGCTATTTCCTATTTCATCCTTTTTGATTTTCTTATACACTTTTAAAATTTCACTTCATATTTTTCACCCTTCTTACAATGAGGACATTGTAAAATTTTGGTTTGGGGGGTGTTAAAGTGAAATTTTCACTTTAAGTGTTTAAAAATAAAAATACATAAAAATTAAATATCCACGAAATTTTAAAAAATAAAAAAAATGATAAAAATTTAAAAAAAATTCAAAATTTTCATAAAAATTTTAAAAAATGTTAAAAATTTAAAAAGTCAAAAATTTAAAAAAAATTATAAAAATTAAAAATCTTATATACATAAAAATAAAAATATATAAATACAAAAATTTAAAAAGAAAATTCATAAAAATAATAAGAAGGGAATATTCATTAGTAATAAAGAAGAAAAGAAGAAGAATATAAATATTATAATTAAGAGTTTTAATTTTCTTTTAGGTCAGAAGTTTTAAATGTAGAAAGTATATATAAGTATTAAAGAGCATTCAATTCTTAATTAGATTTTACTTAAACATTTTGTAAAAACACACTTTTGTGTTTAAAATTTTTAAAACAAGATTTTATTTGAATTAAGGAATCTTTTAAATCTTTTAAATATTTGTTTTTCTATTCTTACTTGAATTAAGAAAATAAGTGTATTAAGATTTTAAACTTAAGTTTTGGAATTGAATTATAACTTTTTAATCAATTAGATTAAGTAATCCTTTTGATTTTTGAAAATTTGATTTTATCATAAAGTTAAGTAAAAAGCCAGATATTCAGAGTTAATTAAATAGAGAGTTGGTAGAATTTTAGTTTACAAAACTTACAAGCTAGAGATAAATAACTAGACTTGGTAAATTTTATCTTAACAGATCCTATAGGAGGATACTAAGAATTTGAAGAACCTAAGAGTAAAGGGTATTGTTGTCCAAGCTTTGGTTTGAGAGCTAAGTAACCTAAACATCTAAAATTCACTCACATAGAATTGTCTTGTTGACATTTGAGACCGCGAAAACACAGAGGTTAAGAGATCAATTCTGAATCCCCTTTAGTCCAAGGATTTTCGCGGGACGATTCTTGAAAGGGTGAAGGATGTGCCACTTACCTAGAAAAAGGATTTGGAGAATAATGGTAGTAAGAAAAATGAGAAGGGGGGAAAAGAAAAGAAAAGAAAAAGAAAAAGAAAAAAAGTAAATAAAATACCCTGCAGTTAAGTGCTTCGCTAAAAATGGGTACTTATGCAGTTTTTCCATAAATAAATAAAAGCATCTCAATACAAATGGATGTTACCCTTCCTTCCATCAAATAAAAAGAACACCTCGCTATAAATGGGTGTTCTAACCTATAGAAAAAGAAACAAAAAATATGGAGAAAAAAATATTAGGAATAAGAGACCCAGTGGTCCACTGGGGAGATATACACAAAAAGTGTTGACCTCGGGTTAGAAAACTGGTGAGGAGAAAGCAATCAAACCTGAGTAAGGCCAAGCCAAAGGCTTGAATTGGAATAATTGGGATTGGAAAGTGATGTCTTAAAATCTAGATTTTTGCAACTTTGGATGTCTTTAGGACAGTTTTCTTCACTAAGCACAGATGTTTTAAAGTCATAGCTACTGAACCTTGGTATTGGGCAGTGAAGCCTAAGAAATTGGGTTTTGAAGATTTTAAGTTGAGACCTAAAGGAGAAGAATTGACAGAGTCCTAGGTCTAGAAATTAATCTTTGGTGTTGTAGGCTAGTAAATTAAAGTTTTACTACTCTAAGTGTGATTAATAATGAGTATCTGGTTAATTTGCTTAAACTTATATTGATAAAAATCAAATATCATAAACAAAGGATTAACTTAAATCTATTTGAGTTTTTGAGTTAAAATGTAATTCTCAATCCTTAAGTTTTGTTTTTCTTAAAACATTTGGTATTCTAATTTGAGTTAAGAATAGTTACAAAGATTAAGAGATTTTTGAAGAATTCTAATTTTGAATAAAATTCTTGTTTACAAATTATTTTAAGTGTGTTTTGAAAATGTTATAAGTATAAGTCTAAGTAAGAAAATTTTCATACATGATCTAAGCATTAATCATTTATATTAAACTTAAATTTTTCTGACCTAAGCTTTCCTCTACATATTTACTAATTATAATAATTTAAACCCAAGTGCTTTAAATCATCATACTCTTAGTTAATTTTGCTAGGGACTAGCAAAACTTTGGCTTAGGGGTATGATGAGACACTTATCATGATCTCTAATTACCCCTAATTAACAAGTCTTCCTAGTTAATTAGCTAAGGTTATGAATATATAAGGGTTAACTATAGAATAAGGGATATTTAGTTAAGGACCATAAAATAAATTAAAAATGACATTTTATCATTCAAATAACATTATTAATAATTTAGATAATAATTGGACTCGAAATCATTCTAATCATTTCCTTAATTAATAAGATAAGTAACTTAAATATAATGTATACCTAAGTATGTAATAACTTAAGTAATTTTACTTAATCTAATAAATTAATCTAAAAAGGTCAAAGATGTAAATTCAAGGTGTAAACATAATATTTACCTTGTTTACTAACACATATAAAAAGTTGAAAAAAATCTAAGTTAAAATAAACCTTCAAAACCTGGGTTTACATTTTAGTCCTTAATTTTCATTACAGTCGAGTCCTTATTTCTCACATAGGTCCTTAGGTTTTCTTACTTTTAGATCCCTCTTCGTCTTCTTCTTCTCCAGCCAAACGAACGGCTGGTGGCAGAGAGTCATCCTACCGCACGATCACCGCCTTGCCGACATCATTCCTCTTTGCCCAAGCTCTTGCAGCTTGCGCTCACCACCTCCACTTGATCCATCGGTCTGGATTAACCGAAAATCCTATTTTTCAGTGGGAGTTAACCTCACCGTCGTCAGAGATGACGACGGAGGTTAAGCTCCTCGAGCTTCTTCTTTGGCCAGACTCCGCCCCTCTCTTCGCCGCAAAATGCTATAAATAGCCCCTCTCACCTCTGATTTTTGCAAGTTGGCTCCCTTCCCTCTTCTAATACTGCAGCCGACCTGATAGGCTATTCTTCTAAAACCTCCGGCGAACCCCCATTTCATCTTCCGACTTCCTCCATCCACCTTAAGTAGCTGAGGAAATTCGCTGTGGTCTTCCGCACCTCTGACAAAGGCACCGACCCTAGGATTCCTCCGCTCCACCTCAAATTCGCCGTCGGAGCTCTTTCGACCACCCTCTGATTTCGTCGTCCGCCATGAGACTTCGGTGGAACCCTATTGACCCCTTCGTCCAGGTAACAGTAGACTAGGAGTAGGAGTAGGAGTAGGCTAGCTTAGTTAGTTAGTTTAGTTAGTTAGGTTAGAGTAATTGTAGAATTTAGCTTCATCTCTTCCAGCTCCGGCGAGTTCCTTGAGCTCGCCAGAGACTTTAATTTTGTCTTTTAACTCACTGTTCACCTTCTTTTAACTTCCATGTTCATTTCTAATCCACTAAATAGTTTAATTAGATCACCTAAACGCCTAATTCATATCTCACCTTCACCGACTACTTCACTGTCCATTGTGACAGAAGTCGGCCTAATTCCACCTTCATTGGGTTCTTTCATCACCTACCATCACTAATGAACCCTAATCGACTTTATATTACCTATTACTATCATCTATAATTAAACGCCCAAATTTAATTTAAGTTTCTGAGTTTGCTGTTGTAACGAGCGCGTGCCCCAGACGCCTTTTAAGACGTCTGGGAGGTGGCCCAGACGTCTGTTAAGACGTCTGGGATCACATCCAGACGTCTGACCAGACGTCCGAGATAGTTTACAGACGTCTGGCGAACAGTTATGCTCGCACGGGATATTCGTCTGCGCGCCTATGCGCGTAGACCTGCGATTCTGCCCTCTTTCTCTGCGGCTGCAGGCGGCTGCGACCGCCTTCTCTCTCCTCTCCGCGCGGCGTTAAAAGGGGGGGCGCGCCTCCCCTCCCGTCTCCACCATCTTCCTCCTTCTTCTCCTGCCTGTGCGCGAGAGCGAGCGGACGCGAGGGCGCAGCAGCAACGGCAGCCGCAGTGAGCGCAGAGGAGCTGCGGCGTGCGAGGGCGGGGCTCTGCCGTGAGGGCGAGCTCGCCAGGAGCGGCTTGGCCGGCCGGCGGAGGGCGCAGGGGGCGCAGAGCGTCGCGGAGAGGGACCTGCTCCGGGCGGAGCAGCGGACGTGCAAGGTGCGACGCGGGCGGCGTCGCGAGCGGAGGCCGAGCAGGGTTCTGATTCTGGAAAAATTTCCAGAATCAGACGTCTGGGTTGATATCCAGACGGCAAGGTCGACGTCTGTAAGATCATACAGACGTCTGAAAGGTGAGTTCCGCTTTCTTCTTCCTTCTTGTTGACTGACCGTACTGAGGGAGGGGGGTTGGCTGTGCGCAGGTTCGCTGATTCGCCATCCCTTGCGAATCAGACGTCTGGAAGTTGTACCAGACGGCGGGAGTGACCCCCAGACATCCGGAGGGACCATCGGACGTCTGGGATCTAGGCAGACGTCCCGACAGACTTCTGGACGTCCGGGGAACCAAGCCGAACAGGTAATTCTCTGATCCACCGTTTAAGACGTCTGGAAGGAGTTCCAGACGTCTGATTTTGCACAGTATTGTCTTTCTCGACCCGTTTAGGGCCCGTTTGGGCTCCGTTTGCCGCGATTCGAGTTGCGTTCGTTTCAGAATTAATTCCTCTACCCGCCTACAGTAGCTATACACTGTTTTGAGACACTCCTTGTGTTTGATCCTTGTGATAGGACCTCGTTCGGTTGCAGTCTTGAGAGTCGCGGAGGCGCGCGGGATTCCCGATCACGCCCCCATTACTCCCGTTGTACCTGGTAGAGTGGCTTTAAGTATTAATAAAATCTGTTAAAGTATGGAACCATAACTAGAACCTAGGGCATTGCATGAATCCTAGGAATGAGAAATATATGGAATGATAGCTCCTAGGTGTTGCATGAATCCTAGGGCCGGAAACTAGATTGTATGATAGATCCTAGGATATGGCATGAATCCTAGGATGGAAAAACTAGTGGAATGTATATCACTGCAGTCTTGGAAAGATGGAAAGGAATATATAAAGCTGCTTGTAAATTTAATTAACAGCTGCCTGTTATGAACAAAGAAACATGTTTGAGATCATGGAATTTGAGAACGTGAATCTGGAAAGTGAAACATATGATGTTCTGAAATAAAGAGCTGGAACCCTACGGGAAATTAGGAGTGGAACTCCTGGAAAGAAAAAGGAATGGAACTGAGATGTAGTTTGTACTGTCTCTTGGGTACGTAGTACCAAGGGAAGTACCTGTACCTGTTTAGTGCAGAGTGGGGCCAGCCGCCCCAGGGACCCGGGGTTAGGATTGGCCGCTCTGTACCGACTTGTTGGCCCTCGTGTACGTAGTACCGAGGAGAGCTAGTAGTGTTAGGAGAGTACTAGCTACCCCACGGGCCCCGGGGTTCTGCTAGCCTCCTTCACCGACTTGTTAGGCCCACTAGGGCAAACCAGGGTAGTCAGGCGAGGGTGCGCGGACTGTGGAGGGGCAAGGCCCTGGTTTGGTTACTGTGGAGGGGTTGGACCCCTGTTACTGAGAGGGCTCTGCCCTGGTTCCGTGCTGTGCTTTGGGCGCACCCGTTAACGGAAACGACTGACCGCGTGCCAGTGCGGGCTAGCTACCTGTGCGTTTATCGCGCGTGCCGTAGTCACCGTTACGTCTGTCAGTGACCTTGGGGTGGTTGACTGAGGGTAGGATCACCACGGGGGACTCTCCCGGCCAGGAGAGCACCACGTGCTACTTCTACTTTTGGAAAAGACTGCAATCAAGATCGTCCCACGAGGACATTCGAGATCAAGTAAAGGATCTGAGAAATAAATGAAATAGTGAGAAAAATTGAAAGATGTAAATAAAGGAAGTAATAGAACATAACAACTATTGTACACTCTACTGTTGCCTTTAGTTAGTTTGCCACTCTACTCAGCGTTTTGCTGACGTGTTACACTCGTTACCTTTTTCAGGACCAGGTGTTGAGCAGCCAGGGTCGGCGGCTGCAGAGGACGCTGGGCCGAGTAGGGTCCAGTAGAGTTACCACAGCTTTGTACCCCTTTTTGTTTCTGTTCTAGTGAGTAGTTTTTGTTTCCGCTGTACCTTCTTTACCTGCAGTTTTTGTTATATGATAAATATTGTTTTACTGTTGTGGTGGTGCCTACTGTAGTAGTTTCTTTCCTTACTGCTGTACTTTCTTACTGTTAGTTATATTCATGCTGAATGTGGTCTATTTTACTGTCTTTTGGTTACTTCCTCGTTGGACGACTGGGTCTTGGGATTAGTCGAGTCGGTCCGGTTCTCGTGTCTCGTAGGGACTCGGGAATCGGGTCGTTACAAGATGGTATCAGAGCAAGGTCGTCCCGAGAAGTGAATCAACTGACTGGAAAATAACCAATTCACATGTTTATAGCTAGAGTAGCCACCACAACATATCTCTTGACATGAGCTCTTAGAAGTTTTGTTAGGTACCGTCTGTTTTGACGTTTCCGTTTTGTTTCGCGTCTCCATTGTAGGAGATGCCGCATCGTGGAGCTAGGAGGGTGGGCCGCAGGCGCGGCCGAGGTCAGGGCCCGGGGGACGGATGTGTCGGGCTTGGAATACATACAACCCCTCCTCTTCTCCTGAGTATACCGTCTCGGGACCTCGTCCAACTGATTCGAGAGGTGGTTCGAGAAGAATTTCAGCTTCCACCCACGTCGCCACCCCCTCCCCCTTCCGAGCGTACGACAGGGGAGTTAGTGGTGGAACGAGATTTCCGCCGCCACACCAGGCGTGTTAGGAGAACTCAACGGAGACACGTGGCGTCCGCAGGAGAGCCGTCACGTTGTGCAGGGCCGCTTCAGCCGCTTCCAGTGCCAGAGTGGAAGTGGGAGAGCATCACCATGGACTTGGTGGTGGGCTTACCTGTAACCCAACGAGGACACGACGCAGTCTGGGTAATAGTGGATAGATTGACGAAGACGGCACGATTCTTGCCGATCCGAGTCACTTTGGGACCAGCACAGTTGGCAGAGAGGTATATCCGTGATGTGGTGCGACTACACGGAGTTCCGCGGGAGATCGTATCCGACCGGGATACCCGCTTTACGTCCCAGTTTTGGGCTGAGTTTCAACAGGCTTTGGGGACGAGGTTGAGGTTTAGCACGGCTTACCACCCCCAGACGGACGGACAGTCGGAACGCACGATACAGACACTTGAGGACCTTTTGCGTGCCTGTGTACTAGACTGGAGGGGCTCTTGGGAGGAGCACCTGCCCCTGGCGGAGTTTGCATACAACAACAGCTATCACTCGAGCATCGGCATGGCTCCCTACGAGGCTCTGTACGGACGGAAATGCATGGCACCCTTGAGTTGGGTTGAGGTGGGGACCAAGTGGGAGGTTGGCCCCAGGTTGATCCGGCAGAGTCAGGAGGTAGTTGAGCAGATCCATAGACGACTCCGCACTGTCAGGAGCAGACAGAAGAGCTACGCAGATCGCAGACGCAGAGAGGTGCAGTTCGAGGTTGGGGACCACGTCTTCCTTCGTGTTTCGCCCATGAAGGGCTTACAGCGGTTTGGGGTGAGAGGGAAGCTCGCGCCGAGGTTCGTGGGGCCCTTTGAGGTCCTGGAGCGGGTTGGACCCGTTGCTTACAGACTTGCCCTTCCCCCGCAGCTTTCTGGTGTGCACGACGTGTTCCACGTGTCCAACCTCAGGAAGTACGTAGCCGATCCCAGCCACGTACTGAGTCACGAGAGCGTCGAGGTGAGCGACGACCTGACCCACCCCGAGCGGCCAGTGCAGATCCTAGACCGAGCCGTCCGCAGGTTGAGACGAAAGCAAGTACCCCTGGTAAAGGTTTTGTGGAGGAGCCAGCGGTACGAGGAGGCTACCTGGGAGCCTGAGGCGGCAATGCGGGAGCGGTACCCGGAGCTTTTCGCGGGTACGTCTTTTCGGACCGGCTTCGGTCCTCTTTGAGTTTGTTATGGTTATTTGGACATCTTCTTCCCGCACCCTAGTTGGCGCAAGTTTCGGGGACGAAACTTCCTTTGAGTTTGTTATATTGTAACGAGCGCGTGCCCCAGACGCCTTTTAAGACGTCTGGGAGGTGGCCCAGACGTCTGTCAAGACGTCTGTGATCACATCCAGACGTCTGACCAGACATCCGGGATAGTTTACAGACGTCTGGCGAACAGTTATGCTCGCACGGGATATTCGTCTGCGCGCCTGTGCGCGCAGACCTGCGATTCTGCCCTCTTTCTCTGCGGCTGCAGGCGGCTGCGACCGCCTTCTCTCTCCTCTCCGCGCGGCGTTAAAAGGGGGGGCGCGCCTCCCCTCCCGTCTCCACCATCTTCCTCCTTCTTCTCCTGCCTGTGCGCGAGAGCGAGCGGACGCGAGGGCGCAGCGGCAGCCGCAGTGAGCGCGGAGGAGCTGCGGCGTGCGAGGGCGGGCTCTGCCGTGAGGGCGAGCTCGCCAGGAGCGGCTTGGCCGGCCGGCGGAGGGCGCAGGGGGCGCAGAGCGTCGCGGAGAGGGACCTGCTGCGGGTGGAGCAGCGGACGCGCGAGGTGCGACGCGGGCGGCGTCGCGAGCGGAGGCCGAGCAGGGTTCTGATTCTGGAAAAATTTCCAGAATCAGACGTCTGGGTTGATATCCAGACGGCAAGGTCGACGTCTGTAAGATCATACAGACGTCTGAAAGGTGAGTTCCGCTTTCTTCTTCCTTCTTGTCGACTGACCGTACTGAGGGAGGCGGGTTGGCTGTGCGCAGGTTCGCTGATTCGCCATCCCTTGCGAATCAGACGTCTGGAAGTTGTACCAGACGGCGGGAGTGACCCCCAGACGTCCGGAGGGACCATCGGACGTCTGGGATCTAGGCAGACGTCCCCACAGACTTCTGGACGTCCGGGGAACCAAACCGAACAGGTAATTCTCTGATCCACCGTTTAAGATGTCTGGAAGGAGTTCCAGACGTCTGATTTTGCACAGTATTGTCTTTCTCGACCCGTTTAGGGCCCGTTTGGGCTCCGTTTGCCGCGATTCGAGTTGCGTTCGTTTCAGAATTAATTCCTCTACCCGCCTACAGTAGCTATACACTGTTTTGAGACACTCCTTGTGTTTGATCCTTGTGATAGGACCTCGTTCGGTTGCAGTCTTGAGAGTCGCGGAGGCGCGCGGGATTTCCGATCACGCCCCCATTACTCCCGTTGTACCTGGTAGAGTGGCTTTAAGTATTAATAAAATCTGTTAAAGTATGGAACCATAACTAGAACCTAGGGCATTGCATGAATCCTAGGAATGAGAAATATATGGAATGATAGCTCCTAGGTGTTGCATGAATCCTAGGGCCGGAAACTAGATTGTATGATAGATCCTAGGATATGGCATGAATCCTAGGATGGAAAAACTAGTGGAATGTATATCACTGCAGCCTTGGAAAGATGGAAAGGAATATATAAAGCTGCCTGTAAATTTAATTAACAGCTGCCTGTTATGAACAAAGAAACATGTTTGAGATCATGGAATTTGAGAACGTGAATCTGGAAAGTGAAACATATGATGTTCTGAAATAAAGAGCTGGAACCCTACGGGAAATTAGGAGTGGAACTCCTGGAAAGAAAAAGGAATGGAACTGAGATGTAGTTTGTACTGTCTCTTGGGTACGTAGTACCAAGGGAAGTACCTGTACCTGTTTAGTGCAGAGTGGGGCCAGCCGCCCCAGGGACCCGGGGTTAGGATTGGCCGCTCTGTACCGACTTGTTGGCCCTCGTGTACGTAGTACCGAGGAGAGCTAGTAGTGTTAGGAGAGTACTAGCTACCCCACGGGCCCCGGGGTTCTGCTAGCCTCCTTCACCGACTTTTTAGGCCCACTAGGGCAAACCAGGGTAGTCAGGCGAGGGTGCTCGGACTGTGGAGGGGCAAGGCCCCGGTTTGGTTACTGTGGAGGGGTTGGACCCCTGTTACTGAGAGGGCTCTGCCCTGGTTCCGTGCTGTGCTTTGGGCGCACCCGTTAACGGAAACGACTGACCGCGTGCCAGTGCGGGCTAGCTACCTGTGCGTTTATCGAGCGTGCCGTAGTCACCGTTACGTCTGTCAGTGACCTTGGGGTGGTTGACTGAGGGTAGGATCACCACGGGGGACTCTCCCGGCCAGGAGAGCACCACGTGCTACTTCTACTTTTGGAAAAGACTGCAATCAAGATCGTCCCACGAGGACATTCGAGATCAAGTAAAGGATCTGAGAAATAAACGAAATAGTGAGAAAAATTGAAAGATGTAAATAAAGGAAGTAATAGAACATAACAGCTACTGTACACTCTACTGTTGCCTTTAGTTAGTTTGCCACTCTACTCAGCGTTTTGCTGACGTGTTACACTCGTTACCTTTTTCAGGACCAGGTGTTGAGCAGCCAGGGTCGGCGGCTGCAGAGGACGCTGGGCTGAGTAGGGTCCAGTAGAGTTACCACAGCTTTGTACCCCTTTTTGTTTCTGTTCTAGTGAGTAGTTTTTGTTTCCGCTGTACCATCTTTACCTGCAGTTTTTGTTATATGATAAATGTTGTTTTACTGTTGTGGTGGTGCCTACTGTAGTAGTTTCTTTCCTTACTGCTGTACTTTCTTACTGTTAGTTATATTCATGCTGAATGTGGTCTATTTTACTGTCTTTTGGTTACTTCCTCGTTGGACGACTGGGTCTTGGGATTAGTCGAGTCGGTCCGGTTCTCGTATCTCGCAGGGACTCGGGAATCGGGTCGTTACAGCTGTCCATGGCCGCTCAAGAACAATTCAAACTATAAATTAAATATATATTTATGATTAATAATACCTGTTGACTTCATTTAACTAAATCAAGTCCTGAGCTTAAAGAAATCAATCTTTTAAGAAACAAACTTACTGTCAAACCTTCTATTTCAATGACCAAACAAGGAATTTAATGTGAAACAGAGGTTCCTTGTAACCTCAGAATTATTTTTAGATTAAAAATAATTAATTTTGTCAAACTGTACATGCATTTTGTATTTTTCTGGACTTACCGGAGCTCCGGCGAGTTCCGGCGAGTCAAAGTTGAGTTGCAGCCTCTAGAACATGCTAGGTGGCTCCAGAATGTTATTACATGGATTACTCATCATTTTTAAGAAATTTGTTTGAGGTTTCATTCACTGGAGCTTAAGATTCAACTTCATCTTCCCCAACTCCGACGAGTTGGAGAAGACTGTTGTAAAGGATTTTAGAAACACTTAAGGAGCTCAGAAGCTCCAGTGCAATGCACTGAATCTATTTTAACTTTTAAAACACTGTAACTAACACTGATTAATTCTATCGAATAAACACTTATTTTAGTTCAGGCGGCAAACCTGAAACCTTAGAGATTAAGGACAGAACATAAGTTTGAAGATGTGAGTGAGTCCCAGATGATGACAAGACTCTGTCCAAGGCCTTAATTTCTTAGGGAGAAGTTCTAAACAGAAAGTCAAATTTTCGATCTTTTACCGTCAAACCTGAGTTTGATAATGGTGTTCTGAGCTTTGATTGAGGAATTGAGATGTGGAAATTGCTTCTGAGATTCTGTTTGATGTTTCTAGTGAAAATTTTGTTCCTGCTAAGTTGGGTTACTCTCGAACCCAAACCAACAGAAGCACTATTCTGTTGAAATTCAAATCTAAAACCTGCCCAGATTGATTAGTTAAAATCCTTAGAATTAATCTAAATAGATTAGGAACACTTTAAAGTATCTGTTGCACTTGTTGAAAACTGAAAATTAATCTCTGAAGTTTTCAGAGAAGAGAAAAGCTTCTCTACAGGTTCTGTAGGTCTCAAGAGCTTTAAAACCATCCTAACAGAAGCGGAATTGTTTATATAATGTATAGAGACCTTTAAATAGATGAGATAAGTCCATCTCCCTGAGTTAAAAACATTTCCAGGCTTGTTATTAAACCCGTAGAAACCCCTGATTTCATCCCTTAAGTTGAAGAGATAAACATCAATAAAACATTAAATTGACCTTAAAATTGAATAGATTATCCTTAGAGCTTTCCAACGAACTTTAAATCATCGAATTTGGAGCTCTGGGTAGAAAGTTATGATCGATTGAATTCGGGTCAGGAAGGGTTAACTTTGTCCCACCTCGGATATCCACGAGCGCACGCCTGGGTATAAAACTCTTTTGTTCCTAAGGCTATGCAGTCGTCAAGCGCAAGGCGCACCGGTTCCGATTAAGATCTATTCTGAGCATTGTTCTGAGTGTGGGCATTAGCCTGCGGGTGTGTGCGCCCTTGTGGGCGTGTGTGTGAATGTGAATATGTGCCCTGAGAGGGCGTGAGTGAGGCCTGGGAGGCCGGGTTGAGTCGATGCGGCTAGATAATGTGAACCGATAAACAAATAAACCACAACAAACCTAACCGAGATTAGGCGAGGACCGAGTAGGGTCTGGTCCCACCTTGGTCTCAAGGTGTTGTGTATCCTCGAAAGGACCTCGCCGCAAATGCAAAAACTTTTGGTTTAAAGAGTAAAAAAACCCGATTTAGCTGAAAGGAAAAGAAAAGAGAAGCTACTGAAGAAAGCTAAGTGCTGAAGGATGAAAAGGCTAAGGAAGAAAGGAGTGCGGATGCTAAGAAGTGTTAAGGAAAGACTAAGGAACAAAAGAAAGAAACAAAGGGAAGAAGAGAAGGCAGGAGAAGATTAAAGGGAAAAAGAACAACTAAAGAAGAAGAGAAGTCAGAAATAACATAAGAAAGGAAAGGTAAAGAGAGCTTGAGAGAAGAAAATAAAAGAAACAAGAGAGAAAGAGAAGAAGATTAGAGGCTGTAGAGAGATGAAAAAATTAAATGAATTTTTGCATACTTACTTTTACTTTTTGTTCTTAATTGTAAAAGGCATGCTTTAATTGGATAATTTTTTAATTGCCTTAATGAAATAAAATTAGAAAAAAATAACATGTTTACTCGTTAATAAAGAATAACATTTTGAGTAAATATGTTTGCATATGGAATTTTGTATGTTTCTCATAGTTTACATATTTGACAAAATTCATATTTTGGAAATTAAACTAGTTTTACCTCCTAAACTTAAAGAGATAGAAGCAAATTAGTGAATTTGGAGAAAAATTATTATGCCTCCCAGTGAACGACCTGGACTCAACCAGTAAAAAAATTTCTAAAATGTTAGGTTAATTCGACCCTATACTACACAACCGACACAACTTCGAGTTAACCTAAGTGATTTCTTCTACTCTTAATTAAGTGAAATTAACTTAATTACTGAGTTGAGTGAAACACGCAACCAATTGTTAATTGATATTGTGTCTACTTTGAGCTTCTTAATTAATATTGTGCATCTCTTAACTATCATTGTGCAGAGTAATTGGTAATTCAAATCACCATTTTACTCCATTCTTTTTATAGTATTGACATTAGCTTTCATTGATATATCATTATTGCTTGAAGTTTCATTATAAATTGCTCATATTGTGCTTAAATTGTAATTTTGTGATTGAATTCCATATTGCTCCCTGTGTTCGACCTCAGACTTCAAATTCGTGTAATAAAATTTATTTATTTAGACGCTATTTTGGCTATATTACAACGAAGCTATTTTAAAACATCGATTTATCACTCGAACATAGAGTCTCTTGTCTAATTAAGGTGCGGGAGATCCCGTGTTGTTTACCAGTGAGTCCATAACTCTATAGTTTGTTCTCATTAAGGTTGTTATGAGCTACTTGCTTGCACATTTTTCTTTGTACCTAACTCGCTTGAGTTTCGGGAGCGAAACTCCCTTTGAGGTTATTATGTTTATAAAGACCCGAACCTACCTTCTGAGATTATTTTAGGATTAAGCACATTGAAACGAACTCGTTGGTACTTTCTGAATGTGAGTCGGAACCGTGTACTTCGAAAATTAAAAAAATTTTGATTTTTGTCAAATAAGTTCATGCTTAAAAAACATGCTCAAAATATATCAAAATTAATATCATTAAATTTTTTGGTCGCAAGCTTTCCGACATAATCCACTTATGAAAGTCTGGGGGCAAAAGTTACGTGGAAAATAGGAAATTACGTGCGAGGGTTGTTAGATAAAATAATAGGTAAATAATAATAATACGTAGATGTCGGTGGGTATTGTCAGTTTACATGTATTACAAATAGAGGGGGGTGCCTGCCGTGGGATTTAGAGAGACATCGAAAGTGAGAAAAAAAAAGGAGAGAGAGAAAGAGAGACCGAGAGAGAGAGAGAGAAATCAAGAGAGAGAAAGAAAGTGACGCAGAAAGGAGAAGCAGCGCGAGCGTGTGCGGGATAAAAAGAAGAGAAAGAGGGAGGTCGGGAGGAGAGAGAAAGGAGAGAGATGTGGAGAGAGGGAGAGAGCATGTCAGCGGAGCATGCGCATGTGGGATTTCGGATTTTACCTTTCAGGACTTGTGATTTTGGAAATTATTTGTTGCGTGAAAATTTTAGTACAATCCTTTGACGTTTTAATTTATTCTTCTCATGTCTTGTAACGAGCGTGTGGCACAGACGTCTTTTAAGACGTCTGGAGGGTTGTCCAGACATCTGACCAGACGTCTGGGATAGTTTCCAGACGTCTGGAAATCCGTTATTTTCGACACACGCGAGTCGTCTGCGCGCCTGAGCGCGCAGACCGCATATTCGCCTTCTTCCCTCCTGCGGCTACAGGATTCCCCTGCCGCGAATCCTTCTCTCTCCTCTCCGCGCGGCCTTAAAAGGGCACGCCTCCCCTCCCGTCTCCACCGTCTCCTCCTTCAGCCAGTGAGCGTGAGCGTGAGCACGAGCGCGAGGGCGGCCGCAGTGAGCGCGGAGGAGGTGCGGCGTGCGAGAGCGGAGCTCTGCCGTGAGGGCAAGCTCGCCGGAGCGGCTTAGCCGGCCGGCGGAGGGCGCAGGGGGCGCGGAACGACGCGGAGAGGGACCTGCCGCAGTCTGAGCAGCAGGCGCGCGAGGTGCGACGCGGGCGGCGTCGCGAGCGGAGGCCGAGTAGCGCCCTGATTCTGGAAAAATTTCCAGAATCAGACGTCTGGGTTGATAGGTAGACGGCGAGGACGACGTCTGGTAGCTCATACAGACATCTGAAAGGTGTGTATTCCGCTTTCTTCTTCCTTCCTGTCGACCGACCGTACTAAGGGAGGGAGTTGGCTGTGCGCAGGTTCGCTAATTCGCCATCCTTTGCGAATCAGACGTCTAGAAGTTGTACCAGACGGCGGGAGTGACCTCCAGACGTCCTGGGTGACCATCGGACGTCTGGGATCTAGGACAGATGTCCCAGCAGACTTCTGGACGTCTGGGAAACCACACTGAACAGGTAATTCTCTGATCCACTGTTTAAGACGTCTGGAAGAAGTTCCAGACGTCTGATTTTGCACAGTATCGTCTTTTTCGACCCGTTTAGGGCCTGTTCGGGCTCCGTATTCCGCGATTCGAGTTGCGTTCTTTTCAGAATTAATTCCTCTACCCGTCTACAGTAGCTATACACTGTTTTGAGACACTCCTTGTGTTTGATCCTTGTGATAGGACCTCGTTCAGTTGCAGTCTTGAGAGTCGCGGAGGCACGCGGGATTCCCGATCACGCCCCCATTACTCCCGTTGTAGCTGGTAGAGCGGCTTAAGTTTATTATTAAAATCTGTTAAAGTATGGAACCATAACTAGAATCTAGGACATTGCATGAATCCTAGGAATGAGAAATGTATGGAATGATAGCTCCTAGGTGATGCATGAATCCTAAGGCTGGAAAACTAGTTGTATGCTAGATCCTAGGATGTGGCATGAACCCTAGGATGGAAAAACTAGTGGAATGTATAATACTGCGGTCTTGGAAAAATGGAAAGGAATATAAAGCTGCCTGTTATGAATAAAGAAACATGATTGAGATCATGGATTGTGAGAACGTGAAACTGGAAAGTGAAACATATGATGTTCTGAGATAAAGAGCTGGAACCCTACGGGGAATTAGGAGTGGAACTCTTGGAAAGAAAAAGGAATGGAACTGAGATGTAGTTTGTACTGTCACTTGGGTACGTAGTACCAAGAGAAGTACCTGTACCTGTTTAGTGCAGAGTGGGGCCAGCCACCCCAGGGACCTGGGGTTAGGATTTGGCCGCTCTGTACCGACTTGTTGGCCCTCGTGTACGTAGTACCGAGGAGAGCTACTAGTGTTAGGAGAGTACTAGCTACCCCACGGGCCCCAGGGTTCTGCTAGCCTCCTTCACCGACTTGTTAGGCCCACTAGGGCAAACCAGGGTAGTCAGGCGAGGGTGCGCGGACTGTGGAGGGGTTGGACCCCTGTTACTGAGAGGGCTCTGCCCTGGTTCCGTGCTGTGCTTTGGGCACACCCGTTAACGGAAACGACTGACCGCGTGCCAGTGCGGGCTAGCTACCTGTGCGTTTATCGCACGTGCCGTAGTCACCGTTACGTCTGTCAGTGACCTTGGGGTGGTTGACTGGGGGTAGGATCACCACGGGGGACTCTCCCGGCCAGGAGAGCACCACGTGCTACTTCTACTTTTGGAAAAGACTGCAATCAAGATCGTTCCCACGAGGACATTCGAGATCAAGTAAAGGATCTGAGAAATAAATGAAATAGTGAGAAAATTGAAAGATGTGAATAAAGGAAGTAATAGAACATAACAGCTACTGTACACTCTACTGTTGCCTTTAGTTAGTTTGCCACTCTACTCAGCGTTTTGCTGACGTGTTACACTCGTTACCTTTTTCAGGACCAGGTTTGAGCAGCCAGGGTCGGCGGTTGCAGAGGACGCTGGGCCGAGTAGGGTCAAGTAGAGTTTACCACAGTTTTTGTACCTCTTTTGTTTCTGTTCTAGTGAGTAGTTTTTGTTTCCGCTGTAATTCTTTACCTGCAGTTCTTGTTATATGATAAATGTTGTTCTACTGTTGTGGTGGTATCTACTGTAGTAGTTTCTTTCCTTACTGCTGTACTTCCTTACTGTTAGTTATATTAATGCTGAATGTGGTTTATTTTACTACTCTTTTGGTTACTTCCTCGTTGGACGACTAGGTCTTGGGATTAGTCGAGTCGGTCCGGTTCTCGTGTCTCGTAGGGACTTGGGAACCGGGTCGTTACAAGATGGTATCAGAGCAAGGTCGTCCCGAGAAGTGAATCAACTGACTGGAAAATAACCAATTCACATGTTTATAGCTAGAGTAGCCACCACAACATATCTCTTGACATGAGCTCCTAGAAGTTTTGTTAGGTACCGTCTGTTTTGACGTTTCCGTTTTGTTTCGCGTCTCCTTGCAGGAGATGCCTCGTCGCGGGACTGGCGAGACTGGCCGCGGGCGCGGCCGAGGGCGAGGTCGGTGAGGTGGACGTGCTGTCGTTGACGTCTCGGTGGACCAGCCACCACTCCCTGGCATCCAGGCCCAGGACCTCGCCAGACTGATACGGGATATTGTACGAGAGGAGCTCCACCCACCGCCCCGAGCACCTCCTCCTGGGGTTGCAGAGGGGGAGTCCTCTGTGGGACCACGCGACGGACACGGCACTGGACACGAGGGAGGGGATGGGCTCCTGCCACCCCCACCTTCCTCCGACACTTCTGTACACGAGGCACCTTCGCCTGGAGGTGCACCAGCACCTCCCCTACAGCGCCACTTCGAGCTTTTCGGACAGTTCCGGAAGCTGAAGCCCCCCTCCTTCAAGGGGGATGAGGACCCGACCGAGGCAGAGGACTGGCTTGAGCAGCTGGAGAAGATCTTCGACACCCTTCGCCCCCGGTGGAGTGCCGCGTGGCCTTTGCCACGTACCAGTTGGAGAGTGCGGCACACCGGTAGTGGAGGGCGGTCCGGGGACAGGAGAGGGACGAGCCGACGTGGGACCAGTTCGTCACCCTCTTCTGCGAGCAGTACTTTCCCCAGACGTGGCAGGACCAGAGGAGGCGGGAGTTCCACACTCTCCGCCAAGGGACGATGACTGTGAGCGCGTACCGCACGCGTTTCTTGGAGCTGTCCCGCTTTGCAGCGACAGCGGTAGCCACTGAGGAGGAGCGCCTTTGGAGGTTCACCGAGGGGCTCCGACCTGCGATCCGGGGGTATGTCAAACCCCTGAAGCTGCCGACGTTTTCGAGGGTGGTAGAGGCAGCTATGACTTACGAGGAGACCAACCCGTCCGCGCGAGAGACCGACGGCGGGCGGAAGAGGCCCTTTCAGCCAGACTTCTCACAGGGCCGGCGAGAACGGAGACACGTGGCATCCGCAGGAGAGCCGTCACGTTGTGCAGGGCCATCAGTGGCCTTTGGGGGCCCTTGACAGGGGCCAGTCACCAGCACCGGACCCCCGCCTAGCCGACAGCAGGGACTCACTAAGGGCGGGAGTCGGGTTCCCCTCTGCTACCAGTGTGGCCAGCCGGGCCACGTCAGGAGGGACTGTCCATCTAGAGCAGGAGGTTAGCAGATACTTCCCGTGCAGAGCACTGGAGGGCGCGCAGGAGGCCGCGGTTCCCAGGCACGAGGAGGAGGACAGCAGTCGCGAGGAGGGTACCGGCCAGCACCTACCCGTCCGACGCAGAGTGTGGCTTCTTCGTCCGCACCTAGTGCTGAGGGGCGTATCAACGCCCTAACACACAAGGATGCCAGAGCATCGGGATCCGTGGTAGCAGGTATGGTTTCAGTTTCTGGCAGACTCGTTTACACACTTTTCGATTCCGGCGCTACGCACTCGTTTGTCGTAGCCAGTTTCGCAGTTAGTTTGGACCAGGATTATACACTGTTAGAGAATCCGTTCGTAATCAGAGGTCCGAGTGGTCAGCTGTTTGTAGCTGAGGAGGTGTACACGGGTTGCGAGGTCAGCGTCGGGGGACATAACCTGCCAGCTGACCTGATTATGATACAGATGGAGGACTTTGGAGTGATTCTGGGGATGGATTGGCTGTCCGCTTACCAAGCCTTGGTAGACTGTTTTGAGAGGAAGATTGTCTTCTCCATTCCGGAGTTGCCTTCTTTCGAGTTTCACGGGCAGCCAGTGGACGGAGGTTTCAGGTGCATTTCGGCACTTCGGGCGGCGAGACTTTTGAGCCAGGGGTGTGAGGGCTTCCTAGCCTGTGTGGTGGCAGAGCCCAGCCCTGTGGCAGACTTCCAGAGTATCCCGGTGGTCAGAGAGTACCCCGACGTGTTTCCAGACGAGTTACCAGGACTACCGCCCGAGCGTGAGATCGAGTTTGAGATCTCACTAGTACCAGGGACCAGCCCCATCTCCACCGCGCCATACAGGATGGCACCGCTTGAGCTGCGAGAGCTCAAGTCCCAGTTGCAGGACCTTTTGGAGAAAGGTTTCGTGAGGCCCAGTGCGTCTCCCTGGGGAGCCCCGGTACTGTTTGTGAAGAAGAAGGATGGGACCCTACGCCTTTGTGTGGACTACCGACAGCTGAATAGGGTCACCATCAAGAATAGATATCCGCTGCCGAGGATCGACGATTTGTTTGACCAGTTGCGGGGTGCCACGGTGTTTTCCAAGATAGACTTGAGGTCTGGATACCACCAGTTGAGGATCAGGGAGACCGACGTCTCCAAGACAGCTTTCCGCACCCGATACGGACACTACGAGTTTTTGGTCATGCCGTTTGGGCTGACCAATGCCCCCGCTACTTTCATGGACCTGATGAACAGGGTGTTTAGACCGTACTTGGATCAGTTCGTGGTGGTTTTCATAGATGATGTGCTCATCTATTCTAGAGATCGGACGCAGCACGGACAGCACTTGCGGATGGTTCTGGACACTCTGAGACGACGTAGGTTGTACGCTAAATACAGCAAGTGCAAGTTCTGGTTGAGGGAGGTGACCTTCTTGGGTCATGTGATCTCTGGTGACGGCCTGGTGGTGGACCCCGCCAAGGTCGAGGCAGTGCTCAGGTGGGAGAAACCGCGTTCAGTCACTGAGATTCGCAGTTTCCTGGGACTGGCAGGTTACTACAGACGGTTCATCAGAGCGTTTTCGCAGATTGCACGTCCTATGACACAGTTGACCCGGAAGGACGTGCCTTTCGCTTGGACAGACGCCTGTGAGGCGTGTTTTCTGGAGCTGAAGGAGAGGTTGACCTCGGCTCCCGTGCTCACCATCCCTGACAGTAGTGGCGGGTTCGTTGTGTACACGGACGCTTCCTTGCAGGGGTTAGGAGGTGTGCTCCTGCAATGGGGTCATGTTGTTGCTTACGCTTCGCGGCAACTGAAGCCCCATGAGCATACCTACCCTACCCACGACCTAGAGTTGGCAGCTGTTGTCTTCGCGCTGAAGACCTGGAGGCACTACTTGTACGGTGAGACCTTAGAGATTTTTACAGATCACAAGAGCCTCAGATATCTTTTTGACCAGAAGGAGCTCAACATGAGACAGAGACGTTGGTTGGAGCTCCTGAAGGACTACGATTGCAGCATCTCCTATCACCCGGGAAAGGCCAATGTGGTGGCTGACGCCTTGAGCCGTAAGGCGCCCGCACGCTTGGCCAGTCTACAGTTACAGAGTTGGAGCCTTTTGGAGGAGGTGGGCAGTTGGCGACCTCTAGAGTTACGAGGATACTGTGGGGCAGTGACGGTGACACGGCAGACCAGGCCAGAGCTGATAGACCGTATCATCACAGGACAGATGGCTGATCCGTACTTGGAGTCTTTGCGCAACAGAGTACTATCAGGGGACCCAGGGGACTTCTCTTTCACAGACCAGGTGTTACGCTTGAGGGGACGGTTGTGCATTCCCAGAGACGAGGAGCTGTTGAGAGAGCTCCTGACTGAGGCACACGGTTCCAGATTCACCATACATCCCGGAAACACGAAAATGTACCATGACTTGAGACGCGAGTTTTGGTGGAGAGGGATGAAGCGTGATGTGGGTGAGTTCGTGCAGCAGTGCTTAGTGTGCCAGCAGGTGAAAGCCGAGCATCAGAGGCCTGCAGGGCCGCTTCAGCCGCTTCCAGTGCCAGAGTGGAAGTGGGAGAGCATCACCATGGACTTGGTGGTGGGCTTACCTGTTACCCAGCGGGGACACGACGCAGTCTGGGTAATAGTGGATAGATTGACGAAGACGGCGCGATTCTTGCCGATCCGAGTCACTTTGGGACAAGCACAGTTGGCAAAGAGGTATATCCGTGATGTGGTGCGACTACACGGAGTTCCACGGGAGATCGTATCCGACCGAGATACCCGCTTTACGTCCCAGTTTTGGGCTGAGTTTCAGCAGGCCTTGGGGACGAGGTTGAGGTTTAGCACGGCTTACCACCCCCAGACGGACGGGCAGTCTGAGCGCACGATACAGACACTTGAGGACCTTTTGCGTGCCTGTGTACTGGATTGGAGGGGCTCTTGGGAGGAGCACCTTCCCCTGGCGGAGTTTGCATACAACAACAGTTATCACTCGAGCATCGGCATGGCTCCCTACGAGGCTCTGTACGGACGGAAGTGTACGGCACCCTTGAGTTGGGTTGAGGTGGGGACCAAGTGGGAGGTTGGCCCCAGGTTGATCCGGCAGAGTCAGGAGGTAGTTGAGCAGATCCACAGACGACTCTGCACTGTCAGGAGCAGACAGAAGAGCTACGCGGATCGCAGACGCAGAGAGGTGCAGTTCGAGGTTGGGGACCACGTCTTCCTTCGTGTTTCGCCCATGAAGGGCTTACAGCGGTTTGGGGTGAGAGGGAAGCTCGCGTCGAGGTTCGTGGGGCCCTTTGAGGTCCTGGAGCGGGTTGGACCCGTTGCTTACAGACTTGCCCTTCCCCCGCAGCTTTCTGGTGTGCACGACGTGTTCCACGTGTCCAACCTCAGGAAGTACGTAGCCGATTCCAGTCACGTACTGAGTCACGAGAGTGTCGAGGTGAGCGACGACCTGACCTACCCCGAGCGGCCAGTGCAGATCCTAGACCGAGCCGTCCGCCGGTTGAGACGAAAGCAAGTACCCCTGGTAAAGGTTTTGTGGAGGAGCCAGCGGTACGAGGTGGCTACTTGGGAGCCTGAGGCGGCAATGCGGGAGCGGTACCCGGAGCTTTTCGTGGGTACATCTTTTCGGACCGGCTTCGGTACTCTTTGAGTTTGTTATGGTTATTCGGACGTCTTTTCCCACACCCTAGTTGGCGCAAGTTTCGGGGATGAAACTTCCTTTGAGTTTGTTATATTGTAACGAGCGTGTGGCACAGACGTCTTTTAAGACGTCTGGAGGGTTGTCCAGACGTCTGACCAGACGTCTGGGATAGTTTCCAGACGTCTGGAAATCCGTTATTTTCGACACACGCGAGTCGTCTGCACGCCTGAGCGCGCAGACCGCATATTCGCCTTCTTCCCTCCTGCGGTTGCAGGATTCCCCTGCCGCGAATCCTTCTCTCTCCTCTCCCCGCAGCCTTAAAAGGGCACGCCTCCCCTCCCGTCTCCACCGTCTCCTCCTTCTCCTCCTTCAGCCAGTGAGCGTGAGCGTGAGCTCGAGCGCGAGGGTGGTAGCGGCGGCCGCAGTGAGCGCGGAGGAGGTGCGGCGTGCGAGAGCGGAGCGCTGCCGTGAGGGCGAGCTCGCCGGAGCGGCTTGGCCGGCCGGCGGAGGGCGCAGGGGGCGCGGAACAACGCGGAGAGGGACCTGCCGCAGTCTGAGCAGCAGGTGCGCGAGGTGCGACGCGGGCGGCGTCGCGAGCGGAGGCCGAGTAGCAGCCTGATTCTGGAAAAATTTCCAGAATCAGACGTCTGGGTTGATAGGCAGACGGCGAGGACGACGTCTGGTAGCTCATACAAACGTCTGAAAGGTGTGTATTCCGCTTTCTTCTTCCTTCCTACCGACCGTACTAAGGGAGGGAGTTGGCTGTGCGTAGGTTCGCTGATTCGCCATCCTTTGCGAATCAGACGTCTGGAAGTTGTACCAGATGGCGGGAGTGACCTCCAGACGTCCTGGGTGACCATCGGACGTCTGGGATCTAGGACAGTTGTCCCTGCAGACTTCTAGACGTCTCGGAAACCACACTGAACAGGTAATTCTCTGATCCACTGTTTAAGACGTCTGGAAGAAGTTCCAGATGTCTGATTTTGCACAGTATCATCTTTTTCGACCCGTTTAGGGCCCGTTCGGGCTCCGTTTTCCGCGATTTGAGTTGCGTTCTTTTCAGAATTAATTCCTCTACCCGTCTACAGTAGCTATACACTGTTTTGAGACACTCCTTGTGTTTGATCCTTGTGATAGGACCTCATTCAGTTGCAGTCTTGAGAGTCGCGGAGGCACGCGGGATTCCCGATCACGCCCCCATTACTCCCGTTGTACTTGGTAGAGTGGCTTAAGTTTATTATTAAAATCTGTTAAAGTATGGAACCATAACTAGAATCTTAGACATTGCATGAATCCTAGGAATGAGAAATGTATGGAATGATAGCTCCTAGGTGATGCATGAATCCTAGGGCTGGAAAACTAGTTGTATGCTAGATCCTAGGATGTGGCATGAACCCTAGGATGGAAAACTAGTGGAATGTATAATACTGCAGTCTTGGAAAAATGGAAAGGAATATAAAGCTGCCTGTTATGAATAAAGAAACATGATTGAGATCATGGATTGTGAGAACGTGAAACTGGAAAGTGAAACATATGATGTTCTGAGATAAAGAGCTGGAACCCTACGGGGAATTAGGAGTGGAACTCCTGGAAAGAAAAAGGAATGGAACTGAGATGTAGTTTGTACTGTCTCTTGGGTACGTAGTACCAAGGGAAGTACCTGTACCTGTTTAGTGCAGAGTGGGGCCAGCCACCCCAGGGACCTGGGGTTAGGATTTGGCTGCTCTGTACCGACTTGTTGGCCCTCGTGTACGTAGTACCGAGGAGAGCTACTAGTGTTAGGAGAGTACTAGCTACCCCATGGGCCCCGGGGTTCTGCTAGCCTCCTTCACCGACTTGTTAGGCCCACTAGGGCAAACCAGGGTAGTCAGGCGAGGGTGCGCTGACTGTGGAGGGGCAAGGCCCCGGTTTGGTTACTGTGGAGGGGTTGGACCCCTGTTACTGAGAGGGCTCTGCCCTGGTTCCGTGCTGTGCTTTGGGCGCACCCGTTAACGGAAACGACTGATTGCGTGCCAGTGCGGGCTAGCTACCTGTGCGTTTATCGCGCGTGCCGTAGTTACCGTTACGTCTGTCAGTGACCTTGGGGTGGTTGACTGAGGGTAGGATCACCACGGGGGACTCTCCCGGCCAGGAGAGCACCACGTGCTACTTCTACTTTTGGAAAAGATTGCAATCAAGATCGTTCCCACGAGGACATTCGAGATCAAGTAAAGGATCTGAGAAATAAATGTAATAGTGAGAAAATTGAAAGATGTGAATAAAGGAAGTAATAGAACATAACAGCTACTGTACACTCTACTGTTGCCTTTAGTTAGTTTTCCACTCTACTCAGCGTTTTGCTGACGTGTTACACTCGTTACCTTTTTCAGGACCAGGTGTTGAGCAGCCAGGGTCGGCGGCTGCAGAGGACGCTGGGCCGAGTAAGGTCCAGTAGAGTTTACCACAGTCTTTTGTACCTCTTTTGTTTCTGTTCTAGTGAGTAGTTTTTGTTTCCGCTATACTTTCTTTACCTGCAGTTCTTGTTATATGATAAATGTTGTTCTACTGTTGTGGTGGTATCTACTGTAGTAGTTTCTTTCCTTACTGCTGTACTTCCTTACTGTTAGTTATATTCATGCTGAATGTGGTTTATTTTACTGCTCTTTTGGTTACTTCCTCGTTGGACGACTAGGTCTTGGGATTAGTCGAGTCGGTCCGGTTCTCGTGTCTCGTAGGGACTCGAGAACCGGGTCGTTACATGTCTCATCAATGATCTTACCTCTGGAGCACATGCAAAATATATGGGTCTCTAGAATAGTAAAGGAGAAACAATGGATACACATTATGGAGTCATTGTGACCCTCCGGTGATGTTAAGTAGAGTTGTCCCTCTCTTTTCTCATGTGGATTCTCTACATTGTGATTTTCTTCGTATGTTATGTTGTTTAGTTTGCACTCTTGTCTCTTGCTAGGATCAAGCCTATTTTCGTATTTCTTGCTATCTTGGGTACTCAAATATTAAATATGGATGATGTAAATCAAGTTGTTAACTTGGAGTGTGAATAATTAAATTGATATAATTAATTGTTGAGTTAGTTACAATTTATTAAACAATTCTCATGATTTAATGAATTATAAAGCATTTAAGCTTATTGGATATGACCTTATCATGTCATGTGTGAAACGAACTCTGTTGTCCTTAAAATTGTCGTATGATTAATTTGAATAACTATCAGAAGTTGGAAACTACTTGTAAACGGATAAGTTGGAGAACACCGTGAATATCTAGTAATTCTAGAATTTAAAAGTGCAATTGTTGATATGATTTGATTGGATACCAATAAATGATACAATTATCTAAGAATGATTAAATAATCAGTACGATAGATTTATCGGGAATTAAAAGAATTGGATAACTGATTTTAGCCTCGCTACTCGCCAAATTTTGGTTGTAACTTTGGACTTGTAAACTGATTTTAGGGGCTGGTTTAGAAAGTTTCTGCCCTCCTTATGACTTTTTGGTTAGGCTTAGTAGCCAACTTGGATAGCAGGATGCTTGGCTAGAGGTTTGGAGTGGTTCTTTCTCAGCCGGTGGGTGGGTCATTAGCTGTCTGTGGTTCAGCATACATAGCGCTTATACGTGTTCACACTACATGACGTAGCTGCCACCCCTTTCCGGAATGACCCCAGGGTGACGAAGAGTGGTGACTTGATGAGTATAAGTTGTCTTCTCGATCAGGAGAGTGGCTTATACCAGTCTTGCACCACAGGAAGTTACATGAGATCGTCTCGTGCCCTAAGACATCGATTGACAGATTATGAACTGTAATAACTTGGGCTACCAATATACGAAACAAAATGAAATAATGATATGTTTAATAAACAGGTTAATCAAAGCTATAGTACCCATTTTCTCTTATTCTTGATTACTGTTGCGTTCTGCTGTTATTGTTTCTACTTTACTCAATTTTTACTAACCTATTTTTGGGTTCCATACTCAAGTACATTTGGCAGTTCGCAGAGTGATTTCTGTTATGCATCGCTCTGAGCTTATATACTTATGTTTTGTGGTAGGTCCTTTGGTTAGTACTAAATTTCTATTCATTTAATTAATGTAATATGATTTGTTTATTAACCATATTTATATTTTTTGATTATGTATTGGGTGACTGTGATATTGTGAGTGGGTTATACTGGTTGTTATCACATAACAACTTGGGTTTCATCAATTGGAAGAACTTGGGTTATCACAATATATATATCCTAGTCTATATGTTGGATTATGATCCAACAAAATCTAGGGAGTATACATATTGAAATGTAGATTAACATTCAAACCTATATAAATTATGTTAATACCTGAATTAGACTATAGCCTTAGAATTGATCCGCAGATAATAGTCTAAGCCTAGGGGAAGCATGATTGAATTATTGAAACCATGACACTTTGGACCATGCTTTTATTGATTGTACACTTCAAAATTTGCACGTGATTATTTTATACCATCTTTTTTGAGACGATGTATCTGCTTTAGAAAATTAATAAGTAAATAATATAATATAATAAATATATACATATATATGTATGTAATTTCACATCGATTTGAACCTTAAATTCACTAGTAGATAATTTAAATTCAATCTAGATTCATGTACATTAATCTCCTTGAGGATTTGACCTAACTTGTCACTTATATGTGTTTTTGAAGGTCGATTATAATCAAAATTGTGCACTTTAACGACAAGTGACATCACAATTAATCACCAAATTAAATACGATTTAATTCCTGAAATCACATTAATCAAACTTATAAGTAGGAACTCACCAAAATCATTATTAGTTTTATTATATCAATAATGAAGAGTTTAGGATTAATAGAATTAAGGTACTGTGCCTCCCACAAGTATTCCAACTAACAGTGAATTCTTCACTTTAGAAGACATATGTAATCCTTATGATTAAATATCAAATTCATTGTTCATCATATTATGGGTTACACAGTTTACATATTCTCCTTATATCATTAGAATGAGAACGAAGATTAGATCCTTTCCAAAGGACTGTCTTCTTCTCTTTCATGTAAGTGTCTAATTAAGATTCGTACAACCATGCATGAAATTTCATACTTCTTAATATACGCAGAGTGAGCTCGAGTCTCTCAATCTAATATATACACCTACGACAACCGATCCATGTGATCCCTTCGAGAGATCAAGTATTTCCTATGCTCTCATATGCACACCAACTTTTCAATTTCAACTCCAAGATGGGTGCATCAACTATTGGTTCACTAAATGTAGATATTCAAATACAAAGACACATATATATTTCAGGTCAAAGAATATGCCTTCTCTATGATAGTGATAAGAGGACTTCTACATTGTTATTTCATCAGGTCAACTTTTTGACTCAACTTATGTGACAACTTTGAATCTCTATTCCTATGTAGCTGATGTGCATTACACTAGAAGAAAACTAAAGTTTAGTCACGGTTATTTGGTCACGGTTCCACCTAAAATCGTGACTAAAGAAACTAAGGATAGTTATTTTGTTACCGACATTTCCGTCACAGTTTAAAAATCGTCACCAAAGCCTATAGTCACAGTTCCACTTAAAATCGTCAACATAGGCTTTGTACGAAAAGAAATTTTCCCTTTACTTTTTCCCTAAACACACTATCGCCATCCGTCACAGTTTAAAAATCGACTCCAAAGCCTATTGTCATGGTTCCACTTAAAACCATCACCATAGGCTTTGATACGAAAAGAAATTTTCCCTCCATTTTTTCCCTAAACACACTACCGCCATCACCTTCCCCCTCCCTCGACTTCCCAACCCCCTCCCCGATGGCGTTGCTCCCTCCTTGCTGGTCTAAGGCGCCTCCTCTGACCATCCTCCCCCCAGCATCACCTCTCCTTCCCCTCAAGAAAGCCGTCGAGAACCCACTACTGCCCCCATCACCTTCCCCCTCCCTCGACTCCCCAAGCCCATCCCCAACGGCGTAGCTTCCTCGACCATCTGCTGCCCCCTTCCCTCTCTCGACGAAGGTGCCTCCCACGACCATCCCTTCCCCAACAGAGCCGCTCCTCCCCCTCAAGGTCGCTGCCTCTCTTCCCTGGCAGCACCTCTATTACCGCTACTGCGCACGCTGGTACACTTCATTTCATCCATTCCTCCTCCAACTCCACTTCTCTTGATATCCTGACTACTAGGGTTATTGTTGTTATAGTACTTGGTGGATCTATTGACTATGGATTGGCTCAAGGAGATCTATTGACCTCGGTGTTGAAGTATTATAAGTATACTTTTGGAATTAATTTTGCAAGCATGGAAGATTCTTTTCTTTTCTGATTAAATAAGCAGAAAATTTGTGAGTTGCTAATCCTTCCTGATTGTCTTCTTTGGAAGGAATTTGGTGTATAATAATTTTTTGAGCATACCTCCCACATTGACAAAGAACACCACCAGAATACTGATCAAGTGAGTGATGATTACAGGTTCAATATGATTTTTTCATTTTTACATTCAATGTGATTTCTCTGATATAGTTAGTTTCTATGTTGATAGACTTCTCACAACCAATTTGATTGTATTGTTGGACTTGTGAAAGGACAATTCATCATTTCTCTCAATCAATTGCTTCCATGTTTGATAGAATTTACATTCACCTTAATGACCAGAAACATCATATATGTACTTCAGGCAAACAATAACAGGATCATGGATTGGTTTAGTTTAAATTGAATTAAGAAAAGGATAATGAATGTTCTATATGTAAACACTTTATCCTCCTTGCATGATCTAAATGACCCTCTAGAGCACTTGTTCTAGTAGAAATAACCTGTTATCCATTCTTTATTCAAACTTATAGTCAGTCTGAAGTAATTTAGGTTATTGTGTGAGAGGGGTGTAGAAGGGAGGAATCCAAAGAGAGGTTATGTTTATCGATATGAGCCTTTGAGGGAGACGAAACATGATGACTAAAATTAAAAGTTGTGATATATAATTCTTGAATAAATTAAAAAGCAAATGTGCATGCAAGCACTTTTACCCGTTATCTAGAAGATGTTAATTTGCGCATGCAATGAAAAATAATATGCTATCCGATCACTTTTAATAAGGATTGCTCTTTTGCGACATCCATAGGTGTGGATATAGTGCAGCTATAGGGACTTCAAGTGGGTATAATACTCTTGTTTAATAAAAAGGCATATGTCCTGGAGGGCTCTATATCCCTCTTGAGATCCTAGTCCTCATTGTATAATAAACTGTAATAGGAGAAGAAGAGTTTTGCTAGAGGAAACTAGGAATATAGTCATATGGAGACGACGAGTGTAACGACCCGGTTCCCGAGTCCCTACGAGACACGAGAACCGGACCGACTCGACTAATCCCAAGACCTAGTCGTCCAAAGAGGAAGTAACCAAAAGACAGTAAAATAAACCACATTCAGCATGAATATAACTAACAGTAAGAAAGTACAGCAGTAAGGAAAGAAACTACTACAGTAGGTACCACCACAACAGTAAAACAACATTTATCGTATAACAAAAACTGCAGGTAAAGAAGGTACAGCGGAAACCAAAAACTACTCACTAGAACAGAAACAAAAGAGGTACAAAAGGCTGTGGTAACTCTACTGGACCCTACTCGACCCAGCGTCCTCTGCAGCCGCCGACCCTGGCTGCTCAACACCTGGTCCTGAAAAAGGTAACGAGTGTAACACGTCAGCAAAACGCTGAGTAGAGTGGCAAACTAACTAAAGGCAACAGTAGAGTGTACAGTAGCTGTTAAGTTCTATTACTTCCTTTATTCACATCTTTCAATTTTTCTCACTATTTCATTTATTTCTCAGATCCTTTACTTGATCTCGAATGTCCTCGTGGGAACGATCTTGATTGCAGTCTTTTCCAAAAGTAGAAGTAGCACGTGGTGCTCTCCTGACCGGGAGAGTCCCCCGTGGTGATCCTACCCTCAGTCAACCACCCCAAGGTCACTGACAGACGTAACGGTGACTACGGCACGCGCGATAAACGCACAGGTAGCTAGCCCGCACTGGCACGCGATCAGTCGTTTCCGTTAACGGGTGCGCCCAAAGCACAGCACGGAACCAGGGCAGAGCCCTCTCAGTAACAGGGGTCCAACCCCTCCACAGTAACCAAACCGGGGCCTTGCCCCTCCACAGTCCGCGCACCCTCGCCTGACTACCCTGGTTTGCCCTAGTGGGCCTAACAAGTCGGTGAAGGAGGCTAGCAGAACCCCGGGGCCCGTGGGGTAGCTAGTACTCTCCTAACACTAGTAGCTCTCCTCGGTACTACGTACACGAGGGCCAACAAGTCGGTACAGAGCGGCCAATCCTAACCCCGGGTCCCTGGGGTGGCTGGCCCCACTCTGCACTAAACAGGTACAGGTACTTCCCTTGGTACTGCGTACCCAAGAGACAGTACAAACTACATCTCAGTTCCATTCCTTTTTCTTTCCAGGAGTTCCACTCCTAATTCCCCGTAGGGTTCCAGCTCTTTATCTCAGAACATCGTATGTTTCACTTTCCAGTTTCACGTTCTCACAATCCAGGATCTCAATCATGTTTCTTTATTCATAACAGGCAGCTGTTAATTCAATTTACAGGCAGCTTTATATTCCTTTCCATTTTTCCAAGACTGCAGTATTATACATTCCACTAGTTTTTCCATCCTAGGGTTCATGCCACATCCTAGGATCTAGCATACAACTAGTTTTCCAGCCCTAGGATTCATGCATCACCTAGGAGCTATCATTCCATACATTTCTCATTCCTAGGATTCATGCAATGTCCTAGATTCTAGTTATGGTTCCATACTTTAACAGATTTTAATAATAAACTTAAGCCACTCTACCAGGTACAACGGGAGTAATGGGGGCGTGATCGGGAATCCCGCGTGCCTCCGCGACTCTCAAGACTGCAACTGAACGAGGTCCTATCACAAGGATCAAACACAAGGAGTGTCTCAAAACAGTGTATAGCTACTGTAGACGGGTAGAGGAATTAATTCTTAAAAGAACGCAACTCGAATCGCGAAAAACAGAGCCCGAACGGGCCCTAAACGGGTCGAAAAAGACGATACTGTGCAAGATCAGACGTCTGGAACTTCTTCCAGACGTCTTAAAGAGTGGATCAGAGAATTACCTGTCCAGCGTGGTTTCCCAGACGTCCAGAAGTCTGCGGGGACGTCTGTCCTAGCTCCCAGACGTCCGATGGTCACCCCGGACGTCTGGAGGTTACTCCCGCCGTCTGGTACAACTTCCAGACGTCTGATTCGCAAAGGATGGCGAATCAGCGAGCCTGCGCACAGCCAACTCCCTCCCTTAGTACGGTCAGTCGACAGGAAGGAAGGAGAAGGCGGTAAACTCACCTTTCAGACGTCTGTAAGGTCTTAAAGACGTCTATCTCGCCGTCTGGCTATCAACCCAGACGTCTGATTCTGGAAATTTTTTCCAGAATCAGGGCGCTGCTCGGCCTCCGCTCGCGACGCCGCCCGCGTCGCACCTCACGCGTCTGCTGCTCAGACCGCAGCAGGTCCCTCTCCGCGTCGCTCCGCGCCCCCTGCGCCCTCCGCCGGCCGGCCAAGCTGCTCCGGCGAGCTCGCCCTCACGGCAGAGCTCCGCCCTCGCACGCCGCACCTCCGCTCTCACTGCGGCCGTCGCTGCCGCCCTCGCGTCCGCTCGCTCTCGCGCACAGGAAGGAGAAGAAGGAGGAGGCTGTGGAGACGGGAGGGGAGGCGTGGCCCTTTTAAGGCCGCGCGAGGAGGAGAGAGGGGGTGGCAGGCCGCCTGCAGCCGCAGAGAGAGAGAGGGAAAAAGAGAGAGAGAGAGAGAGGAATCGCGGGTCTGCGCGCACAGGCGCGCAGACGACTCTCCCGTGCGAAAAAAAACTATTTTCCAGACGTTTGGATGTGATCCCAGACGTCTATACCGACGTCTGGGCCACCTCCCAGACGTCTTAAAAGACGTCTGGGGCACGCGTTCGTTACAACGAGTAATCTGGCAATTGAGTTAGGAGTGGGTACATACTTTTCCTATAGGGAGTAAATTTCTAAGAGTGGCTTAGGCATCATGTAATCTTCTAGTTTTACTAGGAAAACAAAACAGGTTTTGTTCAACTAACTACTCAGGGTATTTACCACTTCTGTGTGCAATTGGGATAAAGAGAAATGTAGTTATTTTTAGGGGAGCTAGATCGTATTCCGACAATCACCTTGGTCTAGCTAATACTTTTATTATTGGCAAGAGAAATTACAATCTAAGAGTAGCTAATACTCTTGTTATATATATATATACATACTATGGCTATCAAGCTAATGTAAATCTTCTTTTGGCAACCAAAGCAGTTACTGAATTAGCCAAGTCTTGTGACATCCAATTTATTGTGCTTTTGTAGACTTCTTTATGAACTGTCACATTGTCTTGAGAACTATGTAGAACTACTTTTTGTTATGACACAATGTCTTGAATTTTTATAACACAATGTCTGACTTATGTTATTACTATTTTTTTCTTTGTTAGTATTTATTTATGCAATTTGTAAATATCCACACTTGCACAATCTTAGATGCACTCGATGACAAGCAATAAAAAATATAACCTTTAGGGTACAAGTTGAAAGGATAGGTAAAATTGTATTAATAAACCTGCTCATTTAAGACTTATGATCATGTCATACGGATAATGCATTAATGCATGTATATCTCACATACATGCAAGATATGTTGTCTTTATAACATACCATAAGTTTTGATCGTCCTCAGTTCAGTAAAGTTCTGAACTAAGAAGGGTTCTTGAAGATTTGATCACAACTTAGGTGTCACTTGTTACATGTAATTCGTGTTTGGAGAAATCTCGGTGACATCTTTTTGCTCTTCTCTGGTATACTAACTAAACTTACCTAGGTTTATTAAGCACCTTAAATTGGGTGTTGAAGGAATTTAGTTGAGGTTAGTCTTGGGAGTATAGTGGAGAAGTGTAGGGAGATGCTGCCGAAATTTCTCTAGGCACAGGTTGCATGTAACAAGTAATGTTGTGATCAAATCTTTAAGGATGAGCTATCAAGTGAAAATAATAACTAAAATATACAAATATCTGATGTTTCTTTATGTAACTTACTTTCATTATTTGTGGGTTTATTTGATTATAGGTTTTCATGGATAAGTCTTGGATTAGTTTGAGGATTTCTGATTATTTTTGATATAAGAGCAGAGTGATTTCATTCTTAGATTGGGCATTCCATGAAGATAAGAAGCAATATAAAAGAGGAGACTTCTATGAGAGAATTTGTTGTCCATGCAAAAGTTGTTTGAATGGATTTATGCATTATCATAACACAGTATTTGAACATCTAATTTGTACTGGTTGATGGCCTCACTACATAGTCTGGACCTCACATGGATTAGAAATCACTTATCCTTCTATTGATAATGATGTTGAGAATCGCATTGAAGATATTGTAGGTGATAATGTTGTAGAGAGGTTAGAAGAGATGAGAGCTGCAAATGCTAATAATATAAATAATGATAATATGTTTGGAGATTGTAATCATTTTTATGATGCACTAAAGGCAACAGAGGAACCCATTGCTCCTGGAATTAATTTCATGTCAAGGTTGTCATTTCTTTTGAGAATGTTTCAAATTAAAGTGATGAATAAGGCAACATCTAAGTTAATATCTGATGTCCTTAAGCTCATAGAAGAGTTGTTAAATAATCCCAAAGATTTTCCTCAGTTATGGTATGATGTGAAAAAATAGTTTCACGTCTTAGCTTGAAGTGTGAAAAGATTGATGCTTGTAAGAATGACTGTATGATGTACACTAAAGAAAATGCATGCTTGAATAGTTGCCTACAATGTGGAGAAGGAAGATATGAAGAAAATACCAGTTCAAATACACAAGGGAAGAAACGATCAAGGAAGGTACTGTGTTACTTTTCTTTGATTCCTAGGCTACGCCTTTTCATGTCGAGTAAAACTGCAAAGTGGATGACATGGCATCATAATAACAAATCACAAGATGGACTTATGCGTCATCCGACAGATTCTGATGAGTGGGCTACATTTGATAACAAACATGCTCTATTTGCAGAGGAAACACGTAATGTTAGGCTTGGTCTTCCAAGTGTTGGATTTAATCCTTTCAAAAATATGCATCCATCATATTCAATATGGCTAGTGGTGATCTTTACATATAATTTGCCGCTATGGATGTGTATGAGATCTTCGTTTATGATGCTGACGCTTCTCATCCCTAGGAAAAGGCACCAGAAAATGCAATCGATATTTACATGCAACCACTCATCAACGAGTTGAAATTGCTATGGTATAACGGAGTTGAAACATATGATGTAGCTAGAAAATAATTTTTTAAGATGCATGCAGCACTATTGTGGACTATTAATGATTTCCCAGCTTATGCAAATTTATCTGGTTGGAGCACTAAAGGCAAGTTGGCAGGTCCTCCATGTATGGATGATACTCATTACTTGTGTTTACCTGAAAGCAATAAATTGTATTATTTAGGGCATCGTAGATTCCTACCAATTAAACATAGATGGAGACAATCCAACTTTAAAGACAAATTTAATGGTAAACCATGCCGCTATTCATCCAAGAATCCAAAAAATTTTCTAAGAACAGATACAATCAGGTTGTCAGGATACAAAATAATGGAGAAGTTACAACAGATTGGTAATATCCAATTGGGTCGTCTATTTCAGAAAGATCTTAAAGATTTACATAATTCTAGATTTAAAAAGAAGAGCATATTCTTCATGGAGCTCCCTCATTGGAAAGATCTCACAGTTCGTCACAATCTTGATGTGATGCATATCTAGAAGAATGTTATGGATAACATTTTAGATATGCTAAACTTAACGGATAGTCTAAAAGACACGTTGAAAACTTGTAATGATTTGAAGATATTAGGCATTCGTCTTGAGTTGCACGTAAATCATAAAGATGATGGTAGTTATGACTTTCCTAATGCATTATATACTTTGAAGGATGAGTAATGACTAAAGATATTATCTTTTCTAAAAAATATCAATGTTCCAGATGGATTCTCGTCACAACTTTCTACATTAGTAAATGAAGCATTGAACAAGGTAAGTAGGTTAAAGAGTCATGATTGCCATGTTTATATGCAAATCTTGTTCCCATTAGCAATTCGTGGAGTGTTTCCTCAACTAGTGGTTGACTATGTAACGAAGATAAGCCAATTCTTAAAGGTTACATGTTCAATGACATTGATTCTCAATTGTTAGACTATTGGGACAAGCAAATTATGATCACACTATGTAAGATGGAGCAGATTTTGCCTCCTGCATTTTTCTATGTCATGGTACATCTTATACTCTGCCTAGTGAATGAAGCAAGGATTACTGGACCAATTCAGTACAGGTGGATGTATCCAGTTGAGAGCTTCTTGAAAAAATTGAAAGACGTCTTTAATAAGGATAAATCAGAAGGTTTAATTATCGAAGGGTATCTTGTAAAAGAATGCATCAACTTTTGTGCGATGTATATGGATGGTCCAGATAATCGATTCAATCAATTGGAAGAAAATGATGATAGACAAAACAGTGAAAATGTGGAACATTATTTTTCTGTATTTGATATCCGAGGAAGGCCAATTATACGAACGGAATTTAAACCAATGTCTGAACATGATCGATGATTAACTCATATATATATTAAAGCAGCTTTCAGATTTTAACGATGAATTTCGATAATCTTCGCACATTTCTAGATGTGAAGAAGACTTCATTGACTGGTTCAGAACTCATGTGCAAGAAATGAAACAAAACAATGATCTGCAATGGATAGAAGATTTTGATGTAGTGATGAACATCCTTTAAGTCATGCACATTATCACTTTGGATATATAATAAATGGGTTCAGATTTAGAGTGCAATCATTTGATGATTTAAAGGCGACATAACATTCAAGCATTATTGTGAAATGTGATGGCATACAAATTGGTTGTGTAGTTACTATGGAAAAATCAAAGAGATTGTGGAAGTCAGCTATAGTCATGATCGCTGAGTCGTCTTATTTAAGTGTGAGTGGTTTGATATTTTTAACAGCAGATATGGTGTTAAAGTGGACAAAGAAACTGGTTTCATAAGTTTGAATAAAGATGGTACAATTCTTCAAGCATCTGAACCGTTTACATTAGCTTGTTAAGTTGAATAAGTTTTTTACAAGCCTGATAATAGCAAGAATGGCTGGATAGTACCAATAAGAACAATGCCACGTGATTATTATGATATACAACATGATAAGGATGACGACTTTGATTCTGAAGCATACCAAGATGTGGTACAAGATGGAAAAATAAGTCATGGTGCAATGGATATTGATATTTAAGGTAAATGTTTTCAATTAATTTATTTTCTAGAGTTTAACTATTTCATTCTTAAAAATTTTTTCATATATTTCTCCATTGCAGGTTTTCTTATTATACTGGGCTGATCTTTTACTTGCTTTGGCATACTTCTTTCATCACAGTTGACTATATAAAAAGAATGACATCATCCTTTTATAATTTGTAGCTCCTCTCTTATTTCTTGTAACCAAAGTTATGATTTTTTTTTTTAATGAATCATATAAGAGTAAGCTTCTAGTTTCAAGTTTGTGTTTTCTATACATAGTAGCATGAAGTATAATCAAACTGAAATTATTCTATTTGAATAATCAAAGTGAAATTTTCTACATATAGTGGCATCAAGTTGGAGTAAATAAATTGGTCACATTCAGTAGCCCTGAAATTTGGAGAATTTAATAGTACCTTCCATTTAGAAGATGTACTTATTCACTTTATCAAAATTTATTTTTTGATAAATATATTTGATGATGTAATCATCCTTCTATTGTATTTTTGTAATTAATAATTTTTTTAATCTGTAGATGGCACTTAAGAAGTTGATGGCATACAAAAAGTGTCATCTTGATATGTGCAGTGATGACTCTTCATTTGAGCCAGATGACCAGGTCCAAGGACACGAGGGTGGCATTGACACCCAGCCTGAGCCCCAACATGATCCTCAACCTCACTCACAGCATGACCATCAACTCCAGTTGCCTTCCTACATGCCCAATCTTCAGACTTCACCACTACCTAAGACTCAACTTCAATCTCATACTCGACATACCATGATCCCACCTCATACTCTTGCAAAATCTAGGCCTCAGCATTGACCTCAACAAAATACACAACCTTACACTCAGCTTCCACCTAGGCATGCACACCCTCAGCCCTTAACCCTCCCCTGAGCCAGTCCTAGCCCCTACACCCACCCTAAAGCTAGTCCCAGCAGCAAACCCCAGCTCAACCCTTACACCCTCCCTAGAGCCAATCCCAGCAGTGAACACCAGCTCAGCCCCTACACCCTCCCCAGAGTCAGTCCCAGCAGCATACACAATCTCAACCCCTACACCCTCCCCAGAGCCAGTCCCAGCAGCGGACACCAGCTCAGCCCCTACACCCTCCCCAGATCCAATCCTAGTAGTAGACATGAGCTCAGCCCCTACACCCTCCCCAGAGCCAGTCTCAGCAGAAGACACCAGCTCAACCCTTACACCCTCCCCAGAGCTAGTCCCAGCAGCGGACACCAGATCAGCCCCTACACCCTCCCCAGAGCCAGTCTCAGCAGCCAACATCATCTCAGCCCCTACACCCTCCCTAGAGCTAATCTTAGTAGTGAACACCAGCTCAGCCCTTACACCCTCCCCAGAGCCAGTCCCAGCAGCGAACACCAGCTTAGGCCCTGCACCCTCCTCAGAGCCAGTCGCAGCAGCAAACACAATCTCAGCCCCTACACCCAACCCAGAGCCAATCCCAGCAGCAAACACCAGCTCAGCCCCTACACCCTTGATTGCGGAGCAATCATAGGTCTCAATTGACCTAAATTAGGCTAGGACTTAGCATAAGTTAGGGTTAGTCATGCCTGCATAAGCATTATCTACATCTTTATTGCTTTACTTTAGCTATGCATAAAATAATGTTATAATGTGTTGATTAAATGCATTATGTCGATTGTAGGCAATAAGCTGATCAGAAGCTAGATATGGAGCAAGATCTGAAGCTGGATCAGGAATAATGGGTATTGCAGCAAAGCTGGAGCAGAAGACTTAGATTAGATGTAGGAATAATGATGTAAGGGACTCAAGGTTTGCTATTCTATTAAGTAAGAATAAAATAGTAAAATGTCAAGAGCTTAAGTCCATCCTAGTCCTAGGATAGCCTAGAGACTTCCCCCAAGCCTTAGCCACCCTTAGATTAGGACACAACACCATAGGAAGGCCCAAAACCCTAGTTCCAACCCTTATCTGGATGTCCAGAACCATTAGCCAACTCCCGCATACCTCAAACCCACTTCTGCAGTGTTATTGGATGTCTAGACACTTTGTCAGACGTTCAATTTCTGCAAAATACCCAAAACAAAACCTAGATTTCCCCTTAGCTCAGATTGGACGTCCAAAACTGAAGTCTGGACTTCTGATTTTTGAGTATAAGCCATCTGATCATGTTTTCGGACGTCTGGAACTAGTCTCCAGTCCCTGTTTTGTGATTCAAGCCTTGATTTTAGATCTCTAGCTCCCTAGACCTAATCCTAACCCCATAAGAACCTAAATTAAGGTGTCCTAACCCTAGTACATCACCTCTAGGCCTACCTAAGGACCTAATTAGGTCCTTACCAAACCCAATTGACTTAGATCAAAGTCAATTACCATCACCTAAGCCAATTAGACTCCTTGAGTCCAATTGAGCTCAGATCTCAACCCATACAAGTTCAATTGGACTTAGTGATTGTCCACTTGACCTAAACCCAACCTAATTGAGTTATTTCACTCTCAATTAGGCTCACACTCATTCAATTAAACTTAGGTTAAGTTTAATTGCAATTTCCCTTTAGCAATTAGGGTTTGCAACCCTAATTCAAGGCATACACTACCCAAAACCCTTAGGACCTAACCTAGACCTCTTAGACACCTAGGGAACGACCACACACACCCATTCACACACACACACTCCTCTAGAGTTCTCTAGAACTCTCTTGGAGTGGTGCCAACTCTTGGTTGCCAAATTTAGCAACCAAGAGGCATTCAATTCTTAGATCCACAAATGGTGGATCTAAGAAACCACCAACCTCTCTCTTGGCCGGCCACTCTTGGACTCTCTCTAGACAGATCCACACTTCTCTAGAGAGAATCCCTTAGGTCTATAAAAAGACCTAAGGGGTGGTGTTACGACCCGATTCCCGAATCCCTACGAGACACGAGAATCGGATCGACTCGAATGATCCCAAGACCCAGTCGTCCAATGAGAAAGCAACCAAAAGAGCAGTAAAATAAACCATATTCACCATGTATATAACTAGCAATAACAAAATACAGCAGTAAAGAAAAGAAATACTACAGTATACACCACCACAATAGCAAAGAAATAACCAGGTACATAAACATGATGCTTGGAATAAAAAAGTACAGGAGTAACAGAAAATACTCACTACAACAGAAGGAAAAGTACAGTGGGTACTACACAAGTAAAACTACTGGCCTCTGCTAGGCCCAGCACCCTCTGCAGCCGCCGACTCTGGCTGCTCAACACCTGATCCTGAAAAGGTGACAAAGGTGACACGTCAGCGAAACGCTGAGTAGAGTGGCAACCAAAAGCTAAGAAAACAATAAGGCGGATAGTAGCTGTTATATTTTTAATCTCTTCCTTTATTTTTCCATTTATTCCTTATTGAATTATTCCTCAGATCTTTCTCTTGATCTTGAATGTTCCTCATGGGAACGATCTTGATTGTAGTCTTTTCCGAAAAGTAGAAGTAACACGTGGTGCTCTCCTAGTCGGGAGAGTCCCCCGTGGTGGTCCTACCATCAGTCAACCACCCCAAGGTCACTGACAGACGTAACGGTGACTATGGCACACATGATAAATGCACGGGTAGCTACCCCGCACTAGCACGCGGTCAGTCATTTCCGTTAACGAGTATGCCCCAAAGCACATCACGGAACCAGTATAGGGCAGAGCCCTCTCAATAATAGGGGTCCAGCCCCTCCACAGTAACAAAACAGGGGTCTTGACCCTCCACAATCCGCACACCCTCGCCTGACTGCCTTGGTTTGCCCAGTGGGCCTAACAAGTCGATGTAGGAGGCTAGTAGAACCCCGGGGCCCGTGGGATGGCTAGTGCTCTCCCTACACTAGTAGCTTTCCTTGGTACTGTGTACACGAGAGCCAAAGTCGGTATAAAGTGGCCAGACCTAACCCTGGGTCCCTGGGACGACTAGCTCCGCTCTGCACTAAACGGGGGGATAGTCGCTCTCCATAGTACTCCATACTCAAGAGCCAGCTCACTTCCCCAATTCTATTCCATTCACTTCTCAGGATCTCTACTCCTAATTCCCTGTAGGGTTCATGCTCTTTTAACTCAGCCAATTTAGGTTTCCTCATTTCAGCTTTATATTCATATAGCCCATGTGCTCAACAGTAATTATCCATTCATAAACAGACAGCTGTTAACCAATTACATGCAGTTATCATTTCCTTCCTACTTTTCCAAGACTGCAATATATATATATTCAATCTAGTTTTCCATTCCTAGGATTCATGCCATATCCTAGGATCTATTATTCAATCTAGTTTTCCAGCCCTAGGATTCATGCAATACCCTAGGATCTATCATTCAATCTAGTTTTTTAGTCCTAGGATTCATGCAATACCCTAAAATCTATTAATCATTTCACAAGGGTATAATTTTTGATAAGTAATTAAAGGGGCCACTCTACCCGCAAAATCGGGAGTACTGGGGGCGTAATCGGCAAGCCCGCGTGCCTCCACAACCCCTAGAGCCGCAACGGAACGGGGTCCTAACATAAGGATAAATTACAAGGAGCTACTCAAAACAAGATACAATTACTGTAAATAAGTAGAGGATCTAAATTTGAGAAGAACAAAACTTGAAACGCAGAAAACGGACTTCGAATGGACCCTAAACGGGTCAAAAACGACAAGTCTACCCAAAATCAGATGTCTGGAACATCTTCTAGACGTCTTAAACGGTGGCTCAGGTCATACCTTAATCCTACGCTGTCCTTCAGACGTCCAGAAGCCCACTGGACCGTCTGGACTTAGTTTCCAGATGTTCGACTGTCACTCCGGACGTCTGGAGACCCTCTCCGTCGTTTGGTGTTGTGCCCAGACATCCGATCTGTGTGGGATGGCGTGCCTTTGCGCCTTCCCGAACGAGTCCTGCACACATACGCGGCCGTCCTCAACACAAAATGACGCAAAAGCCTTTGGCGGAATGGCTGCATGGCCATACTCGCGAAAGAAGAAGGTAAAAATATCGCACCTTTCAAACGTCTGGACCTTCTTCCAGATGTCTCCTGCGTCATCTGGACGTATGTCCAGACGTCTGATTCTGGGAAATTTTCCCAGAATCAGGACCTCCTCGCCCTCTGCCCGCAGCGCACGGCAGTGCCGTGCCGCGCTTGCCTGCTGCCTGAGCTGCAGTAACTCCTCCCCAACACCATGCTTCTGCTGTGCACTCGCCAGTTAGCCCTGGCTGCTTCGGCGAGCTCGCACCCTCTCGGTTTAGTGCTCTCCCTCATGCAGCAGCCACTCCTTCCTATGCACGCACAGCAGCAGCTGCTGCTGCCCTCGCCCGCTCGCTCTCTCGTTGACAGGAAGAAGAAGGAGGCAGTGGAGTGAGGGTGAGGGAGAGGAGAGCGGGGTGTTTGAAGGCAGCCGCGGGGAGAGAAAAAGAGAAAAAGGGCTCCGTCTGCAGGGAGGAACAAAAGAGAAGAAGGAGGGCGGCAGTTCAGTCTACGCGCGCATGCGCGTAGATGCGAACCCATATGCCGAAAAAGTTAAATTCCAGATGTTTGGGAAGGCTTCCAGACGTCTGGACCACTTCCCAGACATCTTAAACGACGTTTGATGCCAGGGTTATAACAGGTGGCCATTTGCACCCATCCACTCTTGGCCATACATGCTTGGCTCCATTCAAATCCACCTCCACTTAGGCTAGCCACTTCCACTCCATCTCCACGAGTTGAGCACCACCATGAAGGACACCACGTCAGGATGCTAGATCACTCCTCCAACCTCTCTCCAAGGGCCGACCTAAGCTCCATTGGCCGCCCCTCATTCTCCTCCCTACCACTTCAAGGCCATCGGAGCCCACCTCCGAATGCCCTCACTTTCTGATAGATTAGTAGCTAGCTCTTTACATTTACTGCTTCTATTTACTGCTTAGTAGTGTAGTCCTTATTCTCCCCCAATGATGCATGCAAAATCTCCCCGTGGATTCTTGTATACGATCGTTTTCTGGTAGCTAGATTTGCATTTTTAAGCATTCCTGTACAAGCTTTCCTCTACATTCCATGTTGCAAACACTTCTCCAAATGAATGAATGAAAGATACATTTTTATATATATCTCTATGTTTTGAAATCACCATGAGCTTATTGGTTGCCACCTTTTCTGCATGATTCAAGTTGCCTATTTTTCACTTGTATATTTCGCAACAAGCATGTCATTTCCGGAAAATATAGAAAATCTAACTATAGATGCATTTTCGGTAAACAGCTACCACATCACTAGAATTGTGCGCACCGAAACTCACACTTTTACCTTTGTTATCTATTAAACGCACGCGCACATGATCAGAATCCATAATAGAAGTGGCGAAGTCTTAATTCGAAGATTAGAAATCGATGTGTGCTTTTAAACAAAGTAGAGCGATAAAAGATCGATTCATAATTAAAACAAATACCTCCTAGAGATGAACGATCGGGACTCAAAGTCTCGTTATGTTTTTATAAATATTTTTGTTTAATCATATTGCACACTATACTACGACGCATTTTTCTATCAAAATGCGCTCTACGATTGCCAAACAAATGATGCCGTTGCCGGGAAGGCAACGTCATTTTTTCTTGATTTCGATCTTTTAATCTATCACTGATAAATTTTCCTTTACTTTTTTTCTGGATGTGCAGGAAAAACGGAAAGAGAATGGGATCTGCACACATAACGAGCGCGAAAAAGAAATTCAGGTGCACATCATCTTCTCTTATATTAGGTTTTCTTTTGAACCCTAGGATTAGATTTGCTTCCAGCAATTTCTTTTTTTTTAAAAAAAAATTTATTCATTTTCGTGAAAAAGAAGAAAAAAAATCAAAAAAAAAATTTCACAAAAAAAATCTAGATCAGGTTTCTTCTTGAATCCTAGGTTAGTTTGGAAAAGTAAAAATATATATATATATAATTTTGAAAATCCCTTGAGAAAAAAAAGTTTTTTTTTGAAAAAAAAAAACATGCAAAATTTTTTGAAAAAAAAAATATTTTTGGTGGAAAGCTTGGATTTCAAACCCAAACCCTCTTTAAAAGCCTTTACACCATTCTCTAATTTTTGACTAAATTTCAATGTCTGATTTAAAAATTCGATTTCTGAAAAATTAGTGAGCAAAAAATTCTGAAATTCAGGCCAAATTTTCATTTTCAAACCATCTTTCAAATGGCACCATTCTTTTAAAAAATTCCAAGTATACTATTTTTAAAAATTCACGAGGTGCAAGGTGGTCAGACTGACCCAGATTTGAGATTTTTCAAATTTTATAAAGCAATTCCGAGCAATCCGCGAATTTGTTTTGACTAAAAATGGTGGGGTTTGAAAGCTGATCTCATTGGCTTTATTTTACATATTTTTTTCAAATTTTTGAAGGTCAATTGATACTATTTTAAAGTGAAAAACCAACCAGAGGTCAAAATTCCAGATCTGACCCCCTAACATTAAAAAATATCTAAAAATTCGATTGAAATAGTAAAAATTTGAAAAAATATTCTCTGAAAATATAGTTGAAAAAGAAATCTACTCGCCAAATTTCAAGTTAATTAGATTCTAGCTATTATCAGAGGATGAGTTTTATTTTTGTGGCCTGCTGAAACAGAACAAAACCCTAGAATTGCATGAACCTTAGGTTAAATCTTTAGGGTTACAACTTAGAGACCACACTTGGGCTAACCTAGACTTAGTCAAGTCTAGTACTTAGTCGGTGAGTTGGTCACCTTGTGGGCCACTCACCAAAAGAAAACCCCAACTAAAGAAAATGGGTTAAAATAAATTTTAAAACATGAATTAAACCCAAATTTGTTGTCGTACTACCGGGTGTTTTCAACCTCTTGGCTGGGTTAGCCAAGAGGTAGGAATCGCTTTCAGTCGATTGTACGACGAATTTTCTTCAGTAATTAAAACTCTAAGCAAAAAATCTGGTCATCTGATTCATAAGGACCATCTGATTGACAGGGCCTTACCCTTGTCTGGCTTGGCTACACCAACCTAGGGGTTGGGTGGTGTATGCGAGGAAGGAGATCACTTAGACCTCACTTGGTTGGACCTTGGGAGCCACTCCCAAGGAGGCCAGTCACCTCGCTAGGACCATCTTCTCCCCCCACTTCTTCTACTCCCGTAGCCACCATGGCTAATCCTGGACCTGGACCCAAACCGAGTCAGGATATTGAGAATATGGACCCGATGGCTCGTCTGGAAGCCCGGGTAGTCAAATTTGAGGAGCGGCATCGGCAGAGCATGGATCGCATCTTGATAGCACTTTACAGGATGCGGCACCCGCCGCGAGGAGAACAATTGCGGGATTTCTACAACCCAGCCACACAAATCGTCGCACCTTTAGTCAGAATTCCCGCAGGCGGAGATGCGTTTGAGCTTAAGCCCAATGTGATTGGTTTGATCAGCACTCGCTTCTATGGGAACTCAAGCAAAGATCCATTCCAGCACCTGGAGGACCTGAGTCGACTTGCAGAAACGATTCGACCCAGGAACATTGATCTTGGGATTATTCTAATGAAGCTCTTCCCATTTTCTCTGAGGGACAAAGGTTCATACTGATTCAAGACCATTGGGAAGCAATTGGAACCTGGCTGAAATTACGATGTGAATTCCTGCAAAAGTTCTTCCCAATCGGTCGAACAAATGCGATGCAGCGCACAATCACGACTTTCTCCCAATGAGCTGGGGAGAAGTTGCATGAAGCCTGGGACGGATTTCATGACCTTCTTCGGAAATGCCCGCACCATGGTATACCCAGATGGCACCTAGCTTAAATCTTTTACCGTGAGCTGGATGACACACATTGGTATCTGGCCGATGCATCTAGTGGCGGGAATTTCCTCATGAAAGACGAGAACAATGCAATTGAGCTGTTTGAATCTTTAGCGGAGAACTCGATGAATGCCGCATCCATGAACTAGTTCCAGTGGCCTAGTCAGCAGCGGGTTGGTGTCCATGAGGCTCACACTGAGTCTATTTGAGCCGACATGGATATCATCGTCAAGCAGCTGGATAGAATAAACCTGATTGAGAAGAAGATTGACCAGATTAGTCAGGGTCAATCTTACCTGAACTCTGTTGCTTCAAGACCGTCCTATGCACCTCGAGCCCCTCTTGCTCGAGTTAATCTACTCACTCGGGATGCATCTTCTCCTTATTTACGAGATCCCGCATATCATGATTCCGTAAACAATCCAGATCTAGCACCTTACGACCAGGGTTATGCACCACCCGCGGATTATAACATGTATCCCCTTGACGGATATACGTCTCAGACATCTTCGGCCTACGAGGACGTCAATGCTATCCAAGGATACAGGCGTAATAACCTGTATTCAGAGACATATAACCCTGGTTGGTGCCAGCATCCGAACTTCTCTTGGTCTAGCAATTCACAGAGACCACATCAAGATCCACACTACCAGACCAGGAAATACGGGAATGCGCAAAACACGTACCGTAGGCAGCAGCCATTCTCGCATCAGCAGCAACCCCTCTCTTTATACCAGCCGCTACACCAAGCTACCAATCACCCTTCAAAGCGGGCTGACCCTTTGGAGGCACTGAAAGAGGAGCTACAAGAATCAATGAGGAAATCTACACAGGATAGCTTGCAGATCATGAAAGCAATGGCTAACCAGATATAGCCTATACAGAACACGCAGAACCAGCTGTTGCAGGAGCATAGAACTCAGGGAGCCTTGCCCTCCCAACCCGTCTCGAACCCTCGATATGTGTAGAACCAAGGCTCCCCACTTAGGTTTCAGGCACCGTAGGGACAGGCACATGCCATATTACAGGCGCCTCCTGCACCACTCGGTTACGCGCAAGGCCAGCCACCTTTGCAGAACCTTGCATACTCTGCCCCTTCCACTCCCCCACCACCTCATGGATAGCAAGCCGATGCACATGCTGTCTCTTTAAGGAGTGGAAGGAAGACATTCGACCCACCACATAGGCAGTCGGGTCCGGATTTTTCCCACCCTTCACCGCAGGCAGGTTCGACTCCATCTCAGGAGCCACCTGCGGTAGATAAGGGTAAGAGGCCATGAAACCCTAAGATTCCCGTCCCTTTTCCTGAGGCTTTGACCCGGAATGTAGTACGGAAAAAGGACACGTGGAATTTTGAGGACCTGAAATCAATGTTTAAGGAAGTACATATTTAGGTTCCCCTCCTCGAGGCAATCGATCACATTCCCACTGTTGCTAGGTTCTTCAAGGACTATTGTACCCTGAAGCGACAGCCGAGAATTGGATGACAGGTGGTACTGTCGAAAGAGGCTAGCGTCGTGATTCTAGCCTACTTGCCGCCGAAAAAGAAAGACCCTGGTACCCCACTTATATCCTGCTTCTTGCAGGATTCTCCATTTGATCGGGCCCTTCTAGATCTGGGTTCATCCATCAACCTAACTCCCACTGCCATATTTAATCGATTTTGATTTCGGGAATTGAAGCCCACCTCGGTCACAATTCAGTTGGCTGATAGATCAGTCAAAACGCCGAGGGGGGTGGTTGAGAACATGATCATGAAAGTCCGCGGGTTTTGCTTTCCCACATACTTTTTCGTTCTCGATATGGAAGTTCCTCTTAATCTCTGAGATGCACCAATTATTTTGGGTCTCCCATTTCTGGCGATAGCCCAAGCGAACATTGATTGTGCATCCAGGTGTATGGAGATAGCCCTAGGCAATGAGCAACTTCGACTTGACATATTCAGGGCAGCAAAGAATTTCGGCTATGATCGAATATAGGAGGATGGTGAAGACGAAGATTCGGCATACTGTGGTAACATTGGGCTCCTTTGTGACGACCCAATGTCTCATTCGTCTACACTATCAGGGTTCTTGGACCTCAATCTACACAGGACAGACCACTGCACTACACATATCCCCCCGAAGATCTGACTATTTAAGGTGTGCTTCTGACCACGACACCCCTGAATCTAGCTATCCTAATCTGCACATTACTGAATCACCCCTGTTGTTGCAGGAAGACATGACCACAGCTAACGGGTTTCCCGTTAACGTAGTCACAACCAATTATTTTACAGGAAGCGAATCAGCGGGAATTCATGTGCATACAGATCAGCAGATTCCCACCCCCAAGTTTGCTCCTCCCACTCCCATTTCTGATTCTGACCCACCCGTCATTGAATTGAAGCCCTTACCTGACTCACTTAACTATGTGTTCTTGGATGAAAGTGAGACATACCCCGTCATTATCAATGCCCACTTAACCCAAGAATAAGAGCATCAATTGATTTCTACACTACAAGACCATAAGGCTGTTATCGGGTGGAGTATTGTGATCTCCGCGGTATTCGCCCCTCGTATTGCACTCATCACATTTACACGGATGAGGTGGTGAAACCCTCGAGACAACCTCAAAGACAGCTAAACCCAAATATGCTAGAGGTTGTTAGGAAGGAGATCATCAAATGACTGGATGCAGGTATTGTATACCCAATCTTAGACAGCCAATGGGTGAGTCCGATCCAGATAGTGCCCAAGAAAGCAGGACTCACCATAGTAAAAAATGATAAGGGAGAATCCATCCTGACCCGCACTGTGACATTTTGGCGGGTCTGCATCGACTATAGGAAACTGAACATGGCTACCCAGAAGGATCACTTCCCTCTACCTTTCATTGATCAGATCTTGGAACGGTTAACAGGATGCAGTTTCTTCTGCTTTCTGGATGGATACTCCAGGTATAATCAAGTAGCGATTAGCGTGGAAGATCAAGACAAGACCACATTCACATGCCCCTTTGGAACATTCGCTTTCAAGCAGATGCCCTTTGGCCTCTGCAACGCACCAGCGACATTTCAGCATTGTATGATGGCCATTTTCTCTGACATGATTGGGGACTATGTGGAGGTATTCATGGATGACTTCTCCATTTTTGGAGATGATTTCGCATCTTGTCTTGATAACCTCACCAAGATCCTAAAATGATGTATTGAGGTAAACCTAGTACTATCCTGGGAGAAAAGCCATTTCATGGTGAGGGATGGCATAGTACTAGGGCACAGGATCTCTAAAAATGGACTCGAGGTCAATTGAGCTAAATCAGAGATTATTTCCCACTTACTGTCACCTAGCTCGGTCAAGCAAATCAGATCATTCTTGGGAAAACTCGGCTTCTATCAGAGATTTATATGCAATTTCTCGAAAATTGCATGGCCTTTGACGAATCTCCTGGTTGTCGATGCCCCATTTGAATTTGACACCTCGTGTCTCAATGCCTTCGAGACTTTACGAAGCACTGTCTCTGACTTCCTGATTCTCCAACCACCCGACTGGTCGCTCGATTTCGAGATGATGTGCGACGCTTTTGATTTTGCTGTCAGTGCTATTTTAGGCCAGCGTCGGGAGAAACAACCTTTCGTCATATACTATGCTAGCAAGACGCTAAATGAGGCTCAGCTCACTTACACTATCACCGAAAAAGAACTGCTAGCAGTAGTATTCGGGTTGGAGAAATTCAGATCGTACTTATTAGCGTCCAAGGTCATCATTTTCACTGACCACTCCGCCGTCCGGCATTTGTTGGAAAAGAAGGATGCCAAACCACGGCTCATTAGATGGATCCTTCTACTGCAAGAATTTGATATCGAAATCTACGACAAGGTCGGAAAGCAGAATGTTGTGGCGGATCACCTATCCAGACTGGACCCAAGACACATTCCTTATTCCCTGCCTATCCACGAGCAATTTTCGGATGAATTTCTTTTGGCAGTTCATTCTGTTGAATTCCCCTAGTACGTGGATATCGCGAACTACTTTGCTGCAGGCAAGATTCCCACAAACCTATCCAAGGACCAGAAACTAAAATTCACTGCAGAAGCCAAATTTTACCTCTGGGATGACCCACTACTCTTCCGCATTGGAGCGGATCATATTATTCGAAGATGCAGCGCGGATTCTGAGATCCCTAGTGTGTTATCTTTTTGCCACAATGATGCTTGTGGTGGTCATTTCTCGGGACGGAAAACCGCTGCAAAAATTTTGCAATCGGGATTTTTCTGGCCAACCATCTTCAAGGATACACACGAATACGCCCAACACTGCAAACGATGCCAGTCGGTCGGTTCTATGACCAGGAGAGACATGATGCCACTCTAGCCCATCATGGTCATAGAAGTATTTGACGTCTGGAGCATCGATTTTATGGGCCCTTTTCCGAACTCGCATGGCTTTGAGTACATATTACTAGCTGTTGATTATGTCTCGAAGTGGGTCGAGGCCATCCCGGCGAGACGGGCTGATCATAAGACAGTCATTTCTTTCGTAAGGCAGTACATCTTCGCGAGATTCAGAATACCCCGTGCTCTGATTAGCGACAGGGGAAGCCACTTCATTCACGCCCACTTCAGGTCATTATTAAAGAAATATAGGGTACATCATCGTATAGCCACCCCGTATCACCAGCAGACCAATGGGCGGCTGAAGTGTCTAACCGTCAGATCAAGCTGATTCTCCAGAAGACGGTTAGACCAGACAGGAAGGACTGGTCCGACAAATTAGTTGATGCACTCTGGGCATATCGAACCGTGTACAAGGCCCCACTCAGAATGTCACCATATCATATGATATATGGCAAGGCTTGTCACCTTCCTGTACAGCTGGAACACCGCACCTTTTGGGTGGTGTGAAAATGTAACCTTGACCTCGATGTAGGAGGTCAAAAATGGAAACTCCAGCTCAGCGAATTAGAAGAGATCCGGCGAGAGGCCTATGAGAACTCATTGATATACAAGGACAATACCAAGGTCTTTCATGATCGCCACATCCGGAGAAAAGCATTCACGGCCAACCAGTAAGTTTGGTTATTCGATTCACGATTAAAACTTTTCGTAGGGAAGCTCAAGTCCAAGTAGACTAGCCCATATGTTGTGATTCACCCATATCCTAATGGGGCAGTCCAGATCAGGGACCCAAAATCTGGGCATATATCTACGGTAAATGGCCAGTGCCTCAAGCCATTTTTAGCCCAAGAACCTCCTCCACCTGATGAGATTGTTCATCTTATTGAGGACGTGTGATTGAATTCTCACCCAGTTGGAGGTGTTAAATCAGCACGTATAGATAGCATCTATCCCACATTCTACCATCATCTATACATAACCATTTTTATACATAGCATATTTTTCCTTTATCATATTTTCTTTCTGCATATTGCATACTGACAGGTTGGCCAATGCTGAATATAATTTCAGGAGCAATTATAGGTGATTTCTACCCATTCTCTCCCTGCTGCATTTATTTTTGCCTATATTGATGCATGAGGACATGCAAGAACTTAGGCATGGGGGGTCAATACAACAAAACTAAAAATTTTTATGCCAACATTTAGGAAAACCTCGGAGCTGCATGTAAAACGTACTTTAGGACCCTAAATAAAAGAACAACCGACTCCACCTCCAATGCTCGCATTTTAGCTAAAAATCATCCGCAACAGCCATTTCCGACTCACCCGCTCACCTCTTGTTCTAAATTTAGGATCAAGCTGATTGTAACCCGAAAGGGAAATGTCATGAAGTACGAATATGCGAGGTTAGTTGTTTATAGCATATATACATGTTGCATTCATGAATAAGATTATGCATTAGAGATTTTATCCTCTAGTTGATTCCTGTAATCTGGAATCCAGTACAACTTTTCACACACACGTAGAATTTGTAATGGATTCATGGTGAAGGCTAATAAATGTCTTTAGTCTGTCGAGAAGAAGCAATGCTTCTTTTCCTGAACCCCTAGACAGTGTTTTGGGAGTCAGGCAGATTTTCTTCCAAAAATCCACCAAATAGTGTGGGATGAGAGTAGAGTGTACTGGTGCTCTAAGATTAGTACACGGAATCTGGAATCCTAGATGATGAGGTGATGATACTTTGAGATTAGACATAGTTTTCGCTCTTGGTTCCTACGTATACATTTTTGTGTGAAATTTCGAGAGCCACCAAATAAGGCAAATACGCGGAGAGCGAGTTTTCATAAAACTAGGGCTAAGGTGGATGGTTAAGACCACTCTTTACGAAATCCTCGACTGAAGGAGGGTATTAATGCCAAGGTTAGAAATACACCGTCCTATCCATCTCTCCCAGTGCCATGAGTAGGCACTTCCACCAAATAAGCCACCCAATGTCTCTTTAGTACTACCAATCCCTAATAATGCCTCCTCAATAAAGTTCATGGATGTGTGCCAGTTGTGTTATGTTGAAAAAAAAAAAGAAAAAATATATATATTGGAAAAAGAAGAAAAATCAAAGAAAAAAGAGTGAATATTTATTCCAGTTGCATTAAGGCAATAGCACCAAATAAATTTGAGATCCACCAAATATGGCCTTAACCCACCTTTCTTGTGTTTCTGATCGCCCAAATACTGGCTGAGAAATTTTGACTTAGTGTTAGGGTTATGGAAACTCAATTAAAGTGTTAATGCCAAGTGAGACCACCAAATACAAGTCATATATGTGAATATGGTGAGATTGTGAGCTTTAAAAAAAAAAAAAAGGAAAAAGAGTAAGAGAGAATGAATACAAAGGAATCAAAAGAGAGCATAGTTTTTCTTGTCTTTCTCTAGGTTGAGTTACTTAGTAATCCGGGAATCTAGATTCTGTAGTACTAGTCTCTATGTAGCACCAAGTGAGAGTGAGCCACCAAATATTTAATCTTTTCCCTCAAAGATTCTCTATCTAAGCCTAAAGCTGGGGTGAAATTCATAGAATATCTCAAATACCCCGAGAGAAGAAGTTCGCCTATCTCACTAGAATTTTTACTAGGGGTCAAGTGCAGGCTTTAGAGGTGTATCAATTTTTCACTCGAATCCGTTGCAAAAGCTACATAGCTGCACTTTCACGATTGTCTGGATTTCTAGAGCATAGGATGAAAACAAAAGGAGAAAAATCTCTGTGCATACACTTGATAAAATAATTATTCCCTTAGGGACCCTTTCTATAAATAATTTAGTCTTGCATTTGCTAGGGACTAGCAAGATTTAGGCATGGGGGTATTATTCCGCAGCAATCATAGGTCTCAATTGACCTAAATTAAGCTAGGACTTCTCATAAGTTAGGGTTAGTCGTGCATGCATAAGCATTATCTGCATCTTTACTGCTTTACTTTATCTATGCATAAAATAATGTTATAATGTGCTAATTAAGTGCATTATGTCGATTGCAGGAAATAAGCTAATCAGAAGCTGGATCTGGAGCAGGATCTGAAGCTGGATCAGGAATAATGGGTGTTGCAGCAGAGCTGGAGCAGAAGACTTAGATTAGATGTAGGAATAATGATGTAAGGGAGTCAAGGTTTTCTATTCTATTAAGTAGGAATAAAGCAGTAAAATGTGAAGAGCTTAGGTCCATCCTAGCCCTAGGATAGCCTAGAGACTTCCCCCAAACCTTAGCCACCCTTAGATTAGGTCACAGCACCCTAGGAAGGCCCAAAACCCTAGTTCCAACCCTTATCTGGACGTCCAGATAAGTTATAGGACGTTCAGAAACCCTTAGCCAACTCCCGCACACCTCAAACCCACTTCTGCAGTGTTATTGGACGTCCAGACACTTTGTCAGACGTCCAATTTTTGCAGAATACCCAAAACAAAAACTAGATTTCCCCCTAACTCAGATTGGATGTCCAGAACTGAAGTTTGGACTTCTGATTTTTGAGTATAAGTCGTCTAATCATGTTTTTGGACGTCTAGAACTAGTATGATGAGATACTCATCATAATCTCTAATTACCCCTAATTAACTAGTCTTCCTAGTTAATTAGCTAAGGTTATGAACATATAAGGGTTAATTATAGAATAACGGATATTTAGTAAAGGACCTTAAAATAAGTTTAAAATGACATTTTATCATTCAATTAACATTATTAATAATTTAGATAATAATTGGACTCGAAATCCTATTAATCATTCCCTTAATTAATAAGTTAAGTAACTTAAACATAATGTATACCTAAGATATAATAACTTAAGTAATTTTACTTAATTTATTAAATTAACCTAAAAAGGTCAAAAATGTAAATTCAAGGTGAAAACATAATATTTACCTTATTTACTAACATATATAAAAAGTTGAAAAAGATCTAAATTAAAATAAACCTTCAAAACCTGGGTTAACATTTTGATCCTTAATATTCATTACAATCGGGTCCTTATTTCTCACATAGGTCCCTAAGTTTTATTACGTTTAAGTCCCTTTCCCTCTTCTTCTTCTTCAGCCGAATGAATGGCTGGCGGCAGAGAGTCACGCCACCGCGTGATCACCTCCCTGCCAACATCAACCTTCTTTGTCCAAGCTCTTGCAGCTTGCGCTCACCACATCCTCTCCATCCACCGATCTGGATTAATCGGAAATCATATTTTTCAGTGAGAGATAACCTCACCGTCGTCGAAGATGACGACGGAGGTTAAGCTCCTCAAGCTCCTTCTTCGGCCAGACCCGCCATTCTCTTTGCCGCCAACTACTATAAATACTCCCTCACCCCTCGGATTTTACTCAAGTTGGCTCCCTTCCCTCTTCTAACACTGCAACCGACCCAATAGGCTATTCGTCCAAAACTTCGGTGACTTTCCATTTCACTTTCCAACTTCCTCCATTCATCTTGATTAGTCAAGGAGATCCGCCATGGTCTTCCGCGTCTCTGACACAGGCACCGACCAAAGGAATCCTCTGCTCCACCTCAAATCCGCCTGCCAGAGATCTTTCTTCCACCCTCTGATTTCGTCGTCTGCTATGAACCTTCGGTGGAACCCTATTCACCCCTTCGTCCAGGTAACAGTAGATTAGGAGTAGGAGTAGGTTAGCTTAGTTAGTTAGATAGTTAGATAGATTAGAGTTAATGCTAGATTTTAGTTTCATCTTCTCCGACTCCGACGAACTCCTTGAGCTCGCTAGAGCCTTAATTTCATCTTTTTAACTCACTGTCCACCTTCCTTTAACCCTCACAATCACTTCTAGCACATTTAATCGTTTAATTGATCATCTAATCGCCTAATTCACATTTCACCTCCACTGACTACTATCACTATCCATGGTGATAGTAGTGGGCTTAATTCCACCTTCATAGGGTCTTTCATCATCTATTCACCACTTTAGAACCCTAATCGACACTATAATACTTATAAATATCACATATAAATTAAACACCCAAATCTTAATTAAGTTCTTAAGCTCGCTGTCAATGGAAGCTCAGGAATAGTTCAAATCCTAAATTAAATATATATTTATGAATATAAACACTTGTTGACTTGTTGTAACCTCTCAATCGAGTGGTTAAACAAGTCCTGAGCTTAATTCAAATCAGATTTTTAAAGAAATGAATTCACTGTCAAATTTTACAAATAAAGAGACAAATGAAGAATTAAATGTGATACTAAGGTTCCTTGCAACCTCAGGATCCTTTTTAGATTAAAAATTGCAAGTTTTAACAATCTGTGTACACTTTTCATATTTTCTGGACTCATCGGAGCTCCGGCGAGCCAAATCTGTGTTTCAGCCTCTAGAATTTATTGAGAAGCTCCAGAATTATATAATGAAGATCATTGATTGTGCTGAGGTATTTAAATTGAGATTTTAATGTCTGGAGCTGTAGATATGACCTCATTTTCTCCAACTTCGGCAGAGTTGGAGAAGTCTGATAAAGAGATATAAGAGGAATTTAAGGTACTCAGAAGCTTCAGTGCAATGCGCTGAAGCTGTTTAAACTCTTAGATCACTGTAACAACCTTCCATTGGCTCTAACAAACACACATCTTTTCAAGCTCAGGTGGCGAGCCTGAAACCCTAGGAATATGAGCTAGAACACCTACCTGAAGATCTGAATAAGTTTTTTGAGGTTGAGAAGACTCTAATTGAGGCTTTGATTTCCTGTGGAGAAGTTTTTAACAGAAAGTCAATTTTTTGTGCCTCCACAGTCAACATGAGTTTGATATTATGAATCTGAGCTCAATTTGAGGAATTGATGAGATTAAATGGATTCTGAGATTCTATTGGACTATTTTAGAGAGATTTGATTGAGCTCAAACATGTATTTTGATAGGATTTTAGTTCTTGTCAGTTTGGGTTACTTTCAAATCCAAACTAATAGGAGAAGCATTTTGATGAGATATGAATTTAAATCCTACCTAGTTGAGTAAATTACAACCCTTAGAACTAGTTTAAGTCGATCAGAGATGTTTCTCTATGTCTGTTTACCTATTTTAGTCTGAAATTTTGAACTCTAAAGCTTTCAGAGAAGCTTCAACATTCTGTACACTGTCTGAAGGTCTTGTAAGCTTAAAACTTACTTTAGTAGATGCGGAATAACTTGTAGAACCTATACAGACCTTTAAATAAGAGAGAAAAGTCCATCTGAGGACTTTGTAGATGTTAAAACCATTTCCAGGTGATAAATAACCCATAGGAACCCCTTATTTCATTCTTCAAATTGAAGAGGAAAACATCTTCAAAACCTTAAATTGACCCTGCAATTGTATAGATCAACCTTAGAGCTTTCTAACAAACTTTGAATCACTCGATTTGGAGCTCTGAGCTGGAAGTTATGATCATTTGAAGTTGGGTCTGGAAGGGGTTACGATAGTCCCACATCGTCAGTTTCTGAGCACGCGCATGGGGATAAAATGATTTTGTTACATGGGCTCTTCAGTCGTCAGTGCTCGACGCACTTGTTACCGATCTGATTATCTGAGCATGTGCATGTGTGTGTGAGAGCTTGTGTGCCTACGGGTGTGCACCCTTGTGGGTGTGAGCGTGTGTTGTGCCCTAGGAGGGCGAGGCCTGGGAGGCCGGTTGAGTCGGATGGGCTGGAGACTATGAACTGAAATGAAATAAACCCAAATCAAACCTAATTGACATTAGGCGAGGACCGAGTAGGGTCTGGTCCCACCCTAGTCTCAGGGTGCTGTGTATCCTCGAAAGGTCCTTGCCGCAAATAAAATAATTTTTGGTTAAAAAGTAAAAAATCCTGGTTCAACTGATGGATTAGAGGAAAGGAAAAGAGAAGCAAAGAAGTTGATGGCTAAGTACTGAAAGTTAAAGCTAAGGTTGAGCTGAAGGCACTAAGGAAGCAAAGGAAAAAAAGGAGCATAAGCACGAAAGGAACTAAGAGAACAGGTACTAAGGGAAGAGAAGAAAAAGGCAGGAATAGAACAGAAGAAGAAAGGTAAGAAAGAGAGCTCGAGAGAGAGAAGAAAATAAAAGAAAGAAAGAAGAAGAAAGAGGCTGAAGACTAAAAAGGAATTTGTTTTACTTGCATTTCTTTTTGTTCTTAAATGTAAAAAACATGTTTTAATAGAACAATTCTTATTGCCTTAATTTCTTTTGAAATAAAATTGGAAAACTAACATGTTTACTTGTTAATAAAGTAGATCATTTTGAGTAAATATGTTTTTCATATGGAATTTTGTATATTCTTTATAGTTTTAATATTTTGGCAAAATTCATGTTTTACAAATAACTTAGTTATACCTCCTAAACTTATAGAGAAATAAAAGAAAATTGGTGAATTTGAATAATTATTATACCTCCCAGTGAATGACCTGGACTCAGCCAGTAAAAATTTCTAAAATGTTAGGTTAATTCAACCCTATACTACACAACCGACACAATTTCGAGTTAACCTAAGTGACTTTTTCTACTCTTAATTAAGTGAAATTAACTTAATTACTGAGTTGAGTGAAAGACACGCATCAGTCTCCAGTCCCTGTTTTCAGATTCAAGCCTTGATCTTGGATCTCTAGCCCCCTAGACCTAATCCCAACCCCATAGGAACCTAAATTAAGGCGTCCTAACCCTAGTACATCACCTCTAGGCCTACCTAAGGACCTAATTAGGTCCTCACCAAACCCAATTGACTTAGATCAAAGTCAATTACCATCACCTAAGCCAATTGGACTCATTGAGTCCAATTGAGCTCAAATCTCAACCCACACAATTTCAATTGGACTTAGTGAGAGTCCAATTGACCTAAACCAAACCTAATTGAGTTATTTCACTCTCAATTAGGCTCACACTCATTCAATTAAACTTAGGTTAAGTTTAATTGCAATTTCCCCTTAGCAATTAGGGTTTGCAACCCTAATTCAAGGCATACACCTACCCAAACCCCTTAGGACCTAACCTAGACCTCTTAGACACCTAGGGCACGACCACACACACCCATTCACGCACACACACTCCTATAGAGTTCTCTAGAACTCTCTTGGAGTGGTGCCAACTCTTGGTTGTCAAATTTAGCAACCAAGAGGCATTCAATTCTTATATCCACAAATGGTGGATCTAAGAAACCACCAACCTCTCTCTTGGTCGGCCACTCTTGGACTCTCTCTAGAGAGTTCCACACTTCTCTAGAGAGAATCCATTAGGTCTATAAAAAGACCTAAGGGGTGGCCATTTGCACCCATTCATTCTTGGCCATACATGCTTGGCTCCATCCACATCCACCTCTACTTAGGTTAGCCAATTCCACTCCATCTCCACAAGTTGAGCACCACCATGAAGGACACCACGTCAGGATGCTGGATCACTCCTCCAACCTCTCTCCAAGGGCCGGCCTAAGCTCCATTGGCCGCCCCTCATTCTCCTCCCTACCACTCCAAGGCCATCGAAGCCCACCTCCGAATGCCCTCATTTTCTGATAGATTAGTAGCTAGCTCTTTACATTTATTGCTTCTATTTATTGTTTAGTAGTGTAGTCCTTATTCTCCCCCAATGATGCATGCAAAATCTCCCCGTGGATTCTTGTATGCAATCGTTTTCTGGTAGCTAGATTTACATTTTTAAGCATTCCTGTACAAGCTTTCCTGTACATTCCATGTTGCAAACACTCCTCCAAATGAATGAATGAAAGATACATTTTTACATATATCTCTATGTTTTGAAATCACCATGAGCTTATTGGTTGCCACCTTTTCTGTGTGATTCAAGTTGCCTATTTTTCACTTATATATTTCGCAACAAGCATGTCATTTCCGGAAAATATAGAAAATCTAACTATAGATGCATTTTCGATAAACAGCCACCACATCACTAGAATTGTGCGCATCGAAACTCACACTTTTACCTTTATTATCTATTTAATGCATGTACACGTGATTGGAATCCATAATAGAAGTGGTGAAGTCTTAATTCGAAGATTAGAAATCAGCGTGCGATTTTAAACAAAGTAGAGCGATAAAAGATCGATTCAGAATTAAAACAAACGCCTCCCAAAGACAAACGATCGGGACTCAAAGTCTCGTTATCTTTTTATAAATATTTTTGTTTGATCATATTGCACACTATACTACGACGCATTTTCCTATCAAAACGTGCTCTACAATTTCCAAACAACCCTCCCTAGAGCCAATCCCAACAGCATACACCAGCTCAGCCCCTACACCCTCCCCAGAGCCAGTCCTAGTAGCAAACACTAGCTCAACCCCTATGCCCTCCCCAGAGTCGGTCCCAACAACGGACACTAGCTCAGCCCCTACACCCTACCCAAAGCCAGTCTCAGCAGTGGACACCAACTTAACCCCTACACCCTCCCCAGAGTTGGTCCCAGCAGTGGACACCAGCTTATCCCCTACACCCTCCCCAAAGTCGATCCCAGCAACAGGCACCATCTCAATTCGTAGACCCTCCTCAAATCCAATCACATAGCCGATCTTAGCAGAATAGTCAGCCACAGAGTCAGTCACAGAGCCAATCTCAGGAGCAGAATCAAGCAGGGTCTAATGGTATATAAATTCTCACATTAATTTTCTTGGATATTAATTCTTTATAATAATTTTATTTTGACTATTTGTTTACTGAAGGTATAAAATCAAAGTAAAAGGGTAAGACAAGGAATTTGGAATTGAGAAAATTAACTGAAGGGACTCGAATAATGATTGAAGTAAATTGTAGCGGAAGATGTTCACATTACGCACCCTTTAATAGCAAGATCCCTACACTTGTGAGACTATTGATACCCCCATGATATTTTGATTGGAGGCAGGTTACTCAGCAACATAAGGATGAGTTCATTCGTGAGCTAGGGGTATTAATATGGCATTGTTGTTATTTCATTCATTTGGTTTACTTAAAATCCTTTTATCTAATTATTCATTATAATATAAAATGCAGGTGACGTATGATTGGGGAACAAATCCAATGATGACTACATATATTCTCCAAGCAGCGAGGAGGGCACTTCATAGTTGGAGAGAAGAGCTTAAAAGCCACGTAAGACATAAGCATAGATATAGAATTCATAATAACACAATAACACAACTATTTACTTTTATGTGTTGCTAATTTTTCTATATATATAAATAGTTCTTTATTTGTAAGAATTATGAGGATGCATTAAGAGACGTGCCACCATGAGCACAAGCTGGTCATTGGATGGAGTGCTGTGTATATTGGGATCAGGAAAACACGAAGGTAATTAATATTTTATATTAATTACTTATATTCTAAAAGCAAAATGATTAAGTACCAATTTCAATAATTTGATGTTATAAGAGCAAGCTAAGAAAAATAAAGCTAATAGGGCAAAAGCTCTAACTACAACCCACTGCTTGGGACAGATGAGCATAGATACCTTGAGGCATAATTATGTTAGTACATTTTCACCAGCTTAATTGACGATATAAAAATTATTGGTTATAATATCTATTATAAAACTAACAAGTTAGGAGATTTAAATAAGAGAAGCTAAAATTTAAGATAATTTATAACCACATCTCAAATATGCAGTCAGATACCCATAATGGTGTACAACTTGATCATGTTTTGATCTATGAGAGGATTCATAGCAAGTCTACTACTGATGGCCCCCGTGTTTGGATTGATCCATTGCATCAAGAGAGACATGTAAACTCATTGAAACAAGTAATGAATAACTTAGTGATAAACATTTTAGAGAACTTACCATAAGCTCAACTATGTGTAGGGTCGCATGATGGAGTTGATGCATCATTCTAATGATGATATGGATGAGCAATCAAATACTGGCCCATTACAACCTATGACAGCAGAGTAAGCATTTAGGACAGTTATGCCCCCTGAGCATGGTGGTTTTGTTCGTAGTGCTGGTGCGAGTGAGACTGTTACTAGTTTGTATGGAAGAAAGGGATCGAGGGGTTTAGAGAGGTTGCAACAGTTACAAACACAGGTGGAGACCTTTCAAGAGAAACTAAACGATGTTACGTCGAAGTTGGACAAGACAAATGATATACTAGAACGACAGAGACATGAAGCATAACAATGGGAGCAGATGTAGGCACAGTTTTAGGCAATCTTAACTGCATTGGGATGAGGTGGTGTAGCTCATTCTTCTTTTCCCTTCCCACTTCATCCACTTGATGATGACTACAGAGGTTCTGGAACAGGCGACATAGAAGCCATTACATAGTTGCCTAGATTTTTTAGGCATTTTCACATGTCTAGTTTTATGTATACATTTCAAAACTTGTGATATATACATGTGTTTTATCTATGAATGAGTATCATGCATGTGGTGAATGATGTAATATATATATGAATGGTAGAATATATAATTGCATTTGTGGTATATGAATGTGGGAAATAATGATATGAGTATGTTTGCATTTGTGGTATACGAATTTGGGAAATAATGATATGAGTATGTTTGCATTTGTGGTGAATGTATGAGGCAAGTTGACATGTTTCTTTGTAAAGTATATCTGTTAACATGTATGATAATAGATGCTGAGGAGAAATGGTTGATCATTTCGCATAACCACCAATGGGACTGTTGAAAACAATGGAGGTAGCAGTATTGGAAGCTTTCACAGTGGTGGTAGCACCAACAGTAGTAGTGGACTCTGGTTATTATTCTGAAATTGGCAATAAAGAGCTCAGGTATCAGATCTACCTACCCATTTTTCCTTCTTTCACCCTTTTTTGTTTAACTCTGACTTGTGGTGTTGTTCTTTTTTTTGCGGTTACCAACTGCACTGCTAATGGTAGTGCCTTAGATCAACAAAGGCAAAAAATGAAGATGTTTCATTAACTATAAGATTTTGGGACATAGCAGATATTATATATATTTGCTTCTTTTCCATCTTTATTCCAAAAAGAGTAGCCTTTCCAGATGCAGCAGCAACAGCAGATGCAGATGCAACAACAGTAGGTGGCGATGAAGCATTGTGTATCTTGTGTTCCTTGTGCAGCAACAACAACAGCATCAGTAGCTGTCATTTGTTATTGTTAATCACATTTGTGTACCTTGTGGAAGGGAGTGGTGTGGTGGAGATGAAGCAGCAGCAACAGAGCATTGCCATGTGATGCAGCAGCAGTAGCAGGAGGAGCCAAGATCTGGAAAGTAGTTTTGTTTACTTTTGTTTACAATCATGTACTTTTGTTTACTTAGTTTAATTTATTGCACATGCCAACCATTGGTTTACTAAAAGAGGTAGTTGAAAATATCAACAACCTTGATTCATCTGCTAAAATTTTGGTTCACTTACTTTGCGTTGTCCCTTGATGGTCTGAGAAAAATATGCAGGTACATTTCTTTAAATTTTGGTTTGTTAGTCTGGTTGTTGCTCAGTTTAATTGAATGTGTATATCATACTTTACATGTCCAACAACAAGTGCTTGAAATAATTAGCCATATTTCATTGAATGTGAAAAAGTTTCCGAAACATTGTGTCCTACTTTGTCTTTTAGGTTAGTTAGTAGTGACATGATTGGCCTTTTCAAAAAAAAAAGAAAGAAATGACATTCTTGGTTTTATATACGGTATTATGGCAGTTGTTTCTTTGCAATGTTTGTTTTAGCTTTGATTTTTACTTTCCTTGAAAATCTTTGTTTAATTTGACATTCAAGCATAAGTGAGCGTGTGGCGGACATCAAAACACGATCTCATGCAATGAAGTGCCTTACCAACTTCTCTGAAGCAGTTGGTCCAGACTTTGTATTTGAGAGAGTATGCTTGCCTTAATTTTATGCTCCTTTTTAAAGCTTTCATAGAAGCATGTCCTAGTTGGCAGGTCGCACAAATGGCTACACTGTCTATGACAAGGTTATTTGGTGTACTATAGCTGTACAAAACCATGAAGGAGCATAAGAACCCCAAAGTCCTTAGTGAGGGAATTCTCTAGATGGTCTTAGCAGTAGATGATTTTGCTATTTCATATTTAAAATTAAAGGTATATTGATGTCCCTATCACCATTATTTTTTCTCCTAAGTTTTATTCATTCGATTAAGTCCATGTTTATGTTATTCAAATTACTCTTTAGGATTTAATTGAGTTCTGCAAGGGAACTGGTTTGCAATCTAGTGCTACTACATTGCACAATGGTATAATAAAGCTTCTTGGTGCCTTGCATAGATTTGTTTGTCTAGGTATTCTTTCTTTACTGGGTAGAGGAGTTAGGTAATGAATCATATAATGGACATAGTGTTAATGTTTTATGCTAATGTTTTATGCAGATATAAAGAACTTTCTGAGTGATGTCAAACCTGCACTTCTTAGTGCCCTTGATACTGAATATGAGAAAAATCCTTTTGTGGTATGATTCTTATGAAGTATGAAATGTTTACTTGCCTTTTCATAACATATTAAATTAATTTTTTTATTGTTAAAAGGGTGTGGTTGCTGCTCCAAAGAAGACTGTAAAGGCTACACCTGATATATCTTCATCCTCTTCTGGATTTGATGGTCTTCCCCGTGAAGATATTAGCGGGAAGATCACACCAGATCTCTTGAAAAATCTTGGAAGTTCAGACTGGAAGGTATTGTAAATTTTGCTGACTACAGCATTGATTCTTCTAATTTGATCAGGCTTCCATTTGTGATAACTTCAATCATATTTATCTATTTGAAACTATAGGTACAATTGGAGAGCATTGGGTTGGTCAATAAAATAATAGAAGCTAACAAACGAATTCAACCAGCTGGAAGTGGTACCATTTACTTTTGCCTTCAGTTGAATTTATGGAGGCCCTTTTCTTCTCAATTATATTTCTAGACTTAATTAGATTTAAGGCCTTTTGAAGCTCTGCAACTTGATAAAATGGTATGTTTTGCCCTTGCTTCCAGTAAGTTTAGGGGTTTTCTTAGCTGTGTTGATAGTTTAAGCAAGTGCTCATCAAAGAGTTAGTCAAACAATATGTCTATTAGCAATCATCGGTCACTGGTGATGTGTGAATAGAAGCTTGGTACCATATGCAATTCTATGTTTTGTAGCATTTTTTGAACTTCATATTCCACACACTAATTCGCGAGGAGGAATAGCACGAGGAATAAAGACTAGTTCAAGTTAAATTAATTTGTTTGGTTGATGATTTGAAATGATGTAAGAGGTAATTACGTTGGATGTTATATTTTGTTTCATGAAAGAGTATTAAATGTTCATGCCATTTCAAGGAATAAAATGATAAACTGAACTTATTTGATCCTTGAGTGAAATAGAATTATTTCAGAATTGAGAACCTCATTCAGGAATTTCTTAATTCTGGTATAACTTATGCCAAACAAGGAATAGCTGAGTTATTCTAAATAAACATCCCCAAGTTTCTATTAATAGTTAAAATTGAAAGATGTGTCCAAGTGTTACAATCATGCATAAGAGCATGTGGGAATGCACTTGGCACCTTTGTACCACACTATGGCATCATCAGCAACTGTTAGCCATTGGTCAGTATGACCATAGATTTTCTAGTGCTGATGCAGATAGTTGTAGTTTCTCAGTTATTCTCTCATGAAGAAAATGGTGTGGTATCGCTTCTATGCATTTGCTGACCTACTCTACCGTGCGCCTCCTCTGTGATAATAATATCTTTGTTTAGTACCCAATTGCTTTCTCCGACCCAGGGAGGCCCAGAAAGCCGTGAATGAAGCAAAGGCCCGATTTGGTCATATTGATGGAGATCATCTTAAATTGTTAATTGTCTACCAAGCATACAAGCAGAACAGTAAGTTGAGATGCTTTTTTGGGCATATAAACTTCAAGCTTAATCAAAATTTTACATGCCAATGGAGCTGAAAAATGATCCCATCTTGCATGCATTGAAAATGAGTGATGGGAACACCATCATGAGCCTTAACTAGTTCTTTTTGATCCAATTAAGTCAGTAAATGCTCCTACATAACCAACTGAAGGTCATAATTCATTGCATAACCATTCTGGGAGAAAATAAGAAAATAGGGTTAAAACTGTAATTTTACCATCTTATCATGAATGCAGTATAACCACGAGTTTTCTTAAGGGCTGAATAAAGGTCAAATGGTCTTAATAGGATAATAAGTGGGTTAGATCAGATAGAAAAGGGTTTGCGTATGGTTTGAGAATTAAATGACTTTTGAAACCTTAAAAATAGACCCACTTAATTAACCAAGGTTATGGTCAGGATAAAATTCATATAAGTCCTCTAAAAATCATAGAAAATTATTCTCTAGGGTTTAGTACCTTCAATTTGACCATCAGAACCCATCTTGACCCAAAATGGAGTCTCAAATAGATATTTGCCCTAATTTGGATTTTTGCACAAATTACCCAGTCAAACATGGTCAAAACCAAAATCCAACTTCACTATTGGATTCCTTAGGCCCAAATTAGATTTGTACCAAAATTTGAACCCAAGATGAGCTTTCCTTGACCTAGTTTGCAAAATGGTCCTATCTGATTACATTTATACCCCCAACTTTAAAAAACCCTTGCATTCAACCCCCAAACTTCTTCGTCATCTTGACAATTAGGTCCCTCTATCATTATCGCAGAGGAAACCTACTCCGATGATCTTTGACAAGAGATTTCTCCTTGATTGCTTGGCAAATCTCTTCCAAAATTGGAAGAGAGATTCTTTAAGAAATCCTCTCCAATATGAACCCATCCATGTGCTCTGAATCATTTCCAATCTCTCGAGCGAATGCATGAGAGATTTGGGTCTCTTGAAACTCCCAAATCCGGCGACCTTCCAAGCTTGGGAAGCTTGCTTCCCAAGCTCTAACCGCCCCTTAGAACCCTTTATAAGGACCCTCAGATCTCCCTGATCTCTTCATGCTCGAAATTGGCCGTGAATCCCCACAATTCCTCTCTCTTTCACAGCCGAAGGTTCCTTGACATCCGGCGACCTTTCCTGCCTCTTCTCGCCCTCTGTCTACCATACCTGCAGCAGATTCATCCTTCCTATTCTTCTCCTCGTCTCGCCGTACCAGCAGACGCCTGTTCATGTTCATCCCTCTCCCTCACCGGAACTGCCTTCGTCTCTGGCGTCGGCAACACCACATCCAACGTCATCGTTACCCTACTTCATCCACCTACCTCCTAGCTAAGGTCTTCATCTACTGCACTTTATTTTCGCACTCACCACACTCTGTTTCAACCTCCACAACCCTTCGCAACTCAATCTCCATCTCCGACCACCCCCTCCAGCGAGACCATCCCACCTCCACAGACCACCAAATCCCTTGCCGACAAGCCCACGACCATCGCCACACCTCTCTGATCATTTCCCCTCTCTTTATTCACCTTTCCACTCACTCACACGCACCCCCAAACACACCCATCACATGCACACAGTTCGACCTCGCTACGCACTCACAGCCACTCTCGCTCCATGCCACCACCCCATCATGTTCACCATGCTCTGGCGACCCTCCCTGAGCATTCTGACGTGGCCGAGAGTCTGTTTCATTGATTTCAGGTGTTCGCCTTGTCCGCCACTGACGACCAAGTCTCGAGCTTGCTTGAAGCTCGCTTCAGGTGACCATGTCCCAGGCTGAAGCCCAGGTCGCGCGGAAGTGTCTCACGCACAAGTCCAAGTCCTCAATTGAAGACGTGAGCCTCACGAGTTGCTGCAATTGGAAGGAGATCCCCTGCTGCAGACACGCGAAGGGGGTGTGGATAGTCCCACATTGGTGGCTGCAAAGTGTGCTAAGGCGCATAAATTGAATAAGTGATAGCAGCTGCTCGCCTCAGTTCACAAGGTGAGGTCCCTCTCACCCGCTCACCTGGCCTCATCGGCGACACATACCCACAGACCTGGTCGACCCGATAACCCGCCTAACCTGCACTCCTCGCTCACCACTGCACACCGGTGAGCCTAGACCTAGGTACGCGCTTGACCCGATAACCTAGATACCTTGTGGATTTGGGAGAGCGGATCCTAAGAGAGAAAGAGAGAGGAGAGTTGCGCGGGTAGGGGGAGGGTTTTGCTACAAGGACCTTCGGTTGACACTTAGCCAGATTCTGAAGAGGAAAGCCAGAGAAGAAGAGGAGGCCTGAAGCTGAAGAAGAAGAGGAGGATTGCAAAGCTAAAGAGAAAGCAGCTAAAGGCAGAAGACGAAGAAGTCAAGGCCTGAACTGAAGGGTCAGAGAAGAAGAGCTAAATGCACAGAGGAGAAAGGAGAAAAAGAAGAAGAAAGAAAAGAAGCTGCAGAAGAAAGGAAGAGTCAGAGAAGGAAGAAGAAAAGAAGACAAAGAAGAGAATCATTTTAAGTCGTCTGATTTCCAAATTAGATGATAGATTTAGCTTTCATTTCATACATATACATTGAGTTCCTTAGTTGATATTGTAGGAGTATTTAGTGATCTAAATCACCATATTACTCCCATCTTTTTGCACATTGATACTGATATTATTGCAAATTCTTTCAATTTGAATTGTGATCTTGATTTCTAAATCCCATATTGCTCCCTGTGTTCGACATTGAAACTTTTTCGAGTAATAAAAATTGTATTTGTTTTTAAAGTGATTTCGACTATATTACAACGCTTTATTTTAAAATCGATTTCGCCATGTTAAACAATGAGCTAAGAAGAAATTTCCCAATTCATTTTCCAACAGAAAAAGATGCATCCTAAGGCTAACAACGTCCATGTCTTTCGACCACAAAACTAACCTTATAGTCCATCAGTTTGGCACATAGCATCCATGCATCAGTCAGGCTCATACTCAACCAGCAACTCACACACCCTTTTCTGCTCCACCAAAAGAGGCTTTGGTGCTATGTTTTTACAATTTTGGTCAGCACATTGAATGTGCCAAAAGCTCCAAGACAACTCCTTAACATCTCTTGATTTCCTTGCACGTACCCAATTCTTCCAGGTGTTGCCAACTTCAACATGAGATGCATCAAGGATAGTTTGCACCTTAGAAGCCCCAGGAAGGGGGCACCAAGTATAACATTGAAAGGGACATCGTCCTTCATGGTGAGAAAATCAACCATCTGCATCAAGTCCTTTGGGGGCTCCCCCAATGTCAATGGAAGGATTATACATCCCAGGACATTGATAGTCTCTTCCTGAGCATTGAATAGAACCCACCTGAATGGATGGATGCAAGTCTTGGGTTCCTAGGTCCATCTTCTTGAATGCCTCCTGGCTTATGAAATTTGCCGCACTGCCATAGCTGTGTAAAATCCTATCAACGTGGAAGTTTCCAATGGTAGCCGAGAAAACAATTTGGTTGTTACGAGGGACTGTAATATTTGCAAGATCTTCATCGGTAAAATTTACATTTGTCATATCATAAGGCAGTGGTAACATTGGAAGACGCTTAGATAATTCACATCCAACTAGGAATCTAGATAAGGCCCCACTTTCAGAAAGGTAACCATAGGGTGACATTATCACATATGCGCTTGTTAATGCATCAAAAATCGAGTTCAACTCTTTTTCATCAACTGCTCTGAACGTGTTCTCTCTCTGAACAAATGGATCTTCTATCTACAAGTACAAAGCAAAAACATAAAAAAAAAGAAAATTAATAAATATACACACCCAAGAAAACCATGTCATACCGCGAGAAAACTAAATGACCTGTTCTAAATGGAAGATAGGTAAGAGGTGGAATTACCATCAGTTTATGAGTCATCCATTTACATTTTGACTTAATGCTTTCCAGTTGCCCTGAGTATGTGCAGAATACATACTGAGATGCCTTACAGTAGATGTAGGTATATTGAAGGAAATATATGTTAGGATAAAGAAATGATCATAATCACCGCTTTCAAGGATGTATAATGTAGTCAGCAAGAGGTATGCAAACTATTAACATCTGATTGGCAGTTCAAAGATAGTGATTATGGCATCAACAACCAAAACCTTAAACGTAATTGATTTATATATGTAAGCAGTTTAGGATATAGACTTATCTGGCAGGTATGCTGAGCCTTTAAAGAGAATGAAAGGACAAGTACCTTTTCAAAAAAGGAAGTGAGAAGCTCAGAGATACAAGATGTATTCCTAGTCTTGAAATTTGCTATTGCAGTAGCACATTTTCGCTCTATGTATCTCTCAGGAACATGGGAGAATGATTTTGGATCTGAGGGTCAAATAAGACATCTTAATATTCCTTTCTTATAAGTACTATTAGGGATCATTAATGCAAATTCGACAATTTTGTCTGCTCACATATCATTCTAACATGAAATTCTCATTCCCAAGAAACACTTTCAACCTCAAAATCAACTGGGATATCGACAATTGTAAATGTGATAATATGATATGCAATAAGAGACCAACGTCAACCTGTCTCACTAGCAATGTTACCCTTATACAAGGTCTTCAGTGGTGGTAGCCCACTTAGAACGAACTGGACATTATTTGACTGTAAAGGACAATCAGGTATGGATCGTTGAAGTAAACACTCAGCTTGTGAGCTACATGGTCTACTAAAGCTCTCTTCCTGTTACCAGGTTGTTTATTTGCATCCTTCTAATTGCCTTGACCACAAACCTGTTACCAGGTTCTTTTATGCGGATTTGTTTATCTTTTATAGGGTGATGGTACTTCCAAAATCGAAATTATCAAGATTTTGGCATTGCAACAGGGAGGATTTGACATGATCCACAGTGGAAGAGACAAGATTGAGACTTCGGAGTAGGTTTCTACTTTTTCATCTAAATATTAATCCTTTATTACCGCTGATGAACTTGTGGATATGGAGACTAATTCAGAAAGCAAGCTACCAGCGTTGCAAATTACCACAGCTATTGCTACATCATTTTTTATCTGCAAATTCTCTACTCTCATCACAAAGTTGCTGGGAATTCAAGGAGGTAACCTTCCATGCATCACAGCAGTTGTCGTTGCATTGGCAGCAGCATTCTTTGAGCAGCTTAGTAGCCTTGCTCCAGCTGGAGAGGCTGCAACATTGATTTTAATGCAGGTAGTTCTTTTATGAGCTACTTGAATCTTGCCTACCCTTTAATACAATTCTAAGCTATTAAATTCTGCTTACCTACTAATCTTCTGCAAGATTATCAGAGCTCTAGTCTTGGAGTTGATTGCATTAATTTCTTTGTCCTGTTTATTCTGTACACTAAGAACATTACTTGGACATTTTGTGTTATGTTTCTGTGGAGTATTAATGATGACTAAATATATTCAGTTGCTTCATCATTATTGCAATTTCATTTTGTTTCTAGAACTGGAATATCTTTTTTTAATGGAATTTTTATATAAATGCTATCGAGAACTTTCAAAATCACTTAAATGCCATATGGAAATTCATATTTACATAAATGTCGATTCTTGTGTCAATCCCCATGTCAATCAAGATGAAACATGGACTGTTCACTCATTCTTTCATATTCGCACTGATACGAGGATTTGCACAGTCCGGATTTCATCTTGATTTTGGTATGGAATTTAAGTAATTTTGAAAGTTCTTGATTGAATTTATGTAAGAAACCCTTTTTTACATTAAGTAACATATGTAGAAGTAACAAAAATTTGTCTTGTGACACATTATGGGATTAGATTAAGCAACAAAAACAACATCAAGTCCTCTACTTTTTCATAATAAGATGGCATGGTAATCCAGGAACTTGTTGCCTTCCTTTTAATGTGTATGGCCCAAGTCTCCTTGCTCAATTATTGGTTATTGAAGTCAATTACTTTGCAAGAAGGAAGCAATATATTGATTCCAATGTTCTAATTAATTTCTGATGTTGCACTAGTGATAGGGTTAGTAAATGTTTCTTTGTAAACTACTTCCTTGCTAATTGCTTGCATCTTTAAAACAGGTATTCTTTGCTGTAGTTGGAGCAAATGGGAGCATTTGGAATGTCATAAACACAACACCTGGTATCTTTGCATTTGCACTAATACAACTAATTGTTCACCTGGTGATTATCCTTGGAGTCGGTAAATTGTTAGGCTTGGATAAGAAGCTACTTCTCATGGCATCAAATGCCAATGTTGGTGGACCCACTACTGCTTGTGGGATGGCAATAGCTAAAGGTTGGAGTTCTATGGTTGTTCCTAGGATCTTAGCTGGCATTTTTGGAATCTCAATAGCTACTTTTCTTGGCATTGGGTTTGGCTTTTCATTTCTTAGATACATGCAAATGGTTCTGAGGTAGGGTAGCTCATGATAAATCGGATAAGGTAATTCCAGAACTACTCTTTTTATTGCACATGTTCTTTTTGGTGGAATTCCCTCATAGGCAAGCGACAATTTTTCATGGGACTTGATTGGTAAACTCAGGGATGCAAGTTGTGCCATGGCCATGTTGGGAATAAATGCCCATGTAGCATTGGAAATTGTAAACAAGACATTGCTGCAGAATCTTCTTGTTAGATTATTCTGACTAATTCTTTAAGTTATTACCAACTATGCTTCGTTCTTCAATGTGTTTTACTGAAAACACTATTTCTTCCTTCATAATGTTTGATGAAGAAATTTTGTTCAATTTGTGCTTATTTTATTGTATTGATTATTTAGAATTGGAAAGTGCATAAAATCAGGATGTTACTGTCTCAAGGCTAATTTCATGGACCTAACTTTTGGCATGTCATTCTGTGTAAAATATCACAGTAGGATCAAGAAATCAATTTGTTTCATCCTGGTTGACAACAGAAAATCTAGAACCTCTTGAAACTTGTAGATACAAACACCATGGTAGTAGATGCTTTTGAATAAATGAGTATGTCTATCCCTTTCAATTGTCAAATTATGCAATAGTGGGTGGGGCATTGAGGATTTTCCAATCACCCAAGTATGGTGAGTGCCAAACACTGATGTAAGTTGAGTAAGTTAGGTCATTTTACAACTGCTCTTCCAGATAGTCCATTCCATATGTACAAAATGCAAACCTTGAAATTGTAAAACTGCCAAATGATTTAACTAGGTTTGAGTTATGTCCGAAGCTAATCCTGGGGTTTACATGATACATCCATAGATATGTAACAAAGGGGGTTTTATAAAGTCTTGATTTATCGTGACTCTAATGTGTAGCTAAACTGTGTTAATGTCCAATAGCTTTTACTAGTTCTCATGACAAAGGGGGTTTTATCGCACTTGCATGTATAATGAGGCATGCTTCAAGACTGGGTTGCTTGCTATGGACTGATTTGTTAGGAGATTACTTCGTTGTTATTGCACATGGTACTTTTCAGTTATCAATAGGGTTTCGTAAATAGGAAGGCCAATTATTAAACCCACACACTTGCCTTCATACAACATAATAAGCTATGGTTAATAGCATCCATGACTGAATATTGGGTTTCATCTTTCTGACCATACCTTACACAGGTCTTTTTTTTCTTAAGGAACTTTACACAGGTGTTATGGATGCACATTGACTTTTAAGCCATTTTTTTAACTTGCCCACAAAGACTACACAATTATTCTTGTTAGCTATATCGTAGACAATTCAAAAGACTGAATACATGGTGCTGACCTTTATTAATGCATGACCATTTGTCTCTCATTTAAGTAGACATCCTTCTGCACCATGGGTTGTTATTCAAATCCCACCCTTGGGTATTATTTTTGAGGGATAGACTTTGTTGGGGGTGGGATTGTGTGGTAAACCTAGGGTAGAGGACAAATCTTGCTTGGTTGGTCAGTGGGTCAAAACAAAGGATTAGTGGGAAATAATGATTTCAATATTGCATCCATTTCCAATAAAAAAAAGTTCATTTATGAAGTTCTCGATTGCTTCAACCTCCAACTTACAAATCTTCTTTTGTTTTTTGTTTACTTGTACAGTTTGATGAGATTGAACATCACAGGGCCTGCTTGGGTAGTTATCTTTCTTGGAATTTTGGACAACCCATTCAAAGAGTCAATGATGACACCAGATGTGACTTTTTCATGAGTATAGAGGAAGCTAAAGAGTATGGATTGATCGATGGCATTATAACAAATCCTCTCAAGGCACTCGAGCCTCTTCCAGCAACTGATGGACAAGGGCATATTGCTGTTGTGAGGATTGTTGTATCAAGTAGTCCCCATCTTGATTCCATGTGAGTTTGCTAGTTGGAAGTCATGGAACTTTTTCAGATTCTTCAGGCTAGCTTGTATCAGGATCTGAGTATGCTCATTCAGGAATTTCTTAATTCTGGTATAACTCATGCCAAACAAGGAATAACCAAGTTATTCTAAATAAACATCCCCAAGTTTCTATTAACAGTTAAAATTGCAAGATGTGTCCAAGTGTTACAATCATGCATAAGAGCATGTGGGAATGCACTTGGCACCTTTGTACCACACTATGGCATCATCAATAATTGTTAGCCATTGGTCAGTATGACCATAGATTTTCTAGTGTTGATGCAGATAGTTGCAGTTTCTCAATTATTCTCTCATGAAGAAAATGGTGTGGTATTGCTTTTATGCATTTGTTGACCTACTCTACCGTGCACCTCCTTTGTGATAATAATATCTTTGTTTAGTACCCAATTGCTTTCTCCTCTATGCTTTTACTCAGTTTGCCTCCAGATGGCTGAGCATGGTGGTTTTATTCGTAGTGCTGGTGCGAGTGAGATTGTTACTAGTTGGTATGAAAGAAACGAATTGGGGTCATCCATTAATTATTTTAATTTTAACCATTTTTTTGACATCGGAAAAAAATGAGTGCCTTAGGATTTGTGAGTGATATCTGATAAAGAAGGTTGTGGACTTGAGCTTGGGTAGCTGTCACTAAGGCCCTTTAAGGGTTGTGTAGCTTGACATTACTTAAATCTTTTCCTTATTGGTAGGATTTCATGAAGGTTTTCTTTCTCTAAAGAAAACAGATGCTATTCTTTCCATTTTTGTGTTTCTATTTTAATCAAAATGTATTGTTAGAGTTTGTTTTTGAGTTTCACTTTTAATATAATCTCATTAAGATGGAAACTAATGCATCCAGCAAGCCTCCTCAATCTAATGTTGCTGCTTCTGTTGCTTCTGAGAACCCTCAGCTAGCTATTGATATGGTAAAAGGCAACTCTGATGTAATTGCTAGCACAAATGCTGGCAATGGATCATTGTCAAGTAAGCCAATCCAGATAAACTCCATGCCAAAGGGCTCACACAATAGGGGCTCAATGCCAAGAGTAGTTCCTCCTAGTTACCATGATCAGAGGTTTGGGTATGAAGCGATGTATTCACCTGCTCATTGGCTAGATACTTCAGTTATGTCTGGCCTGCAGCACCGTCTTCCTATAGCAAGTGCTGCTATCCCAAGTAATAATTCACATGCAAGAAATGTGGCAACGGTGAGAAACACAAATGTCCATCCTCTCCCTCTCATGGTAAGTTACTATCATTGCTATTATTTTATTATAGTGACCCTTATCAGTTATTCCTGAAGCAATTACAACCCATCGAGGGAAAAAATCAAGACAACTAATGTGGGTAGTTGTATATGGCATTCTAGCAATATATTCTAGCCAATTGTATAGCATTCTAGAGTTAATTAAATTTTGGCCTTTTTTTTTTGTATTGCTTTTTGAGAAGATATATTTTTGTTTTCCTTGGGCATTATTTTGCTAGTATATGTGTAATGTTATCCACTTTTCAAATTTTCTCTGTGCACGGGCATGCTTGTACACCTAATGGCAACAAGAAGCTTAATGATGCATACAAGGGAGCTTAGGAGAAAGATGGCCACCGTCTTGTATTCCTCTTTTTCTCTACATGTCCGTGAAAATGTCTCTTGAAGCCCCTTATTTTTTTTATTAGCATAGAAGATAAGGGTTGATCATAATGATGGTGATTTCTTTTCTTAGGTTAACACTAGTGGGCAATTTGTTGGTGTTGCCGAGATGGTGGGGTCAATTGATTTTAACAAAACAGTTGATTACTTGCAATAGGATAAGTGGAATGGCTGCTTCTCAGTCAAGTGGCATATTGTGAAGGATGTGCCAAACAGTACTCTCAAGAGTATTATTTTGGAAAACAATGAGAATAAGCCTGTAACAAACAGTAGAGACACTCAAGAGGTATACTTTCATAAAGCACCAAATAGATTCCAGTCACCATGTTCTTTTACTAAAGGTCATTCTAATTGCAATTTCCTACTCTTGATCAACAGGTGAGACTTGATTAGGGTAATCAAATTCTCAAGTTGTTTAAGGATCATGTTAGCAAGACATAAGTTCTTGATGACTTTGGATTTTATGAAACTTGCCAGAAGATCATGCAAGCTAGAAGGGTAAAGCAGCAGTTCTAGAAGTAGGTAAATCTTGATTGGATGAGCTTCCAAGTATCTGAACTAATTAAAAATTGAAGTGGTAGATTGTATTTACCTTTTTCTAGTTTAGATTCGTGTGGTTTAAAATGTTACAACTATGTTTGGCAGCAAGACAGGTTGTAATGGTGGGTGCGGTATACTTGTATGGTTGGATAAGTAATGCATGTTGTGTGTGGGCTAAATGCGATGTTATAGTAGTGGAAGAGATCAACTTATTTATTTTTTTATATTGGAATTTGGAAAAATTTTTGGTAGAGAATATTACATTAGAACCTACCTTGTATCCAAATAATCCCACCAACAGTGTTATACCGCAACCAAATTCCCCTTTAGAACTTTGATGGATTTTAGTTTCAACCCGTTGTTGGTGATTAATTGTTTGTAACATCTCTGAACAAGTTTGGGATGGAAAGGCTATTCCAACACTTGCCAACATCAATATCAATGATGTTGCAAATGCAAAGCAAAAGCTGCACAGGCCTTGGGAACCAGCTCCAGTTAAGTGACATCTTTTTACTGCTATTGCTACATCATTTTTTATCTGCAAATTCTCTACTGTCATCATGAAGTTGTTGGGAATTCAAGGAGGTAACCTTCCATGCATCATAGCAATCATTGTTGCATTAGCAACAGCATTCCCTGAGCAGCGTAGCAGCCTTGGTCCAACTAGAGAGGCTATTGCATTGATTTTAATGCAAGTAGTTCTTTTATGAGCTACTTGAATCTTCCCTAACTTTTAATACAATTCTAAGCTGTTAAATTCTGCTTATCTGCTAATCTTCTGGAAGATTATCAGAGCTCCAGTCTTGGAGTTGATTGCATTAATTTCTTTGTCTTGTTTATTCTGTACAAGATGAAACATGGACTGTTCACTGCACATGGTCCTCACTATCCCATATGATAGCTATCCACCCATTTCTCCTCTTGCTTCCTTCCCTTGAGTTTCCTTCTAAAGAACTTTGATAGAAAGCAGGAAAAGCAACAAGAAGAACAAGAAATCCCTCTTCAAAAAATGGGGGTACAAAAAATCCAGATGTCATCTGCCATAACCAACCAGTAGCTTACTTACTTGACACCTCTACGGTCAAGGAGGTCTGCATTGTTCCCTGCTTTTGCTCCAAGGAGACTGTAACGACCCGATTCCCAAGTCCCTACGAGACACGAGAACCGGACCGACTCGACTAATCCCAAGACCTAGTCGTCCAACGAGGAAGTAACCAAAAGAGCAGTAAAATAAACCACATTCAGCATGAATATAACTAACAGTAGGGAAATACAGCAGTAAGGAAAGAAACCACTACAGTATATACCACCACAACAGTAGAACAACATTCATAACAAAATATGAACTGCAGGTAAATAAAAGTACAGCGGAAACAAGAACTACTCACTATAACGGAACAAAAAGAGGTACAAGAGAACAGTGGTAACTCTACTGGACCCTACTCGGCCCAGCGTCCCCTGCAGCCGCTGACCCTGGCTGCTCAACACCTGGTCCTGAAAGGTAACGAGTGTAACACGTCAGCAAAACGCTGAGTAGAGTGGCAGCTAAACTAAAGAAACAGTAAAGTGTACAGTAGCTGTTTTAAATTTTCTTTCTTCCTTTATTTACATCTTTCTATTGTTTCACAATTTATCTATTTCTCAGATCCTTAACTTGATCTCGAATATTCCTCGTGGGAACGATCTTGATTGCAGTCTTTTCCGAACAGTAGAAGTAGCACGTGGTGCTCTCCTGGCCGGGAGAGTCCCCCGTGGTGATCCTACTCTCAGTCAACCACCCCAAGGTCACTGACAGACGTAACAGTGACTACGGCACGCGCGGTAAATGCACGGGTAGCTAACCCGCACTGGCACGCGGTCAGTCGTTTCCGTTAACAGGTGCGCCCAAAGCACAGCACGGAACCAGTACAGGGCAGAGCCCTCTCAATAACAGGGGTCCAACCCCTCCACAGTAACCAAACAGGGGCCTTGCCCCTCTACAGTCCGTGCACCCTCGCCTGACTACCCTGGTTTGCCCCAATGGGCCTAACAAGTCGGTGTGGGAGGCTAGCAGAACCCCGGGGCCCATGGGGTAGCTAGTACCTCCCTACACTAGTAGCTCTCCTCGGTACTACGTACATGAGGGCCAGCAAGTCAGTACAGAGTGGCCAGTCCTAACCCCGGGTCCCTGGGACGGCTGGCTCCGCTCTGCACTAAACAGGGGGGACAGTCGCTCTCCTTGGTACTCCGTACTCAAGGGCCAGCTCACTTCCCCAATTCTATTCCATTCACTTTCCAGGAGTTCTACTCCTAATTCCCCGTAGGGTTCCAGCTCTTTAACTCAGGACATTCCAGTTTCACCATTCCAGTTTCACGTTCATACATCCCATACTCTTAATCATGTTCATTTATTCATAATAGGCAGCTGTTAATTCAATTCACAGGCAGTTATTATTTCCTTTCCACATTTTCCTAGACTGCAGTATTCATACATTCCACTAGTTTTCCCGTCCTAGGATTCATGCCATATCCTAGGATCTATCATACAATCTAGTTTTCCAGCTTTAGGATTCATGCAACACCCTAGGAATCTACCATTCAATCTATTTCGCATTCCTAGGATTCATGCAATGTCCTAGGTTCTATTTATGGTTTCATAATTTAATAGATTATACTTATAGCCACTCTACCGGTTACAATAGGCGAACTGGGGGCGTGGTCGGGAATCCCGCGTGCCTCCGCAACCCCCGAGACTGCAACGGAATGGGGTCCTATCACAAGGATCAAACACAAGGAACTTCTCAAAATAGTATACAACTACTGTAGACAGGTAGAGGATGTAATTCCGAAAAGAACGCAACTCGAAACGCGGAAAAAGGAGCCCGAACGGGCCCGAAACGGGTCGAAAACGACGAAACAGTGTAAAATCAGACGTCTTAAAAAGTGGATCAGGGAATTACCTCGCTCTGTGTGGGCTCTCAAACGTCCAGAAGCCTGCGGGGGCGTCTGGCCTAGTTCCCAGACGTCCGATGGTCACCCAGGATGTCTGGAAGTAGTTCCTGCCGTCTGGCACTGGAGCCAGACGTCTGATTCGCGTTGGATGCGAATCTCCGGCCCTGCGCGTACCCATTTCCTCTCTCTCTTAGTACGGTCAATCGAAAGGAAGGAAGAAGACGGAAAACTCACCTTTCAGACGTCTGGACAGTCTTCCAGACGTTGTTCAAGTCGTCTGGCTAGAAGCACAGACGTCTGATTCTGGAAAATTTTCCAGAACCAGGGCACCACTCGCCCTCCGCTCGCGATGCACGGCCGCGCTGCGAGTGGTCCGCCTGTTGCTCGAGCCGAAGCAGTCCTCCCGCATCGCTCCGCGCCCGCTGCACCCCCCGCCGGCCGGCCCTAGTAGCCCCGGCGAGCTCGCCCTCATGGCCGAGCGCTTCCTCCCCCGCGCAGCACCTCCTCCCACACCCGCCGCGGCTGTCGCCGCCGCTGCTGCACCCTCGCGCATGCTCTCGCGCACTGGCTGAAGGAGAAGAGGAAGGAGGCGGAGGTGACGGAAGTGAGGGAGAGGCGTGGCCCTTTTAAGGCCGCGAGAGGAGGAGAGAGAGAACGCGGCAGAGGCGTCTGCGGCCGCAGGAGAGAGGGAAAAAGAGGGAGAGAGAGAGAAAACGTAGGTCTGCACGCTCAGGCGCGCAGACGAAAAGTAGCGTGCCAAAATAACCGATTTCCAGACGTCTGGAAATGATCCCAGACGTCTAGTCCGACGTCTGTAAGTGATTCCAGACATCTGGCATGATGTCTGGGCCACCTCCCAGACGTCTTAAAAGACGTCTGGAGTGCCCGTTCGTAACAATATAACAAACTCAAAGGAAGTTTCATCCCCGAAACTTGCGCTAACTAGGGTGCGGGAAAATGTCGTAAAAACCATAACAAACTCAAAGAGGACCGAAGCCGGTCCGAAAAGACGTACCCACGAAGAGTTCCGGGTACCACTCCCGCATTGCTGCCTCAGGCTCCCAGGTAGCCTCCTCGTACCGCTGGCTCCTCCACAAAACCTTTACCAGGGGTACTTGCTTTCGTCTCAAACTGCGGACGGCACGGTCTAGAATCTGCACTAGCCGCTCGGGGTAGGTCAGGTGGTCGCCCACCTCGATGCTCTCGTGACTTAGTACGTGACTGGGATCGGCCACGTACTTCCTGAGGTTGGACACGTGGAACACGCCGTGCACACCAGAAAGCTGCGGGGGGTGGGCAATCCTGTAAGCAATGGGTCCAACCCGCTCCAGGACCTCAAAGGGCCCCACAAACCTCGGCGCGAGCTTCACTCTCACCCCAAACCGCTGCAGGCCCTTCATGGGCGAAACACAAAGAAAGACGTGGTCCCCAACCTCAAACTGCACCTCTCTGCGCCTCCGATCCGCGTAGCTCTTCTGTCTGCTTCTGACAGTGCGGAGTCGCCTGTGGATCTGCTCGACTACCTCCTGACTCTGCCGGATCAACCTGGGGCCAACCTCCCACTTGGTCCCGACCTCAACCCAACTCAAGGGTGCCGTACACTTCCGTCCGTACAGAGCCTCGTAGGGAGCCATGCCGATGCTCGAGTGATAACTGTTGTTGTATGCAAACTCCGCCAGGGGCAGGTGCTCCTCCCAAGAGCCCCTCCAGTCCAGTACACAGGCACGCAAAAGGTCCTCAAGTGTCTGTATCGTGCACTCAGACTGTCCGTCCGTTTGGGGGTGGTAAGTTGTACTAAACCTCAACCGCGTCCCCAAGGCCTGCTGAAACTCAGCCCAAAACTGGGACGTAAAGCGGGTATCCCGGTCGGATACGATCTCCCGCGGAACTCCGTGTAGTCGTACCACATCCCGGATATACCTCTCTGCCAACTGTGCTGGTCCCAAAGTGACTCGGATCGGCAAGAATCGCGCCGTCTTCGTCAGTCTATCCACTATTACCTAGACTATGTCGTGTCCCCGCTGGGTAACAGGTAAGCCCACCACCAAGTCCATGGTGATGCTCTCCCACTTCCACTCTGGCACTGGAAGCGGCTGTAGCAACCCTGCAGGCCTCTGATGCTCGGCTTTCACCTGCTGGCACACTAAACACTGCTGCATGAATTCACCCACATCCCGCTTCATCCCCCTCCACCAAAACTCGCGTCTCAAGTCGTGGTACATCTTCGTGTTTCCGGGATGTGTGGTGAATCTGGAACCGTGTGCCTCAGTCAGGAGCTCTCTCAACAGCTCCTCGTCTCTGGGAACGCACAACCGTCCCCTCAAGCGCAGCACCTGGTCTATGAAAGAGAAGTCCCCTGGGTCTCCCAACAGTACACTGTCACGCAAGGACTGCAAGTACGGATCGGCCATCTGTCCTGTGATGATGCGGTCTATCAGCTCTGGCCTAGTCTTCCGTGTCATCGTCACTGCCCCACAGTACCCTCGTAACTCTAGAGGTCGCCAACTGCCCACCTCCTCCAAAAGGCTCCAACTCTGTAACTGTAGACTGGCCAAGTGTGCGGGAGCCTTACGGCTCAAGGCGTCAGCCACCACATTGGCATTTCCCGGGTGGTAGGAGATGCTGCAGTCGTAGTCCTTCAGGAGCTCCAACCAACGTCTCTGTCTCATGTTGAGCTCCTTCTGATCAAAAAGGTATCTGAGGCTCTTGTGATCTGTGAAAATTTCGAAGGTCTCACCGTACAAGTAGTGCCTCCAAGTCTTCAGCGCGAAGACAACAGCTGCCAACTCTAGGTCGTGGGTAGGGTAGGTATGCTCATGGGGCTTCAGTTGCCGCGAAGCGTAAGTGACAACGTGACCCCTCTGCATGAGCACACCTCCTAACCCCTGCAAGGAGGAGTCCGTGTACACAACGAACCCGCCACTACTGTCAGGGATGGTGAGCATGGGAGTCGAGGTCAACCTCTCCTTCAGCTCCAGAAAACACGCCTCACAGGCGTCTGTCCAAGCGAAGGGCACGTCCTTCCGAGTCAACTGTGTTATAGGACGCGCAATCTGTGAAAATCCTCTGATGAATCGTCTGTAGTAGCCTGCCAGTCCTAGGAAACTGCGAATCTCAGTGACTGAACGCGGTCTCTCCCACCTGAGTACTGCCTCGACCTTGGCTGGGTCCACCGCCAAGCCGTCTCCAGAGATCACATGACCTAAGAAGGTCACCTCCCTCAACCAAAACTTGCACTTGCTGTACTTGACGTACAGCCTGCGTCGTCTCAGAGTGTCCAGAACCATCTGCAAATGATGTTCGTGCTGCGTCCGATCTCTAGAATAGACGAGTACATCGTCTATGAAAACCACCACGAACTGGTCCAAGTACGGTCTAAACACCCGGTTCATCAGATCCATGAAAGCAGCGGGGCATTGGTCAGCCCAAACGGCATGACCAAAAACTGTAGTGTCCGTACCGGGTGCGGAAAGCTGTCTTGGAGACGTCGGTCTCCCTGATCCTCAACTGGTGGTATCCAGACCTCAAGTCGATCTTGGAAAACACCGTGGCACCCCGCAACTGGTCAAACAAGTCATCGATCCTCGGCAGCGGATATCTGTTCTTGATGGTGACCCTATTCAGCTGTCGGTAGTCCACACAAAGGCGTAGGGTACCATCCTTCTTCTTCACAAACAGTACCGGGGCTCCCCAGGGAGACGCACTGGGCCTCACGAAACCTTTCTCCAAAAGGTCCTGTAACTGAGACTTGAGCTCTCGCAGCTCAAGCGGTGCCATCCTGTATGGCGCGGTGGAGATGGGGCTGGTCCCTGGTACTAGTGAGATCTCAAACTCGATCTCCCGCTCGGGTGGTAGTCCTAGTAACTCGTCTGGAAACACGTCAGGGTACTCTCTGACCACCGGGATACTCTAGAAGTCTGCCACAGGGCTGGGTTCTGCCACCACACAAGCTAGGAAGCTCTCACGCCCCTAGCTCAAAAGTCTCGCCGCCCGAAGTGCCGAAATGCACCTGAAACCTCCGTCCACTGGCTGTCTATGAAACTCGAAAGAAGGCAATTCCGGAATGAAGAAGACGATCTTCCTCTCAAAACAGTCCACCAAGGTGTGGTAAGCGGACAACCAATCCATCCCCAGAATCACTCCAAAGTCCTCCGTCTGTAACATAATCAGGTCAGCTGGCAGGCTATGTCCCCCGACGCTGACCTCACAATCCGTGTACACCTCTTCAGCTACAAACAGCTGACCACTCGGACCTCTGATTATGAATGGATTCTTTAACAGTGTATAATCTCGGTCCAAACTAACTGCGAAACTGGCTGCTACAAACGAGTGTGTAGCGCCGGAATCGAAAAGCGTGTAAATGAGTCTGCCGGAAACTGAAACCATACCTGCTACCACCGATCCCGAAGCTCTGGCGTCCCTGTGTGTTAGGGCGTTGATACGCCCCTCAGCTCTAGGTGCGGACGAAGCAGCCACACTCTGCGTCGGACGGGTAGGTGCTGGCCGGTACCCTCCTCGCGACTGCTGTCCTCCTCCTCGCGCCTGGGAACCGCAGCCTCCTGCACGCCCTCCAGTGCTCTGGGCAGGAAGTATCTGCTGACCTCCTGCCCTAGACGGGCAGTCCCTCCTGATGTGGCCCGGCTGGCCACACTGGTAACAGAGGGGAACCCGACTCCCGCCCTCAGTGGGTCCCTGCTGTCGGCTGGGCGGGGGTCCGGTGCAGGCGACTGGCCCCTGTCGAGGGCCCCCAAAGGCCACTGATGGCCCTGTAAAACGTGACGGCTCTCCTGCAGATGCCACGTGTCTCCTCTCTCGCCGGCCCTGTAAAAAGTCTGGCTGAAAGGGCCTCTTCCGCCCGCCGTCAGTGTCTCGCGCGGACGGGTTGGTCTCCTCGTAAGTCATAGCTGCCTCCACCACCCTCGAAAACGTAGGCAGCTTCAGGGGTTTGACATACCCCCGAATCGCAGGTCGGAGCCCCTCGGTGAACCTCCAAAGGCGCTCCTCCTCAGTAGCTACCGCTGTTGCTGCAAAGCGGGACAGCTCCAGGAAATGCGTGCGGTATGCGCTCACGGTCATCGTCCCTTGGCGGAGAGTGTGGAACTCCCGCCTCCTCAGGTCCTGCCACGTCTGGGGGAAGTACTGCTCGCAGAAGAGGGAGACGAACCGGTCCCAGGTCAACTCGTCCCTCTCCTGTCCCCAGACCGCCCTCCACCACCTGTGTGCCGCACTCTCCAGCTGGTACGTGGCAAAGGCCACGCAGCACTCCACCGGGGGGCGAAGGGTGTCGAAAATCTTCTCCAGCTACTCAAGCCAGTCCTCTGCCTCGGTCGGGTCCTCATCCCCTTTGAAGGAGGGGGGCTTCAGCTTCCGAAACTGCCCGAAGAGCTCGAAGTGGCGCTGTAGGGGAGGTGCTGGTGCACCTCCAGGTGAAGGTGCCTCGTGCACGGAAGTATCAGAGGAAGGTGGGGGCTGCGGCGGCCCATCCCCTCCCCCGTGTCCAGCGCTGCATCCGTCGAGTGGTCCCACAGAGGACTCCCCCTCCACAGCCCCAGGGTGAGGCGCTCGGGGCGGTGGGTGGAGCTCCTCTCGTACAATGTCTCGTATCAGCCGGGCGAGGTCCTGGGCCTGGACGCCCGGGAGTAGTGGCTGGTCCACTGGGGTGTCGGCAACGGCACGCCCACCTCGCCGACCTCGTCCTCGGCCGCTCCCGCGGCCCGCCTCACTGGTCCCACGACGAGGCATCTCCTGCAAGGAGACGCGAAACAAAATGGAACACGTCACTACGGAACGATACCGAACGGAAATGTCTAAGAGCTCATGTCAAAAGATATGTTGTGGTGGCTACTCTAGTTATAGACATGTGAATTGGTTATTTTCCAGTCAGTTGATTCACTTCTCGGGACAACCTTGCTCTGATACCATCTTGTAACGACCCGATTCCCAAGTCCCTACGAGACACGAGAACCGGACCGACTCGACTAATCCCAAGACCTAGTCGTCCAACGAGGAAGTAACCAAAAGAGCAGTAAAATAAACCACATTCAGCATGAATATAACTAACAGTAAGGAAATACAGCAGTAAGGAAAGAAACCACTACAGTATATACGACCACAATAGTAGAACAATATTCATAACATAATATGAACTGCAGGTAAAGAAAAGTACAGCGGAAACAAGAACTACTCACTATAACGGAACAAAAAGAGGTACAAGAGAACAGTGGTAACTCTACTGGACCCTACTCGGCCCAGCGTCCCCTGCAGCCGCTGACCCTGGCTGCTCAACACCTGGTCCTGAAAGGTAACAAGTGTAACATGTCAGCAAAACGCTGAGTAGAGTGGCAGCTAAATTAAAGAAACAGTAAAGTGTATAGTAGCTGTTTTAAATTTTCTTTCTTCCTTTATTTACATCTTTCTGTTGTTTCACAATTTATCTATTTCTTAGATCCTTCACTTGATCTCGAATGTTCCTCGTGGGAACGATCTTGATTGCAGTCTTTTCCGAATAGTAGAAGTAGCACGTGGTGCTCTCCTGGCCGGGAGAGTCCCCCGTGGTGATCCTACTCTCAGTCAACCACCCCAAGGTCACTGACAGACGTAACCGTGACTACGGCACGCGCGGTAAATGCACGGGTAGCTAACCCGCACTGGCACGCGGTCAGTAGTTTCCGTTAACGGGTGCGCCCAAAGCACAGCACAAAACCAGTACAGGGCAGAGCCCTCTCAGTAACAGGGGTCCAACCCCTCCACAGTAACCAAACAGGGGCCTTGCCCCTCCACAGTCCGCGCACCCTCGCCTGACTACCCTGGTTTGCCCCAGTGGGCCTAACAAGTCGGTGTGGGAGGCTAGCAGAACCCCGGGGCCCGTGGGGTAGCTAGTACCTCTCTACACTAGTAGCTCTCCTCGGTACTACGTACACGAAGGTCAGCAAGTCGGTACAGAGTGGCCAGTCCTAACCCCGGGTCCCTGGGGCGGCTGGCTCCGCTCTGCACTAAACAGGGGGGACAGTCGCTCTCCTTGGTACTCCGTACTCAAGGGCCAGCTCACTTCCCCAATTCTATTCCATTCACTTTCCAAGAGTTCTACTCCTAATTCCCCGTAGGGTTCCAGCTCTTTAACTCAGGACATTCCAGTTTCACGTTCATACATCCCATACTCTTAATCATGTTCATTTATTCATAACAAGCAGCTGTTAATTCAATTCACAGGCAGCTATTATTTCCTTTCCACATTTTCCAAGACTGCAGTATTCATACATTCCACTAGTTTTCCCGTCCTAGGATTCATGCCATTTCCTAGGATCTATCATACAATCTAGTTTTCCAACCTTAGGATTCATGCAACACCCTAGGAATCTACCATTCAATCTATTTCTCATTCCTAGGATTCATGCAATGTCCTAGGTTCTATTTATGGTTTCATAATTTAATAGATTATACTTATAGCCACTCTACTGGTTACAACAGGCGAACTGGGGGCATGGTCGGGAATCCCGCGTGCCTCCGCAACCCCCGAGACTGCAACGGAACGGGGTCATATCACAAGGATCAAACACAAGAACTTCTCAAAACAGTATACAGCTACTGTAGACAGGTAGATGATGTAATTCCGAAAAGAACGCAACTCGAAACGCGGAAAACGGAGCCCGAACGGGCCTGAAACGGGTCGAAAATGACTAAACAGTGTAAAATCAGACGTCTGGAACTTCTTCCAGACGTCTTAAAAAGTGGATCAGGGAATTACCTCGCTCTGCGTGGGCTCTCAGACGTCCAGAAGCCTGCGGGGGCGTCTGGCCTAGTTCCCAGACGTCCGATGGTCACCCAGGACGTCTGGAAGTAGTTCCCGCCGTCTGGCACTAGAGCCAGACGTCTGATTCGCGTTGGATGCGAATCTCCGGCCCTGCGCGTACCCATTTCCTCTCTCTCTTAGTACGGTCAATCGAAGGGAAGGAAGAAGACGGAAAAACTCACCTTTCAGATGTCTAGACAGTCTTCCAGACATTGTTCAAGTCGTCTGGCTAGAAGCACAGACGTCTGATTCTGGAAAATTTTCCAGAACCAGGGCGCCACTCGCCCTCTGCTCGCGACGCACGGCCCGCTGCGAGTGCTCCTCCTGTTGCTCGAGCCGCAGCAGTCCTCCCGCGTTGCTCCGCGCCCGCTGCGCCCCCCGCCGGCCGGCCCTAGCAGCCCCGGCGAGCTCGCCCTCACGGCCGAGCGCTTCCTCCCCCGCGCAACACCTCCTCCCGCACCCGCCGCGACTGTCGCCGCCGCCGCTGCACCCTCACCCTCGCTCTCGCGCACGCTCTCGAGCATTGGCTGAAGGAGAAGAGGAAGGAGGCGGAGGTGACGGGAGTGAGGGAGAGGCGTGGCCCTTTTAAGGCCGCGCGAGGAGGAGAGAGAGAACGCGGCAGAGGTGTCTATGGCCGCAGGAGAGAGGGAAAAAGAGGGTGAGAGAGAGAGAAAACGCAGGTCTGCGCGCTCAGGCGCGCAGACGAACAGCAGCGTGCCAAAATAATCGATTTCCGGACGTCTGGAAATGATCCCAAACGTCTGATCCGACGTCTGTAAGTGATTCCAGACGTCTGGCACGACGTCTGGGCCACCTCCCAGACGTCTTAAAAGACATCTGGAGCGCCCGTTCGTAACAGAGACCCACTCATATCAAGGTGAGATGGGCTAAGAAGCAAGGCCTTGGAGCATCTTGCAGTGACTACCAACCACCACGGAGTGCACTGCATGTGGAAGCAACCACCCAAAAGTTAGATATTTAGCTCTAGATCAATAGGTACATGATCATGTCCACCCCCTAGTCACCAATTGGCATCAAGAAAACTTAAATAGCAGGTAGCATCTCCCTTTCAAGAATGTTGGACGAGTTTCCTACTGCAGGGACTATGCGACAGATGACAGAGACAATGGAGAGAATGATGGACCCTTTTCCCTATAGGGCATCTCATTTCCATCCATGAGTGGTGGTGCTAAAGAAGAGAATGGAGATAGCAGTTATAGGAAGTGTAGGACCCCTTGGGAAATCAACGAGTGGGATGCAAAGTACAGGATTAGATTTGACATGCTGAGCATTGAGATTCTCAGAGCACAGTATAATGTGTTGGTGCTAAAGCATCATGACGTGTTATTTAACATTTTCACTTGAAGCCTTAGATTTCAGGTTAATTGCAAATGGAGACATGTTTAAATGGAGTTCGAGCTCGCATCCATAGTGGATTGGAGGAGCTTGACGAAGAACAGAGGAACTTCGCGAAGAGCGATAACCTGAAGAAGCGTGAAGACAAGAATATGATAGATTTCCTTTTATCTTATTCTATGTAATTTTGTTTTTTTATTTTGCACTTTATTTCTTTCTTAGATCTTATGTTAAAGAGCCTCAAAGAACCCTTAAAGTAATTCTAGGAACACCTGCACTACCCTAGGATACTTAGGTTTTCTGTAGAGAACTTAGAAAATCAAAATAGGGTTCTGACAGCCTAATCAGATGTCTAATCTGGAAATCAGATGTCTGATAGTGACTTTTAAGATGTCTGATAGTGACTTTTAAGACGTCTGATTGTTGACTCAAACGTCCAATAACTTAGGTTGGACTTTGTAACTTTTATCTGATGAAATCAGACGTCCAGACCTTAGTTCAAATGTCTCAGAAAATGTCTGATAGTTGTGCCAGACGTCTAATTAGTGGAACGTTGGCTGCCTATGTGAACGTTGAGGAAAATAACCGTTAGCCTTATATCAGACGTCTGATATGTGACCGCTTTGCCTCGATTGACCCAAAATCTCTTTTGAGAGATTTTCTAGTCGTTACCTTTCTTGAGAATTCATTTCCACTGAACAAATAGATTTCCAGACGTCCAGACCTAGTGCCAGACGTCCTGTATGTCGTTTGATGGCCATACAGTAGAACCCTGTTTAGGTCTGATTCAAGTCAAGAAAGAAACCTACCTAGAATCAGACGTCTGACTTAGTTCCCAGACGTCTTAAATAGGTTTTCCAGACATCTGATGCCAGGACTAGACGTTTGATGACTTTGTCAAAATCATGATTGATTTTGATTATGGCCTACTTTGTCTTGGGTTCAACCCCAATGGCTATGGAAGCCTTCTAAGGCCTTCCAAAGCCTCTATAAATAGAGGAGGACCCCTTGGCTTGCAAAATAAACCTAGACACACCAAGCAACACATTTTCCACAACTTTTGTGTCCAAGAGAAATAGAAGAAGCTCTAACTCTCCAAGCACTCATTCCACACCTAAAAGCTTCATCCTACTGTGCACCCGCTCTCCCACCGACATTACGAGAGCACTGTTGTGCTAAAGCATGGTTCATGCACCCACATTAAGCCGACGCACTTCCAAGCAAAGGGAAGTCTCTTTACCTATAGTAGCTAGGTTTATTTTGTGGCTCTATAGGTTGTTGTAATCTTTACTTTATTATTTGGTTGGGTATTCATGCTGCGAATTCTCGTCTCCTTCGCGAGACAAAATCCTTCTTGTGAAGAGAAGGGGTTTTGAGGTACACTACCCTCTGTCTAAGTAGTGTTGTTGTAATTGAGGTTCAGTCAGCCTCATTCAAGTGACTGGGTTTAGTAGATTTGATCGACTTTGTCGATTGGGAAATCCTAACTCGAGAGGGTTAGGTGGTGGTTTTCACCCGGTTTGGGTTTCCACCGAAAAATACTTGTGTCTATTGTGTGATTGCTCATTTTGTGAGATTGTCTATTTTAATTCCTCATTTTATATTACGTCACGCATATCTCACCCCCTCCAAGTAAGGAATTACAATTGGTATCAGAGTAGGTTCTTGCAAGATTGGAGTAACATCCAGGAAGAAGATCATGGAGGGAAGCAGCTTCACGAGCAGGATTTCCGAGGGGCAGTCTACGACCCGTCCGCCATTCTTTAACGTAAGCAATTACCCGTACTGGAAGCTACGGATGAAGACATGCTTCAAGCCAATACTTCACAATATGGGACCGATGTGAGACCCCCTTCAACATCCTGGAGAGACCCGCCGTAGGATACTCATAGCAGCAGATCCGAGAACTCTCGCTCAATGCAAAAATGATGAACGTGTTGTATTGCACGCTCAGCCCGGAGGAGTTCAACAAAATCTCGATATGCGCCACCGCATATGAGATCTGGCACATACTCGAGGTAACTCACGAGGGTACCTTTAAGGTAAAGACTTCTAAAATCAATTTACTTTCTCAAGAATTTGAGTCTTTTTCAATGAAGTCTAACGAATCTCTAAGTGAGATGAACACTAGGTTCACTCTCATTGTAAATAGTTTAAAAGCTTTAGGTAAGAACTTCATCAAGGGAGAGCTTCAAGGAGAGCTACTCTATTCCCTTGGACCGGAATGGGAACAGAAGGTCACCGCCATCGAGGAGGCAAACGAGGTGGAGGAACTCAACATGGTGGATCTCCTAGGAAATCTGATAGCCTACGAGACAAAGCCAAAGTAGAAGAAGAAGGATACATCGAAGTTAAAGCCAAAGAAGACCCTCGCTTTCAGAGCTGCATTGGATAGCAAGGTAAGTTCCGACGACGAGAACTTTAAATTTTTACTTAAAAAGTTTTCCAAGTATTGTAGGGAATCAAGGAAAGAAAAGCAGAAGGAAAAGGAGGGCCCGAGACATTGCTACCACTGCAACGAGAAAGGACATCTACGACCCGAGTGTCCTCTTCTTAAGAAGGAGAAGAAGGAGAAGGAGAAGAAGTATAAGAAGAAGGCGTTCCAAGCAACTTGGGACGACTTGAACTTGAAGGAAGAAGAAGAAAATCCCAAAAAGAAGAAAGAAATCGCCTGCATGGGCTTCATGGAGACATCAGGTGACAGCGAAAGCGACTCTGATGATGAGGTAAACTCAGATTTACAAGAAGCTTTTAATGAACTATTTGATGTTAGTCAATCATTAAAAGTAGAAAACAAAAGCATGAAAAAGAAACTTAGCATGTTAAAATCTAAAAATGATAGGTTAGAGAAGCTACTTAAGGACCTAGAAACTAGTCCTAAAAATGATGACTTATTGTTATAAAATCATAACCTAATCTTTGAAAATAATAAGTTGATTAAGGAAAATACTAGTTTAAAAATAGAAATTTTTGAGTTAAAAACTAAGATGCACATTATAGAAGAGGAAATTGCATGTCTTAGGGAAAACTCTAACAACTTAATCAACAAGGTAGATAAATTGTATAGCCCTAAGATTGAGAAAGGATCTCCGTCAAGGAGACCCGCTAACAGATCTAAATCCAAGTTCACTTGGATACCGAAGAAAAAATTGGAATCCTGTTTTGTAGGTTTCAAAGAAGATATCAACGTAAAAGACTGGACCTATAAGCTCAAGGATGGTCAACCTGAGTTGGGAGGACCAAGGAGGAAAACAAGGAGACCAACGAGACGACGAATAATCGACTGACCTGTTGCACATCGACCGCCCGACTGGAGACTGACGCCAATGCCCAGACCTCTAAGCTACGGATGGGAACCCCATCCGATATGGCGTCCACCACCTCCATTTGGGCCATTCTATTGGCCATGGTAGGTGAGGTGATATCTAACCCTATCCTTTTTATCATTAGCATATAGATAGGGGGAGTTAAATTTAACAAGCTACCTGTCAATCTTTAATGGGGAGTTTCAAAAATAAGTTAGCCATATTTCCTTTAGAAAGGGGGAGAAAAATATATAGCTATCTGGTTATTACAAAAAGGGAGAGAACATTACTCTTGATTAAAAGAAATTTAACCCAAAAACTAGAAGAGCATGTTTTAAGGGGGAGTTTAGGAGAATTGAAATCATAACACCTTTTTGATAATGTCAAAAAGGGGGAGAATGTTTATGCATTATTATTTATGGTTTTGTCATCATCAAAAAGGGGGAGAATGTTGGTGCTAAAGCACCACGATCGTTTATTTTGATGATAACAAAACACGTGTTATTTAACATTTCTACTTGAAGCCTTAGATTTCAGGTTAATTGCAAATGGTGACGTGTTTAAATGGAGTTCGAGCTCGCATCCATAGTAGATTGGAAGAGCTTGACGGAGAACGGAGGAACTTTGCGAAGAGCGATAGCCTGAAAAAGCGTGAAGACAAGAATATGATAGATTTCCTTTTATCTTGTTCTATGTAATTTTGTTTCTTTTTTTTGCTCTTTATTTCTTTCTTAGATCTTATGTTAAAGAGCCTCAAAGAACCCTTAAAGTAGTTCTAGGAACACCTACACTACCCTAGGATACTTAGGTTTTCTGTAGAGAACTTAGAAAACCAAAATAGGGTTCTAACAGCCTAATCAGACGTCTAATCTGGAAATCAGACGTCTGATAGTGACTTTTAAGACGTCTGATAGTGAATTTTAAGACGTCTGACTGTTGACTCAGACATTCAATAACTTAGGCTGGACTTTGTAGCTTTTGTCTGATGAAATTAGACGTCCATACCTTAGTTCAGACGTCTTAGAAAATGTCTGATAGTTGTGCCAGACGTCTAATTAGTGGAACGTTGGTTGCCTATGTGAACGTTGAGGAAAATAGCCGTTAGCCTTATATCAGATGTCCGTAGAGGATCCCAGACGTCTGATATGTGACCGTTTTGCCTCGACTGATCCAAAATCTCTTTTGAGAGATTTTCTAGCCATTACCTTTCTTGAGAATCCATTTTCGCTGAACAAATAGGTTTCCAGATGTTCGGACCTAGTGCCAGACGTCCTATATGTCGTCTGATGGCCATACACTAGAACCTTATTTAGGTCTGATTCAAGTCAGGAAAGAAACCCGCATAGAATCAGGCGTCTGACTTAGTTCCCAGACATCTTAAACAGGTTTTCCAAACGTCTGATGCCAAGACCAGACGTCTGATGACCTTGTTAGAATCATGATTGATTTTGATTACGGTTTGTTTTGCCTTGGGTTTAACCCCAACGACTATGGAAGCCTTCTAAGGCCTTCCAAAGCCTTCCTAGGCCCTCTATAAATAGAGGAGGACCCCTTGGCTTGCAAAATAAACCTAGACACACCAAGCAACACATTTTTCACAACTTTTGTGTCCAAGAGAAATAGAAGAAGCTCTAGCTCTCCAAGCACTCATTCCACACCTAAGATCTTCGTCCTGCTGTGCACCCACTCTCCCGCCGACATTACGAGAGTACTGTTATGCCAAAGCATGGTTCATGCACCTGCGTCAAGCCGATGCACTTCCAAGCAAAGGGAAGTCTTTTTACCTATAGTAGCTAGGTTTATTTCGTGGCTCTATAGGTTGCTGTAATCTTTACTTTGTTATTTGGTTGAGTATTCGTGTTGCGAATTCCCGTCTCCTTCGCGAGACAAAATCCTTCTTGTGAAGAGAAGGGGTTTTGAGGCATACTACCCTCAGTCTAAGTAGTGTTGTTGTAATTGAGGTTCAGTCACCCTCATTCAAGTGACTGGGTTTAGTGGATTTGATCAACTTTGTCGATCGAAAAATCCTAACTCGAGAGGGTTAGGTGGTGGTTTTCACCCGGTTTGGGTTTTCACCTAAAAATACTTGTGCCTATTGTGTGATTGCTCATTTTGTGAGATTGTCTATTTTAATTTCGCATTTTATATTATGTTACGCATATCTCACCCCCTCCAAGTAGCGAATTACATAATGGCCTGACAAAGTCCTTCTTAGAGGGTCAAATGGAGAAAGAAAACCTTAGTGAGCAGGTTCAGCACCTAAAGAGATGCAAATCTTCTTCTATCAAGGTATAATACTTATTAAACTTTGATCGTAATGGTAGATGAACAGAATGGTACTAATTTTCCCATAAGAAAAGGTGTTCTTTGGATAAAATCATAGACCTCGGTCAAGGTAAACAAAATTATCATGTAGCCATGTGACCTAAAGCATGACATGTGCATAGGTGCAGTTTCGAGGCAAGATGCTCCTACGTGTCCCAATGTGAGTTGATTATATTAGGCATTTAGCTCCTCTATATATAGAAAATCATGCTTTCAAGGATTTACCTTTCTTATCTAATGTTTATTTTATGTTGTTGTACAAATGGGCAAATACATGATTGTTCAAAGTGGGTTTGGTCCAGTTATCAGGTCATCTATAATATGCAAACTTTTCTGCCCTACATTAGCTTAGCTATAGAAAATTGTCTCTTTCATGATCACTTTAAATACATGTAATTTTGGTTAACATATGCTATTTTTTCTGCCATAGATTAGCCATCAAAAGTTTCTTGTGTTTGTCATGACCTCTAGGATGACAATGGTGCAAGCTTCAGGAAGGAAAGAGTAGACATGGTGGACATGCTACAACCTAAGAGTAGAGAAGGTCCTCACAAAGATCCAACTACAAGGTAAGTTCTAAATACTAGCAAGAATCTTTGTGTTCATCAATCCCTATTTGAGTGACTAATTACATTGAATGGTATATAATTTAAGTTATATAGTTACATCTTTTACAATTATTGAGGTGTGACTGACGCTTTCCTTCCTGCCACTGGATTTGTTCAAGTGGTCAAGGCCTCTGCTTGTTAGCATTGAGGTCTTGGAATTGAAATTCGACATTGTTAGCCAAGGTAAAAGGCTACAGGGTAAGCACGAAATGTATCAATAGCTTTTACCAATTCTCATGACAAAGGGGGTTTTATCACATTTGCATGTATAATGAGGCTTGCTTCAGGACTGAGTTGCTTGCTAAGGACAAATTTGTGCACATTAATATTTTTGTTTTAAGAGACCTTTGGTCACGATTTATAAACCATGACGAAAGAAAACCTTTCGTGATGGTTGGTTAGTCATCACCAAAGGTAACAATTGGTCACGGTGGCCCCTTTGGTGATGGTTAAGGAACTGTGACCAAAGGAACCCTGTTTCTTCCACGCCAAACTCTGGTCATGGTTATTAACCATGACCAAAGCTCTCTCTTTGGTCACGGTTCTATAACTATGACTAAAAGTCTTTGGTCACAATTTATAACCATGACCAAAACTGTTAAACCTAGCTAATGGTGGGGGCTTCGGTGACAGATTTATATGGAACCGTGACCAAAGCTCTCTGGCTTTGGTAACGGTTCTGAGTGGAACCGACACCAAAGACCCTTCCGCAATGCAACTTTTGATGTTGCTAATTGGTGACAGTTATAATCCATTTGGTCACGGTTTTTAACCGTGACAAAAACCCTTATTTGTTGTAGTGTTTTAAGAGCATCAATCGGGCAATAGTCTCTAGAGATGATGGCAACTTTTCTCAAACTATACATAACAGTTGGATATTATGATGTTTCTTGTTGACTCATTGAAATCCTCAATCCAAACCGTTTCAATTCTTTGATACCTATTATCGATATATCTAACATAGCATAGTACATTCTGTGAATTGTACTAAGGGGCCCATTTAACTGTATTAACATGTCTATATGATTTTATACTTAGATCTAAATCATCAATCAAGTGAGTCAACTCAAGTTGGTTCACTTGAGGCTCACAACTCCAACACAGACAAGGTAGTAGTGTGGAAACACAACATCCAAAGGTGATCTCCTCCAAGGTGGCATGGAGAGGATTGTGGTGGTAGGTTGGACATGTGTAACGAACGCGTGCCCCAGACATATTTTAAGACGTCTGGGAGGTGGCCCAGACATCGTACCAGACATCTGGGATCACATACAGACGTCTGACCAGACGTCTGGGATCGTTTCCAGACGTCTGTAAAACAGTTATTTTTTTTCGCACAAGAGATTCGTCTGCGCGCCTGTGCGCGCAGACCCGCGATTCCTCTCTCTCTCTCTTTTTCCCTCTCTCTGCGGCTGCAGACCTGCCGCGCTCTCTCTCCCTCCTCCTCGCGCGGCCTTAAAAGGCCACGCCTCCCCTCCTGTCGTCTCCACTGTCCCCCTCCTCTTCTCCTTCCTGTGCGCGAGAGCGAGCGAGCGCGAGGGCAGCAGCGGCGGCCGCAGTGAGCGCGGAGGAGGTGCGGCGTGCGAGGGCGGAGCTCTGTCGTGAGGGCGAGCTCGCCAGATCGGCTTGGCCGGCCGGCGGAGGGCGCAGGAGGCGCGGAACGACGCGGAGAGGGACCTGCTGCGGTCTGAGCAGCAGACGCGCGAGGTGCGACGCGGGCGGCGTCGCGAGCGGAGGCCGAGCGGTGCCCTGTTCTGGAAAAATTTCCAGAATCAAACGTCTGGGTTGATAGCCAGACGGTGAGGGAGACGTCTGGAAGATCATACAGACGTCTGAAAGGCTCGCTGATTCGCCATCCTTTGCGAATCAGACGTCTGGAAGTTGTACCAGACGGCGGGAGTGACCTCCAGACGTCCGGGGTGACCATCGGACGTCTGTGAGCTAGGCCAGACGTCCCCGCAGACTTCTGGACATCTGGGAAACCACGCTGAGCAGGACCTCGTTCAGTTGCAGTCTTGGGAGTCGCGGAGGCACGCGGGATTCCCGATCACGCCCCCATTACTCCCGTTGTACCTGGTAGAGTGGCTTTAAGTTATTAAAATCTATTAAATTATGAAACCATAAATAGAACCTAGGATATTGCATGAACCCTAGGAATGAGAAATAGATGGAATGATAGCTCCTAGGTGTTGCATGAATCCTAGGACTGGAAAACTAGATTGTATGATAGATCCTAGGATATGGCATGAATCCTAGGATGGGAAAACTAGTGGAATGTATAATACTGCAGTCTTGGAAAATGGAAAGAGATATAAAGCTGCCTGTAATTTGAATTAACAGCTGCCTGTTGTGAATAGATAACGTGGTTGAGAACATGGATTGTAAGAATGTGAAACTGGAAAGTGAAACCTGGATGTTTGAGTAAAAAGGATGGAACCCTACGGGGAAGTAGGAGTAGAACTCCTGGAAAGTGAATGGAATAGTTTTGGGGAAGTGAGCTGGCCCTTGAGTACGGAGTACCAAGGAGAGCGACTGTCCCCCTGTTTAGTGCAGAGCAGAGCCAGCCGCCCTAGGGACCCGGGGTTAGGACTGGCCACTCTGTACCGACCTGCTGGCCCTCGCGTACGTAGTACCGAGGAGAGCTACTAGTGTAGGGAGGTACTAGCTACCCCACGGGCCCCGGGGTTCTGCTAGCCTCCCACACCGACTTGTTAGGCCCGCTGGGGCAAACCAGGGTAGTCAGGCGAGGGTGCGCGGACTGTGGAGGGGCAAGGCCCCGGTTTGGTTACTGTGGAGGGGTTGGACCCCTGTTACTGAGAGGGCTCTGCCCTGGACTGGTTCCATGCTGTGCTTTGGGCGCACCCGTTAACGGAAACGACTGACCGCGTGCCAGTACGGGTTAGCTACCTGTGCGTTTATCGCGCGTGCCGTAGTCACCGTTACGTCTGTCAGTGACCTTGGGGTGGTTGACTGAGGGTAGGATCACCACGGGGACTCTCCCGGCCAGGAGAGCACCACGTGCTACTTCTACTTTTCGGAAAAGACTGCAATCAAGATCGTTCCCACGAGGAACATTCGAGATCAAGTAAAAGATCTGAGAAATAAATGAAATAGTGAGACAATTGAAAGATGTAAATAAAGAAAGTAATAGAACATAACAGCTACTGTACACTCTACTGTTGTCTTTAGTTTTAGTTGCCACTCTACTCAGCGTTTTGCTGACGTGTTACACTCGTTACCTTTTTCAGGACCAGGTGTTGAGCAGCCAGGGTCAGCGGCTGCAGAGGACGCTGGGCCGAGTAGGGTCCAGTAGAGTTACTACTGTCTTTTGTACCTCTTTGTTTCCATTATAGTGAGTAGTTCTTGTTTCCGCTGTACTTTTCTTTACCTGCAGTTCATGTTATATGATAAATGTTGTTCTACTGTTGTGGTGGTATATACTGTAGTAGTTTCTTTCCTTACTGCTGTACTTTCTTACTGTTAGTTATATTCATGCTGAATGGGGTTTATTTTACTGCTCTTTTGGCTACTTCCTCGTTGGACGACTAGGTCTTGGGATTAGTCGAGTCGGTCCGATTCTCGTGTCTCGTAGGGGCTCGGGAACCAGGTCGTTACAACATGTGGTGGCAAGGGCAGGCATGCTATGGTGGGTGGAGGGGAGGGGGAAGCTCAAGGAGGAAGATATCTCTAGGGTTGGGTTACAACAACAACTTCAACAACAACAACAGTTGTAGTAGCCTCTCTGGCGATGACGACGATCAGTGAGGAGGAGACAGGCCATGGAATGGAGGGGGAGGAGAGGCTTTCAAATGGTGGGAGAGGGAAGAAAATGGGGCCTTTTTTATTTTTAATTCTCTCCACCTTATATATAGGGTAGAAAAGTTTTGGAAAAGTCCTCTCACCTCAAAACTCACTTAATAAAGAGTTTAGAAACTCAGTTCGTATTACTAATTACCATTCATCTTCATTACTTAAACATTTGCTAACAATTTAAAGGGGTTAGTTATCCTTAAATTTAAAATTTTCATGATTAGGCATCCCAAATCCATCACTAGGCAAACAAATTAAGGTTTCAATTAGCCCGTTAAGTGTAGTAAAAATCTAAGCCCTTACATAGGTTACTTGGTTGCGGGAAAATCGTGAAATATAAAAATAAATGTTTATTGTTGTGGCTGCGAAATCTCTACGTAGAGAGACCTTGAGTCTCCCAATCTGCTATATACACCTATGACAACCGATTTGTGTGATCCCTTCAAAAGATCATGAATTTCCTATGCTCTTATATACACACCAACTTTTCAATTTCAATTCCAAGGTGGGTGCATCAACATTGGTTCACCAAATGTACATATTCAAATACAAAGACACATATATATCTCAGGTCAAAGGATATGCCTTCTCTGTGATAGTGATAAAAGAAGGACTTCTACATCTCTATCTTGTCAAGTCAATTTTTTGACTCAACTTACATGACAGCCTTAAATCTTTATTCCTATGTAGAGGATGTGCATTAAGAGCATCAATCAAGCAACAGTCTCTAGAAAAGATGGCAACTCATCTCAAACTATACACAATAGTTGGATATTATGATGTTTCTTGATGACTTATCAAAATTTTCGATCTAAACAGCTTCGATTCTTTAATACCTGTCATCGGTATATCCAACATGGCACGGTACATTCTCATAATTGTACTAAGGGACCCATTTAACCATATTAACACGTTTACATGATTTGACACTTAGATCTGAATCATCAATCAAGTGAGTCAACTCAGGTTGGTTCACTCAAGGTTCATAACTCCAACACAGGCGAGGTAGTAGTGTGGAAACAAGACATCTAGAGGTGATCTCCTCCAAGATGGCATGGAGAAGATGGTGGGTGGAGGGGAGGGCGAAGCTCAAGGAGGAAGATATCTCTAGGGTTGGGTGGCCAAGGTCTTTTATATGGGGTTTTATATAGCAGCAACTTCAGCAATAGCAACAGCAACAGCAACGGCCTCTCCAGTGGCAATGGCAGCCGATGAGGAGGAGGCTAGCCATGGAAGGGAGGGGGAGGAGAGGCTTTCCACTAGTAGGAGAAGGAAGAAAATGGGGCCTTTTATTTTTTAATTCTCTCGAACTTAAATATATGGGCTAGAAAAATTTTGGAAAAGTTCTCTCACCTCAAATCTTACTTTAATGAAGAGTTTAGAAACTCAATTCGTATTATCAATTACCCATCATCTTTCATTACTTAAACATTTGTTAATGACTTCAAGGAGTTACTTATCCTTAAAGTTAAAATTTTCATGATTAGGCATCTAAATCACTAGGCAAACAAATTGAGGTTTTAATTATGTTGCTAAGTGTAATAAAAATTCAAGCCCTTACGTAAGTTTCTTGGTTGTGGGAAAATCGTGAAATATAACAAGTGTTTATCGTTGTGGCTGTGAAATCTCAAACCAATTAAATTTATGAATTTTTACATAAATACCCTCTATAATCTTTTAATATTACATATATACCCTCAGGTTCTTAGATATTACATAAATAACCTGAAAATCTTATCTCCATTAACAAATATGTCCTTCCGTTAGTTTTAACTTTAATGTCTGTTAATTGTGGGTGAAAGTTTTTAGATAAATACCACTTTAATCTTTTGATATTACATACACACCCTTAGGTTTTTGGATATTACCTAAATACCTTAAAAATATTGTTCCCATTTACATGAGATACCCTTGAGTGAACTTCTGTTTGTTTTAAACTTAATGGCCATTAACTGTGATTTCTTAGATATTACATAAATAGTCCTTAATTCTTGTCTCCATTAATAGATATGACCTTTCGCTAGTGTGTCATTAGCAACTTAATTGAAGTTTGTCTAAACACAATTGTGGTATCATGATTATGTTTAGACAAACTTCAATCGTGGTATCATGATGGTGCCTTTACCTCCGCTTGTGCTTCCTCCTCCCCCTCCCCTCTCTTTTCCCCTTCCGCTCCCCTTCCCCTGCCCCTTCCCCCTCCTTTTTTCTTTTGGGCTTCGTCACTCCTACCCCCTCCTGGTGAAGCTTCTCTCCTCCCCTCTTTGGAGGGGGGCTGAGAAGCCTCTCGCTTATGGCATGCTCTCCTTCTTGAGGTTGTCGAGGTGGTGACGTCTCCCAGCCTTTGGTTTCTTCTGGCTTTTCTTTTCGCTTGGTCTTGGCTCGTTCGGTCCTTGGTGGTGTGCGCCCCTCTTTGCTAAGGGGGTTGGGGTTTCTTCGTTTTGTGTTTCTTTTGCTTGCTGGTGCTCTTGATCTGCGTCGTCTCTCCCTTGTGGTGGGATCAGCATCCTCTTAAGGCGATTGGGGTGTGGGAACTTTGCTCCCTCTTTCCAGCTTCCTTGCGGGCTATTTTGTGTGCTTTCTTGGTTTCCCTTGGTTGTGTTCGCTGTAGGGTTTTCTATGGTTTTCTATGGCTTTTCCTCTTTGCTTGAGTCAGCTTTTAGGACCTCACTTTTCTAAAAGATGGCTGCTGAGGGGGAATCCTCTCCCTCAGTCTCATCAGGTCCTTCAATACCAAAGCGATCCTTCGCTTCGGTTGTCGCAAACCCTGATTCCTCTTCCAGGTCTAAGAGATGGTTTCTTATCCACCTCTTTTTCTGCCGAGGAGGTTTCTAAGCTTTGTTCCCCGTTTTCTTCCCCGATCGTTGCTCGATGTTGGGGTCCCAAGCCTTCTGCTTTTCGATTCAAGGAGTTTCTTTCTTCGAAATTGTGTATCTTTCCAGGCTTTCGTTGACACCTTTAGATTCGAGGCATTGGCTTCTTTAGTGTGACTCTTACATGGATTTCTACAAAGTTTTCTCTAGGGAGTCAATTATTTTGGATCGGATTCATATCCAGTTTGTGAGATGGTCGCCTCTCTTTCGTACTAACAGGCTGATTACATGTGCTCCCGTCTGGGTGGGTTTTTGCGGCCTTAATCTCCATTTGGTTCACCCTAATGCCTTTCTTTCTATTACTTATCAGTTGGGTTCTCTGATTTGTGTCAATCCCAATACGGTGCAAGGATTTAGGCCTAGTTTCCCTCAAGTCTGCATCGAGATCAAGTTTCTTACTTCTAGATCAGAGTTTGTCAGGATCTATAGTGGTGATCTGTGTATTGTGTTTGATTGTGTCCCTAATTGCTACTCTCATTGTCTTAAAATAGGTCATGTTAGTGCCTCTTGTTCTATTTTGATGGGTGTAGGTACCAAGGCTGCCTCCTCTAAGCATGATGATGCCTCTCCGACCAAGGTTTCTTTCTCTCCTGGCAGAGGATTGTCTGACCCTGCTCCAGCGCAGGAGGTTCCATGGGATGCCTCCTCGACCAAGGATTCTCCTTCGATTGGTGGATGGCCTCCTGATCCTGCCCTGGGGCAAGAGGTTCTTCAAGACGACTCCCTGACCAAGGAATTTTCCTCGGAGGGCAGTCAGTTGCCTGGTCATGCTCCTGAGGAGGAGCCTCCTTCGGTGTTCTCAAATCCTTCCTCCTCGATGGACTGGGGTGTTATTGATGTAATTCCGGACTATAATAACCTAGATTCCTATTCTTCTAGGAGGGTTGGGGTATCTTTTGGTCCATTAAGGAAGAAGAAGGCTCGTCAACGACTTAAAACTCGTCTGTGGATACCTCGCCTACACTAATCGACTGCTTCCATGATGACACAGCATCACTTACTTCTAGTACAGCTTCATTGGAAGCTGCTATGGTAAATCGCTATCTGCTTTCTCATGATTTTGATGGTGGATCTATGCTTCTTTCTATTATTCCCTACCTCCGGCTTACGCTTTCCTATTTTCTTCAATGGATTGCCGTGAAGGATTTATCTGTTGATATTGATGCTTTATATCGACATAACCCAACATTTTTCTCTGAGATTTCTGGTTCTCATGATTCTCCTATGGCTACGGAATTGATTGATAAAAACCCCAAGTGTTTTTCTTCCTCTCAATCGGCTGATGAGGTTTGTGAGGCTCAAGATCAAGATTTTCATTTGAATCTCCTGTTATCATGAATACCAGTTATTTTACTTGGGGTATCTATTTGCCTATTCAATCATCTTCTCTAGACCCTGATCTGAATGGTGTTGTTTTTCATAATGATTCTTGTTTGGAAGTGAATATGGGTGACGATGCAACTTTCCATGATACGAGATCTGAATTAGACACCTCCAAGTTTTTATATTTTTTGGACGTTGATCCTACATCTAAGGTTTCGGCACATGAGCCACACTCTCCGTTTAAGGCTAGAGGAGCCCGTGGTGGTCATTCCAAGTTGGATGTGGGAAGGATGACCAGAAGCCGATCGAAATCCCTCAATACTGCCCTTGCCTTATAAAGATCCTTATTTGGAATTGTAGTGGCATTCTGAATGCTCCTACTCTTAATCACAAGAACTCTTTGATTTCGAAGAATCATCTTGATGTTATCTTTATTATTGAACCTTTTTTTGGGGATTCTGACATTGTGCTGGTTAGAGTGGGTATTAATTTTGATAATGTTTTCTTTAATCCATCCTCTCCTAACATTTGGTGCTTCTGGAATAATACGGTTCAGCTTTATATGTTTGACTCCATGAACCAAGCTTTATTTGTTCCTTGTTGTTATCATCGGGAAAATTTTCTTATTTCTGGTATCTATGCTTTGTATGATCCTTCCTTGAGGGATTCCCTTTGGGATCATCTGAGGTTGCTTCATTCTTTGTCTGTCCCTTGGATCTTAGGGGGTGACTTCAATTGCTTTCTCAATGCCTCAAAGAAAAGGGGGGTACTCCTTTTAGAGACTCTCAAGCCTTTCAATTCCGATCATGTATCAATGATTGCTCTCTCTTTGACATCCCTTTGGGTGGTAACCAACTTTCTTAGTGTAATGGTCGCCATGGTAATGCCAGAATCTACCAAAAGCTAGACTGTATTCTTATGAATGTGGATTCTCTTTCCTACTCTCTGGTGGGCTCTTACTTGCCTTGCTGCAACTCTAATCATGCTCTTGTTCTCATCTCCCTTTTCCCTAATTTTGATTGTCGAAAGCAGCCTTTTTGATTCCAAAATATGTGGTTAAGGGACTCTTCTATCCGGGAAGTTGTGGCTTCTATGTGGAACCAACCTGTCCGCCAATCTACTATGGATCCTCTTTCCATTTTGCATGCTAAACTCACCATTCTTAAAAGGGCACTTAAAGAGTGGAATCGATCGACCTTTTGTAATATTTACTCTGTGGTGTCTAATTTGGAGATGAAATATGATAATATTGATAAAAGTCTATCCTCTCATTGGGATAATGACTTAACTGCTGAGCTCATAGAAGTGCATAACTGATGGAAACATCATCATGAGCCTTAACTAGCCCAATTTGGTCTGATAAAGTTGATAAAAGCTCCTACATAACCTCAAAGGGTCCTACGTGCATACTATTCTATTTTAAGAAAAAGAGAACACTGGGTTATTTCTGTAATTTTAACTGCATTTCATAAGTAAAGAATAATCACGGGGAATTTCAGGGGTTAATTAAAGGTCAAATGGTCATTAATGTCTAATAAGAGGGTCCATGTAGACAGAAACGAGTTTTCGTGCATTTCAAGAATTAATGGACATCCGAAATCGTAATTTCAGACATGCTTAATTAACTAAAGTTCTGGTCAGAATAAAATTCACCTAAACCTTCTAAAAATCATATAAAAATATTTTATAAGGTTTGGTACCTTTGATTTGACCTTTAGAATCCATTTTGACCTAAAATAGAGTCTTAAACGAAAAGTTTCCCTAATTTGGGTTTCTACGCAAATTACCTAGACAAACTTGATCAAAACCAAAATCCAACTTCACCATCAAATTCCTTGGATCTAAATTAGGTTTGTACCAAAATTTAAGCCCAATTAAAGATCATCCTGACCTAATTTGCATTTTAATCTAGTTTGACTCTTTGTCCTTCAAATAGCCCCTCAACTTTCGAAATTATTACAAAAACCCCCTATCTTCTCCTTCGCAGTTGGGTTCCTACCGCCATGGAAGGTGTGAACCCATTAGTTCCGAGCTTCAATCTCAGATTCTGCCTTGATTGAGGGAATCCTTAACAATCTAGGCCTCAATTTGGACTCCAAATCTCCTCGCAAAGCTTGTGCGAACTCCTTGAAACCGCAAATCCTAATCCTTGATTTCCCAAGCTTTCAAGCTTGTTTCCAAGCTTGGGAGCTCGCTCGATGGCCTATATAAGACCCTCCTCGCCTGCCTTACCTCCTTTAAGAGTTTTTAGGCCACAAATCTCTTCCTTTCTCCCTCTCTGGCCTGCTCCAAGCTCTGTACTAGCAACTGTCTTCCCCCGATCACCTCACCTACCGCCATGTACAATAGGAAACAGGATCTTCTTCCCCTCTTCATTCCGCATTGCACAATACCGACGTGGCACTCTCCGGTCCCCTCCTCGGAGCATTCACCTTCTCCAGTGCTGACTCATCACGACCAACGCCTCCTTCACCTCCTCCTCATTTGTTAGCTACCCTCGATGACTCCCTTACCTCTACTGATCAACCCAGCACTTCTAAACTCCAGTTTCGATCACCGACTCACCCGCTCCACCGTCGTCTCCTCTGTCTCCGGCATACCTCCGACGACCTCGACAGCACGCTACACGCCACCAATCCGCCCGCTCTCAACTCCTACACCATCGCTGTGTCCACAAAACCCCTCAAGAAATTGAGGGGATTGCTGCGCCAATCGCTCCACCGAGCACCCTCACAACCTTCGACCTTTTCCGCCTTCACCACGCTCACATACGCATCTCCACAGCACGCCACTACCACCATCACATTCGCCGCATTCGCACGAAGCTCCTGAGCTGCTCTGACGTGGCCATTAAGTCGTATTACTTGTTTCAAGTCCTCACCATCGCTCCGCCGCCACAGCCATCTTCTCTGACCTCGGCTGCAGCTCTCCAGCTCTGTTCTTCATCGCAATCACTTCCAGAGGATGCAGTCTCGTTCCAGGTGCACTCCCAGTCTAACAATCGAAGTAGCCAGCCTTATCTCCACTTGCAATTGGAAGAACACCTCCGGTTGTTGCCTCGCAAAGAAGGGGACTATTATCCCCACATCGTGGGATTACAAGCTTTTTGCACGGGATAAATTGAATTTCTACATTGGACCCCTTGCCCAGTACATGAGGGGCCAGGTCCCTCCTCACGCCTTCTTCACTCCTCGGCTACCACTCACACCCGGTAACCCTAGGCCCCTACCCAAATCCATATACCCGCTTGGATACCCGATTACTTGGGTTTCTGAGAGAAGAGAGAAAGAGACGAGGGGTTTTGCACTGCCTCCCTATCTATCTACACCTTGCTGCTGAGAGGCTTTCATGCCTCTGATTGATGCTGTGTTGTGCCTCTCTCTCGAGGCTTAAAGAAAGGAAGAAGAAGCCTTTGCCTCTCTATTGAAGCTGCTCCTTCTGAACACTTAGGCCATCTGGGGCTTATTTCTGTCGTCTGATTTCTGAAGTATTTGATTCTGTGGTTGAGCTTACTATTCATATATTTGAGTATCTGTGAAGTTTAAACTTAAATGGTAATTTGGTGATTCAAATCATCATTTTACCCTAATCTTTTTTCACTCTGATATTGACTCTCATATACATATCATTTTTGAATGGAATTTTGGTTATAGTTGCTCATATTTGTCCTTATAATTGTGATCTTTGAAATTGAATTGTTATTAATTACTCCCTGTGTTCGACCTCGGATACTCTCTTTGAAATTTGAGTTACAAATTTAAGTGCTTTCGAGCAATTTCGATTTGCTACGACAATTACATCCTTTAAAACGTCAATCTCACCTGTTAACAATAACGATCTTGATGAGGCTAGATTTAAGCTTTCTAATTTTCTTTGTCAAAAAGCCAAAGTTAAATGGATTAAGGAAGGTGAGGGTAATATTAAATTCTTCCATGCCATGATTAAGAGAAGGTTTGCCAAAAGTTCTCGTTATGCTTTATCCTCTATTATTGGTAACGAGTCTTGGCAGGTGGTGAGTGATAAGGCTACGTCCTACTTTCAGGATCTTCTTTCTGCTAAGAACTATGCTCCCAACTAGTTTCTCAAAACCATCCCTGCTATCCTTTCTCCCAGTGATTCAATCTCTTTGACTACTCTTCCTTCTAAACAAGAGATTTTTCTGATTGTCCTAAATGCCCACGAATCGCTCTCCTGATCTAGACAGTTTTAATGCCGAGTTCTTCACTTTCTTTTGGGACATCATTAAGAAGGACCTTGTTGAGGCCATCAAAAAGTTCTTCATATCCCACAAGGGTCCTCGTGCTTTCAACAACACGTTTATCTCTCTCATTGTCAAAAAGCCTAATGTAGCCGATCTTTCTGACTTTAGACCTATCAAGCTATGCAATGTTTGTTATAAGATTGCTTCTAGCATTATTGCCTCTCATTTATCTCATATTATGCCTTCTATTATCTCCCTCAAGCAAGTTGGCTTTATTAAAGGGAGATCTATCCATGACATATCCCACAAGGGTCCTCGTGCTTTCAACAACACGTTTATCTCTCTCATTGTCAAAAAGCCTAATGTAGCCGATCTTTCTGACTTTAGACCTATCAGGCTATGCAATGTTTGTTATAAGATTGCTTCTAGCATTATTGCCTCTCATTTATCTCATATTATGCCTTCTATTATCTCCCTCAAGCAAGTTGGCTTTATTAAAGGGAGATCTATCCATGATCACATCGCTACTACCTTTGAACTCACCCAACGTATCAATCGCAAGGTTCATGGATCAAACCTTATCTTCCAACTTGATCTGCAAAAAGCTTATGACCGTGTTGAATGGAGGGCCCTCTATGATATCCTGGGCCATTTTGGTTTCTCTGACCAGGCCATTTACTTAATTTGGGCTTGTGTTGAGCACGATGGTTCTTCTATTCTAGTGGATGGGGTTTCCTCTCCCTTTTTCAAACCTTCTCGTGATCTCCGTTAAGGTGATCCTCTCTCACCCTTCCTTTTTGATGTTATTATGGAACCTTTCATCCGTGGGCTTAAGGAGCTCACTTTCCAGGGTAAAATTTCCCCTTTCAATGCCAAACGTGGTATTCAAACTCCGCTGGCCCTTCTTTATGTGGATGATATCATTATTTTTTCCAGTGGGAAGTCTAACTCCATATCTAATCTGGTTCATTTCATCAAGGACTTTGAATGGACCTTCAACCAAAAGGTTAATTCTTCCAAGAGTTTCTATTTTGTTGGAAAACATTTCCTCGTAGGGAGAATTTCCAAGCTTGTCCAGACCATGGGATATCCGATTGGAACCTTTCCTTTCACTTATCTTGGGTGTCCTATTTTTCCTGGCAGGGCTAAAATTTCCTACTTCTATGATCATGTTGAGAAAATCCAATCTAAGCTCTCAGCCTGGAAAGCCAATTTAGTCTCTTCTATGGCGCTCTTGATTCTCAACAAGCATGTTCTATCCTTTATTCATATCCATATGCTTTCCATTATGGAGGTGCCGAAGGCTATCTTCCGCAAAGTTGATTCCTTTCTCTCCAATTTTTTTTGGGGAACCTTTGGTAATGCTCATAATGGACATTGGGTGGCTTGGAAAACCATCACCAAACCTTCTGATATGGGGGTTTTAGGTATTCGGAATCTCAACCATTTTACCAAGGCCCTTAGAATGAAAAGAACTTGGAATATCCTCCTTGGGGAGACTCTGTTTAGTAATCTTATGAAAAATCTTTACGCTCCCTCTCAGCAGTCAGCTATTCCTCATAGAATTTCTCTTCTTAGGGAAGCTATTGTCCACCTTCGCCCATATGTTCGTTGGGAAGTCCATGAAGGCGACATTGATCTCTGGATGGACATTTGGATTAAGGATACCCCCTTAAAGGATCTCTTGTCGATGGATACTAACTTGGAAAAGATTTAATTAAGGATATCTCCTCCAATCCGATGGCTAATATTTTGATTTCTCTACTACCTACTGACATTCGGACCAAGATCTACTCTCTTAATCTGGATAATATGAAAGATGTGCCCCACTGGTCCCTCACTCCTTCTGGCACCTTAACGGTTGCATCGGCCTATGCCCTCCACTTCTCTGACACTCTTAAGCAGCCACATTTTGTTGATCTATGGAAGCTCAAACTTCCTTTCACCATTTCTATCACAACTTGGCACATTATGCTCAAATGTCTTCCGAATGATGATTTGATTGTTAAGCTTGGTATAGCCTTGCCGTCTAAGTGTTATTTCTATCCCTCAGCTCCTCATGTTGAAACATTTTATCATCTCTTTGAAGACAACAATCTTGCTCATCATATTACCTCTTGGGTGTCTACTAAGTCTGGCTAGACTATCCCTGATATTACTTTCATAATCTTATGCTCAAGAAATCTTATTCCAACAAAGGGAAAATTATCAATGGCCTCATTTGCTTTATTTGGAATCATGTTTGGCATCCTAGAAATCGTATTAAACATGAGGGTATTTCTTTTGTGAAAATCGATTTCATCCTTGAACATTCCTGGAATAACCTTCAGCTCAGAGACTGGATTATAGCATTCCAACCTAAGCAAATTGCTATATCTTGGGTCCATCCTTCCTCTGGGTACAAACAAAGCCAACCTTACCGCCATCCCTCTGCCTAATTCCTATGCTGCTGCTTGGGTGGTTAGAGATTACTCTGGGAACTTTATCCATGGTGTTGCTTCTACTTTACATGAAGATAACTTGGAAAAATGTCTCCTTGCTACTACTCTACATCTTCTCTCCTTCCCTAGTTTCTCTCATTCTAAGCAGATTGAAACAGATTCTACTATGATATACTATTGGTGGAAAGGGAAGATCACGGTTCCCTGGATGGTGTAGCTTTGTTCAACTCGGTCAAAGCCTTTGAAAATCGCATCCTTTCTGTGGAGTTCTCCCATCTGATGGCCAATGCAGTTGCTCGTCGTTTGGCTCTTCTTCATCCTGCCAATTGGCATTTTTTTTTATTCTCTGCAGCAACTCCCGCGCTTCATGGCAGGAACTATCAGCCTAGACAAAATTCAGATGCCTTATGTTTGCTAAGTTTTTGCTTGTTTTGCCCTGACGGGCTTGGGTTTTGTTTTGAGGCTCTAGCCATGTACTAAGCCACGAGTCGTGGTTCTTCTTTCTTTTGTACTAGATGGGTTTTGGTGTAGTCCCCCCACATTTTGTTTGCACCCTAGGAGTGGGGGATGAATAAAACAATACTCCCGTATTTCTCAAAAAAAAAATTGTGGTATCATCACCTTTGGTTAACTTCAATGGTCGATACATTATCTAGGAATACAAGAAAATTTGAGTCATCCACTGACTTTGCATACATTTCAAGCCACAATACCATCCACACTACCAACCATCTCTTCTCAATGCCCCTTTCACAATTGTAATTGAGTAAAATAAATCCTAACCCTCCATCCTGTTAGTCATCACTCATCTTCCATAGTTAATGACTCCATCGCACCACTGTGCATCATGCCATCGGTGATCTAAGTAGTCACCACCCACTACTAAGACGATTGCTTTTCGTGACGGTTGAAAACCGTAGCCTATTTAGTCAAAACCGTTGTATTCTGTCTTCGCGAAAGTGTGTCACATTAGTGTATACATGACGATTTTGATTTTAAGCCGTCGTATTTTACACAATGGTTCTAGAAACTCTCTCTTTTACAAACGATAATTATATTACAAACTGTCGTTAAGTACCATTCAACGATAGTTTTAATAACAGTCGTGTATGATACATGTGAACCATACACCACAATTATTAAACTATCGTGTATTGTACTACACGACAGTTTGGAACATAATTATTGTGTATATATAAGCAACAGTTCTAATATAATCGTCGTGTATATATGTGTATATTTTTTGCTATATAATGTTGCTAAAGATATGCAACATACAAAACATACAACATACACAATATAAAAATTTCATCAAGATACAACATGCAATATAAAACATTCAACATACAACAAATATATATATAAACCTAATGAAAAGAGTATGTCATAATGTCAAAATATACATAAGCAAAATACAAAACCTAACTAATGAAAAGATAAATAATCTAAACCAATGCCTCAGCTCCTATCCCTGTCCTGCTCCACCACCTCCGAGGTTGTCGTCGTCTCTATGAGGCGAGTAGTGATAGGAAGTGTGATCCCGACCGCTATCCTGTAATGATGCCATCATCTCTCTCATCTTTGCTTTCTGCTGCTCCATCTTCTTCCTCTGCTCCTCCATGAATTTCTTGGCATCTTGCCAAGCTTGAGTTTGCTGGTGGAACTGTGAGGTGACATCATGAAGCTGTGTATGCATCTGCTAGTTGATAGCTATTGTCACTGACCTCTTCCACCCATACCAGCTGGAGATCGTCAAACTCCTCCCTCCACTATGAAAGAAACCTCCATGCTCCGGAGGCATGACTCTCCTAAAAGCCCCCTCAGGTGTCATAGGAGGGTGCTGCTGAGTACCAAAAGTGAAGTCTGTAGGGGGGTTGATTAAGTTTATCATTTTTCTCTACAAATTACAATAATTTAATGTCATATTAAACTAAGTATAAAAATTAAAGTAGTTGATAAATAAATGTTACTTACATGCTTTGTTTGGTATGTCTCATGCATCTATGTTCGCCCACCGTCGGTGGTAGCCTTGCTATGAGTAACCTCATACACACCAACCCGATCGAGCGTGGCACCATCGTGTGAATGTGCCTATAAATATATTTCAAAGATTTACAGGTAATAGTTATAATTAAAACTTTAATTAAAAACATAAAAGTGACATAATTATAAGAAATTACTTACATATTTAACCTTAACCCTATCTATACTAGTTTGACCCAAACAGTAGTTCTGTTGTGGAGCTTTAACCCTATTGGCCTTGTTCATCTTCGCCTCATCCTGTACATATAACATATTGTGATGGGAAACAATTAAATCATTTATCTCCAAATGCTCTTAAAAGTATTTGTAATTACCTTCATCTCAGGCTTATTCCAAGGCTCACAGCATTCTTTCCACACATCTGCTGCTATTGTAAGAGTCACGTTCCTCAATGCCTCCTCATTAGACGACATTGTATTATAATACTAAATTATACAAATAAATTGTCAAAAGAAATTAATTAAGTAAATAATAAAAAATGAGAAATATTACAAATTTCACCTTTCTCTTCGTTGTCATCCTCCAATCATGATGTCGTCTCGTGGCATGATTGAGGATGTATTTGGTGACATTCGAATCGTCAGCCTAATTAAAGATAGCCTGTAATATTACAAATCGTATAAATGAATTAAATATTATTAAAGTAAACTTATACATATACATTAATATATAATTATTTACCTCCATATTACGAATAAGCTACCTCTTGATCTCCTTGGAGACCCTCCTCTAGTTAAAATAACAAAGGGGGATGAGCTTCTTTACCATCCTAGATAGTCTGCTGGTGAAAGGAGGATAATTTGGATCTTCTCTAGCTTCATTGATATGTACTTTGATTCTCGTCCTTCTGGAAGTGCATTTCTTGTCGGATCCCTTCCTTTTTTTTATTACCTGATAAGAAAAATATAAATAAAAATTAAAACATTAGAAGTAAATTTTAATAAGATAATACCGACAATTCTTACCAGCAAAATTGGTCCCTTCCTCAGCCTGAGGGTCCTATTGAGGTGGCCTCTATACCTCAGTATCGTCCTCACCCTCCTCGTCCTCATCCTCGTAGCCGTTATCACCCTTGTCCTCATCCTCGTCGTCAGGGTAGTGGGTGGCAACCTCTGGCTCTTACTCTCACACTACATTGGTAACCACCCTCTTGCCCTTCTTCTGGTATTGTCGGGTAAGATCACCAGGCTGAACATATTCATGTTGCCTTGTAAATGCAGGATTAGGTACCATGACAATTGGGTGTGCATGAGGAGTACATATAGGGATGCACTCAAGAATGGATGGGGGAGTTTGGGTGCGGGGGTGGCTGGGTGCTGGGGGGCTGGGTGGGCTACGTGCAGGGTGGTTGGGTGCGGAGGGGTTGGGTAGCTGGGTGCGGGGGGGTTGGGTGGGCTAGGTGGAAGGAGGCTGCGTCTCATCCCTACCCGCTGAGGTGGCCTGGTCATCCTTACCCCTATTAGTAAATTTCTTGAATTTCATCTGCATATACATTAAAAAAATTAGTATTTGTATAAATATTAAGAAATAAATAAATAAAAATAAAAAAATCTACAAAGAATTTGGCAAAGTTTTCCCTATATTACGGATATTTTCCAAAATCCTGTAAAAAGAAAATGGCATATTCTACATGATAGAAAATCACACATTTTACAGTAAAACATAAACATAAACATAATGGAACCTTGAAAATATAAACATAAACATAAACATAAGAAATGCGGGATATCTTCACAAGAACAAAAAAGAAAAGTCTCCAATTTGAAGCTATTTACAAAAATGACCTAAGCTATTTGGAAGGAGAAAAGAAACTAAGGAGCAGTCAAATTTTCAATTTTTGTGGATTAAAAAAATCAAGCACCTTGGACATCAATTTAGAGGTTTCTCTATTCATAACCTTCATTCGAAATAACTTGAAAAGAAATGACAACTTAGAAATGGATGTGTTACCGGGAGCAATAGTTTCATTTGCTGCCTTAATAGCATCATAAAACTGATTACAAGTTTCCCACTAGCTGGATCTTCAACTCCTGGTCTCATCTCATCAAGGATTTCATCAATGTCATCAGCTTCAATATCAACAGCTATCATCGAAATCTATTAGAGATCATCTGACTTCCTCTGTAAGACCTTTCCATGAGCAATCCACTTAATATAATCAGCCACCAACTGTTGCAAATCATGTGCAAATATACAGTGTTCCTATCATGTGAACATCCATTCAAACACCTCCTACATGGACAAAATATCCTTTCGAACTTATCTCCTCATCTGAATGACTTCCGATCATCATAAAATGCCCAATCAAGGAACTCTCTCACTCCATTCTTGTATCAAGAGTAATCCGAATTCCTCAAACTAATCCAAGACTTATCCATGATAATCTACAAAAATGAAATAAAACCATCCAATAATTATAATATGATTTTATAACAGTGTTTGTATTTTGATTAGGGTTTTCACTTAATAGCCTATCCTTGAAGATTTGATCACAGTGTTACTTATTACATGTAACCGATGTCTGGAGAAATTTCGATAGCATCTCCTCGCACTTCTCCAGTATATCCCTCAAGACTAATCTTAACTACATTCCTAATAACTCTCATTTAAGGGTGCATTAGGAACGTAGATAAGATTAGTTAGCATATCAAAGAAAAGCAAAAACATACTACCGAAATTCCTCTAGACATCGGTTCCATGTAATAAATAACCCTAAGTTGTGATCAAATCTTCAAAGATCCCCCTTTGTTCAGAACTTCTCTGAACAAAGGATGATGACTCTTGTGGCATGCTACAAAGACAAAGCTTCGTGAATATAAGTGAGGTATATAAACACTTTGCATTACCCGTATAACATGATCATAAGTGTCGACGGGCAAGTATTTTGACACGATTATCCCCTCCCAAAACCTATAACCTATGGGTTAGAATACCTATTATTTGACCTTAAGTGCATCTAGATTTATGCAAGTGTGTGTATCTATAATTAATACATTAAAATAATAACATCAAGCAGACATAAAGTGAGTACATAATAGAAAAAAAATAAATTCAATTTTTGAAATCAATCAAACATACATAATAAAATCAAATAAAAAGTTAGAAGAAAGTGAGTATACCTCACAATCAATCAAACACACTCAATTTACTAAAACAAGTGGGTATACCTCATAATCATAAAAAAAAATTCACATTCTAAACCTAAGTGGGCGCACCCCACTTTCTAAACCTAAGTGGGCATACCCCACATTCATTCACAAATGAATTGTGATAACTTAATTTTATACCTCAACAAAACACGTGAATCACAGAGAAGTTGTTCGACGACGCGAGATACCTAAATCAAATTACAAATATTTATAAGTAAATAACTAAAACAAATTAAAAAAAATAAACAAATTTGACATTTAGTTAATAGAAAAAATTTTAGGATTAGGGGGATAGCAATGCGAGGAGGAGGAGGTGGCTAATGGGGGAATGAGGGGCTGCGGATGGGAGGAGGAGGAGGGGCTGGGGATGGGGATGGGGAGGAGGGGTAACATCGGAAAGGAGGACGAGGGGTTGCAGATGGGAGGACTTGAAGGAGGGGTTGTGGATGGGGATGAGGAGGGGCAACGACGGATGGGAGGAGGAGGATGGGCGGTGGTGCATGGGAGGAGGAGGAGGGGGGGCTGCAGATGGGAGGAGGAGGAGGGTGGTGCTGCATCATGAAAGGAGGAGGGGCATGCATGGGGATGAGGAGGAGCACATGACGAGGAAGGGACCATGTGTGGCGAGGAGGCAATGCGGCTAGGAGTTCGAGGAGGAGGAGGAGAGCCTTACGAGGAAGAGAAGAGGTTGATGGAGGAGGAGTAGGAGGAGGAGATCGATGTTGATGGAGAAGATGAGTGAATAGGGGCACAGGGGGTCGAGTGTTGGTCATAGGACACAGGTACTTTACATGATGGTTTTTGTCAAAACAGTCGTTTAAAGTCAAGTAGGGCACGAAGAAATGTCGCCCAATCAAAATTCAGAATCAATATATATGACGATTTTTGTTAAACCGTAATATATATTGAAGTACGCATTTTAAACGATGGTTATAAGATAGAACCATTGACTATAATACGATAGTTTTTATAAAAACTGTCGTATATCGTGGTACTCATTTTACATGACGGTTTTAATATAAACCATCATATTAAAAGTGTTGCGAATACCCCATTTTTTAGTAGTGACCACTGCCCTCATCATATCACCACGCATTGCACCAATGGGGCTCTGTCATCACACCATTGTGCATTGCCTTTTAGGAGCAAAAACATTAATTTGACCCAAAGTCAATGGCTATTAAGTTAAAACTAACAGAAGTTAACTTAAGGGTATCTCATGTAAATGAGAATAAGATTTTAGGGGCATTTATGTAATATCTAATAACTTAGGAGTATGTATGTAATATCAGAAGATTATAAGGGTATTTATGTAAAAACTCACCCACAGTTTACATATGTTAAAGTTAAAACTAATGAAAGGACATATCTGTTAATGGAGATAAGATTTCAAGAGTATTTATGTAATATCCAAAAACCTGTGGGATACATATGTACTATCAAAAGATTACATGATTATTTATGTAAAAATCCCATAAATTTATTAATTAGACGATGAATTCGGGTCGAGTACAGGTAGGCAAGATATTGGTTCTTCTTTGGGTGCTCTCACTTATTTATTTTTAATCTTTTTTATAATACTCGCATTTTTATAATTTTTCAAATAATATGACAAACTAATAATGCACAAGAAAAAAGGAGAGATGGAGAGGCATAGAACAAACATAAACTTGTATTAAACTAAATGTTCCATTACAACTAGAGAAGAATATAAGGAAGAAGAAGAAGATAGAAACGAGGAGACGAGGGAGATGAGGCTCTCAGGTGAGCACTTGCGCAACAGAGCTTGTGACGGAGTTGTCAAGTTCGTCCTAAGGTTGCCATGCTGCCGGAGTGCCAAGATGAATTTGTAGACGAAGAAGAGCTCCAGGAAGAAGCCGAAGAAGTCGTAGTTGATCTAGAGATGGTTGTAGAAGCCCGGAGGAATTAAGTTGCCACTTAGGAAGGGGTGGCGAGGAAGGTAGAGAGATAGAGGGATGTTGAGAGAGAGGTGAGGTGGAGGTAGGGAGAAGAATGGGGACCTAAAGTGGGGCTCTGCTCTACCGTACGCACATGGGAAGGTGGAGAATCATGGAGGAGGAAGGAAGAAGATCGCCCCCCGTTATGGACGTACATGGGAGGTGTTTACGTAGGTGAGGAGAGAGAGATTACGTGCATGGCTGGAAGTGCGTGAGGGAGGGTGTGTGGTGGGGATTTGAAAGCGGAGGGCGTGCATGGAATGGGATTTTACGTGGGGGAGGGGCGTCATCAGCAGGATTGCTGCTGCCAAGGAAGTGAAAGGGCGTTCTGGATGGGGTTAAATGAAGATGGCGCTGGCGGTTGGCATGCATGAAGATTGAGGAGCAGGTGTGCTCTGCTTGGAATTCGTGGGAAGTGGCTTTGGCCGGGGAGGGGGGAGTGAGCCAGGGATGGGTTGGCGTGGAGTGGTCCCCGTGGAGAAATTGTGCGGAAGCCCTGAGTGGGCCACGGAATTTCTTTTGGGATTTAGTAAATAAAATAGGGGATAACTGGGGAGTTGGCGAATACTACGATGATGACCACGTAGCTTCGTTGATTAGTCCTCGGTTTGTGTATACCTCCGATAAATAAACTCTTCTTTTAGGACTAGCATCTCTTGTGTTCTTCTGCCCAATCCTCCATCTTCCAATTCAGCTTCCTGCATAAACTATAAACGATTGTTATGATATACATGAATTATGTAAAAAAATGTGTATATGCTCCTATAATATGTCTAGAATGCTTCTAATACATTATTTACAACTTATATGCACTGTGCTAGCTTAGGACTAATCATAAAATAGACATATTAGAACTTATGATTGTGGAATTACTCTTCTAAATCTAGTCATGAATGTCTCCTAAACATGAATCTGAAAAAGATCTCATCAATGTGTAAGGTTGGGATCTGAACATCCTACATCTAAAGAGCATATCCAATACAATACCTCAAAACACGTACTTGATAGGGTCTTAGAATTATATAAGAAATTAAGTTCGATGTTAAAGAATTGACCCTCAAATCTCACACTTCTTAGAAAATTTGGCTTTCTATCATTAATTACGTACAAGTTACTGTATAAGTGTAAAAGATGAGATGCTTAAAATTCAAAATCACTCAAATAAGAGGATAGAAAAATAAGTCACATACTTATTGTCCCATTGGTGTAATACCTTAGCTAATAAGACTCCTCAAGGACTTGGAAAATAGATTCATATCTAAGTAAATACCTGAGTTGATTAAGTCAAAAATGACCTAAAAAGTATAAATGATAAGACCTTAATCGTACCCTTCCTAAATCTGGTAATTTTCAAGTGCTTAAATATCACCATCCTACCTCAAAATTCTCAAAACCAACAACTTCTTGTCTTAAAAAAAGACACATTTTGTTATTGAAAGACACAAGAAATGGAGATAGAAGAATGAATAAAAAACATGCATAGCCAAAATCAATAACATTTTATGCCTCCCCCCATGCCTATCTCATACATTGTCCCCAATATATGCATAAATTAGAAAATAAATGCCTGTCATCGGTGAGCTTAGCTAGACCTGATTACACTATACAAGATTCTAACTCAATCTACACTACCTAGAATGACAAAAAAGAAATCAATTAGTAAAATTAATGTTGGGTTGCCTCCCAACCAGTATTAAATTAATATCTTCAACTAGAGGAAGATCTTATAGAGGATGTATCTATTAATTCCACTGAGACAATCAATATCAAGATTGAGATTTAATCATGAAACATAGATATAAGATGTTCACAAATGTACACAAGTTGATGATGTAGCCTCATTCCATAAGGTCGAATACTTGTTATATAAGGAATGTGAAATTAATATATCCATCGGCTTTTATAAGCTTGTGTAAATGGGTACTGGTCTAAAACCCTCAACACGTCTCCATGCCTCCAGAGATACCATGGTGCGACGTCCACACCTCCAAAGTCCAAACCCTCCATCCTCCAAGGTCTCCACGATTCCACTTTCACTACTCACCCGCTCGTCCTCATCCAACACTTATCGCACACCTCCACTACCTGGTCTACCTCCACACCTCCAAGGCTGATAGCTGCAAGCCTCCACCACCTTCATTCTTGTTTGCTTTGTTAACTTTAATGGTCTAAAAATTTATATAAAATGAACTGTATTTGTCTTATAGGCTACTTTTTGTCAATTATTGGCATGAATTTGAACTTTTGTAATTTACAAGTACACCTTTGTCTTTTTTTCATTACTTTTAGATTATGCTTTTGTTTTTTTTATTTCAAGTTTCTTTTCTTTTTTATCTATTTTAATTCTTTTTTATAAGGTATAAGTTGTTTATAAGATCAATTTTTTTTATTAGGTATTAAAACTATATGAAAATGTAGGAGATAAATTAAGCTTTGACTAGATAATAATCTGCTCAATCCGACCGAACCCAACTCAATTTTTATGGGTTGGGTTGTGAAATGGGTTAGGTTGAATTGAAAAATCTCAACCTAAAAGTCGTAGGTTGGGTTTGGGTTGAGTCCCAACCAGACTTAACCTATGCTCACCCTTATAAGAAAGTTGCATTTCGAGGTGATGGGAGTGGGAGACAGGACAAAGGGTGATTAGGGAGATGGCATCTAAGAAAAAGAACAAGAGGAGGGGAGGAAGAGGAGTTGACATGGAGGGTGGTCTTGATGATGAGAAGAGGAAATCAAGGATGTTGAAGCTAAGAGAGAGGTTAGGTCGGTGGAAGGGAGGAGGAGAGGAAAGATAGGGTGAGAAGGAGATGAAGGCTCACTATTGCTAGACAAGAGGTGCATGTTTGGTGCAAAGGCAGCATGGTCGTTGCTAGAGAAGAAGGCACTTGATCGGTTGTGGTTGTCAATCGAAGCAGAGGGTAGTTGGTCGACACTAACAATGCAAGAGTGTGAGGTTGACAAGGGTGCAGTGGACGACAAGGAGGTGGTGGATGTGAGGCAATGAGTGGGGGTTGACAAGGGCTTGAGAAGAAAATGTAATGGAGGGCACATAAGGGTTAGGGTCCTGTTGAGGGTTTTGGGGGGGGGGGAGAAATGGTCAGGTAGGGAGTAGAATTGTGACGAAAAGGTCATATGCTTTTAATCACGATTTTTAAAATTATGACTAAATGGTTGGTTCATAACTTACCTCTTTCATACCTTCTATCACAATTTCACCAAAAATTGTGACCATATGTTATTTTTTGTCATGATTTTAGGAATCGTTACTAAATAATCGTTATCAAAACTACTTTTTCTAGTAGTGTTAAGAGCCTCTAAAATTTCTCAAAAATCCCTCAAATTCATAGTAAAAGGATAAGGGGGTGTTTTGAGGTTAAAACAACTCTTAGTCCCATTAAAACTCTAATTGTCCACCTTTTATCCCATAGATATATATATATATACATATTGTAACGACTCGATTCCCAAGTCCCTACGAGACACGAGAACCGGACCGACTCGACTAATCCCAAGACCTAGTCGTCCAACGAGGAAGTAACCAAAAGAGCAGTAAAATAAACTACATTCAACATGAATATAACTAACAGAAAGGAAATACAACAGTAAGGAAAGAAACCACTATAGTATATACCACCACAACAATAGAACAACATTCATAACATAATATGAACTGCAGGTAAAGAAAGGTACAGTGGAAACAAGAACTACTCACTATAACGGAACAAAAAGAGGTACAAGAGAGCAGTGGTAACTCTACTGGACCCTACTCGGCCCAGCGTCCTCTGTAGCCGCTGACCCTGGCTGCTCAACACCTGGTCCTGAAAGGTAACGAGTGTAACACGTCAGCAAAACTGTGAGTAGAGTGGCAGCTAAACTAAAGAAATAGTAAAGTGTACAGTAGCTGTTTTAAATTTTCTTTCTTCCTTTGTTTACGTCTTTCTATTGTTTCACAATTTATCTATTTCTCAGATCCTTCACTTGATCTCGAATGTTCCTCGTGGGAACGATCTTGATTGCAGTCTTTTCCGAACAGTAGAAGTAGCACGTGGTGCTCTCCTGGCCGGGAGAGTCCCCCGTGGTGATCCTACTCTCAGTCAACCACCCCAAGGTCACTGACAGACGTAACGGTGACTACGGCACGTGCGGTAAACGCACGGGTAGCTAACCTGCACTGGCACGCGGTCAGTCATTTCCGTTAACGGGTGCGCCCAAAGCACAGCACGGAACCAGTACAGGGCAGAGCCCTCTCAGTAACAGGGGTCCAACCCCTCCACAGTAACCAAACAGGGGCCTTGCCCCTCCACAGTCCGTGCACCCTCGCCTGACTACCCTGGTATGCCCCAGTGGGCCTAACAAGTCGGTGTGGGAGGCTAGCAGAACCCCAGGGCCCGTAGGGTAGCTAGTACCTCCCTACACTAGTAGCTCTCCTCGGTACTACGTACACGAGGGCCAGCAAGTCGGTACAGAGTGGCCAGTCCTAACCCCGGGTCCCTGGGGCGGCTAGCTCCGCTCTGCACTAAACAGGGGGACAGTCGCTCTCCTTGGTACTCCGTACTCAAGGGCCAGCTCACTTCCCCAACTCTATCCCATTCACTTTCCAGGAGTTCTACTCCTAATTCCCCGTAGGGTTCCAGCTCTTTAACTCAGCGCATTCCGGTTTCACATTTCCAGTTTCACGTTCATACATCCCATATTCTTACTCATGTTCATTTATTCATAACAGGCAGCTGTTTAAACGAATTTACAGGCAGCTATTATTTCCTTTCCACATTTTCCAAGACTGCAGTATTCATACATTCCACTAGTTTTCCCGTCCTAGGATTCATGCCATATCCTAGGATCTATCATACAATCTAGTTTTCCAGCCCTAGGATTCATGCAACACCCTAGGATCTACCATTCAATCTATTTCTCATTCCTAGGATTCATGCAATGTCCTAGGTTCTATTTATGGTTTCATAATTTAACAGATTATACTTAAAGCCACTCTACCAGGTACAACGGGAGTAATGGGGGCGTGGTCGGGAATCCCGCGTGCCTCTGCGACCCCCGAGATTGCAACGGAACGGGGTCCTATCACAAGGATCAAACACAAGGAACTTCTCAAAATAGTATACAGCTACTGTAGACAGGTAGAGGATGTAATTCCGAAAAGAACGCAACTCGAAATGCGGAAAACGGACCCCGAACGGGCCCGAAACGGGTTGAAAACGACGAAACAGTGTAAAATCAAACGTCTGGAACTTCTTCCAGACGTCTTAAAAAGTGGATCAGGGAATTACCTCGCTCTGTGTGGGCTCTCAGACGTCCAGAAGCCTGCGGGGGCATCTGGCCTAGTTCCCAGACGTCCGATGGTCACCCAGGACGTCTGGAAGTCGTTCCCGCCGTCTGGCACTGGAGCCAGACGTCTAATTCGCGTTGGATGGCGAATCACCGAACCTGCGCGTACCCATCTCTCTCTCTCAGTACGGTCAGTCGAAGAAAAGGAAGAAGACGGAAATAACTCACCGTTCAGACGTCTGGACAGTCTTCCAGACGTCGTGCCCGTCGTCTGGCTATCAGCCCAGACGTCTGATTCTGGAAAAGTTTCCAGAACCAGGGCGCCACTCGTCCTCTGCTCGCGACGCCCGGCCGCGCCGCGAGTACTCCGCCTGCTGCTCGAGCTGCAATAGTCCTCCCGCGTCGCTCCGCGCCCGCTGCGCCCCCCGCCGGTCGGCCCTAGCAGCCCCGGCGAGCTCGCCCTCACGGCCGAGCGCTTCCTCCCCTGCGCAGCAACTCCTCCCGCACCCGACGCGGCTATCGCCGCCGCCGCTGCACCCTCGTGCTCGCTCTCACGCACGCTCTCGCGCACGGCTGGAAGGAGAAGAGGAAGGAGACGGAGGTGATGGGAGTGAGGGAGAGGGAGTGCCCTTTTAAGGCCGCGCGAGGAGGAGAGAGAGAGAGCGACAGAGGGCACAGGAGGGAGAGGGAAAAAGAAGAGGCGGAGCAGGTCTGCGCGTACAGGCGCGCAGACGCAACGGTGTGCACGTAGAAAAATGAATCCCAGACGTCTGGAAGTGATACCAAACGTCTGGTACGACGTCTGGGACACCTCCCAGACGTCTTAAAATACATTTGAAAGCACGGCTCGTAAAAATATAACAAACTCAAAGGAAGTTTCGTCCCCGAAACTTGCGCTAACTAGGGTGCGGGAAAACGTCCAAATAACTATAACAAACTCAAAGAGGACCGAAGCCGGTCTGAAAAGACGTACCCGTGAAGGGCTCTGGGTACCGCTCCCGCATTGCCGCTTCAGGCTCCCAGGTAGCCTCCTCGTACCGCTGGCTCCTCCACAAAACCTTTACCAGGGGTACTTGCTTTCGTCTCAAACTGCGGACGGCTCGGTCTAGAATCTGCACTGGCCGCTCGGGGTAGGTCAGGTCATCGCTCACCTCGACGCTCTCGTGACTCAGTACGTGACTGGGATCGGCTACGTACTTCCTGAGGTTGGACACGTGGAACACGTCGTGCACACCAGAAAGCTGCGGGGGGAGGGCAAGCCTGTAAGCAACGGGTCCAACCCGCTCCAGGACCTCAAAGGGCCCCACAAACCTCGGCGCGAGCTTCCCTCTCACCCCAAACTGTTGCAGGCCCTTCATGGGCAAAACACGAAGAAAGACGTGGTCCCCAACCTCAAACTGCACCTCTCTACATCTGCGATCTGCGTAGCTCTTCTGTCTACTCCTGACAGTGCGGAGTTGCCTGTGGATCTGCTCGACTACATCCTGTAACGAACGCGTGCCCCAGACGTCTTTTAAGACGTCTGGGAGGAGGCCCAGACGTCTGGGATCACATCCAGACGTCTGAACAGACGTCTGGGATCGTTTCCAGACGTCTGGGAAACAGTTATTTTCGCACGGGAGAGTCGTCTGCGCGCCTGTGCACGCAGACCCGCGATTCCTCTCTCTCTCTCTTTTTCCCTCTCTCTCTCTCTGCGGCTGCAGGCAGCCTGCCACCCCCTCTCTCCTCCTCGCGCGGCCTTAAAAGGGCCACGCCTCCCCTCCCGTCTCCACAGTCTCCTCCTTCTTCTCCTTCCTGTGCGCGAGAGCGAGCGGACGCGAGGGCGGCAGCGACGGCTGCAGTGAGCGCGGAGGTGCGGCGTGCGAGGGCGGAGCTCTGCCGTGAGGGCGAGCTCGCCGGAGCGGCTTGGCCGGCTGGCGGAGGGGGCAGGGGGCGCGGAGCGACGCTGAGAGGGACCTGCTGCGGTCTGAGCAGCAGGAGCGCGAGGTGCGACGCGGGCGGCATCGCGAGCGGAGGCCGAGCAGCGCCCTGATTCTGGAAAAATTTCCAGAATCAGACGTCTGGGTTGACAGCCAGACGGCGAGGTAGACGTCTGGAAGATCATACAGACGTCTGAAAGGTGAGTTTACCGCCTTCTCCTTCCTTCCTGTCGACTGACCGTACTGAGGGAGGGAGTTGGCTGTGCGCAGGTTCGCTGACTCGCCATCCCTTGCGAATCAAACGTCTGGAAGTTGTACCAGACGGCGGGAGTGACCTCCAGACGTCCTGAGTGACCACCGGACGTCTGGGAGCTAGGCCAGACGTCCCCGCAGACTTCTGGACGTCTGGGAAACCACGCTGAATAGGTAATTCTCTGATCCACTTTGTAAGACGTCTGGAAGAAGTTCCAGACGTCTGATTTTGCACAGTATCTTCTTTTTCGACCCGTTTAGGGCCCGTTCGGGCTCCGTTTTCCGCGATTCGAGTTGCGTTCTTTTCAGAATTAATTCCTCTACCCGTCTACAGTAGCTATACACTGTTTTGAGACACTCCTTGTGTTTGATCCTTGTGATAGGACCTCGTTCGGTTGCAGTCTTGAGAGTCGCGGAGGCACGCGGGATTCCCGATCACGCCCCCATTACTCCCGTTGTACCTGGTAGAGTGGCTTTAAGTATTAATAAAATCTGTTAAAGTATGAAACCATAACTAGAACCTAGGACATTGCATGAATCCTAGGAATGAGAAATATATGGAATGATAGTTCCTAGGTGTTGCATGAATCCTAGGGCCGGAAAACTAGATTGTATGATAGACCCTAGGATATGGCATGAATCCTAGGATGGAAAAACTAGTGGAATGTATAATACTGCAGTCTTGGAAAAATGGAAAGGAATATATGAAGCTGCCTGTAAATTGAATTCACAGCTGCCTGTTATGAATAAAGAAACATGATTGGGATCATGGTTTGTAAGAACGTGAAACTGGAAAGTAAGACATAAGATGTTCTGGAACCCTACGGGGAAGTAGGAGTAGAACTCCTGGAAAGCGAATGGAATAGACTTGGGGAAGTGAGCTGGCCCTTGAGTACGGAGTACCAAGGAGAGCGACTGTCCCCCTGTTTAGTGCAGAGCTGAGCTAGCCGCCCCAGGGACCCGGGGGTTAGGACTGGCCACTCTGTACCGACTTGTTGGCCCTCGTGTACGTAGTACCGAGGAGAGCTAGTAGTGTTAGGAGAGTACTAGCTACCCCACGGGCCCCGGGGTTCTGCTAGCCTCCTTCACCGACTTGTTAGGCCCACTAGGGCAAACCAGGGTAGTCATGCGAGGGTGCGCGGACTGTGGAGGGGCAAGGCCCCTGTTTGGTTACTGTGGAGGGGTTGGACCCCTGTTACTGAGAGGGCCCTGCCCTGGTTCCGTGCTGTGCTTTGGGCGCACCCGTTAACGGAAACGACTGACCGCGTGCCAGTGCGGGCTAGCTACCTGTGCGTTTATCGCGCATGCCGTAGTCACCGTTACGTCTGTCAGTGACCTTGGGGTGGTTGACTGAGGGTAGGATCACCACAGGGGACTCTCCCGGCCAGGAGAGCACCACGTGCTACTTCTACTTTTGGAAAAGACTGCAATCAAGATCGTTCCCACGAGGACATTCGAGATCAAGTAAAGGATCTGAGAAATAAATGAAATAGTGAGAAAAATTGAAAGATGTGAATAAAGGAAGTAATAGAACATAACAGCTACTGTACACTCTACTGTTGCCTTTAGTTAGTTTGCCACTCTACTCAGCGTTTTGCTGACGTGTTACACTCGTTACCTTTTTCAGGACCAGGTGTTGAGCAGCCAGGGTCGGCGGCTGCAGAGGACGCTGGGCCAAGTGGGGTCCAGTAGAGTTTACCACAGTCCTTGTACCTCTTTTGTTTCTGTTTTAGTGAGTAGTTTTTTTTGTTTCCGCTGTACTTTCTTTACCTGCAGTTCTTGTTATATGATAAGTGTTGTTTTACTGTTGTGGTGGTACCTACTGTAGTAGTTTCTTTCCTTACTGCTGTACTTTCTTACTGTTAGTTATATTCATGCTGAATGTGGTTTATTTTACTGTCTTTTGGTTACTTCCTCGTTGGACGACTAAGTCTTGGGATTAGTCGAGTCGGTCCGGTTCTCGTGTCTCGTAGGGACTCGGGAATCGGGTCGTTACACATCCTGACTCTGCCGGATCAACCTGGGGCCAACCTCCCACTTGGTCCCGACCTCAACCCAACTCAAGCGTGCCGTACACTTCCGTCCGTACAGAGCCTCGTAGGGAGCCATGCCGATGCTCGAGTGATAACTGTTGTTGTATGCAAACTCCGCCAGGGGCAGGTGCTCCTCCCAAGAGCCCCTTCAGTCCAGTACACAGGCACGCAAAAGGTCCTCAAGTGTCTGTATCGTGCACTCAGACTGTCCGTCCGTCTGGGGGTGGTAAGCTGTACTAAACCTCAACCGCGTCCCCAAGGCCTACTGAAACTCAGCCCAAAACTGGGATGTAAAGCGGGTATCCCAGTCGGATACGATCTCCCGCGGAACTCCATGTAGTCGTACCACATCCCGGATATACCTCTTTGCCAACTATGCTGGTCCCAAAGTGACTCGGATCGGCAAGAATCGCGCCGTCTTCGTCAGTCTATCCACTATTACCCAGATTGTGTCGTGTCCCCGCTGGGTAACAGGTAAGCCCACCACCAAGTCCATGGTGATGCTCTCCCACTTCCACTCTAGCACTGGAAGCGGCTGTAGCAGCCCTGCAGGCCTCTGATGCTCGGCTTTCACCTGCTGGCACACTAAGCACTGCTGCACGAATTCACCCACATCCCGCTTCATCCCCCTCCACCAAAACTCGCGTCTCAAGTCGTGGTACATCTTCGTGTTTCCGGGATGTATGGTGAATCTGGAACCGTGCGCCACAGTCAGGAGCTCTCTCAACAGCTCCTCGTCTCTGGGAACGCACAACCATCCCCTCAAGCACAGCACCTGGTCTGTGAAAGAGAAGTCCCCCGGGTCTCCCGACAGTACTCTGTCGCGCAAGGACTGCAAGTACGGATCAGCCATCTGTCCTGTGACGATGAGGTCTATCAGCTCTGGCCTGGTCTGCCGTGTCACCGTCACTGCCCCACAGTACCCTCGTAACTCTAGAGGTCGCCAACTGCCCACCTCCTCCAAAAGGCTCCAACTCTGTAACTGTAGACTGGCCAAGTGTGCGGGCGCCTCACGGCTCAAGGCGTCAGCCACCACATTGGCCTTTCCCGGGTGGTAGGAGATGCTGCAGTCGTAGTCTTTCAGGAGCTCCAACCAACGTCTCTGTCTCATGTTGAGCTCCTTCTGATCAAAAAGGTATCTGAGGCTCTTGTGATCTGTGAAAATTTCGAAGGTCTCACCATACAAGTAGTGCCTCCAAGTCTTCAGCGCGAAGACAACAGCTGCCAACTCTAGGTCGTGGGTAGGGTAGGTATGCTCATGGGGCTTCAGTTGCCGCGAAGCGTAAGCGACAACGTGACCCCTCTGCATGAGCACACCTCCTAACCCCTGCAAGGAGGCGTCCGTGTACACAACGAACCCGCCACTACTGTCAGGGATGGTGAGTACGGGAGCCGAGGTCAACCTCTCCTTCAGCTCCAGAAAACATGCCTCACAGGCGTCTGTCCAAGCGAAGGGCACGTCCTTCCGGGTCAACTGTGTCATAGGACGTGCAATCTGTGAAAATCCTCTGATGAATCGTCTGTAGTAGCCTGCCAGTCCCAGGAAACTGTGAATCTCAGTGACTGAACGCGGTCTCTCCCACCTGTGTACTGCCTCGACCTTGGCTGGGTCCACTGTCAAGCCATCTCCAGAGATCACATGACCTAAGAAGGTCACCTCCCTCAACCAGAACTCGCACTTGCTGTACTTGGCGTACAGCCTGCGTCGTCTCAGAGTGTCCAGAACCATCCGCAAGTGTTGTCCGTGCTGCGTCCGATCTCTAGAATAGACGAGTACATCATCTATGAAAACCACCACGAACTGGTCCAAGTACGGTCTAAACACCCGGTTCAAACTAACTGCGAAATTGGCTATGACAAACGATTGTGTAGCGTCGGAATCGAAAAGCGTGTAAATGAGTCTGCCGGAAACTGAAATCATACCTGCTACCACCGATCCCGAAGCTCTGGCGTCCCTGTGTGTCAGGGCGTTGATACGCCCTTCAGCTCTAGGTGCAGACGAAGCAGCCACACTCTGCGTCGGACGGGTAGGTGCTGGCCGGTACCCTCCTCGCGACTGCTGTCCTCCTCCTCGCGCCTGGGAACCGCGGCCTCTTGCGCGTCCTCCAGTGCTTTGCGCGGGAAGTAACGACCCGATTCCCAAGTCCCTACGAGACACGAGAACTGGACCAACTCGACTAATCCCAAGACCTAGTCGTCCAACGAGGAAGTAACCAAAAGAGCAGTAAAATAAACCACATTCAACATGAATATAACTAATAGTAAGGAAATACAGCAGTAAGGAAAGAAACCACTACAGTATATACAACCACAACAATAGAACAACATTCATAACATAATATTAACTGCAGGTAAAGAAAAGTACAGTGGAAACAAGAACTACTCACTATAACGGAACAAAAAGAGGTACAAGAGAGTAGTGGTAACTCTAGTGGACCCTACTCGGCCCAGCGTCCTCTGCAGCCGCTGACCCTGGCTGCTCAATACCTGGTCCTGAAAGGTAACGAGTGTAACACGTCAGCAAAACACTAAGTAGAGTGGCAGCTAAACTAAAGAAACGGTAAAGTGTACAGTAGCTGTTTTAAATTTTCTTTCTTCCTTTATTTACATCTTTCTGTTGTTTCACAATTTATCTATTTCTCAGATCCTTCACTTGATCTCGAATGTTCCTCGTGGGAACGATCTTGATTACAGTCTTTTCCAAACAGTAGAAGTAGCACGTGGTGCTCTCCTGGCCGGGAGAGTCCCCCGTGGTGATCCTACTCTCAGTCAACCACCCCAAGGTCACTAACAGACGTAACGGTGACTACGGCACGCGCGGTAAACGCACGGGTAGCTAACCCGCACTGGCACGCGGTCAGTCGTTTCCGTTAACGAGTGCGCCCAAAGCACAGCACGGAACCAGTACAAGGCAGAGCCCTCTCAGTAACAGGGGTCCAACCCCTCCACAGTAACCAAACAGGGACCTTGCCCCTCCACAGTCCGCGCACCCTCGCCTGACTACCCTGGTTTGCCCCAGTGGGCCTAACAAGTCGGTGTGGGAGGCTAGCAGAACCCCGGGGCCCGTGGGGTAGCTAGTACCTCCCTACACTAGTAGCTCTCCTCGGTACTACGTACACGAGGGCCAGCAAGTCGGTACAGAGTGGCCAGTCCTAACCCCGGGTCCCTGGGGCGGCTAGCTCCGCTCTGCACTAAACAGGGGGACAGTCGCTCTCCTTGGTACTCCGTACTCAAGGGCCAGCTCACTTCCCCAACTCTATCCCATTCACTTTCCAGGAGTTCTACTCCTAATTCCCCGTAGGGTTCCAGCTCTTTAACTCAGCGCGTTCCGGTTTCACCTTTCCAGTTTCACATTCATACATCCCATATTCTTACTCATGTTCATTTATTCATAATAGGCAGTTGTTTAAACGAATTTACAGGCAACTATTATTTCCTTTCCACATTTTCCAAGACTGCAGTATTCATACATTCCACTAGTTTTCCCGTCCTAGGATTCATGCCATATCCTAGGATCTATCATACAATCTAGTTTTCCAGCCCTAGGATTCATGCAACACCCTAGGATCGACCATTCAATCTATTTCTCATTCCTAGGATTCATGCAATATCCTAGGTTTTATTTTTGGTTTCATAATTTAACAGATTATACTTAAAGCCACTCTACCAGGTACAACGGGAGTAATGGGGGCGTGGTCGGGAATCCCACGTGCCTCCGCGACCCCCAAGACTGCAACGGAACGGGGTCCTATCACAAGGATCAAACACAAGGAACTTCTCAAAACAATATACAGCTACTGTAGACAGGTAGAGGATGTAATTCCGAAAAGAATGCAACTCGAAATGCGGAAAACGGACCCCGAACGGGCCCGAAACGGGTCGAAAACGACGAAACAGTGTAAAATCAGACATTTGGAACTTCTTTCAGACGTCTTAAAAAGTGGATCAGGGAATTACCTCGCTCTGTGTGGGCTCTCAGACGTCCAGAAGCCTGCGGGGGCGTCTGGCCTAGTTCCCAGACGTCCGATGGTCACCCAGGACGTCTGGAAGTCGTTCCCGCCGTCTGGCACTGGAGCCAGACGTCTGATTCGCGTTGGATGGTGAATCACCGAACCTGCGTGTACCCATCTCTCTCTCTCAGTACGGTTAGTCGAAGAAAAGGAAGAAGACGGAAATAACTCACCGTTCAGACGTCATGCCCGTCGTCTGGCTATCAGCCCAGACGTCTGATTCTGGAAAAGTTTCCAGAACCAGGGCGCCACTCGCCCTCCCCTTGCGACGCCCGGCCGCGCCGCGAGTACTCCGCCTGCTGCTCGAGCTGCAGTAGTCCTCCCGCGTCGCTCCGCGCCCGCTGCGCCCCCCGTCGGCCGGCCCTAGCAGCCCCGGCGAGCTCGCCCTCACGGCCAAGCGCTTCCTCCCCCGCGTAGCACCTCCTCCCGCACCCGCCGCGGCTGTCGCCGCCGTCGCTACACCCTCGCGCTCGCTCTCGCTCACGCTCTCACGCACGGCTAGAAGGAGAAGGGGAAGGAGACGGAGGTGACGGGAGTGAGGGAGAGGGCGTGCCCTTTTAAGGCCGCGCGAGGAGGAGAGAGAGAGCGCGACAGAGGGCGCAGGAGGGAGAGGGAAAAAGAAGAGGCGGAGCAGGTCTGCACGTACAGGTGCGCAGACGCAACGGTGTGCACGCAGAAAAATGAATCCTGGACGTCTGGAAGTGATACCAGACGTCTGGTACGACATCTGGGACACCTCCCAGACGTCTTAAAAGACGTTTGAAAGCACGGCTCGTAACACATATACATACCCTACTTATCTCAAATGGATTTATTTCCCAATTTCTTTTGACCGAAATGCCTCAATGGGCCCAAAGAAATATTCTCTTTGATATTAAGCCACTTTGTGAGTCTTTTGCTATCTTGCCTGTGAAATAAAAATAAAAAATATCATTATTCACAAAATATGAAGAAATGTCTAAAATTACTATATTTACAAAATAAATATCTTTAAAATAACAATAACACATTAGATGGCTACCATTATTCTCTCTTCTTACAAGAAGAAGGATGGGAAGAACCCATCAAACCTGACTTTACTAGGTTCGTTGGGCTTCTCCTAGGGTCACGGTGAGGGCGACAACGACGGCTAGACTCTAATAGGCTGTGCACGACAAAGAGAGAGATGGAGAGAGGAGGAGAGGAGGGGATGGCGTAAGAGGGAAGAGGAGAGGGGAGTGCCATTGGGTAAGAAGAATCTCATTTTCTATTTTCTTTTTAGATTGGTGAGGGACATATGGGGAGGGGGAGATCATTCCTGCCACTCATACACCCAGTCGGTGCCACATAGGGAAGCAAATGGGTTGGGTTTTGATGAGGTGTGGCTCATTATAGTTAAAATGCTCAAGTTAAGTCAGAAATTAAGCTAAACACTACATAATTAACATGAGAAAAGGGTTAGTGTAAGAATTAGTGAAAATGACCTAAAACGACAAATTTGTGTTAAAAATGCAAATTTAAGTCATAAATGAGATATTTTATTACTAAGTGTAATTTGATGATCCAATTGCAAATTGAACACATGATTGAGTCCAAAAGTACAAATCAAGAGTTGAATTAACTTCCTAAATGTTCAATTAATCTCCAATAAAAACTTGATTGCATTTGGACATCATTAGGGCTTTGCATTTAGAGCCTTACATTTAAGTCCTTAGTACATTAACATTTCTTAAGCTAAAAATGTCCAAGGACTCCTTTACATGCCGCTGGGACCTCTTTGCATGACCGAGGAACCGCTATGCAAAACTTCCTAACCACTTATGGGTTTCTGGGGAATCTTTCTATCGTTTCGCTCTAAGGGTCTTCGACTAATTCTTCCATAAGACCTGCAGCTGCGATACACCTCTGGGTGTACTGTTCACCCGCAAGAACTTGCTTCATCGCAACCATCGTTCTCTTACTCCTCAAATCCAACGGTTGATCCAAATCCAAATTTCGCGTGCCTTTGCGTGTAGCTTCACCACCCAAGCCAGATCCAATCTGACGGCCAAGATTTGATTTAGACACTCGCATGCCGCTTTCTGCATCTCACCGTCAAAACCCTATTAAAGTAATCTCACCCTCGCGATGATCATACTCACTCAAGCACCTACTTAATCACCTCTAGAGCCCCTCGCGCACGCCAACTAGCTCTGTCCTTCCTGAGTGGCTTAATTTCATCTACTCCCTCAGCTCTTCACCCTCATTCCTCACCTGCAATGACAGAGCAGGTTCTCCTCCCCCCATCGATCGCCCCCAGCCATTGGCTGCTGGCTCTTGGACACCTCCCTCTTTAGCTGAAGGGTCTACTCCCCTTTCTTCATCATCGGCTACCGGTTGGTGACCTTGGACATCACCTTCTTCCCTTAGCTAGATTTACCGCTTTGATAGCTAGTTTGATTGCTTTCTAGATTAGTTTTAGTATTAGTTAGTGTAATTTAGATCAGTAGATGTAGTTTAGATGTCAAATTCTGTGATGGATTAGTTTAGATGTAGTTTAGATCCAACCTGACCTCTCTGATGAATTCAGATTAAAGAGGAGTTTTTCACATTTTCGCATCGATTCATACATCTTTCCCCATGACTCATAATCCATATTTCTCTAATTTCTTCACACTTTATTCATCATTCACCCCTTCGTTAAGGTCAAATTCAGATCTGAAGTCGTGGCTTCTAGATCTGCATTTGCGCCAAAAATTCACTTAGGGGGTCTCCCATTCACTCCATAAATTCACAAAGACTCTCCGATCTGGTTTTAATTGAAATGATTCGCTCGATTCTTTCAGAATTGGTTTTCACGCCCAATCTCATGATTTGGAGTCAATTTGGTTTTAATGGAATTTAATCGAGTGATTCGATTTTGGATTTTCTTAACTAGGTGTATTGCAATGAGTTTGGTGTGTTTTGATCGAAGATTTATTATCAAATGAGCTTATGCCCAATTTAAGCCTTGTTTTGTGTAGTTTAGGTCAAGGAGAATCAAATACTGATTTAAGACCTTAAACCAGGACCCAATGTTTTGTATAGGATCATCTGAGGTTCTAACATAGTTATATAGTGTTTAGAAGCTCATGGTGATCAGACAATCTGAATGGATCCTAAATTAAAAGCCCAAATAGGGCTACGTGGATTCCTAAACCAATCTGAATTCACTCTGATTTTTAAAGGAACAAATGATGATTTCAAGGTTTTAATGGAGATTCATACTGCTTTGATATTATTTTAGCACCTAATGTGATCTTCTTCTCTACATTGTCTAAAATGTAAAGAGAAGATCATATTAGGGTCTTTTGAGAATTGTAAGGAATGAGAATTAGTCCTATGTATTCAGATTTTCAAAAGAAAATGATTTCAAAGAAGTTTCGACAAATGTGATTGGTTAGAAATGTGTTTTGGGCATTCTTGTGCCTTACATCAGACCTTCTTAGGTCTGATCTAAGCTAATTTCAGTGATCAAAGCAGCAGCTGATTAGCTGCTTATTTTTAGCAGACAGAAGTAGCCATTGGCTGTCAAAATTGCCGCAGCAGTAGCTGCATCATGGATTTAAGTCATCTGAGCTGATGTACCTATAGCAAATCATCTGATCTGAAATTACAATAGCAGTAGCTGCTAATAGATGAGACAGCAGCATTCCAGCCACTGTTTTGAGGATTCTAAATTGGGAATTTGAATCTAGTTGATGGATTTAAAGAGCTGACCTGTGCATTAAAGATAAAACTCATGTGAATAAGCATTCATGAACCTGAAATGTATTTTTGATTCAGTTGAAATGCTTGTGAACTTTCATTTGATTCATTGTCAGCTATATGTATTGTGTACTTTTGTCTAAGGTTGTGGTTTTAATGAAAATCAAGATCAAAATCACGTTTAAACAACCATAGACTTTCCATGTGATGTGTTGAACTTATTGAAGTGATTAAACTGATATTCCACCACTTAGAACTCCTTTTGATGCCTTAGGTTCTTTATTGAAAACCCTTTCAAGGCCTTTTGTGTGTAAACTTTGTAAAAAAATAAAATACATTAAAAAATCATAAAAAAATAAAAAAACATGTCTTTAGTAAGATCAGATATTTCCTTAGGTGTGTACCAAATTTTAAGGTAATCTGAACCTCTGGCTGGTACCCCGGCTGGGTAGAACATACCAGCTAATTGTTTAGTATACCTTGAAATTTAATAAAGAACTAAAGATGAGAAATTACAAAAAGAAACTTTTATATCTCATCTCACTCTTTCTCTCTCTTCTCCTACCTTTATAGAATATAAAAATACCATAAAAATATGAAAAACCCCTAAAATACTTTAAAATACATGTATATACTATGTATATATAACTTTAACCTACACTACATGTCTATAATGTATAATATGTATATAATATCCATAATTAACTTATATATGTATTCTATATATTAAATTAAATATTTAAGATGATTTAATTTATATATAACTTTATTGTATAATTATCTATTAATTTATATTAACTTAAATGTATAATAACTTAAGTAATTATATAAACCTATCTATATGTATATAATTGCACCTAATATTGTACATATGTATCTAACTATGTATTATATACTATATAATACCAGTAAACTGATTTAATTATATATTTACAGTAAATAATTAAGTTATTAGGTTAATTAGGAAATTTATTAACTTAAAATAAATTAAATTAGTAATTTAAGTTAAAAATGAAGTAATTTATAATGTACACTTGTATAATATTAAATTAAGTATTTTCATCCTATTTATACTATATTTATAGTGTATTATAATATTTATAAATTATCTATGTACATAACTAACTTAAACATGCATTTAAATGTAAATAAATTAAAATAATGCCTTTAAAATAAATAAAAAATGTATAATAACTAATTTATTATATAAAATAACTATTTATAAGGTCAATTGTATGATTAATTAACCAATTGGTACTTTAATTAAAAAATTAAATCCTAATTTAACATGCACAAAATCCTAACTTTAACTAATTTAATTATATATCTAAATAATTTATTTCCCTAAATTAACTATATCACTATATAGCCCTATATAAGGGCTTTTCAAAATTATAATTTATTTTAAAATCGAAATTAAATTGGGCACTCAAATCGAGGTCCAAACCCTTGGAATTTGTGCAATTCCAAACGCACTGCAGCGCCAATTTGGGGCTTGAGAAAAGCGCCACATTGTGTGGCAATAAGGCACCGCAGTTATATATAAGGTTTTGGTACACTAAACGCTTCAGTCGTCAGCACTTGGTGCACCAATAACCATTACATTACCTCTCCTCTTATCCGAATGAGCATGAGCATATACATTTGTACAGTAGTGGGCCAAGGGCCACACACTGTAGCCAGGCTTCTAATCGGATAAAATTGGAACAAAAATTAACTAGGGTTGACTACTAGTAGAGGTCTAGTCCCGCCCATATGGAATGCTATGTATCCCTCGAACGTGATCAACCTGCCCACTAAAAACCTAATTTTTGGAGTAACAGATGTCTGTGTGAGAGAGAACATCCTAAAACATCTAAGAGTTAAAGAACAAGAAGGAGAAGAGAGAAGAGTAGCCATGAAATGGCTAAGTGTTGAGCTCTTGAGTGAGTGCTTGTAGGTTGAGCGTGTGTATATGTATACGTGTACAGTATGCATATACATATACATACATACATACATACATACATACATATATATATATATATATGTTATGACCCAAGACATCAAATGCTTTTTAAGACATCTGGGAGTTGGTCCAGACGTCTGGTCAGACGTCTGGATACCTTCCCAGACGTCTGGAAATAAATTTTTGCGGCGTACGATTGTGAGTCTGCGCGCGTGCACGTGTAGACTGCGCCCGCTGACCTGCAGGCATTTTTCTTTTCTTTTCTCTCTCCCCGACACCTTCAAATACCCTCTCCCTCACCCACCACTCCACCATCTCCTCCTTCTTCTTCCAGTGTAAGCGTGAGAGAGCGACGACAGCAACTACTACTGGGTGCGCGCAGGGAGAAGTTGCAGCAAGAGGGAGAAGAGGTAGAGCGCGTGAGGAAGAGGGAGCGAGCTCGCCGAAGCAGCCTAAGTCCAGCCGACGGGTGCGCAGCGAGAGCGTGGTGCTGGGGGAGGTACCCCGGTGCTGCTGCAGCTCAGGCAGCAGGCGGGCAAGTGCGGCGCAGCCGTGCACAGTCGGCAGAGGGCAAGGAGGTCCTGATTCTGGGAAACTTTCCCAGAATCAGACGTCTGGACCTACGTCCAGACGACGCGGGCAACGTTTGGAGAGAGATCTAGATGTCTGAAAGGTACGACATTTCTTACCTTTCTCCTTTTTGTGGATGCGGCCATGCAGGTCGTTCCGCCGAAAGCTCTGAGACGTGTCGTGTTGAGAGTGTTTGCATACGCATGCAGGTTTCGTTTCGGGAAGGCGCAAGGACACGCCCTCCCACACAGATCAGTCGTGTATGGCCTGGACCACCTTTTAAGACGTCTGGAAGGTGTTCCAGACGTCTGATTTGAGGCAAAGTTGCCATTTTTGACCCGTTTAAAGTCCATTCGAAGTTCAATTTTCGCGTTTGAGATTTCGTTCTTCTCAGAATTTGTTCCTCTATTTGTTTAAAATATTTTTTATTCTATTCTGAGTAGTTCCTTGTGATTGATCCTTGTGTTAGGACCTCGTCCCGTTGCGGCTCTAGGGGTTGTAGAGGCACGCGGGCTTACCGATCATGCCCCCATTGCTCCCGATTTTGCGGGTAGAGTGGCTCCCCTTGGTTATTTACCAACATTAATGCATCTTTGAGATAAATAATAGATTCTAAGGTATGGCATGAATCCTAGGGTCTCAAAACTAGATTGAATGATAGATTCTAGGGTATGGCATGAATCATAGGGTCTGAAAACTAGATTGAATGATAGATCCTAGGGTATGGCATGAATCCTAGGAACAGAAACACTGAAACGAATGTCGTGAATACATGAATTGCAGTCTTGGAGAAGTAGATAGAATAATGATAATTGCCTGAAATTGGATGACAGCTACTTGTATATAAATTAATATTAAATGTTGGAAACACGAGCTATATGAGAATAAAACTGAAATGATGAAATCTAAAGATGGCTTGGCAAGAAAAAGATGAGCATGAACCCTATGGGGAATTAGGAGTAGAGCTCCTAGAAGATAAACAGAATGGAACTGGGAAAGTGGATGGGGAAGTGAGATGGCCCTTGAGTACAGAGTATCAAGGAGAGCGACTGTCCCCCTGTTTAGTGTAGAGCAGAGCTAGCTACCCCAGGGACCCGAGGTTAGGTCTGGCCACTTTGTACCAACTTTTGGCCCTCGCGTACGCAACACCGAGGAGAGTTACTAGTGTAGGGAGAACGCTAGCCACCCCACGGGCCCTGGGGTTCTGTTAGCCATCCTACACCGACTTGTTAGGCCCACTGGGCAAACCAGGGTAGTCAAGCGAGGGTGCGCGGACTGTGGAGGGGCAAGACCCTTGTTTGGTTACTGTGGAGGGGCTAGACCCCTGTTACTGAGAGGGCTCTGCCCTATACTGGTTCCGTGCTTGCTTTAGGCACACCCGTTAACGGAAACGACTAACCGCGTGCCAGTGTGGGGTAGCTACCCGTGCGTTTATCGCGCGTGCCATAGTCACCGTTACGCCTGTCAGCGACCTTGGGATGATTGACTGAGGGTAGGACCACCATAGGGGACTCTCCCGGCCAGGAGAGCACCATGTGCTACTTCTACTTTTCGGAAAAGATTGCAATCAAGATCGTTTCCACGAGGAACATTCGAGATCAAGAGATAGACCTGAGAAATAAACCAAGAAAGAGTAAAATAAAGAAAGAAATTAAACAAACAGTTACTTGTTTACCTTTACTGTTTTTCTTAGCTAGCTAGTTGCCACTCTACTCAGCATTTCACTGACATGTCACCTTTGTCACCTTTTAAGGACCAGGTGTTGAGCTGCCAGAGTCTGCGGCTGCGGAGCGTGTTAGGCCCAGTAGAGCCCAGTAGTTCTACTTGTGTTGTACTTGCTGTATCGTTTTTCTGTTGTAGCGAGTATATTCTGTTACACTTGTACTCGTTTATTGTAAGCATCATATTTCTGTACCTGTTTTAATTCTCTACTATTGTGGTGGTATGTACTGTAGTAGTTCTTTTCTTTACTGCTGTACTTTTGTTACTGTTAGTTACATGCATGATGAATGTGGTTTATTTTACTGTTCTTTTAGTTACTTTCTCGTTGGACGACTGGGTCATGGAATCAGTCGAGTCGGTCCGATTCTCATGTCTCGTAGGGATTCGGGAATCGGGTCGTAACAACATATGTATATATATATGTATATACATCTATATATATATATATATGTATATATATATATATATGTATACATATGTGTGTATATATATATATATATGTATGTATACATATATATATAGATATGTATATAAAGATATATTTATATACATATATATGTATACATATAGACATATATATATATATGTATACATATATATATATATGTATAGATCTATATATATATGTCTATATGTATACATATATATATATATATATATATATATATATATATATATATATATATATATATATATATATATAACGACCCGATTCCCGAGTCCCTACGAGACACGAGAACCGGACCGACTCGACTAATCCCAAGACCTAGTCGTCCAATGAGGAAGTAACCAAAAGAGAAATAAAATAAACCACATTCAGCATAAATATAACCAGCAGTAACAAAAATACAGCAGTAAGAAAAGGAACTACTACAGCATGTACCACCACAATAGTAGAACAACATTTATAACATAGCATGAACTACAAGTAAAGAAAAGTACAGAGAGTAACAAGAACTACTCACTACAGTGGAACAAAAAGGGCACAAAAGAACATTGGAAACTCTACTGGACCCTACTCGGCCCAGCGTCCTCTGCAGCCACTGACCCTGGCTGCTCAACACCTAGTCCTGAAAAGTAACAAATGTAACACGTCAACGAAACGCTGAGTAGAGTAGCAACTAAAACTAAGAAACAGTAGAGTGTACAGTAGCTGTTATATTTTGTTACTTTCTGTATTTACGTCTTTCTATCATCTCACGATTTATTTATTTCTCAGGTTCTTCACTTGATCTCGGATGTTCCTCGTGGGAACGATCTTGATTGCAGTCTTTTCCGAAAGGTAGAAGTAACACGTGGTGTTCTCCTGGCTGGGAGAGTCCCCCGTGGTGATCCTACTCTCAGTTAACCACCCCAAGGTCACTGATAGACGTAACAGTGACTACGGCACGCGCGGTAAACGCACGGGTAGCTGTGTACACGAGGGGTCCAACCTCCTCGGTACTGTGAACACGAGGGCCAAAAAGTCTGTACAAAGTGGCCAGACCTAACCCCGAGTCCCTGGGGCGGCTGGCTCCGCTCTGCACTAAGCAGGTAACAGGTGCTTCCCCTGGTACTACGTACCCTAGAGACAACACACTTCCATGTCTTTCCTTCTCAGTTCCATTTCATTCTCTTTCCAAGAGTTCTACTCCTAATTCCCCGTAGGGTTCCAACTCTTTTAACGCAGCACATTCAGGTTTCACCATTCCAGTTTCATGTTCTTACAACCCATATTCTCAATCATGTTCATTTATTCATAACAGGTAGCTGTTAAATCAATTTATAGGCAGCTATTATTTCCTTTCCACATTTTCCAAGACTGAAATATCTATATTCATATCACTAGTTTTCCAATCCTAGGATTCATGCCGTACCCTAGGATCTATCATTCAATCTAGTTTTCCAGCCCTAGGATTCATGCAATACCCTAGGATCTATCATTCAATCTGGTTTCTCATTCCTAGGATTCATGCAATGCCCTAGGTTCTATTAATTGTTCCATAATTGTAACAAATTATGTTAATAATTCTTAAAGCCACTCTACCAGCTACAACGGAAGTACTAGCGGCGTGGTCGGAAATCCCGCGCGCCTCCGCAACCCCCGAGACTACAATGGAATGGGGTCTTAACACAAGGATCAAACACAAGGAGTTTCTCAAAATAGTATATAATTACTGTAAACGGGTAGAGGATTTTATTCCGAAAAGAACGCAACTCGAAACGCTGAAAACAGACTCCGAACGGGCCCTAAACGGATCGAAAATGACGAAAGAGTCCAAAATCAGATGTCTGGAACCTCTTCCAGACGTCTTAAAATGTGGGTCAAATGGTACCTTTGTTTTACGTAGTCTCTCAGACGTCCAGAAGCCTGCGGGGGCGTTTGGCCTAGTTCCCAGACGTCCGATGGTCACCCTGGACGTCTGGAAGTCCTTCCCGTCGTCTGGCACTGCGGCCAGACATCTAATTCGCGTTGGATGGTGAATCTCAGAACCTGCACATACCCACTCCTCGTTCTCAGTACGAACGGTCGCAGAAAAGGAAGAAGGACGAAAATAACTCACTTGCCAGACGTCTGGACAGTCCTCTAGACGCCTTCATCATCGTCTGGTTGGAAGCCCAAACGTCTGATTCTGGAAAAATTTCCAGAATCAGAGCTCGACTCGCTCTCCGCCCGCGACGCACGGCCGCGCCGTGCCTTGTCCGCCTACTGCTCGAGTTGCAGCAGCCCTCCCGCGTCACTCCACGCCCGCGGCTCCCCCGCTGGCCGGCTCTAGCTACCCCGACAAGCTCGAGCCCTCACGGTCGAGCGTCTCCTCCCTCACGCAACACCTCCTCCCGCAACTCGCCACGGCTGCCGCTGCCGCCGCTCGCTCGCGCTCGCACTCTCGCACGGATTGGAAGAAGAAGAAGGAAGCGGAGGAGATGAGAGTGAGGGAGAGGGCGAGGACCTTATAAGGCCGCACGGGGAGAGAGAGAGAGAGCAGTCTGCGCCCGCAGGAGGAGAGAGGGAAAAAGGGGGAAGGTGTGGCGGTTGCAAGTCTGTGCGCGCTTGCGCGCAGATGCAGCCTCGCACGCCACAGAAAAATAGATCCCAGACGTTTGGAAGGGCTTCCAGACGTCTGGTCAGACGTCTGGGTCACCTCCCAGACGTCTTAAAAAAAAACATCTTGGAAGGCGTTCGTAACAATATAACAAACTCAAAGGAAGTCCCCGAAACTTGCGCTAACTAGGGTGCGGGAAAAACGTCATATAAAAATATAACAAACTCAAAGAGGATCGAAGCCGGTCCGAAAGACGTACCCGCGAAGAGCTCTGGGTACCGCTCCCGCATTGCCGCCTCAGGCTCCCAGGTAGCCTCCTCGTATCGCTGGCTCCTCCACAAAACCTTCACCAGGGGTACTTGCTTTCGTCTCAAACTGCGGATAGCTCGGTCAAGAATCTGTACTGGCCGCTCAGGGTAGGTCAGGTCGTCGCCCACCTCGACGCTCTCGTGACTCAGTACGTGACTGGGATCGGCTACGTACTTCCGGAGGTTGGACACATGGAACACGTCGTGCACACCAGAAAGCTGAGGAGGGAGGGCAAGTCTGTAAGCAACGGATCCAACCCACTCCAGGACCTCAAAGGGCCCCACGAACCTCGATGCGAGCTTCCCTCTCACCCCAAACCGCTGCAGGCCCTTCATGGGAGAAACACGAAGAAAGACGTGGTCCCCAACCTCGAACTGCACCTCTCTGCGTCTCCGATCCGCGTAGCTCTTCTGTCTACTCCTGACAATGCGAAGTCGCCTGTGGATCTGCTCGACTACCTCCTGACTCTGCCGGATCAACCTGGGGCCAACCTCCCACTTGGTCCCCACCTCAACCCAACTCAAGGGTGCCGTACACCTCCGTCCATACAGAACCTCGTAGGGAGCCATGCCGATGCTCGAGTGATAGCTGTTGTTGTATGCAAACTCCGCCAGGGGCAGGTGCTCCTCCCAAGAGCCCCTCCAGTCCAGTACACAGGCACGCAAAAGGTCCTCAAGTGTCTGTATCGTGCACTCAGACTGTCCGTCCGTCTGGGGGTGGTAAGCTGTACTAAACCTCAACCGCGTCCCCAAGGCCTGCTGAAACTCAGCCCAAAACTGGGACGTAAAGCGGGTATCCCAGTCGGATACGATCTCTCGCGGAACTCCATGTAATCGTACCACATCGCGGATATACCTCTCTGCCAACTGTGCTGGTCCCAAAGTGACTCGGATCGGCAAGAATCGTGCCGTCTTCGTCAGTCTATCCATAATTACCCAAACTGCGTCGTGTCCTCGCTGGGTAACAAGTAAGCCCACCACCAAGTCCATGGTGATGCTCTCCCACTTCCACTCTGGCACTGGAAGCGGCTGTAGCGACCCTGCAGGCCTTTGATGCCCAGCTTTCACCTGCTGGCACACTAAGCACTGATGCACGAATTCACCCACATCCCGCTTCATCCCCCTCCACCAAAACTCGCGTCTCAAGTCGTGGTACATCTTCGTGTTTCCAGGATGTATGGTGAATCTGGAACCGTGTGCCTCAGTCAGAAGCTCTCTTAACAGCTCCTCGTCCCTGGGAACGCACAACCGTCCCCTCAGGCGTAGCACCTGGTCTGTGAAAGAGAAGTCCCCTGGGTCTCCTGACAGTACTCTGTCGCGCAAGGACTGCAAGTACGGATCAGCCATCTGTCCTGTGATGATGCAGTCTATCAGCTCTGGCCTAGTCTGTCGTGTCACAGTCACTGTTCCACAGTGCCCCTGTAACTCTAGGGGTCGCCAACTGCCCACCTCCTCCAAAAGGCTCCAACTCTGTAACTGTAAACTGGCCAAGTGTGCGAGCACCTTCCGGCTCAAGGCGTCAGCCACCACATTGGCCTTGCCCGGGTGATAAGAAATGCTGCAGTCGTAATCCTTCAGGAGCTCCAACCAACGTCTCTGTCTCATGTTGAGCTCCTTCTGATCAAAAAGATATCTGAGGCTCTTGTGATCTGTGAAAATCTTGAAGGTCTCACCGTACAAGTAGTGCCTCCAGGTCTTCAACGCAAAGACGATAGCTGACAACTCCAGGTCGTGGGTAGGGTAGGTATGCTCATGGGGCTTCAGTTGCCTTGAAGCGTAAGCGACAACGTGACCCCTCTGCATGAGCACACCTCCTCACCCCTGCAAGGAGGCGTCCGTGTACACAATGAACCTGCCACTACTGTCAAGGATGGTGAGCATGGGAGCCGAGGTCAACCTCTCCTTCAGCTCCTGAAAACATGCCTCACCGGCATCTGTCCAAGTGAAGGGTACGTCCTTCCGGGTCAACTCTGTCATGGGATGCGCAATCTATGAAAAACCTTTGATGAATCATCTGTAGTAGCCTGCCAGTCCCAAGAAACTGCGAATCTCAGTGACTGAACGTAGTCTCTCCCACTTGAGCACTGCCTCGACCTTGGCTGGGTCCACCGCCAAGCCGTCTCCAGAGATCACATGACCTAAGAAGGTCACCTCCCTCAACCAGAACTCGCACTTGCTGTATTTGGCGTACAGCCTACGTCCTCTCAGAGTGTCCAGAACCATTCACAAGTGCTGTCCGTGCTGCGTCCGATCTCGAGAATAGATGAGTACGTCATCAATGAATACCACCATGAACTGGTCAAAGTACGGTCTAAACACCCGGTTCATCAGGTCCATGAAAGCAGCGGGGGCATTGGTCAGCCCAAACGGCATGACCAAAAACTCATAGTGTCCGTACCAGGTGCGGAAAGCTGTCTTGGAGACGTCTGCCTCCCTGATCCTCAACTGGTGGTATCCAGACCTCAAGTCGATCTTGGAGAACACCGTGGCACCCCGCAACTGGTCAAACAAGTCGTCGATCCTCGACAGCGGATATCTGTTCTTGATGGTGACCCTATTCAGCTGTCGGTAGTCCACACAAAGGCGTAGGGTACCATCCTTCTTCACAAACAGTACCGGGACTCCCCAGGGAGACGCACTGGGCCTCACGAAGCCCTTCTCCAAAATGTCCTGCAACTGAGACTTGAGCTCTCGTAGCTCAAGCGGTGCCATCCTGTATGGCACGGTGGAGATGAGGCTGGTCCCTGGTACTAGTGAGATCTCAAACTCGATCTCACGCTCGGGCGATAGTCCTGTTAACTCGTCTGGGAACACGTTAGGGTACTCTCTGACCACCAGGATGCTCTAGAAGTCTGCCACAGGGCTGGGCTCTGCCACCACACAAGCTAGGAAGCCTTCACACCCCTAGCTCGAAAGTCTCACCGCCCGAAGTACCGAAATGCACCTGAAGCCTCCGTCCACTGGCTGTCCATGAAACTCGAAAGAAGGAAACCTCGGCATGGAGAAGACAATCTTCCTCTCAAAACAGTCTACCAAGGCGTGGTAAGCGGACAGCCAGTCCATCCCCAGAATTACGCCAAAGTCCTCCATCTATATCATAATCAGGTCAGCTGGCAGGCTATGTCCCCCGACGCTGACCTCGCAATCCGTGTACACCTCCTTAGCTACAAACAGCTGACCACTCGGACCTCTGATTACTAACGGATTCTCTAACAGCATATAATCCTGGCCCAAACTAACTGCGAAACTGGCTGCGACAAATGAGTGCGTAGCGCCGGAATCGAAAAGTGTGTAAACGAGTCTGCCGGAAACTGAAACCATACCTGCCACCACCGATCCCGAAGCTCTGGCATCCCTGTGTGTCAGGGTGTTGATACGCCCCTCAGCTTTAGGTGCGGGCGAAGCAGCCACACTCTGCGTCGGACGGGAAGGTGCTGGCCGGTACCCTCCTCGTGACTGCTGTCCTCCTCCTCGCGCCTGGGAACCGCGGCCTCCTGCACGCCCTCCAGTGCTCTACGTGGGAAGTATCTGCTGACTTCCTGCCCTAGATGAGCAGTCCCTCCTGATGTGGCCCGGCTGGCCACACTGGTAACAGAGGGGAACCCGACTCCCGCCCTCAGTGGGTCCCTGCTGTCGGCTGGGTGGGGGTCCGGTGCTGGCGACTGGCCCATGTCGAGGTCCCCCAAAGGCCACTGATGGCCCTGCACAACGTGATGGCTCTCCTGCGGACGCCACGTGTCTCCTCTCTCGCCGGCCCTGTGAAAAGTCTGGCTGAAAGGGCCTCTTCCGCCCGCCGTCAGTGTCTCGCGCGGACGGGTTGGTCTCCTCGTAAGTCATGGCTGCCTCCACCACCCTCGAAAACATAGGCAGCTTCAGGGGTTTGACATACCCCCGAATCGCAGGCCGGAGCCCTTGTGAACCTCCAAAGGCGCTCCTCCTCAGTGGCTACCGTTGTTGCTACAAAGCGGGACAGCTCCAGGAAACGCGTGCGGTACGCTCTCACGGTCATCGTCCCTTGGCGTAGAGTGTGGAACTCCTTCCTCCTATGGTCCTGCCATGTCTGGGGAAAGTACTGCTCGCAGAAGAGGGCGACGAACCGGTCCCAGGTCGGCTCGTCCCTCTCCTGTCCCCAGACCGCCCTCCACCACCTATGTGCCGCACTCTCCAGCTGGTACGTGGCAAAGGCCACGCGGCACTCCATCGAGGGGCGAAGGGTGTCGAATATCTTCTCCAGCTGCTCGAGCCAGTCCTCTGCCTCGGTCGGGTCCTCATCCCCCTTGAAGAAGGGGGGCTTCAGCTTCCGGAACTGTTCGAAGAGCTCGGAGTGGCGCTGCAGTGGGGATGCTGGTGCACCTCCAGGCAAAGGTGCCTCATGCACAGAAGTGTCGGAGGAAGGTGGGGGCGACGGCGGCCCATCCCCTCCCCCGTGTCTAGCGTCGCGTCCGTCGTGTGGTCCCACAGAGGACCCCTCCTCCGCAGCCCCAGGGGGAGGCGCTCGGGGCGGTGGGTGGAGCTCCTCTCCCACAATGTCCCGTATCAGCTGGGCGAGGTCCTGGGCCTGGATGCCCGGGAGTAGTGCTGGTCTACTGAGGCGTCGGCAATGGCACGCCCACCTCGCCGACCTCGTCCTCGGCCGCGCTCGCGGCCCGTCTCGCAAGTCCCGCGACGAGGCATCTCCTACAAGGAGACGCGAAACAAAATGAAACACATCAATATGGAACGATACCTAACGAAAACGTCTAAGAGCTCATGTCAAAAGATATGTTGTGGTGGCTACTCTAGTTATAGACATGTGAATTGGTTATTTTCCAGTCAGTTGATTCACTTCTCGGGACGACCTTGCTCTAATACCATCTTGTAACGACCCGATTCCTGAGTCCCTACGAGACACGGGAACCGGACCAACTCGACTAATCCCAAGACCTAGTCGTCCAACGAGGAAGTAACCAAAAGAGCAGTAAAATAAACCACATTCAGCATGAATATAACTAGCAGTAACAAAACTACAGCAGTAAGAAAAGGAACTACTACAGCATGTACCACCACAACAGTAGAACAACATTTATAAGATAACATGAACTACAAGTAAAGAAAAGTACAGAGAGTAACAAGAACTACTCACTACAGTGGAACAAAAAGGGCACAAAAGAACAGTGGAAACTCTACTGGACCCTACTCGGCCCAGCGTCCTCTGCAGCCGCTGACCCTGGCTACTCAACACCTGGTCCTGAAAAGTAACGAGTGTAACACGTCAGCGAAACGCTAAGTAGAGTGGCACCTAAAACTAAGAAACAGTGGAGTGTACAATAGCTGTTATATTTTGTTACTTTCTGTATTTACGTCTTTCTATCATCTCACGATTTATTTATTTCTCAGGTTCTTCACTTGATCTCGGATGTTCCTCGTG